>JAUPFN010000029.1:9284262-11921762 GCA_036924255.1 Apodemia mormo
ACGACCTGCCTGGCAGAACGGCAGTTGGCCTATTCTACAAAGGAGGCCGGGACCAACACGGCGGAAACGTACTCATTCCAATAAAAAAATAATTATCAAAATCGGATTACTCTATAAAAAGTTGTGCATGGTCTAAAATAAAAAAATATACGCGTCGAATTGAGTTCTCGTGATTGTCATAAAATGGCATAACGTTTTTGATTCACGTATAAATATATAGTATATTTCAGTGTTTATATATCTCATCAAAACACATATGTGAAATGAGAGCCTAGTATAATATAAGAGTACGCGTCTCTGTTGACTTCACAGACCAAAAAATTGAGATCTATTTGGGTGCCAAATTTTGTAAAGAAACTCCTAAAATTTTTATTAAAAGAACCTCCAATATTCTAAAATAAATTTATATAACAATTTATTATTTCTTAGTGTTAACATTGTGTTTGCTATTAAAAAGTAGTATAAGTTCTTAAATTTTAACAGACAATTATTTACACAATTAATTTATTTCACTTTGAATATACATCTAGCTCCAAATTTCGATTTGGCTGGTTTTCTCCTACTTACATAAAATTTGGCACATTTGTTATAATGTTACAGCTCATCTAAAATCAAAGTTTTAAAATGTAGCATAAGCCGTTTTTGAGTTATGAACAATTACAAATCGTCATTTTTGTGATTGACTGACTCACTCTTATATATATATATATATATATATATATATATATATATATATATATATATATATATATATATATATATATATATATATATATATATATATATATATATATATATATAGATTTTCATGAATATATAAATCAATAAACGGCGTCACCATGTCCTTTGAACTTGGTTAGACACGCGCCCGCGTATCTTGATATATTTCTAATCATTAGTATCGTTGACTGACACCCATATGATAAGAAAATAACTTGTTTACTTTCAGAATAAATTAATTAGTGTAATTTGCTCAGTTATATTTATATTATAGTAGGTGATCTAGTGAACCATCTAATTAACCAGCTTCCTACACAGCTAGAAGTTATATAAATGTTATTTTGCTACCAGTCAATTTAGAAAATGTTATGGCAGGTGTCGTGCGGTTGCGTTACCATCTTTTAAAATTTTGTCAATTAAGAAAATGTTATGGCAGGTGTCGTGCGGTTGCGTTACCATCTTTTAAAATTTTGTCAATTAAGAAAATGTTATGGCAGGTGTCGTGCGGTTGCGTTACCATCTTTTAAAATTTTGTCACTTAAGAAAATGTTATGGCAGGTGTCGTGCGGTTGCGTTACCATCTTTTAAAATTTTGTCAATTAAGAAAATGTTATGGCAGGTGTCGTGCGGTTGCGTTACCATCTTTTAAAATTTTGTCACTTAAGAAAATGTTATAGCAGGTGTCGTGCGGTTGCGTTACCATCTTTTAAAATTTTGTCAATTAAGAAAATGTTATGGCAGGTGTCGTGCGGTTGCGTTACCATCTTTTAAAATTTTGTCAATTAAGAAAATGTTATGGCAGGTGTCGTGCGATTGCGTTACCATCTTTTAAAATTTTCTTCCTGCTTCCACATGGTTGAAATTTTAATATGTTGTAAAATAAATTACATATGTTTAAGTCAAAAAAAAAATTACAACCTATTTTGATGGTTGCAAGGATGCACAAGTCGATAACTAAGTTGGCAACAGAGTTATTTAATTCATAATCAGCGGCACAATAGTCCACCCACGTCTACCACACTTTTATTCACGTCAGACGCACAGGCAGTAACACGCAAATTATGAACTTAACGCACATTTCACTTCGTAAGCGAAGCATTTTCAAGAAAGTCGAATAGCACTTAACTCTATGAAGGATGAAGCATTAATCAAAATCTAGGTCTTCAAATTTCTTCTTGCCAAATTGTGTCAAAACCGGTGCAACGGCTTAGCAATGAAAGCTTAAGGCGCGGTATGACTACAACTTAAAAACGTTTATTTTACTCACACAACTGCATATTACCGCTTAATCTAATTTTATATTTACTAGACGTTTAATAAGGTTGAAAATTGCAAAGCAAAGTAAACAAAATATTTTGTTAAAGCTGTAACTAGACTGCAAATAAACATTTAATTTGCGGGATTTCTTTAGATAACTCAGAATATACGCATTTAATTCAATATTTGTCTGGTTAAAGTTTTAAGAAAACCATATTTCTATTATATTCTTTTAAAAAAAGTTGTTACCGATGAAAATACAGAGATTATCGACGCCAAAGTTTATTTTTATGAAGGAATGAGCGTAATGCTCTTTTTATTGAAAATATTAAGCAGATATTAAAATTTAATATTCTATTCGGTTAACATTTTTCTTTAGACCTTTTTCTAAGCTCTGTATTTTTGCGTGGGATATTTTCCTTGTTTCCTCGTCCTCGAGCGTTAAAAAAACCCAGCTTTGTAAATGTTGAGCTAACACCGCGCCTTAACAGACACACTCTTTACCATTTATTTATTATTTGATATTATATCAATTCATACTAATACTCCTTTTCGCGCCTTAACCACAGTTGGGATGAATTTTGGTACAAAGATAGTTTGAGACCCGAGAAATGACATAAGATAGTTTTTATTTCGGAAATACCAAGAAAACTGTGTGAGTAAAATCCCGGAACTGCCTGTCTTTTAAACTAGGGTAATTAGGAGTAACTTAGGCTACTTTTATTTTAGAATTTTTCCACGCAGGTGAAGTCGCAATAACAGTTAGTATAATATGTGTATAAATATTTTTACCTGATATCCCTTATACTTGATAAGCTCTTTCAGCCTGTCCACTATAAAAAAGTATTTAGTTTCATCATAATATCCGATGTCACCAGTTCTGAAGAAGCCTTCATCGTCAAATACTTCCCGGTTGTTCATACCCAAATATCCTTTCATCACCGATGGTCCCTTGACGCAAATTTCTCCAGGTTCATTAGGTCCCAAAACTTTTCTGGTTTCTATATCTTCGATCTGAAAAGTTACAAATATGTCACATTCGTCGAAAATATCTCAAAGTTGATCGCCTGATGAATTGATTTGATGATGATTGAGTTATCTTTTACGGAAAAAAACAAATATGCTGATGATGTAGATATTCAATACCAACTTTGGATCGATGATGAATTATCGAACTGGATTGATGGTGGTAATGAAAATTAAACAAAAAATAGAAAATGATTATAGCTCCCTTATTAGGATAATATTACAATTTGTTAAAATAAATCATTGTTTACTATCTAAACAATATTAATTGTCTAAACAAAACTATCTAAATAGTAAACAATGATTTAAAATTATGAAAAATATTCACATGATTTATTTTAAAATTTCCTGTTTATAATTTTCCTTATTGTTTTCTTGTTTTACTACTATTATGTTTAAAAACATTCTTCATTAGTCAAGAATGTCTTGTCTATGGTTTTTATTACAAATTTAAATATATTCAAATTTAATTCTTCCTTAACGTAATAATAAAGCGTTATGGTTATAATTATTTAGTGATTACAAAAAATCTCCACAAAATATTAATATTATAAATTTTCATGCTGATAATATACTTTTACAACAAAACCTTGTTTTAAAACTATATTACTAGCTGCTGCCCCTGCATTATAAAAAATTTGGTGAATCCCGCGGGATCATCTAATTTTTCCGGGATAAAAAACCTATGTGCTATTCCAGGACATCTTCTACCTGTGTGCCAAATTTCATTCAAATCTGTTCAGTAGTTTTTGTGTGATTGAGTAACAAACATCCATCCAAACATCCAAATTTTCGCATTTATATTAGTCGATAGCTGCAGCGTGCAGCCCGCTGCATTATAAAAGTTTTAGTGAATCCCGCGGGATCACCAAAAATAGCCTATGTGTTATTCTGGGTCTTCAGCTATCTACATACCAAATTTCATCGTAATCGGTTCAGTAGTATTTGCGTGAAAGAGTAACAAACATCCATACATACATACTCACAAACTTTCGCATTTATAATATTAGTAGGATTAATCAATTAATTAATTAATATTGCTTGTACTCAGCTCAGTGTGTCTGGGTAGCTGAAAATAGTGCAAACAGAAAAACAGTGTAGATAATTTACCTAATTTACCCTCCGAAGAATCTAGCTCCTTGCAAAAAGATTTGAAATAGTTTCGTTAGCATTATATACAAAAATCAACGCTGAGAATTTAAGAAAAGTCTTATACTATTTAACCTGTATTTAGCATCTGGTACCAGACAAATGGGGGCCAAGGTAGAAGAAATGCAATATACTCAATGTAGAAACTAACAAACTTTATCCTTTAGGTACATATCTTAAACTATTTCATATTTGGTGTCTTATAATATTAACTCCTCAAGACTCAGACTGGAAAAATATGTCACCTCTGTGTTTTATAACTTTCGGCCAGCTTAACTTAGTAAAATGTGCCTGCGCCCATTTCGAATTTATACTCTATTTTACATAATAATAGTGATTAATTTAGTTTGAACAACTTTGGTAATTATCGGCCTTGGATATATTCTGTGAAATGAGACAGCTATATTGATATTTACCTCTGGCTTGTAAAAATTTAGCATTTTGTTGTAACAGCGTTGACATGTCCGCTTAACGATCAAAGTTCAAACGCAAGCGATTAATTCCGCACGTGCGGCCTTGAGTTTCGAGGGGTTAAAATGAATAATTCCATTTTAGGTACCTTAATAATATTGCTTTTTACAATAAATCCAACTCCGCCAGACTTAGCCAAATGCGCAGTTTCATAAGTGTCCCTGGCCACTCCTAGAGTAGTCTCCGTCATACCGTAGCCTTGGAGAACTGCCTTCAAATTTGGAAACCTGAAGATTAAGGAGGTATATTTAATACTAGCTGTTGCCAGCGACTTCGTCCGCGCGGAGTTCGTTTTTCCGCACTGCCCCTCCCCCGTAGGTGATATGTAGCCCATATGTTGACCCGACCTATTAGTAATATTCATATATAATTTCATTCATTCATTCATTCATCAATTCAGCTCAACTTTATAAAAAACCAAAAACATTTTGTCACAACTTAATAATCAAAAAAATGAGGTAGCATGATATAGTAAAAAGCTAACCTTTTCTTAAGATTCCGTACGAGTTCAAACTTCTTTTTCTAGGTTCATACTTGATTGAATACTGAACTGTATAAATCAAAAAAGAATTTGGTTTCGATTTTATTAAATCGAATAAAACACGGAGTATTGCTCGTTTTGATATTACCAAAACCGAATATTTTTTCGTCTTACTTAGATACTTATTTGTTTACTTAGTTAAATTTATATTCAGTTTAACCTTATAAAAAAACCAGAAACATTTTGTCTCGACTTAATGATCTAAAAAATGAGGTAGCATGCTGTATTAAAAGCTTACCTTTTCTTAACCTCTTGTATAGTTTCGTCCTTTAGCGGAGCAGCGCCAGAGTAGATTATTTCTACACAACTGACGTCATATCCAGTCTGGAACTTTAATATTGCTACAAGAACTGGAGGCACTACGATCAATTGCGTTATCTGAAGAAAGGAAAGATCATGGACAAACTTCAGAGAATATTATACTGCGAGTATCTACTCCAATTAAACTAAAACTCTATTTGACTCGAAAGGGACATATACAGGTTGACTAATAAAAGATTTTACCTAGTCAATGGTCAAAAGTGAGCAATGAAAATATAACAAAAAGAAAATACTGCTTTACTACTTAGTGAACCTTAACGAAATTAGCGTAATAATATTCAAAAAAGTGTGGTCACCGCGCGAGCATTAGTAATCTCGTCTTGGGACGAGTTCTGCATATTGCTGTTTGTATTAACACAGTAAAACACAGAGTATTGTTCGGTTCGGTATTAACAATGAACGTCGATTCCATAAAAATTGTCAATTTATTATTAGGTCAAAATTTATGTACCTATTTTTTTCACCCTTTCAGTATGTTCAGTCTTTTGCTAGTCAACCTCAATACCTATTTGGGTTGGAAGTTCTATCAGATATTTATTGTGAAATAATCAAAAGAATTAACTGACTCGTATTTATATTTACAGTAACCATTTATATACCGAATGAAACTTACTAAAACATCGATTCTTATGCTAACTATGCTTATTTAAAATAAGCTCCCCGATTTCTAATACAAGCCTTCAACCTATGCGGCCAGTTGTCTATAACAACGCGCATTAGTAGCGCGCGTAGTCATATCAATATCGAAGGCTGCTTTGATCAAAGACGTCGGGAATGACCTCAAATCAGAATGAGTCTTTGATCAGGTCTTTTCCTTTAAGTGCCCCCATATTTTATAATCCATAGGATTTAAGTCTGGAGTAGAGAAAGTTTAGTCTTCGTGTCGGATAAAGCTAATTTCACACGCCGTCAACCATTTTGAGTGTTCTAAGTTTAGGTCAACACAAACAAACTACTTTTTATTGACCTAAAATTTGAATTAGGCTTTCATGATCCTAAGAAATTCATTTTCATACTATGGCTTTATAATTCATAAAAACGCCAAGAAACAGTAAAAACTAAACCTAATTCATCACGTCAAAATAATTATTAAGGTGTTACCTTATATTTTTCAACAGTCTTCAAATACAATTCAGGGTCAAACTTCGGCAGATGGATCATAGTGTTGCCGAAGATGAAAGTTTTTAAGATACCCATCAATCCCATTGTATGATACCAGGGGGTTATAAATAGAGCTGGTTTCGTTGGGTCTATTGTACTAGATCTGAAATAGTAGCAAAATAGTTAAAATATTCAAAATCTAAATTAGTTATAAATTCTGACAAGAAGCAGACAACGCATTACAAAAGAAAATGAAGGTTTACTAAGCTATAGAATATCAAAAATTAGAAAACAGACGAGGGAAAATGATAGGTCATCTTTTGAGACATGATGAACTATTCAAAACAGTGATAGAAGGAAAGTTGGAGGGAAGACGAGGTAGAGGAAGACCAAGTATAGAAATCATAAGTCATGTCAGACACAAAATCAACACAGCCTCCTATCAAGCGGTGAAGGATCTCGCCCTCGATAGAGAAAAATGGAGATCGCTTTACAGACAAGAGCCTAGCTCTTAAATATTATGATGAGAATATCAAACAAACAGATGACTCTCATGATAAAAGATGTAACCATCGCCTATAGATACCATAGGTAACGGTTCTGTAGAATTCTGTATTACGAGGATATAATGAAATATTCATATGTTAACTGGTTACCTTTGCCTCCAAACTGGAATACGATGTTGAAAAAGATTGACGGTATGGCGGGAGAAAAGGGTGGAAAATGAGAGGGACGGAACCTTGCAAACCTCTATCTTCTATAAGGCAGAATGATTGAGACGTTTCATTAATCGTTGGGCTTTTACGATAACAAAGCACTATTAACATCTTTGGTATCTTTAGGCGATATTCATCAGGAGAGCCATCTGCTTATTTGTTATCTAATGAATAATGATACAAAATAAATAAAAAATACCCCAAAGTAAGTAGATTATTTTCTTGCGATAAGGCCATTATTCAACATTACTAATACTTACATATATACATAAAGAAATTGTAATATATTAAATAAACACCCAAACTTAGAAATACAAACACTTGAGCTCATCACACAAATGTCTGTTCTTATCGCCGATCAAATCCGAATAGTTGTTGCAGAAGTTAATAGTAAGTGTGGTAGTAGTATATATATATATATATATATATATATATATATATATATATATATATATATATATATATATATATATATATATATATATATATATATATATGTAGGAAGTGGGTCAGATATGATAAATAAAATGCGGATGTGGTAATATAACAGCAGCAGTAGGGATATCGAACGATGCGCTCGGTGGCTCAGGCGTACACCTGTTGTTTACAATATTCTTGCATTTGATGACGCGGACGCCGTCATATACTATGGCCACATTTAACGAGCTGCTTGACATGTAGGACGATATTGAATCCTGAATGAATGAATGAATGAATGAATGAATGAATGAATGAATGATAACTCTTTATTGTGCACATAATTACAGTATAAATACATGCTTAGTACAAATAATTGAAAGACAATTTAAAGAAAGTACACAAAGGCGGTCTTATCACTAAAGAGCGATCTCTACCAGACAACCTTTGTTGATAAGAACAACATTTTAAGGTAGAGTAGGATATCCGTAAAATATGTACTATTACACTTACAATAACTTAAGACTGTACATATATATCTATACATAACAATTCACCTCTCACACATAAACATAACAAAAAGCATAATAATACAAACACATTAAAATTAAAATATATGTAAAGAAATGCACAGAAAAATGAACTTGAGAGAAATATATTAATCTGCAGAGCAAGAATTTAAATAACCGCTCACACACTTTGGTAACTAATGAGACCTCTGAGAAAATGCCGTCAATACACTATGGTCTCTATAGGGACCAACGCTAACTTCATACAAAAAAACAACATTTTCACTATTTACCAGTTTTAATACAATACTCTATGGTATTTTATCGTTTTCGAACGAAACATTGTATAGAATAACATCCAATTGGCATTCTTTTTTCAAATACGCTCTTGGGGAAAAATAAAAGAACTTAGTTCGCCATTTTTTCGTGCTGTGTGTTATGTGTTGGTTGCACTTTATGATACAGGTTAATTTAAAAGTGTTTTGGCGTATTAATCAACAAGTAAACTTTATTTATAATCAAGATTAGTTCAAGATCTAACAGTTTAGATAATAATTTTGTCAAAAAACCATAAATATCAATTAATAAAACATATATTTCGTTAATGATCAACTTAATGATATCAGCGCTTTGGGTATGACGGTACCTATTTTTATTTATTTTCGTAAATTTTAGTGTTGATATCTATGATTTTTTAAATGATGAGTTTAAAAAAAATAATATAGCTGTAAAATTGAAAAAGAAATAAATTATTTAAAAATTACGAAAAAAATTACGTATTAATTATGAAAAAAAAGATAATAATAATTATGTAAATAAACATTTTTGTACTATAATATATGTTGTTTATTTTTTCCGTATGTATATGTTTACCAATTATATAAAAAAAATATAAAAAGCATAGGTCATCGATTTACTTTTTGAATTAAAAATCCTCGACTAACAAGTAGTCATATTTTTCTCAAAGTGTCGTGTTACACCTGAATTATTTTGTAGCTTAAGCCATTTAAACAATTCTAACACCAGTGTATTGCAGTGCTCAATACCTCTTAAAAAATATACGCTTTACAGTATCGGATTCCATCCAAACAACTCATAAACCATTTTTGTGACCACGGTCCACCGGAACGGACTCAAAACGCGTGCGCGTAACGGTCCGTGTGTTTTTAGAAAAAAATACGAAAATGGCTGGTGGTGTGAGCGGATGATGCATTTTTAACTAATTTTTTAATAGTATTTAACGATTTTGCCAGTCTAATGTTAGCAGGAAGTTTATTCCATAGCTTAACAGCTGAAACAGTGAAAGAGTGTTCATAAAAACATTAATTATGCGCAGGCATACGCAAGGAAAGATTTTCACTTGAACGCAGTTTCATACCATCACTTTCGAAAAATTCGAATCTTTCCTTTAAGTACCCTGGAGTCATTGGATCAAAAAGCACACTGTATAACAAGAAGAGTAATATGAGCATCACGGCGAAGTTTAATACGAAGCCACTTGAGTTGAGAACGATACTTGGACACATGATCATATTTGCGTAAACCAAATATGAATCTAATACAAATATTTTGGAGACGCTCAAGTTTATTTAGCTGCTCTTTAGTTAGGCCAATAAAGCAAACGTCCGCATAATCCTTTATTTGGAATCATCAAAAAACGTAGAATTTCACCAAATCTAGCCGCAAATCTACGGAAAAGCAATCTAGTAGATACTAGATACTTTAATATATCCCACATAATGTTGATGCATTCCATAAGAATGCGATTTTTTATTGACTTCTTATATTACTATTCTATCAGTTTTAAATCACTAATATGTGGTGCGAGGGAGGGAGGAGGGGTCATCCAAAATAAATGGTTAAGAGATCTTTAAGAATACGGCTTGTACTTAGTAGTACTTTTGCAAGTGCAATAAAATAACCGCATGATATCTATAGTTGTTAATATGTAGAAAGACCACTTACCATCGTCCTCTTGCCTTTTACGCATCTAGTGTAAAACAGAAAAATAAAGGAAACCCCGGTGGCAAAATTGTTCTACGTTTACCATACCCTCTACCATATCAGTAGTACAAACACTAACACATAATGTATATACTCAAAGCACGTTTCACTTCGTAACCGAAGCATCTTCAGGGAAATTGAATAGCACTTTACTCAACAAGATTTGAAGTATTACGTTATTTATCATCTTGTGTTCATTTTTTATTTTTGTTAGCTTTTTCACTCATAAACATAAGTATTATCATAACCCGTGTTGGTTTTGGCTCCTTTGAAGAATATGCTAACTGCCGTTCTGTCAAATAGGTCGTAAATGGCAACCGATTGGCTATGCGAGTTACTACCATCGTGGCTACTAGATGGTAGAATTTTGCATTGTCTCGCCCGGGTCTGGTACTACCGCCTTACTTATTCCTGCGGCAAAAGCGTCATTGCTTGTTAATGTCACTCCGGTTCGGAGGGTAAGGCAGCCGGTAAACTTTTGCACGTGGCATTAGACCTCGCGACAAGATGGCAACGCACCAATAACAGCTTTGGTGTCTATAGCTTTGGTGTATATATCTATATACTCATCTGCTTGTTTACTAATTTATGATATAAAAAGACGTGAAATTTCATTTAACTTACGCGACACAAATAGTAAAAGCGTTCAAGTGTGTCAATGCAACTCCTTTTGGTAATCCAGTTGTTCCAGAAGAATATAGAATGAAAAGTGTATCTGTTTGACCTTGCACATCAACTGCTGCAAAATTCTCCACCGTCACCCGAGTATCTTTATTAAAAGCTACCAAATCTTCATACAATAAAGTGTTTGGTAGTTTATTATTGCCATAAATAACTATTTTCTTCAGATATGGTAGACTTCTAAATGTTTTTTCGTGCATTTTGTAACTTAATGGCGAACAAAAAATGGCTTTTGGTTTTGATATATTTAAGACATGTTTGAGTTCATCTGAGAAAAGAAAGAAGTTTTAGCATCTATTTCATAATGCAATACCAATAAAGCAGATAACTAGATGGCAGAGTTTTGCATTGTCTCGGCCGAGTCTGGTACCCCCGTCTTATCTATTCCTGCCGCAATAGTGTCAGTGCTTGTCACTGTCGTGTTTCGGTTTGGAGGGTAAGGTAGCCAGAAAACTTATGCATGTGGAATTAGACCTCGTCACAAAATTACAACCCACCTTTAACATCTGTGGTGTCTATAGTCGATGGTTGACTCTTTCCATCAGGAGACTCAACTGTTTGTTTGCTACCTTATAATATAAAAAAAATATCTCTTCGAATATTAAAGGATATACATCCCCTACTATAGACACCAGTGGTATTAAAAATGAATTGATTTTGTGTAGCATGATGTAATGTATACGTTCCAATGCCATCTTTTTTTACGCCATCTTTTTACATGGATTATTGATCTGAACTTTGTGGACTCCACAGCGTTTTTAGGCGCAATATATGATAAAAATTTACAATGCAAAAACAAGTTAACAATTAGGCTTAGTTCAGATGCCTACTGCTAGAATTGCGCATTTCTGTTACCTTTACAGCATCAGAATATTGATCGGTGTCGCTAATTTTAATTAATGGAAGTGCAAGGCACAAGTTTCTATAAATAAATCCCCATCACAATGTCACCAAGTTTTATAACAATAAAAACAATCATTGAGTTTCAAATTACATTAACAATCGCTATGTGTTATTTGAAGAGTGGTAAATCAATCATAATCACGATTTGCTGTATTTGAATTGTAATCGTTTTTTGAATTTGAATTGTTGATCCGGGCTAATTTGGAAGAATTGATCATTTGTTTTCCTGATCATTTGTTTTCCTGACAGGCAGTTCGTTATAGGCGAACAAATTGGCCAATGTTCTCGTGTTGGTCCGGGACTTTTTCGAAGAATAAACTATCTTTCATTCTGCCAGCTAATTCGTAAAAGGCAAAATATTGGCCATAGTGTCATTACCATTATAACTACTGGATTGTAGAGTTCTGTAAAGTCCCACCCCGGTTTTGGTACCACAGCCTTATCTAATTCTATCGTAATTTCCGGTAAACTAATCCATCCATTCCATCCTAATTGTTTGCTATCTTATTCTATAAAAATGTATCTCTAACATCGTGATCCAAAGCATGGAACGATATTGATATAGCGGATAGTATTTTTTGTCACCTGTGAAATTCCGCTTTATAATTACCCGACCCAGCAAGTAAAGGGTTTGTTAGCCCATAAAATTATAATAGTTATCAGTTATTACTAAAAGTGTAAATTTCACCTCGCACGCGAGACGAATAAACCGTTGAAACACAGAATTTATTTCTCATTACGTAACGTTCATGCTAACTCCTGCGTATTTCATCGAATATGGTCCAATTAAAAGCTCTCTTGGCCTTTTCCGCTTTGAAGAGATTGTATGAACATCAAATTAACCGGTTTATTTTACAATCAAGAGCAGAAATTTAAAATACCGGTTTCTACGCATCGCTATGATTTCACTTACGGGGATTATGAGCGAAACCAGTTTCAGAAATTAACCGGTATCCGAGCCAACAGAATCATGACTACTAGGTGCTTTACAGTATTGTGATCACGCCTGGATTTAGTACCCCAACTTTACGAGCTCCTTCTGTAAAATGTTTCTTTCTGTCAGGAATCGGACCTGAGCCTCATCAATTGCATCATCAGGCTTACTAACCAATCAACCAACAGGGTGGTTGATCCAAATACTTAGATATATTGATTGATGCATAATATGCTCGTATGCTTGCGTATAACGTATATGAAGTATAAGTAAAGAACTAAGGTTATCTTATCAAGACTCATAATAACTCGGACATCAAACTGTTAAGGGCATTAAACTTAGAAAAACAACGTAAACAATACTGTTTTAATGTAGTAGCGCTGATTATTCATCTATTATAATGTAGTAGTAATAGTGAAATTTTTTTTCATCACAGTACAGCAAATATGCAGATAGATGGCTTTTCTGATGGGAATGTTGAAAAAATAAACCTGACAGGTAATTCTTTTTGCCGTATAACGATGACCCAGCAATTCATTAATATACGCTAGAAAGAACAGGAGACAGAGAACGTTACCCTGCGGTATTCTACATAACAAAATGCGAAAAATAAATTGCTAGTCTATAAATGAATTTGATGACTAGGATAATTCGGATTATTACATCTAAGTGTTGCCTATTGCTTGAATAAGATTTATTATTGAAAAAGCACCTACCTGGCGCAGATCAACATGATTTAAATTAAAAAAAAAGTACAATATTCAGTATTTTATGGTTTCTATGGTCATTTTCTACATACCCGGTACCGGGGTAAGTTTATATAATTGTTCAATTAAGATTTACGATTCACCATTGATTTTTTGCTGAGTTTTGTATATAAAAAGTATTGTTTTTCTCTTTTATTTAGAGCATACAACAATAAATTTGCTCATGGTCAAATTTTTGCATGTATTATATTTTTAGCTGTAGGTTGTTTGGAAGGGATCGCATTTTTTTAGTTTCAAGACCGCTTTTGTGAATCTTACATGTATTAATATTTTTTTAACTTATATACTGTCATATGTTATTGGTATACAATAAAGGGTTATTGTATTGTATTATTGATTTTAAATTGTATTGTATACTTACCTTTAGTATACATTACATTAGCAGTAGTTACGGTAACCCCAGCACACGCTATACCAAGTACTGTAGCCCAGTACTCGTGTCTGTTCTCTGAGCATATTGCCACAATGTCTCCTTTCCCTATGCGAAGGTTCCGGAGAGAAATCGAAAGATGCAATGTATCATCTACAATTTTTTTATAAGTCAACTGCTCTCCAGTTAGTCCATTAATCTAGAAATAAAAAATCGTTAAAAAAATCTATACTTATCGCAGCGCCATTCAAAAGTATTACATCATATATTTTCCGTAGCGATCACATTATCTCATCATCTTAAATACATTAGCTGTATACTCCTCAGTAGAGACGAGCATTAACGCTATGGCGGCAGAAAATATGTAGGACGGAGTAAACATAACCGAGCGCAACGTTCCGGAACTCTATCACCTATTATCATGTCACCTTCTGTCATGAATAAAAAGACGTGTGGCACTCGGAGACTGCCGCGGTAAAGCTATTGCATAGCATTTTTTGTCAACTTATGCAATTACAATTATATATTTATTTTATTTATGCAGTATTTTTTTTCTTTGTTTTTTTTTCTTTGATATTAATTCAAGTTACACTTTGAGCGTGGTGACCGATAAAAAAACAAGGCCCGCGATAGAAGCTATGTAATAGCTTAAAAAACCTACAGTCAATCGTTTGCAGTTCGTTTAGCAGATAGGCAGATGGGATTTTCCTCAAAGGGTGCCTAGATGAACATGGAGGAAGTATTAAATTGTAAATATAAACATAATAAAAAATATTTACTAGGTGGTAGAGTTCTGCATCGGCTCGACCGAGTCTGGTACCACCGCCTTACTTATTCCTGCCGCAATAGCGTCAGTGCTAGTCACCGTCATGTTCCGGTTTGGAGGGTTAGGTGGCCAGAAAAATTATGCATGTGGCATTAAACCTCGCCACAAGATAACAACGCACCATTAACACCTTTGGTGTCTATAGGCGATGGTTGACTCTTTCTATCAGGAGACCTATCTGCTTGTTTGCTATCTTATGATATAAAAAAAACACGTAATCTATTAGACCGTGGTCCCATGAATAAACTTTTTTTATTAATAACAAGCTGAATTTTTGTGAACAGCTTCGTTTTGACGAGACAACCATCTTATTTATCTTCGAAAAATCTCGAATCGGGTAACTAATAAAGATAGATAAAAAGGAAAGTTTAGAGTGTCGAACTAAGAAAAGTTTCCCCTTTACGTGTAGGACAATGTTACCTTGAATTACAATAACAATTAACAAGCTGTGAGAATATTAGATTGTTTTTAAATTGATTAATATCAATTTAAAAATCTCATAATTCCGAAACTTTAGAGTAGAGGACTCATCAGAAAAACCATCGAATGTGTAGGATAAAAGTTTCATCGTATTTTTCATAATATAATCAAGCGATTAAAGTCAAAAAATAATTATTATTATTAATAAATATTGTTCCTTCACCGAATCAAAATTTTCAAAGCCTCATAACTTTATTACTTACCCGATTCGAGATTTTTCGAAGATAGAAAAGATGGTTGTCTCATCAAAACGAAGCTGTTCACAAAAATTTTGCTTGTTATTAATCAAAAAAAAAAAAGTTTGTTTGTGGGACCACGGCCTATATACTTACAAATAATAAAAAAGTACCTTCATGCCCGTATCCCCGAAGAGGTAGGCGGAGGTACAAAAGGTGCACCCATAATTAGCCGAAGATACTTAGTCCGACAATGTAAACCTATTTTTAATCGCCAAACCCGGGATTCAAACCTAGACCTCATGTGGTCAAATCTGACTAGACCACTGAGATGAATACAACAAATTAAATATTCATTTATTTTTTGTATAAAAATACTAAAAAACTTACCAGAGCAACTTCATCTTTATATTGCGCCAGAGTGTCCACCATATGTTGTCCAAAGTTCAAATGTAGGGGGACTGCCATATCCCCCTCCCCATACACGTATTTTGGGTGTTTTATCATGTTGCTTAAAAACCAAATAACTATTATAAAAACAAAAAATCTGAATGAAACCAACCTAAAAAAGTTCCCTTCTCTTCTTTTCCCTTCTAGCGCAGTCGGGTGAAAAATATGTAGCCTGTATCGCTTCCACAATTAATATTTATCTAATGACACTTTTTTTGTTGGTCAGGGGCCAGGGCTCCTCCGATTTGAACCGAGCTCCTTTGAAGAATAGGCCGGCTGCCGTTCTGCCAGGCAGGTCGTAAAAGGCGGCCGATTGGCTATGCGAGTCACTGCCATCGTGGCTACTAGGTGGTAGAGTTCTGCATTGTCTCGCCCGGGTCTGGTACCACCGCCTTACCTATTCCTGCCGCAATAGCGTCAGTGCTTGTCACTGTCATGTTCCAGTTTTGAGGGTAAGGTAGCTCTCCTCAAGAAAGCAACGCATCATTAACACCTTTGGTGTCTATAGGCGATGGTTGACTCTTTCCATCAGGAGACCCATCTGCTTGTTTGTTATCTTATACTGTACAAAAAAATGGGAAAAATTAACGCCATTTTGCAGGAATAGGAGTGGTACCAAATCCGGGTGAGAGGTTGTGGAACCTCACCACCTAATAGTCGCGATTGTATTGACACTATTTCGCCAGGAATATGAAAAGGTGGTCCAAGGTGGTACCAAAGCAGAGCAAGACTATAGAACTTCTACCACGTAGTATTGATACTATTACGACAGGAATAGGCAAAATAGAGGCACCAATCCTGAACGAGACAGTCCTCAACTTTACAACACTACTCAACAACATGATAGTAATTTATTTGTAACTAGATGTGCCCGCGACTTCGCTTGCGTGGAATTTTTCTTTTTAAAAGTAGCCTAAGTTACTCCTTATTACACCAGCTATCTACCAGTCCCGTCAAAATTTGTCCAGCCGTTCCAGAGATTAGCCGGAACGGTCAAACAGACACACAGACAGACAGACAAAATTTTTAATAAATGTTATTTTGGTATATGTAGCATGTATATATATAAATATATGCGTTAAGTAAAAACCGGTTATTTTAATATTATAAACAGACATTCCAATTTTATTTATTTGTACAGATTAAAACTTATTGTAAGTATTGAAATAAAAGCAAAACTGGCACTTACTTTGTGAAATTACTTTATTTATTACTTTATTTAATGTTATCACTAATTAAAATACTAATTTATTAATTTATCTACGGAAATTTTATTTATCACGCTGCGGAAACACATTTATATGTTTTTAAATTAAATTTTTAAAGTTCAGAAACTAAAAACAGGACACGGCACGTTCGCTATCAGGATGACTCTAGTTATGCCAATGTTGTACATTATCATGTATGTGATAAGCGTTGTTCATTTGAAAATTATGTTAATTGATGTATCATACTATAACACCTTCACTCTGTGTCTACTATCGTATCTTTCATGGGGAGTGTTCCGACGAGTTATTTGGATTAATTCCTGCCGCCGAATTCCATCATCGGACATCGCGTCAAAATTTGAAATTCCATCCTCACCATCTCGATGTCTGGAAATCCACAACTCTGCGTTTCTCTCGGCACTTTTTGCTTCGCACTACTTTGTTGTGGAACCAATTACCGGCGGAGGTGTTTCCAAACGGATACGACTTGGGGGCCTTCAATAAAAGAGCTTACTCATTCTTAAAAGGATGGCAACTAAACTCCAAGACCTCTGATATTGCGGATGTCCATGGGCGGCGGTGATCACTTACAATCAGGTTTGCCCCCTCTTCTATAAAAAAATATGTAGCCTATATGTTGACCAGACCTGTTAGTAATATTCATGCAAAATTTGAAGTGAATCCATGCAGTACTTTTTGAGTTTACCCCGGACATACATATAGACAAACAGACAAAAATTCTAAAAACTATATTTTTGACTTCGATATCGATTGTAGATCACGCCCCAAGTATTCTTTTAAAAAATATTCAATGTACAGTTTCGACTTTCCTACGATTTTATTATATATATATAGATGTATCCATACTAATATTATAAATGTGAAAGTCTGTCTGTCTGTCTATCTGTTACGCTTTCACGGCTAAACCGCTGGACCGATTTTCATGAAATTTGGCATGGAAGTAGTTGAGAGCCGGGGTCAAAAATAGGCTATTTTTTTTTTCAAAAATCAACCCTTAAAGGGTTGAAATAGGGGATAAAAATTGTATTAAAAGCTATCTTGACGACGTGTTAATCTACTCGCGAGCGAAGCTGCGCGGGTCAGCTAGTATAGAATATAGATACTAGCCACTTGACACCTTTTAAATAGTGGTACATTTTAAATTTGTAGAATGTGTAGATTGAAATTTTGATAGAGAAGAGGATTGTATATCACGGGTATCGGACATAGTTCCGAATGAATGATATATTGAATACGAATATATGTGAATACGAAGAAATATTCCGGAAAATTTAACTTTTCCGGAATATTTCGTCGTGTTAGTCCCGGCCTCCTTTGAAGAATAGGCCAACTGCCGTTCTGCCAGGCAGGTCGTAAAAGGCGACTGATTGGCTATCGAGTCACTAACATCGTGGCTACTAGGTGGTAGAGTTCTGCATTGTCTCGCCCGGGTCTGGTACCACCGCCTTACCTATTCCTGCGCAATAGCGTCAGTGCTTGTCGCTGTCGTGTTCCGGTTTGGAGGGTAAGGTAGCCGGTAAACTTATACATGTGGCATTAGACCTCGCCACAAAATAGCAACGCACCATTAACATCTTTGGTGTCTATAGGCGTTGGTTGACTCTTTCCATCAGGAGATCCATCCACTTGTTTGCTATCTTATGATAAAAAAAAATTAGTATAGAAGATATAATGCACGGAATACTGGTACCAATTGAATCGCTGCAAAAGAGTAGCTCCCCGCGGTCTCTACAATACTATTATAATGATAATAATAATTCAGGATCAAGATTCGAACTGAAAGGACATGTTGTGAACGGCACGCATTGTGAGGAGGAGTTTCTTTCCCTGCCGCCTTAATCACTGTCGCCACGCTAGAATTTGAACCTGCGACTTTTAAAGTCGCGTATTCAAAAAAAATCGCAGGTTTAAATCCTAGCGTCTCGAATTTTTTTTTTTAATTTTAAGTTTTCCAAATAGAAATAGTCGCAAAAACTGGCTAAGTGCCAGTAAGACTCAACCTCGAGTGTCGAACCTGCGACTTTAAATGTCCCAGGTTTAAATCCTAGCGTGTCGGAATTTTTTTTTTGTTTTTTTTAAATTTTCCAAATAGAAATAGTTGCAAAAACTGGCTAAAAGCGAGTCAAATTCGCGCACGAAGGATCCCATACTAAGTAGGAACTAATATTATAAATACGAAAGTTTGTGAGTATTTATGTATGGATGTTTGTTACTCTTTCACGCAAATACTACTGAACCGATTACGATGAAATTTGGTATGTAAATAGCTGAAGACCCAGAATAACACATAGGCTATTTTTTATCCCGGAAAAAACAGGTGATCCCGCGGGATTTACTAAAAACTTTTATAATGCAGCGGGCTGCACGCTGCAGCTAGTTACTTAAAAAAACGGTGAAAAATCACGTTTGCTGTATGGGAACCTCCCCTTAAATATTTATTTTATTCTGTTTTTAGTATTTATTGTTATAACGGCAACAAAAATACATCATCTGTGAAATTTTTCAACTGCCTCACTATTACACTATGAGATACAGCCTGGTGACAGACGGACAGACGGAAGGGCAGCGGAAATCAGAAATCAGAAGTACTTTTTTGACGCGTCAATTTTTTTTTAATACTACCGATTCAGAAACGCGGCCATACACTGAGAATATAATAATAAATATTCACGGGACAAATTACACTTACTGATCTAACCCCAAAGTAAGCAAATTATTTGCTTGTGTTATGGGTGTTAGATAACGATACTAACACATAGAAAAACGTATATAAATACTAGAATATATTTAATAAACACCCAAACTCGGAAATACAAACATTTATGCTTATCACACAAATGCTGATCCCCGTCGGGCATCGAACCCGAGCCCCGTCGATTGCGTAGTCAGGGTCGCTAACCACTAGACCAACGGGGCGGTGAGAAGATCCGGCAGAACAAACTCAGTCGAGTCTTAATAATAGGGTCCGTTTTACCCTTTTTAATAATTTTAATCGTACGAAACCCTAAAACGGAGTTGATTTTTTTTCTATCGTAGATATTATTAACATTGAATCGTACAATAAAGTCTAAAAATATTATTATAAGGTACTTTGATGTAGGGGACATGTGAAATTGTTTTATATGAGACTTGAATATCAATAAAGATAAGATATGGTGTTGATTTCAGTCCAAAACAAAATGATATAATTTTATTTTGTTATCTAGAGTCCAGAGGTTGACAACCTTTCAAAAGATCTATAAACTTGCTGAATTTAAAACGAACGTTCTTATTTTAAAACAAATATGAGTGGTTTGCCCTGGGTCCTAATTCACGTAATTAAACAGCAAACGAATCGAAACGTTTAAGACTTTTACATATTTCAGTCGCGTCGTAGCACATCTCAAAGTTCAATTTTGTTTATGTGTGTGAGAACCCTAAACACATGACTCAATTACGCGAATTGGGGTGCCTGAAGTATAAACTCTTTTTTAAACAAAATGTGAGTAAAAGAGCAGAAGGTACACCTGATAGTCACCGCTAGCCATGGACATCCGCAATACCAGAGGTCTTGCAGTTGAATTTCCACGCTTATAAGAATGAGTAAGCTCTGTTCTTGAAGGTCCCCAATATTCATTTAGAAACACCTCCGCCAGTAATTGATTCCATAAAGATAATCTCCCAATAATTGATTACGCTGACTCATGTTTTCTTGATGCCACTGAAGGGTTAGTAGATAAACTTGAGAGGATGCAAAATTTGTGCATCCGTTACATTTTTGGTCTCCGTAAATATGATCATGTTTCGGAATTCCGTGCTCAACTTAAGTGGCTACCCATACGTCTTCGCAGGAATACTCATCTTCTTTGTTTACTTTATAATATTCTTCATAATCCTAGGTCCCCAATTTATCTTCGTGAGCGTTTTCACTTTCTTCATTCCCCGAGTAGTAATTGTCGTGCTAATGTCAGTTCTCTCTTACGTTACCCTTCCTTCAAATCTAATTTTTTCTCTAATTCCTTTTCTGTTCAAGCAGTTAGGCTGTGGAATTCACTTCCATCTAACATTCGTACCAGTGAATCGTTATCCATCTTTAAAACACGATTACATGATTATTATTTGACGCGAAAGTAGTTAGCAAGTTAACTGTGTAATTTTTGTATTATTTTTTATTTTATTTTCTTGTCTTTTAAAGTGTGTTATTTTTTTGTCTCTTCTTTTTAGTTTTTTTTTTGTTGTTAATAGCTTTTAAGGCCACATTTGATATTAATTGTATGCTTTATTATTATTCCGTGTTAATAATATGTGCACAAGTGTCTTTGTTTGTCTACTGTTTTCTACATATGGGTTAGCTGGAAGAAATCTCGATATGAGATAAGCTCGCCTTTTGTTTTAATATACATCATTTTATTGTTTACTGTAAATGTTTTATGTACAATAAAGTGTTTAATAAAATAAATAAATAATAACCATAAAACGCATGGTTGTGGAGTGGAAAGATGGTGAGAGGAGAGCTTCAAATTTTGATGCGATGTCCGATGATGTCCAACTTACAGTTGCATAATGTTACCATATTATTTTTCGAACCCCTCTTTGCAACTCCTATATATCGCGGAAATCTCTTTATCAATTTAGCTTAAAGATTAAAGAATATCTTACGACATCGCCTACCAATTTCACACCATTTTGATCAACAATACACATATACATTCATACATTTATACATACACACACCCACACAATGCCAAGGTTGTTCCAGTAGACGTCAAGAACTTCGCTCGCTCGTTTTATGATAAATAGCTTTGATAGGACTTCTGCTTCATTCGCACAGCTTTCTTGCCTGTGATCATGAATGTCATAAAGAGCTGACTTATCGGTTTGTCTTTCGATGAGATGTTTTTTCATTAAACAGACAAGCAAACAGATGTTTTTCTGGAGGAAAAAGACAACCATTGCCTATAGATACCAAAGATTTTAATGATGCGTTGGTATACGTCTAGCAGGATAGTAATGCAACATGTATAAGTTTACCAGCTACTTTATCCTTCAAGCTGGACTACGATAGTGACACATAGCACCAACGCTGCGACAGGAATATGTGCCGTGGTGGCACAATATAAAGATGCGATAGTATGTAAACTTAGCCTAGTTGATAAAATAATTACCCACGCTCCATTAAAATAATAGGGTTGTCAAATGTTTTATGGTATGGTTTTTTAATTAAAACATTCTATGTTCTGTAGGGATAAATTAATTGAAATAGTTAATTTACAAATAAAATTTAAATAGGCATCTCATCAAGACCGCAGAAGTAAATTTACACGTGACCACTCGTCCGCAGTGTTGCCAGAGACAGGTAGTCAAATGTAACATGAGACAGCTCAAAAAGTAACATTTTCACGAGAAAAGTAACATTTCCTTATTTTATGTGAAAAACGACACTAATACTATAAAATGGCACTTTATTGCACAAAAAATAAAAAGTTTTCTGTCCCATTAGTTAAGCTTCGGAAGAATCATAATAATTTTTGTACAAATAATTAATTGGTGATCTTAAAAAAGAAAAACATAAGTTATATGTATACCAACTAATTAAGAAATGTATTTCAATAGCTATAGCTTATATATGCCATATATGCCATTACCTAACTAAAGATAATAAACTTATTTGTGTAAGTATAAGACAATTAATGCAAAAATAAACATATTTCAGTTTCAAACGCGACTTTGTTGTTGAATTATTGATTTCCTAAATAATTTTAAATTAAAACTACATAAATACAACATTAACTTACAAAGACCAAATCAAATTTCCAAAAATTAACGTAAAAGTAACATTTTGAGCCGTGTAACATGGGAGTAACATGAGAGGGTCAAAAGTAACGTAAAATGTTACAAAAGTAACATTCTGGCAACGCTGCAGCACCGCGTCAACCGCTTAGGCCTTAGGGTTTCGACTCACGTCGATGCGCATGTTTGTGTGAGTGATCCGTATCGTACATTTGTAGGTAGTTTCCTTGTATATTTATACTGTGACGGTTGTATCAAACCTGGCCGAGACGTTGCGTAACTCTACCACCTGTGTAAGTGACTCGTATAACCAATCGTTTGCCTTTTACAAACTGCCTGACAGAGATATTTGTCGTATGAAAATAATGTAGACATAACATTAGGAAACATAAACTAGCCATAAAATAAAACTCGTAAAGCATGGCCGCGGACTACCGACCACTGAATCGTACGTAACAATGCGTTATGCGATTACCGCATAATAAATTATAATTTATCATAATCACTTAATTTGCATCTATTATTACACTATTGTGATCATAAAGGCGATACTATTTTTTTGGAGTTTACTCCTTAAGAATCGGTTTTTTGATATAAGGCGCCCGGTATGAGTAAAATGTGAGGAGTAAAATCTACTGAACGAATGACCTCGTTACGTTTTTGGTGCGCAACCTATCGTGCGCAACTTTCTAATTTGGTGTGAGCAGTGCAGCTAGATCGTGCGTTTTTTTTTGCGTCTGTTTTGACAATCGTACTTAAGGAGAAAACTCCAGTCGTGCGTCGGAGCTGACACACACACTTCTTTTCATTTGACGAAAAAAAATGCATTTTTGTGAAACAATTGCGCATTTCCTTGACATAAATTCATTTTTTAGACTAGTCTATTAAAAATAAGACTTGCAGCTGTTATGGAGGTTGTCGTGTGATAATTATAGATAGGTATCTCACCAAACGCAGCGTCCGCGTCGTAGTTAAACGAACGCAGTGCGAATTTTAGTTTCAAGCAATATAATGATGAAAGATAGCAGCACATGAATAGATAACCGGGAAAGCAGTGGCAGATTTACGCCTGATTTTTTTTTGATTTGTTTGTTTGTTGTTGACTTGATTGATATGCCGCTTTTTTGCGTTGTACGGAAGTAATTATTGAAATTATGCATTTATTTACAAATATTAAATGTTTATAGATAAAGATTTTATAGGTAAAATACTAAAAAACTAATTATTACTTAATTTACAATTTAATAAATACTAGCTGTTACTCACATGGTCCAAAACGACACTTCTATCCGGTAAAATAGTAGCCTATGATACCCCTGAATAAAAAAGATTTCAATTAAGTGAAGGTATTTTTCGTATTACCCTTGACTTCTTTCACCTTTAAAATTTCGTAATTTCGAAAATTTTGCCGCCCCGAGAATTATGCCGCCCTAAGCCCGAGCTTAATGGGCCTATCGGTTAATCCACCACTGGAAGGTAGCAATAGCAAGGTGGTGATTAGCATGCGAATGAGTGATGAATGAAAGATGATTCGAATGATAAGTTACTTATTTAGCACATACAATAATACAGTAACACTTAAAAGTCACAAATAGCAATATAACATACTGATCGCAAAACCCAACTGAGGGTTTATTTAGCACTACACACTAGAAATCTAGGCAATTAAAAGCATAAGCAAAGATTAATATTTAGTTCTGACCTTTAAGAATCGCATAGGCAGACTGAGTGCACGACGCCATTCGTTATGAGTGTAACATTAAACGAGTATCATTTTTCTATGGTCCATGCATAGGCGGTAGCGTTTTACGTTTTAATATTTTATTAGAAATTTAAAATAATTATTGTATATTTTATAAAATGTAGAGATTAGCACGGCACAGGGTTAACACTATTTCTTTTTCGACAATTTATATACTTGCAACTCTTATACACACACACACACACACATACACACACACACACACACACACACACATACACACACACACACATATACATACACACATCCCTTACAGGTAATCGAGATAATTGATCACGATGCCTGCAGACTTGTCTCGCTTCTTCCACATTCACTACTATCTTCATACAAACACGCCGGTTGCGACGACTTTTGACACCAACATCGGAAAGTACTCGATCAATCTGATCATAGTACGTCAGTCTTAGTGTTCCCCAGTGCCTACAATCTTTTCTCATTCGCATTGTATATCTGTTTTGTTAACCTTTCATCTACATACTAATACCGCTTCCCTATAATACATATGTATATAAATACTGTTACATACATAATAAACATACAAACCCAGAAATATAACCAGCTATGCTTGTCATACGAATGTTTGTCCCTGTCGGGAATCGAACCCGTGCCCCCTCGATTGCAGTTCGTTAACCACTTGACCAACGGGACGGTCAGTTTCCCATATTTGTTTTCGTTGGTTTTCGCTCGCCGCAACGCAATTCATGTCGCTGGTCGCGCCGCAGGTTGCTGTGGCCAGGCCGTAACGCGACTGGTTACATAACTTATGACAACATCAATATTGTAGAGATATATTGAAAAATACTACACGATTGTATCATAACCACTTAGCTATATAATTAACAAGCTAATCCGCTAATAAACTCTCATCCACTATTTCAGCTCTTTAAGGGCTAATTTTTGAAATAAATATGCTATAATTGGCCTTGAATCTTCAACTATTTTTATGCTAAATATCAAGACCTTACAAGAAAAAAATCTTGAGAGCATAAAATGTCTGTTGTTAAACCTATACTCCAAAAAGGGAATTCATGCAACATGAATAAATAAATATAGACCTACTACAACATTCATTCCATTAATTTCAAAAATTTAAATTTAAACAATTATTAACTCATGTATTACAAATAAACTCACTTGTACTTCCAGTACACGTATATTTTTAATTTTTTACTGTTCACATCCAACCGGTTTCGTTTATAAAAGCATCATCAGGGATGTTTTACACATATTTTATAATATCTTTAACATATTTTTTACAATTTAAGTTACATTATTAGTTACCTATAAAGAGAGAATAATGTAACTTAAATTGTATTATATATATATATATATATATATACACACACACAATATATATATATATATATATATATATATATATATATATATATATATATATATATATATATACACATATATATGTGTGTGTATGTATATATAATAATTTGTATAGTATAAGTATTATATATTTAATTTATTAAGATCTATGTTCTTATATAACGTATATTTTCTGAGGCACCGTTTACATACTTTCTGTTTGCCCAAAGGTTCACTGGAGAAGAATGTCAATAGGCATTATTTTTTTACAATTTTGTACAAATTTATTTAAGGTGTACAATAAAGTTAAATAAATAAAATAAATAAAGTCAAAATAACCAAAAGCCCCGAATAACCCCGTTGGTCGAGTGGTTAGCGAACCTGACTACGCAATCAACGGGGCTCGGGTTCGATCCCCGACGGGGACAAGCATTTGTGTGATGAGCATAAATGTTTGTATTTCCGGGTTTGGGTGTTTATTAAATATATTCTGGTATTTATATATGTATTTCTATGTATTAGTATCGTTGACTAACACCCATAACACAAGCAAATAATTTGCTTACAACTTTACTTACTTAATAACTTACTTACATAATCAGAAAGTGTAATTTGTCCCCTGAATATTTAAAAAAAAAAAGAGAAATACACGCATCAAATTACCTTCATATCAATTATGGAATACCACAAAGAAGTATTTTAGGACCTTTGCTTTTTGATTTTTATTATAATGGTCTTCCAAAACCCATTTTTCAATTTTATTTATTGATGATATTACATTTCTTATTTAATGTAAAAATAAAGATGATTCAATGACGGAAACAATTCATATGTTAATCAAAGTATCTGAATGTTTAAAGATTAACAATCTTAAAATCAATATCAGTAAAACAAATGCATTTTCAGCCCGTTATAGTAATTAAATTAAAAAGTTAGATAATTATTAAATTATATTGGTACAGAGAAAAATCTACTCTGATTTTATTAAATTTCTAGAAATAGCATTTGACATGCTCTGAACCTAACTGGTAAGATAATATTGATAGAATATGCAACAAACTTGATAAATTTATTTACGTACTATCGAGAATACGAGAAATTGCAAGTATTAAAACCTCATTTTTAGCATATTATGCTTATGTTTCTTCAATTTCACAATAAGGTGTTTGGGGTAATTCAGTAGACCACGAGATCCAAAGAAATGTGTACAAGCAAAATTCTGTGTTGACTGGCTGCATCCCTCTAAGCCATTGTTTAAATCACTTAAATTCCCCCGTGTTTGTTCGGGCTCCTTTGAAGAATAAGCCAACTGCCGTTCTGCCAGGCATGTCGTAAGAGGCGAACGATTGGGTATGCCAATCACTACTATCGAGGCTAGTAGGTGGTAGAGTTCTGCATTGTCTCACCCGGGTCTGACCCACGCCTTACTTAATCCTGCCACAATAGCGTAAATGCTCGTCATGTCCTGTTCGTTTTTGGAAGATAGGAAAAACGGTAAACTTTTGCAAGTGGCATCACCATTCCGCCTGATGAATAGCAATTGACCATAAACATCTTTGGTGTCTATTGACGATGCTTTTCTCTTTCCATCAGGAAAGCCTACATGTTTGGTATCTTATTATTTAAAAGATACAAAAATTCCATAAGTATGTTTACTAAAATTTTATTAGCTACAATTTGCTCTTCTTGCTTTTCGATATTTCTCGAAGTTTTTTTCTCAATATTTTTCCGCTTGGGTTTTTGGGGATTTCCTCCATAAAATGGACTCCACCACGGAGATGTTTCGGATTTGATAACTGTAATAATATTAACGGGAAGTTATTAAATGAAATAAAAAATATATCGCTAGACAAATCAGATGAATTAATTAGACCCTAAAATAAAAAATGATTTGTTAGTGATAAGGGATTTAATCAACGATATTGATTAATATGAGTACATATATAAGTATAAAATATATAAAATTAAACCGAAAATACAAAAAATAACACAAATTATTGTCTCTAACAAAAGTCTAGCTCTAGCTTCATCGATTGTGTAATTAGCGTCGCTAACCACTGGATCAACAGGGCAATCAATTCTTTTTTTTTAAAAAACATTTTTGAGTGTCTCATGGTCTAGATGTTAGAATAATCGGCATAGATCTTGAGGTCCTGGGTTCAATCTCCAGGTAGGAATGAAGTGTTATTGAACTTTCTTCGGGATAATGCGCGAAAATCGAAATCTCAGTATCAACTCGGCATTCAGGGTAGCACTAGATTATAGGTAAATGAATTACAATGACGTGGCAACGTTCTACTCAAGGCAAGTGGTATTTCTCTTCTTTCTCGACAATTATATAATCGATATAATATCTTGCGAATAATGTTTTTAATCCATACAAAAAACAGTCTATGAAATTTTGTAGTTTAAGCACAGGATATTTTTTGTATTTCATAATTTTTACACAAGCTGTATGCGAAAGGTAAATTACTTCTACTGATATCTATCTTATATCACTTCCCTTAAGTAGGTATTATACGATATACAAAAATTAATCGTCATAACAATGATACTGGGACCGCACTTGCGTCACAAAGCTTCGCGCAATGACACAATACACGCAGATGTGACTGACTATTGTCAGCTATTGTCACGGATATTCGAAACGCGTGACATTATTTCGCGGATGGCAGTATATCAAAGGGTTTTGTGGTTTTAGTGTACCAACGTATCGCGCTGCGTAGTCAGACTAGCCTTTTTTTTATATATTATAAGATAGCAAACAAACAAATGGGTCTCCTGGAAAGAGTCAACCATCGCTTTTAGACACAAAAGATGTTAATGGTGAGTTGCTATCTAGTGACGAGGTCGAATGCCACATGCATAAGTTTATCGGCTACCCTCCAAACCGGAACACGACAGTGATAAGCACTGACGCTATTGCGGCAGGAATAGGTAAGGCGGTGGTACCAGACCCGGGCGAGACAATACAGAACTCTACCACCTAGTGGCCACGATAGCGGTGACTCGCATAGCCAATCGGTCGCCTTTTACGACCTGCCTGGCAGAACGGCAGTTGGCCTATTCTTCAAAAGAGCCCGGAACCAACATGGGGAAAAATTAAAAATGTTGTTAAATTCAGTCATTGTTTTCGATTAGTTCAGACGTGTGCGGATGGCTGTTTAAAAATGGATTGAAGCGATGAAATGGTACTGAGATTCCTCCGTAATTGAAGCTGAACTCATCATGTTGGATTCGAAAAATGTGAACTACAAAAAACGTTTTAGTAATTAATTAGCACACATGTAGAAGTAAAGAAAGTCGTCCATAATTTAAAAATTATTTTAACCATCATGGATCATTGCACAATTGTTCGTTCGAAATATCATTGCCGCTAATATGACTGCAGCTTTTATCGCGACAATTTTTTAGTGTCAAAACGTACAAAGCTCGGCAGCCTATAATACACACATAAGAGCCGTAGGGTGAGAATTATAGAAAATTGCTTGAACGTTAATAAGGGTCTTATAAACTACCTTTTCCGCAACATAGCTCTGAATCTCCTTCTCGCTCAAACTCTTTCCTGGCTGCAGCACCACAAACGCTCGTGGAACTTCACCCCCTACTGGATTTGGAATTCCTATCACTCCTGCATCACGGATATCCGGATGCTGTAGAAGCACACCTTCAATTTCAGCTGGGGGAACCTGGAAATATTTATTGAACATTAATTTTAACATCGGAGTTAACTCTTACGAACTGCGAGGCAGAATTGTAGATGTTAAAAGAAGTATTTTAACGCCCGTATCCCGAATACTCTCTCCCGTAAGCAGAGGTACAACTAGTGAACCTACGATTAGCCGAAGATACATAGTCCCGTAATGTGGTAGGTAGAAAGCCTATCACTAGCCGGGCACTTTCCAATCCCGGGAAACGTCGTTTTTATTAAAAAATTCAAAAAACACATTTTTGAATTGCCCGACCCAGGATATCGTGTTATCAACACCGATACCGGACAACTATACCACAGAAGCGATATGGTATGGTAGACGTTATATCCTTTAAAGTGGGCTCAGACCAACACAAGAAGTAAATGTTTATAATGCTAAACAGTGGTTTAGCATTATAAACATTTACTTTATGAAAACACTCTTACACATTTATAATAATAGGTCTTTACCTATAAAATTACCGTTCTTCCGTACTGGCCATTTTAAATTAAAATTTTTTTTTTGGCTGATAATTCTAATTTCAAATTAATTTTATTTTAAAAACACGGAATTCTTTTTTCTAAAATCGTCGTTTATTTCGTAGTTAATGTTTTATTTTAAACGCATTCGAAGATTTTTCTCGTCATGGATAAATTAAAAATTCGAGTAATTACGGGGTATGAGTAACGTCGTGGCAGCAAAGCGGCACGCAACATCAACGACGTTTACGGAGCGAACACTAAAAACGAACGCACCACCCGTTATTAGTTTGCCCGATTCAGTTCTGGAAATTTTGACCTGAAAAATGAACCCCGTGGTTGTACGAAAACTTTGGTCGACAATGATGAATTAAAGGCGATTGTGGAAGCTGATGAAACTCAATCTACGGCTGAATTAGCAGTAGCTTTCGACGTTAGCATCAAAACAATATTGGCCCATTTGTGTCAAATTGGCAGGGTAAAAATCTTGAGAAATGGATACCCCACGAACTCAATGATCGCCATCGCAAAGTACGCGTCGATACGCGCTTTGCACTGCTCAACAGGCATACAAATGAAGGAATTCTGAACCGCATTGTTACTTGTGACGAGAAATGGATCCAGTTCAATCGTAAGTGCTCAGCAAGTGGTTGAGCCCTGGTTCAGCACCCAAACAATGTCCTAATCGAAAACTTACCACTAGAAAAGTGATGGTCACTACATGGTGGTCTAATGCGGGTGTTCACGCGCTCACAGCTTCTTACCAAAAGGAACGAGCATTATTGCAGATGTGTACTGTGATGAACTAAACACAATATCCCTATTATTGTGCTCGCACGTCTCCAGCCAGCTTTGGTCAATCGTTCGGCTCCAATGCTCTCGTACGACAACGCGCATCCTTAAACTGCACAGCAGACGGTCTCCAAGCTACAAGATCTGGAATTGGAAGCTCTCCGTCATCCGCATTACTCACCAGACCTGGCGCCTACAAACGTCTACTTTTTCCAGAATTTGGATCATTTCTCGGCGGGAAAAAAAATACCCGAGAGGCGGTATAAAATGGCTTTGAAGAATTTTTTGCCTCCCGTCCAGCTGATTTCTTTAAGAAGGGCATCAATAAGCTACCAATGCGTTGGCAAAGATGCATTGATTGCATGGGTTTTGATTTTTACTTTGATTAATAGAAATAAAAATATAGAAAAAACTTGAGAGGTGTCAAGGGACACCCGGATGGAACGAAGTTCCTTTCGATTAATTAGTGAAGGAATTGTAATAAAATTTTAAATTGTAATGAAATGTAAATTTGGCTTGCTTTCTATAAGAGAAAGAGAGAGAGAGACAGAAAGAGAAACATGCGCACGCCGCACAGCTTACAATACCTTACTATAGCAAAAAGTGTCGTGACAACTTTTCGTAAGAATTTTTTCCGTCTAGCCCCCTTTCACAACGCACGATAAGGAACTTCGTTCCAAAAATACGCTTCATTAATTTCATGAAAAACGCAATTTTATTGGTAAAGACCTAATATTAATATGGATATAAATTCTTTTACCTGATATCCCTTATACTTGATAAGCTCTTTCAGCCTGTCCACTATAAAAAAGTATTTACTTTCATCATAATATCCGATGTCACCAGTTCTGAAGAAGCCTTCATCGTCAAACACTTCACGGTTGTCCATACCCAAGTAACCTTTCATCACTGATGGACCTTTGACGCAAATTTCTCCAGGTTCGTTAGGTCCCAAAACCTTCCTAGTTTCTATATCTTCAATCTGAAATAACGTAGATATGACATTTTTTGCAAAAATAATGTTAAATTGTAATTAAAAAAGTAGAAGGCATTTTAACGTAAAAAGGTATTAAACGCAGTGAATGTGACAATGTGAAGTCCGCCAGCGACTTATTTTTTACTCGTTATTAGCATATTTTAAGACTTATGATTTGTGTAGCAAAGTACATATTATACGTTTGTTGTGTAAAGATTATTGTAAACTGTATACTAAGACTCGTTGGTGCTCCGAAAAATTCAAGCGTACAAATACAAGCATAAATATATATTATGAAAGTGCTACAAAAACTGTAGCACCTTCATAACATATATTTATGCTTGTATAAGTTTTAAATAAATAAATAAATAAAAATGGAACAAACTCAATGTAGGTTTAAAAATAAAAAGACCCCCAGCACGGCAGAGTTAATATAAATTATTCATTTTAAACTTTTTTTTTATCATTTTCTATAATTTTTTCAAATACATAAGTCATTTCTGTAGACAAAAATATATTTCTATTTAACTTGGCGTTTTTTACATATATGTATATTTCATAAGATAGCAAATAAGCAGACCCTACTGATTAAAAGAGAAACCATCGGCTATGGACATCAAAGATGTTAATGGTGCATTGCAATCCATGTGGCGGCATATTACCTTAGGGGCCATCCATAAATTACGTCGCACGAATTGCATGATTTTTTGACCCCTTCCTCGTCCTTGTCACAGATCGTCACATTTGTGTGACCCTCCCCTACCTAGTGTGATGTCACATATTTTACAATTTTACATTAGAACAATAATCTCATTCGATTATTTTTTATCTACACAGGTGCCTTTTCAAATTTACCGTTGTACTACTTAGATAAAGAATATTATATTTTAAAAAAATTGTGATGTCACAAAATTTAGGAACCCTACCCACCCCTTGTCACTGAATGTCACACTTTGTCGATCCCCTTCCTCCCCCTTAACGTGTGACGTATTTTATAAATGGCTCATTATGAATCTAAAGATGAAAATGGCAAGCATTGACGCTATTGCGGTAGGCATAGGTAAGCCGGTAGTACCAAATATCCCGGCAAGTCGTTGCGGATCTCTACTATGATTGTAGTGACAGGTGTAGCCAATCGGTCGCCTTTTATGAAGTGCCTAGCAGAATGGCGGTTGGTCTATCCTTCAAAGGAGCCTGGACCCGTACGGGAAATTTTCGGCGTTTTATTTAATTATATGTTGTATTTTATAATTGACGTTGTTCAACTATGTCAAAAATAGTGTAATTTGATTCGATGAATCTGTAATCGCAACAGACCACATAAATACTAATAGATACGGCGTTTAGCATTGAACGTGTAGCCGTGCATATGAGCATATGCTCATAACACTGTCAAAATTATGGCAAATTATATAGGCAAATTGACACTAATTGTCATTGAGTTTTTATTGTTGACGTACTGTTGCATACATTCTCGTATTTATGTCAGTTCAAAATTTAGCTACGCTTGACGTCTAAGAAATGTCTTAAGAAGGCGCCTCCTTTTACTCCGTGGTAATCACCAAAGAAGATAATGGACGTTGTTTCTGATATAGCTGAAAAATATATTAGTTAGTTTAGTGTCTAAACAATAAAAAAACAATGATAGGCATTCCCGCTCTTTCTATAATATCTTCACGCCCGTATCCCTGGTGAGATAGGTAGAGGTACGACCAGTGTACCCACGAGTAGCCGAACATATTTAGTCCCAGAATATTATAGGTGGCAAGCCTATCGCCAACCGGGCATTTATCTAATCCCGACCAATGTTGTTTTTATCAGACAATAAGGTAACTAAAGTAACAACAAGTCCTTACTTGTTGTTACTTTAGTTACCTTTAGTTTAGGTAAATTTTAATGTTTTTGTTTTGACATATTCTTATTGTATAATTTTTGCTATTACTTTTGACATGTTATTTAAATTTACTATTAATTGGAACGAAGTTCCTTACGGCAGGCTTGGAGGGGATAGGGATTTTGCTGCGCGACCGAACTGAAAAAAATGTGATAGTAATACCGTAAGAAAAATCCGTGGAAAAAAGTGCGTGGAATAAAACCGTTACATGAGACGTGCGCAGGCGCGACAGTCGCATGCACAAGCGAGTAGTGCCGTTTAGCCGAAGGAACTTCGTTCCTACCTGGTGTCCCACGACACCACATCATTTTTTTATCTTTAAAATGTATATGACATACAATAAGTGATACAAATGTACCCTATTTTGAATAAAAATTATTAAAAAAAACACACTTTTGAAAAATAGATCATCTGTTATCCTGCTAGGCAGATCGTAAAATGCGAACGATTGAATACACGTAAATTAAATTTCTAGGTATAGTAGTGTAATGTCTCGTTCGGGTTTAGTATCACCACCTTAGGGAACATACCCATACTACGTGACCTATTTTTTAAGATTTTTCAAGGCTCATACTCGTCTTTATTGCATAAGACTGCATGCATACTTAAATTACTAGTGAATTATGTATTATGAAAAAGAACAACATTCGTGAAAACATATTGCTATACAGTATGGAACTTACAGTAACTTAATTTACGAACACAACAATTATTTTCATTCATTAAATTTCTCTCATTAAAATCGACTACGTGACAAAAATCTGAGCCACCCCCCCGCTCCTGTGACCGTAGTATTTTAAAGACCCCCCCCCCTGAACAGGTCACGTAGTATGGGTACGTTCCCTTACCTATTCTGCCGCAATTTCGTCAGTGCTTGTCACTGCCATGTATGATAAAGAAGGCCGGTCGGCTTCTACATGTTACATCTTAACCAGCCGTAGGAATAGCAAAGCAATATAACATTTTGGTGTATATAGGCGATCTTTTTCCATAACGAAAATCACTTAAATATTTGCTGTCTTTTGATATAAAAAAAAGTTTATGTATACCTATGTTTTTTTATTGCATAAGATAGCAAACAAGCGCCCATCTGCTTCCTGATGGAAAGAGTCAACCATAGCCTATAGACATCAAAGGTGTTAATAGTGCGTTGCTATCTTGTGGCGAGGTCTAATGCCACATGCATAAGTTTACTACCTCACCCTCCAAACCGGAACACGGCGGTGACATGCACTGACGCTATTACGGCAGGAATAGGTAAGACGGTGGTACCAGACCCGAGCGAGACAATGCAGAACTCTACCACCTAGTAGCCACGATGGCAGTATTTCGTATCGGTCAATATCGGTAATCGGCAATCGGTCGCCTTTTACGACCTGCCTGGTAGAACGGCAATTGGCCTACTCTTCAAAGCAGCCCGGGACCAACACGGGGAAAAGTGTGTATTATGTACGCACGAAAGAAGTTATACTCATTTACACTATAAAAATCTTTCGAAAAAATCTTATCTTTATGTTTCTAGAGAGAACTGTATTGAAAGAAAATTTTATTATAACGCATGGTCTAGTTAAATAAATTTTATTTAAATAAATCATTATGAATCAACGCGGTCGAAAAGAGATCGCTACGAAAAATATGTGGTGTAACACTTGCAGACTGGGTTCGTAATTAGGAAGTAAGAGAGATTTTAGGCTTGAAAGAAAGTGTCGGTGTTAAGATAAGAAAGGGCATGCTCCGTTGGTTCGGACATGTAGAAAGAATGGTAGATGAAAGGTTAATAAAACAGATATACAATGCGAATGTGGAAGGATGTAGGTACCGGGGAAGACCAAGACTGACGTACCACAATCAGATTGATCGAGTACTGTCCGAAGGTGATGTCAAGAGTCTTCGCAACCGGCGTTTGTGTATGAAGAAAGTGATGAATGTGGAGGAAGCGAGACAAGCCTGCAAGGATCGTGATGACACTCAGTATGACACTCAGCTCTCTCTGCCTACCTCATAAGAGATCTGGCGTGAAGATATGTATGTATGTATAAATCCATTATTTGTACATAATTTAAAAAAACGGACAAACTTTTTTGAAAAACTAAAATATCGACTAACTAATTTCATAATGTCGGTTTTTCGTGACGGTATGCGTGCGCATCGTAAAAATTTACTCTCATCATTTTTACTTAACGCGCCAAAAGAAGTATAACTTCAATAAATGCATGTAGAGTTCTGCATCGGCTCGACCGGGTCTGGTACCACCGCTTTACTTATTCCTGTCGCAATAGCATCAGTGCTAGTCACTGTCGTATTCCGGTTTGAAGGGTAAGGTAGCCGGTAAACTTATGCATGTGGCATTAGACCTCGCCAAAGATAACAACGTACCATTAACATCTTTGCTCTATAGACGATGGTTGACTCTTACCATCAGAAGACCCATCTGCTTGATTGCTATCTTATTATATTTAAAAACTAGCTGTTGCCAGCGACTTCGTCCGCACGAACTTCGTTTACTCCACACTGCTCCTCCCCCGTAGGTGATAGCGTGATCATATGTAGACTATATGTTGAACCGACCTGTTAGTAATATTCATGCAAATTTTAATCTTAAATTTAAAAGTAAATCCATGCAGTACTTGTTGAGTTTACCTCGGACATACATACAGACAAAAATTCTAAAAATTATATATATATATATATATATATATATATATATATATATATATATATATATATATATATATATATATATATATATATATATATATATATATATATATATATATATATATATATATATATATATATATATATATAAGGGTGCTTCATTTAGGACGACTATTTTTTTTTCTTACTCCATTGACGAAATACTGTTCTATACTGTGAATATCATGAAATGTCGCTATGCTATAGATAATTTAAGCAGAAAAAATGATTTTATGGGTTAATTATATAGGAAAACTTTAAATTCATCAGCGAGTACTTAGAATTCGTCAATGGAGTAAGAAAAAAAAATAGTCGTCCCAAATGAAGCACCCTATATATATATATATATATATATATATATATATATATATATATATATATATATATATATATATATATATATATATATATATATATATATATATATATATATATATATATATATATATATATATATATATATATATGTATGTATATATATATATATTCTTTTAAAAAAATATTCAATGTACAGTTTTGTCTTTCCTACGATTTTATTTTATGTATAGATGATGTATGTACCTTAATAATATTGCTTTTTATAATAAACCCAACTCCGCCAGATTTAGCCAAAATTTAGTAAATCCATGCAGTACTTGTTGAGTTTACCCCGGACATACATACAGACAAACAGACAAAAATTCTAAAAATTATATATATATATATATATATATATATATATATATATATATATATATATATGTATATATATATATATATATATATATATATATATATGTATATATATATATATATATATATATATATATATATATATATATATATATATATATGTATATATATATATATATATATATATATATTAGGGTGCTTCATTTAGGACGACTATTTTTTTTTCTTACTCCATTGACGAAATACTGTTCTATACTGTGAATATCATGAAATGTCGCTATGCTATAGATAATTTAAGCAGAAAAAAATGATTTTTATGGGTTAATTATATGGGAAAACTTTAAATTCATCAGCGAGTACTTAGAATTGAAGTTAAGAGCTATCCTTTGGTGAGAATTTTTTTTTCTATGTTTAGAACAGTATTTCGTCAATGGAGTAAGAAAAAAAAATAGTCGTCCCAAATGAAGCACCCTAATATATATATATATATATATATATATATATATATATATATATATATATATATATATATATATATATATATATATATATATATATATATATATATATTCTTTTAAAAAAATATTCAATGTACAGTTTTGACTTTCCTACGATTTTATTATATGTATACATGATGTATGTACCTTAATAATATTGCTTTTTATAATAAACCCAACTCCGCCAGATTTAGCCAAATGCGCAGTTTGGTACGTATCTGTGGTCACTCCTAGAGTAGTCTCCGTCATACCGTAGCCTTGGAGAACTGCCTTTAGTTTTGGAAACCTAAAAATAAAAAAGGGTATTTTAATATTAGATTTATACCAGGTGTCGGCAACCTTTTGACTTAATAGGAGAGCCCACGACACTAAACCTAGTCCCATAAGACTACCTGATGGTATATACATAGATTCGTTGTTAATTGAGGAATACGAAATAGCTATGCTGCAATGAAAAAAAAAACTGGTGGCGATAATAAAAAATAAATAAAAAAGAATGAAAAATATCGATTTTTAGTACGATAAGACTACTGAATTTCGTTTGTTCCTCGATGTAAGGGAGGGGTAGCTCTATTAGAAAATCGGCCTTATCACAGGCAGCAGCATTATAAGCCAACTATGAATAATTATTATAGACAGAGAACAAATAGTACCTAATTCCTAACATTTATAATAAATTTCCATTATTATTACAAGAAAATAAATTAAACATAGGATGCTTGAAAACAAAACTAAAAATATTCTGCTAGAAATTAAGCTAGTTTTTCAGTATCAAATATGGTTTTTAATAATAAGTTAAGAGTGTTTCCTTAAATCAATTAAATTTATTTTTATTTTATTTATTTATTTTTTACCTTGAAGACATTAATAAGAAAAACTAACATTATTACTTTATTAGAACTAAATAGCTGTTTATGTATAGTGTACCTACTAGATAGATATATAGTGTAATTAGATATAGAGCGCTTCGCCAACAAACTGTAATGAAGTTTGGCGAAATTTTGAAAAATGTAATACACTGTTTATTTTAATCACTACATAGTATAAAACAAAGTCACTTTCTCTGTCTGTCCCTATGTCCCTATGTATGCTTAAATCTTTAAAACTACGCAACGGATTATGACGCGGTTTTTTTAATAGATAGAGTGATTAAAGAGGAAGGTTTATATGTATAATAACATTCAATATATTGTAGAGAAATACTACAATTTTTGACTTTTCTGATGTCATGTCGTAAATAATTTTATTTTTTCCGCTTACATTGCAAACGCAGGCTAAAACCCTACGAGATTTATCAAAATAATGTACTAAGTATTTGTACACCTTGAAAAGGTCTACAGAAAACTCCGCGATGGTATATGTCTATCTCTTATGGATAACCCACAATAGCATTTTTTTGTCATTTATTTTTTACGAGAAATAATGGCTTTTTTCGAAGCAATTTTAAGCAATACAGCACTAATACTTATCCAATTAAATACCTTAAATATATTGTTGATTTAATATAGATCAATATGGCTGTTTACAGCATGTAATTTAAATGAATATTTTCGAAGATATTACAGATTTAAAATGCAGGGGCATAGCGGTTCCGGGTTTACGGGCTTGTGGCGGCGTGTTACGGCGTTTCCTCAGTCAAATTACAATAACCCCGACTCTACAAAATAAATTAAAAGGTGCCTGGACATTCGATTTGAATGAAGTTCATTTCGTTATATATGAGACTAAGATTGTGACTTAAAAAGAAATGTCAAATTTAACTGGACAGATAAGCAATTTGTATGAAAATATCGATAAGGGACTGGAGAGCACGATCTCCGTTCACAGTTGTGTAATAATAATTCTTGATTATTTATATTTATTTATATAAATAAAAATGGTATTTAAACATTAAAATTATAAAATATGTTTCCATATTCTCAAAATTGACGGCAAGCTGAATCGATTGAAAAACATAACATTTCCGAGTTGATCGGAAAGTACCTCAAAAGTCACTGCAAAGTGGTCCGTTTTTTGTTGCACGTTTTCCGTTCTAGCCCCTCAGCAAACGATAACCTGCGATTTCGGACTATGATTCAAAAACTAGACACATTTCATGTAGCTCGGATATTGAATCCTGGACTATCCATAATCCAACAGGAAAACCACTTACCAACAAGGTTATCTAACATATTAAAAAAATACCTTTTCTTAACCTCCTGTATAGCGTCATCCTTAAGAGGAGCAGCGCCACAGTAGATTGTTTCTACACAACTGACGTCATATCCGGCCTGGAGCTTCGATATTGCTATAAGAACTGGAGGCACTACTATCAATTGCGGTATCTAAAAGAAACGACATACCATTGACAAACTGTAAAATATATTAAATTCCAAACGGTGACCGTCAAAATGAGTGGTCAACCAGAACAAGAAAAAACTGGACGAAATAGAAATATGCCAAATTATGCTATTTCATCGTATCAAATAAAAAGCTAAGCCTTAAGGAATACGTCTGGAGTGATTTTATTTCATCGGTAAGTATTATAACTCTGTATTTCTGTGTGTAAATGCAAGCGACATTGACAACCTAAGAAATTGTCTTGAAAAGTGTATCTAGTTTGATCCGTGGTCAGAAGAATCAAAAATTACAAGTTACTAAATTTCAATAGGTTCAACAGTTACAATAATCAATTTTAAAATACATTGAGTAAATATTCGTATATACCCTACATGTGCGTGTGTTCTTTTATAACTACTAAATACAAATAAATATAGCATTACAGTACAGAGTTTCTTTTCTTGTGTAGTATGTGTGTTTGTGAATGTGAGGTGCACCTATATGTAGGTGTGTAGGTGTGTGGGTGTGTGGATGTGTGTGGGTGTATGTGTGGATGTGTGTGGTTGTGTATGGGTAAAATATAATAAACTCCAAACGGTGACCGTCACAATGAGTGGTCAACCAGAACAAGAAAAAAACTGGACTGTATATCCTTTTGGACATTAGACTTATAACAAACTAATGGTCTATACTCTATAATAATAATTGAACGTCAATTAGGTAAATTAAAAAAAATAAGCAAAAAATGGTTATACGAACCCATTTTTATCCCTATAAAAATTTATTTATTTACTTAGACATAATAATGATTGAACGTCAATTAGGTAAGTATATTAAAAAAAATAAAAAAATGGTTATACGAACCCATTTTATCTCTATAAAAATATATTTATTTATTTAGACATAATAATAATTGAACGTCAATTATATTAACAACAAAAATTGAACAAAAAATGGTTATACGAACCCATTTTTAACTCTATAAATATTTATTTATTTATTTAGACATAATAATAATTGAACGTCAATTATATTAAAAACAAAAATTGAACAAAAAATCGTTATACGAACCCATTTTTATCTAAAATTTATTTATATAAAAATTTATTTATTTATTTATTTTATTTTTTAAAAATCATAAGCACGACTAAAGTGTTTCAATGGAGAACTTTTTTGGTAATTATTGATAGTAGGAGATCGTCCTTCACCGATCTGATAACCAGATGAGACGTATATTTTATCAAATATTATTTATAAACAAATATGCCTATAATTACTTGCCTATCTAAAAGTGTTCATAGCTATTTTTAATTAAATTAACTTTAATCGTTTTTTTCATCACTTTCATACTTTTGATAACCAAATGTAATTTATTTCACTGATGATTTTTAACGCACAGATTATGCCTAGGTAGGCTTGCCTATTCATTTCTGTGTATGGCTACCTGGCAAACAGGCGTGAACAGGTAAGTCAATATAGGTGACTCCATCGATCTGCTTACTTATCGAAAGTTATATCAAATTTTAGATTATTATATTACAAAATCAGTCACATATACTTGCAGGCAAAAAATCGTACTCAAAGTACTGTTGCCAAGCTAAAAACTTGCCATGAGCACTTTTGGATAGGCAAGTAATTATAGGCATATTTGTTTATAAATAATATTTGATAAAATATATGTCTCATCTGGTTATCAGATCGGTGAAGGACGATCTCCCACCGGCTCTTAGACCATGAATGATTTTATGTTAATTCAATGAATAATTTTAAGTTAATTCAATATAGAACAGAAATTCGCTTGTACGTAGCAGAATTCTATCACCTAGTAGTCACGATGGTAGTGACACGTATAGCGAATCGGCCTTTTACAAACTGTCTGGCCATATTCTGGTCTGTATTCCTTAAAGTGAGCCAGGACCAACATGGGTAGAATGACAGAGATATTATGCCATATGCATTTAATATTACCATACCTCCTGAACCTAGCCCATTACATACCTATTACAAAAATTGGACGACACATTGCATCATGAGTAAACGGTTCGATACTTCTCTGTTTATTAGGTCACGCATCACACTAAATCAACATAACGTCTAGAAAACATTCAACTATTAAACTACAAATAATAAAAGTGGTTTAAAAAACCATCCCGCGGAATTTGTAACCTGAAGAAACACCCATACTGTAACACGCATATTCTTGCAAATAAATATTTTTCATTCATCATCAGAACGGGCCGTTCCCTATATTAACTATGAAGCTGTTTTATATCTGGAGGCAACATTTCTAATACTTGAAACCAAATTTTAAATACTGCTGTCATCTTTTGAGGTCTTATCCTCTCTTTCTAACACAGCTGTATAAAAAGAGATGGCGAGACCTCATAGACGGATATATAACGTTAATATTTGTTTCAATTGATTGATATGAGTGCTAGATCCACCTACACCTCATTAGAACTATACCTTATTACTCGTTAGTATCATGCAGTATTCTTCATCATACAAACGAGGTTGAAAATAATAAATCGACTGAATTTTTTTCTGTAATAAACTATTAGTAGATTAGCATGCGAAAATAATTAATCGCTACCTTATATTTTTCAACAGTCTTCAAGTACAAGTCTGGCTCAAACTTCGGCAGATGTATCATGGTGCTGCCAAAGACGAAAGTCTTAAAGGTATTCATCAATCCCATCGCATGATACCAGGGGGTAATAAACAGAGCTAACTTTGTTGGATCTAGAGCACTTTCTCTGAAATAGAAGCACCGTTTTTTAATATAATAGTTAAGATTACAAACAATCAAATAAATGGCTTTGCTGATGGAAAGAGACAATAAAGATGATAAGGTTGCGTTCCTACTCTTGTGGTGGAATCTTAATGCAAGACGTATAAGTTTACCGGATACTTTACCCACCAAACTGGAACACAACAGTGATAAGCACTGACAGTATTGCGACAGGAATAGGTAAGGCAGTGGTAGCAGACCCGGACGGCATTGTTTCATCCTAGAACTCTACCACCTAGTAGCTCGCATAGCCAAACATTCGGTTCTTATAAACAGCCTGGTAGAACGAGAGAGGGGCTTGATTCTTTAGAGGCCTGGACCAATAAAGGAAATGTAGTTAAAATATTCGTTACTTTGGATTGTAAATAGTCCAAACAAAAGACCTTAATCATACTTTATAGATGCATATAGAGAGAAAGCATGAGAAATAATTAAGAGTATTTTACACATATGTATCTTCATGCCAGATTTCTTATGAGGAAGGCAAAGAAGTCCGAGTGCCATACATCATGATCGCAGGAGATTGCTTCTTCCATATTCATCACTCTCCTTAAACAAACTCGCTTATCGTTATCGTTATGAAGACTCTTGACACCACTTTCGCATAAAACCCGATCATTTTTATCACGGTATGTCAGTCTTGATCTTCCCCAAACGGCGATGCATGTCCTTATTTTTACACCGACACTTTCGGACATATCTTTATCCTTTCATTTTTAAAAAAATCCTTTTACTTAGGTAATACGACTTTCTTTTGCAACTGTTATACCAAATATTTTTATTATTTTATTTTATTTTAGCAATTTCATCTTGTTCACGTTGATTTTTTAATCCCCGACGCAAACATGAGGAATGCTATATGTTTAACGTGCGTGTCTAAGTATGTATTTGTGTGTATGTATGTTTCTGTAACTGTCTGTGGCACCATAGACCCAAAACGTATAATAGATTTGGTTATATCTTTTTAAATCTATAGATAGAATTTGTTAGTACGGTCCTCAGCTATCATTAAAAATATTTTCTGTTTAGCAAGTGTAAGATGAGGATCCTGAAACGGCTGAACAGATTATATCTTTTCAACTTGATAAAGGGAATTAAGCAACTTGTAGAAGTCCATTCGATAATAGGTGTTCTGTTACTTCAACGATATTGCAATCGTTGCACGTCAACGTGCAATCTTGAGCTGTGGTTTTCGATGAATTCTACGCAAATGCGAATAACGCGCCGTAAAAGTTTACGCAGTATTTTTAAAAACTCGCACTAAGGCATCAGAGTGCTAAGTGTGAGTTTTTCTTTTCGCATTCGATCGTGAGCACGTTTGGAGTTTAGTAGGAATTTGTATGTGATTTGTACAGCGCCACCTAGTGGTAAACGTGAGAAACCAGTTTACCACTAGGTGGCGCTGTACAAATAACATACAAATTCCTAGTAAACTCGAAACGCGCTCACGATCGAATGCGAAAAGAAAAACTCACACTTAGCACTCTGATGCTGAAAGATTCACATTCTAAAACCATCAATTCTTTTTATGTTTTGCTCTGTAAATTATGCACAAACATTACTAATTGCTCAGCTGTTGTTAAGTATAACGCTGTCTGAATTTAAGTAGCCGTTTCCAGTAAAGCAATTAATTGCTTAGAATAGCAAACTAACAGCTGGCCCAAAAATGTATACAGAGGAATAGAGCCCATAAAAAGGGAGTTTGGAGAGAAGTGCTTTGTGCCATACCCGATAAAATGCCTTCGCCATGTCCAAACTAACTGCCAAAGCCTCCCCCCTTGTTCTCCACATCCTCCGCCCATCGGTGTGCTAAGTAAACTAAAGGATCACCAGCTGAGCGACCGCGATGAACACCGTACTGACGATCACTAATCAGCTGGTGCTCTTCTTAGATACCCCAAAAGCTGGCTGTTAATAATGGATTCCATCATTTTGGAGAACGAAGGGATTATCGCTACAGGCCGATAGTTGAACGGACCTGAGCGATTGCCTTCGTAATCGCAGCATTTTTAGGAGAGTCAAATAGCAATTCACTCAACAAGTGTTGAAGCATTATATTGTTTGTAATTTTTTATCTCATTAGAATATCTCAGAAACGTAAAATTTTATTTAACTTACGCGACACAAATAGTGAAAGCATTCAAGTGTGTCAATGCAACTCCTTTTGGTAATCCAGTTGTTCCAGAAGAATATAGAACAAAAAGTGTATCTGTTTGACCTTGCACATCAACTGCTGCAAAATTCTCCACTGTCACTTGAAATTCTTTATTAATCGCTACCAAGTCTTCATACATTAAGGTATTTTGTAGTTTGTTGTTACCATAAATAATAATTTTCTTCACGTATGGTAGACTCCGAAGTGTTTTTTCGTGCATTTTGTAACTCAATGGCGAACAAAATATAGCTTTTGGTTTTGACATACCTAAGATGTGTTTAAATTCATCTGAAAAAAGAATGTTTTATTTTTATTTTTTATCATACGATACCAAACAAGCAGATGGTTATTCGAATAGCAATAGATAAACATGTACATTGCACATAACAAGACACCAATGTTATTAATATGCCTTAGTTCTTTATTATGACATTCTCTAGTCATCCATCTACAATATTATTTTTGTCATCAGGGAAGGGGGCTTGGTCCAATACTTAGATAAATTCATGGACGTAAATGCGCCGGTAATTTCTTATCAATATCAGGGGATAACTAGGGTTATCTTACCATGACTGATATTAACTTTAGACATCAAACGGCTTAGGAAAACAACGGTGTATATTTACAGTACAAGTAGTAGCACCGATTATATAAAAATTATTATATTATTAATTAGTAATACAAGAACTTTTTTAACATATTAGGATGGCGAACAACAGATGGCTTTTCTGATGGAAAAAATAAATATCGCATTTAGACACTAAAGATGTTGAAAAGACGACCCTTACAAATGTTTGTTTCTGGTGAATAACAATGGCTCGACTCGTCATATATACAATGCATTATTATATATTCAAAAGAATGGGGGACCAAGAATATTACCATGTGGTATGTCGCGTAATACAATATAATGTAGCTGGCTGACGTAAACTGTCTTCTATTACATAAATTTCCCTTATCATTCCCTGATTCCCATATTAGTTCCCTTCTTAGTTTTCTTTAGTCACGTTTTCTGAGTCATATTATTTCATGGCCCTTCACTGTCCACGCAGTAAAATTATGGAATTCCTTACCTACTCAGATCCGCGATAGACTCTTATTGCTAGTTTTGAAGTAGCAGCCTTTTCATTATTATCACCAATTAAAATTTATGAGTTTTGCCTTTTTCTGCTCCATGTCTAGTCTTATTTTTGTAATATATAGGTGATTAGCATTTAAATGTAATTAGTAATATTTATATTTTTCTTTTATACTTGTGCGCGATTATTTCTTCTTTCTTTTTCCAGATTCACTTTCTGAGTTAGCTGGAAGAGATCTATGTATTTAGTGATAAGCTCACCCTTTGTGCATTATTTTAAGTATTACTTAAGTTTTATCGCGTTATACGGGATGTCCCAAAAGTCGACGTTAAGCCGAAACCTTCGGATTGATAAGGCCACACCATTTATCAGAAAAATTAAGAAAAGAATCTAAGTCATGTGTTTTTGAAATTATGGTAAAAAAAATATTCGAGAAAGTGTACATAATGTGTCTCTTTTAGCAATTTCTTACGTTCCTTCGTTTACTACACATCTTTTCGTATTCGCTGGTGTAATAAAGTAGTAAGAATACAAAGTAGTAAGAATACAAAATATTGTATTCTTACTACTTTGGCTTCGTTTACTGGACTTGTTTGCTTGTGATTTGGATATGGACGTTTGTGATTATTAAAGGTAAACTATTTCACAGCCGCAAGGCGTGGACTATAAATGATGTTGAGACAAAATTAGAGGATGTAGAAGAATAGACAGAGTCAGTGTATAAGCAGATCGAAGGTTTAATTCATGGGTGTTAGAGAGGAATTTGACTTTAAATTTTAAATATGGTGGTGATAAAGAATTGAAAAGAATAGTATACAATGTACTCAAGATCCTATGGCGTTATTCGTGGCGGTATTCATGGCGTTCAGCAATTTTGTCAGCCACCGAAGCTGATTCCGGTAAAAAGGGATACGGTCAAACTTACATAAACAAAATATAAAGCAAACTGACTGATTAAGTAGCCTCTCCAATTTCAAAAGAAGGTTGGTAGAACTATTTGTAAAACAAACCATCATATAATCATCAAATCACCATAGTCTTTAAGCGGTAATATAAGAGTCTGAACTAGTAAAACTTTAGTCTTATAATAATAATAATAATAATAATAATTCTTTATTTGCACGAAATAGGAGTACAAAAGGATGTTATTAAAGTGATTTACAGTTCCGTACAGAATTATAGGGTAAACAATTTCGTAGACTGTTTGAGAACCTTAACTTACTAGTAACCCATCGGCATAAAATAAACAGTATGGAATTACCAATTGAGATTACAGTCAATGTAAATACGTAACTATTAATATGCATGTATTATCAAATAAACTACAACTACTACTAACAAAAATAAATCACTCTGTCTATTGCTAGAAACTGCTTTAAAATCTGTCTTAAAAAGGGTCAAAGTTTTTCTTTCATGTATTAATTTATAGATATAAGCGAACATACAACGGAAGCGACTTTGTTTTATACTAAGTCAAAATACTGACCTTTCGTGTACATTACATTAACAGTAGTAACGGTAGCCCCGGCACATGCTATACCGAGCACAGTAGCCCAGTACTCGTGTCTGTTCTCTGAACATATCGCCACTGTGTCTCCTTTCTCTATGCCAAGGTTCCGAAGAGAAATCGAAAGGTGCATTGTATCATCTACAACTTTTTTATAAGTCAACTGCTCTCCAGTTAAACCATTGATCTAGAAAAAAGTTTACTTTTACAAAATGAGTGTTTATCCCAACAACGGTGCTGTATGGGAACCATGTCTGGAATCCCTTTAAAGAAGTAATCATTTTTCAGGGAGGCACTTAGTAAAAGACATACGATTGGCTATAGGTGTCACTTCTATCGAGACTACTAGGTGGTAGAAAGGCCCGACGCTAGCTGTTTGTTCGCCCGCGTGCAATACCGATTATGCCGCCCTACGACTTCATATTATTCTGAGTTTTATAAATTTAATTTAGTTTTATGAAACGCTCGATTTGCTGTCCGGCCCCCTTGGACGTGCCGCCCGCGTGCAGTGCACGCCTTGCACGCCCGCTTACGGCGAGCCTGTGCCAGAGTTTTGCAATTTCTTGTCCGTATTTAGTACTGTTTGGTACGACCGCTTTACATTTTTCTGCGGCATTAGCGTCAATGATTATTACTGTCGTACAGGGCCGGATTTACAAGTCGGAGGGCCCTGGAGCAAAGAAAAGAACTCGCGATTTTATGCTGACTATGTGTAGACTAGGTACGTATCTTTAGATGTTTTCAAACAGTAATGTAACACGTTAAATACCGATATTAGTTTTATAATATTCAAGAATAATATGTATATTTGTACATGTATTGTAGTTAAAAATGCAAACGCGCAGAAAACGCCCGTTCCTGAAACACGCGTCGTTTGCGCGTCTAAAATACGCCATGTGCTAAGTCTATGATCATAGTAACATAGTAACACGTTTGGCCAATCATTTGCCTATTACGATCTGCCTGACTGAAACTAGATAGTCTTCTTCAAAAAAGGCTCAAACAAATATACTTATATACAAACTAAGTATATAAATATAATATATATAACTTAGATATAAACCATAGTCAGAAATCTTAATAACAATGTGGGATGATAGAGTATTTATTTCCCCGTGTTGGTTCCGGGCTCCTTTAAAGAATAGACCAACTGCCGTTCTGCCAGGCAGGTCGTAAAAGGCGACTGATTGGCTATGCGAGTCACAAGCATCGTGACTACTATGTGGTACAGTTCTGCGTTGTCTCACCCGGGTCTGGTACCACCGCCTTACATACGCCTGCCGCAATAGCGTCAATGTTTGTCACTGTCGTGTTCCAGTTTGAAGGGTAAGGTAGCCGGTAAACTTATGCAAGTGGCGTTAGACCTCGCCACAAGATAGCAACGCACCATTAACACCTTTGGTGTCTATAGGCGATGGTTTTGGTTCTTTCCATCAGGAGACCCATGTGCTTGTTTGCTATCTTATGATATAAAAAAATATGTTTTTAATCCAGATAATGATAATCCAGATGATAACCGTCGCTGATATATAACGACGATGTGCAAAAAAATACGAACGTATTATACTTCTGTAATCCATACTAATATTATAAATGCGAAAGTAACTCTGTCTGCCTGCGTGTGACCCTGAAACCTGAAACCTCTGGGAAGATTGCGATGAAATTTTATATAGCGATACTTCAGTCTTGGATGAACATAGCCTATATAATGCTATTGGAACGAAGTTCCTTACGGCAGGCTTGGAGGGGATAGGGATTTTGCTGCGCGACCGAACTGAAAAAAATGTGATAGTAAAACCGTAAGAAAAATGCGTGGAATAAAAGCGTTAAATGAGACGTGCGCAGGCGCGACAGTCGCGTACACAAGCGAGTAGTGCCGTTTAGCCGAAGGAAGTTCGTTCCTACCTGGTGTCCCGCGACACCACATCATTTTAAATAGTAAGCGACTCTATATATATTTTTTTACTTATTTTATAAATAATTTTAGCTAATCAATTACTATGCTACTATTTTTTAAATTAATTAATATGATGTACATAGCCTTGCCGTTTAGCTGATTATCGTGAGGCTAACTTCCTTATGAATACGCATTGAAAATAATTACATGGCCTTTATTAATTAGCTATAACCGTATCTGCCATATTAATTAAACGGGGCCCCCGGGCTACGGAGGGCCCCCATTATACGTAAGCAAAAATTCATACAAACTTCCCAGATGACAAAAGAAGGAAAGGAGAATATTTATTTTGAATAGTTTGTAAAAATTTTGGAAAAAGTGACAGACGAATTATGATGAATGAATATTTCTTTTAATTCTATATAAACATTTTTTTCTTTCATGAGAAATTTCTACCCTTCCTAAAGGCCCACAAACATTTTTTTTATAAGGTACCCCGCCAAGGCACGCTACGCTGCTGTTAATTAGAGATGTAACTGTTTCCGATTAATTTCGATATTAGAGGTGGTGTATTCGATAAAACGAAAGCATCACGCCCTTATCCCCAAAGAGGTAGGCAGAAATACATCAAGTGCACCCACGATTAGCCGAATATACTAGGTCCCACAATGTGATAGATAACAAGGTAACTGACATTTTTCAATCCCGGGCAACGTTGTTTTTATCAGAAAACTGAAAAACACATTTTTGAAATGTCCGAACCGAACCCAGAACCACATGTGATCAACACCGGACCACTAGACCACAGAGTCGATATTAAACAAAAGTATTTTATTTTAATCTATATTTCAAAGTCCTACAATTTTTGCATTTTTTGTCACTAGTAAACATAAAAGTACCTCGTGTTTGTTTGGACTCCTTTGAAAAATAGATCAATTACCGTTCTGCCAGGCAGGTCGTGAAAGGCGCCCGATTGGCTATGCGAGTTATTACCATCGTGGCTACTAGGTGGTAGAGTTCTGCATTGTCTCGCCCGGGTCTGGTACCACAGCCTTACCTAATCCTGCCGCAATAGCGTTAGTGCTTGTCACTGTCGTGTTCCGGTTTACAAGCTAATAAAATCTCCAAGTAAGTAAGTTTCATGATTGATTCAGCCGTTAAGAAAATAGTAATTATGTGTGTATATCTTGTATAAATAATATAAATAAATATACATAGAACAAATAACACTTTCTTGATCTAACCCTAAAGTAAGTAATTTTTCAAAGGAGTCCGAAACCAACACAGGAAAAATATTGGTATTACTAGCATACCAGAGCAACTCCATCCTTAAACTGCGCCAGAGTATCCACCATATATTGTCCAAAATTTAAATGTAAGGGGACTGCCATATCCCCCTGCCCATACACGTATTTTGGATGTTTTATCATGTTGCTAAAAAAGAATTAAAAAAAATATATAAACGACAAAGCAATATTATAAAAATATATTTTATAAAAAATTATATAAACTGCAACTGGACTCGAAATAAAAACCTCCATGCTGTAAGACCAACCTAGAAAATTCATGGCCTGAAAAAACTTGAATGTGTATGTTAAGTTAGTTACCCGAAGGGGTAGGCAAAGGTACAACAAGTGCACCCACGATTAGCCGACGATACTTGGTCCCACAAATGTGATAGGTGGCAAGCCTATCGCCAACCGGACACTTTACAATCTCGGGCAACTTTGTGTTTATCAGAAAACTGAAAAAACACTTTTTTATGTTCCCGACCCGGGAATCGAGCCCGAGACCTCATGTGGTCAACGCCAACGCTGGACCACTAGACCACACAGGCGATTAAGTTCAATTAAATTGTATATATTTCCGTGTTTTCTGAATTAATAATCTGAATTCAGATTATTAATTCCCCGTGTGGGTCCCGGACTCCCCGTGTAGGTCCGGGCTTCTTTGAAGTACAGGCCAACTGTCGTTCTGCCAGGCAAGTCGTAAAAGGCGACCGATTAGCTATGCGAGTCACTACCTTCATGGCTACTAGATGGTAGAATTCTGCGTTGACTAGCTTGTGTCTTGTATCACCGCCTTTCCTACTCCTGCCGCAAAGCGTTAGCGCTTGTCATTGTCGTATTCCGGTTTGGAGGGTAAGGTAGCCGGTAAACGTATGCATGTGACATTAGATCTCGCTACAAGGTAGCAGCGCACCATTAACATCTTTGGTGTCTATAGGCGATGGTTGACTTTGATCAGGAGATTACTGTACATTTGATATTTTCCGCTGACGCTATATTCTTTAAGCACTTTAGGCTGATTTCATCAATCTCCTTTCTAAACTAATGCATGTGGTATTAACGTTCCACCCCACGTATAGCAACATACGTCGTGGTATAGGACGTCACGGGCTACATCAGTAAGAAGACGTCACTCCACTTGAAAAACGAACATCTGCAGCCTCGCCACAAGGTCAACTTTAGTTCCTTTGTGGTGAGAGTACCGACGCATCTCCTGTCGACCTTTGAGGTGGAGGAATTCTGGCCGACTGGTCTAGACTACCAGAGGCTCCAGGGGAGACTCCGGAAAGAAGTCGCCATCAATACGTGACAAAGTGTAGTTTTTAAGTGTATTATATTAATATGTATGTTAGTCTATAAGGTATTTATAATATGGGCTACGTTGCCTGAAATAAATGGTAAATAAAAATAAATTAACATCTTTGGTGTCTATAAACAATCGTTGTGTCTTTTCATCGTGAGAGCCATCTTCTTGTTTTGCTATTTTATGATATCTAAAAACACAGTAAAATGCAAAACTGACATCAACTCTCCTAAACCATGTATCCAATATTTAATGAGACCACCTTCTCGATTACATAAATAAGGATTATTTTTATTACTTTAAAAAAAAATATTTTATTTTCTTTTACATCATAAGATAGCAAACAAGCAGATGGTTATCCTAATGGCAAAAGAAACCTTTACCTCTATAAGTGTCTATACACCAAAAATGTTACTGGTTGGCATTGATATAAAAAACCCTAGATGCACAGTCCCGAACAAAACTGACACTCAAAAGTGTCCCTAATTTCATTTCAGCAGTTATAGATATGGCATAAACATATGTCTTTGCATATCCAACCTTAAGTGCAAGACTTATAGTTGTTTTTACAAAGCAATGTACGAAAAGGAATAAAATTGACAGTGTCGCGACCGACGCAATTATTTGAAATGAGTGCACAATTTAAAATTGTACGCTCAGTTTTGGAGGACGTTTTTGATACGCTGATTGTGTATCTTGGGTTTTTTTTATCAATGCTGGTTGGTATCCATTAAATCCCTATAATGCTTACCTTAGCCTCCAAACCTGAATAAAACAGTAGTAAACAATGATTGCAGCAGGAATAGAAAAAGTCCCGAATTCCGGCGAAACGTTTTGGAACTCTACCACTTAACTATCACAACGGTGGTGAGACTATTCCGTCAGGAATATGTAAAGTGGTTTTTTCAAGCCTGGGCAAAACGTTGTAGTACTTTACCATGTAATAATCACATTGGTAGTGAAACTATTCCGTCAGGAATATATTTATAAACCTGGGCTAAACATTGTAGAACTGTACCAACTAATAGTCACGATAGTTAGTGAAACTATTATATCATATATATATATATATATATATATATATATATATATATATATATATATATATATATATATATATATATATTTCAAAATTTAATTTTTAAATAGCTGTAATTAGTCTTTATGTAAAGATAATCATACTTTGTAATAGAATTTTGTAAAGCTCGAAGACTCTACTTTTATGAGTTAAAAAAAATTAAAGATTTTTTTGAATCACCCTAATATATATATATATATATATATATATATATATATATATATATATATATATATATATATATATATATATATATATATATATATATATATATATATATATATATATATAATCCCAGGCTTTTTTGTCTGCTAAATAATCTCTTTTTAAAACAGGGCTAAATATTATAGAACTCTACCGCCTAATACAATGGTAGTGAGACTATTCTGTCAGAAAAATGTGATCTTTCTAAGCCTAGGCTAAACATTGTAGAACTCTACCACCTAGTAGTCACATTGGTAGTAAGACTCTTCTTACAGGAATATGTAAATTTATCTTTCCAAACTTGGGCTAAACATCGTGGGTCTTTACCATCTAATATTCACATAGATAACACCACTATTACGGCAGAAATAGATAAGGTGGTGGTACCAAACTTACGCGAGAAGTTGTGAAACTAAGTTCTGGTAGTGGAACTACTTTGAAGATAATGGCGATACTATAGCGACTGAAATAGGTAAGACTGTTACAGAATCCGGGAGAAATAAAGTGGAACTCTACTATCAAGTGGTACCTAATGACATAAGTGATACCAATACATACCAAAATTTTACCAGATGTTCCTGAACTCTACTACACCACTTGGTAACATAAAATTAATTTATTTAATATTAAACTTTATTGCAATTTTATCAAAAACACAATGACACTGAGAAGTCAATTAATATAATTTAAAAATACTTATATACCATAACTTAAAAGTTACCAAGCGTTAAAATACAAGTTTATGTGTCTGCAATTTATCTACGCAATTTTAATTTAGTACACATTGAAACACGTTTATAAATAAATTAATCACATTTTATTATGTTTACAAACTAAAATCAGCAATACGGTACGTTCACATTCGAAACGATTCTTGTTATGCCAAAGTATTATCATTTGTGGTGATAAGGTTTGGACCTTCGAAAATTGTGTAATATTATGAGTCATATTATTAAAATATGTAGTATTATTGTATGTGACGAGAGCGTAATTTTAATGTTATACTATAGTTGATATTTTATATATTCAGGCGTCACTTTACACAAATACATCACAATGAAGAAAACTATTTAATTTGCAAATTTCAGCGGTGATTTTTTCCGAGTTGGACCGGTCTTCTTTGAAGAATAGGTCATAAAAGGCGATCGATTATGATCGATTATGATGATATGATAAGACGATACGATAACTTATGCATGTGGCATTAGACCTCGCCACAAGATAGCAACGCACCAATAACATCTTTGGTGTCTATAGGCGATGGTTGACTCTTTCCATCAGGAGACCCATCTGCTTGTTTGCTATCTTATGACATAAAAAAAAAGATTAGCTATGCTATCATCGTGGCTACCAGATGGTAGAGTCCTGCTTTGTCTCGACCGGGTATGGTACACTGGTACGTAAAAGTGCAAAGATATTTGTATAACAAGCTATACCAAAAAGGTTAATAGTGCGTTCCTTTCTATGTGGCAGGATAGCAATGCCACTTGTACAAAGCTACCGTCTACCTTACCCTCCACACTGAAATACGACAATTACAAGCATTGTTATTTCGGCAGCATTAGGTAAAGCGGTGGTATCATATACCAGGGCGTTATAAAACTCTACCACCTAATAGTCACGATAATAGTGAAAGGTATAGCCAATCGATCGCCTTTTGCGATCTGCCTGATAAAAAGGTAGTTGGTCTATTCTTCAATGATAGCCCGGACTAACATGGGTAAATATATTATTACAATATATTTTTTATGTCGTAGCATATCAAACAAGGAGCCCATTATCTAGGACTCCTCTGATGGAATAAAATTATCGGCTATAGACACCAAAAGATGTTTATCATGCGTTACTAATCGGGTAATGAATTGCATGCATGCATGCATACAATTATTGGCTACTTACAACTACTAACATAAAGTTAGATCAGTACATTTTTAGGGTTCCGTACCTAAAAGTAAAAACGGAACCCTATTACTAAGCCTCCGCTGTCTGTCTGTCCGTCTATCTGTCTTTTACCTATTACCTTGGTACCTTTTACCTATTCGTGCTGCAATAGCGTAAGTCCCTGTCAAAGTCGTGTTTCGTTTTGAAGGGTGACGTAGCAGGTAAACTTATGCATGTGGCATTAGACCTCGCCACAAGACAGTGGCGTAACTATACCATCTGAGGCCCGTGGCAAATTCTTTTGATGGGGCCCATATCAGTAAAAATTGTCACGTTGGACTCAGTTTAATTTTAATAAACTTCGAGATTTTCAGAGTACACAATTACACGTACAATGTAAAAAAAAATTTGAGCTCGCGGCCTCTTGGGCCAGGGCCTTCTTGGGTCGAAGGCCCGTGGCATTTTGCCAGCCCTGCCACCCTATTGTTACGCCACTGCCACAATATAGCAACGCGCTATTAATATCTTTGGTGCCTATAGGAAATGGTTTTGACTCTTTCTATCAGGAGGGTCTCCTAATGGAAAGAGTCAACTATCTCCTTGTTTTTTTTTTTATATCAAAATAGTTCGGTCTTAATTGAAATCTCTTACTCAAAATCTACTCTTTTCTCAAATTTCAACTTAATGTACTCAATGAACCCCTTAGTCACCGAAGAGATGTTGGATCTCTATGTGTGTTCTATCATCTGTATAATGAGGAGTGTATCATATATATAAGTATATCATAAGATAACAAACAAACAGATGGGTCATCTGATCGAAAGAATCAACCATCGCCTATAGACACCAAAGATGTTAATGGTGCGTTGCTCTCTTGTGGCGAGATCTAATGCCACACGCATAAGTTTACCGGCTACCTTACCCTCCAAACCGGAACACGACAGTGACCAGCACTGACGCTATTGCGGCAGGAATAAGTAAGACGGTGGTACCAGACCCAGGCGAGACAATGCAGAACTCTACCACCTAGTAAAGTAAAGCTACAAGTGTGTGAGTGTTCTGGGGAGTTTTTCGATTTAGTACCGATATCCACGTTCCGCCATCGCACTACACGTCACAGTGAAGGATTCCATTCACACCATTTTTTGACCACCATTCACGACTGGTCATCTATGACTGTTCAATTTGCACGTACCTTCTTTATACCGGCTACCTTATCTTGTACGCATGACAGTTTATAGCACTGACTCCTGTAAGGCGGTGGTACCAAAACTGGATTAAACGTTGCGGAACTTAACCCTGTTTTGGTTCAGGCTCTTTTTGAAGAATCGACCATCTGCCGTGATGTACGGTAATTTGTAAGAAATAAAATGAAACGAAACGAAACGAAACGAAACGAAACGAAATGAAACGAAATGAAACGAAATGAAACAAAGTGAAACAGAATGAAAGGAAATGAAATGAAACGAAACATAATGAAACGAAATTAAACGAAATGAAAAGAAATTAAACGAAACAAAACGAAACTAAATGTAATGAACATATCATTAACATCTTTAGTAGACACCAAAGATGTTAATGATATGTTCATTATGATATAGAGACAACCATCACCTATAGACATATCAGTCTCTATATCAGGAGAGCCATTTGTTTGTTAGCTATTTTATAACAACTAACATCTTTGAAACAACTATAATCTTTGACGCTTTTTTGCTAATTTATCTGCAATATCGTTCCATTACGAGCCACTGTACCTGCTAACTATAAGTATTTTCTTACATTTCTTTCTTTTCGTCATGAGATCAAGTTGTTTACAAAAAAAATCTAAAAATGTTTAAAGTTATATGTATTTTATACTTTAAACATAAGTTGCTATTTTGACCACCTACAGGTGGAATTGTTTTTATATGCGACTAAGATATCACTAAAGATAAGATATAAATTTGTAGTTCGGTACAAAATAAGGTGATGTAATATTATTTTGTTATCTAAAGTTCAGCGGTTGACAACATTTTAAAAAGCAAATTAATTTGCAGCTAAGTATACTTAGTTGCAAAGTTATATTAATGGTGCGTTGTTATCTAGTGGCAAGTCTGATGCCACATGCATAAGTTGACCGGCTAAATTACCCTCCAAACAAAAACATTACAGGGACAAGCCCAGACGCTATTGTGGCAGGAATAGGTGAGGCTGCAAACAATGCAGAGTGCTAAGTGTGAGTTTTCTTTTCGCATTCGATCGTGAGCGCGTTTCAAGTTTACTAAGAATTTGTATGTGATTTGTACAGCGCCACCTAGTGGTAAACTGGTTTCTCTCGTTTACCACTAGGTGGCGCTGTACAAATCACATACAAATTCCTAGTAAACTCCAAACGCGCTCACGATCGAATGCGAGAAGAAAAACTCACACTTAGCACTCAGAACTCTAATAGTGTAGACTGTAGAGTTACTTGAAAATAACACCACATGTAAATTTAAGCACAAAAGGGTGGACATTTTATTTGAGAAAAAAATATTTTTTTTGAAAATCATTAAATTATCAAAACTTATTTTTTTAAATATTTACAAAAATTTGAAAAATAAAAATGATCATACTTATTTTTTTTGTATATGTATTACCAAAAAAAAGTTTCTTAAAGGACGAAGCAAGATAATTTACGGCTTGGTAAAAAGATTGCTTCGCTGTGACGGATTGAACTAAAATACACTAGTTATGGCAACACTAAATTTATCGAGATTCGAATCATAAGCGTCAATTGTTTCTTGATTACTTTCCAATAATTTCACATTTTTATTATAATTCTAGTCTAGTAGTTTTGGAACTTATTCAATGAACTAAACAAGCTCCTTTGAAGAATAAGCCAACTGCTGTTCCGCCAGGCAGGTCGTAAAAGGCGACTGATTGGCTATATGAGTCACCACCATCGTGACTACTAGGTGGTAGAGTTCTGCATTGCCTCGTCACAAGAATTTCATTATTTTTGACCCCTATCACATCCTTGTCATAGCTACTCACATTTGTGTGACCCACCCCTACCTATTTTACAATTTTACATTGGAATGATGATCTCAAACGATTATTTTTATCTACACAGGTGACTATTTAAACTTACTGTGGCAATACTTAGATATAAAGTTAAATATATGCGTAAACATTTAATTGATGTCTTATATTGAGTTGCTTACTTTTTTAGCACTGTTTGTTTTCCTAATAAAATAAAATAAAACAAATCGCCTCTGTGGTCTAGTGGTCCGTTGTCGGAGTTGACCACATGAGGTCCCAAGTTCGATTTTCAGGTCGGGCAATTAAGAAAATGTGTTTTTTCAGTTTTCTGATAAAAAAATGTTGCCCAGGATTGGAAAGTGCCCGGTTGACGATAGACTTGCCACCTATCACATTGTGGGACTAAGTATCTTCGGCTAATCGTGAGTGCACTTGTTGTACCTCTGCCTACCTCTTCGGGGATACGGGCTTGAAGATTTTTTAAATAAAATAAAAAATAACGAACACACACACGAACATGACCAGCATCGACGCTATTACGACAGTTTAGGTTAGGTGATGGTATCTTATGTACCGGCGCGGTGAGACGTTGCGGATCTCTACCACCAAGTAGTCACGATGGTAGTGACGAGGCCAGTCGATCGAGTTTACGACTTGCTTGCAAGCAGTTGGTCTATTCTTTAATGGAGCCGGAACCAGTAAAACTCCAAAAACCGTCGTCCGCTTCTGTATCTTTAAAACGCTGAATCAGATCCTTACCTACATACATACATACGTACATATTTTCACGCCAGATCGTTTACGGAGCAGGCAGTATATATATGTAATTTAAATGCTTAATTTCAATAAGCAACTAACAAAACACATGAGCTGCATTTCAGTAGGTGCTTAGGATGACATTAAGCGTAATTCCGCCACTGAAAATAAAAAAATATATCCTTCCAAATTACAAAAAAAAATTCTTTTAACGGTTACCTGAAGTAACAAACATAAAATATACCGGTTTATCAAAAAGGTGAATTCTCACCTCCTTTTTTGTAAACCGGTTGACAAGTAGTATAAAAGAGACTAAAATCAACTTCAAGTTTTTAAAAGATAGGTACTAGTTTATTTCAACTAATATGAGTGTATGGTAATATAAAAGTAGTATAAAAGAGACTAAAATCAACTTAAAGTTTTTAAAAGATAGGTACTAGTTTATTTTAACTGATATGAGTGTATGGTAATGTTAAAATTTTATGTTGGAAAATGTAGCTTCGCTAAAAAATCAATTAATGCTTAACCTGTGAAGTGTGCAACATCCACACAAACCTACAACGAGGTTTCAGAATGTTGAAAAAATTTGTAAATTTATGTTGATTTTGTTAGTGTAAGAACACAACAATTCGGATTCTGAAAAGTAAATAAAACAAGAAAGAATCCGAAAAAAATAATAAAATCCTATTTTATGAACAAGCTCTTTATTATAAAAATTAAAATAAATATATAACAATTTAACTGGATTTATGATTACATCATTTTTAATTATTTTTGTGTTATAGCACCAATGACGTGTACATAATATATTATACACGTTATTGAATAGCACTCACCCCGTTCTTAAGAAAACTTGAAAAACTTTAAAATACTATTTTATGAACAAACTTTTTATTATAAAAATTAAAATAAATATATAACAATTTAACTGGATTTAATCATTTTTAATTATTTTTGTGTTATAGCACCAATGACGTGTACATAATATATTATACACGTTATTGAATAGCACTCACCCTGTTCTTGGGAAAACTTGAAAAACTTTAAAATACTATTTTATGAACAAACTCTTTATTATAAAAATTAAAATAAATATATAACAATTTAACTGGATTTATGATTACATCATTTTAATTATTTTTGTGTTATAGCACCAATGACGTGTACATAATATATTATACACGTCATGTATAGCACTCACCCCGTTCTTGGGAAAACTTGAAAAACTTTAAATACTATTTATGAACAAACTCTATTATAAAAATTAAAATAAATATATAACAATTTAACTGGATTTATGATTACATCATTTTTAATTATTTTTGTTTTATAGCACCAATGACGTGTACATTATACACGTGCTTAGGAAAACTTGAAAAACTTTAAAAACAACAAAAAAAATATATCAACAATCGACGGAATCGATCATATAGCAAATAAAAATTTCGCCACGTTGAGCCTGTCGACACTAGCTCAGCGCTAGTTTCCCGGGTTAAGAGAGACGGTCGCAGGTTCAAATCCCGCGTATCGATATTTTATATTGTTGTTTTTAAAGTACATCATTTTGTTATACAATGTATTATTATCCCAAATATGGCAGTCGCCCTGTGGTCGATATTCCGTCGTAGGCTAGACAATAAAATGGTTTAAGTTTGACAACGGGATTTGAGCGTAAAGAAATTCGTATACATGTGTGTACATTTACAGGTATACATAAATTAATAAAAATAGTAAACATATTATTTTTATTAATTTAATATATTTGTAGTGCATGAATTAAAAAAAATATTAGGTTTCTGTAGTCTCCCGTACTGTAAATTTAACTGCACCAAATTTCATATTCCTCATTTACGTAATTGTCTTAAATATGGATACAAAGTTTTGTCCTTGACGTATTTTTTTTTTATATCATAAGATAGCAAACAAGCAAATGGGTCTCCTGATGGAAAGAGTCAACCATCGCCTATAGACACCAAAGATGTTAATGGTGCGCTGCTATCTTGTGGCAAGGTCTAATGCCACATACATAAGTTTACCGGCTACCTTACTCTCCAAACCGGAACACGACAGCGACTAGCGCTGACGCTATTGCGGTAGGAATAGGTAAGGTGGTGGTACCAGAGCCGGCCGAGACAATGCAGAACTCTACCACCTAGTAGCCACGATAGTAGTGACTCGCATAACCAATCGGTCGCCTTTTACGACCTGCCTGGCAGAACGGCAGTTGGTCTATTCTACAAAGAAGCCTGGGGTCCACATAGGGAAAATTAAAATATTTAAGTATTCAAAATTAAAATTAATTAAGTATTAATATGCTTTTCAAATATGAATTTAAAAAAATCACATTCAGCCTTTTGCTACCGCGAAATAAAAAAATAAAAATATCCCTTATTGTAAGTCGTTAGAGTTTGCTTTTCTTCGTCGTCACAAGTTTTCTGAGCTCCCTTCGAAGAATTTTCCCTGATGGGTTTTTCGGTATTTCCTCGATGAACTGAACTCCACCACGGAGATGTTTCGGGTTTGATAACTGTAAATAATTCAATTCTATTATTTATAACCACTGAAATGATTATATTTCACCTGTAAGTAGAATAACTCTATATTTCTGTATGTAGTTGCAAGCTACACTGACAAACTAAGAAATTGATTTTAAAGGCGTATCTATTTAATCCGTGTTTATAACCGACTTCAAATTAGTTTGACCTGTAATTAGGTAATATTATTGGAATTTGATAATATTTGAGTACGATTATCTATTTTCGCTTCCGAAAACGTGTGATAATTTTCGTAAGTGTATGTGTATTTGTATGTTTGTCCACGTATTTCTCAGAAACTAAAAGACATAACGAAAAGGTTTTTTTCGTTCAATTAGATATACTTCAACTTAGGGAACAGTTCACGTTTCTTCAAAATTGATTCAGTAATTTTTGAGATTTTTTAGATTTTTGAGATATGGGTAGTTGATAGATATTAACGTTTAACACTTTAAAAATAATTTACAACGCAACGTATTTAGGTTGTATTTATTTTGCTTGTTCAGCGTGGGGTGATAAAGTTTCGTAACTTTATCACCCCACGCTGAACAAGTGGTGCGATCCAGCGCAAACAACTTCAAAATTAGCGTCTAGCATTAATATTTCTATGCAAAGCATATCACACTGTAAGCTCCGAAGCTTTACCCATTTTTTCAGGTGTCTTCCCATAAGATTTAGAAATTCAGCATCGGGCTTCAATGTTCTACAATTCTAGGAATTTTACCAACCCAAAATTTATCAACCCGCAACTTCAAACAAAAATACGTCGCCTTTTTAATCCCGTAATCGACGTTACTAATGAATTAATTGATGAAATGCAGTCACGTTGGTGTTGTTCAACTAAAAGACGGCATTTATATAACTTTTTCCCATGCGTGATGCGTATGGGATAGCTTAAGTAAAATGTGAATAGAAATAGATCATTGCTTTAATTTTTAAACTACTTTTATTATTAATATAATGACGGTATTCATAGCAGGGTCAGCAGATTGAGACTTCTACGAGTATAAACTTTTCACTTCACCAATTTCGAATGGTTTGTTACTCAACAAGATAAATGATGATCTTCATCGCCGAATTTGACATACCGATATATTTTTTTATATCATAAGATAGCAAACAAGCAGATCAGTCTCCGGATGGAAAGAGTCAACCATCAGCTATAAACACCAAAAATGTAAATTGTGCGTTGCTATTTTGTGACGAGGTCTAACGCCACATGCATAAGTTTACCGGCTACCTTACCCTCCAAACCGGAAAACGACAGTGACAAGCACTGACGCTATTGCAGCAGGAATAGGTAAGGTGGTGGTACCATAAGTTTACCGGCTACCTTACCCTCCAAACCGGAATATGACTGACAAGCACTGACGCTATTGCAGAAGGAATAGGTAAGGCAGTGGTACTAGACCCGGCCGAGACAATGCAGAACTCTATCAACTAGTAGTCACGATGACAGTGACACGTATAGCCAATCGGTCGCCTTTTACGACCTGCCTGACAGAACAGCAGTTGGTCTATTCTCAAAGGAGCCTGGAACTAACACGGGGATTATTTTTTTAAATAATTTAAATATTCACGGAACAAATTACACTGACTGATCTAACCCCAAAGTAAGCAAATTATTTGCTTGTGTCATGGGTTTTAGTCGACGATACTAATACATAGAAATACATATATAAATACTAGAATATGTTCAATAAACGCCCAAACCCGGAAATACAAACATTTATGCTCATCACACAAATGCTTGTCCCCGTCGGGGATCGAACCCGAGCCACGTGGATTGCGTAGTCAGGGTCACTTACCACTAGACTAATGGGGCGGTCGAAAAGTTTTTAAAAGTCTATTCTTCAAATGATTACCATTTGAGGAATAGACCATCTGCGTTCTACTAGGCAAGTCGTAAAAGGCGACGATTGGTTATACTTGTCACTACCATCCTGACTAGAATGTGATAGAGTTCTGCATCGTCTCGCTGGAGTATTTGGTATGATCGTGTTACCTAATTCTGTCAAAATAGCGTCAGTGCTTGGCACTGTTGCGTTTCGGTTTGGCGGGTAAGGTAACCGGCAAACTTATACATGACGTGGCGTTACCATCCCACCACAATGAGAGCGAAGCACTATTAACATCTTCGGTATTTATAGGCATATGGTTGTCTCTTGCCATCAGGGGAGCCATCTGCTTGTTTGCTGTCTAATGACATAAAAAATATAAAAAAGCAATCTAATTTTGAAAAGAAAAACACGATTTACGAGGGTTTTACTCGTCGCGTGACCGCGCATGGGGCAGGCACGACTTATTTCTACGTGCAGCGCGGCCAAAAATCGTCACTGTCCCGAACTTCTGATAGTTAAAAAAATATCAAGTTTGTTTTTTTCTTACCCTCTCAGCAACAAAGTCTTGTATCTCCTTCACGCTAATAGTGACATCTGGTTGTGTAACGATGAACGCAATCGGGACTTCCCCGGCCACCGCGTCGGGAATTCCCACTACTGCTGCATCTCTGATTTTTTCATGTTTAAGTAACACTGCTTCAATTTCTGCTGGCGCGACCTTAAAATTCAAATGATCTTATTAAGGTTACAAATTACAAGATGTCAGTTCAAAGTTGTTCGATTGTTTGTTTCTTAATGAGATCTTAACAGCTAGATAGAATTTAGTGTAACTTTGTACATAAATTCAGACTTATCCATTGATATATTAAAAAGGAAGATACGTTACGCTCTAACATCGCAATCGCTAAACCTAGGCTCAGTCTGCCGAGCGGACAGGCCGAGCGCAGTGACACAGAATAATTACAGAAGACAATCTACATACAACTAGCCTTCGGGCAACGCACACATTGACAACTCTCACGGACGCGAAATCTCAGAGAGTTTCGGTTCAATGCGAGGGCGGATGCCGCCCGCAAGACACGTACGCGACGGCAGTTAAAGTAAAAGTAACAAGTAAAAAGTTATCGGAATTGTACAGGGGACGTCTTTTTAAACTCGTCATTAAACAGTGAATTATCGTTTTTTAAGCTACCAGTTGTTTCATGGAGGTAAGTAAGTATTTGTTTGTATTCCTTTAAATGTATCATATGTGGATGTCGCAGGCAAATTGTAGATATGATTTGCTCGTATACAAATGGCAAATTGCAAAGATAAAGTGTTCCGGCTAATCTCAGAAACGGCTGGACTGATTTCGATGGGACTTTCACTAGCAGATAGCTGATGTAATAAGGAGTAACTTAGGCTACTTTTACTTTAGATTTTTCCACGCAGACGAAGTCGCGGGCTCAGCTAGTCATTTATAAAATCATTCACCTTAAACTTAAAAACCTCTCTAACTCGGTTAATTTTGACCAGAAGAGGAAAAGTCATATAACCTTTTTGATGTAAAATTCTAAGTTCTATGCATTTTATTCAGAACTTTTTAACTAACTCTTACAGTTTTTGAGTAATTGCAAAAAACGCTTCAAGTTTTTCAACGCTTGCCGGTAGTTGCCGATTAAATTTACACATCGTTTTCATATCATTAAGACTATTATATGCAAAATGTAAAGGATGACATATTTTGATTTAAAACTTTATTTTACTGGAGTAAGATACTAGTGCCAGTTTTTTGTGCATAAGCCAAAGTGACAACCCTAGCGCGACCGCCGAGTTTAGGTACAAAAAGTGAAGTACATAACGAGTTTGTCTTCTGTACTTTTTATTTTGTGGCAGTGATGTGACGAACGTAGCACGTCTCTCTCACTTACTTTAGTATTATACTATCTTACACTAACAAAAATGGCAAACCAAATAATAATTTAATCTTATTTTCAAACAAATTGTTTTAGCCGTACTTACGAATGGAAAGTAATCCCGTGGTTCTTATTTTTTCCTTGAGTGATTATAACACTGGTTGTACGAGAAGGCATTTTGATGCGTGTTTAATGGTAAAAACAGTCCGAAAGTTTAAGCGTATGATGTTCCGCGCGTGATTGGTTATCACTTTGTCCACGGACCTAGTTTTGTAGGACCGGGCGCTGTGACTAGGTAATTTTTCCTCCCCTTTTATATCAATGGATTTATCATAGTTCAGTTCAGACAGTTGGTATGGGCATCTTTGAAAAATGGACTAACTACCGTCTGCTAGGTAGGTTGTAAAAGGCACCTGATTGGTTATAAGTGTCACTACCATCTTGGCTATTAGGTGGTAGAGTTCCGTAACGTTTCGCGCGGGTATTTGCTACCACCGCCCTAGCTATTCCTGTCGCAATCGCGTTAATTCTGATCATTGTCGTGTTTCGGTTTGGAGAGTAAAGTGGACTTACGCTACACGGATAGCAATGAACCATTAACATCTTTGGTGTCTATATGCGATGGTTTCCCTTTCCATCGGGGGAGTAATCTGCTTTTTTGCTACCTTGTGATATGAAAAAATTGTTTCGTTTAGAACAAGCTGCAAATGAGTGTAAATTGGTCCGGTGGTAAGTGATTAGCACCGTTTACGAACAACGGTAATATAATAATTATTCCACTTGCGTTATTAGCCTTTTAAGAATGATTAAGCTCTTTTCTTGTAATTCATTAAATTGTATTCGTTCAGAAACAGATCAAACCATAAGTAAAACAAAAAGTATCTTCGCGCCAGTATCCCCGAAGAGAGTAGTACAAACAGTGCACTCACGATTAGCCGAAGATACTTAGTCCCACAATGTTATAGGTGACAAGTCTATCACCAACCGGGTACTTGTCCGATCCCGGGCAACGTTGTTTTTATCAGAAAACTGAAAATACACATTTTTGATTTGCCCGACCCGAGAATCGAACCCGGGACCTCATGTGGTCAACATCGATACCAGACCACAAGACCACAGAAATCAGAAATCAGAAGTACTTTATTCAAAAAAACTTTACAAGTTATTTTGACACGTCAAAATATTTTTTTAAAAACTACTACCGGATCGGAAACGCGGACACACATCGAGAAGATCCGGCAGAAGAAACTCAGCGGGTTTGTCTTTTTTTTTCATTATCATCTATTTTTTTACAATAATAATAAATATTTACGGGACAAATTACACTGACTAATCTAACCCCAAAGTAAGCAAATTATTTGCTTGTGTTATGGGTGTTAGTCAACAATAGTAATACATAGAAATACAGATATAAATACCAGAATATATATAATAAACACCCAAACCCGGAAATACAAACATTTATGCTCATCACACAAATGCTTGTCCCCGTCGGGGATCGAACCCGAGCTACGTTGATTGCGTAGTCAAGGCCGCTAACCACTCGACCAACGAGGCGGTCAATATCACAATATTACAAAAAAAAATATATACTTAATAAATAATAATTTATCCCAGGCTTTTTTGTCGACATAACCAATAAATTAATCTACAAATTAACAGCACGGGACGACAAGTGCCTTAAAAATCACACTGCAGTTGGTTTCCAGATATCTAGGAGGTAAGGAAGTACCAAGACATTTCAATGGCTTTTTTTTATGAAAATTAAAAAATGAAAAATGTTTATTTGCAAGAATATGGGTATCACAATTTATTAAAATTTAATTTAATTAAAAACATATTCTACCATGATACGGTGTGCAAACATTTAAATTTCGGTCGATTTCCTTATTCCTTTCTGAACGGAACGCGGTCAAACACTGAGAAGATCCGGCGGAAGAATCAGCGGGCTTGTTTTTTTTTTCTATTTCATGTATTACAATAATTTTATGTAACAATATTTACAGGAATTATTTCACAACAAAAAGTTATTTTTACAATTTACAAAACTACATCTTTTGTTCAATTCATTTTTTTACAATTTACAAAGACATTTAACCTTTTACAAAATTTACTATTCAACTTTTATTACATTTAAATTTTAAGGTGAATTTTACAAACTTATATTTGTATTTATTAACATCTAATCTTATCGGCTAAAAATTCTCTAATATCATAGTATGCTCTATTTCATAGTAAATCAAACAATTTTTTGCGAAATTTATTTATATGTAATGATTTTAGACTATCAGGAATATGATTGTATATATTAACTAGCGGCCCGCCCCTGATTCGCACGGGTATAAAATATATAGCCTATGTCACTCAGTGAATAAAAATGATTAAAATCGATCCAGTAATTTTGATTTGTTCATTACTGCCCGTGGCCCGCACGCGTTAAATTTGGAGTAAAACAATTCCCCTTTCTCTATACCATGAAGATTTCCTGCTATCTTTGGAATATCCAAATTCATATACTACATTTTTACTTATTTAATTTTACATTTTTACCTATTTCTTTTATTTTTACAATTAATATACTACAGAATGTGTTTATATACAACGTTCACATCTTTTTTGTCGTTAGACAATACAAACATGTTTTATTTAGAGGTTACTCTTGAAAGAGCGACATATAGTTGGCCATGTGAAAAACAGTCAACGCTCAAATCTACCCCTGCAACGTTGAAGGTTTGACCACGTTTGACCCTGCGATTTATTAATGGTCATTGCAAACGATATCTTTACCGGAAACTCGGCGTATCGCCGACCGGCCGGTATCCCCGCAACCGCTATGCCCCTGCATTTTAAATCCGTAATATCTTCGAAAATATTCATTTAAATTACATGCTGTAAACAGCCATATTGATCTATATTAAATCAACAATGTATTTAACGTACTTAATTGGATAAGGGTTAATGCTGTATTGCTTAAAATTGCTTCGAAAATAAGCCATTATAAAAAGTAAATGACAAAAAAATGCTATTGAGGGTTATCCATAAGAGATAGACATATACCATCGCGGAGTTTTCTGTAGACCTTTTCAAGGTGTACAAATACTTAATACATTATTTTGATAGATCTCGTAATGTCGTTGCCTGCGTTTGCAATGTAAGCGGAAAAAATGCGTGGTCAATCCGTTGTGTAGTTTTATAGATTTAAGCATACATAGGGATATAGGGACAGACAAAGTGACTTCGTTTTATACTATGTAGTGATTTCCGTACAATACGCCTTTTTCCGTACAATTTTTTATAAATAATAATAAAATAATAAATATTCACGGGACAAATTACACTGATCTAACCCCAAAATAAGCAAATTATTTGCTTGTGTTATGGGTGTTAGTCAACGATAATAATACATAGAAATACATATATAAATACTTTTACATACATAATAAACACCCAAACCCGGAAATACAAACATTTATGCTCATCACACAAATGCTTGTCCCCGTCGGGGATCAAACCCGAGCCCCGTTTCTTGCGTAGTCAGGTTCGCTAACCACTCGACCAACGGGGCGGTTAATTATATTTAGTCTTTGGCTAGGCACATGTAGCTTCTCACTGTTTCTAAAATATCAATTCCCTAATACTTCAGCATCTGTTTTAAACAAATGTTGATGTTTCTTACAAATACGAATACCGTCAGTATGAACACATTTTCTCATATTCCACGGTCTTCCACGGTCTGGTAAATGCTCCAGCCTCATCTAACTTTCTACACCAAATAGTATGTCCGTTACGCATGACGAATTCATAACTACCCCCTATTGGTCTGAGTTCCCTTTGAAGAACAGACCATCTGCCGTTCTGCCAGACAATTCGTAAGAGAGGAACTATTGGCTATGAGAGTCACTACCATCTTGACTACTAGATGGTAGAGTCCTGCATTGTCTCGCTCGGATGTGGTACCGTCTTACTTATTCCTGTCGTAATAAAACAAAAAGCATCTTCACGCCCATATCCCGGAAGGGGAAGGCAGAGGTACAACAAGTGCACCCACGATTAGCCGAAGATACTTGGTCCCACAAATGTGATAGGTGGCAAGCCTATCGCCAACCGGGCACTTTCCAATCCCGGGCAACTTTGTGTTTCTCAGAAAACTGAAAAAACACTTTTTTTAAAGTGCCCGACCCAGGAATCGAACCCGGGACCTCATGTGGTCAACGCCAACGCTGGACCTCTAGACCACAGAGGCGATTCCTGTCAATAGCGTCAATATTTGTCACTGATGTATTCCGGTTAAGAGAATAAGCTAGCAGATAGATATATATTTATAGAATTGCTATCCCGCCATACGTACAGTAAGGCACCATTAACATTTTTGGTGTCTATAGCCGTTGGTTGACTCTTTCAATCAGGAAAGGTATCTGCTAGTTTGCTTTCATATATGAAAAAAAAATTCCACATATAAATTATTTATAATAAATATTTTCTTTTTTTTTAGTTTTAACTAGCTGTTGCCCGCGACTTCGTCCGCGTGGACTTGGTTTACTCCGTACCGCACCTCCCCCGTAGGTGATACCGTGATATGTAGGTATTATGTTGACCCGACCTGTTAGTAATATTCATGCAAAATTTAAAGTAAATCCATGCAGTACTTTTTGAGTTTACCCCGGACATACATACAGACAAACAGACAAAAATTCTAAAAACTATATTTTTGGCTTCGATATCGATAGTAGATCACGCCCCAAGTATTCTTTTAAAAAAATAATCAATGTACAGTTTTGACTATTTTATTATATGTATAGATAATTTGTAGAAGGATGACTACATGTGACTGTAAGGCCTACTTGTTTGGAAAAACCTTAAAAACAGCAAAGAAAAATATCGACACGCGGGATTTGAACCTGCGACCATTTCCCTAAAGCCGGGACGCTCTTCCGCTGAGCTAGTGTCGACAGGCTCGAGGCGGCGAAATTCTTCTTTGCTATATGATCGATTACTTGTTTGCTTTCTTATATTAACAAAAACATTAACTTACTTCCATTGTAATAATGAATCACACTTAACAAGTAACTTACTTGATATCCCTTATATTTAATTAATTCCTTCAACCGATCCACTATATAGAAGTAACCTTCCTCATCATAATACCCTAAGTCCCCAGTCTTGAGGAACCCCTCTTCATCAAAGCCTTCTTTTCTATCTTTACCAACATATCCTTTCATTACCAAAGGTCCTTTAAAACAGATCTCGCCTTGCTGATTCGGCCCTAGAACTTCACGAGTTTCTGGGTCAACAACCTGTGAATATTAAATTCAAATTGAATAATATTGTTGCGAATGATCTAAAAACGTTAAGAGTGAGATATACTGGAAAAGAAACAATAGCTGCCGTTATCCAAACAGCTATGCTATAATGGGCCTTCTCGTATAGGGCATAAAATAGTGAGTTTACATCTAAGTTTTTTACAAGTCATTTGCAGAACTTTCGAGAACATGATCGAACTTGACCTTACGTATAAAAGTGAGTCGGCGAAAAGCAAGTTACTTTTGTTAAACAATCGAAAGTGAACGGATAAGGACGATATAATGATAAGTGACAGAGTGATTTAGTCTGCATACGAGAAGTGTTTTGGTTTAGTGATTGGATTTGTAGGTTAGCTGCAGTGTGAATATAGTGACTGCTGTTAGTGTTAGTGTGTACATAGGTGTTGTATTGTAATGTATTATACATTTGTGTGGTAAATACATGGTTTTAATATAAGTAGTATTTTATTACACAATACGAACCAGAAGCTCGTAACATTATTATTATACACATATTTATTCAACACTAACAGTGCCTGCGTCTTCGACCGCATAAAAAATTGTGATCTAACAATTTGTGAACTAAAACACTTGTCAATGTCATTTATAAAACTAGTTCTAAAATAAAATACAGAAAATTTAAGTCAAAAACTATTTAGAAAAATATATAAAACTAGCTGCACCCTGCAGCTAGTTTTTGGTGAATCCCGTGGGAAGAACTTATTTTTCAGGGGTAAAAATTATCTTATGTACTGAGCCAGGTCATCACCTACCAGTGTGAAAAATTTTATCCAAATGGGTTCAACTGTTTGGCATGGTTGGTTTACAACACGGAGTAAATGGAGGCGCCTTCTTAAGACATTTCTTAGACGTCAAGCATAGCTAAATTTTGAACTGACATAACTACGAGAATGTATGCAACAGTACGTCAACAGTAAAAACTTAATGACAGTGTCAATTTGCCTATATAATTTGCGATAATTTTGTCAGTGATATGAGCATTCACTCATATGCACGGCTACACGTTCAATGCCAAACGCCGTGTCTATAAGTATCCATGTGGTCTGAGGTTTACAACTGTACACTCGTCCAAAAATCCAAACTTTCGCATTTATAATATTAATATAGATTAAATGAGTAGTAGCATATAAATAAAATTGATAATTTGATAAAAATGATCCTGGATCAGTCTATGTCTGGCCCTGGCTATAAATAGAGATATGTTGACAAATACAAGGCAGTTTTTATCAAGCGATCGAAGGCGATACATCAAGTGAACAGTGCGAATCGAGAAGTGTTTTATTGTGTAGTCAGTGATAGTACAGTGAGTGACTAGCGTGTAAAGTGTATTTTAGTATTACATTGTGTTGTCTTGTGTATTTGTATACTAAATACACGGATTTAATATAAGTGGTGTTTTCCTACAATTACGAACCCGAGTACGTAACGATACTATTAATTAATTATGATATAAGAATATATACATCTACCGATTACTCAAAGACGGCGGGATAGATTTAAAAAAAATCTTCCCATTTGGTCCCATATAAATTGGTTAAGATTTGATCCAGCGCTCCAAAGACATACATGACAGTAGATAGACGGGAGATTGAAAGTCAGATGTTGCATATTCACTGCGTTTAAGCCGGCGCCAGACATAGCTTCAAACATTTGAACACTTCTTTGAAAACTTTGAATACATATTGTCGCAACGTGCCAGATATGCGCTTTACAAACATTTTTCTCCACAGTATACCAGTAGACGACAAACAAGATGAACGACAATTTTATGGACGCTTTATCATATAAGTCCTTGTAATTATATGATACATTTGCAAAATCTATCAAAACCTTGAAAGAAAGAAAGAAAGAAAATATTTATTTGCAAGAATATGGGTGTTACAAGTTGTTAAAAATAAATTAAGTTACCAACATATTCTACCATTATATGGTGTGCAAATATTTAAAAAAAATATCATTATAAAATATTACATTTAAAAGATTCTATCGAATATTTAGAATTACTACCGGATCGGAACGCGGCCACACACTGAGAAGATCCGGCGGAAGAAACTCAGCGGGCTGGTCTTTTTTCTGTATTTTATGTTCTTGTTATAAATGTACAATGACGATTTCATATTACAAAAGTTATTTTTATAATTACAAGTTTCATATTTTGTGCAATTAAATTTTTTATAATTTACAAAATGTTCACTATTTACAAAATTTTACAAGGTACATTGAAATTTTTTAACGAAAATCCAACAAACTTATATTTCTATCTATTAATATTTAATTATATCGGCTAAAATTCTTTAATATCATAATAAGTTTTATCTAACAGCAAATCAAACAACTTTTTGCGAAATTTATATATAGGTAATGATTTAAGACTATCAGGAATATGATTGTATATAATAATAGACATACAATACACATTTTTTGTAAAAATATTTAATTTTTGATTAGGCACATATAATTTTTATTCCTAAAATATGAATTACCAGTGACTTCAACATTTGTTTTAAATAACTTTTGGTGCTTTTTTACAAATACGCATATCTCTAAAATATACAAACATGGTAAGGGAAGTACCTTAAGAGACTTGAAAAGTGGTTTACAGGAATGTAACTGATTAACACCACATATTGCTCGAATACATTTCTTTTGGACTCTAAAAATTCGTACCAATTCAATAGAATTTCCTCAAATAGGAATTCCATATTGTAAATTAGAAGAGACATATCCATGATATGCTAATAGGGAGGCTTTTACGTTTCCTACTTCTCTTAGTCTTCTCAAGACATAGACAAATCTATCAATCTTATTACATAGAGATTCAATGTGTGATTTCCAATTACAATATTTGTCAATAATAATTCCTAAAAAGTTTGTATAATCTACATCATCTATATTTACTTTATTTAAAAATACATTTGTGTTTTTAGTAATATTACTGTGGTAGTTCTGAAATTCAACTAATTTTGTTTTAGTTACATTAACTTTTAAATTATTATTAATTAACCAGTCTGAAACTTGAAGTAAGGTTTCAGTTGTTTCATTTACTAAGTCTTTTTTATTTTTACATTTAATAAGTAGGGTAGTGTCATCAGCAAATAAAAAGCAATCATGTTGTGTACTATCAGGAAGATCATTGATATAAATTAGAAATAGCAAGGGTCCTAAAACACTGCCCTGTGGTACACCACAGTTGTTAACACGGTAGTTTGAAGTATATATATTTTTACGGTTTCCGCATATTTTAGATATTTCGACGCATTGTTTCCTATTTTCTAAGTAACTCTTTATCCAATCTAAAGCCTTCCCTCTAATACCATATTTTTCAAGTTTTGATAGTAAAATATTGTGTGAAACAAAATCAAATGCCTTACTCATATCCAAAAATACACAAAGTGGATTCATTTTCTTATTGAGACATTCAGTTATGCTCTTCACTAAATCAAAACATGCTAATGTAGTAGACCTACCTTTCCTAAATCCATATTGATTATTTTTTAGTAGGCCAAAATCAAGTAAATAATTATAGAGCTTTTCATACATAATTTTTTCAAAGATTTTTGAAATAACTGGAATTAAAGTAATAGGTCTATAATTGTTCATATCGCACATATCTCCTTTTTTAAATAATGGTTTGACAATACACTTTTTTAATCGTTCTGGAAATTTACCTTCCAAAAATGACAAATTAATTATATGGCTAAGAGGTCTTGATATTACACTAGCAACATTTTTCAATAATTCTGTGCTAATATTATCATAGCCAGTAGCATAAGTATTTTTCAATTGAAGAAAAAGACGCGAATGGATGTGAAATAAAAAATCTCGACCTAGCACATACGCGGCACGACACGATCTTTACCCATGGCAGTCGCGCAACTGAAGTGAACTTTGCACAAGTGTGGCAGGCTACGCAAACATTTGAACACATTCCATCCAACTTTGAACGCTTTGATATGCGCTAAAAATCCAAAAACGCGTGGCAAATGGCAAATGTTTGTTCAAACTTTAAACACATTTTCAAAATCCCGTATCATACATAGCAACCAAACAAGTTATTTTTGTGTTATAGCACTCACCCCGTGCTTGGGAAAACTTGATAACGTTAAAAACAACAAAGAAAAATATCAACACGTAGGATTTGAGCCTGCGACTATCTCCCTAAAGCCGCGACGCTCTACCACTGAGCTAGTTTCGACAAGCTCGACGTGGCGAAATTCGAAATGTGAAAAAATTATAAATGTGAATTTCATCTGTAATGATGAACTCATTTAACTAGTTATATGTATGTATACCTATCGGCCAGTACAATCGACGGAATCGATCATGAAACAAAGAAGAATTTCACCACGTCGAGCCTGTCGACACTAGCTCAGTGGTAGAGTGTCCCGGCTTTAGGGAGCCAGTGGCAGGTTCAAATCCTGTGTGTCGATTTATTTGTTGTATTTTATCGTTTTTTTAAATAAAACAAGTGTTCAAATGTTTGAAGCTATGTCTGGCGCCGGCTTTACAGTATGGAATGCTGCTTGCATGTTTACCTTAACAACAGTATGAGAAACGACGGTGCCAACGCTTCCAATTTTCTCTGAATTGTAGTTCATTGTAGCAGTCAAAGTGGTCTCCGTCATCCCGTAGCCTTGGAATACGGCTTGTACGCTGGGAAACCTGAAAGTTTAAAATAAGTCAACATTTCGAACAAGGACAGTAAGCCCACTTGATTGCCAGTGTACCGTCCTGATTATTTTATACTAGCTGCAGCGTGCAGCCCGCTGCATTATACATTTTTTTGTTGAATCCCGCGGAAGTTCCTAATTTTTTCGAGATAAAAAGTAGCCTGTGCTATTCCAGATTATTATCTACCTGTGTGCCAAATTTCATTTAAATCCGTTCAGTAGTTTTTGTGTGATTGAGTAACAAACATCCATCCAAGCACCCAAACTATCGCATTTATAATATTAAAATATAGATTTAACACTTGTACTGTTTCGTAATTCGCTGGGAGAAAAGTTCAAAGAAATCAATATTCTAACTGTTATATCCCAATATATATTTGAGAACTTGATGTACGTTCGTAAAATATTTGCCTGTTTAAAAAAATGGTGACGTACATCCACTAAATACAAGAAACAAAAAAATCTTGTTGTGCATGCATCTCATCTCCACAGATAAATCTTTTATGGGACAATGTATACGCTTTTACAATAAACTTCCCGAAACTATAAGCGATCTACCAGTCAATAAATTTAAGAAATGTGTTTAATGTTGTAAAAAACATAACTGGGTAAAAAAAGGAATTATAAAATAAAATCTTAGATTATTTAGCAGACAATAAAGCCTGGGATTAATTGCTTGCTATATATATATATATATATATATATATATATATATATATATATATATATATATATATATATATATATATATATATATATACATATATATATACATACATATATATTTTATAATTTTGAAATATTGCGATACTGTGAAAAAAAAAATTATATAAAAAAGACAAGCCCGCTGAGTTTCTTCCGCCGGATCTTCTCAGTGTGTTACCGCGTTTCCGCCCCGGTAGTAGTTTTAAAAGAATATTGACGTGTCAAAATAACGTAAAAAGTTTATTGAATAAAATTCTTCCATTTTTTAATTTCTGGCGATTGGGCGAGATTGTCCCACTTTCAGGCTGTCCCACTGTCCCCAGCGAAAACAACAATGTCTAATTTTTTCAAACAAACCTAATTTATATACATATTCACCTATCTACAAAAAACTTTTTGCATTCGAACTGCGCGAAGGGCGGCAGCACATGACGGGTACAGGAATTTAAAGTTAAAATTAACTAACATAATATATGATGAATGATTGTTAAATATTTTTTTAAATAAATGTTTTATTTTTACTAATGGCTTATTTAACTAATAAACTATTTGATTGTTATTTACTTTTTAAATTATCTAAACCCTCATAAGCTAACATATCTGTATCTAATTAAATACCTAATCACATTATGCATTTAAATATATTTAACCCCTCCACCTCGAAGTCTTTTTTTTTTAATTATCGATAGGTAAGCGCTTGATCTCGATCTCGCCTGGTAAGCTAAGATGAGGCCTAAGATGGAACGCGCTTCCCTAGAAGGTACCTGTTCACTCTTCTCTTGAAGATCCCCAGATTGTACTCGTCCGGGAACGTCACGATTAAAAGCTAAATATTTAAGTAAGCATTCCACTCTGACTCAAAAAAATGGTCACGTTATGAAAAACTATATATTATCAGGGACCACTTCATGGGCGTAGCCAGTTTCTGAGCCAGAGGGGGCAACCTGTTAAAATGTTACATTTTAAGACTATATTTTTATCTCATTATATTTTTATCTACTACAGTAGATACTTAGTAGGGAGGTAAACAAATTTCTCTCCCCGGAGGCAGAGAGTGGCAGCTACCCTCCCTGCCCCCTCCCCTCGGTACGCCCATGGCGCCATGGACAACTTAATTAAAAGTGAAAATAAGCTATACAGATATGAAGCCGTTGATTCTGGTTTACAGAAGTTACAGTGGTGGGAACGAGAGGTGGGCCCATTGCCCTTTTATAGATATGAAGCCGATATACATTATTTACAGACTGAAATGAACAGTTTAACAGTTTAATTTAAAATAGACCTGCCTTTTTCTTATTGCCTCAGCAGTTTCTTCATAAAGTGGTGAAGCACCACAAAACACCATGAACAAGGAACTGGTGTCATACTCCAGGTGAGACTTGCACAGCGCCACCAACATAGCAGGCACTACGGTTATATGCGTCACCTAAAATGTAAGCCAAAATACTCAATAGCAGCGTGGAATCTGGTGATGGTGTTTTACACCCTCTATAAGGAATCGTCCATTAATCACCTCATGTATTATCAACTTTTTAACAACACTCTACTCCCTACTACCCCCTCCCTCCTCTGTACCCCAGATGACGTGTATTTTGTTGTTTCAAAGATTCTTATTTCTTTACAATAACGTGGGGAAATCGTTGAAAATCGCGTTTTCAACTAAAAATAAATAATAGTTTAAAAAACTAAAAACTACGTTTTTAAATTTAAATTAAGAATAGTGTAATTTTTTATAATGCAATAGATTTTTGTATTATTTACACTATTCTTAATTTAAATTTATTTTTTATTTTTTAGTTTGAATTATATAAAAGCTTATTTTTAGTCTTTTTAAATAATTATTTATTTTTTGGATCGATTTTTTATAAGTGCGTGTTTTTTAATTTTTTTAACTGTTATTTAATCTACCCACGTAATAAAAATTAGGGTTCCTGTCGTGACATGACATGTGATATCTTACTACACTCTCTTTTTTCATATTACTACATTGTCATCAATCCTTAATAAGTATTAGAGTAAGATCCCAGGGCCGCCAGACGTCACGTATTTTCTGATGGATGAAATGTGGACGATAGAGTAGTGTTAGTATGTACTATGATCGTATGCCTACCTGCTAGCTTGGGCAAACGGCCAATTTCCAGGTATCAGGTAATCAAGGTACATAAAAACATTACTTACTTCACGTAAATTCTCCTGGCTGATTTTCATATATATTTTCGAGTGTATAGTTAAAAATCAATTGTTAATAATCCCAGACACTTTCCGTCGGCCATATTGCTTGGCAGATGCTTTAAGGGATATCTTACCACATCCCCCACCCCCTACAGCCTTGTGATGTTTCGTGATAATTTCCTATCCCCTCGTCCCGTTCGAGCCCCACGTGATTAATGGATAATGAATAAAAGCACAATATGAACATATTTATTTCTGGTCCATATTTCAGGAACACATCCTAGTAGAGGAGACAGTGGGAGACATTTTATCAAATATTATTTATAAACAAATGCATATTTGTTTATATATAATTACTTGTCTATCCAAAAGTGCTCATGGCTATTTTTAATTAAATTAACTTTAATCGTTTTTTTTCATAATTTTCATATTTTTGATAATCAAATGAAATTTATTTCACTGATAATTTTTAACACACAGAATATACCTAGGTAGGCTTGCCTACTCATTTCTGTGTATGGCTACCTGGCAAACAGGCGTGAACAGGTAAGTCAATATAGGTGACTCCATCGATCTGCTAACTTATCGAAAGTTACATCAAATTTTAGATTTTTTTATTACAAAATCAGTCACATATATTTTCCTGCAAAAAATCGTATTCAAAGTACTGTTGCCAAGCTAAAAACTTGCCATGAGCACTTTTGGATAGGCAAGTAATTATAGGCATATTTGTTTATAAATAATATTTCATAAAATATATGTCTCATCTGGTTATCAGATCGATGAAGGACGATCTCCCACCGGCTCTTAGACCATCCCTTATCTTTATGTTTAAATGTCACTTATCAGTTCAATTTGAATTCCTTACAAAATTGGTACTAGCTACGCTGGCACCATTTTGACAACCGACATTGTAGATAAACACCCAAACAAAGAAATAAAAACATTTTTGCGTATCACACAAATATTCGTCCCTGTTGGGAATCGAACCCGAGTCCAATCGATTACAAAATCAGAGTATGAGATTTGTTTTTTAAGTTAAGGCTCTAGGCAATTACTATCAAAATACAAAATCGCTACCAAATCATCCAGCAATATCACAGTTATAATTTAACAATACACACACATAAGAACACTTAATTACCTTATATTTCTCAATAGTACGTAAATACAACTCAGGTTCAAACTTTGGCAGATAGATGGACCGTTCCCCTTTACTCATCAAGATCAGGGAGCTGACGAAGCCCATAGCGTGGAACCATGGTGTTATACTCAGACCCAAGACATCTGTTTGCATTAAGACTGGCCTAAAAAATAAATATTATTGGCAACTTTCATTGTATGGAAACGAGACTATGGTATCAGTCAACGGGATTAATGCAGTTGAAAAGAAAGTATTATGATTTTTCCTTATTGGTCCGGGTCCCTTTTTAAGAAGAGATTATCTACTATTCTGCCAGGCAGTTTGTAATCACTACCATCGTGATTACTAGTTGGTTGAGTTCTGTAACGTCTCGACCGGATCTGCTATTGCCGCCTTCTCTACTCCTGCTGCAATAACGTCAGTGCTTGTCACTGTCGTGTTCCGGTTTAGATTATAAGATTGCTGGTAAACTTGTGCATGTAACACTAATAATCACCACACGGATACACCATTAACATCTTTAGTATCTATATGCTATTGTTGTTCTTTCCATAAGTAGAGTCATTTTTGAATCAGCAAACTGCTAAGTGAATAGGTACGTCACAAAGCTGGCGCAGGTGGTTCATAAAATATATTTAAAACTATAAGCGTTTTTAAGATATATTATCAAAGTGTTTTTTTATATCATAAGACAGCAAATAAGCGGATGGCTCTCTTGATGGATCTAGATAAACATCGCTTATACAGGTTGGGCAAAAAATCGTGGATCAAACGAAACAGGGTGATTATTTGCAATAAAAATATCTCTACGGCAGAGCTCAATTTTGATCTTTTTAAAAGTTACGACTATTTTTGTATTTTGACGACAACAATAAATGGTGTTTAGTTGCTTCTGGTGAATGTATCAACACTACCAAAGTGCTTTTATGATAGTCGATATCATAACTTTAAATGAGTATTGGCATCTTTTTCAATTACTTTTAAGTCTCATTAAAAATTTATTTGTAAGTTACTGTAAAAAAAATGTACTACTAAAAAGTAAACTTGTATAAAAAACTTGCCTATAATAATCCCAACTATTTTCCGTTTTTTTTTTATATCATAAGATAGCAAACAAGCAGATGGGTGGAGGCCGGGATTTTTTGCCCACCCTGTATACACCAAAGATCTTAATGATGCGTTGCTATTCGTGTGGTATGAGTTTACCGGCTACCTCACCCTCTAATGTGTAATAGAGTACCCTCACCCTGTAATACCTACCCAACCTACAATGACAAGCATTAACACTATTGCGGCAGGAAAGGTAAGACGATGGTACCAAAACACGAGCAGTTATTTACCACGTAATAGTCACAGTGGTAGTGACACTTACAGTATTTTCGCCGTATTGGTTCCGGGCTCCTTTGAAGAATAGACCAACTGCCGTTCTGCCAGGCAGGTCGTAAAAGGTGACCAATTTTCTATGCCACTACCATCGTGACTACTAGGTGGTAGAGTTCTGCATTGTCTCGCCCGGGTCTGGTACCACTGCTTTATCTATTCCTGCCGCAATAGCGTCAGTGCTTGTCACAGTAACGTTCCGGTTTGGAGGGTAAGTTAGCCGGTAAACTTATGCATGTGGGATTAGACCTCGCCACAAGATAGCATCGCACAATTAACATCTTTGGTGTCTATAGGCGATGGTTGACTCTTTCCATCAGGAGACCCATCTGCTTGTTTGCTATCTTATGATATATAAAAAAAGCTAATCTTTTACGAACTGCCTGACAGCATGACGGATGGTATATTCTTTAAGAACACTTTTTCCCGTGTTAATACGGGGGGTATTAACACGGGAAAAAGTATAGACATTTTAATATTCTCCTTTACTTATAAAATAGAAACCTTACGCTTTGTATCCAATCCGAATCCGAGAAAATACATATCTACGAAACTGGGCCCGACATCAGATATTACTGCTGTACCGCACTATTTCTGAATAATTGTTCATTTTATGTTTTTTCCATTGTTTTTTGGTATTGCTATTGTAGGTTTTCAGCATTTTTCAATTTTTTATTATGACTTCATCAGTCCGTCAGTGTTCTGTTACAAACGTAAAATAACGGTTATCGAAAAGTTAACAAATTCTCATTCGTTTACTTTTCGATATCAGAGTGCTAAGTGTGAGTTTTTCTGTTCGCATTCGATCGTGAGCGCGTTTGGAGTTTACTAGGAATTTGTATATGATTTGTACAGCGCCACCTAGTGGTAAACGTGAGAAACCAGTTTACCACTAGATGGCGCTGTACAAATCACATACAAATTCCTAGTAAACTCGAAACGCGCTCACGATCGAATGCGAAAAAACTCACACTTAGCACTCAGTTATTTTCGATTACTCGGTTATAGCACGTAAACATCCATACAAACTGTTCAGTAGCTACTACAGAATAATTTACGAATTCGGATCGGATATAATTCGTAACCGCTGTAAGAAGTTATACTTACGAACATATTGTAAGAAGATTATGATGTGACAACATGACACCTTTTGGTAAGCCTGTCGTCCCCGACGAATATAAAATAACAGCGGTATCGTTAGCTCCGTTCTCAACGGGTAAAAACGTATCATAACTAACGTTATCCTTTAAATAACTGTTATTTCCAGTTGTTTTAGCTAAATCGTTGTACAAATGTACGTTTTTATGTCTCTCTTCGCCAAATACTATTACTTTCTTTACGAAAGGTAGAGCTTTATATGTCTTTGCGTGTAGTTTATATACAGTTGGCGAGCAAATCATAATTTTTGGTTTAGCAATGTCCATTACTTGTTTGAGTTCCTCTGGAAATTAATAAATAATTATTTGAAAATATTTATACAGTGCGTTATAAAAACACAGTTAATATTAAATATTTACATAACAAATAAATATTTACAGGACAAATTACACTTACTGATCTAACCACATAATAAGCAAATTATTTGCTTGTGTTATGGGTGTTAGTCAACAATACTAATACATAGAAATACATAATATAAAAATACTGGAATATATATAATTTAGTATGGCCAAAAAGAAGCGTATAGGTAGGACAATGATATTTTCAAAAAATATTAGTGTCCTACCTATAAGCAATCATGAAAATAAAAATATTATCTTTATATACATAATTCTTCTGTCTGTGTCTGAACTTCTCTTAAACGGCTAGACGAATTTTAATCCGGGTAGTATCTTAAATAACGCTATCACGGCTAAATCACTAAACCGATTTTGATAAAATTTGTCAGAGGCATAGCTGTTGAAATCTAAATTAAAAAAATAATCTGCTAAGGGGCTGAGGTAGGTGATCAAAATGTTTTATGAATATACATAATAGGGCCCAGACCACTAAAAAAAAACAATACATTACACAAAAATAACAATTAATTACAGTATTACATTATAATATTAAACTGCATTACCATAAAAACTATTTGCATGCTTTTCATGTTTAAATAAAATAACCAGACAACAGAGGTTGCGAGTTTAGAAACAACAAGATAAATTCTAGTATGCGATCATTTTTTAACTTCTCGCTACGTATGGAGATAACGAAGTTACTGATTTTGCCCCGATTTTCGAAAATTGAGTTTTTACCAGATCTCCACGTTTTGAGGTCCTACCGTTCTAGGAACCTTTTCCAATTATTTTCACGATGACATCAGTATGTCTGTATGTATGTATGAGTGAATGTGTGTGAATATGTATGTAAACATCTTATAACTTGAACGGCTAGACCGATCTTAACGCGGTTGATGCCATTCGATTGAATTCCACTCAACTAACACTTCCTGAAAATTTGAACCAAATTGGTCTAAGAGATTTTGAGAAATTTTGAATCAACACCAAAAAATTTTTGATGAAACAATGTTTTTTTAAATATTACTTTCAGATTTATGAAACGATTGAGCGTAAAAACTAATTAACTCTCTTCCTCAAAAACTACGTTTAATGTATAAATTGCATCAAAATCCGTTTATCCGTTTGGGAGTAATCGTTAACGGAAAATTTTGAAAAAAGAGTATTTTTGACATAACTTCGAAATTTTTCAACCAATCATTTTGTAGTATTTTGCAATATTTTAGTACTAAAAAAACTACGTCGATGCCGTTTCAAAAATCAAAATCGAGTCAAATTTTGAAAAGTTTTCAAATATAAAAGTTACGGTAATAGTATATTACACAAACACTTGTCTCTACTATTTTACTTAGATTTTATTAATAAACATTAACCGGTTTCGCGTTTTAACGCATCATTTTTTTAAATATTATAAGATAACAAACAAGCAGATGGGTCTCCTGATGGAAAGAGTCAACCATCGCCTATAAACACCAAAGATGTTAATGGTGCGTTGCTATCTTGTGGCGAGGTCTAATGCCACATGCATAAATTTACCGGCTACCTTACCCTTGAAACCGGAACACAATAGCGAACTGCACTGCAAGCACTGACGCTATTGCGGTAGGAATATGTAAGGCGATGGTACCAGACCCGGTGAGACAATGCTGAACTCTACCACCTAGTAACCACGATGGTAGTGACTCGCATAGGCGTCTGTTACGAACTGCCTGAAAAAACGCCATATGGTCTATTCTTCAGACAGCCAGGACCAAAAACGGAGTAATCCTACTTTTATGGGACTTACCTTTCGTATACAACAAATTAATAGTCGTGATAATGGCTCCAGTGAAAATAACTCCTATGACACTGCCCCAAAATTCTAGACGATTTTCAGAACTCAATGCTATCACGTCTCCCTTTCGCACCCCTAGACGTGAGAGGCAGACAGCTAGATTCATCGCCTCTTGCAGAATCTCATCATAAGTCACGACTTCCTCCGTCTGTCCATTTATCTAAAAAACATCATAAATGTTTAGGTTAGTTTTTAGGATTCCATACCCAAAGGGTAAAACTTACATATTACTAAGACTTCGCTGTTCGTCCGTCTGTCTGTCTGTCTTTTTGTGTGTCTGACTGTCGAAAATTGGCAAAAAAATCTTGTTTTTTGCCGCCCCTCTTAATAAACCCCTTATTAAAATGTTTAAGTATAGATAAAACAACGGACCCCCATATAGTAGTCATTATTAGTATTTCTTTACACTATATACTCGATTCATATACCTGTACAAATTTCATGAACCTAAAGTTGTAAACATTTTTATTGCAACGAAAATCAAAAATTATGTGTTTTAGTACTTTGAACACTAAATATCGTCGACACTTGGTAAAACTCCAGTAGAAAAGTCAAAACTGTACATTGAATATTTTTTTAAAAGAATACTTGGGGCGTGATCTACAATCGATATCGAAGCCAAAAATATAGTTTTTAGAATGTTTGTCCGTTTGTCCGTTTGTCAGTTTGTCAGTTTGTCCGTTTGTCCGTTTGTCCGTTTGTCCGTTTGTCCGTTTGTCCGTTTGTCCGTTTGTCCGTTTGTCCGTTTGTCCGTTTGTCCGTTTGTCCGTTTGTCCGTTTGTCCGTTTGTCCGTTTGTCCGTTTGTCCGTTTGTCCGTTTGTCCGTTTGTCCGTTTGTCCGTTTGTCCGTTTGTCCGTTTGTCCGTTTGTCCGTTTGTCCGTTTGTCCGTTTGTCCTTTTGTCCGTTTGTCCGTTTGTCCGTTTGTCCGTTTGTCCGTTTGTCCGTTTGTCCGTTTGTCCGTTTGTCCGTTTGTCCGTTTGTCCGTTTGTCAGTTTGTCAGTTTGTCCGTTTGTCCGTTTGTCCGTTTGTCCGTTTGTCCGTTTGTCCGTTTGTCCGTTTGTCCGTTTGTCCGTTTGTCCGTTTGTCAGTTTGTCCGTTTGTCCGTTTGTCCGTTTTTCCGTTTGTCCGTTTGTCCGTTTGTCCGTTTGTCCGTTTGTCCGTTTGTCCGTTTGTCCGTTTGTCAGTTTGTCAGTTTGTCAGTTTGTCCGTTTGTCCGTTTGTCCGTTTGTCCGTTTGTCCGTTTGTCCGTTTGTCCGTTTGTCCGTTTGTCCGTTTGTCCGTTTGTCCGTTTGTCCGTTTGTCCGTTTGTCCGTTTGTCCGTTTGTCCGTTTGTCCGTTTGTCCGTTTGTCCGTTTGTCCGTTTGTCCGTTTGTCCGTTTGTCCGTTTGTCCGTTTGTCCGTTTGTCCGTTTGTCCGTTTGTCCGTTTGTCCGTTTGTCCGTTTGTCCGTTTGTCCGTTTGTCCGTTTGTCCGTTTGTCCGTTTGTCCGTTTGTCCGTTTGTCCGTTTGTCCGTTTGTCCGTTTGTCCGTTTGTCCGTTTGTCCGTTTGTCCGTTTGTCCGTTTGTCCGTTTGTCCGTTTGTCCGTTTGTCCGTTTGTCCGTTTGTCCGTTTGTCCGTTTGTCCGTTTGTCCGTTTGTCCGTTTGTCCGTTTGTCCGTTTGTCCGTTTGTCCGTTTGTCCGTTTGTCCGTTTGTCCGTTTGTCCGTTTGTCCGTTTGTCCGTTTGTCCGTTTGTCCGTTTGTCCGTTTGTCCGTTTGTCCGTTTGTCCGTTTGTCCGTTTGTCCGTTTGTCCGTTTGTCCGTTTGTCCGTTTGTCCGTTTGTCCGTTTGTCCGTTTGTCCGTTTGTCCGTTTGTCCGTTTGTCCGTTTGTCCGTTTGTCCGTTTGTCCGTTTGTCCGTTTGTCCGTTTGTCCGTTTGTCCGTTTGTCCGTTTGTCCGTTTGTCCGTTTGTCCGTTTGTCCGTTTGTCCGTTTGTCCGTTTGTCCGTTTGTCCGTTTATTCGTTTGTCCGTTTGTCCGTTTGTCCGTTTGTCCGTTTTTCTGTTTGTCTGTTTGTCTGTTTGTCTGTTTGTCTGTATGTATGTCCGGGGTAAACTCTAAAAGTGCTGCATGGATTTACGTCAAATTTTGCATGAATATTACTAACAGGTCGGGTGTTGAGACGATAGCGTGATAATATGTAGCCTATATGTTGATATAGGCTACATATTATCACGCTATCGCCTACGGGGAGGTGCTGTGCGTACGGGGAGTAAACGAAGTTCGCGCGGACGAAGTCGCTGGCAACAGCTAGTATATAAATATAAGTTATGGGCTTTAGGGTAGCAAAGGGGAAGTTATTATTTAAAATTGAAAACTTCTATGGATCATATGGGGTTTCAATTTTTTTCACGTTTTCTAGTACTAGTACTATTTAAAATATACATAGTTTACAGTTGTAGGCCTACAATTTACAGTTTTAGGCCTTCTTTTTAACAGAAATTATTTTTTATTTTCGTTGCAAAGAAAAAACTTTACAATTTCAGGTTCATCAAATTTCATATATCTAGGTCATAAAGCTATATTATATTTGGAGGCAACACTTCTAATACTTACTTGAAACCAAATTTCAAGTACTGCTGTCATCTTCTGAGTTCTTACCCACTCTTTCTAACACAGCTGTACAAAGTAGGCATGGATCATTTAACAGTTAACATATTAAATTTCGTAGTAAATTTTTGTAACAATTAACAACTGTTATATATATTAGCAAATACTGTTAAAGGTAGGTAATTTTTATGCATCACTAAAATTACCAATAACTTGATATATGATAATAATGTTATTAAAAATATTTCGAGAGACCGTGATAGGAATAACTGGTAAAATTTATCAAAACTATTCTAGAGGACTTTTTTGGTAGCTTCGTATTTTTACTGCTTCTAATACTTATTATACATAGGCTACTGATATAATATAACATAAATAAATAACTGTTAAATATTAATTAACTTTAACAACATAACAGCTAATCTAATTTAACAATAATTTCCATGCCTAGTACAAAGAGAGATGGAGAGACCTCATAGACAGAGATATAACGTAAATATTTGTTTCAATTGATTAATACGAGTGTTAGCTCCACCTATACCTAATACTTCATGGTCTAGATCCATTACTTAAGGCTATATATTGCCCGTCAGGCAATCAGCGTTTATTTTTCGTATCATATGTTTCATAAATATAAAGGGTACCAAAAATGACGTTAATATATCTGTGACAAAAATACTGTCTGATCGCCAAAGGCATTATTTGCTAGCTTATACAATCATATATTTATAAATATACATTTGTGGGTATTTATAAATAATTTTTCCGAATCAAAATAACAATGTTAAATCATGTTTCAATTTTATCTGTGGCAACACTAAAACTGACATAAAAGAGGTGACAAATAAAAGCCCCTGCAGACGCGACGTGGTGCTATCAACTTTAAAATATTTGCCATATTTAAGGGAAATTGAAGAATTAACATGAACATGCCATATTCTTATTTTAATAACTAAATAATTTCATTATTTTAATCCAAAAACCCTGTCCTACTAGGGTTTTTGTTGCCTACTGTATAATGGTGGAAGCGCCGGTTGTGGCCATTGTAGACACCATTTGTGTCTTAATGTCACAATTTTTATAAAAGTAATTCAATATATATACAACATCATAAATTTGAGTCATTTAAGAGCGAAAGTTCGACAATTTAATAAAAATGTCAATTTATACTTTTTGCACATTGATTCAAAATTCAAGTGGCCAAAATGGACAAAAATGGCCAAAGCCGATACTTCAACTATACAATTGAATAAAATATGGTACGATAATATATATTAAACTCGTAGCACAGATGGAACAGAACACAAATCAAAAAATAAGTTGTGTGTGTGTATATATATATATATATATATATATATATATATATATATATATATATATATATATATATATTTATATATATATATATATATATATATATATTTTTATTTTTTTTTGTACTCAAATTTTGTCGAGTTTTTTTAAAAATCAAATAATTAGATGTTTCTTCATTCATAAACAAATCGCCCACCCCGTTGGTCGAGTGGTTAGCCACGCTAACTACGTAATCGATGTGGCTAGAGTTCGATTTTAGACAGACACAGGCATTTGTGTTATGAGCATAGATATTTGTATTTCTGGGTTTAATGTTTAATATACATACATATATATATATATATATATATATATATATATATATATATATATATATATATATATATATATATATATATATATATAGGTATTTATTTATTTCAATGTAATAATATCTTTGAATTACACCCACATCACAACAAAGTAATTTGTCTACTTTAGAGTTAGATACGTTTGGGCTATTTGTCCACGCATTTCAAAAAATGTCAAGAATTAGTGTCAGTATAATATACATACATACATACATATCTTCACGCCAGATCCCTTACGGGGTAGGCAGAGAGAACCGAGTGCTATACATCACGATCCTTGCAGGCTTGTCTCGCTTCCTCCACATTCATCACTCTCTTCATACACACACGCCGGTTGCGAAGACTCTTGACACCACCTTCGGACAGTACTCGATCAATCTGATCGTGGTATGTCAGTCTTGATCTTCCCCGGTACCTACATCCTTCAACATTCGCGTTGTATATCTGTTTTGTTAACCTTTCATCTACTATTCTTTCTACATGTCCGGACCAACTGAGCATGTAGAATAACAATAATAACCAACGGAGTATAATATAAGATCTTATATTTCAGAAAAATGCCTATACGTAACCGATATGCTCGATAAGCAAATATAATACATATTAATGTTTAAACGATAACAATGCCAGCATGTCAAATAAAGGTCGCTGCATTACTCTAAGGGTCACTGCATACTTGATTCGATAAATTCTGAGTATTCAAACACAGGTATATTTTAAGCGTTCAATAAGTGGAAATAAAAGGACTATTTATTTATTTAAAAACCAGCTATGCATATTACCACAAAACAAATAGTTACAGATGTCAATCTACATACTAGGGCATTCGAGCAACTCACACCTCTCATGGACACTTTATTTTGGAACGGTTTGGAATAGTACAAGCGCGAGTGCCACGAGCTTGAGACACACGTCAGATAACTTTTGTGTAAAAAATTGGTAAGAGGTAAACCAACAACATTAAAATATTATTTATTATTGGTTTACATTTGGTTTGGTTATTTTGGTTTAAGTTATTATTGGTTTAAATTCCATTCTTTCTGTTTCATTCTCAACAATAAATCGAATCAAGATACGATTGCCACTACCAGTTTTTTGTGCATGAGTCAAAGTTGATAGCTCTGACGCGACCGCCGACTATAGGTATGAAAAATGAAGTACATACATGAGTTTGACTTCTGTAAGTTTTTTACGCAATAAAACTGCAGCAACTGACTTCATTTCCTTAGTCTCCAAAACCCTGCGTCAGATATTCACCAAATTAAACGGAGACCACGTGGGGAGTATACCCTCTCAAACAAAAAATAATTTTCAAAATCAGTTCATAAATAACCAAGTCCTGAAGAAATAAGATGGCGCGGGGAGTGAGTTTATGCTTTACTAGCTGCGTGCTTTAAGCATGGACGAATCCAATAACTTTGGGTTGTGGAAATCGGTGAATTATATTGTTTTCGTTTTTCTTACATTATGTCCTTTAAAATAAAAAAATATATTCACCGCGCTTGACAGTGTCCAAATGACGTTTTATTTTGCAACTTTGTGACATCCACTCTCTTACGATGCGCTTAAATTGTCAGATTTTCTAAATGTACACTGTTTAGCTCACAATTAATTCACTTAATCTGGCGCACTTCAGTTTTTCTGATGATCGATTTTGTGTTGATGATGACGTTTTAAATTCTATACATTTCCATTTGTCCATTTCTATGCCAATTGGAAGATAGTAAATGTAGTAGATTCAACACATTTTTTTACCTTAATTCAATAATTAATGAATTTTGAAGTATTTCGTACTCTGGACAACCATAGCTAATTATTGGATTCGGCGACAGCACCACACGGGTTTCGAATTTTTTTAGAACTTCTCATTATTGCTATTTATTATTTAAATAATTAGTAATTATTATTCATTGTTTTGTTTAAAATGGTGCTCTTGACCATGAAGTATAAGGTAAAGTTAGAGAAAGCACTCGGATTAATTACTTAAAACATAAACCTACGTTATATCTCTGTCTATGAGGTTTGCTCATCTCTTTTTATACAGCGGTGTTAAACAGAGAGGGTAAGACCTCAGGTGTCAGCAGGATTTAAAGTTGTGTTAAAAGTAGGTATTAATAGAAAGAAGTGTTGCCTCCAGATACAATACACCTTCATGCTCTTGACGCACTTTTGACTTCCAATATTGGATTTTTAACTTGATTTATTATTGTCTATAAAATGTGTTCTAAGACATATTTTTACTTAATATATTATATTATATTTATAAGTTTTACGTTCCAGATACAGTCCTTACAGCCTGTTTATTATACAATTTTATATGGAATATCTACTTTTACTCAAGATCTCATAAAATGAAGAAATGAGTATCGGATGATGAGATATGCAGACACAGGCATTTTCCATGTCCGATGACAAATTCATATTTTATAGGAACGTATGCACATTGACGGTACCTTTGTGGCTATCATACCGCTATTAGACCGCGAGGAATTTTTCCTAAGTGTCCTCTGACAATGTATGACAAACAACATTATTTAACAATATTATCGTTCATTTGCACTTTTCGTAACAAATAAAATACCAAATATCTCTAAGGTGACACCTATTAATATTACGTATCAGTTATCAATGTATACTAGCGATCGCCCTTTGGTCGAAATTCGATCATAATTCTATAGATGTTAAATCGTACTTATCTTATTAGATAATTATGCTTTAACATCTATAGAATTATAATATGATAAAGTATAGGACGGATAAATTACGATTCAGCTTTGTCATTGGCTATATTAAAATTTCTTATAAGTTTGACTACAATCTTTAACTATAAGAAAAATATCATACACATATGTGTGTCAAGAGCGTCTGTGTATCTTCACGTCCATTTCCACGAAGAGGTAGGCAGAGGTACGACCAATGTACTTACGATTATCGGTGGGTAAACTGTATTCCTCGAGGTAAATTTATTCACTTATTCCGGCTCTAGGCATGGATACAATTCACCTTATATAATCCTTTAGATCACTTCGTCTATTTTTTATTGTAGTGTATCATATTCTGTGATCCCATTACATTTTTCTCTCCCACCAATTCTTGCTTGATTATCGCTGCCTCTCACCAGAAAAGTATAGGCATGCCGCCTCTCACCAGAAAAGTATAGATATCATCTGCGATTCGCAATCTCATTCTAATCGCAATACGCTCAGTCGCTCACTTTTCTGGCCGAAATAAATAATTCCGCGAAGACTTAAGGATTTGAAGGAATAAATAAGCTTATCGTATCCAGCCCAGGAATTAGTACCGTTGATTCAGTACCGCCAGAGTTACACACCTCAACCTACGATTAGCTGAAGATACTTAGTCACACAATGTGATAGGCGACAGGCCTATCCATTCCCGGGCAATGTAGTTTTTATCAGGAAACTAAAAATAAAATTATTTTTTATTTGCTCGTCCCAGGAATTAAACCTGGGACCTCATGTGGTCTACACCGACGCACTCACGCCAATGAATAAAACAATTATCAAAACGTTTTTTTAAACGCCTTTTACAGGTTCGAGTTTAGTTCTCAATGCAAATTCTTTTTTTATATTTCCTACCAAATTAAAAAGAAGTGATTATTTGAGTCTAGGAATAAGAAAGAAGTCGTCTGGAGCCGTATCTAGTTAATAAGGTGCTCGCTCGGTGGTATTTGTTGAGTTTTTGGTCAAAACCCGTTCACAATGATGGCCTTGTGCGAAGCCGCATTATCATGGTGCAAAGTCCAAGAATGACTAGCGTCTGCCTTTTTCGGTTTCGGTTCAGCTGGAAGATACCACTCCGAAGGTTATTGTCTAGTTATATAATAATAAACAATATAATGAATAAACGTTCACGGGACAAATTACATTGACTGATCTAACCCCAAAGTAAGCAAATTATTTGCTTGTGTTATGGGTGTCAGTCAACGATACTAATATATAGTAATACATAATAAATACTGGAATATATTTAATAAACACCCAAACCACATATATATTAGGGTGGAGTGAAAAAAAAAAATTTTTTTTTTCTTCTTAGCCTGGGGGTCAAATTTGTAGCTTATAAAAAACAAAAATTTTTGAAAAAAAAAAAATTTTTTTACTCAACATCTTGAGGCAGCCCACTCATTTTTAAAATTAATTACGAGTAAAAATATTTGGTTGCAAAAAAAAAAAATTTTTTGTCTTTTAATGTCTTAAAACATCCAAGAATTGGCAATTATGATCATTTCCAACTCAAATTTTATTCTAGTGCCCTAACGAGGAATGTTACTTTTTTGGATTTTTTTTAAATATTAAAACAATAGTCACAAAAATTTTTTTTAACTTGTGATTTTTAATTGGCATAAAAGAGGATATTTTGAAGTTTTTAGAACGCTTTTAAAAGTTTTTTTTTGCAACCAAATATTTTTACTCGTAATTAATTTTAAAAATGAGTGGGCTGCCTCAAGATGTTGAGTAAAAAATTTTATTTTTTTTTCAAAAATTTTTGTTTTTTATAAGCTACAAATTTGACCCCCAGGCTAAGAAGAAAAAAAAATATTTTTTTTTCACTCCACCCTAATATATATATATATATATATATATATATATATATATATATATATATATATATATATATATATATATATATATATATATATATATATTATGGTTACATAACTAAACTAAATATATTAATGAAAATACAAAAAAAAATACATAGGGTATAAGGAAAAATTACAATTCAGTTAGAAAGTGTTCTTTGACGTTTTTTAAAAGAATCAAAAGTCTAGCAGAGGCGAATCTCGCTAGGCAGAGAGTTCCACAAACTTACTGCATGTACCGCAAATGAGTGCGAGTAGGCAGCAGAGTTACTAGGAGGAAAGCGCAACAAGTTTCTAACGTTAGAGCGACACGGGGTATCAGAAGAGTGCAAAAAACTAAAAGAGTCACGGAGATATTTAGGGGCTATAGGATTGAAAAGAATCTTGTATAGCAAGCAAAGGATATGAGTTTTTCTCCGCTGTCTAATAGGAAGCCACCGAAGTTCAGGTCGGAAATTAGAAACGTGATCATACTTTTTTATGCCATAGATGAAGCGAATACAAAGGTTCTGTAATCTTTCAAGCTTATTTAATAGCTCTTCTGTAGCATCTAGATAACAGGAGTCAGCGTAATCTATTATTGGGAGAATAGGGAAGTGCATTAAAAATATTTTTGTTTTGACAGGTAACAAATTTTGAAGTAGTTTAAGGGAGTGGAATGCAAAATGCACTTTACGGCTTAGATTATTAATGTGAGTGTTCCAAGAAAAATCAGAATTAAAAGTTACTCCCAAAATAGTAGCGGAAGGGGAGAAAGGTATAGGCGTATTGTTATACGTTAATGTAGGAATGTGACTGTCATTGATCAATTTCTACATAGGACGACTACCAAGAATTAATGCTTGCGATTTGATTGGATTTACTGATAGACCAAAGGATTTGGTCCACTCATAAATCCCATCCAAATCGTCATTCATATCTCTGATTGCCTCCGTTATATTCGTGACGCTAAAGTGGCGGTAGATCTGTAGGTCATCAGCATAAAGATGGAATTTTTATTTAATAATGGAAGTAATAGTGTTGATAAATGCCAAAAATAGAAGAGGAGAAAGGACTCCACCTTGCGGAACACCTGCATATAAGTTAATCCAGTCAGATCTATGTTCGCCAAAAACAGTACATTGAGATCGGTCTCGGAGATAAGATTGAAACCAGTCAAGAGCAGAAGGAGATATATTAAGAGAAGCAAGTACTCTTATTAGCACGTCAAAGTCTACTGAATTAAAAGCATTGCTAAAATCCAAAAGGACAAGTAAAGTAAGCTTTTTGTCATCAATAGCTTGACGGATATCATCAGTTACTCGGATCAGAGCAGTGACGGTGCTCTGTCCTGGCCGAAGACCTGACTGAAGAGGATGTAGAAGACAATTTCTTCTCAGAAAGACACTTAGCTGTGAGTGAACTATGTGCTCTAACTTAGAAAGGAATGGGAGAATTGAAATGGGACGAAAGCGCAAACTAGAAGAAGTATTCGGAATCTTTGGAAGCGGCCTAATATATGCCATTTTCCAAGCTACCGGAAAGGAACTTGACGTTAAGGAAAAATTAAATATATGAACGAGTATTGGAAGAAGTTCAGAGAGAATAGGGACAATCATACGTCAGCACACACCGTCACTACCAATAGCCGCGGAAGAAATGGAAAGTACGTGCTTTTTGACATTAAAAGTTAAAGATAGGGCACGAGGGAAGCGGATTGGAGGCTAAGCTCACTATAGTTAACGCCTTAGTTACATTGTCTAGAACTATAGATGGAGTAGAAAGATCATTTAGATCAACACGACACTCACTAGGAACTGATGAATGACCAACGCCAAGGGATCTTAAAATGTTCCAAACCTTGCCAGAATCAGAGCCAGACGATATAATGGTTTCGTGAATCTAGCGGCGCTTAGCATGACGACACAGCTGATTACACCGATGACGCAACAGTTTATATAACCAGCTAGGTTTTCAATCGTCGGAAACTTCCTGTAATGGCGATTGGCTTTGTCTCCGAAAGAGTTATATAGGTAGGTCAATGACATTAATTATTTTTAAGTATGAGTAAGAAGTATAACAAATGTAATTTAAGACTTTATTGAAATTGGAATTTAAAATTTCACGCCATTACTACACAAGCAATTGCTCACAGCGCCTTTCGAAATGCAACCCAAATAATATTTGTTCTGAATGAAGTTCAAATACTCGACAACAGATGGCGCCACTACACTTAATTTCCAAGTTAAAGGGTTGGAAAAGCCCTTATATCTTTAAAAATGCGCCCTTTAGGTTAAAACGGGAACTTTCTTATATAAGTCCCTTTATCGTATCGGGACTCCTTTTTAAGTTTTATCGGCACGCACATTGTATCAACTTAGTTTTATTATATATAATGATATATATATATATATATATATATATATATATATATATATATATATATATATATATATATATATATATATATATATATATTGTTTGCTACTCTAATGCGATAATAATATCGCGTTAGAGCAGTATCAATGTAAATAAACAGCTTATCTAGATAATGTGCTGTTTTTACTCAAAGATAAAATAAATATTAGTTGAATAACACAACCTTTTGCAAATACAATAAAATTGCCTTTTTATATAAATTAACAACATACAAGCAATTGAAAGCCATCACCAATGGACGTCAACTACAAAAGGAGTAAGCCGCCAATGTGATGCCGACCTCTGAAGAAACGATTTACTCTTCATCTAAAAAAATCCCATGACAAAACTCCGAAAGTGCCTCGTGGTTTAAGTGTTAGCCTATATGAATGACCTCAAGGCCTCATGCTCTTATTATGAGGTCTCGATCCATCGGCAAAAGTGTAATTGAAGGATTTTCGAAATTTTATCTTAAAAATGCAAAATCTTGGTAACAGCCCGAAGTTTAACGGGTTGACGGGGTTGGTAACCCACCAACCCCGTGCCTTGGATAAAATTTAATCGACCCATTTTCTCGACATTTATCTCAATTTCTCTATTCGCTAACGCAATTGATTCGATATAATATTTCTAAGGAAGAAAAAATGATCACTTTTATTCGACAGTAATTGTTTTCTCTACCTATCGAAAATCTAGCTGTCATTTTATCGATTAGATACTTTGTTAAGATATTGGTAATTGGTTCATAGTAATTAACTTCTATTCATTTAATTAAATTCACTCGTTTTATTATAATTGAGAACCTAGTAAGGTTATTTTGGAGATTTCGGATACATAACTAATAATGATAGTAGTGCGTATTTTAATTACGTGCTATTCAACATTTGAAAGAAAGAAAGAAAGAAATCATTTATTTTCCAGAATATGGGAGTTACAAGTTATTAAAATTTGATTAAGTTACCAACATATTCTACCATGATATGGTGTGCAAATATTTTAAAATTATAATTATTTATCATTAAACTAAAAATGTTGTGAGTCGATTTTTACAATTACTACCGGATCGGAACGCGGCCACACACTGAGAAGATCTGGCGGAAGAAACTCAGCGGGCTTTTTTTTTTAAATTATAGTTACATGATACAATTACACACATTAATTGACATCACAACTTATTTCTATGAATTACAAAATTAATTTTTTGTTTAATTAAAATATTGACATTTTACAAAGTTTAAAGACAGAAGAAAGATAATAGATAATTTGTATCAATTTAGTTAAGTTGTACAATTTAATGTATATTTATCAACATGTACTACCTTATAAACTAAATTTTTTAATATGGAATTTTATAAATTACATACTTGTAATTTAAAAAGAGTAATTTCTAATTCATGTTAGTTTAAATTTATTAATTACAACGTTTTTTTTATAATTATACACAATAAAAGATTTATTATTAGATTAATATTTAATTTTATCAGCAAGAAATTCATTTACATTATAATAAGCTTTGTCTAGTAGTAAATCAAATAGTTGTTTGCGGAATTTATTAAGAGGTAAGGATTTAAGACTATCAGGAATATGATTGTATATATTAATTGCCATACAATAGGCATTTCTTTTAAAAATGTGGAGTCTTTGGCTGGGCACATGTAGTTTTTCACTATTCCTAAAATATGTATTACCTAATACTTCAGCATTTGTTTTAAACAAGTGTTGATGTTTTTTTACAAATACGCATACCGCCAGGATATAAAGACAAGGTAATGGTAGTATTTTAAGTTTTTTAAAAAGTGGTTTACAAGAATAAAGTTGATTCACATTACATATTGCACGTATACATTTCTTTTGTATTCTAAATATTTTTATTAAATCTACTGAGTTTCCCCAAATAGGGATTCCGTATTGCAATACAGATGAGACATATCCATGATATGCTAACAAGGTAGCGTTTAAGTTTGCTATTTCTCTTATTCTTCTTAAAACATACACAAATCTATCAATTTTATTGCAAAGGGAATCAATGCGTGCTTTCCAGTTACAATTTTTGTCAATTAATATTCCTAGAAATTTAGTATTATCTGTATTTTCTATATTGGTATTGTTAAAAAATATGTTTGAACTTTTGATATTATTACTGTAATATGTTTGAAATTCAACTATTTTTGTTTTACTCAGGTTAATTTTTAGATTGTTGCTTTTAAACCATTCTGAAACTTTAAGTAAGGTTTCAGATGTTTCCTTTACTAAAAGATTTTTGTTTTTACATTTAATAAGGAGGGTTGTGTCATCTGCAAATAAAAATGATTCATGTTTGATAGTTTCTGGGAGATCATTAATATAAATTAGAAAAAGCAAGGGCCCTAAAACACTTCCCTGTGGTATTCCACAGTCACTACAGCAATAACTTGAAGTAAATATTTTTTGATGACTGCCACATACTTTTGAAATTTTAACACATTGTTTCCTTTTATCTAAATAACTTTGTATCCACTCTAATGATTTTCCTCTGATGCCATACTTTTCAAGCTTTGTCAACAGAATTCTATGTGAAACAAAATCAAATGCCTTACTCATATCTAAAAATACACAAAGTGGATACATTTTTGTATTCAGGCATTCCGTAATACTTTTTACTAACTCAAAACATGCTAAGGTTGTAGATCTACCTTTCCTAAATCCATATTGATTATTTTTTAGTAATTTAAATTCCAGTAAATAATTATAAAGTCTTTCATACATAGCTTTTTCAAAAAATTTTGAGAAAACTGGAATTAAAGTAATAGGCCTATAATTATTCAAATCAAACTTATCTCCTTTTTTAAACAATGGTCTTACAATAGATTTTTTTAGTCGTTCCGGGAAGTTCCCTTCTAAAAATGACAAATTAACAATATGGCTGAGTGGTTTTGATATTACTGGAGCAACATATTTGAGTAATTTTGTACTAATATTATCATAACCAGTTACACTAGTGTTTTTGTTGTGTTGTTTGCATTGATTTCTCTATTCGAGTAAATTTTGAATAATTTTACTCTGACGTTTTAAATATTAATCGTGGTATGCAAATAAGAATATTTTTTTTATATCGTAAGATAACAAACAAGCAGATGGGTCTCTTGATGGAAAGAGTCGACCATCGCCTATAGACACCAAAGACGTTAATGGTGCGTTGGTATCTTGTGGCGAGGTCCAATGCCACATGCATAAGTTTACCGGCTACCTTCCCTCCAAACCGGAATACGACCGTGACTAGCACTGACGCTATTGCGGCAGGAATAGGTCAAGCGGCGGTACCAGACCCGGTCGAGCCGTTGCAGAACTCTACCACCTAGGAGTCACGATGGTAGTGACGCGCATAGCCACTCGGTCGCCTTTTACGGCCTGCCTCGCAGAACGGCAGTTGGCCTATTCTGCTAAGGAGTCCGGGGCCAACACGGTGGAAAATATCAATATATTAGACAAGGTCGAGCAAACGTCACTTTCTCGATCGAGACGTATTTCGCGTTTATCCTAAGGCTGCTGATTTGCTTTTATCAAACAGATCCTTTGCATTAGTGCTAAGGTTTTCTTAAAATATGAAAGAAAACTAACTCGCAACTGCTAATTAGGTGGTAGAGTTCTACATAATTTCGTCTTGGTTTGGCCTCATCGCCTTTAAGTAGGGGAGCCCGAGACGCTAAATAAGTATTTACTCGTTTTGCGTCGTGTGGACCTATTTGATTTTATAGATTAGACACAGAAAAATTAAAATGTTATAATGTTTTTTCATTTCAAGGGTGGGGAAATAATCTGTAAAAAATGTGGAAAAAAACAGTAACATGTAAACACTGAAGCGCGTCAGATTAAGGTATGGTGGGTTGTCTGTCTGTCTGTTTGTTACGCTTTCACGGCTAAACCACTGAACTGATTTTTATGATATTTGGAACGGAAGTAGTTGAAGAGCCGGGGTCAAACATAGGCTAATTTTTTTTCAAAAATCGACTCTTAAAGGGCTGAAATAGAGGATGAAATTTGTATGAAAAGCTATCTTGACGACATGCTAATCTACTCGCGGGCGAAGCTGCATGGGTCAGCTAGTTACCAATAAAAACACCATAAACACAGGGACTCTACATTGTTCGAAGTCGGTAAAATCACCTTCGTTGTTTACACACTCATCTCTAAAGCTAACATAAATAAACTAACCGGCCTTCAAACATTCTCAGATTTACATAAATTACTTACAAATGCCGTTTTCCCAACACTCGCACGTAACTTCTCCAAAATATGATCTCCAAAGTTTAAAGAGGCACAAACTTGTCTATCGGTAGGTCCGTACAAATATTTAGGATTTCTTAACATTGTAACGTGCGTTTCTATCAACTGTTAAAACAATACTGAACACATACTGAATCGCTATTCGGTATTCGCTATGCTGATTCGTATCGCAATCACAATTCACATGTGATGTGAAGTCAGAGGTACAGTTAACAACATACATAGACTATCTAAGGATTAAGCAAGCAACGTACTGAGTAGTAAAGTATATACTCCAATACGTGAAATTAACAGTTAAGCCCGCTTTACATTCAGCCCGTGAATAGCGCGGAAAATTTACGAATTATTACGCACACATGTACTGTCGTCTGTCAGGCACTGAGCACTGCTAGTCCAGTAAAAAGTTTAATTAAACCATGATCTGACCAGTTTTGGCGCAATGAGTAAAAATGTGTTCATTAATACTTAAATAATGATATTATGAAAGAAATTTTGATTTAAATTTAGGGGAAAGGGATGAAAAAAATAAAAAAATGGTTGAAAATGCCTTTTTTAAATAACTTAATAACGGTAGGAAATAGAAAAAAAGTTTCAAGTAAAAGTTGTAAAGAAAAAAATTCTACACGAAAATGTTCCTCTTCATTTTTTTGTTATCTGCTTTAGTTTAGCTGCAAAAAATAAAAATTAAATTTGTAAAATATTTAAAAATATATAAATATGGGAAAACATATGTAGTTAGTAGTAGTGTTAGTACATATTTATGTGATGCGCTCGCTGCATGGTACAGGGCCGTAATAATTCTGGTAAGTATTTATAATTAAGTACAAAGCAAATTTATTTTTTATTTTTTGTAGCTAAACTAAAGCAGATAACAAAAAATGAAGAAGAACTTTTTTGTGTAGAATTTTTTTCTCTACAACTTTTACTTGTAACTTTTTTTTCTATTTTCTACCGTTATTAAGTTATTTTAAAAAAGGCATTTTTCAACCCTTTTTTTATTTTTTTCATCCCTTTCCCCTAAATTTAAATCAAAATTTCTTTCATAATATCAATATTTAAGTATTAATGAACACATTTTTACTCATTGCGCCAAAACTGGTCAGATCATGGTTTCATTAAACTTTTTACTGGACTATGCATCCGATTTGAATCTGTGAAATTCTGTTCTTAAGCAGTCGTAGAACTATTTGTATGGAGGGCTAAGCACTACTGAGTTAAGTCCGAAAATCTTCAAATAGGAACGAAATATTAACGGACCGAATAAGCCGTAAAAATAAATTTGGAAAACACGGTGACAGCGGGACATGGGACTTACGTAGCACATATTCAAATGTTAAAAATATTTCAGTCGGATAAACATTTGAATAAACAATATTACCGAAGAACAATGAGCGTAGCAACAAAAATCTTCAACACATAATGGGAGAATGTGTCAGGAACGCAGAAAAGCGAACGTGATTTATCCATTTTTACAACTTGACTAAAAAATATAGGTTTTTATAATAGTATCTTATTATTTGGGGCAGCTAAGACACTTTAAACTTTTTGTAAATAGCCTAGATTTAAGATTTTAAATATAATCAGACACGCTGAGATTAAAATCTTCAATGTGTGAAACATCTATTAAAATAAAAGACTAAAAAAATTTCAGGCACTTTAAATGAGCCGATATTGTTTTTACAATTACTACCGGATCGGAACGCGGCCACATACTCCATTCTGCCATTTAATTTGTCTATGGGCCTGATTTAACAACGTATATCGTTATTATCCGATCTGATTTATTATCTACTAGCTGCAGCGTGCAGTATAACAGTTTTTTGTGAATCTCGCGGGATCATTAAATTTTTTCGGGATAAAAAGTAGCCTATGTGCTATTCTAGGCACTTTAAATTTGACACACAGGTAGATATATCATCTACCTGTGTGCCAAATTTTATTCAAATCCGTTCAGTAGTTTTTGCGTGATTGAGTAACAAACATCCATCCAAACATCCAAACTTTCGCATTTATATTATTAATTAATTAATTAATTAATTAATATAGATTAAAAATATTAACTAGCTGACCCCGCAAAGTTAAGCTGTTTCGAAGGAGTATGATAACTAACATTGCGATACGAGAATTTTATATATAAAAATAACATATATGACTAATTAAAATATTTACAATATTTCTATCAAAGCATAGCATCGTCCAGATTGCCTTTTTGGTGGAAATAGACAATCATTGCACATGTTCAGTCTAACCAGTTAAACTGTGTATTTATTAGAACTAAATATACGGGTATTGTAGGACACGTTAATTAATGATCATATGATGTAACTAATAAACAATCGGTTTTCTGTTCAGTCAGTTTGCAAACGATAATTTTACGTGATAAGGTCATAAGAAAACAAGAATGTGCCTCTCGATCGCTTGTTTTATGCTCTCGCTTGCACGCTCGGCACAGGCCGTGCTTTTTCGGGCATGCAGCCGGCGTTCTTCTTTTTTTTACATCATAAGATAGCAAACAAGCAGATGGGTCTCCTGATGCAAAAAGTCAAGTGTTAATGGTGCGTTGCTATCTTATGGCAAGGTCTAATGCCACATGCATAAGTTTACCGGCTACCTTACCCTCCAAACTGGAACACGACAGTAACAAGCACCGACACTATCGGCAGGAATAGGTATGGCGGTGTTACCAGACCCTGGCGAGTCAATGCAGAACTCTACCACCTAGTAGCTACGATGGTAGTGACTCGTATAGCCAAACGGTCGCCTTTTACGACCTGCCTGGCAGAACGGCAGTTAGCCTCTTCTACAAAGGAGCCCGGGACTAACACGGGGAAAATTCATCATTATCTATTTATAAAACGTTATCATGTCAAAAAATGTAATAAAAAGGGAATATTCCTTAACTTTAAAGTAAACCTTAACGAAATATTTATAAAACATTGTCACTGTGAGTGACAAGCATGCGTCTTGACTTAGGTACACGTATTGGTTCGGGCCCGTTTTTGGAGAATAGATTACTACTAGTAGTAATTACTAGGCATCCCATAATAGGCGAGAGAAGGCAAATACGGTCGTTAACGTCGTAACTATTAACTCGGTAGTAGATTTCTACGTCTCTACCGGGTTTATTATCACCGCTTTATCTATTCCTGCACAATAACGCCTGTGCAAATTGTTTTGGTAAGGTAGCCGGTACACTTATGGATGTGGCATTCCAATCCCACCATGCGTATAACTTTTTTTATAATATAAGATAGCAAAAGTCTTCTAATGGAAATGGTTGACTATATATATAGTCAACCGTCGCCAATAGACACCAAAGGTACTTGTTAATGGTGCGTTGCTATCTTGTAGCGAGGTCTAATGCCACTTGCATAAGTTAGGCTACCTTATGTTCCAAACCGGAACACGATAGTGACTAACGCTGACGCTATTGCGGCAGAATAGGTAAGGCGGTGGTATCTGACCCGGGCGAGACAATGCAGAACTCTACCACCTAGTAGGCACGATGGTAGTGACTCGTATAGCCAAACAGTCGCCTTTTACGACCTGCCTGGCAGAACAGCAGTTGGCCCATTCTTCAAAGAGCCCGGGACTAATACGGGGAAAAGCAACACGCCATTAACATCCTCGGTGACAGCGATGTCAAAATTGAAGTCAATTTTTTTTTTCACAATTAACTTTACAGGCGCTTATGACAGATTTTATAGCTACTTCCGGGTTACAATACGGCCTCACACTAAGAAAATACAGCGAAAGGAACTCAGTGGGCTTGTCTTTTTTCAATTGCAATAATTATCAGAGTTTTGTATAATCTCTGTCCGTTAAGAGAACCTTTTTTGCTATCCATCTATCCTGTAGGTATCTATATTACATATAATAAAATCGTAGAAAAGCTAAAACTGTACATTGAATATTTTTTTAAAAGAACACGTGGTCTAGAATCGATTTTGAAGCCAAAAATATAGTTTTTAGAATTTTTGTCTGTTTGTCTGTATGTATGTACGGGGTAAACTCAAAAAGTACTGCATGAATTTACTTCAAATTTTATAGGAATATTACTAACAGGTCGGGTCAACATATAGGCTACATATTATCACGCTATCACCTACAGGGGAGGAGCAGTATGGAGTAAACGAAGTCCGCGCGGACGAAGTCGCAGGCAACAGCTAGTATAAAATAAAAAATAATAGAAATACTGTTTTGAACCACCGCGGGTCGTTGAGAGTGTGAACTGTGAAGTAATTATCTTCACACATCGACATTGTGATTCGCGGGCTTAGTGTAGAGCGGGCTTTATGCTTAAGTGATAACCGATAAGCACGGTCATAATGATAGCGTACACTTGTTGTTATGTTCAATTAATTTATTATACGTATTTTTTATAGCATTAGATAGCAAACAAGAAGATGGGTTTCCTGATTAAAGAGTCAACCATCGCCTAGAGACACCAAAGATGTAAATGTGCGTTGCTATCTTGTGGCGAGGTCTAATGTCACATACATAAGTTAGCCGGCTACCTTACCCTCCAAACCTGAACAAGTCAGTGACTAGCTCTGACGCTATTGTGGCAGGAATAGATAAGGTGGTGGTTCCAGACCCGGACCAGATAAAACTGAACTTTACCACCTAGTAGACGCGATGGTAGTGGCTTGCATAGCCAATCGGTCGCCTTTTACGACCTGCCTGATGGAACGGCCAAGGAGCTCGGGACCAACACGGGAAACGCATATAAATATTTAAATCTGTTTAACTTTAAAGTTATGAAATCAAATCATTATCGTACCTATTAGGGGTTACATGCAGTGGTTATGAAATTTTTTCAACCCCTAGCTAGTAAGATGTAGTTGGAAAATATTGAAAAATAACACAAATTAATTTATCACCATTATAAACAAATTATTTGCTTGCATTTATCAATGTAAGCATCATTTAAATATAAAATCGTCGTATTGGTTCCGGCCTCCTTTGTAGAATAGACCAACTGCCGTTCTGCCAGGCAGGTCGTAAAAGGCGACCGATTGGCTATCAAGTCACTACCATCGTGGCTACTAGGTGGTAGAGTTCTGAATTATCTCGCCCGGGTCTGGTACCATCGCCTTACCTATTCCTGCCGCAATAGCGTCAGTGCTTGTCGCTGTCGTGTTCCGGTTTGGAGGGTAAGGTAGCCGGTAAACTTATACATGTGGCATTAGACCTCGCCACAAGATAGCAACGCACCATTAACATCTTTGGTGTCTATAGGCGATGGTTGACTCTTTCCATCAGGAGACCCATCTGCTTGTTTGCTATCTTATGACATAAAAAAAGCTTCGTTTTTAGGGTTCCGTACGTAAATGTTAAAAAAAATGTTAAGCCTCCGCTGAAATTTTCACAAATCATGTATTCCCGTTGCTGCTATAACAAAAAATACCAAAAATAAAAAAATGAAAATATTAAGAGTGTCCCCATACAATAAACGTGTTTTTGGAGTTTACTCCTTAAGAATCGGTTTTTTGATATAAGGCGCCCGGTATGAGAAAAATGTGAGGAGTAAAATCTACTGAACGAATGACCTCGTTACGTTTTTGGTGCGCAACTTTCTAATTTGGTGTGAGCAGTGCAGCTAGATAGTGCGTTTTTTTGCGTATGTTTTGATAATCGTACTTAAGGAGTAAACTACAGTCGTGCGTCGGAGCTGACACACACAATTTTTTTCGTATTTTTTTTGCTATGATGATACGGAACCCTTCGTTCGCGAGTCCAGCTCGCACTTGGCCGGTTTTTATCAACGTTTGCTTGTGATATTTTAATTAGTCGACGACACTAATACATAGAAATACATATACATATATAAGTTTCGCTCGGGTATATGGTACGACCGCGTTAACTAATCCTTACGCAATAGCGTCAATGCTTGTCATTGTAGAATTGCGGTTTGGAGGGTAAGGTAGCCGGTATAATTTTGCAAGTGGCATTAGACCTCGCCACAAGATAGCAACGCATGGTGCGTTGCTATCTTGTGGCGACATCTTTGGTGTCTATAGGCAATGGTTTCTCTTTCCGTCAGGAGACCCATCTGCTTGTTTGCTATCTTAATATGTTAAAAAAAGGAATAGTAATACTTGTTGTTAACCGAAGCATCTTCAAGAGTAACGAACACTACCTCACTCGACAAGAGTGTAAAATTATAATCAATAATTTTGTTACTTATTATGTGGATGCGTTATAAAATTTTTTTAATAATGTTTGAATTGTATATATAATTAAACTGTATTACAAATTAGAAACTTGACATTAAATCTAATTACAAATTAATATAGACATTAAAAATTTGTGTAGTAACATTAGATATAATGTTTTTTCATATGTTGTAAATAATAATTTAATATGAGAATTATTGAAATGGTTAATTAGTAATAGCATAGATTAATATATATAACCTATTCTCTGGTAATAGTATAATATACTCAAGCCTGAAGACTAAATTTCGATACTCTTAAGGGATATTTTATTGATTCAGGCGTCGCTTTGCGGAAATCCATGATTGAAAGGCGAAATTAAAATATTTTTAATTTTAACTCAACACCTCGCATTCCTGAGATTTTAAGAACGCGACCGTGTTCGCGTTCCCGGTCTTGACAGACAGACGGACAATAAAGGTGATCCTATAAGGATTCGCCTTTCTTTTATTTACGGTATTTCGTTTTGACGTACGGAACGCTAAAAATACCAAATTACACGACGTTCTAATCAACAATACTCAAATAATTATTTTTGTGTTATAGCACTCACCCCATGCTTAGGAAACTGGAAAAACCTTAAAAACAACAAAGAAAAATATCGACACGCGGGATTTGAACCTGCGACCATCTCCCCCGTCCCGAAAAGCGTTCCGGCTTTAGGGAGATGGTCGCAGGTTCAAATCCCGAATGTCGATATTTTTCTTGGTTGTTTTTAAGGTTTTTCCAATACTCGAATAATCTTCAAAATTATGAAGTGAAACTTCTTTTGAATCATCGTGATTTAAAACTCGATGGAACAAGAACGCGTAACGACAGAGAAAGAAACACATAAATGTATAGAAATAAGCCGATGAGAGGACAAGATAGAATACATTACACAGTATTTTATATTTAAAATAACGTATATTTAATGGTTCTAAAACCGCCAAACAGTACAACCAACCAACTTTTTACTTCTAAAATCAAAAAAAAACCTTTTTCCTCGACTCCGTTATCTCTCTCTATAATTCGTTCTTTCTTAATTTAATCAAAAGCTTTTTCTATAGAATCTACTCGCTCGTTCAATAACAAAATGACCATGAATAAGGTTTCTATTACACTTAATTCATAAATATCTGACGACATGCTTCGATAACTCTGCAGTGTTTAAAAGGTGTTACGATTACCGCTTAAACCAGTTATCATCACAGACATTATAATATGAGTATTAAATGTATGTGGTTTTTAATGCAAACTAACTATGGTGCAATTAAGGAAACTGTTTGAGCTTGCGTGTAGGTTAGTACCATGTGTACCATGTACCATGTACCATGGGGGTACCCACAAAGGAGGCAAGGTAGGGCATTTGACTCTCCCTTTTTTATAGAAGAGGGGGCTAACGGACAGGAAGCTTACCTGATATTAATTACCACCGCCAATATACAACTATATCTTCTTACAGTTGCGTTGCTGGCATTTTAAGAATGAGTAAGCTCTTTTCTTGAAGGCCCCTAAGTCGTATTCATTAGGAAAAATCTCTGCCAATAACTGGTTTTAAATGAAAGTGCGCAGCAAAAATTCCCCCAAGAATCCCATGGTTGTAGATTTCTAGACATCGAGATGGTAGTATCTTCACGCCCATATTCCCGAAGGGGTAGGCATAGGTACAACAAGTGCACCCACGATTAGCCGAATATACTTGGTCCCACAAATGTGACAGGTGGCAAGCCTATCGCCAACCGGGCACTTTCCAATCCCGGGCAACTTTGTGTTTCTCAGAAAACTGAAAAAACACTTTTTTTTTAAAGTGATCGATGATCCTCATCCTCCATCCTCATCCGCTAAAATTTTCACAAATTATGTATTCCCGTTGCTGCTATAACAAAAAATACCAAAAATAAAAAAATGAAAATATTAAGAGTGTCCCCATACAATAAACGTGTTTTTGGAGTTTACTCCTTAAGAATCGGTTTTTTGATATAAGGCGCCCGGTATGAGAAAAATGTGAGGAGTAAAATCTACTGAACGAATGACCTCGTTACGTTTTTGGTGCGCAACTTTCTAATTTGGTGTGAGCAGTGCAGCTAGATCGTGCGTTTTTTTTTTGCGTCTGTTTTGATAATCGTACTTAAGGAGTAAACTACAGTCGTGCGTCGGAGCTGACACACACAATTTTTTTCGTATTTTTTTTTTGCTATGATGATACGGAACCCTTCGTTCGCGAGTCCAGCTCGCACTTGGCCGGTTTTTTATCAACGTTTGCTTGTGATATTTTAATTAGTCGACGACACTAATACATAGAAATACATATATATAAGTTTCGCTCGGGTATATGGTACGACCGCGTTAGCTAATCCTTACGCAATAGCGTCAATGCTTGTCATTGTAGAATTGGGGTTTGGAGGGTAAGGTAGCGGGTATAATTTTGCAAGTGGCATTAGACCTCACCACAAGATAGCAACGCATGGTGCGTTGCTGTCTTGTGGCGACATCTTTGGTGTCTATAGGCAATGGTTTCTCTTTCCGTCAGGAGACCCATCTGCTTGTTTGCTATCTTAATATGTTAAAAAAAGGAATAGTAATACTTGTTGTTAACCGAAGCATCTTCAAGAGTAACGAACACTACCTCACTCGACGAGAGTGTAAAATTATAATCAATAATTTTGTTACTTATTATGTGGATGCGTTATAAATAATTTTAATAATGTTTGAATTGTGTATATAATTAAACTGTATTACAAATTAGAAATTTGACATTAAATCTAATTACAAATTAATATGACAGTATATAATGTTTTTTCATATGTTTTAAATAATAATTTAATATGAGAATTATTGAAATGGTTAATTATTAATAGCATAGATTAATATATATAACCTATTCTCTGTTAATAGTATAATATACTCAAGCCTGAAGACTAAATTTCGGGGATATTTTATTGATTCAGGCGTTGCTTTGCGGAAATCCATGATTGAAAGTCGAAATAAAAATGTTTTTAATTTTAACTCAACACCTCTAGCATTCCCGAGATTTTAAGAACGCGACCGTGTTCGCGTTCCCGGTCTTGACAGACAGACGGACAATAAAGGTGATCCTATAAGGGTTCGCCTTTCTTTTATTTACGGTATTTCGTTTTGACTTACGGAACGCTAAAAATACCAAATTACACGACGTTCTAATCAACAATATTCGAATAATTATTTTTGTGTTATAGCACTCACCCCATGCTTAGGAAACTGGAAAAACCTTAAAAACAACAAAGAAAAATATCGACACGCGGTATTTGAACCTGCGACCATCTCCCCCGTCCCGAAAAGCGTTCCGGCTTTAGGGAGATGGTCGCAAGTTCAAATCCCGAATGTCGATATTTTTCTTGGTTGTTTTTAAGGTTTTTCCAATACTCGAATAATCTTCAAAATTATGAAGTGAAACTTCTTTTGAATCATCGTGATTTAAAACTCGATGGAACAAGAACGCGTAACGACAGAGAAAGAAACACATAAATGTATAGAAATAAGCCGACGAGAGGATAAGATAGAATACATTACACAGTATTTTATATTTAAAATTACGTATATTTAATGGTTCTAAAACCGCCAAACAGTACAACCAACCAACTTTTTACTTCTAAAATCAAAAAAAAACCTTTTTCCTCGACTCCGTTATCTCTCTCTATAATTCGTTCTTTCTTAATTTAATCAAAAGCTTTTTCTGTAGAATCTACTCGCTCGTTCAATAACAAAATGACCATGAATAAGGTTTCTATTACACTTAATTCATAAATATCTGACGACATGCTTCGATAACTCTGCAGTGTTTAAAAGGTGTTACGATTACCGCTTAAACCAGTTATCATCACAGACATTAATATGAGTATTAAATGTATGTGGTTTTAATGCAAACTAACTAGGTTGCAATTAATAAAACTGTTTGAGCTTGCGTGTAGGTTAGTACCATGGGGGTACCCACAAAGGAGGCAAGGAAGGGCATTTGACTCTCCCTTTTTTATAGAAGAGGGGGCTAACGGACAGGAAGCTCACCTGATATTAATTACCACCGCCAATAGACAACTATATCTTCTTACAGTTGCGTTGCTGGCATTTTAAGAATGAGTAAACTCTTTTCTTGAAGGTCCCTAAGTCGTATTCATTAGGAAAAATCTCTGCCAATAACTGGTTTTAAATGAAAGCGCGCAGCAAAAATTCCCCCAAGAATCCCATGGTTGTAGATTTCTAGACATCGAGATGGAAGTATCTTCACGCCCATATTCCCGAAGGGGTAGGCATAGATACAACAAGTGCACCCACGATTAGCCGAATATACTTGGTCCCACAAATGTGATAGGTGGCAAGCCTATCGCCAACCGGGCACTTTCCAATCCCGGGCAACTTTGTGTTTCTCAGAAAACTGAAAAAACACTTTTTTTAAAGTGATCGATGATCCTCATCCTCCATCCTCATCATCGAGATGGTGAGGATGATATTTTGAATTTTATCGCGAAGTCCGGTGGTTAAATTCGGCGACAAGAACTAATCCAAATATTCCACATGATAGAGCCGATAAAAGAATGCAGAATGTTGCTAAATGGCCGCTCTACGTTGAATGCGAAGGAAGGAGCTGGTAAAGAGGAGCCCTCGCTTATAAATGAGAGTACTCCATATGAGGCCGAATTTGCGCCTTATAAAGCAGTAGGCAATGGACTGTCGTGAAATACTGCCTAACCCTGCTAATAACGCCCAGCTTGTCGCAGAATTTCTTTTATGTCATAAGATAGCAAAGAAGCAGACAGCTCCCCTAATGGAAAGATAAAACCAATGCCTTTGGACAACATAGGCAACAATATATTCAAGATGCATTGCTATATATGGGCAGGGAATATGATTTCCCTGGCGAATAAATAACAATAAATATAGCAATATGCACATGTTTGCCAATACCTAGCTCTCTCAACTAATAACGTTTTGTACATGTAAATGGTGAAAACTTTGTAAATTATAAAGATTTTAATTACACAAAAAATGTAAGTTCTAATTAGTAAAATAACTTTTGTAACATGAAATCATTCTTGTACATTAGTAATATTAGTACATAAAATAAAGAAAAAAAAGACAAGAACGCTGAGTTTCTTCTGCCGAATCTTATCAGTGTGTGACCGCGTTCCGACCCAGTAGCAATTCTAAAAAAATCGGTATAATGTTTCAAATGTAATATTATATAATTATAATTTTTATATATCTGCACCATATAATGGTAGAATCTATGTTGATAATTTAATTTATTTTTAAAAAATTGTAACACCATATTCTTGCAAATAAATATTTTCTTTCTTTCTTTCAACGAAACACGACAGCCACAAGCATCGACGCCATTATAACTGGAATACGTAAGACGATGGTGCTAAACCTAAACAAATTAATGCAGAATGCTACTACCTGGTTCTTATTCACAGATTCATTTCGAATGGAAAGAAAAATACCATCGCATATAGGCACCAAAGATTAATGGTTGACATTGAAATAATTGACATTAGAATCTGTATGACATTTTTACATATTAATCAATCCAATTGTACTATTACTTTGCACTATTGACATTGACATACTATTGAATTAATAAATTACACAATTCTCCCTGCTTAAAAGGGTAATTACGATGTGTGGGTAACACCGATATTGTGAAATATAATTTTAAATATAAAAATGTTCATACTACCTTCAGTATATATTGTTAATTGTCAATTGTACTAAACAATAATAACTTTTTCCCTGATGATGCGTTAAAACGCGAAACCGGTTGGTTTTAATAAATAAAAAGTCAAGTAAAACATAAGTGCTTTTAATACGATATAAATATCGCATATAGGCACCAAAGATTAATGGTGCATTGTTATCCTCGTGGCGGGAATGTAATGCCACATGCATTAGATTTTACCGGGTAAGGCAGCCGATAAACATACATGTGGCATTATATACGCGGATCCAGAATTTTGTTCAGAAGGGATAATCTTAGCTCCTTTTACATGCTTAATCTTACAATATCTTAAAATTCCAATGATTTAAAAAGGGCAATGGGTCCACGTCTCGTTCCCACCACTGTAACTTCAGTAAACCAGAATCAACAGAAGTTATAGAGGTGAGAAAGAGAGGTAGGCCCATTGCCCGTTTTAATTTTTTATTCCATAAATTTGAATAATTGGACGTAACATTCGGGTGGGGGGAGGCAATTGCATCCATTGCCCTGACCTGTCTTACCCCCGAACTGAAACACGACACTGAAAATTACTGACGCTATTGCAGCAGGAATAGGTAAAGCAATTGTACCAGAATCGGGCGAGAAAATGCAGAGCTCTACCACCCAGTAGTTACAATGGCAGTGACTCCTATAGAATTGTTCGCCTCTAAGAACTGCCTCTAAGTAGAACGGCAGATGGCCTTTTCTTCAAACGGGCTCCGAACTAACACAAAAGAAAAATTTTCCAGTGGGAGGGATGCGATGTGTCGCGCTCCCAGCTGCATGGACCACCATCTCGCTTGTTTCTCCCGTGAAACAGCTTTGCCGTGTTTCGGAGAGAAGGGCAAGACAGGCAATGAATTACTGGCACCGAGACTTAACACATTATGTCTCAGGATAGGCAACACAATGTTACCTTACCTGGTAAACTAGTTTATGTTCATTGGCGACGTCGACCACTTACCATCAGGTGGCACGTTTGCAGTATGCCTATTCAACTAACATAAAAAAGTAAAAAATAATAATTGATAATTTGTAATAAAATTATTCACTTATTGGTATAATTTGAAATGAATTCGCCAAATAATACAATATACCACATTCTCAGCCTTTTGGCTGTTATAAACATAGCAATTGACACGTTTTATCAATCACCTATTCGCCCTTAACGATCCGCCTGCCTATTTCTTATAAAAATTGAAATTTATATGTACCTAAACCAAAAACTAAAAATACTATTTCGATCTTAAGGCTTATGTAGGGTTAAATCGTCGACGTGAGCAAATTTAGAAAATCTTCTGTTTATTTACTTCAAATTAAAAAAATAAAAATTTATGACGTCACACCGTGAGGGGGTTCACAAACAACCTATGACAATATACCCTAAAATCAGTGTGGCAAAAAAAATATGAATGGCTTCTTATAGTTCCGGGGACCATCGAGTCGAAATTGAAACTAATAAGGGGACATTCCACCGGCGGGACCCAGCCAGAAACGTTTGTGGCTCTATAATCATCATAATGATCCAATTAAAAACATTGTTTATGTATATAAGAGTTAACATTCTTGACATAAACTTAATTAATAAGTAAACGTGTTTGGTTGAATAAATGTAACTTAATTATGAGTATTTAACTATAGTATTGATAATTTTAATTGGAGAATGTGTTTAATCACTTTTAACTTTAGGTAATTATTAATTCGCCCCGAGTTACGAACTTGCGATAGTATAGTACACATCTTACAATCTGAACATTGCTACTCCGCTTCTTTTGATTGGAGGGTATTGTTATATAGCCTTTTTCGATGAAAGGACTATCCAACACAAAACTTTTTTTTATATTGGCCAGTAGAACCTGAGATTAGCGCGTTTAATCAAATAAAAAACACTTCAGCTTTATCTTAAGGTTATTTTGATGCGCGTCAATTCTATATGAAATGGGCGGCGCGGTATGTTTTGAAACGGCTGGGAAACGTGTTAATTTTCGGATAAATAAATATAGGACATCAGCTGAAAACCAAAATTTAGTACTTTCTTTTTTGCATTTAAAACCAAATATCACCGTGTGAAAATCATGTGGGAAATTAGAAATATTATGAACAAATTACTCCTACTGGTTTTAGAGATTTTTTAACCTGTTTTCGGAATTTTATATGATCGAGTAAAAAACATTCTATCATGTAATAAGTTAGCACATTCCTTAGACAATATCTTCAGGTATATCGTGTAATTTTTGCAAAACCGCAATTTAACAATCAATACATAAAAAATGTGATATACAAACTAGTTTTTCCGTTTGTTTCCGGTGCCTCGCCTTAATATATACAGTGTATAAAGAAAACCCTGTCCGATCCGAAAGAGGCATATACGCTGGTTAAAGGAATTACTGAAAAAAATATTAAATTGACTTTATTTCTGAAAATAAAAAAGATATCGTTTTTTTTAATATTCGTATTTTTACTTATATTTCCCTAGAGTTAAGCAAATATTTTAAAAATGACAACACCTGGTCGCTGTTTGACTCATTGTTTCGCTTTGGCGGCTTTCGCATGAACACCATGCGAAGGCGCGCTATTTGTTTTTTGGCTTTTCACAAAGAAACTTTTAACGCACCTCACACGCGCCGCGTGTCTTTGGGTAGCATCCGACTTGCGCGGCATTATTTGATAATAGAATATTTACTTATTTGTAGGTGTTGTCCATTGATATAAAAAAAACCCTAGATGCACAGTCCCGAACAAAACTGACACTCAAAAGTGTCCCTAATTTCATTTAAGTAGTTATAGATATGGCAAAAACATATGTCTTTGCATATCCAACCTTAAGTGCACGACTTATAGTTGTTTTTACAAAGCAATGTACGAAAATAAATAAAATTGACAGTGTCGCGACCGACGCGATTCTATTCGAAATGAACGCACAATTTGAAATTATGCACTCATTTTTGGAAGACGTTTTTGACACTGATTGTGTATCTTGGGTTTTTTATATCAGTGGTGTTGTCATACTAATGTATAAAAATACTATTTAAGATTTTTTATTGGGAAAACTAATTAATTAATATCCATAAAATAATTACACATATGTAACCGTATTACGGTACCAAATAATGCCTTTAATTATCCGACAGGGTTTTCTTTACACACTGTATAAATTACCTCTGTGAATTACGTGTCATGTTCTTTCTCCGTACTGAACCTATTTCAAGCCTGCAAGGATCGTGATAGCACTCGGTTCTCTCTGCCTACCCCGTAAGGGATCTGGCGTGAAGATATAAACCTATTTCAATGAAATTTTACAGATACACCGTTTAGTCAAAAAATCAAAAAATCTTTATTCATAAATTGGTTTACATAAAAAGATGCGAGTCGATCGGTGTCTCCTTTTAAGTACATTTGCACTTGTGTTAGGAGGCACCGCTCTTCCGTAACAAAAGATTGATGTTAAGGCTATCGATACACCGGGAAAAATATTATTTTACCCAAAAATTAGGAAACATAAATTTATCAGTCATGTGTGTGTATATGTAGTGTGTGTGTTTGTGTGTTAGTCTGTACTATACTGTTTAGTCAAATTTAAAAGATATGATAGTTTTTATCTCTATTACCCCCCCCCCCCTCCCCTTCTCAAGTGCACCACCAAAAGATTCAATACAAGTAATTTATATGGCGTAACAACGTTTTCCGGGTCAGTTAGTATAGCTATAAATTGTCTATACGTACCTATATATAAAAATCAATTGCTGTTCGTTAGTCTCGCTAAAACTCGAGAACGGCTGAACCGATTTGACTAATTTTGGTTTTGAATTAATTGTTGAAGTCCAGTGAAGGTGTAAGGTTTAAAAGGTACGAAAACATAGAAAAAATAAGAGTAGTTAAACAGGCAGAACAACGTTTGCCGGGTCAGCTAGTATACAATATTACACAATTTTTGAAAACAAGCTATAAATCTATACATATAATAAAATCGTAGGAAAGTCAAAACTGTACATTGAATATTTTTTTAAATACAATACTTGGGGCGTGATCTACAATCGATATAGAAGCCAAAAATATAGTTTTTAGAATTTTTGTCTGTTTATCTGTATGTATGTCCGGGGTAAACTCAAAAAGTACTGCATGGATTTACTTCAAATTTTGCATGAATATTACTAACAGGTCGGGTCAACATATAGGCTACATATTATCACGCTATCTCCTACGGGGGAGGGGCTGTGCGGAGTAAACCAAGTCCGCGCGGACGAAGTCGCTGGCAACAGCTAGTAGCCTATAATATTAGAACCGGGTCTTACAATATCACCTTGCCAAATTCTTTCAAAATCGGTTTAAAGGTTTAGCTGTAACAGATTAAAAGAAAAACATACAGACAGACTTTTGCATTCCATTTTGCATTTATTTGCATTCGTAGTTAGCAAACCTAACTAATGGGGCTCGGGTTCGATTCCCGACAGGGACAAACATTTGTGTGATGAGCACAGATGTTTGTATCTCTAGGACTGGGTGTGTATTATGTATGCAACAGTATTTATAGGTATATGTATTTCTATGTATTAGTATCGTTGACTAACACCCATAACACAAGCAAATAATTTGCTTACTTTGGGGTTAGATCAGTAAGTGTAATTCGTCCTGTGAATATTTATTATTATTATATTTATTATTATATTAGTATTATTATACTAGCTGTTGCCAGCGACTTCGTCCGCGCGGACTTGGTTTACTCCGCACAGCTCCTCCCCCGTAGGTGATAGCGTGATGATATGTAGCCTATATGTTGACCCGACCTGTTAGTAATATTCATGCAAAATTTGAAGTAAATCCATGCAGTACTTTTTGAGTTTACCTCGGACAAACAGACAAAAATTCTAAAAACTATATTTTTGGCTTCGGTATCGATTGTAGATCACATCCCAAGTATTCTTTTAAAAAAATGTTCAATGTACAGTTTTGACTTTCCTACGATTTTATTATATGTATAGACTATAGATGTATAGATTCAGTGATAAAATAAAACACAGTGTACATAATATTGTTACAGTTTATTAACGAGTAGTGTATCGGCAAATCACGCCAAGTAGCTGTACATATCCTTCTCTCCTTCTGTGCGCTCTAGGTACTCCTTCTCGATCAGAATATCGATACATTTCTGGAAAAATAAATCGATACATTAAAAAACATTTCCTTCTTAGTAGTCCCAGCCCTATTTTTGAAAAATACAGCATTCAGTAGGCAGATCGGAAATGTTTTCGTGTTTTTAATTCCTGCGACAATAGCGTCAATGCCAGCCATTGTCATGTTTCGGTTTAAAGGGTAAGGTAGCCTGTAGACTTATCCATGTGGCATTGCCATCCCGCCACACGAATAGCAACGCATCATTAACATATTTGGTGTCTATAGGGAATGGTTTTTATTTCCATCATGTTATGAATTAATATTTTATGAGTGAAAGTTTGGAGAAGGCAGAATGGCAATTTGTCTTATCATGTCTGATAAGGAACAATCTATATTTATAATATCAATATTATAAATGCGAAAGTTTTGATGTTTAGATAGATGTTTGTTACTCAATGACGCCAAAACTACTGAACGGATTTGGATGAAATTTAGCATACAGATAGATAATAACCTGGAATAGCACATTGGCTACTTTTATCCCGATGAGTTGTTCCCGCGGGATTCACCAAGAACTATTATAATGCAGCGCGTTGCATGTTGCAGCTAGTATTAAATAAAAAAAAAAACTGTAAACGGTTCACCCTGCAGGCTATCCCTGAAACTTCCCGCTAAATTAAGGTATTTTAAGCTCAAATCAAAAAAACAATAAGCATAGATTTTTTTCAGTTTAAACGTCTATTTTGTTAAAAATGACAGTATATTGATTTTTCAAATCTAAATTATTGCTTTAGCTACATAATGGATTGGCTGAAAATTTTCGGAGCAATGTTAAAACATTTTTTTCAAAAAATTTCGTCTTGGATAAAATCTCAAACAAATTGACCGATTTTGATCCAGTTCGTTGACTGCGGTTATTATTCGGTATTTGACGCTATTTTTTAAGGAGAAAAGCTGATAAGATTTTTAAGTCAATCGGTGTATTAGCCTGAAATTACAAAAATATTAAGTAAGTTTGCTAAAAAAAGTAATTTTAATAATTGAAAAGCTGTCACTTTTGAAAATTAGGTTCGTTTTTTATTTTTGAACCGGCATTCGATGCAGTTTTTTAAGTACTAAAATATCGTTAATTACCAAAAAATAATTAATTGAAAAATTTCGAAGTTATGTCGAAAAACCCTTTTTTCTAAATTATTAGTCAACGATCACTCCCGAACAGATAAATCTATTTTGATGAAATCAGACGTAGTTTTTATGAGGAATAGAGCTGATTGGATTTCGTACTCAATCGGTACATTAATCTGGAAGTTATATTAAAAAATATAACTTTATAAGTTATAATAAAAATATAAATTTTGTCGACAAAACGTACGCACGCACGCAGGCACGCACGCACGCACGCACGCACGCAAGCACGCAAGCACGCAAGCACGCACGCACGCAAGCACGCACACACGCAAGCGCACGCGCACACGCGCACACGCGCACACGCGCACACGCGCACACTTGCACATGTGCACACGCGCACACACACGCACACACATACACACACAAACATACACACACGCATACATACACACACACACACAAACACACACACACATACGCATACTCATACATACTTTCAGACATATTGACGTCATCGTGAAAAAGATCGTTTTCGAAAACCAGGACTAAATCAATAACTTCCTTATCTACATACGTAGCGGGAAGTTAAAAAAGTGTATCATTACTAGCATTGTGAGTATTCAAAAACTACTACGTTGTAGATTTTGTACCACCGCTATACCTTTTAATATCACTATCACTTTGTTGGAGAGGTATGCAGGTGGCATAAGATCCTATAGGAATAATATAAAGAGTGCCGAAAACCGAATTCACTAACTGAAACAGCGCCTTGGGAATATTATTTTAGGCTGGACACATCAATAATTAACACAAGAAACTTGTTTATAACAACTTACACTAGAATAATAATAATTCTTGCACCAAATTAGATATGTCATTTATTTGAGGCTCGCGTAAAAGGTGTTACGATTGGCTAACTTTTTTTATATCATACAACAGCAAACAAGCAGATGGGTCTCCTGATGGAGAGTCAACCATCGCCTATAGACACCAAAGATGTTGATGATGCGTTGCTATCTTGCAGCGAGGAATGCATTAGTTTACCGGCTACCTCCAAACCGGAACACGACAAGCACTGACGCTATTGCGGCAGGAATTGGTAAGGCGGTGGTACCAGACTCGGGCGGGACAATGCAGAACTCTACCACCTAGTAGCCACGGTGGTAGTGGCTCGCATAGCCAATCAGTCGGTCGGTGATGTAACACTTTCAGAACTGCATTCACTATGAATTAATATAATTTTTTTTCCTAATTTATAACCTAGAAAAATTTTATTACTCCTTTCTTTTATACCAAATATTTTAGATTCTTGTTACCTCCATATCGTAATTAATAATTAGAAACTATAATATATCCGATTAATTTTAAATGGGAACAAATCGGAATCGATGACAACGTAAAGAAGAATTTCACCAACTATAATCAAGCGACACGTAACTCAATAGGATAGAACATGCCGGGCCTTAGACACGCTCAAACATTTTAAACTACCTACCTAGTGTAGATAAGGTAGGTAGCTTAGTATGTTTGAGCACTTTAACACTGAATTACCTACCCTACCTCAACACTAAGCTACCTACCCTACCTTGACACTGAGCTACCTACCCTACCTTAGCACTGAGCTACCTACCCTACCTTAACGCTGAGTAACCTACCCTAACTACCCTACCTTAACAATGGGCTTCCAACCCTGCTTACCCTATCTTAACACTGAGCTACCTACCCTACCTTAAAACCAAGCTACTTAGCCTACCTTAAGGCTGAGCTACTTACCCTACCTTAACACTGAGCTATTACCCTACCTACCCTACCTTAAAACTGAGCTATCTAGCTTACCTTAAGATTGAGCTACCTACCCTACCTTAAGATTGAGCTACCTACCCTACCTACCCTATCTTAACACTGAGCTACCTTAACACTGAGCTATTACCCTAACTATCCTACCTTAACACTGAGCTTCCTAGCCAACCTTAACAATGATCTACCTACCCTACCTTAAAACTGAGCTATCTAGCTTACCTTAAGATTGTGCTACCTACCCTACCTTAAGATTGAGCTACCTACCCTACCTACCCTATCTTAACACTGAGCTACCTTAACACTGAGCTATTACCCTAACTATCCTACCTTAACACTGAGCTTCCTAGCCAACCTTAACAATGATCTACCTACCCTACCTTAAAACTGAGCTATCTAGCTTACCTTAAGATTGAGCTACCTACCCTACCTTAAGATTGAGCTACCTACTCTACCTACCCTATCTTAACACTGAGCTACCTACCCTACTAAACCTACTAACCTAAGCCACTGGTTCAGATCCAGTTGTCAATTTTTTCTCCTTAGGCTTTTAAAACAATATGTTAATTTACCTTGATAACAGGCACGCGTGGCTTGAACCGCGACGACAATTGGTTGAGCACTTCGACTACGAGATGTTGGTGTTTCAGTGTTTTCCTCGTCTTCATTATTCTGACTATGGCCGCCTGGAAAAAATATATAAATTAGAAAAAAAAACTCCTTTATAAAAAGAAAAAGCACAATCACGCCCATATCCTCAAAGAGATACGCAGAGGTACAACCAGTACACCCACGGTTAGCCGAAGATACTTAATCCCACAATGTGATAGGTGGTAAGCCTATCACCAACCGGGCACTTATTCTATCGCGGGCAACGTTATTTTTATCAGAAAACTAAAACACGTTTTTGAATTGTCCGACCCGGGAATCGATTCCGAGACCTCATATAGTCAACACCGACTACTAGATCACAGAGTCGACAATCTCCTTAATTGTTTATTTTTTTATAAAAACCTAATATATTCATAAGGGACCATCTATAAATTACGTCACACGTTAAGAGGGAGGGAGGTGGTCGAAGAAGTGTGACATTGTGTGACAAGGGGTGAGAAGGGGTCCCAAATTTTGTGACATCACTTTTTTTAGAAATATAAATTATATTAATATTTTTCTAATGTAAAATTGTAAAATATGTGACATCGAACTAGGTAGGGGGGGTCTCACAAATGTAACCAGATGTGATAAGGACGGGGGAGGCATCAAAAAATCATGAAATTCCTGTGACGTAATTTATGGATGACCCCTAAGTGATAAATGGCCGCCAGGTGTGGTAACACTCAAACCATTCATAAAACAGGTGTTAAATAAATAAATAAATATTCACGGGACAAATAATTACACTTAGCACTCTGTAAGTGTGAGTTTTTCTTTTCGCATTCGATTGTGCACTACAGCCGGGGGAGCCAGCGGACTGTAAATCTGGTTCTTCTCTCTTCGACGCCCCACCAGCCGTAGTGCTTTTGGTCGTGAGCCAGATGTCGCCGGGAAGATGAAATAGAGACCACAACTGTTCGTTGCAAAGGTGCTTTATTGTAACGAAATAGCAATAAAGCTAGCACCGTTGCAAATATTTAACCTATTCTATGGAGAGCCACTACTTGCCCTAACACTGCCCTACTCTAAAGCCGGTACCCTATAGATATATACTAAAGCCCAGGAACTTGTCTGGGAAACTTATTGAGTCGTAACGAAACTATAACTTGATCGGAAAGGAACTGGAACGGAACTGATTGTATGGCCGCGCTCTCCGATATTTATAGCGCGCGGCCAGACGGTCGGCGGAATTCTACAAAGACAAATGGCGCCGGGTGTGGCGCCACAATGTCTGGGATTTGTTAAAATCCTACTTTTCGTAATCTAATCTTAATAATTTTATCTTAGGTAGCTTCTCCTACCTTTAATTAACTAGTGTGGCCCTCTAGCGAGTGCAACGGTACTACCTTTTTACAAATATATGCAAAACAAAGTACGTAATGCCCTAAGACCTACCGAAAACGAATTACAATGTGTTATTTCTTATTTACATACAAGGATCTAACACAAATAAACTTATACAATAACAAACAAGAGTGTTATATACATTATACGTTCTTACAGGACCTCGGAAACTCTTACAATTACAGAGTTGTACGCCTTTTCAGGTCGTACTATCCTGTTAACTATCTTTATATAACCGAAAAGTGTCTAAACATATGCCTAAGGCTTATACTTACATTATACATACTATTTACAATCGTAAAACATTTGTTTTAACAAAGAATTTTGCACTTTTCGGATTTTCGTAATTGCGAGTTCCCGCATATAAATATTATCTCGCAAGAGTCGACTCGTAATGTCGTCGACTGCGTGGAACTCGCTTTATTCGTAATATGCCTAATAGGCAAAGATCATAGCTACATAAAGCTTTATCATTTCTACACAACAAAGCCGTATGTAGGTCTTAGGGCGAATAAAAGACGAAAACGAACATGATTTATTATAGGAAACTTACGAACTAAACACGAACTAAACGAAACATACATTCTATCCTGCCTTACTATCTATTTACATTAATATTTACAATAAAAACATGTCTGTGCTGCACACGATCGTGAACGCGTTTGGAGTTTACTAGGAATTTGTATGTGATTTGTACAGCGCCACCTAGTGGTAAACGTGAGAAACCAGTTTACCACTAGGTGGCGCTGTACAAATCGCATACAAATTTCTAGTAAACTCGAAACGCGCTCACAATCGAATGCGAAAAGAAAAACTCACACTTAGCACTCTGATCTAACCCCAAAGTAAGCAAATTATTTGCTTGTGTTATGGGTGTCAGCCAACGATACTAATACATAGAAATACATATACGTTGTCTAAAGAAAACCCTGTCCGATCGTCAAAATGCATTACCTGGTAGCTTAATACAATCCCATCTGTATCTTTCTTTTATGGATATTGATTGGTACATAAAATTTCAAAATATTTGCTTGATTTAAGGGAAAGTTGCTCAATTTTAGTACTAAAATAATTCACTTTAAACTACGATTTTTTTTCTTATTTTAATAAAAATAATTTTTTTTTTTTGATAATGTCATTGACCTACCTATATACCTCTTTCAGATCGGACAGGGTTTTCTTTACACCTTGTATAAATACGGGAATATATCTAATAAACATCCAAACCCGGAAATACAAACATTTATGCTCATCACACAAATGCTTGTCCCCGTCGGGATCAAACCCGAGCCCCGTCGATTGCGTAGTCAGGGTCGCTAACCACTCGACCAACGGAGCGAGTTAAGTCGTCAGTTGCGATGACCCATGGAGAAGATAAGTATGATACGGTCTTAATTATTATTACTTTTACTACCTAATATGTACATAATTTTAATTCTAAAAAAAGTTAATTTTATTTCTTTATGTCATATGCTATTTTAAACAATTAAAAGAACGCTTCGGTTCCGAAGCACGACATGTACGAGCATTTAGTTACGAAGCAAATCATGTAACTACTACTTGTTTTGTAAGTGCTAAGAGTGTATTGAATATTGGTAGTCATATTGCCCCAAGAGGTCTTTACGGGCTTTTTTATACAATTGGATAGCAAACAAGCAGATGGCACTCCTGATTGAAACAGTGAACCATCGTCTACAGACTAAATAGATGTTAATAATGCGTGGCAATCCGTGTGGCGGGATAGGGATGTCACATGCATAAGTAAGCGACTATTTTTACCTCTAAACTGTGAGAGTCATTGCGCTATTGCAGCAGGAATATGGTGGTAATATAAGTAAAATGGTGGTACCAAATCCAGGCAAGACGTTGCAGAGCTCTACCACCTATAAATCGCGATGGTGACATGTTTTTTTTATAGAAGGAGGGGCAAACGAGCAAGAGGTGCACCTGATGGTAAGTGATCACCGCCGCCCATGGAAATCCGCAATAACAGGTCTCACATTTGCGTTGCCGGCCTTTTAAGAATGAGTAAGCTCTTTTCTTGTCCGGACAATCGTTCGCCTTTTACAAACTGCCTGGCAGAAAGGAGTGTTTGTTCTTAAAGAGGCGCGGACGAATACTAGAAAAACGAGATGAAGTACTGATAAATGTCTTGTTTATTTTATGCTAACGCTGACTAACGGTATGATATCTCTAGTTATTTCGTCCCCTATTACTAAGACTCAGCTGTGCGTCCGTCTGTCCGTCTGTCACCCAGCTGTATCTCATGAATAGTTATAGTTAGACAGTTGAAATGTTCAAAGATGATGTATTACTGTTGCAGCTATAACTAGTACTAAAAAGCCGATCTAGTGCGAATCGGACTTACGGAAAAAAACACGTTTATTGTATGGTAACCCCCCTTAATATTGTTACAATTAATCTAGAATAGTGAAGAATTAAAACGCTGGAAAAATCTAGAAATAAAAGAAAGAGACATGCTGCCTCTGTTGATAAAAATAGCCGCCGTCACCCAAGCAGCTAAGCCATAATAAATCTTCTGTTATAGGGCATAAGGGTGAACATGGTGTGTACTTACTTCAACTTGTTTACAATTAGAATTGTTTATTGTTTACGCGATAAATTTGGATTTTTCGGGAACCAGGTAGAACTTTACCCTGGGTATAAATATAGATGTGACAAATAAAGGGCAGTTTTTATATAGCGATCGGAAGTAATAGTACGAGCGACCAGTGTGGAGCGAAGTGACCGGTGTGTAGTACAGTGAATAAGAGAAGTGTTTTCGTTCAGCGTAGTCGGTTAAGTTTAGTGTTAGTACAGCGAATGTGACTAGTGTGTATAGTGTATTTACGTATTTCATCGAATGTATGTATTATAACTTAGTGTTGAAAATACACGCGTTTAATATAAGTGGGTTTTCTTGTGCAAACAGAACCCGAAGCACGTAACAATATTTTAATATTTTTTATAATATTTAGTATTTGTTATAGCGGCAAAGAAAATACATAATTTGTGAAAATTTCAGCTTTATAGCTATGACGGTTTATGAGATACAGCCTGGTGACAGACAGACAGAGAGCGGAGGCTTAGTAATATGGTCCCGTTTTACATTTTAGGTACGGAACCCTAAAAAATATTAACTGAGGCACCCACGCAAAATAGTTATTTTTGGCGTTTATTAAAGACTAGCTGTGCCCGCGACTTCGTTCGCGTGGAAAAAATTCTAAAATAAAAACCCGCGTAGTTCCCTTTCCCGTGGGATTTCCGGGATAAGAACTATCCTATGTCCTTTCTTGGGTCTCAAACTATATTTGTACCAAATTTTATCCAAATCGGTTCCGTGGTTTGGCCGTGAAAGCGTAACAGACAGACAGACAGACAGAGTTACTTTCGCATTTATAATATTGGTATGGATAATGGTACGGAACCCTTCGTGCACGAGGCCCAACTCGACAACCCAAATCGCACTTGGCGGGTTTTTTTAATAATTCTTGTTTCTTGCCGAGGCAACGGTAGTAAAATAAAATGAATCGAATTGACACTTCACCGAATAATAACTGTCACTTACTTGTATCAACATTTTCCTGTCTTCCTCTATGTGTTTGTGAGTCGCTTCTTGTTCCACCTTTAGTTCCGTCTTCAGCGGTATGTTGATGTTGACGCGAAGCTTTTTGCTGTGAATTTTTAATTAAAAAAAATTACCATACCGGTTTTTTTATACCAGATAGCAAACAAGCAGAATGCTCTCCTGATTGAAAGACTACCATCGCTTATAGACAACAATATGTTAATGGTGCGTTGCTAACCGTATGGCGGGATGATAAAACAAGCATGAGTCTACCGGCTACCTTACCCTCCAAACCGGAACACACAAAATGTATAGTTATTAAAATGCTAAAATGTGTATAATTTTGTTGTGTCGATATTCTCGCAGACCAGCGAAGTAATGCCCAATATTTAACTAACTTGGACCGTAACATAGACATTTTTTTTATATCATAACATAGAAAGATATATCAAGATCTAATGCCACATGCATAAGTTTAGCGGCTACCATACCCTCCAAACCGGAACGCGACAGTGACTAGCATTGACGTTATTACGGCAGGAATGGGTAAAGCAATGTACCAAAACCCAAAGAGAAGTTGCAGAACTCTGCCACCCAGTAGCCATGATGATTGTGACACACTTAACCAATCGGTCGCCTTCTACTGGCAAAACGGCAGTTTTTTTTATAGAAAAAACCGGCAAACGAGCAGGAGGCTCACCTGATGGCAAGTGATTACCACCGCCCATGGACAGCCACATCACCAAAGGTCTTGCAGCTGCGTTGCCGGCTTTTTGAAAAGGAGTATGCTCTTTTCTTTTATCGGTCACTTTTTACGACCTGCCTGGCAGAACAGCAGTTGGCCTATTCCTCAAAGGAGCCCGGACCAACACAAGGAGAAAACTATAATATTAACGGCCACTTACTTCTTATAACCTAAGTATAAGTCCACGACAGAGGACTCTGTCAGTTCTGACTCGTCGTCCGGACAGACCAGCAACTTTGCCTTCAACAGGATTTGTAGCACCTGAAATTTTTATAAGCTTTACATTATTATCGTGCTGTTGCAAATAATCTAGAACAGTGAAGAGTAAAACACTAGAAATATCAAAAAATAAATAGATAGCTGCCTCTATCGATAAACAATAACTGCCGTTACCCAAACTGCTATGTCATAATTGACCTGCTCGCATAGGGCATAAGTGTGAAAATAGCGTGTACTATGACTTGTTTACACCTAAATTGTTTACACGTAATTTTCGGAACTTTCGGGAATATGGTCGAACTTTACCTTGTGTATAAATAAGGATGTATTGGCGAATGGCAAGTCATTTTTATAGAACGATTCGGAAGCGAAAGTTCTGACGTTCAGTGTGAAGCGATATAATACAGTAATACGGGATACAAAAAGTAATACGGGAAGTGTGTTAAATTAGTGATTCGGTTTATTGGGTTAGTTCTAGTGGAATAAAGTGACGATGTTATTTTATTAGTGTTCGTCAGTGTGTATTGTACATTTGTGTTGTAAATACAGGGTCTTAATATACATAAGTGGTATTTTATTGCACAATACGAACCCCAAGCTCGTAACAGTATAATTGGTTGGTTAATAGTGGTGATGTTATGAATAATAATTTTGTATCTGGATACCGATATGAAAATAAAATTATATTTTTTCTAATATCATAAGACAGCAAGCAAGCCCCTAGTAGCCACGATGGAAGTGACTCGCATAGTATATCGGTCGCTTTTTACGACCTGCCTGGCAGAACAGCAATTGAGCTATTCTTCAAAGGAGCTGGGACCAACATGGGGAGTTAAAAAAATTATCTGTGTCACTATCTTACCGATGACCTTGATGATCAAGTTTGATATTGAAAGGGAACGCAGAGCATTAGCGATTATATACAACATGCTGTCACGCAGGTATGCTCATTGCAGTAAGCAAGTTAAAATAATACTTTTTAAAGCTTACTGTCAGCCATTTTATACGAGTGCACTGTGGGTAAAATACACAAAACGGTCTATAAATGCTCTCTGCGTCCAATATAATAATGGATTTAAAATGTTGATGAGGCTACCACGTTTCTGCAGTAAATCAACTATGTTTACGGAAGCGCGATTTAATGGTTTTAATACAGTCATGCGCAAGAAAGCAGCATGTACTATCTAGTTGTTTGATTTATTAACCTTTCTAGAACCCAGAGACTTGATATCTTGTTTTGTCCGATTGATACCCCAGAGGCCCGATCGAGCCGCGTTCCCATTTGATTTTGAATCTTCAATTACTAATAATACAGACTAATTTAGTGTGAAGAATTTGTGTGGTTTACGCTTTTTGGTATATTTCTTTTATCATTCATTCATAATATTCAAATAGTCTACTATTATTTAGTATGTAAAATGATTTCACTTTAACGTCAATAGTCAGTGACGCGTGCGTTTTGTACCTTATGTTTATTGGATTATCGCATCTAATTACTGTTTTTTTTTTGTTATAAAAGGTTGATAAAATATATGTTTAGCTTATAATGATTGTATTTAGATATTCAGTTGTAAGAAATAAACCGTCACCGTTACAAAAAATAAGGACCGGTGAAAGTCGGTTCCATGTCATCGTTTTTTTTTTCAAGTAAATTATAACAATATAACTTTATTGTGATACCTAATAGATAATAGATATATCAATTATTAAATGCTCATTGATAGATCAGAATGATAAAACAGTGATTCATTGTAAAGTAATATTACTTTTTATACATCACGCCGATGTGACGTCATGACCGTTGAAAACGCGCGAAACGCCATGCCATTTTGATTTTTCTCAGATGTCGACCGGTTAATGAGAATGAAACAGGAAGAACTAAAATGTTAACCAATAATAACTAAAATAATTTAATCTTATTTTTATACCTATAACAAATTTTCTGCACAAAAAATCGTATCTCAAGCGGTTGGCATTGTATACCGAATTATCGTGTCTGTGAGAAGTGTATATGTGCGAGTTGCTCGAGCGCACTTTGTATGTAGATTGACTTCTGTATTTTTTTTAATTTTGTGTAAGCACTGACCTGTATGAGGAAGTCACCCTTGATGCCAGTATGTTGCTCCAGCTGGCGGATCGTCCACGACGTGTTTTCGTTGTATTGCAGTAGTACGGCCATTTGGAAAGTGCTTGCTTGTAACGTGTATCTGTTGGGAAAAAATTCCCCTTCAACTTCAAATATTTCATTCATTATTATTTATTATTATTGACCGCCCCTTTGGTCGAGTGGTTAGCGATCCTGACTACGCGATCGACGGGGCTCGGGTTCGATCCCCGACGGGGACAAGCATTTGTGTGATGAACATAAATGTTTGTATTTCCGGGTTTGGGTGTATGTATATTAAATATATTCTTGTATTTATATATGTATTTCTATGTATTAGTATCGTTGACTAACACCCATAACACAAGCAAATAATTTGCTTACTTTGGGGTTAGATCAGTTAGTGTAATTTGTCCCTTGAATTTTATTTATTTATTTATTATGACTGAAGAAAATTTGAACAGTGAGTATTATGTTTTTTAATATATCATAAAATAGCAAACTAACAGATAGATCTCCGGATGGAAAGAGTCAATCATCGTCTATAGATACCAAAGGTGTTAATGGTGCGTTGCTATCTTATGGCGAGGTTTATTTTTTATTTATTTTTTTATCATAAAACTAGCTGTTGCCAGCGACTTCGTCCGCGCGGACTTCGTTTACTCCGCACAGCACCTCCCCCGTAGGTGATAGCGTGATAATAAGTAGCCTATGTGTTGACCCGACCTGTTAGTAATAGTCATGCAAAATTGCGGAAGGTGTTTTCCCTAAAATATGGCGCCAAGGATATCTCAAAATTATTCCAAAATCTGGTGACAAGCCTCCGGATGACCCTAAATCATATCGCCCAATTACACTTCTACCTTCTCTTGGTAAACTGCTAGAAAGATTAGTAGTTTCTCGACTCTTACCGCAAGGGCCCACATTCAATAAACAACAATTTGGATTTACCGCCGGAAAATCCACTGTAGATGCAGTGCTAACCATGAGAAAAACGGTAGAACTATCACGAAATAATTATGTTGTGGGTATCTTTTTAGATATTTCAGGTGCTTTTGATAACGCGTGGTGGCCGATGTTATTATTAAAACTAAAAATAAGGGGATGCTATTCTAATATATATCAACTAATTAAATCGTATTTAGAAAACGGTCACTTGAAATTACAGCTAGGGCATTACGCAGCATCTAAACGCCTTACTCTGGGCTGCCCACAGGGATCAGTACTTTCGCCATATCTATGGAACTTAGGATTTGATGATTTATTTTCACTAGCCTTGCCTGAAGGATGCTCACTTATAGGTTATGCGGACGACGTTGCTTTAATAATACAAGCAAACACACGAGCACAGATAGAGTCACTGGCTTATACTAGTCTTAATTTAATATCCAACTGGGGATTCAGAAATCATTTAAAATTTGCGCCTCATAAAACGTTCTACTTAATACTAAAAGGTTCGCTTCTATCGTCTCCTAGCATAAAATTAAATAATAGCACAGTAAAGAGAAAGGAGTCCGTAACATATTTAGGTTTAGTTTTAGAGAAAAATTATACTTTTATAAATCATATTAACTATATCAGTGAAAAAGCTAAACGGAATTACTTGTCCTTTGCCGGCATATCTACCTCAACGTGGGGTTTAACCTTTAACACTTTAAAGATAATTTATAACGCAACTTATTTAGGTTGTATTACTTATGCATGTTCAGCATGGGCTGATAAAGTTACAAGCGGCGCGACCCGGCGTAAATTACTTCAAAATCAGCGTTTGGCTTTAATATTTCTGTGTAAAGCATATCGCACCGTAAGCTCTGAAGCTTTACCCGTTTTATCAGGTGTATTTCCATTAGATTTAGAAATTCAGCGTCGGTCCTCAATGTACTATAATTCTAAAAACTTTACTAGCCCAGAATTTATTAATCCGCAAGCTCAAACAAAAATACGTCGCCTCTTTAATCCCGTGATGGATATTACTAATGAATTAATAAATGAATGGCAGTCGCGTTGGTGCTGCTCACCTAAAGGACGGCATCTATATAACTTTTTCCCCTGCGTCCGGGAACGATTAAGTAAAACGTGGATAGAAATAGATCATTGTGTTGCACAGTTCCTTACTAGTCATGGTAATTTTAAAGCTAAATTATTCTCGTTCAAATTATTTCCTTCTCCATTTTGCGAATGTTCCACCATAAACTGTAAATATGAACAAACTGCACATCATATTCTTTGGGAGTGTAATCTCTGGCAAAATGAACGTAGCCAAATGCTTGATAGTATACGATGTATATCCGGGGTAATCTACTATTCTGACCTTGTAGCAACACGTGGGAATTTCCGTGCCTTCAAGCGATTTTGTCATACATACTACTGGAAGCAGAATTAAGTAGGCCATTTTCGTAGGTCCTCAAATACCTAAACTACCGTGGTGCAATAGCAATCAGGCTTAACCTGATTGTAAACGTCTCATTTCTTAGCAGTTTTTGCTTTATCTTACGCTGTCTCCTGCTGTAAAGGGAGGGAAACTGGATGTATTTTCCTACTCCTCCTATACTCTTCTGATTAAATTCGATGCGGGTTCCAAGACAGCTTAGCTTTTCCCCCAGGGCACCCTGAGCTCGCAACTCAGAGGTTATCAGGAAGGTTGCCGCTGTTGATTCTGGTTTACAGAAGTTACAGTGGTGGGAACGAGAGGTGGGCCCATTGCCCTATTGAAAAAAAAGTCATGCAAAATTTGAAGTAAATCCATGTAGTACTTTTTGAGTTTACCCCGAACATACATACAGACAAACAGATAAACAGACAAACAGACAAAAATTCTAAAAACTATATTTATGGCTTCAATATCGATTGTAGATCACGTCCAGAGTATTCTTTTAAAAAATATTCAATGTACAGTTTTGACTTTCCTACGATTTTATTATATGTATAGATAGCAAACAAACAGATGGTTCTCCTGATGGAAAGAGAAACCATCTCCTATAGACACCAAATATGTTAATAGTGCGTTGCTATCTTATGACGAGGTCTCATGCCACATACATAAGTTTATCGCCTACTTTACAAATCGAAACACGACAGCGACAAGCACTGAGGCTATTGCGGCAGGAATAGGTAAGGCGGTGGTACCAGACCCGGTCGAGCCGATGCAGAACTCTACTACCTAGTAGCGACGATGATAGTAACACGTATAGCCAATCGGTCATCTTTTACGACCTGCCTGGTAGAAGGGCAAAAGTTCCCTCAAGAGAGCCGAGACCAACACGGAAAAAAAAATGTGCACAATTGAGTACATAAGCGAACTTAATACATGCCGAACGTTCCCGTCAATTTCATTCAGAAAATATCTCTCAAGTACCGATTTTGTGGTACTGATCTTTTATCGATATCTTTCACTTTTTAAACACAGACCACATGAATAGAAAGAAAGAAATATTTATTTAGCGGAAAAGTGAGATACACAAAAATTAAATATTACAATCTTAACTTAAAAACTAAATCATAGAAAGAAAAAAAAATAATAGAAAACCAAAAAACAAAAAATAAAAACACACACAACAAAATAAAGAAAACAAAATTATAAAATATAAGCTTTCTTTGTGTTCTTTGTACCATGTGTGTCCCACAGTGCCACCAAAAAGGACCTAACTCAGCATATGCCAGATGTGAGCCTAGTGCTGGTTTTCAGTTAGATCTCAATGAGTCACGGACGTGAAACCGTAAAATAAATTTTGAGCATTATATATCAAATATATACATACATAAATATACACATATCTATACACATATCATAAAATAACACTACATACATATAACGTTTAGCTACCTTTCAGACAAAAGGTAAAAATAAATGTAAATAATACTAACAGACACGCCATTGGGAAGGAAACGTGTCGCCACGTATATGAGCAAACGCTCCTAATACTGTCAAAATCTACAGAGGCGACTATAATATATATATATATATATATATATATATATATATATATATATATATATATATATATATATATATATATATATATATATGTATATATATGTATATATAGTCGCTTCTGTAGTCTAGTGGTCCAGCGTTGGCATCGACCACATGAGGTCCCAGGTTCGATTCCCGGGTCGGGCACTTAAAAAAATGTTTTTTTCAGTTTTCTGATAAACATAAAGTTGCTCAGGATTGGAAAGTGCCAGGTTGGCGATAGGCTTGCCACCTATCACATTTGTGGGACCAAGTATCTTCGGCTAATCGTGGGTGCACTTGTTGTACCTCTGCCTACCCCTTCGGGGATACAGGCGTGAAGATACTTTTTTTTAAATATATATTATAAGATCGCAAACAAACAGATGGGTCTTCTGATGGAGAGTCAACCATCGCCTATAGACACCAAAGATGTTAATGGTGCGTTGCTAACTTGTGGCGAGATCTAATGCCACATGCATAAGTTTACCGGCTGCCTTTCCCTCCAAACCCGAATACGACAGTGACAACTGACTGACGCTATTGTGGCAGGAATAGGTAAGGCAGTGGTACCAGACCCGTGCAAACTCTGTATTTCTGTGTGTACATGCAAGCTACGCTGATAAACTAAGACATTGTCTTAAAAGGCGTATCCATTCAATCCGTACTTTTGAAGCTGCGACTGACCGACTGATATTAGGAACAGTGCCTTTAAATTTTCATTTTAAAAGGTTTACCTGTAAAAATATGGCAAAAATTGTGACGGCTCATGCTATGGTTATATAATAAAAATCTTTAAAAATCTATTTTAGTTATAGTGCCTTTAAACTTTCATTTCAAAGGTTTACCTTTAAAAATATGCCAAAATAATATGATGGCTCATGCATGCTATATATATAAAATAAAAGTCTTTAAAAATCTCTTAAAATAATGGTGACCATAGAGTAATAAATGTATGTATCTGTATATTCACCTATTTTTAAAGCAATTAGTGACGAGTTCTCCCTTGCTCATGTTGTAAAGCCAATTCAGCTTCCTGCCAGAGTGTTGTGATGAGTAGAACGTTGTGAATCTGTGTACTGATCGCTCCAACTGCAATACAAAATAAACCTTATTGCAATAGCTATAAAGATTTATGGAATTCAACAGTATTAAATAATTCAACTATTTCTGTGTTAACAGAGCTACGAGTATTTGTGTCAGGATATTAAATGAGAACAATTCGAATTGTTTTCAAAGTTTTTACAAAATAAGACGAGTTTTACAAAGTAAACCTTATTATAATAGCTGTATAGATTTATGTAATTCAACAGTATTAACTAATTTAAGTATTTCTCTAAACAGAATTATTTCTGTGTTAAAATATTATAAGAGAAGAATTCGACGAAATTTCAGTGTTTTTACAAAATAAGACGAGTTTTATAAAATAAACCTTGTTATAATAGCTATATATAGATTTATGGAATTCAACAGTATTAACTAATTTAACTATTTCTGTTTTAACAGAACTGTTTGTGTTAGGATATTATAAGAGAATTCGACGAAATTTCAGTGTTTTTACAAAATAAGACTAGTTTTACAAAATAAACCTTATTATAATAGGTTATACAATTCAACAGTATTACTTAATTTAACTCTTTCTGTGTTAAGAGAGCTATTTGTGTTAGGAAATTGACTCATTCAACAATTTTTAATTTTTTTTAACAACAATAATTCAACAATTCGACGAGTTTTCAAAGTTTTTACAAAATAAAAAGTAAACCTTATTATAATAGCTATATAGATTATGGAATTCGACAGTATTAACTAATTTAACTATTTCTCTGTCAACAGAACTATTTATGTTAGAATATTATAGAAGAATTCGATGAAATTTCAGTGTTTTTACAAAATGAGTTTTATAAAATAAACCTTATTATAATAGGCATACAGATTTATTATATAATTCAACAGACCAAATTTAACTATTTATGTGTTAACAGAACTATTTGTGTTAGGAAATTGAATGAGAACAATTCGACGAGTTTTCAAAGTTATTACAAAATAAGGCAAGTTTTACAAAGTAAATTTATTATAATAGCTATATAGATTATGAAATTCAACAGTATTAACTAATTTAACTATTTCTCTGTCAACAGAACTATTTCTGTGTTAGAATATTATAGGAGAAGAATTCGACGAGTTTTCAGAGCTTTACAAAATAACCCTTATTACAATAGTCATATAGATTTATGTAATTCAACAGTATTAACTAATTAGTTAAATTGGTTAATACTTATTAATACTATCGATTTACATAATTCAACAGTATTAACTAATTTAAGTATTTCTGTGATAACAGAACTGTTTGTGTTAGGTTATAATAGGAGAATTCAACGAAATTCCAGTGTTTTTACAAAATAAACCTTATTGCAATAGCCATATAGATTTATGTAATTCAACAGTATTAACTAATTAGTTAGTTAATACTTATATTATTAATACTATAGATTTATATAATTCAACAGTATTAACTAAATTTACTATTTCTGTGTTAACAGGAATATTTGTGTTAGGTTATTACACGAGAATTCGACGAAATTTCAGTGTTTTTACAAAATAAGACGAGTTTTACAAAATAAACCTTATTACAATAGGTATAATATAGACTTATGTAATTCAACAGCATTAACTAATTAGTTAGTTAATACTTATATTATTAATACTATAGATTTATATAATTCAACAGTATTAACTAATTTTACTATTTCTGTGTTAACAGGAATATTTGTGTTAGGTTATTATACGAGAATTCGACGAAATTTCAGTGTTTTTACAAAATAAGACGAGTTTTACAAAATAAATCTTATTACAATAGCTGTATATATTTATATAATTGAACAGTATTAACTATTTTTATAATTTAACTATTTCTGTGTTAAGAAACAGCCTTACTTTTTTTCTCTATTTTATGTACTAATTACTATAGAAATATTTATGTACCTCTGTAGGCAACTGGAAGCAGGAAGACTGTTGGAACGGCCAGGATCCTGAAGACAGCACTTGTATACTGAAGTCCACGTGAAGAGGTGCTTCTGAACTATGCGCCATATGCTTACGGAAGTTTTCATTAAGATCCTTTGATACACCTATATCCTGCAAAAGATAAATTAACAATGAATTAGCGAGGCTGTAATTCAACGTCGTACGTACGTCAACAAAGTGATAACATAAAATTTTGAAATATTTTTTTTTTTCAGGGAGAGCCGATAGCTCCCTACATGTAAAGTGGGGACGTTAATTTTTTTCTCACTTACCCCATCATGTAGGTTAAGGTAAAAAATATTGTAGGTTTGTCAAAACAAGTTTTTGATTTAGGGACTCGTTTGTACAATGTTAGCTTTTAAGTGCTAATTTATGTTACGAGTCAAGTGTCCACCCCAAGGGTGATTTTAGGGGTGGGAAAAAAATCATGGAGAAGACTACTACTAATCACTTAGAAGACTACCAGCACAAGTATTTGAGCAATAGTCGACCAACTTATAAAATGTACTTAGGGAAGTTTTTATATGCGGTGAAGCTGTGGTACGGATATATACTTATCATTGATACTGCCCCGTTGGTCGAGTGGTTAGCGACCCTGACTATGCTATCAACGGGGTTCGGTTTCGATTCCCGACGTGAACAAGCATTTGTGTGATGAGCATAAATGCTTGTATCTCCGGGTTTGGGTGTTTATTATGTATGTAAAAGTATATACATGTATTTATATGTACTAGTATCGTTGGCTAACACCCATAACACAAGCAAATAATTTGCTTACTTTGGGGTTACATCAGTAAGTGTAATTTGTCCCGTGAATATTTATTATTATTATTATTGATGTTGAATAGCTTAAATATTCATTGTATGAAAGTATAAAAGCCATTTCTTAGTCCGCATTTTTGTGATGAGCAACTTTGGAACGCTACATTGCGCGTAGCCCGACACGTACTTTACCAATTTATTTATTTTTACTATCAAAGTCAAAACAGGATGATAATTATACTGCCTAGAAGAATTTCGAGTAAACCTAGCTAGAAGAATGGTCGATTTGGCGGCAATTATAAGTGACATTGACATGTTTACATTTTTGATCTCGAATTCCGTTTCAGATTATAGACGTACATGTACAAAATACAAATACAAAATGTTTATTTTCTCAACTTATTTTACACTGATTATATAATATTACATTGTCCGGTGCATCCTTTAAAGGATGCACCGCTCTTCCAGAACATTATTAGCAATTGTGTAAATTAAATAGTATACATGCCTATGCGTGTGTATTTATGTATGTGTACGAGTCTGTACGTGTATATGAGTGTGTACGCGTGTGTTATTTCAGCACGGGTAATTGTAAGTAAATGTGTTACATTAATCTTAGCACCAGCAGTTTCTAACGGACAGATACATCAGTTACTAGAGTTTTCTTATATTGATACGAATAATCTAGAAACGTGTAGAGTTGGAACGCTGGAGAGATCTAGAAATAAAAGAAAGAGATAGCTACTCCTATTGACAAACAAATAGTTGATCTAAGCTATGCCATAATGAACTTTGTGGTATAGGCATAAGGTTGAAAGTAGCGTGTACTAGGATTGATGAGTCATTGATGAGTCAACTTGTTTATCAAGTTGATTACAATAAGAAGTGATTAATCGTTTCCCGATACATTTAGATTTTTCTGGATCCAGGTAGAATTACCTTCGCTATAAATAGAGATGTGTTGAAAAATATAGAGCAGTTTTTATCAAGCGATCGAGAGCGATACTTGAAGTGACCCGTGCGAAGCGAGAGGTGTTTAATTGTGTAGTCAGTGATAGTACAGTGAGTGACTAGTGTGTAAAGTGTATTTTAGTATTACATTGTGTTGTCTTGTGTATTTGTATACTAAATACACGGATTTAATATAAGTGGTGTTTTCTTACAATAACGAACCCCGAAGTACGTAACAATATTATCTTGCTATAAATAATTGATTCAACATCGTCATAAGACAGTGACTTAAGCCAGCCTATTAGAACATCTTTCAGGTTGTAAATGGTTAGTGGATAAATATTTAACTACTTATTAAGTTTGTTATATATTATAGTAGACCGATTTAAAAATTGTCTATTGGCAAAAAGTGTTTTTACAGTTGAGTTTTGTAAAATAGCATCCTTCCTTCTTTTAACTTTTTGGTTATTATCATATGCAATCAACCTATGTCTTTTTTGTGTGGCATAAAGTATATATAGTTTTCTAACTGATAGTAACTCGCACATTGAGTATGTGTACAGTTGTGGAAAATCTACTGGTTTTGAAATGCATTACTTTTAATAATGTTCTTTCGGCTCATTCTACTAGCAACATTTAAATTTTATTGGCACCACCCATTTGCTATAATATTCCCATTGGCATTGGGAATATTATAGCAAATAATTGATTGAGCTAGCGCAAAATAGACTCTCTTTAGAAGGAGAACATGTGGAGCCAATTATCTCCTTTGGCAGAATTATCTTCAGCAAAAAAGATGATCATTGCCATTAAAAAGAATTGAATTATCTCCTTTTTCTTAAAACGGGTAATATATCTATACATATAATAAAATCGTAGGAAAGTCAAAACTGTACATTGAATATTTTTTTAAAAGACTACTTGGGACGTGATCTACAATCTATATCGAAGCCAAAGACATAGTTTTAAGAATTTTTGTCTGTTTGTCTGTATGTATGTCCGGGGTAAACTCAAAAAGTACTGCATGGATTTACTTCAAATTTTGCACGAATATTACTAACAGGTCGGGTCAACATATAGGCTACATATCATCACGCTATCACCTACGGAGGAGGAGCTGTACGGAGTTAGTAAATGAAAGTAGTAAAGAAAAGTAGTAAGTATAATTACCTGGAACATCCTTTGCAATTTGCTTGTGTATTCGAAACCGCACGCTTGTTTTAACTTTGAGATCATTGATGCCTGTGAAAAAAAATTACCTACCGTCATTTTTCTCTATATATATAAAATTCTCGTGTCACAATGTTAGTCTCCATACTCCTCCGAAACGGCTGGACCGATTTTGATGAAATTTCGTATGCATATTCAGTGGGTCTGAGAATCGGCCAACATCTATTTTTCATCCCCCTAAATGTTAAGGGTTGTCCATCCCTAAAATTTTTTTTTTATTTTAAGGACAAAAATTTTTATTTTTATTTTTTAATGATTCAACATTGAAAAATATATACAACCCTTAATTTTCAACCCTCTACGATCAACCCCTATTTTGTAATTCAATAATTTATGCGGCAAAACAACGTTTGCCGGGTCAGCTAGTTATCTATAAAATTTACATTTGATTTTTGGAATTTGAAATAGCAAAGAGGCAGATGGGTCTCCTGATGGAAAGAGTCAACCATCGCCTATAGACACCAAAGATGTTAATGGTGCGTTGCTATCTTGTGGCGAGGTCTAATACCACATGCATGTTTACTACCTCACCCTCCAACCGGAACACGATAGTAACAAGCACTGACGCTATTGCGGCAGGAATAGGCAAGGCGGTGGTACCAGACCCGGGCGAGACAATGCAGAACTCTACCACCTAGTAGCCGCGATGGTAGTGACTCGCATAGCCAATAGTCGCCTTTTACGACCTGTCTGGAAGAACGGCAGTTAGCCTATTCTTCAAAGCCCGGACAAACACGAGGGAGCATAGACGAGATTACTTTTTAACTTTCATATCATAGGATATGTCGCCTCTGAGGTCTAGTGGTCCGGTGTCGACGTTACCACATGAGGTCTCGGTTTTGATTCCTGGGTCTGCCAATCCATTGTTTTTTTTCTTCGAATTTCTGATAAAAACAACTTTGCCTGGGATCCGCTAATTTGGTGCATACGCTTATTTTTTTATTATCGATGGGGAAGCGCTTAGCCACGATCTCGCCTGATGGTAAGCTAAGATGAGGCCTAAGATGGAACGCGCTTCCCTAGGAGGTGCTAGGTGCTTCCCTGTTTACTCTTCTCTTGAAGATCCCCAGATCGTATATTGGCTAACTTGGGGCATGTAGCCCAGCTGTTGAAACGTGAAAGTAACAAACATACACACAAACTCTCATACAGAGAATATTTGTATGATGTGGTTTACCTCAGCGTCGTCACTCGCCGACATGTGTTGTACCAATCGTTTCGCCAACATCTTGCTGTAGAACTTCTGGAATACGTCTTTATCTTCGATGTACTTGAATACCACCATCTGGAAATGCGACATCATTATTTAAACGCAGTAAAAGTGCAATAACCAACTAACTTTTTTATATTGTACGACTAGCTGCATCCTGCAGCTCGCTGCATTATAATAGTTTTTTGGTTAATCCCGCGAGAACAATTCAATTTTCGGGATACAAAAGCCTATGTTCTAATATTCCAGGTCATCATCTATCTGTGTGGCAAATTTCATTTAAATCCATTCAGTAGTTTTTGCGTGATTGAGTAGCAAACATCCATCCATCCTTAAAAGGTGAAATTAATTAAATTTGCTATTATCCGCAAACCGTTCTATGTATCGTCCGTGATGGTACCGAAAAGAGAGACGTCGGTTTAATAAATGGATAAGACTCACCGATGGTTCCGATCAAAGGAAGACCCCAGCGGCACACTTATCCGCCCACATCCACCACACTTTTACAACCACGACCACGCCGGCACCAATCACAAAAGCACACAATTCATGTACGTACTCAACGCACGTTTCACTTCGAAACCGAAGCATCTTCAGGAGAAACGAACACTACCTCACTCTACGCGAGTGTAAGTAATACTCTCTCTAATTACTTATTAAAACCGACGTCTCTCTTTTCGGTACCATCACGGAGGATACATAGAATAATAGTTCCCAGATAATAGCAAATTTAATTAATTTCACCTTCTAATAATGGATTTCCGCAAAGTAACGCCTGAATCGATAAAATATCCATCCATCCATTCATCCAAACTTTCGCATTTATCTATATACATATAATAAAATCGTAGAAAAGTCAATGTATGTCCGGGGTAAACTCAAAAAGTACTGCATGGATTTACTTCAAATTTTGCATGAATATTACTAACAGGTCGGGTCAACATATAGGCTATATATTATCACGCTATCGCCTACGGGGGAGGTGCTGTGCGGAGTAAACGAAGTCCGCGCGGACGAAGTCGCAGGCAAGGCTAGTAATAATGTAGATTAGATAGCAAACAAGCAATGGACTCTTTTAATGGAGAGTCAAATATCGCCTTTAGACACCAAAGATGTTAATGTCTTGTAGCGAGGTCTAATGCTACCCGCATAAGTTTACCGGCTACCTTACCCTCCAAACCGGAACACGACAGTGACAAGCACTGACGCTATTGCGGCAGGAATAGGTAAGGCGGTGGTACCAGACCCGGGCGAGACAATGCAGAACTCCACCATCTAGAAACCATTCGTTATTCCATACTATAAAATCTACCCACCACTTGACTGAGTGTGTCCTCAAGTTCAGCTTCTTCGGGGTTTTTGCTGGACTTCTTGAGTAGGAGGTCACAGTATTTCGCTAGCAGTTCAGGACTCTTCGACGAAGAATTAGCTGCTTTTGTCACTGCGTTACCTTTAAAAAACATTTGGTAAAGTAAAGTAAAGTATCTTCACGCTCGTATCCCCGAGGGGGTAGGCAGAGGTACAACAAGTGCACCCACGATAAGCCGAAGATACTTGGTCCCACAAATGTGATAGGTGGCAAGCCTATCGCCAACCGGGCGCTTTCCAATCCCGGGCAACTTTGGGTTTCTCAGAAAACTGAAAAAACACTTTTTTTATGTGCCCGACCCGGGAATCGAACCCGGGACTTCATGTGGTTAACACCAACGCAGGACCACTAGACCACAGAGTTAAAGTATGTTGTCGATATAATTTTTCAAAGAAACTTTCATCCCTATGTCAACCACTTAGGGTAGGTTATAGTTAAAAGTAGGGACCAAATATAACCTATGTTTTAGCCGGGTTTTAAACTATCTTGTCAAATTTTAAAAAAATCGGTGCAATAGTTTATTTTTTTAAATCATAAGATAGCAAATCATATGGCATTAGACCTCGCCACAAGATAGCAACGCACCATTAACATCTTTGGTGTCTATAGGCGATGATTGACTCTTTCCATCAGGAGACCCGTCTGCTTATTTGCTATCTTATGATGTAAAAAAAATCTGATGGAAAGAGACGACTATCGCTTCTTAACACTAAAGGTTATCTAACCCTTAGTGTTAAGAAGCGATAGGTTATCTAACCTTTAGTGTTAAGAGGCGATAGTCGTTTCTTTCCATCAGATTTTTTATTACATCATAAGATAGCAAACAAGCAGACGGGTCTCCTGGTGAATAGGTCAAGCCTTAGTGGATACTAAGGCTTGACCTATTCTTCCAAAAGGGAGAAAAGTTAACCACAGTAGTTTAACCTTAGTATTGTAATCTATACAAATAAATAAAATTGGACCGTCTGTTTGTAATATTAAAATAACCGGTTTTAACTAAATACATATGAACGTATACACGGTACACGTACCAAAATAACACTTTTTACGATTTTTGTCTGTCTGTTTATCCCGGCTAATCTCTGGACGGCTAGACCGATTTTGACGGGACTTTCACTGGTAGTTAGCTAATGGAATAAGGAGTAACTTAGGCTGCTTTTTTAAAAAATCCCACGCGGACTAAGTCGCTAACGCTAAACGAAAAGCTAGTTGGTAATAAAAATCTAAATATATATGTGAAGATAAAGTTTTCAGAGGTATAAACTAAGTTTTTGTACCCCTGTTTCCAAAAATTTTGCGATCAGTGAAAGACGATTTGGCACATTTAAATAATATTTTTAAATAATATGCACTAAAATACATTAAATTAATAAATATAAACATTAAACATACTACATTGATTTGACACAAATGTTTTTATTTATACACTATTACGTTTACGGCTATAGTATTTTATTGATTAATTTATGGTCGAATTTCGATAACAGGGCGATCATCTATACATATAATAAAATCGTAGGAAAGTCAAAACTGTACATTGAATATTTTTTAAAAGAATATTTGGGGCGTGTCTACAAACGAAATCGAAGCCAAAAATATAGTTTTTAGAATTTTTGTCTGTTTGTCCGTAGGTATGTCCGGGGTAAACTCAAAAAGTACTGCATGGATTTACTTTAAATTTTCCATGAATATTACTAACAGGTCGGGTCAACATACAGGCTACATATCATCATGCTATCACCTACGGGGGAGGAACTGTGCGGAGTAAACGAAGACCGCGCGAAAGAAGTCGTGGGCAACAGCTAGTTATTAAATACAAACAAGGGTTTAAAACGTTATAATATCGATATGTTTGCTGTCTCATGATTGGTTCGCCGACTAAGCTAGAAGACAATGTCGTAATATATCATACCCCTTCAAATACTAAAGCCTCTATTACTCGAAATCTCAACCATCTATTAATCGAAATAATCAGTGAGTCCCTCCAAGCCATTTTGGTACATATTTTCCCAGGGGCGTGCACTGTATAGAGGCAAAAAAGCACTGCTTTACCTATATTTTAATAAAACGTTCATACGTTTTAGATGACTTTAATTAATTATAAATAAATGAATAAACAAAATATAATAACTTAAAAACGCCTAATATTTTTAAATAGCACCTATTTGCAAGCACAGCACTCAAACATTATGTTTGCCAGACGTTTATTAAACGATAAATAATATTGAACGCCGAGTCCTGCCGCCACGATTCTGCCTCACATTGTAAATGAGTGCCAGACATAATTACCTATCCGAACATATTGACTCACTCACACAATCATGCTATTTTGTATAGCAACTACTGCGAGCTTGTTCTATAATCCGGGTAAAGATAGTAGACGAAACATTATTGACAAACAGTATGTGTGTGTGTGTGTATAATGTGATTATGCATTTTTGTTTAGTAAGGTTTTATTTGTTAAAATGTTTTAAAAAGTGAAGCCATTTTTATGTGATACGTGATATGCATTTTGTATTATTATGTTGTATATGTTTTCTTAAAATATATATTAATTATATTATTATTTTAACATTTGAAAGTGTGTAAATTAAATAAACAGTAAATAATTAAACAGTTATATATATCTAAAATAATTAGTGATTTGTTTAATCTGGCGCGTGTCTTGATTCTTTAAAAAGTTATTTGATTGTGAGGTATGTTTTGATAATGTGTGCTTACTAAAAATTAAAAGTAACATCGGATATCTTGCAAGGAACGCGTATTGTAACCATCACTCACTTACTTAAGATATTTGAGGTGGCCGAAATATTTACATTTACATACTATTTCCAATAGTACCTATTTTAAATAACAGGAACCTTGAACATGGAAACCTATCTAGAATATATATACAGCTGACTAGGTAAGTATTTACCTGTTATAATATTTTAGTTAGCGACGACCGACCGCTGTTTTTTCTGCGTTACCGTAGAAGATGTAGATAAATAGTAGTACATCTAAAATATGTTCCGTTGGCATGGTTTCCGGCTTAGAGATCCGTCGCCTGGCTGAGGCTACGCTAAAAATCTATATAAGAAAATCTATATAAGAGTACTCCGCCGCACACCCAATCTCATAATCCTGTGCACGCCACTGTATTTTCCTTCCGTAACTCGAAAAAATAAATTTTACCTCTATGTCGAATATAACAATGTTTTATTTTACAACCTTTTTGTCGATTATTTGAGACTTATTACCTCTATATTTCAAAGAAAAGTTACTCTTGTCTCTGCAACTTGAATTTTTATTTATTTTATGTCTCTAACTGAAAATTTATAAAAATGAATTTCACCCTCTTTATGTCGAATCAAAATCCGCCAATTCTCTATAAGTATATTTCTCCCCGTGTTGGTTCCGAGCTCCTTTGAAGAATAGACCAACTGCCGTTCTGCCAGGCAGGTCGTAAAAGGCGACCGATTGGCTATGCGAGTCACTACCATCGTGGCTACTAGGTGGTAGAGTTCTGCATTGTCTCGCCCGGGTCTGGTACCACCGCCTTACCTATTCCTGCCGCAATAGCGTCAGTGCTTGTCGCTGTCGTGTTCCGGTTTGGAGGGTAAGGTAGCCGGTAAACTTATGCATGTGGCATTAGACCTCGCCACAAGATAGCAACGCACCATTAACACCTTTGGTGTGTATAGGCGATGGTTGACTCTTTCCATCAGGAGACCCATCTGCTTGTTTGCTGTCCTATAACATAAAAAAAAGTCAAAACTCTAACTCGAATTTTTGGCGTCTCCGAAATGTTCGACTTACCTATAGAGGTTCTACTGTAATTATAGGTCATCAAAAGAAACTTACTATTAATAAATCTGCCACAAGCTTTGTCCAGTGCGGCCACGAAACCGGAGTCATTGTTGAAGGCGACCAAAACTAACGCGTTGTATTTCTTGTGCACCTCGAGAATCGTCGAAACGTATACCTTGGGATCCTACAATAAAAAAATAACTTATTAAGCAACCGACAATATATATATATATATATATATATATATATATATATATATATATATATATATATATATATATATATATATATATATATATATGACGGCGTCCGCGTCGTCAAACTTGTTTTGCTACCTGTATAAAAGGCTCTGAGCGCCCGCCGATAAGGCAGTCTTGGCTCTGGCGTGGCTCGGTACACTTGTTGTATCTTGCTAGTAGATTATCCTTGACTCTTGGATAATTAATTTGTGCAAACAAGTTAATTATTATTGTCAACTATAAATTAGTCGCAGTACAATTTATAATTGATTATCTATTGCTCAAATTATAACTTATTTGTAGTAAGGATTAATTAAGTTACTTGGAATTGTTAAACGAGAACTAGTCATTAATAATTGAAAGCTTTAATAGTGATCTTATGTTATTTTTGATACAAGTTGAACAAAATATAAAGAGCTGTTATATCACCACATCCGCATTTTATTTATCATATCTGACCCACTTCCTACATATATATATATATATAAAATTGAAGTCTGTGATTTCAAAATAACTAGTTTTGTTAAAGAGAAGTATAGTATTTTCAGAAGTATACTATTTCTTCAAAATGGTTTATTTTGAAGAAATAGAGTAATAAAAATTTTGAAAACCACAATACTCGTTTGAGCAGTTTTTAGAAAATGGGGCTTTAAAATTTAATAGTTTTCGCCAACCGGTTTCGCCTTTCACGGCATCTTCAAGGCAGTAGCCCAAACAAATGGTTAAAAGCGGAAAATACATAATAAAATAAAGTACAAAATTAAAGTAACGTAAAGTAATATAAAACAATGTAAAGTAATATTAAGTAATGTAAAGTTATATAAAGTAATGTAAAGTGATATAAAGTAATGTAAAGTAATATAAAATAATGTAAAGTAATATAAAGTAATGTAAAGTAATATAAAACAATGTAAAGTAATATAAAGTAATGTAAAGTAATATAAAGTAATGTAAAGTTATATAAAGTAATGTAAAGTTATATAAAGTAATGTAAAGTAATATAAAATAATGTAAAGTAATGTAAAGTAATGTAAAGTAACAAAGTATGACTGACGGTGTGCGCGCACTCGCCGCACTTGTCGATGGCCTGCAGCCCCTGCACGTGTATGTGCTGCTCCAGCAGCCGCCGCAGCTCCACCAGCCCGTCCGGGATGCGAGCCACTAGCGCGTACATCCGCCCCAAGTCACTGTTCTTATCCCCATCCAGCAGTTTCTAATGACAACAGTATAAATATAAATAAACATGTTTGTTTTTTCACTTTACATTCGCCCCAAATAACTGTTCTTATCATATCAACATTGATTTTAATTATGAACTTTTTGCCAGTGACGTCAGTACAAGTTGAAAGATCATTTTCTTGCCTCAATTGGATGTTTTCGAGTAGGAGACAAAGCCTTACTTCCGTTAATATGGAACACCAGCTGTTGCCCACGACTTCGTCCGCGCGGACTTTGTTTACTCCGTACAGCTCCACCCCGTCGGTGATAGCGTGATAATATGTAGCCTATATGTTGACCCGACCTATAAGTAATATTCATGCAAAATTTAAAGTAAGTCCATGCAGTACTGTTTGAGTTCACCCCGGACATACATACAGACAAACAGACAAAAATTCTAAAACTATATTTTTGGTTTAGATATCGATTGTAGATCACGCCCCAAGTATTCTTTTAAAAAAATATTGAATGTACAGTTTTGACTTTCCTACGATTTTATTGTATGTATAGATATCGATTTTTTGATGAAAAAAAAAACTATTCTTATCACTCCTTCAGAAGTTTCTAATGACTGATAAAAATGTTAATGAGAGTGTTTTATTTTAAACTTTACATTCGTATCTAAAGACCAAAATATAAATTAGGTTGTTTTATTTCAAACTTTACATTCGTCCCAATTCACTGTTCTTATCATCATCCAGAAGTTTCTAATGACAAAAACATAAGTACGAATAAGGACGTTTTATTTTAGGATTGTACATTCATCTCAAATCATAACCATAACTTTAATTGGTCTAATGCCGACACCAGACATAGCTTCAAACATTTGAACACTTGTTTGATTGCTATGTGTGGCAAGAGACTTTGAATATGTGTTCAAAGTTTGAACAAATATTTGTAATTGGCCACGCGTTCTCGGTTTTTTAGCACACATCAAAGCGTTCAAAGTTGTATTGTGTTTAAATATTCGCGTAGCCTGCCACACATGTGTAAGTGCTGGTATGGTAAAAGACTGTGTCACGCTGCGTACGTGCTAGGTCGAAAATATTTATTTTACATCCATTCGGGTATTTTTCTTCGAGGTTTTGGGAGATTTTGCAAATGTATCATATAATTACAAGCACATATATTTTTTTTCGTCTACCCGCATACCGTGGAGAAAAATGTTTGCAAAGCATGTCTTGTAGCTTCCGACAATATGTATTCTGATACGTCTTCAAAGTGTTCAAATGTTTGAAGCTATGTCTGGCGCCGGCTTAATAGATATGTGATTTAAAGTTAATAGAATAACAATCGAGTTTCTACCAGAGGGCGATCGCTATTAATGATGTAATAATAGTTAACATAATAAATGTACCTGAAACTCCGAATGGAATATCTCTAGATGTTTCTCAATAAGCACTCGATCGCAAGTCTTGGCCAACCTCTCCATGGTTGTCTCATGCAAATAAACTTGTACACGCGTCTGCTCCTCTTGTAGACGTTGTTCAGCCTGGAAATATAAAACATATATATTTACTAACATTAAGTGCTGTTACGTCACTCACAATATGTTATCATTTGTGATAACATTGATTTGGTCGGCGTAGTACTAGATTGTCAACGAAAGAATTACAATTTCATTGACTAGATTCTTCCCTGTATGAGTTTGGGCTACCGTTGAAGAATAAGCTATCTGTTATACTGCAAGGCAGTTTATAAGAGGTAAATGTTTGGCTATATGAGTCACTAGCTGTTTCCTACGACTTCGTCCGCGCGGACTTCATTTACTCCGCACAGCACCTCCCCGTAGGTGATAGATAGCGTGATAATATGTAGCCTATATGTTGACCCGACTTATTAGTAATATTCATGCCAAATTTGAAGTAAATCCATGCAGTACTTTTTGAGTTTACCCCGGACATACATACAAACAGATAAACAGAACAGACAAACAGACAAAAATTCTAAAAACTATATTGAAGTGAAACTTCTTTAGAATCGTTGCGATTTCAAACCTGATGCAACGGAAAAAACGACAGGTAAGAGACACAAATACAAAAATGTGTAGAATGAAGCCAGTAAAGAATGAGACAGAAATATACATACTATTTTATATTATCGGTCTCTATTAGTTTCACTTCTATCGTGTGTGAATCGCACACACACCTTTTTTTTGGCTTTGATATCGATTGTAGATCATGCCCCAAGTATTCTTTTAAAAAAATATTCAATGTACAGTTTTGACTTTCCTACGATTTTATTATATGTATAGATTACTATCGTAAGTACTAGACAGTAGAGTCCTGCATGTGATTTTATTTAAAGGGCATTGGGCCCACCTCTCGTTCCCACCACTGTAACTACTGTACACCAGATTCAACAACGGCAACTGTCCTGATAGCCACTGAGTTGCGAAACTCAGGGTGTTCTGGGGAAAGCTAAGCTGTCTTGGAACCCGCAACGAAATTAATCAGAAGTATATAGGAGCAGTAGGAAAATGATACCCTGTTCCCTCCATTTTCAACAGGAAACAGCTAAATGCAAAGCATAAAAAAGCTACGACATAAGGCTTTTAGAATCAGGTTAAGCCTGATTGGTAATACACCACGGTAGTTCAGAAATTGAGGGCCTACAAAATGGCCTAATTAATTCTGTTTCCAGTAGTATGACAAAATCGTTTGAAGGCACGGAAGTTTCCACGTGTTCCCATAAGGTCGGAGTAGTAAATTACACAGGATATACATTGAATACTATCAAGCATTTGACTATGTTCATTTTGCAAAAGATTACACTTCCAAAGAATGTGATGTGCAGTTTATTCATATTTACAATTTAATGTAGAGCACTCGCAAAAAGGAGAAGGAACTAATTTTGTTGGTCTCGGGCTCCTTTGAAGAATAGGCTAACTGCCGTTCTGCCAGGCAGATCGTAAAAGGCGACTGATAGGCTATACGAGTCACTAACATCGTGGCTACTAGGTGGTAAAGTTCTGCATTGTCTCGCCCGGGTCAGGTACCACCGCCTTACCTATTCCTGCCGCAATAGAGTCAGTGCTTGCCACTGTCGTGTTCCGGTTTGGAGGGTAAGGTAGCCGGTATACGAGGTGTGTTTAAAAAGTATCGCGAATTTTGAATTTTCGCGGGTTGCGTATATTCGAATTTCGATTTTTTTATGTTGTTATGTTGGTACTCATGTCTCTCACTTATACCGACAAGTTCGGCCATTTTGAATGTTCAGTTAATTGTTGATAACTGCTTTGCTTGCACGTGTTTTGGCTCGTCTTCGATTTTCACCTATTCAAAAAATGGATCAAAGAACCTGTATCAAATTATGTGTAAAAAACGAAATTAAGTGCGCGGATGCATTCCTAATGTTAATTGTGGCATATGGAGAATCTACCTTGGACCGAAGCAACGTTTAGCGGTAATACAAAATGTTCTCAGTAGGCCGAAAAGATGTGAAAGACGAAGAGCGCACCGGACGCCCGAGCACTTCAACAACAGACGACAAAATTGGTGCGCGCTTTTTTCGATTTTGGTTCGTGCAGCAGCTTCCATTGAGATGATTGAGCTTCAGTTTCCACGTCATAACCAAAAACCCACGATTCGTCTAACCGAGTACAGGTTCTTTGATCCATTTTTTTGAATAAGTAAAAATCGAAGACAAGCCAAAACATGTGCAAGCAAATCAGCTGTCAGCAATTAACTGAACAAAATGGTCGAACTTGTCAGCATAAGTGAGAGACATGAGTACCAACATAACGTCACAAAAAAATTGGAATTCGCATATACGTATCCCGCGAAAATACAATATTCGCGATACTTTTTGAACACACCTCGTACTTATGGATGTGGCATAAGACCTCGTCATAAGATAGCAACGCACCATTAACACCTTTGGTGTCTATAGGCGATGGTTGACTCTTTCCATCAAGAGATCCATCTGCTTGTTTGCTATCTTATACTATAAAAAAAAAAGAATAATTTAGCTTTAAACATACCATGGCTAGTGAGAAACTGCACAACACAATGGTCTATTTCTATTCACGTTTTTTTATTTATTATGTTACCTAGTTTATTCTGAAAATGTAGACAAATAAAGTTTTTAATAAATTAATTTAAAAAAAAAAATGTTACCTTAATCATATATTCAGTGACAGGGTTATTCCTCAAGAAGTCCGTACTTTCTCTGATGTAAAATCTCTCGGTATCCTCTAAGAAGACAGCTTCAAAGGTCTCCTTATATACGACCAGGTTCTGACCACGGGCTGATGGTTCTTCTTCATTTAAACCGAGTGCTACGTAGCAATTGATCACCTATGGAAACAATAAGCAGGTAACAACATAAAAACTCTACTTTGTGAATATGAATTCGGCGCCATTTTGTTACTATATTTTTAAAAAATGATAAAGGGCATGTGGGTAGATCGATAACAATATCGAAAAAAAAATGGTTCTATTTTGGTTGTTTTACTTTTTGAAGTGAAAACTTCTTTAGGCGGTAGAGGGTAAAATCCTCGGTTCGCGTCACCGACATGCTAATGATAATAGTATATCTATAGCTATGTTTTGCATATAGTTTTAATTAGTCTCAACTTAATAGTTCCGTTTTCACTTCTATCGGCAGTCCCACGACTGCTACTGTTTTTTTTTTTGTGTTAAATCATTAAGTTTCATAACAATGTCACATATTCGGCACCATATGAGCACAGAAACTGCTTTAAGAGCAGTGGCATTGCTGCAAGAGGGAGAATCTCAGCGATTAGTAGCTCTACGCCTAGGTGTATCGCGGCGAGCTATCCGAAATGCTTGGGAACGCTACCAGGAGACCCGAGACTGGTAGTATTGTTAGAGGAAGCGTATCAGGAAGAATGCGGGCCACAACTATTCAAGAAGACCGATATGTTCGCCTTACTGCCCGCCGAGAGCGTGTCGTTACTGCTCGTGCTTTACAAAACTGACTACAGCAAGCCACGGGTGTATGAGTAAGTGGCCAAACGATCCGCAACATGCTTTATGAAGATGGACAGCGATCCAGAATGCGCGTGGTTCGCATTAAATTGACAAGGGCTCATCGTGCAGATCCTTATATATGTCGCAGTGAAATTGTCAATACCGTTAGATCATAATCTACCTTAGTGATATTATAATTTAACTGCTAACCTAACCTAACCAAATTATAAAATCCCTAGGTAGATTATAATCTAACGACTATTGACAATTTCACTGCGACATATATAAAAAATTACTTACTCCCGATACAAGCCTCGTGTTGATGGTTTCTCCATTTCTCTCCCGTTCTATGAGTTTAAGCACCGCATTAGTTACTTGCTTGTTCAAACACTTGAACAAATTGTCACGCCATGTCACTAGCGCCAACTGGTAGATCTCATAGATACCCTGAAAATATTTAAAAAAAAATACACGAAATTAGTGGAAAAATATTTCTGCAACTTATATAAAAAATATATTTATTTATGAGCCGATTTTGAAAATTCTTTTTTTTGTATGGATAGATACTAAACCAACCAAATAATCCTGCAATGGATAAAAGGACACAGCAACTCTCAGGTCAATGACACAACTGATACACTGGCAAGAAACGGAGCAAATAAAAAACTATCAGGTACAGAACCGATAGCAGTCTTGCCATACAGCCAAATCATGACATGGCTAACTGGGAGAACATACCAACAACATGAAGCGTTCTGGCTAGCCAGAAATGATTGTAAGCAAACAAAGGAAATTGTGCCAACCCTTTCGAAAAACCTAACACAATGCATAATGAAACTCAAAAGAGATGACTTAGGAAAAGTTGTGGGCAGTTGTGGGCATAACAGCATTGCCATTTAAACCGACACCTATTTAACATAGGTGTGACAGACAGTCCTTTATGCCGCGCTGCGGCATGGAGGAACAGGAAACCACCACTCACGTTCTCCTTGAGTGCAGGAGCGTGGCCAAACAACGGGCACGTATCCTGAATAACCCAAAAACTCCTAAAGAAGCATGTGAAAACATAAGCCGTCTTATAAGCTTCTGGAAGGAGTTAGGATGGCTGGAATAGACATAGCCAGCTACGTACAAAGGCGCAAGTGGCTAAGTGCGGAAAATAAAATGGCAAAAAAAAATGGATAGATACTTTTCATGTGGTTTCATTTTAATTTGGTGAAGACCTGAAGCAGGAAATGGAATGTCAGTTGGTGCAGTTTTACTGTGTAAAATACGTTATTTGCCGTTTCAGATCTCAATGAAATGCAACATTGTAGAACTGAGACGCAATTTTTGAAATTCAATGGAAAATTTTAAAAAGCAAATTTTACTTGAATATAAAAAATTACAAGCTTTATTTTCAACCGACAAAAAAAGGAGGTTATCAGTTTGACATGTATGTATGTAATATTTTTGGAATTGGATAATATTTGAGTATAAAGATCTAGCACGTATACCAAATTTCGTATGTATAAATATATTTTTATGTTCATGTTGTATGTTTTTATGATGTTTGTCCACGAATGTCTCTGGAACTAAAAGCCACATCGAAAAAAGAATTATCTCTTATTTATTTCAATGAAATATATTTCAACTCATGTTATTGAGATAGAGATGAGAGAGTATTTTTTTTATGTTATTGAGATAGGCAAACTGGCAGACGTGCCACCTGATGGTAAGTGGTCAACGTCGCCAATGAACAAAAATGGGATACCTTGGCTGGAACTAGTCCAGGTATTCCATTCATGTGTTGCCCATCCTGAGACATACGATGTTAAGTCTCGGTGTCAGTAATTACGCTGCCTGTCTTGCCCTTCTCTCCCAAACACAGCAATGTTGTTTCACGGAAGAAATAAGCTAGATGGTGGTACCGATGCAGCCGGGAGCGCGGCACAGCGCATCCCTCCCACCAGTAATTTTCAAACTGACTTTAAATACCTGTCAGATATACACAATATTTGTCTAATTACTTTTTAATTTTTGTTTTAATTACTTTTATTGGAAATTCAGAGAGAAAATGACCTACCTTGCGCCCCTCTTCGCATTCACGTCTCACCCAATGCCTGTTTAGATATGAACAAACACCATTGAGCACTCTCGATGAGAACTGATACTCCTCCCATTGTTTTGTGTAGAATGCTAGCACGTCTTCACCCATTAGGTCTGCTCCATTCTGTAAAAAATGTTACGTAATAAGCCAATGGCTTTCCTAATGAATTCCTTTATTTTATATCGTAAGGTAGCAAACAAGCAGGTGACTCTCCTGATAGAAACAACAATCGCCAGACTCCAAAGATGTTAATGGTGCGTAGCTCTATGGCGGAGTCTTAATGCCCTATGTATAAGTTTACTAGCTACTGAACCCGACAAATCAGAACACGACAGTGACAAGAACTGACGCTATTGCGGCAGGAGTAGGTAAGGCAGTGGTACCAGACCTGGTCGAGATAATGCAGAACTCTCCCACATAGCAACTTCTATGTTAGTCACTCGCATAGCTAATTACGCCTCTTATGAGCTGCCTGGCAAGATTGCAGATGATCTTTTCTCCATGTTGGTCCTGGGCTCCTTTGAAAAATATATCAACTGCTGTTCTGCCAGACAGGTCGTAAAGGCGACCGATTGTCTATACGAGTCACTACTTTTGTGACTACTAGGTGGTAGAGTTCTGCATTTTCTCATCCGGGTCAGGTACCACCACCTTACAGGCGCGTGCGCTCCTTGTAGGCAGAAAAGCAGTGCTTTACTTGCCATTCACAGATATTTTAATAAAACGTTCATACGTTTTAGATGATTTAAATTAATAGTAAGTAAATGAATAAAATGTGTCATAATCATGTGCACGCCGCTGAAATCTATAAAATAAAAAGTTTTTTTGGCCGAGTACTCCGTCGCATACTCAGTATCATAATCCTGTGCACGCCGCTGCCACCTTATCTATTCCTGCCGCAATAGCGTCAGTGCTTATAACTGTCTTGTTCCGGTTTGGAGGGTAAGGTAGCCGGTAAACTTATGCATGTGGCATTAGACCTCGCCACAAGATGGCAACGCACAATTAACACCTTTGGTGTCTATAGGCGATAGGTGACTCTTTGCATCAGGAGACCCATCTGCTTGTTTGCCGTCTTATAATATAAAAAAAAATTCAAATGGGCCCAGACCACCATGGGGGAAAGCAATTAATTAAGATAAAATCTATCTTATCATTTATGTTGGACCAAAAAGTAGATATCTACAATACTTCATTGAAATCGGTTCAGTAGTTTAGGAATCCATAGCGGATAAACAAGGTGACACATAATTTATATATACTAAGAAGATTATAAGATAAAGAAGGGACCGTTAATACATTTAGTTGTGAATAGAGGCTTACAAGCAGTCCATGGATTTACATTGCAAATAGCCTTAATGCATTGTTCTTGAGCAATAAATACCTTATTTACGTCATAACAATTTCTCCACAAGATATCTCCATATTTAAGCAAAGATGAAACATGCATATGCTTGTAGGCTGCACATTAACTAATGGCTATCGTAAGTCTCCAAAGAACATTAGCAAAAGGATTTGCTCTCTTGCACAGTATATTATATTATATAGAGAGAAGATGGACTGGACATTTGCTGCATGACAATCAAAGGAAATGGTGCAAAAAAGTGGCGGAGTGGTACCCAAGAGATGGGAGAAGAAGCCGTGGAAAACAGCGTCTAGGATGGGAGGTTGATATAAAAATGACTGCTGGCCCAAGATGGAGACGTGTTGCTCAGGACTACAGTGGAAAATGTTGGGGGAGGCCTATGTCAAGAGGCACACTGAGATTAGAGACATTTTATAAGAGGTGGAAATAATATGTATTTTATTTCTAATTCCAGAATAAAAAGCTATATTATTATTATTATTACAGTATATATCAATGGGTTCTGTCCAAGAACATTAACTGTGTATATAGTTTCTCTTTCCGTCAGGGGAGCCATCTGCCTAGTTACTACCTCATAATATAAAAAAATAATGCCTGTGACAATCGAACAGGTTTTTTTGTAACTCACTGTATTTTTGACAGCGTAATAACATTACGATTACTTCTAAATTACGACATGCTTATTTAGAACTAAAGAATTTAAGTCCAAAGACCTAACCTTGTACCTAACACCGCTATTGTTGGAGCCACAATAAACCAAGCTACACAAAGCTAATTACCTTTAAAAGATTAATAAGATAAATCCTGAGAAACTCTCGAAGCCTTTTGTATAATTCGAGTCCCACCAACTGGGCTCCGCCTGGCATTTGTCCACTCTGAAAATAAATACAATGAATGATGATAAATAAGTTGGTATTAAGTAATAAGTTGGTAAATAAAACTGTAACTGCAATAAGCAATAGAAAACATTAGAATAATACATCACATTGTATGTGAGAAATATACACATACAAACATACATATCTTCACGCCAGATCAGTTACGGGGTAGGCAGAGAGAACCGAGTGCCATACATCACGATCCTTGCAGGCTTGTCTCGCTTCCTCCACATTCATCACTCTCTTCATACACACACACCGGTTGCTAAGACTCTTGACACCACCTTCGGACAGTACTCGATCAATCTGAATGTGGTATGTAAGTCTTGATCTTCCCCGGTACCTACATCCTTCCACATTCGCGTTGTATATCTGTTTTGTTAACCTTTCATCTACCATTCTTTCTACATGTCCGAACCAACCAGAAATATACATATTTAAATAAAATCAAATGTAATAAGGTCGCTGATCATGTTAGAGGGATTAGAAATAAGATATATTGTAGAACAGACATTATACTCCACCAGGGGGCGGTTTTACCCTCCTGGGGGAAACTTAAAAAAAAAGTTGGTATTTAAAAGATCTTTTAGCTTAATACAGCATAGTCAGACTATTTTTCAACCGCCTAGTTCCCAAAAAGGAAGAGGTTTATAATTGGGCTGTATTTTTTTTATGATTGTTACCTCAAAAGTTGGTAATTTATTGGGAAATTTATGACCATTTTATTAATCCCAGTGTTGGTCCAGGCTCCTGTGAAGAATAGACTAACTGCCGTTCTGCCAGGAAAGTCGTAAAAAGCGACCGATTGGCTATTATGTGTTACAACCATCGTGACCAATAGGTGGTAGTTTTGTGCAACGTCTTCCTCGGGTATCTGGTACCACGCCTTACCTATTCCTGCCGCAATGCGTCTATGCTTGTCATTGTCGTGTTTCGATTGAGAGGGTAAGGCAGCCGGTGTGACATTGCTATCCTTCTACCCGGATAGCAACGCACCATGAACATCTTCGGTATGTATAGGCGATGGTTTCTCTTTCTATCAGGAGAGCTATCTACTTGTTTGCTATCTTACGATATAAAAAAAACGATTTAGAGAATCATTTTTCCATTCCATATTAAATTGATGAAGATCGAATACAGACTTCCAGAGCTACAGGAGCTTCGAATTCGGTTGTTGCAGATGGACAGATTTTATATAAGACTATCTGCAGCCTGCACACGCTGCATTATAAAGGCTTTTGGCGAATCCCGCGGGATCACCTTATTTTTCCGGGATAAAGAGTAGCCTATGTGCTTTTCCAGGTTATCATCTACCTGTATGCCATATTACCAATTTCGTTCAATAGCTTCGGCGTGATTAAGTAACAAAGGTCGAGTGGTTAGCGACCCTGACTACGCAATCAACGGGGCTCGGTTTCGATCCCCGACGGGGACAAGCATTTGTGTGATGAGCATAAATGTTTGTATTTCCGGGTTTGGGTGTTTATTATATATAATATTCTAATATTTATATATGTATTTTCTATGTATTAGTATCGTTGACTAACACCCATAACACAAGCAAATAATTTGCTTACTTTGGGGTTAGATCAATAAGTGTAATTTGTCTCGGGAATATTTATTTATATTTATAAATATTAATATAGATGACAACCTTACTTGCAACAATAACGGCAAACTTGTCAGAATATTACTGGCTTGTGGTTTGGCTAGATATGTAAGGCTACTGTGAAGGTTCGCTTTGTCGCGATATAATCGGGCTACAGCGGAACTGCCATGGTCGCCAAACTGCGGCCCGCAGGTGATATTTGTGCAGTCCACGGCAAGGAAACAATAATATAATTATGATAAGCAATAGTAAAAATAGCGAACTAAAATTTACCAAGTACATATGTTTGGTAAGTACATAAGTTCATGTGTACGTCATATTTTCATACTGATGCAGGGTGGAAAAAAAGTAACATACCTCAAAAAGTATGTTACTTTATTTCCATAAGAGAACGAAAATATTTATGACCCTACATGGTTATGAATGAGTATTGTAGGTTTGTAATCTTGATGCGAATGAAATAAGAAGACAGTAGACCAAAATCAAATAATTAAAGGAACGAATGTTAATGAATTAAGAATTTAAGAAGAAAACAATCTAAAGAATGTTACAATATTCTTGTTTGCTCTGTCGCAAGCCAATACAAATATCATCTGCGGCCCGCAGTTTGATGGCCACTGATATTACGACGTACCTAAGCAATTGCAGTTCGCGGCAGACATCACGATAACGCAAATTTTCGCCGTATACCGACATATGTAGCCGCAAGGTAACTAACACATAAATAATATGTATTACTAATACTTGCTGTGGGCGTCTGTAGGTTGAAATGATGAAGCACGGATGAACCCAATAGAAACGAGGTCTAGTTAATGTACAAATCTTGAAGGTTATTCAAGTTATATATTTTAAACTGGCAACTTGATGGTAAAGTTCTACAAAATCTCGGCCGAGATCGGAGAAATCTTTCAATACAAAAAAAATAAGCAGCACCGCGACCGGCGAAAGGAAAGAAGTGCGAAATTAAAAATCAATTCAAAACATTTTCCGTTCCGTTGGGAATTTCCAAATACATAGTATATAGAAATTGTATGTAGAAATTTTCCCCCGTGTTGGTTTGGGCTCCTTTGAAGAATATACCAACTGCCGTTCTGCCAGACAGGTCGTAAAAAGAAACCGATTGGCTATTCGTGTCACTACCATCGTGGCTACTAGATGGTAAAATTCTATAACGTCTCGCAACTGTCACTCAAAACTGTCGCTAATTTCACATAACTAGTTATAGATATGGCAAAACTTATGTTTTTGTATATCCAACCTTAAGCGCAATATTTATAGTCTATTTTAAAAAGCAATGAAAAAAATTGACAGGATCGCGATCGACGCGATTTGAAATGAGCGCACAATTTAAAACCATGCGCTCATTTTTAGAGGACGTTTTTGAGACACTGATTGTGATTTGTGAATCTTGGGTTTATATATCAATGGTACTCTGAGTATGATGAGCAGACTGCAGAGCTCTGGACTGGACTGTATTTTATCAATCGTATATTCAAATACCAATAATTTTATCCTAAATGCTAAAGAGCGTTACACGAAACCTATGATCACGATGTGAAAACATTGTAGTGGCAAGTGTATTACTAAGTGTTAAACTCAAGTTTCATATTTTAATTACTAAATTATCAATAAAAAAATCAAAATAAAAAATGTTTACCCGAATAATTACTTTCTTTATATCTCGAATAGAATTTGAAAGTAATATTTTTAAAATAAGGAAATTCGTCCCTATCTGATGTCCCACGACACCACACGGCTTTTTTAATGACAATGAAGCTCGCTCTGGCAACCTGTTACGGATAACCTCGTATTTCTCCAGACGCCATTTTGTAGAATAAACCATCTGCCATTTTGTCAGTAAACTGCTTGTGTACTCTGATAGTTAAAGTGACTCGTATAGTTAATGTTCACCTTTTATGAACTCGGTAAACATTAATGTAACGAGGGCGCAATAGAACACGCTCACACTTATCGCGCACAGATACCATCGGTATCTTATCGCAACATCGTTATCAGATTTTATCACGCAGCATCCACGTGAATCTCTAGTATTTAAGCTTTTTTTTTATATATATATCATAAGATAGCAAACAAGCAGATGGGTCTCCTGATGGAAAGAGTCAACCATCGCCTATAGACACCAAAGATGTTAATGGTGCGTTGCTATCTTGTGGCGAGGTCTAATGCCACATGCATAAGTTTACCGGCTACCTTACCCTCCAAACCGGAACACGACAGCGACAAGCACTGACGCTATTGCGGCAGGAACAGCTAAGGCGGTGGTACCAGACCCGGGCGAGACAATGCAGAACTCTACCACCTAGTAGCCACGATGGTAGTGACTCGATAGCCAATCGGTCGCCTTTTACGACCTGCCTGGCAGAACGGCAGTTGGCCTATTCTACAAAGGAGGCCGGGACCAACACGGCGGAAAAGCTTAATGTAAACTCAGTTAAATTACAGTTTAATAAACACATTCATTAACCGATGTGTGACTGTCATTTAGTCGACGTAATAATTAACTATACGAGTCACTAGTCACTACCATTGTGACTACTAGGTGGTAGAATTCTGCAACATCTCAACGTATCGTTGAGATGTTGCATGATACATCGATTATATTACTAATATTATTAATGCTTCACCCTTCATAGAGTGAAGTGTTATTCGACTCTCCTGAAGATGCTTCGGTTGCGAAGTGAAACGTGCGTTGAGTACATAAATTGTGTGTTACTGCCTTTGCATCTGACATGGAAGAAAGTGTGGTGGAAGTGGGTGGACTATTGTGCCGCTGTGGTCTTCTCTAATTCCAGACTTTGGATAAGTTTGCCCTATTCATTACACTACCTTTCACCTCTCTGTTGCAAATCAGCAGTTCCATATAACATTTCGCAGAAAATTTGCAAATTAAATATCATAGTTGCTCCTTAAATTATTGATTTCCGCAAAGTAACGCCTGAATCTATTAAACATCGAAAACAGTCAAACTTAGATGTTTTACTTTAGAAAAAAATCTGTCTTAATATCGATGTTTTCTTATGAGCGATGTTACATCCCTACACCCAAACCCAGAAATACAAACATCTATGTACATTACACAAATGTTTATATACCTGTCGAGAATCGAACCTCGTCGATTCTGATTAGGTTAGGACTTGACCGACGAGGCGGCCAGTAATCTTATGATATTAAAAAAATAAAATTACCTACCTGTTTCTTTAAGCTACCAAACGCCGTATTTCTCACACTGTTAGTACCGCTATTTGTTCTGCTAGGTCCACTGTTGGCATTATTCTGATGCACCGATGTACAATAATTGTAAACATGTCTGTATGTTTATGTAAGGATTTATATAGCTCTTACTTTAGGTTTATTAAAAAACTAGCTGTTGCCAGCGACTTCGTCAGCGCGGACTTCGTTTACTCTGCTACTCCCCCGTAGGTGATAGCGTGATAATATGTAGCCTATATGTTGACCTGACCTGTTAGTAATATTTATGCATAATTTGAAGTAAATCCATCCTTTTTGAGTTTACCCCGGACATACATACAGACAAACAGACAAAAATTCTAAAAACTATATTTTTGACTTCGATATCGATTGTAGATCACGCCCCAAGTATTCTTTTAAAAAATATTCAATGTACGGTTTTGACTTTCCTAAGATTTTATTATATGTATAGATAATTAAGAATTATTAACCACACTCCGCTCCGAACTCCTCCGAACGGACCTGACGCATGCTGTCGGAGCCGGCTACCTGCCGCGGAGTCCGTTCAAGGCCATATGGATAAGTACGAAGCCGTTCAACCATCGCGGAATGTGAATGTGACAGAAATGTGTAATTCCAGTTTACGCATTTCAATTTCTTCCACCGCGTTGTTAAATTCCGTCCGGCACGGCCCGATGCGAGCCGGTCGGTTTGAATTAGACATGGCACATTTCACGCATCACTGGTTATATCACTCGTTATAAAATAATTTACTTGTCACTGCAGTTACATGCATCGAGAGTCGAGACCGTACGTTATATATAACGCGAGCGTGATTTAATTTCATGCGGCTGAAGTTACTACTTATGCTTATAATTCGCAGTATTCCATCGTGCGAAAGAGACAAAGCAAGAACACCGTGACACCCGCTAGAAGAGAGAATATTGGAACGAAGTTCCTTATCACGCGTTGTGAAAGGGGGCTAGACGGAAAAAATTCTTACGAAAAGTTGTCACGACACTTTTTGCTACAGTAAAGTATATTATATTTATAGATTGTAAGCTGTGCGGCGTGCGGATGTTTCTCTCTCTCTCTCTCTCTCTCTCTTATAGAAAACAAGCCAGATATTTTCATTTCTATTTCGCTTTGAACAGTATGGTGTCGCGACGATTATTTTTGTTGAGTGTATACAGGTTTTTTGTAAATAATAATAAAAGGAACTTCGTTCCATCCGGGTGTCCCTTGACACCTCTCAAGTTTTTTTTTTCTTTTTCGAAATGGCTTTCACAATTGACCTTATGGGTCGGTATTGCGTCACCGGGCTTTTGGGCGAGCAGAATGCTCAGCCAGAACTTAAATTAATATTGAGCCTATAAACGCCCGCGCTAACCGACCGGCCACAGCTACCCGCGGCGCGACCTGCGACGCGAAATGCGGCGCGGTGAGCCGCGCGTCCACTTGGGTATGCTACAGCTCGACTTGTTGCGACGGCGGCGGCGTGCCGCTCTGAGCTGTCACACCTATACTAGCTAGTACCAGGGTCGGATTTTGTAATACTATTTTTCTATATTCTTTTGAAGCGTAGTATATATTATCGTAACGTTAGGATTGTACGCAAAAATACCATTATTGTTGATACTTACATATATTACCTCATCATTAATCCCGCCATTCAGGATTTTTGAAATTATATTTCTTTAGGCGCGTAATATTTCTTTAGGCAGCGAGTGAAATTTTAAGATGCACGCAAATTACCGTAACGTAAAAGTTACAGGTTGTCCGCTAAATTGCTCATTAAGTCCCGAAATCCTTGACTATCCTTTTCCAGTCCTTTTATTATTTTAATGTAATTAAGTATTTGCATGCAATTAAAATCTATCAGAAATCAGAAATCAGAAGTACTTTATTCAATAAAACTTTTTACAAGTTATTTTGACACGTCAACATATTTTTTAAAAGCTACTACCGGATAGGAAACGCGGCCACTAATTATTAATGACGCCAAAGAAGTATAACTTCTCACCCGCGTATATAAGTACACGCACCCATTTTTTTAACGTATGGCAACGTAGACATTTTCCGTGCAATTTTAGTAACTATGATCGTTTTTGATGTAGTGGGCTGTAGAAAGAATGTATTTTTTATTAATATGAGTGAGATGAATGTATAGGAACAAATTTTGTTTAACGTAAGTAAACGTAACGTAAACGACATTAAATTGAGAAAATGCTGTGAAGTTTTGGAACGAAGTTCCTTATCGCGCGTTGTGAAAAGGGGCTAGACGGAAAAAAATTCTTACGAAAAGTTGTCACGACAATTTTTGCTATAGTAAGGTATTGTAAGCACAGAAATATCCAGCCACTTCCCTTTAGCTCATCCATTGAAAGTGAGAGTCTATCTACTATTTGATTGAGTTTCCTTTTTGCTAGTGCCAAATGTTCGACATTTACAGAATTTCGGCAGAATGTCGAATTTCGACGGACAATCGAATTTCGAACGAGTGTTGTGTGAATTGCGATCGAAATTCGACACTCGGTCGAATTTCGATCGGTTACCGAGTTTCGACCGTTGGTCGAATTTCGACCGGGTGCCAAAATTCGACCGTGGGTCAAAATTCGACCGGGTGCCGAAATTCGATCGTGGGTTCAAAATTCGACCGGGTTCCGAAATTCGACCGGGTGCCGAAATTTGACCGTGGGTCGAAATTTTACCGGGTGCCGAAATTCGGCCGCGGGTCAAAATTCGACTTTTTAAGTTTCAGTGTATATACTAAATTAAGTTTAATATTATTTTAAGTATAATATTAAAATAATATGTCAATAACCAATTATTTATTTAATCAATAAATCAGCATACTAACTCTAAATTAAAATTTAAAAAAACCGACACTTTTTTTACTGTCAGCCCACCATTTTACTTCAGTTTCACAATAACTTTAAGCGCAAAACGTAAAAGGAGCTGATGATCTTCGAAAGAGGATCCTGCAGCATAAAGTTAAAGGTAACCTTGACCTTGTCAAGCTCCCGAGGTCTCCAGCTCCGCCATATAACTCTATCAAACCATGTGAATCTTCTAGCAATAAAGGCTATATCAGCCCAATTCAAGTGTCCACTTTCCAGTTCCATCGTTATATTTTAAAAAACATTCAGCATCTAAGTGTTTACCAAAACAAATCAGACGAAGTAGCCTACACTCAGTGGCTTTTAACTGATCAAGCTTAGAAGATCACATGGACTTCCTTCCGCTCTATCATCAGATACTAAAAGCTATCCTATTCCACATTCCTTAAAATAAAAAATCAAACGAATCCATAATTGATCGTGTTGCTCAATTTTAATTAAAAGTTTCGATAACCTCCTTCCTGTTTCATCATAAGACCCTGTAAATCATTTAGTACCAGGGTATTTGTCAAAACAGAACAACTGAGTCCAATCTAAATGGGTTTTTCTTATTTAGTTTATAACTTACCATAGCCACCTTCGAGTTTGATCGTTAAATCCTAAGTCATGATGAGCATCAGATCCTAGAAATCGTCCAGTATCAAAATGTTTGTCAGTACAAGACAATTGAGCGCTAACTCAATAAACTTACCTTGTTGAGTTTAGAAGTTTATTATCTAAGCATTTTGCATCTGGATGTGAGAAGTTTCTATATTACTTTTTTTGGCTCCATTTTCAAAGTCTCGTAATAATGAAAAATATGTTATTGCAACGAAACGAACGACTCCAAACTCTACTATCTTAACACTTTCTATTTACAATAACACTCTAACGGCTCCATGTTCCATTTCTCGTCATTATGAGTACTAATTAAACTTAGTACTTATAGCAACAAAACCAATGACCCGAAAATTGGTTGCCTCGTCAAAACTCTACATTTGAGAGTTCTAGTCCCTATACCCAGGCTACATCATGATATTAGCTGGATAGTACCATAATATTGCATTGTCATTGAAATTACATAAGTTTGCCAAGTTTCGGTACAAATAAATATCAGGAAGTCAATGAATATGGTTTGCAATATTTAGAAAATCTTTTATTTACATACAAATATTGCTAGTTAAATAAAAGCTGATATCTTCGAATGAAGATATTGTAGCATCAGGTCTAGGTCACCATGTCATTGCAATATAATTGAAGTAATAAAATACAAAATTTAGCATCGATAAAGCCTTTACAAGTTGCTAAATTCCTTTCATCAAGAGGAAAAGAGACGGTGAGCTTTCAACAGCTGCACAGATTCTATTGAATCATAGCAAAGAACCATCTCGCAAAATAGGGATTTCAAGTAAAAAAAATCGCAACTAAATCGGACCATCCACCAGGGCGCTACGATGCACGGACAAATACACAGACATACCTCTGAAACTTATAACAACCTTCGTTTTTGTGTCGGACGCTAAAAATAGTAGTAAAAATTTTAATAAAATAAAGTAAGTATCCGTTGGTAATAATTTTGTGTTATTCTAATTCCAACCCTGGCTTACAAATGAATAAAACAAAAGTCCTCTTTTGTTTTATTCGCTCATCACACCGCGCGGCCGGTCGCGCGTTTTTCCGCGCCGCAATTCGCGTCGCCGGTAGCTGTGGCATACTTCATACAGTTTCCTACATTTGTTACCGCTCGCCGCACCGCCGGTCGCGCCGCGCGAGCTGTGTCCGGGCCGTAAGGGCTGTCTCCTGTGAGACCGGACCTCGGCTTAGTGCGACGTTCGGACTAGTGGTGGAAGGAGGAGTCGTGGCATTGCGCCCCGCATTAGGCGCGGGGCAGAGAGAATATGTTCAATATGTTATTTCACTTTACTAATCACTTATAAATAGTAATCACTGCGCGGCGATATAACACACAGAATAAAATGCACGCACTATGACAATAATCGTCACTAATAAAATATAACGGTCGTGATTTATCACCCTTGATATAACAGTGACAAAAAAACAAATAACTTCACGACTTGATAGTGAAATAAAAGTAGCTATAATTCCCATCGCTAGTTTGAATTGTACCATAGGTAGTAAGTAGCAACTACGTTTGAAATAGAAAAGGATACGTATATAGGGCGATATATCTGTTTTTCTCCATGTGCTGCCTATTGTATACTTGCTCTATTCCTTCTTTCAGGTCACCCCATATCTGTAAAAAAGAAAAAAAAATAAGTTGTATTTAATCTATTTAGGTTTCGGTACAAGTTATTAAAATATTGGACATGATTTCCCTGGTTTTCGAGGATATTTTTCCCCGTGTTGGTCTCGAGCACCTTTGAAGAATAAGCAAATTGCTGTTCTGCCTAGTTCTGAGGGTAAGCTAGCCGGTAAACTTATGCATGTGGCATTAGACCTCACCACTAGATAGCAACGCACCATTAACATCTTTGGTGTCTATAGGCGATGGTTGACTCTTACTATCAGGAGACCCATCTGTCTGTTTGCTATCTTATGATATAAAAAAACCTATTGCTATCTTATGATATAAAAAATGTGTATTTATTTTACGGCCCAAGTCAATAAAATATTGGGCATTATTTCGCTGGTCTACGAGAATATCGACACAACTAGAAATATGCACATTTTAGCATTTTAACTACTATACATTTTGCCATACTTTCAACATGTCCGAACCAAAGGATCATACCCATCCTAATTTTTACATCGATCTCTTTAGGACTATTTAAATAAAATCATTTCACATCTTTATTCACTAATTGAAACATCAATATAACATCACTAAATAGCATGCAACTGTTGTTAATTATTGCATGAAATTATTAACAACAGTTAACAGAATGTAACTGTTGTTAATTATTTGTAGTAAAATATTACTAATGACGCTGTAATTAGCGAAACCGATTGTTTGTTAAGTCGTAACTTAATTACAATAAACGCGAAAGTGAGTTTGTTCAGTAAGCTTTCGCGTCTTAACTACTTAACATCTCCATAAATTAGCACACATACATTTTATGGGTTGGGACCACCTAGTATCACATCGTATAAAGAGCCAACCCCCCCCGAATTTAAAAATCGAATGAACAAACAAAATGGCGACTAGTCCATCGAATAACAATTTCATGTTATAATATTTATATTTTTAAAAGAAGAGCCTAATGTTTAGAGCTCTTTACTTATTGTCTGTATCAAAAAAATGCACAATTATATTTCAAACAATTAAGTTTTACTATTGCAAGCTTCCGCACAAGCGGGAGACTGTGTTTTACTCTCAATTAGCCGCTCTGTATCGATTTCATAGAATAAAATCTTTGATATATCTTAAGTTAGGCACTAAATCAATAAAAAATATGTTTCAGAAACTAGATGTAGGAAATTATAAAGTCTGCATATTATTGGTTCGTATTTTTAAGTATTTTAAATAAATTATCTATGTGCAATATTTACTTTTATAAATGTATGGTATACATATAATTTTAATGACAGTTTTAGTATTTTTTGGATCGGAAACGCGGCCACACACTGAGAAGATCCGGCGGAAGAAACTTAGCGGGCTTGTCTTTTTTTTCATATCATTGATTTTTTTACATTATCACAATATTACAAAAAATATATATGAGATCTGTATGAGGAGCAATTAATCCCAGGCTTTTTTGTCTTCTAAATAATCTAAGATTTTATAATATCCTTTTTTACACTCTTATAGTTTCGGGAAGTTTATTGTAAAAGCGATTAAAATTAAATAACATTTCCTTTCCTCCAATAATTGATCTCGATTATATATTTTGTCACAAATCCACCCATAAACAAATGTAATAAGGGATGAAATTTATATGACCGACTATATCGACGACATGTAACTAAACTCGCGGGCGAAGATGCGCGGGTCGGCTAGTTACTTTATATTACATACCAAACAGTAAACTGGGCCAATTCCTTGCTTTTTAATCATATATCCGTTTACATTGGCGCTCTTCCAACAGTTTACATTAAAAATAACGCATACGAAAAGTGCTACTTAATATGCATTATAAATTTACAGAATCGAGCCAGTGACGCTTTTATCCATAGGCATAATTATCTGGTACGTTTAGAAATTTGCATTCTGAACGTACATGCAATTTTTCTACAATTTTAAAGTGTAGTATCATCCGGTTATTTTGTGGTGTGGTGTAAGGCGGTAAGGCAGTAGGCCTTACAAATTCTGACCGCAATACTAACCGCTGACCGCATTCGACATTACGTTCCTATTTGAAGGGCAAGCTTCGATAAACCTATATGGTATCACATCTCATTCACACGTATGGTAACGAAACAATAATATCTTTGGTGATTATTAGCTATGGATTTTCATCGTCAGGAGAGCTATTTTTTTTATATATCATAAGATAGCAAACAAGCAGATGGGTCTCCTGATGGAAAGAGTCAACTATCGCCTACAGACACCAAAGGTGTTAATGGTGCATTGCTGTCTTGTGGCGAGGTCTAATGCCACAAGTTTACCGGCTACCTTACCCTCCAAACCGGAACACGACATTGACAAGCACTGACGCTTTTGCGGTAGGAACAGGTAAGGCGGTGATACCAGACTCGAGCGAGATAATGCGGAACTCTATCATCTAATAGCCACGATGGTTGTGACATGCATAGCCAAACGGTTGCCTTTTACGACCTGCCTGGCAGAACGGCAGTTGGCCTATTCTTCAAGAGCCCGGACCAATACTGGGACCACCTTTCTTGCTATCCTGTCTTTAACACTTGCTTTTCTTATATACATCCAAAACAATATTGCGCCATAAAAGTTAAAAAAATATTCATACTTTGCTTTTTTTTTTTATTATTGTACTTGAACAAAAACTGAAAAATCCACGTCATGTTGTTAATGTACAACAATTATCATAAGTATTTTTAATTTCTAATTTTATGGCGTGATATCGTTAAGTATGTATATAAGAAAGGATCACATGAGGTCCCGGGTTCGATTCCCAGGTTGGGCACATAAAAAAAGTGTTTTTTCAGTTTTCTGAGAAACACAAAGTTGCCCGGGATTGGAAATTCCCGATTGGCGATAGGCTTGCCACCTATCACATCGTGGGACCAAGTATCTTCGGCTAATCGTGGGTGCACTTGTTGTACCTCTGCCTAACCCTTCGGGGAAATGGACGTGAAGATGTATATAAGAAAGCCTCCACGAAGCGAAAATTTTTTACGATAATTATTTAAACATCATTTTCCATTTACAATTAAGACGGAAGTACGAGAAAATTTTAGTAGACTACAATCGTTTAATTTGTTGAAAAATTTATGTTAAGTAAAATTTCTTATGGAAATAAATTATCTATAGTGTTTAGAATACATCATATTTTTTTTTAAGAATTTTATTATTTTATTTTAATTGTTATATTTATTAAGAATAAATTAAAAAAAGAATATTCAATACCTTAAATAAATTAATTTATGTGTTGTAATCACTTTTGAGGCCGTGCGCGCAACCTAAAAATGTCGCGCGGAGACCCATTTTTCAGCGTTAAATTAAAATTATGAATAATGGAGATAGAGTTCCGGGTATTTCAGAGTTTTTTCTTGGAAATTTCCTCCTTATTCCGAATCTTTTTTTGATTTTTTTTTAAATATTAATAGTTTATACTAGCAAAAAGCAGAGCTTTGTAAGGGCTCGCAAAGTTATACTATCTAGTAATATTGTTAGAAATGTATTTTTATGAGAATTACATCTTTTAATGTATGGACTTTATTTATTATTATCTAATCTAAAAAACTCAGCGTATTTTCACCTAAACATTACATTTGCATCAAAGGCCCGCGTCGTCAGGCTTTGGACTAGGAATATTTGGTTTTTGTTTGTTGGTATTTTCAAGGAAAAATATGTATTAAAAATGAAGATTGATCTTATAAAAAACACATTTTTGACATATTGCTGAAATAATTTGTTTTTTTTTTCTAAAATCAGGAAGTTCCTGGTTTTACGTCGATTTACGAAATCAAAATCAAAAAATGTTTTATTTAAATAAACCTTCAAAATTTTTGGACTACGCAGGCACGAAGAATTGACGAATACATTTTTCGAATTTTTCTCTCAGAGAAACCCTCGGAGTTCGATTCCAGAATCAGGCAAATGAAAAAATGTTTTTTCAGTTTTCTGATAAAACAACTTTACCCGGGATTGGAAAAGTGCCCTACTGGCGATAGGCTGGCCACCTATCACATTGTGGGACTTAAGTATCTTCAGCTAACCGTGGATGCACACGTTGTACCTCTACCTACCTCTTCGGGGATACGGGCGTAAATATACCTTTTTTTAGCTTTTTACCCTCGCCTTCGGGCTAAGATTGGGAATTGATCTCAATACAATATAAATCAATTAATACATCTGTACTGTTTCTCAATAAGCATATTGTGAAACTCTCTAACGCTCTATTCACTCTGTTCCCAGCAAACATCCCTGCTCTAGACCTAAATTCTCCTTGTGCCTCCCACAATATTACTTCAAACTTCCCTTCTCTTGCATTTTCCTTTCAAAGATTTTATCATACACCTTCGATGCCAAACTGATCAAACTGATGGCCCTATAGCTATTGCAGTTTATACTTGAACCTCGCCTTTATACGAGAGCACGATAACCGCGCGCCGCCAGTGAAATATGAAGAAACAATTCATGAAGTAGGTAGTCTCTTAATAAGTTCAAAAATTCTAATAAAAAATGTATCTTCTATCAATTTTAACTCGTTAATTTAATAAGAGATGGCGTTAGTAGTAATAAGATTCTAATACAAATTGTACCTTCTATTTTTTTATTTTCATAAAATGGTATTTTTGTGGTAGATAATAAATCTAGACTTTAATATAAACTACCACGTCGAAGCTCAAACCTAAAAATGCGATATTTTTTCAATAAACTGTACCACAAAAGTGCATAGAAAGTGGCCTAGTGTAGGGCTCGCTTCGCTCGCCCTGATAATAGTGGCAAAAAACGAAATGCTATTTTTTTTATCTTTAATTATTTATAAATTTTGCAATTAACTTATTTTATGCTAATACACGCCTTTAGCACAATCTTCTAGGCGTCATTCCGGATACAATGAGCTATCGTATCTCTATTTTAGACCATTTTCACTTGTCGAACAGACTATAGATCCGTACTATAACTCTGGAATTCTGGCTATAAATGCAAAGCTGCACTGATAACCGAAGAAACTGCCTTGTAAGGCGTATCAATTTAATTGTAATACGGCAAAGATCATATCATTGACAATCTACACTAGATTAATAATGTTAGAAAATTAATTCTGCCAATAAATTGAACGCGAAGTTCCAATTGGCTATTTCATAATCGGTATTTTGTCGCGCGTGTTTGTTTACCAAGGATTTAAATATCGGTGTCGTGGTAACGTTTTTGCTCGCGACATGACATAGCGTTATTTTCAGGCATAGCGTTATCCAAAAATGATACAGAATTTGTTACTGCTTAATAACGTTATTCATTGCGGTCTATTATATACTACGAATTAACGTTATGGTATAATATACCATATTATGGTATTATGATATTGTATTTGAGCGCAAGTTAGCGAACCAATCACGAAACAACATGAAACGCGAATACATATCGATAGTATAACGTTATTTAGCGTTAGCAATTTCGTTCTGTTATTTGAGTAGCGATACAAATAGTGACAGAAAATAATTTCGTTACTGAGGTATCGCTACAGCAGTAGTAGTAACGTTAAGTATCGTAAAATAAGTTCCGTTATCTGATAACATTTTAAATTCTTGAAGTTTATAGCTCACTAGATTGGTCGACACTAATTCTTTCGGATTATTATAAGATCTATTAGTCTGATGTGTCAACAGAACAATTGGTCTGTTATTAGATTTAGTCTAGTCTGCTGTAACTATACATACACCTATGTATAGAGCAGACTAGACCTCTACTCAATACATACACCGTTGAAAATAGTCTATCTTTTTTTAATTTGCAGTAAGCACTAATGCCTAAGCAAGATGAACTTGATCACAGTAAAAAATTGACAGAAGCTTGATAATTCGCGATTCAAAGAAGTAGTTGGCCACACATCGCGACCAGGGATGTTACGAATATTCGCATCCGCATCCGCAAATGCGAAATATTCGCATCAATTCAGACATCTGCATCCGCATCAATCAATGCGGAGTTTTTACGGATGCAGATTCAAATTAAAAAGTGACAACATGTAAAGAAAGTGGGCGGAGCTAGAGTGGCACGTGCCTTTGTTTTGGTAATTGCTATTATTGCATTCATTCAGTAACTGACGATGTTTTAGAAATAGGATTAAATAAATAAAGCATTAAGTTTAAATTGATATTCAGTTATTTATGCACTAAACATTTTAATAATTATCCCTTTAAAATCCGCATCTGCATCCGTATCGCATCCGCATCTGCATTCGCGGATGTCAAAATTTTTGCATCCGTAACAACCCTGATACTCGCAATAGAACGGTAATGTAGCCACACCATTATTAATTTGTATTCTCAAGAATAGCCGACACGCAATAAAACCATCAATCATTTTAACTGGCTCATTATTATGTAAAAAGGTTATGTAAACCAATAGGGTTAACTGAATCAAATCTGAAATCATAAGCATATTAAACTACTTAACCGGTATCAAAAGGAAAACCCATTTCAAAGGAGGAAGTTCTGTGTATTCATATTATTACATACAACAAAAGTATCTTCACGCCCGTACCCCCGAAGTAGTATGCAGAGGTTACAACCAGTGCACCCACGATCTCGTGTCCCACAATGTTATAGGTGGCAAGCCTATCGCCATCCCGAAACTTTTCGGATCCCGGCCAACAACGACACCGGACCGTTAGGCTACAGAGGCGATATACAACCAGTTATAAATTCTAAGAGGTTGCCTGTGGCCGAAATTCGACCATAGAATCTATACATATAATAAAATCTTAGGAAAGTCAAACCTGTACATTGAATATTTTTTTAAAAGAATACTTGGGGCGTGATCGACAATCGATATCGAAGCCAAAAATATCAGAATTTTTGTCTGTTTGTCTGTATGTATGTCCGGGGTAAACACAAAAAGTACTGCATGGATTTACTTCAAATTTTGTATGAATATAACTAAAAGGGTCGGGTCAACATATAGGCTACATATTATCACGCTATCACCTATGGGGTAGTGGCAGTGCGGAGTAAACGAACTCCGCGCGGACGAAGTCGCTGACAACAGCTAGTAAACAATTAAATATCTTTTAAATTAGACAACAGAGTTTAGCCGCAAATAAAATAGTACCTCTACATGTGTGTATCATGTATTTATATATATTTATATATACATAGTATCATGTATTTCACATGAATGTAGTGTTCCCCCGTGTTCATCCCGGGCTCCTTTGAAGAATAGGCCAAATGCCGTTCTGCTGCGTGCGTTGCTCGAATATTACTTGTATGTAACATTGACCTCTATTAGTCTCCATCTGTGCCTATGTGTTATTTAGTCGTGTCTACATTTTGGCTGCCAACACATTTTCCACGTGTCGGTCTATTAGGTGGTAGAATTCTGCAACGTCTCGTCCTAGGCCACTGCCGTTCTGCCAGGCAAGTCGTAAAAGGCAACCGATTGACTATGCCAGACACTACCATTACATATTCCTGTCGCAATAGCGTCAATGATTTTCATTGTCGTTGATATTTTTTTCTTGATTTCAGCAAGCATCGAACTCGGTATGTCATGATCTGAATAGTTTAACCGTGAGACCACAAGCCAGTAATATCAGTAGGTATTTACGTCATAAATAAAACAACTCTGTAGATAAACCCAATTGTAACGATGTCGTAAATTTGATCGATCACAATAGCGTTAGGCATTGTCGTAGGTATGTTACGTGTTGTTGGAAAGTTATCTGTTGTAATCACCAGCTGTTATTTGCGACGTCCGCGTCGTTCGCGTTTCTAAAAATCAATACTTTCTTTTGCTGAATCAAGTAAAATTTTTTATAGTATAAGATAGCAAACAAGCAGATGTGTCTCCTGATGGAAAGAGTCAACCATCGCCTATGGTGTTAATGGTGCGTTGCTATCTTATGGCAAGTTCTTATGCCACATGCATAACTTTACCGGCTACCTTACCTTCCAAACCGGAACACGACAGTGACAAGCACTGACGCTATTGCGGCAGGAATAGGTAAGGCGGTGGTAGCAGACCCGGGCGAGACAATGCAGAACTCTACCACCTAGTAGCCAGTAGCCACGATGTGACTCGTGTAGCCAATCGGTCGCCTTTTACGGCGTGCCTTGCTGAACAGCAGTTGGCCTATTCTTGAAAGGAGCCCGGAACCAACACGGGGAAAAAGGTAATGAAAATAAATAATGAGAGCATCGGTGTAAAAATGGGTGAGAAAAGACATGCTCCGTTGGTTCGGACATGTTGAAATAATGGCAGATGAATGGTTAACAAAACAGATAACTATACAATGTAAATAAAGATGGATGTAGGTACCGGGGGAGACCAAGACTGACGTACCACGATCAAATCAATCGGGTGATGTCCGAAGGTGTTGTCAAGAGTCGCCGAAACCGGCGTGTTTGTATGAAGAGAGTTATGAATGTGCAGGAAGCAAATCTGTCTGGACCATGACATATGGCACTCAATTCTCTCTGCCTACCTCGTAAGGGATTTGGCGTGAAGATATATAGGCAGAGAGAACCGAGTGCTATACATCACGATCCTTACAGGCTTGTCTCGCTTCCTCAACATACATTACTCTCTTCTCTTCATACACACACGCAGGTTGCGAAGACTTGACAACACCTTCGGTCCGCATTCGATCAATCAGAGTGCTAAGTGTGAGTTTTTCTTTTCGCATTCGATCATGAGCACGTTTCGAGTTTACTAGGAATTTGTATGTGATTTGTACAGCGCCACCTAGTGGTAAACTGGTTTCTCACGTTTACCACTAGGTGGCGCTGTACAAATCACATACAAATTCCTAGTAAACTCCAAACGCGCTCACGCTCGAATGCGAAAAGAAAAAACGCACACTTAGCACTCTAGTGGCAAACAGATTGACGGACAGACAGCGGAGGCTTAGTAATAGGGTCCCGTTTTTACCTTTTAGGTACGGAACCCTAAAAAGGATTAAAGATTTATAGCATTACAGAGAGATAGTAAGGAGGACTGCCATAGAATGTTTGTTCATTTGCATTTCAAATAGGTGTGGCTTCTTGTATTATGAATAACTGAATGTTTGAATAAAAATCTGTCTGCATACAAACACGGTAAACGAACACAAGAATAATATGATTTGATATACTTTAAAAACAACAAAGAAAAATATCGACACGCAGGATTTAAACCTGCGACCCTCTCCCTAAAGCCGGTACGCTCTACCACTGAGCTAGGTGCAAATCCTGCGTGTTGATATTTTTCTTTGTTGTTTTTAAAGTATTTCAAGTTTTCCCAAGCACGGGGTGAGTGCTATAACACAAAAATAATTAGAAACACGAAAGTACTGATCATGAATTTCATCTGTAAAGATGCACTCATTTAAATAGTTATACGTATGGATACCTAGCGATCAGTACAATCGACGGAATCGATCATATAGCAAAGAAGAATTACGTCACGTCGAGCCTGTCGACACTAGCTCAGTGGTAGAGCGTTCCTGCTTTAGGGAGAGGGATTGTCTTAAAAAGGAATCCAAAGTTTTACCCGTATTAATATATAGATAAACGTGATCGTTTGTAAGGATGGATGAAACATCCATCCATCTATTCATACATCCAAACTTTCGCATTTATAATACTAATATAGCTTGGTAGGATTATAGCATTAACTTAGCTACAAGGCTTCACTCGTGGTAAATTCGATTTAATCCGCTTAAAACTCGGGGTAGAAGTTGACGAATAAAGCGTGATAAAGTGAATAGACGTTGATTACTAATCATTCGCACTAATCAACGCCTGTTTACATGAGTTTTTTGCTTACTTAGCACCTGCATTAAACACTCGCACTCACACTAATCAAAGTGTAAACGGGGCCTAAGAAGTGTTTTGTGAAACAGCACAAGTGCATTTACATAATTGGAGACACTTTTACTTTAGAAATATGCTTGAATTCGATTAAACAAGAGTAGAGTACTACAGCGCTTCGCGTAGGCGGGCAAAATGAACCCACGAATGCCAAGAGAAACTTTTAAAAGTTTAATGGCATCTGTATAAATAAAAATTAATTGCCACATATGTTTGTCCGTGCGTCATTTCAAAGCGGCTGCATCTATTTGCTTAATTGTTAAGTTTCCGCTAAAGGAAGTTACTGATTTCACCGGATCTCCACGTTTTGAGATCCTATGAACCTTTTTCGAATATTTTCACTATGACGTTAGGACTTTTGTATGTATGTTTGTTGGTTTGTATGTATGTATGTATTTGTGTTTAGTTCCAACCGATCAAGCTGTTCTAAAGTTAGAAGTTTACGTACACATACAAACAAACAGACATACTGAGAAAATTCCTAGGACCTAACACGTGGAAGTCTGAAGAAAACTCGATTTTCGAAAATGAGGATGAAATCGGTAACTTCCTTTAGCGGAAGGTTAAAAAAAGTTCCGACTGACTGATATATCAACATGTAGTTGAAGTTCCGACCGGCCAGTTGACCAGTAATAGATTTATAAATGCTTTTGTAGCGATGCTGTCGCACGTCCGCATCGATAGTCGGGAAGCGATCGCTAGCAGTGTGCTCTCGCCCTCATAACCACGATTTAGTTGCGATGTAAACGCAATAGTGTCGCGCTTTTTTCGAGGCGCAAATGCGATTCAGTAACGGTACAAAAATACCTGCGATCGTTACAGTTGCAAGATGGACTCCGCTAAAGCAACATTATTAGTCACAACGAAAGCAGCGTCAATATTTATTTATTTATAGGAGAACCAACAGCTAATACATTAAAAATAATAGCAATTTGCACATAGCAATATTAAGCGTTACAGTTACTCACGTATAAAGTATCATAGTCCCGTATAAAGATATTCCGACATCGATACAGTCACAAATAGAGATGGGTTAATACCGATATTTCTCAAGATTAGGTGATACTAATATATTCACTTTGAAATATTATAATGTCTTAACTAATATGTCAGTATTAACTAATATTTCACTGTAATTTGGACCTTAAAGTAATATTAATAAGATCTGATACTGATACGGCAAGAAAATATCTTAACTAACATTTCACTGCAATTTGGACCTTAAAATGAGAGAAATAAGATCTTATACTGATATGGCAGGAAAATATCTTAACTAAAATATCAGTATTAACTAATATTTCACTGTAATTTGGACCTTAAATCAACATTAATAAGATCTGATACTGCAGGAAATACGTCCGTCTCATTCGTACGTACGACGCAGCGTATCGCGAAGATATTTTAATACTTTCACGAATCCGACGGGCGCCAATCTAGTGAATCCGAACTATTCCGAATACCGAATGATATTATCCTATTCATTTTGAATATCCGTTACAGATATTAGGCGAATATGAAATATTAGCATATTACAGTTCGCCGGATTACTAATCCACGAATCCTTTCAATATTACTAATATCTTAGCAAATACTAATATATCAGTCACACCATTAGTCACAAAGCATTAACGCGTTGGTATCGCTAATCGCTATTGTAGCGCGTTGCAAATGCGACTAACACGTGTTATTAGCAATGCCGCTTACTAAACGCGCGACAGCATCACTACAAAAAGTCACCATGGGCGAGGGGGTCTTATGGGTTACCTACCCTCTCTGTCAGCTAATAAAAATGTTTTTTTTATATATAAAAAATAATTTAAAAAGGTATTTACCTGGTCTAAGTCAATCTGTCGCATTGGCAGCTGCGTCCTCGCGTTAGACGAATTGGAACTCATCTTGCCCTCAGCTCATTAAATAATACCACTATAACCAAACACAATTCATACAATATAAAAAAATACACTATCACTGTGAGATCACAATTATAATAACATAATTTCTATATTTATGCTTCTGAGATACTCGTTTTCTGAAACAAAAGAGATTAATTAATTTCATTATTTCATTAATTAATGTTAAAACATGTTAAACAATTATAACTTTTTAAATGGAGTAAAAATGCGGCAACCGATTACCCGTTTCCTATCCCGAGATCCGGAACGCTGCATCAGATCCTCACCAAATTAAAACGGGACCACACGGGAGGGTATCCTCTCAAACAAAAAAAGAATTTTCAAAATCTGTTCATAAATGATCGAGTTCTGAGGTAACAAACATAAAAAAATACATACAGCATAATTGATAACCTCCTCCTTTTGGAAAGTCGGTTGAATAGGGGCCTAATTTATGGGTCATTCATAAAAGTATGTCTTGAATAAGGGCTAATACAGATAAACACGAAACGACCGATTGGCTATACGAGTCACTAATATCGTCGCTACTAGGTGGTAGAGTTCTGCATTGTCTCGCCCGGGTCTGGTACCACCACCTATTCCTGCCGCAATAGCGTCAGTGCTTGCCGCTGTCGTGTTCCGGTTTCGAGGGTAAAGTAGCCGGTAAGCTAATGCATGTGGCATAAGACCTCGCCACAAGACAGCAACGCACCATTAACACCTTTGGTGTCTATAAGCGATAGTTGACTCTTTCCATTAGGAGACTCATCTGCTTGTTTGCTATCTTATAATATAAAAAAACAACGTCGTATCGTGCCGGGTTCTTACAATCAACCATCCTTTTTCGTAACAGTAACTATTTGCAACATCAAACATGTTAATAATAACGAGGCGTTTTGGACATTTGGTAATTAGACATATAAGACAGTTTGAGTTTACGCTTCGTAGAAAATGTTACTAGTCGTAAATCCCGTGTTTTCCGGACTCCTTTGAAGAATAGGCCAACTGCCGTTCTGCCAGGCAGGGCGTACAAGGCGGCTGAACGACTATGCAAGTCACTACCATCGTGGATACTAGATGGTAGAGTTCTGTCTCACCAGGGTCTGGTACCAACGCTTGAACTATTCCTACAGCAATAGCGTCGGTGCTTGTCACTGTCGTGTTCCGGTTTGCAGGGTAAGGTAGCCGATAAACTTATGCATGCGGCTTTAGACTTCGCCACAAGATAGCAACGCACTATTAACATATTTGGTATGTATAGGCGATGGTTGACTCTTTCCATCAGAAGACTCATCTGCTTGCTTGCTATCTTATGATATAAAAAAACCAAATCGAGTCGTATTACTGATATTGGAACCGGATATTACGGTCGGTACGGTGGGCCGGATGAACCCAAAAGCAAACTAAGCTACGTATTGCACCAAAAACAACATCAGCACAAAAAATATTTGCTAGCACATCAAATATGAAATAAAATGTGTAGGTACCTTGCCGGGTACCTGTAATCAACGATCCTTCATTCGTTGCAGGGACCATTAGCAATCAAATTTATAATAACGAGGCGTTCCACAAGTCTTTTGGACCATTTGGTAATTTGACATTAACAGTATCAACTAGCTGACCCTAACAGCTTCGCCCGCGAGAAGCTTAACATGTCGTCGATATTGCTTTTCATACAAACTTCATCCCCTATTTCAGCCCCTTAGAGGTTGATTATTGAAAAGAAAATTGCCTATGTTTGACCCTGGATCTTCAACTATTTACATGCCAAATTGCGTAAAAATCGTAACAGCAGACAGACAGACTTTCGCATTTATAATATTAGTATAGATTTAAGCTTACGCCCCGTAGAAAATATTAGTACTAGTAACCAGTAAATAAAATGAGTAATTTTACTGATAAAGGAACCAGGCATTAATCGTTGATGTACGAAGTCACGTAATGATATACTTATCTCGTTATAATAAATAAATAGGTACGCATTGATATAAAAGAGAAAGATACGTTACGTTCTTACATATATCGCATTCACTAAACTAGGCTCGGCAGAATACATATACACCGACACTCACACACATCTGAGTGCTAAGTGTGAGTTTTTCTTTTCGCATTCGATCGTGAACGCGTTTGGAGTTTACTAGGAATTTGTATGTGATTTGTACAGCGCCACCTAGTGGTAAACGTGAGAAACCAGTTTACCACTAGGTGGCGCTGTACACATCACATACAAATTCCTAGTAAACTCGAAACGCGCTCACGATCGAATGCGAAAAGAAAAACTCACACTTAGCACTCTGTTATCACAATCATAAACATGAAAACAAAGACAGAGATAGGGCGGATACATTCGTACGAGCGAAATAGTGTTAGACCGCGCGCATCGTCGCCATGTTTACGGTTGAACAAAAACAGAGATAGGGCAAATATACTCGTACGAGCGAAATGGCATTAGCCACCGACCGCCTCATCGCCATGGTTACCGATAAACAAAGAAAATCTTATTTTTAAATAAATTTAATGTTTTAGCTGTACTTACGAATAGAAAGTAATCCCATGTGTCTTATTTTTTTCCCTTGAGTGATTATAACACTGGGTAAATACACAAGAAGGTATTTTGATGCGTGCTTAATGGCAAAAACAATCGGAAAGTAGAAGCGTTTCATGTTACGATGTCCCGCGTGTGACTGAGTGGCATACTATAATCACTGTGTACACGGACCTAGTTTTGTAGGACCAGGCGCTGTGACTAGGTAACATATCTTCCTCTTTTTATATCAATGTAGGTACGTTATTTTTTTCAACCGAAACTAGTTTAGTTTTGACCGGTCCTTTGCGTTGGTCAAGTGGTTAGCGAACGTAATACGAATCCATGGGGTTCGGTTTCGATTCCCGACAGGGACAAATATTTATAACATAGATGTTTGTATTTCTGGGTTTGGGTATTTATTATGTATGTAACAGTATTTATATAATATGTATTTCTATGTATTAGCACAGAATACCTAATAGCACTAACCTAGTATTAGTATTGTTGACTAATACAGATAACACAATTAAATAATTTGCTTACTTTAGGGTTAGATCGGTTGGTGTAATTTTCAAGCGATATTAGTTATTATTATTACTAATATCGCTTGAAAATATCGGTAGGGGACAGCTGGCACGCACAGAGGTTTTATCATAAGATAGCAAACAAGCAGATGGTTCTCTAGATAGAAATAGAATATAGGATAGAAAGAGAAACCATTGCCTATAGACATGAAAGATGTTAATGGCGCGTTGCTACTGTGTGGTGGGATAGCAATGCCACATGCATTGGTCTACCGGCTAACTTATCCTCCAGACCGGAAAACAACAATTACAAGCAATGACGCTATTGCGTCCAGACTTTATAAATATTTTATTATAATAATAATAATTCTTTATTATATTTTATTTATAAATATTTTATTTTATAAATATTTTATTATAATAATAATAATTCTTTATTTACTGCTCACGGGGAAAGTATACAGAGGAAAGTATGACAGTTTTTAATAACAAATTAATCAAGGTGTGATTAGTACACACTTAAAAAATTAGAAGTTTCCTTGTGAGCGTCTGGAGTCTGAACTAGGTCTATACTATCTACGTCTACGTCTGGAGTCTGAATAGTCTTGTGGCGAGGTCTAATGCCACATACATAAGTTTACCGGCTAACTTATCCTCCTAAACGGATACGCCAGTGACAAGCAATGACGCTATTGCGGCAGGAATAGGTAAGACGGTGGTACCAGACCTGGGCGAGACTATGCAGAAATATATCACCTAGTAAAATGGTATCAGTGCTTGTTCTTATTGTGTTCAAGTTTAGAGAATAATGGATTTGGTGTCTATAGGTGACAATTCAGTCTAGAGTCTAGTTAACTAGTTATCTAAACCTTTGCTTTCAAATGTCGTAATAAACATATTTTTAGTATTAAATAGTAGAGCATCTTCAGCCGGAATCCCTGAAGAGGTAGGCAGAGGTGCACAAGTGCACCATGATTAGCCAAAGATACTTAGCCCCCAAAGTGATAGGTGGCAAGCCTATTACCAATCCCAGACAATGTTGTTTATATCAGAAAACTGAAAAATCACAGTCATTTTGAATTGCCCGACTCAGGAATTAAACCTGGGACTTCATGTGATCAACTCCAACACCGGAACACTAGACCACAGAGGTGATTGCCTTGCCTTGCCTTAGTATTAAAATATGTTATAAAACATGCCTTAAATATAAGGAAACAATGAATCTAAGCTTTGCCTTACTAAGATGTATTCCCAAGGTTGTTATTGTCTTCAAACTTGATAAGAATTGTTGCATTTGTGACATATTTGTATATAATTATATGAGGCAATTGCTTAACAAGGTTAATTGAGATTATAATAAACAACATGTGAAATAGAAACTTTGTGCCCCATTTGAAGATAATTGACAACATTTCATTTTTTAAACACCTTTATATTATATTTTTAACTTAAACTAGATTGAAAAATTAAATACACGTATTTTTTATTTTCTCAAAATTCATTCATTTTGATATTTATTTTAATTCTTAAAGTTCTTCTCATTCTAAATTGACATAAGTGCCAAATGACGTCATTTATACGGCTGAATGATGCTACGCCTTTGCTTTTTGTGACCCTTCAAAAAAGCACTTGTCATCTATGTATATATATGTCTATTTATCAAATAAACATCAAGTACTGTAAATCATTAAAATGTTGATTACATTTAATCATATTTCTATAAAGCGTTCTAGTTTGCAGTAATATTATTGCAAAATATCAAATAATTCCAAGTGCTGATTACAAATAGAGCAGAGTGGAGTCGCTGAAGCAGGTCGTTGATAATTTTCTAACACAAATAAACAATACGGAGAGTGGTTAAGTGAAAGATTGACATATTTGACATTATCATATGATGACATTCCAATTATACTTTTTAAACTATATGTTTTAGTAAAGCGAAGGTATTATCTTATTCTGCCGTATAAGTGACGTCACAGCATGCTTTTTCATTATAATGCTTTTTCGCCAGTATTGTGTAACAAAAAAAATAAAAAATATGTATTATTAATCAGGATTGAAAAAATAAAGAAATGGTATTTTTATTTTGGCTACTTAATATTTCTGAAATGTTGTCAATTGTGCAGACTCAAGAGTATGAAATTTTACACAGTTATAATTTATTGTTACACTATTGAATTACCACTTGTACATTAATTTCACTTCACAACTTTATATCTGATATATCACTCAACCGGGTCCACTTTTAAGGCATCTTCAGGATGTAGTATACATTATTATTATAGTAATTAATATTATGATAATCTATTAAGTATATTAGATCTTGAAATGCTCGATTGAAGATGATTGACGTGAAACTGGTTGAGTGATATACCAAATATAAAGTTGTGGAAGTGAAATTAATATACAAGTAGTAATTCAATTGTGTAAAAATAATGGAATTTCACCAAGTGCTGACTATGGAAAGTATAGAGTTATAATTTATATAAAGAAAAAGTTCAGATCACTAATATCCATACCAATACAATGTGAAAGTCTGTTACACTTCCAGAGCTAAGCTGCTGAAACAATTTTGATGAAATTTGGTATATAGTTGAAGGTCGAGGCCCAAATGTAGAGCATGAAATTTTGTATGAAAAACTATATAGAAGACATAACAATCCATTCACTGACAAAGCAATGTGGCTCAGCAAGATTTTAAATAATATGCATTAGATATTATTAAATAAAATAAGTAGAGACACAAATGGCATTTTAACACAAATGGCATTTTACCACACATGTCATGTTTTTTTTTTATATGAGCTAGCAGACGAGCAAGCGGCTGCCCATGGACATCTACAACATAACAGGAGAAACACTGCAGACTCTTAAAAAATTCATTAATCCGCCTCTTAAACGATCCAATGTCACAATGTCCAGGAAACACAAACATAGGGAATTCATATAATAATTTGGTGGTACAAACTAAAGTTCCGACTGTATATATTTATAGGCACAAAGATTGTTTTGTTATATAACTCTATTAAATAATATAATTGTAAGATAGAAGGGCAGAGTCCTCTGGAACCAGCATATAGTTGCCTATAAGTGGACTCCAGCTTACTTTTGTAATTTTATAGTTATGGTTAACGCAAATAAATAAATTTATTATTATTTTTATTATTATATATGTATATTTAAGGTTTTGTTTATTATTGAAATCTATTATCAAACCTAAAAGAGATTTTATTTTTTAGTTTAGTCAAACTGCATCATTGTTTATTATAGATATTTTTTTAACATTTATAGAAATTAGAATTACAGTTGAGTTTTTAATAGATGATGAACACTAGATAGAATAAATATAGCATCATCATCAGGTACTAAATACACAGCATAGTACTGTGCCTAAAGGTGAAACTGGTTAGTACACATTAATTATTAGAATGATGTAAAAATATTATAGCATTGCTAACTTCTCCTGATAAGCAGAGATAATTATCATCACTAGACAATAATGATTTCAGTGGTGGGTTGATAACTATGAATAAATGTTATGTTTCAGGAATTTAATGAGGCATTAATATTAATTGGCTATTTTAACATCTTGCTTATCTTAACATCAACAACAAAATAATCACACAGTGGTACCCAAGAGATGGAAGAGAGTTAGACTACAAAGGAGGTGGAATGATGACATTAGACAAATTGCGGGAACTTGCCATCTGGCAAATGGAGACGCAAAAGTGGAACAAAAGAAAAATTTACGGGTAATTAAAGCAATATGGTCATGTCCAAAGGAAGGCTATAATAATAATCTTAATATCTAAACCAGAATATTTCTACTCATGTTTGAAATACAAAAATGTGAGAGAGACCTCTCTTGCTATCCTAACATCTAAGCCAGAATATTGCTTGTCCTGATTAAAATCAACAGGTCCTACGAAAGTTGTTGAAACTTAAAAAATGCTATTTTTGTTTTATTTATAAAAATGACTCCACTTTTATAGACCTTTTAATATCACAAAGAATAAAAATGAAATTTCTATTAGAAGTTGGATTTATCTAATAGAAATTACATTTTTATTCTTTGTGTTATTCAAATATGTTTAAAAATGGAGTCATATTCATAAATTAAACAAAAATCGCATTTTTTAAGTTACGATAACTTAATGAAATACGAAAGTGAGAGAGATCAGGTTTGAAAGACGGTGTTATTGAAAAAATGAAAAAGAAAGGTGAGATGAGACATGTAAAAAGAATGGCAAATAAAAGATTGTGACATAACAGATATAGAATGAAAAAGTAAATGTATGTAGACAGGAAGATGCTAAGGTTTGTGGGTAGCATCAAAAGTTTACCAGTTTGTAGGAAGAGAGAGATAGAAAGTATGCATGTGACAGAAGGAAAGCCGTTTTTTTTGTACAGGATCAGTTATAATAAGTACAAACAGTTGTTTTGCTATGACTATTTGCTTTGCTTGTTTGCTATATTATACGTATGATCAAGTGTGAGTCGGGCTCGCATACCGAGGATTCGGTACAAAACTTGTAACCTTAGCTACTAATGAATGATGATGAATGGGAAAACCGTATAGTTAGGTTTTGATTCCTTGTGAAATCGCAAAAAACATAAATGGTCATACTTTTTGATCACATTTTTGTGATGTAACTGAAAATTACCAACTTTTGGATATTTCCTTTACATGTGCTGTAAGACATTGCTTCTTGCCAAATTTAATTCCAGGTCAGTGGGAAGTACCCTATAGATTATGATTTCTTTTTGAAATCGCAAAAAATCTTAAGTATACAACATAAATGGTCATATCCAAGTATTTGATTTAAATTTTAACTTGACACCTCTATGTATTCCCAAGAAAAAGTTTCTTGACAAACGGGTAACAAAGTGATCACAAAAGGGTTCAATTTTTTTCTAATGTTAGGTACGGAACCCTAAAAACTGATAAAATTAAATTATATTTTCATGCCTGCATACTACTATGGGACATCAAAAAGCTATGGATGTACTGACATTCATAAGAATTAGTTGATAATATCTACCAAATAGGGTGTGATTTGTCATGAAGGTATGTTAAGAGATATGTTTTTCTTTTCTTTTCTTTCTTTTCAAAACTTCTTTTGAGAGAACAAACACTTTTTGTGTTTTTGCACAATTCATAAAAATAGATTTTTAGTAATGTCACTAAAAATCTTTCATTTAACATTTCATTTTCATAAGAATCTTTTATTTTAACTAAAAGTATTTAACAAGAAATTATATCATAGATGACAATATTAGTCATTGCTTTATAAAGGATTCAAAAATATTGCAATGATACATTTCAAATAAATAAAACTTTTTATTTATTCTTTAATAGTGTGCAATAACTGCAAGCATCAGATGATGGAGATTAAAAACCCGATGTTAAAGTTTTTAATAAAAACTGTTCTGAAGAATGACTTTTTGGCTCTAAACTGATTTTTTTCAAAAACAACAAAAAAACAGCCTTAACTTTAGTAAACAGTGAATGAAATTAGTTCTTACTGAAAAATCGCCTCTGTGGTCTAGTGGTCCGGTGTCGGAGTTGACCACATGAGGTCCCGGGTTCGATTCCTGGGTCGGGCAATTCAAAAAATGTTTTTTCAGTTTTCTGTTAAAAACAATGTTGCCCTGGATTGGAAAGTGCCCGGTTGGCGATAGGCTTGTCACCTATCACATTGTGGGAAAAAGTATTTTCGGCTAATCGTGGGTGCATTTGGTGTACCTCTGCCCACCTCTTTGGGGATATGGGTGTGAAGATACTTTAAATGTATAGAAAAACCTGTTTTGTTGCAATTTAGGCTAAAATACTAAGTAACTTTTGAATTAATCATGTTTTGTTCCAAAATGTATATTAGAAATTGGTATTCTTTTAAACGGCAAGTCAAAAATCTTTACGTGGGCATTGTTCCTGATTGATTGCTTAAATATTTATATAATTTTATTTATGTATTTGCTGCTGTGGTATGAAGACATAAAAGAGTATTTATATAATATATATTGGTAACTATGTATTTAAGTATATATTTGTCTATAGTTATGAGTATATGTATTTTATTCTTATATATTTAATTATTTGTATTCATGTAAATTCAATATGTGTATTTATTTATATAATTATATTATATATAAATTTATGTTTTAATTATGTGTTTTAATTGTGTGAGTTTTGTTTTCACATAACTAGTGTGTTCAACTAGTACTAAATTAAGTTTCAATTATTATTTTCTTCTTTCTATGTGCACCCCTTGTGCCCTCTCTGTACTCTTTGGAGGTTGACTGGCAGAGAATGCTATTGGGCGTTAAGTCTACCTGTGCAAAAGTATGTGTGCAAAATTTAAATAAATGAATAAATATCATTTTAAAGTGGAGTAATCTACTTTTAACGAAATCATGCTTTTTACCTTCTCCAAACCCGAACACAACAGCGACAAGCACTGATGCTATTGCGGTAGAAATAGGCAAGGCAGTGGTACCAGACCCGGGTGAGACAATGCAGAACTCTAGCACCTAGTAGCCACGATGGTTGTGACTCGATAGCCAATCGGTCGCCTTTTACGACCCGCCTGGCAGGACGGCAGTTGGCCTATTCTTCAAAGAGGGACCGACACGGCGATAAGTGTGAAAATTGAGTCTTAATATAAATTTATAGCAATTTAAAGCAAAAAATTATAAATTTAAAACAAATCTGGTCTCTTACATTAAGTAGAATACCTGAAAAATAACAATACTAGCCTTATAAATACCTTTGAATTTCTATATAATGGAAGATTCCTTTCATTTTTTATTTTATCTTATGTTTATACATGTTAAAGCTTTGAGATTCTATCTCAGTTGGAAATTGCATAAGCAACATGATACTAGATGTTTCAGTTAGATAGATGTGTGGTTGAGATAGCTCTCTTGTCTCTTGGTAGGAGCATGAGCTAACATGTGATTAGTATTTAAAGCTTAATCTGCTATTTCCTTATTCCTTCCCATATTCTCATTAGCATTAGTAAAGAATTTTAACCCTAGTCTGTCATTCTTACAAGTAAAAAAAATTAAAATTATAAGGGTAATAATTACCATAATGTCTTTGAAAACATATTAATCTGATATTGTATGTGTGTGATACTCTTGTGTGTTTAATCTTTTTTTTTTGTTTATTGTAGCATATGTTATAATCAAAATTAAATAGCAAATCATTTTTTACTATTAACTAGATATGTCATAAAAATAAAATATGCTAAGCTTTATAGACTTTCTCCACACTCTAAAAATGCTCAATATGTAAAGCAGTGTTTTTTAAAATGTATACATAAAGTTAATAAACTAGTGGAACTGCTATTACACAACTAAAAACAAAACCATGTCATGTTAACAATAAAAGATAACTGGATTTTATAACTTACCAAACAGTAAAAGCTTGGTCAACCGTAAACTGTGTCCTAAATGCTAATATCCAAATAGATAGTTTCGAAAAAGAGAAATCACGAAGTCGACCATTTGTAACATTTCTACCCACAAGAAAAAATAAAAAGCGGGAAAACAACACGTAAAGTCGATAGCAAATGTTTCAAAACGAAAAGTAAAAGTATTAACAAAGGAATCAAGATTTTGCAATCAACAAGGGCAAGTATGTAGCTTGTTTTTTTTTACTTCCTACAACTGCGACGTACCTTATCTATTTCTTTGTGAATTTTTATATGGCACGCATTTGAACTTGCACAATCACAATATTTATTTAGAACAAATTAACTGTTCTCAAAAATATCACAATTCTTCGAAAGGTTTACTCATGGTTTTTTGAACAACGTAAATCACCTGAATTTACCTGTCAATTGACAGATGATTGTTATACACAAATTTTAAAGTGACACGCTATGCTCAAAATTACCAGCAAAAATAGAATACTTTTAATTCGGGATCATTATACTTACGTAGCAAGCACCAGATTTACACTGTCATCGACCACATTTCACTTCAATGTTATCACTTCACAAGCCTATATTTGTTAACACCAAATCACTGCTTAATAAACTGATTACTTTATACGTTATTTTTTATATCTCATTCCTAACAAGGAATTTTTAATAGGCCCTATTTCGTTAAACACTTCATGCGACCGTCGTCAAATCACAAATAAAAGAAATCTGAAGGTAAGAAAGAGATTTCCTTTGTTTGAGTGAGAAAACAATATTCAATATTGCTTAATGCTTTGGCTTCTTTTATGTTGACATAGATGGCGTTTAGGTGGATCTGTTATTGTTGCGTTCACAAATAAAATATTTGTTACTTCTTAGTTTTACCCAAGGTTTACCGTCTAGTTAGAATATATAGCTTAGGCCTTAGAGTATTGATCTACGACGTCATGAGTCATGACTCTCATAAAATACATAAAGCGTAGCAGAACACTCGTTCGAGAAAGAAAAAGTCACAACATTGATTATTTGATGTTAAAGATCCCTTTTTTCAACTTTACATTTCATTATTATTTGGTTTATCAAACTAAACTAAGAAAATGCCTTTGTAAACATATTTTGCAAATTTTGTGTAATATTGTTACTAAGCAAATATTGGTAATAAGGTTACAAATACATTGAAATAATTTTAACAGCACTATTTATTGTGTGTTCTAAATTTTTTTTTTAAATATCTTCACGCCCATATCCCCGAAGGGGTAGGCAGAGGTACAACAAATGCACCCACGATTAGCCGAAGATACTTGGTCGCATAAAGTAATAGGTGGCAAGCCTATCGCCAACCGAGCATTTCCAATCCCGGGCAACTTTGTGTTTCTCAGAAAACTGAAAAAATACTTTTTTTTATGTGCCCGACCCGGGAAGCGAACCCGGGACCTCATGTGGTCAACGCCAACGCTGGACCACTAGACCACAGAGGCGACTAAATTTTTTACAGGCAAAAATTATTAATTACGAGATAAATATATCTTACTTTTTGGCTTAACAACTTTTTCACATATGTGAGTGGTTACGCAAAAAGGGACCTGAAGGGATTGGAAACGGTTTTTTTTTTTTTGATAAATTCTGATTCTATGGTCCTTCATCTTTGTTTTGTTCTAATCAAAATAATTTTAGGTGCCGTAGTTTTTTTTTAATGATTTTTTATGTAAGCCGAGGCAGTTTTGAAAATATTACACCTTATACACAACGCACACTAGTTTCTTTTTCTAGCGCGCACATAAAGACAAGTAAAAGACGAATAAATAAATCACCAATAATACAGCTATCGCAAACACGTACTATTTCTCACTGACGAAGTCGCTCACTAACGACACTAACATAAAACACCCCGCGCCTCTCTCATTTCGACTCAACATTTTAAACGTGATTTACTCGAAATCAATTATTTTCCCTTGAGGTCCCTTTTTGCGTAACCACTCACATATTATTAATACGTAGGTCACACTATAAGTTTTGCGTAACTTAAAAAAACAATATGTTACAACCAAAAATTATGTTTATTGCTTTTCAAAATAATCTCCTTTACATTTTAAACATTTTTTCATGTGATCGAATCATTTTTTAAAACAGGACGACCACAGATCGGAAGGCATGTTTTCTAGGTGCTGATTGAACGTTATCACTGCCTCTTCGGAGTTAGTAAAAGTAACATCTCTCATGAAATCTTTGATTTTGGGGCAAATACAGAAATCACAGGGTACTAGGTCGGGGCTCTGCGCAGGATGAATGACGAGATGTACTTTTTCGGAAGCTAAAAATGACTTTGTTTTGTTGGCCGTGTGTGAAGAAGCGTTATCATAGTGTAGGAGAATGTGGATTTAAGGTCGTCTTTCGCGAACTTTTTCTAACACCCGGGGTAAACAAATGGTAGAATACCATTCGGCATTAACTGAGAAAAAAACGCGATCATTTTTTTACCAACATTTCTCGCCTGTTGTTAACCTTTTCTCATTTTAAACACCCATTCACTAGATTGCGGTTTTTTCCGGGTTCAAAACAATAAATCCACGTTTCGTCTTCTGTGATAATGTCATAAACAGCATTAGAATGTCCGTGGCCGTACTTCAGTAGCATCTGTGAGCACCATTCCACGCGAGCCCGCTTCTGCTCCGCTGTCAGTTCATGAGGGATCCAACAACAACAAAGTTTCCGAAATTTCAATTCTTCGTGTAAAATTGTCTGAATTTGGCTCATACCTATCTCCAACAGTCCTCGAATTGTCTCATAGGTAATCCGGGGGTTTTCTTCAATTAAATGCTTAACAGTAGCTACGTTATTTTCGTTGACGGCAGTTGAAGGCCACCCTTCACGAAATTTGTCATATAAAAAACTCGACCTCTTTCAAATTCAGCAAACGCCACGCCATCTAAAGAATATTACGCACCATTACCATTTTTGTTGTCGATAGGCGATGGTCATCTCTTTCCATCGGGAGAGCCATCTGCTTGTTTGTTATTTTATGATAAAAAAGTCTATAGGCGTTGGTTACAAGGATGTACATATCATAGGAGCCGCCTGATTGATTGCAATTCTATAACAAAAAAATACATAATAGGAGCATCAAAGAACAAAATATAAATTCCGTGTGGAGCATTTATATATGATTTCTGTGTGGAGCATGATCAATTGATTTTGATTTACACGAGGGAGATTTCATTTATATGGCAGCACCACAATCATTGCTAGCGACGCCCTCGCCGGGTCAAATAAGTTTTTGGCATTGTAAATTAGAAATAACCAAAATAAACTGAATTGCTAAAACGTGGTATACTTTGTTTTTATTTTTCTCTATTAAGATAAAAACAAAACTGGAAATGAGGCAGACTGGCAATTGGTCTTAATATAATGTCTGGAAACAATATATATTATTAATCTATATTAATATTATAATGCGAAAGTTTGGATACCTATTTGGATGAATGGATGGATGGATGTTTGTTACTCAATCATGCCAAAACTCTCCCAAAAATCTATATTAATATCAATATTATAAATGCGAAAGTTTTGATGTTTGGATGGATGTTTGTTCCTCAATCATGCAAAAACTACTGAACGGATTTGAATGAAATTTGGCACACAGGTAGATGATAACCTGGAATAACACATACTCTACTTCTTATCCCGAAAAATTAGGTGATCCCGCGAGATTTGCCAAAAACATTTATAATGCAGTAGGATGCACGCTTCAGTTAGTATATTATAAAAATAATATAATATTATAAATGCTAAAGTTTGGATGTTTGGATGGATGTTTGTTACTCAATCACGCTAAAACAGATTTAAATGAAATTTAGCACACAGGTAGATGATGACCTGGAATAGCACATAGGCTAATTTTTATCCCGGAAAAATTAGGTGATGTCGGGGGATTTGCAAAAAATATTTGTAATACAGCGGGATACACGTGCAGCTAGTATATTATAAAAATCATAATTTACAAACTATGCACTGACCCTCTGAATAAAGAAATCTATGGATGGATGGATCTATCTATAATAATAATAATAATAATAATTTATTTCTTTCAACTTAATCTATTTCACATTAATCAGTGGTGGGGGCACTCCTTAAATACCTGTGTTAGGAGGCCCCGCTCTTCTATACAAAGTTAAAGTTTAAGATTAAGAAGACAATTGGATTAATTAAATAATAGTAACATTGCAAGCAACATCTAATGATGCCGTTAGAGAATCATTATTTTTCAAAATTAAAAATATATTATAATTTATTACATTTTTTCAGACTTTAAAATATGGTGTATTCAATTTAATTTCTCAATTTATAATCTAAAATAAATAATTTATTATACTTGGTTTGTGCGTGTGTGTGTTTGTGAGCGTGTGTACATGTAGAAGTGTGTATGTGTGAGTGTGTGTGTATGTGTGTAAATCGACAAGAAAGGTTTAATATTTACGTTTATAAGATATGACTAAAATTACGATATTGATAGGAGTGCTTCAGTTTATTCATAAGTTACAGTTTTTAGCCAGTTAGTTAATGTTATTTTACAATTATATTTCTTCAACATATATATATATATATATATATATATATATATATATATATATATATATATATATATATATATATATATATATATATATATATATATATGTATATATATATGTATATATGTATATATATATATATATATATATATATATATATATATATATATATATATATATATATATATATATATATATATATATATATATATATATATCTAAAAGTCTATTCAATTTGTTATAAAGAATGGCAGATTTATTATTATATTGATTGCCAGCAAAAAAAGTTTTAGTTTAGTATGTAGTTGCGACTATGTCAGATCTCCTCTTTAAAAGCATTTTGGGGTCAAAAATTAAGTTTTTATGTACTCTAAGGGTCGATAATAAAATATAAAGTTTTCTGACTGATAAAACGTCACTAAGATTATAAAGGTCTACAGTAGGATACTTAAATGGTTTAAAATACATTACTTTCAAAAGAGCTCCTTTGAAGAAAAGGCCAACTGCCGTTCTGCCAGGCAGGTCGTAAAAGGCGACCGATTGGCTATCGAGTCACTAACATCGTGGCTACTAGGTGGTAGAGTTTTGCATTGTCTCGCCCGGGTCTGGTACCACCGCCTTACCTATTCCTGCCGCAATAGCGTCAGTGCTTGTCGCTGTCGTGTTCCGGTTTGGAGGGTAAGGTAGCCGGTAAACTTATGCATGTGGCATTAGACCTCGCCACAAGATAGCAACGCACCATTAACATCTTTGGTGTCTATAGGCGATGGTTGACTCTTTCCATCAGGTGACCCATCTGCTTGTTTGCTATCTTATGATATAAAAAATAAAATATATAATACCTATCAGAACGGCGTTGGTGTAAGTGTATAACTTACGACATCAAAATAGCTGTAGAAGTGTGCTGACTGCTTAGCATGAGTTCACTAGAGACGTATTTAAAAGCACTTTTCCTTTGTCTTTCTAAAAATTCTTATGCAACGGTGGCGCACGCGTGACGTCAAATGGATGATTTTTGATGGACACTTCTATGTATAGATCTAAGGTTCTCCTTACTATACTTTTCCTCGTGTTTGGTCCTGGGCTCTTTTGAAGAATAGGCCAACTGCCGTTCTGCCAGGCAGGTCGTAAAAGGCGATTGAGTGGCTATTGGCGTCACTACCATCGTGACTACTAGGTTCTGCATCGGCTCGACCGGGTTTGGTACCACCGCCTTACCTATTCCTGCCGCAATAGCGTCCGTGCTGGTCACTGTCGTGTTCCGGTTTGGAGGGTACGGTAGCCGGTAAACTTATGCATGTGGCATTAGACCTCGCCACAAGATAGCAACGTACCATTAACATCTTTGGTGTCTATAGGCGATGGTTGACTCTTTCCGGAGGAATCAGGAGACCATCTGCTTGTTTGCCCTCTTATGATATAAAAAAAAAACTTCTTAGTTCTTTGTTTTAATCAAGGAAGTTACATTCTACCCGGAATGCTTACACCCGCTTCAAAATCGTTCCGAAGAGTACCACGACATGAGTGGAGTGTGTTTCTTTCTACTAAATAAAGCGCCAATCGCCATGCGTAGTTTGCAAATTACTACTAAGTAATTCTACTAATTTGAGAAACAGTTTTTGCATTGCATAAGTAATTACGTAATAATTAAAATAAGCACATTTTAGAACTCACTATGTTAATTACAATACATTTTATGCTAATGTATCTATCAACGTGTATGAATAAAACGGATTTAACGATTAACGAATATATAAAAATCTACCATCCGAAAGTTTTATTTACACTGGCAATGGCAAGAAAGGGACAACATCCACTCATGTCGTTGTCTTGCTCAGAACGTTTTTCCCCTCTGTCATGTAAGAAACAAATATCAACTTTATTCGGATCGAAATAACGCACATTTTTATTTTTCAATATTGCTTCGTAGAATTCCAGTTATCGTATATAAGTTCCTTGGTTTTAATTCAATTTAATGTCAATTGTCACTTGTCATGTCAGTTGTCAGTCAACAATTGTTGATTGTTTGATATTTTGGCCCTTGGTTGTTTAACAAAGATTTTTATTAGATTTTTTTCATAAATAAAGTTGTTTTGTGTAAAACTTAAAAATACAACGATGTGTTACGTTATAATAACAGGTCGTAGTCTCGCATGGATGTTACTTAGTCTTGGTGCATTTATGTTAATTTTAACCGGTATAATGACGCCCAAGTGGCTATTAGGTCAACCTATTGTGTTAAATGATAATAACATAACAAGTTTCTATGTGCGAAGTGTAGGAATTTATAATAGGTATGTTGTATTATCCATTTTTGTAGCTTTATGTAGAAGTAATAGCTTTTCTTTCGACATGTAAATTGAGTTGATTAACAACTACGTTATTTTTACTAATAATACAAATTTATTCATAGAGTGATCATACAATTATTAATAATAAATCAATATCGCTGGACAAATTACTTACACATGCGGCAAAGACAAATGTTTTACCATCATAATCTACGTATACACATGTGGCACAACGAACACGGGTACTCTTGTTCAGCACTTTAAAAAGTTACAACCATAAAATAACTTGGTGTAATTTTAAACCAAACTCTTAAGCTTTAAGACCCATGTTGATATATTGATCATCAACTGGGGCTTGAGAAATCGTTTAAGCTTTGCGCCCCATAAAACGTTTTACTTAATATTAAAAGGTTCGCTCCTATCATCTCCTAGTATAAAAATAAATAATAGCACAATAAAGAGAAAAGAATCGGTAACATATTTAAGTTTGGTCATAGAAAAAAATTATACTTTTATAAATCATATTAACTATATCGGTGAAAAGGCTAAACGGAATTTCTTATCCTTTGCGGGCATATCTACCTCGACATGGGGTTTAACGTTTAACACTTTAAAGATAATTTATAATGCAACGTATTTGGGTTGTATTTATTATGCTTGTTCAGCGTGGGCTGATAAAGTTACGAGTGGTGCGATCCGGCGCAAACTACTTCAAAATCAGCGTCTAGCACTAATATTTCTATGCAAAGCATATCGCACTGTAAGCTCTGAAGCTTTACCCGTTTTATCAGGCGACTTACCATTAGATTTAGAAATTCAGCGTCAGGCTTCAATGTACTACATTTCTAGGAATTTTACCAACCCAGAATTTATCAACTCGCAAACTCAAACAAAAATATGTCGCCTTTTTAATCCTGTAATCGACGTTACTAACGAATTGATTGATGAATGGCAGTCGCGTTGGTCTTGCTCAACTAAAGGATGGCATTGATATAACTTTTTCCCATACATCTGGGATCGCTTAAGTAAAACATGGATAGAAATAGATCATTGTGTTGCACAGTTTCTCACTAGCCATGGTAATTTTAAAGCTAAATTATTCTCGTTTAAATTAGTTCCTTCTCCTTTTTGTGAGTGCTCTACATTAAACTGTAAATATGAACAAACTGCACATCACATTCTTTGGGAGTGTAATCTTTGGCAAAACGAACGTCACCAAATGCTTGATAGTATCCAATGTATATCCGGTGTAATTTATTACTCCCGCCTTGTGGGTACATGTGGGAACTTCCGTGCCTTCAAACGATTCTGTCACACTTACTACTGGAAGCAAAATTAAGTAGGCCATTCTGGTAGGTCCCTAATTTCCAAACTTCCGTGGTGCAATAGCAATCAGGCTTAACCTGATTGTAAAAGTCTCATTTCGTAGCATTTTTATGCTTTTAATATTTTGCTGTCTCCTGCTAAAAAGGGAGGGAAACAGGATGTATTTTCCTACTCCTCCTATATACTTCTGATTAATTTCATTGCGGGATCCAAGACAGCTTAGCTTTTCCCCAGGGCACCCTGAGCTCTCAACTCAGAGGTTATCAGGACGGTTGCTGCTGTTGATTCTGGTTTACAGAAGTTACAGTGGTGGGAACGAGAGGTGGGCCCATTGCCCTTAAAGAAGCCCTGAGTATCTGTTGGTAATAATGTAGATTATAGATAGACTAGACTAGACTCTAGATTAGACTCTTGCTAATGCTGATTTTAGAATGATGTTCAGTACCCTTTACATTTTTCAGGTGTATACCGATGTCAAGTGATGCATATAACTGTGCACCATTCTCCTTTTATGGTCTAGCTACCGATTCTTCTGTGTATCCATCACCTTGGAAAGCAGCCATGTTCTTTTTGTCTTTATGTGAGTTTATTTATATAACTATGTGTTTTTATATCCTAGAATAGTTGCCAAATGTGGCCTTCTAGAAAATAAAAGATTGCTGTGGAGAGATATTAAGTATAACATGTAAATTATTTATTGTTGTAATAATAATAACTAGAAACGACCGTGTGAATAAATTGCACTAAGTAATTTTATTAAATACTTCTTAAGTTGATTTGAAATTGAACAAAAAATTACCGACCGTCAATCATGTAGACGTTTCAAAATTAAAGCTGGCAGCGTTGCTGTATTATGTCCTAATATATCTATAAAATTTTAATTTTAATTATAAAAACAAAAGCAGTAATGTTTTTTTTTTAGTTGTTGATGCTGGTAGAGCAAGAAATTATCTATAAAATGATATAGAATTTATTTGGAGTAATTGTGAGGTTTTCTCTAAAAAGGGAGGCAAACATCTTAACCCAGAAATAAATCTATGCTCATCATACAAATCGACACGTCCCAAGAACAAAGTCGTATCTGCAAAACCACCAAATTACAATATATTTGTTTGTGAGAGTACATTGTACATAAGATGATGTTCACTTGAGCATTTCCAAAAACAAAAGACCAATAACTATAAAAAATATATTGTCTTTTGGCTTTATGCGTGTTTAATGCGAATTTTATTATAAAACTAATTTCGTCTGATCTCTCCGTACGATTTTGTTCTTGGGACGTGTCGAAATGCCTACCCTGTTGGGAATCACACCTGAGTCCCATTGATTGTAAAGTCAGGTGGTTGACTACTCAACTAATGAGGAGGTTCTTATATATGCTGTGATGGAATGGAGAAAGTCATCTGCAAGTCAGCAAACAGATATGTTTTAATCCATTTAATTTAGGATCGGGAGCAAAATCTTACATGACATTTCAAATTAAAAATTGCAATTGAAAGAATAACTGAAAGACAAACAATCAATATTTATAACATTAGTATGGATGTGGATGTCAATAAATTTAAAAAGTCACTAAATAAAATGTAGCTAGTTGACTTGCAGCTTAAATAAAGTGTCTTTTTGTTTTTTTATTAAACCTATCTTTTTTCTTCAATTGTTAATGTAAAGAATTGGTTAAAATCTGGCATCCACCACCTTATTCCACTAATATTGTAAATGCGCTAGCATGTATGGATAAATTATTAATTAGCTTTATTTATATTTATTACCTCTGATAGCATCTAAAGCTGCTGTTGCTGCTGGTTGTGTTTATCACTAGAAGTAAGCTGTAATCGTTATCAGGTCTGTAAAAATGTGTTGATGGGAATCACCACTCATTTCACTAACCGGCAAATGAAATTGTGATGAATCGGAAAGTCTAGATGTCCTGTTCACTCTACCTATCTTGTGTGTAATGAATGAACAGGGGTGATGTTAAATTTTAATGGAAATTAATTTTTACACTTTCCAGGTGCAGCAATACAATTTGCAACAGTATTAGCTGGGGTGATGGCATGTTGTGTTCAATCAGTGTTTAAAAAAAGTGTCATATCTTTAGCTGGAGCAACACAGGCGTTAGGAGGTATGTATTTTTGAATGAAACTTTGGAATGAAATTACTAGATTTTCCTGGTGAATTTTTATAATGCCTTTTTTTGACAAGCCCTGTATGCCCGAGACACTGTACCCGTTGTGACTTACAAAAACTAATGACTACTTAGATGGATACGATTTTACACCAATTAGTGTATTGCATCAATTGTGAATCTAATGTTACTCATGGAAGAAATATATTTTAATTCTTTAAGTACTTGTGTTAATTGTCATCAATTATAATAGAGATGGGTATTTACTGCAGTTGTTTAAAAAATGTTACTTACAAAGTGATTGATGTGGTATAAAGTTCAATATTCTAATAAATAGTTATAAAAAAGTGTAATGTTGTACACAAAAATATTTATGTAAATATTATCACAATAGTTCAAGCTACCTAAAATAACTAAAATCAATTCCTGGTTTTACTGTCCGTATTTAGCCCAAAGGTCTATACAACGTGTTTTATGTCCTTTAGGGGACTACAGAAACAAGAGACTAGTTATAATAGTTAGCTGCCCGACTCCACAAAAGAAAATGAGACATAATCTTTTCTTCACAAAATGGGACATCTGGTCTTATTAATAATAATAATAATAATCATTTAATTCAGGCAACATGGCCCATATTATAAATACCTTATAGACTAACATACATATTAATATAATATACTTAAAAACTACACTTTGTCACGTATTGACGGCGACGTAACACGCACTTCATTCCGGAGTCTCCCCCGGAACCTTCGGTAGACTACACCAGTCGGCCAGAATTCCCCCACCTCAAAGGTCGACAGGAGATGCGTCGCACACACGGCAAAATGACCACTTTAGGAGGCCAAAAAGCAATTTATGAACATTACAATAGAGTCTAAATTAGCTTGTATTTTTTGAGTCAGGTAGTCATTCCATCACAATGCTCATAAGTCGCCTTTGTTATGTTTATAACAAATGAATACGAGGGTCCGGCAGGTAAGCGAAGTAATTGTACGGTTAGTTGTTTTCTAAACCGTCAACTAACATCACGCATTATTTGTTCGTCTCGTGTTTAAAAATCAACAGTGGTCAAAAATATGGAATCTACAGGTATGTACATTTTATTAATACAGTAAAATGAAAAATAATGTAATCGTAGGTATTAAAATATTATACTGTGGTTCTAGATTAATTTCTCTTTAAAATTGGTGTTTACTTAGACCTACAAAAAAAGTTCCGCTAGGTACCGCTTTCTGTCTTTGATATTTGCATTTAGTGGTTAGTGGGCCGTTATTATTGTGAATTTTGAGAACTCATATCAACTCATTGTGACACTATCCTCTTTTATTTACAGGTAGTCAGAGTGATTCAAGCCACTCGAAATTACATGTTAGAAAAATGGATCTGATTTTAGTACTACAAAATGAAAACTTTTATAAATTATCATCGTCTAAGTGTGTGGAACGATTAACTAGTTATATATTGGACAATTATAGTGATTATAAACAATCAAAAGACAATGCTTTACAAATAAAACGTGTTCTCAAAGTGTTTGTTTCGAAACTGTTGAAAAAATGGAAAAACTCGAATTGGAAGATTGAGAGATTCACCAAATACAATTCAGCATGGTTGAAAAATGACTTGGTGTTGCCAGCAGTGAAACCCGTGAGCAACGTTTCAAACGTACAAAGTGCTAAAGGCAGACCATCAAAATCTTTCGAAGCGAGCTCTGTACGAACAAAAAGAAGACGAGTTCAACCAATTGTTGCCAAAACAAGTCCAGAAGTATTGTGTGCTGCTGCTCAAGCTAGCCTAACAAAGAGCGGGAAAAGGACTGCTGCACAAATGGTGAACCTGGCATTGACTACCAGCCCACGCAGATACAAAAGCATAAAAAAAATTCATGATACACCAATGACTTCTGGTATCACACCTTACTCCCCTGAGGAGGCTTTAGCTTTCATCATTGACTCTGACATGGGTAAAGAAGATTACATTCACATGCAAAGAGGGGCGAAATCTCGGGGCGCCAACATATATCCTGCATACAATGTTATAGCGCAAACAAAGAAACAGTGTTACCCTGATAATATAAAAATATCAGAAACGGAGGTCCAAATCCCCGTCCAAGATATTCTTGACCACACAATAAACAGGCTTGCAGATGTACAGCAGGATGTACTTCTTTTACACCACAATCACGAAGAGAACTCACCGATTGAAGTGGTGTACAAATGGGGTCTTGACGGGAGTGGTGGTCATTCCATATATAAACAATGTTTTGCAAACAACTCATTGTATGGTGACACTAACATTATTTTGTGCACTATAGTGCCATTACAAATGTCAGAAAACACAACAACGAATGGCAAACAGATAATATGGCAAAACCCTAGTCCCTCCTCTTCAAGATATAGCCGCATTATTCGTCTGCAGATTGAGAAGGAAACAAAAGAATCTGTGAAGCTGCATTATGATGAAATTGAAGAGCAAATATCAAGGTTACAAGTCACGAAAGTAACTTTTGGGGACAAAACATACACCTTCAAACATCATGCTGTATGTACAATGATGGATGGCAAGACTTGCAACGTTTTAACCAACACATCATCAACGCAAGCTTGCAACATATGTAAAGCAACACCCAAGGAGTTAAACAACATAGATTTGCTTATGAGGAAACAATACTCCAAGGCTCCGTTCAAGTTCGGCATATCTGTGCTCCATTCGTACTTAAGGTGTTACGAGTATCTACTTCACATCTCGTATAAAATAGAGTTGCAACAATGGCAAGCCAGGGGCACAGAAGCCAAAGATAATATTAAAAAAAGAAAAAACAAGATAACTGAAAGGTTTTACAAAGAAATGGGATTAGTGGTGGATCAACCGAAACAAGGAGGCGGGAATTCTAATGACGGAAATACGGCCAGGAAATTTTTTGCTGAGCCTACAAAATCGTCTGATATCACAGGTATAGATACGGAAATCATCAAAAGATTCGCCAATATCCTAAGCGTATTATCATGCGGATTCAACGTAAATCACGAAAGTTTCAAACATTACTGTATTGAAACTGCAAAAATGTGCATTAACAGATATGGCTGGTACAAAATGAGTGCGTCTGTTCACAAACTCCTGATACACGGAGCAGATATTATTAAGGATCTACCACTACCTGTGGGTTTATTTTCAGAAGATGTGCTGGAAACCAGCCAAAAGGAATTTAAAAGCGTACGGCTTTTCCATGCAAGAAAGACCTCCAGGATCCACACCAATACCGACATTGCGCACTGGATGCTTATAGCTTCCGATCCTATAATTGCGTCGAAGAGGAGGAGCCACTATAAAAAAAGGAAACCATTTGCTAAGGAGGTTTTAGAAATGTTGGAAAATCCTTCAATAATAGAAAACGTCTTGAATAGAAATGATGATGACGAAGACGAAGATGATGACAATGAACATGAAGATGATGATGAAGCATCCTGACTATTGATTATTGTAAACTAGGTACACCTATATAAGTACCTACCAATATATTATTGTATTATGTATAGTGAAATATATTTAATTTTTTCCTTTCCTAATTTTTTTATTTCTTTTAAGTTTTTTACTTCTATCAGTTTCCCTGTTAAGTTAGTTAGATTTGTGTATATAAGCAGATAGGTACTTACATGTTTTTTCGAGTTCTAACACAAATAAAAAAAGCGTCGTTGTTAATGTAAATAATAATACGACACACCGAACAACGGACACAAACAAAATAAAAGTGCTGTGGGTAATCCATACAGGCTTACCGATTCTTATTTATAATTGTTATTGATAATATATTGGTCAGGAACCCTAAAAAGTACAAATTATAACATTTTTTCATATCTATTATTTTTGACCTCCTAAAGTAGTCATTTTGCCGTGTGTGCGTCGGTACTCTCACCACAAAAGAACTAAAGTTGACCTTGTGGCGAGACTGCAGACGCTCGACCCTCAAGTGGAGAGACGTCTTCTTACTGATGTAGTCCACGACGTCCTTGACATTCATGGACCAGTGCAGACGAGATATGTACAAGGGCGTTGCGGGGACCTCGCTCCGCAGACGCAGCTCGGGTACATATGGCGATTGTTGCGGGCGGTGGGCTTCTTCTTTCTTCTTCTCTCCACCAGTGTGAAGCCCTCCTCATCGCACCTCTTGCTCTCATCCTTGCCAGGTCGACAAGACTCCGCCTTACGTTTTGTGACCTTCCGGCTCTCCTTAGTCTTGCGACTTTTCGTAGCCTTGCGGCTGTCATTGTCCCCATTTTTATTCGCCTGCGGGGGAGGTGCGGGGCGACCAGCAACAGTCGCAAAGTTTCGCTGAGTCGCCTGTGGACTAGGCGTCGGCGCAACCGGGAGGCGAAGGCGGGCGGGGGATTAAATAAGGAAAATCCAGAAATATTTTGTAATAATTATTATACAAGCTATCTGACCCTGCTTCACACAGTTTTACTATGAAAATGAAATCAAGCCTCATTTTTACAGTATTTTAAAGCTTAAACTCAATGTTTCACTTTATCATACGATTTTTTAAACACTTTATTTAATACAAACCTTATCTTGACAAATATAATAAAAAAATGCCAATTAATTGCAGCTGCCTAGAAATGATGCACAACAAACAGTTATAGTGGGGTCATGAAGGCCCAAGTGACGTAATCACAATAAAGTCGCCGCGAATACCTAATAAACAACTCACAATAGTGTTATGTGCTTGCCGTCTATTTCAACATAAAATTTTAATTTTGCAAGTTGAATTATCCTCTGAATTATATTACAAACCAATTACTGAAGTATTGGGTTCACATCTGCATATTTTTATCCTGATGGCTGATGATTTTGTATTTGACTCACCTCATTCCGAAATTATTAATTACGCATTGGAACAAACCTTATATGGTAGTGATAACAAGGAGGTGGATTTATTTGTAATTTGAGTACATTGGATTTGCATTTACAAGAAGCAAACTGATAATCTCCGAACAAATCATGAGATGGTTTATGTGTTGCAAGTTAATGCTTTTCATTTCTCACAATCTTTTCTAACAGTCAGCAGTACTTAGAGTGCACGCCAAGGTATTTTGCATATACCTGTGAACTTATAAATGGTGGTTTATCAAATCTTTGCACCAACAGTGTTGTGACAGCAGAAGTGCAATCAATGCTATCTTGTAAATTTCACATTATTGTCCAGAGGATGTAAAATAATATATGTTACTAGCTGTTGCCCACGACTTCGTCCGCGCAGACTTCGTTTACGCCGCACAGCTCCTCCCCCGTAGGTGATAGCGTGATAATATGTAGTCTATATGTTGACACGACCTATTAGTAATATTCATGCAAAATTTGAGTTTATCCCGGACATGCATACAGACAAACAGACAATAATTCTAAAAACAATGTTTTTGGCTTCAATATCGATTGTAGATCACACCCCAAGTATTCTTTTTAAAAAAAAATTCAATGTACAGTTTTGACTTTCCTACGATTTTATTATATGTAGAGATATTTAAATTAATATGAAGATCCACCTTTAATGAAATTTCATGGTTTAGAGTTTACAAAGCAAACATTGGGTTGTATTAACATTCTTCTTATTTAAGTATTAATTTATGTATCCCCTTAAGTCTGTATGAATGGGTATTGATTACTAATCATAAGGGTTAGGTTCCTAGTGCCGTTTTATAAGTTGCTATATTCTCACTGAAGCTGAAAAATGGAAGTTGATGGAAGTCATTGCCATTAATATCTGTTTTGAACCAGATAACTATTGTAAGCATGAGTTTGTATAAGCACCACTATTTTCTTGCTTCTGGACCGCTGTGTGTGTTTTGCTTACATTATAAGATAGCTAAAATGCAGATGGTTTTCCTGAAGGAAAGAGAAGCAGATGGCTATCATAAGAAAGGGAAAACCATTGCCTATAGACACCAAAGATGTTCAGTGTGTTGCTATCCTTGTGGTGATGTATTAATGCCAGATGCATAAGTTTACAAGCTATATCACCCTTCAAATCGGAACACGACAATGATAAGCATTGACGTTATTACAGCAGGAATAGGCAAGGCCATAATACCAGACCCGGGCAAGACAATGCAGAACTCTACCATCTAGTAGCCACAATGGTAGTGATAATTATAATCAAAATCAATCGGTCGCCTTTTACGAGCTGGCTGGCAGAACGGTTTATGATCTTTTCTTTAGAGGGAATTACGACCAACATGGGACATTAAAAAATATAGAATACTAGCTGCAGCGTGCAGCCCGCTGCATTATAAGTTTTTTTGCGAATACCGCGGGATCACCTCATTTTCCGGGATAAAAAGTAGCCTATGTGCTATTCCAGGTCATCATCTACCTGTGTGCCAAATTTCATTCAAATCCGTTTAGTAGTTTTTGCGTGATTGAGTAACTAACATCCATCCAAACATCTATCCAAACATCCATCCAAACTTTCGCATTTATAATAATAATATATAGAATATTGACCAAATTAGGGAAATTAGAAATCAGAAATAGTTACTTTATTCAATAAAACTTTTTAGAAGTTATTTTGACACGTCAACATATTTTTTTAAAAAATACTACCTGATCGGAAACGCGGCCACACACTGAGAAGATCCGGCGGAAGAAACTCAAGATCAGGATTGAACCTGGGTCTCGTAATTTTTATACAACTAGTAGATTTAGCTTTAAATATTATTTATCTATTTTCAGGACTATTTGGTGTCCTAGGTCTTCTTCTGTATCCTTGGGGATGGGGTGCTGCACGAGTGAAAAGACTATGTGGGGAATATTCTGAACCCTACATTCCTGGAGATTGTTCTATTGGTAAGTATATCCCTGGGCATGGATTCTTATGGTGGGATATATTGTGTCATAAAAGCAATTGCTGAGGATTTGAACACTGCCACTATTTCTTGTTCAAACCATTTAAGCCATATAAAGTCCATTACCTATACTACACCAAAAGGGACTGGAGATTATGCAAAAATGGAGATGCTTTTTAGTACATCACATTCTTTGCCTATTTTATTTAGTCTCTAGAATTCTCAATATATTTTTACTTCAGTTAAATAAGGTTACTTTTATTTATCTATTTCTAAATCTAAAAATAATGTGTTTTTTCTCTTTGGAGTTACGGGGGTAAAGCTAAACTCGACAATACTGATGCGTACAGATATTAGATAGAGATAATTGATCTGGTACCAATTAATGGTGGTTTATATAACGCGTAGAGTTATATTATAGCACGAGGTATACTCAACGTAAAGCGTACAACGCAACGTAAATTTACAGAGCGCAATAAAAAATATTGTACAATAAAAATTAAACCCGCTCAAATTTCGTTCAATCTTTGTGCAATCTTCAATATTAACCCTAAACGGCCAATAATATTGCACAATACGTAATATTGCGCAATATTATTGTAGGGCTATGGGTCGCCTTAGTTGTAGTTAAGCAGCTTCCCTATAAAACTAAATTTATAGGGAAGCTGCTTAACTACAATTGTACAAGTATAAGAAGTAATTTTGAGACGGATCAATAATGGATCTTCTAAAATTAAGTTAGTCAGAAAAGAGATCCGGAGCTCATAATCATTCAATTCATATTCTTTTCCTAAAAATGTTCAACACTTTTATTTTGTTTGGACAAAAAGTTCTTTTTCATAAGTTCTAGTACAACATCGTTGACATCATGACGCTTAATAATTGGTTCATCTTAATCTTTATTTTTTGTTGTTTGTGTGTGATGTATATTTTATTTTTAGGCCATCTATGTATCTATTGGCGTTAGGTTTACTCTGCCTGCATATCAAAGGAATAGGCGTGATAATATGTATTTATTTAAAAGTCAAATGTGTCAACACTCATATATGTATATTATATATGCAGAACAAAAAAATATGTGTTTTTTTGGGACTCCACACAGAATATTAATGCATTGAGTTTTTGTTATGATTCCCATAATCACTAGCCACCAAAAATTACCGGGAAATCATGGTGACACAGAGTAACGAAATTTTAGATTCACTGCGTACTCAGATTATTGATTTATCGATTTTTTTATTTTTCAGGCTGGGCCCTCTACGTAACAGCAACAGGTGTAGCCCAGGTATTCCTAGCTAGTGCGTTATCTAAGCCCGCAGACAAAGCTGCCAATTCTGATAAGGTGCAGTTCCAAATGGACGAAGGGAAGCAGCTCATTTGTCTCGCTTGATATCAACGCCATCTATGGATTATAACAAAAACACAGTCCTTTTTAATATAGTACTACGAAAAGTATTAACAATATAATTACGATAAAGGCATTTCTAAAAGACACGAATATATTTTGGACATGAAATATTAGCTAGCAATACAATTTACACCGATGTTTGGTCAAATTTGTGCGTGCCATTTTTTATTTATATCGACACTAAGTACACCTTTAATTGCTTTAAAAAGCGCATCGAATCTTAATAATAGAGCTTCGCGTCTGCATGGGTTTAATCTTCGTCACCCATTGGTCAAACGTGTGCGCGCTTTTGACGTGACCACCATTTTAATTGGTTTTAATGGCTATTTTCTTGCAAACATTAAGTCAACGAATGCGTCAGTATGAGTGTAGTGGATAAATGGAAAATGTTTTAAGCACAAAAATACTTCCATTGGCTAGAGAATACGTAGTTTTTATTTTAGATCTGATTTTTGATTTTGTAATCGTAAGTTAACTATCAAGATGGAGGTGTTTATTTTAGTAAATATTAGCTGATACCCGCGATTTTGGCCACGTAAATGGGACCTGTAGTCAAATAATATCTATTGTTGTTTTATATAGAGAGGGTTTAAATTTTATTCACAAATGATACTACTCCTTTTCCGTACTTTCGTTCTGTGTTGTTAATTTCCACTGTGCGCTGAGTCAAATATAACGCACTATTTAATTCTAATTTCTCTAGTGATTTAATGAAATGTTTAATTTCATGATATATTTGGGTATTTAGAATGAAATATCTAATTGGAATCATTCCAAATATAATCTAATATACTAAAACAGTGTTAAATAATAAATGATTTGTTTGGATTAAAATTAATACCTATAAGTGGTATAGCGAATTTTTCGGAGATATTAATAAGTTTCCTAAAACTTATTTTTTTTTTAGTTCTATTGCCAAACTTTTTTACAGAACATGCTACGTAAGGATTTTTAAAAATATTTCCTCACACCTTAATACTCAAACCTTAACCTCAAACTTTAAAAAGTTTAGGCAAACTTTTTAAGGTTTCAGATATTTCTAACTTGAAGAAATAGTATTTTATTGATGAAAAGATTTTTAAAATCTATCCCACTATTTTTCGGGGTTATACATAAAAAACAAAAATAAAAATCTCTTACAATTTCGTGATGATCAAATAAAACTGATAACCTCTTTTTCGTTGAAATCGGTTAAAAACAGTGGGTAGCGGGTAACGGCTAGTTTTAATATAGTTTGTAGATTATTATTCTACATATTTTAGTCAGATATCAAAGAATGTTTACTCACTAATACTCAATTAGTTTTAAGTTTAGATCAAATATATTGCATTTATGTATAAAGCATTTTGCTACTAATATTTCATAGGTTTATTTTTTATTTTTTTAGGTTATTTATTTTAATAAATAAAATAGTAAAAGTTACATAAACACTGCCTCTGTTCTTAAGGCTCATTCAAATGTCTGTCATTAACATTTCGTTATTGTTAAAATTATTTAACAATGGAAAAAGTGACAATGTGACTTGTCTTCGACAAATATTTACATTTGAGCTACTAGTAACTTAACAAATAACTATCTGGATTAGATGGGTCATTAAAAATAACGCCAAAGTGCAAGTCTAACATACACCGAGTAATTCAGTCCATACGATTTTTAAGAACAAATTGACCAATAAAAAGAAAGTATAATTTTACAAAGAATACTAACAGTATAAATAAAATAGTAAAAGTTATATAAACACTGCTTCTGTTCTAAAGGCTCATTCAAACATCTGTCATTAACATTTCGTTATTATTAAAATTATTTAACAATGGAAAAAGTGACAATGTGACTTGTCATTGACAAATATTTACATTTGAGCAACTAGTAACTTAATAAAAAACTATCTGGATTAGATGGGTCATTAAAAATAACGCCAAAGTGCGAGTCTAACATACACCGAGTAATTCAGTCCATACGATATTTAAGAACAAATTGACCAATAAAAAGAAAGTATAATTTTACAAAGAATACTAACAGTATAAATAAAATAGTAAAAGTTATATAAACACTGCTTCTGTTCTAAAGGCTCATTTAAACATCTGTCATTAACATTTCGTTATTGTTAAAATTATTTAACACGGGAAAAAGTGATTTAATGTGACTTGTCATCGACGAATATTTACATTTGGATAGTTACATTTATTTAAATATCTGAGCAATTAGTAACTTAACGAAAAACAATCTGGGTTAGATGGATCGTTAAAAAAAACGGTAAAGTGCAAGACTTACTCAATCACGCAAAAACTACTGAACGAATTTGAATGAAATTGGGCACACATGTAGATGACTACCTGGAATAGCACATAGGCTACTTTTAATCCCGTAAAATTGAATGATCCCGCGGGATTCGCCAAAAACTTTTATAATGCAGCGGGCTGCTCGCTACAGTAGCTACAATACATAAATATGCATTTTTTTAACTTAGTGGCATCTACTAATGACTCATTATTTGTCAGCTTATTTGTTCGTAGCATAAGATATTTGGCTTTAAATGTTATTAAAACAGTATTATTGCTTTTTGAAAATTATTTTGAAATGGGTTGTATTTTTTATCTTTATCATACATTTTCTTCTTAAGATGTGATTAATGTAGAAATTTGCTAGAAATTTTTGGTATAGCGAGTGCTATGTTTATGAGATCTAAAGATATAATTTATTAGATTCTTCATTTAATAACGTTACGATTCTGAAAGTTTTGTAATGGGTAAGTATTTTGGATTGAGCACACTGGAACTGGCTAGGCCGCATCGCAAAAATCCGCCTAAATTGCTTTTATACATTTTACACTACGGCGCAGTGCGTCAGGGTGGATTTCTTTCGGGGCGGCGCATCGCCAGTATGCTATGGCGAGCATTGATATTGCACGCACGTGTACTTACAACTAATACTTGATTGGCCGTATTCAACCAAAACGTATAGTCAGCTGCCGAATATAAGCAGGCATACTGTGAGCCCCAGTGTAAACGTGATTACGAAATAACGTATTGTCGGTTAGATGTGAATGAAAAAATGAATATAATATATAGGAATATAAGAAACTGCGTAACGCTTGCTCACTTTCGGCGGCTGACTATACGTTTGGTGTGAACACGGCCTTAATTTATGAAAGATTGTTAACGAAGAATGATTCATAATGATAGTTCAAGGCTGCAAAGAGCTATGTGAATTGTAAGATAAACGTTATGATGATAATCAAAAGAAAATAACATTTGGAAAAAATGGGCTATGTTGCGCAGTCTCCCCCTTATGGTCGATCCTTAACACTTGCTGGTTATTAAGAGTGATTTGTTTTTAGATTATATTTGATGGAAGACTATCAGAATTCAGCAGGCAGTATAAAATATTTGGCTCTAAGTGTAATGAAATCAGTATTATTCTTATTAGAAATTATTTCGAAATTGGTTGTAATTTTGTTAATATATGGCACAGATCAAATTAGAAAGTATATAGGAATTCGCTAGATTTTTTTAAATATAGAGGGAGATGTATGAGAGTTCTAAAGATAATATTTTTTGGATTCGGTCTATGATAGCGTTGTTAGAGAATAGATAATTTTGAAGACTATGAAAATTTTTGTATGGAAAGAGTCGTACCAATGGTTTAGCATTATCGGTTTCGAAATAGTCCCCCGTTCTTCTTCGAGAGGCTACAAACTCTGGAAAACGGAATACGTTTTAAAATTTTAGTTTTTCTGTAAAACTTACTCGAAAGGATTAGAAAACCTATCGAAAAATTGTGTAGGTAGGTACATACTACACAATTTTTCGATAGGTTTTCTAATCCTAATCTTATATATATATATATATATATATATATATATATATATATATATATATATATATATATATATATATATATATATATATATATAAATCAATTGCTGTTCGTTAGTCTCGCTAAAACTCGAGAATGGCTGAACCGATTTGGCTAATTTTGGTTTGGTTTGTTGAAGTTCAGAGAAGGTTAAAAGGTGAGAGAATATAGGAAAAAAATAAGAGTAGTTAAAAAGGCAGGACAACGTTTGCCGGGTCAGCTAGTATTGGATGAATAAAGCATATTTTTCTAGTCATTTTAAACATCATTTCGCGGCTAATACTAACTAGTATTAGATACTCTTTTAAAATATAACTTTAATATTTGAAAAGATAAAGAAGTGATGAAACTTAAAAGATTTAAAATAATACTTTAGTATTTGAATAGATAAAAAAGAAGCAATGGAAACTACTTTAATATCCAATTGTGGTAGGTTTGATAGCTACAAAAGAAACCTAACATTTTGAAGGACTGAAAACGAATCTTAGAAATTATATCTTTAGTAATATCTAGAATTATACCTTTAGTAATATCTAGATCTAGAAAAATTGATTATCAAATCGAATCTCGATCCTTATAATCTCATCAAAAATTTATTCGTCAAAAAAAGACTGTAAGGATTTGTTTGAAAAAAGTATTTTCTATTTTATGATTTAAAGTGACCAGTGATGTAATATATGGTTTCAGGTGTAAACTTAACATCAAAAGTGTGTTTTTATTATGTATAAAACAGTATTTTATACATTTATATACACTATGTAGTGAAAATAGCTATAAAAATAAATTTATCTACAAAAATACATTACCTATTTTCACTACATGACTTTATCTAAGTTAAGACTGTAACAAATGTATAAACTTCGAGAAAGTAATGTACTAAAAATATGTATATTTTTATACATTATTACAAACAATATTTTGCTCTAATTAAGTAATGAAGTAAAACATATTTCATACATTGAGTATAGAAATATTGTTATACATTTATAGTTAACAATTTTTTTGTTTCAATTAAGTAATGAAGAAAACATTATTGTATGATATTGTGTATAGAAATATTTTTATGCATTTATTGATGACAGTTTTTTGCTCCAATTAAGTAGTGAAGTAAAACATATTTTATACATTTATGATATTGGGTATAGAAATATTTTTATGCATTTATAGATGACAGTTTATTGCTCCAATTAAGAAATAAAGTAAAACATATTTTATACATTTATGATATTGGGTATAGAAATATTTTTATGCATTTATTGATGACATTTTATTGCTCCAATTAAGAAATGAAGTAAAACATATTTTATACATTTATGATATTGGGTATAGAAATATTTTTATACATTTATTGATGACAGTTTTTTGCTCCAATTATGTAATGAAGTAAACCATATTTTATACATTTATGATATTGGGTATAGAAATATTTTTATGCATTTATTGATGACAGTTTATTGCTCCAATTAAGTAGTGAAGTAAAACATATTTTATACATTTATGATATTGGGTATAGAAATATTTTTATGCATTTATTGATGACAGTTTATTGCTCCAATTAAGAAATAAAGTAAAACATATTTTATACATTTATGATATTGGGTATAGAAATATTTTTATGCATTTATTGATGACATTTTATTGCTCCAATTAAGAAATGAAGTAAAACATATTTTATATATTTATGATATTGGGTATAGAAATATTTTTATACATTTATTGATGACAGTTTTTTGCTCCAATTATGTAATGAAGTAAACCATATTTTATACATTTATGATATTGGGTATAGAAATATTTTTATACATTTATTGATGACATTTTATTGCTCCAATTATGTAATGAAGTAAAACATATTTTATACATTTATGATATTGGGTATAGAAATATTTTTATGCATTTATTGATGACAGTTTTTTGCTCCAATTATGTAATGAAGTAAACCATATTTTATACATTTATGATATTGGGTATAGAAATATTTTTATGCATTTATTGATGACAGTTTATTGCTCCAATTAAGTAGTGAAGTAAAACATATTTTATACATTTATGATATTGGGTATAGAAATATTTTTATGCATTTATTGATGACAGTTTATTGCTCCAATTAAGAAATAAAGTAAAACATATTTTATACATTTATGATATTGGGTATAGAAATATTTTTATGCATTTATTGATGACATTTTATTGCTCCAATTAAGAAATGAAGTAAAACATATTTTATATATTTATGATATTGGGTATAGAAATATTTTTATACATTTATTGATGACAGTTTTTTGCTCCAATTATGTAATGAAGTAAACCATATTTTATACATTTATGATATTGGGTATAGAAATATTTTTATACATTTATTGATGACAGTTTTTTGCTCCAATTATGTAATGAAGTAAACCATATTTTATACATTTATGATATTGGGTATAGAAATATTTTTATACATTTATTGATGACAGTTTTTTGCTCCAATTATGTAATGAAGTAAACCATATTTTATACATTTATGATATTGAGTATAGAAATATTTTTATGCATTTATTGATGAAAATTATTTGCTCCAATTAAGAAATGAAATAAAATATTTTTAATACAACATATTTTTATATATTAATTGAGTATAGAAATATTTTTATTAGTTTATTATTGTCAATTTATAGTCAACTAAGTAATGAATCAAAACAATATATACATTAAGAAATTGAGTGTAGATTTATTTAAATATTTAGTAATTTCTATAATGACAAACATGTCCTAACTTCAGTCGAATAAACTTCCGTTTCTACAGGTGTCCTGTGGCTATGCTTTTCGCAGATGGGAGTTACACGGGAAGAAATGACAGATCGACATTTATTATTTATATAGTAATATGTTAGAAAGAGGAAATTATATGTTTAACAAGACATGCGCGTCGTAATATAATTATATTATAATTCCTTCATTGTGTTTGCTGTGTAATAAAGCATAATATATAGCGAAAAAGAACTTTATTCCTACTTATAAATGATTACGGCTAATTTAGACATTACTAGTATTATTCAAAAGACTTTTTAATAGTTCTGGGATACCTGTATGTCGTACAACTACATATATTTAGATTATATAACTATACAGCTTCTATAGACGTAAGAATATATTTTTACACTACATAATATACTATATACAAATTTTTGTCTGTATTTTTGACTTTTTTGATTAAATGTATTTTTTGACTGAATATTTTGTTGTTTTTGTTATGTGGGTATACGGAACGGTCTACAGTTAAGTTGAGGATTTCAGTTTGGAGGTTTAATTTTTTTATATCATTAGATAGCAAATAAGCAGATGGGTCTCCTGATGGAAAGAGTCAACTATCGCCTGTAGGCACCAAAGATATTAATGGTGCGTTGCTATCTTGTGGCGAGATCTAATGCTATATGCATAAGTTCACCGTCTACCTTACTCTCCAAATCGGAACACGATAGTGACAAGCACTGACGCTATTGCGGCAGGAATAGGTAAGGCGGTGGTACCAGACCCGGGCGAGACAATGCAGAACTCTACCACCTATTAGCCACGATGGTAGTTACTCGTGTGGCCAATCGGTCGCCTTTTACGACCTGCCTGGCAGACCAGCAGTTGGCCTACTCTTCAAAGGAGCCGGGATCAACATGGGGAAGATGTACGTTAATGCGTTTTTGAAAATTTGCCATATTAAGACTTGCCACACACGTGCAGTTTTCTAGTCAGGATTCCTGATTCGGAATTCAGATTCGGAGGCCTGAATGTACGACTATTATTTTCGGAAAATAAGATCGTGTGCGCCTTGCTGAACATTTTGTATGTAATCTCTGGTTTCCAAATCTGAATTCCGGATCAGGAATCCTGACCAGAAAACCGTACATGTGCGGCAAGCCTAATTCGAATTATAAGTAAAAGTCGAAATGTCAATAATAGACCGAGATCCCAGGAACAAATTTTCTTTTGATTAATAATAAGCTGAATTTTGTGAACAGCTTCGTTTTGACGTGACAACCATCTTTTTATATCTTCGAAAAATCTCGAATTGGGTAACTAATAAAGATAGATAAAAAAAGAAAACTTTAGATTGTCGGACTAAGAAAAGTTTCTACTTTACATGTAGGACAATGGGATCCCGGTCTATAAAGTTAAGTATATTAATTAGATAACATACAAGTGAAATAGAAAGCTAGTCGTTACCCAATTTGTTACATAAATATTAATTAGGTTTGTAATTTTTTATGCTATTTTTCCGTGTCGAAAAGGAAGCCAGACTTAAAATTGACTCTGGAGTGAGTTTATGATGAGGATTATAACTCTGTATTTCAGAGTGTAAATGCAATCGATACTAGCAACCAAACTAATTGCCTAAAGGTGTATCCAGTTAATTTCGCAGCAAAGGTATCTAGCGGCTGGCGGCGCTGGCGGCGGTGTCGCGGGAGTGAAACGAGACCAACATCTAGGACCAGCAAATAAGCAGATGGGTCTCCTGATGGGAAGAGTCAACTATCGCCTATAGGCACCAAAGATGTTAATGGTGCGTTGCTATCTTGTGGCGAGGTCTAATGCCATATGCATAAGTTTACCGTCTACCTTACTCTCCAAATCGGAACACGATAGTGACAAGCACTGACGCTATTGCGGTAGTAATAGGTAAGGCGGTGGTACCAGACCCGGACGAGACGATGCATAACTCTACCAGCTAGTAGCTACGATGGTAATGACTCGCATAGCCAATCGATCGCCTTTTACGACCTGCCTGGTAGAACGGCAGTTGGCCTATTCTTCAACAAGCCCGGAATGAACACGGGGAGCACTATTCTTAGTATTTTTGGAACGAAGTTTCTTGTCATGTGTTTGGCGGATAGGAGCAACACGGGAAAAAGTACTCATCTGACTGACTTTTGTTATAGTAGGGTAGAAAGGGGTAATGGGGATCACTTAAGCAATAATTGAAATAAATAAATAAAATTAAACTAAATCTCTATTACAACTGCCTCATAATAAAATATACTTAATTGACTATCATTTGGAATCAGTAATGATTACTTTAATAATCATCTTTAGGAAATATAAAAGATAAAAAAAATATCTATTTTGACTCCCATTGCACTGAGATGAGGGTAATTGTGGTCACCTTGTGGGCAATGAGGATCATACAAAAATCTAACACAAATCGCAAATATAACCCTTGGGCGAATCCCACCTCTACAATCTGCGTGAGCTCATAAACCACATGAAGTACACCTGTACCAAACCTCATTATTTCGGCCGAATTCGTTAAAGATTTAGCACGTATTCCCTGCATCGTCAGCATCATCTAGCTCATCGTCTTGGCATAAACCATCTGTAGCCACGTCTGAAACAGAAGTATAATTTGATTCCTGGAGAACCTTCCTCTTTACTCTTTCGGTTTCCTTCTTCGACACTTTAGTCTTCTTTCCTTGACCCTTTCCCTTAGTTATATTTTGTCCCTTACTTTTATCCTTGGCTTGGCAGAAGGCTTTACTTTTCTTATTTTCTTTTTCTAACAAGTTTTCTTTTGTTGGCGTGGATGTTAAAATTTTAGCATGCTGCTTCTGGCGACTTTGTTTAGCATTGTGGGTATTAGTTTTCTCTGGCAACTTAATTAATTTCGACATAATATCAAGACTAGAGGCTGCTGGAGCAACTTGCATTGATGTGCCAGGTACTGACAAGCTTTCTTGGTCTGACGCTGGGCTATTAATTTCAATCTGATCTGAGCGATTCGGCTGGTAGAAAATCTTCATCACAAAATACGTCTACATCTAAAATAAGAATACTAAAATTATAATTTTATATATCGTGATCACTAGCGAGAAATGGTGGTCACCCGATCCTCATTACCCACAAGCATTTTATGAAGAAAAAAAGAAACAAAAAATATATTTAAGCAATATATGGGATTTGAGTATAAAATCGTTATACTGAATATACGAGTAATGGCGTAAAAAAAACACATACTTATAGATCAATAATTAGAATACCTACAGCTTATTTTGCGTCCTTAAAAATTTACATCGGCGAGCCGCAAAAACAAAATACACTTCTCATTCCCGAGACCGCCACAATACTAGCGCGGCGCTCTTGCACCGCTAGCGAGGGGACAAAGCGGGGCAGGGACGGCAGTAAACGTATTTCTAGCAGTAGTAGTTTTGGAGATATGTTGGTGACTACCATTGCCCACTGATTCCCATTACCCGCTCTTCCCCTACGTCACGGCTAAGCGCTATGCTATGCTATGTAGATCTGTTATTAGAAATAGAGAGATGGCAATGAAAAAGAGAAAGCTTTTCCCCCGTGTTTTGCCGGGCTCCTTTGAAGAATAGACCAATTGTCGTTCTGCCAGGCAGGTTGTAAAAGGAAATCGATTGGCCATATATGTCATTACTATTGTGACCACTAGGTGGTAGAGTTCCGCAACCTCTCGCCCAGGCGTTTGGTACCACCACCTTACCTATTCCTGTTGTAGCAGCGTCCGCGCTGCTCTCTCTCGTGTTCCGGTTTGGAGTGTAAGCCGGTAAACTTTTGCATGTGGCATTAGACCTCGCCACAAGATAGCAACGCACGATTAACATCTTTCGTGTCTATAGGCGATGATTGACTCTTTCCATCAGGAGACTCATTAGCTCGTTTGCTATCTTAACCCCTCAAGTCTCATACTGGAACAATATGACCACTCTTTGTTTTATAACTTTCGGTCGGCCGCAACTCGGTAAAATGTGACCACGCCCATTTTGAATTTATACTCTATTTTACATAAGAATAGTGATTAATTTAGCTCAAATAAGCTTGGTAAGTGACGGCCTTGGATATATTCTGTGAAACGAGACAGCTATATTGACATTTACCGCTGGCTTGTTAAATACTTTAGCATTTTGTGGTAACAGCGTTGGCATGTCCTTTTAACGGTCGAAGGTCAAATGCCAGCAATTAATTTTGCGCGTGCGGCCTTGGGTCATGTAGTGTTAAGACATAAAAAAACCCTATTATAGTTATTAACTGCGAGCGAAACCACGTGCTATTACTAGTGTTACATAAACGATATTTTGTAATATATATGCCACGTGATTTGTCAATGTAGCTACACTCCTGACGGCCACGGGTCATGATTCTGTTTAGAAGGGCTGAGACAGTCATGTCTAATGTTATATGGATGCGGTATCTAGTTGTAAAATCCATACTTAATATTATAAATGTGAAAGTCTGTCTGTCTCTCCGTCTGTCTGTCTGTCTGTCTGCTACGCTTTCACGGCTAAACCGCTGGACCGATTTTTCTGAAATTTGGCATGGAAGTAGTTGAAGAGCCGGGGTCAAACATAGGCTAATTTTTTTTGTAAAAAATCAACCTGTAAAGGGTTGAAATAGGGAATGAAATTTGTATGAAAGCTATCTTGACGACGTGTTAATCTACTCGCGGGCAAGGCTGCGCTGGTCCGGTAGTACATAATAATAGTAATAATATTGTTGAAAAAATTACACAAATTTATCTAACCCCAAAGTAAGCAAATTATTTGCTGTGTTATGGGTGTTATTCAACGATAGTAATACATAGAGATACATATATAAATAATGTTATATAGGCACCTACATAATAAACACCCAGACTCAGAAAAACAAACATCTGTGCTCATCACAGAAATGTTTGTCCATATTGGGAATCTAACCCAAGCCCAATTGATTCGTAGTTAGGTTAGCTAACCACTCGACTAACGGCTATAGTCATGATAAGGTCAGTTGTATGTAAAAAGCATAAAATAAAAAAAAATACTAGCGATTGCTCTGTAGTCGAAATTTGTTTATAGATTCTTATGTAGAAATTCGTTTTGTTGGCAATATTTTACACAAACATACATAAAATAAGTATATGAGACACAATAATTTCTAAATTATTGTGTCATTATAAAGCTGAAGTATTAATTCTTTACTAATTAATATTTATTTTAATAATTTAAAATCTTATGGGAATCCTTAGAATTGTTAATCATTTAAGGCGAGGCATCGCGACAAACGGGGAAAAACTAGTTTGTTAAATCACGTTTATTTGTATTGATTGTTAAATAACAATTTTACAGAAATTGCACGATATACCTGAAGATATTATCTAAAGAATGTGCTAACTTATTACATGATAGAATGTACTTTACTCGATCATATAAAATTCCGAAAACAGACTAAAAAATCTCTAAAACAAATAATTTGTTAATAATATTTCTAATCTTCCACATGATTTTTATATGGTGATATTTAGTTTTAAATACAAAAAAGAATGTGCTAAATTTTGGTTTCCAGCTGAAGTTCTATATTTATTTATCCGAAAATTAACACGTTTTCCGGCGGTTTCAGAACATACCGCGCCACCCATTTCCTATAGAATTGACGCGCGTCGAAATTACTCGCCTTAATATATTTTAACTATTTAATTAAGGTAATAATTAGACGGTATTCGACTAAAATAAAATACTATATAAAAAAGGTCTGCCAGATATGTTTTCGAAGCATTCGTGTTTGTGAAATTGAGAAATGAAGTTGCTTTATATACCTACAATAAAGTGTAATAAGTTTTGTGTTTAATATAATTCGATATTGCGTTATTTGATGTTTAAATTAATAAACCTTTTACCAAATGGAGCTAACAGTTTATAGACTAAACAATAAAGTCACTTATAAGTTTAACAACAAACTAGAAGTAAAGAAAATAATATACCTACAATATACTAACATACCATTAGCATCTTTAGTAGACGGTAAACTTATGCATGTGACATTAGAACTTGCCACAAGATAGCAACGCACCATTAACGTCTTTCGCGTCTATAGGCGATGGTTGACTCTTTCCATCAGGAGACTCATCTGCTTGTTTGCTATCTTATGATATAAAAAAATAGTATCGTAAAAATAACACATGGTACCTACTTGAAAAAACTACCTAGTTATTTTGAAATCACAGACAGACCCTTCAATTTTATTTAATAAATAATAAATAAATAATAAATATTCACGGGACAAATTACACTTACTGATCCAACCCCAAAGTAAGCAAATTATTTGATTGTGTTATGGGTGTTAGTCAACGATACTAATATATAGAAATACATATATAAATACAAGAATATATTTAATAATCACCCAAACCAGGAAATACAAACATTTATGCTCATCACACAAATGCTTGTCCTCGTTGGGATCGAACCCGAGCCCCGTCGATTGCGTAGTCAGAGTCACTAACCATTCGACCAACGGGGCGGTCATCATTTATATTTATAGATTACAACACATACGTATTACACAAAAAAATATACATGTAGGTACACAGACACAGAAATGTCACTAATTACCAAATTAGGTTTCTCTTAGTTTACACATAAATTAATTTAGGTATTCCTAAGTTTACATATAAATAATAAGATTTCCCTTAGTTTACACATAAATTAATTAGGTTTCCCTTAGTTTACATATAAATTAATAAGGTTTCACTAAGTTTACAGACAAATTAATTATTTTCCCCTTAGTTTACATATAAATCAGTTTACACAAAAAGTATATTAAACTAGCTGTTCCCGCGACTTCGTCCGCGTGGAAAATGTTTAAAATAAAACCCGCATAGGATTTCCATAGGATTCCCCATAGGATTTCCAGGATAAAAACTATGTCCTTTCTCGGGTCTCAAACTATCTTTGTACCAAATTTCATCAAAATCGGTTCAGTGGTTTAGACGTCAAGAAGAGACGTCAAGACAGACAGAGTTACTTTCTTATTTATAATATTAGTATGAATATTGCGTTTGAGCGAGTGAGAGCGACATCCAAGGTAATTGTTGATTCGTACATTAACGGCAGTTGCAATGGCTGCATCACGAATGAAACGTGACAACCGAGAGGAATGCACCTCCAGCTACAATAGAAACGTGTCAAAATTGTGCAACCAACGACCAACCAGCATAATGACGTATGATGTATGTTTAACCGACTTTAACAGAAGGGGTACCGTTTTTAAAGAAAAACCGGCCAAGTGCGAGTCAAACTCGCGCACAAAGGGTTCCGAACCATCATGGCAAAAAATACGAAAAAAAAACCGTTTATTGTATGGGGACCATGAATATTTTCATTTTTTATTTTTAGTATTTGTTGTAGAAAATTTCAGCTTTCTAGCTATCACTGTTTATGAGATACCGTTTTACCTTTTAGGTACGGAACCCTAAAAAAAGAATACCTATTTGTTTTTTTATTTTTTTATATCTTAAAATAGCAAACAAGCAGATGACGCTCCCGATGAAAAAGAAACTATCAGAAATCAGAAGTACTTTATTCAATAAAACTTTTTACAAGTTATTTTGACGCGTCAACATATTTTTTAAAAACTACTACCGGATCGGAAACGCGGGCACACACCGCCTCTATCTCCTATAGACATACCTCTATCGCCTATAGACACCAAAGATGCTAATGGTGCACTGCTATCCGTGTGGCGGGAAGGCAATGCTACATGCATAAGTCTACCGGTTAACTTACACTCCAAACCAGAACAGGACAATAACAAGCATTAACGCTATTGCGGCAGGAATAGGTAAGGCGGTGGTACCAGGCCCGGTAGACACATAAACTTGCGAAACTCTACCACCTAATAGTCACGATGGCAGTGACACGTATAGCCAATGGATCTCCTCTTACAACCTGCCTGGCAAACGACTGTTGGTCTATTCTTCAAAGGACCAACCACCAACAGGGGGCAAAGAATGTTTGCAAGATTAATATGAGTGTTATAAGTTATAACACTTATATACGCCCGGGTCCGGTACCACAGCCTTACCTACTCCTGACGCAATAGCGCCAGTCAGTCAAGTTCCGGTTTGGAGGGTAAGGTAGCCGGTAAACTTATGCATGTGGCATTAGACCCCGCCACAAGATAGCAACGCACCATTAACATCTTTGGTGTCTATAGGCGATGGTTGACTCTTTTCATTAGGTGACCCATCTGCTTGTTTGCTAGCTCATGATATAAAAAGAAGTAAGACACTAGAGATTTATATAGCAGATACTTACTAGATATTCCTGCCGCAGTAGCGTTACCGCTTGTCGCAGACGAGTTCTTGTTTGGCGGGTAAGGTAGCTGGTAAGCTTAGGTATACATGTGACATTACCATCCCGCATCCCGGATAGCAATAATAATATATCGGAAATCGGACCCAGCCCCATTAGGTAATTGGGCAGGATCGCAAACCACTCGGCTAACAAATAATACCTATGTACTACATACTATGTAGATAAATATTAGGTACATACCTACATATCTTTTGTGTGATGGGTCAAGGATGGCAATGTTAAGTAGTTTCATGGGTAGGTAGGTAGTTATATTTGAGTAGTTATAATTATCATTATTTCTTTGAAGCTATAGATATTTCTTTTCATCTGTATTTTGTCGTGAATACGTCTTTAAAATTGCTTTCATATTAAGGAACAGTTCAAGCAAACTGATGGCAAAAAATTGGGGGATACAATTTGGTGTTATAACTACATAACTATCATTAATATCCGAAATCTAATCATAGCGTTGGATAGCCAAACTATCAAAGAATTATTTAAGCTATGTGTGGATTACGATGCTATGCGGAGGATGAAGGAGGAAGTGGAGGAGGAGGAAGTGAAGTTTTTAGATAATTTCGCTGCGTTACAGAATTTGCATGTAAGTAGTATATATCCTTTTACCAGAAGCAGCTATGACATTAAATTAAGTTTTATTTGACAACTCTTTTAAAGATTTATCGACTGTGTAAGAAAAAAGTATGATTTTAAAAGCTTTTAGTAGATATATATGGTGTTTAAGTGAAAAAAATAGGAATTTTTTTATCGGTCTATAAAATCTTTCAAACGGCAAATCAAGATATAAGGGAAACATACTATCTCAACGAGACTTTAAATAGCAATCTAATGGTACCCATGAATCTCTATATAAACGAGTGAAGAAGTCCCTAGAACGTAAAACTATGAAGGCTTCCGAACCGATCAACGACGGCAACTGTACAACGAATGATAAATTGGTGAAGTGCGTGTTGGGTTACGCGCAATGGTTTCCGAAGTTGCACATCACAGTAAGGCGGACTAAAACAGGGCTTTTGTACAATAGCGTTGGGCTAAGAATATAATTATGCAGGGCAAGACGGGCACCCTGACTTAAAACTGTGCTTTTAAGCTATCTCCCTAACGCTACATTCACTTTATTCCCTGTACACACTTTTCTTTCGACATTGACGGTGTACCTTCTATCACACCCAAATCACACCCAAGATATACAAAGTCATCCACCTGTTCCAGCACTACATTATCCACCACAACTCTTATATCAGTACTGGTTGTTTCTCATACTAGAACTTTAGTTTTCTTCGCATTTCGTAATGTTTCGAAATATGACACGTTACTGACACAGCCACAATCCGTTTTTTTATTTCTCAAAACTTACGGTACTTAGGTGCATTAACTTTTAAACTAGTAAAAGTAGATATACCTACGTAAGACACGGAAATAAAAGATTTTTATAATATATAGATTGTAGGTACCAATAGCTAGATACTCTTTAATTAAGTTGATTTCCTTTCTAATTTCTTAGCTAATACTCCTCAATCTTATTACGATTTTAATCAGTCATGATGACTGTATGACGAGAAAGCTTGCTAAATTACTAGTTTCATCCAATAATTCATGTAAAACAGCCTATTTGTTAATAAATGGTAGTTGGTACGGCATCGGTTGGGGCTTGCATAATTCATTACCGATCAATTAAGTCGGCCATTTTGAAATTTTTGAATTGAAGCCATTTTGGAATTGTTTAATTGATACCTACTTATTCTATACCTTTTACTTCGACCTTTTGATTTATTAAAAAATAAATACTGTCACGTTCATATTTATTTACCTATAAATGGGTAGGTACCTATTTAGTGACTACAATAAGCTTATTTCCACTAAGAATAGGTAGGTACCTACTGAAATCGGATAGGTATATTGTAGTTTCCAATAATACCTAATTATGATATGGAGATAGGCAACGAAAAATTAAATATTTGCCTGCCTGCGGGTCTGTCTGCCTGTCGCTTGCCTGCGCCTTCGTCCGCGCGGACTTCATTTACTCCGCACTGTTCCTCCCCTGTAAGTGATAACGTAATAATATGTAGCCTATATGTTGACCCGACCTGTTAGTAATATTCATACAAAATTTGAAGTAAATCCATGCAGTACTTTTTGAGTTTACCCCGGACATACATACAGATAATGAGACAAAAATTCTAAAAACTATATTTTTGGCTTCGATATCGATTGTAGATCACGCCCCAAGTATTCTTTTAAAAAATATTCAATGTACAGTTTTGACTTTCCTACGATTTTATTATATGTATAGATTTAAATACTTTATTGCACAAAAATGATAGGTAGGTACCTACAAAGCCGTAACTTAATGCTTTAAGCAATTTCTCACACTTCACCTTCCGTGATGCTGAGAGAAAAAGCTTGGGTAGTGCATTAATAATAATTTTATTACGAGCTATCGATAAAACTAAACACTAGATAGGTACCTATCTTCCTTAAATAACTATTCTATACTAGATACTAATTTGTATTGTAAATACACGGATTTAATATAAGTGGTGTTTTCTTACAATTACGAACCCAAAGTATGTGACAGTATGTATCATATTTTAGTCAGCTTAAAAGTGTCTTCACGCCCGTATCCCCGAAGAGGTGGTTAGAGGTACAACAAGTGCACCCACGATTAGCCAAAGATACTTGGTCCCACAAATGTGATAGATGGCAAGCCTATCGCCAATCGGGACCTTTCCAATCCCGGGCAACTTTGTGTTTATCAGAAAACTGAAAAAACACTTTTTTTATGTGGCCGACCCGGGAATCGAACCCGGGACCTCATGTGGTCAACGCCAACGCTGGACCACTAGACCACGGAGGCGATTATAGTACATTTTAAACTCTTTAAATGCAACCCCGGGGCTGCAAATTTCCATCGCTGCTCTATTTTTCGACGTCGCGAAGGCGTTCGATAAGATCTGGCACAATGGCCTAATATACAAGCTATGCCCAACTCGTACTCATCATACGAGAGTAACTAACCAACCGCCGATTTCAATTCCGTGTAGTGGGTTCATTCTCCACCCATACGTCGATCACAGCAGAGTGCTAAGTGTGAGTTTTTCTTTTCGCATTCGATCATGAGCGCGTTTCGAGTTTACTAGGAATTTGTATGTGATTTGTACAGTGCCACCTAGTGGTAAACTGGTTTCTCACGTTTACCACTAGGTGGCGCTGTACAAATCACATACAAATTCCAAGTAAACGCCAAACGTGCTCACGATCGAATACGAAAAGAAAAACGCACACTTAGCACTCAGGTGCCCCGCACTCGTGTCACTCAGACACAAGGCGACACTTTACAAGATTTGCGTAAGGCCAACGTGGCGTTTGCCCCTCACCCGTACATATTTGCATCCGTTGCAAGTAGTTCAGAACACATACTAGTTTGTTATGGGTGCACCGTGGTATACATTGACCTTCATAAAGATCTCGAATTGCCGAGCTTAGCTAGGCATTTCAAGATATTTCCAAACGATATTTCAACCGCGCCAACTCACACCCTAACCTACTGCGGCAGACTATATCCCAGATCCTAATCCTGATCCCATCTTACGTAGGCCCCGCCACGTTCTCACCGATCCCAACGACCTGATAACTGTGGCCGACGAAACATACCAAAACACTACACACCTACACACGGAACAATGCCGCTAACCTTTTTATCACAAATCGCGACGCCACCCCTAAGCCGAGGATCGGTCGCACAGGAGACGCCCTTAGGGTGGAGGGCATACGACCCCACATCTTTAAGCTCTGGCTGGCACGACCGGTGAAGCCGTAAAGGCCGTTAAGGCCAGCAGTGTACAGGTGCCATCGTTGATCGGTTCGGACGCCTTCATCTTTTTGCGTTCTCGACACTTCTTCACTTTTTCATATGGGGGTTCATGGGTATCATTATATTGCTACTTAAAATCTCTTTCAGACGTTATACATTCCTTGAATTTTATATGGCTTCTAAAAGATTTTTTGTGGCTGATTACAATTTTGCATTGAATTTTTCACTTAAGTGCATTGATATAAAAAACCCAAGATACACAATCAGTGTGTCAAAAACGTCCTCCAAAAATGAGCGCACAATTTTAAATTGTGCGCTATTTCAAATAGAATCGCGTCGGCCGCGTCACTGTCAATTTTATTTATTTTTGTACATTGCTTTGTAAAAACAACTATAAGTCTTGCACTTAAGGTTGAGTATGCAAAGACATATGTTTTTGCAATATCTATACTTAAAAGAAATTAGGGACACTTTTGAGTGTCAGTTTTGTTCGAGACTGTGCATCTAGGGTCTTTTATATCAATGCTTAAGTGCCATATATATTTACTATTAGCGTTGAAAACTATTTTTTGAAATTATACGATCAATAAATCTTTACAAGAGCTTTCGTTATTGTTGCTCTAAGTCTAAAGATATACTTACCACATTATGTAAAATATGTAACGCAGTAAAATTTCCTACTCCACTATTCGCGAAGCATCGTAATCCACGTTCAGCTTATTAAATTCTTTGATTCTTTAGCTATCGAGTGGTATAATTAGATTTTGTATCTTGCTGATAGTTATGAAGCTATAACACCAAACTGTATCCCCCTTTTTTGTTATCATTCGTTTTTTTTAAACTGTCCCCCCTATGTCGGCAATTTTGAAGACGTATTCACGTCAAAAAATCAATTTTGATTTGATAGTTAGAATGAAATCCATATTAATATTGTAAATAAGAAAAAGTATGTGTGTGTTTGTTTGTCCGTCTTTCACGGCAAAGCGGAGCAACGAGTTGACATGATTTTTAGTTGAAGGGATGGAGAGTGACATAGGCTATTTTTTGTCTCTTTCTTACCTCCCAGTTATTTCTCGAATTTAACGCGAGCGAAGCCGAGGCCAAAAGCTAGTATATGCTTAAAAATATATTGTTATACCCATACCCCAAACAGCAACCCCATGTAAGAGGTGCAACTTAAATAAAAAATACTAAAAATATTTGTGAGGACTATACCTATTACTTTCCATCTTGTATTGATTCTATGGTCATGCTACGTGTCTAAGTTGACCAATCACAACGCGGTATGCCCGCGGGCTGCCACGACTTGATAAAAATACCGCCATTTTTTATGTTTTCTTTTTATCTGTATCTGAAAAATAGTGACTGATTGATCTATCGACGCGCAGGTTAAATAACTCGACAGATCAAGTCAAAATTGGGGTTGAAATTCTTCAAAAGCCGGTTATTGTTTAAAATTTAGGTTTACCATTTGTTTTTTCAAATAGGGCAGAACGGGGACAATATTACCATTTTAGAAACATCAATCGATTACACAAATTTAGCTAACAGTTTTTGTTTTTGACATTTACATTTTAAAGCCTCGGTTTATCATCTACCGACATTGACGTGTATAATATATTATACACGTCAATGTCTACCGAAGAAAATATCTAAAGTTGGTCTAGATTAAATAAAAGTTGGTTAAAAACGACTTTGAGTTAAATAATGGCCAGTGCTAAAAATGACCCTAGTTCGTACAATAAAAAATCTTTCTCTTCTTTTATTGGAAATCTGTTAAAAAACTTTGAGTATTACACTCAAAGCTTAAAAACACACAAGTTATGTGTAAATAACGTTTTATATATTTTTTATATAATTATATAATAAACTAGCAGATGGCTCTCCGTCTGGAAAGAATAACCATATAACCATCTCCTATAGCAATTTATCATTGGTGTGGCGATATGGCAATGCCACTTGCATAAGTCTTCCAGCTACATATATATATATATATATATATATATATATATATATATATATATATATATATATATATATATATATATATATATATATATATATATATATATAGATAGCAAACAAGCAGATGGGTCTCCTGATGGAAAGAGTCAACCATCGCCTATAGACACCAAAGATGTTAATGGTGCGTTGCTATCTTGTGGCGAGGTCTAATGCCACATGCATAAGTTTAAGTTTACCGGCTACCTTACCCTCCAAACCGGAACACGACAGCGACAAGCACTGACGCTATTGCGGCAGGAATAGGTAAGGCGGTGGTACCAGACCCGGGCGAGGCAATGCAGAACTCTATCACCTAGTAGCCACGATGGTATTGACTCGATAGCCAATCGGTCGCCTTTTACGACCTGCCTGGCAGAACGGCAGTTGGCCTATTCTACAAAGGAGGCCGGGAAATATATATAGGTGTTAAAACTACTGGATCTAACATAGACTCTTTTTACCCGATCAAGAAACGGATAGTAATGATTTTGGGTCACGCGAAGTCGCGAGTCTAGTCGAGAGTCGAGTAAAGTCTGATTTAAAACAAAATCCAACACGGATAGAACTCTTTTTGGTTTCTATAAGTGGTCAACGCTGTAAATCAATCAAAGCACGAGCATGGTGATTAAGGCCTGACGTTACCGGAGGGTAGACTTCAATATTGCGCTGTCATTAATCAAAAATTCTGTTTTACTCTTTGATGTAAAATCTTTTTCTGTGTTTACAGATTAAATTTTTCATTCGCTATGTAGATCATGAAGTATTAGGTATAGGTAGAGCCAGCAATCAATTAATGATTATTTATGTATAGCAATTATGTATAGCAATGGCTATCGAGTCACTACCATCGTGGCTACTAGGTGGTAGAGTTCTGCATTGTCTCGCCCGGGTCTGGTACCACCGCCTTACCTATTCCTGCCGCAATAGCGTCAGTGCTTGTCGCTGTCGTGTTCCGGTTTGGAGGGTAAGGTAGCCGGTAAACTTATGCATGTGGCATTAGACCTCGCCACAAGATAGCAACGCACCATTAACACCTTTGGTGTTTATAGGCGATGGTTGACTCTTTCCATCAGGAGGCCCATCTGCTTGTTTGCTATCTTATTATATATAAAAAAAAAAAATCGTATTAATCATTTGAAACTAGGCATGGAAATAGGCACAATAGTATTGTTAAACTAGGTTAACTGTTATGTTGTTAAAGTTAATTAATATTTAACAGTTATTTATTTATGTTATATCAGTAGCCTATATAAAGTATTAGAAGTAGCAAAAACGAAAAGCTATCGAGTTAGCGTCAAAAAAGGTCCTCTGGAATAGTTTTATAACTTTTAATAGTTAGTATTATCATAAATCGAGGTAGCGTGTAAAAAAAAGCTTTCTCAAATATTTTTAATAACATTATTATCCGAAATCAAGTTATTGGTAATTTTAGTGACGCATAAAATTTTAACAGTGTTTGTTAATATAAATAACAGTTGTTAATTGTTAAAAAAAATTAGTACGAAATTTAATATGTTACCTGTTAAATGATCCATGCCTATTACCTATACAAATACCTACGTTCTATCTCATTCTATGAGCTCTCGCCATCTCTTTTTATACAACTGTGTTAGAAAGAGAGGGTAAGACCTCGGAAGATGACAGCAGTATTAAAAGTTGTTTCATGTAGTTATTAGAAGTGTCGCCCCCAGATAGATATAATACATCTTCATGATGTAGATGCAGTTGAGAAGTCTAAAAGAAAGGATTTTTACGTCAAAGAATATCAAACAAGCGAATAGCTCTTCTGATGGGAAGAGACAATCATTAAATTACTCCGAGCTGGTCCCCCTCTTAATAACATAACTTTTAACCTTTAAAGAATAAACCATTTATTTATTTTATTTATTTAATAATTTATTATATACAGAAAATAGCACAATTAGGGAAAAAATAAATAAACATAAGTGCAATGGGTGAGCTAATCTCTCCTTAATAATAACATTCCTTCCAGCCAACTCGTTAAAGGAGAATAAAAAAATCAAATTAGTAGACTTGGTGTACAAAAAATACTGCTTACTATTACCATTTTAAGTTCTGCTGGGCAGTTCGTAAGAGGTGAATGATTTACTATGTGAGTCACTACCATCGTGACTGCTAAGTAGAGTTCTAGTAATACCACCGATTTACGTATTCCTGCCGCAATATCGTCATTGCCTGTCATTGTCGTGTTCCGGTTTGGAGGGTAAGTTAGCCGGTAAACTTATGCATGTGGTATGTAGATCTGGCTACCGTTATCCGATGTACCCGCATTTTTTAAAGTGTAGTAGTAAAATAGTTTCCCCGTTCTAAGGATGTCACTTTCAAAAATATTTTGTTTTGCCTACATAATTTTAAAAAATGTTACGTGGGAACATTTTTTATAATATCTAGCTTGAGAGCTCCTGTATTTTAATAATAGAGGAGCCAACCAAATCCATTTTTAATTGATACGTTACATAAATAAATATAACTCGGCCTAGTTTCATTGTAATTTATTAAATGTTATAATTATATGCTACTGTGAAGTTCGTGTAGAGATAGTTGTTTTTTATTAGTGACCCGCCTTAACTTGGCATGGGTTTGTAAATTGTAAAATATGAGTCAAAATAAATATCATTAATATATTCAAGAGTAGACCAGTTGCCTTCTTCCAGGCAATTCGTAAAAGGTGACCGATTGGCTATACGTATCGCTACTATCGTGACTACTAGGTGGTAGAGTACTGTAACGTCTCGCCCGGGTATTTGGTACCTCCGCCTTACTTTTTCCTGCCGCAATATGGTCAATGCTCGTGTTCCGATTTGGAGGGATTTTTATTTATTATGCTCTGCTGCTATGTTTTTTTGTAGTAATTTTAAATCAGTGGAAAGATTGAAGTTTTTAATTAATCAATAACCATGCATTTTTTTGTTTTTTTTATTTTTATTTTTTGTTTTGTTTTTTGTTTTTGTCTTTTTTTGAGTTTCGCACTCCCATGCTAGCATTAATTTGTTTTTAAATTGCATTACATATAATTCCTATCCTAATACATAATCCTATCCTAATACATTACGATTTGGAGGGTTAGGTATCCAATAGACTGCACATGGCAATACCATCCCGCCATACAGGTAACAACCTACTATTAACATCTTTGGTGTATATAAGCCATGGTTTCTTTTTCCGTCAGAAAAGCCATCTGCTTGTTTGCTATTTAATAATAATAATAATAATAATTCACGGGACAAATTACACTTACTGATCTAACCCCAAAGTAAGCAAATTATTTGCTTGTGTTACGGGTGTTAGTCAACGATACTAATACATAGAAATACATATATAAATACTAGAATATATATAATAAACACCCAAACCCGGAAATACAAACATTTATGCTCATCACACAAATGCTTGTCCCCGTCGGGGATCGAACCCGAGCCTCGTTGATTGCGTAGTCAGGGTCTCTAACACAAATATAAAAAGACACCAAAGACTTCTTCTCTTCTCGTTGCTTGTTTCTCCGTGTGCGAGGTTGATATGCCACATACCGGCTACGTAACCCTCCAAACTGGAACACACCAGCGAAAAGTATCCACGCTATTGCGACCGAAATAGATAATGATGTTATAAAAACCTGATTGGGACGTTTTAGTTAGTGGTTACGATGTCATTGGCAAATATCTTTTTTCGCCTGTTACGGGATACCCAGCAGTCAGGCTGTTTATTTGTTTTACCATTTGGTTACGGAACCCTAAAACATACAACAGTGATATTTTTCAGCTAGCAAAAAATAATTAGAAAAATAGAAAAAATGTACCTATAATAATGGTGGTACAACGCCTTAATTTTTTTATACCATTAGATAGAAAACAAGCAGATGGTTTTTCTGGAAAAAGAATCATCGTCTATAGACATCAAAGATGTTAATGATAGGTTGCTATCCGTGTGGCGGGATGGCAATGCCACATGCATAAATTTACCGATTACCTTACCTTTCAAAGCGGAATACGACAATGACAAGCTGTGTGTGGCAGAAATAACGATACCGAACTCTACCACCTAGTAGTCAAGTTGTTATTGACATGTATGACCAATAGGTCGCCTTTTACGATCTGCCTTGCAGACGGCAGTTGGCCTATTCTTCAAAGCAGCTCGTACCAATACGGGGGGACGGTTTTTAATTTCAATTTATTTTTTATTATGATTGATATTATAATATCTTCTGTAATATAGAAACCACAAATATATAAATACAAATATTAAAATCAAATAACTTTATAAACACTTTTTTTATAGATTCGGTAAAACGTTACGATTGTATTTTGCGGCTGACCGCGATAGTGTTTGCATGATTCTTAATTTCTATGGACACTCGATTATTACAAATCTAGCTAAACTATGGCTTATTAGGCTTAGTCTAATACTAATTACTAGTGATCATTTGTAGTCGAAATTAGACCACAGATTAAACAATAAAATTTCTTTTAAATTTGACAACTGATTTTAGCGTAAAGAAAAAGTGTACATATGTGTATAATATAATGTATGTTACATTACAGTAGTGTGTGTTATGTTTATTTTTATCGATTTAAAGCATTTCTAACGTTTGTACCCTACAAAGCTTTCCTTTTACGTATTAGTATAGATTAGCGATCGCCTGTAGCCGAAATTTGATCATAGACTAAATAATAGAATCTGTTTTGAGTTTGACAACTGACTTACATTTTTAGTAAAGAAAACAGTATTCATGTATATATTACATATATGTCACATGAGTGTAGTGTGTTTAATGTATATTTCTGTTAATTTAATATATTTCTAATGAATTTTCTTTCACAATATTAGGTTTCTACAGTCTTCCGCAATATAAACTGCAGTTGTGTAAACTTTACTTTACTCTACCTTTCCCGCAATTGCATATTCAAAAGATTTTTTATAGCATAAAATATAGTACATACAAGCAGATGGGTCTCCTGATGGAAAGATTTAATCATCGCTTATAGACACCAAAGATGTAATGGTGTGTTGCTATCTAGTGGCGAGATCGAATGCCACATGTATAAGTTTATCGGCTACCTTACCCTCCGAACCGGAACACGACAGCGACAAGCCTGGCGCTATTGCTAACAGGAATAGGTAAGGCGGTGGCACCAGATCCGGGCAAGGTAATGCAAAACTCTACCACTTAGTAGCCACGATGGTAGTGACTCGCATACCAATCGGTCGCCTTTTACGACCTGCCTGGCAGAACGGCTGTTGGCCTATTCTTCAAAGGAGCCCGGAACCAACACGGGAGAACCAGTTTTACACTTAACTCGATCATGAAGACTAGAACTTTAGTTGATAATTTAATATACTTTCGGCGACGGCGTTTGTACTGTAATATTTTCCTCCATTTTCCCCAAACCATGCACACCCTAAAACCTTCACCCACCCCAATACATCAAGTGCATATATCGTGAGAACTGCACGGGAATCGAATCCCCTATAATCAACCAATCGCAGCACCGCAATTAGCTGCACAGACGGACAGACGGCTCCGTTTATATATTCGTTTCAATAATTAAATAAAGGTATGTGGAATAGATCGTATTTGATTTTTAATCCAATTTTACATTTTTTTTGTTTTTTCCATTCCCGGGTTCTATTCCAGAGTCAGGTATTGTTTGAAAATCTCATCCCTGAGTTTAGTGGTATTTTTTTTTTATATCATAAGATAGCAAACAAGCAGATGGGTCTCCTGATGGAAAGAGTCAACCATCGCCTATAGACACCAAAGATGTTAATGGTGCGTTGCTATCTTGTGGCGAGGTCTAGTGCCACATGCATAAGTTTACCGGCTACCTTACCCTCCAAACTGGAACACGACAGCGACAAGCACTGACGCTATTGCGGCAGGAATAGGCAAGGCGGTGGTACCAGACCCGGGCGAGACAATGCAGAACTCTACCACCTAGTAGCCACGATGGTAGTGATTCGATAGCCAATCGGTCGCCTTTTACGACCTGCCTGGCAGAACGGCAGTTGGCCTATTCTACAAAGGAGGCCGGGACCAACACGGCGAAAAATATAGTATGGTATGGTACCACACCCGATATATATAGTATGGTATGGTATGGTAGTATAATAACATTCTCCTGCCTTGGAAAACCACCTAACTTCGTAATGTCAATTATCGCAAATAAAAAGTGATAATCAAGGCACTTTTAAAGAATAGATCCCGGGCTCCTTTGAAGAATAGGCTAACTGACGTTCTGCTAGGCAGGTCGTAAAAGGCGACCGATTGGCTATGCGAGTAATTAACATCGTGGCTACTAGGTCGTAGAGTTGCATAGTCTCGTCCGGATCTGCTACCACCGTCTTACCTATTCCTGCTACAATAGTGTCAGTGTTTGTCGCTGTCGTGTTCCAGTTTGGAGGGTAAGGTAGCCGATAAACTTATGCATGTGACATTAGACCTAGCTACAAGATAATAACGCACCATTAACATCTTTGGTGTCTATAGGCGATGGGTGACTTATTCCATCAGGAGACCCATCTGCTTGTTTGCTATCTTATGATATATATAAAAAAAATATATGTAGAAAAGTCCTTCTGGTCAGGCAATTCGTAAATCGCGAAGTCATTACCATCGTGACTACAACTACATTCACTACATCGTAATCGGGTGTGGTACCATATTTGGTGTCTATAGTCGATGGTTTCTGTTTCCACCAGTAGAACCATGTGCTTGTTTGCTATTTTATCATCTCACTGTCACCTGTGGTCTAGTGGTCTGGTGCCGACCACGGATTAAATGGATACGACTTTTAAGATAATTTCTTAGTTTGTCAGTGTAGCTTGCAATCACGCACAGTATTACAGAGTCATAGTATACTTACCGATGAAATAAAATCACTTCAAGGGTAATTTTTAAACCATTGTCATGTCATTCGGTACTGTAGCGGCTCAATCACAAACGCTACAAGAAAAAAAATTAATAAAAAATAGAAAATGATGAAATTCAAAATAAAATCCTGAATCGCATTATCCCAATCTTGTACACAATATATACAAGTTTCAACGCTTCTCAAATGGACTTCGGCCAGTATACTTGCTTGGCTGGGAAGATCTTCCTTTTCCCCTTACTTGTCCTTGTGTGACGTCATCGACCTCCACAGTTATGTTGTCACCTGACAAGAAGTTGGCCCGCTGGTTCCACCACTATGACCCTTCAGCGGTACGGACCAGCTGCGCCACAGTACGATAAAAGATAAAACAAGTACAACATGGTTTATTTCTATTTTTCACGGTATATCTGCAAATGTATGACATTTTCGACAATAATAGGAGCGTTTGTTCATATGCGCGGCGACATGTTTCCTCCCCAATGACGTGTCTATTAGTATTCATGTGGTCTGTAGTTTTTTTTATATTATAAGATAGCAAACAAGCAGATGGGTCTCCTAATGGAAAGAGTCAATCATCGCCTATAGACACCAAAGGTGTTAATGGTGCGTTGCTATCTTGTGGCGAGGTCTAAGCATAAGTTTTCCGGCTACCTTACCCTCCAAACTGGAACACGACAGTGACAAGCACTGACGCTATTGCGGCAGGAATAGGTAAGGCGGTGGTACCAGACCCGGGCGAGACAATGCAGAACTCTACCACCTAGTAGCCACGATGTTAGTGACTTGCATAGCCAATCGGTTGCCTTTTACGACATGCCTGGCACAATGGCAGTTGGTCTATTCTTCAAACGAGCCCGGAACCAACACGGGGAAAATTATTGTAAAAGTAGTGTCGATCGCATGAGGTCCCAGGCTCAGTTCCTGTGTCGGACAATTCAAAAACGTGTTTTTTCAGTTTTTTAATAAAAACAACGTTGCCAGAGATTGGATAAGTGCCCGGTTAGCGATAGGATTTCCACATATCCCGTCGTGGGGCTAAGTATCTTCGGCTCGTAGGTGCACTTGTTGTACCTCTGCTAACCTCTTCGAGGTTAAGGGCGTGAATATACTTTTAAGAAGAAGATTTTATGTTAGGTACCTTTTTGTTGCCGTGACTTCTTATATATAAAATTTCCGTGTCACAATGTTCGTTCCCGTACTCCTCCGAAACGGCTTGACCGATTCTCATGAAATTTTGTAAGCATATTGAGCAGGTCTGAGAATTGGCCAACATCTATTTTTCATAACCCTAAATACTAAGGGTAGTCCACCCCTAATTTTTTTTTAGATATTGTTTTGTTTTTATTTTTTAATGATATAGCATTAAAAAATATATACAACCCCTAATTTACAACCCTTTACGATCAACCCCTATTTTATTAATTCAATAATTTATATGGCAAAACAACGTTTGCCGGGTCAGCTAGTATATCTATATAGGTAATATATAATAATTTTAGTACTAAGGATCTCTGAGCTAGACTGCGGGCAGACGGACATAGCCAAAATGTAAGAGTTGGTTTTTCGCCGTGTTGATCCCGGCCTCCTTTGAAGAATAGGCCACCTGCCGTTCTGCCAGGCAGGTCGTAAAAGGCGACCGATTGGCTATCGAGTCACTACCATCGTGGCTACTAGTCGGTAGAGTTCGGCATTGTCTCGTCCGGGTTTGGTACTACCGTCTTACTTATTCCTGCCGCAGTAGCGTCAGTGCTTGTCGCTGTCGTGTTCCGGTTTGGAGGGTAAGGTAGCCGGTAAACTTATGCATGTGGCATTAGACCTCGCCACAAGATAGCAACGCACCATTAACATCTTTGGTGTCTATAGGCGATGGTTGACTCTTTCCATCAGGAGACCCATCTGCTTGTTTGCCATCTTATGATATAAAAAGAAGTTCCTAGTTTATTTCGGAACCCTACAGAAACTTATCGATTTGCTTACTGTTCCTGAAACCAGCTTTCATCTGAAGATAATTCAAAATTATACCTTTCGAAAACAGACATTAAGAATATTTTTTTTAAAATGGTATAAAAATACCATTGAACCAATAAATCACGAGTCTGATTCAAATGAATTATGATTTGAAGCCTGGAGCCCAGTAATCGTAGCCCGGGGCCCCGAATTAGCCGCAATTAACTGCACTTCCACATACCCGTCAAATTGGAACCCTGAATCCAATGCGTTTTGCTTTTTGGACGTTTGAAAAATTATTGTTTGAGAATCAAAACGATTATAAAATGGCTGACGCTGCTTCGTTTCTCGAGTATGTGATCTTGACTATGTGATCGATGGGGCTCAGGTTCGATTCCCGACAGAGACAAACATTTGAGTTTCATTTATATTATTAGATAGCAATCAATAAGATGGATCTCCTGATGGAAAGAGAAACTATTGCCTTTAGATACCAAAGATGTTAATGGCGCGTGGGCATTCACGTGGCGGGATGGCAATGTCACATACAAAACTTACTGGCTACCTTACCCTCCAAACTGGAATACGACAATGACAAGCATTGATGTTATAGCTTCAAGAATAGGAAAGGCGATGGTACCATATCGACGGTCCCTACGTATTATAAGGACATGTCAAAAATGTATTTTTTTTATTACATACTAGCTACCTGTCCGCGGTTTCACCCACGTAGCTTTTGTTCCCGTGGGAATATCAGAAAAGTTTATATACTAAAACTTTCCTCAAGAATCAGTCTATCTTCTAAAAAACTGCATTAAAATCTGTTGCGTAGTTTTAAAGATTTCAAGCATACATAGGGACATAGGGACATAAGGACATAGGGACATAGGGACATAGGGACATAGGGACATAGGGACATAGGGACATAGGGACATAGGGACATAGGGACATACAGAGAAAGCGACTTTGTTTTATGCTATACTAGCGACCTGCCCGCGGTTTTACCCGCGTAGCTTTGGTTCCCGTAGGAATATCGGAAAGGTTTATATACTTAAACCTTCCTCTAGAATCAATCTATCTATTAAAAAAACTGCATTAAAATCCGTCGCGCATTTTTAAAGATTTAAGCATACATAGGGACATAAGGACAGACAGAGACACAAATAGCTTTAATAAAAAATTCATTCCCTAATTCAGCCCTCCAGGGACTGATTTTTGAAAAAAAAAAATTAGCCTATGTTTGACCCCGGATTTTCAAGTATATCCATGCCAAATATAATGAAAATTGGTCCAGCGGTTTAGCCGTGAAAGCGAAACAGACAGACAGACAGACTTTCACATTTATAATATTAGTATGGATATACATCTCGTATCGTAAACTATGTATTGAATTATGTGATGATCTTTAGCAACGTTTTTGGGTACGGCTAGTCTTCTAAAATAAATATTAGAGTATTTTTAGCAGATAAGATTAAATGTTAATAAATAGAAATATAAGTTTGTACAATTTACCTTAAAATTTAAATGTAATAAAAATTTAATAATAAATTTTGTAAATGGTAAAATTTCTTTGTAAATTGTAAAAAATTGAATTGAGCATGATATTTTGTAAATTGGAAAAATAACTTTTTGTTGTGAAATAATACTTGTAAATATTGTCATCTATCTATATATATAAAAATCAATCCCTATTTTCCTTGGTCAAGATATCACGCCTGAATGGCTGGACCAATTTTGGTAAATTTTTTTTGTTGTGTTTGTAATTGTAAGGAAAAGATTCTTATAAAAGAAAATATTAAGAAAATTGCGCGGAAAATTAGAAAATTTAAGAATACTTAACCACCATATAAAGTTTAATGCCATTTTGGCTGCGTGGAAGGACAACCCCGTAGTTTTATATAAATTACGTGTCACGTTGATTGTCCGCTATGGATTCCTAATATGTAAGGCAAAACAACGTTTGCCGGTTCAGCTAGTACATATAATAAAATCATAGAAAGGTCAAAACTGTACATTGAATATTTTTTTAAAAGAATACCCCAAGTATTCTTGAGAGCGTGATCTACAATCGATATCGAAGCCAAAAATATAGTTTTTAGAATTTTTGTCTGTTTGTCTGTTTATCTGTTTGTCTGTTTGTCTGTATGTATGTCCGGGGTAAACTCTAAAAGTACTGCATGGATTTACTTCAAATTTTGCATGAATATTACTAACAGGTCGGGTCAACATATAGGCTACATATTATCACGCTATCACCTAGCGGCCAGGTGCTGTGCGGAGTAAACGAAGTCCGCGCGGACGAAGTCGCTGGCAACAGCTAGTATATAAATAATTGTAATTGTAATAAATGAAATAAAAAAAAGCCCACTGAGTTTCTTCTGCCGAATCTTCTCAGTATGTGGCCACGTTCCGATCCGGTAGTAATCTATACATATTATAATAAAATCGTAGGAAAGTCAAAACTGTACATTGAATATTTTTTAAAAGAATTCTTGGGGCGTGATCTACAATCGATACCGAAGCCAAAAATATCGTTTTAGAATTTTTGTCTGTTTGTCTGTTTATATGTTTATCTGTTTGTCTGTATGTATGTCCGGGGTAAACTCAAAAAGTACTGCATGGACTTACTTCCATTTTTGCATAAATATTACTAACAGGTCGGGTCAACATATAGGCTATATATTATCACGCTATCACCTACAGGGGAGGCGCAGTGCGGAGTAAACGAAGTCCGCGCGGACGAAGTCGCAGGCAACAGCTAGTGGTAGAATATGTTGGTAATTTAATTTATTTTTAATAACCTGTGACACCCATATTCTTGCAAATAAATATTTTTTCATTTTCATTAAATATTTTAGTCTTTTATCATCTCCATATCATAATTAATCATTAAAAACTACTATATATCCGATTCATTCTTAGTGGACAGCGTATCCAAGCCTATTGTCCAACAAACAAAGCAATGTGTAAATCTATACATAAAATTACACCCAAGAACTTCAAATAGTTACAACATAAAAAATAAAAGTAAAATTATATGTAAAGTAATTCTCAGTAAGCACATGTAAAAAAATCCACGTAAAAAGAATATCCGAACAAATAACTAAGAAGCGAGTGGTCTGTAATTGTGACTAGACACGCAACCGCCTCACGTTAACTCGCTTGGATGTATTTATGAATGTAGCCTTGCTTTGCGATGCTTGAGTATACTTTGTGAAATTCTAGACTGTAAATATAGGACATAGAATATACTAGTACTTGAATACGTAATGTTTGTCGGTAGTTATATCTAGAATATGAATAAGAATTGTTTTATTTACCACACATAATATACATCTATACATATAATAGAATCGTAGGAAAGCAAAGAATATAATAATCTCTACGAGAGTAGGACAGTCAAAGCTGTACATTAAATATTTTTTTAAAAGAATACTTGGGGCGTGATCTACAATCGATATCGAAGCCAAAAATTAGGTTTTTAGAATTTTTGACTGTTTGTCTGTCTGTCTGTCTGTCTGTCTGTTTGTCTGTCTGTCTGTCTGTCTGTCTGTCTGTCTGTCTGTTTGTCTGTTTGTCTGTTTGTCTGTTTGTCTGTTTGTCTGTTTGTCTGTTTGTCTGTTTGTCTGTTTGTCTGTTTGTCTGTTTCTCTGTTTGTCTGTTTCTCTGTATGTCTGTATATCTGTTTGTCTGATTGTCTGTATGTATGTCTGGGGTAAACTCAAAAAGTACTGCATGGATTTAATTTTGCATGAATATTACTAACAGGTCGGGTCAACATATAGACTACATATTATCACGCTATCACCTACAGGGAAGGGGCTGTGCGGAGTAAACGAAGTCCGCGCGGACGAAGTCGCAGGTAACAGCTAGTATACAATGAAAACAAGAACAAGCGTACAAATAAGACAAGAAAAGCCACAAACACAGTAAACAAAGAAAAAAAAATACACATGCAACACTTTTTAAAAGACAGAGAAAAAAAAAACAAATAACATAAATATATCTGTTTATAATAATTTTTAATAAATTTAATTAGTCCAGTAAAAAGTTTAACGAAACCATGATCTGACCAGTTTTGGCGCAATGAGTAAAAATGTGTTCATTAATACTTAAATAATGATATTATAAAAGAAATTTTGATTTAAATTTAGGGGAAAGGGATGAAAAAAATAAAAAAAGTGTTGAAAAATGCCTTTTTTAAAAATAACTTAATAACGGTAGGAAATAGAAAAAAAAGTTTCAAGTAAAAGTTGTAGAGAAAAAAATTCTACACAAAAAAGTTCCTCTTCATTTTTTTGTCATCTGCTTTAGTTTACTTACAAAAAATAAAAATTAAATTTGCTTTGTAATTAATTATAAAAACTTACCAGAATTATTACGGCCCTGTACCATGCAGCGCGCGCATCACATAAATATGTACTAACACTACTACATATGTTTTCCCATATTTATATATTTTTACATATTTTACTACAAATTTAATTTTTATTTTTTGTAGCTAAACTAAAGTAGATAACAAAAAATGAAGAGGAACTTTTTTGTGTAGAATTTTTTTTTCTACAACTTTTACTTGAAACTTTTTTTTCTATTTCCTACCGTTATTAAGTTATTTTAAAAAAAGGCATTTTCAACCCTTTTTTTTTCATCACTTTCCCCTAAATTTAAATCAGAATTTCTTTGATAATATCATTATTTAAGTATTAATGAACACATTTTTACTCATTGCGCCAAAACTGGTCAGATGATGGTTTCATTAAACTTTTTACTGGACTATAATATGTTTTAATTGCATCTATATTAATATTGGATGGATGGATGTTTATTAGGCACATAATCACGCGTTTCCCCGTGTTGGTTCCGGCCTCCTTTGAAGAATAGGCTAACTACTGTTCTGCCAGGCAGATCGTAAAAGGCGACCGTTATATGAGTTACTACCATCGTGGTTACTAGGTGGTAGAGTTCTGCATTGACTTACCCGGGTCTGCTACCACCGCCTTACCTATTACTGCCGCAATAGCGTCAGTGCTTGTCACTGTCGTGTTCCGGTTTGGAGGGTAAGGTAGCCGATAAACTTATGCATGTAGCATAAGACCTCGCCACAAGATATCAACGCACCATTAACACCTTTGTGTGTCTATAGGCGATGGTTTACTGTTTCTTAGCTTAGATTTCTGGGATTGGCAGTTATACTGAAGACACCCAATGACAAGACAATTCCTAAGCACAGACTACTAAGATAAGAGAACTAAGAGAATACTAGATAAGAGAACTGATTGTTTACGTTAACCTTACCTAAATTCCAACTTTATTTATCTACTATTCTCCAAGTTTAAAAAATATTTATTGATTGTTGATAAGTTAAGGCGTTGATGTAGAATCTTACAAAATATATCAAAATTTAAGTCTCACCCGTGTTCTTTGCAATCTACCCGCGAGCTGTTCTATGTGACCTCGAGATGGCACCGAAAAACATGACATTGGTTTTTTTTTGGCATGGGGGTTAAGGAACTGCCATGATGACATTGGTTTAATAAATGGATAAAACTCATCGATGTTCCGGACTAAAAAGAAGACCCCAGCCGGACAATTATCCACCTACATCTGCACTTTCACCCGTGTCGGCACCAAGCACAAATGCACACAATTTACGCACTCAATGCACGTTCCAAACACTATGTAGTGAGGTCACTCAACGCAAGTGTAAGTAACTTTACTTACACTCGCGTTTAGTGAGGTAGTGTTCGTTTCTTTTGAAGATGCATCGGTTTCGAAGTGAAACGTGCGTTGAGCAATTATGTACTTTAAGTAATTGAGTGAGCGTTGAGTAATTGAACTAGGGGCACAATTAAAGATTGTATGGAAAAGAAGTGATGATTACTTATGTTTTTATATAATACTAGCTGACCCGGGAAACGTTGTTCTGCATTTTTAACTACTCTTTTTTTTTCTATATTTTCTCACTTTTTAAACCTTCCCCGGACTTCAACAATTAATGCAAAACCAAAATTAGCCAAATCGGTTTAGCCGTTCTCGAGTTTTAGTGAGACTAACGAACAGCAATTGATTTATATATATAGATAGAAGCAATAAAAACACATTAAAATTTATTAAATAAAATAAACATTATTCACTCAACGGTAGTGTGACATTTGATACCCATAATATACACATATATACTAGGTATTTTATTTTTAGCCAATGTGTGTTGACAAACTGCAAGTCTTCTGACAGTGTAGTTGTCCATGAGTGGCGGATCACTTAGAATCAGGTGAGCTTCCTGTCCGTTTGCCTCCATTTTTTTTATAAAAAAAACTTAGTTGTAGTTTGTTTCTTACGATTTTACTCAAAAACTACTCGATAGATTTTTTCCCCTTTAGAAAACTACATTATCCAGAAGTGATATAGCCTATTATTTACCCGACTGAGCTACGAGAAGTAATGATTTTTGGTCACGCGAGGTTGCTAGTATAGTGTAAAAGATAGATAATAATGTGATTTTGACGGATAAAATTTTTTCACAAAATCACACAGATCACAAAATTTTATAAATAAATTGAATATACAGACAGACGCCGCAGACTTATATAGTAGTATAGATGAATATAAAGTACCTTAAAATTCAAAAAGCGTGATATTTTACTTACATGTTATCTGTAGATCGAGTCAGCCGCTCGGGGCACTAAATCAGACCCTGACTACATTCCAAATTTTTATTTTGAACATAAACATGTCGAAAAATAAGAATGGAGGAAACGGCGCATCAATTAAAACGATACTAAAGAAATCTATGGAGTGTTATATGTTTGAAAAATATTGGAATACTCTCGGTGATTATTTCAAAGTGCAGCTTTATTGGTGATAATTATTTCAAACTGCAGTTATTAGTTTAATATAAATTATGCAAAAACTGTTTTTCAATTAGATCTATTAATCTGACTGATTGATTATTATGACTGACTAGTCGGCACTTGGCGCCTCACTGTCGCAAAAATATTTATATCCGGTACGCGTAATATTTATTATAAATTAACTTATTATGCCAATTACTTTCCCGCAAATGTAAGCAGTAAGCTCACAAAGACTCATCCCAATCAGTTGAATGCTATGACAGTGTATTAATACAAACAAAGTAACATAAAATTTTAAATATAAGATTAACTATGCAATGCTATGCTGTTACATGATTTAAGTGACGCGTTAGCTGCTGGCTTTGTATATGTCTCAGCTGCTTGTGTGCTCAGCATTTGATAATTAATGTATGAAAACATTGAAACAAAATTTTACTGATTAATTTACTCTTATGACAAGGAAAATTAATTGACGCGATATTGCATTAACCCTGTGACAAAACATGTTACGTACAATACACAAACTTAAAACACATTATATTTTTCCGAATCATAAACTGCTCCCTGGGGTCTAAAGTTTAATCATGAAGAGAGCTCAGTTAGTATCGTATCTATACATGTAATAAAATCGTAGAAAAGTCAAAACTGTACATTGAATATTTTTTTTAAAGAATACTTGGGGCGTGATCTACAATCGATATCAAAGCCAAAAATATAGTTTTTAGAATTTTTGTCTGTTTGTCTGTAGGTATGTCCGGGGTAAACTCAAAAAGCACTGGATGGATTTACTTCAAATTTTGCATGAATATTACTAACAGGGCGGGTCAACATATAGGCTACATATTATCACGCTATCACCTACGGGGGTGGAGCTGTGCGGAGTAAACGAAGTCCGCGTGGACGAAGTCGTGGGCAACAGCTAGTATCCCATAAAAATATGAATGTGGAGAGCCAATTTCAATATTAAGAACATGCGTCGTTGCCGTCTTTGCCGACAAAAGAATTGAGAGCTATAAAGTTGCAAAGTTCTGTGTAGAAAATCCTAAAATACTAGTGATAAGAACATGCGACATTTTAAAATAATGTTTTATAACAATTACTTGTTCTTTGGTATTACCACAATGTTAGCAACTTAATAGGTAATATTAATCCTTAAATGTTAATAGAAAATTTTATTTTATTGTGTTAATACACAATGCTCTTAATTGGCTTACGATGTGATTTAAGTACAAGATTTGACTTAGCTAGTTTTTACAAACAAACCAAATTTTAGAAAAATAATATTGGAATTATATCAACCTAATGTTTACCCTGTGAGCAGTAAATAAAGAATTATTATTATTATTTAAATTATAGTACAACCAGTACGTATATTAACTTGCGTATAACTTAACGAAGACTATATATATAGCCTATGCCTACGTGAAAACTAGCCACGTCAAATCTTGAACTCGAATTACATCCTAAGTGAAATAAATGTATTTAGTAATACTTTGCCTGTTCTAGAATTTATGTTACTTTTATGCAGCAAACACTGTGGTTGTACCATGAAAATAAAAATATTTTTTAATATCTGGCATCAATGTAAACCTAATACCTTGATTCTAAATATCAAGTTTCTAGGTCATTAGGAAGTGGGTCAGGTTTTTGATCTATAACTCAGTGAGTAAGTGGATCAGTCAGTCACAAAATTTCGGATTCTATACAAAGCATATTTAGTAAATGCGCCAAAATTTACGTATGTAAATTTAATAGGTTTCGAGTTGGGAAGAAGTCGTAACTCAAAATGCTTTGTGTGATATTATACATGGCTGCTACATCATCAGTTTCTTTTTCTTGGAAGTAGACCCATTGTTACTCCCCATATTGGTTCCGGGCTCATTTGTAGAATAGACCAACTGCCGTTCTGCCAGGCAGGTCATAAAATTCGACCGATTAGCTATGCGAGCCACTACCATCGTGGCTACTAGGTGACAGAGTTCTGCGTTGTCTCGCCCGGGTCTGGTACCACCGCCTTACCTATTCCTGCCGCAATAGCGTCAGTGCTTGTCACTGTCGTGTTGCGGTTTGGAGGGTAAGGTAGCCGGTGAACTTATGCATGTGGCATTAGACCTCGCGACAAGATAGCAACACACCATTAACATCTTTGGTGTCTATAGGTAATGGTTGACTCTTTCCATCAGGAGACCCATCTGCTTGTTTGCTATCTTATATTATAAAAAGAAATTGCCTTGCAGACTCTAGATATTATGACAAATATGCTTGTATGTATTTGTAGTTGTTACGTACAAATACGCTTACTATGTATTTAGCTATTCAGCCCAGGACGCGGATTTGGCTCCCGGTTCAGACAAAAATGCTATTGAGGTTTTTTCGAAGTTTTTAAAAATCCTAAATTTCAGTAGCATCTCGGAATCTGGCGGGTAGTATGTTGTCATATCTATGCTTTAGATGAGCACGTATAGCTGTCGGTCACTTCGTTAAACGACAAAGTAGTGAGTCGTGGTAAACTGCAATGACTATACATGTTTAATTGTCGAGATAGACAAGGGAACGGGCATGATGATACTGTATATAATTTATAACAATATAGTCATCAAAATTTAAAACTTTTCGACTCAATCCCATTCGCTAGCGAATTCCAACAAGTTGTATTCATCACCGATCAATCAGGGCGCTCGTGGCAATAAATTAGATTTGTTCTGAACCGTATGATTATACTGAATAATATTCCGATCGTATAATTAATCGTGTTACATCTATTGATCTAGGCTGATATGAATTTTGGTAAGTTTTAGATGCCAACATTGAAATATTAATAAATTGAAAGTTTATATTAAAAATATCGTTTATAGTTAGACAGATGTTTTAGGCTTTCAAGAGGGATGTTGTAAAAAACGAATGCATTTTAGCAATTTGATTCTTAATTGCCTTGGTGTCTAGTAGTTTTTAACTCAGATCATGAGATTTCGAAATCGATTCCCGGATTGGGCAAAATTATATTGAGATTTTTCAAGTAGCCTAAAATTCGGTGTTAATGGAGTGTTAGTACAATTAAGGGCGGATCCAGCCTTCGGGTCAGGGGGGGTCACATATTTGAGGTTCTGTCAAAATAGGCTCTAATCCGTATTTGTGGCAATAATAATCCATACATAGACCCCTGCTTAGGTAGGTGGGGGGGTCATGACCCCCATGACCCCATACTGACTGGGAGTTCCATAAACTAAAGTAGGAAAAATAATTGATCATTTTAATTGATAAACTTTTACATAATACATAAATTAGCAAACAAGCAGATGGTTCTCCTGATGGAAACAGAAACCATCGCCAATAGACACCAGAGATGTTATCAATAGTGTGTTGCTATCTGTATGGCAGGATTGAAACAATATGAGTAGAATAGAATATGTTTTTATTCAAAGTAAGTATTAACATACATTTTTTGAATGTCACACACAATTTTATATTTAAAATAATACAGGAAATAATATTTAATAACACATCGTATTAGTGGTTGTCAATCACACAGTATTGTCATTCATATTATATTCATCAATACTGTAATATGCTTTTTCACAGAGAACCCTTTTTATGTATGTTTTGAATTTTTTTCGGATAAGTTAATGACTATGTGGCATTTCAATTCTACAATCGGACAAGTTTATTGGCTATGTTTTCCTCCAAACTGGAATACGACAGCGAAAAGACACATTGAGGTAGGAATATTTACGGTGGTGGTACCAAAAAACTCGGGCAAGATGTTCAAATCAAATCAAATAATATTTTATTCGACGTAGGTACACATAAGAACACCTATCGACGTTATTTTTAAGCAAAGTTATACACGACAAGTTATGCAATAGTTATAAAATACATTAAGGTAAATTACAGAAAAATGAAGTCAATTAGAGAGAATGTCTACAGAAATGGCTTACCCTTAAATTATTTTGAAAATAATATACAAAAATTAAGTAAATACAGTAGCAAATATTATATAAAATTGATAATTGGTATAATTTGAATTTAAAAATTAATAAAACAAAATTTAGTGATGTAAAATTTAAATCATAATCAATTTGCATAAAGAGTTGCAAAATTCAAATAAATCGAAAGAAAAGTAAAAAATCGAATATGTAATAATAATAATAATAATAATAATTCTTTATTTGCATGAAATAGGAGTACAAATAGATCTCAATTAGCTATTAATTAACTATGTATTAATTAAAGTCAAAATTAATTTAGCAAATTGATAAAACTATACCTACTTGGAATTATAATTCGATTCCACATTTGACATTAGCTACTGTCATTTTGTAAAATAATGATACCAATCAATTTGCATAAAGAGTTGCAAAATTCAAATAAATCGAAAGAAAAGTAAAAAATCGAATATGTATTAATTAAAGTCAAAATTAATTTAGCAAATTGATAAAACTATACCTACTTGGAATTATAATTCGATTCCACATTTGACATTAGCTACTGTCATTTTGTAAAATAATGATACCTACCACATATAATAGTGTAGTGATGAACACAAAAATCGATAAACAATCGCGATTTATGTTTATGTAATTATAATATTGGTATGCCAATTTAAGACTAAATTATTGATTTTTATTTAAATAAATACTTAACTATTCATAATAATTATTTATTAATTAGTAACCACTGCTTTATTTTATAAAAAGTTAATATTTTTGTTTTTTATATTAAAAATATTTAATTTCCTGTTATACTTAGTTTCTATTAAAGTAGTAGTTGTTTAGATATACTAATATAAATGAGAGGAATCGATCCGGAAATATTCCATTTCCGTATCGAATTTTTCGCAACGTCACTATTTTGTACTTGTCATAACGTTGCAACACAGAAATTATCAAATCTGGAATCGAATTAAAATTCCGAGTTTAGCATAAAAATTACTGTAATGTCAAATCAAATGTCAAACGAAAAGTCAAAAAAAAAACTCAGTCAAAAATGTTCCAGAACTCTACCACCTAAAAGTCACTATGGTAGAGACACGTATGGCTAATTGTTTGTCTAATAGAATCTTCGAATAGGCCGGAAGCAACACAAGAAAAAATCTAAGATTGTTTTGTAATGTTACAATTATTATTGTTGGCGTCAAGTTTGTCGCTGTATAACTAGCTATTGATCTCCGAAACACGTCGACTCGACATTATTTATGTGAAAACGGTAGCATGGTACTGCAATTACAAAATTTGAAAATTATTATAATCATGACATTACAGAATTTCTGGCGAAGTATACTTGTACCGTCAGCATGTAAATTGTTATTAACAACTGTGACTTCTTTTATAAAAAAAAGTTCAAAGCAGGCAAAATATACATAAGCGTAGCATAAAAGCAACACTTTTAAGTAACATTTTTTTGTTAAGCTGTTCTATAACGCGATAATCGATTTCAAACTTTTAAATCGTGATTAACGCAGTTTTATGAGACCTAAAACGTTGACTTGGTTATTAAATCGATTATATTGGATATTAAATAGATATAGAACAGTTATCAAAATTATTAAGAGAATTGCTAATGAAATAGCAGCTTTACTATTTAAAAAATGGTTCATACACAAAAATTTTTATACTCTCATTTTTTAAGTTTTTTGATAGCAAATGAAAATAAAACAACAAATAAGTTTATTTATTATTATTCTTTATTTTAAATTTAGATTGTCATTGATATATATTATGTTTTAAATTTTATGGTTAAAATAATAATTTTATTTTCTTATTAGTTGTATATTCTGGATAGATGTTTTGATTTAAGTTTTTATTGACTTCGCGCGTAAGGTTTAATTTCATACAAATGGCAAAGAGTGTAAAATACTACGTAAGAAAACAAATGGCTTCAATCAAAAAAGGCATAACCGGTTGGTGATAAAAATTAAATTAGAAGTGGTTTGTTATATTACAAGTGTATTAATAAAATTATAAATGAAGTTTTACCAAATGCCTACGACAAAAGTATAAAATATATTTTAATTTAACAATATTTAATATTTACGAGGTATGTGTGCTTATTTTATAAACAAATATAAGAAAGAAGATAAAGATTCAACAGTATTTTGAAATGAAATGTAGTAAATTGAAGAATTTAATCTGAATTTAGTGTGAAAATTCTTTAAATTGACAATATTGTTTTTTTAATATTTATTTACCTGTAAATGTATTATAGCATCATGTTTGTTAATGTTTGAATAGTATATCAAAACTTTAACAAAATGTTTCACTATTTATGTTCACGTATTTTTATTTATTTATTTATTAATATTACTATAAATAAGATACTTATGTGGCGTACCGGGTTTGTAGCGTGGAAGTGTGAGAGAGAAAGGGTTGAAAGAAAGTGTCGGTGTAGACTGTAGAGATAAGAAAAGGCATGTTCCGTTGGTTCAGACATGTAGAAAGAATGGTAGATGAAAGGTTATCAAAACAGATATACAAGGCGAATGTGGAAGGATGTAGGTACCGGGCAAGACCAAGACTGACGTACCATGATCAAATTGATCGAGTACTGTCCGAAGGTGGTGTCAAGAGTCTTCGCAACCGGCGTGTGTGTATGAAGAGAGTAATAAATGTGGAAGAAGTGAGACAAGCCTGCAAGGATCGTGATGGATGGTACTCGGTTGTCTCTGTCTACTCCGTAAGGGATCTGGTATCAAGATATATATGTATGGATGTATAAAAAAGATGATAAATATACTAATAGTGTGTATACATTGCACAAATATAAATGCAGTATTTATGATATTAATAACATAATGTGTTGCTGACCGTACTTTTTAGTTGAACGCCTGTGGTCATTTTCGGAACTTAATTTTTGAATAAAAATTCAATCAGACTGCTTAGATAATTTTTAAAAATATCTTTTTTCAGATGCGAGTTCAGGTAAAGGAATAAGAATTTTAATGACGTGTTTTAATGTAACTATAGAGACATTTTATAAACAATTTTTTTTATATCTTTAAAAAAATATTTTTTTCTTTTAGTGACAATTAAAATTATAAATGCGAAAGTTTGTGAAGGTGAATGGATGGCTGTTTGTTACATTTTCAATAAGTAGATGACTCTCCTGATGGAAAGAGACAACCATCTCCTTTAGACACCAAAGAGCCGGAGTTTTAATGCCTCATGCATAAGTTTTCCAGCTACCACACCCACCAAAAAATGACAAGTACTGACGCAATTGCGGCAGGAATAAGTAAGGCGGTAGTACTAGACCTACTACTTCTAGACAATGCAGAACTCTACCACCTAGCATTCACGTGGCACGTCACGTGTATAGCCAATCGTTTGCCTCTTACAATCTGTCTAGCAGAATGGCAGATGACATAGGAGGCCCATACTAATAAATTTCATTCACACATTCAGTGATTGTTGCTTTTAATAAAATAATTTAAGAAATATCGGAAATGTAACACGAGATTTAAAATGTGAACAGTGGTGTATCGTGTAGCCAATTTAACATCACAGCCGTGTTTTTCTGGTTTGTTTAAAAGTACCTACTAAAATATCATGAAAAATTATACGTATAGGTAACGTACATTCATAAAACTAAATATTTCAAACTAATTTAAAAAAAATAGATATTTTATATAAAATACCTAAAAAGAAAGAAAGAAAGAAAGAAAGAAAATATTTATTTGCAAGAATATGCGTGTTACAAGTTGTTAAAAATAAATTAAGTTACCAACATATTCTACCATTATATGGTGTGCAAATATTTAAAAAAAATATCATTATAAAATATTACATTTAAAATATTCTATCGAATATTTAGAATTACTACCGGATCTGAACGCGGCCACACACTGAGAAGATCCGGCGGAAGAAACTCAGCGGGCTGGTCTTTTTTCTCTATTTTATGTACTTGTTATAAATGTACAATTTCATATTACAAAAGAATTTTTTATAATTACAAGTTTCATATTTTGTGCAATTAAATTTTTTATAATTTACAAAATGTTCACTATTTACAAAATTTTACTAGGTACATTGAAATTTTTTAAGGACAATTCAACAAACTTATATTTCTATCCATTAATATTTAATTTTATCGGCTAAAAATTCTTTAATATCATAATAAGTTTCATCTAACAGCAAATCAAACAACTTTTTGCGAAATTTATTTATAGGTAATGATTTAAGACTATCAGGAATATGATTGTATATAATAATAGACATACAATACACATTTTTTGTAAAAATATTTAATTTTTGATTAGGCACATATAATTTTTTACTATTCCTAAAATATGAGTTACCAGTGACTTCAGCATTTGTTTTAAATAACTTTTGGTGCTTTTTTACAAATACGCATACCTCTAAAATATACAAACATGGTAAGGGAAGTACCTTAAGAGACTTGAAAAGTGGTTTACAGGAATGTAACTGATTAACACCACATATTGCTCGAATACATTTCTTTTGGACTCTAAAAATTCGTATCAATTCAACAGAATTTCCCCAAATAGGAATTCCATATTGTAAATTAGAAGAGACATATCCATGTTATGCTAATAGGGAGGCTTTTACGTTTCCTACTTCTCTTAGTCTTCTTAAGACATAGACAAATCTATCAATCTTATTACATAGAGATTCAATGTGTGCTTTCCATTACAATATTTGTCAATAATTATTCCTAAAAAGTTTGTATAATCTACATCATCTATATTTACTTTATTTAAAAATACATTTGTGTTTTTAGTAATATTACTGTGGTAGTTCTGAAATTCAACTAATTTTGTTTTAGTTACATTAACTTTTAAATTATTATTAATTAACCAGTCTGAAACTTGAAGTAAGGTTTCAGTTGTTTCGTTTACCAAGTCTTTTTTATTTTTACATTTAATAAGTAGGGTAGTGTCATCAGCAAATAAAAAGCAATCATGTTGTAAACTATCAGGAAGATCATTGATATAAATTAAAAATAGCAAGGTTCCTAAAACACTGCCCTGTGGTACAACACAGTTGTTAACACGGTAGTTTGAAGTAAATATTTTTTTACGGTTTCCGTATATTTTAGATATTTCGACGCATTGTTTCCTATTTTCTAAGTAACTCTTTATCCAATTTAAAGCCTTACCTCTAATACCATATTTTTCAAGTTTTGATAATAAAATATCGTGTGAAACAAAATCAAATGCCTTACTCATATCCAAAAATACACAAAGTGGATACATTTTCTTATTGAGACATTCAGTTATGCTCTTCACTAAATCAAAACATGCTAATGTAGTAGGTACCTTTCCTTAATCCATATTGATTATTTTTTAGTAGGCCAAAATCAAGTAAATAATTATAGAGCTTTTCATACATAATTTTTTCAAAGATTTTTGAAATAACTGGAATTAAAGTAATACGTCTATAATTGTTCATATCGCACATATCTCCTTTTTTAAATAATGGTTTGACAATACACTTTTTTAATCGTTCTGGAAATTTACCTTCCAAAAATGACAAATTAATTATATGGCTAAGAGGTCTTGATATTACACTAGCAACATTTTTCAATAATTGTGTACTAATATTATCATAGCCAGTAGCATAAGTATTTTTCAATGAATGTATAACTTTTTTCACATCATGCTCATCTACTGGTGTCAAATACATGGTTTTACTACAATTTGGTAAAAAATATGATTTTGAAGTATTTGTAGATTTGACTTTTACACTACTTGATTTTGTCTGGTTTATAAAGAAATTATCAAATAGATTATAAAATATGAACAAATAATAAAATCTAACTGTTTTAAATATAATTGTGCAATTTTGTTTATGCTACAAGCAATATATGTATGGTATGGAGCGCTAAACATTAAACTCTACTTTCAAAAATATAAATATTATTACATAAGAATTGTTAATGGAATTATAATTTGATAGACTATACAGGACGTGTATGACTAGTCGCCATTTTGTTTATTCATTCGATTTTTGACGTTTGTCGTGATTTAATTTGCTTTTCCGTTATGATAAAATCATTTCTTGTTCATGTTTTCTTTATTGTGTTTGACATGTTCGTTGTATTTCTCTGGCTCCATCTATACATAAAATAAAATCGTAGGAAAGTCAAAACTGTACATTGAATATTTTTTTAAAAGAATACTTGTGGCGTGATCTATAATCGATATCGAAACCAAAAATAAAGTTTTTAGAATTTTTGTCTGTTTGTCTGTATGTATGTCCGGGATAAACTCAAAAAGTTCTGCATGGATTTACTTCAAATTTTGCATGAATATTACTAACAGGGCGGGTCAACATATAGGCTACATATTATCACGCTATCACCTACGGGAGAGGAGCAGTGCAGAGTAAACGAAGTCCGCGCGGACGAAGTTGCGAGCAACAGCTAGTGTACTATAAAAGTGTCATCAAAATGATGATAATTAGACTGCTTAGAAAAATGTTGGGTATACCTGAATTGTTAATTTGGCGGCAATTGGAAGTGACATTGACATGTTTACTTTTTTGGTCTCTAATTCCGTTTCAGATTATACGTATATTCTAAAGCCTTATATATAACCATCCTTAGCGTTACGTGGTCAATAAAAAATACCGGGAAATGTAGGCGGGTAAAAAATAGCCGTCGGAAGCCGCGTGTCGAACGATTTTGATGCGTTCCGAATAAACGCGATCGATTAACGCGATAAATGCATGTTCTAACCTGCAATTATGAATTTATCGACGGAATCATCTCAGGGCGGCTTGAGATAAAAAATTACAAGGTTATTATAGCTTAGGATCAATACAAACCTTACAAGAAACAAAAGATTGAAACTCAAACAAAGGATCTGCGTCTGACTAGAGCGGTTTTTCCAAAAAATCTATCTTGTCAAAGTTCTAACTTTATTTATAGAAAAAAAAGTATTTTCACGCCCGTATTACGGCATGTAAGAAGTAGGCAAAGGTACAACCAGTGCACCCATGATTGGCTGAAGATACTTATGGCCAATTACACTAACCTTGCCTAAGCTTAGGACAATTTTTAGTGATATGCTGTCACCATCGACCACACAGCCCATAGACGCCTAATGTTGGATTTTCCGTATTGAATAAATTCTGGCAACTAGCTGAGCTGAGCTGCAACATCGTGATTGGCTTACTCAAGGCCACAGTGATGTACGGAGAATCTGATTGGTCGACACTGATTGGGTATTGGTGCATGGACATTTACATCGGAACTATAAGTCAGATGTGTTGACAGAACCATTCGCCTGTTATTAGGGGTCTATGGGTTGTGTGGTCGGTGGCTGTCACACTCTTTTCAGTTAAGACAAGACGAATTTGGGATTATCCTAAGCTAAGAAAATTTTAGTGCAAATGGCCATTAGTCCCACAAAATGATAGGCAGCAAGAATATCACCAACCGGACACTTCCGATCCCGGGTAACATTGTTTTTATCAGAAAACTAAAAAAAATATATTTTTTGAATTGTCCGACTCGCGAATCACAGTGGTTAACACTGACACCGGACTAATAGACCACAGAGGCGAACTTCATTTATTTATTGCACAAACTTAGTACAAAAGGCGTACATAACTTAGTGCTATTAAGCATTTTCTCACAATTTACCTGAGAGAAAAAACATGGGTAGTGCAAAAACTACATATAACAACATTATAAAAACTTATTCCCGTGTTGGTCCGGACTCCTTTGAAGAATAGACCAACTGCCGTTCAGCCAGGCAGGTCGTAAAAGGCGATCGATTGTCTATAAGCATATATTAGCTAAATCAAGTATGTGTTGTGACTGTATCTTGTCTTTTATGTGGAATCTAAGTGGGGTAATCTATGGCTATACGTGACACTACCATCGTGACTACTAGGTGGTAGAGTTCCGCAACGTCTCGCCCGGGTATTTATTACCACCGCGTTACCTATTCCTGCCGCAATAGCGTCAATGCTTGTTATTGTCATGTTTCGGTTTAGAGGTTAAGGTAGTCAGTAGATTATTCATGTGGCATTGCCATCCCGTCTCATGGATAAAAACGCACTATTAACATTTTGATGTCTATAAGCGAGAGTTTATCTTTCCCTTTAGGAGAACAGCAGCCGTAACATCTTAAGACTATATTTTTATCTTATTATATTTTTATCTACAACAGTCTGTAGTTAGTAGAGAGCTAAACAAATTCCAGGGGGGGCAGCTGCCCCTCCCTGTCCCCCCTTAGGTACGCCCATGACAATAACGGTGTAAAAATGAGTAAAAGACATGCTCCATTGCAGTGGCGGATTTACAAATTTGCCGCCTATAGGCTATTCAAATTTTGCCGCCCCTACCGACCTCCAGTAGTGTCAGATTCTAGATTATTTTTACAATCCACAAATTTACTTAAGATTTTTCTTATATCATAGAAAACAAGCAGGCGACTCTCCTGATGAAATGAGGCAACAATCGCATATAGACACCAAAAATGTTAATTTTGGAATAGTAATACCATATGCATTAGAATTTAAGAGTGACAAGCATTGACTTTATTACGACTGGAAGAGGTAAGGCGGCGTTACCAAGCCCGAGCTTGGTGTTGCGGAACTCTACTATCTAAAAAAAATATGGTGGTAGTGACATATTTAGCCAATCTTTCAAGCAATTAGAGCAATCACGAAAAATCAGACAGAATGCCAGATGATGTACTTATTCTTTGAAGTAGCCCGGGCCAACAATAAATTTTTTTCCAATATTAGAATATTTTGAAGTAAAAGCTCAATCACAAGTAAGGCTGGGTGAGGTATAGTTTGATTATTGTCCTATACACAATGTAGTATGTCATTTACAATATTATTATTAATATTACATTCGATATATCTTTCGTTTTACTTACTTACAGAGTATCCAAGTGATGATGACAATAATTTTTATTATGTACTTGTGAAAATTATAAAATATCTTTATACCCGATTTTCTACTTTCAAAATTATCAATGAAATTGTCATACAAAAATAGTTGGGCTAAACATTTTGATAAGTCTGTGTTCTCCAGAGTGAAGATGGTAGTTCCAATAAAGCAAAACTTAATTTTAACAATTTTTCTTAGAAGAAAGGTAGCATTGAAAATGAAATGTATATTCTTAAAATAAATTTTAAAAGCATTTTTTAAAACGCAAAGAATTTTTTGGCTATCCCTTCGAATTTTGCCACCCCTAAAAATTTGCCACTCCGGACACTAGTCCCGAATGCCCTAAGTGTAAATCCAGGCCTGTCAATGTACCTGGGCATAGCATAATACACTGAGTGCAAAAAGTGTAAAATGTTTACACTGTGCAATATGATACTGTAAAAGTAAATATGGGCAAAAATTTTAAATTGAATATGGGTGAGTTGGATCTGATATCAATATTTGTAGAACTAAGTCGATGTCATTTTTTTTTATTGTTCGTGAGTGTAAGAACTTCTTACTTAGATATATTCTTCTGTTTAAAATGTCTGTTGTTAGTTCATGCTTGCAAGTACTTGTAACCATTCTTAAGTGGATCTAGATTGTAAATGCTGTGCGAAATATTTGCATGGGTCAGGTAGTCTATATAGAAGTCTATATAAACTAAAATATATATTTTCTATAGGACATCTCAAAATTTGCCGCCTCCCAAAATCTGCCGCCCTAGGCTTCAGCCTACTCAGCCTACTGGTAAATCCGCCACTGCTCCATTGATTGGGACACGTAGAAAGAATGGCAGATGAAGTAACTATTATGTTGTAGAGGTCCAAAAAACCGCTTTTTGTGACATATTTTTATGTTTGTCCTAATGGTAGTGTACGAAAGTGAAAGCTATTGTAAGTCTGCGTTATTTTTCCCTGTGTTGGTTCCGGGCTCCTCTGAAGAATAGACCAACTGCTGATCTGCCAGGCAGGTCGTAAAATGCGATCGATTGGCTATGCGAGTCACTACCATCGTGGCTACTAGGTGGTAGAGTTCTGCATTGTCTCGCCCAGGTCTGGGACCACCGCTTTATTTATTCCTGCCGCAATAGTGTCAGTGTTAGTCACTGTCGTGTTCCGGTTTGGAGGGTAAGGTAGCCGGTAAACTTATGTATGTGGCATTAGACCTCGCCACAAGACAGCAATGCAGCATTAACATCTTTGGTGTCTATAGGCGATGGTTGACTCGGGAGACCCATCTGCTTGTTTGCTATCTTATGATATAAGAAAAGGTGGTAAAGTTCAGCACCGTCTCGCCCAGGTCTTTGGAACAGAAATCAGAAATACTTTATTCAATAAAACTTTTTAAAAGTTATTTTGACACGTCAACATATTTTTTAAAATCTACTACCGGATCGGAAACGCGGGCACACACCGCGGAACCACTGCATTTTACCACAATATTAATTTGCTATTTGAGTCTCCTGAAGTTGCTTCGGCTACGTAGTAAGTCGTACGTTGAGTGTATATACGGCTGCTTTTAGAGTTCCGAAGTAAACTAAGAATCCTTATAGTTTCGCTATGTCCGTCCGTCCGTCCGTCAGTCCGTCCGTCCATCCACGCGATAGCTCATAGATCCTTATTACTAGAAAGCTGCATTTTCGCACGAATATATATATTATAGGCACGTCATCAAAAAGTGCTAACATAAAATCATAAAAATATTTTTTTTAAGGTAGCTTCCTACATTTAAAGTGGGGATGTAATTTTTTTCTCATATACCCCATTATGTATGGTATCGTTGGATAGGTTTTTAAAAAATATTGTAGGTTTGCGAAAACAACATTTCGAATAACGGGCTCGTTTGTAAAATATTACGCTTTTAAGTGCTAATTTCTTTCACAGTCAAGCGTCTCCCCCCACTGCAGGCTAAGCGATTGGTTTTGGGGATGGAAAAAATCATGTTTGTAGAAAATATAATTAAACTAGCTGACCCGGCAAACGTTGTTTTGCCTTACATATTAGGAATCCATAGCGGACAAACAACGTGACACGTAATTTATATAAGTCTACGGGATTGTCCTTCCACGCAGCTAAAATGGCATTAAACTTTATATGGTGGTTAAGTATTCTTAAATTTTCTATTTTTCCGCGCAATTTTCTTAATATTTTCTTTTATAAGAACCTTTTTCTTACAATTACAAACACAACAAAAAAATTACCGAAATTGTTCCAGCCATTCAGGCGTGATGTCGTGACCAAGGAAAATAGGGATTGATTTTTATATATATATATATATAGATTAAAAGCTGTCACGGCTAGTACCAAGGAGTAAGGCGGTGGTACCAGACCAGGGCGAGACAACGCAGAACTCTGCCACCTAGTAGTCATGATGGTAGTGACTCGCATAACTAATCAGTCATCTTTTACGACCTGCCTGGCAGAACGGTAGTTGGTCTATTCTTCAAAGGAGTCCCGTCCACACTATATAATGTCTTCTAAATTTGTATGTTTAGAAATTAGAGAAATTAGTTATGGCGTCTACAATGAAGTATAAGGGGCTTCTTGTTACTTCCACTCCTTGCGGTCAAAGACATAAATTACTGTGGTATAAATAAGTCTAAATATTTCCAGAGAAAATTGAACTTTATACGTAATTTGTAGAATACAAATTCCCGTAATAAGTTTTCAAAAGAAATTTATAGCATTCTTTTATCATTGGTATCGAATAATCAATCTCAATCGTAAAACATCGTAAGTTATTTTCAATGTTTTTTAAAATTAGTTCATATACAGTTACCATAAAGTTACTTTTAGAATGTAGTGTTACTGTAATTCATTTTTGGTTAAGTTGGCGTTGCTACCTTGAGAGGTGTGGGTTTGAACCCCGCCTAGGGCATTTTATATATACATGAGTTATTGTAGAGTGCATATTTTATAAATTGTGGTTTTTACATATTTTTTTTTCATATCATAAGATAGCAAACAAGCAGATGGGTCACCTAATTGAAAGAGTAAGTAAACTATTGCCTGTAGACACCAAAGATGTTAATGGTGCGTTGCTATGTTGTGGCGAGGTCTAATGCCACATGCATAAGTTTATCGGCTAATTTACCCTCCAAACCGAAACACGACAGTGACAAGCACTGACGCTATTGTGGCAGGGATAGGCTAGAGTATGAAATTTAGCACAGTTAAAATTTCCATAGAAGAGGACTGCAGAAACCTAATATCTATACATATAATAAAATCGTAGGAGTGTCAAAACTGTACATTCAATATTGGAACGAAGTTCCTTATCGCGCGTTGTGAAAGGGGGCTAGATGGAAAAGATTCTCAGGAAAAGTTGTCACGACACTTTTTGCTATAGTAAGCTATTATAAGCTGTGCGGCGTGCACATGTTTCTCTCTCTCTCTCTCTCTCTTATAGAAAGCAAACCAGATATTTTCATTTCTATTTCGCATTGAACAGTGTGGTGTCGTGACGATTATTTTTGTTGAGTGTATACAGGTTTTTTGTACAATTAATCGAAAGGAACTTCGTTCCATCCGGGTGTCCCTTGACACTTCTCAAGTTTTTTTTAAAAGAATACTTGGGGAGTGATCTACAATCGATATCAAAGCCAAAAATATAGTTTTTAGAATTTGTCTGTTTGTCTGTATGTATGTCTGGGATAAACTCAAAAAGTTCTGCATGGATTTACTTCAAATTTTGCATGAATATTACTTATAGGTCGGTTCAACAAATAGGCTACATATTATCACGTTATCACCTATGGGGGAGGAGCTGTGCGGAGTAAACGAAGTCCATGCGGACGAAGTCGTGGGCAACAGCTAGTTTATTCATAAAATGCATTAGAAATATATTAAATTAATACAAATAAATATTACACGTATTACATTCATGCGGCATACATATAATTATACACACTGTGATTAATTCTTCTTATACCAATCTCATACATATATTTTTTAATACTTATTTTATTTTGAAATTGTAATATTGTAATTAGTTATGGAAAATATAAAAAAGACAAGCTCGCTGAGTTTCTTCCACCGGATCTATTCAGTATGTGGCAGCGTTCCGGTCCGGTAGTAGATATTTCTAAAAATTGCCTGTAAAGTTTTTTTATAGAAGAGGGGGCAAACGAGCAGGAGGTGCACCTCATAAATAAGTAAGTAATCACCGCTGCCCATGGGCATCCGCAATACCAGAGGTCTTGCGACTTGCCGTTGCGTTGCCGGCCTTTTAAGAATGAGTAAGCTCTTCTCTTGAAAGCCTCAAGTCGTATCCGTTTGGAAACACCCCTGCAGGTAATTGATTCCACAACAGAGTAGTGCGAGGCAAAAAGTGCCGAGAGAAATGTACAGTTGTGGATTTCCAGACATCGAGATGGTGAGGATGGAATTTCAAATTTTGACACGATATCCGATGATGGAATTCGGCGGCAGGAATTAATACAAATTAGTTTATTTGAATGAAGGTTTTTTGTGTTTGAGTCTCACGTACTATTTTCTTTACGGCTGATCTGCCAGGCAAGTTATGACAGGCGACCGATTGACTATAAGAGTCACTACCATTGAGGCTACTAGGTGGTAGAGTTCTGCATTGTTTCGCCCAGGTCTGGTACCATCGCCTTATACATTCATGCCGCAATAGATTCAGTGCTTGTCACTATTGTGTTCCGGTTTTGAGGGTAAGGTAGCCGGTAAACTTATGCATGTGGCATTGGACCTCGCCACAAGACAGCAACGCATTATTAACATCTTTGATGTCTATAGGCGATGGTTGACTCTTTCCATCAGGAGATCCATCTGCTTGTGTGCTATCTTATGATATAAAAAATGTGTAAACGGTTGACCCTACGGGCCATCCCTGAAATTTCCCACAAATTTTGAATTTTGAAACGGCATTTGACGTAGTTTTTTTAGTATTAAAAATTTTTAGTACTAAAAAAACTTCCTCACAAAACTACGTCTAATACATAAATTGCATCAAAATCGGTTTACCCGTTTGGGAGTAATCGTTGACGAAAAATTTTGAAATAAGTGGTTTTTCGACATAGCTTCGAAATTTTTCAACCAATCATTTTTTGGTATTCTACGATATTTTAGTACTAAAAAAAACTATGTCAAATGCAGTTTCAAAAATCAAAATCGAATCTAATTTTCAAAACTTATAGCTTTTCAAATATTTAAAATTAATTTGTTTTTAGCAAACTTACTTAATTTTTTTTAATAACTTTCAAGTTAATTCACCGATTGACTGAAAAATCTTATCAGCTTTTCTCCTTTAAAAACTGTGTCAAATACCGTTAATTTAATCAAAATCGGTCAATTTGTTTGGGATTTATCAATGAATAAAATTAAAAATAAAAAGTTGTTGACATTGCATCAAAATTTTTAACCTATCGATTATTTAGCTAAAGCAATATTTTAGATCTCGAAAATTGAGTTGAATTCCATCATCGTTTCCAATATATATAGCTTTTCAAAACTTAATATACTGCCATTTTCAACAAAATAGATGTTTGAACTGAAAAATCTATGCTTATATTTTTTACTTTTTTGAGCTTAAAATACCTTAATTTAGTAGGAAGTTTCATTCAGGGATGGCCTGTAGGGTCAACCGTTTATACATTTTTTTTCTTCTTCTGTTTAATTTCGGCCACAGGTGATGGCTAGTAAAATGAATATTACTAAATCTGAAGAAAAAATGTTTTACAGACAGACACGTTTATATGAAGATTCCCCCCTCCCCCTAACCACCCGGTTGAAATCCCGTTAACCTTCACCACGCGCTCCGCTATCTCGTACCATCTAATCTCGGTAGCAGTAACAAAAGCTGCCGTTCTCCGAAAGGCGCGTAATTATACCATCGTGTATGATACGAGCCTGAGGCAGCACCCATGTTTGATGGTATATACAGGTTGATGTAAATTATCTATACTTCTAAATATACAGGCTTATTTTTTTAAGCTTATTAATTATGGAAGGCAAATTAAGTGCACTACCCTCTGCATTAGGCGCGGAGTGAAATAGAATTCAATAGTCTTCATCGTCGAGACTGGCGACGCTGGTTTCTTGTTGTATGCGTGTGATTACGTTGGTATCAGGATCACGGGGACTTCCGAGATAGGAAAGCACGTAACGGGGTCTTCTAGGCCACAGAATAAGTAACAGTAGCTATCATTCATTTCGAGTTTATTTGATCTTGAAAAAAGCTGGCATCATCAATTGCAAATATTGGTTGTCAACATCGTGCGGTTAATTAGACACTGACGCAATGCATTAGTGTATATTTTCCGTCGTCTCGATATTCGGTGTGAACAAAAGGGTTGTCACGAAATAAGTAACAATCAGAATCATTGCACTATAAACATAATATACTAGCTGCAGCGTGCAGCCCGCTGCATTATAAAAGTTATTGGTAAATCCCGTGGGACCACTTAATTTTTCCGGGATAAAAAATAGCCTATGTGCTATTCCAGGTCACCATCTGTGTGCCAAATTTCATTCAAATCCATTCAGTAGTTTTTGCGTGATTGAGTAACAAACATCCATCCATACATCCAAACTTTCGCATTTATAATATTAATATAGATTAAGTAAATTAAACAACACCTATCACAGTATTAACATTTTGCATTTATAGTGTGCAATAGGTTAAATACCTAAGTAAGTTTTTGCATAAGTATTTTGCATGGAGTAAAGCACAGGCGTGAATTCAAGGGGGGAGAGGCAATGGGTGCGATCCGCTCCCCCCCCTCCAGTTACATAAAATTCTTCAAATTTTGGAATCGTCGGAGATTTTTTTAATTTGTCATATTTTAGAAGATAAAACTTTTAAGTTTCAATGAGTTAAAATTGCCCCTAATGATTTCACCCGGTCGCCAAGCGTATGAATTAGTTTCTATACATATAGCCACTGTTTGGTGTCTATGGGATGGTTATCTAATTTAATAGAACTTTTTGCTTGTCAACTATTTTATGTCCGCCCTTGATTGATTTGACGGGGCTTGGGTTCTATTCCCGACAGAGGCAAGCATTTGTGTGATGAGCATAAATGCTTGTATTTCCGGGAATGGGTGTTTATTAAATATATTCCAGTATTTATATATGTATTTCTATGTATTAGTATCGTTGACTAACGCCCATAATACAAGCAAATAATTTGCTTACTTTGGAGTAAGATCAGTAAGTGTAATTTGTCCCGTGAATATTTATTATTATTTTTATTATATATATGTTAAAACGAGAAGTAAAAAAAATTGTACCCTTTATCCAACAATTACGCGAGCGGTAAAGTTTGAAATTTCTCAGTTAGTTTATATTGCTAAGGATTGCAGAAACCTAACATTTTTAAATAATATGCATATGGAATACATTAAATTAATAAAAATAAACATTACACACACCACATCCATGGGAAATGTCGTCATGTATACACACATACATACCTTGTATATTTATATACACATACATGTGTACCACACATACATACAATATAAAGGTATTTTTAATTTTTAATTTACGGCTAAATTCTGTAGTCAAAAAAGTAGTCTATGGTTAAAAAAGATTTAGACAGTTTAGTAATATAAAATAGACAAAACTGCATGTATCTACGTACCAATAAATTAAAGATCCAGTATACAAATCATCCTGTATACAAACTCCGGGAGTCACAGTAAGGTAACCTCCCCGCCCCGGCCTAAGGGCGAACCTAAATACATTATAATGTGCACCCTGAGCTATCATTGGGGAATGTTATGTGTAACAAACAAACCGACTGTTTTAGGTCAGGAGACTATAAATTAGTGTGATGTACCTATATCTATATAAATATAATTTAATTGTCTGTTTGTAATATCAAAATAACAGCTTTTTTTATGCGCACATGAATGTTTGCACGCTATTTTCAGAGATGCCAGGGAAAGTGATTTTAGTCGAAAATCTGCCTAGGCCCTCGGCCGAAGTGCCAAATAGTCTGCTTCCGAATATTCGGTGCCAATTTGTGTTATATTTAGCAGCTGGCAGATTACTATTTGTCTCATTGCAGAGCGATCGTGAGTTGATGGTATCACCGGCCACGACACACATGCAATGCAAGAAATGCTGAAAAAAAAAAATGTTTTTATCCATCACTACTTGCTTCTTATAAAGGAGACTGATACCGTTCCATACAATCTTGGGCCCTCTTGTAATAGGATGAAAATTATGTTAATTAACCGCTAATTTAACATTATATAAATACTGAAAATTTTACAGATATTAGCAATCTGAGAACAGAGATATAAGATATTCACTAGAAGTAAGGTTACGGTACTATGGTATAGTTTAACTCACTATAACCGTTTACTATTATATAAACAACTGATACTTGTAATACAGGCAACTATGCTTCATGTTTATAAATTGACACAATACTAAAACACAGATTTTTGGAAACCACAAATTAAATGATGCCTCCCTGTAGGTCTCTATAATAGCGAAGAGTAAAGTCCGCGACTTGCGACTCTTGCGAGCCGTCAGTGATGTCAGTTGTTATTGTCACTTTTGGCTGTATTAAATCCACAGACATTAAATCGTATTAAATTTGAGGTAATATAATCAATCGATTATTTAAATTGTATCGATTATATATTTTCTTTTTATATTACAAACATAGATAAATGATTGGTCTCGCGGAAGCGCAACGAGACCAATTATTTATCTAAGATTATATATGGTTTATAAAATTATTATGGTACTTACTGTTAATTAAACTAAATATTAATAAATAATACACTTTTACACAATACTTACGAACTTCCATTTCGATTAAAATTATTTACATAAATCGATTATAAATTTATCGATTATACAAATTATAGTACCACAAACTTATTTTCGTGATTTCTTTTCCCTCAGAAAGCAGATGAAGCTCATATTTTGAACTTTGAAATAGAAAGATAGTACTATTTTTTTAACCAACTTCAACCCTTAACATTTGTGCCCAAAAATCCCCCTCTCCTTTTAAGCATTAATTGTAATACGCGGCTACATATATCGGGCTACGGCGGAGTATCGCGCTTGCACGATGTATCGGGCTGTCGCGAAATTGCATTGCGAAGGTGTTTGACGCGTCACTGCAGTGGGCGTCAAACTGCGATTGGCAGGTGATATTTGTGAGGCTCACAACAAAGAAACAATAATATAATTACGATAAAAAATAATAAAAAAAGAAAATTATAATTTACCCACATACATATGGCTAGGTAACTATATGTATAAACTATGTATAAAATGTATTTTGATATTGACCTAGTGTATCGATTTATGTTATTTTATTTTATTCCATGATAGAAAAAAAAACATACAACGACATTACCTTTCATGTTTATGAAGGAGTATCATAGGTTCATAATCTTTGGCTGACTGAAAGAGATGAACTTTGCGTAGAGACGCCATAGATATTAATGGTGCGGTGCCTAGCATATGGTGCGTTGAAATGTTATATGCATAAGTTAAAACATGGAGGTAGGAGATATTTCCTTTTTAGTATAGTTCAATTTATCGCCACCGTCACCAAATCAGCGAACGATTGGCTACGCAAGTCTACCATCGCGGCTACTAGGTGGTAGAGGTCTGTATTGTTTTGCCTGGGTCTATTACTTTTGCTTCTTATTTCTGCTGTAATAGCGTCGGTATTTGTTGTTCCAGTTTGGGGGGTAAGGTAGCCGATAAACTTATGCATGTGGTGTTAAGATCCTACCTTATGTATATAGCATATACATAAGGCGGGACAACGCAACATTTTCATCTTTGGTGTCTATAGGCGATGGTTGTCTTTTTCCATCAGGAAAGCCATTGGTGCTATGATATATGTCTAAATAAAATAAAAAAAAACAGTAGCAGTCGTGGGACTGCCGATAGAAGTGAAAACGGAACTATTAAGTTGAGAGTAATTAAAACTATATAACTATATAAAGCGTCCAACGCGCACATAATACAGTCAGAAATAGTCGATGTATTAGTGTATACGTGTACACAGGCTACTGCGCGTGCGCTAGTCTGGCTTTCCATAGCTATAGATATACTATTATCATTAGCATGTCGGTGACGCGAACCGAGGATTTTACCCTCTACCAAAACGCTCAACGCGCCTAAAGAAGTTTTCACTTCAAAAACAGAAGTACCTCCTCCCTCCTAAGTATGTCCTCCCAAATAAAAAGTTTTCAAAATCGGTTCATAAAAAAACAAATTCCAAACCAAACGTAAACATTAAAAAAAATATTCAACCGAATTGAGAACTTCTTTCTAAACTGGACGTCGGTTGAAAATGTTGTGGGTATTGGTTGACAAAAAAAGATATAATATAATATTTGATGTGATAGTGAACATCTATTTTTAATTAATCTATGACGACGACAATATGGCGGCGGTCCGCCACACCTAGCAAGTTTGAGGGAAATGAGAATTATAGCGTGCGGACATTTGATGACAGTATTTTAATACATCCAGTGTTTTACATATTATATTATGGCGTCGTATATAATTTTCCAGTCAACGTATAACTAAAATCAAGTAGACAGTTAAAATAGCTACAGTTTTATGTAAAATACTCACCGTCTATTAAATGGATGAAAGCTTCCTGTAAATTTAAAGAAATCACATATTAAACTTTTATTTTTTTCTGCCCCACAAAATTACACATACTTTTCAACAGCTAAATCATAGACTTTGCGTTATTATTCCAAGAGTAAGATATTTTATTATGCAATTAAAATTGTTGTTAATTATTTCTCTTTACTAGATAAAACGTTAGGTAAAAATGTAAAAGCATGAAGCCTTATTTGATTAAAATTAATTGTTACTTTTAAAATAATATCTATCAAAATAAACATAATTATCTACTTCATATTTAGCCCTTTATATTCCTAAGAGCATCATTTGAGAATGGATACATTTTCTGATTTTTGAAATGTTTGCGATAATTTAAAGAAAATTATTATTGTAGGCTATTTTAATAGGTAGCGCTCGCCGGATTGCGCAAGTTGATCTTAATGTATTACCACCTATAATTTTTAATAATACACTTATACCTTTTAGCTCGCAAGTCAAGGACCTGGGTTTAATTATAGATAGTGCACTGACGTGGGTCCCACATACTACGGCAGTGTGTCAGAAAGTTAACCACGCATTGAGAACTCTGTATAGACTCAAGAATTTTTTGCCTATTTCTACAAAAATCACATTAGTTCAGGCCTTGGTACTACCGATAATTGATTACGCTGATGTGTGTTTCTCTGATCTAAATCAAATTCTTCTCGACAAACTGGATAGACTTCTTAATAATTGCATTCGATTTATTTACGGACTACGCAAGTTTGATCATGTTTCCCAATATCGCTCTGCTCTTAAGTGGTTGCCTATACGACAGCGTAGAGATTCTAGAATGCTATGCACTCTGTTTTCTATATTGTACGATCCGGCTGTACCTGGATACCTTAAGACTCTTTTTGATTGGCAGAGAGACACACATAACCGTAATCTGAGGTCCGACGAGAACTTATCTCTACACATTCCGTTTTGCCACACAAAGTTTCTTTCTCAATCCTTTTTCCACCGAGCAATTCGTTTGTGGAATGTACTTCCTACACACATAAGAAAATCCCCTTCAAAACTATCATTTAAAAGACAATTAAAATTATATTTCAATACGTAAAAATAGTGACGTCAATTTAGTTACAGTGTTTAGATCGTTTTGTGCTCATAAATTATTTATTATTTGTATGTATGTATAATAAGTATTTATATATATATATATATATATATATATATATATATATATATATATATATATATATATATATATATATTTATGATTGTATGTATGTATATGAATGTTTATGTATATATGTATGTAATTAAGTATGGTATAATTTAGTAATATGTATTATTATAACGTGTATTTATATATTTATATTGTAAATTATTTATTACTCTGTATTGATTTTGTCTTTTCATAGTAAGTTTAAGTTATATGAATAAAGTTAAGATGCACCACCTCTTTTAATTATTTTCTTAATACATGAGGTTGGCTAGTATAGAATGCCATTAGGCGTTAAGTTAAACCTATGTACTTTTTGTCTGTGCATAAATGTAAATAAATAAAATCGCGAAAATTAAATTATCCAAAATAGCTTATAATGTATCAATGTAGTGGACACCAAACGCCAGGTTACAATTAGATTTTCTGTACGTTTTAACTTGTTCTATTAATTACTTTATTCTTTGCTTTATTTGTTGTTTATTGTTTAAATTTATTATAGATAGCATTATATTGTTGTTTTATGTACCTAAATTTTGTTTTTTGTCTTTTTTATTTCAAGTTTTGTGATTTATTGGTGTTTTTTGTGTTGTCCTATAATTTTTAAGTCTTTTTTGTTTGTTTTTGTTTTGTGTTTTTATTCTTAGTATATTTATTTACATAGCTATTGTTTGCGTTAATTTCTATGAGTATTGTGGCGCATGTTTTAAATAAATAATTTATATTTTATTCTATTCTGATATTTTACATAATATTACTTAGTAATTTTTCGTTGACAAATACTTAACACCATTTTTTGACTGAAATATAAATTCTTGTTCGTGTTTTTTTATCAAAATGGTATTTAATGGTGTATAACCATAATGCCTTGTAAAGGCTTTGTCGTATTGTATAGCTTCTATAGCTCTAACTATAGTTTAAAAACCCCCATTTCTCCGTGTAGAAGGCTCCTTTCGGACAGATCAACTGCCTTAGATTAGCTTTAGCTATAGTAGAGGAGACAGTGGGAGATCGTCCTTCACCGATGTGATAACCAGATGAGACGTAAATTTTATCAAATATTATTTATAAACAAATATGCCTATAATTATTTGCCTATCCAAAAGTGCTCATGGCTATTTTTAATTAAATTAACTTTTTGATAACCAAATGAAATTTATTTCACTGATAATTTTTAACACACAGAATATGCCTAGGTTGCCTACCCATTTCTGTGTATGGCTACCTGGCAAGCAGGTGTGAACAGGTAAGTCAATATAGGTGACTCAATCGATCTGCTTACTTATCGAAAATTATATCAAATTTTAGATTATTTTATTACAAAATCAGTCACATATACTTGCCTGCAAAAAATCGTACTCAAAGTACTGTTGCCAAGCTAAAAATTTGCCATGAGCACTTTTGGATAGGCAAGTAATTATAGGCATATTTGTTTATAAATAACATTTGATAAAATATACGTCTCATCTGGTTATCACATCGGTGAAGGATGATCTCCCACTGTCTCCTCTACTATACTATATATACTATACTATAATATACACCGACTCTTAGACCACCAGGAGTCTCGTAAAAAGCGAGCAAACGAGTCACTAAAATCGTGACAACGTGATACAGTTTTGCATGTCTCATTCGGGTTTTAGTACCAATGCCTTACTTTTCAGTCAGTCAGTGCTCGCGCTGTCGTGTTTGGGTTTGGAGGGTAAGGTATCTGGTACACTTATGAATGTGCTATTCCATTCCTGTCACACAAATATCAATGCATCATAACTTTCATTGTATTTGTAGGCAATGGTCGTGTCTTTCCATCACGAGAAACATTATCTTATTAGCTATCCTATGATATTAAAAAATATCTTACCCAGGTCTGTACGGAATTATTTTGAACTATCTGTTCAAACCTCGCAATATTATACATATATATGGATCTTTTAAATCAAATTTTTCCTTTTTCTGTAAGATTTTCCAACTATTTTAATTCACACAAACCTTATTTTGAGCTTATTTGGACTGCCTCGTGGTCTAGAAGTTAGCCTGATCCGTTCAGATCATGAGGTCTCGGGTTCGATCTCCTGGTCCAGCCAATTAGTGTTGCCGATCGATTGCGGATTATCGATAGGATATCGATATTCTATCGATAGTAGTGCGATGTAGTACTATCGATATTGTAATCGATAGTATCGATTAAATCGTTAGTATCGATACTATCTATTGTTCAAAAGGATACAATACTATTGGCAAAATAAATACTATTAATACTATCGACAGTATCGTATCTCCCAGTCAGAAAAGTATCGATCCTATCGATAGTATCGATACTATTGAAATTCTAGGAAACGATAGTATCGACAGTATCGGCACTATCGATACTATCGTAAATTATCATACAATCTATAGTTTAAAACTATCGATGGTATCGATACTATAAAATCTATCGCTACTATTGTTTCCTAGACATTCAATAGTATCGATACTATCGATAGTATTATTTTTTAATTAGGAAACACGATACTATAGATAGTATCGATAGTATTGCACTTAGCAGATTGTATTGTATTCTTCTAAATTATCGATTGAATCGATAGTATCTATAAAATCGATACAATCGATGGTTGTATCGATGGTACAGGCTTTTTTAGATTAAAACTATCGATGGCGAAACTATCGATAGTTTGGCAACACTACAGCCAATGTTTATTGAGGTTTTTCTAGTGTTCGCTTCACTTGATAAAGAGTATAAGGTTTATTAATTTAAACATCAAATAAAGGAATATCGAATTATATTAATATTAAATACAAAATACAGAACTTATTACACTTTATTATTGTACATTAAGCAACTTCCCTTCTCAATTTCACAAACACGAATGCTTCGAAAACATATCTGACAGACCTTTTTATAGTGTTTTATTTTGTTCGACTACCGTCTAATTTTAAATTAAATAATTAACAATTCTAGGGATTCCATAATAGATCTTAATAATTAGTAAAGAATTAATACTTCATCTTTATATTGACATAATAATTTAGACATTGATGGCCTCATATACTCATTTTATGTATATTAGTGTAAAATATTGCCAACACTAGAAAATCTAAATCTCAGTAGCAGCTCGGAGTCAGACGGATGCTGTGTCACTGCTACCTTGCCTTGGATTAGCACGTAAAGCCGTCGCACCTACATTTTCTCAAATTGTGTCTTACCCAAATTTGAACTACCTCTGGACCGCCTTATTCCTGCCACTAAATCGTCAGTGCCTGTCATAGTCATATTCCGGTTTGGAAGGTAAGCTAACCTGTAAAATTATGCACGCGGCATTTCAGCCCGCTATCTGAATAGCAACGCTGCACTATTATCATTTTTGATATCTTTAGGCGATAATTTCTCATTTAGGTACATCAGAAGAGCTATTTGCTTGTTTGCTCCAAAAAAACATTAAATTTATAGCAATAATCGTTGAAATAATTGGTGACCTGTGGACTGTGTGTAACTTCGAATAAATTATAGATTAATAATATTTATTTTGAAACAATAATCGATAATGGTAATACATAATAAACTCATCAAGTTAAAAACTTAATGACTATTTTTCGAAGTAATTGGATTGAATAAATGATATTTTTAATAATATAACACGCCGGCACACTTCGATAAATTGGCCTTTAATTCTAGAACATTAAAGAGTAATTTAAGTCGTTATTAAATCTATTTCTTTTAGTGACTGTAAAAATAAATAAATTTATATTTACAATATGATGCTCCAGTTCTTTTTCGAAGACGTGTCTTCCTCTTATGTCAGTGGTTCTTAACATTTTCTTAGTGATGGACCACTTTGCAAACTCTCTGTCTTGCCATGGACCCCTACTGTTTGGAGGTACTTAAATAGTAAATGAATAAATGGTAGTTTAAAACTTTAAATAAACCACTACCATCGGACCACTTCGGGTGCTTCTGAAAACGGTGGACCGTGGACCACCGACTAACAACCACTGTGTTAAGCTCTTCGTTAAAAGCGAGCTAAGATCACTCGAATTGGTTCTGTCGTGTTTTAGAGGAAGTTGATTTAACATCCTGCCTGGGTTTATAATAGCTACACTATTTGTCCTCTCCGCTTACCTTGTGACTAAATCTTAAGGACCCGGGTTTAATCCCCAGATAGGGCAAAAGTAATAAACATTTCTTCGACAGTATTTTTTTATCCTTAAAAGTCAAAATCTTAAAAGCTGCTCGAAGTCTGGTGGCAGTATTTTAATACAACAGCTTTATGTGCTTTGCAGCCTCGAATCGTCCATCAGGAGACCCATTTGCTTGTTTGCTATCTTATGATATAAAAAAATAAGCTTTCTGCAATTTTTCTCATATATAATTTAACTATGCCTATACTTCCCATTCACGTAATCTATCTATCAATATATATAAAAATCAGTTGTTGTTCGTTAGTCTCGCTAAAACTCGAGAACGGCTGAACCGATTTGGCTAATTTTGGTTTTAAATTTATTGTTGAAGTCTAGGGAAGGTTTAAAAGGTGAGAAAATATAGAAAAAAATAAGAGTAGTTAAAAAGGCAGAACAACGTTTGCAGCTAGTTGTAAATAAAAGTAAATAATGGTAAATAATAATAAATTTATTTATTTTCATTAACCATAATTTTAGTTACAAAGGTAGTCTGGAGTCCACTTTTAGGCAACAATATGCCGGTTCCAGAGAACTCCGCTCTTCTATCTTACAATTTTATTATTTAACTGATTTATATAACAATAAAAACCTTAGTGCCTATAATATTCAAATTACATGTAATAATGAGATACATTATTGTTATAAACAATAAGTAAATTAAATTAATATCAAACCAATTAGGTTGCCCTGGATTGGAAAGTGCCCGGTTGGCGATAGGCTTGCCACCTATCACATTGTGGGACCAAGTATCTTCGGCTAATCGTGGGTGCACTTGTTGTACCTCTACCCACCTCTTCGGGGATACGGGCGTGAAGATACTTTTAAGCTGACTAAAATATGATACATACTGTTACATACTTGAGTTCGTAATGGTAAGAAAACACTACTTATATTAAATCCGTGTATTTACAATACAAATACACAAAACAACACAATGAAATACTCAAATACTCTGATTAGCACTAGTCACTCACTGAACTAACACTAAACTTAACCGACTACAACTTTTCCCCGTGTTGGTTCCGGGCTCCTTTGAAGAATAGACCAACTGCCGTTCTGCCAGGCATGTCGTAAAAGGCGACCGATTGGCTATGCGAGTCACTACCATCGTGGCTATCACGATTTTTTAACCCCTCCCCCATCCTTGTCACAGCTGGTCACATTTGTGAGACCCCCTCCTAAATAGTGTGATGTCACATATTGTTTTATTTACCACCTAGTAGCCACGATAGTAGTTACTTGCCTTGTAGAACAGCAGTTGGCTCGTTCCGTCAGGAGACCCATCTGCTTGTTTACTATATTATAAAAAAACATCCCTTACTGCAGATGGTATTGTAGTAGGAAAAACTATGACGGTGGAGACAAATCCGGGATATTTTGCAAAACTATGGTAGTGACACGTTTGGGTAATCGTTCGCCTTTTACGATCAGCCTAACAAAAAGCAGTTGATGATTTATTACTCTGTAACTAAGACGTTAATGGTGCGATGTTATATCCACCATCCACCAACTATTTACGCTCTATAAGCAACTTAACTCTTTAGTCAGCCGTTTATTTCTTTACTTTCCTATGCTTTATAATATACATTCACAAAAAAAACACTTAAAGCAAAAAATAATAAAATTATAACATGCGAAATATAATTATAAGCACTTATAAAAAATTACTGTTTGTTCTGTAAATTATTTAACGCTACTTATCAACAGATGGCGTTACTAGTGGCTATAAATTACAAATGGCGTCAAGCTTCTCCGTAATGGCTTTAATTAACTGTAAGTGCATTTAAATTGGCTAATGTAAATATTTCACCGGTCAATTGAGTTTTAAAATACAAGCTATGTCAGTAACTTTAATACCATAATTGTTAAATATAGTTATCTCAAATGAAAATTGATTAATATGGACTTTTTAATGGCTGCCATGTTTTTAATGTTTTTACTTAAATATCATTATTATTAAGACATCATATTTACAATAGATTACTTGAATAAAGTTGTACAATAAGATTAAATAAATTTGTCGTTTAGAGTATAGGCCAGGCCCTTTACGAATATACTACGAGTATTTCTACTATCCTATCTACCTGATTTCTCTCGGGGCAACTTGTAACATAACTTGCAAACATACATGCAATATATTATTTCTATTGGCAGAACTTGGTGTTAAAGTTTTGCACCGTCTTATCCGCGTGTGGTACCAATTACACCATCGTAGCGTTCCATCTTTAATCTATTGTGTTAACTGTTAAGATATACAGCATAACGTAGCTCGTAAACTCATTAATGTATCATTTTTCTTCTTGTTACGGCAAATTCTTGTACTGTTTCACAATTATCACCAGCTATGGAAACCGGTTTAAAAAATACCGGTTAATAGGGATTTTAGAGGTTTTTGTTCCACTCGGAGTGTATTTAAGATGCGAGCGTTTCGTGAAACTATAAAAACCGGTTTAAGCCAAAACCGCAAATTTTTGGCGGTGTATACGTCATGCTTTGTGCGAGCCAAAATTGGGAGCGGCGAACATCAATGTGTGTAGTGTTTCTACACAAAGGGAAGAAGGAATGATAATGCTCAACCCAACGAGTACTGTCTGTACTGTACACTGATTTATTAATAGTGAAAATATCATAATGTAGAATGTGAAATGCTGACACAAAATATTGCGCTCGGCACGCTTAACCTAATTATTATTGTACTTTGTACAAATAGAAATATTTTGAAAAACCCCTATAAACTGGTTTATTGATTCAAAACCCTATAATTTTATAATTTTGCTCCATAAGAAAATCTGTATTTCTGAAGTTAAGGTAGAACCAAACTTAAGAAGACGCTCTTTATGTACTTGTCTTGATTTTGGTTTGAGAATTGAACAGTAAACAAGCCCTATATTTATTTCAGTCAACTTGCTATATCCAAACTAAAACTAATATTATTTATAAGTCTTCACTCAGGTTTAATCGGCGCAGCCTAGTAATTCACTAGGTGGTAGAAGTTCTGCAACTGTACCGGGTCTGGTACCACCACCTTACCTACTCCTGCCGCAATAGCGTAATTGCTAGTCACTGTCGTGTTCCAGTTTGGAGGGTAAGGTAGCCAGTAAACTTATGCGTGTGGCACTAGACCTCGCCACAAGATAGCAACGCACCATTAACATCTTCGGTGTCTATAAGCGATGGTTGACTCTTTCCATCAGGAGACCCATCTGCTTATTTGCTATCTCATGATATAAAATAAAATATAAAAAAAAATGTTAGCCTTACTCACCCTGACTTTTAACTTATCCTGAGGAAAGACCTTATATGGGTCCTAAACTAGTCGGAAACTGCGCCAATTAAATGTTAGTGTAGCCGATTTTAATTAATAGCTAATAATCTTTCACGAAAGTTTTAATAATTTTATAACTAAAATTATTAATGTGAAAGTCTGCCAGTCCGTTACGTTTTTATGGCTAAACCTTTGACTCGATTTCGGTGAAAATTTGCATGGAAATAGTTCAATTTTTTTAAATATAAAGACTAACTTTTTTTAAATATAAACCCCCTAAGAGGTTGAAATAAGATGAAAGTTTGTATGAAAAACTATATGTACATATTAATCTATTCAATCAATTAGTATGATATAAAACAAACCTGCTGACATTAAAATAAATAAGTTGTATCTCTGAAACGATACAAAAGTTATTCTAACAAAATTAACATTGTCAAAATTTAACTAAAAAATTAATATCATGTATTTAATCCAAGTACCGACGATGGAAAGAATAAATTGTGTTATCACTCCCTTGTCACACGTACATAAATGATTATTATAGTGTATGTATGTATGTATGTATTATAGTGTATGTATATACTTATTTTTATTCTCACATATCCCTATATATTATGTTCTTAAACATAAGCATTGATTATTCTAATACTCACTCACAAACAAACAGCACACACAAACACACATACTTTTATAGAATCGCTTTGTGTTGTATTTCTAGTTTTGTTTATTATGATAAATTTCTGTATTTGTCTTTGTCTTTGATATATAAACCTATTTTAGCTAACCGTCAATGATTGTAAAAATGCTTAAAGTAACAGTGTACAAAAAGAAAATCCTTAATTGGCCAAAGTAATGTAAATATTATAATATTGTACCTATTTTGATATTCGGCTGTGGATTTTTAGTTGAAATAAATAACAATAAATAATATACTCGGCGTCTATAAGCGAAGGTCTACTCATTTATTCTATATCTATATTTCTATATTAATATTATAAATGCGAAAGTTTGGATGTATGGATGGATGTTTGTTACTCAATCACGCAAAAACTACTGAATGGATTTGAATGAAATTTGGCACACAGGTAGATGGTGACCTGGAATAGCACATAGGCTACTTTTTATCCCGGAAAAATTAAGTGGTCCCGCGGGATTCGCCAATAACTTTTATAATGCAGCGGGCTGCACACTGCAGCTAGTACTATATAAAGCCTTTCAAGTAGTGGTTAAATATATTTTTCTAAACAACTGTACGTATAGTAAGCCTTTTCGAACCCTCGGGAAACCTTCTACTTTTAAATATTTGAATAATACATGATTATTAAATACTAGCTGTGTTCGCGACTTCATTCGTGTGGAAAAAATTCTGGAATAAAAGTAGTCTAAATTACTCTTAACGTGGTTACAGGATAGACAGTCCCGAGGTTTTACCCGCATAGTTACCGTTCCCATGGGATTTCCGGGATTAAAACTATCCTATATTCTTTCTCGGTTCTCAAACTATATTTGTACCAAATTAAATCCAAATCGGTTCAGTGGTTTAGGCATGTAGGAGAGACAGACAGAGAGATACAATTTTGATAGGCTGACTTAAATAGTTTTCTGGCAATGTTAAAGCAATTTTTAATAGTCTAAAAAAGTAAAGTTTTTTTATAAGAACCTTCTATAAAAGAGGAAAACGTACAGGAGGCTCACTTGTTGGTAAGTGATTACCGCCGCCCATAGACAACTACACTACTAGGGGTCTTGCAGTTGCGTTGCCGGCCTTTTCAAAATGAGTAAGCTCTTTTCTTGAAGGTTCTTAAGTAGTGTCTGTCTAGAAAAATCTCTACCGATAACTGATTCCACATAGGAGTAGTGCGGGGAAAAAAGTGCTCCGAGAATCGCATGGTTGTGGATTTTCAGACATCGAGATGGTGAGGATGAAATTTTGAATTTTGTCGCCATGTCCGATGGTGAAATTCAGCGGCAGTAATTAATACAAACAGTGCCTCGGAATATTCCCCATGATAAATACTATAGAAAATGTAGAGCGATGCCAGATCTTTATGTAACGCCAAACAATCAAGCCGATTTGAAATAGTTCTGTCATCGGCAAACGACGAGTTTGAAAGTTTGTGAGTTTTGTACATTATTTTTGAATGACATAGAGTAAATTTTATTCCAATTTTCTTTGCGGAATTAGGATATATGCGCGTTACACCGTGTGAATCGGCTAATTCTCCTAATAATTATCCATTATTATAAAGGCTAAAATCGAAAAAATCTTGGAACGTAAAAAAGACTATTAATTTTCAAAATTAGAAAATTCAATTAGTTTTTAACGAAGATTCGGGAAACTTTGGGAAAATATTGGCCTTGAGTGTCTAAAATACACATTGTAGTTGGAAAAAACAATATGGCGATCTATTGTAAAATTATTGTGTTGAAAACGCTACATGTATAACTTTAGTCCAGGATAAGATATCGACATGAGACAAGAAATAATTAAAAGGTTTTTGAAAATGAAGAAAATGTGAAAAAAAGCTCGTTGAATTTTTCCGCCAGATCTTCCCAATATAGAGTTGCGTTTCCGATCTTATAGTCGCTATAAATTGACCGGGATCACAGAAACAAACTTTTTTTTGGATTAATAACAAGCTGAATTTTTGTGAACAGCTTCGTTTTGATGAGACAACCATCTTTTCTATCTTCGAAAAATCTCGAATCGGGTAACTAATAAAGATACATACATATCTCCACGCCAGATCCCTTACGGGGTAGGCAGAGAGAACCGAGTACCATACATCACGGTCTTTGCAGGCTTGTCTCGCTTCCTCCACATTCATCACTCTCTTCATACACACACGCCGGTTGCGAAGACTCTTGACACCACCTTCGGACAGCACTCGATCAGATAGATAAAAAAGAAAACTTTAGAGTGTTGGACTAAGAAAAGTTTCTACTTTACGTGTAGGACAATGTTACATTTGAATAACAATAATAATTTCAAGCTGTTGTGAGAAAATTAGGATGTTATTAAATTTTAATTATTGTTATTAATAAATATTTTTCCTTCACCGATTCAAAATGTTCAAAATCCCATAACTTTATTATCTACCCAATTTGAGATTTTTCGAAGATAGAAAAGATGGTTGTCTCGTCAAAACGAAGCTGTTCACAAAAATTCAGCTTGTTATTGATCAAAAAAAAGTTTGTTCCTGGGATCCCGGATTTTTTTTATTAACCTCAATTATTGAGGCTACTCTCGTATATTTTTCATGTTTTTATATTGATTAGTTTGCTGTTTGTGAATCGATTAGAGTGATTGTTTTTTTCTTCTAACTGTGAAAGAAGAAAAAAATTCGATTTGTAAACTTCAGCGGATTCCTGCATGTGATTCTGTAGTACCACTAAAAGGAAAATAGAAAATGCATTGTTTTAAATAAATTCACCAAGGTTTGTAACGCAAGGATCTCTTCTTCTATTAAAATAGAGGAACAGGATCCTCAACACAAGATAAATAAATAATAAATAAATAAATATTCACGGGACAAATTACACTTATTGATCTAACCCCAAAGTAAGCAAATTATTTGCTTGTGTTATGGGTGTTAGTCAACGATACTAATACATAGAAATACATATATAAATACTTTTACAAACATTTATGCTCATCACACCAATGCTTGTCCCCGAGAACCGAACTCGAGCCCGGTTGATTGCGTAGTCAGGGTCGCTAACCACTCGACCAACGGGGAGGTCCAAATAAATTCACTGAAGGTTGTAACGCAAGAACCTTTTCTTCTATGAAGATAGAGGAACAAGATCCCTAACACAAGATAAGTTATACCTAACTGGATTCCCTGAGACTCCAGAAACCTGATAACGCAAAGAGGAACTAAAATAAAATACACTTCACAAACGTAAAGTTCAGAAACAGTGGAGGTACAGCACAGTATATTTATGAAATATAATAAAATCATAGGAAAGTCAAAACTGTACATTGAATATTTTTTTCAAAAGAATACTTGGGGCGTGATCTACAATCGATATCGAAGCCAAAAATATAGTTTTTAGAATTTCTGTCTGTTTGTCTGTATGTATGTCCGGGGCAAACTCAAAATGTACAGCATGGATTTACTTCAAATTTTGCATGAATATTACTGATAGGTTGGGTCAACATATAGGCCACATATTATCACGCTATCACCTACGGGGGAGAAGCTGTGCGGAGTAAACGAAGTCCGCGCGGACGAAGTCGCTGGCAACAGCTAGTAATCAAAATAACAACAAACCTAGCTATTTTGATCAGATGATAAATAATGAAGTCTCAATTGTTTTTTGTGTATGCTGTATGTTTTTTAAATATTTGTTACTTCAGAACTGGTTATGAACTGATTTCGAAAATTATTTTTTTATTTGAGAGCGTATTTTCGTCGTATGGTTCCATTTTGATTTGGTAAAGATCTGATGTTATAACTTTGACATTAACCTTAATTTATTTATTTTCTTGTATAAAAATGAATGTAAATAATATGTAGAATTTGAACAACTTAAATTAGTTGTTTATTAGTTTGAAATTACGCTTAATATATTTATCCTCTTACATAAAAAAGGACAAATGGATATAGTATGTAGAATTTATTTTCTTCAACTACTTAATTTATATTAATCAATTTAAAAATTGAAAAAGAAGATTTTAGAGATATAGGGAATGGGAATTTGATTGTTGCAGTTGTATCTAGTTTTTTTTGTAAAAAAAGTATCTTCACGCCCATATCCCCGAAGGGGTAGGCAGAGGTACAACAAGTGCACCCACGATTAGCCGAAGATACTTGGTCCCACAAATGTGATAAGGTGGCAAGCCTATCGCCAACGGGGCACTATCCAATCCTGAGCAACTTTGTGTTTCTCAGAAAACTGATAAAACACTTTTTTTTAATGTGCCCGACCCGGGAATCGAACCCGGGACCTCATGTGGTCAACGCCAACGCTGGACCACTATACCACAAGATAGCAAACAAGCAGATGGTTCTCCTGAGGGAAAGAGAAACCCTCGCTTATATTGTTATCCATGTGGTGGGATGGCAATGCCACATGAATAATCTACCGACTATCTTAACCTCTAAACCGAAACACGACAATGACAAGCACGGACGCTATTGGGGCAGGAATAGGTAATGCGGTGGTACCAGACCCGGGCGAGACGTTGCGGAACTCTACCACCTAGTAGTCACGATGGTAGTGTCACGTATAGCTATAGATTACCCCCCCTTAGATTCCGCATACAGGACAAGATGCAGTCACAACACATACTTGATTTAGCTAATATATGCTTATAGGCAATCGATCGCCTTTTACGACCTGCCTGGCTGAACGGCAGTTGGTCTATTCTTCAAAGAAGTCCGGACCAACACGGGAATAAGTTTTTATAATGTTGGAGGGATGTATAGTTTTTGCACTACCCATGTTTTTTCTCTCAGGTAAATTGTGAGAAAATGCTTAATAGCACTAAGTACGCCTTTTTGTACTAAGTTTGTGCAATAAATAAATGAAGTTCGCCTCTGTGGTCTATTGGTCCGGTGTCGGTGTTGACTACATGCCTCCTTCCGTTGCCTTTTACGATCTGCCTGACAGAACTGCAGTTCGTCTATTCTTCAAAGGAGCCTTAACCACACTAGCTAAGGCGTTTATTTATTTTCATTTAATTTTACTATTTAACCTTTTTAGTCAGACAATAATTTGGCGAATAGTTATCAATCTTAGTTTATTAATGCCCGGTTTCTGCTCCGCAAGGAAACTCGCGTTATTCATTTAGTTTTACATTTTTGGAATATCGAAGTACTTGGCTTTGAATTCAGTGGCAGTTCAGTGTAATTTGGGTGCTATGTTTATCGGATTTATCTCCATAATATACGATCTTTTATTAAAAAATATTCTGATATATAGGAAATATTTTATTCACATATTTGTACCACTACCATTGCAGGCATATACCCAGTGTAATAGTAGGAAGGAAAAAAGCAATTACTACATATTATAACTATTAATAACGCAGAATATAAAGCAAAACTTTATTATTATTATATTATATTTATTATTATTTATTATATTATATTTATTATTATTATATTGATTATGCATCGTAAAGAACTTTTATTTAAATCATAAGAAAAGCTACAAAGTATTGCACGGACATTACAGTATCTCGTCGGAGAATCGAATTATTGTGAAAAAACTGAATTTATATATTTTTTAAAGATGGCGGAAAATGCACATAGGATATCTTATTCAATAATTTGAAATTAGGCTTTTCTAAGTCCCTCCCATGTAATATCCAAAAAACTTAGCTTTCTTGGTTCACATGCATTTATAAATATATATTATGACTTGGCTATAGTCGTTTATGGAGTGATAAAATATGTTTTGTTTTAGAGTAATTAATTTTTTTCTGCAACACTGAACACAAAAACAAGTGTCATTTATTTAATCTGTGGTCGAGGGACAATAAATATTTTATTTGCTATTGTAAACAAAGGTTGTTTATCTTTTAACTTTTAGGTGGTTAAAAACAAATAATATTCATGATGAGAAATATAAAAACTTATTATATCTACGTTGACGATATATTGCGACGCGAATGGCTTAAAATAGAATGTAATAATTGTGAATTCAAGTAATCATAATCCTTATAGGTTTTTCGTGAATTATAGCATTAAAAAAAGTGTCGTGATACAATTTACATTTCAGAAGAAATTAATAATGTATTACAATGCAATAAGCATCTATTAACATCTGATAGTTTCTAGGCGAACTTTGTATGGACTGTCATCGTTCTCCTTTATATTACATTTTTATTATAATATTGGCTTTTGGTTACTATAACCTTTAACACCCACATATTTTTTAGTTACATTATTTTAGTAAAAGAAATGGTACAAAGCTTTCGGTTCATCCTTTAACATAGATATATTTTCCTACTCAGTAACTTGATTGTACCAACGCGACGGGCTGTTTTTTCTTTATTTAAGCGAAGCCAGAGGAGATCTCTAGTTATCCAGGCGGTGGTTTCAAAACGATTTTTGTAGCCGCAAATAACCCATACACATCGGCCCTCAAGAGGTGACAATGAACTGGGGATCTTGGAAACAGTGGTAGCAAAAACCACCATATCGCGCGGTGCTTTTGGCGGGTGTGAGACGGATGCAAGAGCAAACGAGACAGAGCGCTTGCGCGGTCAGCGAGCCGCGCATATCTGGGAAACGTCAGAGATTATGTTACGTAGACGTGGTAAGTTCGTATTTAATGCCTAACTAGAAGAAGCCAAACTCACAGTTCAGTTATAATACTGCCAAAGCCAAAGACAATTGTTTCGTAAACACGTAAAAATTTTCCTCAATTCGCGTAGTTTTCGTAAGAAATGGGTTTTCGCTGCACGTATTAATAATGAGAATACATCTAGCATTAAGTCCGCCTTTTGTACAATTTTAACTATGTAAGTGTACAATAAAGTTTAAATAAATAAATAATAAAAAATTATTACATCATACAAAGTAAAATAACAATAGCAGTAAACAAGCTAATGGCTTTCTTGATGAAAGGCACAACCACTGGCAACAAAGATGTTAATGGTGCTTTGCTATCCATGTGGCGGTATGGTAAGTAAAACCCGGCTGGGACATTACAGACTCTACCACCTAGTAGACAAAATGGTAGTATCATGTACAGTCAATCGTTAGCCTTTTATGAACTGTTAGTCTTATTCGATGGTCTATTAATCAAAGAAGGACCAACAGGAGATAAAATTTTATTCTTCATGCCTTTTACAAACTACATGCTTTTTAAGACCATTAGTCCGGGCCTTCTTTGTAGAATAGACCAACTGAAATTCTGTTAGACAGTAAAAGGCGAACGATAGTGGTCGTAGAGTTGTAAAACATCTGGCCCGGGTCTACTACCACTGCCATATTTATTATTGCCGCAATAGCGTCAAGCTTGTCACTGTCGTGTTCTGGTTTGGAGAGTAAGGTAGGTGGTAAACTTATGCACGCGTGGCTTTACCATCCCGTCATATGTAAAGCAACGCATTGTTTACATATTTGGTGTCAACCTGCGATGGTTTTTCCACCAGGAGAGCCATCTGCTTATTTGTTATCATACTATATTCCTGATAATCTTAAATCATTGCCTATAAATAAATTTCGCAAAAAGTTGTTTAATTTGCTGTTAGATAAAACTTATTATGATATTAAAGAATTTTTAGCCGATAAAATTAAATGTTAATGCATAGAAATATAAGTTTGTTGATTGCCTTAAAAAAAAATTCAATGTAGTAAAATTTTGTAAATGGTGAAAACTTTGTAAATTACAAAAATCTTAATCATACAAAAAATGAAACTTGTAATTATAAAAATAATTTTGTAATATGAAATCCTTCTTGTACATTAGTAATAAGTACATAAAATAGGGAAAAAAAAGACCAGCCCGCTGAGTTTCTTCCGCCGGATCTTCTCAGTGTGTGGCCGCGTTCCGATCCGGTAGTAATTCTAAAAAACCGATACAGTGTTTTAAATGTTATATTATACAATGATAATTTTTTAAATATTTGCACACCATATAATGGTAGAATATGTTGGTAACTTAATTAATTTTTAACAACTTGTAACACCCATGTTCTTGCAAATAAATATTTTCTTTCTTTCCTTCTTTCTAATTTATAAAAATTATGTTCTGCTCTAACATAGGAATTATCTATCCCTTATCGTATTAAAATATATTTAATAATTTTAGAGATGAGTGTTAGATAATAACGCAAAGAAAGAAATTAAAAATGGTTGTTTCTTTTTGTTATTAATATTTTTTATTTTTGTTTTGGTTTTTTTATATTATCATATATTCTCCATTTTTGACATATATAGACATTTAATTATATATTGTACTGTTTAATTATATGTAATCACACTTAACCTGGTCTGGAACTATAGTTTGAATGTAGATAAATTTGGAAGTCAAATTTAACCAACTTTAAAAATGAATATGTTAGTCATAGGAGGGCAAATATGATGGATTTATGATTAAAAGACATAACCACCACTTGTAGATACAAAATATAATCTTGTGTTGAAATAAGTGTGGTCGGAATCATACGTCTTTCATTTCCATCACACCTAATTTAAACTCCCTAAAAGTTTTTTTTTCTAGCTTTGACTGTTTAAGGTTAACTTAAAATGGTCATAGGTAGAAAACTTTTATCCGTATCTAAAGTTTAATCCATGATATCAAAGCACCTCGCCGCCGATTCCCTCTCAATGCACGACAAAAACACCAGCCTGCCTAGGAATATTGAAGGCCTAGTTCCAATTAAAACTCTTTGAAGTGAATGTAGACAACTTATTAAATATTGATTTTATAATCAGGCATCTGTCTTCTTTAATTTTAGACAAGTTAACTACATAATATATAATAACTATATTAATAATTACAAAACACAAACCTGCCTGGGAATATTGAGGCCTACTTTTCATTTATTCTCTTTAAAGTCAATGTAGACAACGTACTAATATTGATTTTATAATTATAGATATTCTGTCATCTTTAATTTTAAACAAGTTAACTATATAATATAAAATATTATATTAATAATTGCGCCAAAAACACTAACCTACCTACGAATGGTTTAGCTTAGTTTCAAATTAAACTCTTTAAAATGAATGTAGACAACTTATTAAATATTGATTTTATAATCAGACATATGTCTTCTTTAATATTAAACAAGTTAACTACATAATATAAAATATTTATTTTAAAAATTGTGCCAAAATCACTAACTTGCCTAGGAATATTGTGGCTTAGTTTCAAATAAAACTCTTTAAAGTGAATATAGACAACTTACTAAATATTGATCTATAATCAGACATATGTCTTCTTTATTATTAAACAAGTTAAACAATATAATATAAAATAATTATATTAATAATTGCACCAAAAATTATTTATGATTTAACTCTAAAAGTACTCAACTGATTTTAAAAATTATTTCCTACTTAGAAAGCTACTTTATCCAGGAGTGACGTAAGCTATTTTTTTACCCGACTGAGAAGGGAAGTAATGATTCACGCGGATGATGTCTCGAGTAACTAGCTACTCGCGTATAATGACTTATTTAATACTAGCTGTTCCTGTGTGTTTCCTGTGGTATAAGCCGCCTAGGTCTCGATCCCACGGTAAAATTGAGTTTTTTTTATATCATAAGATAGCAAATAAGCAGATGGGTCTCCTGCTTGAAAGAATCAATCATTGCCTATAGACACCAAATATGCTATCTTGTGGCAAGGCCTAATGTCAGATGCATAAGTTAACCGGTTACCTAACCCCTATGTGCGAAGTTTGCGACGCACACAGGCGCCAAGAAAATAGGCGTGCTGCCATCGAAATTATTTTTTTAGTCTTACACACAAACATACATCATAGGTGCCATACGTGTATTTACGTGTATTATAAACATTGTAATACGTGTAATTAGTCCAAATAAAAAAATACTTTTATAAAAAATCTTTTTTCTATAATTCTTTCAAAAAATTTGTTTATTTAAAACATAGAACCTAATTTCTACGAAGACAGTTAAAAGTATATGATCTTAATTCCCTCTTATCTCCCCGCAGTGATAGCAACACGTGCCTTCTCGCTTTAGTGGATCTCTTGAATTGATTTGATTGTGCTATTGTGGTGGTGTTATCATTAGAATTAATGTTTCTGAATAGAAACATTAATTCTAAATAAATAAAATAATAAAAAATAAGGGGTGAAGGAAAACAAAATGGGTACTATTTGCGATTTGTTCGGGAGGGTTTTTTGTTGCTACTTAGGGATCATCGATTAATCACGTAAGGTTTGGAAAGGGGAGGGAGGTTCTAAAAAAATCACGAAACACCAGAAAGGGGGTAAGGGTTGTAATAATACTTTACTTACTTCAGATACGTGTTCATATTATACAGTTAATTCTTATAGAACTGTGTTAGTGACAATAATTCTTATTCTATTTTAACATTAACATATTATGGACACCTGTTTACAATAATGTAATAAATAGTTTTGTTCAAATAAACTATTTTATGATAGCGCGTTATAAACTATATTTTTCTAGCGCGCTAAGTTAGTCTATATTATAACATGTAACTGGAACACTGATCGCGCGAGCCGGCCGAGATAGCGCGTGACTCATCACAACGTCATACAGCGAGCGTCGACCTAGCGCTATAACGCTATAAAGTATAAACTATGTTATAATATCTAGCGTCTACGATGTAGCATGTTACGCGTTAGATCGCGTAGTTCGTAACTTCGTAGGTTATAATATTATAACTTATAACTACGGCTTATGCTAGCCGCTACATATATCGCGTAGCGTTATGTTATAGCGTCTAATGTGAATCTAAATAGCGTACGCTATACGTTGAGTATACATAGCGCGCTATAATTTAACGCTATGCGTTATATTAACTAACATTAACAATAAATTACCACTTGTATTATTTTATTTCTTCGCGTCGTTAAATACGCGATTCCAACTAAAAAGCGCCGCGTGACTTTGAGACCTCGTTTACGATATCAAATTTTTATCTTATAATAATAAGTGAAGGAAATATTTTGGGCTCCTTTTTAAGACAATTGCGCAAACGGTAGTGTATGAAATTTGGCACAGTAAACCCGAACACTGACACCAGGAGAGTCACTCCAAACTCGCTGCAAGCAGAGAAACCCCCAAGGCAAATCGGCTCATCGTTACAGTACCACATAGCCAAGCGAGACGTTGTCGCGGAACTGTCACTGTGGTAGTGACACATATAGCCAATCGGTCGCCTTTTACAACCTGCCTGACAGAACGGCTGCTGGTTTATTCTTTAAAGGTCGACGATCCACTTACTATCAGCGGATTTGTTACTTATTTCCTATATAATGCCCTAAAAAATCTATTCTATGGAATAAAGTCACACTTCCTATAATTCAACAATACGTTTCCCATCAACCCAAATGGAATAATCCCTTGATCACCGAAACTAACCCCTAAACGTCCACGTGACCCGTGCGCCCTAACAATGGGGATAAAAAGCTCCCATTACTAACAATTAACTATTGTTTGTGTTCAAAGAAATGGCGCTTAGTTGAATTTCTTTATCATCTATCATCTATATATATAAAAATCAATTGCTGTTCGTTAGTCTCATTAAAACTCGAGAGCGTCAGAACCTATTTGGCTAATTTTGGCTTTGAATTAATTGTTGAAGTCCAGGAAAGTTTTAGAAGGTGAGAAAATATAGAAAAAAATGAGTAGTTGAAAAGGCAGAACAACGTTTGCCGGGTCAGCTAGTCTAATTTATAAAAGTCTCGTGTCACGTTGTTTGTGGTCGAACTTGTTCGGAATACTGTGACCTATTTTTTTAAATTTTATTTTTTTATATTTGGTAGGTACGGGAATTTGTACAGGTCCGTATCCAAATGGTTTTCTATTTTTAAATGTTTTTTCTTGTAATTTTTTATTTTATATCAAAAAATACCAATGAGAGAGACAATTGCTTGTAGGCTATGATATAAAAAAGATTTCTCACTCGTATTTTTTATTTTAATTCATAGAATGGTTCTCGTGATGGAAAGAGATAACGGTTGCCAATAGCTGATACGTAGGAATGCTACACGGATAAAGAGCAGAGGTGATTTTGTGTTCACACATCTTTAACGTGTCTTTAAGATAAAAGATCTTCAAGAGAAAACAGAAAATTATTTGCTTGTGTTATGGGTGTTAGTCAACGATACTAATACATTGAAATACATCTTTCTTATATATAAAAATCAATTGGTGTTCGTTAGTCTCGCTAAAATTCGAGAACGGCTGAACTGATTTGGCTAATTTTGGTTTTGAATTAATTGTTGAAGTCCAGGGAAGGTTTAAAAGGTGAGAAAATATAGAAAAAAATAAGAGTAGTTAAAAAGACAGAACAACGTTTGCCGGGTCAGCTAGTATATAAATATTTTTATATACATAATAAACACTCAAACCCGGAAATACAAACATTTGTGATCATCACACAAATGAATCCCCGTCGGGGATCGAACCCGAGCTCCGTCGATTGCGTAGTCAAGTTCACTGATCACTCAACCAATGGGGTGGATGAAAAACACTCTTGTTTCACCTCAGTCTTCCCATTTATATGAATAGGCGTGAGGTTATACATTATTAAAGTAAATAAAGAAGTGTTGACAATAGTGCTTAATGTAACACAGCGGGAGATCAAAATATTGTGATAGTAGGGTGTGATTTATGTGATGCTAGAATAGAAAGGAAATTGATGCGGCATATCTTACATATATACATAAATGAAGTGTTTTTTCACTTTTCTGTTAAACACAAAGTTGCCCGGGATTGGAAAGTGCCCAGTTGGCGATAGGCAGTGCCGGCGTTAGGGGGGCGCGCGATGGGGTGACGGCCCGGGGCGCCAAATTTGGGGGGTGCTGAGGTCTGGGGCCTCGGCCTTATGCCTTCCGCGCTATGTACCCTCAATACTGTGCTCTATGTGCCGTATTCATAGATTCACAGTCGGTTAACCGACTGTGAATACGGGACTTACGTCTAAGAATTAAGAATTCTTAGATATAAGTCCGTACTTAAGTCCACGTTTTCATTGACTTATTCTGAATATGAATAAATCAATGAAAACGTGGACGTGTTGGTGTGTGACTCTGGGCTCTAAGCTATGTGCTCTGTACTTTACACTCTACGCATATCGTTACAGTCGGTCTTCGACCACCTTGCGATTGCGCTTATGTTATGATTTATGATTGGTGAGATGCTTCCACCACCAACCTCACACCTTACACGCGTAGTGCATGGTGGGGGTGGGGATACCGAAACGTCCTATATGTCCTATACTCGTGTTCGAGCGTGGCGCAAGGTTGCTGATTTGTATAATTGGTCTCTCGACTCGATCACACAACGAGAATATCGTCCACAATATTTTGACTGCTACAGAGTGTACGTTGTACATGCACGAATTATTTTTCTTATTGACTTTGTAATATCGTTCTTCAAATATCCCAAATCCTTTATTCCTATATATTTTTTTCAGGATTGTGAATTTTTCTACCGTTTTCTTAGCAGTCGTTACCATTTTTAGAAGTACTAGTTTAACTATCATTGCAGGTTTTTCCTATTGAATTTTGCAACTATTCCGGTTACATTTGCAAGTGGAGAACGCAGTTTTCCCAAATTAAAATTAATAAAAACGTATCTCCGATCAACAATCTCTCAATCGAGACTCTCTAACCTGGCTACTCTCTCGATTGAAAATTAAATCGCTTTTCTAATTTGATTCGTGTCTTTGCTGACAAAAAAGCCCGAAAAGTTAAATTTTACTGAAAAAATTTAATAACATTAATCAAAAAATAACAAAATGTTCAACCAAAATAAAAGTAATAAAAATATAAAAAATAATAAAAAAAATTGAAAAAAAAACAAAAATATTTAAAAAAAACAAAAAAAAATAATAAAAAAACAAAGAAAGAGGAGCTACAAAACTTTTTAAGTCCACGTCCTTGGCTCTGGATAACGCTAAAAGAAAGATGAAATTATTAAACTGTTGGAGTATGTGAAATAGGCCTTATAATTTAAGATACAATTGAAAATTGAAATTGTAAACAAACACTATATATATTATATTATTATTATATGATATGCTTGCTCCATTCCGAATTTTGTCTCTGTCTCCGTAAGAGTTAGTCTCGAGAGAGCTGTTATCTTCAGCGAAAAATAAATACTCGATATTGATTTCCTTAAGTGGGCGCCTAAATATTTTTGCCCGGGGTGTCAGTAGCCCTAACGCCGCTGCTGGCGATAGGCTTGCCACCTATCACGTTTGTGGGACCAAGTATCTTTGGCTAATCGTGGGTACACTTGTTGTACCTCTGCCTACCCCTTCGGGGATACGGGCGTTAAGATACTTTATATCTTTCATATAAATATACTTTTTTAATACCATAAGATAGTTAACAAACAGATAAGATAGTTAAGAAACAGAACAGAACAATAAAAGCCAAGCATTGACTATAGACATAAAAATTATATCTCACGACAAATGATAGCGACAAAATTGACTTGAGACAAGCCCGCTGAGTTTTCTCTATAGCAACTTTAAAGAAATCGATTTGTCAAAAATGAATGGAAAGAATAAAATATTTTTTTATTTGGTTTATAAAATGTGTCTCTATATTTGAGTGCAAATAAAAATGATTTGATAACATTTTAATTTAACATAATTATAGTAAATATCCAGAAATGTGTAAAAATAAATAGTACCTATAAAAATTCTCAAACTACGTAGAATATATAATAATTTTTAAATATTTGCACTATGGTAGAATAAGCTACAATCTTTGATTAAGTTTAATAATTTGTAATACCCATATTCTTGCAAATAAATATTTTCATATCATTTCATTTTATTAGATACAGAGCCAATGTGATGGGATGATAATGCCAATGGTATAAGTTTACCGTCAACCAGAAAACGACAGAAACTGGCACTGACGTCGTTGAAGGAATAGGCAAAAAGATTAAAGCGACCCTAGCGGGACGTTACGAAACTAAACAAGCGCTTTTGTCTGTGCAGCTAACGTGGTGAAAAGTGAGGTGAGGAGGCCTAAGTGAACTATTGGCCCCTTGAGTGAAGGAGTTTGTAACATTTCTAAGATTGCTCATCTTGTTTTAGCAGCTCTGGTAAGTCGGTTATAACAATTCGTGGAAAATTCCAAATTAAACTACTCTACTCCTTAAAAATGTGCCTTAAAAGAATTGAAGCCCTAATTAATATGCTTTCCTGAAAAAGTTAAATCGGTTGAGTTGTGTACTAAAAATATATTTTATAAAATCTGTGGTTACCGATATATGATATCTATAACCGATATATAAATACAAGAATTTGGTAAAAATCATTGACATATTATTATAACTAACAATCGCCCTGTGATCGAAATTCAACCATAGACTAAGCAATAACATCACTTCTAAGTTTGATTTTAGCCATTAACTTAATAGTAAATATATTTGTATGTTATAATGTATGTATTGACATTTATTACATTACATTCACTGGAATGTAATGTGTGTAATGTTTATTTTTATTGTGTTTCTAATGCAAGTTACATAAAATTATTGGGTTTCTTTATCCCTCCGTAATGTAAACTTTCACTGTGCCAAATTGCATTTTTCTTCGTTCACGTTATAGTCGTAAAAGGGGTACAAAGTTTTCGCTTCACGTATTAATATATAAATATAAAAAGTTTCAAGCACAAAGTTCAACAAACAAAACAAAAAATATAATTTTGCTACAGCAACTCGGGTCGGCACAACAAAATTTAATTTAAAGATTGCCGCATCAATTTGCTTAGTTTAGTAGCTTCACGGCATATTTAATTCTTTTATAGGATTAGCTGCACAAATCAGTGCACTTCGTGGGATAGATATTTAAAAAGGAGAATGCATATTAAATAAAATAAATAAAGGCAAGTGACAGAGCCGAGCGGTATCTTATATTTGACAATATTTTATATTTGACCGGCCCGTTGGTCGAGTTAGCGAACCTGACTACGCATCAATATGGCTCGGGTTCAATTCCCGACAGGGACAACAACACACGCACGCATGCACGCACATGCCAAGAGGTTCATAAACGACGGTGATCTGGAAGCCAAAAAACTCCAGAGCCTCGCTCATTGCCGTAGAATGGCTAATTTATCGGTTTTTTATCGGATACACTTTGGAGAGTGCGCTGCGGAATTGCACGACTTGATTCCGTCATCCCCGTTTTTCTATCGATCGTCGAGGCGCACAGATTCTAGGCTTCGCCATATAGTGGACGTTCCACTTGCCCGGACTTACATTCTTCATTCGAACCGCAAGGGACTGGAACATGCTTCCTTCTCGGTTCCCTGACGAGTACAATCTGGGGATCTTCAAGAGAAGAGTGAACAGGTACCTTCTAGGGAAGTGCGTCCCATCTTAGGCCACATCTTAGCTTACCATCAGGCGAGATCGTAGTCAAGCGCTCCCCTATCGATAATACGTACTCACGCACACACGCACGTGTGGTGAGATGGTAACGCCAAAACCTACCAGCTTACCCTCCAAACTGGAACATGACAATGACAAGCATTGACGCTATTGCAACAGGAATAATCAAGGCGGTGGTACCAAATACCCGGGCGAGTGGTTCCGGAACTCTACTACTAGTAGTCACGATGTTAGTGACACGAATAGTCAATCGATCGGCTTTACCTGGTAGAACGGCAGTTGGCCTATTCTTCAAAATAGCCCAGACCAACACGGGAACGCTTATAACTTCGGAGTCTTAGCTAAAGACAACTTAACAAATCTTCTGCATATTTACTACTATATACTTTTATTTTTAATATCATAAGATAGCAAACAAACAGATGGGTCTCCTGATGGAATGAGTCAACCATCGCCTATAGACACCAAAGATGTTAATGGTGCGTTGCTATCTTCTGGTGAGGTCTAATGCCAAATGCATAAGTTTACCGCTACTATCCTACCATCAAAACCGGAATACGACAGTGACAAGCACTGACGCTATTGCGGCAGAATTGCTAAGGCGGTGGTACCAAACCCGGGCGAGACAATGCAGAACTCTACTACCTACTAGTCACGATGGTAGTGATTCATATAGACATGCGGCCGCCTTTTACGACCTGCCTGACAAATCGGCAATTGACCTATTTTTCAAAGGAGCCCGGGACCAACACGGGGGATAATAGAGACAATTAGCTAATATCAACGGTAGTGACATTGTTTTTATATCATATGATAGCAAACTGATCGTACTCCTGATGGAAAATGATAAATTTATACACCAAATATGTTAATGGTGTGTTTCAATCCATGTGGCTTAGTATCATAACTGTGGAGGTTGATGGCGTCACACTCGTGACGAGAATGTGGAAAAGGAAGATCTTTTCAGCCAGGCAAGGTGCCTGGCGACCGAAGTCCATTTTAGAAGCGTTGAATTTTGTATATAGTGCATACAAGATAAATAACTGTGATATCGCGATTTAGGACTTGATTTTTAAATATCATTATTTTCTACTTTTATTATTTTTTATTGTTACAATGACAGTGACATTTTTGGTCAATCGTTTGCTTTTTACGAACTGTCTAGAAAATAGACTAATAGTTAATTCTTGAAAAGGATCCCCTAACAACAAGGGGAAATGAAGCTTTAATATGTTAACAAGGGTATAATAACAATATAACATAGTATTTTCAACCTATTTACAACCTATTTATGTTCAATTATAATGGACTAATTTTCTCCAATTATTTTAAGTAGAAGCCTTTTAATTAAATATACGTTTATAAATAGATTGCTTTTCTTTGTCCCTTCCTTATTGCTTTGTTTAATAATAACATATTTTTACATAACCTGTAGAGTTTTACATATTTGTAGAATTTTTAACGCTTTAAATAATGCATTTTAAAAAATATTTTCTAAAAAAATTGTGTGTCTAATATCTTCGAGTAGGTTTTTTTTATAGTTGAGGGGACAAACGAGCAGATGGTGCACCTGATGGTAAGTGATCACTGCCGCCCATGGACATCCGCAATACGAGGAGTATTTCAGCTGCGTTGCCGGCCTTTTAAGAATGAATAAGCTCGTTTCTTGAAGGTCCCTAAGTCGTATCTATTCGGAAACACCCCCGAGGGTAATTGATTCCACAAAGGAGTAGTGCGAGGCAAAAAGTATCGACAAAAGCGCACGGTTGTGGATTTCCAGACATCGAGCTGGTTAGGATGGAACTTTAAATTTTGATGTTATGTCATTTTAGTGTTATTTATTACCTACACTTGAAAACCTGTAACTGGATTAATTTATTATATTAATCTGTCGGTTTTACCATATCGTGTCCGTGAGAGGTGCCTGTGTGTGCGTTGCTCGAATATAACTTTTTTTATAGAGGTGGGGGTAAACGAGCAAGAGGTGCACCTGATGGTAAGTGATCACCTCCGCCTTGGGACATCCGCAGTACCAGAGGTCTTGCAGTTGTGTTGCCGGCCTTTTTTTTTATATCATAAGATAGCAAACAAGCAGATGGGTCTCCTGATGGAAAGAGTCAACCATCGCCTATAGACACCAAAGATGTTAATGGCGCGTTGCTATCTTGTGGTGAGGTCTAATACCACTTGCATAAGTTTACCGGCTTCCTCACCCTCCAAACCGGAACACGACAATGACAAGCACTGACGCTATTGCGACAGGAACAGGTATGGTGGTGGTACCTGATCTGGGTGAGACAATGCAGAACTCTACCACCTTGTAGCCACGATGGTAGTGACTCGTATAGCCAATCGGTTGCGTTTTGCGACCTGCCTGGTAGAACGGCAGTTGGCCTATTCTTTCAAGGAGCCCAGTACCAACACGGTAATTAATAATGAGTTAGCTCTTTTTTGAAGGTCCCTATGTCGTATCGGTTCAGAAATACCCCTACCGGTAATTGATTCCACAAGAGAGTAGTGCGAGGTAAAAAGTGCCGAGAGAAACGCACCGTTGTGGATTTCCAGACATCGAGATGGTGATGGTGATGGTGGTGGTGATGGAATTTCAAATTTTGACGCGATATCCGATGGTGGAATTGGGCAGCAGGAATGAATCCAAACAACTCGTCGGAACACTCCCCATGGTAAATACGATAGAAGACGCCGAACCTACATATCTGTGCAATGCCAAAGAGTCAAACTGTTTTAAAATAGCCTGGTCGTCAACGATTTGAACCGCTCTACGATGAATGTGATCAAGAGGAAGAAGCTGGTACTGGGGAGCTCCGGCCCAGAGATGAGAGCAGTACTCCATGTGAGGCCGAATCTGTGCCTTATAAAGTTGAAGGCGATGGGCCGGCAAAAAGTACTGTCTCGCTCTGCTGAGTACTTTGAGAGCTTTTTGGACGCTAGCTTAGCCTTGCCTTCCAAATGACCGCAAAACTGAACGTAATTCAATATGTCGATTCCTAGGATTCCGACACTAGCTGAGGCTGTCAGGAGAGTATCCTCAAATCGAGGTGATACGACAAAGGGTGTCTTTTTAGCGGTGAACTTCTTCGGGTTAAAAGTGCCCAGGGTTTGACGACCCCATTCAGAGACATCGGTAAGTCGATTCTCGACTTCAGACACAAACTTTTTTCGTCACTCTTCGAAGTGTTCCCGGGAAATACCGCTTCGGCCGGAGTATGTAGCATCACCAGTATTGTCATCCGCATAGCAATATATGTTGCGAATTCGCATTTTGTCATTGATATGCAAAAGGAACAGTGACGGTGATAGGACGCAGCCTTGGGGAACACCAGCATTGACAGATTTAAGGTCGGAGCACGCACCGTCGACAACGACCTTGATGCTCCGGTTAGCTAAAAAACTGGTAATCCACTCGCATAATTTTTCGGGAAGCCCATAGGAAGGCAGCTTCGCGAGAAGCGCTTTGTGCCATACCCGATCAAAGGCCTTCGCTATGTCCAAACTAACTGCCAATGCCTCCCCCATGGTCTCAACTGCTTCCACCCACCGATGAGTGAGGTATAGGTACTAGAAAGTCACCAGCTGAGCGGCCGCGACGGAAACCGTACTAACGGTCGCTAATCAGCTGGTTTTCTTCTAAATACTTGAGGAGCTAAGAGTTGATGATTGTCTCCATAATTTTGGAGAACAAGGAGGTTATGGCTATGGGACGATAGTTAGACGGATTAGAGCGATCTCCTTTTTTAGGGATGGGATGCACCAAAGCTGTTTTTCATGAATTCGGTACCATGCCGAGAGAGTAGGGGAGCTGGAATAGGCGTGCTAATATTGGCGCCAACTCTGGACTACACACTTTTAGCACAATCGGAGGGATGCCATCCGGCCCACTCGACTTGTGGATGTCCAAGGAAATGTATGTATGTAGATTGACTACTGTTAGTCTTCAGTATACTGTGCCTACGATAAGCAGTGCGATAAAATGTTATCAACCCGTTTTCTCGACATTTATGTCAATTTCTCTATTCGCTAACGCATTTGACAAATGATTCGTCACGAGACTTCAAAGGTGAGAAAGATAAAGTAATCACTTTTCCTTGACAGTAGTTGTTTTCTCTGCCGATCGAAAATCTTGCTGTCATTTTATCGATTTGGCACTTTGTTAAGATATTGGTGTCATTGTTTCATAGTAATTAACTTTCATTCATTTAATTAAATTCACTCGTTTTATTATAAGTTGATTGAGAACCTGGTAAGGTTATTTTGAAGATTTCGGTCCAGACTATATAAATATTTAACAATGATGGCAGTGTCGTATTATAATTATGTGCTATTTAACATTGATTTCTCTATTCGAGTATATTTTGAGTAATTTATCTCTGACGTTTAAATAGTGGCATGCACGTAAGAACAGAATCGAGATATTAGTCAAGGTTGAGCAAACGTCACTTTTTCGATCTCGACGTATCTCGCGTTGTTTTTTCTAAAGCCTGCAGAACGAGACCTTTGAGATACGTGTTGCCCTGCGTTTTAAAAAAAAATAAAGGGAAGTTGTGAAAATAAAGGGAAATTAATAGACATTTGATTATGCGTATAAATTACGGCTCTATCTATTACGACGAAGCGATGCATGTTAATATAAAAAAATGAGCGTTTAATTATTACTAGCTCTGGTCAAAATTCAACCTTAGACTACTCAAGACTACACCAGCCACGCTCCACGGCTTTTAACTTTGACAAGAGACTTTAGACAACCAAAATTGTATACATGTGTGTATATTTTGTGTCAAGTGGATGGTAGTATGTGTAATGAATCTAATCTATATTATTAATATTACAAGGAAGTTTGGATGTTTGGATGGATGGATGTTTGTTACTCAATCATGCAAAAACTACTAAACGGATTTGAATGAAATTTGAAACATAGGTAGATGATGACCTGGAATAGCATAAAGACTACTTTTTATCCCGGAAAATTTTGGTGATCCCACGGGATTCACCAAAAACTTTTACGATGCAGATTACACGCTGCAGCTATAATTAATATAAATTAAATGTATTTTTAAAACATATTATATAAAAATAAAAAACCGGATAAGAGCGAGTCGGACGCGCCCATGGAGGTTTCCGTACAAATTTTATCTAATTGCTTAGCCTCCATGATTGATTACGTAGGTAACTACTTTAAACATACTTATTTTTGATGTTTTAATTACGAATGACGTATAATTTAAGATTTTTCCATATGTTTGCAGTACAGGACGATATTGCTTGCGAAATTTCACAGTTCTGGGAAAACAGAAAGTACCCTATGACGATACCAATACGGGCGGTCAGACAGACGGACAGCAATCTTCGTCCAATAAAAGTCCTGTTTTTTCTTTTAAGGTACGGAGTCCTATTGTTTGTTTTTTGCTTTCCTTCACCATATTAACAGTAACTGTGCCAAATTTCTTACTCCGTTTACGTAATTGTCGTAAAAAGGGGTGCAAAGTTTTCGATTCAGTTATTAGTATATAGATTACACTCACGTTCAAATGTGTTAATAAATAAAGGTTCGAAAGAGCAATGAGTGAATACTGATTTTCTATGTAAATTATAATAATTAATGTACAACTCTTCCGTACTGCAGATTAATAGATTAGATAGATTTTTTTATCTCGATTAACATACCTTTGTATATATTAACTAGGTGCAGCATGCAGCCCACATTATCAAAGTTTTTGGCAAATCCCGCGGGATCACCTAATTTTTCCGGAATAAAAGTAGCTTATGTGCTATTTCAGGTCGTCATCTTCCTGTGCGCATAATTTCATCCAAATCCGTTCAATAGTTTTTGCGTGATTTAATAACAAACATCCTTCCATCCAAACTTTCGCATTTATAACATTAATATAGATAATATAGAGTACAAATAAATGAAAATTCAAAATTGCTTGCTGTTATTTTTTTTTTGCTTAATTATACTGGTTTAAGACCAATAGCCATGATGCCTTCTATGCCGTGAATCTTACATCAATGGTAGCCTCTATAGCTTTATTGTAAATGTAATATTCTTTGTTTTATTTCCGTTTGCGAATTACAACTAAAAAGCCATCGTGGGTGCAAAGTGATGACCCTCCATAAACTTGGCTGTTTTAAAAACCTAGGCTGTATCATTATACTATATCGACATAAATACAAAAGAGTGCCGACTAATCGATCCTTAGACCCAATTTTTTGCCGATTCAAAGTTTTTGGACGAAAATGACACGCACAACGTTCGAAAATTCAAAATTATATCTTCGGGTGCGAGCCATCTATAATTTGAGACTATAATTCCGGACACTTTTTGTTTGTTTGCAGTGTAATTACGATTAGTGCGGACGTCGTTGGAAATCTTTCCGGTTTTTTGTTGAATCGGTTTTTTGAGTTGTCGACATGTTTGGGACATGCAATGTTTTTATGTTAATGTGTATTTAAAATTTGTGATGACCAGGTGATGAATATTAATGTTTGGTAATGATGATGGTGATAGAAAAACTCCTTAATAAACGGTATGTCAAATATTAAAAATAAATTCTATATTGGTTCGAGCTATCTGTTAGATTGGCAAATATTCTTCAAAAAGATTTTTTAAAAATTTTTTTATATCAAAGAATTAAAAAAAAATCTGGTGCATAGCAAACTAGTAGATGGGTCTTCTCATGGGAAGAGTTACCCATCACCTATAGACACCAAAGATGTTATCGGTGTGTTGCTATCTTGTGGCGAGACTAATGTAACATGCATAAGTTATACTGGCTACTTCACTTTCAAAGCAGCACACGATAGTGACAATTACTGACGCAATTGCGACAGGAATAGGTAAGGCGGTGGTACCAGACCTGGACGAGACAATGCAGAACTCTTACACCTAGTGGCTATGATGGTAGTGATTTGCATAGCTAATCGGTCGCCTCTTATGACCACTTCTTCAAACCAAGATTGAAGAATATTTGCGTATCTACCAGATAGTTCCTAAAAGACAAAAAAATACCAATTTTTTTGTCTTTGTCACTAGCATCGTGACTGCTAGATCTTGCAATAGACTTGTGTCCACTAAGAATGTGTCTCTCTCTGTGAGTGTGTCTGTGTGTTGATGTGTATGCGTACTGCGTACATGCGCGCGTGCGTGAGTGCCTGCGTGCAATAGACTTGTGCCCACTAAGAATGTGTCTCTCTCTGTGAGTGTGTCTGTGTGTTGATGTGTATGCGTACATGCGTGCGCGCGTGCGTGTGTGTTTGTGTGTTTTTATTATAATTAATTTTTTGTTTGTTTTTCTGCGATTTGTGTTTCTGCGACTCATACGTATAATTGTATTTATGTCTCACTGATTCGTTGAATAAATGTATCTTTCTTTCAGAAGATTTGATTTTTTTTCCTCGGTGTTCATTTTTCAAATAATTTTACCCTGTTTTGTTTTTGCCCACCCTTTGAAGAACAGACCATCTGAAGTTCTGCCAGGCGGGTCGTGAAAGGCAAACGATTGGCTATACGTCACTACCCAAGTAGCATGTTAAGCTGTATATAAGCTGCATTTAAGTTCATCATTATACTTAAAGCTGTAAGCTGTATACTAAGTCGTTTAGTAGTAGTAGTAGTCGCAGTAGTCGTATTAGACCTCGCCACAAAATAGCTACGTACCTTTAATATTTATGGTGTCTTTAGGCGATGATTGATTCCATCAAGAAGACCCATCTGCTTGTTTGCTATTATGACAGATAGGAATTAAAAAAATGAGTTTTTAACGCTAGTATTTTAAAGTAGAGATTTGGTCATGAAGCTATATTAAAACTTGGTACTTTAAGGATTTAGTTACATTTTCTTTATAAATAAGTACAGATGTGAGAACCCGATATTTTATATCTAGATAAAGATAGCAAACAAGTAGGTGGAACTCAAACACGTAAGAAAAAGCCATCGCCCATAAACATTAAATATGTTTCCAATGCCACATATAGAAGTTTATCGTCTACCTTACAAAAGTTTATCGGCTATCTTACCCTCCAGACGACAACTCGAAATTGACAAAAACTATATTGATTCAGGCGTTATTTTGCGAAAATCCATAATTAAAGAAGGTGAAAATTGTCTGCGAACTGTCCTACTACTACCTACTTACACTCACGACAAACAGAAATACTACCACACTCAACGTGAGTCTCACGTTGAGTAAGGTAGTATTTCTATTTCCTGAAGATGCTTCGGTTTCGAAGTAAAACATGCGATGAGTGAGTAAACTGTGTGCGTACTTGGTGCCGACATGGGTGAAAGTGTAGTGGATGTGGTTTGATAATTGTGCCGCTGGGGTTTTTGTTCGGACCATCAGTGAGTTTTAATCCATTTATTAAATCAGCGCCTTTCTTTTCGGTGCCAACGCGAAGGTTCCACAGAACAGTTCACGGATAATAGCAAATTTAATTAATTTCACCTTTTTTAAGACAGAATGGATTTCTGCAAAGTAACGCCTGAAACACTAAAATATCGTAGAATTGTGCAATGTTTTTTTATCCTAATAAACAAGCAGATGGATCTCCTGATGGAAAGAGTCAACTATCGCCTATAGACACCAGATATGTTAATGGTGCGTTGCTATCTTGTGGTGGGGTTTATTGCCACGTGCATAAGTTTTCCAGCTAACTTACCCTCCAAATCGGAACACGGCAGTGACAAGCAGTGACGCTATTGCGGCAGGAATATGTAAGGTGTTGGTACCAGACCCGGGCAAGACAATGCAGAACTCTACCTAGTAGTCACGATGGTAGTGTCTTGCATAGCCAATTGGTCGCCTTTTACGACCTGCTTGGCAGAATGGCACTTGGCCTATGCCTCAAAGGAGCCCGGAACCAACATGTCTCACTTAGACTTTGTTGCCTACGCCTTGCAACGAGCAGATGGCTTTCCTGATGGGAGAAGCCAACCATCGCCTAATTTCAACTTTTTAGTGACACATATTTTTTAATCAGTAAATCCGTGCTATCCAACTCAGGTTAGATATTGCGGAACTATACAATCTAATTCCACTGTCACCATTTGGATGTCTGCAAGTCCACTACAGTGCGATTTTCAAGGCATTTGTTTGCCTCGCACGACTGTTCTGTAGAATTAATTACCAGCAGATGTGTTTCTGAACCGATACGACTTAGGAGCCTTCAAGAAAAGAACGTACTTATTCCTTAAAGGCCGGCAACGCACCTCTAGTGTTGCAGCTGTTCATGGGCGGCGGTGATCACTTACCATCAGGTGAGCCTCTTGCCCGTGTACCCCTATTCCATTAAAAAATCAAGTAGTTACGATGTTACTGTCAATTTAGCTTATTAATCGCCTTTAGACTATCAAAAGGCGACCAATTGTTACCTGTACTAACGGATAATACAAGGTTTTATTACCTGTGTTAAATTATTAATGTAATCGTGTCTTTTCAAATAAGTAATATCTAGTGTTTAAATACGCTGCGTACAACTGTCAGATTAAATGGCTTCTTTCTTTCTTTCTTTTCGGACCAACACCAGAAAAAAAGATATCTATATTATAAATGCGAAAGTTTGGATGGATGGATGTTCGTTACCCAATCACACGAAAACTACTGAACGGATTTAAATGAAATTTGGCGCAAAGGTAGATGATGAGCTGGAATAGCACATAAGCTACTTTCTATCCCGGAAAAATTAGGTGATCCCGCGGGATTCGTCAAAAACTCTTATAATGCAGCGGGCTGCACACTGCAGCTAGTAAAATATAATTCTCTCCCACAACTTACATGAAGTGTTTCTACTTTGTATCAACTAACTTAATTATCCACCGCAGGCTATCCCTCGCAATTGAAAACCCGAGACGCGACAGATGGCCTAATTATCTTGTGTACGGAACACAATTGTAACAGGAAACGAAAAAATGAAGGAAAAATTTAAAACAATGGTAGAGGCAACAATAGGCGCGCTAGTACTCGGTTCGGAGCTGATTCAAGAGCGCTCGAGTTACTAGTTGAGAGCACTTGCAATTTGTTCTGTTGTATTGAGAGATTTTGTCACATATAAGATCATGGCGTTACAAATGGATTTATTCTTAGTATTCTTCATGTAATAGGTATTCTGTATAAAATGTGGAGCGAAAATGTTGTACCTATTTTTAAGAAAATTAGATCGAGTAGTGTAAAAGACACAGTATAAGTTGATATGAAATAGAAGTGATGTAAGCTTATATTTTTATACAATACTAGCGACATGCCTGCGGTTTCACCTGCGTAGCTTTTGTTCCCGTGGGAATATCGGAAAGGTTTATATACTAAAGCCTTCCTCAAAAATCAATCTATCTATTAAAAAAAACGCATCAAAATCCGTTGCGTGATTTTAAAGATTTAAGCATACATAGGGACATAGGGACATAGGGACGTAGAGACAGACAGAGAAAGCGACTTTGTTTTATACTATGTAGTGATGCATAAGGAATAAAATAATCTTCAAGCCCGTATACCTGAAAAGGTAGGCAAATATACATAGTCCCGCATGTGATAGGTCATAGATGGTAAGCCTATCGTCAACCGACCCAATTATCAAATATCCAATGAATTTTTGCTGATAAAATTAAATATTAATCTAATAATAACTCTTTTATTGTATAATTATAAAAGAAAAAATCGCCTCTGTGGTCTAGTAGTCCAGCGTTGGCGTTGACCACATGAGGTCCCGGGTTCGATTCCCGGGTCGGGCACATAAAAAGTGTTTTTTTAGTTTTCTGATAAACACAAAGTTGCCCGGGATTGGAAAGTGTCCGTTTGGCGATAGGCTTACCACCTATCACATTGTGAGACCAAGTATCTTCGGCTAATCGTGGGCACACTTGTTGGACCTCTGCCTACCCCTTCGGGGATATGGGCGTGAAGATACTTTTTATAAAAGAAACGTAAATTTAAACTAATATGAATTAGAAATTACTCTTGTTAAATTACAAGCATGTAGATTTATAAAATTGTATATTAAAAAATGTAATTTATGCACCATATATGGTAGAACATGTACAAATATACATTAAATTGTACAACCTGTAACACCCAACTAAATTGTTACAAATTATCTCTTATCTTTCTTGTCTTTAATCTTTGTAAAATGTCAACATTTTAATTAAAAAAAAATGAAGTTTGTAAATTTTAGAAATAATTTTTGTGATGTGAAATTAGTTTGTAATTTGTATTATGTAACTATAATAGAAAAAAGAAACACAAGCCTGCTGAGTTCCTTCCGCCAGATCTTCTCAGTGTGTGGCCGCGTTCCGATCCGGTAGCAATTGTAAAAAAAAATCGACTCACAGGTTTTTTCATTTAATAATAAATAATTATAACTTTAAACAATTTGCATACCATATTATAGTAGTTAATGTTGGTAACTTAATCAAATTTTAATAACTTTTAACTCCCATATTCTGGTAAATAAATAATTTCTTTTTTTATTTTTTCTTCTTCTACTCCTGGGCAAAAAAAATGTAGGAAGTCTACAAACAGAATGCACAAATATTTTTTGTAACCCTTGTTTTGTTACGTTTAAGTGAGAAAAATATTGTCAGGTAATTAAGACTTGGAGAAGTGTGTGAAATAGAAATTATTTGGGGAGACCAAGGGGGTTTAATAGACGCCAGCCTCACTTCAACTATGGGGGTGAACATTTACTTGAGACAGGGTAAATAACGTTATATGATAAAGAAATGCCATTAAAAAAACTAAGTAACTAAGTATATACTTATAATTGTCAGTTTTTTATAATGATATAATAAATTAAGGCTGACATTAAAATTTGTACAGTGTATTTAAAATACATTTTAAGAAATTTTGAAAAAAAAACAACAAAAAATTTTTCGAAAAAATATGTAGTAAGTTTGTTTTAAACAATATAAATTTGCTATTTGAAAAGGTGTAATTTTTGGAAACTCAATTCCAACTGATTCGATTGTGATTTTAATCATTAGATGTATTAAGTTGTAAAATATTGTAAAACTTCAAACAATATTTGGCTGAGAGATCTTATATAAAAAAGGTTGGAGAAGGTGTTCTATGTCCATAAAATACCTTCTCCAATTTTTTTTGCAATAATTCCCGAACGGATAAATTTGCGGCATTGAACGCAGTTTTTTAAAGAATAGAGCTAATAAGATGACGTAATCTATAGGTACATTAATATGGATTTAATATAAAAAAAATTGTTTTCCGAAAAATTGCAAAATGTCTCAAAATCTACTGGGCAGAGTTACACAACAACACTCACGTTTAACTGAAGATACAAAGATATCCAATCCCGGGCAACATTGTTTTTATAGAAAACTAAAAAAAAATTTTTGGAATAGGCCGATTTGGGAATCGAACCCGGGACTTTATGTGGTTAACACCGAAATCGGACTAATATTATATTAGTCGACTTATATTGGAACCCAATAATGGTGGCAAACTGTGGGTTCTCTATAACTCGGCCTACCGTTTATTTTTTGCGTTGCGTTGCGTATATCTCAGAAGCTCTGAGTGCTGCATAAAAACTTATAAACCTAAATAATATTTAGGTAAGCCGGTGCCGGTAAGGAGCCGGTGGGAGATCGTCCTTCACCGATCTGATAACCAGATGAGACGTATATTTTATCAAATATTATTTATAAACAAATATGCCTATAATTACTTGCCTATCCAAAAGTGCTCAGAGCAAGGTTTTAGCTTGGCAACAGTACTTTGAGTACGATTTTTTGCAGGCAAGTATATGTGACTGATTTTGTAATAAAATAATCTAAAATTTGATATAACTTTCGATAAGTTAGCAGATCGATGGAGTCACCTATATTGACTTACCTGTTCACACCTGCTTGCCAGGTAGCCATACTCAGAAATGAGTAGGCAAGCCTACCTAGGCATATTCTGTGTGTTAAAAATTATCAGTGAAATAAATTTCATTTGGTTATCAAAAGTATGAAAGTGATGAAAAAAAAAACGATTAAAGTTAATTTAATTAAAAATAGCCATGAGCACTTTTGGATAGGCAAGTAATTATAGGCATATTTGTTTATAAATATTATTTGATAAAATATACATCTCATTTGGTTATCAGATCGGTGAAGGACGATCTCCCATTGTCTCCTGTACTATTTTGGCATGACAAGAATCGAACCTCAAAAATTGGAACAGGTTAATCCCTAGACCAGGAAGCAGTCATAATAGCTAAGAAATAATATATAGCTAAGAAAATAATAACACAAGATATACCATGTTTAAAATATGACGGAATAATATTAGAGCAATAGTAGCTATGGCTTTCCCTATATACGGAGCGACGCCCCTCGTGGTCGCCATGACAACCGACGGGGGCGGCATTGCCTATGTAAAGTGGGGAGAGGCGTACGGGAAAATTTTCCCTACATTTTCTGAATTATGGTTATAACGTATTTTGTGTATTTAAGTAATACTAGCTGTTGCCTGCGACTTTGTCCGCGCGGACTTTGATTACTTCTCACGGCTCCTCCCCCGTCCGTAGGTGATAGCGTGATAATATGTAGCCTATATGTTGACACGACCTGTTAATAATATTCATGCAAAATTTGAAGTAAATCCATGTAGTACTTTTTGAGTTTATCCCGGACATACATTGACTTTCCCACGATTTTATTATATGTATAGATAAACCTGGATCCCAGGAATAAACTTTTTTTGATTAATAACAAGCTGAATTTTTGTGAACAGCTTCGTTTTGACGGGACAACCATCTTTTCTATCTTCGAAAAATCTTGAATCGGGTAACTAATAAAGATAGATAAAAAAGAAAACTTTAGAGTGTTGGACTAAGAAAAGTTTCTACTTTACGTGTAGGACAATGTTACCCTTGAATAACAATAATAATTAACAAGCTGTTGTGAGAAAATTAGGCTGTTATTTAATTGATTAATATCAATTTAAACATCTCAAAATTCCAAAATTTTAGAATAGAGGACTCGCCAGAAAAACCATCGAATGTGTAGAACAAAAGTTTCATCGTGTTATTCACAATATAATCAAGCGATTAAAGTCAAAAAATAATTATTGTTATTAATAAATATTTTTCCTTCACCGAATCAAAATTTTCAAAGCCCCATAACTTTATTACATGTTTGCCATTACCCAATTTGAGATTTTTCGAATATAGAAAAGATAGTTGTCTCGTCAAAACGAAGCTGTTCACAAAAATTCAGCTTGTTAGTAATCAAAAAAAAGTTTGTTTCTGGGATCCCGGTCTAATACTAGCGATCGCCTGTGGCCGAAATTCGACTACAGACTAAACAATAAAATCTTTTTTAAGTCTGACAGCTGACTTTAGCCGTAAAGAAAATAGTATAGGTATATGTGTGTATAATATCATGTATGTCATATTGTGTATAATGTTTATTTTTATTAATTTCATATATTTCTAATATATATATTGTTTAAAAATATTAGGTTTCTACCACGGATTAAATGGACACGCCTTTCAAGACAATTTCTCAGTTTGACAGTGTAGCTTGCAGACACATAAATACAGAGTTATACTACTTAACGATGAAATAGAATCATTTCAAGTGTAAATTTTAAAAATTTTCATCTAATTCCTACGAACGGCCTACGACAAGTATTAAAAAGGTGAAATTAATTAAATTTGCTATTATCCGCGAACCGTTCTATGTATCCTCCGTGATGGTACCGAAAAGAGAGACGTCGGTTTAATAAACGGATAAGACTCACCGATGGTTCCGATCAAACGAAGACCCCCAGCGGCACACTTATCCGCCCACATCCACCACACTTTTACAACCACGACCACGCCGGCACCAATCACAAAAGCACACAATTCATGTACGTACTCAACGCACGTTTCACTTCGAAACCGAAGCGTCTTCAGGAGAAACGAATACTACCTCACTCTACGCGAGTGTAAGTAATACACTCGCGTAGAGTGAGGTGTTTGTATTTTTTCACGATATAATATATCTACAGATGTATGAAGTTTTGACAGTGATAGGAGCGTTTGCTAATATGCGCGGCGACACGTTTTCTTCCCAATGGCGTGTCTAGTGTTCTTGTGGTTTGTGGTTTCTACAGTTCACCACAATGTAAACTTTAACAGGGTTAAATTTCACCGTTCGCGCGACAGTATTTAAGGGGACACAAACTTATCCCTTTACGTATTAATATTATAAAGATTGGCGTTGTGGTCTTATGGTCAGTGTGGCGGTTTAGATCGTAAAATATCAGGTTCAAATATAGAGTTTTTTTATGTTATAAATAAATAATAAATAAATATTCTTTTTTTTTATATCATAAAATAGCAAACAAGCAGATGCGGGGTCTCCTGAAGGAAAGAGTCAACCATCACCTATAAACACCAAAGATGTTAATGGTGCGTTGCTATTTTGTGGCGAGATCTAATCCCACATGCATAAGTTTACCGGCTACCTTACCCTCCACACCGGAACACGACAGCGACTAGCACTGACGCTATTGCGGCAGGAATAGGTAAGGCGGTGGTACCTGACCCGGTCGAGCCGATGCAGAACTCTACCACCTAGTAGTCACGATGATAGTGACTTACATAGCCAATCGGTCCCCTTTTACGACCTGCCTGGCAGAACGGCAGTTGGTCTATTCTTCAAAGGAGCCCGGAGCCAACACGGGGGAATATTCACGGGACAAATTACACTTACTGATCTAACCCCAAAGTAAGCAAATTATTTGCTTGTGTTATGGGTGTTAGATACATAGAAATACATATATAAATACAAGAATGTATTTAATAAACACCCAAACCCGGAAATACAAACATTTATGCTCATCACACAAATGCTTGTCCCCGTCGGGGATCGAACCCTCGTCGATCGCGTAGTCAGGGTCGCTTTTCATCATTATAAGATAGAAAACAAGCAGGTTTTCTGATAGAAAGTATCGGCCATCACCTATAGACACCAAACGATACCTAATGGTGCGTTGCTATCTTTTGGGGAGGTCTAATGCCACATGCATAACTTTACCAGCTAACTTACCCTCTAAACTGAAATACGACAATGACTAGCACTGGCACTATTGTGGCAGGAATAGGTAAAGAGATGGTAACAGATCCGGACGAGACAATGCAAAACTCTATTGTCTAGTAGCCATGATGGTAGTGTCTCGTATAGCCAATTGGTTGCTTTTTACGACCTGCCTGAGGGAACGGCAGTTGGCCGATTCTTTAAAGGAGCCCAAACCAATATGGGAAAAAAGGTGTACGATTAAGGATAAATAAATAAAGGGCATAGCCGGATTAATATGGGAATTCTGCCCCCATGGCTTTTTTGACTCATACTTAGGGGGTCGATTTGGTGTCGAATAAAAATAATTCACACCAATTTTTAGCTCTTTAACTCAAACGGTATTCGAGAATTTCAAAAAAAACTGTTTTTTTCAAAATTATTTTTATTTTCATAATAAAATTCGGAATTGATTAATGATGATTTTTTTCCTAATTCTTACGAGTCCAAAACATGAAAAAATCATATGATCATGATTCTCACATAGAAAACCGATTTTTAACAGAGAAAAGAAAATTTTTTTTTTTTCAGCCTTTTTGAAATATTTCACTCACCAAAACTCGTCAGAAAATGTCTTTTATACTCCTCTATACTCACGAATTTTTTTGAATTTTTAGAAATGGTGGAACAATTAAAAAAAAATAAACTCATTTTTTTTTAAAAAAAATCTTGCGTTTTAACAAACTTACATTTTTTTTTAGTACACATAAATACGTGTCACAGTCGATTACAAAGATTTTCCCTTTCCACTCATTACCTACATACTCGTACTTCCACTGTCGATAATGAACCCGAAGCTAACCATTTGAGCAATAATAGGGTGCTGTCATAAATTTAATAAATATTTCGGAAAATTCTAAAGGAATTTCTCGATACGTCATTTTCCAGACTGACTGTACGCACTCTATATTTCAGTGTATTAAAAATGGGAACGCTCCCGAGTCAAATGAAAAGCGGATTTTCCATTTCACGTCCATTCAGGGCTGCTCTAAATGTTTTATTGTTTTTATTTAACATACAAACAGTTTTGTACAACTTATGTTCTGTTTAGAATAATTACATCTAACTGTACTTGTTTTACGATGGATAAACCACGTTGGTTGAGTGGCTGGAACCTTTGACTACTCGATCGATGAGGCGCAGGTTCGATTTCCGAAAGGGGCAACAATTTTGTCTGTACTTCCGAGTTTGGATGTTTATTAAATATTATATTGATGTTCAGTATTTTATATTAATATTCATTAAATATGTTTCAGTATTTTATTAATATAAAATCCAAACTACACAAACATCTAAACTCGGAAGCACAGACACAAAATTTATGCTCCTTTCGGAAATTGAACCCACGCCTCATCGATTAAGTAGTCAAAGTCTTATAATTAAGATATCAAACAAATAAAGGCTTTCCAGATGAAAAAAGACAACTATCACATATAGATATCAAAAATGTTAATGGTACATTGCTATCCATGTGGCGGGACGGTAATGCCACGTAATGGTAAGTTGGTATGGTAAGTTAACCGGCTACCTTACATCTAGGCATGGCATATTTCACGTAACGCTACGATACGCTACGAACGAAGTTACGAAATACGCGATCTAACGAATAACGTGCTAGACTGAAAACGTTAGACCACATAACATAGTTTATAGCGCTATAACGCCAGTCACCGCGTGCTAACGATCGCTGTATGTCAAGTGATGAGTCACACGCTATCTCAGCCGGCTCTCGCGATCAGTGTTCTAGTCACACGTTTTAAATAATTATAATATTATAGTCTATAATGTAGCGCGCTATGAAAATATAGTTTATCATTACATAGTATAAAACAAAGTCGCTTTCTCTGTCTGTCCCTATGTCCTTATGTCCCTATGTATGTTTAAATCTTTAAAACTACGCAACGGATTTTGATGCGGTTTTTTTTAATAGATAGATTGATTCTTGAGGAAGGTTTAAGTGTATAAATCTTTCCGATATTCCCACGGGAACAAAAGCTGCACGGGTGAAACCGCGGGCAGGTCGCTAGTAGACTATAACGCGCTATCATAAAATAGCTTATTTGAACAATACTGATCCTGACTGAAGTATCAGTGCAGCACAAGTACCTGTCGCAGCTAACAAATCAGCAAATGACCTTAAAAGGGCTGAACATTTTTTTTCAGGCCATTTTTTTTGCCCATTTTATCATGTGCGTGTAGATTGTGAAATGTGGAATCATCAAACCAACTGATAAAACCCGCAAACCGTTGTGAATCGTAACGTTTGTTGGCGTTAGTTGCCATATGCCTGCCTCGCCAGAGAATCAGGATTATATATTATTTTAAATATAATTTATATTTCCATCGACGGCAAGTTTCACACCTAATAATATTGATTTTTTAAACATGAATACTTACTGTTTCATAAAAATAATTTCATAAAAATTACAATCACTTTTCTTCAAACATAATAATTGTACATACAAAGACAACATAATTTTAGTCATTGCTTTTTTGTATAATTTTAGTCATTGCCTTTTTGTGTTGTACACACAAAAAGGCAATGACTAAAATTATACAAAAAATGTTTTTAAAAAACAATAAAATGTAACTAAAAGCTTTGATGATGCATCCCACCGGTGGGAGGTATGTTTAGAAAAGTAGTATTTTAAATATTTACATTTAAAAAATGTATAAAATTTTATATACAAATTATACGGCAATTAGTGCACTTTATCAATAGTCTAATATTTTTAAATCATTGTATACTAGTTTATATTTGTAAATTGTAAAATGTCTACAGACATTTAACTTAAATTTACAGTTAATTTCGCCTGTTGATTATTTGGTGCAATAAATATAATAGAAATCGTTTATTTAAGGCACACACCTCAACATTTACAGTAAATAACACACACAGTAGCAAAATCAAAATACAAAGGATAAAACACAAAAAACAAAACAGGATTATTTAACAATTTAAAAAAATTAACTTATTATCAAATTAGTACATAAAAAAAACTGACAGTAAATATACACTATGTGTAATACATTTATACAAATAAGGCAACAAATTAGACATACCATAAATAAAAATAGAGTAATCTAAAACTTACAGAGAATCTATTTATTTTGATCTAGCGTTTGGTGTCTGTAACAAACTCTCCCGAAGACCCTCTAAACTCACATTTTAAATATAACAAAATTGTCTGTTATATTTCGTTTATAAAGGAGTCAACAGAGTTATAATCATATTATCTGGCCAAATGATTCATCTAGTGTTAACTTGAGGGCTCATTTTGTGTTATATAGTTTACCCATTCATTCTTTTCAAAGGTACATTTCATCTCTTATAAACAATCATACTTTATTAGGAAATGTATACTATAAATTGATTTAAAGGACTAACATTTAGTATATTGAAGATATTTGGCTTAAGAAAGGAAGTAATATATTACATAAATATAATAAAGATATTTGAATTAAGAAAAGGAGTAATACATTACATGAATACATGAATACACAAATACATAATAAAGATATTTGACTTAAAGGAAGGGAGTAATATATTAAATATATACATAAAATACATAATAAATCTATAGCTTAAGAGAGCAATATGATGATATTAATAGTTACATTGACTTCATCTAAAGGAAAGAAGTACGGTAGTATGGAATATATGGATAAAATTATTGTAATATTTAGGTTGGGAGTTGTAAAGCACTTTAGTGCCGCAATTTTATTATTGTGGGATATGTAAGAGGCGCCGCCTCGCCTCACATGTGTGGATACCATGCCGGCTGAAGGCCTTCCTACCGTATCCCCCAGAAGTATATTGAAACTAAAAGGAACTAAAGTCCTTAATCTCAAAGAGAAAATCAATATTTTATGAAGAACCAAGTTATTGGCAGATAGGCTTTACTATTGTGGGGTCACAAAGTGATAGCCATATAGTTTAATGTCCAAACATGTGAATACATTGTTTGGAAATTGATGAGTATAGGCATGACCAAGGTGCATCATTAATATTGAGCACAGCCAAAAGGCCAAATAATAAATATGTTTCTCAAGTATACAGTTAAGCATGGACTTGAAGTAAGTAAATGTTGATAAAAATATATACTATTGTTATTTTAGTAACAAACAGTAACAAAATAATAAATAAATATTGGCATGACAAAGGTGCATCGTTTGTATTGAACACAGTCAAGAGGCCAAATAATAAATATGTTTCTCAAGTATACAGTTAAGCATGGACTTGAAGTAAGTAATGTTGATAAAAATGTATACTGTTACTATTTTAGTAACAAACAATAACAAAATAATAAATAATATTGGCATGACAAAGGTGCATCATTTGTATTGAGCACAGTCAAAAGGCCAAATAATAAATATGTTTCTCAAGTATACAGTTAAGCATGGACTTGAAGTAAGTAATGTTGATAAAAATATATACCGTTGCTACTTTAGTAACAAACAGTAACAAAATAATAAGTAATATTGGCATGACAAAGGTGCATCATTTGTATTGAGCACAGTCAAAAGGCCAAATAATAAATATGTTTCTCAAGTATACAATTAAGCATTGACTTGAAGTAAATAAATGTTGATAAAAATATATACTGTTGTTATTTTAGTAACAAACAGTAACAAAATAATAAATAAATATTGGCATGACAAAGGTGCATCATTTGTATTGAGCACAGTCAAAAGGCCAAACAATAAATATGTTTCTCAAGTATACAATTAAGCATTGACTTGAAGTAAATAAATGTTGATAAAAATATATACTGTTGTTATTTTAGTAACAAACAGTAACAAAATAATAAATAAATATTGGCATGACAAAGGTGCATCATTTGTATTGAGCACAGTCAAAAGGCCAAACAATAAACATAATTCTCAAGTATACGATTAAGCATTGACTTGATCAAAGTAAAATAATTAAAATAATATATAAAGTACTCAAGGTTGCGATAGCATTGACTTGGAGTACATAAATGTTGATAAAGTATATACTGTTGTTATTTTAGTAACAGCCAGTAATAATAAATGTTGGCATGACCAAGGTGCATCATTTGTATTGAGCACAGTCAAAAGCCAAATAATAAATATAATTCTCAAGTTTACAATTAAAGTTTGTGCAAGTTTGTTTTAACAATTACTTGACAAAACTAAGACAGATAATATGTTGTCTTCAATCACAATACCGAAACATTAATAGTCGGTACGCGATAAATAAACATATATAAAAGTAATCATTGCTCGCAATGAACTTCAAATAATCCAAATCATAAAAATTTCATAAGTAAAATCAATTAAGATAATCCTTATGACGAAAGTCAAATGAACTCAGGTTAGTGTATAAAAATACATTAAAACAAGCAATTTAATATATCCAGCTCTGTGATGTAGCTCATACCTGGTTGACGATTTGATTAATTATGTAAATAGTTCAACTTTGCTAGGCGATAGATAGTTGGTGTTTATCTGGGTTAACCCTCTGAATACACAGTTTGCGGTGGGGCTTATCCGAGGACCACGTACTGGTAACGAGGAGATAACCATAACGACAACATTACATATGTGCCTTTATATAGATATACACAACGCATGCGACATGCATACAACTCTGATGCCTTCGCAAAGCCGACACTATCTTGTGACGAAGGTATGGTCCAATCAAAAAGCCAAATAATTAAAATAAATTATTACTGAACTAGAAATTAACCTTTGTTCTAAAGTTATTATAGTCAAATTTCCTCCTATAACCCTAATAATTTATAGTCATCACAAGCAATGAAATATTACTTATTAATTGAATTTGAAGTTATAGATGAAATTTAGTAAGATCTTTGAACTCTTTAATATTGTGATTGAATACTCAATACATCTTAGAATCCAAACAATTCGTCTTATACTCGTTTTCTAATGAAACTAAGTTATTTATGTCTTCTCCAGATTATTAGAGTTCTATTACTCTTATTTCAATTTCTCTTTAATCAAATTTCAGAATTTAATAAGGTCTGAATTTTTAGAAATCAACGCTTATTAGATCTATTGTTGCTTTAAGTGAACAGTATTATGAAACATCTATCCACCCGAATAATCATAAGTAAAGTTCATTTGTACAATCCTTATGATGTATAGATTCAATCATGGAATCCAGGTTAATATATGAATATATACAGATAAACAATTTAGACAAATAACTCTAGTTCTGTAAAATAGTTCATGTCTGAGATGATTAGATATGAAAATGGATCAACTTTGCTTGGCGGTATAGTTGGGTGTTTATCTGGGTTATCGCCCCAAATACCATGCTTGCGACAGAGGGGCATATGAACCGTGTGTCTGCACTGGTAAAGAGAAGATGACCATAATGACAACATTCCATGTATGTCCTTATATAGATACACCCAGCACAACTTGTTGCCTTCGTAAAGTCGATATTCCCGTGAGATGAAGATGACATGATCTATTTACCAAGGTAAAAGGTAAAAATATCTAATCCAAAATTAGTAATTAACCTTAATTTCAGATTTATTTAGTAAACTTCCTATCTTACTAAAAGATCTGTTATGCACTGTCACTATAAACAATAATATTTCAATTATCCAAAAGAAATAATTTGATAAAGAAGTTTAATATTATAATTCCTATCCTCCTAAATCCCTATATAAATAATATAAAATAAGAATAAAATAAATAAATAATTAATTAAATTAAGTAAATAATTTATACAAAATATGGTTAAATAAACATAATACGTTTGGACTAAAGTTCATTCATTCCTCTCTTGTACTCTAACTCCCTGAAGCTTTATTAAAGTCATTTAAGATTTTCGCTCCAAATTTAATTCAACAATTCAGTTTATATTAATTATTCCTGTGTTAAATACGAAGAGAGTAATTTGTATTAGTTTGTGATTATCTCGTTTAATATTTGTACTCGGTTTTAAATTTGATTGTAAATAAAATAATGTTTTATGAAGATTTGATTTTAAGAGACTGGCCTATGCAATTAATTTACGTATTAGTTAATATTTAGTTTTATAATAGGGTATAATAATTCGAATTAACATTTCATAATTTTAATAATTCATATTAAGGTAGGGTTTCGTGTGAATTTTGTGTAGGTTTATGCCCCCGCTTATTGGTTATAATATATTATTCCTACAATAACAGACCTGCTTTCAACTCCTAAAAGATCCTATTTCCTCCTAACAATATTTCCAATTTGAAGCATTAATTCAAGTAACCATTTAAACTAGAGAAAGTTTCTATAATAAATATTTCCTAAGCTTGAATTACCTAGTTTTAATTGAAAGTCAATAATAAACAAAGTATTCCTTAAATTCCTCAATATATTAAAATATCAGTTCTTCCACCTAATATCTACACGCCCTATCCTATCACCTAATTGTTCCCTCATAAAAAAATTATAACTGCCCAAAATTATAACAATGCAGAAATAAAATCGTATTAGCCATACCTCCAACTCTGCAACAAACCTACAGTAACTCTGCATTCAGCTCCGACGACAGCTAAGAAGTCGCCCCCACGCGGCCTCGAAGACTCCAAAGGAATCAGCTCTCGATCCCTAAAGTTTAAATAACAAGCAGGATCAACTGTACTATGGAAATTATTCTAAGAACTTCCTTAGCCGGTTCTCATCTATAAAGATATGTGGTGACTATCACCAGTTAGTAGATTTTAAAAGATAAAAACGCACGCAAAACTACGAAGCGGATTTGAATGAAATTTTACACACAGATAGTTGATGACTTGGATTAGCACATAGGCTATTTATTATCCCGGGAAAATCTAGTGATCCAGCGGGATTCGCTTCTATAATGTTGCGAATTGTACGTTGAAACTAGTTGATAATATTAATTCAGGTGCAGTAGTATTAGTAACTAATAACAATGGAATTCCTCCAAATGACGATGATGAAAGTATAGTATAAAGTAGTTAAAGCACTTAAATCTATTCCTAATTAATAAGCTATTTAGCCAACATGCCTTTGAATTTGGTAATGCAAAGCCATTTCTTACTCCTATGAAAAATAAACAAACATAGCAATATCGGCCATTTGTAAGGTAAAGATGCAATAATGATAGTTCAAATGCATATGGTAAAAGTATAGTATAAACAATTAAAGCACATAAATCTATTCCTTGTTAGTTAATAAGCTATTTAGCCAACATGCTTTTGGCATTTGATAATGCAAAGCCATTACTTATTCCTGTGAAAAATAAACATAGCAATATTAGCCAATTGTGAGGTATAGGTATAATAACAATAGTGTCTAAAGGCAATGGGTTTCCTTTAAATACCGATGATGAAAATCTATATACATATAATTAAATCCATAAATCCATTTCCTAATTAATTAATAAACTGTTATCCGTCAAGCACTGAAATTTGATAAAGTAAAGCCATTACTTAGTCTAGTATAGTTATACAAACATAATAATCTTAGTCACTTGTACGACTCTGCTGAAATAAAATCAAAATGATTTATTTATCACACACACTAATTTAATTTAAATTGGAAAACTACATCACCTGTGTTGTTTAGAATTCCGACTTATCCTGCGTCCTGATGAGCAACCCTGCTGCAAGACTGTGAGGCAGCAATAGCTCCACAACCATTGCTCACATTTTCATGGAAAGAAAAGAACAGAAATTAAGGTTTTATTTTCCTAAAATCAAAATAGACTTCCCTAATAATAATATCACACAATTTCTATAAAGCAAACAAGTCCACGTTTCTCCCATGTTATTAAATATCTTTTCAACAGCTATTCCTTAAAATAAATAATTTCCTTTCTTCATACAAAAAAACATTCTTCACTCAGTCAAGGATCGATCCACCTTTACACAACATATTGCACAATTTCATTCTTGTAAACCTAATCACATATTTATCGGTAATATGTTTATTAAAGTTGTATAGACCGCATTCAAAGATTTACCTTCTAATAAAACTACATTCTACCAATACTGCTAGATTTAAATAAACCCAACGAATACCAAATCAAATACGAAGTTGCATAAGTACATACGTAATCCCTGAATAAATCTCTATTCTACATACTCACGGTTTTTGATCAATACAATTTTTTACCAATCCCTTTTTTCACATTAAGAATATTTCCAATATTATTTACACTCCGGAATATCACTGAGATATTCTCAGCTTAATCCTTGTTTTAATAAATTTTGTATCAAGCAAAGAATATTTCTTCTAACGTCAAAACTTTCAAATTTCCCACAGATTTTCATAATTATTGTATCAAACGAAGAATATCTTCGTCAAATCAAGAACTTTCAAACTCTCACTAGAACTTTCTTCTTCTTAATCTCTAAAATGAAAATTTCAACATTCATTTTCTCACTCGCGAAACAAAATCCCTTTCCTCATCCGAGAAGCAAAAATCCCTTTTTCTCATCTTCAGGTCTATTTATAACCTCTGTTTTTCTTTTCCATTTTCTCTCTTTAAATTTTTCAAATTTATTTTCCCTTATTTTTTGAAATCCTATCATTCTTTTTTTTTTTCGTTCCCCTTTCCTAAGGTTTTATATGTTTATATGTTAGGTCTTATATATTAATGAGAATTAGTTTTTTTTTATTTATTTTTATCTTTGATTCCATTGATATTATTTATTAAACATAATTCAGACATATTTTTAACAAAAAAAAAAATAGTATAGATTCTTATTATTTTCTTTTATTACACTAAACCTCTTAAGGGATAGATGAAGTCTGTTACAGTGTCCAATGTTAACTGCATTGAGTGGTGTGATGTCTCAAAATGGTCAATACTCAGCTAATGTTGAAATTTTTATCCCAACGCTGATTTTCAGTATCAGCCAAACCACGTAAATTATAATATAAATACCTAATAAAATACTCCGTGTGCGTACAGATTTAAAAGAGTTTAAATAAATAAACATCCATATCACAAAATATGGTATGGAAGTTTGTATGAAAAATTATATAGACTAGCGATGCACTTCAGAGTTTGGGTATTTATAAAATAATAGTATTTTTTTATTTCACACGGACATACACAGAAAATAATGCAAAAAAGAGAACATAGACGTAAAATTTTTGTACAATGGGAGAGCTTAAAAGATTTCTTGCAGCCAACCCGATAAAGGAGAATAAAATTATGAAAACAAAGAAGAGAGTATACTTAGTGTACAAAAAATATCAAATATTATGAACTATAAAAGTAAATCTAATATAAATCATGATAATTTATTAAAAAATGTACGTAATTATTATGTGTAGAAAAAAATACATGCAATAAAAACAAAACTTACATTTCAGCTAGGAAGTGTTTTTTAACACGTATCTGAGTGCTAAGTGTGAGTTTTTCTTTTCGCATTCGATCGTGAGCGCGTTTGGAGTTTACTAGGAATTTGTATGTGGTTCGTACAGCGCCACCTAGTGGTAAACGTGAGAAACCAATTTACCACTAGGTGGCGCTGTACAAACCACATATAAATTCCTAGTAAACTCCAAACGCGCTCACGATCGAATGCGAAAAGAAAAACTCACACTTAGCACTCTGTCTCTAAAGTCTGGCGAAGGTGAATCTCACTGGGCAGAGTTCCGCAGACTTACAGAATGTACCACACATATGTGTTTAAATAAGCAGCAGAGTTACTAGGAGAAAAGCGCAACAAGGTTCTAACGTTAGAGCGACATGGGGATTCAGGAGAGTGCAAAGGCCCATTCAGACTCACGGCGAGAATTCTCAGCGAAAACTTTCGCTGAGACTTCTCACGAGAACAAGCACTTTATCCACACTCTCATTTTTCTCACTCGTGTTCTGGATCCTATCCGGTATGGACGACATTACACACGGTATTCAAACTGCAATAAGTTTGGCCATTGCATATTATTACTTTGTGAAAGTTGTAACTAAAAATAAAGTTTAAAAAAAATAGAAAATATAGACGATGGGGGCTAATTTGTTTAATTCATATTCTCATATACGGGTGACTACTCGCAGCCGCTCACTGATCGACATTCGGCACTGAGACAAAACGTGAGAGTGATAATCTTCTCTCTTCTCGCCCGACAAATCCTTTAAAGCGGCAAAATTTACCAACACCGATCGGAGAACAGGCGAGCGCGAGAAAGCGAAGGTTAGAAACTCCTCACATTCACGCTTCTCGGGTGTTATAGGGGTTTCTCGCCGTGAGTCTGGATGGGCCATAAGAAATTAAAGGAAATCATAAGATGCTTTGGAGATTGTTGATTAAACAGCATATTATATAGTAAACAAAGTTGATATATAAGTTTTTCTGCGTTGTCTAATGGAAGTCACCTAAGCTCAGTCTGAGAACTAGATACATGGTCAAATATTTTCATACCGTAAATGAAAATTATAAGTGTCTATTATATTGCTACTTAAAAAAGATGGCTTTCCTGATGGAAAGGTACAATCATCACCCATAGACACCAAATATGTTAACAGTGTGATGCTCTCCGTGTGCGGGATGGTAATACCATATGTATAAGTTTTTTGGCGAGGTAATTATCTGAACCAGAACATGACCGTGAAAAACACTGACGCTGTTGCGGCGGTGGTACCAAATACCCGGATGAGACGTTGCGTATTTATGCTAAGTAGCAAAGTAATTTAATTTTATAGCCAAGCAGAAAAGACCACCTGCTTTTCTGCCAGGCGGTTCGTAAACGGCAAATGTTTAGTTAATAGCAAATATTCTATTTTGTGACTGGTATGTTTTTGCAACGGGTCTGGTAAAGTCATTCAAATATTACGTAAGTACTAAAGGGGGTCTTCACTTTACTTACTTTTGCTTGCTGACATGGGGAAGGGGGAGTAAATAATTGTAAAAAATCTGCTTACGTAATACTTCAATGGCCCCTAACACCACCTTACCTATTTCTGCCGCACTAAATTAGTTCAGGTATACTGATACAAATAATATTTTTTTAACGTTAGTGAATTTACTCAAGCGAAAGGTCTCTACCACCTAGTAGTCACGATGGTAGTGACACGTATAGCCAATTAGTCACCTTTGATAACTTGCCTGGCAGAACGGCAGTTGGTCTATTCTTCAAAGGAGTTCGGTCCAACATGGGGAAAAGTTTTGGAAGGGCAGAATGGTAAAGAAATATAGAAAATGATCATAAATACGGTCAACCCAAGCAAAGCTATCGGCCCCAAGTGTTAAAAGTAACAAGTTGTGGCGCTGGTGGTCCATACCGCTGAAGGGACATAGTGACAGAACCAGCGGGCCAACTTCTTGTCAGGTGACGTCATAACTGTGGAGGTCGATGACGTCACACAAGGACAAGGAAGGGGAAAAGGAAGATCTTCCCAGCCAGACAAGTAGTATTGCCTGGGGACCGAAGTCCATTTAAGAAGCGTTGAAACTTGCATATAGTGTGTACAAGATAAATAATTGTGATATCGCGACTCAGTATTTTATTTTGGACTTCATTTCTTTCCATTTTGTATTACTTTTTCTGGTAGCGTTTGTAGATTGCTTGAACCGCTTCAAAGTGGTTGTCGTAAAATAAAGATTTTTTACATCATAAAGTCTTATGCTGAGGTAAGAGAGAGGTTGGGATTAAAGACAGTATCAGTGTAAAAATGAGAAAGAGCTACCTTACCCTCCAAACCGTAATGCAATAGCGACAAAGACTGAGTATTGATGTTACTGCGGTAAGAATAGGTAAGGCTAGATATGTTAACATTTTTTGATTGTATTAAAAAAAGAATGATTAATCCATACTTCCATACTAATATTATAAATGCGAAAGTCTGTCTGTCTGTCTGTTACGCTTTCACGGCTTAACCGCTGGACCGATTTTAATGAAATTTGGCATGGAAGTAGTTGAATATTTTTTTCAAAATTCAACCCTTGAGGGGTTGAAATAGGGGATGAAACTTGTATGAAAAACTATTTTGACGACATGTTAATCTACTCGCGGGTGAAGCCGCGCGGGTCAGCTAGTTGGATATCTATATTAATATTATAATTATAATTATAATTAATATTATAAATGCGAAAGTTTGGATGTTTGGATGAATGTTTGTTACTCAATCACGCATAAACTACTAAACGGATTTGAATGAAATTTGGCACACAGGTAGCTGATGACCTGGAATAGCACATAGGTTACTTTTTATCCCGGAAAAATGAGGTGATCCCGCGGGATGCGCAAAAAACTGTGTATAATGCAGCGGGCTGCACGCTGCAGTTAGTTGGATATAAATAGAACCATATTGTTATTGGTGCAGCCTGTTCTATTTAAAATTAGCACGCCATTTGTCTGGCAAAGTAGGTTTAAGTTCATAATTTGTAATTTAATAACATCTAACACATTGTTACCCTACTTTAAGCTAATAAAGAGTTGATTGATTGATAATCCAGGCGAGACAATGCGGAATTCTACTACCTTGCAGTCACGATGGTTGTAAAATGTATAGCCAATGATTTACATTTTTCGAACTGCCTGGCAGAATGGCAGATGGTCTAACATGAGCCCCTTGTTGGTCATGAGGAAATAGGTGGAGGAGAAGTTAACATCCCCCGTTTCTTTCGCTTGGCGTAAATTCACCAACGATAAAAAAAATTATTTGTATCAGTATAAGTAATATATATATTTAATTTATTAAGATCTATGTTCTTATATAACGTATATTTTCTGAGGCACCGTTTACATACTTTCTGTTTGCCCAAAGGTTGACTGGAGGAGAATGACAACAGGCATTATTTCCACCTTTTGTACAAATTTATTTGTACAAAAGGCGGACATAATGCCTGTATTTAAGGTGTATAAATGTACACCTTAAATACATTAAGGTGTACATGTTTAAGTTAAATAAATAAATAAATATACCTATACTAATTTAGTGCGGCAGGAATAGGTAAGGCGGTGTTAGGGGCCGTACAAGTATTACGTAAGCAGATTTTTTTACAATAATGACTCCGCTCTTCCCCATGTCAACAAAAGTAAGCAAATCACTCACCCCCTCCCCCTTGCTTACGTGAACATTTGTAAATTTATTTAAAAATCTGTTTTTTAGTTTTGTGATTGACTCATGCATAGCAGTTTTTAAATTTAAATGTAAGTAATAGCGTTAGGTAGATATGATAAAAGAGTTTAACGCAAAGATTTGATGTAGCAAACAGTAAATTAAATAACAGGTAACCTATAAAAAATTGAAACGTAAAAAAAATATTTTTGCTGACGTAATCACCATTTAGACCCCCCCCCACCCCCTTGTCATGAAAAATAAGCAATATAAAGCCCCCCCCCCATCCCCTTGAGTGCTTACGTAACACTTGAATGGCCCCTTACCAGACCCGTTGTAAAAACTTACCAGTCATGAAGTAAAACGTTTGCTATTAACTAAGCATTCGCCGTTTACAAACCGCCTGGCAGAATAACAGATGGTTTATTTTTCTTGGCTCTAAAATTAAATTACTTTGCTACTTGGCATAAATAAAAAAAAACTGGTGACAAATAGCGGACATATTGTAAATTTATCGCGCGAATGAAGTCATTGCAAAAAATGAATATTTAATTTAACTAGACATTACACACCGTTACTGGATACGTTACTTTAAATAAAAAATCTATATTAAAAGCCTTGCAAAGCCATAATATTGTAATAGCAGATTCAGTTACCGCGCAAATTTTAACCATCTCATTCACTCATGTTAATTTGAACGATTAAAAGACAGAGATAGCGACATTCAATCATTTTCTACTGTCATCTCATAATGATATGCAATACGACCCTACAACGCCCCTCACTTTCCATCACATTGAATTCTATACATTAGAAAGAGATGCTTATATTTGAGTGGTTTATATTGAAGAATTTCCACGGCCATATTAAAATGATCTTTCTCTAACAAATAGTGTCCAGTTTTTTCATAGTTTCATTATGTCTATTAGGGTGTGTGGAGGTCAAGTTTGGATGGTAACAAGGGGTAATTTTTCATGGTTTCAAACATGACGAATGGGTAGCGATAAAATTTATTTACGTGTAGTTGACAGTGTTTTATAGTAAATGCGATTTTAATGGTGTTAAGTTTGTGTGATTTATTGTGAGATTTTTTTAGGCAATGTATTTTTTATATCATAACATAGCAAATAAATAGATGGGTCTCCTGATGGAAAGAGATAACCATCACCTATAGACACCAAATATGTTAATGATGCGTTGCTATTCTTGTAGCGAGATCTTAATGCCACATACATAAGTTTATTGGCTACCTTAACCTCCATAACGGAACACGATAATGACAAGCGCTAACGCTATTGCGGCAGGAATAGGTAAGGCGGTGGTACCAAACCCGAACAAGACCATGTAAACCTCTACCAACTACTATTGACGATGGTAGTTGGCGTAATGTTCGTTAAAAGGAATACAAAGATTTTGCTTCGCGTATTAATATATAAATTTATTTACAACTACCTTACCCTTCAAAGTGGAACACAACACTGACAAGTACTAACGCTATTATGGCAGGAAGGTCGTGGTACCAGACCCGGGCGAGATAATGCAGAGCTCTACCACCTAGTAGCCACGATGGTAGTGACTCGCATAGCCAATAGTTCACCTCTTACGATCTTCCTGGCAGAACGGCAAAATATGGACTATTCTTCAAAGGGACCAACACGAGGTAAAAATGTTAATGGGGCGTTATTTCTGTGGCGTAATACCACATCAAATTTACGCTACGGCTACCTTACCTTGAGAAATGGAAGACACCAGAAATATACAAATGAAAATACGGTTGTTGCGGTAGGAATAAGTAATGCTCTGATATCTTGACTATTATGAAGTAGAGCTCCACAACGACTTGTACAGTTTGGTACCACTGCCTTATTTATGCCTGCTACAATGGCACCAATTTTCGACACTGTCATGTACCGGTTTGGTTTTTTAGTTTAGATGACCACCCGGTTGATCAAGTGAAAAGCAACATTGACTATGAAATCAATAGGGCTCGGGTTCAATTTCCGACATGGACATGCGTTTGTGCGATGAGCATAGAAGTTTGTGTTTCCGGGTTTGGGTGTTTATTAAATACTAGCTGTTGCCAGAGACTTCGTCCGCGCGGACTTCGTTTACTCCACACAGCTCCTCCCCCGTAGGTGATAGCGTGATAATATGTAGCCTATATGTTGACCCGACCTATTAGTAATATTCATACAAAATTTGAAGTAAATCCATGCAGTACTTTTTGAGTGTAATCCGAAAATACCTATATACAGATAAACAGACAAACAGACATACAGACATACAGACAAACAGACATACATACATACAGACATACAGACATACAGATAAACAGATATGCAGACAAACAGACAAACAGACAAAAATTCTAAAAACTATATTTTTGGCTTCGGGATCGATTGTAGATCACGCCCCAAGTATTTATTTAAAAAAATATTCAATGTTTTTATTATATGTGTAGATATTCCTATATTTATAAATGTATTTCTGTGATAGTATCGCTGACTAACACCCATAACACAAACAAATACCTAATTAGTTTACTTTGGGGTTAGATAAATTTCTTTTTTTATATAATAAGATAGCAAACCATCGTCTATTGACACCAAATAAAATATGTAAATGGTGCGTTGCTATCCGTATGGCGGGATGGTAACGCCACATGCGTTAGTTTACCGGCTACCTTAACCTCCACTCTGATACACGACGGTAACAAGCGTTGACGCTATTGCGGCAGGAATAGGCGAGGTGGCGGCAGGAATAGGCGAGGTGGTGGCAGGAATAGGCGAGGTTGTGGCAGGAATAGGCGAGGTGGTGGCACCAAACTCGGGCGTGCCTTCGCTGAACTCTATCACCTAGTATTCACGATGGTAGTTGGCGTAATGTTCGTTAAAAGGGGTACAAAGATTTTGCCTCGCGTATTATTTAAAACTAGCTGACCCGCGCAGCTTCGCGCGCGAGTAGATTAACATGTCGTCAAGATAGCTTTTCATACAAATTTCATCCCCTATTTCAACCCTTTAAGGGTTGATTTTTGAAAAAAAAAATAGTCTATGTTTTACCCCGGCTCTTCAACTACTTCCATGCCAAATTTCATGAAAATCAGTCCAGCGGTTTAGCCGTGGAAGCGTAACAGACAGACAGACAGACAGACTTTCGCATTTATAATATTAGTATGGATATTAGTATGGAAGTATGGATTACATTCAGTCAAGGAAGACGTAAAAGGAAGATATTCAGTGCAATATAGACAGACTTTCCTCGCTTCCTTAACATTTATAACTTCTTTGAATATTGACACCAGCTTTGGACAACACGCGATCGATTTTTTTTACATAAAAAAAATTAGCAAACAAGCAGATGGGTCTCCTGATGGGTCTCCTTGCCACAAGATAGCAATGCACCATTAGCACCTTTGGTGTCTGTAAGCAATGGTTGACTGTTAGTCAACTGTGTGACTGTCATTCAACCATCGCCTACAGACACCAAAGGTGTTGATAGTGCGTTGCTATCTTGTAGTAAGGTCTTATGCCACTTGTATAAGTTTACCGGCTTTCTTACCCTCCAAGCCGGAACACGACAGCGATAAGCACTCACGCTAATGTGTCAGGAATAGGTAAGGCGGTGGTACCAGATCCGGACGAGACAATGCAGAACTCTACCATTTAGTTGCCACGATGGTAGTGACTCGTACAGCCAATCAGTCGCCTTTTATTAATTACTTTGATCCTGGTCATTTTTTTTGGAATTGGATGAAATTGGAACCCTTTGAACTTCAGTCTTGGGCTCTAGTGGTATCTACTATAACACTGCCTTAATGTAAATAGCCACTGGCCGATTATTGCTTTTTCACATTTTTTAACTTCCCGCTACGTACGTAGATAAGGAAGTTACTGATTTTTTCACATCCCCGTTTTTCTGTCGATCGTCGAGGCGCACAGATTCTAGGCATCGTTATATGGTGAACGGTCCACGTACCCGGACAAAGCGGTTCGACTCAACATTCTTCATTCAAACCGCAAAGGACTGGAATATGCTTCCTGAGTCTGTGTTCCCGGACGAGTACAATCTGGGGATCTTCAAGAGAAGAGTGAACAGGTACCTTCTAGGGAAGCGCGCTCCATCTTAGGCTTCATCTTAGCTTACCATCAGGCGAGATCGAGGTCAAGCGCTTATCTATCGATAAAAAAAAATTGCCCCGATTTTCGAAAATCGAGTTTTCACCAGATCTCCACATTTTGAGTTCCTAGAAACCTGTTCCGACTAGTTTCACAATGATGTCAGTAATTCTGTATGTGTGTTTGTAAACATCTCACAACAGCTTTTGAATGACTTGACCGATCGAAATGTGGTTGATGGTATTCGATTGAATTTAGCTTAACTTAGACTCTCTGAAAATATGAACCAATTCGGTCAAGACGATTTTAAGAAATTTGAAAATAAACCTCAAAAAAATTGGCGAAACAGTATTTTTTTTAATATAACTTCCCATTATCCCACTTCCCTTATCATTACCCGACTTGGTTTTCGGCTTTTGGCTTTCGGTGTTCGGTTGACTTGAGTCGGGTAAACACGGACACTAAAGATTTTGTTTTTTTCTTTAAATAGTATATTTAATGGGAAAAATATAAATGCTTATTAGTGGATTAGTTGGATAAATAAATAAACTTGATTATATAAATTAATTAAATAAACTTTGCATCTTTATTCTACTGTTTTATTTATGTTTGTCCTTAGGTGTTCTTGTTTCTTCACTTTCCCCTATAGACAGAATAAACCTCGATCGGTCGTAGCTCAGAAATATATTTTATACTATACCTATTCGGAAAGCACATTAGTTCTTACTTGAAAAACGAGAAGAAAGTACCTAATTCCAAGCGAACCAATATGCGGGCGGCAAAAATGTATGGGATTTACTTTCTCCCCTTGGGGAGAAAGTAATTTTCTCCCCTCCTTTAACTTTTTAAAATTCATAAGTTTGTATCTCGAAACACATCAAAATGTTACTGGCCACTAGCATTTACTAAGGAAACTTGGCAGTATGTGCTTTATTTCATTTGCCTCCTCAATATTAAAAAAAAACGATTGTACGCGCGAATTTTCTTTTTTATTGTATCTTCTTCTTACATTCTGTTCTGAGTGCTAAGTGTGAGTTTTTCTTTTCGCATTCGATCGTGAGCGCGTTTGGAGTTTACTAGGAATTTGTATGTGATTTGTACAGCACCACCTAGTGGTAAACTGGTTTCTCACGTTTACCGCTAGGTGGCGCTGTACAAATCACATACAAATTCCTAGTAAACACACTTAGCACTCAGATGTCTATGTCTAGTAGCGAGAATGAAGATTTATTTACGCCGCCTGAATTAAAAGAAGCTACTCAAACAGTCATTTTAAACCTTTTGCCAGAAAAGTCCAAGCATAAGTAAAACAAAACATATGAAGAATTTATAGAGTGGAACGGCAAAAAAACATGCGATTTCTTTTTCAGAAACTGTGTTGATATGTTATATACAAACTACACTCTCGTAAGTTATCGGTCATTTTCTCGCCTTGGTGAACAAACTACTATTTTTGTGCTAAACAAGCAAATGGCGAAAGAGACGCCAAAGACGCATATAGACACCAAAAATTTTAATGGTGCTTTGTTATCCATATGGCGGGCTCTTAATGTCAACACAGCTAGTAAACATAAATTTACCAGCTACATTAACCACCAAACCAAAGCAGGCAGTGATAAGCACTGACGCTATTGCGGCAGGAATAAGCAAGGCCGTGGTACTAGACCCGGGCGAGACAATGTAAAACTTTACCACCTAGTAGCCAAGAGGATTGTGACTCGAATAACCAATCGTTCACCTTTTACGAACTGCCTGGCAGAACGGAAAATAGTCTAATCTTCAAAGGAGTCCCGGACCAACACGGGGAAAAAATAACAAATATTTCTTCATTAACGTGTTTTTTCTTTTTATTTTAGATTAACCGTCGGTCAAAAGCATTTTCTTGTATTACCTTTAGTACGATTCCTTTTATTCATGTTTACACACACAGTAAATAACAACAAAAGAACTAACAAGCGAAATATTTCCAATAGTTTAAACCATAAAATTGTCTTATACGTAAGGACCAATTTGCTTATTATTGTTCATAAAATTGCGGGGGTAGTTGAACATCGAATCAGGGTCCATTGTGCGTGTTCATTCGCTCGTGAACTGCGGAGGGGGACGGTCGTGTGGGGTGGAGAGTTATATTTTGCTATATAATACTGGATTCACACAACCTTATTGGCTTTACAGCTTGCGTTGCTTGTGAAACCTTGGATTGTCAGTTCTACTACTTTCACAATTTTAATTATTGAAAGACTATCGGTTTTCGTAATAAATCATCATCTAAGTACTGCTTTCATAATTAAGTGACAAGCACTGAGTAGGCGGTGGCACTAAACCTGGGTCGTGACATAAATCCAGAAATCCGCGGGAGCAACTTGTTTTCCTAAATAAAAAGAAACCTATGTGCTATTCCAGATCATCATATACCTATTAGCCAAATTTCATCCAAATCGGTTTAGCTGTTTTTGAGTGATTGAGTAGGTAAAAAACATCTAAATATACTAGCATCAGTTTAGATTTTCAAAAAGTTTAAATTTGTTGAAACCCGATCCATCTATTCACGTTTCGATCTGTCAAGTCGTTCAAAAGTTATGAGATGTTTAAATACACACACATACATGCATACGTAGGTCACAGTATAAGTTTTGCGTAACTTAAAAAAATAACATGTTATAACCAAAATATTACGTGTATTGCTTTTCAAAATAATATCCTTTACATTTAAACATTTTTTCAAGCGATCGAACCATTTTTTAAAATAGGAGGACTACAGATCTGAAGGCATGTTTTCTCCGTGCTGATTGAACGCTATCACTGCCTCTTCGGAGTTGGTAAAAGTAAAACCTCTCATCAAATCTTTGATTTTGGGGAAAATACAGAAATCACAGGGTGCTAGGTCGGGGCTATGCGCAGGATGAGTGACGAGATGTACTTTTTCGGAAGCTAAAAATGACTTTGTTTTGTTGGCCGTGTGTGAAGAAGCGTTATCATGGTGTAGGAGAATACGGCTTTTGGATCATCTTTCGCGAATTTTTTCTAACACCCTGGGCAAGCAAATGGTAGAATACCACTCGGCATTAACACTTTTTTGATCTTCAAGTGGAATTGTACAGATGAGACCCGCAGCTGAGAAAAAAAACGAGATCTTTTTTTTACCAACGTTTCTCGCCTGTCTCACTTTTGTTGGCCTGTTCTCATTTTCAAACACCCATTCACAAGATTGCTGTTTTTTTTCGGGTTCAAATCAATAAATGCACGTTTCGTCTCCTGTGACAATGTCGTAAACAGCATTAGAATGTCCGTGGTCGTACTTCAGTAGCATCTGTGAGCACCATTCCACGCGAGCCCGCTTCTGCTCCGCTGTCAGTTCATGAGGTATCCAACGACAACAAAGTTTCCGAACTTTCAATTCTTTGTGTAAAATTTTCTGAATTTGGCTCATACCAACCCCCAATAGTCCTCGAATTGTCTCATAGGTAATCCGGGGGTTTTCTTCAATTAACCGCTTAACAGTAGCCACTTTATTTTCGTTGACGGCAGTTGAAGGCCGCCCTTCACGAAATTCGTCACGTAAGGAAACTCGACTTCTCTCAAATTCAGAAAATCATCGCCTCATAGTGCTCATACAAAGTGCTTCTCACTCAAAAGCATTTTGAAGACGAGCGGCACATTCTTGCGGAGGAAGAGAACTTTTAAAATCATAAAAAATCATCGCTCTAAAATCTTTTCGACTTAATTCCATTTTTGTTGCGTACGTAGAACTTTGATGTGTGATAAAAAAACAATTGACAAATCATTTCGCGCCACTTGTTTTTTTTTGTTACTAAGAAGGTTGCAACGTTTTAAAAATATAACATTCGAAATTCAAATAGTTCCGATTAGCTAGAAGTGCAAAACTTTTAGTGTGCCCCATGTACATATAGAATAACATACTGACGTCATCGCGAAAGTAGTCGGAAAAAGTTCCTAGGACCTGAAAACTTGGAGATACGGTGAAAATTTGATTTTCGAAAATCGGGGCAAAATAACAGCTTAAAGAGACCACCACTCTTCGTTTCTTCTGCATAATCTTTTCAGTGTGAGGCCGAATTCCGACCCGGTGTCTGTATAAATTTTTCGACCCAACAAAAGTACCTACCTGAAAAGGTTGTTTTTTTAAATCACAAGATAGCAAACAAACAGATGGGCCTCCTTATACATGTATAAGTTTACCGGCTACCTTACCTTCCAAATCGGAACACGGCAGTGACAAGCAGTGACGCTATTGCAGCAGGAATAGGTAAGGCGGTGGCACCAGACCCGGGCGAGACAATGAAGAGCTCTACCATCTAGTAGCCATGACGTTAGTGACTCACATAGCCAATCGGTTGCCTTTTACGACTTGCCTGGGAGAACGGCAGTTGGCCTATTCTTCATAGGAGCCTGGAACAAACACAGGGAAGATTTGAAATATTTTTAAATTTTTTTTTGGAAAATACATTTGAAGAATCTTACCAGTCTGCCCGGAAATTTCTAAAAGGCGAACGCTTAGCTAAAATAGTCACTATCATCGTGACTACTAACTGGTATATTGTACTACCACCTTATTTATGTATTTCAACTCTTTATTATACACTAGCTATGCCCTCGATTTCATTTGCGTGGAAATCGGTTGATAATAATCGGTCTCCTGATGGAAAGAGATAATCATCGCCTGTAGACACCAAAGATTTTAATGGTGCGTTGCTATCTGGTGGCGAGGTCTAATGCCACATGCATGTTCTTCAAAGGACCCATACGAATACAGGGACATTAATATCACTTTGCCATTACGTAATCAGGTACGTAATGGCAAATACCATCATACATTTTACCGGCTATTAATTGGACCTTTTACGAAATGCCTGGTCGAAAAGTAGATGATATACTCTTCAAAGGGTATCAGGACCAATACGGAGCTATGAGCTAAAATTTAAATTTATTTAAATAAATTTTAACCACTGGACAATCACTCGGTGGTAGTTTACCCCGGGTCGGTCCAGGCCAATTGAAGAATATACCATTTCTCATTCTGCTAGACGCTTTGTAAAAGGCGCAAGATTAGCTATCCGTATCACTATCACTGTGACTACTAGGTGGTAGAGTTTTCTTTCCCCTAGGATTTTGGTACCACCGCCTTACATATTCCTGTCGCAATAGCAGGTGAATTTACGTATGTGGCATTGCCATTCAGTTGCACGGATAGCAAAGCATCATTAACATCTTTGACGTCTGTAGGCGATGGTTGTCTTATTCTATCAGCTTTTTCATGATATAAAAAAGACTACCAAGTTTATTAACAGCGTCGGTGCTTGTCTCTCATATTCTGGTTTGGAAGGTAAGGTAGCCGTTTAATTCCGTCTTTCAATCCCGCCAATTCCTTGGTGTCTAAAGGTGGTGGTTATCTCTTTCTATCTACCATTTTCTACCCTTGGAAATAAAATTAAATAAATAATATAGCTTATTTTAACATAACTAATATTATGTTTTAAAAACTAATCGATTCAAACTCAATTTTATTGTCAATAACCATCATGTGACCACAGACCTCAAAGCAGATATTATTTTCTTCCGAACCCTTATTTATAAGCCCGGAAATTCGAATGACTATATTTTTTTCAAAAACCGCAGTCCCGCGTCAGCCGTGCGGCGCCTGCGCATGATTTGAATTTGAAATTGGAACGTAATGGCGTCTCGCGGCGATCATTAAAAATAGATCATAGATCTTAAAAAATCGGATAATTTTATAACGTTTAAGATACGATTTCTTCGTAATACGACTATTTAATATACAGGTCATAGGATAATTTTGTTTTTTATGTACTTTTAAGATTTATATCTTTACCCAAGACATTTAATAAAAGAATAAAAAAAATCTCTATGCTGAAAAAGTTAATGCCTTTTAATTTTGTACTTGTACATGTAAAACTAATGAGACATTTGGTTTTTCGGCTAGTGAGACTTGAACTTTTTTATTTTATATTTATACTAGCTGACCCGGCAAACGTTGTTTTGCCTTACATATTAGGAATCCATAGCGGACAAACAACGTGACACGTAATTTATACAAGTCTACGGGATTATCCTTCCACGCAGCCAAAATGGCATTAAACTTTATATGGTGGTTAAGTATTCTTAAATTTTCTATTTTTCCCCGCGCAATTTTCTTAATTTTTCTTTTATAAGAACCTTCTCCTTGCAATTACAAACACATTAAAAAAATTACCGAAATTGGTCAAGCCATTCAGATGTGATGTCGTGACCAAGGAATATAGGGATTGATTTTTATATATATATTTGTAAGAATTACTTTAAAAACACTATAAATCCTCGCGCGTAATCGTTTGCCGATCAAATAATTTAACCTGCAGTAAATCGAATAATCAAGACTTAATCGTGCAAAAACTGTAATATCCTTCGAATAATCTGCTCACGTTACTACGACATTGCTCAAGAAAAAATTTGAAAGCATGAAGTTTTCGTTGTAAATCGAATACACACTCTTAACGCAGGGCGCACAGCCACGACTCCGCCCACCACATTCAGTCCAAACGCCGCACTAAGCCGAGCTCCGGTCTCACAGGAGACAGCCCTTAGCGCGTATGTTTATAGGCCCAATATTAATTTAAATTCTGGTTGAGCACTCTGCTCGCCCAAAAAGTCCGGTGACGCAGCAACCACCCATAAGGTCAACTGAAATAGTCATTTCGAAAAAAAAAATCGCATGCTCGTTCTTTCAGTAGAAAAAAAATGACATAAAAGTTTGACAAAACAAATATTAATATGAGTGCCAATTTCTTATTAATGTGTGTCTTTTTAAATTCGATTTCGTCCGCCTGGAAAATATTCTAAAATAAAAGGCCCGGTGTTTTACCCCCATTAGTTTTCGTTGCTGTAAAATTTCTGGGATAAAAACTATTCTATGTCCTTCTCGGGTGACCCGAGGAGGACATAGAATAGTTTTTTGGATGACCTGAGTCGGGTCTCAAACTAGCTTTGTAACAAACTTCATCCAAATCAGTTCAGTTGCTTAGGCGTGAAGAAAGGACAGACAGACAGAGTTACTTTCACGTTTATAATATTAGTGTGGATAGGATAACAAATATTATCATTGTTAATCGCCTCTGTGGTCTAAAGGTCCAGTATCGGTATTCGATTCCCAAGTCGGGCAAAACAAAATGTGTTATTTTAGTTTCCTGATAAAATCAACGTTTCCCGGAATTGAATAAATGCCCGATTGGCGATAGGCTGGCCACCTATTACATTGTAGGACAGAGTATCTTCGGCTAATCGTGGGTACATTTATTATACCTCTATCTATCTCTTCGAGATACGAGCGTAATTTTTTTTAGGATAACATTTGCACAAAAGTGAGCTTATTTCTGATGGGAAAGATTTTTTTTTCAATCTCCTGCTAACCCGAAATGTGAAGTAGGGTTTAATAAATAAGAAGGTATTGTGCACACATCACAACAAATGAAGCCAATATATACGCATTCGCATACACACATACACATACACATACATACACACACACACACACATACACACACACACACATACACACAAAAACACACGGATTTTAATATTGGTTTTGTCAAACTTTTATCTGTCATTTTTTCTATATCACCTTTTTTCTATTTTCTCTATAAACCTAACCCTTACCTTTCCTTATAGCTTCTTGCCCTTACCCCCCTTACCCCAGCTTCGCTATGTCCGTCCGTCCGTCCGCAGTCTTGCGTAGAGATCCTTAGTACTAGAAAACTGTAATTTAGCATGAATATAAATATTAGTTGCGGCAATAATAGTTAGTGGTAACAGAAAATCTTGAAAAATATTTTTTAGGGTAGATCCTCTGCATGTAAAATGGGCATATTAATTTTATTCTCGTTTACTATGTATACTAATAGTATAAGATATCATTCGATAGATATTTAAAAATTAACGCTATGTCCGACCGTCCGTCCATCCGTGCGCAGAAATCTTTATTACTAGAAAGTTTTTGGTAGGAATTTTGGTAGGATTATAGATATTAGTCACGTCCACAAAAAGTCGCCTCTGTGGTCTAGTGGTCCAGCGTTGGCGTTGACCACATGAGGTCCCGGGTTCGTCCCGGGTCGGGCACATTAAAAAAAAGTGTTTTTTCAGTTTTCTGAGAAATACAAAGTTGCCCGGGATTGGAAAGTGCCCGGTTGGCGATAGGCTTGCCACCTATCACATTTGTGGGACCAAGTATCTTCGGCTAATCGTGGGTGCACTTGTTGTACCTCTGCCTACCCCTTCGCGGATATGGGCGTGAAGATACAAAATGTTGACATAAAATCTTGAAAAATATTTTTTTACCCCTACATGTAAAGTTGGTATGTTAATTTTTTCTCACGTACCCTATTGTATGGGGTATCGTTGGACAGATTTTTAAAAAATATTTTAGGTTTGTGAAAACAACTTTTCGATTAAGGTACTCATTTGTGAAATATTAATCTTTAAAATGCCAAGTTAGAGTCAAGTGTACCTCCTCTCCCCGCTACAAGCCAAATGATTGGTTTTGGGGGTGGGAAAAATTCACGGTAGAAATAAGTATAATTAAGTTAAAAAGAAAACTATCGCAGCTTAGAAGGCTTTCCAAATTTTTGCCTAATATATATATATATATATATATATATACATATATATATATATATATATATATATATATATATATATATATATATATATGTGTGTGTGAATGTTTGTATGTATATATATGAATTGTGTCTAATAAATCTAATAAATTTTTTAATGTCATATTTTTTAATGTGATCAGAATTAAGCATTAAGATAAATATAATATTTAATTCAATGTTATAATTATTGTTTTAAAAATATTGTGTAAGGTAATAAGGGAAATTGGAAATTTGATTTATTAAATAAAAATGTAACTTACTAATCTTTTGTAAAATGTACAAACAGCATGGAATAATAGGCTTTTTTAAATTTATTTATGTTAAATGGCCACAGTATGAAACAATAAAAAGGGGTCTTCTTAGTCCGCATTATTGTGATGGAAAACTTCGGAAGCCTACATTGCGTGTGGCCTGACACACACTTTACCAATTTATTATTAACTATAATTTATAGGATAGCAAACATGCAAACGGTTTTCCTGAAAGAGCCACCCACCAACGATTGCCTGTAAACACCAAATATGTGAATGCATTGCTTCTCTCTTCTGAGATTAGCTCATTATGAGATTATGACAAAACAGCGAAATCGCCATCACGGCTTGGTACTGCTAAGGCCGGACTGAGTTGTTGGGGATTTGTCAGCTAAGAGGGAAACCAGAGACCAATAGGTCATCCAGCCCTGTGCTGGTCTAGGCGTAAGCCGAAACTCAACATCGTTAGCTTATGACAAAGCCTTTCGTAATTCATGTACTTATCAGATGGGCGACAGCCCATTACGCTGTACCAAATATGATAATGGTGCATAGCTAACAGTAAATTGAAGAAGCCGAACTAGTATTCGGCTACTTCAATAGCAATGCACACATGAGAAAGTTTACCGCTTACCTCATGGCTCACATCCACAGCGAAATGTTGGTAGGTTTTCCCGTGTTAGTTCCGAACTTCTTTGAAGAATAGACCAACTGCCATTCTGCCAGGCAGGTTGTAAAAGGCGACCGATTGGCTATGCGATTAAATACTATCGTGACTACTAGGTGGTAGAGTTCTGCATTGTCTTGTCCGGGTCAGGTACCACCGCTTTACCTATTCCTACCGCAATAGCGTCAATGCTTGTCGCTGTCGTGTTCCGGTTTGGAGGGTAAGGTAGCCGGTAAACTTATGCATGTGGCATTAGACCTCGCCACAAGATAGCAACGCACCATTAACATCTTTTCTTCTTCTTTTCTTTTCTTTGGTGTCTACAGGCGATGGTTGACTCTTTCCATCAGGAGACCCATCTGCTTGTTTGCTATCTTATGATATTAAAAAAAAATATTATTATTTAAAAAATTAAAACATCATCATCATCGACATTAATACCCTGCTACACAGATAGCAATGGACCATTAACTTTTTTGATATTTATAGGCATTTACTAGGTGGTAGAGTTCTGTATTGTCTCGCCCGGGTCTGGTACCACCGTCTTACATAATCCTGCCCCAATAGCGTCAGTGCTTGTCACTCTCGTGTTCTGGTTTGAGTGTAAGTTATCCGATAAACTTATGCATGTAGCTTTAGAACTCGTCACATGATAGCAACGCACCATTAACATGTTTGGTGTCTATAGACGATGGTTGACTCTTTTCATCAGGAGACACATCTGCTTGTTTGCTATCTTATGATATAAAATATATAAAAAAAATGATGTGGTGTCGCGGGACACCAGGTAGGAACGAACTTCCTTCGGCTAAACGGCACTACTCGCTTGTGTACGCGACTGTCGCGCCTGCGCACGTCTCATTTAACGCTTTTATTCCACGCATTTTTCTTACGGTTTTACTATCACATTTTTTTCAGTTCGGTCGCGCAGCAAAATCCCTATCCCCTCCAAGCCTGCCGTAAGGAACTTCGTTCCAAAAATAAATGATTGGTAGTCTCTTTCCATCAATAAATGCCTGCTTGTTAACTATCTTTTGGTATAAAAAACTGTTTTGGGATTTTTACGTCATCAACGCATCGTGTGCCAGTTAGTCATCTGCATTAATATTATAAATGCGAAATTTGGATATTTGGATGTTTGGATATTTGAATGTTTGGATATTTGGATGTTTGGATATTTGAATGTTTGGATATTTGGATGTTTGGATATTTGGATGTTTGGATCACGCAAAAACTACTGAACGGATTTGAATGTTTGGCACATAGGCGATGACCTGGAATAGTACATAGGCTATTTATTATCCCGAAAAAAGTAGGTAATCCCGCGGGATTCGTCAAAAACTTTTATAATTCAGCGGGCTGCACGCTGCAACTACTTTTTTATATCATAATATATGGAAAGAATTGACCATCGCCTATAGACACCAAAGGTGTTAATGGTGCGTTGCTATCTTGTGGCGAGGTCTAATGCCACATGCATAAGTTTAGCGGCTACCTTACCCTCCGAACCGGAACACGACAGTGACCAGCACGGACGCTATTGCGGCAGGATAGGTAAGGCGGTGGCACCAGACCCGGTCGAGCCGATGTAGAACTCTACCACCTAGTGGTCACGATGGTAGTGACGCAAATAGCCACTTAGTCGCCTTTTACGACCTGTCTGGCAGAACGGCAGTTGGCCTATTCTTCAAAGGAGCCCGGGACCAACACGGGGAAAACTTGCCTATCTATAATATTATTTTTTTCTGCTTATCCACGAGATTTGTAAGTTAGAAGTCTCGCTATCCTCTATACGAGTAATTGTGTACAAAAAACAACTCTATAACCATTTAATGGAAATTTGGTCCCGGGTACGGGAAGTTTGACTGAAATTAACAATGGGTGTATTCGGCCGAAGTAACATTCTAGTTAACTAAGTTAGTTATTTAATATGTTAATTATTTAAGTTTGTTACTCAGAATTCGGAGCAAAGTTTTGTGATCTGAGACTTTATAGAGAAGATTTGATATTATACAGAATCTTATCAAATACCTACATTTTACGGAATACTAAAAGGCAACTTATCTATTGTATCTAATGTATTACTTGATATGCCACAGCGCCATTGTGATGAAATCAAAACCGTCTGTGCTCAAACGCTTGAAACATTTTTGTTCTTATCTTAGAGCCATTAATTAGTTAAACCACAGATTATATAATAGTTATAGTTACTTATGGACCCAGAATCCATAAATCCAGAAGATTCTGGGTCCAACCTTGAGAAAGGATGGAAGTGGGAGATTATGAAAACATCTCGAAATTGAAGAGCTAGTTGCAGAGCCTAAGCCTGGAGAGAATAGGTGATAATCGAAGTTTGAAGAGAGCCTATCATGGAGTCCCGAGTGGCCGCCGACCCGTCGGACGGCCGAGGTACCGCTGGAAGGACGTCGTAGAGTCAGATCTACGCGCACTTTAGGTTGGAAACTGGCGGGAGGTGACACAAAACCAGGACAGCTGGCAATCTCTTGTTTCGGAGGTCAAGACTCACTTCGGGTCGCTGCGCCAACGGAGTAAGTCAGTGAGTATAGTTACTTATATTTAGTTTCGCCGAACACGCACATTAGTTTTGTTTGTTTTCACTTTATCGCAATGACGTAGGTTGCAACCACGCTGCCTTAATAGTTAATACTTAATAACTTCAATAACTTCAATTAAATATTACCTTACTTTTAACGAACTTGAAAATCAGACATGCGTTAACTCTGCTAGTCTAATATTTTTATAATTAAAAAAATATATATATATTTTTCACTTTTTCCCTTTTGCACACGCTACGACCAATATCCATGTCGTCTTTACTATTACTATTTAACGAATTTTAAAACCAAAGATTTGGCCGTATAAATCTACGCGTAATGAGAAATTACTAAAAAAATTGTTTTTTTTTTTCATTTTGTCCTTATGACACTCGCTATGACCAATATCCATGCAGCCTATACTTTTACTATTTAACGAATTCAAAAATCAGACAAAAGACTTGTCCGTGTCAGTCTACGCGTAATGAGAAACTATTGAAATGATAGGGCCAGAGCGGTTTTGAATCAAATGATGGTGTAATTTGTATCGATTTCGCGTAATTGCTAAAATTATTACCCTGTGCCCACATAGTATAGATTTGTTATGTTTGAAGACAGTACGTTAACCGCTACTGGCATTGACGTGATTTACTATTGATATTGATAACATATCAAAGTAAGGCGCCCTACAGACCTACAATAATATTGCGAAATATTAGGTGCCATACAGACCTACAATAATATTGCGCAATACTTTTATTGTGCAATAATATTGAATACCCCTTTGTTTCCAGACGTTCAATAAATTCACTCAATAAAATTGACAAACCAGTTTGATCAATATTTTCGTGTCAGTAACATGTCTGACGACGAAGTTTTGACGGCAACCATGCTGGTGATTTTGTTAAATAAATCTATACAATTCTATACACTCAAGTAAAAACTCCCGTTCTTTATCTTTTATAGCATTCTTGCTCGCCATTTTGCATAAATTTACGACACAACCATACATTAAACACCGTGACTGACAGAACGCGACCGCTCCAAACTCTGAAGGGAAAAATACTGTGCAATATTAAGTCTACACAGTGCAAAAAAATATTGCACAATAAAAATTAATCCCGTTTAAACTTTCATTCAATCATGCCTTTGCAGTACTGCTTGTACATGCCTTTGCAGTTCGTAAAAGCCCAATAATATAAATAACTTTTATGTCCGGTATCTGTTGACCACATGAGTTTCATGAGGACCACATGAAGTGAGGAATGTGTTTTTCAGTTTACTGACAAATGCAGCTTTGCCCGGGATTAGAAAAAGGACCAGTTTGAAGATAGGCTTACCACCTATCACATTGTGGGACTTAGTACCTTCAACTAATCGTGGATGCACTTGTTCTACCTCTGCTTAACTCACCAGTGATACGGGCGTGAAGATACTTTTTATATATTATAAAACAGTCAACAAGCAGATGGTTCTCCTTTTGGATAGAGACAATCTTCAACTAGAGACATCAAAGATGTTAATGGTGCGTTGCCGTTCATGTGGCCACATGTATAAGTTTATCGGCTACCTTACCCTTCAAAAGGGAACATGACGAAGAATTGCCTATTGCGGTAGGAATAGATAAGTTAGTGGTGCCAGACAGGTGCAAAATGTTGCAGAATTCTACCACAATGGTAGTGCTTCGTATTATTCGCTTTAATGAGCTGCCTGGAAGAATGGTAGATGGTCTATTCTTCAACGGTGGCCCGGACCAACAAAGGGGAAAACTTCAAACGTCTTGAGGGGTTTGGTATAAAATTAAATTTATCGCATTAATACTGTACAACCCAGTACCAACTACTGGATTCTGTGTCACTGGATTCCTGTGTCAGATCTTAAACAAATTTATTTTTTGGAACCAAATAGGACCAAACGGGAAGTATACAATTTAATTTTAATTATACAGACTGACTGGTGAGTTACCTTCGATATTTCTGGAGAGTATTCGGTACTCGGTTCTCAATAAAATGAAATAATAAAATTGGAGGCTTAATTTTTGGCCAATATTTCTCTAAAAATAAGTGAAATGTGGATATTATACTCTCTAGTACGCGCTCGTCGACATTAAGGACACGCCACCGCCACCCCCCGCTATTCTGTATTGGTAGCGCGCTACGCAACACGGGCGCCTGCGCGGTGTCCAAGTATGGCGCAGGTAAATATAGGATTTTCGGTGTACTAAGTTTTTACTAAGAAGTATTTTAATATTTATTTTTTATGTTATTTTTTCTTATCATATATGATCGCCAATTATCACGTCCTTAAATATTGAAGGTAACTCACCAGTCAGTCTGTATAATCCGTAGTAATATTAATGTGAAGATCTGTCTGTCTGTTTGTTTCGCTTTCGCGGCTTGCGTTAAATTGATTTTAATGAAATTTGTCATAACGATTGTTGAAGATCTCAGGACAAATATAGGCAAATTGGTTATTTGTTTCTTAATCACGCAAAAACAGATGAATAGATCTGGAATAACATAATGTGTTGGCAGACCAGTGAAAAATTATTATTGAATCAGAGCCTTAAAATTATCGACTTTTAACAAAATTATTGTACATCACAAAATCAAGTTAAATTTCTATTTTAAGGCATTATTTATTGAAAATGTCGTTTGAATATAGACATATTATTTAAAATTTACCATAAGGTTAGAATAGAAACTTATGAACAATGAAGTTTTAACCGGTAATTGTATTTTTCTAAAGGTTGTACGCTTAGGATTAACGGTTGAAAAGATCATGAAATTATGGTACATCTGTATTATATATTATTATATTATATATTATTATATTTATATAATATTATAAATGCGAAAGTTTGGACGTTTGGATGTTTGTTACTCAATCACGCAAAAACTACTGAACGGATTTGAATGAAATTTGGCATACAGGTAGATGATGACACATAAACTACTTTTTATCCCGGAAAAATTGGATGATCCCGCGGGATTCACCAAAAACTTTTCTAATGCATCGGGCAATATTATAAATGCGAAAGTTTGGATGTTTGGATGGATGGATGGATGGATGTTACTCAATCAAGCAAAAACTACTAAACGGTTTTGAATGACATTTGGCACAAAGGTATACGACGACCTGGAATACCACGTAGGCTACTTTTTATCCCGGAAAATTAATGTGATCCCGCGGGATTCGCCAAAAACTGTTATAATGCAGCGGGCTGCACGCTGCAGCTAGTACAATAATTATTGTACATCAGCTATCACTGAATTAGAGAATACTTTAATACCAGAAAACATTTTTTCCAGACAAATTATCTACACTTCACAGTGGAGCTAGTAACAAAATAAACATCCGAATTGAAATCGCCTTCTTTTTGGGAAGTCGATTGAATAACGTAGTTTGTAAAATATATCTTTAGTTTTTCGTAGAAATTTTAGGGCATTTTCAATACCAAAAAGTATGAGTTATTTAAAAGTTTAAAATATAGGGCAGCGATATTCCGGTGAGACAGATGAGAATCATTATAACTTTAATCCCAAATTAACTCAAAAATGAGTTGCTTAGAAGAATATCGAATTTACATAATGATAAGGTTCTTTGTATAGGGTAATTCAGACTACAGAGACTTTAACTGATTTCTAAATGAGAGGTTATATATTTGAATTATGTAAATAAAAATTATTTGCTACTAATTTATACGAAAATAATTAACAGAAACTAAAATTTGTCCGTAAATCATCTTGAAGAGGGTGCACCGATTTGGCAAGGTCACCCAAGATTTTTTTATGTATTTATGTTATTTTTTTTATAATTTTTATGGATATCATATGACAACAAACATGTAGATGACTCTCCTGATGGAAAAAGAAATCATCGCCTACTAAATATGTCATTGGTGCGATGCTCCCTATCTGGCGGATTGATAATACAACATGCATAAGTTTAACGGCTACTTTACCCTTCAAACTGAAACACGATAGTGACAAGCAAGCATGCCGTTGTAAAACTCTACCACCTAGTGGTCAATACGGTAGTGACAATTTTGGCCAATTGTTCGCCTTTTACAAACTGCCTGGCAGAATGGCAGTTTGTTTATTCTTCAAAGGAGCCCCGATCAATATGGCGACATGTCGCAGTTACTTGATCAATTCTGGCTAACGCATACAAATCATGTTTTAAATATATAAATTTGAAGCTATACAAAATATTCGCTTCAGCACTGATTTATTTAAAATGAGGTTAGGCTAGACTAAAGGCGGCTAGACTGAGACTCCCAGACCACCACGACCTACGTAACGCCTTTACATAAACGCTAGACTCATTGCAAGTATTTGCGACGGATAGCAATTAATCTGACTGCTGGTAGTTGAGTTGATGAATTTGATGCCGCTGTGTAGAGTGCATATCCCTCTCTTTTAGTAAAGGCTCTACCTTTGTTAAAAGATAAACTAAATAAAGAAAAAAGTATTATCACGCAAACTAAATAAAGAAAAAAGTATTATCACGCCCGGTACTCTTGCGGGATAAGCAGAGTAAACCGAACGCCTATAGACTTTCCGGTTTATCACGAATCACCGGTTTGTCGGATGGCGAGATGGGTGGTGATCCCCATCACCTTATTTTACCGATGTGATAACAATTATCGACAATTTCTCGCGATAACCACGACCCATGCTTTTCGTACTCATCTGAGGCACGGGAGAGGTAACACACCAACCGCCAGACTCCAAGCTGCTACTGAGATTTTAAATTTTCGAGAAAAACCTCGAAAAAGCTCCAATAATATTTTTGCCTGATCCGGTTATCGAACCCAGCACCTCATGATCTGAAACGAATAGACAAAAACTAATAAATCTCATCAAAATTTTATGTATTATAAAAATAAAAAAATATTTTAATTTCGTCTCTGCTTTTATTAGTCTGTACCCACATCCTCCAAAATACAAAAACTCATGTACTACATCCAATTCTCATGTTATATGAAATGCCTAATAATATGTCCTGCAATGTGGCCAGACAATTATGAATATTAAACCGATTCACTGTCGGACATGGTTAGCCATGTTTTAATGATTATCATAATAAGTCGATTACCGGACGGCTCAGGATGGTTAGGTATGTTTTGCTTGAGTATGCAAAGACAGAAATTTTGTATAGCTTAAGATTTATATCTTAAGACACAATTATATATAATATTAAACTGATAATATTAAGACACAATATGATATTAAACTGATACACTGTCGGACATCGTTAGCCATGTTTTAATGATTATCATAATAAGTCGATTACCGGATGGCGCGGGATAGTAAGGTATGTTTTGCTTGAGTATGCAAAGACAGAAATTTTGTATAGCTTAAGAATTATATCTTAGGGCGCGTATTCGATTCGCAACGCAAACTTCATGTTTTCAAGTTTTTTCCAGACCTGCAATATCGTAACAATGTGAGCAGATAATTCGAAGAATATTATAGTTTTTGTAAGATTAACAGCCGGTTTCTGAAACGCAAATTAATTTTAACAAGCAATTAATCTGTGTTTAAAATATTTTTTCACGAGCAAATGATCTGTTAAAGAGAGATTAATTGTTAAAATTAATAATGCGTTTCAGAAACCAGCCATTAGTCTCGAATATTTGATTTACCGCAGGTTGAGTATGAAAAGACAGAAATTTGAACACTGACATGTTCCGGTTTGGAAGGTAAGGTAGCCGGTAAACTTATGCATGTGGCATTAGATCTCGCCACAAGATAGCAACACACCATTAACATCTTTGGTGTCTATAGGCGATGGTTGTCTCTTTCCATCACGAGACCCATCTGCTTGTTTGTTATCTTATAATGTAAAAAAATAAAAATAAATCACATTTTAAAAGTACAAAAATATGAAATTAAAACTGTTTAACGCTGGTTTTTTATTGCTTTAAGCCCGTCAAAATTAATAAATTTAATACAGAAATGCGACATAAGCTCCAAAAAACTCATGCTATTTTTATGGACTTAACTAGCTGTGCCCGTGGCTTCATTCGCGTAGAATAAAATCTGAAAGTTCAGGGTTTTGTCCGCATAATTCCCAATCCCGTGGGATCTTCGGGATAAAACTATCTTATGTCCTTTTTCGGGTCTCAACTATCTTTGTATTAAATTTCATCCAAATCGGTTTTTTTTTGGTTTTTTTTTTTGACTGTCGATAGGGAAGCGCTTAACCACGATCTCGCATGATGGTAAGCTAAGATGCGGCCTAAGATGGAACGCGCTTCTCTAGAAGGTACCTGTTCACTCTTCTCTTGAAGATCCCCAGGTTGTACCCGTCGGGGAACACAGACTCAGGTAGCATATTCCAGTCCCTTGCGATTCAGATCAAGAATGTCGAGTCGAACCGGTTTGTTCGGGTACGTGGAACGTCCACCATATGGCGAAGCCTAGTATCTGTGTGCCTCGAGGATCGATAGAAAAACGGGGATGGCGGAATTAAGTCGTGCAATCCGCAGCGCACTCTCACTTTTTTTAAAATGTGTGAAAAAAACATTAATAAATAAACTAAACTTACTTCATGACCAGTATCTAAATTCTTATATTAATTACTCTCCAAGCTAGAGCATTACTTTTATCTTTACCTTTTTTCAGCATATTCCAGTCCCTTGCGGTTCGGATCAAGAATGTCGAGTCGAACCGCTTTGTTCGGGTACGTGGCACTTTTCTATAATGTCAAGTGTTTATCAGGCGTCTTGGTTGGTGTGTTGGCCTTCTGGGGGAGTTAGGATGGTGGTAGTAAAGATGTAGTAAAACCTTAATCGAGAAACCAAATAATCATCAAGTTGCGGATCTTTCTCTGTTTTCATAAACTTAGTCGTAGTTTCAATAAACAAATCTTGTAGGTTAAATTTCCCAATGTCCGATTGAGCTGAAATTTGACACACATATTTGGGCCCCGTGACAATTAATTATTATCTAAATGCCGTCATTTTTTGTCCAATATGGTGGACACTACAAAATCGCAAATTATCATTTTCGACATCAAATAAAAAGGATTGATGTGCAAATATATATATATATAATTTATATATATATAATATATATATATAATAAGCAATAAGACATTACTGTAAATCCAAAATGGCGGCGGTTGAAAGTTTTTTTTTATGTCATAAGATAGTAAACAAGCAGATAGGTCTGCTGATGGAAAGAGTCAACCATCGCCTATAGACACCAAAGATGTTAATGGTGCGTTACTATCTTGTGGCGAGGTCTAATGCCACATGCATAAGTTTACCGGCTACCTTACCCTCCAAACCGGAACACGACAGCGACAAGCACTGACGCTATTGCGGCAGGAATAGGTAAGGCGGTGGTGGTTATTTTATACTAGCTGTGCCGGCGAATGCGTTCGCGTGGAAAATTTTCAAAAAAATAAAAAAAATAGCCTATGTTATTCCTTATTACATTAGCTATCTACGTGTGAAAGTATAAAGCGGTAATTTTAACATTACAAACAGACACTCAAATTTTATTTATTTGCGTAGATGTATAGAAGATGTATAGATTTTTTTATTCTTTATTTTATGATTTTATTTTCATGTTATCAATGTTATTTTTAGGGTTCTGTACCTAAAAGAGAGAGGTCCCAAATAACAAACGTAATTATTTTTGATTTTTGTTTTTTTTTTGAATTCTAATAACGACAACTGGTGGACGTTTGAAATATTCACAGAATATTTTCGTATATGTATATTGACCTAAAAAATAAATAATTAAAATAAAATAAATACAGTAGAGCGTCGATTATCCGAACGTCGATCAACCGAACGACCGCTTATCCGAAATCCCCGCTCGCGCATGTCTACCTCCTCCCGAAAAATATGTGACCTAGCCGCTCATAAGCAGTAGGCTTTCTTTGGCAGACGAAAATTGAAGATTTTTTTAAGCGTTAGTAATTAACACATTTTCGTCAACATTGTACGTAGAATGTTTTGTTGCAAAGGCTGCAGTTTATTTGTTTTTGAAACGAAGTTCCTTACGGCAGGCTTGGAGGGGATAGGGATTTTGCTGCGCGACCGAACTGAAAAAAATGTGACAGTAAAACCGTAAGAAAAATGCGTGGAATAAAAGCGTTAAATGAGACGTGCGCAGGCGCGACAGTCGCGTACACAAGCGAGTAGTGCCGTTTAGCCGAAGGAAGTTCGTTCCTACCTGGAGTCCCGCGACACCACATCATTTTTTTAAATTCCTATTTTTCAATAAAGATATAAATATGACGGTATATAAATATGGCTTTTATTCATCTGTGGAATAAATATATATGGCTATATCAATACAGTTCGATTATCCGAAAAAAATCGGTTTTTCGATCACCCATGTCCCCCAATTAGTTCGGATAATCGACGCTCTACTGTATTACACATTTGTTGTATGCGAATATTTATAATAGTAAATATTTTCATACAACAAAAGTAAGTTTTTGCCGTTTTTTATAGATAAAGGTACGGAAACCTTCGTGCGTGATCCCGATTCGCCCTTGGCCGATTTTTTTATTTCTCATTGCTTGTAGTGTGTAGCGTTCGTCTCATATAAATATGTTTTTATTCTTATTTAGTGTCATCCAATTCAGAAATAATGTGACCGTTTTGTATAGTCACCGTAAAAATAGGTTCGTCATCTTAAGATCTAGTTTCGATTGCACTAGTGTACGAATCAATCATGCCAACATACCAGTACAAAAAACAGTTCTACTAACATTAAATAAATGTGACGTTTTCTATCAAATAAAGTTTATCTAACAATAATTATTGCATCAATTATTGCTGCTCGTTCTTCAATTCTTAAAGGTCTCGGAATTATTATGACATTACGAAAATAAAGGATATTATATTTATGGCAAATATATTTTGCAATAAAATATTGAATAACACTAGAAATCTAGAAATAACAACGGTGACATTAACCATGACAATAGTTTTATCATAAATATTAATGGCAGGTCAAATCAATAAAAAGGTTTTAATTAAAAAAACATTAGCATCTCTTTAGGTAATAATAATTTACACAAGATAAAATAAGGAAATATTGTTGATGCAAACAAGTCTAAACCATGTTATCGAACAGTTAATCATAATTTTCTATGCAACAGTCTATTATGTGACAAATTTTCAAAAGATCCTATGTGCTCGCAGCTTGTTGAATCAATTTAAAAACTGACGAATCTATTCGTATCGCTACTGTACATCTATCGCTGGATTACGCTCTTAACATTTTCGGTATTATCGCTTCGGAAATTGATAATTTTGTAGGATATGGGAAAGTCTGTTCGTGTATTAAATGCGTCTTCCTTTTGTTTAAACTTATTAATAGTGATTTAAATTTTAAATAATTGGCTTTCAATAGAAATTAAAATGCGTCATGGTCTAATTTTATATGTTCTTTTTTACATGTAAATATCACTACATAGTATAAAACAAAGTCGCTTTCTCTGTCTGTCCCTATGTATGCTTAAATATTTAAAACTACGCAACGGATTTTGATGCGGTTTTTTAAAATAGATAGATTGATTCTTAAGGAAGGTTTTAGTATATAAACCTTTCCGATATTCCCACGAGAACAAAAGTTATGCGGGTGAAACCGCGGGCAAGTCGCTAGTACTGTATAAATTGTAACTATGTCTTTTAAAAATGTAATATGTTTTATTTTCTTTGCTTATTGTATTTGTTAGCTTTTTTTCTCTTATCTATATGCATGTTATTGTTATTTACTGTATATGTGTAGTGCTGTGTGATAGATAAAACAATCCTTATTCTTATTCTAATTGTAAGATTATTTAGTTTAAATCATGAGATCCTGGGTTTGATATCCGGAATCGTTAAAAATTGTCACGACAACAGACAAACACAATTTATACTATAATATTATAAATGCGAAAGTAACTCTGTCTGTTACGCTTTCATGGCTAAACCGCTGAACCGATTTGGATAAAATTTGGTGCAAATATAGTTTGAGACCCAAGAAAGGACATAGGATAGTTCTTATCCCGGAAATCCCACGGGAACAGGAACTGTGCGGGTTTTTATTTTTCTACGTGAATGAAGTCGCGGGCACAGCTAGTAAACTATAAAGCGTAATTTATATTAATACTAGCAGTGTCCGCGACTTCGTTCGCGTGAAAAAAATTCTAAAATAAAAACCCGCATAGTTCCCGTTCCCGTGGGATTTCCGGGATAAGAACTATCCTATGTCCTTTCTTGGGTCTCAAACTATATATGTACCAAATTTTATCCAAATCGGTTCAGTGGTTTGGCCATGAAAACGTAACAGACAGACAGACAGACAGACAGACAGACAGACAGACAGAGGGACAGAGAGACAGACAGAGTTACTTTCGCATTTATAATATTAGTATGGATTAGTATGGATTAGGTATCAATGCGAAAGTTTGGATGTTTGGATGGATGGATGTTTGTTATTCAATCACTCAAAAACTACTGCACGGATTTGGATGAAATTTAACACACAAGGAGATGACCGGGAATAGCACATAGGCTATCCCGCGGGATTCACCAGAAAACTTTATAATGCAGCGGACAGCACGTTAGCAGCTAGTGAGTAAAAAGTTTGGAAAATCCATAAGTGCACGCCGCAACGTTTTTTTCTTTAAATTATTTATTATAAAAAACAGATCCGATTGAAGTGTTTTTCAATAGGGATCTATTCTGAGTGGATTAGATAATATTGATAATAAAATAAAGTGAATTCATAAAGCCAATCAACCTATTTCGTGTTTACAGACATAAAATAATCAAATGACGGCCATCAAATTTTTTTTCAATGAGATTTTTTAACTTTCTTCAAAGGCTTAAAGTTAAACAGAATTTGAAGAATTAAGGTTTCTCTTCATAATAATATACTTTTTATATCAAATAAGTGTATGAATTTAATACTGAGTGTGATTGAAGTTGGTTGAGCCATACATTTTCTTTCAACAGATGCGATAATTACCCACAGCCGTGCTGCGGCGTATGCGACGTTAAATTAATGTAAAGGTGGACATTAAAAAAATTCATATGTACGCTCACGTTTAACATATGCAGCACCGGCCTGGTTTCAATTGACGAGCGGCACTAAAAAGAAGCATATTGAGGCACAGCAATCCGAAATCCGATAGAGCAGAACACCAACATATTAAAAGTCTGGCGCCATGGTGATCCACCGCCTTTAACAAAAAGTCTTACCCTCGAGACTTACCTACCTCCTCCATAAAACCCAAAGGTACCACCTAAAAATAAATATATGCATATAATTAAAAAAGAATATATATACTAAAAAATATGTAGTATTTAAAAAATAACAAAAAACAAAAAAAGCAAAAAAAAAACAAAAAAAAAACATAAAAAAATGCAAAAAAAAAATATACAAAATATATAAAAAAGGTGATAACCTATTCCCTCCTAGAATAATTCTGCGCAACAAATATTTTTTCCTATCACCCCATACAAACCATCTCCATCAGGAAACTCCAATGAGTTTTCACTCAACGCGATTGATATCACGGTCATGGGGCATAGCCCCAACACCGTTTCCCCACACCCCCACCAGGGTGTGTGAGAAGATCCAACAAAGATGTTAGCGGTGCGTCGATATCCACGTGGTGGGATGGTAATAACACATGCATGAAATAGTTGATTACCTTACCCTCCAAATCGGAATACGGCAATGACAAGCACTAACGCTATTACGATAGTAAGAGGTAAGGCCGTGGTACCAAACACTCGGGCGAGACGTTGCAGAACTTTACCATTTTATATTTTCCCGAGTTGGTTAAAAAATTAAAGTTGGAGTCGCGCACCAAAGGTTCCATCCATACAAAAAAATACCAAAAAACACGTTTATTGTACAGCGACCTCCCTTAATATTTTCATGTTTTTATTTTTAGTATTTGTTGCTATATCGGCCATGGAAATAGATATTTTGTGAAAATTTCAGATTTATAGCTGTCATAGTTTATGAGATACAGCCTGGTGACGTTACATCACGGAATCGTTCGCCTCTTACGAATTGCCTGGCAGAACGGCAGATGGCCTATTCTGCAGAAACCAACACGGGGTCTTTTATCACCCATAGATGAGTAAAGAATATTTTCAGTCTCAGTTATCGCAAAAAACAAGTGACACTCGATATTAGATCTTTGCTTACTCCGAAAAAAAAACAGCTAGATATTTATTTATTTATATAGATATATTAATAAGAGAAGTACAAGCTTTGAACCCCTTTTTAAGACAATTGCGCGAACGGTGGAGTATGAAAATTTGCACGGTTAAATTTTACATAGCAAAAACCTTTTTTATATATATTTTTTTATATCACAAGATAGCAAACAAGCAGATGGGTTTCCTGATGAAAAGAGAAACCATCGCCTATAGACACGAAAGATGTTAATGGTGCGTTGCTATCTTGTGACGAGTTCTAATGCCACATGCATAAGTTTACCGGCTACCTTACCCTCCAAACCGGAACACGACAGTGACAAGCACTGACGCTATTGCGGCAGGAATAGGTAAGGTGGTGGTACCAGACCCGGGCGAGATAATGCAGAACTCTACCTTACGGTAAACTTATGTATGTGGCTTTAGACCTAGCCACAATATAGCAACGCACCATTAACATATTTGGACTCTTTCTATTAGGAGACCTTGTTTGCTTTTGATATAAAAAAAATATATTTTTTAAATATATTATTTTCCCTGTGTTGGTTCCGGGCTCCTTTGAAGAATGAAGAATTTTAAGTCACTACCATCGTGACTACTAGGTGGTAGAGTTCTGCATTGTCTCGCCCGGGTCTGGTACCACCACCTTACCTATTCTTGCAGCAATAGCGTCAGTGCTTGTGACTGTCGTGTTCCGGTTTGGAGAGTAAGGTAGCCGGTAAACTTATACATGTGGCATTAGACCTTGTCACAAGATAGCAATGCACCTTTAACACCTTTGGTGTCTATAGGCGATGGTTGACTCTTCCCATCAGGAGACCCATCTGCTTGTTTGCTATCTTATGATAAAAAAAACATTAAACTACGACTTTTTGTAATCTTTGACTCGTAACTTAAAATATACAAACATCATTGTTCATGACACAAAAATCTGTCCCTGACGGGGATTAAACCCGTGTCTCGCATTGATCTGCATCTTGATGATGCATGCTTGTCAACCAAACTAGGCCGTTATATCATTATACTGTAATGATTTATTTGTTTAATAAAAATAGAATACAAAGATCAATATAAAAGCGCCATCTATTATTGAGTAGCAAAAGTATAACGAGCGCCATTTCACGCTACGGTGGTTATATGAACTAAATCCGCCATACCATACATCAGAGCGCGGAGTATTTTAATTAGTTTAACGAATTGTTCGATTAAAGAGATTTATTAGTGGTATAATCACGGCGCACTTTGTAAGTGTTGGTCTTGGCTTACTTTCTTAATGGATAATTCTTTTATTTATGTTAAAGTGATGCTTTATCATAAATTCGAGGTTTACTTATTGATGTCTAGGTATTGAAACATTGCGCTAGGTCAACTATATAGTAGGTACATATATACATACAAATCCGTAGAACCTTAATATGTCTATATCAAGTTGACTGGTTGTAAAAATAAACAATATGTTATGCCTGTCTTCTTCCCTGGGCCTAAATTCAATACGATAAAAAAGGGTGTGTTTACTTTCGTATCTACGCATGTAAGAAGTTAAAATTTATAAATTTACTAGCTGACCCGGCTAACGTTGTTCTGCCTTTTTAACTACTCTTTTTTTCTATATTTTCTCACCTTTTAAACCTTCCTTGGACTTCAACAATTAATTCAAAACCAAAATTAGCCAAATCGGTTCAGCTGTTCTCGAGTTTTAGCGAGACTAACAAACAGCAATTGATTTTTGTATATATAGATAATAATTAACCATAAACAATTTTGATCCTTTGCGTTATTCTATGTTTGTAGAGAAAACGACACTAATAATAGAAAAAAATATATTTAATATATTTTTTTAATATTCACGGAACAAATTACACTTATTGATCTAGCCCCAAAGTAAGCAAATTATTTGCTTGTGTTATGGGTGTTACTTAACGATACTAATACATAGAAATACAAAATGTATAAATACTGGAATATATTTCGGAATGTACCAACCCGGAAATACAAACATTTATGAATTGAGATTTTTGATTTTAGAGAAAAACCCCGAAAAACCTCAATGACATTTTTACACGACCCGGGAATCAAATCCTCCCGGTTTCCTCATGATCTGGGCAAAATATGAATATATGTCTGGAAATCCACAACCGTGCGATTCTCTAGGCACTTCTTAGCACGCACTACTCCTCTGTGGAATCAATTACCGGTGGGGGTGTTTCTGAATGGATACGACTTAGGCACCTTCAAGAAAAGAGCATACTCCTTCTTAAAAAGCCGGCAACGCAGCTGCAATACCTTTGGTGATGTGGTTGTCCATGGGCGGTGGTAATCACTTACCATCAGGTAAGCTGCTCATTTGCCCTTTTTTTCTAAAAAAAATAAGCTAATAAGCCACGAGGTCTATTGATAATGTTTACACTCTTGGATGCATGTTTTTATTGTATTTTTTGTGTGGAAATAAATAAATAAATGCTGAAAAGTCTCTTCATTCGGATATTATATCCTCTTCTGAATTATTTATAACTAGCTGACCCGCGCAACTTCGTCTGCGTCACATAAGTTGTTAGAATGTTATTATAGGTCCCTATGACACACTCCCTGTGTCATAGGGACCTATAATAACATTGTAGAGGAACTGTAACTTTCTTTAATTAACCGACGACACGACCGACACGAACCATTTGAAAACTATTGAAACAAATAATCATACCTATAGTAGGTATAATTAAGTAGGTTAATTAGCCTAATTTAATTAAACCCAGAAGAGTTTGTTTTTAAATACTTTATTTTAATTAAAATTAAATACTTGTAATGATTAACTAATTTATTTAGATGAAGATAAATACCATTTTATTAAAACACCATCGCAAATAATGCATTATTTTAGAAAAAAATTGATTACCATATAAAGGGTCATAAAATGTGAACCTTAATAGATAGATGTGCATCGTAGACTTTTTTTACAACTTTCTAAGATGAACAATTCGATCATACATGATTTTTGCGTTATTTTAACCATTAACGCAGGGCACGCCAGGAAAGCTCTTAAATGGAAAAAAAACCACGTTTAGACCACATTTTTCATTGATACTCCGATCCCGTTGGCCTTCCTCGGTAAACAGGCTATCTAACTCAAAAATAATTATTCAAATAAGTTCAGCAGTTTTCGAGATTAGCGCGTAGGTACAACCTAACAAACAAACTCTTCAATTTTATATAAGTATAGGTTAATGGGATTTTAATTCATACCGCGGTTATTTGATGGTGTGTATCTATTGTCAAAGTGACTTTGAGCATAAATGTTTGTATTTCCGGGATTGGGTGTTTATTAAATATATTCCAGTATTTATATATGTATTTCTATGTACTAGTATCGTGGGCTGACACCCATAACACAAGCAAATAATTTGCTTACTTTAGGGTTAGATCAGTAAGTGTAATTTGTCCTGTGAATATTTATATTTATTTATTATTAGTAATTTAGTTAAAAAAATGCCACGACATGTTAAAAGTATACTTGTCCTCTTCTTCAAAAGTCGGATAAGAAGCTCTCAAATTCTAAGTTTCTTTTATCGTATATATCTTCGAACAACTGCTTACAAGTTTCTATAAAAAATTAATACTAACATGTTTTGGATTAAAACATCCGTTAAAAAACATAAAGTAATAAGTTTAAACTATTCAACGACATCAAAGCGGCCGCTGCGTATGGCGGCAGTTAATTAGCTTTTTCTTCAAACTTTGTAGCGAATTTGTACGTGCAAGTATCGCCGGCGGGCGGAGCTAGTGCATTTCAAACATGTTGTCCGGGGAATGTCGCCACACGAACCAAATGTCGTGCTTGCGACAGCACAGGGCTGGAATTGTACCTAAATAATTTTTTATCTATACTTAAAATAGGTATATAATACGGTGAAAATCCATTGTATGTGTTTATACATACATAGGTACATATCTTCACGCCAGATCCCTTACGTAGGTAGTCAGAGAGAACTGAGTGCCAAACGTCACGATCCTTGCAGGCTTGTCTCGCTTCCTCTACATTCATCGCTCTCTTCATACACACACGCCGGTTGCGAAAACTCTTGACACCACCTTCGGACAGTACTCGATCAATCTATCATGGTATGTCAGTCTTGGTCTTCCCCGGTACCTACATCCTTCTACATTCGCATTGTATATCTGTTTTGTAAACCTTCATCTACCATTCTTTCTACATGTCCGAACCAACAGAGCATGTCTTTCAAGCTTAACCTCACATTCGCATTACAAACATAATATTTGTGTTTATATACATACTTACATATCTATCACTTCTGTGGTCTAGTGGTCCGGTCTTGGTGTTGATCACATGAAAGCGATTCGGAAGCGACAGTTCGCACGATCAGTGTGAAATGATATAGTACAGTGAAAAGTGATACGAAAAGTATGTTAGTTTAGGAATTCCGCTTAGTCTATTAGTTCTAGTGTAAATATAGTGACAGTGCTATTAGTGTTACTCAGTGTATTAACATAGTGTAGTGTGGTGTATTGTACATCAGCGCAGTAAATACACGGTTTTAATAAAAGTGGTATTTTATTACACACTAGAACTCTAAGCTCGTAATGGTATTAAGCAAAAAACACGTGTAGACAGCCGTTGATTAGTGCGAATGATTAGTAACCAACGTCTATTCAATTTACTATGCTGATTACTAATCATATTTTTCTCGGGCTTGTTTCCCAGGTCGGGCAAATCAAAAATGTGTTTTCAGTTTTCTGATAAAAACAACGTTGCCTGGGATTGGATAAGTGCCCGGTTGGCGATAGGTTTGCCATCTATCACATTGAGAGACTAGGTATCTTCGGCTACTTGTGGGTGCACTGATTGTACCTCTATCTGCCTCTTCGGAGATACGAGCGTGAAGATACTTTACACATGTCTTCACGCCAGATCTTTTACGAGGTAGTGATGATTTTTTGGGGTTATCATCGAAAATCTAAGTCTCAGAAAGGCTCTGTCTTTTGGTGAAGTGGTACCTTCGTGGCTCAGTTAAGCGCGTTAAGTGCGTTACCGGTGTTAGTTATCGCTAAAAATAAACGGTAATTATTACCAAGTCGTTAATATGCAGCGATAGAAATCGCTAGAAACTTCACCAGTCTATAAACTGGTCAATAATGTTAAACTGGAAAGTTTATCAACGTTCTACTTACTCTGCCTACCTCACAAGGTAAATGACGTGATGAAACGTAGTATATCACATGAACTTAGGGTATTTAATATTTATTTTTATTAATTTAATGTATTTATAATGCATAGTAGGTCCTTAAAATATTAGATTTCTACAGTTCTCCGTTGTGTAAACTTTAACTATGCCAAATTTCAAACTCCACCGTTTTCGTAATTGTCTTAAAAATGGTAACAAAGTTTTTCTTCACGTATTGGTATAGATAACATATAACATATTTGTAAATATTTTTTTCTAAAATTTCTCAAAGCTATTTTACATTGTGTACCTGCAGGATACACTTAAACTCTAAATATATAATGTACATAGTCATATTTTTTTATTTTAAATATTTTTTTATTTAAATTAAATTTAAAAAAACATGAAAATACGGCCCTGTTAAAATACCGTGGGAGTTACCTTTTGACACACGCTATAGTTTCGAAAGAGATAGAATTACGTCTCTCTTTCTCTCAAGTGTTTGAAAATGGGAAAAATGAAGTGAAAGTAAGTCAACGAAGGATGAGGTGCTGTTGGTAAATTAATAATTGATTTGGTTCGCCTTTATTTTCATCTCTTTAACCAGTTATAGTTTAAACGTAGACGATACTTAAAAAAACATACATATGTAGTTTTAAAGTTTTTTAGACACGACTTGAGATACACTCGGATTTTTCGGACAGAAATAACGCTTGACGCAGTTTACGTTATTTAAAAAAAACAAGACGTTATACACATATATATTTTTGTTAATTTCATTCGAATTTTTGTCAGTTCTTTTTTGGGGTCACACTAATTCTCAAGAGTTGTAAATCCATAACTTTTTTTACAAATTGAAAAAAATCAAAGTAAATTATTTTTTATTGTTTAAAAACATATCTTTGAAATAAAATTTATCGCCTCTGTGGTCTAGCGGTCCAGCGTTGGCGTCGACCGCATGAGGTCCCGGGTTCGATTCCCGGATTGGGCACTTAAAAAAATGTTGTTTCAGTTTTCTGATAAACACAAAGTTGCCCAGGATCGGAACGTGCCCGGTTGGAGATAGGTTTGCCAACTCTCACATTTGTGGGACCAAGTATCTTCGGCTAATCGTGGGTGCACTTGTTGTATACCTCTGCCTACTCCATCGGGGATACGGGCGTGAAGATACCAAAATTTATAGCTAATAATAACTAATACATCTAAGCTCTTTTGATCAAAAGAGCTATATCACTCTTTCTAGGTGCCGCTTTTCGCATCTCTAACACAAACACATACCTTACACGGTGACAGACAAGTTTCAAATTATAAGAATCTCGTATGAGGCGAGCGATAACTGTTCAAGAAAGATTGATTAAATTTTGTATTGGATAATTGTGACCTGTTAAAAATTTTACTTTCCATTTTTTTTCCAAAATCTTTCAAAAATGTTTTTATGTTTGTAATATTATATGCGTAACTGGTCGTATGAGTGAATTTCAACTACTTGACATTTACATTAAAATTAACTTAAAAATAAATAATAAATAAATAATAATAAATAAATATTCACGGGACAAATTATACTTATTTATCTAACCCCAAAATAAGTAAGTTATTTGCTTGTGTCATGGGCGTTAGTCAACGATACTAATACATAGAAATACATATATAAATACTTTAACATACGCAATAAACACCCAAACCCGGAAATACAAACATTTATGCTTATCACACAAATGCTTGTCCCCGTCGGGGATCGAAACCGAGCTCCGTTGATTGCGTAGTCAGGGTCACTAACCACTCGACCAATAAGTTATTTTTGACTAAGAATACCTTTATATTTTTGAATTAATTTCACTGTTCTTAAAACAAAATTTTTCTTTTACTTAAAATAAATGCTGAAGCATTTATTTTAAGCAAACATTAATGTCTGTGACTAGCAATCTCCCTGCGTGGTAGAAATTCGACCATAGACCAACAATAAAATCTTTTTAAGTTTAACAACAGCTATTATTCATAAAGATATATGTGTGTATTTTATATTACCATGTTTACACATGAATATAGTGTGTGTAATGTTTATTTTTATTAATTCAATTTATTCCTTACTAGCTGCCGCGTGCAGCCCGCTGCATTATAGAAGTTTTTGGCAAATCCCGCGGGAGAACCTAATTATTCCGGGATAAAAAGTAGCCTATGTGCTATTCCTGGTTATCATCTACCTGTGTGCTAAATTTCATTCAAATCCGTTCTGTAGTTTTTGCGTGATTGAGTTGTAACATCCATCCAAACATCCATCCATACATCCAAACTTTCGCATTTATAATATTAATATAGATTAATATAGATGTATACTATTTAAAAATATTAAGTTTCTGCAGTCCTCCACAATGTAAACTTTAACTGTAATAAATTTCATATTCAACCGTTCGCGTAATTATCTTAAAAAGGGTTACAAAGTTTTTGCTTCACGTAGTAATACATAAGATATGTTTAATACACAGAAAATATTTTCATGAACGGCATTGAATGAGTAATATTTTCAAATGATTTGAATAGATTTTTTTTTATGTCATAGCAAACGGGCTAATATCACTCCAGATGGAAAGAAAAACCAACGCACATACACACCGAAGATGTTAATGGTGTGTTGATATTCATGTGATGGGATTGCAATGTCATATGCATAAGTCTACCGGTTACCTTACCCTCCAAACCGGAACACGACAGTGAAAAGCATTGACGCTACTGCGACAGGAACAGAAAATCTTCACTCTTTTTTTGAATTTTGAAAATTCGCGTTTAGTCTTCGAGTACTGAATTATTCCTGAATATAAATTAATTGATGCTGTTTTAATTGAAATTAAAATTTCCCCCGTGTTGGTTCCGGGCTTCTTTGAAGAATAGGTCAACTGCTGTTCTGTCAGGCAGGTCGTAAAAGGCGACCGATTGACTATGTTAGTCACTACCATCGTTGATATTAGGTGGTAGAGTTCTGCATTGTCTCGCCCGAGTATGGTACCACCACCTTACATATTCCTGCCGCAATAGCATCTGTGCTTGTGCATGTGGCATTAGACCTCGCCACAAAATAACAACGCACCATTAACATCTTTGGTGTCTATAGGCCGATTCTTTCCATCAGGAGACCCATATGCTTGTTTGCTACTTTATGATATACTAGCGACCTGCCCGCGGTTTCACCCGCATAGCTTTTGTTTTTGTAGGAATATCGGAAAGGTTTATATACTAAAACCTTCCTCAAGAATCTGTCTATCTATTAAAAAAAAACCGCATCAAAAACTGTTGAGTAGTTTTAAAGATTTAAGCATACATAGGGACATAGGGACACAGGAACATAGAGACATAGGGACATAGGGATATAGGGACATCACTACACAGGGATATCAATACATAGTATAAAACAAAGTCGCTTTCTCTGTATGTCCCTATGTATGCTTAAATCTTTAAAACTACGAAACAGATTTTAATCTGGTTTTTTTAATAGATAGATTGATTCTTGAAGAAGGTTTTAGTATACGTATAATAGTATACGTATCTCCGATATTCCCCGGGAACAATATAGATTTAAGAATATTACGAAAATTTAACCACTCTCTGTGATTTTCTGGTTAACCGTATTAAGATCGCCATTTGTACCCTATACATTCTGTATGTGGTTCAATAACGATAGATAAATAAATATATAGCAAAACAAGCGAATGAATCTTCTGATGGAAAGAAAAACTATCGCATATAAAAAACAAAGATGTTAATAGTATGTTATAATGTCACAGAAGGCACCCTTAGGGTGGTCCTTGACTCCACAGAACTTAAGCACTTTGGTTGAATCCAGTTGAGGACTCTATTCGTCTGAAAGTCCGGTTTCACAGTAAAGATCATTAGATCAACTGGCTAAAATCATTTTGAAAAAAGTACACATTTTGTTCATACTTAAAAAGAAATTAGAAATACTTTATTTAATAAAACTTTTTACAGGTTATTTTGACGCGTCAAAATTTTTTTTCAAACTACTACTGAACCGGAAACGCGGCCACACACAGAAGATCCGGCGGAAGAAACACAGCAGTCTTATCTTTTTTCATATATAATATTTAATTGGTAAGTTATTTTTTATTTATCTATTTACTGGCTTACACAACTACCATTACAGGACATTGCCCAATGCGATAGTGCGGCATTTCTACTAATAAACATTTTTAACACCTAAACAAAGAGAAAGGGTAAACAAAATTCTAAATAATACAAATAAAAACCTACAAACCAAACATTATAGCGAAAAAAAGGACGTTAAAAACAGTCAAAATTAACAGTAACTAACGACATATAATATAACTTTCATTAATTATTCATTCCAATTGCAATTAAAAATATATATTTTTTTGCAATTGCAAAAAATTGCAATTAAAAATATTCCCCATGTTGGTTCCGGGTTCCTTTGAAGAATAGACTAACTGCCGTTCTGCCAGGCAGGTCGTAAAAGGCGACCGATTGGCTATGCAAGTCACTACCATCGTGGCTACTAGGTGGTAGAGTTCTGCATTGTCTCACCCGGGTCTGGTACCATCACCTTACCAATTTCTGCTGCAATAGCGTCCAGTGTTTATCACTTTCGTACTCCGGTTTGGAGGGTAAGGTAGCCGGTAAACTTATGCATGTGCCATTAGACCTCGCCACAAGATAGCAACGCACCATTAACACCTTTGGTGTCTATAGGCGATGGCTGACTCTTTCCATCAGGAGACCCATCAGCTTGTTTACTATCTTATGATATAAAAAAAAAAAAATCTATTCTGTCCTGGACCAAATGTATGCTCGAGTCATTGGTGTTTGTGCCATTAAACTAATTAAATTGTTACAGTAATAAATAAGATTGCCGATATGAGGAGCAGTTCATCTAATGCTTTCCTATCATCTAGGTATTCAGATATTTTATAGGATCATTTTTTACACAATTTTGTTTTAACACATTTTTTGAATTTGTTGACTGATACCACTCTAATGACATCAGGCAGCTTATTGTAGAAGCGTATACTTAGTCCCATAAAAGAGTTCTTTATTCTGTGGAGACGAGACAAACGCATAGTAAGATTGTTTTTGTCCCTTTTGTTTAGGAAGTGAATATCACTGTTCCTTTTAAATAAACAATCTTTAAATAATCCAGTTAAGTATACTCCTCTAATAAATAGTTACGTTATCGCAAATAAATCAGCTATAGGGGTTTGCAAACGTGAAGGGATCATACGTCCGCTGAGTTTTTCCTTTCGGATCTTCTCAGTGTGTAGCGTTCCGATCCGGTAGTAATTCTAAAATAATTGATTCAACATTTTTAAACGTAAAATAATATGTAATGATATTTTATAAATATTTGCACACCATATCACAGTAAATTATGTTGGTAACTTTTAATCAATATTTAATAACTTGTACTAGCTGACCCGCGCAGCTTCGCCCGCGAGTATGTCATCGAAATAGATTTTAATACAAATTTCACGCCCTATTTTAGCCCTTCAGGGGCTGATTTTTGATAAAAATAATTAGCCTATGTTTGACCCCGGATTTTCAACTATTTCCATGTTAAATTTCATGAAAATCGGCAACAGACAGACAGACTTTCGCATTTATAATATTATAGTATGGATTTGTAAGCGATGGTTTCTTTTGCTATTAGGAGAACCATCTACTTGTTTATTATCAAATGATATAAGAAAAATCACATAGATTTGTGATTGATACAATTTTAAAGACCTTAAAGTACCTTATTTCTACATACCATTTAAGGAAGAAATAGTAAAACAGTTCAAATAATGTTTGGATATTTGATTTTTGCGAACCCAAGCCAAATGTTGGTCCCGGCCTCCTTTGTAGAATAGGCCAACTGCCGTTCTGCCAGGCAGGTCGTAAAAGGCGACCGAATGGCTATCGAGTCACTACCATCGTGGCTACTAGGTGGTAGAGTTCTGCATTGTCTCGCCCGGGTCAGGTACCACCGCCTTGCCTATTCCTGCCGCAATAGCGTCAGTGCTTGTCGCTGTCGTGTTCCGGTTTGGAGGGTAGGGTGGCCGGTGAACTTATGCATGTGGCATTAGACCTCGCCACAAGATAGCAACGCACCATTAACATCTTTGGTGTCTATAGGCGATGGTTGACTCTTTCCATCAGGAGACTCATCTGCTTGTTTGCTATCTTATGATATAAAAAAAAAAAAAAAAAAATGAAATAAAAAATATTTCAAATGGAATTTAATAGAATTTCACTCTGTGCTTAAAATTTGCACATGCGATGAAACCTAATAATATAAAAGATTCGTTCGAAATCCGCCTGAAGAGTAACGGATACGGATCTTTCTTCTGCCTCAGATATCCGCGGATACATCCATCACATCACCACTTGTAAGATCCAAATTCTTGCAAATAAATATTTTCATTTCAAAACAACATATTTTCATTTAATTTCATCACTTTGTATTAGTCCAAGCCCCCTTTGAAGAACGCACTTCTATCTATATTTACTAGGCAGTTTTGACGTGGATAACCCTTGAATACCCTTGAATAAGATAACCGATTCCCGACAGGGACAAACATTTGTGTGATGAGCATAGATGTTTGTATTTCTTGGTCTGGGTGTTTATTTAATATATTCTAGTATTTATAGATGTATTAGTCGCCTCTGTGGTTTAGTGGTCCAGCGTTGGCGTTGACCACATGACGTCCCGGGTTCAATTCCCAGGTCGGGCACATAAAAAAGTGTTTTTTCAGTTTTCTGAGAAACACAAAGTTGCCCGGGATTGGAAAGTTCCTTGTTGGCGATAGGCTTGCCACCTATCACATTGTGGGACCAAGTGTCTTCGGCTAATCGTGGGTGCACTTGTTGTACCTCTGCCTACCCCTTCGGGGATATGGGCGGGAAGATACTATATATGTATTTCTATGTATTACTATCGTTAACTAACACCCACAACACAAGAAAATAATTTGCTTACTTTGGGGTTAGATCGATTTGTGTAATTTGTCCAGCGATGTTATTATTATTATAATAATACTTAGTAATTTAATGTTCTAAAAGATGTATATTTTTTCAAAATAATGATCGGGTTTTCGTCTTTCGAATGGCATCGATAGATTAAAATTGACTAAGAAATGTAAAAAAGACTTTTTGAAGAAATATAAATACATTTTTTTAAATGTAGTGACTTAAAAAAAAAGATTGGCTAAACGCGAAATGATTGGCTAAACGGGAATGCAGTAGAGTTCTCCAACGTCTCGCCCAGTTTCGATATCGTTTTATCTGTTATCGTTGCAATAGAGCTTGTGTTCCGACTTGTAGGGTAAGGTAGTCCGGCAAACTTATACATTACCATTCCGCTATACGGGTAACAATGCACCATTTATATCTCTTGTGTTTATAGGCTTTGATTATCACTTTTCATCAGGAAAGCCATCGACTTATTTTATCCCTTACTAAAAAAAATATCTTCCGAGAAATTGGAAAATATATATACAGAAATAAGGTGAATTTATACATTTGTAGTAGAGTAAAAGAGTATCTAACAATAATGTACTTAGCTTACTCTACAAAGAAATCTGCGTGAGATTATTCATTTATTTATGTCACAAAAAAAAATTCAGGCTGCATAAGTATCAGTCTAAAGTATGAAGTTAGAACTCTCGTGCATGGACATTTTACATAATATTGTTGTGACTTTAAAGTACAAAATCTCTATCTGCCTATCTCTTGAAGAATTTGGCGTGAGGGGATGAACGTGTTTAGTAATGAAATTAAAGTTTCCTTGCATCTTATTAATATTGATTTTTGACATAATTAATAGTTCTGCTACTTGCACATAGATGGCGCTAGTAGTACGTTATATTATTACAGCTCTGCATGCTGTAGATTTTCTACTATTCCAAGAGGGGATTTAGAATTTAGTCAAGCGCGTCAAAATAACATGGAGGTTACCTCGCATACATAACATCAGCTTATTCACGTTCAAAAATAAATACGATGTTTTCTTTGAAACATTATTACCAGTTCGTTTACGTTACGTTGATGCGCTTCAGTGTTTTATGTCACAGTTTTCTTTTCACATTTTTGTTTATCTGTAGACTTTCCCACCATTGTGGTGAAGAACAGCATATAACGTTTTTTTCCTATCATATAATCTACAAAATCTTACAGGTCTCCACGACGTCCGAGTAAATTCCCATTTAGCACCTTTGCCCCCTACTATTAAGTCTGAGATGTGAAAGTTTGAATGTTCGGATATTTAGATGTATATCAGTTAAAAAAAGTATCTTCACGCCCATATCCGCGAAGGGGTAGGCAGAGGTACAACAAGTGCACCCACGATTAGCCGAAGATACTTGGTCCCACAAATGTGATAGCTGGCAAGCCTATCGCCAACCGGGCACTTTCCAATCCCGGGCAACTTTGTGTTTCTCAGAAAACTGAAAAAACACTTTTTTTTATGTGCTCGACCCGGGAATCAAACCCGGGACCTCATGTGGTATGTATATATATATATATATATATATATAGCGTTAGCGTTGACCACATGAGGTCCCGGGCCACCCCGGGTCAGGGAATCAAACCCGGGACTTCATGTGGTCAACGCTAACGCTGGACCACTAGACTACAGATGCGACTATATATATATATATATATATATATATATATATATATATATATATATATATATATATATATATATATATATATATATATATATATATATATATACATATACATATATATATATAATATATATATATATATACACATATAATTATGTAATATATATATATATATATATATATATATATATATAAATATATGTAAGTTAGTAAATTGAAAATGGCAAAGTAGACGTTACTTTTATATAGGTAAGTAATGGAATCACATACTTTCGGTCAGGGCTTGTTAACCGGTTAATTTTTAAACCTAAATCAGCGCTAGTACAAGAGGGTTTTGAAAAGGTTTGGTTTTACCTTAACCTCGAAAATACCGGTTCCCTTATCGAGCAAAATTAAAAGGGTTTTGAATTAATAAACCGGTTTATGGAGGTTTTTTAAAAACATTTCATTGATGTTCGCCGCTCCCAAATCTTGCCCACACTGTAAGTGACGTACAATTCCACGGTTTTAGCTTAAACCGGTATATATACGTTTATGAGGCGCTCTCACCTCAGTTATGCCCAGAGCGAAACCACGAAATATCTCTATTAACCGGTATTTCTTAAACCGGTTTCATATACATATACAAAATTTAAACGCAATGAATTTTGAAGATTCGACTTCCAACCTCCTGTATCTCTGAAACGTTAAATCCGATTTGTACCAAATTAAAATGGGACCAAACATAATATTTACCCTCTCTAATAAAAAAATATTTCCAAATCCGATAGTAAAATAACTAAGTTTTAAGGAAACAAACATAAGAATACAACCGAAATCGAAACCTTTGTTAGAAAGTCGGTTGAATTTTACTTAAATTATTAATTAGTTAAAAATTAATCCTTTTTTATATCATAAGATAGTAAACAAGGAGATGGCTTTTCTGATGGAAAGAGACAACACAAGTGTGGCGCGATCGTAATTCCACATACATAAATTTACCGGCTACCTTACCTTGCAAACTGGAACAGGACAGTGACATTGGTACTATTGCAGTAGGAATAGGTTAGGCGGCTGTATCAAAACACGGGCAATAGGTTGCAGAAATCTACCACTTTGTAGTCACGATGGTAGTCACAAATATAGCAAATTGTTTGGATTTCACGAATTTCCTGACAGAATTGCAGATGGTCTATTCTTCGAGGGGCCTGGGCAAGAGAGAAAAGTTGGTTAATTTTACAAAACGGGCAAGCGTTGGTGTATGAACATAAATGTTTGTATTCTTGTTTCTAGGCGCCTTCTTTGGTGTCTAAAGGTGGTCGTTGTCACTTTCTGTCAGGGAAGCCATCTGCTTAGTGCTTTGTTATCCTATTAAGAAAAATATCAAACCTATCGAAAAATAAGGCAAATATTCACTGTCAGACAAGTTACGTTTCATAGATAAAACAAAACTAAAACAAAATTGTCTGTAAAGTCGATTAACGGACGATAACTTTACGTGATGATGTCATGAGAAAACAAGATTGTGCCTCTCTATCACTTGTTCCTCGCTCTCGCTTGCACGCTCGGTTCAGACGGAACGTGACAATCGGTCATGCATTTTCGGGCGTGCAACGATTAATATGACGTTATCACTTCCAAAACTGAAAAACCTAATAAAAGCCGAAATTTTTCTACCTTGAACCGAAAAACTTATTAAGCGAGAATTTTTTGTCCTAGGTATCAAATCCAGAACCTCATTTGTCTATACCAAAGTTATTGCAGCTAGTGTATTGATACGGCAATGAAAATTTATCATCCACTTGTCTATATATCGTAAGACGGTCTTAAATTAAATTGATTTGGTTTGTCATGATGCACCCCTTTTCCTGTACTAGAGGTCAATTGAAACACACCCAAAATATAACCTTAAACTAAACGCAAAAAGTTAAAAATCCCTTGAACCCAAGTCACCTATTTCCTAAATCATGATTGAAAATGTCATAAGAATCTATAATATTGATGAGAGATTTTAAAATTTATGCCGATGTAAATAAAATTTATTTTTGTTTGACGGAATACGAAGTGCAGTAAACTTAAAAGGAAGCCCCAATTACAGGCAATTCTCTTGAATTAGACAAGCTATTAGATTTTTGGTAACCTCTGGGATGATGTACCAGCAAAGGGCATATGGAGATATCTTCCTGTCTAATCCTGCCGAGAATTTTAGAATCTGTCATCAAAAGCATATCTAAAATTCGTAAATACATTATCCATCGTGTTGTTGTCCAATATCCTCTAGTGAGCACTTAGCTTGTCCCTACAACTGGTGAAGTTGTGAACGCTCTTAAAGCCAGCAGTAATTAAGATATTCCGAAAAAAACACTAAGGATTGCTTGAATTATTAAATTGTAAAAAAAGGTATTTTCACGTCTGTTATCTTCGAAGAGGTAGGCAGAGGTACAACCAGTGCACCCACGATTAGCTGAAGATCAATCCCACAATGTGATAGGTGGTAAGCCTATCGCCAACCGGGCAATTATTCAATCCCGATCAACATTGTTTTCATCAGAAAACTGAAAAAACACATTTTTAATTGTCCAACCAGGGAATCGAACATGGGGCTTCATGTAGTTAATATCGACATTGGACCACTAGGCCACAGATACGATTTCACTGTAGTTTTATTTATCTAACACAATCCATCCATATTAATATTATAAAATCGAAAGTATGTCTGCTGTCTGTCCGTTACGCTTTTGCGGCTAAACCGCTAAACCGATTTTTATGAAAATTGGCATGTATATAGTTGAAGATCCGGGGTCAAACATAAGCTAACTTTTTTTTCAAAAATCAGTCCCTGGAGGGCCGAAATAGGGGATGAAATTTTTATTAAAAGCTATTTGGACGATTTATTAATATACTCGCGGGCGAAGCTGCGCGGGTCAGCTAGTCATATTCTAAAGGTAGATTTTGACTAATTTTTATTAGGTACACCACCAGTGCGAAGCAGGGCTAGCCACTTTATCCAGTGTTTCGAAGATGCAGCAGTGGTTTTCCTTACACTGATATTAATGATCTTTTAGATGAGCTTTAGTTTGTTTGGTGGGCTGATCGTACTATGTACCTAGGTATGAGGCGTCACTTTATAATGTTAAATGCACTTTATAATAAATATAGCCACTGATAAGGCCAGTCAATGGGACATGCAGCACTGCATTTTCGTATAGTCCTATTCGAAATTCGGTAGTTTTATCGTACTAGGAATTGAATTTATTTCCATTTTTTTTATTATTTTTAAAAGTGCCACTAGGTTTTTTGCATTGCAGCATAGCCATTTCGTATTCCCTAATTAACGATGAATCTAACTATGCATATTTCATCCGGTAGTCTTATGGGACTAGGTTTTGTGTCGTGGGCTCTTAGACCATATTACTTACAAAAAGGATAGAAACGAATCGATGTATCGATTGCTATGTTACCGCAAAAAGATTAGTGTACAACTCTATTTGTGGAAGTAGATTATAAATCTTAAAAGCCGATATTTGTAACAGATGTGGAATTATTGCCAAATGTAGAGTCAAAAACACTTCACTCGATACGTCTCGTTTTCAAGTCGATACTTCAATCTCTATACATTGGCTGTACATTGAAGTTCGGATAGACCTCACTTAATTTAGTTTTAAATTAAACCTTAAAACCAGAGAATAAAGTTCATATCGACATTTCTACATAACATAGCAAGTGCCCTTATGCGTTAGCGATTAAAAGCGCTTTAATAGTTTATGAATAGACTTGACAGGATTGACTTCAAGCATCTACTTGTTGATTTCAATTGTATCAATACATTATAACCAACTTAAAATGGAGAAAAGAGAATTATTTGATTTCACTAATAAAAAATTGGCTTTACATTGTTTATTATGTAGTTATTTAATATTTATGTTGATCTTCAACTTTAATAGTTTATGAACAGATTTGACAGGATTGAGTTCAGTATCTACTTATTGATTTCAATTGTATCAGTACATTTTAACCAACTTAAAATAAAGAAAAGAGAATTACAGTACCCGGCGATAAATATTGCACATCGACCTTTGGAAAGAGACAATCGGCTAATTTCGGCTTCGTAGAGCGTTATCTCTGTCGCACAAAATACAAACAGTCCGGTACCTATTAGGAGCTGTTAAAACAAGTGATTTGCTTCTTTTGATATTTTTATTCTTTGTATAAAATACACTAATTTTTCTATAAGTGATGGCTTTAGGTTTGGGTAAAATAAAATAAAAAAACATTTTTACATTATGTTTACGTATTTAATTATTTTGGAACATTACAGCTTTAGTGTACATAATAAACACCATTATACCTATTGCTAAAATGAGACATTGCAATAAAAATAATAATAATTCTAATTCTCAATTACTTCCATTTCACTATCTGTGCTCTCAAAGAGGTCAATATCACTGTCACTATCAGCCGTATTTATTACTAATCTATCAGTGTAATTGTCTAAACTGTGTTGAATGCTTCTATATTCATTCTCACATTTGATTGCATGATCGCAAACCTTTTTCCACTCTTCAGCGCCGATCATGTTTACTTTTTCAGTCAATAATGTTTTTACTGTAGTTAAGTTCATACCCACATTTCTAGAGGCTACATAGCCTTTCAGTTGAGACCATATATTTTCAATTGGATTAAAATCCGGATGATATGGTGGCAATCGCAACACAGTGTGCCCATGTTCGGCAAGTATTTTGTCCACAGAAAACTCTGTATACCTCTCCTTGTGCTGACATATAATAGCGTAAATCTGGGTTTTTGTTAATTTTGGATCAACTGGAATTTCATGTCTGTTTAACCAGTTGATCATTTCCCGTTTAATGGTGTTTGAGTTGGGGGGTCTCTCAACATACTTGTTGTGATAGGGTGCGTTGTCGATAACTATAATTGTCGATAACTATTAATCCAATTGAAAATATATGGTCTCAACTGAAAGGCTATGTAGCCTCTAGAAATGTGAGTATGAACTTAACTACAGTAAAAACATCATTGACTGAAAAAGTAAACATGATCGGCGCTGAAGAGTGGAAAAAGGTTTGCGATCATGCAATCAAATGTGAGAATGAATATAGAAGCATTCAACACAGTTTAGACAATTACACTGATAGATTAGTAATAAATACGGCTGATAGTGACAGTGATATTGACCTCTTTGAGAGCACAGATAGTGAAATGGAAGTAATTGAGAATTAGAATTATTATTATTTTTATTGCAATGTCTCATTTTAGCAATAGGTATAATGGTGTTTATTATGTACACTAAAGCTGTAATGTTCCAAAATAATTAAATACGTAAACATAATGTAAAAATGTCTTTTTATTTTATTTTACCCCAACCTAAAGCCATCACTTATAGAAAAATTAGTGTATTTTATACAAAGAATAAAAATATCAAAAGAAGCAAATCACTTGTTTTAACAGCTCCTAATAGGTACCGGACTGTTTGTATTTTGTGCGACAGAGATAACGCTCTACGAAGCCGAAATTAGCCGATTGTCTCTTTCCAAAGGTCGATGTGCAATATTTATCGCCGGGTACTGTATTTGATTTAACTAATAAAAAGTTGGCTTTATATTAGTTACAATGTAGTTGTTTAATATTTATGTTGATCTTCAACTTTAATAGTTTATGAACAGACATGACAGGATTGATTTCAAGTATCTACTTGTTGACTTCAATTGTATCAATACATTTTAACCAACTTAACATAGAGAAAAGAGAATTATTTGTTTTCCCTGATAAAAAATTGGCTTTACATTGCTTATTACAAAGTTGTTTAATATTTATAATGGTTTTTATGTTAGTCTAGCCTAGCCACCTTTGATGCTATTCTGCCAAGCAATTTATTAAATGCGAATGATTGACTAAGCATTAAATACATATATACATACATATAATGATGCCAGATTTTTCACGGGGTATGTAGAGGGAACCGTGAGCCATATATCACAATCTTTTCTGATTTGTCTAGCTGTCTCCACATTCATTCAAAAACGCTCTCTTCATACGAAAGCGCCGGTTACGAAGACTTTTGACACCACCTTTGGACAGTACTCGATCAATCAAGTAATTCTAAAAAATCGATATAGAGTTTTCAATGTAATATTATATAATAATAATTTTTAAATATTTGTACACCATATAATGGTAGAATATTTTGGTAACTTAATTAATTTTTAACAACTTGTAACACCCATATTCTTGCAAATAAATAATTACTTTCTTTCTTTCTTTCATATCTGATCGTCGTAAATCTGTTTTGGTCTCACCCACGACGCGCGGATCGCGCCCAACTCGGGACGATAGAGTCTTTCTCGTCGAGACATTAATTTTTATATTATGATAAAATAGCAAACAAGCAGATGGCTCTCCTGATAGAAAGAGAAATCACCGCCTACATACATCAAAGATGTTAATGGTGCTTTGCTATCCGTGTGGCGGGGTGGCAATGCCACATTCATTAGTCTACCGGCTACCTCACCCTCAACACCCCAACATGACAATGACAAGCACTGACGCTATTGCGGCAGGAACAGGTAAGGCGGTGGTACCAAATATTCATATGAGTCGTTGCGGAAATTTACCACCTAGTAGTTACGATAGTAGTGATACGTATAGCCAATCGGTTGTCTTTTACGATCTGCCTGGCAGAACGGCAATTGGCCTGTTCTTCAAAGAAGCACGGACTATCACGGGGGATAACGAAAGAAGACGAGAATGTCACAACTCCGCACTCCATCTGTAGTCCAAACTCCGCTGAGGTCCTGTCTCGTAGGAGACAGCCGTTAGCGCACACTTAGCGCAGGTATCAGTAACCCAAATTTTAACATAAGCTCTGTCTAAGCACTATATTCGCCTTAAAAGTGCAGTGTCACAGCCATGAAGCAGGCGCGTGCGCTCCTTGTAGGCAGAAAAGCAGTGCTTTACTTGCCATGCACAGATATTTTAATAAAACGTTCGTACGTTTTAGATGATTTTAATTAATATTAAGTAAATGAATAAAATGTGTCATAATCATGTGCACGCCGCTGAAATCTATAAAAGAAAAAGTTTTTGTGGCCGAGTACTCCGTCGCATACTCAGTAGCATAATCCTGTGCACGCCGCTGCCATGAAGGTATATTACATATTCTGGAGACAACACTTGTAATACCTACTTGAAACACAATTTTAAATACTGCTGTCATCTTCTGAGGTCTCACCCTCTCTTTCTAACACAGCTGTATAATAAGAGATGGGGAGACCTCAGAGAGTGAGATATAACGTAGGTATTTGTTTCAAGTGATTACGAGTGCTAGGCTCCACACCTACACCTAATACTTCATGGTCACAGCTACAATTAGCAAGGTCAAAAAATCTTTCTGTCTATAGACAAAGGTTGTCCTTGTGGCGCCGCTGGTCCGTACCGTGGAAGGGTCGATGTGATGGAACCAGCGGGCCAGCTTCTTGTCAGGTGACGTCATAACTGTGGAGATTGATGACGTCACACAAGGACAAGGAAGAGGAAAAGGAAGATCTTCCCAGCCAGACAAGGTGTACTGCCTGGGGACCGAAGTCCATTTGAGAAGCGTTGAAATTTGTATATAGTGTTACAAGATCAATTTTTAAATTAATTTAAATTACAGGATTAAAATAAATTTAAATTACAGAACTTTATCTTGAATTTCATTTTTTCCATTTGGTATTGATTTTTGTCCATTTTTCATTATTTTTTCTTGTAATGTTTGTGATTGCTTGAGCCGCTACATCCTTTTTCATGAGAAGAGCCGTCTGCTTAATGGGTATCGTAATTATAATAAATTATAATTAAATAATATAAACCAATTTTGTCATTTTTAACCGATTCTCCAAACAGAGGAGGTGATCAATTCGATTGTATGCTTGTTTTTCTGATCTCAGAACTCGGTCATTTATGAACCAATTTTGAAAATCATTTTTCCGCAACCGCCCCATTGGTCGAGTGGTTAGTGTACCTAACTACGCAATTGACGGGGCTCGGGTTCGATCCCCGAAGGGGACAAGCGTTTATGTGATGAGCATAAATGTTTGTATTTCCGGGTTTATGTGTTTGTTAAATATATTCTAGTATTTATATATGTATTTCTATTTATAAGTTTCGTTGACTAACACCCATAACACTAGCAAATAATTTTCTTACTTTGGGGTTAGATCGATAAGTATAATTTGTCTCACGGGACAAATTATACTTATCGATATTGGAACGAAGTTCCTTCCAGACCGAACTGAAAAAAATGTGATAGTAAAACCGTAAGAAAAATGCGTGGAATAAAAGCGTTAAATGAGACGTGCGCAGGCGCGACAGTCGCGTACACAAGCGAGTAGTGCCGTTTAGCCGAATGAAGTTCGTTCCTACCTGGTGTCCCGCAACACCACATCATTTTTTTTATTATTTATTTATTTATTTTTTCGTTTGAGAGGGTATAAACTTTGAAGAGTACGCTGCGGAATTCCGCAGTGCACTCTCCAAAGTTTATAATACTCTTTATTATATTATACCTTTTGTTGCATGACTTATTTCCGCCATCCCCGTTTTTATATCGATCGTCGAAGCGCACAGATTCTAGGCATCGCCATATTGTGGACGTTCCACGTACCCGGATAAAGCGGTTCGACTCAACATTCTTCATTCGAACCGCAAGGGATTGGAACATGCTTCCTGGTCTGTGTTCCCTGACGAGTACAATCTGGGGATTTTCAAGAGAAGAGTGAACAGGTACCTTCTAGAGAAGCGCATTTCATCTTAAGCCACATCATAGCTTACCATCAGTCGAATTCATGGTCAAGCGCTTCCCTATCGATACTTAAAAAAAACAGTAGCAGTCGTGGGACTGCCGATAGAAGTGAAAACGGAACTATTAAGTTGAGAGTAATTAAAACTATATAACTATATAAAGCGTCCAACGCGCACATAATACAGTCAGAAATAGTCGATGTATTAGTGTATACGTGTACACAGGCTACTGCGCGTGCGCTAGTCTGGCTCTCCATAGCTATATTACTATATTATATTAGATATACTATTATCATTAGCATGTCGGTGACGCGAACCGAGGATTTTACCCTCTACCAAAACGCTCAACGCGCCTAAAGAAGTTTTCAGTTCAAAAAACTTCCGTGTATTTCCATTTAAATTCCATGAAAATCTGATACAGGGTTCTGTACATACAAAAAATAAGTAGGTTACTGCAGTTTTAGTGCGATTAAAAAATTATATTATTTTTATATGAAATATCGACCGTGATAAAACGATATTCATATTGTATACGGTATAATACCGTCGACAAAGTCTCAAAGCCATTTTTTGTAACGGAAGTAAAGGTATCCTATTCTGCGGTAACATGATATGTAATAGCCCCCATCTATTCAATGTAGCTGCTTTACAATGCAGTTTTTTACATCGGCCTTTAGTAGACATGTAAAATTTCACTGTAAAATCACAAATATTTTTTATAGTAAACATGACTACTATGAGACTGTTTACGGCGTATGTTATAAAATTAAGACTAGTATAAGCTAACGACTTGTTTTGCTTTATATTGGTTAGGGCGAGACGAGTACAATCTGGAGATCTTCAAGAGAAGAGTGAACAGGTACTTTCTAGGGAAGCGCGTTCCATCTTAGGCCTCATCTTAGCTTACCATCAGGCGAGATCGAGGTCAAGCGCTTACCTATCGATAATAAAAAAAAGGGCCTATTAAAGGGGGGCCTTTGTAGAATATATACTAGATTGTAGCATCAGTAATAACCTAAATTGTCAAATTTAACCCCTCATTGTTTTTTTAGTCATAAAGAAACAATCTGATGATAAATTGGCTTCAGGGGCGTAGCTACCGTCGTATCAATTATACGGGGCCTCCAACCACGGGGGCCCCAACGTGCGTAAGCACAAATAAATAAAAACTTCCCAAAGGCCAAAAGTCAAAAAAGCAATTTAAAAAAAAGAGGTAAGTGTATATTTTATTTGAATAGTTTGTAAAAATTTTGAAAAAAGTGACCGATAAATAATTATAATGAATAAATATTTCTTTTAATTTTATACAAACATTTTTTTCTTTTGTAAGAAATCTCTACCCTTTATAAGGGCCCAAATAAATTTTTATACGGAGCCCCGCTAAAGCACGCTATGCCACTGATGGGCTCTCCTGATGGAAAGAAATAACCATAGCCTTTAGACATCAAAGATGTTAATTGTAAACTCTACCATCTAGTAGCCACGATGGCAGTGACTTGTAAAGCCAATTATTAGCTTCTTACAAACTGCCTGGTGGAAGGGCAGATGATCTAATCTTCAAACCGGGCGCGGACCACCACAGGGGAAATACTTGCTGGTAGAGTTCTTTAACGTCGTGCTGGGGTGTGGTATAATAATAATAAATAAATAAATATTCAAGGGACAAATTACACTAACTGAACTAACCCCAAAGTAAGCAAATTATTTGCTTGTGTTATGGGTGTTAGTCAACGATACTAATACATAGAAATACATATATAAATACAAGAATATATTTAATATACATACACCCAAACCCGGAAATACAAACATTTATGTTCATCACACAAATGCTTGTCCCCGTCGGGGATCGAACCTGAGCCCCGTCGATCGCGTAGTCAGGATCGCTAACCACTCGACCAAGTGTATTATCTTTTTATACTACAACGACATTAGTGTTTTTCACAGCAATAGATTAGTTTGAAAGGTAGGTATTAGTTTTAAAGGTGTAAGAGATTTTCCAATAAACATATTAAAATTAATTAGAATCGCACAATTAATATGTTTGGTGTCTATAGGATACTAGGCGGTAGAGCCCCACAACTTCTCGCCCGGGTCTGTTACTCGACACTCAATTATTTATTGAGTTATATGTTACAATTATGACATTTGGTGTTAAAATAATTAAAGTGGTGAAAATATATACTTTTTATGACTTTTAAGAGTATTGCAATGTGGGACTGGATTGAAAGGATTGGATTAGACATATTTTTCGAAAACATAAGCTTTAACTGGGTAATTTTTTATTTTTTTGGTGAAGTAGTTAAAGAGATCGAACCACTTCAGGAAAAAACACCTTTTAGAAATAATATAATGTTATGGATGGATGGCTGTTTGTTAATCAATCATGCAAAAATAGCTGAAACAATTTGGCACAGATGTAGATGATGACACGAAATAGCACGTAGTTGCTTTCATCCCGAATAAATATATCGTTCCCGCGGGATTCACCAATAACTTTTATAATGCAGTGAGCTTTAGCTTCTGTTCTGTTCTATACTTCTTCACCATTTAAACTATAACACACATATATAAAAAAAATGTATAAGAGGTCTATAGAAAGTTCGCCTCTAAAGCTACGTATGTTAATAAATGCTTATACAGTATATTATTATTGTAATACCACAGAATAATAACGTTATTTCTCTTAGGTGCCCCATTAATAATAATAATAATAATTCTTTATTGCCAGATATTAATAATAATAATAATTCATTATAGCCCGACAATAATATTGCACAATATTACGTATTGTGCAATATTATTGACCGTTTAGTGTTAATATTAAAGATTGCACAAAGATTGAACGAAAGTTTGAGCGGGTTTAATTTTTATTGTGCAATTTTGTTTCTTGGACTGTGTAGGCTTAATATTGCACAATATTTTTCATTTCAGAGTTTAGAGCGGTCGCGTTCGGTCAGTCACGGTGTTTAATGTGTAGTCTAATCGTAAATTTAAGCAAAATGGCGAGCAAGAATGCTATAAAAGATAAAGAACTAGAGTTTTTACTCGAGTGTACAGAATTGTATAGAGATTTATTTAACAAAATCACCAGCATGGTTGCCGCCAAAACTTCGTTGTCAGATATGTTGATTGCACGAAAATATTGATCAGACTGCTTTGTCCATTTTATTGAGTGAATTTATTGAACGTTTGGAATCAAAGTGGTATTCAATATTATTGCACAGTAAAAGTATTATTGTAGGTCTATGGGGCGCCTAAGACAGTGTAATAACTTGTTCTGAAATATAAATTATATCATGGATACTTTTTAATTATAATTCACAAAAAGCCTTCAAAGAATTAATCTTTGAAGGTTTTTTGTGAATTATTAATAAAAAGTAAAATTACTTAAATTTACAATTACTATATATTATTTTAAGGACGTTTTTGTGTATCTGTTCATCATAAAGATTATTTGATTTTAACAACTTAAAAATTATAAAACGAAAAACGTTTGTTTACAATAACAAAACAAAATATTTATTGTCACTCGTTCACAGATTAAATAGATGACGTTTGTTTTTTTTTGTTTTTTACGACGATACTAAGAGTAGCAGGTTTATACAGCTTTCTGTGTTGTATGTTTCGACTATATTAATAAATACTTTCCAATTTGCTGCATTTTATACAATAGCTTATTTAACATTTTGCGTCTTACCTACCCGACATATTTCTAACATGTCTGGTTGGACATAAATAAAAGTCTGTTAACTTAATAGCAGAAAAGAAAAATCTTTGCTTGATATAGAAATAAGAAAAAGCGGTATTTGATTAGTTTCATGCTGAGGTTTCATGACTTCCTAGTACATTACTTTTTTAAATTCACTTGCTACAATAGTGTCCGTTATGGCTTGCACTATATTAATTTGATTTTTTCGGCTGAAAATACACTCATGTATACACACTTGAGGTCTATATCATCAATCTTCTTTCATAATTCGTGTAGTTTTCGCTAAAAGGGGTACGAAAATTTCGCTTCACGTAATAATGTATAGAATTTACATGCATATATCCGCTCTATATTAAATATGATGTAATGGACTGAACAGCGAATGAAGTAACAGGAATGGGTCCATTAAAATATTTGTCAATGTATCTCCAAATCTGTATGGGCTTTTGATAAAATGTTTTAAAAATATTTTTATACAATATGGCGTATGTTAGCCTATTGACAGGCGTGTTCGTACACACTAGGTGATTATTAATACATGTTTATTATATCTATATATGTAAAAATCAATTGCTGTTCGTTAGTCTCGGTAAAATTCGAGAACGGCTGAACCAATTTGGCTAATTTTGGTTTTGAATTAATTGTTGAAGTCTAGGGAAGGTTTAAAAGGTGAGAAAATATAAAAAAAATAAGAGTAGTTAAAAAGACAGAACAACGTTTGCCGGGTCAGCTAGTTTAAAATATATTTATATGTTAAAAGATGTGTATACGCACAGACCATACAAACAAGGGCGGATCCAGGCATCGGTTCAGGGGGTGGTCAGATATTTGAAATTCAGTCATGATAGGCTCTAATCCTTATCTAATCCTAATAAATCCATACCTAGACCCCTACTCAGGGGGTGGGTTATGACCACCACTCTAGATCCGCCCTTGTACACAAATACTTCGACGGGTCCCAAGAACAAAATCGTATCTACAAAATTACCAAATTATTATTATATTACCAGTATGCTTATTTGTGGGAGTACATTGTAGATAAGATGATGTTCACTTGAGTATTTACAAAAATAAAAGACCAATAAATATAAAAAATATACTGTTCTGTAGCTTTATGCGTGTTTAATACGAATTTTATTATAAAACAGATTTCGTCTTATCTCTCCATAAGATTTTGTTCTTGGGACCCGTCGACTTATAGATACGGTGTTGGGTAGAAAATGCGTAGCCGCTCATATGAGCAAATGTATCTAAATGTCAAATGCTTGTAGATATTTCATATCGTAAAAAAAATAGAAATATGCCATATTTTTATTGCGCTTTTTATTCGACATAATAAAATAGCACATATTTCATCATGTCGAATAAAAGGCGCAAAAATTATGTAAAAAAGGACCAAAAAAAAAATAATTTGTCTAGTAGTTTTGCATGATGTGTTGTTAACTTTGGTAGGCGAATTAATAAGTAATTTTTTTCAATTTTGAACATAAGAAAAAATTCCAATTTTTCCCCGTGTTGGTCCCAGGCTCCTTTGAAGAATAGGCCAACTTCCGTTCTTTCAGGCAGGTTGTAAAAGGCGACTGATTGGCTATGCGAGTCACTACCATCGTGGCTACTAGGTGATACAGTTCTGCATTATTTCGTTCGGGTCTCGTACCTCCGCTTTACCTAACCCTGCCGTAATAGCGTCAGTTGTCACTGCGTGTTCTAGTTTGGAGGGTAAGGTAGCCGGTAAACTTATGCATGTAGTATTAGACCTCGCTACAAGATAGCAACGCACTATCAACATCTTTGGTGTCTATATGCGATGGCTTCTCTTTCCATCAGGAGACCCATCTGCTTGTTTGCTATTTTATGATATATAAAAGTTCGATCAAGCAGTTGCCGAGACATACGGGATGTAGTAGAGTCCAAAAATCTAATGTAGTTCATAGTTAGGGCAGAACTCACTAATTTACGTAGATTTTAGGATTTCAACATAAAAAAAAACGAAATGTTTGTCATATTAAAAAATAACCTAATGTGAGCTAACAATGCAGGTAGCTCAAATATACGGTCACCAACAAAAGTGAATAGAGGCAATGTTCACTCAAGCGGTGTAAGTCTATTGTTGTTATCATAATGCTATGGTTTGTAGCGAAAAATCAGCGGGTACCGGCCGTCGAATGGTACACTAGGCGGACAGGCGGAGAGAAAAGTTACAAAGTTTTTATTGGAATAAAATCCTTTATCCCGCGTTTAGTGGATAGGAGTTACACGGGAAAAATATCCGACCGACACTTTTACTACGCCAAATTAATGTAGGGTAGATAGGTAAGGTCAGGTAAGGTGTATATTATACGATAACAAACAAGCAGATGGTTCTCCTGATTTAAAAGGAAACCATTGCCTATAGACAAAAAAAAAGATGTTGTTGGTGCGTTGTTATCCGTGTGGCGGGATGAAATTGTCACATTTAAAAGTATACCGATTAACTAAGGTAAGTTAATCGGTATACGAACCGAAACCACTAAAGACAGACACCAAAGATGTTAATGGTGCGTTACTATCTTGTAGCGAGGTCTAATGCCACATGCATAAGTTAACCGGCTACCTTACCCTCCAAACCCGAACACGACAGTGACAAGCACTGACGCTATTGCGGCAGGAATAGGTAAGGCAGTAGTACTCGGGCAAAACAATGCACAAGTCCACCACCTCGTAGCCACGATGGTAGTGACTCGCATTGCCAATCGGTACATAATAAACACCCAAACCCAGACATACAAACATCTATGCTCATCACACAAATATTTGTCTGTCGAGAATCAAAGCCGAGCCCCTCGATTCGTAGTTACGTTCGCTAATCACTAAATGGGGCAGTCATATTATATATTTTTTTGCTTTTTCTCCTCGCTTGTACATTAATACGCTCTGAACTGATTATGACAGATTTGTATGAAATACACTGAGCACCGCGGACATCCATTGTTACTGTATGGCAAAACCCTTTATATTATTACGCCCTGCTGTTTAGTTATAAATGCGATCATCTTTTATCTAAACTAATATTTGAGTAAATCTCACTATATTTTAAATGCCAATGTTTGTATGTTTCGAATTGTGAAATTTTTGATTTTTCAAGCGCCTTCCCAAAAGGAGGTTGTTTATTCGTCTGTATGTTTTTTATGTTTGTTAGAACTCCGTGTTGGTACCGGGCTTCTTTGAAGAATAGGCCAACTGCCGTTCTGCCAAATAGGTCGTAAAAGGCGACTGAGTGGCTATTGGCGTCACTACCATTTGTGTACCACTAACTACCACACCACAAACTACTTGATTGTCTCGCGCGGGTCTGGTACCACTGCCTTACCTATTCCTGCCGCAATAGCGTCAGTGCTTGTCACTGTCGTGTTCCGGTTTGGAAGGTAAGGTAGCCGGTAAACTTATGCATGTGGCATTAGTCCTCGCCACAAAATAGCAAAGCACCATTAACATCTCTATAGGCGATCGTTGACTCTTTCCATCAGGAGACCGATTTGCTTGTTTGCGATCTTATGATATAAAAAAACCTTAAAACCTTAGAAGTCAGCCATTTATCAACCGATTTTGAAAATTCTTTTTTTTATTTTGAAGGGTTATACTCCACGTGATATCCCGTTTTAATTTGGTGAAGATCTGATTCCGGGTTCCGAAGATATAGAAAATGGGAAGTCGGATGCTGCAGGTATAGTTAGTTATATATAGTATAGCTATAGTTAGTGCAACAAATATTCTATATCAAAGGAGAGAAAACAAGCACATATGCTTTATACACTAAAGTAATTAGAGCAATTACTCGCGACTTCGTTCGCATGATCAAAAATCATTGCTCCCTTTTGTTCACTCGGGTAAAAAGTTGCCTATGTCTTGCTCTATAAAATCAATCTTTCAGTGAAAATTCCTTCAGAATCGGTCCAGCCTGGATAAACAATAACAAGACATACTGACAGAAATTTTAAAAATTCGATTTTGTTTATTTAAGTTTTACAAGAATTTTTGACGGGGCGGCAACTTTATGACTAAGTGCAATCGGATCGAAACGCAGTCTCACACTGAGACAATTCGTTTTTTTTCGAATATAATATTAGTCAATTGCAATAAATATCAGATCAATCATTCATAGATTACCCTGGATAAACAATAACAAGACATACAGACAGAAATTTTAAAACTTCAATTTTTTTATTTAAATTTTACAAGAACTTTTGACGGGGTGATAATTTTATAACTATTATCGGATCGGAACGTGGCCTCACATTGAGAAAATCCGGTTTTTTCGAATACAATTTTAGCCAGTTGCAATAAATATCAAGATCAATCATTCCCAGATTTTTTTGGTTACTAAATAATCTGAAATTACAACAATTTCATTTACAGAAACAATAACCGTCTCTGTGGTTTAGTGGTCCGGTAACGGTGTTTAATTCCCGTGTCGGGCAATTCAAAAATGTGTTTTTTTAATTTTTTTCTACATAAGTGCCTAGTTGACAATAGGCTTGCCATCTATCATATTGTGGGACTTAAGTTCTTTGGTTAATCGAGAGCACACACTGGTTAACCCTCTGCCTATCGCTTCGGTGATATGGGTGTGAAGGTCCATTTTTTTACATAATTATATTTGAATACATTCTTTAATTTATTTATAGGTAATTCTGTTACATCTTTGGCAATCTTATTGTAAAAGCATATACAATGTCCCATAAATTAGTTAGGTACTTATTTTTCAAAGACAAGATGCATGGATGACAACATTGTTTTTGTTTCAGTTTTCCCGATAGGTACTGAGCAAAAAACGCTAGTTGGTAAATAAAATTCGTCTTTTTAGATAATTAAGGTCAATGCAGTTAAGATTAAGAGGAAATCATATTATTTATTATCTCCAAATAAATGTATTTCATCATCATAAAATTATGTATAATGTTTTATACACCTCATTCGTAGAATTCACTTAATATTGTATTTACAAATGCAACCGGAATCATGCTTTTTGGAGTAAAAACTCATTTGAATCGTCGAAACTCGAATCATCCCAATGACTTCTTGCGTTCAACACCTTAAAAGTTTATTAATATTAAAATTAATAAAAAAACGGCCTTGGTTTGGTTTGTTCCGTTTGTGACTATAGCTACATTAGAAAATAAATTGACTTAATTAATTGGTCAGATAAATTACAACAAATTTCAGCAAAGATCAGCTAAATATTATTTTGTTAGTGAGTTTTAACGCTTATAGCACCTACCTGGACGAACAAAAAAATAATAAGTTGTTCAGCTACAATATTATATGCTGGATAATGAAACTTAATTGCTGATAAACTAAAATGTTAATCAAATGAAACTCTTACGTGATTTAAAAAACTTTTGATTAACTATGATAATTTTAAGCCAAATGTGTATTGTAAAAACTATGTTGTAATACTCAACTCATAGTAGTTCGTTTTATTGATTGTATAAAAGTGTATTCTTTAAAATCGTTGTGGTTGTAAAGTCATTGAAACTTAACTGCGTCACGATACATAAGCAAATTCATAAATTTCAGGATTAAGGCGAAGAAATAAAGAGATAGAATACATTACACAGTATTTTACATAAATCTTTTTAATGATTCTAAAACCAGTCAGATATAAACAGTACAACCAAAGAGATTTTACTGCATTTTTTTACAACCGAAATATGAAAAACTCTCTTTTTCTCTCGATTTATTCAATTTATCTTTCTATTTTTTTCTTTCCTACTCCAATGAATAGTTTCATTTCTACCGCTCACGCTTGCTTTTTTTCTTAATGTTTGCACTTCATGTTGAGTTGAAATTGTTTGGCAATTGTAAATTATCTTTACTTGTAACTCCCATATTCTTGCAAATAAATGATCTTTCTTTGGTCTGAATAATAACAAATTATTCAGTTATTATATTATTTGGTCAGTACATTTTACAGCCGTTTTTACATAATTAACCTACAGTAGGTATTATATGGTATGTGAAATTTAAAAACTTACTCATTCGTACTAAATCATCATCATTTTTACAGGCCACAATAACCAAAAAGTTTACTACAAGAAAATAATATTTTATTGTTTCTTAGTATATAGGTACATATTTCTAGTGTGAATTCAAAAATAAAGTTATAACTTTATTTAATAAAGTTATAATGTGGTATTCTGAATTTAATCCATATCGTCCTGAGCCCATGTTGATTAATGGGCCCTATTCGTAAAAACCATATTATTCTCAAAATTTGTTATTTAAACAATTATCGGTAGATATATCGAAATCAATTTTAAAGAAATCTAAACAGTCCGCCAATCCATATGAGAACAAACAAAAATTCATCAAAATCGATTAAATCGATTAGGAAGAGTTCAATAACATATTCTCGAATACAATGATTTATAAACATGTATTTTTTAAATATATATACACATTTAAATATCTTGGTACTGATGTGATATATAATATAAAACCTAACGACTAAAAATGACGATTATAAGATTTTGACAACTCAATGGATCCTCTATGTTTGGATTACTGCTAGAAAGTACCAAGCAGAACAAATCAATATGACGTCGTTTCCCGTTCGAAATTCGAAAATCGATTCCTGCAACATGGCGGACACAAAAAACGCATTTCTGTACATCAAAAGATCCATCAGGAGGAAATTAATGCGTCGGAAACATACAGAAGCCGAAATGTTGGGCGTTTTTTAGTGTAGCATCTTTGGAGGGTTCCGTAGATGATATTGTTACCGACTTTCCAAAAAGGAGATTTTCAATTTGACTGTATTTTTTAAATAATTATTTCTTAGGATAGCAATCAAGCTGTTGGTTCTTCTGATCCAAAGAGATAATTAAAGCCTATAGACACCAAAGATTGCTGTTTATTTGGCAGGAATGGAATAAGTTTAAGGGCTAATTTATTCTCCAAACCGGAACACGACAGTGACAAGCTAGTCCTGTTGCAATAGCGTCGATGTTTGTAACTGTTTTGTTCCGGTTTGGAGGATAAGGAATCCGTAAATTTATGCATGTGGCATTGAGTATGGAAGGTCAAACTTCTTTTTGATTCCATTAAAATTTGGCTGTTTTAGACTGCCTAGTGGTTTAGGGGTTTGCCTATTTGGTTCAGATCATGAGGTGCCGGGTTCAATCTCTGAAACGAGCATAAATGTTATTGTTGTTTTCCATTAAAAAAAAAACAAAATCTCAATAGTAGCTCGGAGTCTGACGGGTGGTCACTCCAGTGCCTCGGATGAACAAGTGTCGAAAATGCCATGAACAAGTGTCGGTCCCTTTCAGGTCGCTAAAGTGCGGCGACGGGATCACCACTCGTTTCGCCAACCGAAAAACCGGTGAATCATGGCTAACCGAAAACTCTATAGTCGTTCGGCTTACACTGCCTACCCCAGAAGAGAACCGGGCGTGATGATACTTAGCGTCATTTTTGAAAGTCCTAATTTGAATAAGGGTTAAATGCCATTTATATCTACTAGTGATAGTTAGTAGTTGGAATAGGGATTAAAAGATGTTAATCCCTGCTAATATTATAAATGCGAATGTAAGTTTGTTTGTTACGCTTTCATGCGAAAACTACCAAATCGATCATCGTGAATTTTTGTACACATATTTTTGGAAGTATTAGAAGTAATAACTCCAAGAATATATTACTAGGTGGTAGAGTTCTGCATTGTCTCGCCCGGGTCTGGTACCACTGGCTTTACCTATTCCTGTCGCAGTAGCGTCAGTGCTTGTCACTGTCGTATTCTGGTTTGGAGGGTAAAATAGCCGCTAAACTTATGCATGTGGCATTAGACCTCGCCACAAGATAGCAACGCACCATTAACATCTTTGGTGTCTATAGGCGATGGTTGACTCTTTCCATCAGGACACCCATCTGCATGTTTGCTATCTTATGATATAAAAAAAATAAAAACATATAGGATACTTTTTATTAAAAAAATCTTAAATGTGAGCAAAGCCGCGGGTAAGAACTAGTGCTACATAAAGTCATAGTTGTACATATTGTGCGTCCAAATGTGTTGCAATGAGCTGCCAACTACCAAATGGGTGATTATTTTGTTTTATATCAGCCAACAAGCAGATTTCTCTCCTTATGGAAAGACGCAATTAGACACCAAAGATCTAATGGTGTGTTGCTTCTCATCCCAGAAGACAAACAAGCATGGGATTATATAAAATATATATGAGATTGATATAAAATATATATGAGATTGATATAAATTATCTATACATATAATAAAATCGTAGGAAAGTCAAAACTGTACATTGAATATTTTTTAAAAGAATACTTGGGGCGTGATCTATAATCGATATCGAAGCCAAAAATATAGTTTTTAGAATTTTTGTCTGTTTGTCTGTTTATCTGTTTGTCTGTATGTATGTCCGGGGTAAACTCAAAAAGTACTGCATGGATTTACTTCAAATTTTGCATGAATATTATTGACAGATCGGGTCAACATATAGGCTACATATTATCGCGCTATCACCTCGCGACCATATTACCACGCGAACGAAGTCGCTGGCAACAGCTGGTATAAAATATATATCAATCTCATATATGTTTTATATAATTTTGTAACATTGTGATATTGTATTTTGTTACCCATAACTCAGGGTAACCTAGTGTGGGGACAATGTATGATATAATTTATTTTGTAAACTACTTTTGGTCAATAAACTATTATTATTATTATTGTAAAAAATTATATTATAAGTATTCTTCCGCCGGATCTTCTCAGTGTGTGGCCGCGTTCCCGATCCGGTAGTAGTTTTAAAAAATGTTGACTTTTTTATATAATAAGATAGCAAACAAGCAGATGGGTCTCCTGATGGAAAGAGTCAACCATCGCCTATAGACGCCAAAGATGTTAATGGTGCGTTGCTAGCTTGTGGCGAGGTCTAATGCCACATGCATAAGTTTACCAGCTACCTTGCCCTCTAAACCGGAACACGATAGCGACAAGCACTGACGCTATTGCGGCAGACCCGGTCGAGTCGATGCAGAACTCTACCACCTAGTGGTCACGATGGTAGTGACGCAAATAGCCACTCAGTCGCCCTTTACGACGTGCCTGGCAGAACGGCAGTTGGCCTATTCTTCAAAGGAGCCCGGGACCAACACGGGGAAAAATAACTTGTAAAAAGTTTAATTGAATAAAGTTCTTGAGATTTCTGTGGCGGGATAGTAGCAAGGAGATAAAGTGGCGGGAAGCTAGCGAAAAGGTAAGGACAAGGTAGGACAAGTACGGATCCAGCCTTCAAAACAGATTGTGGGCACATCCACTCGGAAATCGGCCAAGTGCGAGTCGACTTAACTACTTCATAATCGATATAGTGCATTCCTGGTATTTATATTTTACTAGCTGACCCAGCAAACGTTATTCTGCCATTTTAACTACACTTATTTATCACCTTTTAAACCTTCCCTGGACTTCAACAATTAATTTAAAACCAAAATTAACCAGATCGGTTCAGCAGTTCTCGAGTTTTAGCGAGACTAACGAACAGCAATTGATTTTTATATATATATATATAGATATTACTACGCCCTGACCAAGATTTTGTACACTGTACTTATTAATTAATAATATTTATTTATTTAACACTTTATTGTACACAATTAAAAGAGAAGTAGTACATAGAGACTTATTAAAAACAGACTGTACAATGGGCGAGCTTATCCCTAATAAAAGAGATTTCTTCCAGCTGACTGAAAGCAGCTGAAATCTAGTATTTAACATAGGCAAAGATGTGGGGCAAACACTAGTCAGTTAACGTGTAAAGTGTTAGTTTGTTCGCTCACAAAAATTACAAAAGTAATATAGGGTTTCGGAATACGGCAAAGCTTACTTTGCTGTGTTCCTAACCACGCACAATTTTTTCATTTTTCTTGATTCATTGTAAATTGACTAAGGCATTATAAATCTATATTATTGATTACACTTTTAAAATCATATAGCATCGTATAGCATCATATAGCAAAGAAGAATTTCGCCACGTCGAGCCTGTCGACACTAGCTCAGTGGGAGAGCGTCCCGGCTTTAGGGAGATGGTCCCTGGTTCAATCCCTGCGTGTCGATATTTTTCTTTGTTGTTTTTAAATTTCCCGAGCACGGGGTGAGTTCTATAACACAAAATTAATTATATTATTATTGTTGATATATACATGAATAAAATCGCATTAGACCGTAAGTGGACGTCAGAAGACTATTAGGGTTGTGGGCATGCCCATCGTACCCACAACGGTGGATCCGCGTCTGAAGTAGAAGGGGTGTGGTAGGGGCAAGTTAGAGAGTAGTGGAAAGATATGCATAAGTTTGAGTATTTTACCATAAATGCCCTCCAAACCTGAACATTATAGTGACAAGCATTAACGCTATCGCCGTTGATTTCCAAAAGAAAGACTGAAAACCTTTTACACACTACTTTTAGACAGTGGTCCCGGTAACAAACTTTTTTTTTAATAATAACAAGCTGAATTTTTGTAAATAGCATCGTTTTGACGAGACGCGACGCGAGACGAGACGAGATGACGCGCTTTGAAAGAAAATCTCGAATCGGGTCACTAATAAAAATTGATAAAAAAGAAATCTTTAGAGTGTCGGACTAAGAATAGTTTCCACTTTACTTGTGGGACAAAGTAACCCTTGAATTATAATAATAATTAACAAGCTGTTGTGAAAAAATAGGTTGTTTTTAAATTGATTTATATCTATTTAAAAATCTCATAATTCCGAATCTTTAGAAAAAAAACTCAAAAAACCATCGAGTGTATAGGACAAATTTTTTTCGTGTTTCTCATAAAATAATCAAACGATTAAAGTAAAAAAAAAAGTTATTAAACAATATTTTTCCTTCACCGAATTAAAATGTTCGAACTTTATTAGTTACCCGATTCAAATTTTTCGAAGATAAAAAAGATGGGCGTCTCGTCAAAACGAAGCTGTTCACAAAAATTCAGCCTGTTATTAATAAAAAAAAAAAATGTTCCTGGGACCATGGTCTATTTACGTTAACATTTTATTTTCTTAAAAAGAGAAACTTATCTTCCTTATTAATCGGATTATTTTATTAGATATACATATTACTACTGTTCTTATTGTGTGTAGTGAACCCTAGTTTCCGTTATAAATATTCGTCGCTTGCCGAAACTGGGTGATTCGCGATTAGGCAGAGGTCACAATGGGAGACAGCAGGGCGCCGGCTTACCGGGACACTGCTAATGTACCCAGCGGGTGACGTGTGAACATCGGCTTAGAGCTTGGTCCAATATTTCCAAACTTTTATGTATGTCGTAATCTAAAAGATAACACGATGGTGTTTAAAAATTATTCAGAATTCAAAAATGATTGCCATTGCCTATTGGTTAGTTTTTACATCATAGGAGATTTTTACATAATTTATGTCATAAGATAGCAAGCAAGCAGATGCGTCATCTGGTGGAAAAAGACAACAATCGCCTGTAGACACCAAAGATGTTAATGGTGCGTTGCTATCTTGCGCCAAGGTCTAATGCCACATGCATTAGTTTACCGCCCACCTTACCCCCCAAACCAGATCACGACAGTGACAAGCGCTGACGCTATTGCGGCAAGAAGGTATATTGGTGGTACCAGACCCGGGCGAGACAATGCAGAACTCTACTAAAAAAGATAAAAAAAAACATTTTCCAATACCGTTGTATTTTCAAAAATGGAATATTTTTATGCTAATCTCATCGATTTATCTACAACTGCCTTTCGGTTAAAACTGTTTTTGGAGTTTACTCCTTAAGAATCGGTTTTTTATATAAGGCGCCCGGTATGAGAAAATATGAGGAGTAAAATGTACTGAACGAATGACCTCGTTACGTTTTTGGTGCGCAACTTTCTAATTTGGTGTGAGCAGTGCAGCTAGATCGTGCGTTTTTTTTGCGTCTGTTTTGACAATCGTACTTAAGGAGTAAACTCCAGTCGTGCGTCGGAGCTGACACACAAATTTTTTTGTAACAGTAGAATATATTTGTTCCAGTTTATACTTGTTAAGTTGTCCGCTATCTCTCATGCTTCGCATACTTCAGTATTGTTCTTTTTGTACACGGAGTGTTATGATTCAGCGGCACTAATGTTTTATGACGGCCCGCTGTGCCGGAGAGGTGTTTATTGATGTGTTATCGGGACAGATAATATAATAACCTATTGGGAATGACATATTGAATATTTATAAAACTGTGAAGGCTATAAAACTCAGAAAGTAACAATGATTGAAACAGGCTAATTTGTAGAAAAGGTTTGCAAATAAGTTTTGGTAGTATGAAAAAACTACGAGTAAATACTTTTTGTATTTACTCGTAGTTTTTTCATATTATATGACAGCAAACAAGCAGACGGCTCTTCAGATAGAAAGCATTAACCAGCGCCTATGAATACCAAAGATGTTAATGGTGACTTGCTATCCATGTGGCTTGCATAAGCTTACGGGCTACCTTACCATGCAAACTGGAATACGAAATTAACAAGTATTGACGCTATAGCGGCAGGAATAGGTAAGGCGTATCGTTACCCAATACCCGGGCGAGACGTTGCGGAACTTTACCATCTAGTAATCACGATGGTAGTAAGTAGTGACAGGTATAGCCAATCGGTCGCCTTTTACGAATTGCGTCGTAGAATAGTAGACAGTCAGACAATATTTTAAAGGAAACTCGGACTTATACAGGAGTTTCAGTAGTATAGTTGTAGTTTCAAGAACTATCTGCGTAGTACAACAACATTTATTGTCTATATCTTATTTTGGTTTTCAGAATAAATTTACAAATAAACTTGCCCATGAGGTTTAATTATCCAAATTGTAAAGATTAGTTGTACCTATTACTTGTACAACTAATCTTTACAATTTGGATAATTAAACTTTGAATATTTGAAATTGAAAATCTTTGAATATTTTTATAGACACGAAAAAATAGTGCTGTAATATAATAATATAATGTATAATATTATCTACTATAATATGTTCTTGTAAAAACAGTATATCTGGAGTCTAGAGTTTTTAAAATAAAGAGCAAAAGAAATATATTAAGCAAATTCTTTTAATTATTTTGATCCCGTTTTCTTATTAGTGTTGAGATTTTCTATTATTATTATAACAAATCATCTTTTATTCCTTCTCATTATTTTTTGACATCATAACGTAAACTGACTATATTTTTTTGGAAGTTTCATATATATATTTTCGCGTTATTGTCAATTCGTTTCAAGAAATTTTTTAAAGAATTTAAGAAATGTGTACTTTTATTGTATTTAGTTTGAATTATTGTTATTAAATTTTTTATTGTCATGTAACTGTAAAATATGTACGATAGATTATGCCCCATTTCCACGCTAGATATGTCGATATTAAGTTATTACTTAAAATAACTTATAAAAATAAGTTATTTTTAAATAATAAATTAAGTTTGGCTGGATTAGAACCAGCGACCTTCCTTAACATTATAAACACACGTCACGGTATAGTTTTATCCAATGACATAATTATATTTTGTAAAAGACGTAATAAGGCGTATGTTTTTTCCTCCAACTTACTCAAGTTGTCGCTTACTATGGCGTGAGATCCGCTAAGTCTCATGCCTTGAGCTTATTAGAATTTTTTTTTCGTACATACAACTTTTCAGTACAGTGTACTAATACTATACTATGTATATGACGACCTACTGTGCTTTAAAGAGGTTTATTTATTGAGATGTTAACATTACCTATAATATAATAATCTATAATTGATGCTTATTTGGACAATGTATACTAATTATAGCTTGAAAACCGCTATATCACATGCCTTTAAGTCTAAAAATTGTTCTTTTGTACATATAGCATTATGTTGTCCATCTACAATTATTACATCTGATAACCTGCTGTATTTGTCTATAAGACCCAATTTAACAAGCATTATTTTTGGATTAAGACTTTTCGCTTATTATAGTATCAGACTTACTATTTAAGTACATACAATAATTTATTATAATACAGCTACACTAATGTTATATCACGGCCCGCTGTAAAGGTATTTAAAATTGATATGTAATCGCCACAGATTACATAATAACCTATTTGATACGTTACCTTTTTGGCAAAAATCGTTTTGTTTATTGTGAATTTAGGGTTAGGGTTTTATATATGCTGTTCTTTTGGAAAACCTTTTTTTGTCTAACTATTGTGTAAGACCCGCTATATCCTATGTCTTGCACGTCACTAAATTGTTCTTTTTGTACATACAGCATTATAATGCAGCGGCACTAATGTTATATGACGGCCCGCTGTGCTGCAGAGGTGTTTACTTATTGATGTGTTATCGCCACAGATAATATAATAAAACTATTTGATATGCTGCCTTTTTGACAAACCTTTTTTGTATGAAACTTAAAAGCAATAGAATACTTGCTTGTATTTAATAAGAATATACGTAGGTCACACTATAAGTTTTGCGTAACTTAAAAAACAACATGTTATAACCAAAATATTATGTTTATTGCTTTTCAAAATGATCTCCTTTACATTTTAAACATTTTTTCATGCGATCGAACCATTTTTTAAAACAGGAGGACCACAGATCTGAAGGCATGTTCTCTACGTGCTGATTGAACGCTATCACTGCCTCCTCGGAGTTGGTAAAAGTAAAACCTCACATTAAATCTTTGATTTTGGGGAAAATACAGAAATCGCAGGGTGCTAGGTCGGGGCTATGCGCAGGATGAGTGACGAGATGTACTTTTTCGGAAGCTAAACATGACTTTGTTTTGTTGGCCGTGTGTGAAGAAGCGTTATCATGGTGTAGGAGAATGCGGCTTTTGGGTCGTCTTTCACGAACTTTTTCTAACACCCTGGGTAAACAAATGGTAGAATACCACTTGGCATTAACATTTTTTTGATCTTCAAGTGGAATTGTACAGATGGGACCCGTAGCTGAGAAAAAATATATTTTACCAACGTTTCTCGCCTGTCTCACTTTTGTTGGCCTGTTCTCATTTTCAAACACCCATTCACAAGATTGCTGTTTTTTTTCGGGTTCACATCAATAAATGCACGTTTCGTCTCCTGTGACAATGTCGTAAACAGCATTAGAATGTCCGTGGTCGTACTTCAGTAGCATCTGTGAGCACCATTCCACGCGAGCCCGCTTCTGCCCCGCTGTCAGTTGATGAGGGATCCAACGACAACAAAGTTTCCGAACTTTCTATTCTCCGTGTAAAATTTTCTGAATTTGGCTCATACCAATCCCCAATAGTCCTCGAATTGTCTCATAGGTAATCCGGGGGTTTTCTTCAATTAACCACTTAACAGTAGCCACATTATTTTCGTTGACGGCAGTTGAAGGCCGCACTTCACGAAATTCGTCATGTAAAAAAATTAAACCTCTCTCAAATTCAGCAAACCATCGCCTCACGGTGCTCAAACAAGGTGCTTCTCTCCCAAAAGCATTTTGAAGACGAGCGGCACAGTCTTGCGAAGAACGAGAACTTTTAAAATCATAAAAAATCATTGCTCTAAAATTATTTCGACTTAATTCGGATATCGAACGATGCGTTTGGCGGCCCAGGCGGTGCATTTGTTGTTTACACTTTACAATATTCTTGCATTTGACGACGCGGACGCCGTCATATACAATAAAGTATTAAATGAATAAATAAAATAAGCAAAAATAAAAGCCATACTAATCCATTCTAATATTATAAATGGATAATTGTGGGTGTTTGTTTGTCCGTTTTTCACGGCAAAACGGAACGACGAATTGATGTCATTTTTAAGTGGAGATAGTTGAAGGGATGGAGAGTGACAAAGGCTACTTTTTGTCACTTTTTAACCCCCCATTTCCCTAAAATGAATTTAATGCGCGTAAAGCCGCGGGTAAAAGCTAGTATTATAAATGCGAAAGTGACTCTGTCTGTCTCTTCTTCACGCCTAAACCACTGAACCGATTTGGATGAAATTTAGTACAAAGATAGTTGCAACCTGCAACATTCTAAAATAAACTATATTTTTTTTCCATATTGGTAGTACCACAGTGTTTGGTAGTTAAAAAGTAATATAAAAGTTGTTAAATTTTAGCAGACAATTATTTACTCAATTAATTAATTTCACCTAGAATATATATCTAGCTCAATTTTTGATTTGGCTAAATTTCACCTACAGACAAACAGTGCAAGTTATACACCCGCTAATGTGCTTCCTTGTTCATACTGTACTTATACTGTTGCGAAAAACTAGCCAAGTCAAATTCATATATTTATTTACATTACATTATATATTTATATTTTGTATTTAGATAGTCTTTTACTATTAAAATTCATCTAGATAAGTGACATCTCCGTAATAAGTCGGTTGGAAGCAATTTATATACGATAACTGGAATTGTTACGAAGCAATATTTAAAAAAATAAAAATGTGCTTTATTTCGATAAGAAAAAAGTTGACATTTGTTTCTTACTTAACAGAGGGGAAAAACGTTCTGAGTTGTCCTTTTCTTGCAATTGCAATATATATATATATATATATATATATATATATATATATATATATATATATATATATATATATATATATATATATATATATATATATATATATATATATAATTACATTATATATTTATATTTTGTATTTAGATAGTCTTTTACTATTAAAATTCATCTAGATAAGTGACATCTCCGTAATAAGTCGGTTGGAAGCAATTTATATACGATAACTGGAATTGTTACGAAGCAATATTTAAAAAAATAAAAATGTGCTTTATTTCGATAAGAAAAAGTTGACATTTGTTTCTTACTTAACAGAGGGGAAAAACGTTCTGAGTTGTCCTTTTCTTGCAATTGCAATATATATATATATATATATATTGCATGCATATATATATATATATATTATATATATATATATATATATATATATATATATATATATAATTACATTATATATTTATATTTTGTATTTAGATAGTCTTTTACTATTAAAATTCATCGAGATAAGTGACATCTCCGTAATAAGTCGGTTGGAAGCAACTTATATACGATAACTGGAATTGTTACGAAGCAATATTTAAAAAAATAAAAATGTGCTTTATTTCGATAAGAAAAAAGTTGACATTTGTTTCTTACTTAACAGAGGGGAAAAACTTCTGAGTTGTCCTTTTCTTGCAATTGCGATATATATATATATATATATATATATATATAAGATCATCGTTAAATCCCTCTTATTCATACACGTCGATAAATACATTAGCATAAAATGTATTATAATTAACATAGAGTTCCAAAATGTGCTTATTTAAATTATTACGTAATTACTTATGCAATGCAAAAACTGTTTCTCAAATTAGTAGAATTACTTAGTAGTAATTTGCAAACTACGCAGAAAGAGACACACTCCACCCATGTCGTGGTACTCTTCGGAACTATTTTGAAGCGCGTGTGAACATTCCGGGTAGAATGTAACTTCCTTGGTTGAAGGTAACATTTATAAAAAAATATAATGAACTTAAGAAATCCTTTGCGTCTATCTGTAGTAAAAAAAACATGGAAATAGGTGAGTTTTAAAAAAAAGTGATATTCTTTGCGAAGTTTTTATATTGTACCCACAAAAGCACTATTCCCATGCCATAAACAATCCTTATCCTTATCCTTGTCCTTGTCCTTGTCCTTGTCCTTTTTCTTGTCCATGTCCTTTTCCTTGTCCTTGCCCTTGTCCTTGTCCATGTCCTTGTCCTTGCCCATGTCCTAGTCCTTGTCCTTGTCCATGTCCTTGTCCTTGTCCTTGTCTTTGTCTTTGTCCTTGTCCTTGTCCTGGTCCTAGTCCTTGTCCTTGTCCCTGTCCCTGTCCCTGTCCCTGTCCCTGTCCCTGTCTCTGTCCCTGTCCCTGTCCCTGTACCTGTCCCTGTCCCTGTCCCTGTCCCTGTCCCTGTCCCTGTCCCTGTCCCTGTCCCTGTCCCTGTCCCTGTCCCTGTCCCTGTCCCTGTCCCTGTCCCTGTCCTTATCCCTATCCCATTAGGGTGGGTCGGAAAAAATGTTTTCTTAAACTAAATATTCCAGTACACAAACAGTATAGGTATTTTTTGTTTCTATCACGTCTTTTATTTATCGATGTCGCATTTCCGTTTTATCAAGTTTTCAAATCACAACAATTCTATGGCAGTTTCTCTTAAAAACAACAAGTACAAAAAAGAATTTCCCTGTAGTAGTAAATGTAGTTAATTTTGTATTTAGATTAATCTTGTATTTAGATTAGTAAAATTAATCTATAAGTAAGTGACATATTCGTGATAAGTCGGTTGAAAGCTAACATTTATAAGAAGTTTATAATGGACTTAAGAAACCCATTGTGTCTGCAGGAAACTCTTAACAAGGAAGCAGGTGGGTTTCTATTTTTTGAAGTTTTTATATTATAAAAACGCTATTCCCATGCGTTAAAAAATGTAGCTAGACTTGAATTTCGTTATCATCTAGACTTTATGATTTAATACCGCCATTGTTGTTCCGCCATTACGCTACATGCTATAGTGATTCCACCAACACCGTCTAAACGATTAGTTATCTATGACTGTTCGAATTATACGTACCTTCTTTGTACGAACAGTCAAACTTTGGAACAGCCTACCTCACACGATTTTTCCAAGTAGCTTTGATATTAGGATTCTTAAGACGATAACAAACTACTAAGAAGCCGCCATCGCATTGGCAGCTAACCCTTTGTGTTGTAAATGTCTATCCGCTTACACCACCACCCGTTTTCGTATTTTTTTTCTAAAAACACACTGACCGTTACGCGCGTCCATTCCGGTGGACCGTGGTCACAAAAATTGTTTATGAGTTGTTTGGATTGAATCCGATACTGTAAAGCGTATATTTTTTAAGAGGTCTTGAGCACTGCAATACACTGGTGTTAGAATTGTTTAATTTAAATGGCTTAAGCTACAAAATAATTCAGGTGTAACACGACACTTTGAGAAAAATATGACTACTTGTTAGTCGAGGATTTTTAATTCAAAAAGTAAATCGATGACCTATGCTTTTTATATTTTTTTATATAATTGGTAAATATATACATACGGAAAAAAATAAACAACATATATTAAAGTACAAAAATATTTATTTACATAAATATTAATATCTTTTTTTTCATAATTAATACGAAATTTTTTTTCGTAATTTTTAAATAATTTATTTCTTTTTCAATTTTACAGCTATGTCGATTTTTTTTTAAATATTGTTTAGGATATTTCACATTCACATCATATGATTTTTTTGAGATCATAGATATCAACACTAAAATTTACGAAAATGATTAAAAATAGGTACCGTCATATCCAAAGCGCTGATATCATTAAGTTGGTCATTAATGAAATATATGTTTTATTAATTGATATTTACGGTTTTTTGACAAAATTATTATCTAAACTGTTAGATCTTGAACTAATTTTGATTATAAATAAAGTTTACTTGTTGATTAATACGCCAAAATGCTTTTAAATTAACCTGTATCATAAAGTGCAACCAACACATAACACACAGCACGAATCAAAATGGCGAACTCAGTTCTTTTATTTTTCTCCAAGAGCGTATTTGAAAAAAGAATGCCAATTGGATGTTATTCTATACAATATTTCGTTCGAAAACGATAAAATACCATAGAGTGTTGTATTAAAACCGGTAAATAGTGAAAATGTTGTTTTTTGTATAAAGTTAGCGTTGGTCCCTATAGAGACCATAGTGTATTAACGGCATTTTCTCAGAGGTCTCATTAGTTACCAAAGTGATGTGAGCGGCTATGGGTATTGTATTATAGGCATATTTTATTATATAGTCTATGGTCAAACGGAGTCATAGATTTTTTTTGTTTAAGTTAATACACATGTATGAAAATTGCACTCAATTTTACTCTTCATAAATTTATTTTGACGGAATTACTCATATTTTTTCAATAGTATCGTAAGTTTTTATAAGTTGATACCAAATAAATATTTGAATTTGAATTACAGTCGAATATAATATAATTTAATAAACCCACAAAATTTCGACTTATAAGTGGTGTAACAAACACAATTTTTTAATATAATATGTAGATGAACAGCTAGACTGTTGTTTTTTACTATTTTTTTATTGATGAAAATAATATTATTAAAACGTTATTTGGTATTCAATAAATCAGCAATATTTTTTGAACAAATATTTTTTTGCTGACATTACTAATTTAACACTTGTGGTATGAAGTTGATAACAAGCGCGATCCTATTCTTAGTTGGAACGCATAGTAATGTAATAAAATATGTAAATAACACAAATACATAAATAGGATTTATGCATTTGTGTTATTTACCTATTAAATATATATGTTTTATTGTGTAGAAAAAATAAAAAAGTAAAAATGTTTCTGTGTGTTTGTCAGGTGTGGGGTTCGAACCCACGCTCCCTCTCGGGAACCAGAGCTTAAATCTGGCGCCTTAGACCACTCGGCCAACCTGACATTAACAACTGTGTTGAAATTGAGAATCTTATCAATTATCACGTACTATTGAGCCATAAAATTCAATCATTACATTACTGTGTGAAGAATTAATTATTATACACTTGAATTATACACGTGAATAAACATATATTGGTTATAGTATTATTTTTAGGTAAGAGCTAATATTTTAATTCTTACTAGGTGGTAGAGTTCTGCATTGTCTTGCCTGGGTCTGGTACCACCGCCTTACCTATTTCTACCGCGATAGCGTCAGTGCTTGTCATTGTTGTGTTTCGGTTTGGAGGGTAAGGTAGTCTCAGGCATATGGCATTGCCGTCCCGCCACACAGACAGCAAAGCACTATTAACATCTTTGGTTGGTATGTTTCTGATCAAAACCCGGTTGATGGCATTTTATTGGATTTTGCTCAACTCAGACTTCCTGAAAATTTGAACTACTTCCGTACCTCTATTCGGTATTCCATTGCGCTGTATTGGTTCAAATTTTTTTAAAGTTGAGCGAAATCCAATCGAATGTCATCAACCGCATTTCGATCGGTTAGGCCGTTCAAAAATTATGAGATGTTTACTTACACACATACGTACATACATACATATATACAGGCATACTGACGTCATCACGAAAATAGTCGGAAAAGGTTCCTAGGACCTCAAAACGTGGAGATCAGGGCAAAATCAGGGCAAAATGTGTACCTTCTTTATCTACATACGTAGCGAGAAGTTAAAAATATTTTGTCGTTTTACATCAAACTTGATTAATATTTTTAAAATAACTTTCAGGTTAATATACCGATTGCTTTAAAAATCTGTTTTTTTTCTCTAAAAAATTACGTCAAATACCGTAAATTGCATAAAATTGGTCTATTGATTTGGTATTTGTCAATGAAAATTTAAAAAAAAAGTTTTTTGACATTACTTCGACATTTTTCAACCTACAGATTGTATAGCTACGTAATTGTTTTAGACCTCAAAAATTGCTTTGAATGCCATTTAAAAGATCAAAATCAACTATTGTATTAATTACGGACCCTAAAAATATACTTTAAAAAAATCAAATTATTGTTATTTTTTCCAAAATTTAGATTTTTTTTATATCATAAGATAGCAAACAAGCAGATGGGTCTCCTGATGGAAAGAGTCAACCATCGCCTGTAGACACCAAAGATGTTAATGGTGCGTTGCTATCTTGTGGTAAGGTCTAATGCCACTTGTATAAGTTTACCGGTTACCTTACCTCCAAACCGGAACACGACAGCGACAAGCACTGACGCTTTTGCGGCAGGAATAGGTAAGGCGGTGGTACTTGACCCGGTCGAGAACATGGAGAACTCTACCACCTTGTAGCTACGATGGTAGTGACTCGCTATACGAGTCACTACAATCGGTCGCCTTTTACGACCTGCCTGGCAGAACGGAAGTTGGCCTATTCTTCAAAGGAGCCCGGTACCAACACGGGGAAACAACTTCTATGTACTAATTGTGAAATATGTAGTACATTGAAATTCTCGGGTTTAGAAACAGTTAACATAAACTGTTCCTTATAGTTTTAAATACCTCAATTTAGTGGGAAGTTACAGGGATGGCCTGCAGGGTCAACTGGTTTACAATTTTTTTAATTCGAAGTTACTGGTGACCCAACTCAAACCCAATTGTCGAAAGAAGTAAAAGACTACCAGAGCAACTAATCGTTACCATTAAGTAGGTTGAAAATCAAAACAAAATGGCGTCCATAGAAGTATCAGATTTTGGCGCGTGTCGCCACCTCCCTTTTTAAAGTTAATTTATAGGTATAGAATTACATCAAATGGGTACTACAGTTATATTTGAAGCGAGTTGTATAGTCTAATATAGAACCGTTAAATTTAGGGTGCTATGCGAAGAATAATTATTATTTATCGATTTATTAATAGAATTTTAAGTAAAACTCAGTAAAAATTTTTGTAGATATATCATTAACAGAGCGATTGACGTCCTTCCAGTCTACTGGAGCAATGCGGCGTTTATATGTAAATATAATAATAATATCCGTTAATTTACGGCAACTTAACCAATAGTAACTATTATATTATATGTGCCATAATTTATAGCAAAACCATTTATTATAAATCAAAAAATATTTAAATTTAAAATTCGAAAATTTGTTTTTGTAGTAGGTAGATAGGTATATTAGGAACGAATTTTGTGATAATGTGAGGTTTACTTTGCATGCCTGACAATTTGTTTATCATTGAAATATGTTCAACCACTTATTCGTCCCTGAAGCCCAATAATCGATTAAAATCGATTTCAATGTTCGACAAAACAATCCCGTGGCAACCCACAGTAAAATACCCAGGAGTCACACTAGACGCACAAATGACATTCAAATCTCACATTGAAAATGTCAGGACCAAGGCGAATTTCGTATTAAGTCGTCTTTATTATCTCATAAATTAGAAGACTTTACCATTTATAAGATTATAATTAGGCCAGTGTTGTCATACGCTAGTATAGTGTTTGCCCACACTCGTCCGAAACTTATACATCGTTTACAAGTCATACAAAATAAATTCATGCCTATTGCTACTGGCAGCTCATGGTACGTTCTTAACATAGATCTACACAGAGACCTAGAATTACCGACGCTACAAAAACACTTCAAAGAGACGTCAGCACGTCACTTTGAAAAAGCGATGAGGCACCCAAACCCTCTGGTGAAAACCACCCCAGATTACGTCGCGGCTACGGTCGCCGACGACAAACTCAGAAGGCCACGTCATGTCCTATCCGATCATGACGATCCCATCACAATATACACTTCACAATTCACACGCACACGAACGCGCCAAATCGCCGCCGGCGGCGACTCGGCCCATTGTTTCGGCCCGCCAACACTCGAGACTCCGGTCAAGAGCCGTTGGCGAGTCTAAATCCTGATGCCACTTACTCCCCCACCAATCGTCAAGATACTGCCCTAAGCCGAGGTTCGGTCTCACAGGAGACACCCTTACGGCGGGCTCTTAGCCTACTTAACTTAAATTCTGGCTGAGCACTTTGCTCGCCCCGAAAGCCCGGTTTCGCAGTAACGGTCGCTTGGACTAACTGCTTAAGTTCATTTCGAAAAAAAAAGAAAAAAGAACCACTCATTCGTTCATTATTTAATAATATTATTTAATAATTATTATAAATAAAAATGTTGGAATGGAACTCTTTGCCAATAATACTGAGTAAGTATTTCGTTTATTTGTCATTTGTTTTATTTACGTGGAAAATTAAAAAATTGACTGTGTCACGTCAGCATGAATTTAATGCGAGAAAATTTCATGCCATAATTTTTTATGACTTTCCATGTCATTTAAGTCAACAAGAAAGTTAAGATAACATGAATGTTGTGCAGCGTGATAAAGACTGACAGAAGAATGACCTATCAGCAGATTCGGAAAAGATTAGCCATCAGTAATGAGTTAAGTGCACAAAATCCTCCATAAATATTTAGCGGACAGGAAGCTTTGTGCCCGGTAGTTACCTCATAATTTGAAATGAAATTCCATAAAGATTTAATGGAGATGACTCAAATGTGTGTCTGACATACTCACGAATGACAAAAGCTAGATTTACACTTACGATCCGGAAACCAAAAGACAGTCAGCTCAGTGGATGTTTCCTTCTGAGGAAGTGCCAACCAAAGTGAAAAGACGTTAAAGTATAGGAAAAAAGATGGTGGCCCCGTTTTTAGGTAGAATAGGTCATTATGCGACAATTATTTTAGAGGATCAAAAAATAGTTACTGCAGAGTGGCACACTAACTATTCTTTTCCACTTGTTTTGGAAAAAGTTCGGGAAATACGATCTCGCAATAGAATCATCCTTCACTACGACAACTCGTCGCACACCACCGGGCGAACAATCGACTATTTTGCGAAATCAGACGTAGAATTACTGGGTCGCCCACCGTATAGCCACAACCTCGTGCCTTGGGATTTTAAATAAAAGAAAATAAAAGAAAAACTTTGAGGAAAAGGTTTTATGGATGCCGAGGAAGCAATGGCTGCGTTCCCAAAGGTCGCAAAGACTCTTAAGGACGAGTGGACAAAAAGCTTTTCTTAGTGGTTCTATCGGATGCAGTGATGTATTGATGTGAATGGATACTATTTCGAAAATATTAATAAAACTTATAATTTGTTAATTTGCTCAGTTTTTGATTTCCTAAGAACTTCCAGTTTGACTTTCGTAATTCAGATTAATACTGAAATTCTTTATCCTTTAATTCAATTATTGACAATTATGTCATTCATTCAATCAAATTTCTACTCTATTTTTTACCAAAACTAGGAGAAGGAGGGAGAGGATTGATTATTGAAATAAGTTTAATCAGTTAGCATTTGTTCTTTCCTTCAATTCAATCATTCATTCTACCTTATTTATTCACTGAATTTTACTAAGATTTGAGGGATTGGAGGAATATTTTAGCTATCTATTGGTGTAACAATTATTTTAATTTGTCTATTCGTATTTTTTATGTCATAAGATAGCAAAGAAACATAATATGGCTCTCTTGATAAAAAGTAAAATTAACTATCGCCTGCAGGTACAAAATATATTAATAGTGTGTTGTTACGCTTATGACGGGGTCTTAATGCCACTTGCATGAGTTTACTGGCTACTTTACTCGCCTAACCAGAATACGACAGTGCCGAGCACTGACGCTATTGCGGCAGGAATAGATAAGGCTTTAGTACTAAACCCGGGCGAGGCAATGTAGAACTCTACCATCTAATAGTCACGATGGTAGCACAGTATACTGGAAACTAACAGGAGTCAATCTACATATTAGTCTCTGAGTACTCTGTGATAGTAGTGACTCGCATAGCCAATCACTTGCCTCTTACGACCTGCCTGGTAGAACGCCAGATGGTTTATTCTTCAAACAGAGCACAGACCAACACTCGGGAAACTTTTTCGGATTTATCTATTGCAAACAAATAAAAAGCATTGTGAAATAAATTAAAGCCAATTCAAGTAACATTTTTTAATTTTATTTATTTCAATTAATATCTGTTATAAATAATCTCTATTTTGCCCTTCAATTGAGAATTTATCTGAACTTTTCTCTAATTTATTTAACAAAGCAGGGCACGCGCGTGTAATCTGTATCAAGCTGTGAAGTGTATTGGAAAATTACTACAATTACTACAAATTACCCCTAACCTACCCCTAATGTGCCCCTAATACATTTACAAACATACTAATTAGGAACAATAGATTTTTTAAATTAATAAACTAACTTACACACGCGGCTTTACTTGCATGAAAAGATTTGATATTTTCTATACTAATATTATGGAGACGTAAGATTTGTTTGTTTGTAATATATAAACTTAAATACAACTGGACCAAATTTAAAAATATAAAGCTACATTATCACTTAATAATATAAGCTAGTTTTTTACTAAGTATAAGAAAGTACGGAAGTGATGTGGATCTAACTATAGATGATTTTAGTACTGATCCTGTGGTATGTTTTTTAAAAAGTATTTTCACGCCAGTATCCTCGAAGAGATACGTAGAGGTACAACCAATGCACCCACGATTAGCCGAAGATGCTTAGTCCCACGATGTGATACCCGGCACTTTTCCAATATCGGGCAAAATTGTTACCAGAAAACTGAAAAAACACAATTTTAATTGTCTGACCCGGGAATCAAACTCGAGGCGTCATGTAGTCAACAGCAAGAACAACAGGCACTGGACCACTAGACAACAGAGGCGATTGCGATTATTTTTAAAAACGAAGATTTTTGATCCATCTCGGTTTGCCTGCAAACCCTGCAAACCCGTAACTGTCTTAATTTATGAGCAGGCTACGTTTAAGTTAACATCTTTGCTGTCTAGAGGCGATGGCTGTTTATTCAGCTAGCGTGATACACATATTTTGATATGTAGAGTCTGATCTTCTATTGCGGTTCCACATACTTGGTCTTCCATTTTTCTTTTTTCTCTATTCTTGAAGAACATTGACTAGCAGAGCCATGTTGGTTCTGGGCTCCTTTGAGGAATAGTCCAACTGCCGTTCTGCCAGGTAGGTCGTAAAAGGCGACCAATTGGCTATGCGAGTCACTACCGTCGTGACTACTAGGTGGTAGAGTTCTGCATTGTTTCGCCCGGATCTGGTACCACCGCCTTACGTATTCTTGCCGCAATAGCGTCAGTGCTTGTCGCTGTCGTGTTCTGGTTTGGAGTGTAAGGTAGCCGGTGAACTTATGCATGTGGCATTAGACCTCGCCACAAGATAGCAACGCACCATTAACACCTTTGGTCTCTATAGGCGATGGTTGACTCTTTCCATCAGGAGACCCTTCTGCTTGTTTGCTATCTTATGATATAAAAAAGAGCATCTTTAATGTACGTAACCACACACAAAACTTACATACAAACACAAAACATACTTTATTGAAGTGTTGTGTTTTTTGGAGGCCCTAACCATTTTGTACAGTTAAGAACTTAAGTGTAGTCCTGTTATTGTAAATATATATTAATATCATAAATGTGAAACTATGGATGTTTGGATGTTTGGATGTTTAGATGTATAGATGGATGGATGGATGGATGTTTGTCACTCAATCACGAAAAAACGATTGAACGGATTTTAATGAAATTTAGTACACAGGTAGATGATAACCTGAAATAGCACATAGCTTACTTTTTATTCAGGAAAATATAGGTGATCCGGGGGATTCTTTTTTTTATCATAAGATAGCAAACAAGCAGATGGGTCTCCTGATTGAAAGAGTCAACCATCGCCTATAGACACCAAAGATATTAATAGTGCGTTGCTATTTTGTGGCGAGGTATAATGCCACATGCATAAGTTTACCTTACCCTCCAAAACGGAACACGACAGCGACAAGCACTGACGCGGCAGGAATAGGTAAGGCGGTGGTACCAGACCCGGGCGGGAAAATGCAGAACTCCACCACCTAGTAGTCACGATGTTAGTGAGTCGCATAGCCAATCGGTCGCCTTTTACGACCTGCCTGGCAGAACGGCAGTTGGTCTATTCTTCAAAGGAGCCCGAAACCAATACGGGGAAGATTCGCCAAAATTTTTATAATGCAGCGAGTGTGCACGCTACAATTAGTATAATAAATAAATATTGCTTGACAAATTACACCATTTTATTTATCCCCAAAGTAAAAATAAATTGTCATATATTTTAGAATCTGACAGGTTATTGTAACTAAAACTTTAGGAGTTTCTTTACAAAATTTAATACCCAAATAGATCTCAATTCTTTTGTCACTGAAGTCAATAGGAACGCATACTCTTATATTGAACTTGGCTCTCATTTCACATTTGTGTTTTGATGAGATATATAAATACTGAAATTTATTTATTAACACCCAAACTAGAAATATAAATATTTATGATCCTCACTTCAACACTTGCCCCAGCCGGGAATCGAACCAAAGCCCTATTGATTTCGTAATCAGGGCCGTTAAGCACTCGACTAACCCTACGACGGGGAGGTCATAAATAAATCGTAATCCTTATCAGATCGTTAAAAACCTGGTGATGTTGATGACTACTCTTGCCAACCTTCGAACCAATAAATTCTGGTGAACCGGGACATTTGTAAACGTTCGGTTCAGTCTGATTACCTCACATAGGAAAAAGGTGATGATTCTGATTTATTAAACCCAATATAATTTTCCTTATGTATGTGAATTCGAGCATAACTGTACATAAAGGATTCATAATATCCCGCAGTGACATTTCCTTCGACATCCTCGTCGCTTTTTCCACACATCCGCGACCCATGTGGTCGGCTGTCGATGTTTACGGAGACAAAGTGGGGTTATGTATGAGTCCAGTTTTTGTTTTTCAAGGAAAAGCCTGGAGCTATTCCTCTTGCCATATACGTGCCAATATTAAATAGTGCATTGTTCTGAACGTGTTAAATCTAGATCTTCTTTAGGTGTCTAGTTAAAAAGTTGAAGCAGTCGTTCTACTCGATTGGTCAGCCCGTTAATCGATTGGTCAGCGACCCGGCTCCCGGACTACGCAATTCCTGACAAGCCCAGTATGATAAAAACGTTTGTGCTTCTACATATCAATTTCTTAACTGCCTCATAATCTAGGAAATAGATAATAAATAGGCGTACAGATTCTAGACATCGCCATAAGGTGGACGTTCCACGTACCCGGACAAAGTGATTCGACTCCACATTCTTCATCCGAACCGCAAAGGACTGGAACCTGCTTCCTGAGTCTGTGTTCCCCGACGAGTACAATCTGGGGATCTTCAAGAGAATAATGAACATATACTTTCTAGGGAAGCGCATTCCATCTTAGGCCACATCTTAGCTTACCATCAGGCGAGATCGTGGTCAAGTGCTTCCTTATCGACATTAAAAAAAGTATTTGCGTGCCTGTTCCAGATATATTTCGTTATTACTCAAGAACAGCTTGACCAATCTTAGTAACAATTTGTACACATTAAGAAAACATATTTGCACTAATGGTAAGCCATATATTTTTTATCATCATTTAATTTACGCTCAGCGGGTAAGCTCGTATATATATACATATTATTAGAATAATTTTTAAAATACAACCATCATATTTCAGTGACTACACTTTAACATTGACAATAATATTAAATCATTTGCCAAAGAATTGTCAGGTATCATGACACTATAACAACTGGGTGTTAGCCAATAACTAGGGACTCTGAAGCGCTAGGAGCACTTAATTTCAAGGCACAGGTCGAGAATACAAAATTTATTGTCCAGTAAATATCAAGTTAAGTGAGGAACTGCAGTTTGAGATACACGAAAAATGGAGAAGGCTGTTCTTGTAATAAACGAATAGAATATTTTGTAGCTAACATGTATATAATATAAGTCACATCTGTGGTCTAGTGGTGCGGTGTCGGTGATGACCATGAAGTCCCGGGGTCCATTCCTGGGTCGGGCAATTTATATGTGTTTTTTAGTTTTCTGATTAAAAACGCACAACTTTGCTCGGGAATGGATAAGTGCCCGGGTGGCAATAGGCTTGCCACTAATCACATTACGTGCAGGGACTAAGTGTCTCTGCCTATCTCTTCGGGGATACGGGCGTGAAGTAACTTTTTTATGTATATATATTTTGTGGAATTTTCACGAATCTAAATGTCGTTTAACCTTTATGAGTACAATAAAATACATTCCCACTTACTATAACTTAATAAATTTAGTTTTACATAGTTACAAATTTAGTTTTTTTTTAATTATGTGGAAATAGTTCTTTCATTATATTTAAATAAAATTTATTTAACTAGATAATGCGTTGTAATAAAACTTCCTTTCAATGTAATAAATATGTTTTTTTCTATTATTAGTGTCGTTTTAGTGAAGGATAAAATTCTTAGAAAGGTTTTTTATCTTGTTACGCCAAAGAAGTATAACTTCTTACGTGCATACATAAGTACACACACGTTTTTTATGTTTGTTACCTCATAAATCGATCATTTATGAATCGATTTTGAATTATTTTTTGTTTTGGAGGCACACTTCATTGGTGTTCACGGCATTTTAATTTGGTGAAAATCTAATGCAGGGTTCCGGAAATATAGGAAATGCGAAGTTAGTTGCTGCAGTTTGACTGCGTTAAAAATTATTATACATTTGTTTTAGAAATATAGTTATTACTTAATTTTTTTTTGCAAAGAAAAAAAAAATTGCAAACACCGACCAGCACTCAGCCATCTGACTCCTGCATGTCATAATAAATCTCCAAAGCTTGAAATAATTTCACTTAACAAAAATCTTTTTTTTTTTTATATATATAGTAGAAGGGGCAGTCGAGCAGGGAGTGCACCTGATGGTAGGTGATCACAGCCGCCCATGAACATGTGCAATACCAGGGGTCTTGCAGCTGCGTTGCCGGCCTTTTAAGAATAAATAAGCTCATTTCTTGAAGGTCCTCAAGTCGTATCGGTTCGGAAACACCCTCGCGCATAATTGATTCCACACAGGAGTAGTGCGAGGCAAGAAATGACGACAAAAGCGCACGGTTGTGGATTTCCAGACATCGAGGTGGTGAGGATGGAACTTTAAATTTTGACGCAATGTCCGATGATGGAATTCAGTGGCAGGAATTAATCCAAACAACTCATCAGAATACTCCCCATGGTAAATGCGGTAAAAGAAGATTGAACTATTTAAACTATTAAACTCGTAATTTCTAATTCTCGAAAAAAATAATGTAATAAATTCTGCTTAATAGCTTTTTATGCGTATATTGCGGTAAAATAAAAACACTTTGCGGGTCGCTCAATTACAAGCTGCGGGCCGTGCGCTAGACAGATGGTATAAACTGAACGACTCATTTCATTTTCGTAGCTCCATGTTCCATTTTCTTCATAAAGCTTTGAGGTAGCCGCGTATGTTTTAGTATTTCTCCATTTTTTTACGCAAAACAATTTCTTACACTGTAGTGTACATATTCGCATTGTTTATATTATATTTATGATACAAATAGAAATAAAAACTATAATTTATTGTCGCTTCGTTGATCAAATGGTTGCTAGCCTGGTTACGCAATTGATGGTGCAGGTTCGATTCTTAATAGGAATTGCACCGTAATGGTGGAAACTTACCGCCATGGCTAGTTACTGTCTGTTCCGGAGGTAAGGTAGCCTAATAATTTATGATTTGGATTGTTTTTCGGCATACGTTTAAGTGGGTCCCTAGATGGTTTAGATTCACAACTGAACTCAATAGGTGGGTTGCAGTCAGTATGTCACTGATGTCCTCCAAAACGGCGGGATGACGTTTTCAAGTGGGATTCTAGGGAGGTGGTCTAGATTCATAACTGAACCCGCTAGGTGGTGCTGCTGTTGTTACCCCCGTATTGGTCCGGGCTCCTTTAAAGAATAAATCATCTGCCGTTCTGTCGGGCAAGTCGTAAGAGCGGAAGGATTGGTCATGCATCGTGGCGACTAGATGGTAGTGTTCCGCATTGTCTCGCCCGGTTTGGTTCTACCGCCTTATATATTCCTGCCGCAATAGCCTACTGATGCTATTGCGCACTGGCTTATCACTATTGTCTTCGGTTTGGAGGGTAAAGGGTAAAGCAGTTGATAAACTTACCTCGCCTCTGTCTTAAACACCTCGCCACACCACACACATTTGGTAATGCACCAAAATAATATATTTAATCTATATACAGGTTGGGCAAAAAATCGTGGATCAAACGAAACAGGGTGATAGTTGCGATTATTTCAATAAAAATATCTCCACTGCAGAGCTCAATCTTGATATTCTTAGAAGTTACGACTATTTTAGTGTTTTTGACGACAACAATAAATGGTGTTTAGTTGCTTCTAGGGGATGGATCAACACTACCAAAGTGCTTTTATGATAGTGGGTACCATGATTTATGAGTATTGGCACCTTTTTCAATTACTTTTAACTCTCTTTGAAAATTATTTGTAACTTTAGAACCTTAGTATAAAAAAATGTACTACCATAAAGTGAACTTGTATTAAAAAAACTTGCCTATAATAATCCCAACTATCACCCTGTTTCGTTTGATCCACGATTTTTTGCCCAACCTGTATATATAAATCAATTGCTGTTCGTTAGTCTCGCTAAAACTCGAGAACGGCTCAACCGATTTAGCTACTTCTTTCTTCTTTCTGCAAACCTGCTTAGTGGGTGATGAGAAGCGACTAGTGTTGCCAGTATAAATACTTTAAACAAATAAAGAGACGAAAAATTGTTGCTGATTTCGGTAAAATGCATAGAAATGCAGTATTTCCTGTTTAAAAAATAACGATTAAAAAAACAAGTTATCAAATGGTTAGATAAAGAAGCAGCAATTATTAAAATAACGACATAAAAACAAAACTTAAAATTTTGTTTTTATGTCACTAATTAGAAAACGAAAGATCATGAGAGTCTTCTGATGGTAAAAGAAACCATCAAATGTAGATGTTAATAGTGTGTTGCTATCTGTATTGGGGAATTGCAATGAGACATGACTTTCTACCGACCACCTTACCCTCATTACCAGAACACTACAATGTCAAGCATTACCGCTATTACATTGCCGAATAGGGAAGGTGGTATTAAATAACCGGGCGAGACGTTGCGAAATTCTACCACCTAGTAGTCATAACGATAGTGACACGTGTAGCCAATCTATAAATATATCCCAGACTTACACGAAGGTGAATCATGTCATAATAACGTCACAAAACTACCTTAGAAACTGGTCATTGACATTTATTCTGGCAAATTTATGAGCTTAAGATGAATATTGTGGTCGTTTAAATAAGGAATGCTCCTTACCATTGTTCCAAAAATGTCACTGTTAAGTATTTTAATTGAATATAAACATTGTTGCGATGTAAGGAGCGATGCTATCGTTAGCTTGCAGATTACATTTTACGGATAATTAAAATTAAGAGTACCAATTTTAGAAGCATATTAACTGGATAGGTACATGATATCTCATATTATATCTTTCCAATGGTGGTCTGGACTCCTTTAAAGAATAGACCAACTGCCGTTCTGCCAGGCAGGTCGTAAAAGGTGACCGATTGGTTAAGAGTGTCATTAACATCGTGATTACTAGTTGATGGTGTTCTACAACGTTTCACCCGGGTATTTGGTACCCCTGCCTTACCTATTCCTGCCACAATGGCGTTAATGCTTGTAATTGTCTTATCCTTATCCTCCAAACCGGATACCTTATGGTAGCCGGTAGACTTATGTATGTGGCATGGTGATCATGCCACACGGGTAGCATCGCACCATTAACATCTTTGGTGTTTATAGGTGATGGTCTCTTTCTATCAGGAGAGCGATCTGCTTGTTTGCTATGTTATGATATAAAAAAAGATTGTCAGAGAAAACAAAATTTTATTGTGAGCGTCTGAGCTGGTTTCGACCAGGACGCACTTTCTGTCAAAATATAAATGTCTATAGATTATAGAAGTGTTAGAATTATTAGTAAAATAAAAGTTAATTATATAAAATGGCGTTAAAGTTTCTAAGTTTAGATAAAGTGTCCCGACGGAAATCTCAGCTCAGGATTCTAACTATCTAGATAAGTCAGATTTCTTAAATAAGAGTTGTTAAGAACACATCCATTGTAAAGCTATTTTATATCTCCAAGTGCTATACTGTTTTAAAGTTGGAAGACAAAATTTTACAGCCGGGTTTAATATACAAAAATCGATTTAAGTAATAAAACTTCTCTAAAATATGGGTTCAAAAACATACCTGATAAAACTGCACATTCTTTAGTGCATGACTTTATTGGCCATCTTATTCTTTAAACTTAATACAAAAGCAACAGCCGTTTACGCTACTATGATTTGAAAAGTCAATGCATTGGTTCCGAGCCTAGTGAGGAGTTTTACAACTTTACCACTCCTTCGATACCGACATCTTTCAATATTCAAATTACATAGAGCTTTTTTGCAAATCATTCTGGTGAAAAGAGAAACCATCGCCTATAGATAACAAAGATGTTAATATTGCGTTACTACTTGTGTGGAAGAATATCAGTGCCATATCCATATATCAAAATAATTGTGATATCGCGATTCAGGATTTTTATTTTGAATTTCATTTTTTCCATTTGTTATTGATTTTTGTCCATTTTTTATTATTTTTTCTTGTAGCGTTTGTGATTGTTTGAGCCGCTACATTCCTATATTTACCGGCTACATTTCTCCCCAAATAGGAACATGACTGTAGCAAGCATTGACGATATCGTGGTAGGAATAAGTAAAGTAATGGATATTTTATTACTATATATTTATTGCGGAACTCATCAAACTCTGCTTGAGCACTCGGCTCGTCCGAAAAGCCTGGTTTTACAGTAGCGGTCATTTGGACCAACTGCTTACGTTCGTTACGAAAAACAAAAGAACTATCACCTAGTAGATACGATGGTAGTGACATATATCATCGTTTTTCTTTTACGATCTGACTGACAGAATGCCAGATGGTCTATTTTTCAAAAGGGGCACGGACCAACACGCGGTATTTTAATCCTCCAAACGCTATTCGTTTTTAAAGTTGGTAGATAAGGATTTACAATCGGTTTTTAATATACAAAAATTGTTTTATTAAAAGCTCTCTAAAATACCGGTTCATAAACAGATGTCCTGAGAAAAAACTATACATTCTTTTGAAACTTCATGCCCTGCACAGTCCCCCGTTTCATTTTTTAAAAAGGGTTCCGTGGGCGTGGACTTCCGCTCGTGGTATTCATGTATTGGGGTTCGATTCTTTTTAGTTTTTTTATTAAAACGTGACACTTTAGGCGACGTAGGCGTGTTTTGCGCATATGCTGCTTTTTTGTTTAATTTTTTTCCTGTTTATACGTTTTTACTTAAGTAATTTTTAAGTGAATTAATATGTAGGTATACGTTGGAGTTTTGTGTTTTAAATATATTTATTTATGCTTGTTTTGCCTTTTTTATATCACAAGATAATTTGATGGCTCTCCTAATGGAAAGATAAACCATCACTTATTGACACTAAAGATGTTAAGGCGAGGCATCGTGACAAACGGGAAAAAAACTGGTTTGCAAATCACGTTTTTTTGTATTGATTATTAAATAACAATTATACAAAAAATACACGATATACCTGAAGATATTATCTATAGAATGTGCTAACTCATTACACGATAGAATGTACTTTACTCGATCATATAAAGATTCCGAAAACAGGCTAAAAAATCTCTAAAACAAATAATTTGTTAATAATATTTCCAATCGTCCACATTATTTTTGTATGGTGATATTTAGTTATAAATACAAAAAAGAATGTGCTAAATTTTAGTTTTCAGCTGATGTCCTATATTTATTTATCCGAAAATTAACACGTTTCCCAGCGGTTTCAGAACATACCGCGCCGCCCATTTTCTATAGAATTGACGCACGTCGAAATACCTCGCCTTAATAGTACGATTCTATCCGTGTAATGACAATGCCACATACATATGTCTACCGGCAACTTTACCCTCCAAACCGAAACACAGTAGTACCAAATACAAGAGCGAATCGTTGCGGAACTCTACCACCTAGTAGTTATGATGGTAGTGATCACTTCTAGTCAATCGGTCGCCTTTTACGACCTGACTGACAGAACGCCAGTGAGTATATTCTTCAAAGGAGCCCAAGTCAACACGGGAGACTTACGGGAGCCTTACAGTCTTGACTGCCTTATTGTCTAATAGTTAGCTTATTCAGCTCGGATTATAACTCCCGAATTTAATTCCTGGGTCGATCAAAGTATTATTGAGATTTTCTTGAATTTAAAAGTAATATAATTATATACATATGTGTTTTTATCGCCTCTGTCGTCCGGTTTTGATATTGACCTCATGAGTTCTTGGGTTCGATTCCCAGGATGGGCAATTAAAATCTGTGTTTTTTTCAATCATCGATAAAAACAAAATTTCTCGAGATAGACTATGTGCTCGTTTGGCGATAGACTTGCCACCTGTGACATTGTAGGATTAAGTATCTTCGGCTAATCGTAGGTGCACTTTTGTACCTCTGCCACTTCGGCCTACCTCTTTGGGGATATGGACGTAAATACACTCTTTTATGTGTTTTTTAACCCGGCTTTACGCAAGGTCATTATTTATTTATTTATTTAAACTCTTTATTGCACAAAACATACAACAAGCGAACTTAACGTCTGAAGACATTTTCTACCAGTTAACCTTGCACTTATAGACCCATTGTAGTGACGGGTAGTGCACAAGAAAAGTCTTACGGAGCAATTGCAAATAATTTTTCACTAAACAAAGAGGCTAATTACATTTATCTAAACCTACGGGCTACGGGCTACTTAGTTCAATTTCTGTCGGATCACATTTTTCTTTATTGAGTAATTAGAGTAATCAGGTTAATATAATTAACATATAAATAAACTACAGTCCAAATTGCAATCGTTGCTATGATGTGATATTCTCCGCAAAGCAGCTAGCGTGAAAATTCATACTTTGCTTACTAATATTATAATAGCAAGAGTTTGTCAGTCTGTCTGCCTCTCTGTCTGTCTGTTTCGCTTTCGTGGCTAAACTGATTTTCATGAAATTTGGCACGAAAATATTTGAAGATCCGGGGTCAAACATAGGCTATTTTTTTCCAAAATCAGACACTGAAGGGCTGAAATAGGGGATGAAATTTGTATTAAACACTATTTCGATGATATGTTAATACACTTGCGGACGAAGCTGCGCGGGTCAGCTAGTATTTTAAATAATTACCGAAAACAATTGAGTGAGTTGTTGTAATTTTTTCGCGCTTGACAAATGCATCGCGCAGACTAAACGAGTTATTAATAATTGCGGCCATAAATTACATTAGCTTGCGACCACGGTGAGTTTTGATTTGAATTAACTGACTTTAATGAAAGAGGTTTGACTTTTTATCATAAGATAGCAAACGAGCATGTGGCTTTCTTAATGGAAAGATAAAATCAGAGACACCAAAGAAGTTAATGGTGCGGTGTGATGTATCATGCGAAGGAGTTTTAATGCCACATGCATAAGTTTACCGGCTACTGACACTACTTTAATACCCGAGAAAGGGAAAATCCTTAAAAACTTAATAAATTATTTATGTTTGCCAATATTGTAGGTCTATACTCCTATATTTTTGTCAATCCCAGGAAAAATTGATCAAAATAGACCTTTTGGTTCTCAATGATTCGCCGGTTTGCTGGTGGCATTGGGTGGTAGTACATTTCACCGCTTGTAAGGACTATCGCTTGCTTTTTGTTATAATTGAAACCGACAGCTTTAGGCATGTGACAGTATTAATACACCATCAATTTTTGAGATGCTATAAAGATTTGTTAAAAAACCTCAAGATTTCTTACATCACAACAATCGTAATAAGATACGTAAAGAAGGGGTCTTCATAAAATTGTTATAGAAAGATTTTTCTAAATTGAAAAAAAAAGGAAAAACTCTATAGATTATTTTTCTGACCTGAGTAACTAACCAGGGACCTTATGGTCTAAGTCGAATATGTAAATTATTAGATTTCGAGTCAAAAAGATCCCAATAACTTAAAATTAATTTAGACCACCTACAGCAAAAACGACATTGTCTCAATCTGTTACAATGTCAACAAGTGGAGATCTAGGTTGAACTCTCTTACGCTAAGATGCGCATATAAAGCGGGACTTTATACTGGTTACTTAAAATGGTTTTAAAACAAGATATAGAATCTACTCTAAGGCATACATTACCGTAGAGTAGATAAACTAAGTTGCGGGCAAAAGTTAGTTGAAAATAAATTGTATATAAGCATAATGTACACACATATGTGATAGTTCATTATGAGTAGATTTTTCTTTTATTTTTTCTTTGTCTCAGAGATATAAGCTAGGACCCAAATGTCATGATACCTTACCTATTTTAATGCTACCCACAGAATAAATAATTCGGTGATGCCACCCACTTATATGCTTAATAGACAAAATCAGAACTACAGACGCCGTTTTATGTAATGTCATTTCGCTGCCAGATTTTTACAAAGAGGTTATCTACCGATAGGGAAGGTGTTGAAATCTAAGAGTAGGCGATTCATATGTGCAATGTAAGTGAAACGTGCCGTTGATAGAAATAATATACATTTTGCATACGCGTTTACATAAGATATATTTCGTCTTCTTCCGCTCTCTATCGATGAGACGACTTTTTGCTTGGTTCGCATACTCTATGTACTCTATCTCTATGAATTATAAAAGGCTCACTAGCGACGCCGTCTGTTAAACAGATAATTTGATGGTACTATATTTTTTTCTCCTTGTCTTTTGTTGTTGTCTTTAAATCATACTGACCAAAACTGCTACCTACGTTGCCTTATTTCTGACAAAATATACCAAATTAGCTAATACATATAGCATTAAGGCTCTCTAAATAAATGTAAAAATTCTAACTTTTAGTGGTCTCCAGACCAAAGGCAAGAACATTCACGGGCTCACACAAGCACGCCATACTTCCAGCACATCCTTTACAAACACAATATAAGGATATACCCACAAAAACAAACAATCTCTTTGGTCAATGCCGCTTTATAAAAAACTGCACAACACTGCCATTTGCAAGACATTTCAATAAAGGCACATATAATTGGCAGTCGATCGCCATTTTAATTACCAAAGCTATGTTTTTCGCGGGAGATGGAACGTTTATCTTATTGTTAATCAATTAAGGTTGTAGTTTCCGAGATTTTTTTAAGTGTCATTGCTAGAAGTTGTCTATGTTCAGGTGTTAGTGAAAAACTGAATCTAGCTAGTGATGTTCTCATTTGAATATTGTCAGCTTTAGTTGTTAAGCTTAGTGCATATGATTAATTAAACTAATGCATACTAATAATATAAATGTGAAAGTCTCTTTGTCTGTTCGTCTGACTGTCTGTTTGTCTGCCCATCTATGTGTCCGTCGGTCTTAAAACTTTGACGGCTAAACCGTTAAACCGATTTTGACGAAGTTTAGCAAAAAGACGTATGGAAGACGTATTGTCAAATACAGAATATTTATAATTTTTTATCAAAACTCAACACTTACGAGACTAAAATAGGGGATGAAAGTTTGTTTGAAAGTATTGACGATGTTACTCTATTTGCGGGCAAAGTTGCGTGGGTCATCTAGTGTATAAATGTATATATTTTGAAATTTATGTATTGCGTTTAAGGGACCGTGGACCGAAAAAATAAGAAAAAAATGTCATTTTTATGTCCTAGTCGTAATGGCAATTACTTTTTTTCGTGGAAAATACAAATTTTGCATTTTATAGTTTTTTTCTTATTTTCACGCAACACAATGTTAGCGTCCAACTCGTCACGCCTGCGAATTAGCGTTGCAAGTGAGGAATACTATTATTTTAAAATACCTATACAGTATTACAACAAATCAAATTATACAAAATTAAGGTAAAATAATTGTCAAGAAATAAAAAAATACCACGCAAATTTCCAACGGTTTTTTATTTTTCCCCGCGTTGGTACTGGGCTGCTTTGAAAAATAGGCCAACTGCCGTATTACCCGGCAGGTCTTAAATATGTTCCGGTCCGTAAATATATTACATCGAAGTGAATTTATAGTACAAGAATATAAGTGTCTAATATTAATAGGGAGTCACTAAGTGGCAACGATGGAAAGTGTACAGTGTATCACCCCGTGTTGGTCCCGGGCTCCTTTGTAGAATAGGCCAACTGTCGTTCTGTCAGGTAGATCGTGCAAGGCGACTAATTGGCTATGCGAACACTACCATTGTGGCTACTAGGTGGTAGAGTTCTGCATTGTCTCGCCTGGGTCTAGTACCACCGCCTTACCTATTCCTGCCGCAATAGCGTCAATGCTTGTCGCTGTCGTGTTCCGGTTTGGAGGTTAAGGTAGCCGGTAAACTTATGCATGTGGCATTAGACCTCGCCACAAGATAGCAACGCACCATTAACATCTGTGGTGTCTATAGCGAGGGTTGAATTTTTCCATCAGGAGACCCATCTGCTTGTTTGCTATCTTATGATATAAAAAAGCAATGGTTGACTCTTTCCATCAGGAGACTCATCTGCTTGTTTGTTATCTTATGTCATAAAAAAGTGTAATTCACTAAGTGCCGACGATAAAAAATTAAAAATATATGTGCACTAAGCTTAAGTCCGTCTAAATTCCGATACAATAATGACAAATTGGTTCGCACAGTCGGTATGCAAATGCGAGTCATAGCGGCTTGGTTCGGTTTTCTTGGACACAACCTGTCGACATAAGGCGGTGTTCGTTGCTGACAGCATTTCTTTCTCTACATGGACGCTTTTCTTGGAGACGTAAGAAGTTTAGACATAATACGTATATTAGAGTTTAATTTCTGTTGAATTTTAATGTTAATCGAATTATAGGATTTAAATACTATCACATACCTGTGCTTGCAAAGGTGGGATTAATTTACAATTAAGAACATTATTACTGTGTTTTTTAGGGTTCCACACAATGAAAATCATGTCTGTTAAGTGTTCAAGACGCTTTTTTTAGGAATGCGTAAACATTGTTGTGTTTTAAGTATACTATCCGTATCTAAAAAACAAAAAACGTAACTCTTATAGGATCACTTGTTTGCTTTTTGTCAAGGCTTTTTTTTAGGGACACGTTAATGCATCAGGTTGAAATTTCACTTACACTACCTGCAGCGTGCAGTATAATAAAAGTGTTTGATGAATTTCGCAGAAATAACTCATTTTTCCGGGATGAAAAGAAGCTTTTTTGTTATTCCAAATCATCATCTATTTATGTACCAAATTTTATCCAAATCCGTTCAGTAGTTTTGGCGTGATTGAGTAACAAATATGCTCCATTCATCTAAACATCTAAATATCCAAACTTTCGCATTTATAACTTTAATATAGATAATTGAACATAATATTATATTGTACTATAATTACGATTTATTGAATGTATGGCTTTGCTCGGCTGTGAATAAATCAAACTTGTAAGTCAATGCGACCTAAAGAGATGAGCATTTCTATCGTGTTCTTTCGCATTTTTCGCGATTTTATAAGAAATCAAAACTACTACTACTTATACTTCTTTACTTACTTCCCGCTGAAATAGAATGGTTAATTTTGGTGGAATTTATTTTAAAGGAAAAATATGAAAATTTTCCCCGTGTTGGTTCCGGGCTCCTTTGAAGAATAGACCAACTGCCGTTTTGCCAGGCTGGCCGTAAAAGGCGACCGATTGGTTATACAAATCACTACCATCGTGGCCACTAGCTGGTAGAGTTCTGCACTGTCTCGCCCGGGGGTCTGGTACCACCGCCTTACTTATTCCTGCCGCAATATCAGTGCGTGTCACTGTCGTGTTTTGTAGACTGTAGACCTCGCCACAACATAGCAACGCACCATTAACATCTTTGGTGTCTATAGGCGATAGTTGACTCTTTCCATCAGGAGACCCATTTGCTTGTTTGCTATCTTATGATATAAAAAAATACATAAGTAAGTACGTAGTCTTATAATAAAATGCAAATTTACTGTTTTAAATTATTTGCGGTTGGTTTTATATCCTTGCCTAGGGACCGAACGGTAGAGCTGAATTTGACCTTTCACGTAATGTGTCGTTTAGTTAGAATATTAATGTTACAAGTTTTTTACCTACACGGAACTGAACCTTTGCTGCGTGAGTTCAACTCGGACTTGACTGGTTTTTACATCATAAAATCGCAAACAAGCACATGATTTTTTTTAATAAAAATATATAACTATCGCCTAATGTTATTAATAATTATTATTTATTTATTATAAATATAACACCAAATATACTAATGTAATGATGCAATATTAAACGTGTTCTTTTTAAATATACTTAGCTAACAAGCAGATGGCTCTACTGATGAAAAGAGAAACCATCGCCAATAGACACCAAAGATGTTAATGGTACGTTGCTGTCCGTGTGACGGGATGGCAATGCCACATGCATAAGTCTCTCGGCCACCTTACCCTTCAAACTGAAACACGCACGTGACAAGTATCGACGCTATTGCGGCAGGATAGGAATGACGGGGTACTAAATACTTGGGCGAGATATTGTGGAACTCTACCAAGTAGTCACGATGCTAGTGACTACTTGGTGGTAGAAAACGAAACGGTCACCTTTTGCGATCTACCTGGCAGAACGGCAGTAAGGCTGTTCTTCAAATTAGGAGGAGGAGGAGGAAAAGTAATGTGATGTGTCATGAATATTATGCGACTTGTGGTATATCGACGCTTGTACATTTTGAGGGAAGGTTATGCTTAAATGGCGACTGATTGGCTCTATGAGTCACTATCATCGTGGCTATCAGGTGGTAGAGTTCTGCATTGTCTCGCCTCGGTCTGGTATCACCGCCTTACCTATTCCTGTTGCAATAGCGTCAATGCTTGTCACTATCATGTTCCGGTTTGGAAGGTAAGGTAGCCGGTAAACTTATGCATATGGCATTAGACTCCGCCGCTAGATAGCAACGCACCATTAACATCTTTGATGTCTATAGGCGATAGTTGATTCTTTCCATCAGTAGACCCATCTACTTGTTTGGTATCTTATAAAAAAAATAGAACATCAGTCATACCAGGCAGGTCGTAAAAGGAGATTGATTGATTATACGTGTCAATATCCTTGTGACTACTAGCTATTAGTTCCGCGACGTATCTTCCGGTCCCGGTCGGTCCGATCCAGTCTGGTCCATCCGATCCGCGCTCCGGTCGGTCTCCCTTGACCACACAATACTTTTGTTCATGTTATTAAACAATTCACAGTAATAGAAAACTCTTCAGTCTAAATACTATGAAATGTTTCGTAAAAGTTCAGTTATAATGTTCAGCTCCGCGGTCACTTGGAAGGCAAGGCTAAATTAGCCTCTAAAAAGCTGGGAGTTCACAGCAGGGCCAGGCAGTACTTCACAACGGCCCATCGTTTACTGCTTTATAAGGCGCAAATCCTTCCTCATATAGAGTACTCCCACAGGTACGGCTCTCATTTATGGACGGGGGCTCCTCAGTACCAGCTCCTTCCTTTTGATCTCATTCTACGTTGAGCGGCTCGAATCGTCGATGACGGGACTATTTCAAATCGGCTTGATTCGTTGGCGTTACGTAGAGATGTGGAATAACTCTGCATCTTTTACCGGCTCTATCATGGGGAATATGCCAAGGAACTGTTTGCATTAATTCCTGCCGCCGAATTTCACCATCGGACATCGCGACAAAATTCGAAGTTTCGTCTTCACCATCTCAATGTCTGGAAATCCACAAACATGCGATTTTCGTTTTACGCCACACTACTCCTATATGGAATCAGCAATTGGCAGAATTTTTTCCAAACGGATGCGACTTAGGGATCTTCAAGAAAAGAGTTTACTCATCCTTAAAAGGCCGGCAGCGCAACTACAAGACCCTTGGTAGTCAATTATTTGTCTATGGGTGGTGGTAATCACTTACCATCAGGTGAGCCTCCTGTCCGTTTGCCTCCTCTTCTATAAAAAAGCAAACTTAACATATTACGGAAAAGTCACATACGTCAACCATTACCACATAGGCTAGTAGCCAGACTAAAAATTGCCGCACAGGCTTGTCATTGCCAAGCAGGATTTGTACCATCGGCATCACCTAACTTATTTCTGCCGCGTTAATATTTCGACGGGTCATACATAAGTTGTCGAAAATTAAAAGATGCGATTTTTGTTTTATTTATGAAAATTACTCCACTTTTCTACATTTTTTAATATCACAAAGAATAAAAATGAAATTCCTATTAGAACTTGGATTTATCTAATAGAAATTTCATTTTTATTCATCGTGTTATTAAAATGTGTATAAAAATTGAGTCATTTTCATAAAAAAACATATATAGCACTTTTTAAGTTACGACAAATTACGCAGGACCCGTCGGTTTGTCACTATCGTGTTTTGATTTGGGGAATAAACTATAAAGTAGCCATAAAGTAAAGTAATAAACTCTGCCCCACCATACGGATAGCAACGCACCAATTACATATTTGATGTTCATATCATATCTTGGCATATCATGTGACACTCGCGGACCGGGTTCGTAACGTCGAAGTGAGGAGAGGTTAGGTTTGAAAGTGTCGGTGTAAAGATGAGAAAGGGCATGCTTCGTTGGTTCGGACATGTAGAAAGAATGGTAGATGAAAGGTTAACTAAACAGATATACAACGCGAATGTGGAAGGATGTAGGCACCGGGGAAGACCAAGACTGACGTACCACGATCAGATTGATCGAGTACTGTCCGAAGGTGGTGTCAAGAGTCTTCGCAACCGGCGTGTGTGTATGAAGAGAGTGATGAATGTGGAGGAAGCGAGACAAGCCTGCAAAGATCGTGATGTATTGCACTCGGTTCTTTCTGCCTACCCCGTAAGGGATCTGGCGTGAAGATATGTATGTATCATATCTTGGCACCAAATCCCTGATTGGAGGGGATCAAGAGCCATATATCAGGATCCATAGAGACTGGCTTTGCTTCCACATTCATAACTTTTTATGCAAACACGCCGGTTTCGGAGACTTTTGACACAATATTCGGATAGCACACGACTAATATGGTCATGGTGCGTCAGATTGGTCTCCCTTGGTATTGACACTCATCCACATTTATATTGTATGCTAGCTGTACCACTGTTATATGCAAGCCGCTGCGTTATAAAAGTTTTTGGTAAATTATAACAAATTTTCCGGGATAAAAAGAAGCCTATGTACTAGTCCAGGTTATCATTTAGGTACCTACCTTAGTGCCAAATTAAATTCAAGTCCGTTCAGTAGTTTTTGTATGATTGAGTAGCAAACATCCATCCATCCAAATTTTCGCATTTATAATATTAATATAGATTAATTAATTAATTAATATAGATTTGTTTTGTTAATCGTTCATTTGTCATTCTTTCAATTTGTCCAAAGCACCGATTTTTGTTTTAAATTTCAAGGAATGGCTTATTAGTTACAATATTTAGAAGATTTTTTATAGATGAGGGAATTAACGGACATGAGGTTCTCCTGATGGTAAATTGTCACCAGCGCCCACCTTTAACCACTGCCAGAGGTCTTGCAGTTGCATTGCCGGCATTTTAAGAATGAGTGAGCTCATATTTGACAGTTCCTAAGTCGTATCCGTTCGGAAAAACCTCCGCCAGTAATTGGTTCCACATAGGAGTAATGCGGGGGAAAAGTACCTCGGAATCACAAAGTTTTGGATTTCCAGACATCCAGATGGTGAGGATAACATTTTAAATTTTATTCATCTCGTTTCAACATACTTACGTTTAACCGATATGTACCTAACTGTACCTATGCTGATAATATAATGTTTATACCTAGATTTTCTCAGTAAGTGAATTTATGTAAATTCTTTTTTAAAGACAATAAATTCTTAAACCAGAATTTTTGTCGCGATGACCGATGGTAAAATTGGTAGGCAGGAATTAATCCAAACAGTTCCTCGGAACGCTCCCCATAATAGATGCGATAGAAGATGCCGAGCGATGCTAAAGGATCTCTACGTAATTCCAAGAACCAAGCCGATTAGAAGTAGTTCTGTCGTTACTCTGTGTTTATCTCGGGAGATTTTGAACAATAATAGGCTATCTGCAGATAAACGATAGGCCAAATATATCACTGCCATTTTATTATTTTTAGGAATTCATTAACGTCTCGCCCAGGTATCATTGCCTTGCCTATTCCAGCCAAAATAGCATCCATGCTTGTCACTTTTATGCTCCGATTTGGAGAGTAAAATGTTCGTTAAGTATAATATGCAATTACCATTTCACCACACGGATTTCAACGCACTAATAATATCTTCGTCTATATTATAGTTACACAGTACAGTTGTAAAAAAGGGAGAAATTAATAAAGATTTTTGTATGTTAGATAGGCAAACTGGCAGACGTGCCACCTGATGGTAAGTGGTCAACGTCGCCAATGGACATAAAGTAGTATACCTGGAACTAGCCCAGCAACTCATTTATGTGTTGCCTAGTGCCTTAAAGGACGATGTGGTCGCTTTGCGACACAGTCCTTAATGTGTTGCCAATTCTGAGACATAAGATGTTAAGTCTCGGTTTCAGTAATTTCACTGCATGTCTTGCCCTTCTCTCCGAAACACAGCAAAGCTGTTTCACGGGAGAAACAAGCAAGCAATATTATAGGTGATAATTATTTTCCACCAGGAGATATACATATGTATTAAAAAAGTTTGTTTTTCACTACCTCAGCAAGAGAACTGGTATCACATTTTAAGATTACTCCTTCATACAATATTTTATATCAATAACACTTGTACTGTTTCACAATAAACAGTACAAGTGAAACATTGTAAAACAGTACAACTGTTATTGATATAAAATATTGTATGAAAATGGAGTTTCACCAAGTCGTCAGAACTATATATATATGTATATATATATATATATATATATATATATATATATATATATATATATATATATATATATATATATATATATATATATATATATATATATATATATATAATATTATATTAACATTCCTTTTAGAGATTTTACAGAAAAGATACTTGTACGATGCCACGATGTCGTCACGATGCCCATGGTTAGTTTTCCCCGTGTTGGTTTGGACCCACTTTGAAGAACAGACCATCTGCCAATCTGCCAGACAGATCGTAAAATGCGAACGATTACCTACCTACTATACTATATATATATACCTTGTCACTTGTCATCGTGACTACTAGGTGGTGATAGAGTTCCGTAATATTTCGTTATATGGTGCTACCGCCTTACATATTCCTGCTGCAATAGCGTCAGGAAATGTTACTCTCGTGTTCCAGTTTGCAGGGTAAGGTAGCCGGTAAACTCATGTATGTGGCATTACCATCCCGCCACACGGATAGAAATACATCATTAACATTATACACATTTTAACTTTTACACAATGAAACATATTCTATGTAATCCAAACCTGAAGATCCCTTTGCGCATTCGCATGCTTAAATATTACATATGGCCAATATTTCTAGACGGATGTGAAGCATGGACCATTAGAGATGCGTTTAGAAAACGTATAGAAGCATTTGAAATGTGGGTATACAGATTTATGATGTCGATTTTAGGACAAAAAATTACCAATGAGGAAGTTCTACTACGAGTCAAAAATGCAAGCTTTAGCAAACCATCAAGCAGAAGAAAGTTGCTTATCTTGGACACTTTTTGAAAAATCCGAGATATGGACACTTGCAATTAATTTAATAATAATAATAATCTTGCTTGCAATTAATTATAACGGGAAAAGTTGCTGGAAAAAGAAAAGTCGGTCGTAGAAAGAAATCTTGGTTGCGAAACATCAGAGAGTGGACAGGGGTAGCGAGTGCTGCTCAACTTTTCCGCCTTGCAAATGATTGGGTCAAATATTTGAAACTGACTTCACTAGTTGGAGAGGCACCAACCAGAAAAAGAAGAATTAACATTTTGATGGCGATGGCGATGATGAGGCGATGGTTGTCTCTTTCCATGAGGAAAGCCATGTGCTTGTTTGCTATATTCTAAAAATAGCCTTTACTTCTCTGTCACAAGTCATCTAGCAGGAATGCAGACATAATTGATGATCATAAAGTATTCTTCGTAATTATTGAATCCAACGTAGGTAATAAATAAAAGAAACAGAGTTTTTCCATTTTTTTATTTTGACAAAAGAAATTAATTCATTTTTTCCGCTTTCCTTATATTACATAGTTATAAAGTAATTATTCTATCTATACCTACTATATGTATATGTATATTCATTTTCTCTATATATTACAAATATATTTACAAGACATCCCGTAAGCTCCCTATGTAACATACTGTAGTTTATTTCAGGTTAAACCAAAAATTATCTAAAAATTAAACATGAAAGAAAAAAATATAAATCATCACTTTTAAAAACTTTAATTAGTCTTACAAGAGCGCTTAATGAGGTGTCAACTGTCAAAATATGTCCTTTTTTGAGTGATGAGGATTTATAGCAAGAGTGGCAGTATTATTAGCGAAAAACATTTGTAATTTTTTTTTTCCTCACAAAAATCCGTATAGTGTGTTTTGTGACACAAATATTACATGAAAATTATATCAAATAAATAAGAATTAAAAGAAAAAATAAAAATACAAGTTTTTTTATAATTTTTGTAAAATATTTTGTAAAATATTTTGACATTTTATTACACACATATCACATGAAAAATATATCGAGTAAGCAAGAATTAAGAAAAACAAATTAGAAGAGCTTTTAATGAGGTGTCAGTAGCCCAAATCTCCTGTTTTAGGTAATGAGGACCTATATTATAGCAGCTGGAGTAGTGGTATACTAGCGATGTACATTCGCAAAAAAATTTTTTTTTGTTACACACATATAACATGAAAAAAAAAAACTAAAAATATCTACGAGTTTTTTAAATATTTTGTAAAATATTTTTGAATATATGAAAGTGTATTAAAAAAACATATTCATAATATCGAGGGTAGTTTAAAAAAATGCTAGCATCAATTTCAAAGATTTTTAGAAATATTTACGAAAAAAAAATATTTTCATTTTGTCTGTTGTTTTTAAATAAAAAAATATTAAATTTGACTCACTTTTCATATTTAATCTACTCATTGAATAGGTAGTGCAGTGGTGTAAATACAGTATTATTATGATTTTATAATGAATCTAAAATATACAGTTTTTTTATAGGAACTGTAGCTTAGAAATATGTTATTTTAATGTATAAATGAATTTTACTGCTACTTCCATCTGTTTTATTCGAAATTTCGACAAACAACAGTTGACTTTTCGGTCGTACGGAGGAGCCACCAAACATATAGGACGAGCAGAATGCTCAGCCAGAGCTTACCGGGCGGATTCCGAAACGCAAATTAATTTTCACAAGCATACATTACATTAATGTGTGTTTAACATTGCAGATCATTTGCTTGTCAAAAATTTGTTAAACACAGATTAATTCCTTTTTAAAATTAATTTGCGTTTCGAAAATCGGACGTCAGTCTCCTGCAAGACCGGACTTCCGGTTACTATAGCGTACGGACTAAATCTGTGGGTCTGGTTTAATATTATGGCAAAAATATTATTGATTGAAGTATAAAATATATATATTAAAGTTAAAATAAAATTTCAAGTAGTGGTAATTAAAGTATTTTTTTATTATATCATAAGATAACAAAGAAATAGATGGCTTACAAGAAAGTTTAACTAAGAAATAAACTGTAGTATGTATTTTAGTTTATTTGTTAAAGAAATAAAAACAATTGCTTAATTGAAATCGTATTCAGAACACAATATTCGCACAAATTTAAAAAATGAGAGAAAATTTTAACTTAAAATTATTTATCACAAGACTGGTTTGTGCTTGGGGTTGCCACATAAGATATTTTATTTTTTTATTATTAATATTGCTATAATTTTTCCCTTCTTTAAACGTCATGTCATATTTTTTTAGGCGGCGAATCTTATTTAGGTATATTGAATAGAAACTATTGTCTCTTGCGATAGATGACTCACGCATACATAAACATATATTATCTAATACTTTGTTTTGCAGTTATGTAGTCAAGTTCAAGAGTCCGATTATTACAATGAAAAATTACAAGTTAAACATATCTTGAGGCATATACTAGACCAACAAAAAGGACTGATTTAAAAGCAAGCCTTGACCTCCGAGTAGCATAAATTTCACCGCAATACTTTTCAAATGTTAGTAAAAAGAATCTGCTGCCTAAAGTTTACATAAACACTTTAAATTTGTTGGTTTTTCATAACAGTAACTCAAGACAAACTATACAACTATTCTTCGTATTTTATTATTTTAACAATTTTTGATGCATTACATTTGTGATTAAACTGATAAAGATATTCAATATGTTATCAGTTTAATCACATATATATTTTTGTTTTATCTGCTGTTCGAAAGTATTTGTCGACATTCTTTTGGTAGGTATTTTTCAATAGGTGACAACCCTATTAGTGCTCGTTTATTCTTTGACAACTAAATAAATAAAATTTAGGGTTAAAGCTTAATTTTATCCTTAATTTTTGTAGTTTAACAACCGCCTTTGACAATAAATAATTTAATTCAACACATTTTTGTATTAATTTACAAAAGACAGCAATTTCATTTAGTTAAAAAACACTACAAACAGTATATAAATTCACCATTGGCAGTTGTAGAATTTATAAAGCAACCTTCAGACGATCAATTCATGACTGTCAAGTATATTTTAATGCGGATTGATGAATCGAGGACGTGTGAGACTTAGTTTTGATTGTTTATGTATATCGAAATAATGAAAGGCTTACTTTTTATGTTAATAAATACATTTTAAAGCGCAACTTTTAAAGCAGATAGCTTTCAAAGTCTAAACAACTAAAATGATTTATTCATTCATATAAATAGAAACGTTTAGACCAAAAGGTTGATCTTTTGAATTCTATTTAATGTAGAAATACACATATTTATAATAAAGAAAATATTTAAAGCAAATAAATATCTTAAAAACTTACAAGTTATAAGGTGTGAATAAAGGCATGTAAATAAATAATAATATCAGAAAATTAAACCCACTGTTGTTTTAACAAAATAAGATGGTATTGTTTTGTATTTTATGGTTGAAATACAAAAAAAATACCTTTATTTAAAATATTATGCCTTTGATTGATTGATGTATTGATCTTTCATATTTAATTTTTCCATTATTTGACTTAAATAGAGATAAAACTCATGTTACTTTGTTACTTAGTCATTTTTTTAGTTCTGTGTGTCCTTTCCTAATACTGCGTCAATCCACCAACCTATGCATTTATTGATAAACTCATCAATCTAATCAACATTCATCTTGATTGATCGCCTAATGGCCGCTAAAGGACAAAATAGTTTATTTTTCGCAACACTCGTTAACCCTTCAATACTGGGAACGAGCTCGGTGACCAAGCAACCTAGACAAAATTCCATTTAGAAAATTAAAATTATTGCACAATTTATATAACAATATTACAGAATACATAACATTTATGTATTATTTAACTTCAATATGTACATTTACATAAATCAAGTATATAACCATGTCAATATGTACATCAGTCAAATACTTTTACATCGATTTTAATGGCAAACAAATGTGCGAGTCAAAGATTAAAAGTCTTGGCCACCGATTATTAGGTATATTTCTTCTAATACTTAATCATTTACAATAAACATTTTAACGCCTAGGTAATGAAAATGTACAACGATTATTAAATATTCTTAACAAACATCTTGGTTGTGCTGTGTCTTTTGATGAGACACCATTTTGTGAAGGCTTCTGATGCCTTTTAATATGAACTATACTTGCATTTTTTATTTAACGTTCTCTTTCTGTTTTCCCGTTACACGGCAGGCCAGACCCTGTTGACAAACAATTTTTTCAATTAATAATTGTTATAAAGTATTTTAATTTTGATTATTTATGTAATAAATAAGTTTTAAATTGTCGGTCTGTTTAGTTATCGTCAATATAATCCAGAAGTGGATACCAATATGAGAAGCTATAATTTTAGGGAAGTATTTAATATAGCCTTTAAACACATTTGTATGCCATTTAAATCGCCGTTTTATTTACAAAAATTAAAATTAATTTAATTTAAAAATTTAAAATAAAGATCATATGAATAACGTATCGCTGTTTATTAAAATATTTGTGTTGATTCTGAACTGAATAACACTAATCTATTGCTCGTTGCATTATAAAGATTTATGGTGAAAGCCACGCGAATATCATACATTTTCGACGTAAAAACGTGTCTCATAAATGCTATTTATGTATCATGTTAATATATGGTATTCCAGGTCATCATCTGCAAGTCTGTTACTTTTTATACAAAGCGGTTTAGCCATTTTTGCATGATTGGGTAAACTACACCCAAACATTTTAACGTACAAATTTTCACATTTATAATATGTAATTTTTTTATAGAAGAGGGGGCAAACGAACAGGAGTTGCACCTGATAGTAAGTGATCACCACCGCCCATGGACTTCTGCAATACCAGAGGTCTTGCAGTTGAGTTGCCGGCCTTTTAAGAATGAGTTGGCTCTTTTCTTGAAGGTCCCTAAGTCGTATCCTTTCGGAAACACCCCTGCTGGTAATTGATTCGACAGCAGAGCAGTGCGAGGCCAAAAATGTCGGGAGAATCGCACAGTTGTGGATTTCCAGGCATCGAGATGGTGAGGATGGAACTTTAAATTTTGACGCGATGTCCAATGATGGAGTTCGGCGGCAGGAATTATTCCAAACAACTCGTCGGAACATTTCCCATGATAAATACGATAGAAGACGTAGAATGAACCAGAGAGTATGTATGAGATTTGAAGATGGTTACCTGCGTTGGCATTAGATTAAAAAAATACTCGCCTTAGAATATTGGCATGTCAAAAACATTGATTTTATACTTTGAAATGCCTAGTTTTACAAACACTTCTTCTTATATTTACCCTTTTGTACTATTATATGTATTTTTATATACTATGCACAAACATTCTTATAACTTAGAATGGCTCTTTCTCTCCTGTTTTATTAAAAATATGATTTTCTGTTTTACCGTTCCAGTCTCTAATCTTTAAAGATGTGTTCTAGAAAAAAAAATTTTATAATATGTGAAGTTGAATACTAATATTCAAACGAATATTTGTATTTTTTTAAAAGTATACTTAAAATATATATTTTAAGTAAATCTTTAGTATAAAATTAGTGCCTATGATATGCGTATGATACAGAAGATGCTTCATTTTTCACAAATATATAAAAAAAGAAAATATCACTAAGATTTTAGAGGTTATATTTAGCCCACCTAAGAGTCACTTGTTATTTATATGATCTTAATTTTAAAACAATTTTAAATACACTAAATTATTCATATCTTCAGCTGTCAAAACCCTGTTCATTAGGCCCCAAGAATTGACTTCTTAAGCCCATCCGGTGGAAAAACGCAATGTTTTCACTGCAACAGGAAAAAAAACGTTTTTGATCTGTAGCACATTTCTCTACTATTAATAAAAAGATCGGGAAGGTGAAAACTAAAAAAGGTTAAAAGTCAAAGGTAGCTGATATTAGTACAAGATCCAAAAGAAAACATTTATAAAACATTTGATGAAAATTTGATTTTTTAATATAGGATTATCATTCTAGGAAGGAAATTCAGTGTGAGTTTGGGAGCAGTAAAAAATAAGCTAATTGTGTAAAGAAATATGTGTGTCTTTACATATAAAGCGTCTGTGTGAGTGTGTGTGTATCGGGTGTGTGTGCGCGCACATGCGCTTTATTTGACAAGAGTTAAGAGATATTTTTTGGTGTATGTTATTTGACAAGAGTTAAATGATTTAAGATATAAATACAGTTAATGTTTAAAATATATTGCAAGACTTTTATGTGTTTATATGAGTACAAGTATGTAGGTATAAAAGTAAAAATTGCATTGTATTTAATAAAATTATCCTATGATATAATCTATGATTACATACACATTGACACACAAATGTCTACATAATATAAAATAACATTTGTACGTCAGCTTTAAAAGTATTAATGCAATATTTTATCACTTATACTCTTGTACTGTTTCACAAGTTCAGTTTATTGTGAAACAGTACAAGTGTATAAGTGTTGATATATTGCCTTAAAATGGAGTTTCACCAAATGTCGACGATGGAAAGTGTGAAATATTTAAAAGTATTCACTTGTATACGTATATGAGTACATATGTATGCGTTCGTTTCGTGTATACATTTGAGTATGTGTGTGTGTGTGTGTGTATGTGTGTGTGTGTAAGGCAACATACACAGGGTACTCACGTCAGTAGTCCAGGGTTGGCGTCAGCCTGGTACCAGGGGTACTGTGGCACGTATGGCGGATGGGGCTGCGGTGCGCCCTGGTGTAGCGCGTGCGCGTGCGCGCCCTTCATGTCCCAAGGGCCGGGTGGCGCGCCCTGATAACAAAATGGCTTCTTTTAGAGTATACGATTTGTTGCCCGCGGCTTCGTTTGCGTTTTTTTATATCAGAAGATAGCAAACAAGCAGATGGCTCCAGGGATGAAAAGGGTAAACCATCGCTTATAGATATTAAAGATATTAATAGTGCGTTGCTATTCTTGTGGCGTGGTCTTCATGCCACATATATAAGTTGACCGGCTACCATACTTACCCTCCAAACTGGATCACGATCGTGACAAGTACTGACGCTATTGCGGTAGTTAGTTTTTTTGTCGTAAACATTAGAATTTATGAGGTAATTAGTTTAAATCATTTATTACGACAAAAAAACTAACAATTTATAAATATATTCTAGAAATGGACATGACACGGTACTGACATTTAAGTGATAATATCACAGTTAGAACGGAATCACCCGTATATAATTATTATTATAAAAAAACGTATAAGGCATTAAATTATTAAATTATATTTTAACCATCGACCATTAATAATAGCGATGTGCCTTCCAAAAAATTCTACCAATCGGACTTTTTAATAAAAAATGGAATAAAATTGTCATCGGTTGCGTGTCTCGACGAATTATTTACCCCTCACATATAACGAGTAAATTATATAAGGTTAAAAGAAAGGTGTGACGACCGCGCCTAGCATTCACGTAATACCACTTGGGAACTTAAAATAATTTATTTTCTGTATACGAAAACGTTGGGAATCTCGGTCGTAAGGGAGAAAATTAGCACTATTAGGGAAATCTGGGGAAAATAAAAAGTATTTGTAACAAAATGAAGCAATTTTCCAACTATTTTGGAATAAAACAATACAGGACATTGAATATCGCAATTAGAACGGAATCACCCAAATATAGGTGGACAAATTACACTGACTGATCTAACCCCAAAGTAAGCAAATTATTTGCTCGTGTTATGGGTGTTAACGATCCTAATACATAGAAATATATATATATAAATACTTAAACATACATAATACACACTCAAACCCAGAAATAAAAATATCTATGTTCATAATAGAAACGTTTGTCCCGTTCGGCAATCGAACCCGAGCCCCATCGATTCGTAGTTAGGTTCGCTAACCACTCGACCAACGGGGCAATGAAAAATTATAGGATAATAAATAAGCAGATGGGTCTTCGGGGCCATCCATAAAGTACGTCACACGAATTTTAGGACTTTTGAACCCCTCCCCCCGTCCTTGTCACAGGTTGTCACATTTTTATAACCCCCCCACCCTCCTGATGTGACGTCACAAATTTCATAAAACCGAAACAACAAACAACTAGTTAGAAAATAATAAACGATTAATTATATTAATTAAAGATAAAAAAATTAATTATCGAGTGTCCATGGACTTTGGATCCACTCTTTTATATCAGCTATTACTGGTAAATCAGGCACTTTGCGTTTTAGTATTTTAAATGTTAACATGTGACGTCACAAAATTATTGACCCCCCATACCCCTTGTCACACGATGTCACACTTCGGTGATACCCTCCCTCCCCATTAACGTGTGACGTACTTTATGGATGGCCCCTTCTGATAGAAAAAGATAACTATCGCATATTTATATCTACATCTATACAAATAAACAAAATTAGAGTCTCTGTTTGTAATATTAAAATAACCGCTTTTTACTAAATACATACGGATTTATATACGGTACATATACTGAAAGGTACTTACATATCCGACCCTTGGGTCCCAGGACTGCTGATGGGGAGGCTTTACGTCACACGACGTGCCGTCGGGCGATCGACCGGCTGTTGGCTGTAACAAAGTTAAAGTGTGAAACAGTTTGCAGTACAGAAATCGTTTATGGGAAAACACAGTTTAATTGATATAAATATTTTCAATCCAAAAAAAATGTGTAAAAGAAGCCTTAGTGCTTATCCTGCCCACGTACCGAGTAAGGATACAACCGACAATTTTTTCAATTTTAGTCATATTTGTATCCAAAATTGTGAGAAAAAGGCACATCTACTCAATTGTTGTTAGTTGCACTATCCTAACTCGTACCGAAAAAGGACACAACTGATATATTTTTCAAATACGATTTATATTTATATCCAAAATTGTGAGAAAAAGGCACATCTACTCAATTATTGTTAGTTGCACTATCCTACCTCGTACCGAAAAAGGACACAACTGATATATTTTTCAAATACGATTTATATTTATATCCAAAATTGTGAGAAAAAGGCACATCTACTCAATTATTGTTAGTTGCACTATCCTACCTCGTACCGAAAAAGGACACAACTGATATATTTTTCAAATACGATTTATATTTATATCCAAAATTGTGAGAAAAAGGCACTCTACTCAATTTTTTTTTAGATTAACTCCAAAATCCGCGGAGCGCGCGCAAAAAAAATCGCGCGCGTGCCAGTAGGTTACATGTGTTATACTTTTAAGTTTTCAGATTAAATATTTCAAAAATATTATAGCCTTTTAATATTTCCAAAAAAGATTAAAAAACATAATATATCGCGTTTTTCTCACGCTTTGCTTTTAGCTAGTTGGGCCCTTTTACTGTACGAGGTTAGTATCAGTGTCGTGTTCTTGTTTGGAGGGTAAGGTAGACGGCTCACTTATAGCTGTAGTATTAGACAATTAAGCATAATTTATTTCTCTCGCCCGGGTTAACTACCACTGCCTTACCTATTCCTGCCTATAGCGTCAGTGCTTGTCACTGTCGTATTTCGATTTGGAGGGTAAGGTAGCCGGTAAACTTATGCATGTGGCTTTAAACCTCGCCACATGATAGCAACGCACCATTAACATATTTGGTGTCTACAGGCGATGGTTGACTCTTTCCATCAGGAGACCCATCTGCTTTTTTGCTATCTTATAATATATACAATTAAATAAAATTGGAGTGTCTGTTTGTAATATTAAAATAACCGCTTTTTACTAAATGCATATGGATGTATACACGACACATATATCAAAATAACATTTTTTACAATTTTTGTCTGTCTGCCTGTCTGTCTGTTTGTCTGTCTGTTTGTCTGTCTGTCTGTCTGTTCCGGCTAATCTCTGGAATGTCTGGACCGATATTGACGGGACTTTCACTGGCAGATAGCTGATTTAATAGGGTTACTTAGGCTACTTTTTCTCGAAAATTTTCCACGCGGACGAAATCGCGGGCTCAGTTAGTAATATATAAAAAAAATTGTTCTATATCTACATTAAGGTATAAAATGATGTTAGTATTGTACAATATCATATATAATCATAAGATCATAATAATCCATAAGAATCTTTTCTGTCTATAGACGAAGGTTTTCTGTTTTCATTAGAAGAGCTATTTATTATAAGAGCTGCTTGTTTACTATGTAAAGACGTGAAATAAAAAATCTACCTTTTTTGTTCTAAATCTATAGATAGTTCTTTCTATTTTTTTCTACTTTTCTACTACGATATTCCAAAAAAAATAATAAAATTTTCTTACATATCCAACCTTAACATCCCAAGATGGCTGCGGGGGTTGCTTGACATCCCACGGCGTCCCCGTCGGTGACAAGCCCGGTGATAGCTCCGAAACAGGCGTAGAACTTGGCGTTGGTGAATGCGCTTGCGTTGGACCGCCCTGGTACGCTGAGGGAGAATGTTGGGAACCACTTGAACTACCGCCTCCACCTATAAATATTTGATAACTTTAATACATCCATGACATCGAGCCCCTTAATAAGAAATGACCGAAACATAATTCATTTGAACATTGATGTATAATTAATCTGATATGGTTTTGGATGAGCCATGTCAGTAATTTAAATGTAATAATATTGAATCCAAATTCAAATTCAAATCGGTCTAGGCGTTGGAAATACCGTGTTAATCCTGGCTCCTTTCAAGAATAGATGGTCAGGCAGGTTGTAAAAGGTGATCGCTTGCTTAATTTTACTTTATTTTGATATTAAAATTTCGAGTTATTTTACTTCTACGTAAAATTTATGCATTCATATTTTAAATGATATTTATTGACTTATATTACGTTTTAGTAATCTGACATATTTTTCTTAATTGACATTATGATTGACATTATTTTTTTTTTTTTTTTATATCATAAGATAGCAAACAAGCAGATGGGTCTCCTGATGGAAAGAGTCAACCATCGCCTATAGACACCAAAGATGTTAATGGTGCGTTGCTATCTTGTGGCGAGGTCTAATGCCACATGCATAAGTTTACCGGCTACCTTACCCTCCAAACCGGAACACGACAGCGACAAGCACTGACGCTATTGCGGCAGGAATAGGTAAGGCGGTGGTACCAGACCCGGACGAGACAATGCAGAACTCTACCACCTAGTAGCCACGATGGTAGTGACTCGATAGCCAATCGGTCGCCTTTTACGACCTGCCTGTCAGAACGGCAGTTGGCCTATTCTACAAAGGAGGCCGGGACCAACACGGCGGTGTTGGTCCCGGCCAATTTTTTTATATATATATATATTTTTTATATTTTTTTTATTATTTACAGTAATTATTTTAATATAAATCTCTTTATTCGTACGTTTTTAAATTGTTATTTTGATTAAAATGTATAATGTACGTGTACATTTATATGTATTGATAAGTACTATGACTGTAGTTAACTAAGCTTTTATGTATACTTGTATCACATCTTTTTTACGATTGACGTTGGAAAAATGTATCATAGAAATACTTATTTTGAATAAAAGCTTATTCTATTCTAGAATAGAATAGAATATATTCTATTCTATTCTATTGGCTGTATGTGTCGCTATCATCGTGATTACTAGGTAGCAGATTTCCCCAACGTCTTACTCGGGTATAATTCTACCGCAATAGCGTCAATGCTTGTGATTTTCGTATTCCATTTTAGAAGTAAAAGTAGCCGGGAGACTTATGCAGGTGGCGCTACACGGATAGCAACGCGCTATTATCATCGTCTTTGGTGTCTATGGGCGATAGTTTCTTTTTTATGAAACTGGTCAAGTGTTAAGTGTTAAAATATTACATGCGATTTTTCTCTTTCCATCAGGAGAGCCATCTGCTTGTTTGCTATCTATAAGTATAATAATTTAAGGCAGTGGTTGGCAACACGCGGCTCGCGAACATTTGCTTGCGGCCCGTGAATGTTTTGTAAATCTATACAAATAAATAACATTGGAGTGTCTGTTTGTAATAGTAAAAGAACCGGTTTTAACTAAACGCATATGGATGTATACACGATACACATTACAAAATAACAGTTTTTACGATTTTTGTCTGTCTGTCTGTCTCTCCGTCTGTCTGTCTGTTTGTTTCGGCTAATCTCTAGAATGACTGGACCGATTTTGACGGGACTTTCACTGACAGATAGCTGTTGTGACAGGGAGTAACTTAGGCTACTTTTTTTTTGAAATTTTTCCACGCGGACGAAGTCGCAGGCGCAGCTAGTATCAAAATAAGATCATGTACTATCCAGCCGTAAGAACGCGCTTTGCTCTGCCCGCGAACGAACGAATGCGGAATACGAACATAATAATACTAATTAAATTTGGTATATTGTAACAAATTCAATAGCATTTTCATTTTTTCTGTGGGATTATATAACCAACTAGCTGACTCGGCAAACGTTGTTCTGCCTTTTTTAACTACTCTTATTTTTTTCTATACCTTCCCTGGACTTCAACAATTAATTCAAAACCAAAATTAGCCAAATCGGTTCAGCCGTTCTCGAATTTAGCGAGACTAACGAACAGCAATTGATTTTTATATATATGAAGAGTAGACCAACTGCCTTTCTACCAGGTAGGTCGTAAAAGGCGACCAATTGGCTATGCGATTCACTACCATAGTGACCACTAGGTGGTAGAGTTCTGCATTGTCTCGCCCGGGTCTGGTACCACCGCCTTTAACCTATTCCTGCCGCAATAGCGTCAGTGCTAGTCGCTGTCATGTTCCGGTTTGGAGGGTAAAGTAGCCGGTAAACTTATGAATGTGGCATTAGACCTCGCCACAAGATAACAACGCACCATTAACATCTTTGGTGTCTACAGGCGATGGTTTACTCTTTCCATCAGGAGACCCATCTGCTTGTTTGCTATCTTATGATATAAAAAAAACTCCTCCTTTAGGAAAGTCGGTTGAAAATAACGTAGAATATAGATTTACCGTGTAAAAGTTGGTTGTTATTAGGCGGGCTTCCTGGTGGAAGGCCAAGGCTGGGGGGAGGAGCTCCGACTTGCGCTGCTTTCATCATCTTCTTGTATTTACTACGCCGGTTTTGGAACCAAATCTTCACCTGAAACAAGCGAAAAAATCTTCATGAATATTTCTTGAAACAAATTCTGATATGTTCCCCTACTTTCGTCAGAGCCCTTTTTGGAGAATAGGCCATTTGTCATTCTGCCAGACAGTTCGTAAGAGACGACCGATTGGCTATAATTGTCACTACCATCGTGACTCCTAGGTGGTGGAGTTCCGCAACATCTAGCTCGAGTACATGGTAGCACCACCTTACCTATTCCTACCGCAATAGCGTCAATGATTATCAACATCGTGTTCCGGTTTGGAGGGTAAGGTAGCCGGTAAACTTATGCATGTGACGTTAACACACTTAAGAATAGTAATGCATAATTAGCATCTTTGATGTTGTCCATCAATCGTGATTACTAGGTGGTAAAGTTCCGTAAAGTCTCGCCCGGGACTGGTACCACCGATGTGTCTATTCTTGCCGCAAAGCGTCAATTCTTGTCATAGTCGTATTCCAGTATGGAGGTTACGCTAGTCGGTAAACTCACAGTATAGTGGAGACTAACAGAGTGCTTAGTGTGAGTTTTTCTTTTCGCATTCGATCGTGAGCGCGTTTGGAGTTTACTAGGAATTTGTATGTGATTTGTACAGCGCCACCTAGTGGTAAACTGGTTTCTCACGTTTACCACTAGGTGGCGCTGTACAAATCACATACAAATTCCTAGTAAACTCCAAACGCGCTCACGACCGAATGCGAAAAGAAAAACTCACACTTAGCACTCAGTAGTCAATCTACATACATGTGTTATTCGAGCAACGCACACATAGACACCTCTCACGGACACGATATCTCGTAATGGTTCGGGACAGTTTGTCCGCACCAGTCCGAGATATCGCGTCCGTGAGAGGTGTCTATGTGTGCTATGCTCGAATATTACTTTTATGTAACATTGATTTCTGTTAGTCTCTACTCTCTAAGTATTCTCTGGTAAACTTACGCATATTTTATTACCATCCCGCTACACAGATAGCAATGCACCATTAACATCTTTGCTATCTATAGCTGGTGCTTTTCTCTTTACAACAGGAGATCAATCTTTTTATTTGCTATATTATGGAAAAAATTCGTATAAAACACAGCCAAATTCAGACGTTTATAGGCGTAATCGTTTCTCAACGAATGAATTAGGCTTATGTAACAAACGCGACGGTCACGTGAACTTAGTCCATGCCTAAAACAGCCCAACGTGGCTAAAAAAATGTTTACTTGGAAAAGTAATTCGCTAAAGGAAATGCTGTAATTCACTAAACATGAGTTTCTACTCCATAAAATTTTTAATATATAGACATACAGACAAACATATAGGGGTGGCGTGAGCGTAGGCGGAGCTTGAGGGTGAAATCGCCGTTGTTACACCGTTACTTGCTAGAGTGATGTGATAATATCGACATTGTCGATAATATAATTTTTATGGATAGGTTTAACTGGATTTTTGTGTAAGTTTCCGTTTTTATATTACTTGCGATCGACCTGTGGTCAAAATTCGATTCCCCGTGTTGGTCCCGTGTTCCTTTAAAAAATAGGCCAACTGCCGTTCTGCCAGGCAGGTCGTAAAAGGCAACCGATTGGCTATACGAGTCACTGCCATCGTGGCTACTAAGTGGTAGAGTTCTGCATTGTCTCGCCCGGGTTTTGTACCACCGCCTTACCTATTCTTGCGTCAGTACTTGTCACTGTCGTGTTCCGGTTTGGAGGGTAAGGTAGCCGGTAACCTTATGCATGTGGCATTAGACCTCGCCACAAGATGGCAACGCACCATTAACATCTTTGGTGACTATAGGCGATAGTTGACTTTTTCCATCAGGAGATCCGTCTGCTTCTTGCTAATCTTAGGATATAAAAATAACCGGTTTAAAAGTACTGATTAATAGACTTTTAACGGTTTTTATAAAAGGTTTCGCTCGGAGCACAGCTGAGATCTGAGTGCTAAGTGTGAGTTTTTCTTTTGTGTGTAGTGGCACTCAGAGTGCTAAGTGTGGGTTTTTCTTTTCGCATTCGATCGTGAGCGCGTTGGAGTTTACTAGGAATTTGTATGTGATTTGTACAACGCCACCTAGTGGTAAACTGGTTTTTCACGTTTACCACTAGGTGGCGCTGTACAAATCACATACCAAAACGAAAAGAAAAACTCACACTTAGCACACTGATCGCTTCATAAACGTAAATAAACCGGTTTTGTAAAACGAGTGCGAGAAACAATTGGGAGCCGCAAACATCAAAGAAAGATTTTAAGAAAATCTTTTATTTACTGGTCCTACATTGATTTTTGACATTGATGCTAGCTGTTATGGACTAGTCATAATGTTAGTGACACGATTTTTCTTCTCTTGCATTTTGCGAGATGTCTAGCAGCAAGTATCTTGATCTATTTTTTTAAAGGAACCCAGATGAACAGCTGATACAAAATTATTTTATGATAACGGGTTCAAGGAAGTAATAAATAACTTAATAGAAATTTATCGACACTGTCGTGTTCCGGTTTGGAGGGTAAGGTAGCCGGTAACCTTATGCATGTGGCATTAGACTTCGCCACAAGATGGCAACGCACCATTAACATCTTTGGTGACTATAGGCGATAGTTGACTTTTTCCATCAGGAGACCCGTCTGCTACTTGCTAATCTTAGGATATAAATATAACCGGTTTAAAAGTACTGATTAATAGACTTTTAACGGTTTTTATAAAAGGTTTCGCTCGGAGCACAGCTGAGATCTGAGTGCTAAGTATGAGTTTTTCTTTTGTGTGTAGTGGCACTCAGAGTGCTAAGTGTGGGTTTTTCTTTTCGCATTCGATCGTGAGCGCGTTGGAGTTTACTAGGAATTTGTATGTGATTTGTACAGCGCCACCTAGTGGTAAACGTGAGAAACCAGTTTACCACTAGGTGGCGTTGTACAAATCACATACAAATTCCTATTAAACTCTAAACGCGTTCACGATCGAATGCGAAAAGAAAAACTCACACTTAGCACACTGATCGCTTTATAAACGTAAATAAACCGGTTTTGTAAAACGAGTGCGAGAAACAATTGGGAGCCGCAAACATCAAAGAAATATTTTAAGAAAATCTTTTATTTACTGGTCCTACATTGATTTTTTACATTGATGCTAGCTGTTATGGACTAGTCATAATGTTAGTGACATGATTTTTCTTCTCTCGCATTTTACGAGATGTCTAGCAGCAAGTATCTTGATCTGTTCTTTTAAAGGAGCCCAGATGAACAGCTGATACAAAATTATTTTATGATAACGGGTTCATGGAAGTAATAAATAACTTAATAGAAGTTTATCGACAATATATCAGAATTTGACTCCAAACGATTTAATTTTAACATAACGTGAATTTCAATCAAATGCACCTGCATGTCAGAATGACAACTATTAGAACATTTACCGTTTTTTTCCTGTCGCTGATAACTTATTTGTGCCACGGTCTTAGACCAAAAAATATAAAGACGGAGCACCTCGAAAATTTTATTGGAGTCTCACAACCAAGCTGAACTGTTTAGACAAATACAATGCTCGTACACACACTCACACTTTCTTTGTCACTTGTCGAGGCGTCATACATTAAACATGTCATGTGTCAAACAGCGGGTGTCTACACGGTGTCTTTTACTTGACACTAAAGCCAAAATACGCCAACCGTATATATATATGGTATATATACGGTAACCGTATATATAACCGTAATATGAACTATTAATAAAACATTAAATAAAACGAAAATAACAAATACTCTTTGAGTTATCGATAGACTTAGTTGTATCAATGACGTCCCAAATGTAAGGTTACCCTACGCGTAAATGAACCAGACCGCTCGCTCACACCCGATAGGTACTATTAAACATATAGGTATGATGATAACATTTCCCATCATACTTACAGGCTTTTGACTATCAGAATGATTGAATGAAGTGGTAAGAATTTAGATGATTCAAGTGAAGAATAATTGGGTAAATAAACAAAATTTTACTTAAAAACTAGTGTATCCACATAAACAACAATTTAATAGACTTTGGAATAAAATACAAAACACTTCAAAAACTATTGCAATCGATTGTGTTGATTCTAAACAAATTAGTTTCGGCTTACGTATCAAGTAAAAGAAACCTTGCATATAGTCACTATGAAATATAGACGTGATCTATCTTTACTTTCTTTTATCTGAGGCCTTAGTAAAATATTCTACTATAGTTTTACTTGTGTTATATTTAATAAAGCTATAATTCTCTTGGCGCGTTTGGAAGAAATATGAAAATAAAGTTTTTTCGATACGCGTGTACACCGATAGCCAAAAGCCGTTAAAATTAAGTTAGCTGATATTATGAGATTACAGTTTTTACAATGCGAGCGCACATCAACAGGCAGAAAGCGATATGATGAAGTTAGCTGACAGCCTTTCAAGTTTCCGTAAAAACATTACTCTATTCAAAGCAGTTTTTCAAATATTTTATTCATTTAAGAAGCATCTTCACGCCCGTATCCCCGAAAAGTTAGGCAGAGGTACAACCATTGCACCCATGAATAGCCGAAGATAATTAGTCCCACAATATGATAGGTGGCACAATATAGTAGTCCACTCACTGACATTAAAAATAAATTCATCCGAAATTAAAAAAAGACGTGTGGCACTCGGAGACTGCCGCGGTAAAGCTATTGCATAGCATTTTTTATCAACTTATGCAATTACAATTATATATTTATTTAATTTGTGCAGTATTTTTTTTCTTTGTTTATTCATATTTAAAACACTTTGTACACAAATTATACGAGTACAGATATTCACTGTTGTACGTAGATGATAAATACCTATACACCTATATACTTACTCACAAACAGCTGATTACGGTAGTTTTCCAATACAACCAATGCCATCTAAAGGCAACCCGCCTTTAGGTGGCATTGGTTGTATTGGAAAACTGAACTAAAGAGACAAGCGTGATATTTCAAAAAGTCATTAAAAGGTCTGGTATTTATCGATAGATGGAAAAACTAAAAAGTATCACCCCTGTGCCGGTCGGAGTGGGGCGTGTTAGGTTTTTTCGTTACGGAATTTCTGGATTCGGTCTCCACGCTCAAGGCCTGCGATAGAAGCTATGCAATAGCTTAAAAAAGGTGTTTCAAAATTTATCCCAAAAATAATAATGTATGAAATTTGTAAAATAATGTATGAATTTTTTTACATGGTAATTTACCCGCGGGTGAAGCTGTGCACGTCAGCTAGAACAATAATTATAGGAAGTATTGGCATATGATTTAAATAAAAACAAAGATAATTGAAATATAAAAATGGTTAAAAATAAACGAACAAATAGATATAGCGTTAAATAATTTCCTTGAATGAATATTAATAAATACAGTCTTATCATTAATAATTAATACATTATATGTCTATGTTAGAAATGATATTGCAGACAAGTTTTTTTATAAATGCAGTTTACCAGTATTTTTAATATATGTGATACAGTCAGATAGGAAAACAATAATAATTTTGGAGTGTGTCGGTAACGCCGCTAACCGATCCATGGAGTGTAAAAATTGTTTAAGGATTTTGTTGTCATTGCACTATTATATCATCCCAGCCGCAGTCAAATTATATCAAAAAATTTGTAAAATTATATACAACGTATAAAAAACCCTGCCCGACCCAAAAGAACTAAAAAAATAAATAATGAAATTACTGTATTTATAAAAATAAAAATATTGTGGTATTTTGAAATCCCTGTATTTAACCTTCAATTTAACTGAAATTTAGCGAGTATTTCAAACTGTACCACACTCGAGTAAATGGGCGTGGCGTAGTCGCGTCTCTGTCTGTCGCTATATTATGTTGTCTGGTAATATTTCTTAATTATTTTGAGTGGCGAAAATTACCTATCTATATCCGCAACACAACAGCACATATACTATTGTGTTAGTCTACAAAAAATACCTTTGTAGATTGGACAGAGTTTTTTACATACAGTGCAAATGTAAACGCAACAACCAAATTTAAATAAAATAAAACCAAATATCTCATTTATATAAATGAGATATTTAGTACACAACATAGAAAAAGAGGAACAATCATAAAAAAAGATTTCGATGAATTTATTAACTCCTACCATTTTTTTTTAAATAGATCAAAAAACCAAAAACAATTGTTTATCGGTCTTTATAGTATCATCCACCGCAATTCAGCAATAACAAAACTTAAATTATTTTTAATTTAAGTTTTATTATTGCTGACTGTACATAGCCTGATTTATTGTTGCTACGTTAAAATGAATAAAGCAAATGTTAATAATGACCCGACACAACATTAACAGTTGTTACAACTACAATAATATTTCTTTATTTTTTTTAGATTTAGAAATATATTATTATTTAATACCTATTATTACAATATGTAACTGTGTTAATCATTGGTAAAAAGTATAAACACACACATTTAAAAATTTATAAAAACAAATTTTACATATCTAAAATTACTTATTTAATTTCTGCAAATACTGACATAAATACAGACATGTATTTGCAGAAATTAAATAAGCAATTTTAGATATTAATATTTTTTTTATGGAAAAAGGGGCAAACGAGCAGGGGATGCACCTGATGTTAAGTGAAACCGCCGCGCCGTCCAGGGACATTCGCAACACCAGAGGTCTTACAGTTGCGTTACCGACTTTTTAAAAATGATCATCTTTTCTTTTGAAAAACACAATATTTATAGGCCAAATATTTACGGATTACAAAAATAAGAAACCAAGCCTTTTGAAAACATAAGTAAAAATGAACAGTTAACTGCAAATGTACGTTTGGTTTGTAATTTCTGACTATAAAAAGTTGACATTTTCCATAATATGAATCGAATGAAACACGACCCCAATATCATAAAATTTTTATCGATACTTTCGAATAAGGGAGTGGAGAATCGATAATTACGAAACGATAACCCCTGACTATTTAACCCTCTTAGTATTAGATAGGTCAAATGTTACCGACTTAACCCATTTCATAACACTCACACTGGCGTTTACAATTTAATATACAACGCTGTTACGATCAGTGTTGAACCTGGTTTAAAAAGTACCGGTCAATAAAGGTATTCATTGATTTTTGTTAAAGGTTCCGCTCGGAGCGTATTTAAGATGAGAGCGCTTCATAAACCTACCTAATCCTGTTTAAACCAAAACCACGCAATTGTACATCATGCACAGTGCAGATAAAAATTGGGAGAGGTGAACATCACAAGAATATTTTTAGAAAACCTTCTTAAACCGGTTTATTGATTCAAAACTCTTATCATTTTGTTCCATAAGGAAACCGGTAATTTTGAGATTAAGGTAAAGCCAAACCTTTAATAAACGCTTCTTTTACACTAAAACTGGTAACAGACAAACAGACAAAAATTCTAAAAAAGATATTTTTGGTTTCGATATCGATTGTAGATCACGCCCCTAGTATTCTTTTAAAAAAATATTCAATGTACAGTTTTGACTTTCCTACGATTTTATTATATGTATAGATAAACTGAAAAAAAAATATCAAAGAAAGTGCTCATTATTAAATAATCGCGATTACTTTGTTGTAAGTTGAAACTGGTATGCCCGATTTCAGCTATCGCATTCGTGTATAGTATTAACATTTTACATAATATGCGTGTAACTGTACTTAAATATCTAAACATTGATAAGAAATGTTTTCGTAATTACAATGTGAAATAATTCGATTGAGTAATTCGCACGGCGTCAGCAAGTCAGGTTGGCCGAGTGGTCTAAGGCGCCAGATTTAAGCTCTGGTTCCCGAGAGGGAGCGTGGGTTCGAACCCCACACCTGACAAAATATTTTGTTTTATAAATATTTTATATTTTGTTTTATAATTTTTAAATATTATCTTTTTGTTTTTTAGACATATTTTGTTTTATAAATATTTTATATTTTGTTTTATAATTTTTAAATATTATCTTTTTGTTTTTTAGACATTTTTTTATTTCCACAGGCTTACCTGACAAAATATTTTGTTTTATAACTATTTTATATTTTGTTTCATAATGTTTAAATATTATCTTTTTTTGTTTTTAGACATTTTTTATTTTCACAGGCTTATTTAAACATATAAACAATTTTGATAGTTAACCATTTTTTCATTTTATTTAATTTTATTTTTATAAGATTTGAGTTTAAATCAATTAGTCATTTAAAGGTTTTTTTTCCCGACTAGGTAATAAATGTACAATCTAATTGAAATACATGAACAAATTTATTTTCTCTATACTATTATCATAGTTTATAAAACCTTTGGTTTTAAGTAAATAAGTGGTTTTAGAGTATATTTTTTTCTCGAGTACGTACCATAAAAAACGTTTATGGTTTTAATTTTTTTAATGATAGCTGTTAATTAATATAATATTTTTTTTTTATTATAATATCTTTTATTATAAGTCTTTGTTAATTATGGAGAAATGCACAAAACCAAAAATATAATTATGTATAGACTATAGTCGAATTTCGATCGTAAAGCTATCACTAAAAACATTAAAAATATGCACACACGCATACAAATACATTATATGCATATTTACACTACATACTGTAACATGTTATTCATGTATATATAACATAATTATACTGTACTGCATGGATTTACTTTAAATTTTGCATGAATATTACTAACAGGTCGGGTCAACATATAGGCTACATACACCTACAGGGGAGGGGCTGTGCGGAGTAAATGAAGTCCGCGCGGACAAAGTCGCAGGCAATAGCTAGTATTTAATAAACACCCAGAAATACAAACATCTATGCTGATTACATGCCTCTGTCGGGAATCAAACCCGAGCCCCATTGATTTGCATAGTCAAAGGCGCTAACCACGATTAACGGGGCGGTCAAAAGAATAAAAAAATAAATACCATTTATTTTATATAGGCTGCACACAGGCTGCCTGTATCCAATGCTGTTGCATGACAATAGCATAAAAAAACAAAATGGCGTCCTCGACATATGCCCGATAACCGCAGTAAAATAATTTTCTTTTGTTGCACGTAAGTTTGAAATGTTTTGACATTGTATATATGACTTTTTAAATGTGGTTACTTATTATTTTTTTACAATAGGGTAAAGCCGGAAGGCTATTTTTATTTTTCGAATTTGCCACTAAGCTGGCTGGAATAAAATTAAAAAGTGGAATGATGACATGTTAACTGTGTTAGCAAAATATCCAAAATCAAAAACTAAAACTATACCTATAAAGAGTAGAAAAAATTTACAAAATGCAATAAATTAAAAAAAATCGTAGTAATAATAATTGTTATAGCGATTTGTTACTAAATTTACCTTCAAAAACACTTTATTCCCCGTTTCCCACCATTTCGTCAAGGCGTACAGTCGGACGATGGTATGCAACACCGGCATGCCTATACGAAGGACGACATTCAATATATAGTGGCGGCGAGTACAAAGAAATATCGGACATAGACCGCATAGCACCAAGAACTTTGCGAAATACAACTATTCCACCACTTGAATGGATCGCGTTATGCGAGATGTGTTCAGAAGTCGAATTAAAAAAATAATTAAACTTCGATTCACAATTTCTTCCACCAATCATCTTTATCATTAAATGTATGAACATTCAATTTCAGTTATTAATTTTTTTATAACTTATCACACGACTAAATAAAAATCTTTTGTGAATTTAAGTTTATTGGAACGAAGTTCCTTACGACAGGCTTAGAGGGGATAGGGATTTTGCTGCGCGATCGAACTGAAAAAAATGTGATAGTAAAACCGTAATAAAAATGCGTGGAATAATAGCGTGGAATAAAAAAATAAAAAATAAGATGTGCGCAGGCGCGACAGTCGCGTACACAAGCGAATAGTGCCGTTTAGCCGAAGGAAGTTCGTTCCTACCTGGTGTCCCGCGACACCACATCATTTTTTAATAATAATTGTACTAGTGTCGTATAAATCCTCCATTAGAGCATTGTAATACATTTGATATGTTATTATCAATAAACAAGATAAGCATTTATACGAATGTCAAACTTATTAACAACAAGCTTAATCTCCTGATTAGCATCATTTCCAAATAAAGGAATAAAACCTACGTTATTAACCACTATTTTAGGTATTTCTTATTTGCCTTATATCTACTTAGAATAAAGATCCAGAGTTAAATTTTTTGGCTATTGCGCTATAATTTTCAAGAATTTATTTTGAGATATATTGAGAGGTGCCTTGACAATTAAGGAAATTGAATTGAAGTAAATTAGGATGTTGAGTTTAAATAACATACGCTTTGCATGTAAATATGTATTTGTGATCTATTAAAAATCACTGATTCTTCCTGAATCAGTATAAAAATTCTTTCAAAGTATAAAAATTCTTTCAAAGTATAAAAATTCTTTACAATAGCATGGTAATAAATTGTGTAAAATGATTAAATTCAAATGTTTTTTGTATTATGTATCTGAGAACAATATGTACAAATCCTAAGAAAATTATAAATTATGACGCATCTATAGAATTAATTATGTACTGAAGTTAATCTTTATTAGACGCATTAAGTGTGAAATTTTCATTTGCGACGGAAGCAATGCGTTTGCGTGCTAAATTATGAATTACTCGTATTCACAACTTGTTATTATCAATCATAGTTTACGTTACTTTTATCCTTTAAAAATAATAAAGTCACTCACATTTTATAAGAATATATTGCATATGTAAATGTATTTCTTAGGTATATTACTTTCATTTTTAGTACTAATCCTCAGTTCTTCCCTTTATCACATTGAGTACGATTTGCAAAATACCTCATTTATCTTAATATTTAAAGATTTTATTCCTGACAAAAACAAAAACGTGTTTGAAAAAATATTTATAGATTTTTTTCCAAAAAAAATCTTCATAAATGTTAAAATGTAAGTTTTCTTTGCACATTGTTTTGTATCAATGTGAAAAAAGCCATATATGCCACGCATTAAAATAAAATGAAATTGAATATATTTAATATAAGCAAAGATGCTCGAGACATACCTATATAATATACATACAACAAATGCATCTACATATATACACACATACAAGCACACACGCAATCTGTCATTCTGCGAGGCAGTTCGTAGAGGACGAACCATTGGCTAAACTCGGCCTGCCACCATGACTACTAGGTGGTAGAGCTCTATAACGACTCGTCCGATTCTGATATCATTGCCTTACCTTTTCCTGACGCCATAGCGTCAGTGTGTGTCATTGTCGTATTTTAGTTTCAAGGTTAAAGAAGCCTATAAGGTAGAGGTAAACTTATGCATGTAGCATTACCAACCCCCTACGTAGATAGCAACGCACCATTAATTAATATTTTTGGTGTCTATAGGTGATGGTGACATATTTCCATCAAAAGAGCCATTTGCTTGTTTGTTAGCCTATATTGTAAAAATTAATAAATAAACATACGTAAATATGTAACTAGCATTACTTGAACTTATATTGTTGTTGATGCCCTGATGATGTGTTGAAACGCGAAACCGGTTGGTTTTAATAAATAAAAAGTCAAGTAAAACAGTACAAGTGCTTTTAATACTATATAAATATAAGTTAACATGGAGTTTTACCAAGTGCCGACAATATTCAGTGTTCAAAGCTTTACGTGACCTAACTGCATTACCTCATCATTAGAACTAGCAATAGGTAATCTAATACTAATTAATTTAATATATTAGAGCCTCTGCCCTTATGGAGAGTAGGAGAAGAGGATCCAAGTCACAAGATAATCTGTCACCAGATTTCTGAAGCTCGAGAAACCTGGTGGCACAAGGGGAAGGTTAAATGAAATGCAGATCTAAATATTATATATTGTCAGAAGACAAAGTCCGGCACTGAATTTTATTGGACCCCCGGGTCAAGCGTAGAAGTCGGAGTCGCGCTGGTTTTGTGACAATGCCTTTTTCGTAAGACTATTATTAGCCTATGCATTAAGTATGAATGTAAACTATCTGCATTTTAAACTGGGCCCAATCTGTTCTGTCGTTTTAGCGTGAAGCAATAATAGACATACCTACATTCATATGAACTTTTATATTAACATTAGTGGCAGTAAAAATAGTTGCAATATACATTGTATTCTTTCTCTCATTAATAAGTATTAATCTTATTCACCATTAATATTATTGCAGAATTTATATAAAGCTCAAATAATAAAAATAACAACATGTATCTATCATCTTTATTTTTATATCCAACAATTTAAGTATCTTAAATTCAGCTTAAAAGAAATTACGATGTGCTTTAATAATTCTTTTGTTTCGAAAACCATTGTTAACTTAATTACTATTATTTATACCCAATTATATACGATTAATACTGGTCTAATAGTTTCATTGCGCCTATAATAGTTTCAAAAACCATAAATTATAGATAGATCTACTAAAACTCACTATAAAATAAATCCAGATTATCTGTTACGTAACTATCTCGTAAAATTAAACCTAAGAAATCTCCAAGCAATCGTATTACGTTACTCAAGGCATCAATCACTGTTTTAACGACTCAATTTGTGAATGGCCCACAGAGCATATAAATAATTGATTAAACAGTTATTAATATTTATGCTTTGTCCAGTAGCGCATGACGCGGTTCTTGACTTTTTTTTTATAAAAAAACAGTAGCTGGTACAAAACTGCATGCCGAGACCGGACACTGAATGACGTGGAGATGCGTTCCTTTTTTGAAATATTTTTTCTTTTGTCGAGTGACAATAGTATACGCTTTTGTAGTCAGTATTTCGTTACTTACTATATTTTAACCAACAACAAAGTAATTAAGAAAGGTTATAATTTTTATAATTTTTATGAGTTAAATAAGACGGACAAATATTCAAAACTGCATGATAAAAGTAATTAATGTTTCATGAATTATCACTTTTAATAGATCTTCCTAATATATATTGCATCTATAATTTAGCGTAGGTTTAAAATCTGGGTCGAGAAAAGCGTTTTGATTGCTTTAATAGATTTTCTAAAAAAATATTGGCTGAGAGTGGACATAATATGTCTAATTTACCATTAACTTAAAATATTAGGTAATCGCGGATTATTTGCATTTCTACCTGCATGTCACCAGTGGGTGTGAAAGTATTTATTTTTCAATTTACTTGATATATACATCTTTGTGTCTATACATATTTATATTAAATAATAACTTCATAAAATGGCAAGATATAATTTTCCGTTTTCCCACAAACATGACCTAATTTATAGAACAACTTGATGCATAGTTAAAGACGCACATTAGCATATCGATAAAACTTATCGACATTGGCACGACAAGTGAGCGAGATAACGACCTGTCAGTTATAATAACCTAGCAAAACAGATAGCATAATGGTTGTTGTAAAAGATTTTAAATGTTTTTTCTATTTAAAATTCATTCAGATTTTCTTGTGGTATTTTTCATCAAAACTAGAAGGTAATTATTATAAATTTAAAAAAAAAAGTGTACCTACATTGACATTCAAAATTTAAGTATCTGAACTACCTTTTTTTTATATACGCAACTGATCTTGGCTAAGAAGATACATCATAAATTAACAGCAGTAATAGAGAGTGAATGAAGATGATATTTCCAATTTTCGATGTTTTGAAATATAAAGTAAAATTGTGTATCTTTATAAGCCTAAATGTGACTATAATTTAAATTTATTCCATTAATATGCTTACAAATGGGAATATTATGCTAATTTAATTTTCATCCATTCATGTCTTTAATAGGAGAAACAAGTATTATATTATGCTTTAAAAACGAATTATTATCATCACGCTGGTTTCTTTGTGGAGTAAAGAGAGTAATCTGAATGAACAATTTACCGTTAATCTGCTGCTAAAGCGCTACCGACTGGTTTAAGTGTACAAATATTTTTATATTTGTACACGTGTGGCTAACAGTTACTAGTAGTGGCTAACAAAAAACTACCAGTTTTGGAGCTACTAGCGAACTTTTTTGTAGAAAAAAAGCAATAATATTTTTATCTGATCCGGGGAGTGATCATGATTTAAGTTCATCACTAAATTACGAGACAGTCCTTACAAATGATTTGACAAAAGGTCTCAAAATACTGCACAGGCCAACGTTTCTATATCACGTGATCTGGTTTTAATTAAATTTATAAGGAAAATGATTGCTTAAATTAATTTTTAAATATATAATAACACTCAAAATGGCTTTACAAGTTTTGGGAAAATAAATTTATAATCAGAATTAAGTAAATATCTTGCTTCTTAAATGACCATCATAAAATAAGATGACATTAGATAAAGAAAAAAATTATTACTTGTAAGTAGAGAATTACTAAACGAAATACCACAGATTGTTTTTTTTTACCTATTTTAAGAGTAGACAGAGTGCCTTCCAGTCAGGCAGTTCTTCAAAGATGAACAATAGGCCCAACACGTCTACACCTTCATGACCATTAGGTACTAGAGTTCATATCGTCTTGCCTGGGTTTGATACTACCGCAACGGCAGTGCTTGTAACTGTAGTGTTTTGGTTTGAAGAGTAAAGTAGCTGTTAAACTTACGCATGTGGAACTTTAACCTGTGAAGTGGGTGGAAACACTATTAACATTTTTGGTGTCTTTATACGACGGTTATCTCTTTCCATCAGAAGAGCCATCTGCTTGTTTGCTGTCCTATGAGATAAAAAACGTATTCGTTGATTCTAAGCTTCCCAAGGTATTTTCGATATCTGGTATCATTCTAGGTTACATATTATGTCGAAACAAAACAATCTCTAGAATATTTATGAATTTTATATAACCATATCATTTTTAATAAGACCTTAGTCTGACTTGAATGAGGTTTAGTCAATAATAAAAACGACACTAAATAGTAAAAATTGCCTAAAATTGGATGACGATTGCGTGTTATTTGAAGGTTAAAACCAAATGTCACTTGTAATCTTCGATTCGGTACGCTATTGAAATGTACAAAGAAATAATCTTGATAATTTGAAAATAATAGTAAAAGGTATTTAAAGAAACAGTTTATGTGCTACTGGTGTGATATTTTTAAATAAAACATGAAAAACGATTAAAATAATAGTTTTCATTGCTGGTTATTTTCCATGAGTCACGGTATGAAATTTGATGAGTATTTTGCTTATTTAACTCGCCCATAAGGAGAGTTTTCTACTAGGCCTAGTACTAGAAAGTTTGGTGTAAATCGTTGTGATTATAAAATACGTGTGTCAATTTTCCTTTAAAAATCGATTTACCTTACCTTAAAACTATAACTATGGTCAAAGACATATGACAGACCAAAAGCCAATGAATGTATTTTACACATTCTTGTTTTTTTCTGCTAGTGGCTTAGGATACTGTATCATCACAATCTTTATTATGACTCTCATTTTCCATGATAAAACAAACAGTTTTAACATTTAGGATTTTATTATGAGGTAGAACAGAGAGCTGAAAAATGTTGGGACTTGGGTTCGATTTAGGCACAAGCGTTAATAAGACGATGAGCATATATTTTCTTATATCTAGGCTGGAATTCGGTGTATTTTAAATTATCTATACATATAATAAAATCGTAGGAAAGTCAAAACTGTACATTGAATATATTTTTTAAAAGAATACTTGGGGCGTGATCTGCAATCGATATCGAAGCCAAAAATATAGTTTTTAGAACTTTTGTCTGTCTGTTTGTCTGTATGTATGTCCGGGGTAAACTCAAAAAGTACTGCATGGATTTACTTCAAATTTTGTATGAATATTACTAATAGGTCGGGTCAACATATAGGCTACATATTATCACGCTATCACCTACGGGAAGGAGCTGTGCGGAGTAAACGAACCCCGCGCGGACGAAGTCGCTGGCAACAGCTAGTATTACAATATTTATAAATGTATTTGTATGTATCAGCAATACCGTTAATTACCACACATATCACTAGCAAATAATTTGCTTACTTTGGAGTAAGGTCAATTCGTGTACACAATTTATTCTATTATTATTTATTTATTTATTTATTTACTAGCTGTTGCCCGCGACTTCGTTCGCGCGGACTTCCTTTACTCCGCACAGCTCCTCCCCCGTAGGTGATAGCGTGATAATATGTAGCCTATATGTTGACCCAACCTGTTAGTAATATTCATGCAAAATTCGAAGTAAATCCATGCAGTACATTTTGAGTTTACCCCGGACATACATTGACTTTTCTACGATTTTATTGTATGTATATAGATATATAGATATTGCATGCATTTTAATGTGAATTATACTTGAGTAAGTAAAGAACATTGGAATTTAAAATCCTGGAAAGTTATACAGTCAACAAAAACCATGACCGATCCGATACAGACATAATCAAAACAAAAAAAATATATATATTCATATGTGAAAATAAGTGTCTTCATCCCTGTATCCCCGAAGATGTAGGTAGAGTACAAGAAGCGCACCCACGATTAGCAGAAGATGTTTAGGCTTATTATGTGTAAAGTGGTAAACCTATCGCCAACCGGGCACATAATTATTTGTAAATAATATAAAAAATAATATCTTATTTTAAAATGCTCCAGCTCAGTATCAAAATTAAGTAATTATACTTTATATTTTAAAAAAAATTACTATAAAAAAATGTAGTATCTATAAAATATTTACACATATGTATATCGTATTAAACTAAAGGATAATGATTGTCAATCAGACAGGTTTTTTATTATTCGTCGTATATCACTTGAAGCAAAAAGAATTTAATTTAATTAAAATTAAGCAGTCTCCACATCTTCCTGTATCCGGTTGGCACAAATACGTCAAGTAGTCATCGCGCCGCGGCCACATCGACGATAACTTCCACGTGAATTTGTCTTTCGATTACTAAATAAAAAATTACTATGGATACATTTCTATTTTATATTTATATACACAGTTTAATGGACAAAAGATTGTACACACTGAAGTAAGATGTTTAGTATATGATTCTGATACCAAATATGTAAGAAAAACAGGTAATTAAATTTTAAACTAAAATTCTAATAAAAATGTATATAGTAGGGGAGCCCAAGAGGGGATTTTTGCATTTACCGTGTTGGTTCTGCTGCTGTTGGAACTGCCGTTCTGCCAGGCAGGTCGTAAAACGCGACCGATTGGCTCTGCAAGTCACTACCATCGTGACTACTAGGTGGTAGAGTTCTGCATTGTTTCGCCCGGGTCTGGTACTACCGCCTTACCTATTCCTGCCACAATAGCGTCAGTGCTTGTCGCTGTCGTGTTCCGGTTTGGAGGGTAAGGTAGCCGGTAAACTTATGCATGTGGCATTAGACCTCGCCACAAGATAGTAACGCAACATTAAAGTCTTTGGTATCTATAGGCGATGGTTGACTTTTACCATCAGGAGACGCATCTGCTTGTTTGCTATCTTATTAAAAAAAAATTACTCGAGCGCGTCAGATTAACATAAGGAAGGTACCCGTCATACTGTTGAGGTTCTCCACCAAATATAAGCCCTTTATATAGAGGCGGGTAACTAGGACAGAAAAAAAACAATATTCCAATAACTTTTGTGTTTGTGGAAATTGTCAGATTATATTTTTCCGTTATTACATAATTTCCTACGTAATTTCTTATATAATAAAAGAAAATTCAGATGCGCTCGAGAATGTCAAAACAATGTTTTCTTTGCAACTTTGTGACCCACTCCCTTACGCTACACTTGAATTGATAGATGTTCTAAATTTTAGCTGGCGATTAACCCACCATCTAATGCGATTTAGTGTTTCCATGTCACAGTTTTTTTTAAAACATTTTTTCCATCTGTAAATTTTTTCCCCACCATTGAAATAAAAAACGCTATAGGTATAACATTTTATTTTTCCTATAATTTAATCTTCAAAATACAATAAGTCTCTACTACAATAACTACCTATTTACCATTTTGGTCTCCCCTACTAAATTAGTATGGACACCCATGACACATAGAAGTTCATTGTTTACAAATTTTTATTCTAGTGTTGGTCTCGGGCTCCTTTGAAGAATAGGCCAACTATCATTCTGCCAGGCAGGTCGTAAACGGCGACCGATTGGCTATGCGATTCATTATCATCGTGGCTACTAGGTGGTAGAGTTCTGTATTGTCTCGTTCGGGTCTGTTTCCGCCGCCTTACCTATTCCTGCCGCAATAGCGTCATCGCTTGTCACTGTCGTCTTCCGTTCGTCGTCGTTTGTTTGGAGTGTAAAGAAGCTGGTACAAGAAAAGCAACGCACTATTAACATCTTCGTTGTCTATAGGCGATGTTTGCCTCTTTCACTAATGAAAATAATAATGATTATAATAAATATTGCTGTACAAATTACATGAATTGATCTTACCCCAAAGTAAACAAATTATTTGCTTGTATTATGGATATTAATCAACGATACTAATGAATAGAAATATATATATATACATACATAACATACACCCAAACCTAAAAATACAAACGTCTAAACTCATCACACAAATATGTTGGGAGTCGGAGCTCAGCCACATCGAAGTTAGGTTTGCTAACCACGCATGACGCAACCCACAGAGCGGTCAAAAAGCTACATTGTCTATGCAAATAAATAAAATTGGAGTGTCAGTTTGTAATATTAAAATAACCGTTTACATACACAAAATTAACCTTACAATTTTTGTCTGTCTGTTTGTTCCGGCTAATCTTTGAAATGGCTGGACCAATTTTTACGGGACTTTTCGTGGCAGATAGTTAATGTAATAAAGAGCAACTTCGGTTACATTTATTTTAGATATTTTTTCTCGTGGGTGAATTCGCAGGCACAGCTAGTTCTAGAAACATAGGCTACTTCTTTACCTGATTAACCAAAAGAAAGTTATGTTTGTGAGTCACGCCAAAGAAGAAGACAAACGGCCGGTTTCCGAAACGCAAATTAATTTTAACAAGCAATCAATCTGTATTTAACAGATTAAGCCGAAAAGTGCATCATGCGTTTCACTCTCTTAAATGGCTTCAAAATTTTTTACCTATTAAAACGAAAATATTTTTAATGCATACCCTTATTCTACCAATAATAGATTACGTCGACTCTTGCTACCTAGATATTACAGAAGACCTATTAAACAAGCTTGAAAGATTGCAGAACCTCTGTATTCGTTTTATTTATGGTATAAGAAAATATGACCACGTTTCTGATTTTCGAGCTGAACTTCGGTGGCTTCCTATCAGACAGCGGAGAAATGCGCACATCCTTTGCTTACTATATAAGATTCTCTTCAATCCTGTAACTCCTAAATATCTCCGTAACTCTTTTAGTTTTTTGCATTCGCAACAAGCTTCTAACGTTAGAGCGACACGGGGAATCAGGATTCCCCGTGTCGCTCTAACGTTAGAAGCTTGTTGCGTTTTCCTCCTAGTAACTCTGCTGCCTTCTCGTACTCTTTTACGGTACATGTAGTAAATTTATGGAACTCTCTGCCTAGTGAGATTCGCCTCTGTCAGACTTTTGATTCCTTTAAAAAACGCGTTAAAGAACATTTACTAGCTGAATTGCGAGATTCCCTTATATGGTATGTGTTTTTTTTTTCTTCTTTTTTTTCATTATCACCTATATATATTTAGTTTATTTATGTAACCATATTATTCTTTTGTACACCAAGTCTACTCATTTGATTTTTTTTAAATCTCCTTTTACGGGTTGGCTGGAGGAAATCTCTTTAAGTAGAGATAAGCTCGCCCATTGTACTTATGTTACGTTTATTTTTTTCCCTAATTGTGCTGTTCTCTGTGTACAATAAAGAATTAAATAAATAAATAAATCGTTTGCTTGTAAAAATATGTTAAGCATAAATTAATTGCTTGTAAAAATTAATTTGCATTTCGGAAACCAGCCGTAAGTTACTCAGGAATAATGTACCTGTAGCTAATAAGCGTTTATTCCAATTTTCCCGCGTGGGTGGTCCTGCTAGTTAGGGGTGGCTAGCTATGCTATTTTACCGGTGGGAGGATGCGCTGTGCCACGCTCCCAGCTGCATGTGTACCACCATCTTGCGTATTTCTACCGTGAAAAGCTTTGCTGTGTTTCGGAGAGAAGGGCTTGATAGGCAGTGTAATTACTGGCACCGAGACTTAACATCTTATGCCTCAGGTTAGGCAAGACATAAACGAGTTACCTAGGGCTAGTCCCAGGTAAACTAGATTATGTTCATTGGCGACGTGGACCATACACCATCAGGTAGTACGTCTGCCAATTTGCCTATCCAAGTAGCATAAGAAAAGCTAATGATATCTGTAAATTAATTAATTTTCCCGGTGTTAATTCGGGCTTGTCTTTAAAACTAGACCTTTTGCATTTCTGCATGACGATTTCTAGAATGCGAGCGATGGGCTACACGTATCACCACCATTGTGACTACTAAGTGGTGGAGTTCCATAACGTCTCGCAAGTTTATATCACCGCCTTACCTATTCCTTCCGCAATGTTTATCATTGTCGTGTTCCGGTTCGGAGGGCACGGTAGACGGTACACTTATGCATGTGGCATTGCCAACCCACCACATGGATAGTAACGTACCATTAAGATCTTTGGTGTCTGTAGGCGATAGTTTCTCTTTCCATCTGGAGAGCCATCTGCTTGTTTGCTATCTAGTGATATAAAACACTTTAAAAATCTTTTAAAATATTTTTTAAAGTAAAAACACGATAATTATTTTTATAATTTAATAAAGTCATCAGTATATTTTGAGACATTGGCAACACTAAATAGTAGATATACAAATAAATAAATAAATAATAAATATTCACGGGACAATTAATTACACTTATTGATCTAATCCCACTAATAAATAGAAATACATATATAAATATTGGAATATATTTAATAAACACCCAAACCCGGAAATACAAATATTCATGCTCATCACACAAATGCTTGTCCCCGTCGGGGATCGAAACCGAGCCACAAATTGCGGCTTTTACAAGAACACCTGGTAGTTTTTTCTATAAACGGTCTTTCTGCGAATATCTCATGTCGTTTTTACTTAATATGTAAATAAGATGCAAATAACTTCATGTATATTCAGGATTTAAAAAAAACATGTTCTCGTACGCTTACAGTATTATAAATTATTTATAAATCATTGTATTTAGTGTTAAACAAATTTGTCTCGCGAGATGAAACGCCATTGATTGTTAATCACTTATCGATATCAATGTAAACTTTTTATCGATATACACCCGTAACTAATGAGTCAGTAGATTAATGGCTCTTTATAGTGACTTATAGGTGAATTAACTTATATAAAAAGAATCTCATTAAAGGTGTTATTTGCGAATTTCTTGCATAAAATGGAGGTCATCTTATCTCGATATTTAAAAGCTCATAATTCATTATTGAATTTCTCGGGCCAGATTTTTTTTATAATTCCACTTAACTTCAGTTGGTAGTAGTGATAAAAAGTTAAAAACATCGGTTCCAACTTTTTTGCGTGTATAGGTGAAAGCCCGCGCAACTCTTGTGAAATGTCTTTATCTTTGCCGACACAGTTTTATTGCAAAGGACGCACGGGCATGCGGCTTTTTCGAATACAAATTTTATCGATAATAAAAAAACATGACGACATTACTAATTTGTGGCTAATTAATTCAATTTGATAAGGGTGTCAGCTGTTTTTTAAGTTTTTATTCAGTTTATTTAATGTAATGTTTATTGAGGATTTTTATAGATTATGCAAAAGTAACACCGGTAGCTAATCATAACGCAATAACTTTTCCCAACCCTTATGCAAGGTGCCCCGCATTAAATTTGAGTAGTCTATTGCAGTTTAGTATACATTATCCAACTTAGTATATTTTATTATTTAACTTTTGCAACTTAGGACAGCTTCCCCAATTCTTCTGCAATGTTTCCCATAACAGAAATAAGTAAATTATTGCAGCAGCATTAACCTAATGATGCTTTTTTGTGGACCCCTTTAGATGTGTTTACGGACCTCTATGGGCTTAAAGATTTTAGGCTAGGAAGCCTAGACTTGCGTTATTGTTTTCTGGAGATATTTTGTAAATATTCTATAGAAATGGCAACAATATTTAGCTTAATTTATTTTATTATTTAGCTACTGCAACTTAGGACAGCATTTCTCAACCCTTTTGCAAGGTTCCGCATAATATATTTCTATATGTTATTGCAAGCTTAGTATAGCATCATACTTTTCTGTGGACCCAATCATACTTTTCTGTGGACCCTTTTAGATATGTTCATGGACTTCCACGGGTTTACAGATCTTAAGTAGAGAGGCCTAGGATTATGTTATTGTTTTATGTAGATATTTTTACATCATAGAAATGGCAACAAGCTGATGATAATGGCATGATGATAGAAAACAACTAGATGGGTTTGCGAACAGGAAAGAGATGACCATCGCCTATAGACACCAAAGATGCTACTTGCATAATCTAAATATTTATTATATCCAAATGATGCTCTGATGCTGATGTTTATTTCTAGATATATCTAGTAATAATTTATATCTATAGGCGAAGGTTATATCTGTTTATCTAAAGAGTCATAGACACAAAAAGGCATTGATTTAAAAAAAAAAACAGTAGCAGTCGTGGGACTGCCGATAGAAGTGAAAACGGAACTATTAAGTTGAGAGTAATTAAAACTATATAACTATATAAAGCGTCCAACGCGCACATAATACAGTCAGAAATAGTCGATGTATTAGTGTATACGTGTACACAGGCTACTGCGCGTGCGCTAGTCTGGCTCTCCATAGCTATAGATATACTATTATCATTAGCATGTCGGTGACGCGAACCGAGGATTTTACCCTCTACCAAAACGCTCAACGCGCCTAAAGAAGTTTTCACTTCAAAAAAAAATAATAAAAAAACAATAAAGCAGAAAGCGCTACAATGAACCCAAATCACATTCACCCATCCAAAGGTTGTCAGCACAGAACATTGCCTAACTTATAAACTTACACTCCATGACCTTGTTAAAACAACTCAAAACAGGAGAATTCGAGATGCGATCGCAAAAAACACCACTGCATCCATTGAATAATTCATTTTCATCCCATTTTGGTCCCGCATGTGTCAACCGGCGATTGTTGTAAAAAATTATGATATCTTCGTATAAATTACCTGTGACTACCGAACTGTTAAATTCGATTGGAGTTTTATTAATATTCATTCGTTCATTTCACACATTATATTTTTATATCATATCTAATAAGCTGATGGCTCTCCTGATAGAAAGAGGTGATGTATTGGTCCAGGCTTTTTTGAATAGACCATGCGGCGTTCTGCCAGGCAACTCGTAACAGCTTAACGATTGTTGAGTTACTACCATCGTGGCTACTAGGTGGTAGAGTTTTGCATTGTCTCGCCCGGATCTGGTACCACCGCCTTATTTATTCCTGCCGTAAAAGTATCAGTGATTGTCACTGTCGAATTCCGGTTTGGAGGATAGGGTAACCGGTAATTGCATGTGGCATTAATACCCTGCCACACGGATAGCAACATACCACTAAAATCTTTGGTGTCTATAGGCGATGGTTTCTCTTTCCATCAGGAATCTGCTTGTCTGTTAATCATTACATAGTATAAAACAAAGTCGCTTTCTCTGTCTGTCCCTATGTCCTTATGTTCCTATGTATGCTTAAATCTTTAAAACTACGCAACGGATTTTGATGCGGTTTTTTTTAATAGGTAGATTGATTCTTGGGGAAGGTTTAAGTGTATAAACCTTTCCGATGTTCCCACGGGAACAAAAGCTACGCGGGTGAAACCACGGGCAGGTCGCTAGTAAAAAATAAAAGACGAAAATAATGTTTTGTTATCCGTGTCAAAATAACATACATACGCCTAGTTTACCGGCTACCTTACCATCCAAATTGTAAGACGACAGGTACAAGCACTGATGCTATTGCGACAGGTAATGGTAAACTGGTGACACCAAATCCAGGTAAGGTATTACGTACTCTACCACTTAGTAGTCCCGAAGGTAGTAAAAGATAGAATCGTTTGCCTTTTACGAATTGCTTGGCCAAGTGGTCGAAAAGAGCCTTAACGGACATGGGTTTATGGCTAATTATGGAGAAAATAGTAGAGCATTCCGGTTCGTGTTAGGCACAGCACGAAAAAGAAGTATTCGTCGTGGAGACTAGCGACGATGGTGTCGTTATAGTTTTTGTTTTTTTACTTATAATAACTAGCGATCACCCTTTGGTTGAAATTCTATCAAAGACTAAACAATAAAATCTTTTGTAAGCTTGACAACTGAATTTAGCCATAAAGAAAATAGTATACATGTGTGTATATTATCATTTGTCATGTATGTCACCTATCTATCTATCTATATATATAAAAATCAATTGCTGTTCGTTAGTCTCGCTAAAACTCGAGAACGGCTGAACCAATTTTGCTAGTTTTGGTTTTGAATTAATTGTTGAAGTCCAGGGAAGGTTTAAAAGGTGATAAAATATAGAAAAAAAATAAGAGCAGTTAAAAAACAGAACAACAATTGCAGGGCCAGCTAGTATATATATAAAAATCAATTGCTGTTCGTTAGTCTCGCTAAAACTCGAGAACGGCTGAACCGATTTAGCTAATTTTGGTTTTGAATTAATTGTTGAAGTCCAGGGAAGGTTTAAAAGGTGAGAAAATATAGAAAAAAAATAAGAGCAGTTAAAAAACAGAACAACGTTTGCAGGGCCAGCTAGTATATATATATAAAAATCAATTGCTGTTCGTTAGTCTCACTAAAACTCGAGAACGGCTGAACCGATTTAGCTAATTTTGGTTTTGAATTAATTGTTAAATTCCAGGGAAGGTTTAAAAGGTGAGAAAATATAGAAAAAAGAAAGTAGTTAAAAAGACAGAACAACGTTTTCCGGGTCAGCTAGTCTAATATAAGTTTAATATATTTATAATGCATATTATTTGAAAATATTAGGTTTCGGTACTCTTCCACATGGTAAACTTAAACTGTGCCTAATTTTATACATCACTGCTCACGCAATTTTTTTAAATATTTTTTTCTATATCATAAGATAGCAAACAAGCAGATGGGTCTCCTGATGGAAGAGTCAACCATCGCCTGTAGACACCAAAGGTGTTAATGGTGCGTTGCTATCTTGTGGCGAGGTCTAATGCAACATGCATAAGTTTACCGGCTACCTTACCCTCCATACCGGAACACGACAGCGACAAGCACTGACGCTATTGTGGAAATTGTCTTAAAAAGGGATACAAAGTTCTTGCTTCAAGTGTTAATCAGTCAAGTGCGAGTCGGTCTCGCGCACAAAGGATTCCGTATCATCACAGCAAAAAAAAAAAGAAAACGAAAAAAACACGTTTATTGTATGGGGACACACTACATTTTTTTATTTTTTATTTTTAGTTTTTGTTGTTATAACGGCAACGGAAATGGAAAATTTGTGAAAATTTCAGCTTTCTGCTATCACGGTTTATGAGATCCAGTCTGGTGACAGACAGACAGACGGACAGACAGACAGCGGAGGCTTAGTAATAGGGTTCCGTTTTACCTTTTATTTACGGAACCCTAACTAGCAATCACCCTGTGGTCGAAATTTGACCATACACTAAATAATAAAACTTCTTTTAAATTTCACAACAGCTGGAATTTAACTGTAAAGACTGAAGGCTTTACAGTTAAATTCCTCCTTCCTTGCTCGATGTGTGTATATTGTCATGTAAATTACATAGCGGAACCCTAGGAAGATAGCTGACGCTGCAACTACAACTTGTGTTCTTTAGCTACTTTCCCATGGGAACACTTATGAGTGTCAATTTGCTGAATTGTATTTACGTCATCCACCACGACATCCATATTGTAAATTTATAATTATAATTCACTTTTACTTCTCACTTCGAGGTAGACAGTCAGATTAGGCTTAGAATAAAATAATATAATTGTAATTCTTTTATTTTAAATAAAGTAGTAAAATAATTTTGGTTTTTTTTCGAACCTCCGATTGCAGCTAACGTAATTGGCGCAGTCGGTAGGATACTCGCGGGCCGGTTCGCGAGGATTAGATTAATCATTAGATTAGCTTAGCGAGTCGCCCGGGCGGCTTTCCAGCCCCAGTGAACGAGTATCCAAAATCCACGGACCTGCTGCAATCTGAAGAGGAGGAGCATCTAGCCATCGACGCCCGAGAGAAACCAGAATGAAATTTATGTAAGTACACTTGAATTGTTCTCGTGTTGCTTCCCTTAGTCTTTAATCCTCATCATTTTCCATCCTAGATCTGGTAGGGCCCGGGAGTCTGAATCTCGTCAGGCTCACCGGAGTGTTGTAGCTGATAGACATAGAAATATAAGTTTAGAAATAATTACTGAAATAGATAGTTTAAATAGCGATACAATGGCCCACGACCCGGACACAATTTTTAAGGCTCTTCGCCTTGTCCCGGATTTCGATGGGAACCCTAATGTACTCACGCGTTTTATTAGTATATGCGATCAATTAGCTGCGAAATATTTAAGCACGGCCGCGGGCAGTGAATTTTCTAACTGTTGCGTTTTAAATGGCATATTAAATAAAATAACAGGAACCGCCGCCTGTACTCTTAATTCAAACGGAATTCCAGATAGCTGGCTAGGTATCCGAGCTGCCTTGATAAACAATTTTTCCGATCAACGCGATGAGACGACTCTTTACAATGACCTCTCTTTATCTACGCAGGGTAACAAATCCCCTCAGGAATTTTACGATCATTGCCAGACCTTGTTTAGTACTTTAATGACTTATGTTACATTACATGAACCCATACCAACTACCGTAGAGGCGAAACGCGAACTTTATAAGAAAGTTACGATGCAGGCTTTTGTTCGCGGATTAAAAGAACCATTAGGGTCCCGCATACGTTGTATGCGCCCTAGTACAATCGAAAAAGCGCTAGAATATGTGCAAGAGGAATTGAATATAATATATTTACAACAACGTAACGAACCTCATAAGGGACATACTACCCCTAAGGTAGCCTCACTGCCATCTAGTTCGTTTGCACCGCCACGACCACCAAACCTTCAAATTCCTACACCTCATTGGCAAGCGCCGATGAGACCTGCGCCACAGCCTTTTAGATTTAATGACATGCAATACCAACGCGTGCCCACGCATACCCAGAGGGTATTCGGTGCACCACCGCCTAACTACAGCCATAACAGTAAGGTATTTAGATTACCACCTCGCAACAATCCGCCCCAGGGTCAGGGTCTGCAGCCTATGAGTGGTGTTCAAAGATTTACACCAAAAGTACTGCCACATACCATGATGGCAGGACACGATTGGAGAAAGTCAGGTAACCCTCCGCCTAATAACTATTTTAAAACTCGTGAAATGAACATTAATGAGTGTGCGACATACGATGACTCATATTACAACTCGCTCGAATGTTATCAGGAGCCAGAGTACAGTTACATAGACAACGCTTACTATAGTAATGACTATTCCCCCGACTATCCTTATGATTTTTATAATAATTATTATGCAGTAACGAATGACAGTGTATCTCAACCGGAAATTAATAGTGATGATCAGGATTTTCGGAAGGACAAAACTTTACAAAAACCAAGATAGAGCTTAACCTTCAGACTCAAAGACAACTGCCTTACATCCAAATCGAGAACCCCCCTTTGAAATTTTTAATAGACACTGGTGCCAATCAATCTTTTATTAGCCCGGAAGCTGTTCAGAAATATTTTAATAAGTTTCCTCTCAATTATGACCCGTTCGAAGTGACGAATATACACGCGACCAGTAAAAATAACTACTCCATTACTATACCATGTTTTCCGGAATTCAACGATTACGACAGTATTAAATTATTTTTGTACCGTTTTCACGACTATTTCGACGGACTTATAGGTTTAGATTTATTAGGTAAATGGGAGGCCCGCATTGATTTAAAAAATAATCAACTGTTAACTCGTTCCGCGTCTAACCCGATAAAAATGTATAATTCACGAAACGTAAACCTATACGAAGACATTATACCAGCTAAGACTTCGAAAGCTATACGCGTTCCTATTAACACAGCGGACGGAGATGTCTTCATTAGGGAGCAGGTGCTTTGCAATTGCATACTCCACGAATGCATTACCACTGTTACGAACAATCACGGTTTTGTAGAAATTGAGAACCCATCACAAAATGATGTAATATTCTCACTCGATAGACCGGCGGACGCCGTATTATTTAATATCGAGTGCACGCGCACCGAACAACAATCGCCGCGCTCTAAAAATATAATTTCACGTTTGCGTTTAGACCATTTAAACGAAGAGGAAAAAGCAAATCTTCAAGCTTTATGCTCGCGTTACTCGGACGTATTTTATATCGAGGGAGAACAGTTAACTTTTACAAATAAAATAAAACACCGTATCAGAACCACGGATGAAGTGCCCGTGCATAGCAAAAACTACCGATACCCCTTCGTTCACCGGCAAGAGGTTAGGGACCAAATCACCAAAATGTTGGAACAAGGCATAATTAGACCCTCCGACTCCGCTTGGAGTTCACCCATTTGGGTGGTACCAAAAAAATTAGACTCATCTGGCAAACAAAAATGGCGCCTAGTAGTTGACTTTCGTAAACTCAACGAAAAGACTCTCGATGACAAATATCCCATCCCCAACATTAGCGACGTCCTTGACAAGTTAGGCAAGTGCCAGTACTTCACGACCTTGGACTTGACAAATGGATTTTACCAGGTAGAAATGGATCCCCAGGACATTCCCAAGACTGCCTTTAACGTAGAGCATGGCCACTTTGAATTTCTTCGAATGCCTATGGGACTTAAGAACTCGCCTAGTACTTTCCAACGTGTAATGGACAATGTCCTTAGAGGCCTTCAAAACGATATATGTCTAGTTTACCTTGATGATATAATAGTATTCAGCACCTCACTCCAGGAGCACATGGTAAATCTAGAAAAGGTATTTCAGAGACTCCGAGAATCTAATTTTAAAATTCAGTTAGATAAGTCAGAATTTCTTAAGCTTGAAACTGCTTATCTCGGTCACATCATAAGTAAAGACGGCGTAAAGCCAAACCCCGATAAAATAGCGGCTATTGAGAAATACCCAATACCTAAAACACCTAAAGAAATTAAACAATTTTTAGGCCTTCTCGGTTACTACCGAAAATTCATTCCTGATTTTGCCCGTATAACTAAACCTTTAACACAATGTCTTAAAAAAGGTAGTAAAATCAACTTAAACCCCGAATATGTAAATTGCTTCGAGAAATGTAAAACACTTTTAACAAACGACCCTATACTACAATACCCAGACTTCACTAAAGAATTTAACCTTACGACAGACGCGTCCAATGTGGCCATTGGAGCCATACTATCTCAAGGGCCAATAGGCTCTGACAAACCTGTGTGTTACGCTTCGCGTACACTAAACGACAGTGAACTCAATTATAGTACTATTGAGAAAGAACTCCTTGCTATAGTATGGGCAACGAAGTATTTTAGGCCCTATCTTTTCGGCAGAAAATTCAAAATTTTTAGTGATCATAAACCCTTGCAGTGGATTATGAATTTAAAAGAGTCAAACTCACGCCTAACACGGTGGAGGCTACGATTAAGTGAATATGACTTTACCATTGTCTACAAGAAGGGTAAAAGTAATTCAAACGCGGACGCACTTTCACGAATAGAAATACATAATGAAGAGACTAATGACTTAATGCAAGAAATTGACGAATTGAATTCTCTTTTAGGAAATCCGACTGAAAATAGACATTCCCAGACTAGTTCCTCCACAGAGACCATACACACTAGCCAAGAGAACCCCATACTAGAAATACCTCTAACTGACGACCCTCTTAACAAATTTAACCGACAAATATGCTTTAGTGTTGTAAACGACGTCAAACGAAAACCTAAGGTTACGAAGCCATTTGATACCCACACTCGTATCGATATACAACTCTCCAAAGCCAACTTAGAAAATGACGTCATAAACGCTATTAAAGAATATGTCAAACCAAAAGTTAAAACTGCACTACTAATTAACCCAACTCTCGCGATGTACTCTATCATCCCAATCCTTCAAGACAAATTTAAAAGTTCTTCTATGAATCTTGTTGTAGTTAAACGTGAATTAGAAAACGTTAAGGAGTATCTCCGTCAGCAAGAGATCATTCGTCACTATCATGACGGGAAAACCAACCATCGCGGCATAAACGAGTGTTACCTCGCATTATCTAATAGATATTATTGGCCAAAAATGAAAGATCACATAACTAAATTCATTAATGAATGTACAATTTGCGGACAGGGTAAATACGACAGAAATCCAATCAAACCACAGTTTAACGTAGTACCGCCGGCTACCAAGCCTTTTGAAATTATACATATGGATTTATTTACAGTTCAAACTGAAAAATACGTAAAATTCATAGACGTATTCACTAAATATGGCCAAGCTTACCAACTAAAGGACGGAACAGCTATTAGTATCCTCCAGGCACTTTTAAAATTTTGCAGCCATTTTGGCGTACCACTAACGTTAATAACTGATAACGGTACGGAATTCACTAATCAAATTTTCATGGAATTTACCCGACTACATAAAATAAATCACCACCGAACCTTAGCCCATTCTCCTAATGACAATGGTAACATCGAACGTTTCCACTCTACTTTACTAGAACACCTTAGACTTTTAAAACTACAGCACCCAGATCAACCGACGGTTAATCTTGTACCATATGCTATAATAGCATACAATAGCTCAATACATAGTTTTACGAGATGCAGACCATTTGACCTACTTCTCGGACATTTTGACCCAAGAGATTGCCTCGACTTTGACATGACACAACATCTGCTACAACAGTATACTCAAAATCATAGAGAAAGAATGAAAAGGGTTTACGATATTGTTAACGAATCTTCTCTTGCCAACCGTACCAATCTCATTATGAATAGGAATAAAAATCGTGAACCGGAAGTTCAATATACACCACAACAACAGGTTTTTATTAGAAATCCCCTAGCTAACCGACAGAAGACAGCCCCACGTTATACGCAAGACACAGTTCTCGCTGACTTACCTATTCATATATATACTTCCAAAAAACGTGGACCAGTCGCGAAATCTAGACTAAAACGGACCCCTAATGTCGTCAATTTGTTACAGGACACTACTCCTGACAATTCGAATGACTTGGACACTACAAATAACACTTGAAAGCTTAGCGGACGGACCAGGATTATTACCCTATCATCTCGGGATAATGAAACTCACAACTCATCACCATACATTTTTGCAATATGTTAATATAAATGACATCGAAGATAAAGTTAACCAAATACATGGACAGTTACTCACCTACCGTGACCGATTAATTAACGATACTTTTGTCATATACGAGATCCAAATTGACTACCTTATTAATAAACTTGACAAGGTTTTGTCTCAATTACGTACATTAGAGCCGAACCGCTCTAAAAGAGGTCTTGTAGATGGTCTAGGCTCAATTATAAAAAGCGTTACTGGGAATCTCGACTACAGTGACGCAATAAGATATAATGAAGCCATTAAACTCTTACAAGATAATCAAGATAGAACGGTTTCTGATTTTAATAAACATCTTAGTATAAGTAAAGAGTGGATGCTTAAACATAATAACGCCTTAGAACAGTTAGTAATTAACCAGAGAAAAATTAACTCTACGTTAGAACTAATACTTAATAGCGACGCATATAGAGAAGCTAGTTTAATTAAATATGCAAGATTTGCACAACTTTTAGGAATAGCCAGTGAGAACACCGAAGATTTAATGCAGGAACTAATAAGGATTGAAAATACTTTAGCTTTTATTCATCTTTCTACTACTCATCATAGTATGATAGATATAGAATTATTAGAGATAATGTTAAGTAAGGTAAAGAATCTATACGGTAGTGATCACATCCCAAATTTACAGTTAAGAGAATATTATGACATTATTAAACCAGGGTCATACTATGTTAATAAAATGATAGTAATAATTTTTAATTTTCCAATTATTTCTAGGGATAATTTTGATTTTTATAAGTTATCTATAGCACCTAATAAAAATAACCAAGGCCTCATCCCTTCCTCTCCTTATATAGCAACAAACGGGAAATCATTCGTGTACATAGAGACAGAATGTCCGAAGTTGAACAACTGGTTTCTCTGTGAAGAAAAACTAAACTATCAAGTACGTACTAAATCAGATTGCATCCAAGGATTAATAACAAATCAAGTATTAGAAGAATCCTGCCAACTCACCAAAATTACCCTTAAGAGAGAAGCTATGGAGAAGTTAGACGACCAACATTACGTACTCTCCTTTCCTCAAGAAACTAAAGTACAACTCGTCTGCGATAGAATAGACCATACAGTACTTCATGGAAGTTATCTCGTAACCATCCCAGGAAGCTGCCATTTGAAGACAACGGAATTCACAATCATCAACGACAATGATGAAGTAAGAGGGCAACCCCTTAAGCTGATTAAGATACCCTATAGTGGCGAAATTAAGTCTCCAGAAGCAAGCCATATTCAATTAGGCTCAATTAACTTGCAAGATCTCCACAGTATTCAAGACAAAATTATAGTACAAACCCCGATACAACATAGACAAGTAGATCCAAAAATCATGTACCATACGACGATACCATTCTACACAATAATACTAGTAAGTGGATGTATCCTGCTAATTATCTGTATGTCCCGACGACAGAAATTTTGGGCTTGTGACAAGAAAAGGAATAGAAAGGAACAACATCAAAAAGATCAGTCACTAAACGAAGAAAATTCTACGGAGATGCCGGCAACATTTTCACTAAACGTCCTAAAATAGTTGCCGTTCTAAGGGTGGAGGAATTACATAGCGGAACCCTAGGAAGATAGCTGACGCTGCAACTACAACTTGTGTTCTTTAGCTACTTTCCCATGGGAACACTTATGAGTGTCAATTTGCTGAATTGTATTTACGTCATCCACCACGACATCCATATTGTAAATTTATAATTATAATTCACTTTTACTTCTCACTTCGAGGTAGACAGTCAGATTAGGCTTAGAATAAAATAATATAATTGTAATTCTTTTATTTTAAATAAAGTAGTAAAATAATTTTGGTTTTTTTTCGAACCTCCGATTGCAGCTAACGTAATTTGTATGTCACATGAATGCAATGTGAGTAATGTTTATTTTTATTACTTTAATGTATTTCTAATGCATATTATTAAAAATATTTGTTAATTTTTATTAATTTAATATACATATGTATATAGTATTGATGTGTGCTCGATGTGTGTATATTATCATGTATGTTACATGAATTTAGTGGGAGTAATGTTTATTTTTATTACTTTAATGTATTTCTAATGCATATTATTAAAAATATTAGTTAATTTTTATTAATTTAATATACATATGTATATAGTATTGATGTGTGCTCGATGTGTGTATATTATCATGTATGTCACATGAATTTAGTGGGAGTAATGTTTATTTTTATTACTTTAATGTATTTCTAATGTATATTATTAAAAATATTAGTTAATTTTTATTAATTTAATATACATATGTATATAGTATTGATGTGTGCTCGATGTGTGTATATTATCATGTATGTCACATGAATGTAGTGTGAGTAATGTTTATTTTTATTACTTTAATGTATTTCTAATGCATATTATTAAAATATTAGTTAATTTTTATTAATTTAATATACATATGTATATAGTATTGATGTGTGCTCGATGTGTGTACATTATCATGTATGTCACATGAATTTAGTGGGAGTAATGTTTATTTTTATTACTTTAATGTATTTCTAATGCATATTATTAAAAATATTAGTTAATTTTTATTAATTTAATATACATATGTATATAGTATTGATGTGTGCTCGATGTGTGTATATTATCATGTATGTCACATGAATTTAGTGGGAGTAATGTTTATTTTTATTACTTTAATGTATTTCTAATGCATATTATTAAAAATATTAGTTAATTTTTATTAATTTAATATACATATGTATATAGTATTGATGTGTGCTCGATGTGTGTATATTATCATGTATGTCACATGAATTTAGTGGGAGTAATGTTTATTTTTATTACTTTAATGTATTTCTAATGCATATTATTAAAAATATTAGTTAATTTTTATTAATTTAATATACATATGTATAGTTTATTATTTAAAAAATATTAAGATTCTGCAGTCCTCCGAAATTTAACTATACCGAATTTCATTTTCCACCGTTCGCATAATTGTCTTAAAAGTGGATACAAAGTTTTTGGCTTTACGTATTAATATATAAATAATATTCTTTTTCTTCAAAGGCAGCCTAAATCAATAATTGGTATTGGTATAGTACCACAGGGATAAACGGATTTTTTTGCAATGAGAGAGATAGTAATTAGATTTATTAATTATTTAAAAAAATAGATATATTAGGGTTACAGATAATACTCCACTAATTGTAATTGATAAGTCGCGATTTTCACCCCAGAGGGCGTTGTCAGGGGTAAACCAATTTGGCGTATGCTTTGGGTTGAAGGGTGCCTAATTGGATAAAGTGAATCAGAAGCAGAAGTAATTATTAATATAATCAGTATTATTGAGTAACATTTTTGGTATTAGCATTTTGACAAAACGCATATGTGAAAAAAATATTAGGTTATATTTTGTCACATTTTTAATTTTTAGGATTCCCGTACGTTTTAAGGAAAAACGGAACCATTATAGGATCACTTCGAGTCCGTCCGTCCAGACCCTTTTTCTCATGAATGCGTAGAGGTATCTAATTGAAAGTTATACCAAATATTTGAGTTTACGGCCCATTTCAGCTGTGAAAAAATCAATCTCGTAAGTTAACACGATCATAAGATATGATCTTTTATGTTGCTTACTTAGCGATTTCACAACGGAATCCAAACTGCCCTGCTAATTTAGTCGACCGTACATGACGCTACAAAATATCTATAGAAGATATTGAAAAAAAAAGTTGATATACCTAAATTTTTTGTAGTGTAAGAACAAAATTGCAAATTTTTGGGGCGTGATTTTCTCTAGTGCACCCAACATGCATTTACGTCGACTAAATTAGCAGGGCAGCAAATCTATAGGGTAAAATAATCAAAAACCTATTTGATATTTCCCGTTGACCTAAACATGAAATTTATGTGTAGCTAAGGTTACCTACCTATAAGTTTGTACGGAACCCTCGGTATACGAGTATAACTTGCACTTGACCAGATCTATACAATCTATACGTCTATACAAATAAATAAAATTGGAGTGTCTGTTTGTAATATTGAAATAACCGCTTTTTACTAAATGAAAATGGATGCATACACGATACGTATACCAAAACAACATTTTTTAAAAGTTCTGTCTGTCTATCGGTCTGTCTGTCTGTCTGGTTTTTCCGGCTAATCTCTGGAATGGCTGGACCGATTTTGACGGGACTTTCACAAGCAGATAGCTGATGTGATAGGGACTAACTTAGGCTACTTTTTTCGAAAATTTTACACGCGGACGAAGTCGCGGGCTCAGCTAGTTTGAAATATAGATCAAATGTCTTACTATTTTGACGGGACTTTCACAAGCAGATAGCTGATGTGATAGGGACTAACTTAGGCTACTTTTTTCGAAAATTTTACACGCGGACGAAGTCGCGGGCTCAGCTAGTTTGAAATATAGATCAAATGTCTTACTAGTACTGCTAGGCTACTACTACTAATACCGCTAGGCTTCTGAGGTGGTAAAGTTCTGCAACGTCTCGACTGGGTTTTGGTACCACCGCCTTACCTATTTCTACCGCAATAGCGTCAGTACATCTGCTGTCGTGTTCCGGTTTAGAGGGTAAGGCAGCCGGTAAACTTATGCATGTAGCATTCCAGCTCTGCAATACAGATAACAACGCACTATTAAAATCTTGGTTATATAAATGATGGTGGTGGTGTCTATAAAAAAATTCATTAATCCGTTTATTCATTTAGAAACTCAATCCAGTTATTTAGTCCACATAGGAGCAGTTCTAGAGAATTATATGATTTTGGGTTTCGAGGTATCGAGGTGAAGGTACAATATTGAATTTTGTGTAGTTTATCCATCTATATACATATAATAAAATCGTAGGAAAGTCAATGTTTGTCCGGGGTAAACTCAAAAAGTACTGCATGGATTTACTTCAAATTATGCATGAATATTACTAACAAGTTGGGTCAACATGTAGGCTATATATTATCACGCTATCACCTACGGAGAGAGCGGAGCTGTGCGGAGTAAACGAAGTCCGCGCGAACGAAGTCGCAGGCAACAGCTAGTAATTAATAATAAAATCTAATTATCTATTCATGAATACGTGTAAGAAAACCTTTGAACCTATTTTTAAGATAATTGTGCGAACAGTGGAGTACGTAATTTGGTACAGAAATTAGAAATACTTTATTCAAAAGTTAAAGTTTACATAGCGAAGGTCTGCAGAAACCTAATATATATGTTTAAATAAAATGCATCAGAAATATATTAAATTAATAAAAATAAACATTACACACACTACATTGATGTAACATATATACACACACAGATGTATATTATTTAATTTTCTTTACATAACCGACTTTGGTTCTCAAACTTAAAAAGAGATTTATTGATTAGTTTATGGTAGAATTTCGACCAAAGGCTATAGCTAGTGTTAGTACAATAATGTGCCTACCGTAATATTAGAATTTAATATAATTAATTATTTATGTCCCTCAATATAAAAAAAACTTATTGTATAATTTACTTGCAAAAAGGACATGGCCGCTGAGCTTCTTCCGCCAGATCTTCTCAGTGTGTGGCCGCGTTTACGATCCGGAAGTAGTTTCAAAAAAATTGACGTGTAAAAATAAATTGTAAAAATTTTTATTGAATTTTTTGATTTCTGATTGAAACAAATTTTTTAAAACTTAATATTTATTTACTTCTATGTAAATGTATAAACCGTTGTAATCTTTCATGTATACTTAAATCATAAAGATCAAAAACATTGGCCTCTGAAATCAACCCCTATTACAAATGGCGTCGGCTTACAAACAAGGGTTGAGTTCATTAATTTGCAATAAGATTCCTAATAGTTACTTTTATCAAATAAATCAATGAAATATGGGGTCAAGCTTTCAAATTTCAGGCAAATTAATGATGTGTTGTTGTCCTCGCGGCTCAAATACAAAGCCTCTTACTTTTATCATTTATCAATAATCATCAAAGTTTACCAGTCTCTTTTTATGCTGAAACATGATAGTATCTTTACGTGCTGTATTGGTCTGGTCTCTCCTGAAGAATGGAACATGCGTTTCTGCCAGGCAGTTTGTGAAAAGCAAACGATTAGCCTATACGTATCACTGTCATCGTAACTATTTACTAGGTGATAGAGTTCTGTTAAATGTCGCCTGGGTTTTGGACTTTTGATTCTACCGCCTTATTCATTTCTACCGCAGTAGTGTTGGTGCTTGTCACGGTCGTATTCTAGTTTGGAAGGTAAGGTAACCGATAAAATTTTCCATGTAGCATTTCAACCCGCCTTACGGCTGATAACACATGAGGGAAAGAGACAATCAAATGTAAAATGAGATATTGACAGTACGTTGTTATCCGTGTGGCCAGATAGTAATGCCACATTTATAAGCTCCCCGGTTACCTTACCCTTCAAAAAGTAACATCGACAAGCATCAGATAAGATCATCGATGGTGAGATCAGTCGCTGATTCAAGTCATCAAATATTTTACAAGCTGTTAAGTTTTCTCTAGCACAATATCAGTGCAATCACTTATATGTATTTCAACTATATACGAAACCCAATATTATTGTGAGCCATTTTGTGTTTTTTAAATTTCTCACAGTGTAAAATATAATTTAAAAATAACAACCTGCTTCTACATTAACGCCAATCATATAATAAATTTTTATTCTCGTACAAAAGTTATACATGACATTCGAAAAAATAAAGATGGCGTGAGAAACGTCACTTTTGTATCGGTTTTACATAACTAAGGGTACTTGAAGCATTCAAACTAAGCTATAATCTAAAACAAAGTGGTAAGGTTTGTTTTTGTGTACAAAAAGTGTGGCTACTTAAGTTTTTTTATAACATTGTTTGTGAGTTGCACGCAACACCGCAATTGTGGTTTTTCTCATAAGACGGAAGCGAGTTCCATAATTATTTTCGAATTAGTCACAATTCTAAGATTTTGGGGTTGTCTACTTTTGACGGTAGCCGTGAGAAAAACATCGCACCGGAAAATTGTCGCAACTTAAAAAGTGAGTAAATTGGCTATTGTAACTTTTTAACTGACTTCATAAGACTACTGAGGAGTCAAGTTTTAAGATTGTCTGTAAATATTAGATAATTCTTAACCAAGTATTTCCAGGGTATGTCCGTGCCGAAAACCTCAAGCTCCTTGGTATCACCTCAACGCCTACTCTCAACTTTGGTTCATGCATCGAATTTAAAGCCCAAGTTGCCTCAAAAAAGCTTGGTATTCTGGCGAAGGTGGGACAGTATTTCAGTCCGGGACAGTTGCTCAACCTTTATAAAGCACAAGTCCGTTCGTGCATGGAATACTGTTCTCACCTCTGGGATGGATCCGCCAAATACTAGCTGGAAACACTTGAGGCGATAGAGAGGCGTACAAAGAGGCTCATAAACGACGATGATCTGGTAGGCAAAAAACTCCAGAGCCTTGCTTATTGACGCAGAGTGGTTAGTTTATCGGTTTTCTATCGGATACACTTTGGAGAGTGCGCTGCGGAATTGCACGACTTAATTCCGCCATCCCCGTTTTTCTATCAATCGTCGAGGTGCACAGATTCTAGGCATCGCCATATGATGGACGTTTCACTTACCCGGACAAAGCGGTTCGACTACCTTGATTTTTTATTAGTATGTTTGTCTTTTAGGTTTTGTTAGTGGCAATCAATAACTAATTCCATATATTTCGTTTAAATAGAATTTAAATCCCCATGTAAAGATTTTGGATTTTTCAAACTATTTTAACCTACTATCACAGATTATATAATAGTTACTATATTAGGAAGACTATTTGTGTTTTTCAAACATAAATATTTTTTATTAGTGTTATAATGATTGATGCGGCGAATGTAGGGCAGTAAGGAAAATAGTTAGAATTATTACAATATTTTCCTGCCAGTCGCGGAAATAGAATACTGGTTTGTAATACATTGCAATGTTGCAATATGCAGGTGCAAAAAGATGAAGGTTTTTTTATATTACTAGATAGCAAGCAAACAAATAGGTCTTCTATACATATAATCTGATATAAAAATGGTTGCTTTGTATGTGTAGCATGACAATCGGACAGGGTTTTATTACACACCGTATATTATTATTTATATATTATTTATTATGTATCCTTTTTTCACGGTAAGCGGTAGAGTATAAAATTTGGCTTTGTTAAAGTTTACATTGCGAAGAAGTGTGAAAGCTAATATTTCTATATAATATGCATTAGAGATCATTGATATAAAAAACTCAAGATACACAATCAGTGTATCAAAAACGTCCTCCAAAAATGAGCGCACAATTTTAAATTGTGCGCTCATTTCAAATAGAATCGCGTCGGTCGCGATACTGTCAATTTTATTTCTTTTCATACATTGCTTTATAAAAACAACTTTAAATCTTGCACTTAAGGTTCGATATGCAAAGACATATGTTTTTGCCATATCTATAACTACTTAAATGAAATTAAGGACACTTTTGAGTGTCAGTTTTGTTCGGGATTGTGCATCTAAGGTTTTTTATATCAATGTTAGAGATACATTAATTAATAAAAATAAACATTACAGACACTACCATCCATTTAACACACATTATAATATATACACATGTATGTTAATGGCAAAAGATTTTTTGTCAAACTTAGAAAATATTTTATTGTTGAATTTCGGCCACCGGCGACCGCTGGTGCATAGAAACACCTATATAAATTAAACACATGTATGCTTATTATGTTAATGGTAAAAGATTTTTTGTCAAACTTAGAAAATATTTTATTATTGAATTTCGGCCACCGGCGACCGCTGGTGCATAGAAACACCTTTATAAATTAAACACATGTATGCTATTATATTAATGGCAAAAGATTTTTTGTCAAACTTAGAAAATATTTTATTGTTGAATTTCGGCCACAGCAACCTGGTGCAAAGAAATACATATATAAATTACACACGTGTATGCTCTTATGTTAATGGCAAAAGATTTTTTTGTCAAATTTAGAAAATATTTTATTATTGAATTTCGGCCACACATGGTTTACACTGTAAACCATATTAACTAATTAAATGAGTTCATCGTTACAGATGAAATTTGCATTTATAATATTGATCAATAATTATTTATTGTTTCTAACTATATACATATATATTTTATCACTTATCCTTAGAGGCTATGGCCAAAGGCAAAGTCGCAGGTTCAAATCCAGTCGTATCGAAATTATTATTTGTTATTTTTAAAGTTTTTAAATTCTACTTTAATTTTTTCAACCTTTCGCTTATTTTATATAGTTTTTTCAGATCATAAGATAGCAAACAAGCAGATGGGTCTCCTGATGGAAAGAGTCAACCATCGCCTATAGACACCAAAGAACTTAATGGTGCGTTGCTATCTTGTAGCGAGGTCTAATACCACATGCATAAGTTTACCGGCTACCTTACCCTCCAAACCAGAACACGTATTGCGGCAGGAATAGGCAAGGCGGTGGTACTAGACCCGAACGTGACAATGTAAAACTCTACCATCTAGTAGCCACGATGGTAGAGACTCGCATAGCCAATCGGTCGCCTTTTACGACATGCCTGGCAGAACGGCATTTGGTCTATTCTTCAAAGAGCCCGGAACCAACACATGGAATACATGAATTCGTATAATTCATATGTATAGAGGTTTATATACTTAAAGGTATAATTTTATTATTATTCAGTAGAAATCATAGAAAACTAGGATTGTCACCTGCCATTTTCTTGATTAAAAGATTACTAGCAACAAAAATACGTGTTACGCATTGAAATGTAAAGTGGAAATGACATATTCATTGTCAGACTACACTTAAGAGACAGAGACATACATAAAGGTCGAAACTGCGAATTTTATACAGACATATACTTACAGTCAACCACTAGTGTTCAAGTGTGGATCGTAGGATATCGATCTTTGATTAGAAGACAATACCATCTTAATCCTTAATGAATATTCCATTTTCATTTCACACTTAAATGATATGTCACTAGTATTTTGACCGCTTCGGTGTTAATAAAATATTATATAAATATTTAAAAAATATCATATATATATATATATATATATATATATATATATATATATATATATATATATATATATATATATATATATATATATATATATATATATAAATAAATGAATTGCTGTTTGTTAGTTTCGCTAAAACTCGAGACCGGCTGGACCGATTTGGCTAATTTTGTTTTTTAAATATTCGTGGAGGTTCAGGTTAGGTTTAAAAGGTGAAAAAATGTAGAAAGAAAAGGAAAAGTAGACACAAAGCAGACACAAAGTTGGCAGTACAGCGTTTTCCGGGTCATCTGGTGTTTTATAATATTTCATTTTTAAAACTATATTTCTGATCACAGAAAAAAAGCTTTTAAAATCTTTATTTTGTAAAGCAAATGTGGGTTCTACACGGAATTTGTAACAATATGAGACTTTTGTTTTTCCTGTAGTCAATTCCGATAATTACGGGTTCCTAAAATTTTGTGGCTCGAAATACGAGGTAACCTCTAAAATACAGGATATTTGGCCACCCTATAGACAACCAAGGCTCAACCTACATGTATATATAGACATTGACGAACATTGAATCATAAGGTTACGGAAAATTGTGTCGATAAAAAACACCTGACTCATTATACTCGCCTGGTACTTACACAGCGATGAACACGAACGAGATAACAAGACAATTTTTCATAGAATTAATTGTATGTACATAATAATCACGAAATCATCTATCTATCTTTATATTAATATAGTCATATAATACGTGAAGAAAAAACTATTTTTAAGAAAATTGCGCGAACGGTGGAGTAGGTATGAAAGACACAGTTAAAGTTTACTTTGCGGAGGACTGCGGAAACTAATATTTTGACATAATATGCATTAAAAATACATTAAACTAATAAAAAGAAACATTACACCCACTACATTAATATGACATACATTTTAATATACACATATGTGTATATACAACGTTGATAAAGTATACTATAAGTGCCAACTATTAATTTGAAACTATTAAAAAAGTTTACGAGAAGTACCTATACAAAAAAGTTTTTTCAAAGAAATTAAATAGCTTAATAATTGAGTTAATATGTTAGCTTCTTTATAAATTATAAAGATTTGGACTGACCTGCCGTGACCTGCGTAGCAAAACGGCAATATCGCATTTGTACGTGTGTGTACACAGTGGAGCGGCCGGAACTAGGAAAACTCTACATAAAAACAAAATCCTGTGACTAAACTATTGCTTAAATTGATTTAATTTTTCTTCTGTATTCTGATAATGATATACTAAATATATGGTTTTATTTCATGCCTCTCGCTTTTATCAGCGTTGTATATAATTTTGTTTAGAGCTAGTCTGCTGTCAAACTTATCTATACTAATTTATCTCCGAAGAGGTAGACAGAACAACATCAACGATAGGCCGAAGATATTTAAGTCAATGTGGTAGGTGTACAGCCTGTCGTTAACCAAGCACTTTTCCAATCGCGGGCAACGTTTTTTTTTTTTATCAGAAAACTGACAAAACATTATTTTTATTTGCCCGATCCAAGAACAGAACCCGGGACCTCGTGTGGTTATCGTTGACACCGAACCACTAGACCACAGAGGCGAAGAGATTTGATAGTTTAGTTTATGACTGAATTTCAGCCAGAAGCGGTCACTAGTAAGATTAAATGATTATAGGTATCTATCGATGTCATGTAAGTCTTTTTATATCTATATAAATAAATAAAATTGGAGTGTCTGTTTGTAATATTAAAATAACCAGTTTTAACTAAACGCATATAGATGTGTACACGGTACACATACAAAAATAACATTTTTTATGATTTTTGTCTGTCTGTCCGTCTGTTTGTTCCGGCTAATCTCTGGAACGGCTGGACCGAATTTGACGGGACTATCACTGGTATATAGCTGTGTAATAAGGCGTAACTTAGGCTTCTTTAAAAAATCACGCGGATGAAGTCACAGGCACAGCTAGTCACAGAATAAAAAACAGGCATTTAGCACTCCTAATGTAAAAAGATAACCATCGCTTATAGATACCAAATATGTTATGGTACTTTGCTAAGCGTGTGGCGAGCTTAGAATGCCACATCCATACGTTTCCAAAGCAGAACACGATAGCAACAAACATCAACGCTATTGTGGCAGGAATAAGTTAGAATTAAGATGGTGGCACCCAAACCCGTTCCAGCAGAACTCGGATACACACAAACACAGAACTCTACCACCTTGTAAGTAGGACCACGATGTTAGGGACGTGTCCCGAGCAAGACTTCTCTTGCCCGAGATTAAATACGGGACCTTTACTTCATATATATACATATTATAAAAAAAGGCGTCCGCTGGGTCTATCTGTCGGTTCGCAATAAACTCAAGAAACACTAAACGGATTTTCATGCAGTTTTCACCAATAGAAGAATTCATAAGGAAGATTTAGGTATATCGGTCAAGGTTTTTTGTATAGGTATATTATATATAAGGTTTTTTGTATAGGTATATTACCCGTGCGAAGCCAGAGCGCTTCGCTAGTAAATAAATACCATAGCTAAATCATATTTTTTATATCGTTAGCAAACAAGCTGATGGCTCTCCTGGTGGAAAGAGAAACCATCGCTTACGCGACACCAAAGATGTCAATGGTGCGTTGATATCCGTGTGTCGGAATGGTATTGTCACATGCATGAGTTTACCAGCTACTTTACCCTTCAAATCGGAACACGACAATGACAGGTTTTGATTGCGGCAGCAATAGGAAAGGCGGTGGTACCATCTGGGCGAGACGTTGCTGAACTCTTCCGCCTAGTTGTCACGATGGTAGCCAATCGTTACAGACACATATAGCCAATCGTTTGCCTTTTACAATATGCCTGGGAGAACGGCAGTTTGCCAATTCTTCAAAAGGACCCCGGACCAACACGAGGAGAAAGTGATCGCTGCATTAGTTGCACCTCTGTTTATCTGTTCAGAAATATGGGCGTTACGGTATTTTTAACGGTTTATATTACCGCAAACCTAACTCAACTTCTAAAAACATTTTACGGTATAAAATATAGGTTATAAATGAAAAACCTAGTTATAAAATAAATTATGTTTGTCATCGTGGAACGAAGCGGTGTTCCGATGCGGAATTTTTGCCTCACGTACCGACTTGGTTCAAGTTGAGATCTGTCATTATTCTGATAACACTGTCGGTTTGAACGTGCGAGAGAACCGTCCAGCGTAACTAGTGATGTGGTGTGCTGTCGATGCTATTTTATTAATAATTTAATGTATAAAACCATATAAATTTGTACTGTCTGTATCATTGCTATATAAAGCCCCAGATGCACAGTCCCAAACAAAATGGATACTCAAAACTGTCCCTAATTTCACATAAGTAATTATAGATTTGGCAAAAACAAATGTCTTTGCATATTCAACCTTAAGCGCAAAATTAATAGTTGTTTTTACAAAGCAATGAACAAAAAGTAATAAAATTGGCAGTGTCACGACCGACGCGATTCTATTTGAAATGAGCGCATAATTTAAAATTGTGCGCTCATTTTTAGAGGACGTTTTTGGGACACTGATTGTGTATCTTGGGTTTTTTATGTCAATGGTCTGTATATTAAATTTCTTGATAAATTTCTGAGTAAGTAAGTATTTGTTTCATGATTCATTTATATAAATTAAAACAATGAATATTTTTGTCTGTTTCCCTGTATGTTCCGTTTTAACACAAGGACTACTTGGCAGATCTTGTTTGTTGCTTAGTATTCAGTGAGAACATATGTGATTGTATAAATGATAGGCCGATAATATTGTACAAATCTGCTGTTTCTTTTTTAATAGTTATTTTTTTGTTAAATTTTATGACAAATATTTGAGTTTTGACTTACCGGCATCAATTTTATCATTTTGAATATATTTGTTTATCTGTGTATCAGCATAAGCAGGGCTGGTATAAGGCAATCAAATTCATACCAGGCATAGTAACATACTATTAATTTGGCAAGACTTTATAATTATATATTTTTATTTACATTACAATCCAAAACACACTTGTGATAATAATGTGAAAAATGAGTGCACAATTTTAAATTTTAAATTGTGCACTCATTTCAAATAGAATCGCGTCGGCCGCGTCACTGTCAATTTTATTTATTTTCGTACATTGCTTTGTAAAAACAACTATAAGTCTTGCACTTAAGGTTGGATATGCAAAGACATATGTTTTTGCCATATCTATAACTACTTAAAAGAAATTAGGGACACTTTTGAGTGTCAGTTTTGTTCGGGACTGTGAATCTAGGGTTTTTATATTATATAATATTACACTCGTAATATTTTTGATTGATTGACAATAATCCAAAATCTGTGTAAATAATGGAAACATTTTTAATAACTTAGTTGAGTATAATGTATATGAATACAATTGTACAAAAAGTCAGTTTTGTCATATATTTGACAATTAAAATAACTATTAAAACAATAGGAAATAAATTTAAAATATATGCCTTAATAAAATAAAAATTAGTATAAATATTGCTATAAAATACAACAACACACAAGATCATAAACGGAAAATAACATAAAAAAAATCTTAAAATTGTCTAATTGTATACAAATATAGTCTCTATCACCTTTATTATTCATAAATTTTTAAATACATGTGTAATAAAAAGAACTTATTAACCATGTCAAATTTAGTTCAGTGCAAGCTCAATCTTATGACATTAAAATTCGGCAAACGAAAGTGAACATTCCAGTTTGTCGAACAAATTAATTGCATTTTATTATGTAAATTGATATGAAACACAAAAGTCACTTATATTTTTAAACCTTATCAGTGATTGTCTCAGTTTGCCGGAAATTTAAATTATTATAATTATCGTTTCGATAAACGACAAGTCCCGTCACTATTCATACTATACTATAAGCAGAGATACACGAACGGTGTTTGTAAACATATAATTACTTGGTAGGTCGATGCATATCAGTTTTTTCTCTGTGTGCCGTAATATTTCGCTGTGTGTCTCTATCTGTATACGACGTGTACTTGTTTTATGTGTTTATGCATTTTTTATGTGTGCATGGAACTAGTTTCTTGGGAATATGAGTGATTGTAGCACGCTTTAAATTCGCGACCACACAACGCTCATTTAATTAATGTTCTTAATTTTGTTAGATTTTAGTTGTACATGATAAAACTATTGTAAATTTATTAAGATCTTAAAAACTACTTGATAATGTTTCGTTGTTTTATGTGGTAGGTATCCGGAAAAATTTACTTGATTCTTATAGTTTCCAGTTTATAGGTTAAGAAATTCTTTCACAGACTCATTAACATCCTAACCCTAAGTTCCACAATAAAATACTAAAATTCGTGTAGAAAATTTGGAAATAGAAATTAGAATTCGAGATACTTTTTCGTCTAGTGTGGCTATTTTTCTACTATCACAAAATAATAAATATTTTAATGACTTTAGTATCAGAAATATATTGCTATCACTTGTATACTGAATATGGTGTTCCCAGAAAATCCTGTTAACCAAACTTGGTCAAGTTTTAGATAGAACTCTACCTAGTAATCATGATCGTAGTGACACAATTAGTATTTGGTCGCCTTTTAGGAGCTGGTATGAAAATATACAGTCTGTTGAGTGTTCTACTGAAAGGCTAAAAACAAGGAGAAAAATAAGAAAAACACGGTGAACAGAATTAGAAAATCGTAAAATGTGAGGTAACAAAAATAATTCTCTGCCATTTTTACTAGTGAAGTGAAGTGAAGTGAGTAAAAAACTTCACGCCCGCACCCTTAAAGAGGTAGGCAGAGGTACAACCACTGCATACACGATTAGCCGAAGTCCTACAATGTCATACGTGGCAAGCTTATCGACAACCGAGCACTTATCCAATCTCGGATCCAATCTCAATCTTTTATCAGAAAACCGAAAAAAACACATTTTTATTTATCTGAACAGGGAATCGAACTCGGGACCTCGTGTGATCAACACCGACACCGGACGACTTGTGATATAATCTTAGAATAATTACATTATAGAAACCAAATTCGCGCGCCCATTTTGAAGCACTTTAATTGGAGTCATAAATTTCTCCAAAATATAAAGTGTGAATCCCGCAAAAACAAATCATTTTCCGGAATAAAAAGTAGCTTATGTGCTATTCCGGGTCATCATCTATCTGAATGCCAAATTTCATCTAAATCCGTTCAGAAGTTTTTGCGTGATTGAATAACAAACATCCATCCATCCATCCATCCAAACGTCTAAACTTTCGCATTTATAATATTAATATAGATTAATATAGATTAAAATTACAAGTTACAAGTTTGTAATAATACAACAGCTTTACATTACTACTGTGTTTCGTTTGAATAAAAAAAATTGTAAAAAAAACGTGTTATTTTCTTTTATTCGTTTCATTTGTATAAACATTTTTTAGTGCTTCATTTTTGACAGAGATAATATTTCAAATGTAGATGGTTATGTAAATAACATAAATTAATCTTTTGAAATTATACAAAATTGTATACCTAGTGATGTGATTGCGTAGACATATCATTTATGTAAAATATGACTCTACATTTACTCGTATACATATTATGTGTAAAATTTCACTTTATGGTAATATTTTTTTACGTTAATGTTGCAAATCTTTTGGGACATATTTGCGATTAATAGAATCACAAATTATTTGTACTGTTGTTGAAACCTAAAGATCTGATTTTTAGTTATTCTGGTAAATAACCGTTGTGTAGTTATTCATATTCGTTTTTGATCTATTAATTAACAATTAACAATTGTATATGAAATATCACCATTCGGTCTATAAATCTGACCTATGCTAGAATTGTGTGTATTTGATTAGCATCTATTTAATTTTATTGTTCTTAATTGTTGTAAAGTGTTTATGTTAACATGTTCAACAATTTTACATATCTAACGACCCGTGTAATAGATCATTTTAGCATTGACAGAGTTTTTTTTTTCATTAGTAACAGACGCAATGGAATTCATCGCCGCAAACCTAAATACATTTTAATAACAAAAACATTTAAGTAGAAAATAATTTATAAACATGATTTTGTTATACTTTAACAAACGATTTTTTTACTTTTTTTATTTTAAGACAAAGTTTGCTATTACGTTTCTTTACATGTATGTTTCACGAAATTATATTTTATTTATAGGATGATAAATATTTTAAGAAGATATAATAATTAACATCAACAAATAACAGTAAATAATAATTAAAACGCATATATGGAACGTTCACATTTAAGACGATAAATATAAACTTAAATATAACCAAAATATTATTATAATTAAGTTTATAATAATACTAGCTGACCTGCGCAGCTTCGCCCGCGGGTATATTAATAAGTCATCCAAATAGCTTTTAATAAAAATTTCATCCCCTATTTCAGCCCTCCAGGGACTGATTTTTGAAAAAAAAAATTAGCCTATGTTTGACCCCGGATCTTCCAATATACCCATGCCAAATTTCATAAAAATCGGTTCAGCGGTTTAGCCGTGAAAGCGTAAGAGACAGACAGACAGACAGACTTTCGCATTTATAATATTAGTATGGATATGGATTGTTACCTCTGTGGTCTAGTGGTCCGGTGTCGATGTTGATCCCGAGTCGGGCAATTCAAAAATGTGTTTTTTCAGTTTTCTCATAAAAACAACATTGCTTGGGATTGGAAACAGCCCGGTTGGCGATAGGCTTGGCATCTATCACTTTGTGGGACCAAGTATCTTCAGCTAATCGTGGGTGCACTTGTACCTATTCCTACCTCTTCAGAGATACTGACGTGAAAATACTTTTAAATAATCAACAAGTAGATATTAGCAACTTTTCTCGTGATTCGTTGAATATTCAAAAAGAATGTATCTGACTTCTAAACCACTTTCCATCGAATTATAAGACATTAGATATATAGTAATTATTCCTCCGTGTCGGCCAGAACTCTCTTTGATGAAAATAATATCTGATAAGAACGCCAGATGGTCATGGTGAGGCAGGTTCGCTTCTTACTTATGTTTTACCCATTCCTGCCGCAATAGCGTCAGTGCTTGTCACTGTCGTGTTCCAGTTTGGAGGGTAAAGTAGCTGGAAAATTTATGCATGTAGCATTAAGACCTTGCCACAAGGATAACAACGCACCATTAATATATTTAGGCAAAGGTTGTCTTTTTTCATCAGGAGAGCCATTTGCTTGTTTGCTATCTTATAAAAGGAATGTGTATATATATATATATATATATATATATATATATATATATATATATATATATATATATATATATATATATATATATATATATAATATTATAAAATATATATAAAATAAAATATATAATATATATAAAATTACCTTACTTTTCTCCAAACATTGGAATTTTGTTAATATTTCATAATTTTACCGCTATTTAAAATATGTATGCTCTTTTTCCTTTTATAATATGAAAGTTAGCCTCGTTAACTGGACGTAAGACACATGACCTCCGAATGTTGGTACTCGCCCTCGGACGAACGCGGTTCCGCGCGGTGCTTTTATAATTGATGTGCATACGCCGCACGATATAGTATGTTCTGGAAAGTGTCATAACTATTGTATTTTACAGACATTAGTAAGAGATTGAGATCAAATAAAAAAAGCTAAAATCCCCATGTCGCGTGTGTTGAAAGTATAAACCTTGCTGCTAGGCTGTTCGTAAGAAGCATGTCACTACCAACGTGACTATTTAGTGGAAGAGTTCTTAAGCGTCTCGATCGCGTTTGGTGTCAATTTCTATGCTATAGCGTCAGCGCTTAAAACTGACGAGTTACGGTTTGGAAGATAAAGTAGCTTGTATTTATGTATCAACCCGCCGTGCAGATGACAACATACCGTTAACATATTTGGTGTCTATAAGCGATAGTTGTCATTTTCGATGGAAAAAGCTATGTTACGCTAATTTGTTATCTTATGATAAAAAATAATTTGCAATAATAGAAACAAGCTTACCGAAGGTCAAAAATAAACTACAAAAACAATCGTCACTCATTGTCCACTATATTTCCATTCTCTTAATATGCACTTACAACAATCCTTAAGTGAATTGAAAAGAAAAGGATAACCCATTTGTTGCACTAATTTCCTTGTTTTAAAATTACTTTACTTACTATTATTTCTTATTTTAGTAATGGATTTCCGCAAAACAATAAAGGAACCATATAATTTTAACATAACAAAAGTAATTTTCAAATGTAATTTAGGGATAGTTAAATTAATTATTATATTTTTACCCAAGTTCATTAAATTTAAGGATCTATTTTTCACTTTTTCAGATATAAATATATTAAAATTTTCGTACTAGTGATAGGTGAGAAGAGTAGCGTCAGTGCTTGTCACTTTGTGTTTCGGTTTGGAGGGTAAGTAAGGTAGCCGGTAGACTTACGAATTTTCATAACGCTACACGGATCGTAACGCACCATTAACATCTTTGGTGTCTATAGGCGATGGTTGACTTTTTCCATTAGGAGACCCATCTGCTTGTTTGATATCTTATGATATAAAAAAAGTAAATTTTGAGTCTAGAAAATGAAATGAAGATTTGCGTTCATTTTATTTAAATTATTTTCACTTTATTATGTCAAATTTGCAGTTCGATCCATTCAGTTTAAAGTATAGATCAGCCAAATATTTCAAATTAGCGACCCTACGCAAATAAATATCATACAATTTTTCATCTACTATTTCAGCTTTTAGGGGATGATTTTTTTAAAAAGCCTTTGTTTGACACCAGATCTCTTTTCCGAATTTTATCAAAATCAATTAGGTAAACGGTTTAGAAGTGAAAGCATAATAAACAAACAGATTTTCATGTTTTTAATATTAAGTAGAGATTACTGAACAAAAACGCTGCTACAAATGTGGAATAATTTTATTAATTCCCAATGAGTTATATATAGTTTAGTTTTAAAAGTTAGGAATAGTTTTTTATTTAATGTAATCTAAATGTAAAAGTTAAAAATTTAACATATGGAAGTGTAGTTGAACAAATGTGTTCAACATTTGTTCAACTACACTTCCATATGTTAAATTTTTAAAATAAACAAGATATGTTAATTAATCATTACGTGTCTACAATCGGAGCATCCTGTACCAGTGCCATGGTAAGCAGCGGTGCGGAAATATATTTTGTACGGACAAAACTGTTATTTTAAAATAATAATTGATGTTCAGTCGTATTGTCTGTCTGTCCGCTGGCAATTGTCAATGTTTTTTTCTTTTGTGGCAAACCGCACTATTATTTAAACATAGAATTATTAGAATATTTTCCGTTATCCGCTTGAAGGACTATCCGATACAACTTTATACTATAAATATGACAGTAATTTATACATTTTCGTATCAAAGTTGTATTTTATGAGCGAGTCACGTTTAGATCATCTTATTAATTCACTTTAGGGCAAGGTCTTTTTGGATTGGCACAATCTAGCTACTAGGTTCATGAGTTTTATTACATTTGTAAATTGTATAGTAATATACTAGTAATAACTTCTGTTTAAACTGCAATCTTCAGGGACATGATCCTTTATAAATACTAGTGATAGTCTGTGGCCGAAAATCAACCATAGATTTCTAAATAAAACCTCTTTTAAGTTTGACAATTGACGTTAGTCGTAATGAAAAAAGTTTTAGTATACATGTGTAGTATGTAGTGTGTGTGTATATGTGTGTAGTATATAGTGTAGTACCATGAATGTAGTATGTGTAATGTTTATTTTTATTAATTTAATATATTTCTTATGCATTTTATTTAAAAATATTAAGTTTCTGCACTCCTCCGTAATGTTAACTCTAACTGTGCTAAATTTTATACTCCACCGTTTGCGCAATTGTCTTAAAAAGTGGTTCAAAGTTTTCGTTTACATATTAATATATAAATACCAGCTGCAGCGTGCAGCTCACTGTATAGAATAAAAAGTAGGCTATGTACAATTCCAGGTTATCATCTACCTGTGTGCTAAATTTGATCCAAATTTAAAGTAGTTTTTGCGTGATTGAGTAACAAATATCCATCCATCGATACATCCAAACTTTCGGATTTATAATATTAATATAGATAATATAGACTAGATAACCCGCGCAGCTTCGCCCGTCTGTAGATTAATACTTATACCATCAAAGTAGGAAATGTCATACAATCTTTCTACCCCTAAAGGGCCCTAATAAAGGATCTTATTAGGGCCCTTTACGTTTTTTTTTATTATTACTTAAAAATATTACCAATTTATATATATGTTAAAGCATTTATTTCGAGCTTAAGAAAACTTAGAAACAAAAAAAATTTTGACACTACAGAATTTGACCCGCGACCACGCGTGTGTGTGGCCAGTGTGTAGCCGCATCCAACGCGTTAGTAAATCTAAATGTCGACTTCTCAAATGTACCTACCTGTAAAGGTTTTTTGAATAAATAGACCCGTAAAATAAATTCTCCGTGTTGATGCAGGATCCTTTGAATAATAAATTAACTATCGTTCTGCCAGGAAGGTCGTAAAAGGGGACGGATTAGCTGCAAGTGTCGCAACTATTGTAACTACTAGGTAATAGAGTTCCGTAATATCTCGCCCAAGTATATGGTACCACCGCCTTCTTATTCCTGCTGCAATAGCGTCAGTGCTTGTCATTGTCGTGTTCCGGTTTGGAGGGTAAAGTAGCCGGTAGACTTATGCATGTGGCATTGCGATAACGCCACACGATTGGCGACACACCATTAACCACTTTGACGTATATAGACGATGGTTTTCCTTCCCAGCAGGAGAGCCGTCTGCTCGATTGCTGTCTCATGATATATGTGATTTAGAGCTATTATGTGATTTACAAACTTAGGAAGAAAAATTTACTGAACTATTTTCAGCAGTAGCTGTGTTGGTAAAGCTTGTCGGCCAGAGGCAAGGTCATATGTTCAATTCCTGTCGTTCCGAAAGGGGATTGATGAGTTAGAGTTTTGATGGTAATACAACACGTAGCGTTATATACCTAATAGCGCGCTATGTATATTCAACGTAAAGCGTAGAAAAATATAGTTTATAGTTCATAACGCGCTATCATAAAATAGTTTGTTTGAACAATACACCTCTAGATGAGAAGGTTTGCAAGGATATAACATCAGCCGAAATTATCAAATTAATTTAATTAACAATAAGTCAATATTAGAATTCAACGGACTCTTTTTAATAGCAAGTTAATTTTAAAAGGATGTTAGTTGAAAAGTCATGAAACTAATCAAACTTGTGCGCTTTTTATTATTTCTAAATAAAGAAAAGATTTATCTTTTCTGCTTTATAACTTCGTAGTTAACGCTTTCTTTTATTTATGTCGAACCAAAAAAATCATAAAAATGTCGGATCTAGGTAAGACGCAAAATTTTAAACAAGCTATTGTATAAAATGCAACCAATATGAGAATATTTATTACTATAGACAAAATTTACAACATAGAAGTCGTTATAAATAAATTACTCTTAGTATTATCCTAAAGAAATAAAAAAAAACAAGTGTAATCTATTTGTCATAACCGAGACAAACAAAAGTTGTTTGCTTTAACTTTTAAGTGGTTAAAATCAAATAATTTTCACGACTAGAGATACAAAAACGTATATATATATATATATATATATATATATATATATATATATATATATATATATATATATATATATATATATATATATATATATATATATATATCGGTATCCTTTGGTATTATTATCTGTACGAATATTATAGAAAGGAAGGATACCCGACCGATTTTAAAAATTCTTTCACTCTTAAAAATTTACATACCCAGGAGGCTAGTTTTTACCTGCCCTGCAAAGGGAAGTAACGAGTTTTGGTTATGCGAAGGAAGTTGCGAGTAATTGCTAGTTTCATATAATATTCATATATAATTTTTTATTCTCTCTCTCTTCCTCTTCTTCTCATTTTTTTCTATCATCCATAATTATATTATTATTGTGAAAATCAATCTACATGGGGCACACTAAAAGTTTTGCACTTCTAGCTAATCGAAACTATTTGAATTTCGAATGTTATATTTTTAAAACGTTGCAACCTTCTTAGTAATAAAAAAAAGCAATTGGCGGGAAATGATTTGTCAATTGTTTTTTTATCACACATCAAAGATCTACGTACGCAAAGAAAATGGAATTAAGTCGAAAAGATTTTAGAGCGATGATTTTTTATGATTTTAAAAGTTCTCTTTCTCCGCAAGGCTGTGCCGCTCGTCTTCAAAATGCTTTTGGGAAAGAACCACCTTGTTTGAGCACCGTGAGCCGATGGTTTGCTGAATTTGAGAGAGTTCGAGTTTCTTTAGATGACAATTTTCGTGAAGGACGGCCTTCAACTGCCGTCGACGAAAATAATGTGGCTACTGCTAAGCGGTTAATTGAAGAAAACCCCCGGATTACCTATGAGACAATTCGTGGACTATTGGGGATTTGTATGAGCAAAATTCAGAAAATTTTACACGAAGAATTGAAAGTTCGGATACTTTGTTGTCGTTGGATCCCTCATGAACTGACAGCGGAGCAGAAGCGGGCTCGCGTGGAATGGTGCTCACAGATGCTACTGAAGTACGACCACGGACATTCTAATGCTATTTATGACATTGTCACAGTAGACGAGACGTGGATTTTTGTTTTGAATCCGAAACGAACGCCGAACGCCGTTTTGACAGGCGAGGAACGTTGGTAAAAAAAACGCGATCATTTTCTCCGTATCTGTACATTTCCACTTGAAGATCAAAAGAGTGTTAACGCCGAGTGGTATTCTTCCATTTGTTTATCCAGGTAAAGACGACCCAAAAGCCGTGACATTGTGTGACAAGGGGTGGGGAGGGATCCCAAATTTTGTGACATCACAATTTTTTAAAGATGTACCTACTATTTTATATCTAAGTATTACAACGGTAAATTTGAAAAGTCACCTGTATAGATAAAACATAATCGAATAAGATCATTGTTCTAATGAAAAATTGTAAAATTTGTGACATCGTACTAGGCAGGGGAGGGCCTCACAAATGTGACCAGCTGTGACAAGGACGGGGGAGGGGACAAAATATCATAAAATTCGTGTGAATGCCGGCGAAGTTGCGCGGGTCACTAGTATTTTATAATCATCTCGTATACACCACGTTCTTTTTTAATCATTCTTTTAATTTTAGTTTCGAAATATTAATACCTATTTAATTTTCTGAGTATATTTAGCAAAGCAAATGCATCTTGATGTTGCACACAATTATAATTTTAAAGCTGTATTTTAATTGCATCCAATTAAAAATCTGTTTTTGAAATATAATCAGGTTAAAACTTTTTTAAAGGTTTATTATGAGTCATTGTTTTATAAATACATTAGTTTGTGTAATTCTTCGTGGATTGTAGTTTTTTTAAGACTCGTATATTTTGTATATTTCCTGGTTGATATAAAAAAGGGGGCTGTTGACCTTAAGCGTCTTTAAACTTTTTTTTATACACGTATAATACATAAAGTGACACATTAGATAGAAATTTACCATGAAGATGGGTGGTGGAATAAAGACTTAGAATGAAAATGGTTTTATTTTAAACATGCAAATTAAATAAAACAATAAAACTATTTTTCTTCTAAAATCTGACAAACAATATCAATAGATATGTGCAGTAATTATTGTAATAACCTTAGATAGCTAACAAACTTACTCAGACTTGTCAGAGTAAACGAAGTTTTATTCCGAGCACCTGAGCACAGCCAATTACTGGCTGGACACACTTTCAATCTTTAACTATCAAAACCTAAAAAAAAAGTAATGTCAGATTATCTATAAAGTGTCCCGGAAAAATCTTTGATTAGTTGTCCTACAATCTGACTTAGATTTCTAAGATAATCAGTTGTACTGAACACATCAATGACAGGTCCGCTTCTACCAAACTAATTAAATACTTTTTAAATGACTTTTACTCAGGTTAAATTAATTTAAACGGAATTAAAATACTTTAGTACAAGTGGGCCTTAAAGTTGAATTTATTTTAATGTTATTTCTAATTCATATATTTAGTTCTATTTAAATCTATATATTAATAAAGACTAAAATATAATTAAATCATAGTAAATCCTAATTACAAATAATAACAAATATTAGTAAATCCTATTACATAAAAAAACATATAAAATGTCTAATTTTTTCAATTTTATTTTAATTTTTAAGTCATATTGCACTTTATACTGCAAAAATAACTGCTTTTGTAATATTTTAAAATAAGTTTATGATTTTACGAGTATATATTATTTTTGCTTTTACTATTTATTGTATTAAAAATGAATTGTTGTTGCAAATAATCTAGATCTAAACACCACTGACACAACTAGACAAACCTATGGCTCAAACGTGTGGCTGAAATATAAGTATCAAAATGAGTGGAAATCGACAGATCAGACAGTATACGATACTTTGGTCAATCTCACGCCTTTTACGAATTGTACGGCAGAATGTCAGATAGTGTATTCTTCGAAGGATTTACAGATTGCAAGATAATGTTCTATTGACGCCAGATGATGGAAAAACCCTTTAGGTTCAAAACGACAACTTCCCAAAACGTTCACTCTCCCAAAACATCCACTTCCCAAAATGTTAATTCCCTAAATGTCTATTTACCATTTCGTCCACTTCCTAAAACGACCAGTTCCCAAATAGTCCGTTTCTCAAAACGGCTATTCCCAAAACGTCTAGTTTACAAAATTTAATACTGCCCCCTTTTGTTTCGGCCCCCTTTGAAGATACATCAACAGCTGCCGTTTTTCCAGGCAGGGCGTAAAAGGCGACCAATGGCTATGTGTCTCGCCCGGGTTTTTTTACATATATATTCCATAACTTGACTATATTTCCGACTAATTTACATTAAAAAAAACATGTTATGTATAGATATGATATCTTTTGACGTATCCAAAGTGGGCATCTCCACTAAGTGGTTGCCAACCGACACAATGACCCTACAATGAGTAAATTAAAACGTAATGGAGATTAAAAAGGTGTATTAATGCTTTCTTTAAAATTTTAATACGAATGTTTGGTAGGTATACGCATATGAAACCACGCATAATGTACGAGGAAATGAATATATAATATTATTGTTTAATAATTTAATATTGTCTGTACACTAAATATATTAATTACTTCTGAAAATTCCATACTTCGGAACCCTAAATAAAAACCGGCTAAGTACAAGTCCGTAAATTCTTTATTCAAGTTTCTACCTGTTTATTAAGACCGAGTAAAAAAATGTTTAAAAATTAGGTTTGTTATATGGGAGCCTCCTTTAATAGCTTTTGTATAGCTTTTAGCTTTTAATTTCCGAAAAATTCGTGGACAAACATACAAACTTAGAGGAATAACGCTCAGAGTGATAACTGCATTCAACGTTTCGTACATATTTTATTAAACCAAAACCGTATCGATGTACGTATGACCTTCGTGTAGTTACTTGCGTTGACACGCACACAAAGATTTGAATAATGTTGCAAGCAAATAAATATTTTCCCAAGACGGTATTTAAAATATGTCTACCTCACCGGTATGCACATAGTCTTTCAAATAACATTGATAGTCATTTAGTATAAACTTGAAACTTACACTTTTAGATCGGTTATGTAAAAATATATTTTAAATGCCGAGAAATATTCTAGATGTTCTCAAGATGATATTCCAAAATTATTTAACTTTATATTTTTTTAGTTTTTGTGATTTTATTTGTAATTTAAAATATCTCCTCACTGAAATAAAGATTGTGTTTCCTTCCAATAGTATTATTAGTCATATAGAAAACTTAAAACTTACAATTTTTTATCCCGGTAAGGTAAAATTAGTAAAATTACAGAGAAATGTTCTAGAACATTTCCCTGTAATTCTACTAATTTTACCGCTAGGTAGAGGTTCTCAAGAGACTTATTTTTTGTATATTTCAAAAATCAAACAGCTGTAACCAACCAGCACCAAGCGTAAATAAAAAATATGGCCAATACAAGTTTACATTATTGAAGTTATAAAAACAGTGATTGAAGTAATTCTTTAAAAAAAACATTATTTAAATGTATCTACTAAAATATAATTGTATATCTTACAAATATTATTACAAATTTGTGCATTACTTGGCGAATACTTGTGTGTCTTTATGTGTATGTTTGTGTGCATGTATGTGTGTATGTTTGTTCAAAGCTATTACCTTGGAACTTTTTCATTATAACTTTCATAAAAATCTTGCCATGATTGTAAACCCTAAACTAGCTTGAACGTTAGCAGATGGGTGGGCAAGCAGAAGCAATACTTACGAACGCTTTGAGGTAAAAAGTTATAGGATAGGTATGCTTATGTATCAAATTATTTATCTAAATCAATTTAAAAAGTTAAAACGTTTTAAGCTAATCATAATATTTCTGACTACTATATTGAGTTATCTACTATTGGCTCTGTGCACAACTTGAGCACCGCCTATCGTGCGCAACTGTTTTTGGTTCAGATCTTAGAATATAGAAAAACATAAACCCTGTGCGTAATCTCCTCTAACGTTTTTAGCCGAATCGGAAACAGTATAGCTCTTTGTGGCGACTCTTTGGCTTCTACGTGCTGTATATGCATTGGAGTATATGACACAAATTAATTAAGTCGTATATTAATACTTAGTCATATAAGTAAAGTCGTCATTCGCAACACAAATTTCAAGTTATGTATACCTGAAAATTAATTATCGGCATAAACATATTAGGAGGTCGACATTAGGAGCAGACCGACTTTAGGGCACGTTACCCTACATGTTTTCGTCGATAAAACTCGAAAATATCGCCACTAAAACTACTTGTCACTAAGCAAATCACAAAATAATGCCGTCCGATGGAATATTATATCATAATAAAAATTTAAAAAAAAATGTCTTTTTGGCAGTGACAGTATTTTTCTAATGATCACTGTGGCATCTAGAATGCTAGTTGGAACAATTTTTGCCTTCTAAAAGTCGTCATTATAAGGCTTTATTAAGGCTTTTGTAATATGGGTGTGACAAACGGCTTTGTAATGTTTTTGCCAGTATAATAGTAAGTCCCAACACTTAAAAAATATTTTTTTATGCAAAAGCAAAGTCCAGGTTATGTAATATTGCACGTAAAATACATACGTTATTAATTATAATGAAAATATGTAAAAACAAATACGTGGTAGAATATTTTCCTCTTCGGATGACAACATTTTGAATATCGCTCGACATAGATATGTCGATTTATTTGTTTGGATTTTATATAAAAATATCCGATGCCAAGTAGTTTTTGTCTGTGAAATGTGATCTTCAAGTCCTAAATACACTTTTGTGAAGCCCGCTGTCGACCTTTCATCACGCAGTAACTCACATTTTTTAATTTCCCACTACGTATGTAGATAAGGAAGTTACTGAATTTATCCCGATTTTCGAAAATCGAGTTTTCACCATATGTCCACATTTTGAGGTCCTAGGAACCTTTTCTGACTATTTTCACGATGACGTCAGTATGTCTGTCTGTGTCTGTGTGCGTGTGTGTGTATGTGTGTATGTAAACATCTCCGAAAGTGGCACGTGTCACGTGCATGTGGCACGTGTCACATGTCTGAGCAGCCGGCGAGAGTAAGAAACCTTTTCAGGCCTCTTTGAAATGGCTTGATATAGCGCGGGTCGACTTACATATAGATATTCACGTATAGAAATTTTATGTGCGTTAATATCTAAATACATAAACCACTTATATGGAAAGTGGACGTTTTGAGAGTTGACGTTCTGGTAAGTGGACTTTTTGGGAATTATAGATTTGTGGTCGTTTTGGGAAAGTAGACAAAGTGGGAAATAGACATTTAGGGAATTACCATTTTGGGACGTTTTGGGAGAGTGAACATTTTGGGAAGTTGTCGTTTAGAACCTAAAGGGGAAAAACTACTCATGCGTGGATATGCATGTGAGGAAGCTACGCCCAATGCAACATCAAATATTCAAACATGCAAATCCACTGGTTTTGGTACCAACGCTTAGCTATTCTGTCGCGATTTTATCAATGTATATCAATAGGTGTGTTCATGTTAACTTGTCTGACAAACATACTTAGACCTGTCAGAGTAAACAGAATTGATCTAAGTTTAAGCCAGTTTCTTTCAAACATTCTTTCTCTCTTTAACTGTGGAAACATATACAAAAACTGTCAGAATTATAAAATCCGCCTGAGCTTATAAAGTAAAATAGCGGCAATGGACAGCAAGTAAGACATATCTATCAGTGTCCAAGAAAAATCTTAGTTAGACCATCTTTTACTTTTGTTAGAAGTTTGGATTTAGACATTTGTCACGAATATACCCAATGTCGTGTTCTAATTTGGAGGGTTAATTAGTCGGCTTTACTATCTTGCTACAGTTATTATAACACACCATTAACATTTTGACGTCTATAGATGATAGCTTGCTCTTTCTATTAGGTAAGCCATGTGGCTTATTTGCTATCTTATGATATAAAAAATATAATAATTATTATAAAACAAAGCCGCAACTTTAAGCTAGTATGTTTAGTACATGCGGTACTAGTTTAATGTAAAGGTGAACAAGAAACAGGTCGAACGTAATGATCATTATCTTGCGATGTTTATCAATATTAATTTTTACAGAGCTTATTAATTACATCGTATTTTGGTATTTAACTTCTAGATCGGTTATGCTATCCTGGTTATTTGCTTTTAGTAACCGCTTGAAAAAATATTTTAGCTAGTTCTCTGAACTGACCATCTACCAGGCAATTCGTAAGAGGTGAACGTTTGGCCTCATGTGTCAGTGTCACTACCACCGTGACTACTGGTGATAGATTTTTGTAATATCTTGCCTGGGCCAGGTACCGACGCTTTACCTAGTCCTGCCGCAATAGCGGCGATGCTAGACACTGTAGTGGCAAGGTGGTTGGTAAACTTTTGTATGTAGTATTACCATCCCGCCATACAGATGATAACGTAATATTGTATCTATGATGGTAATTACTTTTCATCAGATGGGCCATATGTTTGTTTGCTTGCCTATCTATAAAAAAATCTCTTTTCAATCGACTTTCCAAAATGGCTATCAATTCGGATGTTTATTTTTTATGTGCTTTCGGGTATAACTCCGTCGTATATAGACGGATTTGCTAAATTTATTTTTGTTTGGGAGAAAATATTTCTCTTTTAGTTCCTTATTAATTTGGTGAAGATCTGATTCAAGATTTCCGAGGTGCAGGAGGTTGGAAATCAATTGTTGCATTTATTTATTAAATGTTTGTGTAAGTAAGAGGTTCAGATCACTATGAGGGCATAGTGGTCTGAACCTCTTTTAAAAAAGCTATATGTTTTCTTATCAGGAATTTCGTTGAATTTGAAGGATTTATAAGTGGTAGAGTTCTGCACCGTTTTGCTCGGGATTGTCACCGTCGCGTTACGTTTCTTGTCGGGATTTGTCATTGCTGTGCTACGGTTTGGAAGATAAGGTAAACTTATGCAAGTAGCATTTTCGTAAACAGTACAGCGACGCACTCGCAATGTAATTTTTTACATTAAGATAATCATCACCGTGTTGACCGTCTTATGATATAAAAAATGTGTTTTTATAAGGGTATGTAAATATAGCTCTAAACTTATAGCAAGTACTCAATTTTTAAGCATACCAAAGTATAGCACATCCTATGGTGCCTACGGAACCCCTTTTCATTTTTTGTGCTTGAATTTCTCTAACATAAATTTATTTTTTTTGTTTCCTAAAACAGAGTTTATTCGATCTATTATCTAGTAATGGCATGTGAACTTTGCACGTTGCCTCAAGCCAGAATCTATAAAAAATCAGAAGAACCCGAACCAGAACGGAGAAAATTGCGAAATGCATTTCAATAAGTTAAAATTGAAAAAATGCGGATTATTTGACATAGTAAAAAACGGTTCTGATCGAACTCCGATAGCAAATAGATTCAATTTGAAATGTCACAATGACATTTGAACAGTTTTTACAGATAATATTTAATGACAGATAAATAATATTCCTCGTAAAAAGTAGGTTTTCTTTGTTATCCCGTAAAAACATATGCGACATTCTTTAATAAGCATTTGGCGGTAAATTATTAAGGACAGATAATTAACGCATTTTAATCCTTAACCTTTGCAGATATTAAATACTAATTTACGACTCTTCACTCACAGTTATTATTGCGCTATCATGCGAAGAAGTATTAATAGAAGAAATGGTTTTATTGATTCGTAGCTTTTAGTGCCTCTTACAATGTTATCTGTATGTTAGTTCAAGGGTGATTTCAAAAGAATATTACATTCGTATATTTAAAAAAATAATAACTAGTGGCGCGGTTTTTTACACAAAACATAAAAAAATGTGAACAAATTCGACAAATACGGCAGTTTTAGCCGCCAATACGATGCCGACCTTTGAAGAAACTTTTGATTTTCCTCTTAAAAATTCTTATCGTTTGGGCCAAGAATGTGCGTGCTTAGCCGAATAGGCTATTTCCTAGATCAGAACTGCCTCGTAGCTCCGATCATGAATCCCCGGTTCGACCCCCCGGTCGGAGAAAAGTGTTATTGATGTTATTTGGAGGTTTTTCTTGATAATCCAAATTCTCAATAGCAGTTCAGATTCCCCGCAAGGGAACCGGGCGTAATAATACTTTACTTATTCATACACGTTTTTTTATGTTACTTGTATAGACAAACTGGCGACGTGTCACTTGATGGTAAGTGGTCGACGTCGCCAAGGAACATAAACTAGTTTACCTGGAACTGGCTCAGGTAACTTGTTTATGTCTTGCCTATTCTGAGGCCTGTCTTGCCCTTCTCTCCGAAACATAGCAAAGCACTTTCACGGTAGAAATAAGTAAGATGGTGATACCACACACGGTGCTAATTTTTAAAAATTTTGTTTTATTAGCACGGGTGAATTCTAAAAAGTTATGAAGTTGGCATTGTAGACCAAGGAACTTATATACGATAACTGGAATTACTACGAAGCAATACCTATTTGAAAAATAAAAATGTACTTTATTTCATTTCTAATAAAGTTGACATTTGTTTCTTACATAATAGTGGGGAAAAACGTTCTGAGCAAGACAACGACATGAGTGGATGTTGTCCCTTTCTTGCAATTGCCAGTGTAAATAAAACTTTCAGATGGTAGATTTTTATATATTCGTTAATCCTTAAATCCCTTTTATTCATACACGTCGATAAATACATTAGCATAAAATGTATTGTAATTAACATAGTGAGTTCTAAAATGTGCTTATTTTAATTATTACGTAATTACTTATGCAATGCAAATACTGTTTCTGAATGTTATGGCGATTGGCGCTATATTTAGTAGAAAGACACACTCCACTCATGTCGTGGTACTCTTCGGAACGATTTTGAAGCGCGTGTAAGCATTCCGGGTAGAATGTAACTTCCTTGTTGTAGACCAACTGACAGATTAAAAAACTTTGGACCAACAGATTAAAAAATATTTGTACGGGCTATGTTTTATGTAATCCGTAAGTGGTTCCCCCATGTTGTCATAGGACCAGTGAGTCATTAAAATCGCATAAATAAAGTCAAGAGTGCACATCTGTTGTATCGACATGCGGTTCTTGTAAGGTATGAGAGTTAAGAATTTTTTAGAAGCGTCATTTTTAATCATGGTGTCACTTTTCCTTTAATTAATATGTACTGAATAATTCCAGTGTTGTTCCGGAATTTTGACAGGAAATTCGGCCAAAAGGCAAACGACTGGCCTAACTTGTCATTACTGTCGTGACTATTATGAGCGGTAGAGTTCCATAACGTTTAGTACCACTGCTTTACATATTTCTGTTAAAATAGAGCCAATGCTTGTCACTTTTAGGTTCCGGTATAAAGTTACATGATTGACTAAGCACTTGTGCTTTAATTTCGCTTCAAAAGGTATTTTTAGTATATCCCTCAATCGGTTTCACTTTTTAAGCATCTTCAGGATGAAATCCGGTATAAAGGGCAATGTAGTTAGTAAAATTATGCATGAGACATTACCATTCTACCATGTGGATAACAACACACTGTTGACATATTTAGTGTCAATAGACAGTGGTTGTTTCTTTTCTCCAATAGAGAAGATTTGTTTGTTGTTTATCTAACGATTAAAAATAAAACACAAAACCTGGTTTAAAAAAAACGAATAAATAAACAAATTTGATCAATAAAAAAGATAAAATATCTTGACAGCAGTTTTGACAAAGTTATTAATTGAATAAGTAGTAGTGACATATCAGCGAAAGTTACGAGTACAAAACCTCACAGCTTCAATTATGGCACTTGTAAGTTTTTATAAAGAGTAGCGGTAGTATACTTGTTTAGCATAAAGTGTTTTTAGAGATTACGAGTAGGCAATTCGTTTGTTTGTTTCGATATACTAGTTAATTAGTTAATGTGGGGTGCGTTAATGGGTTCACATTTGCCTAATTCTAAGGTTATAATTGCCATATTATAGCTAAATATTATTTTAATTATTTTCATAATTAAAAATATATATTAAAAATAAAATGTAAAACTACCATAGCTAGATTTTTTGAAGTGAAAACTTCTTTAGGCGCGTTGAGCGTTTTGGTAGAGGGTAAAATCCTCGGTTCGCGTCACCGACATGCTAATGATAATAGTATATCTATAGCTATGTTTTGCATATAGTTTTAATTACTCTCAACTTAATAGTTCCGTTTTCACTTCTATCGGCAGTCCCACGACTGCTACTGTTTTTTTAATTATTTTAGTTAAAGATAAATAAGTTGAAATATTCATTTTGAATATGAAATTATGTATTTTAATATAGCATAAAACTGCAAAAAGCTAACAAGCACTGGTTTCCAGACGGTAAGAGTAATTTACGTTTATAGGCATCGAGGCTATCAATAATGTGGCTGGGTATAACATTACAAGATAAGTGGAAGTCTACTAGCTATCCTTCCTTCTAAACTGAATCCAGACATTAATATACGTTGACATAATAAACTAGATAGAAGAACAAACCCACCCGAATTATCACCAAACTACACCATCAAAAAGTCAGGAAGGAAGTGTTACAACTAAACCTTTTCACAATTACTTCGTTATTCATACCTTAATTAGGTAATAAGGTATGAATACCTTTTATATCGTCAAAAAAATTTATATCTTAAAAGTAACTTTTGGATCGGTTTCACTTTTTTGTTCAAACCAAAGTCTAATAAATATCGAAAATATCTAAAGATATAGGTAATTTCTAGATCGTTGCTTATAGTTTTTCATCAGTGATGAAAACTTGATTCATCATTGTTAAGTGAAAATATTGGTAGCCGAAACTTTGAAATTGGCTACGCCTTTTAAAAATATCCAGTCTGAATTATTTTAAGCTCTTAGATTTTTTAATCGGTATCGTTATTAGGCCGCAAGGTGTTAAACATCAGTTAGGCTGTATAACACTTGCTTTGCTTGAAAAGTGCAGTTTAAAAAGTAAAATAAAAATTGGCGGCAATTTAAAGTGTTAAGTATATTCTTGATATGATCGATGTTCTGACGGATTTTAAACGTTTGCATGTAATGGATGTCATTGCAATTGCTATTTAAAAGGTGTTCAAAAATCGTAATATTAACCATAAGTCCATAACAAAAATCAAACTTGGCCTTGTGAATTGTGAAAGCTGTCACAAAAGTTGTTTTAAACGATACATATAATAAAATCGTAGGAAAGTCAAAACTGTACATTGAATATTTTTTTAAAAGATTACTTGGGGCGTGATCTACAATCGATATTGAAGCCAAAAATATAGTTTTTAGAATTTTTGTCTGTTTGTCTGTATGTATGTCCGGGGTAAATTCAAAAAGTACTGCATGGATTTACTTCAATTTTTGCATGAATATTACTAACAGGTCGGGTCAACATACAGGCTACATATTATCACGCTATCACCTACGGGGGAGGTGCTGTGCGGAGTAAATGAAGTCTGCGCGGACGAAGTCGCTGGCAACAGCTAGTTAATAAATATTATTATAACGGCTTCCTTACGGAAAGGTAGAGTGAACCGAAGATTGTTAGATATTTTCCACCAACATCCCAAAAAGTAGGTTCTCTATTTTTTGAAATATTTATTTGAGAATGTTCACCGATTACCTGAAGATGTTTTTTTTAATATCGATAAGGGAGCGTTTGACCACGATCTTGCCTGATGGTAAGCTAAGATGCAGCCATTGGCCAAAGATGGAACGCACTTGAATCCATTTAGAAAATTCTTTTTGTTTCAAGGGGTATTTATATAAGGGTAAGGGTAAAGGGTATATGTGGCATTAGACCTCGCCACAAGATAGCAACACACCATTAATATTTTTAGCGTCTATAGACGATGGTTGACTCTTTTCATCAGGAGACCCATCTGCTTGTTTGCTATCTTATGATGAAAAAAGGTGTTACTTTGCCTTTGCCCGATTGTGTAACACCGCTTAATTTATTTCTGGCGCTATAGATTAAGTGTTTGTCGCTATTATGTTCCGGTTTGGAGGGCTATAAACTAATGTATGTGGCATTCCGCCCCGCAACACGGAATCTTTTGTGTCCATAGGCGAAGGTTATCTCTTTTAATCAGGAAACTATCTGCTAATAAAATTGACGAATAAACATGCAGTTTTATGTTTATAAATCTATTTTTAATGATGAAAATAATTTATTGTTTGAAAATTATGATTCCGCAAATATGAATCAAAAATCAAACTTGCTGCGCTTCGCTAACCACGCGAATCAGGTTCAAAAGATCACAGACCTCGGCGGACACTTCATAATTTTTGTGTTATTCAAGTAACATTAGCAAGGTTATCTCTGTAATAAATAGCATACAAAAGATCCTTTGAAGGCTTTAAGCAGTTTTTGATGCCACTGTAGATAATGTGCCTTAAAGATGTGTAACAAAATTATTAATTAACTCTTTTTCGTCATACAAGGTATTTTCTTTACATGCCAACCGCATTTTTAGTTAAAATTCAATTTAAGATGTCTAAAGTCGAGATAATATTTACATTTCGATTTCGGGGTTCGATCTCCGACGGGGACAAGCATTTGTGTGATGAGCTTCCGGTTTTGGATGTTTTTAAATATATTATAGTATTTATATATGTATTTCTATATATTAGTATCGTTGACTAACACCCATAATACAAGCAAATAATTTGCTTACTTTGGGGTTAGATCAGTAAGTGTAATTTGTCCCGTGAATATTTTTTTTATTATTATTTGCTTGTCAGAGTTCGTGTTCTCTATGAAGACAAAAAAAATTATGTGTTAGTTCGGAACACTGAGAAAATTCGAACAGTGAGAATCTGACAAAAATTACAGACGAAAGATTGACGAGACATAATATAATGCCTCAGACGTACTTGCGTCTACCGTCACAAAGCTTCGTGCAATGATACGATAAATGCAGATGTGACCTCTATATTTATCGTGTCATTGTACGAAGCTTTATGACGAGAGACGCAAGTGCAGCTCCAGCATAATGCAAATGTTCGAGAAATACAAATACAAAATGACGGAGATCAAGACTGATGTACTACAATGATCAAATTATCGAGTGCCGTCCGAAGGTGGTAGCGACAGTCTCCGAAACTGCCATTGTGTATGAAGTTCCTCCCCCGTGTTAGTCCGGGCACCTTTGGAGAATAGTCCAGGACCTGCAGGTGTGCCAGGCAAGTCGTAAAAGTCGACCGATTGTATATACGTATCACTATTTTCGTGACTACTAGGTGGTAGAGTTCTGCATTGTCTCGCCCGGGTATTTGGTTTGGTTGCAACCATAAAGCCGGTAGACTTATATACCTACTAGCTATGATACCCAGCATCGCTCGGGAGTTGATATGAGATTACGTGGTAGTTTAAATATATCAAATGTTATTTAAGACTTCATTGAAATTGGAATTTTAAATTTCGCGGCATTAGTAGACATGCTGCAATTGCTCGCAGCGGCTTTCGAAATGCAACCCAAATATTCGTTGTTTGAATGAAGTTCAATACTCGACAACAGATGGCGTCACTGCACTTAATTTCCAAGTTGAACAGTTGGAAAAGCCCTATATGTGAGTGGTTACGCAAAAAGGGACCTGAAGGGATTGGAAAGTTTTTTTTTTTTTTGATAAATTCTGATTCTATGGTCCTTCATCTTTGTTTTGTTCTAATCAAAATAATTTTAGGTGCCGTAGTTTTTTTTTAATGATTTTTTATGTAAGCCGAGGCAGTTTTGAAAATATTACACCTTATACACAGCGCACACTAGTTTCTTTTTCTAGCGCGCACATAAAGACAAGTAAAAGACGAATAAATAAGTCACCAATAATACAGCTATCGCAAACACGTGCTATTTCTCACTGACGAAGTCGCTCACTAACGACACTAACATAAAACACCCCGCGCCTCTCTCATTTCGACTCAACATTTTAAACGTGATTTACTCGAAATCAATTATTTTCCCTTGAGGTCCCTTTTTGCGTAACCACTCACATATATTTAAAAACACGCCCTTTTATGTTAAAACGGAAACTTTCTTGTTCGAGGGGGAATAAAGGGCTATCACACTTTATAAGTCTCTTCATCGTGCCGGGACTCGACTTTTTAAGTTTTATCGGCACGCACATTTTATCAAATTAGTTTTATTATATATAATAATGATAATGATGTGGCACTGTCATCCCGCCACATGGATAAAACGCACTATTAAAATCTTTGGTGTCTAAAGGCGATAGTTTCTCTTTCCATCAGGAAAGCCTCTGTTTGTTTGCTGTCGTATGGTATAGAACAAAAGTTATGTATATGGGGAATGTAAGGGAATTTTCATGATGATATCAATGTACCTATATTAAAAATATGTTGGTTAAACATATGGACTCTTCTGACACAAACTCTTATTGTGCTTAAAAGAAGATTTCCACAAAAACTGATTGTTTAATGTATCTTCACGCCCATATCCCCGAAGAGACAGGCAGAGGCACAACAAGTGTACCTACGATTAGCCGAAGATACTTGGTCCCATAACGTGATAGGTGGCAAGCCTTTCGCCAACCGGGCACTTTACAACCCCAGGCTATGTTGTTTTTATCAGAAGACTATTAAGGCGAAGTATTTTGACGCGCGTCAATTCTATGTATGTTCTGAAACTGCTCGGAAACGTGTTAAATTTCACATAAATAAATATAAGACTTCAGCTGAAAACCAAAATTAAGTCCTTTTTTTGTATTTAAAACTAAATATCACCATATAGAAATCATGTGGAAGATTAGATATATTATTAACAAATTATTTGTTTTAGAGATTTTTTAGCCTGTTTTTAGAATTTATATGATCGAATAAAGTACATTCTATCATGTGATAAGTTAGCACATTCCTTAGATAATATCTTCAGGTATATCGTGTAATTTTTGTAAAATTGTTATTTAACAATCAATACAAAAAAGTGATTTAGCAAACCAGTATTTTCCCGTTTGTCCCGATGCCTCGCCTTAAAACACATTTTGAATTGCTTGACCCAGGAATCGAACCCGGGACCTCATGTGGTCAACTCCGACATTGGACCACTAGACCACAGAGGCGATTAATCTTAAATAAATAAAAATTATCATTGTTATTATCAAACAATTGACTGAGTTCTAAGTAATAAGAATCGTATAAGAATACTACAGATCATTAAAATATATTCTTTTAAAAGGCCAAGTACACAACAGCACGGATGCACCTAAGGCCGATGCCACATTTAAGATAAAGCCTCCATTACCGTGTGTGTCGCCCGTGACGACGCCATTTTCTCTATTAACCACTGCACATCGTAATAGTGGGAAAATCTATGGCGAAACGACAAAATGGAATCCTATTTTTAGACTATTCAGTTACGTAAATTGATGGTAAATCATTTTTCTATACATATCTTCACGCTAATGTCCCCTTTACGTCTGTGAAAAATCCAAGTGGTTAGCGTCATTGTCCTGTAAAATCTACCTAGCTTCTTCCAAATTTATTACTATTTTCATAAAAATACATTGGTTTCGAAAACCTTTATGTCTGCTTTAAATCTGCAAATTCTTTATTAATCATCCTTTTTTTTTACGCCATTCTTTGAGTTTTAGGGCCCCCCTTAAAGTCAAAGAATGGCGTAAAGAATAAAACCTTGCGCTAAACAATTTAAATACTTTTTAAATAGCATTTAAGTATTTTCGCGTCCGTATCCCCGAAGAGGTAGGCAGAGGTACAACAAGTGCACCCACGATTAGCCGAAGATACTTAGTCCCATAATGTGATAAGTGGCAAGCCTATCGCCAATCGGGCATTTTTCCAATCCCGAGTAGTTTTTTTTTTATCAGACAACTAAAAAACATAGTATTGAATTGCCTGACCCGGGAATCGAACCTGGGACCTCGTGTCAACACCGACACAGGACCACTAGACCACGAATGGTATTGAGTATGGTTAAATTGATTTAAAAAATATTTAAATAGTTTTTTGCAAGCAGGCCTAAATTTTGAACACGTTTTGTGGTTAAAAAAAAAACAAAAAATTAAAAATAACTGTGGTAGCTACGTCGCGCGTGACAGAAGAGGGGTTTGAACCTATGATAAGAATTTATGTCACGTGTAATGCTAGGATAAACATTTCTTCGGTGTTTAGCGTCAAATGGCAACCAGTTTCTAATTTATTTGTACCTTAAGAAATAATTCTTCCTCATAACATTATCATAGTGGATCTCTCTCTATGGAAGGAATGGCGGAAGAGCTCTCTACACACTTTTAAACAAAAAACACAAGCCAACTAAAAGATCTCAGGGTGATCGTAGTATATATGTACAAAGTAATAATAATAATAATAATCAAAATAAATAAATATAAATAATCAAAATAATAGTAATCAAATAAGAATTTAATGTAAATAAAGAGATAATAATAATAATAAAATAAGCGCTAAACAAATAACTCTGCAAGTCAGATATATTTTTTCAAAACCAGCTAACTGACTTCTTTTTAGAACATTCAAACAAAAGATATACTTAATAATATTTAAAACTAGCTGACCCGGCAAACTTTGTTCCGCCTTAATGGCAATAAATAAGCAGATTTATTTTTTAATTGGAAAAAATACAAAAAAAAGTATCCTATGTCCTTCTCCTGGCTCTAAACTACCTCCCTGCCAATTTTCAGCTAAATCGGTTCAGCCGTTCTTGAGTTATAAGTGGAGTAACTAACACGACTTTCTTTTATATATATATATATATATATATATATATATATATATATATATATATATATATATATATATATATATATATATATATATATATATATATATATATATATATATAGGCAGATTATCATTATTATGTTAGAATACTAAGCTGGATATCAAATTATAACTATAATAATATCGCTAGGCAAATTACACAAATTGATTAGTAGTAAAAACCCCAACCCCAACCCCAAAGTAGAATTTATATTTGACATGAGTGTTAGTCAACGGTAGTTTTTTTTTCATAATATAAGATAGCAAATAAGCAGATGGGTCTCCTGATGGAAAGAGTCAACCATCGCCTATAGACACCAAAGGTGTTAATGGTGCGTTGCTATCTTGTGGCGAGGTCTAATGCCACATGCATAAGTTTACCGGCTACCTTAGCCTCCAAACCGGAACACAAAGCGACAAGCACTGACGCTATTACGGCAGGAATAGGTAAGGCGGTAGTACCAGACCCGGGCGAGACAATGCAGAACTCTACCGCCTAGTAGCCACGATGGTAGTGACTCGATAGCCAATCGGTCGCCTTTTACGACCTGCCTGGCAGAACGGCAGTTGGCCTATTCTTCAAAGGAGGCTGGGACAAACACGGCGGAAGTTAATAATGCATAGAAATACATACTTAAATACTGAAATATATTTTATAAACTCCCCAGAAATACAAACATCTACCTATGTGTCAAACAAATATTTTTATTAAAGTAAAAAAAACTAATTATACAAAACGAAATCTTTAACAACCTTGTTTACATTCTTATTTCCATTTAAATGACTTATATAATTAAAACAATTTAATTAATACAGTAGTACTTACACATCCATATTTCAAGATTAATTCGACGTACCTGCAAATAAAAACAATAATTAATATTGACCTATTAATACGTAGATAAATAAAAAATGTAATTAAGTTACATCACATCACTGACATTTGGCGGTAAAACAATCATAAATTTTAGCCCAATAAAAAAGCAATTTAGAAAAACATTCAAATTTGAAAAGAGAACTTCAAAACAGCCAGTATTATTTGAACCTCCGTGAAGTTTACATGCAACTTTATGCTGTAGAGAATACTGGGTAGAAAATAAAAATGGAATGTTTTATTTCGACTTGTAAAAGCATTGAGCGTGACGTCATCGTTCGGTAAGCACGCTCAGTACACAAATGTTATAACTAAAGTGATCATACTTTCTATTTATATGGGACAGTTCCATTTTCACTATAGCTAAAAACATCTTTTCGAAAAATACTATAAAAATATGAAGAAAGGTAGGTATTATACACCATTAGCAAATATTTAATTATTATACTAATTAAACTCACGCATTGTTGTGCTAATTTATACTTTTATGTATTCCATTAATATAAAACTTATGATAAAAAATTTAAATTAATCCTTTAGCATCAAACAAACAGGAGTTTCAATTTTTAACATTATTGACGCGGAATAAGCAAAGCAATACTGTTTGGGCCATAGTAAGTACATATGAAGTAAAGGTTTGTATGCATACATGTATAAATGTATTTATGAATGTACTAATGTTATTATTTTCTAGGTGCAACATCTCGCCTAGGCCTGGTATAATCGCTTCCCTGTCGCATTTCGTCAGTTCTTGTGACTGTCATCTTTCGGTTTTGAGGATAAAGTGGCCGCTAAATATACGTTTACATGTCACGCTACATAATATATAAACAATGCATCAGTAATATTAAGTCCACAAGTGACCATTTTTTCTTACTAAAAAGCGAGTAGGTATTTTATAGTTTTTTGTGCTATATAAAATGGTTTCATCTTTAAAATGATTTTCCGAATGACGATGTTGGATATTTTCATTACCTAAATACTCAAAGGTCAACATCACTATAATACTTATCTGATCAAAAAAATAAAATAATATTTTTAAGCTGTGTTTAAGTAATAACTTTATATCATATCGTAAAATAATTATATTTTAATTATGAAAATAAGTAACATCATGATATATATATATATATATATATATATATATATATATATATATATATATATATATATATATATATATATAATCACAAAATATATTAAGTTAATTTCATTCTTATACATTTATCATAATTACTGAAATCAAATTTCTTGATTCTACCGCGAACGAACTTGAGCCAAGTTGAACGATGTCGGAATAAATAAACACACGACAGATGAGACATGTCTAAAAATTAATACGAAACTCAATACAGACAAGATCTTTCGCAGAACACCCTACAGGAACGAAGTTTCTTTCAATATGTGCTATGTTCTCTTAAATTACAAACATAATGTCGAAATGGTAACAAAATTGTATTTCAACGCACACAACTTCCTAAACGAGTCGTTTATCCTCTATCTCTTTTCATCTCTCCGTCTCTTTCTAATGTACGATAGAATTATATTTTAATTTTAAAGTACTATCAAAAAGGTCGGCCAGATTCTTTTGAGTATAGGTGCTATCCACCAAAAACGGGTCGTTCCCAAATTCGTCCCGTTTTGAGATATAAAAAACTGGTCACATGACATACACCATCACTATCGTGAGATAATCAATAGCATACATTTATTTCGCATACAAACCGCGTATTTTATTACCCGTTTAAAGATCTTTGTAACCATCAGCGATGTATAACTGTAATTTTTACTTTTATATCATACGATACAAACAATCTGATGTTTCTCCTGATGGTAAGTGATAACCATCGTCCATTGACATCAAAGGTATTAACGGTGCGTTGCTATTCATGTGGCGGAGGAAATGCCTTAAGCATAGTTTTACCGGCTACTTGACCGACCAAACTGTAACAATAGTGACAATAGCAATCACAATAGCGTCAATGCTTGCCGCTGTTGTGTTCCGGTTTGGAGGGTAAGGGAGCTGGTAAGCTTATGTATATGGCATTGCCTCCGCCACACGAATAACAACGCACCATTAACATCTTTGGTGTTTATAAGCGATGTTTTATCTTTCCATCAGGTGAATTTTCTGCTTGCTTGTTATCCTGTGTCAAAATAGATGAAGAAAAAAGAATAAAAAAACAAAACATAAAAAACTCATGTCACTTCCTTTCAGGTATCCCGCAAGGGATACCTGAAAGGAAGTGACATTTGAATATGACTTTGATGAACTGAATGCTTACACTCCGATTTTCCACTTTCAATTTTCAAAGGTGGCAAATTCGACAATGCGGTCACCCCAGCGTCGCATTTGGCAATGTTTACCGCCTTACATAATATATTCATTCACAAATAATATACTGTTTTATTACACACCAGCTGTACCCTGTAGACTGCTGTATTGTAAACGTTTTTGGTAAATCCCTAGGGAACAACATATTCTTCAGGGATATATTTTTTTCCTATATGAAAAATAAATAATAAATAAATTTTCACGGGACTAATTACACTTACTGATCTAACCCCAAAGTAAGCAATATATTTGCTTTTTTTTTTATATCATAAGACAGCAAACAAGCAGATGGGTCTCCTGATGGAAAGAGTCAACCATCGCCTATAGACACCAAAGATGTTAATGGTGCGTTGCTATCTTGTGGCGAGGTCTAATGCCACATGCATAAGTTTACCGGCTACCTTACCCTCCAAACCGGAACACGACAGCGACAAGCACTGACGCTATTGCGGCAGGAATAGGTAAGGCGGTGGTACCAGACCCGGGCGAGACAATGCAGAACTCTACCACCTAGTGTTATGGGTGTTAAGTCAACGATACTAATACATAGAAATACATATATAAATACTAGAATATATTTAATAAACACCCAAACCCGGAAATACAAACATTTAAGTTCGTGACATAAATGCTTGTCCCCGTCGGGGATCGAACCCGAGCCCCGCCGATTGCGTAGACAGGGACGCTAAACCCGAGTGGTTAGCGTCCCTGACTACGCCCCTCTTGACTCCTCTGACTTGAGTTCCCCCAACGGGGGAACATCCTATATCCTATCAAGTCAAGTCACTATCTACCTACGTATCAAATTTCAATAAAATCGGGTCATCTTTTTTGCGTTTATGATTAAAATACATCCAACATACAAAGTATCTTCACACCCGAATCCCCGAATAGGTAGGTTCCAGTGCACCTAAGATTAGTCGAAGATACTTAGTCCCATGTTGGTCCGGTTCTGCCAGCCAACTGCCGTTTTGCCAGGCAGGTCGTAAAAGGCGACCGAATGGCTATGCGAGTCACTAACATCGTGGCTACTAGGTGGTAGAGTTCTGCATTGTCTCGCCCCGGTCTGGTACCACAGCCTTACCTATTCCTGCCGCAATAACGTCAATGTTTATCATTGTCGTGCTCCGGTTTGGAAGATAAGGTAGCCGGTAAACTTATGCATGTGGCATTAGGCCTTTTTTTTATTATTATTATTTTAGTATAGATAGGGAAGCGCTTGACCACGATCTCGCCTGTTAGTAAGCTAAGATGTGGCCTAAGATGGAACGCGCTTCTCTAGAAGGTACCTGTTCACTCTTCTCTTGAAGATCCCCACACCACAAGATAGCAACGTACCATTACATTTTTTATATCTATAGGCGATGGTTGATTCTTTCCATGAGACCCATTTGCTTGTTTGTTATCTTATGAGTTTTAAAAAAAAAATTTAGAAGATATTTAATATTTTACAGTGATGACCTATTGATCTACCTACTCTTTTTTTATATCATCAGATAGCAAACAAGCAAATGGCTCTCCTGATGGAAAGAGAAACCATCGCCTATAGACACCAAAGATGTTAATGCGTTGCTATCCATGTGATGGAGTGTTAATGCCCCGCATGTATAAGTTCACTAGGTACCTTACCCTCCCAATCGAAACAGGACAATAACAAGCTTTGACGCTAGTGCGACAGGAAAAGGTAAGGCGGTATATACCCCGGGTATTAAGAACTACCGACTACGTAAAACTATACCAACTAGTAGTCACGATTTTAACACGCATAGCCAATCGGTCGCCTTTAACGACCTGCTTAGCGGAACGGCAGTTGGTCTATTCTTCAAAGGAGTCCGGACCAACACGGGTGAAAGATTTGGATAGAATATTAGGATTAGTTAAAAATAGGATTAGTATTAGGATCAAATGTAGAAGATGGCTGGAAGTCTACAACCGTTCGATTCTCGAGGCATTTTTTGCCTCGCACTACTCCTATGTGGAACCAGCTATCGGTAGATTTTTTTCCGAAGGTACAAATTAGGGACAAATTAGGGACCTTCAAGATAAGAGCTTAATCATTCTTAATAGGCCGGCAACGCAACTACAAGACCCCTGGTAGTGTTATTGTCTATGGGCGGCGGTAATCACTTACCATCAGGTGAGCCTCCTGTCTGTTTGCTTCTCTTCTATAAAAAAAAGATATGGAATTTCTTAGAGTTACAGTTCCTGTTGATATACTTGCATGCGTAGCTGCGTGGTTTGGCTAGTTTGATATAAAAAATTGACGTACAGACAAACATTTTATATTTATATAGAATAAAATAAAACTTGCTCGAAGAAAACTTAATTACCTTGAGCTGTTTAAAAAATAAAGTTCAAGATTTCGAAACGTCCATCAGTCGACTTTAGGAACCGGAAATGTCAAAAGTTACTGTTCACGTCATGCGTGGAGGCGCTTGACTTAATGAAAAATGGATTTTGAATCGAAATCGAATTTAGTTAGGGATTTCGTAACGTGTGCGCTTTACTGAATAGAAAATATATACTTATATAGTCATATGTGAAGCAAAATTTTTGTGCCCATTTTTACGAAAATCACGCGAACTGAGAAATATAAAAGTTGGTGTAGTTAAAGTTTATATGGAGAATAAGTGCAGAAAGCTAAGATACTTATATAATATGCATTAGAAACGGATTAAATTAATATAAATAAACATTTTTCATACTGCCATGTATTTGACCTCCAGCACAATATTCACACATATACTATTTTGTTTTTGGTGAAAGTCAGTTAAATTTCGACCAGCGAGTGATCGCTAGTTTACAGTTATAAGCAAAATAGAAAAAGCAGTTGAGGGGATTGCCGACAAAAGTGAAGATCACTGTGCTTCCTAAAACTTCCTAAAATAAGAAGTTAAACTAGTGAAATAAAATACACAGCCAAATTCATACTGTTGCGACACGTTGGTGGTTCAATGTATCTATCGCCATTTGGCTTTTTTTTTATTATAGGATAACAAACAAGCGGATGGCTCTCCTAAAGGAAAGAGAAGTCATTGCCTATAGACATCAGGGATGTGAATGGTGTGTTGTTATCCGTGATGGTAATGTCACATGCATAAGCTTAAGTGAACAAAGAAACATTCACTGGCAGAATATAATGTAAAACAGTATAGGTGGTTTGATTTAAAGATATAATTAAGTCAAATTCTGTTTTTTTTTAGTAGAAGTGTATGAGCTGTAGAAAGAAAGGCGCAAATGGAATACACCCCATCAATCTAGATCTGTTATTAAATTTTCTTTATTATATTTTTAATTTGAATGATTTTCTGAATTTATTGCGTAGTATACGCAAGTTTTTATTTTGTATTTATTCACATCGTGTTTTTAGTGTTGTATATAATATGTGTATGCATAGATGTACATAAATCATGTATGTGCATATTCAATCATGTTTGAATATACTGAAATAAACAGTATTTAACTTAAAAAAAAGTATCTTTACATCCGTGTTCCTGAAAAGGTAGGCAAAGTTACAACCAATGCACCCACGATTTGCCGAACATACTTAGTCCTACAATGTGATATGTGGCAAGTCTATCGTCAACCGATCTTTTATCCAATCCCGAGCGACTTTGTTTTTTCTATCAGAAAACTGAATTAACATATTATATATACACACAACATATTATATATACTATATATTCTTGAATTGCCCTATCCGGGAATCGAACCTTACGTGGTGAACACCGAAACTGGATCACTAGACCACAGAGGTGATAGTACTTAAATATTATCAATACTAGGGCTAGCGTAAACAGTTAAAAATGTAAATATTATATACGTATGTACATTGTACAACCGGTATGACGACTGATTAAGGTTATGATAGTAAAGTCGCAATAAACGAAGAAAGAACGCAATATAAAAGTTACATGACATAATCAACGATATATACACTACATTTAAATGGCATATGATGACAAAGGAAACTGTTTTCCTAAAAAATAGTTTTCCTGGTGGTGAGAAACTTCTCAGTGTCATTATAATTAATAAATGGTCTTAAAAATAAAATCTCATGTAAGTTTGACAACTGCCTTTAACCGTAATTAATTATCAGTCACAGCACAATTATCAATCTATAGATTAATATATGAAGAAAAAACTTTATACCCATTTTAAGACAATTACGTTACCCGTGAGGTATGAAATTTGGCAAAGGTTACATTGCGAAGGACTGTAGAAAATAACATTTTTAAATAAAATGGATTAGAAATACATTAAATTAATAATTACACACGCTACAATTATGTATACACACGACATTTATTTGAATACGTGATAATATACACATATGTATATTATTTTCTTTACGTCTAAAGTCTGTTATCACACTTAAAAGAGATTTTATATTTAGTCTATGTTCGAATTTCAAACACAGGGCGATCGCTAGTTAAAATTGTCAAAAGCATTAATTATATGTACATATGTAAGCGTTGACAAAGTGAAGTCTGTTAAAATATTGACATTATAGGAATAACAAAGGCTGATCCATACATCATATCACAAATATTATGAAATTAGAAAACTAAAGGGATCGTTGTCATTGTATGCAAAAAAGCAAAAAAGATGTCGGTAGAACTTTTTTCTTAAGCTCCCCGTTACTAATACGGTTGGCAACACTTGCCATTGTAATCAATTGTAACTTTTAATACCTTATCTTAAAGTTTAAAATTGAACGTTTCTTTATGACCCACTCTATTAAGGTTACAAATGATTGAGTTCACAACTAATTAACCACTAATGACGTAACATACAAAAAAGACATCAACGTATCTATCAATCATTTTCTATTTATAAAAAAGATGTTATGAAAAAAATAGAATGAATTCGAAATTTGGATATCGGAACCTTTTGTAAGGTCAGTTTCATAGACAATAGTTTTTTTTTTCAATATATAACTCGTTACGAATTTATTTAATGAGGCCTTCAAAATTGAAAAAGAATGTATAACGTGATTTAGTAACAAATTTTGTTTTAAGGCAATTTTTAAAACAAACGAAAACTATACTTAGCTAAATTTAATTTTACGGAACTATTTTTTACATGTTAGTTATCTGCTTGTAGCTGATTAGCTATCATTTTACAAAAAAAACTAGCTGTTGCCCGCGACTTCGTCCGCGCGAACTTTGTTTATTCCGCTCCTACTGGTTGTAGCAAGATATTATATAGCCTATAACCTTCCTCGATAAACAGGCTATTCAACTCAAAAAGAATTATTTAAATCGGTTCAGCAGTTTTCGAGATTACCGCGTACAACCAAACAAACAAACACTACAATTTTATAATATTAGTATACTTAGATATAAATACAAGGCTTTGGGTGCATGTCTTTATAAAAATAGGCTGGGTAAGTTCTATTTATCCCGGAAAAAGGAAATGTTGAGTGGATTTATGAAAAATTTAAGTTTAACCATAGACTAATCAAATTTCTTCAACTTTAACAACATACTATAACCTAAAACATATACAAAGTAATATTTAAGTGTGCTTGTATATCAAACGCATGGTAATGTGTGTAACGTTTTTTTAATAATTACGTTTAAAAAACAATTTAATTAATTAAAAGGTGTAAAATAAATAATTAAAGTTACTTCTACATTAATAAAAATTACTTTTAATGCATACTATTATATAAAAATAAATAATGAACTGCCACTGAGATTTTGAATTTCCGAGAAAAATCTCGAAAAAACATCAATAACGCTTTGTCCGACCCGTGGATTGAACCTGGGAAATCATGAGGATTTGGATCAATTAGACTAACCCGTCGACAACTAGACATTCAATTTTACGTGACCGGGAAATTTGTCTAATTTAATTGCGTTAAAATTAGTATATTATCTAACTCAATTATTTCACTATCTTTTTTTTATATCATGAACCATGTCAATTTCATTTTCATTGTTCTTTCAACTACTTTACAATACATTTATACTTTTATTCCACTATACACTAGCTCAGTGGTAGAGCGTCCCGGCTTTAGGGAGATGGTCGCAGGTTCAAATATGACGTGTCGATATTTTTCTTTGTTGTTTTTAAAGTTTTTCAAGTTTTCCCAAGCACGGGGTGAGTGCTATAACACAAAAAATAATTTTAAAAAATGAGTGGAGGAATGAGAGGAGCGAAAGTTGGTTGTTGCAGTTTAATTTGTTTAAACAGGATAGCAAACAAACAGAAGGCTCTCTTGATCGGAAGAGATAACCATCGTTTATAGATAATACAGGTGCTAAAATTATGCCGCCATCCGTATGGCGGGGATCTAATGCCACAAACATAAATTTACCGATTAAATTACTTTCAAATTGGAACACGTCAGTGACGTACAGTAGAAATAAGCAAGACGATTGTATAATTCATGGCGAGACCATACTCGTAAAAATATTTTTGGCCAATTGGTTGCTTTTTACAAAATGCATAGCTTAATTGCAGATAGGATTCAGAAGGACCCGGGCTCATACAATCTAAATAATTTTTAAATAAACACGTTCCATTAAAGTTTCTAATAGAACGGATAAGTTAAGTCTATCAGTGCTATTAATAAATTTGTTTGAGCATGAATGTAGATGAGCGCGCATTCAGTCCAAGCCCCTTCTTCAGAATAGATCATTTGCCATTCTGCTAGGCAGATCGTAAAAGGCGGACGATTGGTTTTACGTGGCACTACCATCGTGACTACTAGGTAGTAGAGTTATGCAATGTCTCACACTGATCAAGTACCACCGCCTGCCGAATAGCGTGATTCATGTCACCATCGTCATACTATACTGGAGACTCACTACAGAAGTCAATGTTCAATACAAGTAATAATCGAGCACAGCACACATAGATACTACTCACGGACGCGATATCTCGGAATGGTTCGGGACAGTTTGTTATCGCGTCCGTGAGAGGTGTGTGTGCGTTGCTCGAATATTACTTATATCTAGATTGACTTCTGTTAGTCTCCAGTATTCTGTGCCATCGTGTTCCGGTTTTGATGATAAGGTAGCCAGTAAACTAACGCATATGGCGTTACCATCTCACCACATTGATAACAATGCATCATAAAATATAAATTCATCATCATTTTCGCCGTGTTGGTCCCGGCCTCCTTTATAGAATAGGCCAACTGCCGTTCTGCCAGGCAGGTCGTAAAAGGCGACCGATGGCTATCGAGTCACTACCTTCGTGGCTACCAGGTGGTAGAGTTCTGCATTGTCTCGCCCGGGTCTGGTACCACCCCATTACCTATTCCTGCCGCAATAGCGTCAGTGCTTGTCGCTGTCGTGTTCCGGTTTGGAGGGTGAGGTAGCCGGTAAACTTATGCAAGTGGCATTAGACCTCGTCACAAGATAGCAACGCACTATTAAGATCTTTGGTGTCTATAGGCGATGGTTGACTGAAAGAGTGAGACCCATCAGGAGACCCATCTGCTTGTTTACTATCTTATGATATAAAAAAATATATATTAAAAAAAAATTGAATGTCTACAGGTGATAGTTGTCACTGTCCATCAGGGCAGTCATCTGCTTGTTCAATATCTGTATAAAAATATAAATTCTAATAATTTTATATATATGAATAAATTATTTCAGGTCCGGTCTCACAGGAGACAGCCCGTAGCGCGGGCGTTGTAAGCCCAAATATAATTTTAAACTCTGGTTGAGCACTCGAATAAGAATATATAATATGTATTCTTAAATTCATATATTAAAAGTAATATTATCTAATAATATCATACTGGACTAAGCAAAGTTTCGTCCGCCAGATCTTCTGTGTGTGTGGCAGCGTTCCGATCCGGTAGTAACTCTAAAAAAATCGACTCAAAGTTTGAAATTTAATAGAATATAAAATGATATGTTTTAAATGTTTGCATTCTATATCGTGGTAAGATGTTTTGGTAACTTTAATATTCAATAACTTGTAACACAGATATTCTTGCAAATAAATGTTTTAATATTATTTCGTTTATTTCAAAAATATTACACTAATTAAATTCACACAAGAAAATGTAAAATGGGGTAAAATTACAATGTTTCTATGCTCACAAATTATAACAACCTGTTATCAGTTGGCACATTCAAACTAATGTGCAATACTTAGCTTTGATTAATGGCAACATTAAAAAACCGTTTCGTTTCGCTCAAGCTTAATTACAATACCATCAATTATTTTTAGACAGTGTTGCTATATAAACAAGTAATCATTGATGAGAAAAAAAGATGATCGATTTCTCTAGGTCAAATTCGTGAATGTACAAATTTTGTAATCGCAATAATATGTTTATGTGTTTTTCTCGTACTTGTTAACGAAACATCACTTATATAATATGACACGTAATTACGTACATTGTTATTCATTATTGTTTTTTTTTTACTTTTTTTATTATCAATAGGGAAGCGCTTGACCACGATCTCGCCTGATGGTAAGCTAAGATGTGGCCTAAGATGCAACGCGTTTCCCTAGAAGGTACCTGTTCACTCTTCTCTTGAAGATCCCCAGGTTGTACCCGTCGGGGAACACAAACTCAGGAAGTCCCTTGCGGTTCGGATCAAGAATGTCGAGTCGAATCGCTTTGTCCGGGTACGTGGAATGTCCATCATAAGGCGATGCCTATTATCTGTGCGCCTCAACGATCGATAGAAAAACGGGGACGGCAGAATTGTCATACAATTCCGCAGCGCACCTTAAAGTGAATCCGATAAAAGACCGATAGACTAGCCACTCTGCGGCGATGAGTGAGGGCGATGATAAATTTTTTCCTGATGGAAAGAGATAGCCCTTACCTTTAACATCAACTTTGGTACGCTTAAATCTTGTGGCGGGGTCGGAATGAACGCAACATGCACAAGATTACCGGTTACTTTACCTTTTAAATTGGAACACAATAGCAACAATCATTGACGCTTTGTACCCATTTTTAAGACGTCTACGTTAACGCTATTGCGACAGGGATAGGTAAAGCCGTGGTAATACTAACCACCACGTATGACTCTACCACTTAGGCCTCGTTTACATTTTGATTAATGCGAGTGCGAGTGTTTAATGCATGTGCTTAGTACTAAGCAAAAAAATACGTGTAAACAGCCGTTGATTAGTGTGAGTAATTAGTAATCTTTTTTAAATTTTTTTATATAATAAGATAGCAAACAAGCAGATGGGTCTCCTGATGGAAAGAGTCAACCATTGCTTATAGACACCAAAGATGTTATTGGTGCGTTGCTATTTTGTGGCGAGTTTTAATGCCACATGCATAAGTTTACCGGCTACCTTTCCCTCAAAACCGGAACATGACAGCGACAAGCACTGACGCTATTGCGGCAGGAATAGTAAATAAATAATAATCAGCGTAGTAAATTGATAACTAATCACTCTCGCTAATCAACGGCTGTCTGCGCGTGTTTTTGCTAAATACTAACCACCTGCATTAAACACTTGCACTCACACTAATCAAATTGTAAACAGGGCCTTTATGATTAGTTGTTAGTGATACGTTTAAACATTCTCTCGCGTTTTACGAGACGCCTAGCAATAGGGCGGACCAATTCTTCAGAAAGAGGCCAACATTTACACAAGGAAAATCTATTGTCAATTGGATATGGATTTTTTTCCACCTATCATTATTTATGTAATTTCATGCCGTTTTTATTTATATATCTTAAATATATAAAAAAATGTAAAAAGCATTTTCAAACAACCTTTTTAAACAGTGTTCTATTTACAAATTAACAGTCATGAAGTTGGCGGAATAAATAGCCTTATCTCTTTGCCTGATGAGTATATCCTCGATAATATGGTGGTATGTGATCACCACAACTTCGGAATCTGGTGGTGTTTTCACCAAACCACCAACAGATTCCGAGATGTGAATGGGATTTTATCATCGAAATTTATAGATAACAAAGCAATTAAAAATAATTGTAAACTCAAACTTTACTTAAAACAAGAAAAACAGAGTAGGTACTAGGAGTTTATAATGCATAAAGAGATTAGCTTGTTACCTTGAATACAAGATTTACTGCGTTTTATACAACGGACTTGGGGAAAACGCTCGAGGCCATTATTTTGACGTTAAGTTGCAACACCGACTATACCTAACCTACAAACTCTAGAAGTAAGCCGTCTTTGGTAAGCATCCGGTGTATCAATCGACTCAATATACTGGCTAGATTAACTTGACCCCTCTTAGAACACCGACAATATGCTCTTACGTCCCTTCTGTTCGAAATCGAATGGGACGGATCTAGATATACTAGACGTGGAGGTGTATCCCCAAATGTTTGTCCAAATTTAAATGACCTCTGTTATGTGCGTACACACGTCCACGGCGTCTTTATTGGAAGGTGAGAGCTCGGAGTGGGTCACCTTACAGTGGTACTGGTTTAACAACGAGAGAACGTCACTTGAGCACATTACGAGTTTAATCGGGACTTCCTACTTATGTTCGAGCATCCCGCACTGAGATTTGTTCCAATTTTAAATTTGTACATTCGATTTTCAAATCGACGTATGTTGTCAGCTAACGTACCTATTTGCTTTTTTCCGTCATAACTTTAAAAATCATAACGTGCCTTTAGTGCCACGTCTGTAGTAACAAGTGATTTGTTTTAGCACTAGCTACTGCCAGTGGTTTTGTTCAGACGAAAGTTTATTTTACATTCTTAGGGATTGAATTTTCAAAAACTCTATTAGCATATAGGTATAACAATACAAATCTATGTCATCAAAGACATATTATGTGTACTAAATTTCAGTCCGTTCGACTAATTCACTTTTTCATATTTAAAATGTATGTAGTTTATTTACATTACCTATGTGGAAACCAAAACAGTTATTACTAAAGGTGTAGTCATAAAAATATAGAGCAGTAGGAAGTTAAGCTTTGAAACGTTTTAAAACAGAAATATTTTCTGTTATTTTTAGTTAGAAAAGAATTTTTTAAACAGAGAAAAGAATTCTGTCTTTTTTAGCGCTATGAAGGAAGAAAAATACAAAGAACTTATTTTTTTGATCACTGTGAAAATTATTTGTATTTAAAAAACTTTGAGATACGTTTTTTCCTTTACTCATAACACCGTAAAAACAGAATCATCATAAATTTTACAATTTTTTTTGTTTCAATAACTTTAGAAACCTGATATTTAACCTGATATAATATTAATTTCTCAAAAATCTTTAGGGATTCTTTGATAACAAAAAAAATATCTTTATTATTAACTTTCGTTAAACGTTAACACAACATAAAAAATAGTTGCGTTATATAACTGTTTATTTATGCAGGTGACTAAGATATCAGGATCTTAATTGCGTAGTGGAGATTAATAACAATACACTGTATGTCAATAACTTATGCATAAAAACTTATAAAGTGTAAGAAATCGATCAATTATGCAACGCCTGCTCATGACATTAAAACTCATATTTCTGATATAATTAAGTGTCGAGCCTGACTGACATGTATCCGGTTTAAAAAAAGAATATTTTGATTATACGATAATCGAAAGGTCAAAAAATTAAATTAAGAAACGGTACCAACAAATTAATTTATTATCTGCATCGTTCGATTACTTTTTTTTATCTGTGAGAAATTTCAATGCAAAATGGCGTGTACATTGTTTTCTGTTTCACATTGTTTTAGTTTTAACCATACTGGAGTTTTTAGTTGTAGATGAAGACATTAGTAACGAGAAAATTAATCAGAGCGAAACATGCAATAAATTATATTGCCCTTTAACTATGACGTTAGACATTGAATTTTTATACAATGAGTTAATTCTTACAATGAGTAGTAAATATTAATCCATGGCGTGTAAAAATTTATAGAATATTCTGTTAAACATATAACGGTAAAAACATTTTAAGAATTCAAATTTCGAATCGTTATTTTTATATCTGGTGGCTTAAGCTGGCTACAATAATATAATCTGTAATGCCCAGAAATTATCATCTATTTTATCATCTATATTTTAGGCCAAATTTTAACTAATTATTGACTAAATAATTAATTGGGAACTTAATATTGAATTAAAAGTGAGTTTTAATTATTAATGTAAAACTACTACAAGATAATATAAAAGTATTCGTTTAAAAATATCCCATTAAATTCACGAATTCGATGCACCGAGTCCTGTAAAATAATTTTGTAATGCTGGTAATGTGTCATTTTACATTTACCTATAATAATGATAGTAACTATTATGTAATTCACTTTAAGTACATTTTTCCCGATCACTTTTAATTGGGTTGAAGGTACTAAAATATATAATTGAAATTATATCCATGCGTTTCGTTTTATATGTCGATAAAAATTAAATTTGACTTTTTACATGAATCATATACATATTACATATATCGACATATTTTCGATTCTGAAGCAGACGAAAATACGGAGGTATACATTTTTTTTATGTTAAAGCAAAAATGTTGTAAGTACCTATTATTAAATATCATTAGATAAATTATCATTAAACAGGTACAAAATTTTTGCGCAAACGGAGAAGTATGAAATATGGCACACTTAAAGTTTACATTGCGGAGAATTATAGAAACATAATATTTTTTAATAATATGCACTAAAAATACATTAAATTAATAAAAATAAACATTTTTCATACTGCCATACATTTGACCTCCAGCACAATATTCACACATATTATATACTGTGTGTGTGTCACACTACATTCGTGTGACACACACACACACATATATACTATTTTATTTATGGCTAAAGTCTGTTGCTAAATTTAAAAGAGATTTTATTGTTTAGTCTATGGTCGTATTTCGACCACAGGGCGATGGGTAGTAAACATAAATACGTAAACTAGCAGTAGCCAAAAGGTTGAACGCCATAAAAAACCACGTAACTGACATACAATTATAAGTTGGCCCTCACATCGAGTAGATTAAACATCAATAATGACATTATCTAGTCACAAAAACCACATTAAGCTGTACAACGCGCAATGAACATCGAAAATCAAAAAAGCGTCATAGAAAAATAGCTCATAATCCAATTACGTTAAGAGTAATATCCTGTGTCTAGTTAATCATGATCTATAAAAGGAAATGAAATTTAAATTCAATAAAACTTTCATTGAAATATGGTCTTTATGGTATACACAAAGTAAATATTTTTCAATAACCATATATATCTATATTTATCTCGAGACGACAGATGCGGTCTAGATGCTATCAATACTTAGATGCTATACGGTAGTATAACTTTATTTTGTAATAAAACTAGCGACCCGCCCGCGGTTTCACCCGCGTAGATTTTGTTCCCGTGGGAATATCGGAAAGGTTTATATATATATATATATATATATATATATATATATATAAATATATATATATATATATATATATATATATATATATATATATATATATATATATATATATATATATATATATATATATATTCTCAAGAATTAATCTATCTATTAAAAAAACCGCATCAAAATCCGTTGCGTAGTTTTAAAGATTTAAGCATATAGGGACAGACAGAAAAAGCAACTTTGTTTCATACTATGTAGTGATTTATTATTTTTCTCCTTACTTAATTTTATACTTTTGCTACTTTACATGTTTGTCTAGGCTCCTTTTGAAGAATAGACCAGGCAGTTCGTAAGAGGCAAACAATTAGCTATGCGAGTCACTACCATCATGGCTACTAGGTGGTAGAGTACTAGGTGGTCTGCATTGTCTCTCCAGGGTCTGGTTTCATCGCCTTTCTTACTTGGCGCAATAGCGTCATTGCTTGTATGGTCGGTGTAAGATCGGCTACCTTACACTCCAAACCGGCGGGGTAATCACGCAATGCGAAATTATCGTGATTGTTTAGTTATTGCAAGACACATATCCTTCTTCATCCTTATCCAAGCCTTGTACATTAGTGGTAGTCGTTGCCGCTTGATTAGTTTTGATGCTGTGATATTGCAAAAAGGGCATCTAGTGACCAGCAAGCAATTGGCGACGTTTTTAATGACCTTTTCATTACGTTTAAGAGTCATCGCTGATCGCTGGCGAATTGCAAACGTTAGACGATACGCCTACGGATCACGATCTTAAATCTTATCTTAAACTTATGCATGTAGCACTAAGACCTCGCCATGAGAATAGCAACGCATCATTGACACTTGACATGACTGTTGAACTTGACATGTTGAGAGTAGAGCTCTACCTCGATGCTCCACTCTGAGGCGTATAAAAAACATTAGTGCAGTATGAAAACTATGTGCAAAATCCATATTAATAGTTTTAAAATAAACCGTACGTTAGCATGCAGTGAACCACGTGCATTCAATGCGGGTTTCTCGGTAAAAATATTTATGCATCATTTTTTCTATGAAACTAGTTAGACACATGTATTTTTATGTCTTTAATATGTTCGTTGATGTTAATTTTATTACATTGCTTGTTTTTAGGGTTCACTACCCATAGGGTGACAAACGGAACCCCATTAATACGCTTGCGCTTTTTGTCTGTCATTAGACACTATCTCTTGAACCACAAACCATACAAATACTAATAGATGTAACGGCTCAAACAATCATAAACGGTACAAGAAAAAATAATAAAAAATAGAAAATGATGAAATTCAAAATAAAAATCTGAATCGCGATATCACAATTATTTATCTTGTAACACTATATATAAGTTTCAACGCTTCTCAAATGGACTTCGGTCCCCGGGCAGTACACCTTGCCTGGCTGGGAAGATCTTCCTTTTCCCCTTACTTGTCCTTGTGTGACGTCATCAACCTCCACAGTAATGACGTCACCTGATAAGAAGCTGGCTGCTGGTTCCATCACTATGAACTTTCCGCGGTACGAACCAGCGGCGCCACATAGACAATGGTGTTGGGCGTAAAATACATAGCCATTAGCCGCTCATATGAGCAAACATATCGTAAAAAAAGAAATATGCCATATTGTGCTATTTTATCGTGTCGAATAAAAGCTAATATTTAAGGATTACCCCTAGAGTGATTTTATTTCATCGGTAAGTATTTTAATTGTATTCTCTGAATGCAAGTGACATTGATATTCTGAGAAATTGCATTGAAAGGTGGAATCATGTCTTGCTGGTGCTGGTGATTTTGTTAAATAAATCTCTATACAATTCTATACACTCAAGTAAAACCTCCCGTTCTTTATCTTTTATAGCATTCTTGCTCGCCATTTTGCTTAAATTTACGACACGACCATACTTCAAACAACTTGACTGGCCGAACGCGATGGCTTCAAACTCTAAAGTGAAAAATACTGTGCAATATTAGGCCTACACAATGTAAGAAAAAATATTGCACAATAAAAATTAAATCCGCTCTAATTTTCATTCAACATTTGTGCAGTCTTCAATATTAACCCTAAAAGGTCAATAATGTCGTACAATACGTAATATTGTGCAATATTATTGTAAGTCTGTGGGACGCCTTATGCATGTGGTAGGTACAACCATACGGATAGTAAGGCACCATTAACATCTTTGGTGTCTATAGGAGATATTTGTCCCTTTTCATCAGAAGAGTCATCTGCTTATCTGCAACCTTATGATAAAAAAATTGTTAAAAGTTAAATACAAAAAGATTCCCCATGTCAATAACTAGCTGACCCGCGCAGCTTCGCCCGCGAGTATATTAATAAGTCGTCCAAATAGCTTTTAATAAAAATTTCATCCCCTATTTCAGCCCTCCAGGGACTGATTTTTGAAAAAAAAATTAGCCTATGTTTGACCCCGGATCTTCAACTATATCCATGCCAAATTTTATGAAAATCGGTCCAGCGGTTTAGCCGTGAAAGCGTAACAGACAGACAGACAGACAGACTTTCACATTTATAATATTAGTATGGATGTCAGATAGTTATTATAAAAACCCTTGTTACTAGTTTCAGTGTAATTTTAAGTGTATAAAGTCTACCGTTTTTGCGTATTTTGTTGCATCATTAGGCCTTATATACTTAAATCATTTTATATTGTACAAGTTCTGATAATGCGTTAAATTACGCGTATATTTAATTAATCTATAATTTATACATATAATAAAATCGTAGGAAAGTCAAAAGAATACTTGGGGCGTGATCTACAATCGATATCGAAACCAAAAATATAGTTTTTAGAATTTTTGTCTGGTTGTCTGTATGTATGTCCGGGGTAAACTTAAAAAGTACTGCATGGATATACTTCAAATTTTGCATGAATATTACTAATAGGTCGAGTCAACATATAGGCTACATATTATCACGCTATCACCTACGGGGGAGGAGCTGTACGGAGTAAACGAAGTTGCAGGCAACAGCTAGTAATAAACAAAATTACAGATACCATTACGAGTGAATTTATAATAATAATTAAAATGCAATTTCACCAAGTGCCGATGATTTGCACTATAGAACTTCAGTTAATATCGCTTAATAATACGGAACCCTATGTATGCGAGTCAGCTACACACTTGACCGGTTTTTATGTCTTTAATGTGTCGTTTGTTAATGTTAATTTTATTACGTTGCACGTTTAATAAATACTAGGATAGGGCAAATTTTATTTTTATACATAAGAAAATAACTTAACGATAAATACTGTCAAACTTACTCCTATATGCCTAAGTAGGTGGTACGAGGTGCCTCCAAAATTAGCCAATACGGCATAATTCCGAGGATCGAAATAAAAGTTTTGGGAAAATCAAAAACTAAGCAAATTAGGAAATTAGCAAGTTATTAGTTTTATTATATTTTCGCCTCTGTGGTCTAGTAGTCCAGCATTGGCGTTGACCACATGAGGTCCCGGGTTCGATTCCCAGGTCGGGCACATAAGAACAGTTTTTTAGTTTTCTGAGAAACACAACGTTGCCCGGGATTGGAATGTGCCTGGTTGGCGATAGGCTTGCCACCTATCACATTTGTGGGACCAAGTATCTTCGGCTAGTCGTTAGTGCACTTGTTGTACCTCTGCCTACCCCTTCGGGGATATGGGCGTGAAGATACTTTTTATTATATTTTCTCAAAATAGTATCCATTCACATCAATTTATATATCACTGCATCCAATGGAACCACTGAGAAATGCACTTTGTCCATTCGTCCTAAGGGCTCTTTTGGACGGTCCTTTAAAACCACGAACATGTGGTCTGTGTTCAAAACGCAGCCACTGCTACCTCGACGTCCATAGAACATTTTCTTCGAAGTTTTTCTTATATTTTCGGGAGTAAATAAAAATCGCAAGGTGTGAGTTCGGGGCTATTCGGTGAGTGACCCAGTAATTCTACATCTGTTTTTTTTTATCATAAGATAGCAAACAAACAGATGGGTCTCCTGATGGAAAGAGTCAACCATCGCCTATAGACACCAAAGATGTTAATGGTGCGTTGCTATCTTGTGGCGAGGTCTAATGCTACATGCATAAGTTTACCGGCTACCTTACCCTCCAAACTGGAACACGACAGCGACAAGCACTGACGCTATTGCGGCAGGAATAGATAAGGCGGTGGTACCAGACCCGGGCTAGACAATGCAAAACTCTACCACCTAGTAGCCACGATGGTAGTGACTCGATAGCCAATCAGTCGCCTTTTACGACCTGCCTGGCAAAACGGCAGTTGGTTTATTCTGCAAAGGAGTCCGGAATCAACACGGGGAGAAATTTCGGTCAAGTTACATTGACCGCAAATTACATTGAGTCCGCTCGTGACCACGTTATATATAAGTATAACCCGTATATATATACCATATATATTTAAAAAAATGATACTACAACGCGTTAGTTTAAAAGTTGAAATAGACGATTGTTTGCTCGGCAGTGTGGGACGAGGGTGTTGTCATGGTGAAGGAGGATTCTACTGTGAGGTCGTTTTTCCCGAACTTTTTTCATGACAAGTGTCAAACAATAGTTAGTTTATCACTCAGCAGTTTTTTTTATATCATAAGATAGCAAACAAGCAGATGGGTCTTCTGATGGGAAGAGTCAACCAACTCAGCAGTAACTGTTTTTGATTGTCTAAAAACAAACATAATGTGCTGTCCTTCCGAAGAACGAGGCCACCATCTTTCTTCCTACACTTCGACATCTATTCACTTTCCTTGGAAGGAAACACCTACTGAGTTGACTGTCTTTTGATTTTTGGATCATAACAGTAAATCCAGCATCACTCGTAAGTATATCAAACACAGCATTTGAGTTACCTCCGTTAAATCTTTGAAGCATTTCACGGCACCAATCAACACGACAGAGTTTTTGGGCTTCGGTTAAATTATGAGGTGTCCACCGGGCACAAAGCTTTCTGACCGCGAAATGTTCATGGTGGATTTTGTGCACTTGATTCATACCGATGCCGAGGCTCGTTCGAATCTACTTATAGGTCATTCTTGTGTCGGACTCTATCATACACCACACAACACTGATGTTATCTTCAGTACTCGCTGTAAAATTCCGTGCCTTACGCATATCATCGGTGAGATTAGTGCAACTACGTATAAACTCATTAAATCAGTTGTAAACAGTGGAACGAGATGAGGCTTCATCGCGAAAGGCCAATCATATCTATCGTAACTTTTCTTTGACCTAATTAATATCGATAAATCAGAAAAAATCATGGCACGAAATTTTCTCGTGTAAATTCATGCTGGATGACGTGACACAGGTAATTTTTAATTTGCCGCCAAATTTTAAAATAAATGACAAATGAATGAAATGTATACTCAATAATATTCGGAGAGTTCCGTTTTCAAAATATAAACTTATTTTTTATTATATTGTTTACAAGTGGCCAGTTCTAACAAATTTTAATTTGACCATCGTAGGTAAGGCGGTGCAGTGTTACGAAACCCGAGCGAGACAATGCAGAACTCTACCACTTTTAACAGATATAATGTCGCCGATAAAAGTGTCTGTAAAGGCTAAATTGAATAAAAATGTTTTGATTTCATTTTATATATTAAAATCGTATTTATAAATAAATTGTATGAACAGGTGAAGTCGTTCGTGAATTTATATTCTTCAAACAGGATTCCAACGTCCTTGCGCTGACTTGCAAGACGTATTATGATTTATTAACCGTATAAAACAAGTGTAAAACTTGTTGCTTAATAAAAAAAACTATTAAAGTATTTTATGGTTTAGCGTATACATAAAACTAGGATGCTAGATATATCACTATTTTGTTGATAATAAACATATGGTTATATATAAAGTGTAAAAATATAATCACGCCAGATCATTTTCATGGTAGTTAGAATGATGAATCATTAATAGACGCTCTGGTATACCATTTCTTTTAGCAAGATGAGCTAAGTTAAAGCTGATCATCACTCAGTACTATGCTTTTTTATACATCATTAGATAGTAAATAAACAGATGACTCTCCTGATAGAAAGAGAAACCATCGCCTATTGACACCAAAGATGCTAATGGTGTGGTAGTTGCTCTACCGGCTACCCTACCCTCCAAATCGAAACACAATTACAACGTCTTTGACGCTATTACGGCAGGAATAGGTAAGGCAGTGTTTTTTTTTTTATATCACAAAATAGTAAACAAGCAGATGGGTCTCCTGATGGAAAGATTCAACCATTGCCTGTAGGCTCAGAGACCCATCTGCTTGTTTGCTATCTTATGATATAAAAAAGACGACCTGAATGGACTGGTATATGTATACCTTCCATATTAATATTATAAATGCGAAAGTAACTGTCTTCTTCACGCCTAAACCACTGTACTGATTTCGATGAAATTTGGTACAAAGATAGTTTGAAACCCGAGAAAGGACATAGGATAGTTTTTATCCCAGAAATCTCACGGGAACTGGAACTATACGGGTAAACCCTCGGGACTTTTATATCAGAAACATTTTCAAGCGGACGTAGTCGCGGTTACAGCTGATAAAGAAATGTTAATAAATTATAACTTTTTTGCCGAAATTCCGGCAAAATATTTAACAAACACACACACAGGTACAGGTTGAAGAAACCCGCTGTATAATTATCAAACCTTTTAGAGAAAACCGCAATAGCTTAAAATTCTTGATTATGGATGTGACATTACCACATGAACTCTTTGACATTACTGTCTCGTCCCAAGGGTAGCATTGCACCAGTAACATCTTTGGTGTTTATAGGCGATGGTTATTTCTTTATAATGTTTATATTAGAAGAGGCATATGCTTGTTTGCTATTTTATGACATAAGCTCTGGCTATAAGGTAGTAGAGCTCTGCGTTGTCTCACCGGGGTCTGGTACCACCGCCTTACCTCTTCCTGCCGCAATAGCATCAGTGCTTGTCACTGCCGTCCGGTTTGGAATGTAAGGTAGCCGGCAAACTTATACATACATGTGGCATAGACCTCACCAATGTAAAAATGAAATGTTTACTAAATTTTTCGGTATACTTCCCACTATACGCTCTATATTATTAGATTTTATTACATTTCTACTAAAAATATTTTAAGCAAAACTACCGTTATTTGTTTAATGAGCTTTTATTTATAAATAATCAGATTTATATACAATAATGACCTCGATCTGATGTTATACCTAACCGTTTCCTTAGTACTCGTCTCAACGAGGCCAGACAACCCGCCTCTCTATTCATTCAATATGGGCTCCGCAGTGCGTAATACAAGATGAATGCTGTAGGGAAAATAGACGGGTATTTACGTGGGATTTATTTAACTTACAGTATTGCAACTTTTTCTCAGAAAACATCAATATTTATTATATAAAATGTAAAGGTTTCTTAGTTTGATGATTAGAAAGTACAAGTTAAAAAAATATGTGAAAACTGCAATATCTACTAAGTATACTGCAAACTGCAATACGTCAAGCAAAAACTTTGTAGTCTTTTTACGACAATTACGCGAACAGAGACGTATAAAATTTGACCCAGTTAAAATTTAAATCGTGGAAACCTTATTTCATTGTGCAGAAACCTTAATTTTTTTATATAAAATGTAAATAAGTAATTTTTTTATATAAACTTTTATAATGTAGCGGGCAGCATGCGGCAGCTAGATATTTATTGAGGCGAGGCATAGAGACAAACGGGAAAAAACTGATTTGCTAAATCACGTTTTTTGTATTGATTGTTAAATGACAGTTTTACCAAAATTAACCTATACACCTAAAGATATTATCTAAAGAATGTGCTAACTCATTACATGATAGAATGTACTTTACTCGATCATATAAAATTCCGAAAACAGGCTAAAAAAATCTCTTAAACAAGTAATTTGTTAATAATATTTCTAATCTTCCACAAGATTTTTATATGGTGATATTTAGTTTTAAATACAAAAAAGAATGTGCTAAATTTTAGTTTTTAACTGAAGTCCTATATTTATTTATCCGAAAATTAACACGTTTCCCAGCGGTTTCAGAACATGCCGCGCCGCCCGATTCCTATAGAACTAACGCGCGTCAAAATACCTCGCCTTAATTTTGACTTGGAAATCGTAAACATGGAATGTCTACTGACATACCATCTATCTAACCCGTAATGGGACCCTATATCTTTTCACTACAACCAAAATATTAAGCCCTAAACTAAATCTCACACACCCCAATACAGATTATTAATTGTTCCATAAACAAGATAGATTAATTCGATTGAGGCGCCACTTAGCCGGCTCGTTACAAAACAGATCAGCTTTCCCGATGGCTATCAAGCCGCGGTCTAGCCCACTTGAATTGGAAATTATGACAAGAATTATTACATGAATTATTAATTATTCGTCTTTCGCTTGCTATGACTGTCGAGTGGTTAGCGATACCATTTCGCAATCAATGGGAGTGGGATTCGATTCCCGACATAGTTAATTAATTATTAGACATAGATGTTTCTAGTAATCTATACATATAATAAAATCGTTGGGAAGTCAAAACGGTACATTGAATATTTTTTTAAAGAATACTTGAGGCGTGATCTACAATCGATATCGAAGCCAAAAATATAGTTTTTAGAATTTTTGTGTATTTGTGTGTTTGTCTGTTTGTCTGTATGTATGTCCGGGATAAACTCAAAAAGTACTGCATGGATTTACTTCAAATTTTGCATGAATGCAGATATTATCACGTTAATACATACGGGGGAGGAGGTGTGCGGAGTAAACGAAGTCCGCGTGGACGAAGTCGCAGGCAACAGCTAGTAATAAATAAAAATATATAAATATTCTCGGGACAAATTACACTTATTGATCTAACCCCAAAGTAAGCAAATTATTTGCTTGTGTTATGGATGTTAGTCAACGATACTAAAACATAGAAATACATATATAAATATTGGAATATATTTAATAAATACACAAATCTGGAAATAAAAAACATTTATGCTCATCACACAAGTGCTTATCCCCGTCGGGGATCGAGCCCCAGCCCCGTCGATTGCGTAGTCAGGGTCGCTTACTATAGAAATGTACGAATAAACAGTAGGAAATAAAGTTTCTTAAACTTCATTGAATATAATATGATCGTTTCTAATATTTGCACACCATATCATTTATTTAATCGATAAGTTCTATAACCACTGTATACATTACCCTGCTATAACTCTGTATTTCTATGGATGTAGATGCAAGCTATAATGACACCTAAGAAATTGCTTTGAAAGACTTAGGTATTTAGTTTAATCCGTGGTATTTATTGACACGCGAATACATTGCCATCAGTTAGGTGACCGCCTTATCCTCCAAAGCGGAACATGACAGTGTCAGTAATCATGTCAGTGACAAGCACTGACATAATTACTGCAGTAAAAGGTTAAACGATGACACCAAAATCGGTCGAGATGTTGCAGAACTATACCCCCTTTTTCATTATTAAACTAGCGACCTGCCCGCGGTTTCACCCGCGTAGCTTTTGTTCCCGCGTGAATATCGAAAAGTTTGCATACTAAAACCTTCCTTCAAGAAATAATCTATCTATTAAAAAAACCGCATCAAAAACCGCTGCGTAGTTTTTAAGCATTCATAGGGACAGACAAAGAAAGCGACTTTGTTTTATACTATGTAGTGATAGCAAAGCAGCAGATGACACACCTGATTGAAAGCGAAACCATCACTATATAGACATCAAAGATGTTATCGGTGCGTTGCTATCCGTGTGGCAGGATTTCAATGCCACGTCCATAATTCTACCAGCTTATTTTTTACCCCCCCCCCCCCCCCCCAACCCCAACCCCAAACTAAAACACGACAATAACAAGCACTGACGCTATTGCGAGACGTTGCGGAACCCTATAATAAATAATAAATATTCACGGAATAAATTACACTGACTGATCTAACCCCAAAGTAAGCAAATTATTTGCTTGAGTTATGGGTGTTAGTCAGTGATACCTATACATAGAAATACTTATATAAATACTAGAATATATTTAATAAACTCCCAAACCCGGAAATACAAATATATATGCTCATCACATAAATGCCTTGTCCCCGTCGAGGAACGACCCCGAGTCCCGTCGATTACGTAGTCAGGGTCGCTAACCATACGATCAATGGGACGGTATCCCTATCACCCAATAGTCACGATGGTACTGGCACGTGTAACCAATCAGTCGTCTTTTACAACCTGCAAAACAGCAGTTCTATTTTTCAAAGGAAGCCAGACAAACACGGGGAAAAGCCTAGTCAGTAGTCCCGCTATTTGTGACACGTATTAAAGTTGTGTAAATTTTTACAAGATGCCTACCTATATTATAGCGTGCTATCTAACTTAACCTGCTATGTGAACTACAAAATCTATATTATAAATGCGAAAAAAATTATAAACGCGAAAGTTTGGATGTTTGGATGGATGTTTGGATAGATGTTTGAATGGATGTTTGTTACTCAATCACGCAAAAACTACTGAACGGATTTGAATGAAATTTGGCACACAGGTAGCTGATGACCTGGAATAGTACATAGGTTACTTTTTATCCCGGAAAAATGAGGTGATCCCGCGGGATACGCCAAAAACTGTGTATAATGCAGCCGGTTGCGCGCTGCAGCTAGTGATAAATATATTTCACAACGTTCACATAATTATCCGTTATTTTAAATACCAAAGGTATAAACTTTTACCTTTAAAGATACCTGTTTTTTATCAATGTCAATTAAAAGTGCCCGCCGCTGGTTACCCCACATTTGAGCACTTTCTCTCTCATGGCATTTACATGAACCTAATTTTTTATATCTGAGCCCTGATCTTTTGGTTAACCTTGCAATAAGGCTAAGGTCTTATTTTTTTTATTTCACAAGATATCAAACAAGCAGATGGGTCTCCTGATGGAAAGAGTCAACCATCGCCTATAGACACCAAAGGTGTTAATGGTGCGTTGCTATCTTGTGGCAAGGTCTAATGCCACTTGCAAAAGTTTACCTTACATTACCCTTCAAACCGGAACATGACAGTGACAGGCATTGACTCTATTGCGGCAGGCATATGTAAGGCGGTAGTACTAGACCCGGGCGAGACAATCCAGAACTCTACCACCTAGTAGCCACGATATTAGTGACTCGAATAGCCAATCGTCGCCTTTTACGACCTGCCTGGCAGAACAGCAGTTGGCCTATTCCTTAAAGGAGCCTGGGACCAACACAGGGAAAAATTTAAGCTTGGTCCTAATCAAATAAAATCTTATTTAAGCTTGGTTCTAATCAAGCAAAGTCTTATTTAAGTTTGTCTCTAATCAAATAAGGTCTTATTTAGGCTTGGCTCTAATCATATAACTATTTTAATATTAGACCTGTTTGATTCGGCTGTTTTTTAATAAATGTAGTATCTTAACGTCCGTGTCCTCTAAGAGGCAGGCAGAGGTATAACACGTGCATCTACGATTAGCCAAAAATACTTAAGTCCCACAATATGATAGGTGGCTAATGGGATACTTTTCTAATCCCCGGCATCGTTGTTTTTACCAGAAGACTGAAAAAACAATTTCTGATATGCCCGACCCAGAAATTGAACCTCATGTGGTCAACGCCGATACCAGACTACTAGACCACAGAAGCTATGATAAATATCACTGATCTTAACGCCCGTGTCCCCTAAGAGGCAGGCAGAGGTACGACACATGCATCTACGATTAGCCAAAAATACTTAAGTCCCACAATATGATACGTAGCCAATTGGACTTTTTTTCAATCCCCGGCATCGTTGTTTTTATCAGAAGACTGAAAAAATACAATTACTGATATGCCCGACCCAGGAATTGAACCTCATGTGGTCAACACCGATACTGGACAACTAGACCAGAGGCTATGATAAATATCACTGACTGAATTACACGAATTGATCTAAACCCAAAGTAAGCAAATTATTTGCTTGTGTTATGGGTGTTAGTCAACGATACTAATCATCATCAGCTCCAAAACCTATCCGGCTATAGCGACTGTTTGCACTTTGTCTAGTTGAGTTCATCATGTTGTTAATAGTGCTTTGATTTCTGTGTGGTGGGATGGAAAATATAGATGCATAACTATCGGCTACTTTAATAGACTAATAGTAGTCAATCTACATACATGTGATATTCGAGCAACGCACACATAGACACCTTTCACGGACGCGATATCTCGGAATGGTTCGGGACAGTTTGTACCGCACCAGTCGGAGATATCACGTCCGTGAGAGGTATCTATGTGTGCTATGCTCGAATAATACTTGTATGTAACATTGACTTCTGGTAGTCTCTAAGTATTCTGTGCTTTTACGACCTGACTGCCAGCTAACAGTTGATCTATTCTTCTAAAGAGCTCGGACCAACGCGGGGGAAAATGTAAAATTGCAAAATTATGATGTCACACTAGGTAGGAAGGCGGGTCTCATAAATTTGACGATCTGTGACAAGGACCGGGAAAAGGTCAAAAAATCATGAAATTCGTGTGACGTAATTTATGGATGGCTCCTTACTTGCGCTGATTTAAATTTGAAAATGAACCGGTTATAACCTCTAATAATAAAACCGGTCAAGTGCGAATAGGACACGCGCACCGAGGTTTCCGTACAAACTTTGATTTTTATTACAGCTTAAAGGTATTATAGACCTGAGTATTTGATATGAATTTCAATTTAATCTATGCGTTCATGAGGAAAGTGGTAGTAACTTTAAAATTATTAAAAATATTTTTATTATATGATATAACTAAATGTTTACGGTTTCCGCAATTTTTTCTTTATCTGTGCTATTATTTATTTTTATTATTTAATATTTTATTGCACACAAGAGATTCACAGAGAAAAAATATAATTAAAAACGTACAAAAGGTAGACTTATCTATGAGATGTTGCTTCGTACCAAATTTCAAAATTCTGAGTTCACGGGAAATGTCCAGTAGGTTTTGATTCCCTTGTGTGTTTCGAAAATTTGCGGAAATTTGCGGTCTGTATCTTTTGTTTGCGTTGGTTTAGAAGTTTGATTTTTTCACAGCTCCCAGGGATAGTAGACTTGAGTAGTTGATATAAATATTTTCTTAATACCTCCACGCGTTCCGGATAAAAAGCGTCTTGACAGATGGACGGACGGACAACAAAGTGATCCTATAACTGTTCCGTTTTTTTCTTCGGAAGTATGGATCTCTAAAAATTAATGGCTTTTCGTTTCCTAGACAACATTCGAAGCATTACGAAAATATGAAGTGTATTGCAATTAGATAGCTAACGTTGCTCGAAGCACTTGTAAAACGCGAAAAAATACGACAATAAAATATGGCGAACAAAAAACCGTCATGGTTTACGGATTCGGGTTTTACAGACACCGATTTATTGGATGTGTTCTGTTATCTAACTGTGAACTGTAGGTAAAAGCCTAATAGCCTACTTTTACAAGGTTTAACCTCCTCGTAGTCTGGATAGTAATCAGCTTAGATCATGAGGTCCCGGGTTTAATATCCGGGTCGAACAAAAGTTTTAAGAGCGCGTATTCGATTTGCAACGAAAACTTAATGTTTTAAAGTTTTTTCAATAGAAATATCGTAAAAATGTGAGGAGATAATTCAAAGAATATTACAGTTTTTGCAAGATTAAGTCTTGATTTAGTGCAGCACAGAGAAAGAATATAATTTTTGATAACGGTTTTTTAAAACGAAGACAATCCCTGCATAACATTTTACGAAAATAGGCGTCAGAGTTATCTTTCAAGACGAATACAACCATTGCAATGTACCAAAATGTTTTATTTTAAGCTTTTTTCCAACAGGATATATGGTTGTAAAGTTCCCTATAGAGCCAAAATGACGAAAATATTGTTGTTAGATATTAAAAAATAATATTAAAAAATTACAAAATCAGATCACTTTAACATTTTTTTTTCACCAGTAAGTATTTTAATAGAAACCTAAAATATTAATTACATGTGAAATAAGGTAATGTTTAATATACTGATTTTTTTTCAGTCCGTTATATGAATTCATTTATTTAGAATTATTTTAAAAACACTATAAATCCTCGCGCGCAATATTTTGCCGAACAAATTCTGAACCTGTGCTAAATCGAATTATCAAGACTTAATCGTGCAAAAACTGTAATATCCTTCGAATTATCTGCTCACATTATTACGATATTGCTCTGGAAAGAACTTGAAAACATGAAGTTTTCATTACGAATCGAATACGCGCCCTTAAAGTTAAAAGTTTTTGAGGATCTGTTAAGGGTTTTTTCGAAAACTCAAAATCTCTCAGTAGCAGCACGGAGTCTAGGGATGGTGTGTTATAACTTCCGTGCCTCGGATAAGCACGTGAAGCGGTCATACAGTTATGGCTAGAGATAGCCGATAATCGTTACCAGTTTATATATTTAGTGTATTTTTTACGATTTTTATTTAAAAATATTAAATTTATGCAGTTCTCCGCAACGTAAACTTAAATATACAAGATTACTTTTAAAGGTCCAGTTATATTTTAAAATAAGAAACTAAATATTGAGTTGAAAGTGCATTTTAAATATTGTAAAATTATTGCAAGACAATATGAAAATATTCGTTTAAAAATATCCCATTAAATACATGAGTTGGATGCTAAGACTGAGTGTCTTAAGAGTAATGAAGACTAAGTGTCTTGTGAATGAACTTTGTAATACTGAAAATGTGTCATTTTACATTTTACTTTACCTTTAAAAGTAACCCTATATTGATGTTGAGTGAAAATGAAGAAATGAATGTTCATTCATTTCATTCACGTTCATTTCATTCATTGCAAAAAACTTTTCTGTTTTATTTTAGCACTCAATTGCATAAGTGTGGCCCACAGCCCGTAAGTTTAAATAAGTACAAAAAAATCACAAGTAAGTTTACCTCAACACTTGTTTTCTTTATCATACGCAATAGGTTAACAAAATTAAGTTAAGTTATATTTTTCCTCAAGCTTGCATTTATCGAAGCAATATCCGTAATGTATCGTTTTTATCTTGTCTCAAAAGTAATAAGGAAAGTTTATTTTTTCTTGAAATGAAGAGATTTTAATAAATATACTTGACACACCCATCTCTGATAACAGCCGACTGTTACACCGTCGCGTATTGTTATGTGACCTTCTTTTAATTTACTGATTAAATTATCATGTTGATCGGTGACTCAGAAAACTCGTCTTTATTTACATATATTAGCTAGTCAACTTCGCTCGCGAATAGAATAACCTGTTGTCAATATAATTTTTCATATAAGTTTTATTTCCCTTAAGGGTTGATTTCTTAAGCCTATCGTTAGCGCTAAATATCGTTAAAATCGATCCAACGGTTCAGCTGTACAAGCGTAACAGACAGACAGACCGATAGACTTTTGCATTTATAATATTAGTATAGATAGTACAGTATATATAGCAAACAATTTTATTTAAAACTAGCTGAGCCCGCCTCTGTGGTCTAGTGATCCGGTATCGGTGTTGACCGCATGAGTTCCTGGATTTGATTACTGGGTCGGGCAATCCCAAAATATGCTTTTTAATTTTTTTGAAAAACAACGTTGCCCGTGATTAAAAAGTGCCCAATTGGCGATAGGCTTGCCATCTATCACATTGTGGGACCAAGTATCTTCGGTTAATCGTGGATGCACATGTTGTACCTCTGCCTGCCTCTTCGGGGATACGTGCGTGAAGATATTTTAGCTGTGCCCGCGACTTAACCCGTGTGGAAAATATCTTAAATAAACGTAGCCTGATTTACTTATTACATCAGCTATCACTGGCAGATAGCTGTAAGTCTCATCAAAATCGGTCCAGAGATTAACCGGAACAAACAGCGAGACAGAAACTGTAAAAATGTTATTTTGGTACATATACCCTGTATACATCTATATGCATTTGGTGAAAAGAGTTTTTTTTTAATATTATAAACAGACACTCTAAATTCTAATTTTATTTATTTGTATGTATAGAAGAAAACATTTAAAAAATAGATGAAGTTTGATTATATACTGATTATAATTAGGAGATACTTTAGTTATTTTTGCGGTGAAATTATTAAAAAACAGAACATGTACACTTCGAAACAGTACACAAATAGTACTATTAATGATACATTCCGGTGTAAAAGCTTCCCTGTGGACTATAAGTGTGAATGTGTCTGTATTCGCTCATGAGATGCGAAAATTAATAAATAATAATGTTGCCGCCCCTTTGACCGGTACGAATGTACATCCTATAGCCAACAAAATTGTTTGATTAAATTTTAACACTTAAACACATCTAAGAAGCAATTATATGGGTTTATTATTTGAAAGAAATATTCAATTAAAGCTGGAAAGAAGTGGTCAATATTATTGAAAATATTTAAAAAACTGGCCAAGTGCGAGTCGGACACGCGGTCGAAGGGTTCCGCACCATCCCTATTCAAGTTTCTACCTGTTTATTAAGATCGAATAAAAATTTGCTTAAAAATTACGTTTGCTGTATGGAAGTCCGCCGCAATTTAATTTAAGCACCTACTTATTTTCCGTACTTATTTGGTATCAAAATCGTGTACTAAACACCTTCCTTTTCCTTTAACATCTTTTAACAGTCAACCTGGAGATATAAAAATGCAAGTTATAGTTAAGGAAGACCAAGATCTATCTATCTATCTAGAATTATCTTCACGCCCGTATCCCCGAAGAAGTAGGCAGAAGTACAACCAGTGCACCCACGATTAGCCGAAGATACCAACGAGTAGTCCCACAATGTGATAGGTGGCAAGCCGTCTCGCCAACCAGGCAGTTTTCCAATCCCGAGCAAATTTGTTTTTATCAGAAAACTGAAAAAAATACATTCTTGAAAAACTTTAAAAACAACAAAAGAAAATGTTGAGACACGCGAGACTCGAACCTGCGACCATCTCCCTCAAGCCGGCACGCTCTGCCACTGAGCTAGTGAATTTCGCTACGTCGAGCCCGTCGAGGGCTCGACGTAGCGAAATTCTTCTCTGTTATTCGTCGAGCCCGTCGACACTAGCTCAATGGCAGAGCGTCCAGACTTGAGGAAGATGGTCGCGGGTTCAAGTCTCGCGTGTCGGCTTTTTTCTTTGTTGTTTTTAAAGTTTTTCAAGTTTCCCAAGCTCGGGGTGAGTGCTACAAAAACACAAATAAATAGAAACACATTCTTAAATTGTCCGACAGATATGACATTGTTATCGCATATTTTGCGATTTTTTCCGATTTCAAAGGGGATTTAAAACATATAGGTTGCTTCCCATTGACTTAAAAATATGAAATTTAGCTATAAAATGTCTTCCAGCACAGGTAAAGGAAAAAATCCGAAAACCGAATTATAGTTAGATCACAAAAAATATGAACGTCAATTTCGCATATTTTGCGATTTCACTTCTTAGTTCTTGGTTACCAATAAGTTTATATTCAAACCTTGGTACTCCAGTCCAACTTGTACTTAACCAGTTCTTAGACTAAAGTCAAACCCCATAAACATATATTGAAGCCGGAATTGGACGATTATTTTGTTAATAATATAATTTTTAGTTTAATAATCAAACTCTACAAATTTTGTGACGTAAATTGTAATGTTACACAACTGATAACGTATGACCAAGTTCAAAAACCTCATAAAATCTTTTAAACAATGTAATAATGCGTTAAGTTTTCTCGGCCATTTGTTATATTAGTTGTTATTAAGTTGTTAATTCGTACTAAACACTATAATTATATTTAATCGCATCTAATATCAATTGATTCACCCATTATTCAGAGTTGAACTTTGTGGAATTAATGGGCATTTTTTATATAATTATTAATTTGATTCAAAACCAACTGCTCTAAAATGTATTCTTCTGAATTTTAAAGTACAGAACGTATCTCAAAAGGATAAAACCGTACTCGATTGCTTAAGTAAGATTTAGGATTATGATCTGAACAGGAATTAGCTTAAGTACCATCTCTAAAAATATGTTTTAGGGTTGGTATTTACAGTAGGCATTACTTTCTATTAAGCCTGGATTGAGTATCAACTGTATTTAGAACGTCCTTCCATTTCAAAGTCAACTGAAAATTATAACATTTATCAATCTACTAATATTAAAAAGAGGTAAAGTAGGTATGTTAGTTTGTTTGTAGAAAGTTATCTCTGTACCTATTGAACTGATTAAAAAAATATTTCATGAGTAAAAAGTTACGTTCCTGAGTAATATTGGTTACATTTTATCCCAATTTTCCCGTGGGATCAGAACCTACGTTTATACAACGGGAAATAGCTAGTCTGTAACATATTTATAAACTTTGTAAAAATATTATACAACAAATTTAATATAATAAAAAATTATTTTTATACTAGTAAGGAAATGATTCAAGACCCAAGGATCAATTCCTATCCTGATAATAAAATACCATCACGCCCACTTTCTTAAAGTGGCAGGCATAGGTGCAACTTGTGTAATCAGCGCTTAGCCAACGTTACAAATTCGTGTAACAAGTGGCCCACTTGTCAAGAAATTGGGCACATACCCAGTTTCAGGCAAAATACGTTCTTCAGAAAAATTATAAACCTAAAACAAATTGTCCCACTTTGTGTCTAGAATCTAGAACTTATTCTAATACGATTGAGACGACTTTTATAATACCAGGCAATAATAAAAACATAAGACATTTCTTGTAATTCAAATAAAATATTCTATTTTCAAATTTTTATACAATGTGTCAAACAGAGTACCACACAACGTGCTAAAGAATTAACGACATAGTGTTGCAAATGGAAAACGCGAGCTAAGTAAACGTTGATTACCTTGAAGCTGTGCCGCGGATGTTTTATCTCTTTCCAACACAAACGAGCCCGATATCTCCATCTTTTATTAACTGTTACGCAAAACAAGGCGTATTTTAAAGAATGCTGGAACGCGCAGATTGACGGTCGCTGTTTTCTAACAGGATAGTTTTTTTAAAGAAAAAACGAGTATACTGTACGTAAGAATTTTTAAACTCATACTTTTATTTCAATGATAAACTATTTTCACGCCAAATTCTATTCATGTTGGCGGAGTAAATCAATCAAACACTCATAATAACTTATAGGTTTACAGGATGAAGACTAGCACTAGACTTATTGAATAATAGACCGTTTTTTAATAATGATGGTTTTTGCCAATCTGCCAGGCGATTCGTAACGATAAGCTAAACGTGTAAGCGCCATTATGAGTACCCGTACTCACTAAGTGGTAGAGTTCCGCAAAGTTTTGATGGTTTTGGTAATGGTACAGCGTCAATTCTTACCACTGTCGTTTTCTGCTTTGGGGGTTCAGGTAGCCGCTTTTAAAAATGTTGATATACTATCCCGAAACATGATTAACAACGCACCTTTAACGTGTTGGTTTCTAGGAGCAATGTTTGCTTGTTCCAATCGAGAGAGCTATCAACTTTTTTTAATCAAGATTTTTTTTGACACAAGTATCTAATAGGGTAGAAGTATTGGTTGTGGCCACTATACAATTTGTGGCCAAATAATATCATTATAAATTTGAGTTATTTATGTACTTACGTACAAAAGTGTGAAATTTAAATAAAAATATTATTTAGCATTTTTTTTGTGTGTATTGATTTGAATTCCAAGTGAAAAGTACTAAGATGGCCAAAACTTCTACAATATATGCAATAGTACGATTAGTAAAGATGTGAAAGCATATATTATGTATTTTTTTTATAAAAGTAATTTACATATTTACGAATTAACTCATGAAAATTTACATATAGGTACGTTATCTAGGGTAAGCTAAACTTTATTATTATTGAGATTTTTCATTCATAATAAGATATACAAAAATAACTTTTTACTCGAGCAAAATTGCGGGAAAAAGTTTATATAATTGTAAGATGTCACAGTTTGCATATTATTTTGTTGCATTCTCATTTTTATGTAAAATAAGGGAAAAAACGTGAAATTACTGAACCGAATACAATACAACTAATAATTTATATGATAAAGTAAAACGTAAAATGTAGTTTGAATAAGAAAACTGGTATAAAGTTGTTTAATTACAGGAAATATGCACACACCTGCAACTACGCATACATACAAACCAGATCCTAGTGTGATAAGTCACTGTTGAGATGTACCGTTAGAAAAAACAGTTATAACATATTTAGCTATAAATAACGTTACAAACATTAATTTAAGTAAAATAAAGAAATTCGTCGTTTTTTTGTATGAATAATTTAGCCGTATAATTATTCACATGTTTTTGTTTATGAATTTAAAAAGATATTAGTTATTTGCATGTTATCCTACATATATTACTAGGTGGTAAAGTTCTGCATCGGCTCGACCGGGTCTGGTACCACCGCCTTACCTACTCCTGCCACAATAGCGTCAGTGTTTGTCACTGTCGTGTTCTGGTTTGGAGGGTAAGGTAGCCGGTAAACTTATGCATGTGGCATTAGACCTCGCCACAACATAGCAACGCAGCATTAACACCTTTGGTGTCTATAGGCGATGGTTGACTCTTTCCACCAGGAGACCCATCTGCTTGTTTGTTATATTATAATATATAAAAAATCATATTTAAGATATAATCAGTTTTCTGACAAACGCAAAGATGCCAGGGATTGCAAAGTGCCCGGTTAGCGATAGGCTTGCCACCTATCACATTTGTGAGACCAAGTATCTTCGGCTAATCGTGGGTGCATTTGTTGTACCTCTGCTTACCTCTTCGGGATACGGGCGTAAAGATACTATTATAAGATAAAATTGATTAAATTCGCTGTGTTCCGCGGAAAATAGCAAATTTATAATAATTTTTCCGTGGATAATATTGACACATATATTGCAACGATTTACCAAACTTATGACTACACTTGTTGGAACAATATGCAGTGACCATACTTTTTGGATATTATTACAGTAATTTCTTTGAAGTTTTATTGTGGATAAGCAACAGGTAATCCATTTTTTGACTATTAACTATTATGTTCTTTTACCAGTCAAATTTTTCAAAATAATCAAATATATGTGTTTTCTGATCTCACGCCATTTTAAAACTTTTGACGTGATAACGTTATATAAGTCGATAAACGCCGGTTGCACGTACAAAAATCATGACCCATTTTCACGTTGCGCCTGAGCCGAGCGTGCAAGCAAGAGCACGGAACAAGCGACAGAGAGGTACGATCTTGTTTTCCTATCACGTTATCACAATTATCGTCCATAAACCGACTTTATATACAACCAATTTTTTAACAAAGAAAAATTCCCCACCCTTGTCCTAAAGTCAGACGACAGAATGCATCACAAAGCAAAGAAGAATTTCTCCATATTGAACTACAGACACGTAGCTCAGTAGTCAGAGCTTTGCCTGGGCAAGATCATTGGTTCAAAATCAGTCGCGTCGAAATGTTTTTTGTTCAAAAAAAGCAGTTTTTAAAGACACGATTACTGCAGCTAATTTTTGGCACAAGTATAAAGCAACTAATGACCGATAACGCTCCGTCCGCGTCGGTCGAATGGTTAGCGAATCTAATCACGAATCGAAGCGGTTCGGGTTCAATTCCCGACAGGAACAAACATTTGTGTGATGAGTATAGATGTTTGTACTTCTAAGTTTTGTGTTGTAGTATTTATACCTATATGTATTTCTATGTATAAGTATTGTTGACTAACACCCATAACACAAGCATATAATTTGCTTACTTTGGGGTTAAATTAAAAATAAAAATAAACTGCCATTTTTAAAAAAGTATCTTCACGCACTTATCTCCGAAGAGATAGGTAGAGGTACAACAAGTGTACGATTTGCCGAAGACGCTTAGTCCCATGATGTGATAGGTGGAAAACCTATCCCCAACCGGTACTTATCCAGTCCCGGCCAACGTTGTTTTTATCAGAAAACAGAAAAAACACAATTTTAAAATGTCCAACCCGGGAATTGAACCCGGGACCTTATGCGGTCAATACCAACAGTGGCCTACTAGACCACAGTGACGACAAATTTTGAAATAAACATAAACTGATGTTAACATTTTTTTGCCAGCGGTACATTGTTTTCTTCTAATGAAATGCATCTAGATTTAACTGGCATGTTACAATATGCGTCATTTATGATAAAGATATAAAATATTACTTGTCTATGCATAGATAAATCTTAGATACATCACTACGAAAAAAACATTAGATGAAGAAAACTACTAGATATGAAAACGTGTAATTTCGTCACGAGTAATGGCGGACTTAGTACAGCTGGCTACGTAACAATTGACAAAATATCAGGACTATATATGTATATCTATATGTGTGTGTGTATATATAACTTCTTTTCTTTAGATTGTCACCTCTGTAGTCTATAGTCTATATTATAATGCTACAATTAGACATCATGCTTTAACTTTTTTTTTTCACGTTTAAATTAGTTTTTTTAAATAAAAATCGGTAAATATTTAAGTAAACATAATAATTTGACGTTTTATTATGACATTGACAGCGTTTAACAGTAAGGGTGAATCGGCCGCAAGCTGTTTAAGTGACGTTATTTTCTTAAACGATTTGAAATTAGAGCACTGACAAAATTTTTGTAAGTTTATCTTTTGTGAAAATTCGAACTTGTTTGGCAGAGATAAAGCCATTTTTATATATTCAGCGTTGGAATCCATGCAATTTTATAATTTTGATTGCTTGTGAAAATTAATGCCAAGTCCTTATCTTCTCTTGTCAAACGAGAAAACGCACTGATTTTTGATTACTACTTCTATATTTTTGATTACTACGTCTTATATTTTGAAGAATACAAAATCTGTCTTTTTTACCAGGCAGTTTGTAAAAGATTGGCTAAACTAGTCACTAAAATCATAATTACTAGATGGTAGAGTTCTGCAAAGTCTCACTCAGGTCTGGTGCAACCGCCTCACCTATTCCTGCGCAAGAGCGTCTGTGCTTTCCTGTTTAAGATGATGAGGTAGCTAAGCTAAAGCTCAACTTATGCATGTAACATTAACATCCTGCCACAGGAATAGCATCGTATTATTAACATCTTTGGTGCCTTTAGGTAATGGTTTCTCTTTCCGTCAGGAAAGCCATCTGTTTTTTTGCTATCGTATGATATAAAAAACATACTAAACCATTTCTTAATGATCTTTTTTTAAGTGACTTAGAAGTTACATCAAATCTATATATTAATACGTAAAGGAAAAACTTTGGACCCCTTTTTAAGACAAATGCGCTATTATTAGTGTACGAAATTTATCACAGTTAAAGTTTGATCTAATTAAGATGACTCTTAATTAGATCAATTTTAATATTAAATTACCTACTATCTAGATACACAATTTTATAAAAAATGTTAGAGCCGATTTAGAGAAAGAAGTAACATAAAAATATATAACACCTGCCCGTTTAAAATGTAGGATTTTGATAAAAATATATTTACAAAAATTAATCAACAAACTTTATGTATATTACGTTAAAGTTAAACTAGTTTAGGATAGTAATTGTTTTTAATTAGTGTAAAACTAACAGAAAGTGAATAGATTTACAACTTCTTAACCTAACTTTGTACGAAAGTTTCAAACTTTCAGAATTTAATTGCCTTTAATTATTATCTGCAGCGAAGAAAATCTATTTATGTTAGTCGTCCGAGTAATTACATTAAGGTATTAAACCGCCCCGTTGGTCAAATGCAATTCTTCTACACCAGTGCTTCCCAAATAGTAGTACGCATACCCCGGGAGTTACGTGCAGTTACTTAAAGGGTATATATTTTTCTTGTATGTATAAATAGACAACTAATTAATAGATGGTTCTCTTGATGTAAATAGACAACTATCGCTTATAGATGCCAAAGATGTTAAATGTGCATACTGCGTTGTAATCATGTATCGGATATGATGCCACATACATATGTTATTTTACTTTTACTATTATAATTGACCAACTGACCCTCTAGTCACAACAGTGATGGCTCTCCTAAGGGAATAAGACAACCATCGTAGATATTGTTAAATATATTAATGGTGCTTGCTACATTGTCATCAGTTTAGCGGGTGTTATGTTACATATATAAGTTTACCGCCTACCTTACCCATCAAATGGATCATGACAACGATAAACATTGTTGCTATTGTAGCAGAAATAATTTGTACATATCAAATAATAACCTGCATCTATTGAACTCGCGCGAATCATTACAAAAATGTAGAGTAGTAACGATGATTAAATATATGTTAATCAGTAACAAACATTGACATAAACAACATTCACAGAAATATATTTTGAGCCACATAAAATACTTACAACTATACTATGTCTAGACTTTATAATATGAAACTAATCAGGGCTGCTTAGTCGCTTATTGGCAGCTATATAGGCGAATGGAGTATGCGAGCTCAAGTTAGTTTTGGAAAGGGATCGCAAGAAAAACTGATTGGGAACCACTGGTCTACATTATTTACACTAATGTTATTGTTTGTTTGTTGGTAGTGGATAAACTAAAAAACTCATGACTGACTAAACGTTTTTTCATTTGCCCGAAATGAATATGTGCCCGATTTGAGACATAAATTGCTAAAATCATGGATGCACTAGATTCAATTCCGCTTATCTTTTTTGGAATATGCTCGTGATGGTATGTTTTAGTGGTATTTATTTTATCTTGTTTTAAAATATTCCAAGAAGTCAGTCAGTCGTAAGAAACAGGCGTGAAGATAATGTTACTGTTGCCACAATATAGGAACTGATGGATAGATAACGGCGAGCCAAGGACGCGAACTGTTGCCCATTGTATGGTAATCTCGTGATAGAGGCGACGGCGACCATGGATTATGCGCTTTTGAAAATAAACTCATTAAGAAAAACTTTAAAAACAACAAAGAAAAATATCGACACGCAGGGCTTGAACCTGCGACCGTCTCCCTAAAGCCGGGAGGCTCTACTACTCGACGTGGCGAAATTCTTCTTTGCTACATGATCGATTACGTCGATGGTACTATAACACAAAATAATTAGAAACTCACTAAGACTGCAACATATGACTTTTTTTATTCAGGCGTTACTTTGCGGAAATCCATTATTAAAACTAATACTACCTCACTCAACGCAAGTGTATTATTTACGCTCACGTTGAGTGAGGTAGTGTTCGCTTCTTCTGTAGAAGCTTCGGCTTCAAAGTAAAACGTGCGTTGAGTACATAAATTGTGTGCTTTTGTGCATGGTGCTTGCGTGGGACGTGGGGGTGAAAGTGTGGTGGATGTGGGTAGATAATTGTGCCCCTGGGGTCTTTTTTTGTGCGGAACAGCGGTGAGTTTTATCCATTTAATAAACTGACGCCTTCTTTTCGGTGCCATCGCGGAGGTCAATAGAACAGTTCGTGGATAATAGCAAATTTAATCAATTTTACCTTTTTTAACGGACTTGTCATTTTCTGAATTTCTAGAACATTCTATTGAGGTTTTTTGGTTGTTTTTCTAAAAATATAAGAAGCAACTCAGAATCTGAGGTTTGTGTATTACTTCTACCGTGCTTCAGGTGAGCACATAAAGCCGTTGGTCCTGGTTATAGAGATAATCGATGTCAATATCGTCGATAATCATTATCAAACCGGAATATATCAAAGAATATTATCAACACACAGTAATAGTAAATAAAAATTACATAAATAATTCTAATAATATTAATTTGTAACTTAAATATTATTTTATTTTAAATTAATATTAGCATTATTTTCAGTATTTATGGGCGATGATTATCTCCTTTCATCAAACGCACTATGTTGTTTGCTATCCTACGACATAAAAATTACTTTGTCATTAATGAAAAAAAAAATCATGGTCACAGTAATCGTTTCGCTGGATGATTTAGTAGGTAGGAAGCCACACAAAAAGCGGCTGCTTCAACGTGCCAAGGGAAAACGCAATCATGAACTCCTTAACATACATACAACTAACATTGCTTTGAGGAAATATATTAAGTATCTACACGCTAAGTATCTCGCGTAGTAGGTAGAGATTGCGATCCTAATATTAAAAAGTTCACTTCTTTGTTATTTACTTAACGAAATGAAGCCAAACCTGTTTCTCTAATTAAAAAAATGATGTGGTATCGCGGGACACCAGGTAGGAACGAACTTCCTTCGGCTAAACGGCACTACTCGCTTGTGTACGCGACTGTCGCGCCTGCGCACGTCTCATTTAACGCTTTTATTCCACGCATTTTTCTTACGGTTTTACTATCACATTTTTTTCAGTTCGGTCGCGCAGCAAAATCCCTATCCCCTCCAAGCCTGCCGCAAGGAACTTCGTTCCAAAAATTATCATGATGCTAAATTAAAAAATTAAGCAAATTAAATTTGTAAAGTGTCGCCCCTGTGGTATGGTGTCCAATTCGAAAATGTGTTTTCTCAATTTTCTGACAAAAACAACGTTGCCCGTAATTGGAATAGGCTGCCTACCTATCACATTGTGGGACTAAAGTATCTTCGGCTAATCGTGGGTGCACTTTTTGTACCTCTGACTACCTCTTCGGGGATACAGGCGTGCAGATTCTTACCTAAACAAATTTTATGCTGAATTAACTTTGATGCTAATTTATTTAATTTAAAAAACACATCTCTGATGATGTTATAATAATTAGTTTGGTTTTTTAATAATGCTATTGATGATGTTATAATTAGTTAAATCCATAATTTGCATATTTTCTACTTTAAAATTTAAAAATAATTCACTTCTATGTTATTTATAATACATCCAACAGCTTTCACTTCATTCTTCACATGTCATTATCAAGGATGCTAAATTGAAAAAAAAATTAAGTAAGTCATACATCCCAAATGAAGCTATAAATATTGAAGTCCACGATGATGCTATAAGAAGCAATGTTCCTGATGATGGTTTAAATAGCTAAAACCAGAATGATGCTATGATTAGAGTGTGCAATATAAATGATGATTTAGTAGGTAAGAAGCCACACAAGACACAAGAAACGGCTACTTCGAGGTATCAGGGGAAGACTCATGAGCGCCTTAACATACATACCTACAATTGAATGAATAAAAACTCTGTATTGTGCACAAACTTACAATTTAAAAATACATGTATAGTGTAATTAATTACTATAATCGTAGTACACAAAGGCGGTCTTATCGCCAAGAGAGCGATCTCTACAATTGACATTGTTTTGAGAAACTATATAAACTACCTTCACGCATATTAATTTCCGGGTCCTTTGAAGAATAGATCATGTACCGTTCTACCGGGCAGTTCGTAAAAGGCGACCGATTGGCTATGCGAGTCACTACCATCGTGACTACTAGGTAGAGTTCTACATTGTCTCGCCCGGGCTTAGTACTTACCTATTCCTAAATCCTACCACAATATCGTTAGTGCTTGTCACTATCATGTTCCGGTTTGGAGCGTAAAATAACTAGTAAACTTATGCATCTGGCATTAAGACCCCGCCATAAGAATAGCAAAGCACTGTTAATATTTTAGTGTCGATAGGCAATGGTGGTCTCTTTCTTTTATGCAGTTACTCGTTTATGTAGTTATATCAAACGCTAACGATGGAAAATATTAAAAATATTAACGTGAAACCGAAAGTTATACCAAGTTAAATAAAATACCACAAACCTTACGAATATTCAAATGTTGCGATGTTTTAGATACGCGCAGTTGTTTTGACGTACAGCCAGCGAAGCGGCAAATTTTTTACCGATGGCAACATTTCCTTGTCACGGTGATATGCCAGCTGATAGCTTTAACATCGCGAATGAAATGTTTTGGAGATAGTTTTCATAGATAAAAAATGTTTTATTTTTATTATTTATATCATACCAGTTGTAGTGTCCAGCCTGCTACATTATAAAAGTTTTTGGCGAATGGGATTACATAATTTTTCCGGGATAAAATGTAGCCTATGTGCTATTCCAGGTCATCATCTACCGGTGTGCCAAATTTCATTCAAATCCGATTAGTTGTTTTTGCGTGATTGAGTACACATCCATCCATTCGAACAACCAAACTTTCGCTTTTGTTATATTAATCTCTTATCTTCTAATAGCAAATATGCAGATCGCTGTTCTGATTGAAAGAAAAATACCATTGTCTATAGATAGGTACCAAAGATATCAGTGGTACGTTGCTATCCTTGTGGCAGGGACTTAATGCCATATGCATAAATTCTAACTTCCTTACCCTCCAAACCGGAATACATCAGTGACAAACATTGACGCTATTAACGAAATGATAAAGAAGATGATTATTAATTTAGCATTTTTTTTTTAAATTTTAGCATGGAGCTTTAAGCAGTTGCTATTAAAATGTAAAAGGAGGAAACATTTTCAATATACAAGGATTTGAAATACGCGGGAAACACAAAATCAAAATGACGTCCACGGGTCTATGTAAACGTTTCCCACGCTTTCGAATTTGTCAGTTATTTAAAGACATCAACGCAAGCAAAGTCACTAGTAAAAGCTAGTATATTAGGTACTAAATAAGAACATGTATAACCGAATTCCGGACCTCCACTTTTTGGAAAAATGGTTGAAAAAAACATTTTTTTAAACAAAAATATTAAACCAAAACAATAATAACCCTATAAATGTCATACCAAAACACCACATAAATGATAAATCGTGGTTAATTTGTATGTAAATTGTTATATCTATGACTAGAATTAATTAAAGTAACAAAAAATAGACAAATTTAAGTAATATTTCCTATGAATTACGTAAAAAGTAATATTAACATACATTTTATTACTCGGTTTGTAGATAAAATCTATCGGCTTGGTGTGTAATCGTAAAAATATTTTATTAATTTATAACTTAGTAAGTAATTACGTCTTACACTTGTTTTAACTTATATGGATGGATATTTTTATTACTGTCGGACGAAGTTATATGGTTTATGAATCACAACATTGTTTAATAACAGATATACAATGCGAATGTGGAAGGATGTAGGTATTAAGGAAGACCAAGACCGATTAACGATGATCAAATTAATCGCGTGTTGTCTAAAGGTGGTGTCAAGAGTCTTTGTAATGTATTTGTATAAAGAGAGTAAGGGGCCGTCCATAAATTACGTCACACGTTAAGGGGGAAGGAGGGGGTCGACGAAGTGTGACATTGTGTGATTGTGTGTGTGAGTGAGAATGGACCCCGTCAGGGGAGGATCATCCACTCTTGAATCTATTGGAGCAACGCTCGCTAGACCAAGGGCCGCTTCAGCGGTTAGGATTGGAACCCGTTCCATTCTGCACAGCTAATCTAATAAGAGAGAAGCAATGCATAATCACTCAAGGTAAACTGTGAGAAAATGGTTAAATAGTATTAAGTTACATCTTTGTACCATTTTTGTGCAATAAAGAATTTAAATAAATAAAATAAATAAATAAATCACTACCACACGGGAACTTCATTGGTCCCGGGCTCCTTTAAAGAATAGGCCAACTGCCGTTCTGCCAGGCAGATCGTAAAAGGCGACCGATTGGTTATTCGAGTCACTAACATCGTGGCTACTAGGTGGTAGAGTTCTGCATTGTCTCGGCCGGGTCTGGTACCACCGACTTACGTATTCCTGCTACAATAGCGTCAGTGATTGTTACAGTTGTGTTCCGGTTTGGAGGGTAAGGTAGCTGATAAACTTATGCATGTGGTATTAGACCTCGCCACAAGATAGCAACGCACCATTATCACCTTTGGTGTGACTATAGGCGATGGGTGACTCTTTCGATCAGGAGACCCATCTGCTTGTTTGCTATCTTATGATATGAAAAAAAAATGTGTCTTTGATGGTTATCTGGTTCCGGAGAGTCATTTGCTTGTTTGTTATTCTATGATAAACTACATACGAGAGATTTAACGTCATCCGTAGATTCCAGGCTACTAGTAAGAGTAGAATTTGAAATCTTTTATAAAACAAAGGTTACCTAATTATGATACCACTGGATTTTTAGTCTGATGATTTTTTTTGCATAACTGTTTTAGTTTTAACATATTTTCTTCGCTTAAAAAAGTTTGTAAGTTTTTCTAAATCTTGATCAGTGCTAAAACACTTATAGTACGAGAAGGATTATCGACAAGTCGTATCACTCGCTTCGTTGTAAAAATCAAATAAACTTTGATTTAAGATGTTTCAACTTTCAGCTCAAAGGTACTACTCGGTCAGGCCCTACTCGTAGTACTCCAAATGGGACCGCATATAAAATTGTTTTCAATTTTATCAGAAAATTATCTATATCTATACATATAATAAAATCGTAGGAAAGTCAAAACTGCATTGAATATTTTTTCAAAAGAATACGTGATCTACAATCGATATCGAAGCCAAAAATATAGTTTTTAGAATTTTTGTCTGTTTGTCTGTTTATCTGTTTGTCTGTATGTATGTCCGGGGTAAACTCAAAAAGTACTGCATGGATTTACTTCAAATTTTGCATGAATATTACTAAGAGGTCGGGTCAACATATAAGCTACATATTATCACGCTATCACCTACGGGGGAGGTGCTGTGCGGAATAAACGAAGTCCGCGCGGACGAAGTAGCAGGCAACAGCTAGTTTTTTTATAAATTTCTAATTTACACACTTCATGTGATCACCCTCTTCGTTTCCAGTGAAATAAAACATGGCCGTCGCAATTCGATCAACTAAACTCTTTCAATTACTGACAATTGTTTACAATTGGAAACAATTTTCCAATTAAATGCATTTTATTTTCCAACTTTTAAGTAGAGCATCTGTGAACTAGTGTCTGTGATGGTGGTACAAAATTTATGTCGTAAATTTGAATATCAAAGCCATGACATCACCCAATTCGCGACGATGAAAAAACGCGGGAAAATTTCGTTGTTCGAAACGTCAACATTTTGACGTTTTTGCTTGTCTATGGTAGCAAACATGGCTGTTTTTGACAAATGGCAGTTGTTAGCGCCCCACTCGCCTACCAAGGGTACCGTAGCTATATAATATGTTAAATAGTTCAGGAAACAAGTCTCGAAAATTTTGTGTCACGCCTATATCTCTGAAGATGTGGTCAGGTGATGTAACAGGAGGCCAACAAATTGACACATATCTAACCTCCAGGTAATTTAGTTTTTAAGATAAACAAAAACTTTTTAAACTCTAGCTGCCGCGTACAGCCCGCTGCATTTTAAAAGTTTTTGGCGAATCCCGTGGGATTACCTCATTTTTCCGGGATAAAAAGTAGTCCCCCGTGTTGGTTTCGGGCTCCTTTGAAGAAGGGACCAACTGCCGTTCTACCAGGCAAGTCGTAAAAGGCAACTGATTGGCTATGCCAGTCACTAACATCGTGGCTACTAGGTGGTAGAGTTCAGCATTGTCTCGCCCGGATCTGGTACTACCGCCTTCCCTATTCCTGCCGCAATAGCGTCAGTGCTTGTCACTGTCGTGTTCCGGTTTGAAGAGTAAGAGAGCCGGTAAACTCATGCATGTGGCATTAGACCTCGCCACAAGATAGCAACGCACCATTAACGTCTTTGGTGTCTATAGGCGTTGTTGACTCTTTCCATCAGGAGACCCATTTTGCTATCGTATACTATAAAAAAAGACTATGTGCTATTCCAGGTCATCATCTCAGGTAAATGATGACTTGGAATAGCACACAGCCTGTGCCAAATTTCATTCAAATCCGTTCAGTAGTTTTTACGTGATTGAGTAACTCACATCCATCCAAATTTCTTTCATTTCTTTCTAACTTTCGCATTTATAATATTAATATTGACCAGCTGTGCCCGCGACTTCGTCCGCGTGTAAATATTTCTAAAATAAAAGTAGCCTAAGTTACTCCTTATTACCGTGGTTTAAAAGATAGGCAGTCCCGAGGTTTCACCTGCATAGTTACCGTTCCTGTGGGATTTCCGGGATAAAACTATTCTATTTCCTGTCTCAAATTATCTTTGTTTTTTTTGTTTTTTTTTTTTATAGAAGGGGGGGCAAACGGACAGGAGGTTCACCTGATGGTAAGTGATTACCGCCGCCCATAGACAACCACACTACCAGAGGTCTTGTAATTGCGTTGCCGGCCTTTTAAGAATGAGTAAGCTCTTTTCTTGAAGGTCCCTAAGTCGTATCCATTTGGAAAAAATTCTGCCGATAGCTGGTTCCACAAAGGAGTGGTGCGGGGCAAAAAATGCCTCGAGAATAGCACGGTTGTGGATTTCCAGACATCGAGATGGTAAGGATGGAACTTCGAATTTTGTCGCGATGTCCGATGGTGAAATTCGGCAGCAGGAATTAATCCAAACAGTTCCTCGGAACATTCCCCATGGTAGAGCCGATAAAAGATGCAGAGTGATGCCACATCTCTACGTAACGCCAAAGAATCAAGCCGATTTGAAAGAGTCTCGTCCTCGACAATTCGAGCCGCCCTACGTTGAATTCGATCAAAAGGAAGGAGCTGGTACTGAGGAGCTCCCGCCCATAAATGAGAGCAGTACTCCATATGAGGCCGGATTTGCGCCTTATAAAGTAATAAGCAATGGGCCGGTGTGAAGTACTGCCTGGCCCTACTGAGAACTCCCAGCTTTTTAGAGGCTAATTTAGCCTTGCCTTCCAAGTGACCGCGGAACTGAACGTCACTCGTAATGTCGACTCCAAGTATTCCAATACTGGCTGTGGCTTTCAGGGAAGTATTTTCAAAACGAGGTGATACGACAAAGGGTGATTTTTTAGCGGTAAACGCGCAAACTTGTGTCTTAATGGGGTTGAATTGGACCAAATTTAATCGACCCCACTCCGAAGCAACAGAAAGTTGTGCTTCAATTTCTGACACTAGTTTGTTTCGGCACTCGTTGACGTGTTCCCGAGAAATTCTGCTGCGGCCAGAGTACAAAGCATCGCCCGTACTGTCATCCGCATAACAATGAATGCTGCTCGATCGCAACATGTCATTAATGTGCAGAAGAAACAGCGTAGGCGATAGCACACAACCTTGAGGAACACCAGCATTGACGAGTTTAAGGTCAGAGCATGCACCATCAACAACGACCCTTATACTCCGATCCGTCAGAAAACTGGTGATCCATTTGCACAATTTCTCAGGAAGCCCATAGGATGGAAGCTTGGAAAGAAGTGCCCTGTGCCATACCCGATCAAAGGCCTTCGCTATGTCCAAACTAACTGCCAATGCCTCTCCTTTATTCTCGACTGCCTCCGCCCATCGATGTGTTAAGTAAACCAGAAGATCACCAGCTGAGCGTCCGCGACGGAAACCGTACTGGCGGTCACTAATCAGCTGGTGCTCCTCAAGATACCTCAGAAGCTGGCAGTTAATAATGGACTCCATTATTTTGGAGAATAAGGAGGTTATCGCTATAGGCCGATAGTTGGACGGGACCGATTGATCGCCTTTTTTAGGGATTGGGTGCACTAAGGCGGTCTTCCAAGTTATGGGCACGACGCCTTTTGAGTAGGAGAGTCGGAACAAATGCGTTAAAACCGGTGCCAACTCTGGAGCACACATCTTTAGCACGATTGGAGAGATGCCATCAGGCCCACTCGACTTATGGACGTCCAAGGAAAAGAGTGCCTTACGCACTGTAGTTTGCAAGAACTTTACCTCCGGCATGGAAGTATCACACCGCGGGATAGTAGGTGGTGTATTTCCTTGGTCGTCTATAGTCGAGTTGGCTGCAAAAAATGAGCCTAAGAGATCAGCTTTCTCTTTTGCAGAATGGGCTGGAGAGCCATCATCTTTGTGGAAAGGTGGAAAAGAGGGCATACAGAAATTACCTTGAACAGCTTTGGCTAGAGACCAGAACGCACGAGTTCCCGAAGGAAGGCGAACTAGCTTCCCGCCAATTCTGCCAATGTGCTCGGATTTTGCTTTAGCGATGGTTCTTTTAAAAGACCTAGAGGCATAATTGTACTCCTTTCTGAGTGTGCTGGTATTTACATTCTGAGATGCCGATGCCGCAGCCCAGGCATGGTAGGATTCATGCTTTCGGCGTGAAGCCGTTTTGCATTGGTGACCAAACCATGGCTTAGACTTGCCACCAACGGGTACAGCAGAAAACGGAATGTAAAGTTCCATTCCCTGCAGCACCACATCAGCGACGCAGTCAGCAACGACATCTGGATCTTCCAGTGAGGAGCACACACGCCTCCATGGGTAAGATGCAAAAAAAAGACCGCATCCCGTCCCAATCTGCTGACCTATAGTGCCAAACGCGACGGCAGCCTGAAGAACGAGGCCGTGATAAGCGCGTAATCGGCACTTTGCTCCGTACTAGGCAGTGGTCCGATGAACCAAGTGGAGCGTCTACAGAAACCTGATAACTGTCTGGGTGTGAGGTCAGCAGAAGGTCTAACAAGGAAGGAAGATGGTGGTCCACATCTGGAACACGCGTAGGCGAGGTAACCAGCTGTGTCATACCATACGCTAAAGCAAAATCGTGAACAGATCTCCCCGCATGATCGGTAGTACGTGAACCGAGCCATTCGGCATGGTGGGCGTTAAAATCACCGATGATCACGATCTCTGCGGAGGGGATCTGCTGCAGCACGGAATCTGTTGCAATTTGGATGTGCTCTATGAGTCGGTCTGATTCGGCATTTCCGCTGTGGGACCTGTACAGGCACGCATAGATGCGGGGATGGTCGTCGCAGTCTACACGTAGCCAGAGGATGGATAGGTCCTTGCCTTCAAGGCTGCTGAGACGTCCAGAACAGATATCCTCTCTGACGTAAGCACAAACTCCCGCCCGGGGTACAAATGAATGCTCAAATTTGTACCCAGGGTAGGAGAGATATGAGGTATCAGCCGGAGAAGATATTTGCGTCTCGGTTAAAAAGAACAAAGCCGGCTTGGCCGTCTCAAGGTGGTGGTGGACGGCATTTAAATTCGAGTGAAGACCCCTAATATTAGTAAAGTCCACGTGGAGTGTGGTAGGGGATGCCTGAAGATTTTTGTTCCGTTTGCCCCGAGCAGCGAAGTGTGTGAGCGCGATTTTGCCCCCCCCCCCCCCCCCCCCCAGAGTACGCAGGGCAGCCTGGGCATCCATGATTAGGTTGATTAGGTGCCAAATTTCATCAAAATTGGTTCAGTGGTTTAAGCGTGAAGCAGAGACAGATGGACAGAATTTTCGCATTTATATTATTACTAGCTGCAGCGTGCAGCCCGCTGCATTATAAAATTTTCAGCGAATCCCGCGGGATCACCTGAATTTTCCGGGATAAAACATAGCTTTTGTGCCATAACAGGTTATCATCTACCTGTATGCCAAATTTCATTTAAATCCGTTCAGTAGTTTTTTTGCGTGAATCCATCCAAACATCCAAACTTTCGCATTTACAATATTACCTAATATAGATGGATGAATGTCAAAAAATATATCAGGCTACTGTAGAGACTTGTTAAAATAATGTCCCTTTTGGTTTAATCGTAATCGGGTAAAAACAGGTCAAGAACCAAGACGCCCTCGTATTTAGTCACGACTATACATAAAAAACGGAATCGCTTTTCCATGACAGTCGTATTCTGAGAACATAATTTGTAATTCAAATTATTTTAATGAAAACGCAGTTTGAACATTTAAAAGAAAATGTTATTTTTAAAACAAGTCATGGAGTTAAAAATGAAACTGTAATGCAAAAGTTGTAAAAAAGAGGTGTTATAAGTGTGGCCCGTGTGTGTGTGTCTGAGTGCGTGTCTGTGGTACCGTAGCTCTTAGACGGATGAAACTTTTTTAGGGTTCGGTAGCCAAATTATAATTTCTACGTGTCCGTCTATCTGTTCGTCTGTACGTCCATTCAACCGTATATCAGTCATTTTACTTAGAGAGTATGGATATGACTATGGCTATGACTATGGAGACTATGAATATTTGAAAAATAGGTGTATTTTATAAACCGCTACAAAATTATGCCTAAACTAATATAATAAATAGGAAAGATTTTATTTTTGCATGTTGGTTTGTCACGATTTTACTCAAAATGACTTGACCGATTTTGGAAATCCATACATCTTTAGAAAGATAAATTATCCACGAGTAACATAAGCCAATTTTTTACCCAATCGAACAAAGGGAAGTTATGATTTTTGGTCACGCAAACAAAACACAAATAATTGAAAAATAAATTTAGTTAGCTCTCCATACATGTGACTTAGGGATGGAAAATTAATTTAAGAAAGCGCACTCTGTGGGATGTCATTGGACAAAACTTTGTAAACGATATGGAGGTTTCTAAAAAGTATATTATTCGCCAGTATTTTGGGAGATATTTCCTTCTAAAGCGCAAAAAATGTGTCCGTGTGACTTTCGAAACTTCGAGTGAAAAATTGTAAAATAATTGAGAATATAAATATCAACATAAACTTTAAACGTAATATTAGTTTAAATAATGATCGTGTAGTTTGTGAGATGTGGAATAATTTTGATAGTTCAAATAAAATATTTCATTAAATGTACAATGTGTACATTTAACGAAAGTGAACTAGTTTTTGTAGTGTCTTGGAAAAATACAAACTTATTTTTGCTAATAGTATATAGAACTATACAGTATATTATATGTACCTGAATGGCCGAGCTTTGCTCGGTATTTTTTTGGTATAATTTTCTAAAAATGAAACCTAAATAGATCAATTTATCGCCCTCGGAACCACCTGCATACTAAATTTCATAAAAATTTGGAGCCATTTCCAATATACAATAATAATTGCTTGTTTAAAGGTATTAGATATGTGTTTTAACAAAGTCGGTTCAGTCGCTTAAAAGTTATTAGATCAGAAAGGCTAGGACCAATTGTTATGCGGCCTTGTCTCATTATTCGACAAATTCAAAGTAAACGAGGAAAGAAAATAAATAGGTCGAATGACTGTATTTTTAACTAATAATTAAAAAAAAAATTATTCCAGATTTAATTTAGTCTTCTGAACTGAACATTGTGTGAAATCGCAGAAATATATAACATAAAAAATAGTTTTTGTAAAAATAAATAAATAAAATATTTTTATCGAACAATGATTTGAATGGAATTATTCTGTCAAGCGGCACCTTTGTAGTGTCAGGCTGTACGTTGAAGCGGTTTTTGCCACTTTTACAGAAGCTGTCTTTTGTTTTTTTATTGTCTTTGAAATGCTCTGTCATCGGATTTGATGAGCCGCCATTGGTCGGATGTTAGTCTTTGACGGCCAATCATAGTGCGTTCGACATTTGAAAGTCATCATTTCTAACATTTGGGAGAGTGACTTGCATGTTTTCTTCGGGTTTCCATTGGCGCCCGCTATGTACTAGTGACATATGAGACGAATTGAGGTGACATTTCTTTTACATTATCTATGTACCTATTGTACAATCTTTTTAGTAAGATTTTAAGTTCGTAGCCTATCCATACTAATATTAAGTATAAAAACGAAAGTCTGTCAGTCTGACTATCAGTCTGTCATTCTGTTTGTTACGCTTTCACTGCTAAACTGCTGAATCGATTTTGATGAAATTTGGCATGGATATTGAAGATAGTTGAAGATCCGGAGTCAAACATAGGCTAACGTTTTTTTTAAATCAACATAATATGTATAAGGGGCTTAGCCTCATATAGAGGTGAAAGTTTATATGCAAAATTGTATCGCTGATATATTAATTTACGGGGGCGAAGTTGCGCGGTTCAACTAGTAGTACTATATGCTGTACAGAAAGTAAAATGTACTGTACAAAAAGTACTGTATAGCTGTACACGGAGTAAAATATAACATACAAAAAGTACTATATAGCTGTACATAAAGTAAGATGTACTGTACAAGAAATACCATACAGCTGTACACAAAGTAAAATGTACTTTTTTCGTGTTGGTCCCGGGCTCCTTTGAAAAAAATACTACCTATATGGCTGTATACGAAGTAAAATGTACTGTATAAAAAATTTGATGTAGCTGTATACAAAGTAAAATGTACTATATAGCTGTAAATAAAGTAAAATAAAGGTACCTTGCAAAAAGTCGTCCGGCGAGGCAGTTTGTAAGAGGTGAACGATTGACTATGCGAGTCACTACCATCCTGACTCCTAGGTGTTAGAGTTCTGGTCCTACCTAGCTCAGGTACCACCGCCTTACCTATTCCTGCCACAATAGCGTCAGTGCTTGTCACTGTTGTATTCTAGTTTGGTCGTTAAACTATCTGATAAACTTATCCTGTGGCATTAAGACCAGGCCACAAAGATAGCAACGTACCATTAACATATTTGGTGTCAATGGGCGATGATTGTCTCTTTCCATCAGAAAAGGCATCTGCTGATATGATCTATGATTTAAAAACAATAAAATATACTCTGTCTATCCCGTAAGGAACCTGACGTATTGACACTACTTAATCACATAAAAAACACAAAACAAGTGTCAGTAACCTAAACAATAGCTAAAAAACTACAAACGCTACCGCGCCCGAGTTAAGTGTCAAAAAAGTCATTTGATCGGATGTCCGAGATGATTGATGATAGATGGCTGTAATACGAATTATGTCGTGACTAATGGCGGAAAGGGTAACCTATGCTTATAATGCAAAGGGCACTGTTCAGCCTTAGGTTCATGGTGCATTACAACGGCACCATTTTTTATCACAAGATAGTACGCAGATGGCTATCTGTTTCAGAATATGCAGATATGTCGCGTACGAAAGAAGATATATTTTTCGATAAACAAATAAAAATAAATTGGGCCTCCAAAGACTCAAAACTATGCATTGATTAAAAAAATAAACCCTTTCATTAAGGCTTCTCTAGTTCAGGACACACCTTCACCATCTCTGAAAATCTTAACATTTTAGGTGTTGAAATAGCAAGTGACTTGTCTCGCTTCCTCCATATTCATCACTCTCTTCATACACACACGCCGGTCGCAAAGACTCTTGACACCACCTTCGGACAGTACTCGATCAATCTGATCATGGTACGTCAGTCTTGGTCTTCCCCGGTACCTACATCCTTCCACATTCGCGTTGTATATCTGTTTTGTTAACCTTTCATCTACCATTCTTTCTACATGTCCAAACCAACGGAGCATGCCCTTTCTCATCTTTACACCGACACTTTCTTTCAAACCTAACCTCTCTCTCACTTCCACATTACGAACCCGGTCCGCGAGTGTCACACATATTTTTTTAGCGACCTCATCTCGACCGCGTTGATTCTACTTTCATGCCCTTTTTGACATACCCAACTCTCACTTCCATACAATAGCGTTGGGATAAGTACATGATTATGCAGGGCTAGACAGGTACCTTGACTTAAAGTAATCTCCCTAACGCTCCATTCACTCTATTCCCTGCACACATTTTTCTTTCAACATGAAATTGAAATGACATTATTTGATCAAATTTTTTTATCACTTTATATTAATTTTACTTTTAATATAATTTTATATAACTAAATTTAATTATATGTACTTCGAAAGCTTTAAACTTAGTGTATAAGCTGTGGTTACCTATAATTGGGAAGGCACTGCCATCTCTCATAATGTATTATATAAAATTTAGACTGGGTACTTTCTGTTGGCAATCCAAATTAAATAAATAAATAAAGCGCAAGTTTGGCGACATATGGAGTACTGTTTGGACTTGAGCACCTCAGTATTAAACCCTTCAATTTCATAAAATTCCACGTAGAGCTTGTCGACAATCCTACTCTTACCTTGTATTCTGGACTTGAACCACTTGAGAAGACACTGAATCTTTGTGTGTGTTCTCCCAACTGTATAATGGGAAGTGTTCTGATGATTTATTTAATTTATTGCCAGCATCCATGCTCCGCTACCGCACTACAATCCGTGATGAGAGATTTTAATTACACCATGTTGACGATTGGTCATCCACGACTGTTCGCACGTGTAGTCTGTGGTTCATGCCATTAACATCTTAGGTTCCTAATCAGACTGTAGGAAGAATCAACCATCGCTAATTGACAACGAAGGTTTCACATATTTACATTATATACATCATGTGGCATGGATGTAATGCCAATTTTTTTATTATAGCGACCCAAGCGAATAAGCCGCTTGAGCCCGTGTTGGTCCCGGGCTCCTTTGAAGAATAGGCCAACTGCCGTTCTGCCAGGCAGGTCGTAAAAGGCGACCGATTGGCTATACGAGTCACTGCCATCGTGGCTATTAGGTGGTAGAGTTCTGCATTGTCTCGCCCGGGTCTGGTACCACCGCCTTACCTATTCCTGCCGCAATAGTGTCAATAGTGTCACTTGCAGTTTGGAGGGTAAGGTAGCCGCTAAACTTATGCATGTGGCATTAGACCTCGCCACAAAATAGCAACGCACCATTAACATCTTTGGTTTCTATAGGCGATGGTTGACTCTTTTCATCAGGAGACCCATCTGCGTGCTTGCTATCTTATAACATAGAATAACATAGAATAGAATAGAATACAGTCACCATTGCCTACAGATTTTTGCAACACAAAGTTAATTTCTAATGCTATGCTGGATTCTGAGAATTTATTGACCCTTCGCTTAAAAATGACAATATCGAAACTATTCGGAAAAATCGTATGACGTAAGATTTTCCAGGGTTTGATTGTTCGTATAAAAAAGGTATGAACTAATGGAATAGTCATTAAATGACTGATGATGATGAATCAAGATGATGTGGATTGAATCCCCCAATATGGCATTGTATTGCGATGATTTTTTTAATATCATTAGATATCAAACGAGCAGATGGCTCTCCTAATAGAGGCAACCATTGCCTATTGACATCAAAATGTTAATGGTGGTCACTTGCATAATTCTATCGTCTATCTTACCTTCTAAATCGAAACATGATAATGACAAGCATTGACACTGTTGCGGACGGAATAGGTAAAGCGGTGGTAAAAAATATCCGAGCGATACGTTGCAGAACTCTACAACTTAGTAGTCACGATGGTAGTGACGGGTGACTAATCGGTCATCTTTAATGAACTGCCTGGCAAACCGGCAAATGGTCTATTCTTCAATGGGTACTGAACCAACAAGAGGACATTGAGAATTTAATAAAATTTAATAAAAATAAAATAAAATAACAAGGTTAATAAACCTTTCTGTTAAAAATCTCAAAGTTAAAGCTACTCTGTAAAATCGTGTGAGGAAAGCAGGACCTAACTTCAACAAGGTGTGATATCTATATCTATACATTTAATAAAATCGTAGGAAAGTCAAAACTGTACATTGAATATTTTTTTAAAAGAATACTTAGGGTGTGATCTACAATCGATATTGAAGCCAAAAATATAGTATTTAGAATTTTTGCCTGTTTGTCCGCTTGTCTGTTTGTCTGTATGTATGTCCGGGGTAAACTCAAAAAGTACTGCATAAATTTACTTCAAATTTTGCATGAATATTACTAATAGGTCGGGTCAACATATAGGCTACATATTATCACGCTATCACCTACGGGGGAGGAGCTGTGTGGAGTAAATGAAGTCCGCGCGGACGAAGTTGCGGGCAACAGCTAGTATATCAATATGGCGTAAAATGCAAGGTCGAAACGTGGATACCAGCACTAAATTAGTTTTATTTACCCGTAGACAGACAGTGACAAGCATTGACAAGAATAGGAAAGGAACTGACTTCTTAAAAAGGAACAGGAAAAAAACAGAAAAAGTTTTTATGTTTTATATGTCCGTTTAGCGATTACTTGAAGACGCCTGAATCAATTAGGAAAATCTTTTGTTGACATGAGTAATACACCCTATTTGTCATGTCTTCTTCTTATGGTGCCTCTTCAATTAGTGAAGGTTAGCAGTCAGTTCATAATATTGCTCTGATCTCTTGCGAGGTGGAAAAATCATTTCCCTGTCTACTCTCTGATGTTTCTCATCCAAGATTGTTTTCTATGACCGGCTTTTCTTTTTCCAGAAACTTCTCCCATCATGATTAATAATTGCATCTATATCTTGGATTCCTAAAGAAGTGTTCAAAATACGCATTTTTCTTCTGCTTGATGGTTTGCAAAAGCTTGCATTTTTGACTCGTCCTAAAACTTCCTCATTGGTAACTTTATGTGTCCATGAGACCGACATCATATGTCTGTATGCCCACATTTCAAATGCTTCTATACGTTTTCTAAGCTCATCCTTAATAGTCAAGGTTTCACAACGTTACAAAAAATACGAAAAAATACGTGTTTTTTTTTTGTATTTTTTAAAGATGATTGTGCGGAGCCCTTCGTGCGCGAGTCGAACTCGCACTTCACCGTTTTTATCATATCGTATTTATCGTGTGTATAAAAATTAGAAATAACTCTACTGTTAAATCATATAAATTTAAATATCACAAAATCTAACACAAAGAAAACTTAATAATCTACTTTAAACCTTTCAGCCATTTGAATGAAAACAGTGAGAAATAAACAGATCCAACATAAACAATAGACAATAAAGAGCATCTTGAGACAAATGTCATGATTTATTATCTATGGAAAAATGTGACATCTAATTATAAGCTCGTATGTTCCTTGTGTTACAGTCGATTTTGTTATGACATGGCTTAGCCATGGCTGACTGATTTGATTATGTTTTTGTTGAAGAGAGATAGCTATACGGAGGTTAAATTTCACTTTTTTCAATCTATAATGAGGAATCGAATCAAGCAATAGGAAATGGACGGAATAGTGTTGGAAATACAAGAGATTTGTCGATAAAAAATTTATATAACCTGATTTAATTGTATGTTTAACTAGCAAATTGTGTGCGTTTCATCAAAGTTTTAATCAGCAATTCAATAGACTTACTCGGTAAAAAAAAATTGTGGTATGAAACCCCTCATATCTCTCAGCTGAAGAGATTCAAAATGAGTCATTCTATAACATATTTTTTTACAAGCTTTTAACTCATATTCTCAGTAAATATGGCCTAAATCCTCGTGCTGCATTAATTTTTATTCAAATAAATAAAAATATACTCAAAACTTCAAATGAATAATAAATTGAAAAATAATGAAGGCGTAAAATTGTAAATTTACTTTCATATTTATTAAATATTTTAAGCTTAGTTTATCTTAATTTAAAATAATGTTCATATACAAGCACTTATTTATTAAATAAGTGCTTGTATATGTTATACAATACAATAATCTTAATTCAGTGGTATCAGTAGTATAATTAATATTACTGATACCATTGAATTAAGATTACTGTTTTAAAATATTGTTTTATCGACAAGAAATACTGATTTATCAAGGTCAAGACTAAGTCTTACTTGAAATGTTCATTTCTTACCTTGAAGCGTGACTGTTTTATAATTTGAAAAAAAAAGTACTTTATTAGTACACGCGACATTTTAAAACTAAGTAGGTACATTGAAGTATCGAAAAAATAAATATTTAGCGCATGACGACTTTGAAAAATGTAGCTTTTTCTTAAGTCGCATCAATTTATCACACATTTTTAGTACGTAGTTACGATAGTAATGCTAATATGTTAAATGCGTATTTTTCTATATGTGTAGTGTATGTATATTTGTGTATTTAGTATGAGTGTATTTAAATGCTTGTTATTTCTGCATACTTAAATCTTAATTTATGAAAATAAAAAATAAAAAAAATAATCAAACACTCGGAATTTCAGCTACGTTTTATCCCAAAAAATACACTATCCCATGAAATTAACATAAAAATTTGATTGAATTGCGAGTTGTGAGTTGTGTCGCTAGTAAAACAATAAAACAAAAATATCAACAACATTCATTTTGCTTAGTTTATCGAGACATCAACTATACATATCGATAAAAAAGTACATTACTAGTATACATCGATGCGGGCTCATCAAAGTGCGGCATACAGACAATATCTGAGAAATATTAAATTATAATAAAATTAACTTAAGATTACTTTTTATACCGTTAAGGGAAATAGAAATAAGAACAAATAGAAGTCGCTCACAGTTATAATTACCATGATATTTATGTGACTATGGAAAGTCAAAGTACATAGAGATATCTAAAAAAAGCTTATATTTAGAGCTAATAATCTAAGAAAAGACTACAACGAAGTAAACTGTATGACATAAAAAATCATAAATATATATTTTTACGTTATTAACAGCGTGAGCCATGAGAATATTTTATTTATTCAAATTATTGAAACACATGCTTTTTCAATTTATAATACTTTACCTTAAAACCTAAAATGAAAATATTCTTAGATTTTACATGCCCCTTGCTGTGAATGATACATTTGTCTGGCTATAACACCAGAGTACAATTAACACTGTTAGAGTTTACAGAATAAGATTCATTAGTTTTAATTTTAATAAAATTTTGACCCAAAGATTCTCCTGATACGAAAAGCCAGCATAACTTTATACGCCATTGCTATATAAAAACGTAAAAATCAATAAAAAAACAAACAACAAATTTCAGATAATATTGAGGATTTTACGAGTAGGAGTAATATTATTTACGCAAACTCCTTTTTATAACATTATGATGATTTTGATTGATTAAGAAAATCTAAATATAAAAAAGACTTTCTTTGTTTACGAATTAAATGTTTTTATGCATCATAATATAAATATATTTAGTTGAGCATTGAACATCGTTATTTGAATATGAGAATCAAACTTCTCAATATTATAGATACAGTAGAGAAAAACTAAAAGACTCAGAGGCTATAAACTAGTGTAGTCTAACGAAGTACTAGTGATAAATACTTAAGAGCGACTTCATATACAGCGACTTATGTAAAAGTGCATTAAATATTGCATGGAAAATGTAATACTTTGAATATTTGGAATCACGTAACAACTCATAGCATGTTAAAATGTATTTAAATAATAAGGCCGACGGTGCTATTTGTTTAATATAAATAAAATACAATTTACTAATATTAGTTCTTAAAATTGCGTCTACTAAAATCTGGGAAAGTAAAATGACTTTACATAATATATATGCATTCACACATGCTACCTAATTTATTATTCCTTTCAAATTAATCCTTCTGTACCATTATTTTTTGAAAAAAGAGCGACTTCATATACAGCGACTTATGTAAAAGTGCATTAAATATTGCATGGAAAATGTAATACTTTGAATATTTGGAATCACGTAACAACTCATAGCCTGTTAAAAAATATTTAAATAATAAGACCGACGGTGCTATTTGTTTAATAAAAATAAAATACAATTTATTAATATTAGTTCTTAAAATTGCGTCTACTAAAATCTGGGAAAATAAAACGACTTTAAATAATATATATATATATATATATATATATATATATATATATATATATATATATATATATATATATATATATATATATATATATATATATTACAAAATTATAAACAAGTGCCTAGTAAATGGCATTAAACCCATGCCACACTGATAGCAATGCATTATTTATATATTTGGTGTTTTTATGTGAACGTATATATATATATATATATATATATATATATATATATATATATATATATATATATATATATATATATATATATATATATATATATATATATATATGCATTCACACATGCTACCTAATTTATTATTTCGTTCAAATAAATGGCTCTGTACCATTATTTTTTGAAAAAAAAAATCTTAACTGCATGTTATATAAATCAATCATTTTTCACTACCATGTATCTGTACGGAATAAAAAATATACAAAAACCTTGATGGAATTTATATGCATAAATTATTTTTGACATGCACATAAATTTTAATATTTTAATACTACTTGACGCAATTTTTTACATTGAAAGCAAAAATTAACGAGAAAAAAAATTAGTATTCATTAACGTGAAACAAACTTTCAAAAAATTGCAAAATCAAAGTTTAGACTTAGTATTTATGGAGCTTCTTCTGAGAAACAGGAACACATATTTATGAACTCTTTCCTTTGAAAATAAGTTAAGTTTTATTAAGAAATTTATAGTCTCTTAATAAAACTTAACATTATGTTAGTAATAAATAAATTTCAATTTCTATTATTGATTATTTGTGACTAACAATATTTAATATATATTTTATTTTTAATCAAATGTTTATCACACACTACACCAAAACCAAAAAACAAGGGTGAGTTCATACGTATTTAAAACGATCATATTTAGTATATATATGTAGTACCTACAATGTGTAGTACCTCAAAATATTAGTCCAAATACTACACTAACCAGGACCATTTAATATTCTTGAATAATATGCATTAGAAATACATTAAATTATTAAAAATAATCATTGCAAATAATCATTGCAAAAATAATCATCAATAATCGAACATAAGTACACACCTACATTTTTACTCGAATTAGTTTATTATAACTTTTTATTAATTTTGTGAATTGTAGGATAGCAAAGGAGTTGGTATTTTTTTATTTAGTTCCTGATAATAAAAAATAATGGATGTTAATTGACATGCAATTGTTTAATTAAAATAAAAATAATATTACTAGCTAAATGACACGAATTAATTTGACACCAAAGTACACAAATTATTTCCTTATGAATAACTAGCTGTTGCCAGCGACTTCATCCGCGCGGACTTCGTTTACTCCGCACAGCACCTGGCCGCTAGGTAGCGGCCTAATAGCGTGATAATATGTAGCCTATATGTTGACCCGACCTGTTAGTAATATTCATGCAAAATTTGAAGTAAATCCATGCAGTACTTTTTGAGTTTACCCCGGACATACATACAGACAAAGAGACAAAAAGATAAACAGACAAAAATTCTAAAAACTATATTTTTGGCTTCGATATCGATTGTAGATCACGCCCCAAGTATTCTTTTAAAAAAATATTCAATGTACAGTTTTGACTTTCCTACGATTTTATTATATGTATAGATTTTATTATATGTATAGATAAACTCCCAAATTCCGACATACAGTATGTCTGATTCTTTTGTCGAGAATCAAATTCAAGGTAATCTTAATCGATGTCATTAGGCTCACACTCTACCAATGAGGCCAGTGGATCTATCAGTCATTTTCTAGTGTATAAGATTATTGACTTTTTATATAAAAAGAATACATTTTCTCTCATCGAATTATCAACTGTCCATTCTAATAGATCACAAAGCTACGCTCCCACCATCATGGCCATACGGAACGTATACGATAACGATTATTCATTCTACACGGTGACACATAACGAATCAATCTGTTACGAACGAATCGAATCGGATAGTTACTGAACCTGTTCGCGTATCTGTGCTAGAAAGGCGCCATTCACTCGATTTAAACATGTTTTTCTATTTATATTATCTGTGATTCTTTCTTTGAATCTATGATATCATGTACCAATAGAGGTCCTTAATAAAAATAATGAATATTTTTTTCCCATTTTTTTCCTTAATCTTATAAACATTTCTTCGCAAAATTTATAGCTATGTTAAATTAATGTTGTACCTATAATTTTTTTTTAAATTTTTTTTTCCCAAAAACTTAGCCTAGGTTTTTATAGTTTTTTCATCTGTCTACCTACATGTTATTATTTATTATTTAGTTAAATAATAAATAAATTATGTCAATATAATTTATTTATTATTTGATTTAAATTTACATTTGTCTTTATTATTCTTATTATTTAATTGCGTATCTGATACGTTTTTTGACATGTACAATATTGTACCAATTAATTTCATACGTAGGTACAATATGTTTAATTTTACTTTAAGAAAATATTTTGGAATTGCTGTATATTTTAAAAACAGTATCATTGTATGAATGTTCTTGGTTTATATCGACTTTTTTATATCATAGCAAACAAGCAGATGTGTCTCCTGATGAAGAGACAACCATCGCCTATATTCGCCAAAGATGTTAAGGGTGTTTTACTATCCGTTTGGCGTAAATGCCACATCCATCAGTTTACTCGCCAAACCGGATAACGACAATGATAAGCACATACGCTTTTGCCGTAGGAATAGGTAATGCGCTGGTACCACACCCGGTCTAGATGTTTCAAAACTCTACCACCAAGTTAAGGCGATTACACCTGCGAACGACCTTGAGTTAGTGACAGGCGCAGCGTAAATATTATTCCGCACGCCGATATCTCCAAAAGTCAAAGAGTATATACAGTGGGTGCAGATACGTTTTAACATTTTTGTTTACCTATATGAACTTTTATCATCATGAATCAAATGAATGTTAGCAAACTCAAAACCCATAACCGATAATCGGTCATTTATCGATTCATTTTATAAAAACGATAAATATCGAAAGAGAAAACAGTAAATATCGAAAATCGACAAAAGAATTATTATATGACAATTTTACACAATCATGACTGTTACGTATCCTATTATCTTATAATATACAATACATCTCGTGTAGCACTTTATTTTAATACATACAATTAACAATTTTAACAAAACCTTTAAAATGTGATTTTGTAAAAAGTGATCTCTTAAATAACCTTTAAAAATTTAAGTTTTTGTTTAGAAATCTCATAAGAAAAAGTAGAGATTTAATTTAATTGAAACCATATCTGTATGCTTTCAATTAAATTAAAAGGAAAGTTTTAAACAGGTTGATTAATTTAGACTATTTGTATGTATAATATATTTAATTTATATTTATTTCATTTCTTATGATAGCAAACAAGTAAACAGTTTTCTTGATAGAAACATATAAACATCGCCTATAGACACTAAAAATGTTAATGGTGCATTGCTATTCTTGTAGCAGGGTTAGAATGTTACATGCATATGCTTACCTTGCCCTCAAAACCGAATCACGACAGTTAAAAACACCGACGCTATTGCGGCAGGAAAATGTAACGCGGTAGTTCCAAAACCGGGTTGATGTGTTGCAAAAAACCAAGGTCGAAAAAAATAACTAATGATTATAATAACTGCCTCGTAGTCAAGGGGATAACCTAAAGTTTGGTTTAAGGTATTTTTCGAAAATTCAAAAATCTCAGTAGCAGCTTGGAGTCTGGCGGTTGGTGTGTTACCACTTCCATGCCTCGGATGAGCACATAAAGCAGTCGGTCCTGGTTATTGCTAAAACAACAACAACGACGATATATATTCACGCCAGTCCCTTTACAAGGTATGCAAAGAGAACCGAGTGCAATAGTGCGAGTGCTTTCAGCCCCTTAATACCCTCTTTTACCTCTTTAGGAGATAAAGCTCAAAGTTTCCTTACATGCACGTTTATGTAATTGAAGTAAAGAGCATAACTAATAAATTTGAAAAGATTTTGATGAAAAAAATTTTATTTGTTACACAAACTTAACCACATTTTTGATCCTTTTAAGGGATGAAATTTAAAAAAACACTAAACTCGTATTCATTTAATTGTGTTAAAAAACATAAATACTAAGTTTTAAATAATTTCTACAATATTCTACAATAAACAATCTATTTTTTTAATACAAACAAAAACGCTTTTTTTACCCTTTTAAGGAATAAATGTATGAAATCCCTAAATATATAATTTTTAAAATGTGTTGAAGAACATAAGTACCAAATTTCAAGTTATGTTGACCATAAGCGTTTAATTTTTCATATGAATTGTAACACCCATTTTTACTCCTTTAAGGGATGAAACTCCGAACTTCATTACGCGCATGTTTCTTTAATATGGATTGAATTGAATAAGCAGGTACTACATTTTATGAGAGTTTAGATAATATAAACTTTTTATTTTAATACAAACTTATACACTTACCCTTTTAATGGATGAAATTAAAAAAAATATAAAATATGAATTTCTTTAATTGTATTAAAAAGCATAAATACTAAATTTTTAGTCATTTCTACGACAAACAATTCATTTTTCATACAAAAATTAACTCTCCTTTTATCCCTTTATGGGATGAAATTCAAAAATGCGTATTTATTTAATCGTATTAAAAAGCATTAATACTAAATTTTAAGTAATATACATTTTTTTTAAAACAATCATTAACGCCCCTTTTACCTCTTTAAGGGATTAAATTACATCATAAGAACAACCTCTGTAAAAAATCAGCCTTCCCGCTCCAAACTTATTATCTACTATAAAAAACGTTCAAGCGTAAACGAAATGTCCAATTTTTAAACAGCACAACCTTATAACTGTGCCAAACGCACTATCTGTATTATTACTCTTTGACTCTAATGTGGAGAGCGGTATACGCTGACGTGCGACACAGCCTCCTCGTACGAACGCTATCGGGAGACTGACTTTCGGAGCGAGCGCTGTCCGCGAATGAAATAATAAGGTTTTTATTGATTTAATGGCACACTATAATGATTTCGTAAAATGTTGAACTTAAATTTTATAAAGCAATAAATTGTCTGTAACAAAGTGAAAAAATCACCAAAATCGTTTCAGTAGTTTAGAAGTTATAAGAAAATTCTTGCGTAAAAATAAGTGAGATATTCGATTTTTTTTCGTCAAAAATAACAATGAAATTTGAAAAAACGAACTTAAAATTTAAAGTTAATTATATTTTACGTACAATGTATATTTTTTTTAAATTATTGGATTAACGGTTTAGGCTTTCAAAGAGAAGTATATTTCGTAGTTTGGCGTATGTTATCGCCTTAACGTATAGTAATGTGTAATATGTTGAATGTATTTATTAAATTGTTGATTAAAATTGATTGAAAAAGTAATATTTTATGATATAGTCGTTTTGTTTCGTGTTCAGAAAAAAGTATTTTCACGCCCGTATCCCCGAAAAGGTAGACTGAGGTACAACAAGTGCACCCACGATTAGCCGAAAATACTTGGTCCCACAATGTGATAGGTTGCAAGCCTATCGCCAACCGGGCACTTTCCAATCCCGGACAACTATGTGTTTATTAGAAAACTGAAAAAACATTTTTTATGTGCCCGACCCGGGAATCGAACCCGGGACTTCATGTGGTCAATACCAACGCTGGATCACTAAACCACAGAGGCGTGTTCAGAAATAAAAAACATAAAACTAAAAATTAACTCAATAATAATGAAAAGAAAAAACAAAACTGCCATGATTAAACGTAACATAGATTAAAAATAATTACATCTTTCGCTTTTGTCAATAAACTTTTTATTCTATATCGCTAGCCTTAAAGTTGATTTTAGAAAAATTTTATGATATTCATTCTAAATCTCTATATTTTTTATTATCGATTACGCGATATAATTACCACATTTTTACACTTTTTTAGGCATAATTTACCCGTTTTTTTTAAATAAAGAGTCTCTATGCAGATTACTGAATTAATTTAAATGAAAAAAAATATAATATTGTTAGTACTTACCTGTGTCTGCGTTAGTCCTAAACTAGCGGCTAATTCAGCCCTTTCAGGAAGGGCAAGGTACTGTGTCCTTTGAAACCTCCTGTTCAACTGCTGTAACTGAAGGCTGGAGTATATCGTGCGAGGTTTTCTCATTTTCTTGCCTTTTCCGTTTACTCGTAAGCCTGGGTCGTCGGAGAGTCCACATTTTTCTGTAAAAGGAAAGGCAATCTTAAAAAAAATACATTGTACACTAGTTTAGAATGTAGAGTAGGATAATTTTATTGACTCTGTATCCCTGTCACTGCTTGCGTCTTTTAAATCTTTGGTATCGATTCTTTGGTATCGATAACCAAAAGTTATTTTTTACGAAAGTACAAATTTTTATACTTTCCATCGTCGGCACTTGGTGAAACTCCGTCATAATTATTGTTTTAAATTTTACACTTTTACTATTTCACAATTCATTATAATGTAATTTTTACACTTGTAATGAATTGTGAAACAGTACAAGTGTAAAATTTAAAACAATAACTACAAATTTTTGACACATGATAAAGACAAGATTATATTGATGTAATATATCTATTGGCACGCATTAGCAGTCAGGCGCATATCCGCCGTTGTGGGCACGATGGACATGTCCACAATCCTAATAGACCTCTAACGTTACACTTTCACGATCTTTTGAGATCACACACTTCTAAAATGCCAATATGTAGATAATATATATTAATTATATACCTAGTCCCTTTACTGTTTTAATAAGAAAAACAATAATTCGTGCGTTATTCAAAACGCAGCTAAGTAATAATACGTAATTTAATACGAGAAATTTTAAAACTTAAAAAGTAATAATTAATATGTTTAATAATAATAGTGCGCTAATTATATTTTATAAATAAATTATGTTCAAGCAATAAATAAATTATGATTATGATAATAAGTAGTGCTGCGTTCCGAATCATCTACGATTTTTAGCAGTCATAGATGATAATATTATGCTAAAAACTAGTCATATCTTTGATAATATTATAATCGGCTCACACTTGGCAATTTTCGGGTGGCTGTACCCATAACCTTTTTCTAGCTGGATCCGCACCTGTTGGCTATTCAATTGGCTTATATGCTTAACGGCATGATGCCATAGATTAGGCATAATATAGATTACATATAGATACGTTTTTTAATTATAGAATATGTTTTGAAAAAGAATTAATGTTTTGTTTTTCACTATGTCGTTTTTATTACCCGTAATAAAGCATTATTTCATGCACATTTTCTATACAAAATAATTTAGACGTTTTATGACTCTTTTTTAACAAATTTCTATAACTAATAATCAGTTAAATAGTCAAAATACAGTTTTTGCTTAAAAAAATTACAAAATGTAATATAAAAAACTTAAAAATTCACCAGATCAGCTGAATTGCAAATAAAAAATCTAAATTATTCTAAACACAATAGGCTCGGCTGTACCTACAGTGAAAGTCATAGCGTTATCTGAAAATAAAATCAAAAGACAAAACTGTTCCTAGTTTAAAAAAAAAACATAAGGCCAGTATCACACCCTCTATAAATCACGGCATACAAAACGATGCAATAAATACACAGAATATTTCATGATACGTCGTGAAGGTTCGCTGTCCGTTTTGTAAAATATATGAAAGGCGCTCGCTACTTGATAATAGTCAGTGGTAACTTGTAATTACTGGGTATATCGGTCGATCTGATCGGACTCGACACCCAAGTTTTTGGTACGCGCAACACTGCTGTGAATATTCTCTTATAATTTATAATAACGATGGAAATTGTTCTTTTTTTAAATTTAAAAGATGAGTAACGCATATTGACAAAATCGGCCAAGTGCTCTTAGGTCCACACAATGTAATATGTTTCAATTAAATGTAACATTTTTTCAATATCATCTTCTTTACACAAACATATATATAGAAAAAACATGAGATAGACCACTTCGGATATTTCAAAAGAATATTTGTTCTCATTTGTAGTTTATTATAATATATATATATATATATATATATATATATATATATATATATATATATATATATATATATATATATATATATATATATATATATATATATATATATATATATATATATATATATATATATATATATATATATAATCACACAAGATATTGATCTTGATAAAACAAATGACAACAAATATTTGTATTTTTTTTTCATTCATTATTGTTCTAAATAGAACTAGTATTAATAAAAACCTCTAAAATAAATAAAAAAGTTTCAGTAATCAGTCTCCCAGACATTGACAAAATAATATCTAAGCATTTCAGATCATTTCATTTGATAAAGGAACCCTAAAAATCTGCGTTCTTTTCAAAATCATTAGAGTCTTATTTATGGCTTAAAAGAAATGTTGATCGCTTTCTACGTCACTGACCGAGAGCGACAGGTGTTGCCAACCAAGGCCCTTTCTTCGCCATTTCTCGTGGAATTATGTACGCTGAATTAATTACAATCTTATTAATAACTGCCTCGTGGTCTGGAGATTAGTTTATTCGGCTTAGGTCGTGAGGTTCAATATCTGGGTAGGCCAAAATTGTTATTGAAATTTTTATAGGTTTGTTTTAAAAATTAGAAATCTCAGCAGAAGCTCGAAATTTGGCGGGTGGTGTGTTACCCTCCTTACCTCGGGTAATCACGTACAGCCGTCGGTCCCAGTTATTGTTAGAAATTTTTTTGCGAATATTCTTGTTTAAATTCTAATGCGACTTATGGCCGTTTCCGAAACGCACTATTACCGAAACAATGTTTACAAGCAAATGATCTGTTAAACACAGATTAATTGCTTGTTAAAATTAATTTGCTTTTCGGAAACCGATCATTACTGAGTTTAAGGTTACTTCTACAATTTTTCAAATACTATGAGTGAGTATATTCGCATTAAAATATATTCAGATAATATACTTTTCAATGCGAATATATTTGTATACAATCTTAAAGCAAATACGACGTAGCCATATTATTGATTATACCAATGGATACATACATAAGAAGTGAAACGTGTATGTAAATGTTTGATGACTTTACGTTTACAACGATTTAATAGAAAGGTGTACAAAATTATGAAACAATTTGATGGTAAAATAATTTTTAAGCAAAACTCTGTGTACTTTCTTTTGCAATGACTTGTATTGATATTGGTATGAAAATATGTCCATGTGTATGTTTAATTGCACGTCACTATACACGGTAAAAATGTCGAGCTTACTGCATAAAACATTCTCTGAGAGCTCACCATTGGGATAATTAGACAATCGTAAAAAGCGGTTTAATTTTAATCATACTCATAGATACTTGGATTACTCATATATACATACATATTTTCACGCCAAATCCTCCTTATCAAATATCCTTTACGGGTAGGCATAGAAAACTGAGTGTCAAATATCACGATACTCGCGGATTTGCCTTGCTTATTCCACATTTGTCCCCGTGTTGGTTCCGGGCTCCTTTGAAGAATAGACCAACTGCGGTTCTGTCAGGCAGGTCATAAAATGCGACCGATTGTCTATGCAAGTCACTACCATCGTGACTACTAGGTGGTAGAGTTCTGCATTGTCTCGCCCGGGTCTGGTACCACCGCCTTACCTATTCCAGCCGCAATAGCGTCAGTGCTTGTCACTGTCGTATTCCGGTTTGGAGGGTAAGGTAGCCGGTAAACTTATGCATGTGGCATTAGACCTTGCCACAAGATAGCAACGCACTATTAACGTCTTTGGTGTCTATAGGCGATCGTTGACTCTTTCCATCAGGAGACCCAGCTGCTTGTTTGCTATCTTATAATATAAAAAAAATATTTAAAAAAACATTTATTACTCTCTTCATATAAACATACCGGTTGCAAAATTACTTGACAATCTTTGGACAACGCCCAATCAGTCGAATCCTGGTATGTCATACTTGGTCTTCCATTGTACCTACATCCTTCGACATTCGCGTTGTATGTCTGTTTTGTTAACCTTTCATCTGCCATTCTTTCTACGTGTTCAAACCATCGGAGCATGCCCTTTCTCATTTCTATACCAACACTTACTTTCAGGCCTAACCTGTCTTTTAGTTATACGCCACATATTTTCCATTGCAATCTTACCGTATTAAATATACTTTCATACCCTATCTGATATCTGTACAAATAAATAAAATTGGAGTGTCTATTTGTAATATTAAAATAACCACTTTTCAATAAATACATATGTATGATGTATACATGGTACATATACCAAAATAACATTTTTTACAATTTTTGTCTGTCTGTCTTTTGGTCTGATTGTCTGTTTGTTCCGGCTCATGTCTGAAATGGCTGAACCAATTTTAATGGGATTTTCACTGGCAGATAGCTTATATAATAAGGAGTAAATTGGGCTTACTATTGAGCTTATTACTTTTATTTTAGAAAATTATCCACGCGCACAAGGTCGCGGGCACAGCTAGTCTATACATCTATATAAATAAATAAAATTGGTGTGTCTGTTTATAATATTAAAATTTACCGTTTTTTACTAAATGCATATAGATGTACACACGATTCATATACTAAAATAACATTTTTTACAATTTTTATCTGTCTGTCTGTCTATCTGTTTATTCCGGCTAATCTCTGGAATGGCTGAACCAATTTTGACGGAACTTTCACTGGCAGATAGCTGATGTAATAAGGAGTAACTTAGGCTACTTTTAATTTCGAAATTTTTCATGCGGACGAAGTCATGGGCTTAGCTATTCAAAAATAAATATATTTATATATCAACTTAATAAAAATAATAATAAACGAAACCGACTTCTCAGATGACTCTGTAAAGCGTATTTGATGGAAAACAACACTATAATTTATTTTTGGTCGCCAACCCATCCGTAACCAAACCTGACGCACCGTTACTTCGTCTGACTTTTGATTTTCGCAAGAATCAATTGTTTATGATTCGTTATTTAACTCTTAATACAAGAATCTTTTTATATAAGATGTGTAACTTTACGCCAGCTCCCTTACGTAGTAGACAGAGAAATCATATAATCACAATTCTATCAATATATAGAGATATATCTTTATATAGAGATATATCTTAATACGTGAAGGGAATCCTGGTAAATAGGAAACTTTTTAGACGTTTACTAGGTAGAAGAATTCTGAATTGTCTCACTCGGTTCTGGTACCCCCGCCTTACCTATTCCTGTCGCAATAGCGACAGTGCTAGTCGCTGTCGTCACAGTATACTGGAGACTAACAGTAGTCAATCTACATACATGTGATATTCGAACAACGCACACATAGACACATTTCACGGAAGCGATATCTCGGAATGGTTCGGTACATTTTGTATCGCACCAGTCGGAGATATCGCGTCCGTGAGAGGTATCTATATGTGCTATGCTTGAATAATACTGGTATGTAACATTGACTTCTGGTAGTCTCTAAGTATTCTGTGCTGTCGTGTTCCGGTTTGGAGGGTAAAGTAGCCGGTAAACTTATGCATATGGCATTAGACCTCGTCACAAGATAGCAATGCACCATTAACATCTTTGGTGTCTATATGTGATAGTTGTATCTTTCAGGCGAGCCATCTGCTTGTTTGCTATCTTATGACATAAAAAAAGATTGTTTCACTTTCTCTACCCTGTAAAGAAACCAGCGTAATGATATTTTTTGCATGACGTCGTACCCGGACCTTTATAATTTGTAGACAACTCGTTAGCCAATATGCTATAAAGGTCCTTAAAGTTTCATTTTAATATATGGATCTTTTTCCATGCTTATAAATGCGCGTACGAAGCCTCTGACGGACAGACTAAACAATGCAGCCCTGAGGTTCGACCACACCCCTCCAATGTAGTGAGGGACCAAGGTTTAGGGATGAGAAAGTATCGATATTTATACACGGACATAAAATAATTGTAAAAAGAGAGAAATGTTAAGGAAGTAAGACAAAATATAATAAACTAGCTTTTTAGAGAAATGGGGGGTTAGAAAGAGACAAAAAGTAGCCTATGTCAATCTCCATCCCTTCAACTATCTCCACTTAAGTAATCACGTCAATTTGTCGCTCCGTCTTGCCGTTAAAGATGGACAAACAAACACACTTTTTATAATATTAGTATGAATTTATGATTTATAATATTAGTATGAATAAACTAACTTGTACTTCTAATTCATATATTTTTATATTGCTTTATATACCCAACCGGTTTCAGCAATCACATTATCAGCATTAAAAGGAACAGTTGTGTACAAGTTTTAAATTGTAACAAGAAAAATCTGCAAGGAACGTTACATATGGTATTAGATTTTCTCCGCCTACTTTGTAAGGGTCTGGCGTGAATATAAGAAATGTATGTAAATAAAATAAAATTTAATAATTAATGTAAGTGTAGTAATCCGAGAATAGTATTGTTGGGTGCATTATTAAGTAATTTTTGTGAATTTTTTTTTTTTGTAAAAAATAAAAATTATAATTTTTATAATGTATGCTGTTTACTGTTATAAATAAAGAAAATAAAATAAAAACAGTAGTCATTTCTTTATTTGCATACAATGTGTTACATAATTATATCTTATTTTAAACTAGCTGACCCGGCAAACATTGTTATGCCTTTTTAACTTCTCTTATTTTTTTCTATATTTTCTCACCTTTTAAACCTGAATTTTAGCGAGAATAACGAACAGCAATATATATAGATATATATATAGAAGATATGTAATATGTTGCTCTTTAATCTTATTTTGCCCATTTTTTGGTTTGCTATGTTTAAATGCAACTGCTTGCCACTTATGTTACTATGAAAAAGATTCTTTTATTAATTTTTTTTCAAAGGAACCGATTCTTTTAAAAAATAGACATTCTGTCTTCCTGCTAGACACTTCGTAAAGCAATCGGCTATCCTGTCACTACTATCATTACTCTACAACTTATACTTACCTATTACTGTCATAATAGCTTCAGTGTTTTTCATCGTCATGTGCCGGTTTGTAGGGTACAGTAGCTGGTAAACTAATATGCCACATTAATTACATCGCCGTCACATGAATGGAACTCCATCATAAAGATCGTTTCATCTGTAGGTGATGGTCATCTTTTTTATCAAGACAATCATTTTATTTGCTTTCCTATTGTATATAAATAAAAAATGCTTTTTGCTCTTATTTTACAGATAATAAAAATATTAAGTAAAAAAGTAAAAGGTCGTCTTTGTATACAAAAAGTTAGATATCTATTCACAATAGGAGATTACGTTCATATAAAAACACCAAATATATAAATAATGCGTTGCTATCAGTGTGGCATGGGTTTAATGCCATTTACTAGGCACTTGTTTATAACACAATATTTGCTAGCATATAACACTTGTACTGTTTCACAATAAGATAATTATATTTAATTTTATAATTATAATGTTTATAATTTTGTAATATATATATATATATATATATATATATATATATATATATATATATATATATATATATATATATATATACGTCAATGCGTCTTTCGTTCTTTCAAAAAAGAAATAAAATAATTTTTCGTAAAGCGACCGGTAGAATGTGAAAAGTAGAATCGAGGCAATTTCGATGTACAATCTCGAAAATTATATCAGCTGTCTACAAAATCCAGTTCCTATTACAAGAACTTTGTTTCAGATTCATCAAACTTAGATCTCCAATTTTATAGACTTAGGGCCCCCTAAGTCTGTAATTCTCAAAGTAACTTGTATACATACATCATACAAACTTGTATGATAAATATTCATCCAACCATTAAAATATACTAAAATAAAACGTGTTAATGTTATATCTATTCTAAATATCACTAGTAAATTTATAACGTAATATCCACACAAAATTTAAAATTCAATTTGGGTACAACTAAATAAAAAATACGTAAAATATATTACAGATCAAAAATATGTAAATTTTAAGGTTATTAAACTCTACTATTATGAAGCCTTTGCATGCGATCTTAATGATTATTTAAAAACTGCAAATTTACATTGAATCCCTAGTAAAACATCATATTATATTATAATATTCATATTTTCTGTTTTATACATAGATTAACATTTTATTGTAATTTACGACGCGTAGTGTGATTTAAGCGTTTAATTTTAATTTACATTTTTTTGTTTTGCCGCTAAACGCTTACCCCAAAATAATTTAACGTCAAGTAAGTAAGAATTATTAGGCATTCTGTTACTTCAGGTCTTTATTATAAAGATTCAAAAAAGATTTTTATAATTTTTACGGACGATAAAGCAAGTTTGTATGATATAAAAAGGTTTATGATATTTTTCATAAAAATCAAGGTACATTAAAATTTCATTTAATTAAAGATGTTACATCCATACTAATATTATAAATGCGAAAGTCTGTCTGTCTGTCTGTCTTTTACGCTTTCACGGCTAAACCGCTGGACCGATTTAATGAAATTTGGTATGGATATAGTTGAAGATCTGGGGTCAAACATAGGCTATTTTTTTTTCAAAAATCAGTCCCTAGAGAGCTGAAATAGGGGATGAAATTTTTATTAAAAGCTATTTGGACGACTAATAATATACTCGCGGGCGAAGCTGCGCGGGTCAGCTAGTGTTTAATAATTGTTAAACATTGAGATTTTTTTATATTTTAAATACCACTTTTATGAGTATTAAATAATACGAATTATTCATAGAGCTGTAAAAGATTTTTTATTTTAAGGAACTAATTTCAACTTATCGGACATATGTTTTTTTTTAAATTTCATATGGTCAGGTGGATCGTAAATTATGCGTGTTACTAAAGACACGGGTAGCAACGTACCATTATTTCTTAAGTGTTTATAGCCAATAGTTATCTCTTTCGATCAGGAGAACTAACTGCTTATTTTTTATAAATTGTTTTAAGAGGGATTATGCAATTTTACTTTTTTATAGCATATTTTATGAAATAGGATGCCGAGCGGATTGCTATATAACTTATTTAATCGGAAAAAATCCGTATATATCAAGTTGACTATATTGCACTGTATTTAAATCATTTGAGATTAGTTGTGTTATGACGTCTTTTTATAAATTCCATGAGAATGATATGTATTTCTGGGAATAAAAATATTTATATGTACCTACATAAATCCGGATATAAATAATCTGTATACCACATTGAAATTTGTCAATTAGTTCCACAATGAAGGGGCAACAAGTTCTGACCCACACGTCTGCGCGCAAACACATACACAGATCAACTTTCGAACTTATAGTAAGTATAAAGCTTTTGATATTATAATTATTATATGCTATAATATAATAATATATGAGAGATCATCACTATACACTTAAAATTAATATATTTCAATTTGGTGAAATTTGAGTGAACGATTTAAGACATACAAAGGATGAACGATTCAGATTAAGATATCGATATGCTTATCGACACAAATCTTTATTTGCAGAGTTTTGATATCCCTATTGTTAATATATTGTCAATAATTAATAATTAATATATACTTAGTAATTTAATTTTCACTTTTATCACCGATTCCTAGGAGTAAATGTGAACAAGGAAAGCCAGTGCATACAACTAGTTAGTCGTATTGTAAGATACACCGCACAGACATATCGTCGTCGCGTCGAAACCGCACCGCCCATCGAACCGCCTACCGAAAACTAAAGGTAAAACGGCCAACTAAAAAACAATAAACCCTTTCCAAAAACATTCAACCACCGACAAAAGCTTTGAAAGTGAGAGTTGCGTAGACTAACGACTATTGAACGACTTTTTGTCTTTTCTACTTGCGACTCAACAAATAAAAGAACACAGTGACACAGGGTTAAATACTTTTGAAAGGCTTTTGAAAAACTACTGAATTTTTAAATGGACAATTCATTTTAACGTTATAAAAAACCTTTATGTTAATTCTGGAAATAAAAATCTGTAATTACATTTCATCTAAATCTGTCTGGCCGTTTAGGCGCGAGGACATTGCAAACATACATACGAAGCAACTTTGCACATTTATGCTATATACATTTATGATATAAATAGACCATTTTACTAAGACTGCACATGTTATTAAAAAGACCGACAATCCTGTTTCCAAAGGTAAATAATCTTTCGAGCATAATTTAAAATTATTTTGATTGGGAAAATTTTCTTTACAAATATCCTCAAAATAATTATATGTACATGATCGTACTAGCTCAACCGCGCAGCTAAGCTCGCGGGTAAATTAACATATCAACTATGTAAGAAATTTCATACATTTCATCCCCTGTTTCATCATCTCAGGAGATTAGTTTAAAAAAATCTTTTCTAATATCTCGTCTACATCGTAAGAACCCCCGGTAGAAGGGTTTAGGCTGGACGTTGATATATCTGTCAGTAAGTTAGAAATCAGAAATCAGAAGTACTTTATTCAATAAACCTTTTAAAAGTTTTTTTGAGTGAGTTAGGACTTTTCTTTTTATATGTACAGATTAAGCTAGCAAATAATGCCTCTGGCGATCAGACAAAGTTTTTGTAACTTACTCTATTTTTTTTATATTATACAGTAATCAAGCAGATGGCTCTCCTAATGGAAAGAGAAACTATCGCCTAAAGACACCAAAGATGTTACTGATGCGTTATCTGTTTAGCGGGCTGGCAACGCTACATTCATTAGTCTGCTGGTTACCTTACCCTCCAAACCGAAACACGACAGTGACAAACATTGCGGAAAGAATAGGTAAGGCGGTGGTGCAATATTATACCCGGCGTCGCGTTACAGAACTCTTCCACTTCGTAGTCACTATGCACTACCATAGTCATGGGCGTTGCATGGGCCAGGGAGGGGCAGCCGTATCATTTTAAGACTATATTTTTATCTTATTATATTTTTATCTACAAAAGTCTATAGTTAGTAGAGAGGTAAACAAATTCCAGGGGGGCAGCTGCCCCTTCCTGCCCTTTCCCCTCCCCCATCTATACACCCATGCGCATAGCCCATCAGTCGCCTCTATGACCTGCCTGGTAGAACGGCAGTAGGCATATTTTTCAAAGGAGACCTGAACCAGCACGGGGTTAGATTTTAGGACTTAAAGCTTAGATAAAATAAAATCTTTCTTTACGGAATCAATTGAAAATATCGTAGTCTCCCGTCTGCGTTTTTTGATAAAACGCCATAACTGATGTGCTGTTTCATAACAAAAAACGTTCATATTCTTTAACACGACTTAAAGAAAAATATAATGGGAATGGATTTTAATTAATTTAAATCCACTATTTAAATTATATTATAATTAATTTTAAAACTTAATTAACTTTAACTCCTTGAGATTTAAAACAATGGATGCAAAGAACATTTAACAAGGATACCAGACAGTGAATATTTACGGTACAACAAATGCAAGTTAATTTCGAGCAAATATAATTCGATGTATCATAATTTTTTGTTTTTAAACATTACTATACGGTTGGCAAAAAGCTTTGTCAAAAACAACATTTGTTAGTTTAATGTGATCATATATATTTAGATATTGTTATACGTAAAAGGTTTGTATCCCTTTTTACGAAAATATCGCAACCAGGATCCGAATGTTGGCGAAACAGTAGGCCGATTCGCCACCGGTGTGACGTTGACGTGTGTCTGTGAATTGTGAAGAGTAGGCGGTAGTGGAATTAGCAGGATAAGATAGGACATTGCGTCTGTGATTATGTGGCCTCCTAAAGTCGTCGGTGATCGTGGGAGAAACATAGAAGATCGCGACTCTCGCCAGAAGATTTGTGTGTTTAATTGCTTTTTAAGGTTCCGAAGTAAGAACCCTTATAGCCCTAATATGTCCGTCCGTCCGTCCATCCGTCCGTCCGCACGTTAGCTGAAATCCTTATTACTAGAAAGCTGTAATTTGGCACGAATAAGCATATTAGTCACGTCAACAATGTGGTAATATAAAATCTTGAGAAAATTATTTTTTTCAGGGTAGCTCCCCCACACGTAAAGTAGGGATGTTAACTTTTTTCTCACGTACTCCATTGTGAGGGATATCAATGGATAGGTTTTAAAAAATTTTGTAGATTTTTGAAAACAAGTTTTCGATTGAGGGACTCGTTTGTAAAATATTATGCTTTTAATTGCTAATTTTCGTTAGAGTGAAGTGACCCTCCACCCCCTTCTTCAGGCTAATCGGTTCGTTTTAGGGGTGGAAAAAAACATGGTAGTAGTAAATATAATGAAGTTAAAAGGAAAACTATCATGGCTTAGAAGGCTTTACAAATTTTTGGGTAATAATCGACCAACTTATAAATGTACTTAGGGAATTTTTATAGGCGGTGAACCTTTGGTGCAGATATATATTAGTCATTGACGTTGAATAGCTTAAATGTTCATAGTATGAAACTATAAAAGCCCTCTTTTTAGACCGTATTATTGTGATGGGCGACTTCAGAACTCAACATTGCGCGTGGCCCGACGCGCACTTTACCAATGTATTAAAATTGGCGTTGTGATTATCTTTGAAGTAGAAATCTCGCTACTATTTATTTGACATGTATAATATACATACATATACATAGGCTCCGCCATGATTACTTACACGTAATTCATTATTTATTTTGTACTAAATTCATACGAAATTTCATGCAAATATTGTCCAGGGAATAAAAAGTTTCATAAAAACTTTTATCCCCCATTTCACCCTCTTTGGGGTTGAATTTTTAAAAATCCTTCCTTGGTGGATGCTCACAACATAAGTGAAACACGTGTGCGAAATTTCAAGTTTCTAGTCCTAAGGGTTTGGCCTGTGCGTTGTTAAATCAGTCAGTCACTTTTGCCTTTTATATATATATATATATATATATATATATATATATATATATATATATATATATATATATAAGAAAAGAAAAACAAAAATAACAGGAGGAGAGCAGAGTACAAAAGTATTTTTCTAAATTCATTTTCTTTTCTTAAAATATATATATATATATATATATATATATATATATATATATATATATATATATATATATATATATATATATATATATATATATATATATATATATATATATATATATATATATATATATTCTATATAATATATATATATATATTTTCTTAAAATATATATATATATATTTTAAGAAAAGATTTTAAGAAAAGAAAATGAATTTAGAAAAATACTTTTGTACTCTGCTCTCCTCCTGTTATTTTTGTTTTTCTTTTTCAGATGGGTGGGATGTTCAGATGGGTCTCCTGACGGAAAGAGTCAACTATTGCCTATAGACACCAAAGATGTTAATGGTGCGTTGCTATCTTGTGGCGAGGTGTAATGTCACATGCATAACTTTACCGGCTACCTTACCCTCCAAACCGGAACACGACAGTGACAAGCAGTGTCGCTATTGCCGCAGGAATAGGTAAGTCGGTGGTACCTGACCCGGGCGAGACAATGCAGAACTCTGCCACCTAGTAGTCACGATGGTAGTGACTTGCATAGCAAATCGGTCGCCTTTTACGACCTGCCTAGCAGAACAGCAGTTGATGGCTGAAGTCTCTTGTTCAGTTTAGAAGAGATATTATTTTGTCTATGGTCAAACTAACAATAGAATTATGATCAAATTTCGTGCGGAGGGAGATCAGTTGTGTATAATTTTATCGATATTGATGTTTTTTAACAATTTGCTAGCGTCTACCTGAGCAAAGTGACGCGCTAGCCGTTTTCTGTGCAGTATATTAGAGCTATCTATTTGTATTCAAAATAAACATCAAACTAATAAAAATACATTAAATTTCTAGATAATCTTGATTAAATATTGGTACATTTATTTTTTATTTTTTAAAGGAATATATTTTAAATAATCGCCTTACTACACAATCACAAAAATGAAAAATAATGATTGTTAATATGTATCTCCTCGTGAAGTAAACATTATTTTATTTTGCTTCTAACACTTATGGACAGACAATTTAATAATAAACATTTCGTAAGATATTTTTTTTCAAAAGACCCAAATTTTATTTTTATAGATTTTATTCTAAAATTTAGGCGTATTTACTACTGCGCGGGGTATTGTAGAATGGCGCAGGAAAGAGGGAAAAAATGCTCAAGGTTATTTGATCAGGGTAGCGCCTATAAAGAAAAATATTTAAATTTAGTACTAAATTGGATTATTATAAAATGAAATATAATTTTTATTTTCGTAAATAGAGTTATTTCATCGTGCTCTTTTTGAAAAATAGATCAATTCCCTTTAATCCTAGGCATCTATTAGGCTAACATTTCTCATTAATATCGGGACTACTAACTTAGTGGTAGAGTGTAGCAACGTTTTGACTGCATTCGGCACTACCGCCTTAACTATTGCTGCCGCCTATACCTTGGTGCTTTTTGCAGTTGTTTGACAAGTTTCAATGGCTTTTTAGGGTTCCGCATCTAAAAGGTAAAACGAGAACCTATTACTAATAGGGTCTGTTCCTCTTCCTACGCTGTCTGTCTGTCCGTCTGTCTGTCACCAGACTGTATCTCATAAACCGTGATAGCTAGAAAGCTGAAATTTTCACAAATTATGTACTTCCGTTGCTGCTATAACAATAAATACAAAAATAAAAAAACGAAAATATTCTTATACCTTATGTGTTTTTTTCGTATTTTTTTATAAATGATGGTACGAAACCCTTCGTACGCGAGTTCGACTCATACTTGGTTGTTTTTTTTATATTATAAGATAGCAAACAAGCAGATGGCTCTCCTGATGGCAAGAGAAACCATCGTAAATAGACACCAAAGATATTAATGGTGAGTTGCTATCCGTGTGGTGGATTGGCAATGCCCTATGCATAAGTCTACCGACTATCTTACTTTCCAAATCGAAACATGACAGTGACAAACGTTGACGCTATTGTGGTAGGAATAGGTAAGGTGGTAATATCATATACCCGTTCGAGACGTTACGCAGCTCTACCACCTGGTAGTCACAATAGTAGTAATATATACGGCCAATCGTTCGCCTTTTACGATCTGCCTGGCAGAATGACAGTTAGTCTATTCTTCAGAGGAGGCCCATAACAACACAGGATCTCTAATATATGTTTCGATCCCAGGACACTACACCTTTGGTGATTTCCTAAGAACTTAACAACTGACTTTTTTTCCGTGTATGTGAAGGTCTGCCTTTCGATTATTGTCCGAATATTTAATTAATAACTGTTGCCTGCAACTTCGTCCGCGCGGACTTCGTTTACTCCGCACTGCTCCTCCCCTGTAGGTGATAGCGTGATAATATGTAGCCTATAATATGTTGAACCGACCTGTTAGGAATATTCATGTAAAATTTGAAGTAAATCCATGCAGTACTTTTTTAGTTTACCCTGAACATATATACAGACAAACAGACAAAAATTCTAAGAATTATATTTTTGGCTTCGGTATCGATTGTAGATCTCGTTCCAAGTATTCTTTTAAGAAAATATTCAATGTACAGTTTTGACCTTCCTAAGATTTTATTACATGTATGGACTTTTGTACAAAGTTTAATGATTCTACGTCCACTTATTCAGTCTCTGCTAGTCAGTCAACGTTATGGTCCAAGAGCTGGCGACGAATTTTGGGATTTTTAGCAGTTTGGAATTGCGAAAATATATAATTTCGTCAAATGGCGATACCGGGCCTGCGAGTCTGCTAGAGCGTTTGCGGTTATTTCGCTAGTGCACAGTATACAACATTTGCAAAAAAAAATCCAAAAAAGGTATTTTTAGCAACTTGATTTTTATTTCATTTTTAATCTGGTTTTTTTTTGAATTCGAAAAAAAATATGCCTGACATTTTTTTCGGTTTTAAAGTACAAACACATTTAACGAAAGTTACCAATAATTTTATTTTATATTTATTTAGTATCTTCGGCTAATCATGGGAGAACTTGACCTCTGCCTACTTTGTCGGGGATACGGGCGTAATGATACTTTTAAATTTTCTTTCAATGGTATAAAACAAAGTCGCTTACGCTGTATGCTAGCGTATATCTTTTAAATTTCACAACGGATTTTAATGCGGTTTTCATATACACTAGCGACTCGACTTTTCATCATTCTTTTATATCATAAGATAGCAAACAAGCAGATAGGTCTCTTTATGGAAAGAGTTAATCATCGCCTATAGATACTATAAAAGTTTTAATTCACATACAAAACGACTCAACTAGGAGTCGTTTTATGTTTTATAGACATCAAAACATAGATAAATTTGAGAGGCGGATCATCAAGTTTGGTAGATACGAGATAAGAGACCGCGGGGAGGTGGGTCCCTACGCCTTAGGAACTGTTTAATCTGGGCCGCATCGGTGCTCGTTTAGGGAGCTACGATACAGTTGAGCTCAAAAGCGTTTTATGTGTATATTACCAGCTGTCGAGACAAACTTCGTACTGTCTTAAAATTAGTAAATGCTGTATTAAGTTATTAACTTAGTCATGTACAATGACAATGATCGTAAAAAATAAATCTCGTTAAAGGTTGTATCAAATCCCCCCCCCCACTCCCGGTTGGTTTCGGGATTCTTCGAAGGATAGACCAACTACCGTTTTGCTAGGCAGGTGACCGAAAGGTGAGCCACTACCGTCGTAACTAGTACTACTACTAGGTGGTAGAGTTCTGCATTGTCTCGCCCGGGTCTGGTACCACCGCCTTATCTATTCCTGCCGCAATAGTGTTAGTCGCCGTTAGTTAGCCGTTAGTGTTTTTCACTGTCGTGTTCCGGTTTGGAAGGTAAGGTAGCCGGTAAACTTATGCATGTGGCATTAGACCTTGCCACAAGATAGCAACGCACCATAAACACATTTGGTGTCTATAGGCGATGATTGACTCTTTCCATCAGCAGACCCATCTGCTTGTTTGCTATCTCATGACATATTAAAAAAACTAACCATTTTAAGAATCCTCTCGCCCGGAAGGTAGAGATAGCAGAGAGTCTATAGAATTCCCGGTTCACCACGATTCACTGGTTTGCCGGTTAGTGTGGTGATCCCTATCGCCGCATTTTACTGACCTGATAACGATTACCGACTATTTCTAAGTTCTAACGACATCGAGACCGACGGCTCTACGTGCTCCGAGGCACGGGTGTAGTAACATACTCCAGATTCCGAGTTGCTACTGAGATTTTGGATTTTCGAGAAAAACCTCAATAACACTTTTGCGCACCCGGGGATTGAACCCGGGATCTCATAATTTGGGCTTAATAGGCTAACCTCTAGACCACTGGGCAGTATTTTCTTTTCTTTTTTGCCCCTTAATTTTTCAAATGTTTTACCAGTAATTCTACTATTGAGGGCGGAGATCGGTTGGTGATCTCGGTCACCATGTTTGAAAAATTTACTACCTTAGTGACTCGCTTTTTACTTGCGAAAGGCGCGGGCGACAGTTTTACATGCTTTCCGAGGCATGAGTGTTAAAATACAGGAGATTTCTATCTGCTACTAAGATTATATTTACATACCTATATATTTATTTATTACTAGCTGCAGCGTGCAGCCAATTGTATTAAAGGAGTTTATGGCGAATCCCGCGTGACTACTTAATTTTTCAGGATAAAAAGTAGCCTATGTGCTATTCTAGGTCATCATCTATCTGCGTGCCAAATTTCATTCAAAACCGTTTAGAAGTTTTTATCTGATTGAGTAACAAACATCCATTCATCCGAACATCTAAACTTTAGCATTTATAATATTAATATAGATTTCATGCCTAATTTATATTGACGTATCATGTCTCCTTTGTTTTAATTTCGAGAGAAAAAAGGAAAACCAAACCAATGTCAAAAATAACAGCATTGTAACGACGCTAAATAGTCTCTTGTTAAATTTATGAAATACCTATCTACTACGATTTATGGAGTACTTTATACCAAATAAGGTTTTTATAGTAAAAATGTAATATAAAATATCATAAATTTTATTACATGTAAATTGAAACACATAAATTTAGCAAAGTGATGTATGAGTATGCTTAGAAATAAAAAGTACGACGGTCGTGCCAAAAAACACATTACAATTTACATAGAATTGATACATATCTCTAAATTACGTAAAAATGAAAGTGGATTAAAAAACGCTTAGGTAAGTACTTGTACGTAAATGCATAAAACACATTAAGACCAGCCACTTGTGCATTCAAGTGTACTTTACACGTGCTGCCGCCACAAGATGGCCGCAAGCGAAAGTTTTTCTTTGAAAAATGTTTAAAAATTCAACATCACTAATAATTAAAAATGTCTATAGGGCGACGTTAAAACTAAAACGTGTTATTAGATATGTTTTTGTAAATGACGCTTACGGCGAAACAGTTGGGCGATGCCTTTTGTCATACACGTAAAAAATATAGCGGGAAATATTTTTTTCTATTTCCTTCTTTTTATTCTTCACACACGTGGTTTATGCACTTGCCATGTATAATAATTAATGAAACGTTTCATTTATAATTCTTTTTAAAAATTCAAATGATACCTAATAGGGACGCGCTATAATCGACACTCAATACCAACTTATATCTGTGGTAGGTACGTAATACTCTTATATATTTTAGAAAAATTTATTAAATACTTTTTATATCATAAGCATATTTAGTAACCATGCTAATGCTTCTTCTTAATATGGTAAAAGGTAAACTCGATATACAGGCCAAGACGTGGTAGGAACTTTACATTTTCTTTTATGAAATGACTTAACAGGATAGCAATAACTTTATCTCTGTGATCGAAGTTCGCCTTCGCCGTGTCACGTGTCAATATCATGGTAATTAGTAGGTGGTAAGGAACTTTATTTTATCTGGCTTTAGTACTTCAGTGCTTGTCACTTCCATGTTTTGTCTTAGAAAGTAAAGTAGCCCATAACATTCCTGCCACAAAAACTGAAATGCACAGTTATCATATATATTGATCTGTCTCCATTAGAAGAGCTGTCTCCTTTTTTAATCTTACAACCTTTGGTTAGTTTATTCTTACTGCAATAGTATCAGTACTCGTTACTTTCATGTTTTAGCTTAAAAATTAAAGTTGGTAAAATGAAAAAGCAGTTGATAAACATTCCTGCCACACATACCTAACGTACAGATAACATATTTTTCAGACAATGGTTATCTGTTTCCATTAAAATAGAGCTATCTTTTTTTAAAACGACAGGACAGGATAAAATTATTTACACTTTGCTTGATTCATCATCAAGTCAGACTTAACGTAAGAACGTCTTTGCTCTAACACATTTTAAAAAGAAATTAATTGTATTTGCCTTGCTCTTCGCGATACTACTGTATGCTACGGCTGTGTAGTGTATGCTTCTATGTGAAAGTTTCTGTCTATTCATCTGTTTTTTCCTCTTTATAAATGTATGTAGATTTAATCAGATGTCAAAAAGTCTACCCGATTTTGAACGCACTGTCAGTAAACATTTAACAAACAAATAAACATCTAACAAGACAAATGGACAAACCAATTAAATAATAATTAGTTATTCACGACTTTAATGAAATTGCTACTAAGATTTATAACTTTGAATATATTATTGAATAATTAACCTTATGCTTGAGTGTTAAAGTTTATTTTCTTGAATTCTCTTACTATAATTTGTGATTGATTAAAAAACAATGAATTTTACGATATTATAATTATGTTTTAATATGATTTGAAGATATTACCTGTATTCGAATTTTAAATGGCTTATTTTGTTTTTTATGATGGCGCCAATTTTCATCCAAAGTTATGCCTTGCCATCTTTTACTCAATGGAATGAAAAGAAAGAGACAGGAGATATTTATTCCACTTTTTTATATATCATGAGATAGCAAACAAGCAGATGGGTCTCCTGATGGAAAGAGTCAACTAACGCCGATAGACACCAAAACGGGTAAGCTAAGGTTGGAGGAAAATAAAAATAGGTTTTGAACATATTTTAAACTTTTATTTCTAACTAGCTGTTGCCAGCGACTTCGTCCGCGCGGACTTCGTTTACTCCGCACAGCCCCTCGCCCGTAGATGATAGCGTGATAATATGTAGCCTATATGTTGACCCGACCTATTAGTAATATTCATGCAAAATTTAAAGTAAATCCATGTAGTACTTTTTGAGTTTACCCCGGACATACATACAGACAAACATACAAACAGATAAAAATTCTAAAAACTATATTTTTGGCTTCGATATCGATTGTAGATCATGCCTCAAGTATTCTTTTAAAAAAATATTCAATGTTCAGTTTTGACTTTCCTACGATTTTATTATATGTATAGAGGTATCATACTTTTTTACCTATAGAGCTTTCAACATTCAGTCTCAAAATTATAATAATCTATCTATATATCTATATATATAAAAATCAATTGCTGTTCGTTAGTCTCGCTAAAACTCGAGAATGGCCGAATCGATTGGGCTAATTTTTGTTTTGAATTAATTATTGAAGTCCAGGGAAGGTTTAAAAGGTGAGAAAATATAGAAAAAAATAAGAGTAGTTAACAAGGTAGAACAACGTTTGCCGGGTCAGCTAGTAACTTCTAATTATAACAAAATTATTGAAAAACAAAAACATTCAAAAAACCCGATTTACCCTGGGGGAGTGGTTTCTAAAGCGGGTAATGCTTGTGGGCAAAAAAATAGCAATAATAACGACATTAATCAACATACCATCGGACATAACATACCAAGGCGAATCCAGCCTTCGAGTCTTGAGAGTCACACATTTGAGGTTCAGTCAATATGCTCTAATCCTCAGTTTGCAATAATAAATCCATACTAGACCCTTGCTACGGAGAGGGGGGTCATGACCCCCCATGACCCTCCCCTAGATCCGCCCTTGTCATGACTGCTAGGTAGTAGAGTTCCGCAACATCTTGCTCGGTTTTAATACCAACAATTTACAAATTCCTGCTTTAACAGCGTCATTTCTTGTTACCGTCGTATTCCGGTTTGGAGGGTAAGGTAGCTGTTAAACTTATGCATGTGGCATCAGACCTTGCCACAAGATAGCAACGCACCATTGACACCTTTGGTGTCTATAGGCGATGTTTGACTTTTCCATCAGGAGATCCATCTGCTTGTTTACTATCTTATGATATACAAAAAAGCCTATCACCAACCGGATACTTATCCTATCTCGTGCACCGTTGTTAGAAAACTGAAAAAAACAACAGAAAACTGAAATTGCCCGACTCAAGACTCGAACCAGGGACCTCAAGTGGCAGGTAAGGTAGCAATGGCTACCTTACCTGCCACATGAGGTCCCTGGTAGCCGGTACACTATAGATATGGGCATAAGTCATTCCCATCCTGCTATACGAACAGAAATGCATCGTTAATATATTTGGTGTCTATGGATGATGGTTATCTCTTTTCATCGGGAAAGCCATCTAGTTGTTTTCTATCTTATGATACAAATAACCTGATTAAATATTGACCAACGAGGTAATCAATACAAGCGATTGTAAAACATACATTTTGGTTATATAAAACTAGGCATGTGCGATGTAGTCGGTAACAAATCGCCTTATTTAGAAAGTTTACTATTTCTACTCGACGAGACGAGACGAGACAAAATATCGATTCAACTCGAAATCAATAATGTTTTATCCAAATTAACATTTACAAGCACTTTTTAATCGACTTCTTCAAAAAATAGGAGGGCAGGCCCTCTCTTATTTATATATCCCCATCTCATATAAGTTTTGTGATAATCTGATACAAGATTGTAGATATATCTACAGAAAATCGATCGGAGTCAATGTTTTTTTTAGTGAACGGATCGGAACACGGCTACACTCAGAAAAAATTCTGTCTGCTCGACCTTTTCATATATTTTTATGTTTTATAAACAATACGTATTGTGTTAAAATTATAGTCGCAGCTTATAGTAAATTGTAAGAGATTAACATGCGGAGCAAAATACTTTACGAACACTCGGTTATGATCAGTAAATATAATAAATAAGTATCTTATTCAAAGAGTTTAAAAATTAATTATTCTATCTCAATTTTTTTGACTAGTTAAATATATAAGCCGCATATTCCAAAGAATTGACTCAAAGAAAAATTAAAAATAGTTTTATTTGCGAGTTTCTGTGAATTTGTGGGTTTTTTTTTCAAAGGGACCCTTTCGTCTCAAAGGGACAGGCTAAGACCAGAGGCTATGCTGCCTTGTCAGTCGTTTTTTTTTTATTTCATTAGTAATACAGAAAATTTATTAAGAATTTGTGTGTTTAACTAATGTAGTAAAACTGCACATGCAAAAAATTGGCCAAGTGCGAGTCGGACTCGCGCACTGAGTGTTCCATACAAAATTCAATTTTATTACAGCTTAAAGGTATAGGTATAGATCTGAGTATTTGATATGAATTTCAATTTAATACCTCTATGCATTCATGAGGAAAGGGGTAGCAACTTTAAGATTATTAAAAATATTTTTTTTTATATGATGTAACTAAACATTTATGGTTTCCGAAAATTTTCTTTTAACTGTGCTATAAGACGTTGCTTCGTACCTAATTTCAAGGTTCTGAGTTCACGGGTTTTGATCTATTTGTGAGTTTCGATAATTTGCGAAAATCTTTTAAGTTGGCTTAGATGTTTCATTTTTTCACAACCCCAAGTATCCCTTGAAATAACAAAAAATCGCAAAATATGCGACATAAATGGCCATATTTCAGATCGTGTAGACTTACAAGTTTAATTTTTTTACAGCTTTTAAGGACAGTAGACCTTAGTATTTGATATAAATTTCAGCTTAATACCTCCACACGTTCCTGAGAAAAAGGATCTTGATAGACGGACGGACAGATAACAAAGTGATCCGATAAGGGTTCCGTTTTTCCTTTCGAGGTACAAAAATGGATAAACGTACTTTTTTGAACGTATATTTTTTGTACTTACATATCTTCACGTTAAATCTAAAGTCTGGTAGGGATGTGTTAAATACCCAAGGCCACGGAAATAATACATTTATTACGTTTAAAGAAATAGCGGAAAAATATCTTGAATATGGTTATTTAATACTAAACTCTAAGGTGACTTGTCAATTAAACTTGCTTTCTATGGAATTGATTTAAAAAAATAATAATATTTTTATTTGCGACTTTCTATGATTTTTTGTGTAACTACTGTAGTTCCACTGCACAATATACAAAAAATAATTAAGTTTTAAAATTTAATTTTAAAACTTTTAAATTTTTCTTCTGCGATAGACAAGATAATTGCGCAGATTAAATTTCTAAATTTTAATAAATTTGAACCGTTTGGCTTTTCTTGTTTTGGTAAAGATTAAGTTTTTTTTTAATTATCGATAGGGAAGCGCTTGACCACGATCTCGCCTGATTGTATGAATTGTACTCGTCGGGGAACACAGACTCAGGAAGCATGTTCTAGTCCCTTGCAAGAAGTTATAATAAATCATGAACAATTATAATTAAAGTTGCTTCGCCCGCGAATAGTTTAAAATGTCATCAATACAATCTTTGATACAAAATTTTATTCCCTGTTACACCTTACGAGTATTTTTTTTAAAAGTCTACGTTTGATTGAAGACCCGATTTGAAGACCCGGGGTCTTTAACTATCTTCTTGCCAAATTTCACCATAATCGGTTTTTCATAATTTCATCATGTCTGTCAGTCTATCGGTTACGACAGACAGGCGAGCAGATAGAGTTTCGCTTTTTATAATATTAAGTATGGATTATGGAAATTTGCAAATTAGAATACTTTTTATCCTTGCTATACTGTGTTTAACATTGATCCCATTACTGGTTTAATCCCAAGCGTGGCAAAAATTTACTTTGCTTAAGTAAGTTTTTAAGGTTTTTTCTTCGTTCGTCAAGTTAAGAGTTTCCGTAATGTAAACCATAGATATATAAATAAAAAAAATCTTTGGTTTTATCATCTCAATACTGCGTATTTTGAGCCGAGTAACTCAATCAAGTATTCAATGTTGCTATATTCGATACTCGGTTACTAAATTAAGCTTATAATTGGCCATTCTCTAGATATAACTCAGAAAGTTTTTATTTGTTTTCACGAATTAAAACTATATATTTTGAACCAAATAAGTCAATTAAGTGCTCGGTCTGGCCATATTCTATACTTAGCTACTTAGTAAACTCGGCTTATTCGTGTATGAAGCATTTTTTTGTTTATCTTTGCCACTCAGAACTGCGCAAATTGGAATCGATAATCTTGATTGAGTTTTTGGTGTGGCTACACTCGGTACTCGGTTACTCGGTCAAACTTATCGGTCCATCTCTATACAAAACACAAAACCTTGAAAACGGGAAAGCGAATAGAAATCACCACAGGGAAACATTGGATCCATTGGAAAATCAACCTTGATGATTCACCGGTCGGTAGGAAACGACTCTATCGGAAGATATTAAATTACAGTTCAATTTCCTTTGCACATTATTTTTGACGGACAGATAAGTTTTTTCGTTTGCTGTTCGCGTGTTGTAATGTTACAATATAGTATCTGTTATTAAAGTAATAAAACTAGTGTGGGGTAACGATCGATATTTTTTGTACTTACATATCTTCACGCTAAATCTGAATTCTGGTAGGGATGTGTTAAAAACCCCAGGCCACGTACATACATACATAACATACATACGTATATAATTATACGACCTGTTAGGTAAGTCGACCTTAACTTTAAAGGGGGTAATAAAAACATTCTCATTCCAAATAAATCAAAAAAATTGGTAGTACTTATGTAACTTTCTAATTATCTATGCGCATTATTTGCGCGAAAATAATGGTATGCATGAATTATGAATTTAGTGGATAAAAAAAAAGTGTCTTCACGCCCGTATCCCCGAAAGGCTAGGCAGAGGTACAACAAGTGCACCCACGATCCGAATATACTTGGTCCTACAATGTGATAGGTTGCAAGCCTATCGCCAACCGGGCACTTTCCAATCCCGGGCAATGTTGTTTTTATAAGAAAACTGAAAAAACACATTTTTAAATTGCCCGACCCAGAAATTAAACCCGGAACCTCATGTGGTCAACTCCGACACCGGACCACTAGACCACAGAGGCGATCTTAGATTTAATGGATAATTAAGTTAAAATCCAATTGTATGTTTTTTTTATTTATTTGGAATGAGAATCAGATACCCTATTACGCTCTTCAAGGTTAAGGTCGACTTGCCTAACAGGCTGTATAGTACGTACAGATAGCAATACCGGAAGAATAGCTTCTATACATATAATAAAATCGTAGGAAAGTCAAAACTGTACATTGAATATTTTTTTAAAAGAATATTTGGGGCGTGATCTACAATCGATATCGAAGCCAAAAATATAGTTTTTAGAATTATTGTCTGTTTATCGGTTTGTCTGTTTGTCTGTTTATCTGTTTATCTGTTTGTCTGTTTGTCTGTTTGTCTGTTTGTCTGTATGTATGTCCGAGGTAAATTCAAAAAGTACTGCATGGATTTACCTCAAATTTTGCATGAATATTACTAACAGGTCGGGTCAACATATAGGCTACATATTATCACGCTGTCACCTACGGGGGAGGGGCTGTGAGGAGTAAACGAAGTCCGCGCGGACGAAGTCTGGGCAACAGCTAGTCTTGAATATCGTAAAAGAAGTAACGGTTTTGGCCATTTCAAATTTGATTTTTTGTATATCCATACTAATATTATAAATTCGAAAGTAACTCTGTCTGTCTGTGTGTGACGTTATCACGGCCAAGCCGCTGGACCGATTGTGTTGAAATTTAATACAGCAATATTTCAACACTTGGGATGTATATAGGCTATGTTTTTTCATATTTTAGGGTTCCGTACCTAAAGGTAAAACGGAACCTTATTACTAAGCCTTCTCTGTCTGTTTGCCCGTCTGTCTGTCTGTCACCAGGCAGAGGCAGAAACCTGAAATTAATTCGAATTGAATCGATAAAAATAAGAAAAATTTAATCTTTTATTCACAGGAGTATAACTTCTTACGCAAACTCTCACACATGCAGACAAACTTTTACGATCGTGACTTCAAATAAAAATTTAAAAAAAATTGTTACATCCGTGTTTGCAAAATACCGTTACCAAAAAATCCAAAATTCCGTTAAAAACGTTACTAATTAATAACATTGTATAAGATAGTAGAACTGAGATCTCGGATACGCTCTGAAGGATCTGCTAATTATCTAACATAATTAATTAGTATTAATTCTAATTAACAATCATTTATATTATAAATGCGAAAGTTACTTAGTGCCAAATATCCCGAGGCAGATAAACAAACGAGGGGAAATATATTGTTAAATAACTTTCTTAATTTTTTTATACCATAGAATAACAAACAAACAGATAGCTCTCCTGATGGAAAACAATAACTATTGCCTATAGCCACCAAATATATTAATGGTGCAATGTTAGGTGGGACGGTAATGCTACATGCATAAGTTAAGAGGCGACGTCGTGAAAGCGAATAAGTTTTTTTTTTTGCACGCTTGACCATGATCTCGCCTGATGGTAAGCTAAGGTGCGGCCTAAGATGGAACGCGCTTCCCTAAAAGGTACCTGTTCACTCTTCTCTTGAAGATCCCCAGGTTGTACCCGTCGGGGAACACAGACTCAGGTAGCATATTCCAGTTCCATGCGGGTCGGATCAAGAATGTCGAATCGAACCGCTTTGTTCGGGTACGTGGAACGTCCACCATATGGCGTATATATAAGTATCTGTTGAATTTATTTTGACATCTTGAATGACAGCTGTCCGAAAGCGAATATATTATGTCAACGTCATTTAACATCTCAGATGACAAGTAATTTAGTCTGGACAGCAGCAGAAAAATGTCATTCCGGGACCAGACAGCACCGAAGTAACAGTAAAATTGAGTAAGCAGCTTGAGTTTGTACCAGTGTTGATATCAGATCTAACTATATTAATAAAATACCACACAATTCAGTCGGTCACGTGAAACAGTAATCAGAATCAGTTAAACAGACTAGGTGACCATACCAGGTGATCAGATCAGTAGATTGGCAACGGATTAGTTAGATCAGTCCAGAATACCAGGCCAGGGTATTACAGTATGAATCAGTATCAGTACAGTGAGCGAGGCTCGGGTGGCTATAGGGGAGGTTGGAGGCCACTGTGGGGACAGTTCCCAGTATCAGATCAGTATGTGATATTATCAGATCAGTATGTGGTATTATCAGATCCGTATGTGTTATTATCAGATCCGTATGTGGTATTATCAGATCCGTATGTGGTATTGTCAGATCCGTATGTTGTATCGGAGACCAGGCTCAGTTTATAATCAGACATATGGTTAGATTGATGTCAATTATCAGTCATTTATTGTGCATGTTAAATATTATACACATAAATCAAAAATCCAGGCAATCTATCAGATATTCGTCATACAGTAGGGTTTTAGGATAAGTAGCGACAGGCGACGAGACTTTGAAAACTCTACCAATTGATACTCTACACCTAATCGTCATGATGGCAGTAAACGTAAGACCAAATTGTTTGCCTTTTACAAACTACCTGGCAGAATACCTTGGATGAGCACGAAAACCTATACTACACTCTCGGTTATCGTTATAAAAAGTCGATAATTATTATCATGTCGGCGAAATGCGACGATAAGTATTACGACTTATCTCGCTAACAGACAAACACATGAGTATTACCACTCTTCTCGCCAACAAATACATGAATATGAGTATTACCACTCATCTCACCAAAAGACAAAGAGTATTACCACTCATCTTGCCAACAGACAAACACATGAGTATTACCACTCATCTTGCCAACAGACAAACACATGAGTATTACCACTCATCTCGCCAAAAGACAAACACATGAGTATTACCACTCATCTCGCCAAAAGACAAACACGTGAGTATTACCACTCATCTCGCCAAAAGACAAACACATGAGTATTACCACTCATCTCGCCAAAAGACAAACACATGAGTATTACCACTCATCTCGCCAAAAGACAAACACGTGAGTATTACCACTCATCTCGCCAAAAGACAAACACATGAGTATTACCACTCATCTCGCCAAAAGACAAACAGGTGAATCGTGATGAACCGGCAAATCTATACACGTTCGGTTTACTCTGTCTAGCCTAAACGGTTTGAAGGATTTAATCTTGAGGTGTCATTAGATTTGACACAATTGGGAAATTGATATAGCATAAAGCTCAGAGGAAATTCCTCTAAGGTATAAAGTTTTACCCCACTGAAAGAAGGAAGGTTCCAGTGGGGTAAAACTTGTAACCCTAAAAATAATTATAAAGTACTTGTAACCAAAAAGCATCATTCGGGATCGTATCACAGTTTTTTTTTGTTTTTATAACAATTTTTTTTTATTTATTTATTAAAATTTACTATACACTGTAAAATAAGTTGGTACAAAAGGCGAAATTAATTCCTATTGGCATTCTCCACCAGCTAATCTTGAGGTCAACAGAAAATATGTATACAATTCCTCAGAAAGTATCCATTTCCATATTTGTATATGTAGGATATTTTTGATTTAGTAATAGCTATGCCCTTAAGACGCTGTTAACATCAAAAGCACATCGCGTCGGCGAGCTCTGTCTATTTCTATCTGAGTAAACTGGGCGACTGGCGTAAACCCACTTCAGGCATCAGTGAAACTGGGCGACCAGAGTGCTAAGTGTGAGTTTTTCTTTTCGCATTCGATCGTGAGCGCGTTTGGAGTTTACTAGGAATTTGTATGTGATTTGTACAGCGCCACCTAGTGGTAAACGTGAGAAACCAGTTTACCACTAGGTGGCGCTGTACAAATCACATACAAATTCCTAGTAAACTCCAAACGCGCTCACGATCGAATGCGAAAAGAAAAACTCACACTTAGCACTCTGGTCTTATAATAAATAAATATTGAAAATAAAAAAAGTGTAGATTATTTGTCAAATATGATTCGTTAGCGGCTTAGGTATGAATATGATGACTTCATGTTTTTAGTTGCAGACCCACACGTCAAAAAAGTAAAGATATAGATTATTTTCTATCGACCCAATTTTGTTTAATTATGTACCAAGTCCATGTATGGTCTTTGACATGTGATGAATATTAACATATATATTTTGTGCTATAACATACAGTTTTTCTTAAAAAACTGTTCAAATAACATCAATTCCCCGTGTTGGTCCTGGGCTCCTTTAAAGAATAGGCCAACTACCGTTCTGCCAGGCAGGTCGTAAAAGGCGACCGACTGGCTATACGAGTCACCACCATCGTGGCGACTAGGTAGTAGAGTTCTGCATTGTCTCGCTCGGGTCTGGTACCACCGCCTTAGCTATTCCTGCCACAATAGCGTCAGTGTCTGTCACTGTCGTGTTCCGGTTTGGAGGGTAAGGTAGCCGGTGAACTTATGCATGTGGCATTAGACCTCGCCATAATATAGCAACGCACCATTAACACCTTTGGTGTCTATAGGCGATGGTTGACTCTTTCCATCAGGAGACCTATCTGCTTGTTTGCTATCTTACGATATAAAAAAAGTTATCATGTCATTGCATGAAGCTTTGTGACGATAGACACAAGTGCGGCCGAGCCATAATAAATACTCTATATATTTTTCAAAATGGCCGACACAGGTTTATAGACAAGGTTAGTAGGTAATGCAATATTAATAAAAGGGTTGCAATGGTAAAAAAATCTACCCAAGCTGAAGTAAAATCATTAAATATTTAATAAGTCGCAGTTATTATCGACCACAGGTAACATTTATGTTCGCTTTTATTACATGACAGTTAAACTGCTTAACCATAGACAATATTCTGTTAGAATTATTATTATTTGTCTATATTATTATACAAACTTTCGGTGTCTGTCTGTACCATGAAGCTTTATTACATCTGGAGGCAACACTTCTAATACATACTTGAAACACAACTGCTGTCATCTTCTGAGGTCTCACCCTCGCTTTCTAACACAGCTGTAGAAAAAGAGATGGCGAGACCTCATAGAATGAGATATAACGTATGTATTTGTTTTAAGTGATTAATATGAGTGCCAGCTCCACCTATACCTAATACTTCACGAATTTTGACAAAAATCAATGCACAGACATTGATTTTTGTCAAAATTCGTGATTATACGTTTTATGACTCACTGTTATTCGCGACCTTGTTCTCATGGCTTAAAATCATTACTTACTTTATATTTTACTAGCGACCTGCCCGCGGTTTCACCCGCATAGCTTTTGTTCCCGTGGGAATATCAAAAAGGTTTATGTACTAAAACCTTCCTCGAGAATCAATCTATCTATTAAAAAACTTGAGAGGTGTCAAGGGACACCCGGATGGAATGAAGTTCCTTTTATTATTATTTACAAAAAACCTGTATACACTCAACAAAAATAATCGTCGCGACACCACACTGTTCAATGCGAAATAGAAATGACAATATCTGGCTTGCTTTCTATAAGAGAGAGAGAGAGAGAGAGAGAGAAACATCCGCACGCCACACAGCTTACAATACCTTACTATAGCAAAAAGTGTCGTGACAACTTTTCGTAAGAATTTTTTCCGTCTAGCCCCCTTTCACAACGCGCGATAAGGAACTTTGTAGAATTTCGACCCACGGTCGAATTTTGTCACCCGGTCGAATTTCGGAACCCGGTCGAAATTCAACTTTTGGTCGAAATTCGACATTCGGCCGAAATTCTGTATAAATGTCGAACATTTGGCACTAGAAAAAAAGTAAACTCAATCAAATAGTAGATAGACTCTTTCGCTTTCAATGCACGAGCTAAAGGGAAGTGGCTGGATATTTCTGTGCTTACAATACCTTACTATAGCAAAAAGTGTCGTGATAACTTTTCATAAGAATTTTTTCCGTCTAGCCCCCTTTCACAACGCGCGATAAGGAACTTCGTTCCAAAAACCGCATCAAAATCCGTAGCGTACTTTTAAAGATTTAAGCATACATAGGGACAGACAGAGAAAGCGACTTTGTATTATACTATGAAGTGATTAGGTATAGCGGCAGTGCTTGTACTGTCGTGTTCCGGTTTGGAGGGTAAGTTAGCCGGTAAACTTATGCATATGGCATTAGACCTCGCCACAAGATAGCAATGCACCAACAACACCTTTAGTGTCTATAGGCGATGGTTGATTCTTTCCATCAGGAGACCCATCAGCTTGTTTGCTATCTTATGATATAAAAAAACATCAACATATTTAATGTCTGTAGATAGGTGAAGGTTGATAAGTATCTCTTTACGTCAATAAGGCTGTGTGCTTGTTTGCCGTCCTTTAATAGATATATGTATAAAAGGCAAGAATTTATATCTTTTTGTTTATATCATATGCAGATGGGTCCCCTGATGGAAAGAGTCAACCATCGCCTATAGGCAATAAAGATGTTAATGGTGCGTTGCTATCTTGTGGCGAGGTCTTATGCCACATGCATAAGTTTAGCGGCTACTTTACCTTACAAACCGGAATACGACAGTGACAAGCACTGGCGCTATTGCGGTAGGAATAGGTAAGGTGGTGGTACCAGACCCGGGCGAGACAAACCAGAACTCTACCACCTAGTAGTCACGATGGTAGTGCCTGTGACTGCCTGGCAGAACGGCAGTCAGCCTATTCTTCAAAGGAGCTCGGGGCCAACACGGGGGATAACAATGTCTTAGCGTGGACGGTGCCATAGTTTATAAGTTCTCTTGATCTATGTAGGTATTCGCCAAAAACTTTTATAATACAACGGCATTATAAAAGTTTTCGGCGAATACCGCGGGATCACTAAATTTTTCCAGGACAAAAAGTAGCGTGTGTGCTTTTGATTCATTCATTCATTATATAGATGACCTGCCATCATCTACCTGTGCGTCAAATTTCATTTAAATTTGGTTCAGCAGTTGTTGCGTGATGGAGTAACAAACATCCATACAAACACCCAACCTTTATATTTATATTTTAAGTCCATTGTGTTATTCAATTTATTATTTTTTAAAGTGAAAGATGGACAAATAGCTTATGTGAAACTTTTTAATTTTATCACCAACATTTCGTCAACTTTGTTGACTTCTTCAGGGCTCAAAATTTGGACGTTTTACATAGTTTGTCAATTTTAAATGTATTGACTTAAAGACATACAATGCAGAGTTCTTCTCACATCCTTTTTTTATCGAAACATGACGGTTACTGTATCTTGATGTTATATTGTTTATTGTATTTTACATATTTGATATATTAATCACACAGTCAGATGTTTATTAAAATTTTAACCAATCTATTCTTCAAGCGACAATAGCACACTTCACGTGTGCTATTGTCGCATGAAGAATAGATTTTTTAACAATTTATTGTTTGTGATATAATTAAAAAGTTTCAAGTAAGCTATTTGTCCACCCAAACTTTCGCATTTATAATATTAATATAGATAGGTAACTAAAGATCGAATAATCGCGCGCGTTTGTATACGCGCTTTCACAGAATTATATGGAAGAGCGAAAAGATGTTAGCTGAGAAACGGCTACTGAATCCATTGCAACCATTTTTAACATATTGTTATATTTTTTTTATAAATGAATAATTAAAAATAAATATAATCACACCTTTCTTAAACAACTGACATGAAGAAAAAATAAACTAAAGTCTAGGTAAAAAAATAAACTAAAAAACAATAGGGCTTAAAATATTTAAATCTGGGTCACATACATAATCTGTATTTAACTATTAGTATTGTCTATTGTGCATTTAAATTAAATGAAAAAGAAACTGTTTTTGCGGCCAATACATTTTATTTTTTTAAGCTACGCCAGTCAAATAAGTAGTTATGAAACATAGCAATTTTAACCTATCATAACACATTTCACTTGGAAGTCAGTAATATATGGTTCCAATAAAAAATGATGAAAAATAATTCTATATATTAGAAGAAAATTATGGCCGGTGAGGTGACGTAATTGTTGTAACCGGAAATTTTGTCGTTGGAAAAATTGTATATTGTTGAATTTCATTGTTTGATATTTTATAGGGAAATAAAGTGTTTATGGCGGTTTTGAAATTGAGTGAATATAGCCTGCATGTAAGTTAGATCAATCACTTCAAAACGTGAGAAAAGAAAAAATGTAGACGTCATTTTCAAATATCACTGATATTTGAAAATGGCGTATAAATTGACTGGGTACTGTTTTGTTTAATTGTGTTGATATTCTAACCTTTACAACTAATATAAAATGTGATGTCTTGTAGTTTTACTAATATTTGTCTTTGTTTTGTTTTAGATCCCTCGACGTGATAATTTTAACTCTCACCGGACATTAATTTTTGTTGTCACTCCCATGACTGACTTGACACTGGCAGAATCCGTAATCAACGGGAAAGCCATTAATACAAGATTGAATTGAATTGAATTACACAGACAGATGTTAGATAAGATAAGATAAGATAGTATTTATTGGTACCACATTTTTACATAATCTGTTACAGTAGACAATATACAATATTTATTAGTTTGTAAGGAGAAAAGAACAAGTTAAAAACTATAACAAGTAACAAAATGTAAACTTATACAACTTTTTTTTATAAGTGATGTGATACCAAAAGGATGCTCATCTCAGCATACGCTATAGCAATATTCCTCTCCTCTATGATGCTCCCACGAGACGGTCAAAAAAGAAAACTTAGTGCTTTGTTTTGGTGTTTATATATAAAAAGTATAAGTTAGTACATAAAAGTGTGTTAATATAATAATAAAAACATTACATATATGAATAATAATAATAATAATATAATATTTTAATCTTAAATAAATAGTAATTTGGGAGGCCTTAGTACCTTATTTATTGCTTAATACTCGTCAACCATCCGTAAAAGTTTAAGTTTATATCAATCATACACCCTGTGCTTAGTTCGTTTTTTTGCAGAGAAAGTAAGATTTTATTAAGCTTGCGTTTAAAACTAAAGATCGAATTTGTCTGTCTAACTTACACTTACAGACTAACAAAATTAGCGATAGTCAAATGTTTTCATTTGATGGGATTTAATCGTTAATTTTGTTTTAAATATTACGTGATTATATTATGAACAATAAGTCTAGGTTTAAATCCCAGTTTGAGCAATTCGTTTTCGTTTTTTTTTACATTATAAGAGAGTAAATAAGTAGATGGGTCTCCTGATGGAAAGAGTCAACTATCGCCTATAGACACCAAACATGTTAATGGTGCGATACTATGCGTGTGTAGCGGGATGCGGCAAGACCACATACATATGTCTACCAGCTACCTCACCCTCCAAATCGGAACACCACAATGACTAGCATTGATGCTATTCCGACAGTACCCGGGCGAGTCGTTGCGGAACTCTACCACATAATGGTCACGACGGTAGTGACACGTATAACCAATCAATCGACTTTTACGATTTGCCTGGTAGAACGACAGTTGGTCTATTCTTCAAAGGATTCCGAACCAACATGGGGGTAATATTGCCAATTGCTATCCACGTAGAAGGATAAGTTTACCAGCTACCTTACTTTCCAAATCTGGACACGACAATGGCAAGCACCGATACAATAGTTAGTGGGAACAATACTAATACTGGGGTGAGAATTACCTGCTATTTATCTACTTACTCGATAGTAAAATATATTTAACTAGTTATAACTCTTGATTTCGTTTGCATGATCTAAAATCTTTACTTCCTTTTGCTCACTCAAGTAAAAATAGCCTATGTCCTGCATTATAAATTCCTCTATCTTTCAGTGAAAGTTTCATCTAAATCGGTCCAGCTATTCTAGAGATTATCCCATACAAACAGAATAACAGACAGTATTTGAACAAAAATCTAGTTATTTTTAAATTACAGACATACACTTCAATATTATTTATCTTTATATAAATTTCGTGTCACGTTTTTTGTCAGATATGGATTCCTCAACTACTGAACTGATTTCAATGAAATTTTGCAGATACCTTTAGTTTGGTCCAACTTAGGATAGGAAAGTTTTTTCTTAATTACCCCCCCCCCCCCCCCCCTCTCAAGTACCCAGCCAAAATATTCAATACAAGTAATTTGTATGACAAAAGAACGTTTGCCTGATCAGCTAGTCTATATATAGATTTACAAATAAAGGCCCTTAAGCCCAGCAGTAATTCAGACAATCCATAAAAAAACTTACCGTCTTTAGGTGGACTCGCGCATTGAGGAGCATAGGAACCTAAATGATAACCATATGTGTTTTGATGCATAGGGGGAAAAGGATATCCTAAAGACCTAGGACTAGGAAACCCTGATGCCTCATGAGGATTCTGCTGACCACCTGGACTTCCAAAATGATGGGGATGTTGGTAACCCCCTTTAAAAGGTCCATAGCCATGCTGCTGTAATTCTATAAAGGCGGATTTTGAGGATACATTAGTTGGTGTGGAGTTTGCTGAATTGGATATATCGTGAGGTGTTTGCGACCCTCCTAAATGATGGTGGTGATCTAGAGCCTCTTGGGTGGTCATGGCGGGTTGTGGGGTGGATGGGCCCCCTCCGTCCGAAGACTGAGGAGGCCCGAAAGGATCTGAGAAACTCAGGTTGCTGGGTTTGTTACTTGGGGATTGAATTCGTGTAATTTTGAGGGATTTCTATGCCTTGCTGGATATTCTGCTGCAGACCGCTGAAGCCTGAAACAATAAGTTAAACTGTAGAAAATGGTGGACCAATAAATGTAACAACATTTATATATCAGTAACTTGTCAATTTTACGTAAGGTGTATATGCAACTATTTAAGCAAGATGCCTTCGGTATCACAAAACACCCATATATAAAGACGCTTTATTTCGATGCAGAATGCTTTAATTAATTTGCATTATACTGCTAGGTGACATTCTTACCCCGAAAAAACATTATTTTTCATTTGAATGTAAAGCTGCACTAAAATTCAATAGTTGCGTATATCAAATCGTAAAAGTATTCCACTTTATAGCCGAATTGCAGATCTTTCCAGATGCTTTGGATGTCACGAACTGATACCCTTACATCTTAACTAGCTGACCCGGCCAACGTTGTTTTGCCATATAAATAATTTAATTAAAAATAGGGGTTGATCGTAGAGGGTTGAAAATTAAGGGTTGTACATATTTTTCAATGCTGAATCATAAAAAATAAAAATAAAAATTTTTGTCCATAAAATAAAAAAAAATTTAGGGGTGGACAACCCTTAACATTTAGGGGGATGAAAAATAGATGTTGGCCGATTCTCAGCCCCACTGAATATGCATACGAAATTTCATCAAAATCGGTCAAGCCGTTTCGGAGGAGTACGGGAACGAACATTGTGACACGAGAATTTTATATATCTTAATATATTTCATTGCCCAAAATATGCTTTCATTGTTTTCGTGGGTGACATTCTGTATCTAAAGTCAATCGTCGCTTCTATGAAATTGTTTGCGTACTCTATCAACTATTCAAACCTAATATTATGCAGTACTTTAAGCAATATGCCTTTGCTATTACTAATCAGTAATCAAAAATACTTTATTCAATAAAACTTTTTACAAGTTATTTTGACGCGTCAACATTTTTGATCGGTAATCCGGCCGCACACTGAGAAGATCCGGTGGAAGAAATTCAGCGGGCTTGTCTTTTTTTATCATTTTTTATTGGATTTTTCTCATTGCACAAAATATGACCTTTATTAACTTTCAGTGTACTCTGTGGACACTGGATGACATTTTGATCCTACTTTATTTACTTTTTATTAATTCCAATACAAGCCTATATCAGAATTCAAACGATTTATGTATTCCATTCCATATACCGCTTAAACCATATTAAAGCTCTTTAAGCATATAAAAATATTTAATTACGTCGTCCAAAATATGACTGTTTTAACCTTCCATACATACACGTCGTAAAAAAATACATTTCATTGCGATGCACAAAATATGGCTTTTTATAACTTTTAGTGTACTCCTAGGTGACATTTTAAGCCCACGTAGAAACATTATTTTTAATTTCAATAAAAGCTATCAGTTCTTTAAGAAGTCACTAAGCAATGCACATTGCACACATTTTATTGTAATACGCAATATATTGTTTGTATTAACTTTCAGTTATATTTTGACCCCACAAACATTGTTTTAATTAATTTCAATACAAACTTGTATCAAAATTCAATAGTCGCGGCTATCAGATCATGAACGTATTCCATCCACTCTATCAACCGGTTAAGGCCACTCATTGGTTCAATTGAGCGTGACGGCGGTAAATTGTTTTCCAGAAAACTTGTGTCGAACTCGACTGACCCCGCCGTGGGTGTAGCTCCATTCCTAATGTTCCGTTACACTTGATTAACTATGGAGTTGTCAAAAATAGTGGTCATCCTAACAATTGTCAAGGCAAGTTATTAAATTTTGAGGATTCCCTAGTTAGAAAAATTTTGAGGATTCCTAATACCATTTTTTAATTAATTATTAGATACAGTTTTTTAATGTTTCGCTTGGATTGGTACCATACAGTTTATCGGGATTTCGGGATGTCTGATATGCGGTAATAATTTATAACTTTTCAAGTTCGGCTAGTGTTTCTAGTACGAATCTGTATTACAGCAATTAAATGTCAAAGCATAATTAACATCTTTGGTTTTTATAAACGACGGTTGTCTTTTTTCCGACAGAATTGTGAATGAATGAATGAATATTTTATTTGCAGAACATAGTTCAAGTTGTCTATTTAAAGTTACCAGCATTATCTATCTTCATATGCCCTCTCTTCTAACGCTTGTTTGATATTCCATTATATAGAAAAAAATTATTACTTTCCCCATAATCATCTAGTTTTTTTTAGGAATTTTTCAACTACTGCTAAGCATCTGAACAAAAGCAATGCAGTTTGGAGGATAAGGAAGTAAGTAAACTTATTTATGTAACATTCCAATTTCTCCACACGGATAGCAACACACAATTACCATGTTTTTTATATATCATAAGCTAGCAAACAAGCAGATTTCTCCCCTGGTGAAAAGAGAAACAATCGCAAATAGACATGTTAATGGTGCGTTGCTATCCGTGTGTCGGGAAGGCAATATCATATGTACAATTCTACCAGCGACCTTACCTTTCAAACCAGAACACGGCAATGAAAAGGCGAGACGTTACGGAACTCTACCGTTTAGTAGTTACGGTGGTAGTGACATGTACAGCCAATCGATCACCTTTTGCGACCTGTCTGGCAGAACGGCAATTAGTCTATTCTTGCAAAGAGCCCGGACTAACACGTGTAAAACAAAATTACAACCTATAACAGCTTCCGTTCTCGTGGGAATCCTGGGATATAAACTATCATATGTTCTTTCTCGGGTTTCAAACTATCTTTGTGCATAATTTCAACCAAATCGGTTCAGCGGTTTAGGTGTGAAAAACAGACAGACAGACAGACAGAGTTACTTTCTCATTTATAAAGTAAAGAAAAAAAGTAAAGAAAATAGTATACATGTGTGTATATTAACACGTATGTCACATGAATGTTGTGTGTGTAATGTTTATTTTTATTAAATTACTAGCTGTTGCTCGCGGCTTCGTCTGCGCGGACTTCGTTTACTCAGCTCCTCCCCCGTAGGTGATAGCGTAATAATATATAGCCTATATGTTGACCCGACCTGTTAGTACTATTCATGCAAAATTTGAAGTAAATCCATGCAGTACTTTTTGAGTTTACCCCGGACATACATACAGACAAACAGATAAACAGACAAACAGACAAAAATTCTAAAAACTATATTTTTGGCTTCGATATCGATTGTAGATCACGTCCCAAGTATTCTTTTAAAAAAATATTCAATTTCTGCTGTCTTTGGTGTGTTCAATGTACTTAATTAAGCGAGCTACTGATTTTTCTCTTTCTACGAGTATGTGCGTCTCTTACGCCTTCACTGTATTTTTTTGAGGTTGACTGGCAGAGAATGCTCTTGGGCATTAATAGCAGGGGAGCCCAATACGCTAAATGTATAGTTAATCGAGCGTCGTAGGGACTTGTTGGATTTTGTAGATTCAACTATAGGAGAAATAAAAGGTTATATAACGTTTTTCATTTCAATGGTGGGGAAAAAATCTACAAATAAAAAAATGTTTATAAGAAATCTGTGACATGGAAACACTAAATCGCATCGGATTAAGGTATGTTGGGATAATTTCCATCTAAAATTTAGAAAATCTGCCGATTCAAGGGTATTGCAAGGGAGGGACACAAAGTTGCAAAGAAACGTTATTTTGACATTCTCAAGCGCATCAGATTTTCTTTTATTAGGCAAAAGTGATGTAAGAATAACAAAAAAACATATAATCTGACGGTTTCAATATGCCGAAGTTACGTAAATCTGACGCGCTCGAGTTAATGCAAAAATCTCCTCTTGGGCTCGGTCTATTATAAGTCTAGCTATGCAAATGGACGTGTGCAAAATTTAAATAAATAATAAGAAAATGCGTTTGCTATTTTATACAGAAAAGTAAAGAATACTATATAGCGTTCTGAGGAACCCTAAAAATTATATGTTAAAACGTGTTACCAGATTTCATGGATACCGTGGGAATCTCTCGATTGAACTTATACCTGATATATAACGAGAAATATTAATATTCGTATATTTTAAATTAATATTAGTCACATTATTTTAAATGTCGCTATATTAATAACTAGCTGTTGCCAGCGACTTCGTCCGCGCGGACTCGGTTTACTCCGCACAGCACCTGCCCTGTAGGTGATAGCGTGATAATATGTAGCCTATATGTTGACCCGACCTGTTAGTAATATTCATGCAAAATTTGAAGTAAATCCATGCAGTACTTTTTGAGTTTACCCCGGACATACATACAGACAAACAGACAAACAGACAAAAATTCTAAAAACTGTATTTTTGGCTTCGATATCGGTTGCAGAACACGCCCCAAGTATTCTTTTAAAAAAATATTCAATGTACAGTTTTGACTTTCCTACGATTTTATTATATGTATAGATAACATCCATTATATAGTAGAGAAATACTGTTGTAAATAAATTTAGCGTCAGCTATGTCAGCTAGTACATAATACACACTTAAACCCAGAAATACAAACATCTATGCTCATCACACAAATATTTGTCCTGTCGAGAATCGAACCCGGGCCCCATCGATTCTTAGTTAGGTTCGCTAACTACTCGACAAAATTCCATCCTCCATTCTAACTCGACGAAAGGGCCGATCAAAACGGGGAGGCTGGTCAGAACGTTACTATTTTATACTTAAAAAATATATTGCAGTTGCGTTCTCGACATTTTATTTTTGTTTGAAGCTTCGTCGCTTTTAGTTTTCTTTGAACTCTATAGGTACATGAAGCAATTAAAGGAAGGGGTAAGAATCTCTTTTATAAGGCTACATAAGAGATTGGTTGGTTGGTCCAGGGCTCCTTTGAAGAATAAGCCAACTGCCGTGCTGTCAGGCAGGTCGTACACAAGATAGTAACGCACCATTAACATCTTTGGAGTCTGTAGGCGATGATTGACTCTTACAATCAGGAGACCTGTTTGCAATGTTATGATATATATATATATATATATATATATATATATATATATATATATATATATATATATATATATATATATATATATATATATATATATATATATATATATATATATATATTAGGGTGAATCGAAAAAAAAATTATTTTTTTCTTAGCATGGGGGTAGAATTTGTAGCTTATAAAAAAAAACATTTTTCAAAAAAAAAAAAATTTTTTCGCAACATTTAGAGATAGCCCACTCGTTTTTTAATAAACTAATGGATCAAATGGACTTATTCTAGCGAAAAAATTTTTTTTCCGTCAAAAATCGTGAAAAACATGAAAAAATAATTGCATATGATTTTTTTTTCACTTACCTTTTACTTTAATACAGATAAAAGGGCTGCTTAATTCTTTATTTTTCGCTTAAGTTACAAAAATAATAGGAAAAAATTTTTTTTGACTTCTGATTTCCATTTGGCTTTCAAAAAGACATTCCACAGATTCTAAAACATCGTTTAAATATTTTAAAATTTTTTCGCTAGAATAAGTCCATTTGATCCATTAATTTATTAAAAAACGAGTGGGCTATCTCTAAATGTTGCGAAAAAATTTTTTTTTTTATGAAAAATTTTTTTTTTTTATAAGCTACAAATTCTACCCCCATGCTAAGAAAAAAAAAAAATTTTTTTCGATCCACCCTAATATATATATATATATATATATATATATATATATATATATATATATATATATATATATATATATATATATATATATATATATATATACACGAATTAAATGTGACTTTTATTAATATTATTGTCCTTTGTAGGTCGGTGACATTATCAAAAATTCGCTAAAATTTTGCAAATATTTTAAAGCGGATATCACCACGTCGCGTTGTTTTAGCATTGACGGCATCAATTTGATATCTTTTAACAAAATACTACATGATGTGTCATATTTGGTGTTGCCACAGGTAAATTTTAAATTTAGTATATAAGATTAAAAATTTTGATCGAAATAGTATATCTTTCAATATCCATAAAATAATTTGACATATACATATATATCAATCGTATTAGGCTTCCAAATAATACCTACTTACATTTGACGATAGGATAGGTTTCTGTAACTAAAGATTAGTTATATTCGTATAATTGTTGGCCAGTTGGAAAATGCCGCAATGCCATAAATGCAATAAGGTAGGTACGTCATAATCAAAAGGTGTCATGGCAGGCCCCTTGAACTGTGATCTTATAAACTGTTCTCAAACTTCAACTATCGTAACCCTCAAAGTGACAGCTGTACTATTTCTCAAAATCATGAATCTTAATTCGGTCAATTCTTGCAACTGATTGGCGATGTAAAATACATACAGTTAAAAAAACACGCACCGGTGGTCTAAGCTCCGAGATTCATGTTATAGCGGTAACTTATCTACAAGGTTGTTCCTCATTTAGTTTTACAACTTTTATTCTGTATAAAAAGTAATTGGGTCTCGCCTCACTAATATTGTGTTCAGAGAACAATTTCTCACAAAACTAACGCGAGAAAAGTTGGCCTTTAAAACAAATGACCCGAAGAATTAATACCAAATACGGATAGGTATGTCAGTTTTTGTGAAATAATATCGATTATTGAATTATCTCGATTCAGCAGTAACGGACTCGATTATGATGTTTTATTATTATCTTCGCATAAAAAAAATATTAACTAATAAACCTGAATATAGTGTTGCTTGGAGTCCCTATTTCACGTAAATAGGGACTCTAAACTTGCTGATTTCCAGTGACATAATATATTTATTTACAATAAATCAGAAATTACCCTATTATAAAATATATTATAAAATTTCGCTGGGTTTATTTCCTATAGTCGTATTGTCACTGGTATAAAGGTACAATATAGATATATAAATTTATGTTAGGTATATTACAAAACTATTGTTTTGATTTATATTACTACTAATTAAAGTGACCCTTTATACTAATTCTCATGCTTATTTTATTTTCATCCATACTAATATTATTAATGCGAAAGTAACTGTATCTGTCTGACTCTACTTCACGTTTAAACCACTGAATCGATTTGAATGAAATTTGTTACAAAGATAGTTTGAAACCTGAAAAAGGACGTAGGATAGTTTTGATCCCGGAAATCCCACAGGAAATGAGAACTATGCGAGTAAAACCCCGGCACTATGTCTTAAACCGCGTTAATAAGGAGTAACTTTGGCTACCTACTTTTGTTATAGACATTATCCCACGCGGACGAAGTCGTGGGCTCAGCTAGTTAAAAATATATTGAACTTGTGGTACTATATAGACATTTATAAACTTTATACTTACAGTTATAAAAGGTTCGTTTCAATTTGCTGTGTGAATTATTTAATTTAATAAATTGTAAATAGTAGTTTCTGCTATAGCAAGTTCCTATAAAATTATCTAACTGTTAGTGGCATTTATTAACTACTTAAATTTTACGTCCTCGTGTGTAAGGTACACAATAATTAACTATTTCTGAGTTCTTACTGTTGTGAGATTTACTTGAAATTATGAAGTCTGAAATCAACCCCATAAATCGATAATATAATCATGAAAATATCGTTATTTTATTCGACTATAAGTTGACATCCCTAGCATCGAAAAAAACCCTTTCGGCAAGCTCTTTGAGTTAATTACTACATCTTCCTGCCCTTTTCATCTTGATTAATATGGATATGTTCATCTCTGTCTTTGTTAGGTCCTTTTTTGTTGTCCGACGGCGCTTGAGGTCGGGTCAAATCGTTTTGTTATTTTTTTCTGTTTGTTTGTTTGTGTGTGTTGATTGTTCATGCCAGTAATAATAATGTTTAGGGTGAACTAATTGGTGTAAATTTTTATTGTAAATGATTATGAGAAGACGCTGTCATTGGTTATTTAAACAATCAATTCGGTACAGTAAATATAAATTGATTTTGTTAGTGAGGTGTTTGTAAAAAAATTCAATCTTTTAAGATGACAGTATGATTAAGATTCTTCAAAGTGATCCTAAGGATTCATTGACTCTCTTCAGATATATCTAATGTCTATCTATCTTTTTATATCTTGGCTGTATCTTGTAAACCATGGTAGATTGATTATCTATATATTTTTTTTCAAAGTGCATGACATAAAAATTATATTAATAGTGATTTAAATAAAATATACCTAGTGAATAACAAAAATGTACTGCGATACCAAAAACGTGATTTTGTCGATTTTGCTCAATTTTTATTACAAATACATCAATAAAATATTTTTACTTCATTTTTTTAAGAATTTATGTACGTTTTTTATTAATATAAATGTTATATTATATCAATAAAAAAACTTACACAAATTCTCGTGATATTTCGGCCCTCTTCTTATAATTAATAGATAGTCTATGTTCCAGACAGATCTTAAAAGCTACTAGTCAAAATAGTTAGTACCATCGTGACTACTAGATGCAGTGTTACTACATCCGAGTGAAACGTTGCACAACTTCATCGCCTAGTTGTCACGATAGTAGTGATATATTTGGTCAACCGTACGCCTCTTAAAATCTGTCTAGTAGAATTGTAAATGGGCTATTTTACGAATCCATGTAAAACAGACATTAGGTCCATGACCAATACGAAGAAATAGACTAAGGTTTTTATATGATAACTAACATGAAATATTATCATCTCGTCAGGTGGATTTCAACACACTACCAACATCTTTGATGTCTTTAAAAATTATGAGCATGATCTATTTTAACAGGTTTCCAAGGTTTCTAAGTTCTGAAAAAATTGCAATGTAGGAAATAATGCCTCAAACCCACAAGCATTAGAAGCAGAGTAAACATAGGTAAAACCGCCAGCAATAGCTAGTGTATCAGAATAATGGAATTACAGAATGAATATTAAATTGAAATGTAGTTCAGACGTCTTTATTATTAAGGCTCTAAGACCTTAGGTCTTTACTTTTAATTGTGTAGTTTTTCTTAAAAGTAAACAATAGCGGCATCAACATTTTTTCCGAATGCCTACATCAATTAACTTTGTATAAGTCAATATATTCATATTTCTTTGTGATTCCTGGTAATTATTAGCAGAGCGATAAATGTCAAGATGGGGCCCTTAATTCTACCGCCAAGTGCCAATAACGGTCAATGTAGACACGCTTTATTTTGTCCACATTCATAACTCTCTTAATTAAAAGATTCCGGTTCCGGAGACTCTTTATACTACTCACAGGTTGCCTTTGATTAATTCGATCAATCAACAAAAATAAACATTACGTAATATCATCATATGACAAGAAAACTCATTAATTACCATTTTGAGACAAACACTAAAGTTTTTATTACTTTAATTACAATTTTGTAAAATTTTAAACTTAAAGTTTATAAAGCAATAAATTGTCTGTAATAAAAAGAAAAATACATTAACATTATTTTATTAGTTTGGAAGTAATAAGCAAATTCTTGCGTAAAAATAAGAGAGATATTCGATTTTTTCCGTCTAAAATAACAATAAAATTTGAAAAAAAAGTGAAAAGTTAAACAGTTGACCCTACGGACCATCCCTGAAACTTCCCACTAAATTAAGGTATTTTAAGCTCAACAGAGTAAAAAATATAAGCATAGATTTTTCAATTTTTGTTAAAAATGGTAGTATATGTATTAACTTTTGAAAAGCTGTATATTTTGAAAACAATGATGGCGTTCAACTCAATTTTTGATATCTAAAATATTGCTTTAGCTAAATAATCGAAAGGTTGAAAAATACGATGCAATATCAAAAAACATTTTTTTTTTAATTTATTCATTGATAAATCCCGAACACATTGACCGATTTTGATTAAATTAACGGTATTTGACGCAGTTTTTAAAGGTGAAAAGCTGATAACATTTTTAAGTTAACCCGTGACTTAACTCAAAAGTTATTTAAAAAAAATTAAGTAAGTTTGCTAAAAACAACGTAATTTTAATATTTAAAAAGCTATAAGTTTTGAAAATTAGATTCGATTTTAATTCTTAAAACGGCATTTGACGTAGTTTTTTAGTACTAAAATATCGTATAATACCAAAAAATGTCGCTATGTCGAAAAAACACTTTTTTCAAAATTTTTCGTCAACGATTACTCCCAAAAGGATAAGCAGATTTTGATGCAATTTATGTATTAGACGTAGTTTTTGAAAAATAGAGCTGATTAGTTTTTGTACTCAATCGGTACATAATTTTGGAAGTTATAAAATAATAAAATATTGTTTCGCCAAAATTTTTTTTGTTTTTTTTTCAAAATTTCTCAAAATGTCCTAGACCGAATCGGTTCAAATTTTCAGGAAGTAAGCTAAGTTGAGCGGAATCCCATCGAATGCCACTAACCGCGTTTCGATCGGTCCAGCCGTTCAATAGTTATGAGATGTTTACTTACCTACTTACATACACACATACACACACACACACACACACACACATACATACATACTGACGTCATCGTGAAAATAGTCGGAAAAGGTTCCTAGGACCCCAAAACGTGGACATCTGGTGAAAACTCGATTTTCGAAAATCGGGGTAAAATCAGTAACTTAGGAAGTTGGAAGTACCTAGTTGGAAGTTAAAAAACTTAAAATTTAATGTTAATTACATTATGGGTACGTATAATGTATTTTTTTAATTATTGAACCAACCGTTTAGGAGTAGTCGGCTAGTAAAGGACTTGGTGAGTATCCCAGTCAAGGTAAAGTTTCAATTGATAACATCGTGTCCTCACTCAAACTGAAAATCAAAACTCCAACTCTTAGTCTCCTAAATCTGTACTTACAGAGTTTTACCAGTCTAGTTATATATATATATATATATATATATATATATATATATATATATATATATATATATATATATATATATATATATATATATATATATATATATTATCATATAGATAGCAAACAAGCAGATGGGTCTCCTGATGGAAAGAGTCAACCATCGCCTATAGACACCAAAGATGTTAATGGTGCGTTGCTATCTTGTGGCGAGGTCTAATGCCACATGCATAAGTTTACCGGCTACCTTACCCTCCAAACCGGAACACGACAGCGACAAGCACTGACGCTATTGCGGCAGCAATAGGAAAGGCGGTGGTACCAGACCCGGTAGAAGTACCTAGCTACAATGCATGCATTCTAGTACCATAAATATTAATAATCGCAGACTAAACATATATAAAGATGAGAAAGGGCATGCTCCGTTGTTTCGGACATGTAGAAAGAATGGTAGATGAAAGGGTAACAAACAAAACAGATATAAAATGCGAATGTGGAAGGATGCAGGTACCGGGGAAGACAAGACTGACATACCATGATCAGATTGATCGAGTACTGTCCGAAGGTGGTGTCAAGAGTCTTCGCAACCGGCGTGTGTGTAAGAAAAGATTGATGAATGTGAAGGAAGCGAGACAAGCCTGCAAGGATCGTGATGTATGTCATTCAGTTCTCTCTGCCTACTTCGTAAGGGATCTGGCGTGAATATATATATAAATAAACATAGTAAGTATATATATAAACATGAATACATCTTTGTTTTAAATCATATTTTACAAACACACACACAAATAAATATCTCTCCTAGTGGAAAGAGACAACCATCACCTATAGACAGTAAAGATGTTAAAGACGTGTTGCTATTCTTGTAACGGATGGTAATGCTACATTCATTATTTTACCGGCTAGGTTACCAGTGTCTGCAGACATACAATAATTATTGTACATGTACCATAATCTCATGAATTTCCTAATCATCATTCCTAAGCGTAAAATCTCGACAAAATTTTGAACAACAATAATTTTGAACGATAGCAATTTTTTTATATAAAATTATTATTTTTTTTAAAAAATAATTATTATTGAAATGTTTGAGTCATATTTCCCGCCTTACCAATAAATTAAAAATACTAAGTGAGTTCTCAAGTATTACCTAGATACTTGACTGAAAAATTCTATTTAAAAAAAAGGTTTAATAATTGCCGGAATATCATTTAAATAAAATTACTTTAATGATTCTCCTTTAAACTAAAGCTTTCAGACGATACTTAAATCTAATTTTGAAATATACAATAATTTTATTAAAAATACAATAATTTTACGGCCCTGGTACAATAATAATTTTTCACGGGTCTGCCAACACTGTACATTACTCTCTAAACTAAAATACGACAGTGACGAGCACTGACGTTATTGCGGCAGGAATATGTAAGGCGATGATATCACATCCTGACAGAACTCTACTCCTAATAATCAGGATGATAGTGACAAGTTTGACCAATCTTTCAAATTTCACGATCTGCCTAGCAGAATCACTACTAGCTTCTTTTGAGGTTTTCATCTTTTGAGAAAAAACCCAAAAAAATTTTTGACCGATCTGGGGATTGAATTTTCTTGATCCAAGCTGAATAAGCTAATATTTCTAGAACAGGACGCAGTCGATAAATGAATATAACAGCAAAAATTTTGCATTCCCATTTTAAAAGTCCAAGAACCAACCAAGCATAGAGCAATACAATGAATATTTGATAGTTGGGTGCCAATTATTTATAGGGCGCTCTGTTTCCCATGATTCCCTTCGTCACAGCCCAATGGAGATACGTGGCCAGCGTATTATGTGGCCAGTGACGTCAATATTTACGTATTTTATGTAAAAACTAGACCCCGTCCGCTTTGATGAGTGTAATTTCATCAATAAAAAATATATAGCCTATCATTTACGCAATTATTATATGTACTCACTGTGTACTATTTTCTAACATGATCGTGCTTAAGGTTACTGGCTACCGTTGTTACAATGTTACACCCCCCCCCCCCCCCCCTCGAAGAATAGATCAACTGCAGTGCTATCAGATAGTTCGTAACTTCGTAAGTCACTTTTAGTCCGAACCCCGCACTAAGCCGAGGTCCGGTATCACAGCAGACAGCCCTTAGCCACAGATTATTAAATAGTTACTTTAGCGCTGGCGTTTATACAAACAATTTTAATTTAAGCGCTGGCTGAGCACTCTGCTCGCCCCAAAAGACCGTTGACGCAGTAACGACCCATAAGGTCAACTGTAATAGTCATCTCGAAAAAAAGTTCGGTAAGAGGCGACCGATTGCTTTTAAATGTTACTACCATCCTGACTACTAGAGGGTACAGTTCATCCGGGGATTTGGTACATAAACGTTTCATCCGGGGATTTGGTATCATCGTCTTACCTATTCCTGCCACAATAGCGAAAATGCTTTTTCTTGTAATGTTCCGATCTTGAGGATAAGGCAGCTGGTAGATTTACGCATGGGACATTGCCATCTCACCGCACGGAGAGCAACGCACTCTTAACATCTTTAGTGTTTATAGCCGATGGATTTTCTTTCCATCAGGAGAGCTATATGCTTGTTTACTATCTAATTATATAAAAAAAGCCTTACCCTCCGAACTGGAATAAAACAATAAAACAAAACTATAGTTTTTTTTAAATATTATAAGATAGCAAACAAGCAGATGTCTCTCCCGATGGAAAAAATAACCATTGCCCATAGACATCTGTTACTTGTAGTGGGATGGTAATATCATATGTTTTAATTTACTAGATTTATTTTACCCTCAAAAGCAAACTTTACCTTCCAAATCGGAACACAACACTGACAAGCATTTACACTATTGCGGCAGAAATAGGTAAAGCAATGATACAAAAAGTCGAGCAAGATTTTACGGAAATAGTATATAATACAGTAAGAACATATTTTTTTTCAGTCGTTTGTCAGCATATAACCTCTAACAATGTCATCTTACGGCCCTGTAAGCCAACGAAGCCCACATAATCTCTGACGAATGGCCGAACTCACCTCGCTCTAAATAGGTTGATTATCTTCGCATGATAATTTAAGCGTTATACTAGACATGACAATATTTAATATTCAATATACTTACTGCCTTTTAAGTATATTGGTTATCCTAACCTAACATCATGAAGTCCCGTCAGATTGTAACTCAGAGCTTATCATCTTTGTGTTTTGATGTTAAGTTGGTAGGCTTACGTTGGTGACCTATTTCTGTCACAAAAGCGTCAATGCTCATCATTATCTTGTAACTGATAAACTTAGGAATGCTTCCCACCACAGCAACGCACTATTAATTATATTGATATCTGTAGGTGATGGTTGGTTCTTTCCTTCAGGGGAGACATATGCTTGTTTGCTTGACTATGATTTTAAAAAGTATGTGTGTACCTACGTACGCATGTAAGAAGTTGTACTCCTTTGGCGTAATAAGATTAAAATCTTTCTAAAAATTTTATGCTTCACCTTATCCTATGTTTGTAGAGAAAACGACATTAATAATTTAAAAAAAGCATTTAACACATTGAAAGAAAGTTTTATTATAATGCATTATTTAGTTAAATAAAATTTATTTAAAATTATACAATAATTATATGTACATAATTGAAAAAGTGTACAATATTTTTTTAAACAAAATTTTTGACTAGCTAATTTTGTGCGCGTATATCGTAAAACTTTACTCTCATCATTTTTCCTAACGCGCCCAAAGAAGTATAACTTAAAAAACTCTCTTTGTGACTATTATGTGATAGAGTGTCCCCTTCTTATCTCTTATAGGGTTGGTACCACCGCCATATTCAGTATGTAATAACTTCAATTCTTTTCGTTTTCGTATTCTTATTTACTAATAAGGTATCCAGGAAATGTATGCATGGGTTTGGTTTGTAAGAGAGAGTTGATCAGGACCTTCAAGAAAGCCGTCTCCTTATTCAGCATCGCCAGCTTCAATTATAAAAAAAGAATAAAAACAACAAAAATAGCAATAACATCTAAAGTCACAACACTATCGTGACAGAAAATCGCATGACCACGAAAAAATCAAGCTGTATTAATTATTTAAGACAATAAAACTTTTTGAATAATAAGATGATCGCGTGCTTGCTTTACGATCGAAAATCGTGGATTGGACACGGTTTCTATACAGATCTTTGTGAATACCGCTACGTGGCCGGTGTATTTGATGTTTTTCAACATTTCGACAGTTTATAACTAATGTGACCATATATTGAGAAAGACTGTCCTGTATCCGTCAACAAAAATTCCAGTCTCGTCATAAAATAACCTTACCTACCTTTTGATGTAGGAATGTGCGTGTATTGATTTTCAGCTTTTATGATTATAATCAAGGTTCATCAATACCATCTTTGTTTAAGACGACTGATGCCTAAAATCGTTTTTTGTGTTGTCTCGTGCCGATCAAAATATTTTTTTGGATTATTTTATTTCAGCACCTCGTTGTCAAATGGTTAAAGTCTCTGATTCCGCATTCGATTATTTACGATACGATAAACACTTCTATAATGAGCGCAAATGTTTTCTATTCTGGGTTTGGGTATTTATTAAATATATTTGAGTATTTATATATGTATTTCTATCTATTAATACAGTTATTTTGTTATCTTTAAATTAAATTAGTTATTATCTATTAATATACTTCCGGCTCAGACCAACTAGTGTAATTTGCTCAGTGATATTATTATTATTATTATTTTCAGCATCATATTTAAGTTTCTAACGATTATTGTATAGTGATAAATTGTAATATAAATGAAAATTCTCCATAGTAATACATTTAAATAATAGAAAGAGTATTTCTTTCGCATCGTTATATAAAGGTAGAAATTTTGTTGTTGGATTTAAAGTAATATTTTTTTATAAAAATGTGTCATCAGTTTAAATGGATACATCTTATAAATAGTGAACAGTAAAAGGGCATTAATAGTATAAGAGATGCCTATACTTAAAAATAAAATTAATTAATTTAATTAAACAGCGACACCAGTTAGGCTTTGGAGCTCTCTTTGCTATTGAAGCTTGTTGTAAAATTATAGATCATTTTCACGTTTTTCTAAGTATGCTTCCCGGCCTTTCCATTTATTTTTTCGTAGAAAAAATGTTCTACATAATTTAGGTAAAAAAAATCTTTTGTAAAAATCTCCCTCTTAAATTCATTCAGTCGTTTAGGCGTGATAGAGTAACAAACAACCAAACATAAGACCGCCTTTTTGTACCTTTGTGTATAAGTTACACTATTGTTATTATAATTTGTTATTTTTTTTGGTGCGCAATAAAGTGTAATAATTCATTCATTCATTCAAACAACGAAACATAATCTCAAAGTTATCCATTTATTATATTATTAGAATAATAGGACCTTATTCCAGATGTAACCGGTAGGATACTTCTTCCTATGTATACATTTCATCTAATACTAGCTGTTCCCGCGTCTTCGTCCGCGCGGACTTTGCTTACTCCGCTCTTACTAGTTGTAGCATGGTGTTATATAGCCTATAAACTTCTTCGATAAAAAGGCTATCCAACTCAAAAAGAATTATTCAAATCGGGTCAGCAGTTTTCGGGATTAGTGCGTACAACCAAACAAACAAACTCTACAATTTTGTAATATTAGTATTGATAAATTTACATTGATCAAGCCAACAAAATACGTGTCCCGTTTTGAATCAGAAAAAGATGGTCACGCGTCATATAACGCGAGTTTTATTCAAATTTTTCGATATCAACGTCTGGTATAGCTTTTGGATGTTTCGGCCGTTTAATCGAAATTGACGATTTTATTGTCGTTGAAGGTACTGGTCAAATTGATTTTAAGGGCTTTGATAATTTTTATATTTGAAGTTTATAGGTTTTATTAATAATAACCAGTTAAAGAGTTATCTCATATCTGTGCAAAAAAGGCATTAGATAATCTGATGGAAGAAAGTATAGAAAAAAAGATGCGTATAATCATTACATAGTATAAACAAAGTCGCCTTCCGCTGTCTGTCCCTAATCCATATGTATGCTTAGATCTTTAAAACTACCCAACGGATTTTGATGCGTTTTTTTTAAATAGATAGAGTGATTCAAGAGGAAGGTTTATATGTATAATAATATCCATTATTTAGTAGAGAAATACTCTTATAAATACATTTACTTAAACAACGTTTGCCAGAGCTAGTTTTTAAATAAACTTTAATTTATGGAGTTATTTGTCTTCTAATCCTCAATTTTACCCGACTAAACAAAAGTAAGAAATGTTTTTTGGTTATGCGAATGAAATCGCGGTGACAGCTAGTATATTAAAAAAAGTCAAAGAGACGAAAGAAAGAGACGGAAAAGGAGGGTGAACAATGTATTTAGCAGGCTGTGCGCATCATAAAACAATTTAATTACTACAAGATTAGATAAGATATTCGCAACCATCTTTAGTGTCTATTGGCGGTTGCTATATTTAACTAAGAGAAACTAATTTTCTTATAAATAGACTTTTGCTGAAAAAAAAACATCATCACAGTGGTTCTCAATTGGCAGTGGAGGAGGAAGATTAACGCAATAATATTCAATATTTTTTAATATCATAAGATAGCAAACAAGCAGATGGCTCTCCTGATTTAACGAGAAACCATCACCTATAGACACCAAAAATGTTAACGGTGCATTGCTATCCGTGTGGTGGAATGACAATACCACATATATAGGTCTACAGACAACCATACACTCCAAATGAAGGGGAGACAAGACAACAATAACAAGTATTGACAATAGCGTCAATGTGGCAGGAATAAATAAGTAGGTGGTACCAAATACCCGGGAGAGATGTTATGGAACTCACCACTTAGTACTCAAGATGGTAGTGACACGTAAAGCTAATCCGTCGCTTCTTACGACCGACTTGGCAGAATGGCAGTTGGTCTATTCTTCTGAGTCCGGACCAACACGGGGAAAACCGAGGTTAATCGGGTCTATTTGCGCGATGTGTGGTGGTTACGATTTGATAAAGGCTATTATAATTAACGACTTTTTAATATTGCTTGTTTTTCGGAAAAACCGGGATCGACAGCTTTATTTGCTCATTTAAGGCTCGGAGGTCACGTCACTTTTTGACTCCAAGGTACCACTAAGGTATCGATTTTCAATAATATCTGCGATAATACTTCGATAACACTTTTACATGACCCGAGAATGGAACGGAAAAAAAGAGTAGTCTATTTGGCTCAGATCCGAGAGCCAAATAGGCTAATCTTTTTTTTTCAGTTTTCTGATAAACATAAAGTTGTTAAAGTATCTTTACGCCCGTATCCCCGAAGGGGTAGGCAGAGGTACAACAATTGCACCCACGATTAGCCGAAGATACTTAGTCCCACAAAATGTGATAGATGGCAGGCCTATCGCCAATCGGGCACTTTCCAATCCCGGGCAACTTTGTGTTTATCAGAAAACTGAAAAAACACTTTTCTTATGTGCCCGACCCGGGAATCGTACCCGGGTCTAAAGTTAATAATAAAGTTGTTCGGGATTGGAAAGTGCCACTTATCAGATCTTCGGCTAATCGTGGATGCACTTGTTGTACCTCTGCATACCCTTTCGGGGATACGCGCGTGGAGATACTTTTTTTTGCACTTTTTTATATAAAGATAGGAAACAAGCAGATTATTCTTAGATGGAAAGAGACAACCATCGCCCATAGACACCAAAGACGTTAATGGTGCGTTGCTCCGTCCATACAGAGGGTGTTAATACCACATGCTCAAGAGCACCAGCTTCTTTTCTGTCTAAACCGAAATACGACAGTAAAAAGCATTGACGCTATTACGGCAGATATAAGTAAGACACGAGTGAAATAATTATTCGTGTTTTACGAACTGCCTGACAGGATGATTGATGGTCTATTCTATCTAGAGGGCTCAGATTAACCTGGGAAAAACTCTCTAAAAGTGGCTAATATATAAGTTGATGGACAGTGTCACTTATGAATGACCAACCGAGAAGTAATTACCAACAACTTATGCTAATAGATATTTACCATAATTTACAAGCAATAGTAAAATCTAAAAATAAAGAACACCTAATTTCGTTATTTCAAAAATGCTGACATTTTCCTCACTCAACAAGTAGCTACCATTGTAACTGTCAACTGTCAATAGATATGACAACTAATTCAAAATGGCTGCTATCGACACGCGATATTGAAGTGTTTACTAATACTCTGCGACAATTTGTAATTATAGTCTTCGAATAAAATTGTAATAAAATTATAGGTTACCGCAAAGTTGCTTTGCCTAGGGAGTCTATTTATGCTAATGCTAGTGATTGTATTCGATGTTATTATAAGAAGTGGAATTTTAATTATAATTCATAACAAGATCATGACTGTATATACATATTTTTTTCTAGTTAAGTTATCAAACTTATTAGCACAAGAGATAAGAATTTAATATGTTGTAACTTAATGTTTTAATTTAAGATACTTTTTCCCCGTGTTGGTCCCGGGCTCCTGTGCAGAATAGCCCAACTGCCGTTCTGCCAGGCAGATCGTAAAAGGCAACCGATTGGCTATGTGAGTCATTACCATCGTGGCTAATAGCTGGTAGAGTTCTGCATTGTCTCGCCCAGTTCAGGTACCACCGCCTTACCTATTCCTGCCGCAATAGCGTCAGTGCTTGTCGCTGTCGTATTCCGGTTTGGAGGGTAAGGTAGCCGGTAAACTTATGCATGTGGCATTAGACCTAGCCACAAGATAGCAACGCACCATTAACATCTTTGGTGTCTATAGGCGATGGTTGACTCTTTCCATCAGGAGTCCCATCTGCTTGTTTGCTATCTTATGATATAAAAAAATACTTAAGAACAAACCAAGGTTAATTTATTACTATATACAACTACTGTAACTAACAACCACGAGATTCCCAGAAAACCTAAATCCATGGCTCAATAAAACTTATTATAAACTTTATAAATCATTAAAACTTAATCCACATGACTATTAAACACGTCTTGAGATAGTAGTTTTAAGTTCAAAAATAAATTTTAAGGATTGATTGGCGAATATATAACGTTAAAGAACGAATATATAACGAACAAATAACGTTCTTAAATCAAAATTTAAAACTAAAATTATACTATACATCTAAACAAACACGCATAAATTTCCAAGTTTTATTACAAGCATTATATTTTTTGCCAGACAACCTAAAATTTCTTAAAAACTTCTAAATTATTTTAACTTCATATCACACGACTATTAGACATATTTCAACTGAGATTTGTTTTGAGTTAAAATAAATCCTTGCAGAATAGGCAGAGTTAACCTAACGTGTACCACAAAAATGAAATGATTATTTATTATAAATATTATACGTATAACAGAATGTATGTAAGTATAACGAACTAATGACGTATTTCAAGTGTAATTTTTACCTACGAAATAAATATATTTTGAATTTTGAATTTTGAATTTTGCCTATAGACTTTATGATTCACTACTATTCATCAGTTTTATCGGTTAACGAGGTATGTGATCTTCATCGTCACATTTTACCGACCAGATAACAATTATCGACTATTTATTACGATAATCGTGACCGACAGCTTTACATGCTCATCCGAAGCATGGGAGTGGTGATATAGCACCCAAAAATCGAGTTACTGAAATTTTAATTTTTCGAGAAAAACCCCAGAAAACCTTTAATGACACATTTGTCTGATCCAGGGATCGAATGCGGGATCTCATGATCTAAGCTGAATGGGCTAATCCCTGGACCACAACCATTAAAATCAATTTTGTCTTAAATCAAATTATAAAATCCTCCTTTGAAGAATTAACCTACTGCAGTCTTGCTAGGCAGATCGTAAAAGGTGACCGTCTGGCTATACGTTTCACTACCATCGTAACTACTAGATGGTAGAGTTCAGTAATGTCTCGTCTGGGTATTTGGTACCACCGCCTTACCTATTCCTGCCGCAATAGCGTCAATACTTGTCATTGTCGTGTTCCGGTTTGGATAAGGTAGTCGGTAGTCTAACGCATATGTCATTGCCATCCCGCCACATGGATAAAAATACACCATTAATATCATTGGTGTCTATAGACGATGGTCTTACATTCCATCAGTAGCCATGATGGTAGAGACTCGCATAGCCAATCAGCAATCAAAAATCAGAAGTACTTTATTCAATAAAAAAATTTACAAGTTATTTTGACACGTTAAAACTACTACTGGATCGAAAACGCGGCTACACACTGAGAAGATCCGGCGGAAGAATCTCAGCGGACTTGTCTTTTAATTAATTACCTTTTACAAACTGCCTGGCAGAACTGTAGATGGTCTATTCTTTAAAGAGGGTCTGGAGCAACAACAACAGCAACGTCATTTGAGAAAATAATCACCAAATAACTCTTAAAATTATTTTTTTAACTTAAAGCTACTCTCGCCTCTATGGTCTAGAAGTCCAGCGTTGGCGTTGACCACATGAGGTCCCGGGTTCGATTCCCGGGTCGGGCACTTTAAAAAAATGTGTTTTTTTCAGTTTTCTGAGAAACACAAAGTTGCCCGGAATTGGAACGTTCCCGGTTGGCGATAGGCTTGCTACCTATCACATTTGTGGGACCAAGTATATTCGGCTAATCGTGGGTGCACTTGTTGTACCTCTGCCTACCATTTCGGGGATATGGGCGTGAAGATACTTTAAAGCTACTCTCTCGAAATATGTTTTATAGTCGTGTGGTTTAAAATTAATATAATTGAGAAAGTTTATAAGAAGTTTTATTCGATCATGGTTTTAGGCTGTCTGCAAAATCTTATCTTTACCTACTTATAAAAAACCATGCTTGTTGGTTCTAAGGTTCTAACATATAGTCATTTTAAAATTAGAATCATGACATAAAATTCATTTTTTAATTTATTTGTAAATTTTGTCGGCTCTGTAGTCTAGTGGTCCAGCGTTGGCGTTGACCACATGAGGTCCTGGGTTCGATTCCCGGGTCGGGAACATAAAAAAAGTGTTTTTTTTCAGTTTTCTGATAAACACAAAGTTACCCGGGATTGAAAAGTGCCCGCTTGGCAATAGGCTTGTCACCCATTGTGGCTACTAGGTGGTACAGTTCTGCATTGTCTCGCCCGGGTCTGGTACCACCGCCTTACCTATTCCTGCCGCAATAGCCTCAGTGCTTGTCACTGTCATGTTCCGGTTTGGAGGGTAAGGTAGCCGGTAAACTTATGCATGTGGCATTTGACCTCGCTACTCGATAGCAACGCACCATTAACACCTTTGGCGTCTAGAAACGATGATTGACTCGTTCCATCAGGAGACCCATCTGCTTGTTTGCTATTTTATTATATAAAAAAAACTATCACATTTGTGGGACCAAGTATTTTCGGCTAATCGTAATTCGGCTACCGCTTCAGGTATACGGGCGTGAAGATACTTTTTTAATATTTAATTAAAGAAATTCTTTGATTTTGAAATGTCACATTTATTTGCTTTTAAGACTTATTCTTCGACCTAAAACTAGTTTCAGTTGTAATATGTTTAAAAGTCGTATGTATATAACTACTAGATGGTAGAGCTCTGCATTGTCTCGCCCGGGTCTGGTATCACCGCCTTATCTATTTCTCGTAAGGATAGCAACGCAGTATTAACATCTTTGGTATCTATATGCGATGGTTGTTACTTTCATCAGAAGAATCATGCTTGTTTGCTATCTTATGCATTGATATTTTTTATATCAATGATCCTAAGTTATTAAATAAATGGAATTTTAAAACTAGAATTATAATTTCAAATTTATTCTTGCGTACGAATCTATATGTCGGAACCATGTCAGAACCAACAAGCATGAACTTTCTTTAATAAAGTCAGCATTAGATTATTTCCCAGACAGCCTAAACTCATGACCCAATAAAACTTCTTTTGAACTTTCTAACATATTTTAACTTCAAAACACGCGACTATTTAACATTGCTATAAGAGAAAAACATTTTTTGTCCGTCTATAGATTCAGATGTGTATCTCACGCGACGATATCTTTGAAGAGTTTATTATGTGATATTATCAGGCCTCGCGTTGCACGTAACAAATTAAATTTAACCCCATACACTCCGATTGGACAATGGTGGATTATACTTTTTTTACCCCCTTTGCTAGTAAATTACTCCCCTCTGCCTTGTCGGTTACACTAATTTCCAGGGGCAAAATTGAGAGTTTTTACCTAGTTTCATTAACCTCTACGAGCCTTTACTTTTTTATGTACAAGTAACTGTTAATAAACATAGATATGAGCCGCTTATGTTTTTTCATATCTAGGACAGAAAACTAGAAGATGACTCTCCTGATGGAAGAGACACGATCTCCTAGGATGCCTAAAAGTATTTTTTGTTAAGAAATCACCTAAAACTAAAGTTTATTTATTTGTTTGTTTTATTTGGATTGCCAACAGAAAATACATAGACTAGATTTTATATAATACACAATGAATAATGGTAGTGCATTCTGAATTAAAGGCAAACAAGGGTAAGGGAGCCGGTAGACTTATGCATGTGGCATTGCTAACCGCTGAACGGATAATAACGCATCATTAATATCATTGGTGTCTAGAGGCGATAAGAGAGAAGAGTGTTTCTCTTTCCATCAGGAGAGCCATCTGCCTGTTTGTTATCTTATGATATAAAAAAAACATCAGATTATCAGATAAAAAAAAATCAGATAATTTTTCGCCGTGTTAGTCCCGGCCTCCTTTGAAGAATAGGCTAACTGCCGTTCTGCCAGGCAAGTTGTAAAAGGCGACTGATTGGCTATCGAGTCACTACCATCGTGGCTACTAGGTGGTAGAGTTCTGCATTGTCTCGCCCGGGTCTGGTACCACCGCCTTACCTATTTCTGCCACAATAACGTCAGTGCTTGTCGCTGTCGTGTTCCGGTTTGGAGGGTAAGGTAGCAGGTAAACTTATGTATGTGGCATTAGACCTCGCCACAAGATAGCAACGCACCATTAACATCTTTGGTGTCTATAGGCGATGGTTGACTCTTTCCATCAGGAGACCCATCTGCTTGTTTGCTATCTTATGTTATAAAAAAAATCATTTACCTTAGAAACGTTTTATGCCGGAACACGGTATGATAACACCTACGCTATTTTGGCATTAATTTAATTTAATTTTACAGGTTAGCAATCATGAAGATGGTTCTATTAATGGAAAGATATAGCCATCGTCTATAGCATCAAAGATGTTAATGGTGCGTTGCTTTCCGTATGGCGAGGTTGGAATACCACATACATCACTTTACCGGCTAAGTTACCTACCAAATGTGTGCACGATATCGGCAAGCAGTGGCGTTAATCTGACAGGAATAAGTGATGTAGTGGTACCAACGTTTCAAAACTCTTTCACCTATTAAACTCAGTTGTATACCCAATTTTAAATCAGCCATTAGATATATCGTTAAGAACCAATGTTTTTTTTTTTTTTGTAAAATGTAACTGTGTTTTCAAATTATATAAACCAATAAATATTTGCATTTAATATTAGTGGCATATTTGAGAAATATTTTAATTTAATTCCATGTTCCGTCTGCGAGGAATTATATTTTTTTTGCATGGAGCCCCAAATCTTTTTAAAATAAAATTAAACTAATTTGCCCCTATAAACGCAGCTATCCATCAGTGAAAGTCCCGTTAAGGTCAACCGTTTTGAAAATGAGCAGATATAAATACACAAAATAATTTTCTATACTTTCCATCATCGACATTTGGTGAAATTCCATGAGTGTTAGACAAAATTAACAAAAATATTAACTGACGGAGAAGAATAATTTACCTAATTGTGATGTATGTTGCAAAGTAGAGGACATACATCACCTTTTAATGGAATGTGCCAAAAACAAGAAAGAGCGAGAGGCATTAATTGCGAGCAAACCAATTAATATTCTTGGCGTACTTCCTATACAAAGCGTTCTTAGTAGACCGATATCGGAGTCAGGATTTAATGTATATAAAATCGTCAAAAGTAGCCTAAGACAGCGATGGCTCCGACCGTCTCTAACCTAAGTTTAGCTTAATTCGTTGGGACTGGCGCAATCGCCATAGTGACATATTAAGTCCCTAATAGAAAAAGAATAAAAAAACATATATATTTTTTTATTAAATTAATATACTCAAAGCTAAGTATATTACATCCTGAAGATGCTTCGAAAGTGTAACCGGTTGAGTAATATTACAAAAATATATATGTTATGAAGTGATATTAATGTAAAAGTGCATGCTGATTGTGTCTAACGCAATAATTTTTAATTGATTTTTGAATATAAGTTGTACTATTATATATTCTGTGGTATAAGTAACGCACATACATTTATATGCACTTGGTAAAAAACTTTGGCCATTACAAACAGACGCTCCGATTTTATTTATATGTAAATGTATAGACGATATTAAAATATAAACAATTAAATTTAAATAGTCAAAAGCGTTTTTAGGTGCCACCGTTAAACTTTATTTTACTAGTAAAAGCATACACCAAGACATACTTACTCTTAGCTTATACCTTGCGTGCAACGGCAAACTAGATCTGCTATATATAATTTCAAATGTAATAAGCGTCAATAATTACCATTCCTATTATAATTCAAGTGGTCTACGAAAAAAGTATAACAAAAGGCACAAAAAATTATCTGTCACAAAAAATGGCGCGAGTTTTGACATTTACATTCACCGCCATTAATCATATGTCAAACGGGACCGCCATTTTGTCGTATTAGCCTTACATGGGAGCTAGTTCTGTAATTACATCTAGGCTAGTCGCAATTTGCCGAGTGCATCGTATTGTTACGGATTGAGATGTCTTTGTAACAAAGAAATCATGATGGCGTCCGAACGTTTAATTGCAACATAAATTATGTATTTATAAGAGATATATAAGGTTTTTTCTGAACTGACACAGGCCTCAGTTTTTTCTATTACGTAATTTATATAAAAAAAATAGATATTAATTTATATAATATATATTTAGACCCGAAGTAAAAATTTTGTACTAAAACTAGGAAAAATTAATTAAAATTATTTTTTACGAAGATTATGCGGACTCATGATTATGAAATTTGAAACAGTTAAAGTTTATATGGAGAAGTGAGTGAAGTTTTAAAATAATACACATATATTAATATGTGAAGTAAAAACTGCACCCCTTTTTACAATAATCAAACGGTACAGTAAACCTTTGAAATTTCGCAGTTAAATTTGCATTGCGGAGGAGTAAAGAAAGCTAATATTTTTAAATAACATGCATTAGAAATGTATGAAAGAGATTTAATTGTTTTTGGTCTATGGTCAAATTTTAACCACAGGGTGATCGCTAGTGCATTATAAATTGGTAAATTAAATTAATACCTACAAGACACATTTTACACACTACCATGCGTTTGACACACTAACAAATAGGTAGGTACACTATCGTATAATCTATTTTGTTTGAGTTCTAAATTCTGTTGTCAAACTTTAAAGAGGTTTTAATATAGTATATGACCAAGCTGGACCATAGTTTCTTTATTCTATAATTTGTCTGTTTAAAATTTGTGCTTTAAAATTAATAGAATTACCGTCGAGTTTTGACCAAAGAGATTTCGCTAGTATTTATTTATTTTAAAGAATTTCATTTCTAAAAAAAAAACATTATAATTTTTCACTTAACAGAGAAATTTAGCTTATATATAAACATATAAAACATAAAATATTGTTAAATAAAGGTTGGTGCCTGAACTAAATGTATTATTACTTAGCAAATACTTTTTATATAATTTAATCGCAATAAAACTGTAAATTATTTCCAATATCCTGTTTCCAATATCCTGTTTATATATCCTATTTTTATATCTTACTTCCAATATCCCGTTTGTTTTTGTTTTTTTATTCCTATTTCCTATTTCCAATATCTACGGTAATCAGCATCAGATTTTCATTTTGAAACAAAACAATAATTTATCAAAGCAAGTAATTGATGAACATATATAAAAAAGATTAACAAATTGAGAACCTTCTTTTTAGGAAGCCTTTTGAAAACATTAGGTACCTGAAGCTTTGAGTGACGTCGTATAATCTGTGTTCCTAATATTATTAAATTAATAATATCATCTTTTTTATGTTCTAAGATAGTCAAAATGCAGACGGCTTTCTGATGGAAAGAGTCATCCATCGACTCTAGTAAAATGACTGTAAAACGACGGAAAATGCCAATTTGAAGGAAATTTGTTAAAAGTTGTTAATGTCAATCGAACATATAATGTTGAATTTATAGATATGTGAAATAATATAACAAAAGTCATGACCTGAATACTAGTATCTTCACGCCCGTGTCCCCGAAACGGTAGGCAGAGGTACAACAAGTGCACTCACGATTAGCCGAAGATACTTGGTCCCACAATGTGATAGGTGGCAAGCCTATCGCCAATCGGGCACTTTCTAATCCCGGGCAATGTTGTTTTTATCAGAAAACTGAAAAACACATTTTTAAACTGCCCAACCCAGGAAACGAACCCGGCACCTCATGTGGTCAACTCCGACACCAGACCACTACACCCCAGAGGCGATTAATGACCTGAAAAGTAGAAAAATCTCACAAAATTTATATATTGACGGATTTTTGTACTAAAATTAAACGTTATGTGTAATAAGTATGTAGTTATAATAGATATTCATAATTTGATGAAAAATTATATAAAAATGGTATTAATTATGTACTATCGCATGCCAAATATGCGAACCACCTATTAATAATCCTAAGAACTTCATGTACCTACCATATTTGATGCAATAAATTATGATTAATTGATTGATAAGACAACAACAATTTTATTGGTGCGTTTCTATCCGTGTGGCAAGGTGTTAATGCCACTTTCATAAATTTTCCTCCTCCCTCCTCCTCCTCCTCCTCCATCCTCCCTCCAAACCGAAATACGACTATGACAAGCATTGACGCTGTTGCGGCAGAAGCACCCGGATGACACGTTACGGAACTCTTACCACCTAGTAGTCACTTCGGTAGAAACACGTACAGCTAATCGTTCGCCTTTTACGAGCTGCTTGGCAGAATGGCAGTTGATCTATTCTTAGGAGCCCGGACCAAAATGGCGAAAAATACGTTTCACCTATTCCTGTCGCAATAGTGTAGATACTTGTCGCTGTCATGTATCTTGTGAGAGTATGGAATCCAAATTATGTGTTTGGAATTATGTAATTACGTCTTAGCTTAAAATAGAAGCAACGCGTTATCTTCTTTTTAAATGAAAATGAATCGCTAATTATGTTGCTAAGCGCTAATCTCGAGAATGGCTGAACCAAAGAACTTATATACGATAACTGGAATTATTACGAAGCAATATTTGAAAAATAAAAATGTACTATATTTCGTTCATACTAAAGTTGATATTTGTTTTTTACATAACAGAGGGGGAAAAAGGTTCTAAGTAAGACAACGACAAAAGTGGATGTTGTCCCTTTCTTGCAATTGCCAGTGTAAATAAAACTTTCGGATGGTAGATTTTTATATATTCGGTAATCGTTAAATCCCTTTTATTCATACACGTCGATAGATACATTAGCATAAAATGTATTGTAATGAACATAGTGAGTTCTAAAATGTGCTTATTTTAATTATTACGTAATTACCTATGCAATGCAAAAACTGTTTCTCAAATTAGTAGAATTAGTAGTAATTTGCAAACTACGCATGGCCGCACTTATTTATGGCGATTGGCGCTTTATTTAATAGAAAGAGACACACTCCACTCATGTCGTGGTACTCTTCGGAACGTTTTTAAGCGCGTGTGAATATTGCGGGTAGAATGTAACTTCCTTGGGCAGAACCAACAAGGCAACTATTTTAAATATTAGTTGAAACACAGGAAAGCTTTTTATGGAGAAAAAAATGGGAAATCGGCTATGAAAAATATAAAAACACCACTTTTATTTTTTATAGAAGCAGGTTCTAGCTGTCAGATATACGTTAAAGAGGTAACCATAGTTGGTTTTCTATCAAGATGGTTATTTTTTTAACAGGGGAACCATCTCCATGTTTTCTAACCTCTCATATAAAGTAAAAGTTAAAATATTATTAACAAAATAACCAAGGCAGGAAATTACAAACTCATATTTTCCCTGTATTTGTCCGGATCGTCTAAAAAGAATATACTCCCTGGACCCTGCCATTTCGTAAAAGGCAAACGAATGGCTACAAGTATACTAATAACTACCATTGTAACTACGGGGTAACACCGTCTTACTTATTCTTGACGCAATTGATAACATTTCATTTTTCTAACAGCCTTATATTATTTTTTTAACTGAAACTAAATTGAAAAATAAGATACTCGTATTTTTTTAATTTTTCGAAATTCATTGATTTTGATATTTACTTTAACTTTTGAAATTCTTATTCTAAATAGACGCCAAATGAATCATTTATACGGCTGAATGTTACTACGTCTTTACTTTTTATGATCCAACAAAAAAGCATATGTCATATATGACATTTGTTAAATCAACATCAAGTATTTTAAATCATTAAATTTTTGTTTACTTTGATCATATTTTATAAAGCGTTATAGTTTTCAGTAATATTATTGCGAAAAATCAAATAAGTAAATCCAGATGTTGATTACAAATTGAGTAGAGCGGGTGCCTAAAGCAGGTCTAACCAAATAAACAATACAGAGAATGGTTAAGTGAAAGATTGACACATTTGAAATTATCGTATGATTATATTCCCATTATACTTTTTAAACTATATGTTTTAGCAAAGCAAAAGTAATTACGTTATTCTGCCGTTTAAGAGACGTCATATCACACTTTTTAATTATTTTTTTTTCTCCAGTATTGAGTAACAAACGGGTGACAATTCTTCATTAACATCACTGTTATCTGTAGGCGATGGTCATCTCTTTCCATCACGAGAGCCATATGCTCGTTTGCTGTATTATAATATAAAAATAGGTAACCTTAGCATATTTAAAAGCGACATTATGTACATTCGCAAAATACCAAAAATACTAACATACTCATAACATTTCTTAAGCGTCCTATAAATGAAATATAAAAAAAATATGTCACAGGACTATAAGAAGCAGCCAAAAGGCCAAATAGTATGTTCAAAACGTACACCTTTGCCGTAACTCCAGTTTATGGTGAAACGTTTTAAAAATTCTAAAAAAACCGCGATCGATACACGAGATTCCGGTAAGAATAAAGAAGTCTGCACGTACATTTTCTTTGAAATATTCCTTTGCCGTCCTCCTGATAAAGAATAAAAATGACAGCTGTCAAATTGTGAAAATGCCATAACCATACTTTTTGCGTACGTGGAAATCGATTGGTAAACTGGTATTTGCGTGTAAATACTAACATACTAGAACTTATCGGCTTCCAGTTAAGCTGTACAAGTATTTAGTTTTATTCTTATACCAAGAAATTTGATATAATTCCATTTACATTGTGTATCTGACAAGAACAGGTCATTAAATAAAGTTATAACTTTATTAGCAAATGTTTATGACTTAAACAGCCAGTGATAACACGTTATTTAACTTATATTAATAGGTAGCTTTATAAATAAATTTGGGCGGATTTTTTAAAAGCGTTCCAATGCTTTTCAAGTTTATCTATTACAGATAAACAAACAAACAATCAAATTCTCATAATATTGGTGTAGATCAACTATTTTAGGTCCCATGTTCTATTTGTTGGTCATTAAGTTCCGGGTTTAATTAACGAAATGACCAGAATTATTATCCGATTATTATTGTCAAAGAAATGCCAGTAGCAGTACTTTATATCCTTTATGAGGTCGGTAAAATTGATGGACGAGGCAATAAATATCATTTATTTCTCCAACCTTCAAAAGGGTGAATCGCAGTGAAACAAATTTTCTGTGTCTTCCTTTAAAAAAACCGTAGTGATGATATTTATTTATGTTATTTTTAAAAGGTTACAGTTCGGAGTTCGATAGTTCTCTAAAATTCTTTTTTTGCATTAACGTGAAGTCACAATTCGATAACCACAAATATACAGCAATATTTTGTTGGAAAATGCAGCACTAGTAATCACCATATATATAACTAGCTTAAAAAGCCAAAACATACAACAAGCAGCACCGACACACACACATACACATATATAAGAAAGTAAGAATAGTTATAACTTACAATAAAATATATAGTTACAATACAATACAACAAATAATTCTAAGGTGGCACCATTACACATTTGTTATGTCACCATATCCAAACGGTTTGGCGTAGAATTCCACTAATGGCTCAGCCTCACTTGCCTCAGCCTCACATGATAAATGTAAAGGTCACATTTGCATTTATCGTGTCATTACACGAAGCTTTGTGACGACAGACGCGAGTGCAACCCCATCATAATAAATTCCCTCCCCGTATTGATTTGAGCTTCTTTATGAAGAATAAGTTAATTGCCTTACTTCTAGGCATTTTGTAAAACACGCGAGAAAGCCAATACGTACCTATCACTATCATCGTGCCTACTAGGTGGTAGAGTTCTGCAAGGTGTCGACCGGGTTTGCTACCGCCGCCTTACCTAATCCTGCTGTATAGCGTCGGTGTCATGTTCTCGTTTGGAAGGTAAGGTAGCCGGTAGACATATGCACGTGACAATCCACTTGCCACATGCATATTTACCGGCTACCTTAACCTCCGAATTGGCCATCCTGCCAGACTGACAGCATTGCACCATTCTTTCTTCTCTTTCCATCAGACATATAATAAAATCGTAGGAAAGTCAAAACTGTACATTGAATATTTTTTTAAAAGAATACTTGGGGCGTGATCTACAATCGATATCGAAGCCAAAAATATAGTTTTTTAGAATTTTTGTCTGTTTTTCTGTTTATCTATTTATCTGTTTGTCTGTATGTATGTCCGGGGTAAACTCAAAAAGTACTGCATGGATTTACTTCAAATTTTGCACGAATGTTACTAACAGGTCGGGTCAACATATAGGCTACATATTATCACGCTATCACTTACGGGGGAGGTGCTGTGCGGAGTAAACGAAGTCCGCGCGGACGGAGTCGCTGACAACAGCTAGTATTATAATAAAAAAAATATATTTTTTAAAAAACTTGAAAAATGATTTATTGCAACAAATCTCTACATCTCTACATATAAATAAAATTGAAGTAACGTCAAAAATAACTGCTTTTTTAACAAATACATGACTATTTGCACGTTACTTACACAAGAAAATATAAAACTGCTAGACCGATTTCAAAGGTATTTTCACTGACAGATAGCTGATTTTATGAAAAGTTATTAAGGCTACATTTATTTTAGAAATTAGAGGTCTGGGAATAAAATTAAAACCTAGATCTAAGTTCACACGGACGAGTCTATATTAATAAGTATATCTATATTAATAATTTCGTCAAGGGTTACGGTAGACTCAATCGAAACCTTACCTAAATAATAAAGCGTAAAAAAATAATAATTTTGAGCTGACAACAATTCGGATTGCCGAGTATTTTGTTAAAATAGTGATTAAAAATTCTAACGGTGCTGACAGATAAATCAGCCATATTTCTTTAAAGGTTACAAATATGTGGCGTGAGCATTTTTTAAAGTATAATAGAACGGAGCGCAGATTATAGTGAAACTTATTTCTCTTTGTTCATAAAAGAGTAGAAATAAAAAAAGCAGCCACACTATAGTTGAAAGAAGACGTCACTACAGTGTTGCTACTTTTTAATGTCTACTCTTTGAGTTAGTATATAAGATTGCGTATTATGAGACTTCCGAGTGAAGCCGGGTTTTCATCTAGTATTAAATAAAATCGTGCCGTCATTAATTTTTCTTAATACATGTACTAATGTTTTTACGATGTTCGCTATAAAAATAATTGTAATGTCTCTCAAGTTTCATAGGTTTTAGTGGTTTTTATTACATAATATAATAAATCATCTACGAGAAATATAAAAATAATTTTAGTTTTTTTTTTAATATCTTAAGATAGCAAACAAGCAGATGGGTCTCCTGATGGAAAGAGTCAACCATCGCCTATATACACCAAAGATGTTAATGGTGCGTTGCTATCTTGTGGCGAGGTTTAATGCCACATGCATAAGTTTATCGGCTACCTTACCCTCCAAACCGGAACACGACAGCGACAAGCACTGACGCTATTGCGGCAGGAATAGGTAAGGCGGTGGTACCAGACCCGGGCAAGACAATGCAGAACTCTACCACCTAGTAGCCACGATGGTAGTGACTCGTTAGCCATTCGGTCGCCTTTTACGACCTGCCTGGCAGAACGGGTTAGCCTATTCTTGAAAGGGGGTGGCCGGGACCAACACGGCGGATAGCTGTCTTAAAAAGAAGGGAAGGTTGTACCTTTGCCTACCTCTGGAAGGATAAGGGCGTGAGGATACTTTTTTAATTTTTTTTTAAATATCTACACATTGATATATAAATAAAGTAAATTTTGTGTACTGTCAATAGTAGGTATAGTAATAGAAATAGTTACAGAGAGGAAAAAAATTGATCACAGAGCACTCTCTAATGTCACGCATTGTGAGTCGTGCAAAAACTACAACTAATGCTTTACATCCTATTATATACATAACTAATTAACATGTTAATTAATATTAGCTCTTAATTAATCATAATTAATTAAGAGCTAATATTAATTAAGATGTTTGTAAATATTATTGTTATATTTTTTATATATTATTATAACATGTTAAATAATGTAAAAAAATATCTACAACCACGGTAATAAGAAGTAACTTTGGCTTCTTTTATTTTAGAAATTTTCCACGCGGACGAAGTCGCGGGCACAGCTTTATATTCTTTTTTAAGTCATTAAAATGGAGTATCCATTACTTGTCCATCCACCACTTATCTCGCTAATCTTCAAACTGGTAAAGAAATGTATCTTCACGCCCTTATTCTCGAAGAGGTAGGGAGAAGTACAACAAGTGCACCCTCGAATACCGAAGATATTTAGTTCTACAACATGATAGATGGCAAGGCTGTCGCGAACAAGGCAGATATCCAATCCCGGATAACATTTTTTATCATAAAACCGAAAAAACATATATCGAATTGCCGAAGAATCGGACTCAATACCTCGTGTGGTCAACACCGACATCAGATCACTAGACATAGATCACTACACATTTTCCCCGTGTTGGTTCCGGGCTCCTTTGAAGAATAGACCAACTGCCGTTCTGCCAGGCAGGTCGTAAAAGGCGACCGATTGGCTTTGCGAGTCACTACCATCGTGGCTACTAGGTGGTAGAGTTCTGCATTGTCTCGCCTGGGTCAGGTACCACCGCCTTACCTATTCCTGCCGCAATAGCGTCAGTACTTGTCGCTGTCGTGTTCCGGTTTGGAGGGTAAGGTAGCCGGTAAACTTATGCATGTGGCATTAGACCTCGCCACAAGATAGCAACGCACCATTAACACCTTTGGTGTCTATAGGCGATGGTTGACTCTTTCCATCAGGAGACCCATCTGCTTATTTGCTATCTTATGATATATAAAAAAAAAAAAAAAAAAAATAGAGCCGATTGAAGATTAATTATGCAACTATCAAAATATATTTCGTTGTTTCAAAAATGAGAAAAATTGGAAAGTTTACCGGTGGCATCAAAAAATATGTATAAACATTGAAATTATATAAAAGGCAAAAGTGACTAACTTAATAAACGCACAGGCCAAATCCTTAGGGCTAGAATCTTGAAATTTCGTATTTCTCTAATGAAGTAGGCATCCGCTGAGGAAGGATTTTTCAAAATTCAACCCAGAAAGTGATGAAATAGGGGAAAAAATTCATATGAAACTTTTTACTCCCTGGACATCCGTGTTTATAGGTGATGGTTGACTCTTTCCATCTGTTTGTTTGCTATCTCATATTATCAAAAATGTTTGCATGAAATTTCGTATGAATTGAGCACCAAAAAAAATATTTTCATTTATCTATTTTATATTATTAGATAGCAAACAAGCAGATGGGTCTCCTGATGGAAAGAGTCAACCATTGCCTAAAGCCATCAAAGTGTTAATGGTGCGTTGCTATATTGTGGCGAGGTCTAAAGCCACATGCATAAGTTTACCGGCTACCTTACCCTCCAAACCGGAACACGACAGTGACAGGCACTGACGCTATTGCGGCAGGAATAGCTAAGGCGGTGGTACCAGACCCGGGCGAGACAATGCTGAACTCTACCACCTAGTAGCCATAATGGTGGTAACACGTCTAGCCAATCAGTCGCCTTTTAAGACCTGCCTTTCTTAAAAGGAGCCCGGGACTACCACGGGGGGGGGGGGGGGGGGGGAATAATTAATTACGTGTTTAAGCGTTTTTCAAATTCGACCCCTAAGGGATAAAAGAAAGGTTATAAAGAAAGGTTAAATAAGTCCTAAAGAAAATATGCGCAAACGAAGCTGCGGGTAACAGCTATTTGAAAATATAATCGAACTCATTTTTAGTAGACTATTTTTCTTTTTTGAGTCTTTAAATATTTTAACTATAGTCTACGGATTAAACTGGATACGGTAAGTTTGTTCCTTTCCTTCGACTACTTTTTATATGTCATTGGATAGGAAACAAGCAGATGGTTCTCCTGATGGAAAGAGAAAACCATCGCCTATAGACACCTAAGATGTAAATGCTGCGCGGTTATCCGTATGGCAGGATGGCAATGCCACATACATAAGTCTACCGGCTATCTTCTTTTTTATATCATAAGATAGCAAACAACCAGATAGGTGTCCTGATGGAAAAAGAAACCATCGCTTATATATACCAAAGTCAAAGTCAAAGTCAAAACATTTTTATTCAAATTATCCTTTACAGGCACTTTTGACGAGTCAACATTTTTTGAGTTACTACCGGATCGGAAACGCGGCCACACACTTATGTTACTGATATATTACTAACAAATATGTTAATGATGCCTGGCTATCGGTATAGCGGGATGGCAATGCCACATACATAACTCTACCGGCTATCTTTTTTTATATCATTTTAGCTGCAGCGTTTAGCCCGCTGCATTATAACAGTTTTTTGGTGAATCCCACGGGATCACCTAACTTTTCCAGGATAATAAGTAGCCTATGTGCTATTCCAGGTCATCAGCTACTTGTATACCAATTTTCATTTAAATCCGTTCAGTAGTTTTTGCGTGATTGAGTAACAAACATCCATCCATCCATCTAATTTATAATTCGCATTTATAATATTATAATATATAAGATAGCAAACAATCACATGGCTCTCCTGATGAAAAGAGAAAACCATCGCCTATAGATACGAAAGATGTTAAATGCTCGTTGCTATCCTTTTGGTGAAGCCTTAATGCCGAAACCGGCTACTTTACCTTCCAAACCGTAACACGACAGTGACAAGCACTAACGCTATTGCGGCAGGAATAGATAAGGCGATGTTACCAGACCCAGGCGAGACAATGCAGAACTCTACCTCCTAGTACCTACGATTGTAGTAACACGTAAAGCCTTTTACGACCTGCCTGCAAAACGCCAGATGGTTTATTCTTCAAAATGGGCCCGGACTCACACAGAGATAACCATCATCTAGTATGCTTATATACTATTGATCTCTAATATTTTAATAACTGCTAGTTAATATTTAAGCTACAAAAAACTATTCTATTCGGGCAAGATAAAAATCAAGCCAGCAATTTCCATGCTTGCCCCAAACTCCTCGTAAAAAATTTATAGTCCACACCGTCAAATCGTGAATTAATAATTGCTATTGATCCTTGACAATGTAGTCTTTCGTACGTAAGTATTTATGGTATAATTGCTTGAATATTTGTTTACCTACATATAAATTTTAAGTTTTTTAACATATTAAAATTTATAATCATCATTTCGTATAATGTGTCTACGTAAGGCATTTTATAAGACGCCGTGTAACCTCTTTGTAGAATAGACTATCTAACGTTCTGCCAGGCAGTTCGTAAGAGTTGAAGGATTGGCTATGTGAGTCACAACCAATGTGGCTACTAGGTGGTAGAGTTCTGCATTGTCTCGCCCGGGTCTGGTACAACTTACTTATTCTTGCTGTAATAGCATCAGTCCTTGACAGTGTCGTGTTCCAGTTTGAAGGGTAAGGTAGCCGGTAAAATTATGCATGTGGCATTAAGACCTCGCGTCATAGATAGTAAATCATCGTTGACATCTTTGACGTCTATAGGAGATTATTGTCTCTTTCTACCAAAGAATTATCTATTTGTTTGCTACACTATGAAATATTAATAAATTTATTAAAAAAAATGGATTTAGGTAACCGATTCATTTTTTTAGATTTTTAGTTTTAAATTTTTGAAATCTTTTGGTTCCAAAAGTTTAAATCCTAAGGTGCAAGATCCGGGCAGTAAGGTGAATACGTCATCAGTTCCATATTTGAAGTTTTTGAATACGGATTACCATGATCGAATCATTGCAAGGACGCTTTTTGCGTACTTTTTTAGCCTTGTGGGTAAGGAACGAATTATTTACGTATCAATTTACTGTCATTATTGTTTTGCTCGTCCACTTCAGGTTGCTAATCACTCGAACACTCGGTTTGTCGAGTAGTTTCGACCCTGACATTGCAATCAATAGTGCTCGATTTCAACTCTCTACAGGGACAGGAATTTGTATCATGAACATGGACGTTTTTATTTCTGGGCTTGGGTGTTTGTTAAATATATTTTAATATTATTTCGCCGTGTTGGTCCCGGCCTCCTTTGAAGAATAGGCCAACTGCCGTTCTGCCAGGCAGGTCATAAAAGGCGACCAATTGGCTATCGAGTCACTACCATCGTGGCTACTAGGTGGTAGAGTTCTGCATTGTCTCGCCCGGGTCTGGTACCACCGCCTTACCTATTCCTGCCGCAATAACGTCAGTGCTTGTCGCTGTCGTGTTCCGGTTTGGAGGGTAAGGTAGTCGGTAAACTTATGCATGTGGCATTAGACCTCGCCACAAGATAGCAACGCACCATTAACATTTTTGGTGTCTATAGGCGATGGTTGACTCTTTTCATCAGGAGACCCATCTGCTTGTTTGCTATCTTATGATATAAAAAAAAATATTTACATCTCGCATAGATGTAAACTGAGCCAACTCAAAATAAGTGAAGCTAAAACTATCAAATTTTAGCTTTAACTAACTTTAAATACAATAATATTTTGCAAGCCATTTATTGTCTACCTAAAGAATCCTTTGACAGTGGTTTCCTTAATTTGCAATAGAATCAAATTAAGTTGTATAAGAACCCTAAAAAAATACAGATATACGTTCATTTCTTCATCTGAAAAATAGCCTTTTTTGAGTTGTCTCAGTTTAGATCTAGGTGTGCGATATGTATTTCTATGTAAAAGTAACTAACTAACCGATATGTCGCACAACACAATTTATATAATTTGTCAAGATATTATTATTCTTTAGTTTTCAAGTGACATCACAATCTAACGATTTGCCCAAATAGAAGAGACCCTTTTTTTTGAACTCCAATTTTTTTTTTTCAAAGCAAGTTTTCGAATATCTATTCTGCTGCCTGAACTTTTCTTTTCGATTCAAAGCAGCATAATCAACTTCTGATTACAATTTTAAAGTGAGTCACTGATTCTCCTGATTTAATTTTTTTATCACTTTACGGCACAACTCGACACCTAGTCGATTCTGGTTACTTTACATCATATGATAGCGAACAAACAGACGGCTCTATTAATGGAGAGACGTCCATCACTTATAGATGCTAAAGATGTTAATTGTGCGTTACTGTCCGTGTGGTGGGTTTTAATGCCACTAACATATAATAAGTACAATTATTTATTACTAGCTGTTGCCAGCAACTTTGTCCACGCGGACTTAGTTTCTCCGCACAGCACCTTCTCGCTAGGTGATAGCGTGATAATATGTAGCCTATATATTGACCCGACCTGTTAGTAATATTCATGCAAAATTTGAAGTAAATCCGTGCAGTACTTTTTGAGTTTACCCCGGACATACAAACAGACAAACAGACAAAAATTCTAAAAACTATATTTTTGACTTCGATATCGATTGTAGATCACGCGCCAAGTATTCTTCTAAAAAAATATTCAATGTACAGTTTTGACTTTCCTACGATTTTATTATATGTAGGTAGGTATATAGATTGTAACTTTGTTGAAGTGAAAACTTTTTTCGCGACTTTAGTATGAGACCCAATGTTCATAGTGATATCTAATATGTCAATATTTAGCAATAAGTACTTATATTTTACAAATTAACATTAAGTACTTATATTTTTTATATCATAAGATATATTTTTTATATATCATAGAAAGAGTCAACTATCGTCTATAGAAACCAAAGATGTTAATGGTGATGTGATGAAGATGTTAAATACGGACGTGAAGATATTTTATTTTTAAATTCTAAATTAAAAATTCCCGATTCAACAATCTATACCTAGACAGATTAACTTATTATTTCTATATTCATAATTTCCAGAACAAAGTTACTATAATTTCGAATTATTAGCTTTAATATTGACTGAAATCCTAGTACTAGATCTAATCAGAGCTAAATATATCAGGGACAAATTAGTTGCTGTTATATTTTTTTTATATCATAAGGTAGCAAACAAGCTGATGGGTCTCCTGATGGAAAGAGTCAACCATCGCCTATAGACACCAAAGGTGTTAATGGTGCGTTGCTATCTTGTGGCGAGGTCTAGTGTCACATGCATAAGTTTACCGGCTACCTTGCCTTCCAAACCGGAACACGACAGTGACTAGCACTGACACTACTACGGTGGGATTAGGTAAGGCGTGCTACCAAACCCCGGTGAGACTAGCACCTAGTAGAATACAGAGAGTCGGTTATTGCAATTTTTATGTGTTTAAATTATACACACGACTGCTTAGTGATCTAGGGGTAGTCTATTTGGCTCAAATCATGAGGTCCTGGGTTCGATCCCTGGATCGGACAAAAGTGTTATTGAGACTTTTTCGAGAATTTCCTCGAAAATTTAACCTAGTAGCAGCTCAGAGTCTGGCGGAGTGGTGTATTACCCTCCGTGCCTCGGGTGAGCACGTTAAACTGTCGGTTATAGCTATCGCTAGAAAGAGTCGATAATCGTTAATATGTCGATAAATTCGACGATGAGGATCACCACCCTACTCGTTTACCAACAAATCGGCGAATCGTGAAACTGGTGAAGCGGATAGTCCGTAGACGTTCGATTTACTCTGTCTACCTCGCAAGGGAACCGAGCGTGAAGATACTTTTTTAAATTATGTAGATTCCCATTGTTCTAATGCCAAGCCCTATGTGGTGCCTATGTCTTATCTTGTAGAGCTGTATTAAGTGTATGTCATAGAAAAGCACAAGACGTGATGCCATATTAACTACTGAGGTCACAGATCTCTACCGCCTGATAATCACGATGGTAATATGCAAAGATTTAAACTTTACTCCCCTCTATTGGTAGAAAAGTAGGTGATTTACATCCATGGTCAGGACTGGATTTACATTGAAGTCACCTACGTGAGTCACCTAAGTCAAAAATGCTGCCCTATGTTTTTTTAATAATTTCGTCTTTTGAGAGAGGTTTAGTTATCTATGGTGGAATGAACTGTAATAAAATATTCACTTTACATCCATTTGATAGCAGCGAAATGGTATAGCCACATTTTTGACTAAGGTGTAGAGTTTGGGATGCAAAGGCTTGTGGAGTAAGGGCGTGATGAGTTAGAACCTCAGTTCTACACGAGATTTGATAACTTTTTGACAAGGCGTGCCATAATGTCTCGTAGTATCAACATCTATACATATAATAAAATCGTAGGAAAGTCAAAACTGTACATTGAATATTTTTTTAAAAGAATACTTGGGGCATGATCTACAATCGATATCGAAGCTAAAAATATAGTTTTTAGAATTTTTGTCTGTTTGTCTGTATGTCTGTTTGTCTGTATGTATATCCGGGGTAAACTCAAAAAGTACTGCATGGATTTACTTCAAATTTTGTATGAATATTATTATGAGATCGGTTCAACATATAGGCTACATATTATCACGCTATCACTTACAGAGGAGGAGCAGTGCGGAGTAAACCAAGTCCGCGCGGACGAAGTCGCAGGCACAGCTAGTTTTATATAAAAATGTTTCTGGTGGAATTTTACTTATTTTTATAGTTGTTTAAAAAAATAATGTTTATACGTACGTACGTACGTGTATTGTTCGTTTTGTAATAAGAAGTCTGTAGTTGTATAATTCTCAGATTTCTAGTATGAAATTAAGTTTCTATGGGAAGAAACCCCATACAAATTTCCATCCAGTTATTTGGCGTGATATAATAAAAATCCTAGAATACGAATTTTATTATTTATAACAAGGAGTCCCTATATAAATTTTAAGACCTATAGCATCACAATTTCTGCAAGCCACCTTTTTCCAGAATTTAAATCCTGTCGTGACGGATCTTTCTTTGTTGAGTATTAACGTTTTTACATTAGGTCTCTTGCATATTAAATACATTATATTTGTGTAAATTGCGCTTATTAATATTACGTTTAATAAATAAATCGTAGTTAAATGTTATCAGCTTACAAGTTATGTTAAGTATTAAAATGATTACACTATTCTGTTGCATATTAAATACATTATATATTTGAGTAAATTTTGCTTATTAGTGTTAAAATTAAGTAAATAAATCATAGTTAAATTTTATTAGGTTACAAGTGTTTAATGATGACGTTTAAACACAAAAGTTTTTAAATTATAATTAATTAAATTGTTGAAATTATATTTCTAAACAAGCATTAGTAATTTGTTTTGTATTTTTTCGTTTTAGTTGTTTGATAAATGGTAATATATATTGAAAAGAGCGACTTCGAGGTAACTCGTCAGAATTTTCTTCGTAGAACCAGCCTTGCGGAATGGTGGTAACTTTTTATACGTACTTATTATAGAATATCTAAAAATTAAATCGTTTTCCTGATAGAAAAAGACAACTGTCATTGATATACTTTAACTAGGTATTCGTACAGTCTTGGTACTACTACCTAAGCTATTCTTGACTTCTTCACTTCACGCCCGTATAACCGAAGGGGTAGACAGAGGTACAACAAGTGCACCCACGATTAGCCGAAGATACTTAGTTCCATAATGTGATAGGTGGCCAGCCTAGCGATACCGGGCACTTTCCAATCCCGGGCAATGCTTTTTTATCAGAAAACTAAAAAAACACATTTTTAAATATTCCCAACCCAGGAATCGAAACCGGAACCTCATGTGGCCAACTCCGACACCAAACCACTACACCACAGAGGCGAAAATATAAAAGAAAAATAACAAAATCACGCGTAATTTTCTTCGCCTTAACTTTAAGTCATTTTTGTAGTTTAAATTTTTTTAAAAGAAAATACACTTACGGTTATAAAAAAACTTAAACTTCAGAAGTCATCACTGTCACAAAACAAACACAGAGTCACTTAAAGTTATAAAAAATATAAAACACTTGTCTATTTTACACTTGTATCGGGAGTGAAGTGGATTTTAATTGAAATGAAGGCTTAATTCAAAGGGGATGTTTCAAAGAATAAGGCACTTGAAGGATTATGAAATTAAAATTGCTGCAACCGGCAATTAGAATAAGGACGGAAAGAAAATCGCCGAACAATTAGAGATCCATTGATTAGAGTGAAATTATATATCACAAGGTAGCATTTTCCAATAATATACAATCGACGATAAAGAAATACTTTTATCACGTCACAGATGTCATTGTAATCACACAACGTTCTGTTAAATCACCACTGCAGTCTAATCATAATCGTTTTAATCACAGATAGTGATTGTCTGTAACTCTAGACACTAAAGTCAAGTGATCACAGTCATCAGTTTCTAAAAAACGGAATCGTCGCATAAAAAAAAAACACCAACGCACACAAGCACAAAATTCTGTCCAATTATAGATAATGTTTGTGGATATTTTAATAGCGTTCCCCTCCGACGAAACCCGACACAACCAACTCCAGTTGAATTTAAACACTTAATGATCGGTTGAAGGAAATTGTCCGAGAAACGAACGGCCCAATGTAGTGCGCTCTCGCTCTAATTAGTACCGATCTACGCCGCAAGTATAGGGATTATGGCGCTAGTGTGCAATACAAGGCGGAGCGTATTTAAAGGTGGAACGTTAGATAGGAGGAGCTTGTTTTTGATTGGTGGATGGTTATGGTGCGATTTTTTTCGCTCGTACGTGCACAGCGTTCGGGTTGGTAATACCACATCGATCGTCGGCGCCAAAGTTGCCATTATATTTTTTTCATGGGTATTTTTGGCGGTGCGCTGTGTTTTTGTAACCTGTTATGGAGACCACGCCCTATACGCTCATGAAAACGCGCAGAGAGACGTACATCGGCTATCAATCCAGACTCCGGCCGTAGGGTTTTCGTAATTTTTTTAGTGTTTTTTTCGTGACGGTGTCTTTGATTTGTGTATGGTGTTAGCTACGAGGTTTCATTTTTCAAGTTGAAGCCGCGATTTATTGGTTTATTGTGACTATAGTACTTACTGAATTGTTTTTTTAATAAGATTAGGGTAACAAAGCAATCGGTTCTCCTAACGGGAAATGATCTTAGATTTTTTGGAATAAAGAAAATTTGTTTGGTGGTAGAGTTCCGTGACACTGTATTAAATATCATGGTAGCTAACAACAATATTGAGTGCTATTTGCTGTTTTTTATGAAGGGTAAGGTAGCCAAGAAAAGTGAAGCTTAACATCATATTTTTTAGGATAGCAACATATCTTCTGTCTAAAATATTTATCTATTCTCATCAGTAAAGTCATTTTTTTTTAATTATCCTGCGATTGCAAATTTTAAGACTTTTATGTGTGTATGCATGTTTTTTACGCCTTCATATTTAAAAGGGTGAAAAACTTTAAACGAAATATCTTTTAAATGAGAGAGACAGAAATTCTTGTATAAGTATTTTTATGTAATTGGTTTCTCAGTAACGACTCTGACGATTTTAACGAAATCTGAAGAAAATACCGTCATTTCCGGGATAACCCGTTCTCTCACTAAAAATCATTCAAGCAAAGCTCGGTCGCCCAGCTTGTGATAAAACACTTTTTGTTTCCCGGGATAAAAAATCTTATAAGACCACCTTTCTGTATGTAAGATAGGTAGATACCTACCTAAATATTGTTAGCTTACTACCTATTGTTAGCTTACTCTAAGTTTGGTAGAAATAGGATATGTTAATTTAAATATTTTATTTTATAAGATAGGTAGCAACCAAGCAAATGATTCTCCTGATGGATGGTCTACGGATACCAAAGATGTTAACGGTGACCTGCTATCCGTGTGTCAAGGTAGGAATACTACATATATAAGTTTACCTTTTACCTTACCTTTCAATCCGAAACACGACAGTGAAATACACCGACGCAATTACGGAAATGATAGATAAGGTGGTACTAAACGCAGGCATGCCAGTGATTTTGATTATTAGGTAGCCTTCTTGTGCCTCTAACGAGATGGCTAGCAGTAAAAAGGTTGAACCGTTATTCAAAACATCAAAACAGAGACTCGAATCAACACAGTGGATATATTAAACATGAGAAAAACGAAATATGTAAAAAAAAACAAAACATAAACACGGAATAAACAAAATTTATGAAAAACAACAAAATATTAAACACGGGAAATACAAAATTTATGAAAAACAACAAAATATTAAACACGGAAAAAACAAAATAATATGTAAAAAACAACAAAATATTAAACACGGGAAAAACAAAATATATTTCAAAAAATATTAAACACGAAAAAAAGTAACTTCACGCCCATATCCCCGAAGGGGTAGGCAGAGGTACAACAAGTGCACCCACGATTAGTCCAAGATACTTGGTCCCACAAATGTGATAGGTGGCAAGCCTATCGCCAACCGGGCACTTTCCAATCCCGGGCAACTTTGTGTTTCTCAGAAAACTGAAAAAACACTTTTTTTTTTAAAGTGCCCGACCCGGGAATCGAACCCGGGACCTCATGTGGTCAACGCCAACGCTGCACCACTAGACCACAGAGGCGTTAAAAAAAAGTAAAAAAACAAAATATTACACAGGATCCAAAAGTAAGTAGGTATATCTTACATTACCCATTACATAATTTGTATTGTAATTTCCCCGTGTTGGTTCCGGGCTCCTTTGAAGAATAGACCAACTGCCGTTCTGCCAGGCAGGTCGTAAAAGGCGACCGACTGGCTATGCGAGTTACTACCATCGTGGCTACTAGGTGGTAGAGTTCTGCATTGTCTCGCCCGGGTCTGGAACCACCGCTTTATCTATTCCTGCCGCAATAGCGTTAGTGCTTGTCACTGTCGCGTTCCGGTTTGTAGGGTAAGGTAGCCGGTAAACTTGTGCATGTGGCATTAGACCTCGCCACAAGATAGCATTTGGTGTCTTTTGGCGATGGTTGATTCTTTCCATCAGGAGACCCATCTGCTTGTTTGCTATCTTATAATATAAAAAAATAAAAATAAAATTATTTTTAACTTTCTGTTGGTCCGAGCTTCCGCTGAAGGAAAGAGCATCTCCATTTTGCCAGGCAGTTTGTAAGAGGCAAACAATTGCCTGTGCGAGTCACTACCATCGTATCTACTAGATGGTAGAGTTTTTCCTTATCTCAGGTCTAGTATCACCTTCTTACGAAATCCCGCCGCAATAGCATCAAAACTTGTTACTGTCGTGTTCTTGCTTGAAGGATAAGGTAGCCGATAAACTCATTCATTTTTTTTATTTCATAAGACAGCAAACAAGTAGTTTGGCCTCCTGATGGAAAGTGCCAAGTGTCAAGAGTCAACCATCGCCTATAGACACCAAAGGTGTTAATGATGCGTTATTATCTTGTGGCAAGGTCTAATGTCACATGCATAAGTTTACCGGCTACCTTACCCTTCAAACCGGAACATGACAGTGACAAGGTTGACTATTGCGACAGGAATAGGTATGGCGGTGATACAAGACCCGGGCAAGACAATGCAGAACCCTACCACGTAGTAGACACGATGGTAGTGTCTCGCGTAGCCCATCGATCGCCTTTAACGACCTGCCTGGCAGAACGGCAGTTGGCCTATTCTTCAAAGGAGCCCGGGACCAACACGGGAGAAAAATTCGCATTAAGACACTGCTACACGAATAGCAACGCAGCATTAACATCTTTAGTGTCTATGGGTGATGATTAGAAGAGAAATCTGTTTGTTTGTAATCTTATGACGTAAAATAAATTATTGGTTAACAAAAATTAACTTGCACTACTTTTCCTATTTTCCACCGACTTTTCAAAAGGGTTCAATTCGGCCGCATGTTTTTATTTATTTATTTCAATACTTTATTGTACACAGAACAATTAGGATACAAATACATAACATAAGTACAATTGGCGAGCTTATCTCTACTTAAAAAGATTTCTTCCAGCCAACCCGTTAAAGGAGATAAACAAAAAATCAAATAAAATGGACTTGATGTACAAAAAATAAATAGATATTACGGTTACATAACTAAACTAAATATATATTAATAAAAATACAAAAAAAAATACAAAAAAATAACTCGGTTATTTATTGACCGATTTTGAAAATTCTTTTTTTGTTTGAGAGAGTATACTCCTCGTGGTTTTATTTTAATTTGGTGAAGATCTAATGCAAAGTTCTGAAGATATAAAAGGAAGGAAGTCGGTAGTTTTACTGCGATTAAATTGTAGAGGTCGGTAGTTTTACTGCGATTAAATTGTCCTGTACGTTTAATCCGTGAGGGGAAAATTTTGGACACCTTTTTTAAGACAATTGCGCGAACGGTGGAATATGAAATTTGGCACAGTTAAAATTTACATTTTAGAGAACTAAAAAAACCTAATATTTTGAAATAAAATGCATTAAATTATTAAAAACTAGCCAACCCAGCAAACTTTGTTTTGCCTTACATATTAGGAATCCATAGATGACAAATAACGTGACACGTAATTTATATGACTACGGGATTGTCCTTCCACGCAGCCAAAATGGCAGTAAACTTTATATGGTGGTTAAGTATTCTTAAATTTTCTATTTTTCCGCGCAATTTTCTTACAATTAATATTTTCTTTTATAAGAACCTTCTCCTTACAATTACAAACACAACAAAAAAAAATTATCGAAATTGGTCCAGCCATTCAGGCGTGATGTCGTGACCAAGGAAAATAGGGATTGATTTTTATATATATAGATAGATAAACATTACGTACACTACATTCGTGTGACATGCATAATAATATACCTACACATTATGTAAAGGTACTATTTTACGACTAAAGATAGTTGTTAAACTAAAAAGAGATTTTTTTATTTAGTGTATGATCGAATTTCATCCACAGGCGATCGCTAGTTCACTCAAGAAGTTCGTTTGACCAAAGAAATGTTTTGTTCAGTGGTATGTTATCCATTACAATCAAACAAAATTGACTGAAAAATTATAACGTTTACTGCATTGATATAAAAAACCCAAGATGCACAGTCCCGAACAAAACTGACGCTCACTGACGCTCAAAAGTGTCGCTAATTCCAGATAAATAGTTATAGATATGGCAAAAATATGTTTTTGTATAGTTTGTCTTTACAATGCAACAAAATTATAGTTGTCTTTACAAAGCAATGTACAAAAAGTAGCAAAATTTACAGTGTATTATACTATGTATATATATTATATTTAATATCGATAGGGAAGCGCTTGACCACGATCACATGTGCTATGCCACGATTTCGGCTGATAGTAAGCTAAGATGCGGCCTAACATGGAACGCGACGACGTATTACGACCGACGCGATTCTATTTGAAATCAGCGCACAATTTAAAATTGTGCGCTCATTTTTAGAGGACGTTTATACTGATTGTGTATCTTGGGTTTTTTATATAAATGGTTTACTATTTTTTTATAAATAGGCTATAAGTCATATAGAAAAATATAGAATGAAATTATTAGAAATGAAATGAAAATATTTAGTATTAGCAAAAATATGGGTGTTTTTTCATATCATAAGATAGTAAATAAGCAGATGGCTCTCCAGATGGAAAGGGAAACCAAAGATATTAATGATACGTTGCTGTCCGTGTGGCGGGGTGGCAATGTCACATACATAAGTCTACCGGCTACCTTACCACACCGGAACGCGACAATGACAAGAATTGACGCTGTTGCGGCAGTAATAGTTAAGGCGGTGGTACCAAATACCCGGGTGGGATATTTCGGAACTCTACCACTTAGTAGTAACCACAGACTACATGAATACTAATAGACATCCCATTAGGAAAGGAAAAGATTTGCCGCACATATGAGCACTGTTCTAATAGGTATGACATGGTATTCAAAAATGTTATTCAAATATTAAGAAAAAAAATTAAATGAGTTGATTTTTAGATTTAGAATTACTACCGGATCGGAACGCGGCCATATACTGAATAGATCCAGCGGAAGAAACGCAGCGGGCTTGTGTTTTCTCTATTTTGAGTAATTTGTAAAACATAGATTACAATTTTACAAAATTATTTTATAGGTACAGAATAATTTTTACAAAATTGTAACAAAAGTAATAAAAGTATGTAGGTATTACAATTTTACAAAATTATTTTATATATCAAAATGTATAAGAAATTTATGTGAGGAGAAATTAATCCCAGTTTAATATATTACAGAATTAAAACTGAAAACTTTATTTATCAACAACATCTGATTTTATTAACAAAAAATTCTTTAATATCGCAATATGTTTTATCTTAAAGCAAGTCAAACAACTTTTTGCAAAATTATTTAAGGGTCATGATTTAAGACTACCGGAAATCTATATCTATATTATCTATATTAATATTATAAAGGCGAAAGTTTGGATGTATGGATGGATGTTTGGATGGATGTTTGTTACTCGATCACGCAAAAACTACTGAATGGATTTAAATGAAATTTGGCACACAGGTAGATGGTGACCTGGAATAGCACATAGGCTACTTTTTATCCCGGAAAAATTAAGTGAACCCGCGGGATTTGCCAATAACTTTTATAATGCAGCGGGCTGCACGCTGCCGCTAGTATAATTATATATATTTATTGACACACAACACACATTTTTTGTGAAAAATATTGTTTCCAGTTAGGCACATATAATTTCTAACTACATCTAAAGTAATGAAATACTAGTTAATTCGGCATTTGTTTTAAATACTTGAATGTTCGTGCTTCTTCATAAATACACGTACTATTATAATATAAAAACATCTTATAGGTAGGTAGTACTTTAAGTAGATTTATTTTTTTTTATTTTTTTTTATTTATTTTATGTCATAAGATAGCAAACAAGCAGATGGGTCTCCTGATGGAAAGAGTCAACCATCGCCTATAGACACCAAAGATGTTAATGGTGCGTTGCTATCTTGTGGCGAGGTATAATGCCACATGCATAAGTTTACCGGCTACCTTACCCTCCAAACCGGAACACGACAGCGACAAGCACTGACGCTATTGCGGCAGGAATAGGTAAGGCGGTGGTACCAGACCCGGGCGAGACAATGCAGAACTCTACCACCTAGCAGCCACGATGGTAGTGACTCGATAGCCAATCGGTCGCCTTTTACGACCTGCCTGGCAGAACGGCAGTTGGCCTATTCTACAAAGGAGGCCGGGACCAACACGGCGAAAAAGATAGTAATAGAGATCTTATAAACCTGAGATAATCAGAAGACGCAATCATGAAAATCATTAAGAATTGCTTAATTTACATAATAATAAGTAAATAGGGTACATAATTAGATCTCATTTAAAAATATGCCACCCTTTAATTCTATTTTGTCGTTTTGTGGCATGCAAATGTTAAAATTGTGTTAATAATCATCTAGATTTTAGACTTTCAATCGTCGGCACTTGGTGAAATTCCATTGTTATAAGTCCAAATTGAGTAACAATCAGTTGTACTTTAATTTCACTACAAATATAGACAAATAATCTCTATTATAATAATCTTCAGGATGAAATATTTTTTAGTATATATAGTAAAGAATATTACGTCCTGAAGATGCTTTAAAAAGTGAAACCGGTCGATTAATCTAAAATTATTTGTATATATTTGTATTGAAATTAAAGTACAAGTGATTATAACCCAGTTTGGACTTATATTAATAATCATCGTAAATTTTAAATTAAATCTTTACATAGGTATAATTGTAATACCATCCTCACTTAAATAAAGAGAAACACTTTTATTAACTAGGTTACTAAATCAATACTAAGTCAAGTATCATTAGCAATTTCATGTTTAGTCTAATTCTCAAAATTAAAAATTAGTATTCAAAAATACTAACACATTAGTTTCACTTAATCAATCAAAGCCACTATAAGTAGTTTTTTTAAGTCGTGAGGTAGCCATTTCCCCGTGTTGGTCGGGACGAATGATGCTCCTTTGAAGTCAGGCTCCTTTGGAGAATAGGCTAACTGCCGTTCTACCAGGCAGGTCGTAAAAGGCGACCGATTGGCTATACGAGTCACTAACATCGTGACTACTAGGTGGGAGAGTTCTGCAATGTCACGCCCGGGTCTGATACCACCGCCTTACCTATTCCTGCCGCAACAGCGTCAGTACTTGTCACTGTCGTGTTCCGGTTTGGAGGGTAAAATAGCCGGTAAACTTATGCATGTGGCATAAGACCTCACCATAAGATAGCAACGCACCATTAACACCTTTTGTGTCTATAGGCGATGGTTGACTCTTTCCATCAGGAAACCCATCTGTTTGTTTGCTATTTTATGAATATAAAAAAATCTAACAAGCAGATGGCTCTCCTGATGGAAAGAGACAACTATCAACTATAAATCAGAGGTACTTTATTCAATAAACTTTTGTTTTTTTTTTTTGTTTCTTTGCCTCAACTACCTAGCTCAATCTTTGTCTGTAGACTTTTCGCTGTAATATAAGGATTTTAAAATTAATTAATCAGTGTAATCTTTTTTGTATTTATACATATATATTGTTTGTAAGAACTTGTGCTTGCATGTGATAAACTCTAATGTATGTTATCTGCTTTGTAATAATCTTTCTACAACACCTGGCCTTGTACAGGTTTTGCTGGAAGAGATCTCTTAAAGAGATAAGCATACCTACGTATAATATTTTATTCATTTATTGTTAGATGATATTTTATTTTTGTACATAAAAAGTAAATAAATAAATAAACCTTTTTACAAGTTATTTTGACCCCTCAATATTTTTTTAAACTGCTACCGGATCGTAAATGCGGCCACACACTGACAAGATCCAGCGGAAGATACTCAGCGGGCTTGTCTTATTTCATGTTTTTTTCTATATCATAAGATAGCAAACAAGCAGATGGGTCTCCTGATGGAAAGAGTCAACCATCGCCTATAGACACTAAAGGTGTTAATGGTGCGTTGCTATCTTGTGGCGAGGTCGATTGCCACATGCATAAGTTTATCGGCTACCCTCCAAACCGGAATAAGACAGTGATAAGCACTGACGCTATTGCGGCAGGAATAGGTAAGCCGGTGGTACCAGACCCGGGCGAGACAATGCAGAACTCTACCAACTAGTAGCCACGATTTTAGTGACTCGATAGCCAATCGGTCGCCTTTTACGCACTGCCTGGCAAAACGGCAGTTGGCCTATTCTTCAAAGAAGGCCGGACATGTTACATAAAATGTTACATAATGTTTAATTTGTAAGTATGTAATTGTTACAATAATAATAAAGATTGCCAATATTAGGAGCAGTTAATCCCATAATTTCCTGTCATCTAGATATTCAGATATCTTATAATAACCTTTTTTACACAGATTTCCCCGTGTTGGTTCCGGGCTCCTTTGAGGAATAGACCAACTGCCGGTCTACCAGGCAGGTCGTAAAAGGCGATCGATTGGCTATGCGAGTGATTGCCATCGTGGCTACAAGGTGGTAGACTTCTGCATTGTCTCGTCCCGGGCTGGTATCATTATCTTACCTATTCCTGCCGCAATAGCGTCAGTGCTTGTCGCTGTCGTGTTCCGGTTTGGAGGGTAATGTAGCCGGTAAAGTTATGCGTGTGGCATTAGACCTCGCCACAAGATAGTAACCATTAACATCTTTTGTGTTTACAGGCGATGATTGACTCTTACCATCAGGAGTCCCATCTGCTTGTTTACTATCTTATGATTCAAAAAAAAGTTAAAACAATTTTTTTGAATTTGTTAACTGGTAAATATCTAATGGCATCAGGTAGCTTATTGTAGAAGATTGTATAGACACCAAAGATGTTAATGACGCACTGCTATATATGTAAGGCGAGAGAGTAATGCTACGTACAATATTACGGGTTAACTTACCTTCCAAACCGAAACACGACAATGACAAGCATGGACGCTATGACAATAGGAATAAGTAAGGCGATGGTACCGAACCCCGGGATAGGTTGCTAAAGTCTACTACCTAGTAGTCACGATAGTGGTAAAAAGTATAGACTTTTTTATAGAAGAGGGGGCAAACAAGCAGGAGGTGAGCTGATAGTAAGTGATCACCGCCGCCCATGGACATCCACAATACCAGAGGTCTTGCAGTTGCGTTGCCGGCCTTTTAAGAATGAGTAAGCTCTTTTCTTAAGAGTCCCTAGGTCGTATCGGTTTGGAAACATCCCTGCCGGTAATTGATTCTACAACAGAGTAGTGGGAGGCAGAAAGTGTCGGGAGAATCGCACAGTTGTGGATTTCCAGATATCGAGATGGTGAGGATGGAACTTTAAATTTTGACGCGATGTCCGATGATGGAGTTTGGTGGCAGGAATTAATCCAAACACTCGCACAAACACACGACTTTCGTTCACCTTTTAAGAACTGCCTAGTAGAACGGTGGATTGTTTATGTTACGTACTTATTTGAAGAGCAGACCAATTGATATTCTATCTGGTAGGTTTGTAAAGATCGAACGATTGGCTATATTCGTAACTACCATCGTGGCTACTAGGTGGTAGAGTTCTGCATTGTCTCGCCTGGGTTTCTTACCACCGCCTTACCTATTTCTGCCGCAATAACATCAGTGCTTGTCACTGTCGTGTTCCGGTTTGGAAGGTAAGGTAGCCAGTAAACTTATGCACGTGGCATTAGACCTAGCCATAAGATAGCAACGCACCATTAACACCTTTGGTGTCAATAGGCGATGGTTGACTCTTTCCATCAGGAGACCCATCTGCTTGTTTGCTATCTTATGATATAGAATTTTGCATTGTCTCGCCCGGATCTGTTACCACCGTCTTACCAATTTCTGCCGCGATAATGTGTGCTTGTCACTGGCGTGTTCCGGTTTGGAGATTAAGGTAGCGGGTAAACAACATTTTTGATGTCTATAGGCGATGGTTGACTCTTTCCATCAGGAGACCCATTTCTTTATTTGCTATCTTATGATATAAAAAAGGGATTTTAAATAGCAAACTAATATTACCCATAAACCCTCATACAAAAGAGTGCAAAAGGGCCGAGAAAGCAGTTGGTTTGGGATGCAGTTTGATTGAGATTAGACAACAAACCTCTGCATATCCAAACATATAAACATCCAAACATCTAACCATTCAAAAATACAAACTTTCACATTTATAATATGTATAGGATTAGTAGTTACATATGTCACATTTAAATTTCTTGTGGATCCATCAGAAATACGTCTGCTTGTTTCTCTCCTCATAAGATAATCATTCTAAGTTATATCTATCCTGTAATATAAAAAGTCGCGATAGTGCGAATCGGGCCACGCGTAATATGGGGTTTCGTAGTTGGCCTTAACGCCTATAACGAATATAACTGCACCACAGGATTACTGAATACTAAAACTTCTCCAACTACATTTTATAAGTATAAAATTTATATTCTTAAGCTAAATGTAAATTGTTTAGTCATAATATAAAATTGTAGTCATATTAAAAAACTAACGACCTCATCGCGGTTTCACCCGCGTAGCTTTTGTTCCCGTGGGAATATCGGAAATTTTTATATAATCAAACCTTCCTCAAGAATCAATCTATCTACTCAAAAAATCGCATCAAAATCCGTTGCGTAGTTTGAAAGATTTAAGCATACATAGGGAAAGACAGAGAAAGCGACTTTGTTTTTTACTATGTAGTGATTATATCCTTAAGCTCTATATATACTTTGGTCATATTTCTAAATTTTTAAGCAAACATTGCATTTAACCAACTTATTATAATTTAAAATAAAAGCAAATTACTTAAGAAAACACTATGCAACGCGAATGTAAACACGTTAACGCGACATGAAAATCTTTGTACAAGAAGGCAAAGCAAAAAATCAAAATTTAATCTATACGTGTAATAAAATCGTAGGAAAGTCAAAACTGTACATCGAATATTTTTTTAAAAGAATACTTGGGGCATGATTTACAATCGATATCAAAGCCAAAAATATAGTTTTTAGAATTTTTGTCTGTTTGTCTGTATGTCTGTTTGTCTGTATGTCTGTATGCCTGTATGTCTGTATGTCTGTATGTCTGTATGTCTGTATGTCTGTATGTCTGTATGTCTGTATGTCTGTATATCTGTATGTCTGTATGTCTGTATGTCTGTATGTCTGTATGTCTGTATGTCAGTATGTCTGTATGTCTGTATGTCTGTATGTCTGTATGTCTGTATGTCTGTATGTCTGTATGTCTGTATGTCTGTATGTCTGTATGTCTGTATGTCTGTATGTCTGTATGTCTGTATGTCTGTATGTCTGTATGTCTGTATGTCTGTATGTCTGTATGTCTGTATGTCTGTATGTCTGTATGTCTGTATGTCTGTATGTCTGTATGTCTGTATGTCTGTATGTCTGTATGTCTGTATGTCTGTATGTCTGTATGTCTGTATGTCTGTATGTCTGTATGTCTGTATGTCTGTATGTCTGTATGTCTGTATGTCTGTATGTCTGTATGTCTGTATGTCTGTATGTCTGTATGTCTGTATGTCTGTATGTCTGTATGTCTGTATGTCTGTATGTCTGTATGTCTGTATGTCTGTATGTCTGTATGCCTGTATGCCTGTATGTCTGTATGTCTGTATGTCTGTTTGTCTGTTTGTCTGTATGTCTGTATGTCTGTATGTCTGTATGTATGTTCGGGGTAAACTCAAAAAGTACTGTATGGATTTACTTCAAATTTTGCATGAATATTACTAACAGGTCGGGTCAACATATAGGCTACATATTATCACGCTATCACCTACAGGGGAGGAGCAGTGCGGAGTAAACGAGGTCCGCGCGGACGAAGTCGCAGGCAACAGCTAGTTTACAATAAAACCCCTCAGATGGTGGATATTTAACCCTTTGAGAAAATCTTAAAAAGTACATCTTATAAGTTGGTCGACTATAATCACCAGTGGGAGGGATGCACTTTGCCGCGCTCCCGGCTGCATGGGTACCACCATCTTGCTTGTTTCTCCCGTGAAACAGCTATGCTGTGTTTCGGAAAGAAGAGCAAGACAGGCAGTGTAATTACTGACACCGAGACCTAACATCTTATGTCTCAAAATAGGCAACACATGAATGGAATACCTGGGCTAGTTCCAGGTAATCTAGTTTATGTTCATTGGCGACGTCGACCACTTACCATCAAGTGGCACGTCTGCCAGTTTACCTACGCAACTAACATAAAAAAGACTATTACTCGTAAATTTACAAATCCTACTAAGCCGTGATAGGTAGCTTTACTTTTAATTTCGTGATATGCTACTAACTGCTTATTCATTCTTAAAACGCCGGCAACGCAACTGCAAGACCTCTGGTATTGCAGATGTCCATGGGCGACGGTGATCACTTACCATCAAGTGCACCTCTTGCTCGTTTGCCCCCTCTTCTATAAAAAAAACGTGAATTTTTTCATATCCAAAATCGTTTGTTCAGTTGGGAAAGGGTTGATTGACACTTGATTCTAGCAAAAATTAGATCTTCAAGCTTAATATTTAACAAATGGGTCCCCTAATCAAAAAATGTATTTACAAATTGCGATATTTTTTAAAAATCTAGTTGGTCGAGTGGTTAGTGACCCTGACTACGCAATCAACGGGGCTCGGGTTCGATCCCCGACGGGGACAAGCATTTGTGTGATGAGCATAAATGTTTGTATTTCCGGGTTTGGGTGTTTATTATATATATTCTAGTATTTATATATGTATTTCTATGTATTAGTATCGTTGACTAACACCCATAACACAAGCAAATAATTTGCTTACTTTGGGGTTAGATCAGTAAGTGTAATTTGTCCCGTGAATATTTATTTATTTATTTATATTTATGATTGTCCCACTAAACGTGTAGAGGAACTGCCTTAAAAATATATTTTTAAAGATTTTATTTTACCATTTTGGCGGTCTGATTAATATGTTTATATTTATGCCAAATTACGTTTTTTTAATGCTAGGAAGTATCTTCACGCCCACATCCCCGAAGGGGTAGGCAGATGTACAACAAGTGCACCCACGATTACCCGAAGATACTTGTTCCCACAAATGTGATAGGTGGCAAGCCTATCACCAACCGGGTACTTTCCAATCCCGGGCAGCTTTTGTGTTTCTTAGAAAACTGAAAAAACACTTCTTATGTGCCCGACCCAGAAATCGAACCCGGGACCTCATGTGGTCAACGCCAACGGCGGATGGATGGACAGATGGACGTGTCGATATTTTAAGGGTTTTTATTTGACTTCGGAACCCTAAAAAATTATGTAATGTAGACTTCAAACAAAACTCTTTGGTGTAACGGGCGGCAAGAAACTAAAAGAAAAAAGTTTTTTTTTTCAATAGAAAATCACCGAAGTGTGACGATAGAATAAAACTATTCAGCCATGTTAACATGATTATATACAGATGCCTTCAAATGTTTTAACGGTAAAGCATGGATCATTGTACAGTTTTTATGTAAATGTCTTGTAACGAGGGTTGTAAGTTGCATGAGGCATAATATGCCTTAAAGATGGCAACACATGGGCATTGGTAGTGTGTGGCAATGATCCGATTTTGTTAGTAATTTAAAAAATAACTGACGAGTTAAATAATTTTACAATGTGGTGTATTGGTGTTGGTCGTTCCCCGTGTTGGTCCCGGACTTTTTTGAAGAATAGGCTAACTGCCATTCTGCCAGGCAGGTCGTAAAAGGCGACCGATTGGCTATGCGAATCACTAACATCGTGACTAGTAGGTGGTAGAGTTCTGCATTGTCTCGCCCGGGTCTGGTACCATCGCCTTACCTATTCCTGCCGCAATAGCGTAATGCTTGTTACTATCGTGTTCCGGATTGGAGGGTAAGGTAGCCGGTAAACTTATGCATGTGGCATAAGACCTCGCCACAAGATAGCAACGCACCATTAACACCTTTGGTGTCTATAGGCGATGGTTGACTCTTCCCAGCATAAAACCCATCTGCTTGTTTGCTATATGTGTATATATATATATATATATATATATATATATATATATATATATATATATATATATATATATATATATATATATATATATATATATATATATATATATATCAATACAATCAATACAATATAATACAATCGTGGGTGTACTTAGTGAACCATTTTTTAGGTGGTTTCATTTTAAATTGATGAAGATCTGAATTTGCAGAATTCTGGAGAAAAAAAAGGAAATGGGTTGGGAAAGTGTTGGTTGTTTTTGCAGATTTACTGCGTTAAAAATATTGTATTTATAACTTGCATATAACAAGCAAAATTTTTTATATCATTAGATAATATATAAGCAGAATATATAAGTGATAGAGAGGCCTGCTAAGAGGCTCATAAACGAAGATCATCTGGCACAAACTCCAGAGTTTCTCTCATCGCGGTAGAGTGGCTAGTTTATGGGTTTTTTATCGGATACATTTTGGAGAGTGCGCTGCGGAATTGCACAAATTAATTTCGCCACCCTCATTTTTCTTTAGATCGTCGAGGCGCAAATATTCTAGGCGACGTCATATTGTGGACGTTCCATGTACCCGAACAAAGCGTTTCGTCTCGACATTCTTCATTCGAACCGCAAGGGACTGGACTATGCTTCCTGAGTCTATGTCTCCCGACGAGTACAATCTGGGGACCTTTAAGAAAAAAGTGAACAGCTACCTTCCAGGGCGCGCGTTCTATCTTAGGCCACATCTTAGCTTACAATCACGCGAGATCGTGGTCAAGCGCTTCCTATCGACTCATCGACTCTAAAAAAAACTTTGTCTCACAAAGTGATAGGTGGCAAGACCACCGGACATTTATATTTTCACTGGCAGATAACTGATGTAATAAGCAGTAACTTAGGTTACTTTTATTTGAGAAATTTTCTACACGGACGAAGTCGCGGGTACTGCTAGTAATTCTAAAAACAAAGAAGCTGTTTTCCATAACTTCATTCATGTGAACCAAAAATATTGCTTACTTTTGCCCAGTCGAGTGAAAAGCGTAGTAAAAGCGTAGTAAACAAGTAAAAAGCCTTTCTCATAAATGTGAAACAAAAATATTTTTTTTAAATCTGACTGGTACATCCAGAGATAAGCGCGTTCAAACAAACAAACAAACATACTCTTCAGCTTTATAGTTAGACCGTGGTCCCAGGAACAAACTTTTTTTTTATTAATAACAAGCTAAATTTTTGTGAACAGCTTCGTTTTGACGAGACGCATAGCTTTTCTATCTTCGAAAAATTTCGAATCGGGTAACTTATAAAGTTAGGGGGCTTCGAACATTTTAATTCGGCGAAGGAAAAATATTTTTCAATAACAATAATATTTTTCTACTTTAATCGCTTGATTATTTTATGAATAACACGAAAAAACTTTTGTCCTACACATTCGATGGTTTAACTGATGAGTCTTCCACTCTAAAAAAGCTATCTAAGCTAAACGACATGTTAATCTACTCGCGGGCGAAGCAAGATAGCTTTTCATACAAAGTTCGTCCCCTATTTCAACCCTTAATGGGTTGATTTTTGAAAAAAATAGCCTATGTTAGACCCCGCCTCTTTAACTACTTCCATGCCAAATTTCATGAAAATCGGTTCAGCTGTTTAGCCGTGAAAGCGTAACAGACAGATAACGTTTTTTGTAATAATAGTATGGATGGATTAAATTAATATTAATCTTATCACAGCAGCTTGTTAATTATTATTACATATAATTCAAGGATTACTTTGCCTTACAAGTAAAGTGGAAACTTTTATTTTTTATTTATCTTTATTAGTTAGCCGATTCGAGATTTTTCGAAGAAAAAAAGATGGTTGTCTCGTCAAAACGAAGCTGTTCACAAAATTTCAGCTTGTTATTAATCAAAAAAGTTTGTTCCGGGGACCACTGTCTAAATATTAGTATAGAGTATAGATAAGATAAAGTTGCGCATATCAGCTAACTTTATATAACTAAAGCTTTCTTAAGGATTACTTTTTTACAAAGCAATCGTATAAGAGACTCCATTTTTTTGCTCATTGTGAAGTGTCACCATCAATCATAATACTTCATGCCCTACAGGTGGTACGTATACCTCAGTGAAAGTAAACTGATTTGCTCTGAGGGTATAAAATTGTGATTTTCTAAAGAACGACCGGAGGTAATTAAATTATACTTTTAGTAGAGGAGACAGTGGGAGTTCGTCCTTCACCGATATGATAACCAGATGAGACGTATATTTTATCAAATATTATTTATAAACAAATATGATTATCCAAAATTGCTCATGGCTATTATTAATTGAATTAACTTTAATCGTTTTTTTCATCACTTTCATACTTTTGATAACCAAATGAAATTTATTTCACTGATAATTTTTAACACACAGAATATACCTAGGTTGGCTTGCCTACTCATTTCTGTGTATGGCTACCTGGCAAGCAGGTGTGGACAAGTAAGTCAATATAGGTGACTCCATCGATCTGCTAACTTATCAAAAGTTATATCAAATTTTAAATTATTTAATTACAAAACCAGTCGCATATATTTGCTTGCAAAAAAATCGTACTCAAAGTACTGTTGCCAAGCTAAAAACTTGCCATGAGCACTTTTGGATAGGCAAGTAATTATAGGCATATTTGTTTATCTATATTGATATTATAAATGCGAAAGTTTGGATGTATGGATGGATGTTTGGATGGATGTTTGTTACTCAATCACGCAAAAACTACTGAATGAATTTGAATGAAATTTGGCGCACAGGTAGATGGTGACCTGGAATATTACCTGGAAATATGGATGAATGACCTGGAAATTAAGTGGTCCCGCGGGATTTGCCAATAACTTTTATAATGCAGCGGGCTGCACGCCGCCGCTAGTAAATAAAATTTGATAAAATATACGTCTCATCTCATACGTCTCTTAGACCATTTCATTGGCACTTGATAAACTTCGTCGTATTGATTTAGTTAAACATATGTTTGCCAATTACATTTTTTTTTATTATAGTTGTGTCAGTTGTGTTCAAGGTATTTAGTTATTGTCTTTGCGTGTATATACTCGTAGTAATGTTTGAATTCAAAGATCTACAAATTTTGTAGGTCTTTGTTTGAATTCTACTTTTCTTTGTTTTGATAGATGGATGGATTTTTTTTATTCAATCACGCAAAAACTACTGAACGGATTTGAATGAAATTTGACGAACACGTAGATGATGACCTACACATAGGTATAAGCTACTTTTTATCCCGAAAAAAATAGATGATCTCACGGTATTCGCTAAAAACTTTTATAATGCAGCGGGCTGCACGCGGCAGCTAGTATTATAAATGCGAAAGTTTTTTTGGATCAACGTTTGGATGTATGGGTGAATGTTTGTTACTCTTTCACGCAAAAACGGCAAAACCGATTTCTACGAAATTTGGCACACATATAGATGACAAGCTGAATAATATGTAAGATAATTTTTAACCCGGAAAAATAAGTTGTTTCCGTGAGATTCACCAAAAAAATTATGATGGAGCAGGCTGCAGGATGCAGCTAGTTAATATTATAAATGCGCAGGTTCGGATTTTTAGATGTATGGATGTTTGTTCAGAATAAAAAAATCATACAAACTTTTACTTCCTATTTATCCTCTTAGGAATCAAATTTTGAAAACGTTTAAATACGTAATTCATTATTTTTTTGTATACATTTCATACGAAATTTCATGCAAATATGTTCAGGGAATAAAAAGTTTCATACAAACTTTTACTCACCTATTTCACCCACTTCAGGGTTGAATTTTAAAAATCCTTTCTTAGTGGATGCCTAAATCATAAAAGAAATATTTGTACGAAATTTTAAGTTTCTAGCCCTAAGAGTTTGGCCTGTGCGTTGATACATCAGTCAGTCACTTTTGCCTTTTAAATATGTAAGTTCGATAGATTATTTAACTTAGTTCTGCAATGAAAATTTAAATTGTACTTAAATAGATGTGTCTCTAATTGTATTTGGCAATTTATTTAAAAAATTACATTTTTACATAACTACATAAAAAATTATTCTATATTTTAAAAGTTCTGATAATGAAATTATAGGTTTTCATTATTTTAATTTTCGAGGTAATAATAACCTTAAAACAATTGCACACGTAGTGACATGATTATTAGGATATTCGAGATATTTCCAATAGTGATAAATATCTCTTTTATCGCCAGCGACATATTCATATACACCTACATATTAAACGGACAGAAGAATCTGATTTTCCCAGAAAAAAAATAAACTTTAACTTTGCTAAGGAATCTAACCTGGTTCATATAATTGAAATCTAAACCCGAAACACCAAACCATAGAGTCAGACAAATGTAAAAATAATAAATTATAAATTTTGTGGTAAAATGAAGTGGCTCTAAGTAACTGCAAGTCATTGCCAACTAATGCATCTTCGAAAAAAGCTCCCGTCAAATGCCATCGTCACGTCAAAAATTGTCGCGTCATGCGTCAACAAACCCGGTAGCAAGTGACGTATTACTTAAAATATGTCAAAACATTTTAAATTTATCGTTTTTGTAATTTTAAATTTATTATCTGACATACAACGTTTTGGATTGTAATAGATTTTTAAACTATTCAAAAATGGCAAATAAAATCCTCAAATCTCACCCAGCAATGCTACCTATTATTGTCGCAATAGCGTCAATTCGTATCACTTCCGTGTTCCAGTTTGGAGGGTAAGGTAGTAAACTTATATATATATATAATATTATCATCTGGCCACACGTATTGCTACACGAATTAACGTCTCTGGGGTTGATAACTCTATATACGGTGGTTATCTCTTTACATCAGGAGTGTAATCTGCTTATTCGCTTTCATCACGGCGTGATATCATTAAGACGCCATGACAGTTCAGAGCGTTTTCGCGGTAAATTTAAATTTAAATTTTAAAACGTGAAATTCATACTTAATATTATAAATGCGAAAGCAACTCTGTCTGTCTCTTCTTCAGGCTTAAACCACTGAACCGATTTGGATTAAATTTGGTACAGAAATAGTTTGAGATTCAAGAAAGGACATAGGACAGTTTTTATTCCGTATATCCTACGAGAACGGGAATTATGCGGGTTTCATTTTAGAAAATTTTCTACGTGATCGAAGTCGCAGGTACAGTTAGTTTTTATTATATATAGCGATTCAAGTAATCACAATTGCTACAAGAAAAGAAAATAAAAAATAATAAAATTCAAGATAAAATCCTGAATCGTGATATCACAATTATTTATCGTGTACACACTATATACAAGTTTTAACGCTTCTCAAATGGACTTCGGTCCCCAGGCAGTACACCTTGCCTGGCTGGAAAGATCTTCTTTTCCCCTTCCTTGTCCTTATGTGACGTCATCAACCTCCACAGTTATGACGTCATTCTGACAAGAAGTTGGCCCGCTGGTTCCATCACTATGACCCTTCAGCGGTACGGACCAGCTGCGCCACATTTACTATGTAATTTAAGTTTTTAATTATCTTGATTTTTAATATATTTAACAAAACCTAATAGTTTTTGGCTAATATACCTAATAAGGTAAACTATTAAACAGTTTTTCAAATTTAGTCAACTAACCTATAATTCTAGGACTCCACCAAGGAACTTATATACGATAACTGAAATTACTACGAAGCAATATTTGTAAAATAAAAATGTACTTTATTTCGTTACTTATAAAGTTGACATTTGTTTCTTACTTAACAGAGGTGAAAAACGTTCTGAGCAAGACAACGGCAAGAGTGGATGTTGTCCCTTTCTTGCAATTGCCAGTGTACATAAATCTATCTGATGGTAGATTTTTATATATTCGGTAATCGTTAAATCCCTTTTATTCATACATGTCAATAAATACATTAGGATAAAATGTACTGTAATTAACACAGTGAGTTCTAAAATTTGCTTATTTTAATTATTACGTAATTACTTATGCAATGCAAAAACTGTTTCTCAAATTAGTAGAATTAGTAGTAGAATTACTTAGTAGTAATTTGCAAACTACGCATGGCCGCACTTGTATATGGCGATTGGCGCTTTATTTAGTAGAAAGAGACACACTCCACTCATGTCATAGTACTCTTCGGAACAATTTTGAAGCGCGTGTGAACATTCCGGGTAGAATATAACTTCCTTGGACTCCACAGACTCCATTGACCATAGACTAAACCATAAAATCTAAGTATTTTAAGTTTGACAGTAGACTAAACAAAACAGTATATTATATGTGTGTATATTATGACGTGTGCCGAATGGTAGTGTGGGTAATTTTATTTTTATAATGCACATACCTCATAAAAAAGTTAATATTATCTGTACTTCTTCACCGCGAAAACTTTAACAATGCCAAATTTCACACTAGTTCGTTCGCATGGTTGTCTTAAAAAAGGGTATAAAGTTTTTGTTTCACGTTTACGTCACGTCACAATTTACAGAATTTTATTCTTTAACAAAACAGTACAAAACTTACTACATATAACCTAATTATGTACAATCTATACATATAATAAAATCGTTGGAAAGTCAAAACTGTACATTGAATATTTTTTTAAAGAATACTTGGGGCATGACCTACAATCGATATCGAAGCCAAAAATATAGTTTTTAGAATTTTTATCTATTTGTCTGTTTGTCTGTATGTATATCCGGGGTAAACTCAAAAAGTACTTCATGGATTTACTTAAAATTTCGCATGAATATTACTAACAGGTCGGGTCAACATATAGGCTACAAATTATCACGCTATCACCTACGGGAGAGGAGCTGTGCGGAGTAAACGAATTCCGCGTGGACGAAGTCGCAGACAACAGCTAGTCTACAATAAATCAAGATTACTTTAGAGTCAAATTTGATTAAAGAAAATTTTTATTTAAATTTTATGTACAATTAAACAATTAAAACGATTTAACGGAAACAATAATGCCTTGAACGGTAGCCATCTTTAAATCTATAATGCATCTTAACAATCAAATAAACGGACGCGCAGCGCATTTCACTTTGCACATATAATATGCCATAGACAATAATATTTTATTGGTAAACAAAGGCAAAGGAATTTTCAACTCTACAGCCTATATTGTAAAAATGTTTATCGTCTGTTTTGTCATTAATAAAATTGTGAAGTTGTAAACGTTGCCAGCTAACAAGACAGATTTTAATTATTTTAAAGGCGGTGTTAATTTATTTTTTTTATCGGCGCGGGCTCTTTGTTTGTCGGAACTTTAAAGTTTTTTCGTTTGTATAATTTGTGAAATGGCATGTTAGCGCCGATCTTTTAGAAATATTATAGATATTCAGACATTTCCGGTCGTTCATTTGGAATAAAAGCCCACCCAAATATTTATAATCTATCGAAGTAACATTAAAATATAGCTAAATATTAACAAATTAAACATCAAAAAAGTTTTTAACATGAAATCAAAAGTACATCGTTAAAGATTTGGCTCATCTAAGCCACGTCTTTGATCATAATGAACACGATCTCGTGAGGTCTTGGGTTTATAATCCCGGTCAGACAAATTCAGGTTTATTTAGGGTTGTATTAATCAAAACTCTCAGTAGCAGCTCTGGTTTTGGCGATGGTGTGATACCATTCATAACTTGGCTAAGCGCGTGAAATTATCGGTTTCGGTTATTGCAAGAAACACAACTATCGCATAGTTGTCAGTCAGTATAATGAAAAAGGATCATCTACCGACAAATCTGTAAATTGCATAGCTCCCGTTCCCGTAAGATTTCTGGAATAAAATCTATCCTATGTCCTTTTTCGGTTCTCAAACTATCTTCGTTTCAAATTTCATCCAAAACGGTGTAGTGGTTTAGGCGTGAAGAAGAGACTCTGTCTGTGTGACAGAGTTACTTTCGTATTTATAATATTAGAATGGATTCTTTAAAAATGTTTTACTGTTTTACTGTTTTACTGTGGCAAATTTTGTACTCCACTGTTTACGTCATAAAATAATTTAAAATGGAGTAAGAAATTCTTGTAACGTATCAATATAAAAAGTTATTCTTGTAAAAATATGTCAAGAACTAGAAATAGCCTACTAATAAATCGACTTGCATGTCGAAAAGTGCTACCGAACCAAACAATATCTCAATTTTTCCTCTTGCTGCATTTTCTCATAATTTCCATGCGTAATGATAAAATTGGTTCCGATTTGCGGCACAAGTACTGTGATTACACTTATTTGTATCTGTTTGACTAACATGCGATGTGACGCTGATAATATAAGCCACTAGCTTTTGACCGTGACATCGTTTAAGTCACTCAAAAACATTACTGTTATTTATTTATGTTATAAATAAACTGGTTTTCACCGCGGTTCGTTTACATTTTATTTTCCCGATATTTCAAGGCATTACAAGCGTCAATTATATAACAATTTATTGTTTTTGTACTGCTACAGTGTTTGCTACTTAAAGCAAGGATATAAAACATTATCAGATAACAGAACAGAATTTCGTTGTGTTATTTAAGTATGTATCACTACTCAAATGACACGACGAAATTGTTAACCCTAAATACCGTTATAGGTAATATATATATATATATATATATATATATATATATATATATATATATATATATATATATATATATATATATATATATATATATATATATATATATATATATATATATATATATATATATATATATATATATATATATATATATATATATTATATATATATTTCATGATTGGTTCGCCAACTAGCGTTAGAAAGCAACGCCATAATATAATTTATACTTTCCATCGTCGGCACTTGGTGAACTTGCATCATATTGATTTTGTCAAACACTTGTACTATTTCACAAATATTTCACAACTAACCTTTAATTGTTGTGAAGCCAACCGGTTTCGCCTATTACAGCATCATCAGGGCTTTTAGTTTATAAATTCATTGAACATGACAAACACACACGCAAGACAACAACTAAATATGTCGTCGTCGTATCATATACCATGACGTAAACTCATAGTGTATATTATAGAACGTAATAATAGCCTTATTAAACAGTAACAAATTTTGCATCTTTTTTGAATAACACTATGCTTAAAAATAACGTTATGTCATGCCGCGAGCAATAACGTTACCAAACAAATATCGATATTTAAGTTCTTGAGTCAAAAAGTTATATGAGTTTTTAAATAATAACACGCAATTATTTACACAATTCCTTTATTTCACTTAGAATATATATCAAGCTGAAAATTTGACTTGGCTAGTTTTTACCAACAGTATAAGTACAGTATGAACAGAACGCATACAAACGGACGTGTATTACTTGCACTTATTGTCTGTCTGTAGGTGAAAACTAACCTAATTAAATTTTGAGCTAGATGTATATTCAAAGTGAAAAAATGGATTGTGTAAATAATTGTGTGTTAAAATTTAAGAACTCACATGCCTTTTTGAGTCGCATACATTTTGGTAGTATCAAGAAACAATAATTTTTTATATAAATTTATTTAAGAATGTTGCAGGTTCTTGTAACTAAAATTTTCGTAGTTTCTTTACAAAACTTGGCACCCAAATTGATCTCAAGCGACGCTAACTCTTATGTTAAACTTGGCTCAGAATATTTCACTTTTTTATGAGATACTGTACCTAGCTGAGTCGCACAGCTGCGCCCGCGGGTAATGTGACAGGTCGTCAATAGAAATAAATTTATGCGCATAGCTACCGATTGCCCATGGTACATGCGCAATATTGAACTTCACCGGGACGAAGAACTCCCAATGCATCACATGAAGGAACTAGCTAAACGTTATTTCGGTAAAGCAACTAACCACTCTAACCCATTAATCACAGCCGCGACGAATAACGAAACTGTAGCTAACGCGAATGTGATAGACATGTTCAGGAGACCTCGCCACGTACTTTCCTATCCCGAAGACGATCCTGGCATTTACACACACACTCACACAACAAGACACCGTCGTCGCCGGCCTCGGCGACGAAGACTTCTCTATCGCCCCGTGCTTAACGTGGGGCACACAGCCACGACTCCCACCTCCATTTTTAGTCAGAACCCCGCACTAAGCCGAGGTCCGGTCTCACAGGAGACAGCCCTTAGCGCGGGCATTGTAAGTCCAAATATTAATTTAAACTCTGGTTGAGCGCTCTGCTCGCCTAAAAAGTCCGGTGACACAGTAACGACCCTTATGGTCAACTGTAATAGTCATTTCGAAAAAAAAACTGTGTTAGTCCGGGTTCTGCCAGGCAGGTCATAAGAGGTGTCTCACGATGGTAGAGTAGATACACTAGATGGTAGAGTTTCACAACTTCCCGCCCGGATATTTAAAACTACTAGAAATCGTTTTTTTTTCAATTTTGTTTTATTTTTTTATAACGCCACAAGATTTTCCGCATTGCAGCATAGTCATATCGTATCCCCCAATTATCGACGAATATAACTATATGTATATACCATCCGAAAGCCTTATATATGTATTAATAAACACCTAAACTCAGAAATACATACATATATTCTCATCACACAACCGTTTGTTCCAGTCGGGAATCAAACTGTGCCTCGTCAATGCGTAGTCGGGTTTGCTAGCCCCTCGACCTCGTAATTATTCTATCAAATGATTATATTGATAACATGTTACGCGGGTGACGTAAGATTACATATTATATCAGTAGCGAGTAACAATCTTAATATAAACAAAAATTTAAATTGAAATACCTCAAACATTCTACGTAATGTTACTTTAAAAGGCAACTTGAGATCCGTGACGAATTCAATAATAGTTTATTTAAAGTAAATTAATCTTTAATTAGAAATGGCAACATTCAAGCGCCGTGCGCCAAAGAAATCCGATGTCAACCTTGACGAAGCGGTGCCTTTAAGACCCATTTAGAATTGTAACCATTATCCCGACGTCAAAACGACAATTGGGTTTTGCGAATTTTTTTCGCTGCTCTATTCATCTTTTGTTACGGGGGGTCTATTAGACCCTTGTTGCTATTTTTTTATTTGGAAACAGGTGAAGTGTGCGCGGGTTGGAAGGGTTTGTAGGGGAACAATGTTCAATAAGCTATTATAGTATTGTCCAATAATCTTCCAAACGCGTGTTTATGATTTTGTATTTAACTGTACTTTATATAATCTTTTCATAGTGATATTAAAAGAAAAAAGATATTTTGTTTGTCGACACTAATATTTTAAAAAGAGAAAATATATTCTACACTTTTTATCGTCGGCACTTGGTGAAAATCCATTTTAGCACAATATTTGCTAGCTTATAACACTTGTATTGTTTCACAATAAGATAATTATATTTAATTTCCGACCGGTTTCGCTTACACAAGCATCCTCAGAGTATTTACAATAATTATGTATGTTTTTTTAATTATGTATGTTTGTTTGGGATCATTATTGCCCAGCCTTTGGGCTCCCTTTGAAGAATAGATTTTCCGTTCTGTCAGGCAGATCGTAAAAAGTGAACGACATACTTTTTACTACCAACGTGATTACTAGGTGGTGGAGACATTACTCGCCCGGGTCCGGTACCATCGCCTTACCTATTCCTGCCTACGTCAGTGCTTGTCACTGTCGTGTTCCGGTTTAGAGCACAAGATAGATGGTAAACTTATGCATGTGGCATTAGACCTTGCCACAAGATAGCAACGCACCATTAACATATTTGATTTTTTTTTAATTTTCGGAATGTCTCAATTGCTGTTAGCCTTATGGGCTGTTACAGCTTCACCGGTCGCGGTCATATTTGATGTCTATAGGTTCGCCTATATAGCGCTTGCGTGGGAAGTGGAGGGTTAGAAAGAAACAAAAAGGAGCCTATTTCACTCTCCGTCCCTTCAACTATCTCCACTTCAAAAATCAATACAGAGTCGCTCCGTTTTGCCGTAAAAGATGGACAAACGAACACACACATACACTTTCCCATTTATAATATTAGTATGGATTGGAGATAAAATTCACATTTATATAAAACTAGCGACCTGCCCGCGGTTTCACCTGCGTAGCTTTTGTTCCCGTGGGAATATCGAAAAGGTTTATATACTAAAACCTTCCTCAAGAATTAATCTATCTATTAAAAAATAAAACCGCATCAAAATCCGTTGCATAGTTTTAAAGATTAAAGCATTCATAGGGACAGACAGAGAAAGCGACTTTGTTTTATACTATGTAGTGATATTGATTAATTTTTTGAATTTCTAACTATGGTAGATATACCTTCTGCATTGATGATATGTAATTTATTAGCTTAGTATTGTAAGCCCATAGTTCTCTGTAATGTTACCACACCAAAAAACTTCTACCTGCGCAGTTGTAACATTGAACGGTAGTCAATAAAGTTTGGTTGTATTTTACGATGTTTTATTTATAATCTGTGACATTTATCGTCTGTTGTCCGTTCGTGTGAATAGTCCTTATCTGTTTTACGAGGCGTTAACAAATCGGTCTACTAAGGATGGCAATTTTTTGTGGCTTTTTAATTAGATTGAATTTCGCAACTTTTGAATATAGTTAGATCGTTTTGGTCCAATGTTAGTTCGGACATCTTCGGACAATTCCACTTTCGCTTACTCCTCATAACCAGTTCCTCATTCACACTAGTCTATAGGCGGCGAGTATTTTATTCCATCTGGATAACGATCAGCTTATTTGCTATCCTATAAATATAAAAAAATGCTTGTTTATTATTCAGTTACATTGATATAAATAACCCTAGATGCACAGTCCCGAACAAAACTGACACTCAAAAGTGTCCCTAATTTCATTTAAGTAGTTATAGATATGGCAAAAACATATGTCTGCATATCCAACCTTAAGTGCACGATTTATAGTTGTTTTTACAAAACAATGTACGAAAAGAAATAAAATTGACAGTGTCGCAACCGACGCGATTCTATTTGATATGAGCGCACAATTTAAAATTGTGCACTCATTTTTGGAGGACGTTTTTGACACACTGTGTATCTTGGATTTTTTATATCAATGTTCAGTTACTTAAAAAATTAGTAGATAGTAGCATTTACAGAAAAAATAATCCCATTTATTAAATTTAGTAACGTTGAAAAAAGTCATTTCAACGTTAGATGTATCCAAAATTGCATCCAGAATCTACTTAAACAAAATATAAAACAATTTCATTTCAATTAAAATATCAAACAAAAATTTGAAAATTACAAGAAATTATAAAAACCAACAAAAAAATAAAAACGGGATTAATAGACCATGTATTATATCCCATTACTTACCGATACGTTGAAAAGAATACATCTTAAAATGAGCTTCAATGATGCATAAAAAATGTGGCAAGAATTTAACAAAAAAAAAAACAATTTCATCCCAATTAAAAAATCAAACAAAAAATTAGAAAATTACAGCGAAATTTCCCTCCAATAAAAACGTTTTATACGAACTTTTCCTAAAAAAACAAACACAGGCCTAATAGACCATGCATTATATTAGTGATAATTATTTTAATTAACAATTATAATGCATATCTACCACAGTTCCAAGTAAAATAAATAAACAATAAACGCCCTTATTAGTATTTCTAGGAATGATCCTAAGGCGCCGACGTAGAGTTTACAACCCTATAAATGCAATTGTGGGGTCTTAAAGCCTTACTGGTTACGGCTTAGGGATTTTTTTAATTGATTAGTAATTAGAATTCGAATTTATAAACGTTTGATGTGACGTCTGTTTGATGACGTGTGTAAAGCATAACAATTTAATTTATATAAGTCGATTAGGTTTATCTATTTATTTAATAATACTAACGAGCGCCTCGTGGCCGAAATTCAACCATAGACTAAACAATAAAATCTCTTTTAATTTTAATCGTAAAAAAGTAAGTTTATATGTGTTTGTAATATCATGTAGGTATGTTACTTGAATATAGTGTGTGTGACGTTTATTTTTATTAAGTTAATACATTTCTAATGCATTTTATTTACAAATATTAATACCTATTAGGGGCACAGTAGTCCACCCGCGTTCACCACACTTTCTTTCCATGTTAGTAGCCAATGCAGTAACACACAAATTATGATAAATAAATATATAACTATCGCCTTTGGGGACGCCGACGCTGGGGTTTCCTTCAAGTTTTGGTATCAGTATGTATGGTCTATTACTAACCACCCTGTATACTTTTCATCTTAAAAAATATGTCAAGGTAATTTTATGGAGTCAGAAAAAGGAGTCGAACGTTCAAAAACTCCCATAATTTAAGGGTTTCACTTATCATTTATAATAACTGGACCCAAAAGCTTTGCATGCTTTTTAAAGATACAAAGGTAGCAACATTGCTACTACTAAGGTTTTTTCTAAAACATCTATTGATAGCTCCACATTCTCGCGAGAGCACCTCGAGGATGCTCACGCACGAGTGACAACGAGCTGAGGTTATAAGAATGCTAGCCATCCGCACTCCCGATAACGATCCCGATATATATGTCGCAGTGAAATTGTCAATAGTCTTTAGATTATAATCTACCTAGGGAGATAATTTGGTTAGGTTAGGTTAGCAGTTAAATTATAATATCACTTAGTTAGATTATAATCTAACGGTATAGACAATTTCACTGCGACATATACACTCACACCACACGATACCGTCCCCCCCCTCCCCCCCCCCCTCCCCCAACCGCCCCGCGTCTAGCGCGAGACGCACAGCCACAATTCCGTCCTCCATATTTAATGTCATTATCATCAGCTATTGTCATGTCCAAAAAAAACTCCCGCGATTGCGCCATTCGCGAGGCTCCCGCATGACCAGCGACGAGCGGAGTCCGCTGCTATAGCTAAAGCCCCGTTTTCACTTTGACGCTTAGCATTAAGCAAAAAATAAGTATAGACAGCCATTGATCAGTGCAAGTGATCAGATTACTAATCACTCGCAGGGTTCAACGGTTGTCTTCACGTATTTTTTGCTTAATACTAAGCACCTGCATTAAACACTCGCACTCGCACTACACAAAGTGAAAACGGGGCTTAACTGAGCGCTCACGCGAGTGGCGAGGAAATGGTTAGTGCATTCCCCTCTCGCGCCTAGTGTCTTTTGACTCCGGCTCAAAAAACCGACAACGAATAGCGCATTGACGAGGCCAGGTGACGTAATACAAGAAGAGGCGAGTGCCTCATCTACACTCCGAATATCTGGAAATTACAACTATGCGAGATACCTTTTTCTCCGCACTTTTTTTCTTCCTTTGTGGAATCAATTACCATCAGGAGCTTTTCCGGACGGACATGACTTAGAATCTTCAAGAAAAGAGCTTACTCCTTCTTAAAATATACTTTGCTGGCAACGCAACTGCAAGTCTTCTGATAGTGTAGTTGTCCATGGGCGGCGGTGATCACTTACCATGAGGTGAGCCTCCTGTCCGTTTGCCTCCAATTCTATATATAAAAACTCTTCCTTCGCGTCGCTTTGTCTTGCCTCCAACAGAATGTGGAGCTGCAATATTAACTAAAACTTTTTATGTGACTCTTCTTTACAACAGAGGAGCCAAAGAGTGGATTTTGGGATTTACTCGAGCATAGAGCGGTACGTCACATATTAAATGAGGCTCTCCGTCAAGTATAAGCCCTTTGTATAGATCCAGTCGTCTAGGGTAGTAAAAAAATCTAATAATTTCGGCTTGTGTTACATAATTTCCTCTAAAATAAAAAAAAATCAACCGCGCATGAAAATCTCAATGCAACATTTCTTTGCAACTTTGTGACCCTTAGGCGAATACCTAAATCTGATGCGCTTCAAATTTTTCAAGACAAATTTTTTACACTTGAGAGAGATATATATATATATATATATATATATATATATATATATATATATATATATATATATATATATATATATATATATATATGTGTGTATATATATATATATATATATATATATATATAATTAACATTTAAATATATATTAATATGTATAGTATAGATAATATATATTCAAATTTATTAAGAATTATGTCATATGACATATCTATGTTTTATAAGGCTTCGTTTACATATTTTCTGTTGGCCTAAAGGTTGACTGGAGGAAAATACCAATAGGCATTAAGTCCACCTTTTGTATAAACTTGTTTACGGTGTACAATAAAGTTAAATAAATAAATAAATAAAAATAAATAAATATAAATAAATAAATAAGTCCCCACGATGATCTTGCATCGCCATCCCCGTTTAACATCTTGGGTTTCCCTGCTACCAGTGGGTAGAGTTCCGCAACGTCTCAATCGGGTTTATGTGGTAGAAACCTTACTTACTTTACCATTCTTACAACAAAAATGAGAATGTTTGTCACTGTCGTGTTCTGATTCGGGAATAAGATAGAGCATGTGTCATGTATGCGTCACATGGATAGCATCATTAACATGTTTGGTGTGTGTAGACATTGATATAAAAAACCCAAGATGCACAATCAGTGTCTCAAACACGTCCTCTAAAAATGAGCGCAAAATTTCAAATTGTGCGCTCATTTTAAATAGAATCGCGTCGGTAGCGACACTGTAATTTTATACATTGCGTTGTAAAAGTAACTATAAATCTTACGCTTAAGGTTGTATATGCAAAAACATATGTTTTTGCCATATCTGTATTAGTGACAGTTTTGAGTGGTTTTGAGTGTCAGTTTTGTTCGAAACTGTGCATCTTGGAATTTTTATATCAATGTGTGTAGACGATAGTTTTCTCTATATAAGACGAGCCCTGCTATTACTTATAATGTAAAAAAGTCATAATTAAAGCCAGACTAGCTAATCGCTAGCCCAACGAGAAAGTCAATCTTTATTTCCCTTTATAGTTATTTATCGATTTTCAGGTAAATTTCATATAATTAAATATATCGCTTCTATTTACTTTAAGGACACGTGAGATTAATCGCTATAAAATATGTGAAATATTTCATTTGTCACGCGAGTGTACAATTTATTGTTTGTATAAATAAAGGTGTGTATACATTGGATTAGTGTATTTTTAAACGAATTATTATATACATACTATTTTTATTTTTCTCTGTACATTTGGAGCCATTTTGATTAATGATTCAACTGCCTTACTGCTAGGCATCTCGTAAAAAGCGAGAGAAGGCTAATACATACCTAAGACTAACATCGTGACTATTACATGATTAAATTAACACTTGTACATTAATTTTACTTTATAACTTTATTTTTAATATACCACTCAACCAGTTTCACTTTCTTAAGCATCTTCAGGATGTTAGTATACTCAGTTAAGTATACTAATAAGTATGTTATAATGGAATTTCACCAAGTGCCGACGATGGAAAGTATAGAAAACATCGTGATTACTAAACCCCGTTATCTATGTAGCATATTGATGGGAACTGATTATTAACAGTGGCAACTGATTTTAGGGATGGGGTGATTATAATTAAACTAATTATAATTAAACTAAACGCTGTAGCGTGCAGCCCGCTGCATTATAAGTTTTTGGTGAGTCCACGGGATCACATAATTTTTCCGGGATAAAAAAATAGCCTATGTGCTATTCTAGATCATTATCTACCTGTGTGCTAAGTTTCATTCAAATCCGTTTAGTAGTTTTTGCGTGATTGAGTAACAAACATCCATCCAAACATCTATCCAAACATCCATCCAAACATGTAAACTTTCGCATTTATAATATTTATATAGATAAATCCGTTTTCTTTTTAATTTAGATAACAAAACAAATAATTACACTAATATATTATTGACATTGACATTTATTTAGTATGTGACACTCGTAGTAAATGACTTGGATACGTTCCATGTTAACGGAAGTAAGGCTTGTCTCCTACTCGAAAATATTCATTTGAGACAAGAAAACGCTCTTTCAACTTTCTACCGTTTATGTCAATAATATATTATTGTAATTATTTATTTTGTTATGTAAATAAAAAAAGAAAACAGAGATTTATTAAATTATAATTACCCCATCCCTAAAATTAGTTGCCACCAATATGCTACATAGATAACGGGTTTAGTGATTACTAACTAATTGGTAGAGTTCCGCAACGCGATCACTCAACTATTGTACAAGTTTCTTAACATCACAAAGAAAATATCATATTAGTTTTTTAGCAATCGATAATAACAATAAATTGACCATATCAAAATTTCATTTAGCTGGGACATTATTTATGCTTTCGTCACAGAGAGGTGTGTTGACGTGTTTCTTTTGTTTTTTGTTTGTGTATCGCCTTTAAGGGCATGATTGTTTTCGAATTGCGCTTTAGTATCCGGAGATGATTTTTATGATAATGCTAGAATCGCGTTCGCCTATTGTGTAGCTACCGACGTTAAATTGATGTCATTGATATAAAAAAACACAAGATACATAATCAGTATCTCAAAAACGTCCTCTAAAAATGAGCGCAATATAATATAATATAATATGCATTGTCTCGCCCGGGTTTGCTAACACCACCATACCTTTTCCTGCCATAATAGCATCTGCAGTGCTTGTCATTGTTGTGTTCTGGTTTCGAAGGTAAGGTAGCCGGTAAACTTATGCATGTGGAATTAGACCTCGCCACAAGATAGCAACGCACCATTTATACCTTTGGTGTCTATAGGCGATGGTTATCTTACCATCATCAGGAGAACCATCTGCTTGTTTGCTATCTTATGATATAAAAATAAATCATAGCATCTCTTTTTAGGTATGTAACATCCATTCTGACTACTAGGTGGTAGAGTTCTGTAATGTCTGCGTTACCATCTCACTATATGGATAGCAACGCGCTATTAACACCTTCGGTGTTTTATAGAAGATGGTTATCTTTCCATTAGGATAACTATCTGCTTGTTTGCTATATAATTATATTTCTTTTAGTATCATAAAATAACAAACAAGCAGATGGGTCTCCTGATGGAAAGAGAAAGCATCGCCTATGGACACCTAAGAAGCTAATAGTGCGTTGCTGTCCGTATGGCGTGATGGCAATGCTACACGGACAAGCCTACCAGCTACCTTACCTGCTACCTTACCTTCCAAATCGGAATACGACAATGACAAATATTGACGCTATTACGGCAGGAATACTATCAATGTTAAGTAAGGTGGTAGTACCAAATACCCCGGTTATTTGGTACCGTCGAGACGTTGCAGAAGTCTACCACCTGTAAATCACGATGGTAGCGACCCGTATAACCAATCGGTCGCTTTTTACGACCTGCCTGGCAGAACGGCAGTTGGTTTATTTTTTAAATTATATAAAAAAAATCTTATTTTTGATATTTTATTATTCTTTTATACTTACCTAAATCATAGAGTTCCGTAACGCCTAGATACTTTGTAAAGTATCTTCACGCCGATATCCCCGAAGAGGTAGGCAGAGGTACCACAAGTGCACCCACGATTAGCCGAAGATACTTGGTCCCACAAATGTGATAGGTCGCCAACCGGGCACTTTCCAATCCCAGGCAACTTTGTGGGTATCAGAAAGCTGAAAAAACACTTTTTTTTTTAAGTGCCCGACCCGGAAATCAAACCCGAGACCTCACGTAGTCAACGCCAACGCTGGACCACTAGACCACAGAGGTGAACTTTGTAATAACTTGTAATACACATATTCCGTGAAATAAAAACTCTATGATTATTTTCATAAAGTGGCCGGTACGATCGTATGCCCGTAAATACTATAAAAAACCTTGCGTGTGTGAGGTTTTAAATCCCAGCTACAAGGATAATAATTATTAAAATCTTTGTAGTCTGCAGATATCTTCAAGGGAATCCATTGTTTACTATGAATAAGTACTAAGTATATTTGTAAAGTTTTAAACGCAGTAAACTAAAACCACAGACTTCTAACCACAGGAAGTTTCTCTGCCTGTATTTTTGCAATTCAGAACCGGTTCTTTTTTTATTGGAACGAAGTTCCTTACGGCAGGCTTGGAGGGGATAGGGATTTTGCTGCGCGACCGAACTGAAAAAAATGTGATGGTAAAACCGTAAGAAAAATGCGTGGAATAAAAGCGTTAAATGAGACGTGCGCAGGCGCGACAGTCGCGTACACAAGCGAGTAGTGCCGTTTAGCCGAAGGAAGTTCGTTCCTACCTGGTGTCCCGCGACACCACATAATTTTTTTAATATCTGCAAGCATACCAATAAGTAGGTTACCTGATGGGAAGCTCGCTCTTTGTCTTCTATCGGATCTATTATGGGGAGTGTTTCGAGGAACTGTTTAGTTTAATTCCTGCCGCAGAATTTCAGCATCGGACATGTCGAAAAAATTCAAATATTCATCCTCACCATCTCTATGTCAGGAAATCCACAACTGTGAGATTCTCGAGGCAATTTTTCCTCGCACTTCCTCTGTGGAACCAATTACCGGCAGAGGTTTTTCCGAACGGATACGACTTAGGGTCCTTCAAGAAAAGAACTCTTTCTTAAAAGGCCGGCACCGCAATTGCAAGTCTTCTGATAGTGTAGTTGTCCGTGGGCGGCGGTGATCACTTACCATCAGGTGAGTCTCCTCTCCGTTTACCTCCTTTTTTTATAAAAAAACAGTCACCACTACCCATGGACATTTGCAACATAATAAAGCTAGTTACCAATGTGATGCCGGTTTTTAAGAATTTTGATGACCCTCTTCTTAAAAATTGCAATGTCGGAAAAATCGTTCCTATGAGGCATTGATATAAAAAACCCAAGATGCACAGTCCCGTACAAAACTGACAAAAGTGTCGCTAATTTTACATAAGTAGTTACAGATATATAAAAACTTATGTTTTTGCATATCCAACCTTAAGCGCAAGATTTATTGTTGTTTTTACAAAGCAATGTACAAGAAGTAATAAAATTGACAGTGTCGCGATCGACGCGATTCCATTTGAAATGAGCGCACGATTTAAAACGGTGCGCTCTATTTAGTGGACGTTTTTGAGACACTGATTGTGTATCTTGGGTTTTTTTATATCAATGCTATGAGGTAAGCTATTTCAGAGTTTATTTGTCCGTATAAAGAAGTTATGAGCAAATCGAACAGTCATAGATGACCACCATCAATGTGGTGTGAGTGGAATCTCTCACGGCGTGTACATGATGACGGAACGTGAATGCCGGCAGTAAATTAAATAGCTCATCAAAACACTCCCCATTATATTATAGTCGATAGAACACACATAGGGATAGGGATGCAATGTCTCTCCGGAGACCGAGTGGTTCTAGACCACTTGTAAGAGTAGGTATGTCGACAAGGCTACTGCTATACGTTATATTTTATCAAATTGGAGGATTTGATAATGAGGTGTTCCAGCCCTAAGGTGCGAACAATACTCCATGTATGGCCGAACTTGCGCTTTATAAATCAAAAGTATATGGCCAGACGTGAAATATCGTCTAGCGCCATTTTATATTTCCAAATTATTTCAAGCTAACTGAACTCTACCCTCCAAATGATTAAGGAACAATGTTTTAGGCCTTAAGAGATGGTAAAGTAAGGGGAGGGGTAAGACTAGGGTTGTCACCCGTACTTTATAATAAAGTATTGTACTTTATTTTGGATAAATGTACTTTATACTTTTTGAAGGCAACTAAGTGTGAAAATATATTATTATACAATTACACTTAAAAAAATAATTGTTTGTTTAAGAGAAAAAAATACTTGTGTATTTTTGTGTGTAACAGAAATAGAACCGACCGCTTCTAAACACTATCTAAAAAGTATTTTTTTATATAATTTTAGTCAACTTGATATTTTAATAACATTAAATATATGTATATAACTGTGATTTAAAGAGTTTTTTCTTTGAAGTATATCTAGTGAAGGGACGAACGAAACGCGTTCTGCCAGGCAGGTCGTAAAAGGCGACTGAGTGGCTATTTGCGTCACTACCATCGTGACTACTAGGTGGTAGAGTTCTGCACCGGCTCGACCGGGTCTGGTACCACCGCCTTACCTATTCCTGCCGCAATAGCGTCCATGCTGGTCACTGTCGTGTTCCGGTTTGGAGGGTAAGGTAGCCGGTAAACTTATGCATGTGGCATTAGATCTCGCCACAAGATAGCAACGCACCATTAACATCTTTGGTGTCTATAGGCGATGGTTGACTCTTTCCATCAGGAGACCCATCTGCTTGTTTGCTATCTTATGATATAAAAAAAATATATATATAAAAAAAAATGAAAAAGCAATAGCACAATTAATATATAATACTTAATTTTCAATCTTTTACTTTATTTTTTAATGTTAAAAAAGAAAATGTAGGTACTTTACTTTTACAAAAAATAGGTAACAACCTTAAGTAAGATCTTTACCAAATTCATATGGGACCAAACGAAAAGTATGCTCGCTCAAACAAATAAGAAATTTACATAATAGGTTAATAAATAACATCGACAACGCTATTGCGCCCGGAATAGGTACGGCGTTGGTACCAAATACCGTACCGTAAATTTAACCGCCCCGTTAGCCGAGTGGTTAGCGATCCTGACTACTCAATCGACGGGGCTCGGGTTCGATCCTCGACGGGGACAAGCATTTGTGTGATGAGCATAAATGTTGGTATTTCCGGGTTTGGGCGTTTATTAAATATATTCTAGTATTAATTTATGTATTTCTATGTATTAGTATCGTTGACTAACACCCATAACACAAGCAAATAATTTGCTTACTTTGGGGTTAGATCAGTCAGTGTAATTTGTCCCGTGAATATTTATGTTTATTATGTAGTAGCTTCTGCTTGCAGCCCGCTGCATTATAAGAGTTTTTGGCGAATCCCGCGGGATCACCTAATTTTTCCGGGATATAAAGTAGCCTATGTGCTATTCCAGGTCATTATCTACATGTGTGCCAAATTTCATTCAAATCTGTTCAGTAGTTTTTGCGTGATTGAGTAACAAACATCCATCCAAACATCCAAACTTTCGCATTTATAATATTATAATATAATATAGATTTAACCCAGGTATTAAATCGTCGTCGTTGTGGAACTCTACCACCCAGTCACGATGGGAGTTAACATATGGTAGTCAAACGTTTGCTCTTTTCGAAGCTTAGCACAATGGCCGATAATTAATCTATTCTTTAAATAGGGCAAGGACTATACTGGGGACATATTCTACAGGATTCAAACACATCAATAAACTATAATTGATAAAAAACTATTGATAACATTCAAAAACTAATAATAAGTTCGATATTCAAACGAAGTTCAAATTCAAAAAATAACAACAAAAACATTCGAAATTCGAACTTGGGAGTTCTATATTCAAACCACAGCGAATACAAAAAGCTCGCGTGTCGTCAGCCGGTATATAACGGGTATATAGCCGGTGTATAATTGTATATAATATCTATGTATCACGTGTAACGTAATTTGCGTCTGCGCCGCTCCACGTCTAATGACAGGGCCGCGTAGCACGCATGCGTCATCCACACTAGGCGATTTTTTACATTTACATATAATCAAGCGCATGTTCTCTTGCCCTTAATACACCGATAGAATCCTGCCCACTATAAAGTTATTTTCTACAAAAACATTTTTGGTTGCCTCCTACTCTAGTATTTTGACTATTTGCTTCAGATTACGATTCGATTCTTCCAGCAAAACAAGATTTCTTTAGGTAGCCATGTTGGCCCATTTATCTATTACTACTATAAACTATTTAATCTACACTAATATTATAAAATAAAATAACCAAAATGGATGAAAAAATAGTAGTAGAGACATAGTGTTGAAATAAGTGGACAAGTTTATCTTAGATGTACTTTTAGCATGGATGGAAGGTACTATCGCTGATATAGAAAGTCTGTGGTGTAGGTAACTCTCGCGGATTGTATCGGTGTAAAAATGAGAATAGACATGCTCCGTTGGTTCGTGGCCCCGTAAGGGATTTGGCGTGAAGATATGTATGTATGTAAAAAATTCTTTCCTGATTTGATGGTTTGTAATTTTGTAATATATGAACTCTAAAACTACTGGATTGATTTTAAAAATTCTCTCACTTGTGAAAAATTATATTATCCCGGAGTAACAAAATATACCTTTTTACCCACTATGAAAATGTAGGTAATGTTTTTGGGACACGTGAATAAAGGCGCAGGCAACATCTTGTTAGCTTATAATAAAGCTGATTTACTTAATAATAAGGCTTTTATATTAACACGAATGAGGTCACCACTATCTAATTTATACTAATATCATAAAGAGAAAACATTAATTTTGTATTTTTTTATTTTGTCTACACTAATATTAAAAAGAGGAAAGATTTGATTGTTTGTTTGAATTGAATAGGCTCCAAAACTACTGGACCGATTTAAAAAATTCTTTTACCATTAGAATCCTTCATTATCCCTGATCAACATGGACTATATTTAATAGGAGAAAAAATAGGGATCCGCGTGAAATATGCGCGAGCGAAGCCGCGGCTAACAGCTAGTAATGAATAAACCCAAAACCCGCTAGATCGATCTTAAAACTTTTTAAAAATTAAAAAACTACACTATCCCAGAATAAAATTATATTTTTTACTCGACAGAATAAAAAAGTAATGATTATGATAATAATTATTACAAAGTATGAGCTTATTTTTATTAGCATTTTTATTGAAATTTAAATGCAAATAATACCATGTTATATCAAACCACCTAGTATGTTTCTACACCCGTCAAAGACGTAAAAACAATCGCGTTTCCTCCTGCAGACGTGATTGAAGCCGTCTATTTTTGTACAGTCTACAGAAAAAATATTACATTTTCAATACAATAGTGATTTTTCACTGTAGGTAGACATACTAAAAAACTAGGTCTTTTTTTAGTCTATTCTGCCTCTCACTTTATTTAGTAACTTTACTTATTTTTAGTTTAATGATAAATAATTATAATTTTAAAATATTTGCACACCATATCATGGTAGAATATGTTGGTAACTTAATTAAATTTTAATAACTTGTAACTCCCATATTCTGGCAAATAAATGTTTTCTTTCTTTCTTTTTCTTTCTTTCTTTCTTACTATTTTCATACAGAAGAAGAACAGACGGGCTAGAGCTAGATGAATATCTAACAGCAGTCGCGTCTATTTTGTTGAATATTCTTCAGAATTTTTACAATTCTCATAGTGTATAAAATTGACTTTTTTTTATACAAGAGGGGGCAAACGTACAGGAGGCTCACCTGATGATAAGTGATTACCGCCACCCATAGACAACTGCACTACCAGGGGTCTTGTACTTGCGTTGCCGGCCTTTTAAGAACAATTAGGCTCTTTTCTTGAAGGTCCCTAAGTAGATAGAAATAGATATTTCTTTCAGAAAGTGAGGAATTAAACTGAAAGTGGCGGAAATTTTAAAAATGTTAAAAACTTAAAAAGTAATTTAGGAAATATATTTTCAATGACAAGTATTTTTATCACTCGGATTTTAACTAAACGCGACAATACAACGCGGCACGATGATGTTGCGACTTGACTTTTTTTTTATATTATAAGATAGCAAACAAGCAGATGGGTCTCCTGATGGAAAGAGTCAACCATCGCCTATAGACACCAAAGATGTTAATGGTGCGTTGCTATCTTGTGGCGAGGTCTAATGCCAAATGCATAAGTTTACCGGCTACCTTACCCTGCAAACCGGAACACGACAGTGACAAGCGCTGACGCTATTGCGGCAGGAATAGGTAAGGCGGTGGTACCAGACCCGGGCGAGACAATGCAGAGCTCTACCACCTACCACCACCTAGTAAAATATCAAGTGGTTGTTGTATCAGTTTGTGTCCTATTTGGAGGCCATAATCAGTTTGTAATAAGACAAGACACGCCGACGCATTTTGATACACATAGTATTTTATATATTATGTTAGTAGCTGTTTCCCGCGACTTCGTTCGCGCGGACTTCGTTTACTCCGCACAGCTACTCCCCCATAAGTGATAGCGTAATTATACGTAGCCTATATGTTGACCCGACCTGTTAGTAATATTCATGCAAAATTTTTAGTAAATCCATGCAGTACTTTTTGAGTTTACCCCGGACATACATTGATTTTCCTACGATTTTATTATATGTATATAGATATAGATATTGTGGTGTAAAACTCTTCTATAAAGAGATTGTTTAGTTACAAAATTAGGAACCATCAAAACACGAACAAAAAAAAACAAAATTGCAAACAAAAAGCTCAAAAAAATTTGATCACTCGGTGTTCAAACTGGTTAACATTACTTTTAGTTATTTGTCCCAAATATAATCTATATTAATATTATATATGCTAAAGTTTGGATGGATGGATATTAGTTACTCAATCACACCAAAACTACTCTACGGATTTGGATGAAATTTGGCACACAGGTAGATAGTAACCTGGAATAGCACATACGTTAGTTTTATACCGGAAAAATGAGTTATTACCACGGGATTCACCGAAAACTTTTATAATGCAGCCAGGCTGCTGCAAGTACACGTTACAGCAAGTACCTAACAATATAAATGATTATTTTAATGACGCTTTATAATGCTTGAGTTTTGTAAATAATAATACTTAATAATATCGGTGAAAAAATCACACGAATCGATCTTACCCCAAAGTATGCAAATTATTTGATTACGTTCAAATACACAGAAACACATGTATAAATACTATAACAAACATAAAAACTTATAAATACTAACATCTATGCTCATTTACCAATCATTGGCAGTCTCTGTCGGGAATCAAACACGAGCCCCGTCGAATCATGATTAGTTTCGTTAACCACTCGACCAACGGGTCTAGGTCTAATCTAAGTGTTAGTTATACATAGAATTTTATAAAATTTTATCTTTTGTTGATTATTTTATTTTATCTTTTGTTAGTTATTCATAGAATTTTATACATTTTTATCTTGATTATTTTATTTTAATAATATGTTTTGGTGTGTTTTTCTTGGCAAAATTTCTGTCTTTTGACATGCATATATGATAATCTTATCGAATTATTTTTTCCGTTATTTTAGTATGTAATTAGCATGTGTTTTTTTAAATTTATACCTGCTATTACTATTGTAACGATATTAAATTTTCTTGTTTTTTGACACATTTTTAATACAAGTAAATCAATAAATAATACCTCTGGACAATTTTTACATCAATTGACCCCAAAGTAAGCAAATTATTTGCTTGTGATGTGGATATTAATCAATGATATTAATACATAGAAATACATATTGTTTAATAAAATTTGTTTTAGATGACCCCCGTTAAAACTATTTTTAATGAATGTATCGAATTTCCAGTCACCCTGTATAAATACTCAAATATATACAATAAACACCCAAACCCAGAAATACAAACATCTGAGTTCATCACATAAATGCCTGGCCTTGTCGGGAATCGAATCCGAGCCTCCATTGATTGCGTAGTCAGGGTCGCTAACCACTCGACAAGCGGGCTGGTCGAAATAAAATTAATTGATTGCTTCACTGATTTATTTTAAGTTTTTTTTTAAGTAAATTTTAAGTTTCAAACTTTTCTTCCGACTCTATCTTGAACCTTTGGCGCCGCAAACGCAACTTTCAACGGACGTATATATAACTATCTCTTTCATATTTAAACCTGTCACTTTCTAATGCAATGACACTTTCTCCTTATTCTGAGTTTTCAAATTTCAAAATCATAAGTCTTAAAGACATGTCTATGAAATAATTTTATAGATATCCCTATTATTTTTTGGTACATTTTTATATCTATACTAGCTGTTACCCGCGACTTCGTTCGCTCGGACTTCGTTTACTCCGCACAGCTCCTCCCCCGTAGGTGATAGCGTGATAATACGTAGCCTATATTTTGACCCGAGCTGTTAGTAATATTCATGCAAAATTTGAAGTACTTTTAGAGTTTACCCCGGACATACATTGACTTTCCTACGATTTTATTATCAATTGCTGTTCGTTAGTCTCGCTAAAACTCAAGGACGGCTGGACCGATTTGGCTAATTTTGATTTTGAATTAATTGTTGAAGTTAGGGAAGGTTTAAAAGGTAAGAAAATATAGAAAAAAAATAAGAGTTGTTAAAAAGGCATAACAACGTTTGCCGGGTCAGCTAGTTAAGAATATTTTTTTTCCTATATTGGTTCGATGCCCTTTGAAAAATAGACAGTCTGCTATTTTGTTAGCCAGTTCGTAAAAGTCGGCTGATTGGCCAAAGTTATAACTGCCATCTTGACTACTACACATTGCCTCGCCAAGGGTTGGATCTGGGATGTAGTCTGCCGCGGTTACCACCAGTGGGTTAGGGTGCGAAATGGTAAGATCGAAATATCTTTTGGACATTTTGAAATGCTTTACTAAGCTCGGCAATTCGAGATCTTAGTGAAGGTCTACGTTGCTCATATACCATGGTGCACCCGTGATAATACACAAGAATTTGTTCGGTACTACTTGCAACGGATGTAAGTTCTTACGAGAGAGATGGGCAAACGATACGCAGCATACTACGTATGATAGGATGAGTTACACATCTTGTAAAGTGTCACCTTGTGTCTAAGTGACATTGATGCGTTTATTGATGAGGTTAAATTACTTGTATTGAATATTTTGGTGGGGTATATTTGAAGGGGTTGCTTGGAAGAGATCTCTCAAAGAGATAAACATACATATGTATAGTATTTTATCCATATATTGTTGGATTATATTTTATTGTAGTACATAAACAGTTAAATAAATAAATAAATAAATAAATAAATAAATAAATAAACGTATGTGTATACCTACCTATGTACGCACGTAATGCTGCGGCCACATCGTCTATCGTCACAAAGCTTCGTGCAATGACACGATAAATGTAGAGGTCACATCTGCATTTATCGCATCATTGCACGAAGCATTTTTCCCGGTGTTGGTTCTGGGCTCCTTTGAAGAATACGCCAACTGCCGTTCTGTCAGGCAGATTGTAAAAGGCGACTGACATACGAGTCACTACCATCGTGGCTACTAGGTGATAGAGTTCTGCATTGTCTCTCCCGGGTCTGGTACCACCTATTCCTGACGCTACAGCGTCGGTGTTTGTCACTGTCGTATTCCGGTTTTGAGGGTAAGGAAGCCGGTTATGCATGTGGCATTTAGACCTCACCGCAGATTTTTCGTTACGCTCTCATTTCGACCGCGTTATTTCTACTTTGTCGCCTCTGTGGTCTAGTGGTCCAGCGTTGGCATTGACTACATGAGGTCCCGGGTTCGATTCCTGGGTCGGGCACTTAAAAAAAGGGTCTTTTCAGTTTTTTGATAAACACAAAAGTTACCCGGGATTGAAAAGTGCCCGGTTGGCGATAGGCTTGCCATCTATCACATTTGTGGGACTAAGTATCTTCGGCTAATCGTGGGTGCACTTGTTGTACCTCTGCCTACCCTTTCGGGGATACGGGCGTGAAGATACTTCTACTTGCATATTCTTTCTAACGTTCCTGCTTCCATAAAATAGCGTAGATGACAAGATTCGACGAGTCAGTATATTTTAAACAAATTTAATGGCAGAGTTCGCTACTTTCGGTATATTGGGCGTAAATGACTCACTGACGTTTGATATTCTCAGAAGCTTCCAATAAAGCATAAAAAGTTTTCTTTTTTTACTGTTCAAAATCACACACCGCAAGGCAGACTTAGTCACTTCTGATCAACTTTTAAAAAAGGTTTTAAAATGAAAAACTGCGTTGTGGTCTAGAGTCTAGCCTATTTGACTCAGATCTTGAGATCACGACTTCAATCTTCAGCTCGGGCAAAAGTGTTAAATCAGAAATCAGAAATCAGAAGTACTTTATTCAATAAAACAAGTTATTTTGATACGTCAACATATTTTTAAAAACTACTAAAGTATCTTTAACGCCCATGTCCCCGAAAGGGTAGGCAGGGGTACAACAAGTGCATCCACGATTAGCCGTAGATATTTGGTTCCACAAATGTGATAGGAGGCAAGCCTATCGCCAACCGGGCAGTTTTCAATCTCGGACAACATTGTTTTTATCAGGAAACTGAAAAAACTTTATTTTAATTGCCCGAACCCGGGAATTGAACCTGGGACCTCATGTGGTCAACGCCAACGTCAGACCACTTGACAATAGAAGCAATTTAAAAACTACTACCGGATCGGAAACGCATTAATGAGTTTTTTCTCGAGATTTTCATCGAAATCGAAATAGTAACTCGGAGCTCGGAGTCGGAGAGTGCCTCGAATGAGCAGGCAAAGCCATTGCCTGCTATAAATAGTCGATAACCGTTATCAGGTCGGTAAAATGCGACGACGGGATTACCACTCCTCCCACCAATACCATTTTTACCATAAGGGCACTCAGGGCCAGGGCCCTGGGCCCCCATCCTCAGAGGGCCCCGAAGGACCGACATTTTCTCTCACATTTAATATCAAAATATTGTGGTCGGGCATTATCGTAGCTTAAGAGAATAAAAAATGAATTGCGAACAACAATGTTACAAGTAATTTGTCATAAAAAATGATATTCTTCAGAAAATTGAGTTTGAGGATTTAATTGAAGATTTTGGTCAGCAGAAATCTCGAAAGAAACTATTATGGTAATCATAATAAAAAAAACAGCAGCATACAATAAAAAATGCATAAATTTCTTTACATTCTTGTGTGCCCAAGGGCCCTAACATAGTCTAAGACGGCTGCCTCCCACCGATCGATTAACTAGTGAATCATGGTGAACCGGAAAGTGGCTAGAATGAAAAATGTGTAAAGTTAAACGACACTAAATTACATTCAAAAACCGACCATTTTAAAGTGATTTTTGAAGTACTTCCCGATCACCTAAGATACTAAAACTTTTTTCAATGGATTATTCCTGGCGCAATAGCGTTAGTGCTTGTCACTGGCGTGTTCCGGTTTGGAAGGTAAGGTAGCCGGTAGACTTATGCATGTGGCATTATACCTCGCCACAAGATAGCAACGCACCATTAACATCTCTGGTGTCTATAGGCGATGGTTAACTCTTTCCATCACGAGACCCAATTGCTTGTTTGCTATATTATGATATAAAAAAAGCTTATGGTGAATTTTGAGAATACGCAAAAAAAAAGTGTCATGTTACCCCAGGCTCCTTTTGAAGAGAAATGCAAACGATTGGCTATGCGAGTCATACCATCGTGGCTACTAGGTAGTAGGGTTCTGCATTACCTCGCCTGGATCTGGTAGAACGGCTTTATTTATTCCTGCCACAATAGCATCAGAGCTTGTACTGTCATGTTTCGATTTAGAGAATAAGGTAGCTGATAACGTATGCATTCTCGTGATTCTAGTGGCACGTTCTAAGACAAGGGTACCTGACCCTGGCGAATCAATGCAGAACTCTATCACCTAGTAGCCACGATGGTAGTGACTCGTATGGCGGTCGTACAGAGTACTAATAAAAGTTCTCTCGTACTCTGTAGATGGTTGTTTTCTTGATTCTATAAGAAATTTTCTGCCGTTGTCGAATTAAATTGTAATTCGAATTATGAGTTAATGATAGCTCCCGAAAATAATAAAATACTACTCGTTGAACATATAATCACCGAAAAATACTTTTTAAAGTCGATAATTACAAATTTCAACAGAAGTATTTTAAACAAAAATCTTCTTCTTCTTCTTTATACGAATGACAATTATCAGAGAATTCTGCCAGTGTCGAGTAAACTTAGAAAGTCACACGTTTGACTACTCTTGAAATGGAATTAAGGAGGCTTCTTTTTTGATTGTAGGCTTCTTCTAAGAAAATTTAACAAAAACAACACAAAAATATACCGTAAGACAAAAACGATAAAAATCTACATACTAAAACCTAATGTTGTTAGAATCAATAAAGTTAAGTAACAATTTAGCAAAATATGTGGAACGCTTCACGATTTTGGACTAAATACAGCGTTTAAAGGACGGTATGGTAAAATGGAAACCATGGTGTTAGGACCATGATTTTGAGATAAAATCTTTTGGAAATTTGCATGGAAAATGATTTTTTAACGAATTTTTTTCCTTATCTTTGTATAATTTTATTTAATCTAATATTGTACAGTGCCTATTATAAAAAGTAGTAAAATTCTTAAATTTTAATTATTTAAGAATTTTACTATTCCTTAGAATTATTTTTGCCGTAGTGATTCGGGCTCCTTTTGTAGAATAAGCCATCTGCCTTTCTACCAGGCAGTTTGTAAGACGCGAAAGATTGGTTAAGTCTTATATAGATTGTCTCGCTTGGGTCCGTTACCTCCGTCCTACCTGTTACTACTGCCATAGCATCAGCTTGTCGTTGCCGTGTTCCAGTTTGCTCGTAAACTTAAGCATGTTCCATTAAAACCCCGTCGCAAGGATAGCAACGCGCCGTTAACATATTTGGTGTCTATAGGCGATGATTGTATCTTTCCATCAGACGCCTGACGCCATGGCCAGGCGCCTTTTACAACCTGCCTGGCAGAACGGCAGTTGGCGTATTCTTCAAATGAGGCCGGCACTAAGACGCCGCCCCGCGGATAGCAACGCATCTTTGACATCTTTCGTGTCTAAAGGCGATGACTGCTCTTTTCATCAAGAGAGCCATCTGCATGTTTTTTTATCTTATAAAAAAACACACGGATAGAAACGTATCATTTACATATTTGGTGTCCATAAGCGGTGGTTATCTCTTTCTATAAAGAGAAATAATTTCCTATCCCATGAAATAAAATAAAAATAAACTAAGTTGATCTCCTCTAAGACTCCTTTATCAGTCAATAAAGTAAGGTCGCAGTGATTTCAAAGTGAATAAAATACACTTTAGTTATACATCGCGATGAGTGACATCTATTGGATGACTTTTAGGTTTATTAAAGGCGCCGGCTGTGATGTGTGTACACTGCAGGCCAAAATAAATTACTGTTTGCATTTAATGATAAAAATTTTGATGTTCGATTTGCTATTCATGCTGTGATATTACTAATGCACGCTATATTATAGTAAAAATTTCACAGAGATTATTTGAGGGAAATTTTGTTTCGATACATAGCTGGTCAATGTTACTTTATTACTACCTACTACTTTGCTTACTGTCAATCAACCGTAAAAACATTATATGTGATATAATGTATAAATAATCACAATTTTCATAAAATAAAAGTCAGGCTGGGCCTGGGCTTGACTTTTATTTTATGGAAATTGTGATTACTGCCCAGGCCCAGGCTGTGGCTAAAATAGCCATAGCCTGAGTACATCTTGGTGATAAAGCCCAAGGATAAGCAGGTCCCATTAGAGCCCATCGCTGATAATATTGTTCGCTGCCCGCACATTTATCTCCTTCTGTGATTGTTACTATTTAGTACTGATATAATCATATTTTCTAATGTAATGAGCAACCACCAGTATAAGTCAGAAATACTTTATTATATTCCACTTCAGCCCTAATAAACAGTTCTTTCACTTTGTAAAAAAATACACACTATAACTTAAATTTCCGTTTTATTATGTAGTTATTATACCAACAAAACACAGTTAATTAAAATATGATGGATAAGAATTAATAACATTACATATTATTTCGAATAAAAAAAAAAAACAAATCACAGCAATATTTTGACAAATTTATATAATTTTGATTTTAAAAAATAACGGATCACAACGTTTAGAATTAATAAAAGAAAACATTGACTAACTGATCTACCATATTCATAGCTTTAACCTCTGGATAAATTGACTGAAAGACATACAGAGAGATACTATGTTTTACACCTATCTTACCTTATTTTAGCTACGATATGATTTCTTAAAATCTATAGAAAATTCAAAGAGGACAAAATGTTTGTTTTGAAATTTTAAATATAGCGAAAGCAGTCACAATTTCGCCGGCCACAATTCGTAATTTATTTTTATTAAAGTATCTTCACGCCCGTATCCCCTAAGAGATTGGCAGAGGTATAACTAGCACACCGACAATTAGCCGAAGATACTTAGTCCTACAATGGGATAGGTGGCAAGCCCAACGCCAACCGGGCACTTTCCAATCCCAGGCAACGTTGTTTTTATCTGAACCGAAAAAACATATTTTTTTTGCCCGACCCGGGAATCAAACCCGGGAGCCACCGACACCGGACCATAAATGCGCCTTTTTTTAAATAAACATAAACTTTTGAAATCCCCGTTTTCTGCTCGCTAGTGTACTAACTACCCATACTGACACAGCAGAAAATACAAGCTTACCGAATTTACAACATTTCTATCTCCAGTTTAGACCGTAATATAATTGTATAAAGTTGAAAATCCACTGAACTATCATATCACTCATAAAATCTTAATTTTAAAGGTATTAATTAGAGATTTAGTACACAGCTCTATAACCCGGCTACCTGGGACAAGTGTTGGTCTTCCTTTTGTTGGAGACGTCTTAATGGACAATGGTAAGTGTCGACAGGTCACTTTAAGGATGGTTCCCATCGTTGGAAATTATTCTGATCTTTGATATGGCTTTTGTGTATAAAGGAACGTATTTATTACATTAAAGCTAATAACACACATGCAAATACCTCTCTATACAAGAAAATAACCATAGATTTTTTTATATTATAAAAAGCAAACAAACAGATGGTTCTCCCAATGTAAAGAGTCAACTATTGCCTATAGACACACAAATTTGTTAATGGTGCGTTGCTGTCTTGTGGCGAGACCTAATGCCACATGCATAAGTCTACCGCCTACCTTATTCACCAAACCGGAACACGACAGCGACAAACACTGACGCCATTGCGGCAGGAATGGGTAAGGCGGTGGTACTAGACCCGGGCGAATACAGAACTCTGCCACGTAGTAGCTACGATGGTAGTGACTCGCATAGCCAATCGGTCGCCTTTTACGACCTGCCTGGCAGAACGCCAGTTGGACTATTCTTCAAAGGAGCTTGAGACCAACATGGGGTAATAGTTACATGCAGATACTGGTGGTGCGGTGGCGTCTATGTGGCTGAAAAGTAATTTCATAACCATTAGCTTATGATATTTTTGACCTAGTTACCATTACTGACGCTGAACAAAAGCTTAAGAACGTCGGACATTTGTATCAATTTGTTTTTTTTTTACAAAAAGACAACGTTTAAAATTTATATTTTTATTTAATAAAACCTTCGACTAGTTATCTTCTTTAATAGAATATAGATATATAAATTCTTTAATGGGCACTTCATTTTATAATTAATCGGGATTCCCCTGACACAAAATGTGTTCGATTTTACCCGAACACTTTTTAAAAAAACCCTCTTCCGGAAGATCCCTGGATGCACTCTAAACTAGAACAAATTTGAAGCATCCCAGACAGATGTCACTTCTAACTTTACCCTACAAACTGGAATGCGAACGCAGCAGAGATAAAAATTTGAGACAACAGGAGAAGACAGCTTGAGAAATTCAAAAGTACAGGCCTCAAAAAATGTAATTTTCGTAATTATCTTTCTATGTGGAATTAAATTTATTTTTGCAGTAAGAAATGGTCGTACAGTCCCGATTTAAACTAATACAACTAATAAAAACAAATTAAAATAAATTGGCTGCTTCTTACTATTTATTATATACTTATTACATACTAGCTGTTGCCCATGACTTCGACCGCGCGGACTTCGTTTACTCCGCACAGCTCCTACCGCTTAAGTGATAGCGTGATGATATGTAGCCTATATGTTGATCCGCCCTGTTAGTAATATTCGTGCAAAATTTGAAGTAAATCCATGCAGTACTTTTTGAGTTTACCCCGGACATACATACATACATACAAACAGACAAACAGACAAACAGACAAACAGACAAACAGACAAACAGACAAAAATTCTAAAAACTATATTTTTGGCTTCGATATCAATTGTAGATCACGCCTCAAGTATTCTTTAAAAAAATATTCCATATACAGTTTTGACTTTCCTACGATTTTATTATATGTATAGATGTGATTGGTTGTTAAAAGATTCGTGCCTCTTTACGTCAAAAAATCAAACGACACAAATTGATAAACCAACATCTCCTTTTTTTATTGTACGAATGGCAATTATCAATGAATTCTGCCAGTGTCGAGTGCACTTAGGAAGTGACACGTGTTATCCATACACCGTGGTCACACAAACAATTTTTTTTTATTAATAACAAACTGAATTTTTGTGAACAGCTTCGTTTTGACGAGACGTCCATCTTCTATCTTCTATCTTCGAAAAATCTCGAATCGAGAAACTAATAAAGTCATAGATAATAATAGATAAAAAAGAAAACTTTAGAGTGTCGGACTAGGAAAAGTTTTCATTTTACGTGTAGGACTAATTAACCCTTAAATTATAATAATAGTTAACAAGCTGTTGTGAAAAAATTAGGTCGTTTTTAAATTGATTAATATCAATATAAAAATCTCATAATTCCGAATCTTTAGAGTGGAGGACTCGTCAGAAAATCCATCGAATGTGTAGGACAAAAGTTTTTTCATGTTTTTCATAAAATAATCAAGCGATTAAAGTAAAAAACCAATTATTGTTATTAATCAATAATTTTCTACACCGAATTAAAATTTTCGAAGCCCCTTAACTTTATTAGATACCAAACTCGAGATTTTTCGAAAATAGAAAAGATAGAAAAGAAGGCGTCTCGTCAAAACGAAGCTGTTCACAAAAATTCAACTTGTTTATTAAAAAAAAATCGTTTGTGGGACCACAGTCTACAATTCTTGAACTGGAATTAGGGAGGCTTCTTTTTGGATTATACGCTTTCTCTAAGTAAGTTTAACAAAAACAACACAAAAAAATATAAAAAACAAAGAGAAACAACAAAAAATCGACAGACTACGAACCAATATCAATTATTACTCGAAAATTTGAAAACTGCGAAATTTCATAAATCATAAAACATATTGATAAACAGATGTACCAAAGATCATGTATTTTTTAATTATTATATTTTAGAACCAAACGACACCGAATAACACAGCCTAAAGCTAATAAAAAAATATTTCGATATGTTCAATTTTGTAGCCGCAATCGGCCAGATCCGTACATATAAATTGTACCGTACATATATCCTCCCATTTAAAAAAAATATATATAAAATACTATTCATCCAGCTCGGTGTAGGTCGTTTTTAGTGGGATCTTGGACTAGGAGCTTTACTTTAAAAACAATTTATTGTAACACCTGGTACGGTGCCCCATAGACCTACAATAATATTGCGCAATATTACGTATTGTGCAATATTATTGAACGTTTAAGGTTAATATTGATTCTCCTTTAATGCCAATTCAAAATACTAATTATTACAGCCGTTCATTCACTTCTCAAGCTGTGACACTCTGGAATTCTCTTCCTGAGGATATTAGGAAAGCGCCGAGTCTAAACATTTTCAAGATTATGATTAAACGTCACTTTCTATACACCTAATTGTAATTTATCCATTTTATGTAATGTAAGTAGTTTACGTATTACCAGTAATCTGTTTGCTTATTTTTATTTTTTGTTATTCTATATTATTGGAATATTGTCTTTATTTCTCTTAGAAGCAAAAACTATAAATGTACTCGTGGTTAGCACCACTTTTAGAATATATTATTATCCTATCCTTAAGGTTGTCTGGAAGAGATCGCTTTTTTAGTGATAAGACCGCCTTTGTGTATCTAATATATGTAGAAATAGTCATGTGTGTTGTATATTTTGTCATTTACTTTTGGTGCACAATAAAGAGTTATTGTATTGCATTGTATTGTATTGCACAATGATTGAACGAAAGTTTGAGCGGGTTTAATTTTTATTGCGCAATATTTTTTCTTGCACTGCGTAGGCTTAATATTGCAGAATATTTTTCACTTCAGAGTTTGGAGCGGTCGCGTTCGGTCAGTTGCCGTGTTTAATATATGGTCGTGTTGTAAATTTAAGCAAAATGGCGAGCAAAAATGCTATAAAAGATAAAGAACGGGACTTTTTACTTGTGTGTATAGAATTATATAGAGATTTATTTAACAAAATCACCAGCATGGTTGCCGCCAAAACTTCGTCTTCTCCTATGTTGCTCGCACGAAAATATTGATGAGACTGGTTTGTCACTTTTATTGAGTGAATTTATTGAACGTTTGGAATCAAGGGGGTATTCAATATTATTGTACAATAAAAGTATTTCCCAATATTATTATACATCTAGGGGGCGCCTAACACCACTTCAGCTGTTCCAATGCTAGATGAAAATATTTATTTGCTATATAAATGAATTCAGTTTCTTCAGTCTAGATTAATAAGAACACTTTAATTACTCAAGGAAAATGATTTCTCTAATGAACAATAGACAATGATTAAACAAAAAGTTGTATTGAATTAACTTAGTGTTTTTAGTATAGTGAATTAGCATATCTTACGATACATCCGTACTTATAACCGCGAAAGTCTTTATGTCTGTCTGTTTATATTTTAGATTAACGAGGCAGTAGTAGTAGAAATATACGAAATTTTTTCACAAATATTTTTTCTCTATTTCACCCTCTTGGAGGTTGAATTTTAAAAATCATTCCTTAATGGATTTTACGATTTTTACATCGTAAGAGGACTATTTGTCCGAAATTTCAAGTACCTAGTCCTGTTTAACCTGTGCGTTTATATAAAATTTCCACTGTCTATTTAACCCTCTTAGGCGTTGAATTTTATCATTTAAGGAGTGACGGAAAAAAAATTATAATTCCATAATGTCTAACCTTTTACAAAAGCTCCAAAATCTGGATTTTCTTGGCCTTCGTACATACAATAAAAAAAATAAACCTATAAAAAAGGGTAAATTAGTTCATATGTTTTTTTTTACATTTATATTTTTTCATATTATGTAGTTTTTTATGTCAAAAATAAGTGACTTTAAATAAAAAAAGGGAATTATCATTTTTTGTTCCGTCACTCCTCATTTATGGAAGGATTTTTTTTTTATATTTTCAAGATCGCGGATCCATTAGTATACTGATGTTTTACTGTTTTTACCCCGTGTTGGTCCCGGACTTCTTTGAAGAATAGGCCAACTGCCATTCTGCCAGGCAGGGTCTCATACCACCGCCTTACCTGTTTCTGGCACAATAGCGTCACTGCTAATTACTGTCATGTTCCGGTTTGGAGAGTAATGTAGCCAGTAAAATTATACATATGGCATTAGACCTCGTCACAAGATAGCAACGCACTATTAACACCTTTAGTGTCTATAGGCGATGGTTGACTCTTTTCATCAGGAATAGGTAAGGCGGTGATACCAGACCCGGACGAGACAATGCAGAACTCTACCACCTAGTAGCCACGATGGTAGTGACTCGTATAGCTAATCAGTCGCCTTTTACGACCTGCCTAGCAGAACGACAGTTTTCTCCCGTGAAACAGCTATGCTGTGTTTCGAAGAGAAGGGCAAGACAGGCAGTGTAATTATTACTGGCACCGAGACTTAACATCGTATGTCTCAGGATAGGTATCTAACACATAAATGAGTTAGCTGGGTTAGTTCCAGGTAAACTAGTTTATGTTCATTGGCAACGTGGACCATTTACCATCAGGTGGCACGTCTGCCATTTTGCTTATCCAAGTAACACGAAAAAAGCCTACGCATAGCCAATCGGTCGCTTTTTACGACCCGCCTGGCAGAACGGCAGTTGGTCTATTTTTCAAAGGAGTCTGGGTCAAAACGGGAGAAATGGGATCCATTTGTACCAAATGATTTTCTTACTTCTCAAATGAATTTAACCCTAATAAATGCATTTGTATAGTTTGGTGTAAGCTGACCTACCGTTGGCGTTGCTCAACCGTGACGATTAAGGAAAACGTGGATAGAAATAGATCATTGTGTCTGGCAGATCGGCTGTTGGTTTATTCTTCAAAGGAACCCGGACCAACACGCTTGAAAGACGTATATAAATAAATAAATAAATATAAATAAATATTCACGAGACAAATTACACTAACTGATCTAACCCAAAAGTAAGCAAATTATTTGCTTGCGTTATGGGTGTTAGTCAACGATACTATTATACATAGAAATACATTTATAAATACTGTTATCTATACATATGATAAAATCGTAGGAAAGTCAAAACTGTACATTGAATTTTTTTTTAAAAGAATACTTGGGGCGTGATCTTCAATCGATATTGAAGCCAAAAATATAGTTTTTAGAATTTTTGTCTGTTTGTCTGTATGTATGTCCGGTGTAAACTCAAAAAGTACTGCATGGATTTACTTCAAATTTTGCATGAATTTTACAATAACTTATAAGAAATTATAAATAACAGGGCGGGTCAACATATAGGCTACATATTATTACGCTATCACCTACGGGGGAGGAGCTGTGCGGATTAAACGAAGACCGCGCGTACGAAGTCGCTGGCAACAGCTAGTATACATAATAAACACTCAAACCCAGAAGTACAAACAATTATGCTCATCACATAAATACTTGCCCCCGTCGGCGATCGAACCCGAGCCCCGTCGATTGCGTAGTCAGGGTCGCTAACCACTTGACCAATGGGGCGGTCATATCCTAGTTGCCAGAGGAAAAGTAGCAGGTTCAAATCCTGATCCAAAATTTTTTCGTTAAGTTTTTAAAGTTTCCCAATCACGGAATAAGTGCTAAAACCTATATAATATACTAGCGATCCACAGGCTTCGCTTCGCATTAAACACCTGTGCTTCGCACAGGTGTTTAATGATATGCTGTAAATATCTTTGAAATTCGAAAAAATCGCCTAGTAGTCTAGTGTCAGCCTTGACCACTGAGGTCCCGGGTTCGATTTTCGGGTCAGGCTAGGGGGCGTCCATAAATTACGTGAGGTGTTTTTTAAATTTTCTGTCCCTCCCTCCCCCCTAGTAGGGTTACCAGATGGTCGGGATTCATCTGGATTGTCCCGACATTTCGTGTGATGTCCAGAGTCCCGAAAAAAACATTTTTTTTTTAAATTTATTTAAACAAATATTATAACATACGGTAACAATTAGTTTTGCAAAAACCGTATCCCGGTTTGTCCGCAAGCTATATATAATATGCGCCGACAAAATAAAAATTTAAAATAATTTATTAAAAATGCCACGCCCAACGAACTTGAAAATTGTATTAATGTTTCCTATGTATCTTCAAAATTTCACTAAAATTATATCAACGGTTCGAGAGTTATCGCGGAACAAACATACACATATACTTACATACATCAGTACATACAAAAAATGTATTTTCGCCCCAACTCCATTTAGAGACTTTGCTCTCTCGATCAACAAGTGTTATATTATTACGTGATCTCATCTATAATTATAAAATTTAATTAATAAAACGTGGATTAGCACTTTTTTTGTCCCGACTGTGATCCCAAAATCCCGACCTTTTGAAATTTTGCCCAGATATTTTAGTCTTCCCATCTGGCAACCCTACCCCCTGGTGAGATGTCGTGAGATTTTATTCAACCCCCTCCCCCATCCCCCAATCTCACGTGAGATTTTTCAAAATGCGGGTTTCTTAAATATGTAAACGCGTTGGATTGTTGCTTGCTTTGCTTTTGCTTGCTTCATGCTTTTATTTACGACCTGTTACGACTATACGAAGTATGAATGAAAATATTTTCTTTCGAACGAATTAGTGAATGATCTTAATCATATTACTATTACGCTTAAAATTAAATCTTAAGCATGTACTATCTGGATAATGCACCAAAATATTATAATTTGTTTTTGTTTCAATCAGAAAAAAATTGCGTGATATTTGCCGAGACCCCCCTCTCTCCAACGTAAGATTAGATGAGATTTGACTCGACCCCCTCTCCCCTTTAAACATCTCACGTAATTTGTGGACGGCCCCCTAGTCAAAATTGTATTTTTTCAGTTTTCTGATAAAGATAACGTTGCCGGGGACGGGATAAGTGCCCTATCAGCGATAAGCTTAGACTTACCACCTTTCACATTGTGAGACTAAGTATCTTCGACTAATCGTGGATGCACTATTTGTACCTCTGCCTACGCCTTCGGGGATGTGGTCGTAAAGATACTTTTTTCTTTTTAAATCGCTAAAATGTGTCAGTGAGAATCACCACCCATTTTGCCAGTTGACGAACGAGTGAATTCTTATGAGCTGCAAAATCTATATGGGCTTTCCCTGCAAACTGACGTATAATACTAAATATTATGTCTCTCCGTAACAGGATTGGACATAAACTTAAATCAGTTTAAAAAATAATTTTATAATTAAATTATCCCATTGCTTTAAACGCCTTTGCCGCGAGCAATAAAAAAACAATAAAAAAGTAAAAAGTCAAAACGGAAAGCATCGGCGCCACTGACACTTCGCTTTTGTAGTTCAGCCACGCCCACGGCGCCGTCCGGTAATGCTTAGAGGTTACCTCTATATGGTTTTAAATAAAATATGGATAAAAGTTCAATAAAATATTTAAGTAAGTCATATTGATTACCTTATTGGTTTAATGGTTGGCGTGTTTGGCTTTAGATTGTGAGGAGATCAGGTTAAATTCCTGGGAAACGATGTTATTGGATTATGTTTTTATCGAGTAAAGATATACAACGTGTATATGTCTGCTTATATACGATGTTTTATGCTTTTTTATTACACCAAAACAGTATTAGAAGTTATACTCCTTTGGTATAGCAAAACCATAAATAGTCTTATTTTCAACCCATGTAAAAAACGGAGGTGATTAGCTCCCCGTGTTGGTACTTGGCTCGTTTGAAGAATAGGCCAACTGCCGTTCTGCCAATCAGATTGTAGGAGGCACTACCATCGTGGCTACTAAGTGGTAGAGTTCTGCATTGTCTCGCCCGGATCTGGTACCACCGCCTTACCTAATTCTGCCGCAATAGCGTCAGTGCTTGTCATTGCCATGTTCCGTTTAGGAGGGTAAGGTAACCAGAAAATGTATACATGTGGCATTAGACCTCGCCACAAGACCTTTAAGAAACGAGCTTATTCATTCTTAAAAGGCCGGCAACGCAGCTGCAATACCCCCGGTATTGCGTATGTCCATGGGCGGCGGTGATCACTTACCATCAGGTGCACCATCTGCTCGTTTGCGCCCTCTACTATAAAAAAACAAGCTAATGTCGTACTAATGGCAAGAGAAATCATCACCTATAGACACCAAAGGTGTTACTGCTGCGTTGCTCCATTTGGCAGGATAGAAATGCCACATGTATCAGTCTACCGTTTACTTTACTCTCCAAACCGGATCACGACATTGAGTAGCATTGAGGCTATTACGGCAGGACTAGGTAAAGCGGTGGTACCATATACCCCGGCGAGACATTGCCGATCTCTACCACCTAAGGGGCCATCCATAAATTACGTCACACGAATTATTTTGATTTTTTGACCCCTCCCCCGTCACATTTGTGAGACTCCCTACCTAGTGTGATGTCGCATATTTTACAATTTTACATTGGAATAATGATCTCATACGATTACTTTTTATCTAAACAGGTAGCTTTTTAAATTTACTGTTTTAATACTTAGAAATCGAGAATCAGCTCGAAAAAATCTCGGAATGGGGTCGACCCGACTTAGTCCAATTCAACCCCAGGAAGACACAGCTGTGTACGTTCACCGCTAAAAAGTCGGCCTTTGTCGTATCACCTCGCTTTGAGAACACTCTCCTGACAACCTCAGCCAATATTGGAATTCTTGGCGTTGACATATCGAACAACGTTCAGTTCTGTGATCATTTGGAAGAAAAGGCTAAATTAGCCTCAAAAAAGCTCGGTGTGCTCAGTAGAGCGAGACAGTACTTCCTGCCTTCTCATCGCTTGCAACTTTACAAAGCGCAAATTCGCCCGCACATGGAGTACTGTTCTCATCTCTGGGCGGGAGCTCCGCAGTATCAGCTTCTTCCACTTGATCGCATTCAGCTCAGAGCGGTTCGAATCGTTGACGACCAAGCAATCTCCAATCGGCTTGACTCCTTGGCTTTACGCAGAGATGTAAGTTCGCTTAGCATCTTTTACCGCATTTATCATGGAGAGTGTTCCGACGAACTGTTTGGATTGATCCCTGCTGCTGAATTTCATCATCGGACATCGCGGCAAAACTCAAAGTTCCATCCTCATCACCTCGATGTCTGGAAATCCACAACTGTGCGATTCTCTAGGCACTTCTTACCACCCACTACTCCTCTGTGGAATCAATTACCGGCGGGGGTGTTTCCAAACGGATACGACTTAGGCACCTTCAAGAAAAGAGCATACTCCTTCTTAAAAAGCCGGCAACGCAGCTGCAAGACCTCTGGTGATGTGGCTGTCCATGGGCGGCGGTAATCACTTACGATCAGGTGAGCCTCCTGCTCGTTTGCCCCTTTTTTCTATAAAAAAAAAATAGAAAAAATGTGATGTCGCCAAATTTGGGACCCGTCCTACCCCACGTCACACAATGTCACACAATGTCACACTTCGTCAACCCCCTCCTTCCCCCTTAACGTGTGGCGTAATTTATGGATGTCCCCTAATAGTCACGATGGTAGTAACACGTATCATAGTCAATCATTTGCCTTTTACGAACTACCTGGCAGAATAGCAGAGGGAGCCCAGTCAAACACGGGCAATCAATCTAAGAAATTTCATACAATTTTTCACCCTTATTTTATCACTTAGGGGATGAATTTCGTAAAATCCTTTTTTATTTCTCATCTATATCGTAAAAACAACCCCTGTGAAAAATTTCAGTCTTGCTCCAAGGATTTAGGCTGGGCGTTTTCGTATCAAAAGTCTTCTTTTCGTACATACAAAAGACACATTTTGTTGGTGTCTGTTGGTTTGCTTTGTCCCCGTGTTGGTCCCGGACTCCTTTGAAGAATAGGCCAACTACCGTTCTGCCAGGCAGGTCGTAAAAGGCGACCGATTGGCTATACGAGTCTCTACCATCGTGACTACTAGGTGGTAGACTTCTGCATTGACTCGCCCGGGTCTGGTACCACCGCCTTACTTATTCCTGCCGCAATAGCGTCAGTGCTTGTCGCTGTCGTGTTCCGGCTTGGAGGGTAAGGTAGCCGGTAAACATTTTCACATTCGACCTCGTCACTAAATAGCAACGCACCATTAACATCTTCGTTGTCTATAGGCGATGGTTAACTTTTTCCATCAGGAGACCCATCTGATTGTTTGCTATCTTATGATATATAATAACAAAATGTTTTTATATGTATTGAAATACCGAATTGATACCTTGAACATTTTTCCCGTTTTGTTCCGGAACCCTTTAAAAGAATAGGTCATCAACTATTCTATTACGAAGTTGGTAAAAGGAGAACGAATGACTAACGTGTCATTACCATCGAGACTATTAGATGATACAGTTCTATAGCGTCTCGTAATCTTTCACGCGAGTATTTGGTATTCCCGAATTACCTACTCCTGCCGCTATAGCGTCAATATTTGTCATTATCGAATTCAGCAGGCCTACTCTTGAAAACAATATAAATCTTAAACCAATATTGATAAAAACAATAAGTTTCGAATATCGTCAAAAAACGGTACTCTTAAAACCAATATTGCCCACATTGATCAATATAATAACGACCTAATTATTGGAATAGATGTCATCGTTACACGTCAAGCTAGTGTTACAAGTGGAAATTTTAAGTACTGTTTTAAACAAAATAATGAATAAAACCAATAATGAGTAGTTCCAAAAAATTTCGAAATCCGTGTGGTGCTGTCGCCGAATCCAATAATTGAATATAGTTGTCCAGAGTATGAAATACTACAAAATTCATTAAATATTCATTTAAAATTGAAATCGGTTTACAAGAATAGCCCTACTGGCTTGGAAGGTAGCCGGTAGGATTTTGCATTTGGTAAGCAGTGGCCGATATACCCATAGGCCCGTGAGGCCTGGGCCTAGGGGCGTTAAATTTTCGAAATGAGAAAATTTGAAAGGCGAATGAAGTCAAGGGCAATACGAATTCAAAAATCATGTACGAAAAATTGTTAGAATAAACAAATTTTAAAAATCCCTCCATCGAATGAAAAATTACATAATTCCGTGATAACCGAATTAAATTTTCAATAATCACTCCCTAATAACTCATAAGGCATATCAGTCGGGGTCTACGGCAGCTATCTAATGTTTGCCAAAAAATGCCAATTGTTCGCCTTTTACGTCTACGTCCTTTTACGTCTTTTTTTAAAAAATAACTTGACTTGACTAAAACAAAAAAAGTTGAATTTCAAACATGTTATAGCAATAAAGTTCAAAAATCAAATATATTTTTTTAATTAAATTTCTAGGAATATTTATTGACAACCATGGCAATTAGAAAGCGCACATTGATTCTCTTTGCAAAAAAATTGATAGATTTATCTATGTTTTGAGAAGAATAAGAGAAGTAACCAACTTAAATGCTGCATTGCTGGCATACCACGGATATGTCTCATCTGTATTGCAATATGGCATCTCTATTTGGGGCAACTCAGTTGCCTTAATTAGGATTTTCAGAATTCAAAAGAAATGTATACGTGCCATATGTAATGTTAATCAACTACATTTATGTAAACCCCTATCTAAAACTCTTAAAATACTACCTTTACCTTGTTTTTACATACTGTCGGTATGCGAATTTGTAAAAAACATCAACATTTGTTTAAAACAAATGCTCAAGTATAAGGGAACTCATATTTTAGAAACAGTGAGAAACTAAATGTGCCAAGCCAAAGACTAAATATTTATAAAAAAATGCATATTTTATGGCAATAAATATATACAATCATATTCCTGATAGTCTAAAATTATTACCCATAAATAAATTTCGCAAAAAATTGTTCGATTTACTGTTAAATAAAACATACTATGATATTAGAGAATTTTTAGCAGATAAGATTAAATGTTAATAAACAGAAATATAAGCTTGTACAAATTACCTCAAAATTTAAATGTAATAAAAATTAAAAGGCAAATTTTGTAAAATGGTAATTATTTTTTTTGTAAATTGTAAAAATTTGGATTAAGCATAAGATGATATTTTATAAATTGTAAAAATAACTTTTTGATGTAAAATAATTCTAGTAAATTGTAATACATATAATTCTAATAAATGAAATAGAAAAAAAGAAGCCCGCTGAGTTTTTTCCGCCGGATCTTCTCAGTGTGTGGCCGCGTTCCGATCCGGTGGTAATTATAAAGAAATCGACCTAAATTAAAATGTTTGCACGCCATATTATGGTAGAAAATGATGGTAATTTAATTTATTTCAATAACTTGTGACACCCATATTCTTGCAAATAAATATTTTTTCATTTTTAATTTTCATTTACGTCACTAATACTGTGACTATTAGGTGGTAGAGTTCCAAGCGCCTCGGCCAGCGCACTTTAACATTTTTGGTGTCTATAGGTGGTCGTTATCTCATTCCATCAGGAGAACCATCTGCTTGTTTGCTATCCTATGAAATCAAATATTAAATCACGACGCAACTGTTGGTAGAAATAACAAGACCATAGATTTTGCCCATAGGGGGCCATCCACAAATTACGTCACACGTTAAGGGACAGGGAGGGGACGACGAAGTGTGACATTACGTGACAAGAGTAGGGAGGGGTCCCAAATTTTGTCACATCACATTTATTCAAAATATATTATATCTAAGTATTACAACAGTGAATTTAAAAAAAACACCTGTATAGTTAAATAAAATCGAATATGATCATTATTCCAATGTAAAATTGTAAAATATGTGCCTTTACACTAGGTAAGGGAATGTCTCACAAATGTGACCAGCTGTGACAAATACGGGTGAGGGGTCAAAAAATCATGAAATTCGTGTGACGTAATTTATGGATGTCCCCTTAAATTAATCATCCATTTTATTACTTCAGTTAAAACTGAACTTTTCTATAAAAATATGACCGCTGCCGCCAACAATTAAACTGGACCTCTGGAATACGTAAAACTTCTAATGACTGTAATTAGAAGCGATTTTATTAAAAATAAAAGGCCGTACGGACAAAGCACGCGCCGTGCCCGCGGGCAAATCGGGCTAGAGGGCGCCACCGGCTTACATTTTAGCGGTTAAAATATATTTTTGATATTGCCAAATGTTTTTTTTTACACCTTAAGCACAAGAAATAGTTAATAAGTCATAGATTAGAGCGTTTGTGAAAATTTAATAAAGAAAATAACATAATAATAATAAAGTATTATTATAATACAATAATATAAGATCTAACCCCAAAGTAAATAAATTATTTGCTTGTGTTATGGGTGTTAGTCAACGATACTAATACATGGAAATACATATATAAGTACTGAAACATATATAATAAACACCCAGGCATAGAAATACAAACATCTATGGTCATCACACAGATGTTTTTCTTCGTCGAGAATCGAACCTGAGCCCCATCGATTCGTAAGGTTCGCTAACCAGTCGACCAACGGGGCGGTCAAAATAGTAAGTAAGTACCTATATGACTCTCTGGATAGAAAGAGAAATCATGGGAAGAGAAACTTTATACGCCAAAGCTGTCAATGGCGCGTTTTCGTGTGGCGGGATGGTAATGCCACATCCATAAGTCTATCGGCTACCTTACCCTCGTAATCGGAACTCGACATTTATAAACTTTGACACTATTGCGATAAAAATAAGTAACACAGTAGTACCTAAGTACCATGTACCCGAGCGAGACAAAAAAATTGGAAGCTAGGTATGTTTACCTGTAGCGGCTCAAACAATCACAAACGCTACAAGAAAAAATATTAAAAAATGGACAAAAAACAATAACAAATGGAAAAAATGAAATTCAAAAATAAAATCCTGAATCGCGATATAACAATAATTTATCTTGTAACACTATATACAAGTTTCAACGCTTCTCAAATGGACTTCGGTCCCCAGGCAGTACACCTTGCCTGGCTGGGAAGATCTTCCTTTTCCCCTTACTTGTCCTTGTGTGACGTCATCAACCTCCACAGTAATGACGTCATATTGACAATATAGAATTTACGCCACATACCAATATAGAATTTTGCTAATTAAGAAATTCCCAAATTTTTATAGCGCGAAAAACACAAAATAAGGGACATTTGGGCGTCCTAATTATGTTGGTATCGCCAAGATCCTTGTGGCGGGATAGCAATGCCACATGCACAAATCTACCGACTAACTTATTCGCCAAACCGGAACACGACGATGACAAGCATTGACGCTATTACAACAGGAATAAGTAAGGCGGTGGTACCAAATCACGGGGTGAGACGTTGCAGAACGTTGCCACCAACAGTCACGATGGTAGTGAAACGTATAGCCAATCAGTCGCCTCTTACAATCTGCCTGGCGGAACGCACGGGCCTGCCTGGTCAAGGGCTCCGTTGAAGAATCTAAGATTCTGAGATTTTATTTACCTATTTTACACACTATCATATATCTTTACATAATTTTTATTTACTGGTAGATCTCTAATTATTTATTTTGTTTAGAAATATTTTTTTGCCTGTTATAATTACTCGTCATTGCTGTTTTAAAAAAATAACGTCAAAAACGAAGCAATATTTGAAAAAAAATGCTAAAAGCGGTCACACTATAGGCAGTTTGTCATAAATTCGCGATGTGTATGATTTAAACTCGGCCCTTTCACTATTACCTTTGTTTTCTCCCGACATACAGGTAAAAGTCCGGATTTTTTTCGAAAGCACTTCCCGCCGTGCGCGAGTGTCAGGCGCCATCTTTTTTTATTCTGTGGTTGCGTTTAGGATAGAAGATTGCCGCGGGCAAAACAGTCAGTCAAAAGTCACGCGTTCAGAAACTAAAAAAGAAAAAATATAAAAAAGGGATCTTGAATGATACAGTTTTTTCGGTAAATTAGAGATTTGAACGAGGTTTTAAGAAGAAATTGCGTGCTAGCCTGCATTCTACTTCAGACGTATTATTACGTTTGACGGGTTAGATTTTCGGAAATAGGATTCGGTTGTCCTTTCTAGTCTTGAGATAATTTGTGAAATGTCAGAGATACGGGGTATTATTAACATCTTAACTGTATTAGCGAAAATAATTTTAATAATTATTATCACGTTAGTTCTCTTACAAAGTAGACAGAGTGGACTGAATATTATCTGTAGGTACTAATAATACCTAAAAAGAAAAGATATTTCTTTGTTTGTAATCTATATTAATATTATAAATGCGAACTTTTGGATGTTTACAAGAATGAATGGATACTTTTTTTATATATTTTTTTTATATCATAAGATAGCAAACAAGCAGATGGGTCTCCTGATGGAAAGAGTCAACCATCGCCTATAGACACCAAAGGTGTTAATGGTGCATTGCTATCTTGTGGCGAGGTCCAATGCCACGTGCATAAGTTTACCGGCTACCTTACCCTCCAAACCGGAATACGACAGTGACAAGCACTGACGCTATTGCGGCAGGAATAGGTAAGGCGGTGGTACCAGACCCGGGCGAGACAATGCAGAACTCTACTACCTAGTAGTCACGATGGTAGTGACTCGCATAGCCAATTGGTCGCCTTTTACGACCTGCCTGGTAGAACGGCAGTTAGTCTATTCTTCAAAGGAGCCATAACTCATTTGTTAACTCAATTACGCAAAACCCACTGAACGGATTTGAATGAAATTTTGTACAAATGAAGATGATCTGGAATAGCATATAGACTACTATTTATGCCGAAAAAAATATTCATATCCAATGAAGTATATTAATAAACTAGCGAACTGCCCGCGGTTTCACCCGCGTATATTTTGTTCCCGTGGGAATATCGGGAAGGTTTATATACTAAAACCTTCCTCAAGAATAAATCTATCTATTAAAAAGCCGCATCAAAATCCGTTGCGCAGTTTTAATTATTTAAGCATACATAGGGACATCGAGACATAGGGACAGACAGAGAAAGCGAATTTGTTGTATACTATGTAGTGATATATTGCAAATTGGTTGAATAATAAATTCATTCAGTTTTTTTTTAACATTTCACTGGTTTTTCCTAATTCCATACCAATCGAAAGTATGAAGCCTATTTCGTATAAAATACGAAAATGTTAGAATGACTATTTTTCCCGGAACAACTCTTGGGTTGGCAGGCATAAACAGGGAAATCCATACTAGTAGCCTGTGTACCCAAAGGTTATCATGGGAAACAAATAGTCAACGCAATGTGTGCATATTCTAATAGTCTTCACGCTTTCTTCATTGGTATGGACTTTGTCAATTAACCAAACCAGTGAAATGTTTAAAAAAAATAATATTAATTAATCATATTCCGGGCTAAAAATTTTTAGTCAATCCATTTGCAATATATTTATTGAAATGTTTTAAATCTATACTAATATTATAAAATTGTAGAGTTTGTTTGTTTGTTTGGTTGGTTGTACGTGCTAATCTCGAAAACCACTGAACTGATTTGAATAATTCTTTTTGAGTTTGATAGCCTGTTTATCGAGGAAAGTTATAGGCTATATAACATCATGCTACGACCAGTAGGAGCGGAGTAAACAAAGTCACGGGCAACAGCTAGTTGGATATACAATACTTTTCACCCATTAACCAGCTCGGTTATGGACGTCTTATAGTGGGATCCTATGCTATTAAGTATTCAATTCTGTTAGCAGTCCACATGACTGCCTTCAACTTACTACGTGGTAGAGTTCTGTATTGTCTCGCCCGGGTCTGGTACCACCGCCTTACCTATTCCTGCCGCAATAGCGTCAGTGCCCACTGTCGTATTCTGGTTTGGGGGGTAAGGTAGCCGGTAAACTTATGCATGTTGCATTAGACCTCGCCACATGATAACAACACACCATTAACACCTTTGGTGTCTATAGGCGATGGTTGACTCTTTCCATCAAGAGACCTATCTGCTAGTTTGCTATCTTATGGTATAAAAAAAAAACTCCATCAATGACTCCTCCAAAGATCGTCTTATAGTGGGATTCTATAGTAGACATGCGAAAAGATTATTAGTTTTTAAAATTGTTTTCACCATAGAAAGCAATTTTGTTCCGTAGTAATTAATATAGGTTACTTTTTACCAGAGGAAGCAAAGGAAATAATTTGGGTTACGCAAATGAAGTCGCGAACTGCAATTACTTAGGTACCTACCTAGGTATCAGGAAAAGACATTCATTAATTAAAATCAATTGGCATAAATATTTATCCACAGATCGCTTCAAAGCAGCTGTGCCTATTTTTGAATATTTTTCTTATAAATATGATAAAATTTTGACAGTATGACAATTTTTCCGTCTTGAGTTATGACCGAAAAAAATAGTCAACTAACGTTTGCACATTCTATAAGCTTCATACTTTCAATTGATATAGAATACGGAAAAAAATTGTCAACCTAACGTTTGAATGCTCTATAAGCTTAATACTTTCGGTTGGTATGGAATACGGAAAAAATAGTCAACCTAACGTTTGCATATTCCTTACCTTCATACTTACTATACCTTCATACTTACGATTGGTATGGAATTTGTTTATTAACCAAATCATTGAAATGTTTAAAAAATATTCTGGGCTGAAATTTTTTAGTCAAACAATTTTAATATTTAATTGGATACAAAATACTTTTCATCCATTATTCAGCTCGGTGAAGGTCGTTCTAAATGTAGAGAGTATTATATTCTTTGTTCTAAATGAGATCTTAGACTGTAAAACTGTATTGTGTATATATTTACAAACACATATCGACGCCCTCGCGAATATCCCGGTAATAGAAAAACACAAATTGTTCAGGAAAAATAAAATAGTAATTTTTATATATTTTCATTTCGAATAGTTTTGCATGTCAAAAGAAAGCAAATTTTTTAAGCTGTCTTCATATCGAGACAAAATACACTTCCTCACAAAAGTGCGGTATGTTTTTCGTCGATGGAGAGTATAAATTAGATTAAAACCGTATTATTCGTTTATCTACACATAAAATAAAAGCGTAGGAAAGTTAAAACTGTACATTGAATATTTTTTTAAAAGAATACTTGGGGCGTGATCTACAATCGATATCAAAGCCAAAAATATAGTTTTTAGAATTTTTGTCTGTTTGTCTGTGCTGTGCGGAGAAAACGAAGTCCGCGCGAACGAAGTCGCTGGCAACAGCTAATATAAAGATAAATAGTATTTTCATATCTTTGTAAATATCAATAGAAAAATTATGGAAAAAATTGATAAGGTGAATCATGATCTCTAAATGCTAAAAAACACATAACACGAAAAACTCAGTACTAGCTTATTACCGGAATATTCGCGGGGGGCGTCGATATTTTATTAAAGTGACTGGATATATTTCACGAACACAGTCTGCGCTGCAGCTATCACACGTTTGTATAGAAATTAGAAATTGATATTATATACCTACCTCAAATATTAGCATGTTGATGACGTGAACTCGTACGATTTTCCCCTATCAAATGTCGTCTAACATGGTTAAAAAAGTTTTCACTTCAAAATTCTGTGCATTTAAAACTAATTTACAAATAAAAATTTTAAGGAAACTACGAATCGGTTGTATTTAAATAGCGATTTTTTTTAATATTATAGGTACCTGAAATGTAATATAGGTACATTGAATCCAACGATCTAATAAAAGCAATTTATGGTTCCGTTCCGAAAAGCTAAGTGCTTACGGAACCGCCCCGTTGGTCGAGTGGTTAGAGACCCTGACTACGCAATCAACGAGGCTCGGGTTCGATCCCCGACGGGGACAAGCATTTGTGTGATGAGCATAAATGTTTGTATTTCCGGGTTTGGGTGTTTATTATATATATTCTAGTATTTATATATGTATTTCTATGTATTAGTATCGTTGACTAACACCCATAACACAAGCAAATAATTTGCTTACTTTGGGGTTAGATCAGTAAGTGTAATTTGTCCCGTGAATTATTATTATTATTAATATTTGATACTACGACCCCATTGGATGTTCATAAGTCCGTGTCCGCGATTTCTATTTTTTAAGATAGATGCTTGCAATTTTCACAGAACATAGACTAGGTACTCGCTATAACAACAAAAATAAAAATAAAATACGTTGTAAATAATAATAAAATTAAAATACATAAATCTTTTAATTTAATAACGCCATCTATCGCTACTACGAGCCAACAAATCAACGAATCGCGCGTTATGTTGTATGAATCATAACGACTTGGTTAAAGAAAAATGTGCAAGGTGGCATTGTACAAAATTACATATTACATTAGCTGTATTATGTACTTGTGACAAACAATATACCTACCTATAAAAATATAAGTTAGTTATTGTCACAGATTATTTATGGTTATTGTCAAAAGTCACAAAAAACACATTATTTGGTCTATGCTTTTTAGTTTTTACTATAAATTATAATGAGAATGCAGTCTAGAGATAAGGGGAAACAATTCTGTGGATAGGGACACTTCTATTTTTATTTAAATTATTAAAAAAGTATCCAATTGTTGCCAATTTTTTTAGAAAGAGTAGGTACTTTCCTATCTACAGAGTACAGAGCTATCCTTCTACAACTAGACTTCATGCTATTATCACTTATCAGCATAAAACAATACCTATACTCCTAACGGAGCTTATCAGTTATCACTGGTTATCACTTTATCAGTTAACATTTTGACACTTGAGTTGACAGTTACAGCTCAGCTCGTCGTCGGTATTGCAATTTGCAATCGTGCCTCCTGTTTTATTTTAATAATAATTTTGTTATCTCAAAGATTATTGTCTTCGATTATCCAATATATGCCGATAAACCAAACTTAACGCAAGATGGCTCGCAACATTTTGAAATTGGGTGCTCTGGACGCAAAAAAAACTGCTTTCTTGCTCTGTGATATACAGGAATCATTTCGACCACACATAAAATATTTCGGTGAAGTTGTGAAGGTTGCAAACAAAATGGTTCGTATTCTTTGTTACTTATTGTTTTGATAAAGTGTTACATAAACATAGATGTTGTGTTTCTAGGTTAGGGTACTTATTATGTTTACAGTATTTAAATATGTATTTCTATGTAGTATCATCGAATAACACCCATAACACAAGCAAATAATTTGCTTATTTTAGGATTAGATCAATTTGTGTAATTTGTCCAATATTATTATTATATAATCGTTTAAACTGCTATAATTCTAGTAGTATTTTGTTATTTGATTAAAACTTTTAAATTGTAACTACTAAACACATATTTAAGGAAAGTTGTTGCATGCTGTAAACTGGCTTGATTAATTCTTTATTTTGTGAATATCTGCAGCCTGTTCTCAACTGCATCTTTAATAGGTTAGAGTTTAAAATTTAAAAACTAGTGAAATTAAGTTAATATAATAATAATAATAACAAAGCCTTTGTTCAGATGCAAATACATTTTTTTCCATGCCTTCTATACTAAAAGATAATGATATACAGGCAGTCTTCATACTTATGACATGTTAGGTTCTCAAAATACGTGATGTAAATCGAAACGACGTAAGTTGAGACATATTTTTTCATAAGTTTACATGTAAAACTCTAGGGTTAGGTTCCGCACGGACACAAAGTTAAAAAAAAACTGCATTTATAACAAAGGATATACATACTTTATCGTCAAAAGTAAGATCTTAAAATAATGAATATACTTATTTATATATATAAAAATTTAAAAAAAATTAAATTATAAAAATTATGAATATACTTATGAAATTGCTAGCTATTTTTGGTATTTGTGTGTTATTAATTTTTGTTGTCCCTGAACTAAATAAACAAAATCAGCGGCATGTGCGGGGTAACCCCGCTCGCGGACATTGCTCCACGTTGGCCCCATGGACATTGATCTCACAACAAGTGAATTCTCCTATGCCGGAAGTCGAACAATTGACATATGGTTGAGGAATAGTGACAAAACATTGTCGAACAATTGACATATGGTTGAGGAATAGTAACTTGAAACAACGTAAATCGAAACGACGTAAGTTGAGAACTGTATATTTTAAATAACTTTAATAAATTTACATTTAATTTTTGATTGAATTTAATATTAGTATTTGATTATTTAATATAGATATTCATTGATTTTAATAAGAATAGAGAAAATAAACTTTTTTTTCGTATTTGTTATTGTCTTGATTGTCCTGTCTTGACCGCTAGCATGTCTGTTTGCCCTTTCTTGGCAAAGGCCTCCTCCAACTGCCTACATTCACTTCTATCCTTGGCTCTTTTGGAACATGTTGCACCTGCTACTTTCCTTATTTCGTCAACCCAGTCTTTGTGGTCTACCATGTTTTTATGATTCCCGTGTACCAGTACATTATTGTTTTGGATCACTTTTCTGGACATCTCAGTGTGTGCCCTGTCCATCTCCATTTAAGTTTCTCAATAGTAATGTGACATCTGTTGTTTTTGTATGCTTCTTAATTGTTGAAGTTTTTATTCTGTTTGATAGTCTCTGACTATCTGACTGAAGAAGTTATGTGGATTAATACTGCCACAGAATTCCATCATCGGACATTGCCTCTAAATTGAATTCCACCCTCACCATCTCAATGTCTGGAAATGCACAACTGTGGATTTCTCTCAGCACTTTTTGCCTTGTACTACTCTATTGTGGAATCAATTGCCGGCAGGCCTCCCTATGGATACGACTTGGAGCCTTCAAGAAAAGAGCTTACTTAAAACTTAAAGGTCGGCAACATAACTACAAGACCTCTGGTGCTGTGGATGTCCATGGGCGACGGTGATCACTTACAGTGCACCTCCTGCTAGTTTGCCCCTCTTCTATAAAAAATAAAAAGATGTAAATAAATTAATACATATACACAACATAAAAACGTTATAAAATATACAAAATTATCTAACTAAACATTAATAACTTAGTGACCAAAAGAAATCTTTTTAAAAATAGATAATTAAAATGACAATAATTCATAACCTTAACTACACATTTGGTTAGTAATGTTATTTATTATTTTATTATTAACTTTGGTCACTCAAAACAACAGTCCAAATCATAACTCAAATTCAAATTATTTTGTCGAGACCTTGAGAATATTTTTAATTTAAAAAGATGTTTATATGTGTCTTTAAACAACTTCCCAAAAATAGAAGGTTGTGAATTTGCCTGTATGCTTTACCCCATATTGGTGCAGGCTCCTTTGAAAAATAGGCTAACTGCCGTTCTGCCAGGCAGGTCATAAAAGACGACTGATTGGTAATGTGAGTCACTACTATTGTGGCTACTAGGTGGTAAAATGAATTCTGCATTATCTCGCCCGGGTCTGGTACCAATGCCTTACCTATTCCTGCCACAATAGCATCATTGTCTGTCAACATTGTATTCCTGTTTGAAAGGTAAGGTAGTCGGTAAACTTATGCATGTGCCATTGCCATCATGCCACATGAATAGCAGCACAAAATTAACATCTTTAGGTTCTATAGGGTGATGATTTTTCTTTTCCATCCATCTGCTTGTTTACTATCTAATGCTATAAAAAAGTAATTTTCTACAACACAAGTATTCATATCTTTGAGTTACACCCATATCACAAGCAAATGATAATTTGCTTATTTTGAGGTTAGATCAATTTGCGTAATTTGTCCAATAATAGTTAGGTGTTATTATTATTTGTATAACTCAAACTTAAATTTACAGATGGAGGCAGCTAAAATATTATTATTTGTATAACTCAAACTTAAATTTACAGATGGAGGCAGCTAAAATATTATTATTTGTATAACTCAAACTTAAATTTACAGATGGAGACAGCTAAAATATTATTATTTGTATAACTCAAACTTAAATTTACAGATGGAGGCAGCTAAAATATTATTATTTGTATAATTTAAACTTAAATTTACAGATAGAGGCAGCTAAAATATTATTATTTGTATAAATCAAACTTAAATTTACAGATGGAGGCAGCTAAACACTTCAACATACCGGTCTATGTATCAGAACAATATCCTAAAGGACTGGGCCCTACTACCAAGGATATTAATGTAAATGAGGCAGCCATGGTGTACCCAAAAACAAAATTTTCCATGTACACTCCAGATTTACAAGATCGACTGAAGAAAGATGTGCCAGATTTAAGTTCTGTAGTTCTTTTTGGAATTGAGGTTAGGTTATGTTTAATTTAATCAAATAATAATATACTACACAAACAGACAACAAGAGAACAGATTACAAATTGGCAGTCTTATCACCCAACAGCGATCTCTTCTAAACTTCTAATTTATTACTTTATTAAGGTTCTACAAAGCTCTTCTATTTTTGAAATAACTTCAATATGTATGTGTGTAAATAAACCTCACATATAAAAAAAAAGATATAAAAAAAAAATATTGAACAGCATAACAGACCGAATGGGTTTTGATAAGGCTTTTGATAAGGTTTTGCCATACTTGGATTTTTTTAAAATGTTAACACAGTCAGCCTAGTAGATTTTGAGAAGTTTTAATACAATGCAATACTTGTTAAAACAATGTTGTTTCAAATAACTAATAGGCTAATGGTTTCATAATCTAATCAGCCCTTTTCCTTGAAAATGTAAATCGTATTGCTTAATTTGTTCGAGAGTTATTGTTGACGATATATATTTTAATGTACAATTAAAATATTTAATGTTACTTATAAAAAAGTGTATGTTACAGGCACATGTCTGCATCGAACAAACAGTCATAGATCTATTAAATGAAGATATTGTGGTACATGTTTTGGCTGATGGAGTGTCTTCAAGATCACTTATGGATAGAACACTGGCATTGCAGGTAAGAAATACAATCACTAAAAGTTGGCTTAACACATTAGGGTTCTGTATGAACGAATTTTTTATAAAAAATTAATAGACAAAAACTATTGCCACTGAGCCCACTGAGATCCTTGAGCCGGATCTTCTGTGTTTGTGGCTGCATTCCAATTTATTAGTAATTTTAGAAATTTCACTTCCTAGGATTTATTTAAATAAAATGTATTTTGATTTTGAGTTATATTAACAAGAGCTACTATTTTGCTATTATACATGCTAGTATATTCGCATGTGATGTCGATATGTGTAATTCTGACAACAAACCCTTTAATTGATACAAATAATAGATTGATACACATAAATTTACTACATAATGGCATAGACAAATATATAAAAAAATAATCATAATTTTCATTAGAATTTGATCAAAATTATTTATAATTATTTGTAGCAAAAAAAAACTAATTTACATATAAAACATAAGCATGTCAAACATTAAATTGTACACTAAAATGTAAAAAAAAACAAACTTAAAAAGTTAAATTTCTGCTAAAATTGGTCCCATATTTAACATTCATTTATTTAGTTATATTACATTTATGTGATTGGTTTACCAGTTTACGTGTGTATTAAATTTCAACACAATAGATTTAGTAGTTTCAGAGCACACTAACTGTTACATGGACGGACAGAGAGAAAGTCAGACCAACACACATGTGATACTTTAGGTTAATAAGTGTTTCCTTCCCTTTTGAATCACGGAACCCTAAAAATCAGTAGTAGCTTGAATTAACGGTGTGTTTGTCCCATTTAACATTAATAAAAAGCGGTAGTTGGTAAATCAATCAATGCAAAAAAATAAGTAAACCAAGAACTATTAGTGACTACTGTTGTAGAGTTCCGCAATATCTCTGCCAGGTATTTGGTACCAAAGTGTTTTGGTACCTATTTCTGCCACAATAGTGTCAATGCTTTTCATTGTTGTATTCCGGTTTGGAGGGTTAGGTAGCCGGTAGACTTATGCATGTGATACTGCCATCCAGTCACACCGATAGCAACACATTATTAGTATCTTTGGTGTCTATAGGACATGGTTTCTCTTTCCAGAAGGAGAGCAACCAGCTTGTTTGCTATCTTATGATATAAAAAGGAACATTTTGAACAATTGGCTCTCCCTACCTCATACAGGATGCGGTATGATGATAGTTATTATAATTCTTTACACCATTTTAATATTTCAGCGCATGCAATCTTTAGGCTGCTTTATAACATCATCAGAAAACATCCTATTTAAACTCCTCAAGGATAAGGAGCATCCTGCTTTCAAACCCATATCCAAACTCGTCAGAGAGCCAACAATTGAATCATTTGCAAAATTGTAGCATGATATTTATAAGAGCTGCTTATTTGAAATACATTTTTATTTTGTCATATAATGCTGTTTAATTGCACGCCTCATATTGTGAAGCGTTTGGGTAGTGCTTTAATCCTGACACTTCAAGGTCAAATAATTTCGTGGGCTTAAAATATAGCACTTTTATGTCAAATATAAGTAGGTAGGTTTTTCATCAGACATCACGATAAAATTCAAAATTTCGTCATCATCATCTCTATGGCTGAAAATCCACAACTGTGTGATTTTCAAAGCACTTTTTCCCCGCACTACTCCTCCGTGGAACCAATTACCGGCAGGGGTTTTTCCAAATGGATACAACTTAAGGACATTCAAGAAAAGAGCTTACTCTTTCTTAAAAGGCCGGGGCAATGCAACAGTAAGTCTTCTGATAATGTAGTTGTCCAAGGACAGCGGTGATTACTTACAATCAGGTGAGCATCCTGTCCGTTTACCCCCTTTTCAAAAAAAAAGGTAGGTATCTACTTATTTTTTCATGTATTTTTTAAGAGATTGAGTATTAAACACCCTCTTAAACCTATTGTATATACAGTATTTCATCACTCAATCTGTTTATGTGAACTAGTATTTATTATAACGAAAATCTCTTTTCAGCGTTTCCATAACATTGGTTGTTTCGTTGGCACCTCCGAAAATGTCCTGTTCAAGTTGATGAGAGACAAGAACAACCCGGTTTTCAAGCAGATATCGAAACTGATCCAAACGCCTACACCTGACCAATTCGGAGTAACTATTGATAAAGAACATTAAGATGTATAATAGAACACGTGTGACTTAATGAAGCCATGTAATAATGCTTAAACTAGGTTAACTGGTTGACTGTACATGTTGAAGGACAAGATAGAATGAAAAAAGCTAAGGTACTTAAATTTTGACCTAATTTTCCAATAAATATGTGTAGTACAAACACCCGCGCACAGCACATAGAAGTTTTTTATTTACAAACGGCGATTTACTGAGCTCGCGACTAACGAGTGTTAGTACATTGTACAGTGACCAAAATTGAATATGATTAGGTTATCTGTCAAACCCGATTTCCAGCCAAACTAGTTTGTCCTAGGCAAAATATACTAAGCGTGTCAAAATATACTCGTTTAGCCTAAATATAATCTAGTATGGCCCAGGACGAATTAATATTGAATTATTGAGTAATTTAAGGTTTACTTTCTTCTTCTTATATATGCATTTGCGTCAGATACCATCTACTGTTTTTGATTCATTTGGGTTAGGGTAGAAAAGTGACTATCGCGCGAAGGCGAGCGTGCGAAGCGAGCGTGCCGCGGCAGCGGCTTGGCTATTGGAGTTATTTGGGTTAGGTTAGGTAAATAAGTAAAAAGATAACGAAAGCGTGCTAGTAGGGATACGGAAGGGGTATCCCTGCGTTCAGAGGTTATAACGTGTTTATTTTATCACTTGCAATGATTCAACCAGTTCAATTATAATTTAAAATTAGTTCGCCCTAGGCCAAACTAGTTAACCCTAAAGTATTTTGGCCAAACTAAATTGTCATAGGCTTAACTAGTATAACCATACATGATTGGGATCAACTAGTTTAGCCTGAATCGGGTTTCGCTGGTAAATATTACATTGATTTCTTTGAGGTTTATTATTTGGTTAAGCAATTTTTTTTAAATTTTTACATATGACTATTAACTATTGTGTCTTTAAGTATGTACAATATTTTACAAGTCAGCGTGTATCATTCTGATATTAAAGGAAAACAACTGGTGCTTGCTTAGAAATAATGGGATGTGGGTTAGAGGGAGCGAAAAAGGTTATTTTTTCTTCTTAACGTGGTGTGTAATTTTTAATGATAAAAAATTAGATTTAAATTCAGCAATTTAGCGCAAAAATTAATAACTACAAAAATATTTTTCAGGATTTTTTTATTTATTTTCTAAAAATTGTATCCTTTTTAAGGCTAATAAGCCGTTATGATTTTTCGTATGTCATATTTAAAAAAATATCCAAAAAATAACGCTCTGGAGTGAATTTTTTTATCAAGTTTTAGATCTTTTTGAGAATTAGAAGAAAAAAAAAAACAGAAAAAATATTGTGTCTTATTATTAATTTTCCAAGTCAATGCCACCGCCTCAAGATGTAGAAATTACTTTTGCTTCAAAAAATGTCTTTTTTTGTCAACTACAAATTACACACCCTCTAGGCTAAGAAGACAAAAGAATTTTCTTGCCGCTCGAACTTATATAGGTGTCTGTTAAATACTAAGAAAATCACATGCGTGCCTGACTCATACATAAATTTATATGAATTATTCAAAATTATTATATGAATTTGAAAAATGTTCTTGTTCAATTAAAGGTATGTAGATTTATCAAATTGTACACCATATGGTAAATATATATTAAGAACAACTAGTAACACCCATATTGTTACAAATTAACTATCACCTTTTTTCTTTCTTTAAACTTTGTTGATTGTAACATTTATAAAGTTTAAAGTTTTATAATTATAATTTTAAAATATTGGCACACCATATGTAGAATCTGTTAGTAACTTAATCAAAAGAGAATGATGAGGCTCCATACAAAATTGGCCTAAAACGCAACACATGATGATAATTGCTTACCGTACTGTAATACATTATTAATTTCTTTTGAAATGTAAATTGTATCATGGACACTTTTTATAATACTAAAATTCACGAAACTCCTTCAAAGATTTATATTGCTTACTTGAATTTACAATTAAAATGGAATGTATCCATTTTAAGCCACTCACGTCGCAATATATAGTCAACGTAAATATAATTAATTGTTATATCATTCCTCATAAAGATTATTTGATTTTAACCACTTGAAAGTTAAAAAACGAAAAAAAATTTGTTACTCATTCACACTGTAAATAGATGACACTTGTTTTTTATTTTTTTAGGATGATAGTAAGGGTATTTACTTATACAGCCTTGTATGTTGTAAGTTTCGACTATAGTAATAAATATTTTCATTTTTGTTGTATTTTATACAATAGTTTGTTTAAAATTGTACGTCTTACCTATTCAGCATTTTTATGATTTGTTTAATTGGTCAGAAATAAAAGAAAATGTTAGCTTGATGGCAGAAAAGAAAAATCTTTGCTTGATTTAGAAATAAGAAAAGGCGTACAAGTTTGTTTAGTTTCATGACTTTTCAACTAAAGTCCTTTTAAAATTAACTTTCTATAAAAAAGTGTCCATTGAATTCTAACATTGACTTGTAGATGTTGTAAATTAAATTAATTTAATAATTTCGACTGACGCTATGTTCTTGTAGCCCTTTTAGGCCGATCTCATTAAACCCCCTTAATGACTTGTAACTCCCATATTCTGGTAAATAAATAATTTCATTTTATTTTACAAGAAACGATTCCAAATTAAACAAAATGTGATATATGTAATTATTTATATTTATAATATATACTGTTAACATTAAATACTCATTTCTTTAATTTTCATTTCAGTAACGACCATTTCAGTTGCTCCTTCGCGGACTGGAGGACCTGAAAGGAATGCATATATTAAGATCGTTCTACGAAAGTCTAGTTACCCTGTGTTAAAATCTGGTCCCTCTTTGAAGAAAAGACTGCCATTTTACTCAGCAGTTCGTAAAATGCGAACGATTAAATATGATAGTCACTACCATCGTAACTAATGAGTTCTGCAACGCTTTTGGTATGGAATCACCACTTTACCTATTCCTGCCGCAACAGCGCCAATGCTTGTCATTGTATGTTCCGGATTGGAGGGTAAGGTAGCTAGTAGACTAAAAATATGCATTAGTCTACTAGTTGGTAGAATTTTGCTACGTCTCGCCCGGGTTTTTGGTACACACTCCTTAACTATTAAAGTATCTTCACGCCCATATCCCCGAAGAGGTAGGCAGAGGTACAACAAGTGCACCCACGATTAGCCGAAGATACTTAGTCCCACAAATGTGATAGGTGGCAAGCCTATCGCCAACCGGGCACTTTCCAATCCCGAGCAACTTTGTGTTGCTCAGAAAACTGAAAAAACACTTTTTTTAATGTGCCCGACCCGGGAATCGAATCCGGGACCTCATGTGGTCAACGACAACGCTGGACCACTAGACCACAGAGGCGACTCCGTTACTATTCCTGCCGCAATAGCGCCAATGCTTGTCATTGTTGTGTTTCAGTTTGAATGGTAGGGTAGCTGGTATGCGTGTGGCAGCACAATCACGCTACACGGATAACGAACCACCGTTAACATCTTTGGTGTCTATAGACCAGGGATGGGGAAACTACAGCCCGCGAAGCGTCTAAATCCGGCCCACGACCATCAAACAAAAATCATTCATCCATCAAAAAAAATAATTGCAATTACTTTCTTTTTCTATTAGTTATTTTGTAATATTGCATAATAAATTCGTGTTTCAGAAAACATATATCAATATTTTTATTTCATTAATTAAATCAGGCGTGGAGAAAATTTTTCGTTATAAATATAGCTAAAAATGCAACCGCCATATATTTTGTTAGTAAATATTAACACGCGAACGAAAGTTTCCCCATTCCTGCTATAACCGATGATTTCGCTTTCCAACAGGAGAACCATCTATCTGCTTCACTATATAATGATAAAAATATATTTTTGGAGAAAATAAATGTTAACGCCAATATCTCCGAAAAGGTAGGCAGAAGTACAACAAGTGCACCCACGATTAGCCGAAGATACTTGGTCCCAAAATGTAATAGGTAGCCAGCCTATCGCCAACCGGGTACTTTCCAATTCCGGGCTACGTCGTTTTTATTAGAACCCTGAAAAGACGCATATTTTTAATTGCCCGACCCGGGAATCGAACCCGGGACCTCATGTGGTCAACTCCGACACCGGACCACTAGACCACAAAGGTGATCAAATTTTTATGAATGTTATGGAAAAAAATACATTACTTATGTATAGAATAATACCATTTCTTATGTATAAAATACTGTTCTTATGTATATAATACAATTGCTTCTTATCCAATACCGAGTAAGGTTTTTATAAGAAAATTGGAAAAAACCCTTTTTTAATGCTCGACCTGGAAATCGAGAGCGGTTCGAATCGTCGATGACAAGACTATTTCAAATCGGCTTGATTCTTTGGCGTAACGTAGAGATGTATCACTCTGCTGCTTTTATCGGCTCCATCATGGGGAATGTTCCGAGGAACTGTTTGGATTAATTCCTGGCGCCGAATTTTACAATCGGACATTGCGACTAAATTCAAAGTTTCATCCTCACCATCTCGATGTCTGGAAATCCACAACCGTGCGATTCTAGAGGCACTTTTTGCCCCGCACTACTCTTATGTACCAGCTATCGGCAAATATTGTTCCGAACGGATACGTCCTTCAAGAAAACCTTCAAGGGACCTTCACTCTTAAAAGGCCGTCAACGCAACTACAAGACCCCTGGTGGTGTAGTTGTCTATGGGCGGCGGTAATTACTAACCATCAGGAGAGCCTCCTGTCCGTTTGCCCCCCTCTTCCATAAAAAAAACGTCGAACCGGGTACCTCATGTGGTCAAGATCGACATCGGACAACTAGACCACATAGGCGATTATTTCTTAACAAATTTTAGTATTTTTAGATTTTCAATGTAAATAGTTTAGTATTTACAGTCCACTTCGTCGCGATGCATCGCTCTCCGCCGCAAGTCATCCCAGAATTTTCTGAATTCTCACAATGAAACGCGTACCTTTATGAGTAGTAAATAAAGTTTATTTTAATTCGATCTAATAAACTGTTTTTTCATGCCATAAGGTAGCAAACAGATGGGTCTCCTGATGAAAAGAGTCAAGCATCGCCTATAGACACCAAAAATGTTAATGTTGCGTTGCTATCTTACGGCAAGGTCTAACATCACATGCATAAGTTTACCGGCTACCTTAAACTCCAAATCGGAACACGACAGTAACAAACACTGACACTTGCGGCATGAACAGTTAAGGCGGTGATGCTAGACCCGGGCGAGAGAATGCAGAGTACTAAGTGTGAGTTTTTCTTTTCGCATTCGACCGTGAGCGCGTTTCGAGTTTACTAGGAATTTGTATGTGATTTGTACAGCGCCACGTAGTGGTAAACTGGTTTCTCACGTTTGTGGACGTTGCGGAACTCTACCACCCGGTAGTGACACGTGTAGCCAATCAGTCGTCTTTTACGACCTGCCTGGCAGAACGGCAGTTGGTCTATTCTATAACGGAGCCCGAAACATCACCGGGATTAGTTTCTAGTATAGTTAGCTATATTTTTATTTATCACAAATTCCTTACGAGCGTCCTAGGGTAAACGCACTCATTATTTCAATGTATCCATTCCTTCTATCTTTATCACTCTTGTAGAATTATCTGTTTAACCGTTGTAGTGTTTAACTCTTGAATCACGAGGCTTGAGATACTAAATTTTTTTTACATATAACTATCTGTGCCCGCGACATCGAACGTGTGGAAATTTTTCAAAAAAATTTAGCCTAAGTTACTCCTTATTACATCAGCTATCTGCCAGTCAGCCAGTCCCGTCAAAATTGGTCCAGTCGTTTTAGAGATTAGCCGGAACAAACAGGCGGACACACAGACGGACAAAAATTGTGAAAAATGTTATTTTGGTATGTGTACCGTGTATACATCTATATTCATTTAGTAAAAAGCGGTTATTTTAATATTACATATAAACGCTCAAATTTTGTTTATTTGTACGGATGTATAGATAAGTAAGCAGAACAGCAGCAGAATATCTCCCTGTTTTGGTCCAGACTCCCTTTGAAGAATAGAACATCCGCCATCTTGCCAGGCAATTCTAAAAGGCACTCGATGGGCTATACGTGTCATTACCATCGTGACTACATGGTATCATCGTAGCAGCGCCTATTCCTGCAGCAATAGCCCTGTGAGCATTGAGTTCGTCGTTGTCCTGTTTGGTGGGTAATGTAGTTGGTAGATTTTTTCCCCGTGTTGGCTCCGGGCTCATTTGTAGAATAGACCAACTGCCGTTCTGCCAGGCAGGTCGTAAAAGGCGACCGATTGGCTATTCGATTCACTACCATCGTGGCTACTAGGTGGTAGAATTCTGCAGTGTCTTACCCGGGTCTGGTAGCACATGATAGCAACGCACCATTAGCATCTTTTGGTGTTTATAGGCGATGGTTGGCTCTTTCCATCAGGAGACCCATTTGTTTGTTCGCTATCTTACATTAAAAAAATAAATTCAAAAAAATGTTTGGTAGGTTATACTTCCCGCGTACTCTCATTTTAATTTTGTGAAGATCTTTTCTGGAGATACAAAAAATGGGAAGTGGGTTTCTGCGGTTTTACTGCGTTCAAAAATTATTGTTCTTCAGTTCTTGAACAAGCTAATGTCGTTTCTTAAGTCTACCGGACTAGTCCAACGCTTGAATGTATGTATGTTTGACGATAACTCTATCATCGTTGATTAGAACATAGGCAAGTTAACGAATTTTTTTTATATTATAAAATAGCAAACAAGCAGATGGGACTCCAAATAGAAAAAGTCATCACCTATAGACACCAAAGATGTTAATACTGCGTCGATATCTTGTGGCGAAGTCTTATGCCACATCGGAGACTGTAGCGTGCAGCCCGCCGCATTATAAAAGTTTTTGGTGAATCCCGCGGGATCACCTAATTTATCCGGAATAAAAAATAGCCTATGTGCTATTCCAGGTCATCATCTACGTGTGTGCCAAATTTCAAGGTTTACCGGCTACCTTACCCTCCAAATCGGAACACGACAGTTACAAGCACTGGCGCTATTGCAGCAGGAATAGATAAGGCGGTGGTACCAGACCCGGCTGAGACAATGGCTAACTCTAACACTAAATAGCCACGATGGTAGTGACTCGTATAGCCAATCGGTCGCCTTTTACGACCTGCGTGGCAGAACGGCAGCTGGCCTATTCTTCAAAGGAGCACGGGACCAACACGGTATTTTCATACATGAACCAAATCGTTCAAGGGGGTTGCTGAGATATAGGGGTTGTAATAGAGGGTCTAAGAATCTAATGTTGAAACTGTGTAAACGCGAGTTCACAGTTCGGGCGAACCACTAGCTGACCCGCGAATAGAGTAACATGCATTGATATAAAATGGGAAGATATGCTACGCTCTAACATCGCTATTGCTAAACTTAAGCTCGGTCAGTCGAACGCAAAGTAATGCGACGAACGTAGCAGAGTACGTTTCTCTCGCCTTACTTTTTTATTGTACTATCTCACTCTCACAAATATGGCGAACTAAACAATAATTTAATCTTATTTTCTAACAAATTGTTTTAGCCGTACTTAGAAAAGGAAAGTAATCCCGTGTGTCTTATTTTTTTCTTTGAGTGATTATAACACTGGAATATACAAGGTAAGGTATACAAAGAAGGTATTTTGTTGCGTGTTTAATGGTAAAAACAGTCGGATAATATGTGTACGTTATGAGGTCCCGCGCGTGATTGATTGTCACCAATTATCACTGTGTCCACGGACCTAGTTTTGTAGGACCAGGCGCTGTGACTAGGTAACGTATCTTCCTTTTATCAATGGTAACATGTCATATATACATATATTTCAACTAGCTGTAGCGTGCAGCCCGCTTTTTGGCGAATCCCGCGGGATCACCTAATTTATCCGGAATAAAAAATAGCCTATGTGCTATTCCAGGTCGTCATCTACGTGTGTGCCAAATTTCATTCAAATCCGTTCAGTAGTTTTTGCGTGATTGAGTAACAAACATACAAACTTTCGCATTTATAATATTAATAATAATATAGAATATAGATTCTATACATATAATCGACCGCCTCATTGGTCGGAGGTAAACGAACTACGAATCGATGGGATTTGGGTTCGATTCCCAACAGGGACAAATATTTGTGTGATGAGCATAAATGTTTGTATTGTTCGGTCTGGGTGTGTCTTATGTACATACATAAGACACACCCGGACCGTATTTATATATGTATTTCTATGTATTAGTATCGTTGACTAACACCCATAACACAAGCAAGTAATTTGCATACTTTGGGGTTAGATCAACTTGTGTAATTTAAAAAAAATCTCATGCAAACTTTCATCCCCTTAGGGGTTGATTTTCCAAAAACGGTAGCTTACGTTTAAACCCGGGTCGTTAACTATCTTCTTGCTAATTTTGATCAAAATCGGTTGAGCGATTCAGCCGTTAAAGAATAATAAACAGACTTTCGCATGTATAAAAATTATTATTACTTAGTATATCTATACATATAATAAAATCGTAGAAAAGTCAAAACTGTACATTGAATACTTTTTTAAGAGAATACTTGGGGCGTGATCTACAATCGATATCAAAGCCAAAAATACAGTTTTTAGAATTTTTGTCTGTTTGTCTGTCTGTATGTCCGGGGTAAACTCAAAAAGTACTGCATGGATTTACTTGAAATTTTGTATGAATATTACTAATAGGTCGGGTCAACATATAGGCCACATATTATCACGCTATCACCTACGGGGGTGAGGCTGTGCGGAGTAAACGAACTCCGCGCGGACGAAATCGCTGGCAACAGCTAGTATTAAAATATAAGTATGGATAGTATACACTTGTGTTTATTTTACTAATTTTTACTAATTCAACCCTACACCTATACGTATAATAAAATCATAGGAAAGTCAAAACTGTACATTGAATATTTTTTTTTATAGAAAATGGGGCAAACGGACAGGAGGCTCACCTGGTAAGTGATCACCGCGGCCCATTAACAACTACAGTATCAGAACATTTGCAGTTGCGTTGCCGGCCTTTTAAGAAAGAGTAGGCTCTTTTCTTGAAGGTCCCTAAGTCGTATCTGCTTTTTTAAAAGAATACTTGGGACGTGATCTACAATTGATATTGAAGCCAAAAATATAGTTTTTAGAATTTTTGTTTGTTTGTCTGTATGTATGTCCGGGGTAAACTCAAAAAGTACTGCATGGATTTACTTCAAATTTTGCATGAATATTACTAACAGGTCGGGTCAACATATAGGCTACATATTATCACGCTATCACCTACGGGGGAGGTGCTGTGCGGAGTAAACGAAATCTGCGCGGACGAAGTCGTGGGCAACAGCTAGTAGATGATAAATGTGTTTGTCAAAAGAAATATCAAAATTTCCATTCTTTTGTTTAAATTGCTCAGTAACAAGCCTTAGGTAAACATAATTATTTAATATTTAAATATTATTTAATATGTACAGATAATAATAGCAATTTAAAAATTTAAATAAACATGTCATTAAATTAACAAAAAGTCTATTTAACTATAAATTAACAAAAAGTCGCTGCGCCTGGCAAGTTCCATATGTGATATTGGTAAGGTTTTCGGAAACAATAAAAAAACATGTTATTAAATTAATAAAAAGTCTATTTTATAGATAGCGAAGAATCTAACTACGAATCTCTCTGGGGCTCTGGTTCGTTTCACGGCAGGGACAAATATTGTGAGGAGTAGGTAGGTATAGATGTTTTTATTTCGTTGATTAGTGCGCTGATTACCAATCACTCGTACTAATCAATGACTGTACACGTGTTTTTTTTAAATACCTGCATTAAACACTTATATCGCAATAATCAAAGTGTAACCGAGGCCTCATAGACTAAGCAATATCAATAGAACTACATAAAAGCAATTAAATCATACACCAGGTTAAAAAATAATAAAAAAACAAGCAAAATAAAAAATGTATATTAAAAGATATACTTAAATAAATAAATATTTCTGCAACTAATTATATTATTAAGCGAAGCCTGCATCCTTGGCGACAGTTAAGAATAATTGTTATTCAGTATGGTGTATAAAACCTGAAATACGGAATTTCGAATTTAAAATGGTTTGCACGTTAAAAAAATCATATAAAAATTTCAAGTTAAATAATAGCAAAAATAAATAAAAATTATATGGCAACAAAAGAACACAGGCGAGACTTCATACATCATTTTTTTTAGTTATTACTTTAAAGTTTAATATATTCTCTAAGATTCTATATCAATTCCTTAACTTATCCGCATTTAATAAATATTTTTTAAACTAGCTAAATAAGGTTGGAATTAAGGTAAGTTTAACGTAAACATTCAGTTCCTCCTTAGTAGTCTGTGTTTAGGTATTTATCTTTTCATTGGGTGTCTTTAGTACAACTGCTTATCTCAGAAATCTAAGTTAGATCGACAAAATTCTGAGTTAATTTTGGCAGGACACTTTTTAGATACTTAAAATAATAAAAAAGAAATAAGCTTTAAACTATTTTTTAATACAAAAACAGGAAGAATTTTTATTTAATACTTGTAATGAAAATTATGATATATAAATTTATTTCTGTTTTAATGTAAATGTAATTTAAGTTTTATACAATGGTAACACTTAAATATGATAACAGAAGTCAATCAAAATCTTAATATTGTCTATATGATTGTTTCTAGAGCGATATATTTTATTTAATTAATTTAAAAAGACGTAAAATTTTCTCATTATTCTAGTTTATTTAATATTCGTTTCTCCGAAAAACACACAAGAGATGTACAAAATTAAAACCGCCTGTGTTTTGGCAAAGTAATTATCTAGGTCCTTATTGAAGAACTAGCCTTTGCCCGCGACTTCGTCCGCGTGGACTTTGTTTACTCCGCTTCTACTGGTCGTAGCATGATGTTATATAGCATATAACCTTCCTTGATAAACATGCTATCCAACTTAAAAAGAATTATTCAAATCGGTTCAGCAGTTTTCGAGATTAGCGCGTACAACCAAACAAATAAACAAACTCTACAATTTTATAATATTAGTACAGATAAATACAATCTTTACTAGGCAGTTCGTAGAATTCGAACGAAGGAAAAACGTTCGTCTACCATCGTGACTACTAGATGATATTTTACTAGAACCGCCTATTTAACTACCACAATAGCGCTAGTGCTTGTCACTGTTATGCTCTGGGTTGAAGGGTAAGGTAGCTAATTAACTTATGAATGTAGAATGTAGTACTACATTCTTGCTATATAAATAGCAATATACCACTATTGTCGTGGGTATGAATAGGCGATTGATATCACTTGTCATCAGTAACTTGCTTTAAGAGATATCAAACATGCTATCCTTTGATTTTTATATATAATGAGATAGCAAACAAGCAAATGGCTCTTCTGACGGAAAGAGATAACCATCGCCTATAGACAACAAAGATGTTAATGTTGCGTTGCTATCTTGTGGCGGGGTCTTAATGCCACATGCATAAGTTTACTGACTATCTTACCCTTTAAACCGGAACACAATAGTGACCAACACTGCTGCTATTGCGGGGGTGATAACAGACACCAGACAGACGACATTTTATAGATTCATTTATTTTGCGGAAATCCATTGTTCAGACAGAGAATACCAGTTATTATGCAAATTTCCGCGAACTTTGAGTGTAGCTTTGAGATGTAACTGAAAGGGAAAACATATAATGGAAATGAAACAAACTCACCGTAGGTCTGAAAAAGTACCAGTACAAAAAAATGAGTACTACTGCAGCTCTCGTTGAGTGTAATAGTGTTCGTATCTCATGAAGATGCTTCGGTTGCGAAGTGAAACGTGCGTTGAGTGCGTAAATTGTGTGCTTTTGTGTTTGGTGCTGACGTGGTATAGTGTGGTGGACGAGGGTGAATAACTGTGCTGCTGGGGTTTTTATTATTTTTCAGACCTACGAGACAAGCCCGCTGAGTTTCTTCCGCCGGATCTTCTCAGTGTGTGGCCGCGTTTACGATCCTGTAGTAGTTTTTAAAAAAAAATATGTTGACGTGTCAAAATAACTTGTAAAAAGTTTTATTGAATAAAGTATTTCTGATTTCTGATACGCGGTGAGATTGTTCCATTTCTTACACCGCGTTTATATGTTTGCCTTTTCAGTGACATCGCAAAGGTACACTTAAAAGTTCGCGGAAATTTGCAAAATAACTTGTATTTTTCGTCAGACCCAGACGTGACAATGCAGAACTTTACCACCTAGTAGCCTCTCAGAGGCAAACGATTGGATATACGAGCCAAACAGTGGCTCGTATAGCCAATTGTTTGCCTCTTACGAACTGCCTGGCAGAACGGCAGATGGTTTATTCTTCAAAGGGAGTCCGGGCCAACACGGGGTAAGGGGTTAGACTTCTTTTTTTATAGATTCAGGCGTTACTTTGCGGAAATCCATTGTTCAGACGAAAACTAGTTATTTTGCAATTTTCCGCGAACTTTAAGTGTACCTTTGCGATGTTACTGAAAAGGAAAATAAATAAAAGCGGTGTAAGACTTACATCGCAAAGGTACACTTAAAGTTCGCGGAAAATTGCAAAATAACTGGTTAGATTTTTTTTTATCCACGCGAGAGTAGGCAAATCAATAACCATGAGTTAATGGTATGTAAAACATTTTATCAAACCTGGATCGAAATTTCATATTTCGACCCTACTTTCAAACGAAAGTGCCACATTGTCTGCAGTTCAAATTGCTTAGTGTGCATGTTTTAATTTTTTTTGTAAATATATGATTTTATATTAAAGTGTCAAAAGTCAACAAATTTAAAATGTATTTTAATTCAATAATTTAAATAATTTATGAAGCTACACAGAATTAACTTTCAATCCAGATTTGATAAGAAATAGTAGCACTACGAATGGGAAAGATGACATTTCAACCCGCGTTCTTATCACCCTCGCCTTCGATTCGGGTGATGATAGTATAATGCTGGTTGCAATGTAATACTTTTTTCCCTAGATGCGTAATATACTCTTCTTTGTAATCTGTTTTAAAATTTTATCTAGTTTAAACAAAAGTTCGAATAGTTTGATAAATTTGCAATAATTTTTATTAACGATTTTTTCTACTTTTTTAACTATGACATAAATAATTTTATCTTTTTGGAAATATTTGCCACTTGGTTTTTTTTTGCTTACCCCAAACGGGATCTGAAATGTAAAGATATATATATGTATGTACGTATGTATGTACGTATGTATGTACGTATGTATGTACGTATGTATGTATGTATGTATATATGTAGGCATAATTTCTAAAAACATATAATATGCACAATAATTTGATACGATTAAATAAAAAGAAGAAAATGAAGAACATTAATTTACAACTTTCCGCGATTTTTTAAAAATTTTATAGTTATTTTTATTTTATAAAAAAATGTCAAATATCGCGCATAGCAAGCAAGGAGACAATTCTCTTGATAGTGCCTTGTTATCCGTGTGGCGGGGTTAGGACTTCGCCATACGGATAGCATTATGCTATATGCATGTGGTATCCTAATTCCACATGCATATTGCATAAGTTACTACTACTATGACATGTACTCCTATCCACATGTGTGTGTGTGCGTATGCGTCTGACGGTGGGGGAGTAGACATGCGTACGTTCATGCGTGCTAGTATATACGTGTGTCCATTTAAAAAAAGTATAAATATTAGTGTTTTTATTTATAATACAACATAAAAAAATTGTGCATTATACCTTAAGCTTGTATTCCAAGTCAATGGTAACATTACCGTCACAAAAAACATGCAAGCATAAACAGGAAAACAAAAAACACACAAGAAAAAATGTTACTATAATACATTTATTGTAAAACTAAACTAAAATACACACAAAACAAATACTAATCTAAAATGTTCTTCTTAGAGAAAAGAGAGCATTAATTTGTATGAATGAAATGCAAGGGCACTTTCACAAAAACTTTATCTTTGTTAACAAATAACCTCGAAAATGCAGTAAATTTTTTCTCTTAATTATATTTTAATAAAAAAATCAAATGAACAAAAAATAAAATTTCAAAATGTTCAAAACGATAAAGAACAAAATAAAGAAGTAGCAAACTAAACATAATTTAAAATAAATAATTTTCTAACTCAGGCCGTTATTAACATGTAGGTATGTATAGACAACGTTGCAATTTGCTGCTGCTTTTTTATCCGTGTTGAAAAAGCATCCTAAATTTACAAGAGTTTTTAAAGCACAAACAGATTTCAGTTTATTTGTGCATTTTAGATACTTATTAAAAATATTTCTTGAATAGTAATAAAACCCCTTATTGTTATAAAACCAAGACCCAGTCTAATGCATCAAATTAATTTTAAGTTATATCTATCTTTCTCTCACAAAACTAAAAAAAAGGAACGGGACATATTTAATCTTTCCAAATTTAATCATGTTACTATAGACATTTAGCCTTTTTTATTATTGTAAAAATCAAAAAATAACAACTCTTGCAAGTTACGACATGCTCATGATTAAACATTTCCCTATCTGAAAATTTTAAAAACAATGCACAGTCAATTTTTCTAAATATTTATCGTATTTCCCTATCTCTTTCATTTCCATTTGTTTGGAGAAAGACAACAACTAAAGTAAAAATTAATTTATTGCATTTATTGTACTGCATTTTTAAACACATTTTGGTAAAATAAACTCACAGAAGTTTGAAAGAAAATAAAATTAAAACTTTTAGGTCAAGTTGCAAAATTTACAAAGCTTTAATTAATCACCGTTCCCATATTTATACAAAATCATTCATATAACTTTGCATCGCAAAGAATTTCCTCATCATGTACAGAGAATCTCAGAACTTCAGAGATGAAGCACAGAAATCAATATCAGACTACTATAAATATATAATTACAAATGATGATATTGGATCCAACAGTATCTCGCTTTTTCGTAACGTACTAAATTTTTCCAGTGTCAAGTCTATTTACAATATTTGCAGGAAGCATTGGTATGTATTTTAGATCTACAAAAATTCTTTGTATCTTTAAATTTCACTGTCCAAATATAATAAAAAAATACGCTAACTATACAGTTTACTACATCTAGTTTCTGAAACATCCATTATTTTTTTATTGATTTAGTGCCTAACTTTTTTTTTAATCTATTTTGTTTTAAGGGATAGTGCCTAACTTAAGATATGACGATTTTATTCTCGAACTCGACACGGAGCGCCATATCGAAAGTAAAGCACAGCCCCGCTTGCGTGGAGGCGTGCAATTGATTTTTGTAAAATGCCTAATTTTTGCCAGTCATTTAAGTACATATTGTGATAAATACATGAGAATTAAATACTTGGTACTATTTTAATGGTACGTTACGTTTGGTACAAGAAAGTTTTGTAAAGACACTGGCCTACAATAATTTAATGGTAGACACCCTAGATTCGAGTTGCACACCGTCATAATATTTTCAATTTACTCTCAAGAAGGGAGGATGTTTTTAATTCGGTAGTTTTTATTTAATTTTTTTATTTTTTGGGGTAAAGTTATCTTCTGACTAAAGTTAAATATTATAAATGCGAAAGTTTGGATCTTTGGATGGATGGATGTTTGGATGGATATTTGTTACTCAATCACGCAAAAACTACTGAATGGATTTGAATAAAATTTGGCACACAGGAAGATGATGACCTGGAATAGCACATAGGCTACTTTTTATCCCGGAAAATTAAGTAATCCCGCGGGATTCGCCAAAATCATTTATAACGCAGCGGATTTCACGCTGCAGTTAGTAGGGTAATAAAGGAGGTCTGACTTTCATTTTTATTTCATAAGATAGCAAACAGACATATGGTTATCCTGATGGAAAAAGAAAACTGTCGATTATAAACACCAAAAATATTAAAGGCGCGTTGCTATAGCGGTTACCCCTTGTAGTGGGCTAGTAGTAGTTTATTAATTGTTGTAATGTTGTTATTAATATTTTTCCTTCACCGAATTAAAATGTTCGAAGTCCCCTAACTTTATTAGCTACCCGATTCGAGATTTTACAAAAATAGAAAAGCTTTGCGTCTCGTCTAAAACGAAGCTGCTCACAAAAAATCAGCTTGTTATTAATAAAAAAAAAGTTTGTTCCTGGGACACAGGTCTAATATGCAAGCACCCTCATGTTACTTCATACAAAAACACACTAACTACCAAAATAACCGATTGAATTGATCCATTACCTGAGCCACTGTTTGTTCTCCTAGTGGGACATCCTCAGTGCGAAGAGCTGCCCTACCCACGATGGAAGTCGGATCTGAGTCTAGGATAACCCTGAAAAGATATAAAAAAACAATTTTAATAAATCGACACCTCCTTCGTACAGTATCGTAAGTGCATTTTAGCTACTTTACGGGTCAGCAATTCAAAGTTTTTTGATAATCATACAACCAATCAAACACCAATAATTATAACAATTTGCAATCAGGCATTAAAAGTGCTTTGTGTGCTTTCGGTGCTGCTGAAATGTGAAAATCGCCAATTTTATACTAATACTAGCTGTTGCCAGCAACTTCGTCCACGTGCTCTTGGTTTACTCCCCACTGCTCCTCTCCCGCAGGTGATAGCGTGATAATATGTAGCCTATATGTTGACCCGACCTGTTAGTAATATTCATGAAAAATTTGAAGTAAATCCATGCAGTACTTTTTGAGTTTACCCCGGACATACATACAGACAAACAGACAAAAATTCTAAAAACTATATTTTTGGCTTGTAGATCGCGCCCAAAGTATTCTTTTAAAAAAATATTCTATGTACAGTTTCGACTTTCCTACGATCTTATTATATGTATAAATTAACATTATTAAATAGCCTTGTCATTTTTGGTTTCCTGACTAGGCAAGCCTGTATCGAGGCAACCTTTACTCCTTCACAATTTTAAAATTTACCTAAACTATAAGACTTCTTTTTAAATTGTAATTAGTGTTTAAGATCTATTTTGACAATCAAGGGTGACTCTTGGCCTAGTCTTAATATTATATATATTAATACGCTAAGGATAAGATGTTTGCCTCCCTTTTTAGAGAAAACCTCACAATTAATCTAAATAAATTCTATATCGTTTTATAGATAATTGCTTGCTCTACCGGCATCAACAACTAAAAAAAATTACTGCTTTTGTTTTTATAAATTATTAAAATTAAAATTATATACACATATTAAGACATAATACAGCAATGCTGCCATCTGACAGCTTTAATTTTGAAACAACGTCAACATGATTGACGGTCTGTAACTTTTTTGTTCAATTTCAAATCAACTTAAAAAGTATTTAATAAAATCACTTAGTGCGAATTATTCGCTCGGGTATGGCTAGTATTTATTAAATCTATTTCTTATTTTTAAAATTGTCCTTTGTATCATCATATGACAGTGTTCTTAACCATTTATTAATTATTTGTTTCGTTTCAGTAACGTGTTTGTTTTTGATATCACAGAATCTAATTACTTTCCTATGAATGAATACATTTCACAAAATCTCCAAAACGTTGGGCAAAACAGGATTTAGTAGACAGTAAGTTTAGGGTAGGTATTTTATATACTCTGCGGCTGGTAATCTGGTCATATTGAGAAGTTATTACAGATTCACAGATTAGAACAGAACGTTCGCCTGTGTAGACCCCCTTTTGTGTCACTAAAAATAAATTGCGTAATTTAATACTAGAAACTACTAAGTCTATTACTCAACATAAAATAAAAAGCCTCGAAATATCAATGACTGTTCGTTTGTGGAATGCACTTCCTGAGGATATTAGGAAAATCACCTCAAAATTAGCATTTAAGAGACAGTTAAAATTATATTTCGATGTTTCAAGTTAATACGAATAAAATGAGTGATAACTTTTTCTTTGCTCATAGGTGTATGATGATTTTAATCATATGTATTTATAAATATATGTATGAATATAATGTATATATGAATATAATGTATGTATGTATATATTTATGTATATGTATTTAGTATATAGATATGTATATGTATGTATTACTTATCTATGTTTTATGTATAAATGTATTATATATATATGTAGTATGTATGTATGTGTTGTATGTGTAATTCTTAAAATTTTTAAGTTAGTTTGTTATTTGATCTCTTCTGATTTGTTTTTACAAGTTAAGATTACTTTGTTCTTAAGTAAATTAAGATGCACCACATCCATCACTCATGTTTCTGTTTTGCACGAGGTTGGCTAGGATAGAATGCCCTTAGGCGTTAAGTTTAACCTATGTACGTTTTTTTGTGCATGAATATAAATAATAAATAAATAAATAAATGACAAACATAAATAACTAAAACTAGACTTTTTATATTTTATAACATACAACATAACACACACACACACACACACATACACACACACGAACACACACTGCGTGTCTCCCTGAGGGGACAAAACGAGTAGGTATAATTACATGTACTTAATTTTAATATAGCTTAAAGTCACTTTTTCTTTTTTGCTGTTAATAATGTACATTTTATAATTATTATTTTTATTATCTCACTCAGTTTGGTTTATATAATGTAAATCTGTAATTGACTATAAAATACTAATTATTTATATGTAGCTATCCATGCAATTTAAGCGCTGTGGATTTTTTTTATAAATAAATAGATCTATAAGCATTTAACACTGTCTTAAGTAGAAAAAGTTGGCGTACATTAAGGATTAAAAGGTATGACGGTTTATGTCGGATATTTTGCAATTTTATAAGGGAATCAAAACCTATCCACTTCCTATTGACCTAGAATAATTAAATTTATGTGTAGCTAAGATTACCTACAAGTTTGTATGGAACTCTCGAGTTTGTTTTTGATTTGAATTGAAATGGAATGCAAGCCCAACCGCACTTCACTGTTTTTTTTACATCATAAAGAGCCAATGTATGATATAATTTATGTTGTAAACTACTTTTGGGCAATAAACTATTTTTTTATTTCATAAAAAAAATCTACATAAACTTACAAATTTTTTCAACATCCTTAATGAATTATTATTATTATTAATAAGCTTATGTGGAGGAATAATAAGCTCTCCTAATGGAAAGAGACCAAATTGGTGTTGGTCCGGGCTCCTTCGAAGAATAGACCAACTGCCATTCTGCCAGGCAGTTCGTAAAAGGCGACCGATTGGCTATACGTATCACTACCATCGTGACTACTAGGTGGTAGAGTTCCGCAACGTCTCAAATGGGTATTTGGTATCATTGCTTTATCTATTCCTGCCGCTATAGCGTCAACACAAAATACTTAGAGTCTAACAGAATTCAATGTTCCATACAAGTTATATTCGAGCATAGCACACATAGACACCTCTCACGGACGCGATATCTCGGACTGGTGCGGTACAAACTGTCCCGAACCATTCCGAGATATCGCGTCCGTGAGAGATGTCTATGTGTGCGTTGCTCGAATATAACATGTATGTAGATTGACTACTGTTAGTCTCCCGTATACTGTGGCGTCAATGCTTGTCATTGTCGTGTTCCGGTTTGGAAGGTAAAGTAGCCGGTAGACTTATGCATGTGGCATTGCCATCCCACCACACGGATAGCAACGTACCATTAACATCTTTGATGTCTATAGGCGATAGTCTCTTTCCATCAGGTGGGTCATCTACTTGTTTGTTACCTTGTAATATTAAAAAAACATCTGCATACAGACAATTATTATTATTATTTCCAAATTCATCACTTACCCGCCATCACAGATTTCATCGAAGGCAAGCATCACTGCATCCAAATTGTCGAGCAGTACACGGCGTTCAACATTTCTACGCAGTAATATGCTGACAGACTCGTATAAAGCATTGAGGACTGATTGCAGGATAAGCTGGAAAATAATATTGAAAATTAAGATTGTATATCCTGGTTCCACAAAAATAAATATAATATCGGTGGCACTTACACAAATTGATCTAACCCCATAATAAGCAAATTTTTTGCTTGTGGTATGAGTGTTAGTCAACGATACTAGTACATTATGTAAATACAGTAACACATATCGCACACCTAGATCTAAACTGAGACAACTAAAAAAGGTGGAGCTATAACTATCAAACTTTAGCTCCAGCTTATACAGTAATATTTTGCATGCCATTTATTGTTATACTAGCTGTTGCCCGCGACTTCGTTCGGGCGGACTTCGTTTACTCCACACTGCTCCTCCCCCGTAGGTGATAGCGTGATAATATGTAGCCTATATGTTGACCCGACCTGTTCATGTAATATTCGAGTAATATTCATGCAAAATTTGAAGTAAATCCATGCAATACTTTTTTAGTTTACCCCGGACAAACATTGACTTTCCTACGATTTTATTATATGTATATGATAGAACCCTTTGACAGTAGTTTCCATAATCTAAGATAGAATCAAATCAAGTTGAATAAGTACTCTAAACAAATGCAAATATATTATGTTTAATTCGTCACCTGAGAAATAAACTTTTTTGAGTTGTCTCGGTTTAGATCTAGATGTGCGATGTACGAGTATTCTATACTTTTCATCCTCAGCACAAGGCAAAATTCCATTGTTATTAGACACTATAATATTGTTATAATTGTACATTAATTTCACTTCGAAACATACCTATATATTTTTAATATATTGCTCAACTGGTTTTACTTTTTTAAAGCATCTTCAGGAAAATAATGAGGAGCATCCTGAAGATACTTTAAAAAGTAAGACTGGTATAGGTATATAACTAACTTATAAAGTTGAAGACGATGGGCCGGCGAAAAGTACTGTTTCGCTCTGCTGAGCACACCGAGCTTTTTGGAGGTTAGTTTAGCCTTAGCTTCCAAATGACCGCTAAACTGGGCATTATGCGATATGTCGACTCCCAGAATTCCAACACTGGCTGAGGCTGTCAGGAGAGTATCCTCAAATAGAGGTGATACGACAAAGGGTGTGTTTTTTGTGGTGAACGCGCAAAGCTGTGTCTTCTTGGTGATATATGTGACCAAGTTCGAGGACCCCATTCGGAGACATCAGTAAGTCGATTCTCGACCTCAGCCACAAGCTTGTTCTGGTATGCTTCAACTGTTCCCGAGAAACACCGCTAAAGCTGGAGTATGTAGCATCGCTCGTTTGAAGAATAGGCCAACTGCCGTTCTGCCAGGCAGGTCGTAAAAGGCGACCGATTGCAGGCGCGTGCGCTCCTTATAGGCAGAAAAGCAGTGCTTTACCTTTATTTTAATAAAACGTTCATACGTTTCAGATGACTTATAAATAAATGAATAAACAAAATATAATAACTTAAAAACGCCTAATATTTTTAAATAGCACCTATTTGCAAGCACAGCACTCAACATGTTTGCCAGACGTTTATTAAACGATAAATAATATTGAACTAATGCTGCAAGCAATCTGCCTCACATTGTAAATGTGTGCGAGACATAATTACCTATCCGCACGTAATTGGCTCACTCACACAATGACGCTATTTTACAAAGCAGGTAATGCGGACTTGTTCTATAATCCGGGTAAAGATAATAGACGAAATATTATTGACAAAAAGTATGCTCACATTATGCATTTTTGTTTAGTAAGGTTTTATTTGTTTAAATAGCAGAAATGTTTTGTGTTTCGCGGGGGCCATTTGCTTTTTCGTGTGATAGCTGTTAAGCATTGTTTATTATTTTGTTTGTGCCAGTATATTATATAAAGTTTTCATTTTAATATTTGAAAGTGTGTAGGTACATTTAATAGGTTATTACTGAGTTTCTATAATAATTGTAGTGATTTGCTTTTACTAGTGCATTTGTTGATTTTTAAATGTTATTTGATTGTAAAGTTTGCGTTGAAAATGTGTGTTTATTAAAAATTAAAAATAACAAGTTTTTTCTATTTTGTCATTCAGTGAAAAGATTCAAATCGTGTCTAAATGTAGGTGTGTACCCGAGTTACAATTAAACCAGCAAGGCCAGCTAAACGTATACATACATATTTGAAAAACACAAAATCAACGACTCACAGAGCTTTCCATGATTTCTATAGAAACGACATTAATGATAGAATTAAAACGCAATCCAACTTTCTATGACGATATCCTAAAATCATATTTAAAAAAGGATAGGCGCATAGATTTCACTACATAGTATAAAACAAAGTAGCTTTCTCTGTCTGTCCCTATGTCCATATGCATGCTTAAATCTTTAAAACTACGCAACGGATTTTGATACGGTTTTTGAATAGATAGATTGATTCTTGAGGAAGGTTTCAGTATATAAACCTTTCAGATATTCCTACGAGAACAAAAGCTACGCGGGTGAAACCGCGGGCAGGTCGCTAGTAATCTATAAATGAATGAGAAGTTTGTTTTTTTACTAACCCGTAATTTTATTATTAAGTTTATATTATATAAGGCCATATCGGATATCTCGCAAGGGATGTGTTCTGTAACTATCACTCACTTGGATAATATATTTGAGGTGGTCAAAATCTTGCGTTTATTTATATCTGTGTATAGTAATCTCAAGTAATCAGAACCTTCAGTGAAAATTGAAGCTGACTAGGTGAGTAGTTAGATATTAATTTAGCTTATTATTTTACTTATTTTATTACAATTTCATTCGCCGCGACGATCGATTGCTGTTTTGTTTGCGTTGCCGTAGAAGATGTACATGAATAGTAGTACATCTAAGACTTTATTCTGTTGGCATGATTTCCGACTTAGAGATCCGTCGCATGGCTGTAGCTATGCTACAAATCTATAAGAAAAATTTTTGTGATCGAGTACACAGCTGCATACCCAGTGTCATAATTCTGTGCACGCCGCTGACCGATTGGCTATCGAGTCACTACCATCGTGGCTACTAGTTGGTAGAGTTCTGCATTGTCTCGTCCGGGTCTGGTACCACCGCCTTACCTATTCCTGCCGCAATAGCGTCAGTGCTTGTCGCTGTCGTGTTCCGGTTTGGAGGGTAAGGTAGCCGGTAAACTTATGCCTGTGGCATTAAACCTCGCCACAAGATAGCAACGCACCATTAACATCTTTGGTGTCTATAGGCGATGGTTGACTCTTTCCATCAAGAGACTCATCTGCTTGTTTGCTATCTTATGGTATAAAAAAAAAACTATCATCTGCATGGCAATGTATGTTGTTGATTCGCATCATGTCATTGATATGCAGAAGGAACAGTGTCGGTGATAGCACGAAGCCTTGGGGAACACCAGCATTGACAGGTTTAAGGTCGGAGTGCACCGTCGACTACGACCTTGCGCTCCGATCAGCCAAAAAATTGGTGATCGATTTGCATAATTTCTTGGGAAGCTCGTAGGAAGGCAGCTACGCTAAAAGCGCTTTGTGCCGTACTCGATTAAAGGCCTTAGCTATGTTCAATCTAATTGCCAATGCCTACCCTTTGGACTCAATTGCTTCTACCCACCGATGTGCCAAGTATACTAGAAGAGCTCCAGCTGAATAAAAATAAACATTACGCACACTACATTCATGTGACATACATTATATTTAGGGTTGTAACGGAACTCCGCCTCCATTACTGCGGAACTTCCGCAAAAAATCGAACCTCTACCTCCACATCCGCCTCCACCAAATTTATGCGGAGTTTTAACGGAGGTTTATTTACGTTAACATACAACGCGCAAAGAGCGACGCTGGGAGACGCGGCTGCACGGCTGCGTATTTGCGAGTGAAATGGTCAATATTTTGCTTGCGCCGCGGGAACACGAGCGGGCGGACGGTGGTGGGGGCGTGAATGAATCACAGAAATCAACTTGTCGAATCATTCGGTACCGCGTAAATGTTTTGTGTTTGAGCCGACATTGTTTTAAACGATTTAGTGCATGATTAATATGATGTACCCATTTGAAATAAATATTTTTGACTTAAATAAACCATAAATTTCTATTTTATTGTGCTTCAAATTTCACCTCCGCCTCTGCCTCCGCATCCGCGGAGGCGAACCTCTTCTCGAGCCTCTGAACCTCGTCTCTGTTACAACCCTAATTAAATTATACACACATGCATATATACTGTTTTCTTCACAGCTGTCAGCTGTCAAACTCAAGAGATTTTTATTGTATAGTCTTTGGTCGAATTTCAGTCACAGGCGATCGCTAGTTATTATTAATACGTGAAGAAAAATATTTCGACCCCTTTTTAAGACAATTGCAGGAACGGTGGAGTGTGAAATTTGACACAATTAAAGATTACAATAAAATAATAAAAATAAACATTACGCACACTATATTCATGTGACACACATGTATAGATACTATTTTCTTCACAGCTGTCAGTTGTCAAACTTGAGATTTTTATTGTATAGTCTTTTGTCGATTACTAGTTATTACTATACGAGAAATAAAAAATTTGGACCCCTTTTTAAGACAATTAAACAGTAATAAAAACGGTGAAACGGTTGTGAAATTTGGCACAATTAAAGATTACATTGTGGAGGACTGAAGAAACCTAATATTTTTGAATAAATTGCATTAGAAATACATTAAGTTAAATAAACATTACACACACTACATTTATAAGTGACATACAGATTATTTATACTACTTGCTATACGGCTAGTCAGTTGTCAAATTTAAAAGAAGTTTTACTGTTTAAATCTATGGTCGAATTTCGGCCACAGGCGATCGCTAGTTATTATTATTATTTCAAATTTAGTTATCTTAGATATTTAGATATAGATATAGATAGATATTCACGTGAAAAATTACACTTACTGATCTAACCCCAAAGTGAGCAAATTATTTGCTTGTGTTATGGGTGTTAGTCAACGATATTAATACATAGACATACATATATAAATACTGGAATATATTTAATAAACACCTAAACCCAGAAATACAAACATTTATGCTCATCACACAAATGCTTGCCCCGTCGGGAATCGAGCCCGAGCCCCATCTATTGCGTAGTCAGGATCGCTAACCACTCGACCAATGGGGAGGTCAAATTCTTACATTATCACATACTCTTACATATCTTTACATACTAGTCCCTATTTCAAGTACACTAAGTACTTTGAGAGTGTTAATCAGCTTGGTTTTATTATCAGCTACAGTTATTAATATGAAAGCGTAATACAAATTACCTCGTTTTCATGTGAACTGCCCATCACATAAAAGAATAAATCTACATTACTTTTGTATACACAGGTTAAACCATCAAGCATTATTATCTCAGCATTTGCCCTGAAATTAAATTTTACAATACACCAGTTAAAATAAAAGTAATTGACAAAATTAAACCAACTTCAAATATCTGTTAATTATAACCATCAGACGAAGAAAACTAGTTATTTTGCAAATTGTGTTTGGTGCTTTCGTGGTATAAAGTGTGGTGGACGAGGGTGGATAACTGTGCCGTTGGGGTCTTCATTATTTTCAGACCTACGGTAAGTTTGTTCCATTTCTTACACCGCTTTTATATGCTTTCCTTTTCAGTAACATCGCAAAGAAACACTTAAAGTTCGCGGAAAATTGCAAAATAACTAGTTTTCTTCGTCTGAACAATGGATTTCCGCAAAATAACGCCTGAATCTATGAAATATAAAATTATAACCATATCTCAAAAACTACTAAATCGATTATGATGAAACTAGAACTATTCCCTAAATTGGAATATACAAAATTTAAATGACAAAGAATTATACCTTAGAGAAATTCGTGGACAAAGATACAAATATACATACACTTGCTAAACTTTAGTGCACATGATGGGATGCCTAAACAGATCATCATACTCAAATATTATCGAATCCCAATAAAAGGAAGCCCCCTTTATTGGATAATATTATTATTATAATATTATCCAATATATTTGAGTTACAAAAATGTTAATTTGTGAGGAAAAAATATTGGTTAATAACAACAATTAGTTTTTCACTTAAATCACTATATTATTTTATTAAAAACATGAAAAGCTTTTGTCCTACACATTCAATGGGTTTTCTGACAAGTCTTCCACTCCAAAGCGGTAGGAATTTTGAAATTGATATTAATCAATTCAAAAAGAACCTGATTTTCTCACAATAGCTTGTTAATTATTATTATAATTCAAGGGTATCTATGTTCTACACGTAAAATGACAACTTTTTAGTTGGACATTCTTTTCTTTTTTACCTAGCTTAATTAGTTACGCGATTCAAGATTTTTTGAAGGTAAAAAAGTTGGTTGCCTCGTCGAAACGAAGTTGTTCACAAAGATTCAGCTTGTTATTTATTAAAATTAAAAGGAACATTTTTCTGACAGGCAGGTCACAAAGACTATGCGAGTCACTACCATCGTGGCTGCTACGTACTACAATATTCCAGTATAGAGGGTATGGTAGCCGATAAACTTATGCATGTGGCATAAGACCTCTCTCTACAAGATAGCAACGCACCTTTAATATCTTTGGTGTCTATAAGTGATGGTTGACTCTTTCTATCAGGAGACCTATCTCCTTGTTTGCTATCTTATGATGTAAAAAAAGAAAATTATAAGAATAGATATAGAAATGTTATTATCATAATTACCTATGTGTCTTGTTAAAGAGATTTTTCTCAAACGCCTTTTGCTCCTTAGTTGTTGGTAGGATATTTTTGTCATAATACTTTGCCAGAATTCTGTTTCCATCATTATCTAATATACACATTCCTTTGACAATGTACAACGTCGGCTCCTGGAATGTGAAACATACTTCATAAGCCTTGATAATAATTATCTATACATATAATAAAATCGTAGGAAAGTCAAAACTGTACATTGAATAATTTTTTAAAAGAATGCTTGGGGCATGATGTACAATCAATATCAAAGCCAAAAATATAGTTTTAGAATTTTTGTCTGTTTGTCTGTATGTATGTCTAGGGTAAACTCAAAAGTACTGCATGGATTTATTTCAAGTTTTGCATGAATATTAGTAATAGGTCAGAGCAACATATAGGCTACATATTATCACACTATCACCTACAGGGAAGGAGCTGTGCGGAGTAAACGAAGTCCGCGTGGACGAAGTCGTTGGGAACAGCTAGTTATCTATATTGTAACGTGTGAATCCTGTTACCTAATAATTCGTTATAATGTTCGGACAAAATAACCTTTGCATTTAGTATATTCAATTGAGACTGTTAAGTTATGAGTTGCGCCGAACGCATCCATAAATGGCATAGATACAATTTACATATGACATCCCTTTGTCAATGTCATAACGTCAAATTCTGACACCTGGCTTTTCTGTCAAAATGTAATTCAGCTAAGTTTTGTCTAAAATTTTTAAATCTTTTAAAAATAGATAACGGGCATAGATTTCGCCTAAATTAAGTCTGAAAACGTGTAGACGGCACGGCAAGATGCGTGCCGTATAAATTAAATATATTTGCAAGAGTTTACCATTTTAACAAAAATGTGATATTTTTTCATACATGTGTTCAAAACCTATCTGAAAATATACTTGGGAAAGGAAACAGGGGACGTGTTAAGAATCGCCTAGAACGAGAACCCACAATTTTTCCAAGCACGATCGGAGAGATGTCCACGGACACCATCTGACACATGTCCAATTTTCCGAAGGCCTAGGATCTTCCCGTCGCGCAGAAAGGTTTGCTGATTCCCCGTATGAACTCATTTTTTTTTGTGACAATTTTGGTGAAGCAGTGTATGACTAAGAACTTTGAACTCTCTTACTATAATTCTAGTTCGTAACCTATTATAAATGCGGCTCTAACTTTGAGACCAATATATACTATCCATCCAAGTCCGCCTCTCTCATTTCATTTTGCTTTTCAGATCCTGAACTTATTTATATTTTTTTTTTTGGTAAGTGATCACCTCATTAGCCCGTCTTATGATTAAAAGCCCCAACCTCCCTTTGCTATCTGGCTATATGGAGGGAGTCTGTGTGACGCTCCTGGGTGTGGCGCTCGTTATACATAAATAACACCTAGAATCCACCAGGTGCCAAACCATCGTACCCGTCACTCAGACCATTATTACCTTCCTTATATAAATACAGTGACACCTCGTCCAGGCATAATAAAACAACTATTATTTTTTTTTATATTATATTAGTATTACGAGGATGTCACATTTGGCTAATGTATATTTTTAAAACATTTGGCACTTTTCATAATAAATATTTTGTAATACATTATGCTTCTCTCTAATTTTTAATATTTTCAATACAATTTGGCTTCGCGAACAGTTACTTGAAATTATTGGGGTAATACATTTGTCGCTTTGCCTAAATAAATATTTTTATTACAATATATTAATAAATAATTGACTAAGTGTTTACTTCAAATGCCATTTTAAGAATATTCCATAATCTACTATTTATTGTAAGGAAAGCCAATCTTCACTAAGCAACATTGAGTAAACTTTCATTAGAGTGATTTAAAGTACAAATATAAAATAAAAAATATCATAAAAAATCACCTAATTTAATTTATTACAATTCATTGCAATTAAATTTATTACAATTAGGTGATTTTCATGTTTTTTATTTTATACTAGTTGCGGGCACAGCTTCAGACTTCGTTGTTGAAAAATTTCTAAAGTAAAAGTAGTCTTAGTTACTCCCTATTACATTAGCTATAGGTCCCGTCAAAATCGGTCCAACCGTTTTAGAGATTAGCCAGAAGAAACAGATAGACAGACAAAAATTGTAAAAAAATTATTTTGGTATATGTACCGTAACTATACAAATCCATATGCATTCAGTAAAAAGCGGTTATTTTAATATTACAAACAGACACTCCAATTTTACTTATTTGTATAGATATGTATAGATGTATAGATTTGAACTTTAAATCACTTTCCTGTCAAGTTTGGCTTTTTATTATTGGCTTTCAAACATTGATATGAATACTCACATTACAAACAGACACTCCAATTTTATTTATTTGTATAGATATGTATAGATGTATAGATTTGAACTTTAAATCACTTTCCTGTAAAGTTTGGCTTTTTATTATTGGCTTTCAAGCATCAATATGAATACTCACATAGATTTAATAAACACCCAAACCCAGAAATACAAATATGTATGCTCATCACATAAATGTTTACACTTGTCAGGAATCGAACCCGAGTTTCATCGATACATAGTCAGATTCGCTAACCACTCAAATAATGGGACGGGTTTAAAAAGTTATGTACAGAATTGAAAAAGTTATGAACAAATAGTGAGGTGTATGTAAGTTGGTTAGTTCAAAGATTGAAAATGAGTTAAGAAAAGCTAGTTCATAGGTATGGAAGAACGGAACTCCCTAGTACAAGTGTTTTTACATTTAAAACGGGGTTCCCAAACTTTTATCTTATAAAAGCTAGTTCATAGGTATGGAAGTGTGGGACTCCTTAGTATAAGTGTTTTCATACTTAAAAGGGCTCCTAAACTTTTACCTTGTTAATTTTATCATTGATAAAGTAATAAACAATTTTTGTTTTATTTATTTATTATAACCATTTATAACAATTTGAATACAAAACCACCAATTTTGAAGAACCTAGCACCAAGCTTACATAAAACTATTTTAATTATAGTCAACAAGTCTCCATATTCCCAGGTACCAATGTCTATCTATTCACATTACATATCTGTTTTATCAATACATTTCTTAATATGTTTGCTTATCAAAACAAAACAAATGAGCAGTGAAGGAATTGAAAAATTATATCTATTAAGCTTGTATAAATGTTTATTATAATAATTATGTTTGAAAGAAAGTGTCAGTGTAAAGATGAGAAAGGGCATGTTCCATTGGTTCAGACATGTAGAAAGAATGGCAGATGAAAAGTTAACAAAACAGATATACAATGCGAATGTGGAAGGATGTAGGTACCAGGGAAGACCAAGACTGACATACCACGATCAGATTGATAGAGTACTGTCCGATGGTGGTGTCAAGAGTCTTCGCAACCGGCGTGTGTGTATGAAGAGAGTGATGAATGTGGAGGAAGCAAGACAAGCCTGCAAGGATCGTGATGTATGGCACTCGGCTCTCTCTGCCTACCCCGTAAGGGATCTGGCGTGAAGATATCTATGTATAATTGCTAATTTCAAAACACTTCTCCGGGACCTTTAGGAAGCATAGATTGCGCACCATCTCAAGAAACGACCAAGGCATGAACACCATACTACCATTATAAACCTCTCCTCACATATTTCATCTCCTCATTGGCAGTGTTTACCATTGTCACGTGTTAGCGTAGAAGCTGGTAGCCGTTATATAGCGCTTATATTACTTAGCTCTGAGGATGTAAATCTTTTAAAGGAAGGCTATATCTTACGTTTGTGATTATGAGTATATAAACGAAGCCATACTTAACAAATATTTGTAAAACTATACGTAATAAAAAAGATGTACATATTTTAAGTATCGAAAGTTCGGTTAATCTAAATAAATTGTTAATTATAAGAAAATATAAAAAAGAAATCCACGTCAGTTTTTATTTTCAAATTATACTTACAAATAAAGAACCCTCCATTGTTGTGTGTACCATTTTTAATATTTAAGTTGGGAATGTAATAAAATAACTTCTTTATTATCAAAATACTGCTATATTATTCTAATACTTCTTTGATTTATAGATTTATTGACGACAAATACGAAGACGTGTTCACACTTCACTGTTTGTTTTGACAATTTTGACATATTAAGACATTTGTGATTTGACAATTGCGCAGTGTTACCAACTTTAAAAAGTATTTATCCCTAAACCTAAAGTGAAAAACCCCTAAAATCACCCCAATTAGTTGAAAATGTCCATAGAAATAATATTCTTTAAAATTAAAAAATAATATGCTGTATAATATATTATTTACAACTACATACTCCCAAATAGGCTACATAAGTGTTCATATTTTACTAATTCTTATGTTTCATTTTTAATTTCCTTTTGTTCTTATTTTTTTTTTTTTTGTTTAGCGCTTCTCTTAGTTTATGCAAATAATGAATTACGAATTGCTCTGTAAAACGAAATCATAATGTAATAGTTCCCTAAAAATAATAAAAATAAATTTAAATAATTAGTAATTTATTAAAATATAACTGGTTTCCCGAGATACAGGTCTAGCTTAATTCGGGAACGTCTGGTAATTCTCATAAATAGCCTTATATTTAACGATTTACTTGCACGATTTTTAAATGTAGCTATTAACCCGCCATTGGTGACGTCAATTTCACTTACAACATTGGTGACGTCGGTTTCACAAACCAGGGTTCAAAACCTAAGATTTTGTCAACCATTGGTTAGTTATCCTACTTTTAGTTAGTTTAGGTTTAATTATAAACACATTTATAAAAATAAAACACAAAAATTTAGTCGATCACAGGTTGTTTGTTACTTTTTAAAAAATTATACTCACGACACTAAAAATAATTTATTTACTCATATGTTTATATAAAATTTGAAATTAGTAAAAATGTTTAATTTCTTTGATTAAAATCACCCTTTGTCAATCTTAGGACATTGCAAACTCTTAGAAAATAAACAAAAATAGATATCCTTGTAAAAAAAAATATAACATGTAGGTATTTTACTGTATGAAAATATTATAAATATTTTACTTACATGCTTAGTGACGCTGGTCTTATGGACCGGGTTGGTGCTGATTCTTGTGAATGTGCATCCGTGGCAAATTCATGAGTGATTTTGAACACACATGAACGATGTGGGACTTAAAATGACGAAGTTACTCGAAATCGCAACTCGAATCGACGACGGGTGAAAAATTTATACGAATCTTTCGAATCACCCGGTCTCTCAGACATATACGTCACCAATGGCGGGTTAAGCTTTTATAAACTGTTATAAAAATAAATAAAAAAAACTGTTATTAAACAGAACATAACATAACATATTTTTAATACTCGTTATTTCTAAATAATTGATTATATCAAATATAATTTCGTTTTCTTCTGATCCTGCAACGTCTTGCCACTGTATGGTACCATCCTCTTACACAATCCTGCTGTTATAAGTCTGCCATTAGAAGGTAAAGTAGCTGGTAGACGCATGTGGCATTGCCATCCCGTAATGCACCATTAACATCTGTGGTGTCTATAGGCAATGATTTACACACACACACACACACACACACGCACGCACGCACGCACGCACGCATGCACGCACGCACGCTCGCAACACACACGAACACACGCACGTTTGTTCTACCCGCATAGTTGCTGTTTTCGTGGGATTTCCGGGATAAAAAACTATCCTAAGTCCTTTCTCGGGTCTCAAACTATCTTCGTACAAAATATAGTTTGTACAAAGATAGATAGATAGATGTGTTAAATTTCATCTATTATTAATCGGTTCAGTGGTTTAGGTGTGAAGAAGAGACAGACAGACAGACAGAGTTATTTTCAAATTTATAATATTAGTTTATGTCTATGCATTAGTATCCTTAACTAAAACCCCAAAAACAAAAAGGTAGTTTGTTTATTATGGGGTTAGATCACTATGTGTAATTTGTCCACTGAATATTTACTTTTAATACCCTCATTATTTCTTGAAATTTGATATATTCTAAAGTCACACCAATATAATTATATTTTGTGTATTTTCGCGCTATAATTTGACATATTATGGCGGAAATAGCATACAAGAATAGACAACATAGAGGCGTACTCTTTTGATGTCACCGAATCAAATTACCAAAGGGAAATCACACTAGAAGTTCAGAAATAGCAAGAAGTTTTAATGAATCCCCGATTTAACGCCGTCTATTTAGTGAATTGACTGTATAAGCAAACAAAGCAGTGAATCGCGTTGAACCAGTATCAAATGATATTCAGCTTTTTCTGCTTCTGAATATATACATAGTGATTATGTGTCATACTTTTCACGCTATATTATGTGCATTTATTATGCAAGTGATAGATTATCACTAGAACTAGACTTATTTGTTCGAAATGACTGAATCGCTGTTGGCTTTTTTTAATTATTTTTTGTTGGAATAGGCGCATGTCTTTCATCTCACTTGTTGGAAAATGTCGATGAAGATGAAGGTGGTACATGCCCATCCAAGAGAGACCTATTTACTCTTCGCTACGTCCGTACAGACAGGCGACTTGCTTAGCGCCTAGAACCTAGCGAACCCAAAAGTGGCCTAGAAAAACCAATGTTCTAAAATGTTCGTGATTGGCCGCACTAAACGCTTGGTGCCTAGCTAATTGCTTAGCAACCTATCGAAGTCAACAAACGTCCTGGTTTTATGTTACGAGACGCGAGGTACTAGATGCTAAGCAAACCACCTTTTTGTGCAGACGTAGCCTTAAAGTTGCCAGGATTATATGATTATATCTGTTGAACCAAAAAAGAATTAAAGTCTAACCAAATAAAAGAAAAAGCTCCAACAGGCTCGTGAGGCGAGAAGAATGCTCACTGATCAGCTAGAGTTTACAATTCGACGCCCCCCGCGAATATTCCAATAGTAAGCTATTACTGAGTTTTTCGTGATAGGTGTTTTCAGCATTTAGAGGTCATGATTCACCTTGTGAATTTTTTCCAGAAAAGTAAATATTACAAAAATACTTTTTATTTTTCCTGAACAATTTGTATTTTTCTATTACCAGAATATTCGCGTGGGGCGTCGAATTAGGTTTGCGCTTCGGCTCTAACGGCCGATTTCCGAAACGCAAATTTTAACAAGCAATTAATCTGTGTTTAACAGATCATTCGCTTGTAAAAATTATGTTAAAAAATCGCTTGTTAAAATTAATTTAGTTTTCTAAAACCGGCCGTAAGTGTGCTTTGTTAGACCAAAATTCGACTTAGGTGGTGTCGTTTTTGATGGAGAGATTAGTGGCATAGTTTTGTTCTTTAGCTTGTCGTAGACCACGTACTCGGTTCGCTGATGGGCGAAACCGGACTACTGATTTACCGCCAGCGACGACGGTGTCGTGAATGTGGATGTGACGTGTGATTGTATGTGTTATTGGGTCTCGGGTGAGTGCTAAACCACAAATATAATTACGCACAACCTTGATTTGTAAAAAAGTTCATTATCGTTCGTTATCGTCTGCGGGCTAAGGAACTAAATAATAAAAAAAAAAAGAACGCCAAAAGCCAACCACTTTGCCATGATTTTTGAAGCACTTCTCGATCACTTAGAAAACTAAAACTTTGTTAAGTATGCAAAAATATTTTATAAATCGAACGTTAACCTTTTTATTAATATTAATAAATATAAAATTAGTAACCAAGAAATCATACTACACAACTACGAACGGAGATCTTGCACCTTGGTCACTTATATACGTTTTCTTACAAAATGACTCGTCCGTTTAGTTAAACTAGAAACCTCCTTAAGTCACAGTCAAGATCTCAGACAGCGAAACCGTTCAAACCGGGTTATCATAAGACACTTCTTTTTTTTCAAGTTATTTTTTGAGACCATAAATCATATTTAAATTATTTAATTTTCACAGCGAATAAAGAACTCGAAACGTAACCTCAAAGTTAAAATATATTCATAGTAACAGTACCTAAGAGATTACTTTACTCTTTACTTCAGAGTTTAGTATTTTCAAAGTTTAACAATTTTAAGCCAGAAGCAAGATACCAACTTAATAATAATAAACGTTTTGGATGCCTGCTTGAAATTTATTAAAGTTTATCGTAGGTATTGAAAGCTTTCCACGTAGTGGATCCGGCCTATTTTGTTTGAAACATGTAGTTTTTCTGAGTTGGATAGTTTCCATCGGCGGCACTTTGTGAAGCTACATTTTAAGGCGTGGCATCGCGACAAACGGGAAAAAACTGGTTTGCTAAATCACGTTTTTTTTGTATTGATTGTTAAATAACAATTTTACAAAAATTACTCGATATACCTGAAAATACTATCTAAGGAATGTGCTAACTGATTACATGATAGAATGTACTTTACTCGATCATATAAAATTCCGAAATCAGGCTAAAAAAAATCTCAAAAACAAATAATTTGTTAATAATATTTTATTTTTAATTTATTATTATTATTAGCTGCCTCAGAAACCCAGAGTTCACTTTTCAAACCAACATCAGTCAAAATCAACCCCACAGAGGCTGAGAAAAGGAATAAAGTCTGCACGAAAAACTATATTGACGATATATTATTCACGGGCGAAGCAGCGTCGTTAGGTTAGTATGTACTACAAAGAAGAAAGATTTAATTGTTTGTAAGTTGGTAATAGAAAAACTCAAAATTACTGAACCGATTTCAAAAAATGGTAGATCTTATCTATCTTTTTTTGAAAAAAATCAACAAATAGTAGATATTATCTCCTCGATCGCATCCCCGAATAAGAAGGCAATGGTACAACCCACAGACCACATGAATACCATTGGAAAGGAAAAGTATCGCCACGCATATGAGCAAACGCTCCTATTACTCTCAAAAATTTCATACATTTGTAGGTTATATTATATTATATTGTGAAAAAATAGAAAAAAACATGTACTGTTTGATCGTACCGAATGAGGTGACAAGTTAAAAATTACCCTTGAAATGATTTCTTTCATCGGTAAGTAGTATAACTCTGTATTTCTGTATGTAATTGCAAGCTACACTAACGAACTAAGAAATTGTCTAGAAAGGCGTAGACATTTAATCCGTGGTACAACCAACCCACGATGACAGCTATTTTTAGCGGATTAAGCGTAAGGAATTAATGTTTTTTAGCTCATGTGAACAAAGTAACGGGTAACAGCTAACGTAACAAGTACAAACAGTAACATAAGTAAACACGATTAAACTTTAAGTTATTAAAGTTATAATTAAGCCACAGTAGAGCTTTGAAATTATAATTCTCATTTTCCACATTTAACGAATCTTATTTACATTGGGATAACATTTCACCATTTAATTACTCTCTTACCCTTGGAATAGATTTTCTGATCTGTTATACAGTAAAGAAATACTGGTGAAATTAGTATTTAAGATAATATCTAGCTATCGCCACTGTTGTCTTTGGACCTTTCATCAAGCTCCGCGTTGTTATTAATACGAGGATTTTCGGAAAATCTCTAAAAAAAACTTAATAATACTCTTACCCGACTTGGGGATCAAACCCGTCACGGGTTCATATTTTGAACCGACATGATTAACATCTAGAATATGTTTCTATTATATAGAGACATGTTTAGTATATAAGTAGAACATCGGAATAAATGTCCAGAAATTACTTTCCACTGAACCAAAGATTTATTTTATGGTTTTTCCATTTGCACACATTCTTGCCATTGCTTTCTAAATGCGTCAAAAGAAGTATAAATTCAAAAATACCATATGTGTAAGTGTTGTATATCATAATTTTGATAATTGTTGTATACAATCTTTGGCTTTACATGACTTCTAAACTTCGGTAATACTTATTTTTACGTTAAAGCACTCACCCTGTGCTTGCGAAAACTTGAAAAACTTAATAAACTGACTCATTTAACTAATTATACATATGTATACCTAGCGATCAGTTCAATCGACGGAATCGATCATATAGCAAAGAAGAATTTCGCCACGTCGAGCCTGTCTACACTAGCTCAGTGGTAGAGCGGCCCGGCTTCAGGAAAAAGGTCGCAGGTTCAAACCCTGCGTGTCAATATTTTTTTTGCTGTTTTTAAAGTTTTCGGTAGCACTTAGTTCTAATATCAACCAACAAGTTTCAATCTTTAGAAATACCATCTGTAAATGAAAAACACAAAAATTTATTGATTTTTTAATACATATATCTTTTCACACCGGGAAATGCGAACTGAACTATCCTCTTAAACGATTTCAGTTCAAAAAATCATTACCAAACTCATTGATCTTTAAATAGGTAGTGGTTTGAAAGGTACAAGGGACCAGCTAAAATTGGACGTATATTTTAAGGTTGACATTCATAAACTGTGGGACCAACTCCATCTAAATCATTTTAACGCCAAAACCCGAGCTTAAAATGATATCTCGGGATGTTTTACATAAGACGCGACGACTGCGACACGATTATGGTTTTTATAGCGTCTAACAGTTTGATAAGTTTCTTTGTTAAGCTGATTAGAAGGGTAGGTATGTTATTCTAATTTTCCTAGAATATAAGTTATTGTAATTGTGTAATTTCTTAGGTTTATTTACAAATAAAATAAAATACTTAATTGTATTCTAAGTTTGAGTATATACTTAAACTTATGCAATAAGAATTTTAATAAGAAGAAATATATATATATATATAATAAGAAGAAAATATTAAGAAATAAGAATATACGGAATAGGAATCAAATAGCCTTGGGTACACTTGATGATGTAACCCCCTGATGACCATCTACAATATCAAAAGTGTCGAAATTCTTGAAGTAGTAAACCTTAAATGATACCCACTTCCATTTATAAACACATACGCCAAACAATGATTTAAATGCTTACATATTTTTATTGATTTTCATGGTGTAGCAATAATCAGATGTTGACGCGCGATCTTAAGAGCGAATCCTGAATCAATGATTTATATTGAAAATATGACTTTCCTGAGTTTAGACCTGCACAGATTTATCGCGCGTTTTACAATAAAACGTATACTTATATATCTGAGTATTAATATAATACGTTATAAATACAGTTTAAAATTATAAATCCTGGCTACTGCTATAGTTTCAATTTTCACTTAAAAATTAAACAAGTATTTTAAAAATATATCTATAAATATCCATAAAATAATTATGCATATAATGTAATAATTGTATTAAGTTACCGAGCATTCGGACAGGGTAATTTTATTACAAAGTTTTATTATTCATCAAATAGTCGTAGAGTATAAATGCATTAACGCTAGCTGTCAAAATTTGTGTTCTACGAAATGACAGATGTCACGCGCCTACCACTAATAATGTGGGATATAATCGGAACTAATATAGAACGCTTAGACATCTCAGCTATTTAAAATTTATCAACGAATGTTTTGTACGTTTATGTAAGTTCTCCGTGTTGATTCGGGCCACTTTTTGAAGAACAGATAAATTTGATTAGGCTAGGCATCTCGTAAATAGAATGCTAACACGCATCAATAACATTAAGCGTACTAACTAGGTCATTCGAGTCTAGCAACGTCTTGACCAGAGTGCTAAGTGTGAGTTTTTCTTTTCGCATTCGACCGTGAGCGCGTTTGGAGATTACTAGGAATTTGTATGTGATTTGTACAGCGCCACCTAGTGGTAAACTAGTTTCTCACGTTTACCACTAGGTGGCGCTGTACAAATCACATACAAATTCCTAGTAAACTCCAAACGCGCTCACGATCGAATGCGAAAAGAAAAACTCACACTTAGCACTCAGGTTCTGTACTACCGCCTTATGCATTCTTACTTCACTTCACGCACAGCATCATTACATTAGAATTGCCATTCAATGGCTATACCTAAAGATATTTAACAATTTGCCTAGTAATATAAAAGATTTACCTAAAAATATATTTAGAAAGGTAGATGAGTATTTTAAATTTCATTTACCGGTGGGACGGATTCGCGGTGCCGCGCTGCCGGCTGCATGGGTACCACCAAGGAGTATACAATCTTGCTTGTTTTTCCCGTGAAACAGCTTTGCTGTGTTTCGGAGAGAAGGGCAAGACGGGAAGTGTAATTACTGACACCGAGACTTAACATCTTATGTCTCAGGATAGGCAATACATAAACGAATTACCTGGGCCAGTTCTGCAAGTCTAAAATTTTATTCTAATCACCATACATAATTTCATTAGGAATTTAGCGCGAAAATATGTATATAATATTGTATCACCGTAAAATTGTAAATACCGTTAGATTATAAGCTATCTTAGTAATACTATAATTATAATTATGCTACTAACTTGACCTAAAGAAATAATAAACTTCCCTAGGTTTATTAGGGCGAGCGCAGCGAGCCCTAATAAACCTAGGGAACCTAATAAACCTAATAAACCTAGGGCCACGATCTATGCACTTTTGTGGTACATTTTACTGAAAAACCATCGCATTTTTTAGGTTTGAGCTTCGACGCGGTAGCTTATATTCATGCCTAGATTTGTTATCTACCATAAAATACCATTTTATAAACATTAAAAAATATAAATTACAATTTGTATTAGAATTTTATTACTACTAACGCCATCTGTTATTAAAGTAACGAGTTAAAATTGATAGAAGATACATTTTGTATTAGACTTTTTGAACTTATTAAGAGACTACTTCATGAATTGTTTCTTTATATTTGACTGACGGCGCGCGGTCATCGTGCCCTCGTATGAAGGCGAGGTTCACGTATAAACTGCAATAGCTATAGAGCCATCAGTTTGATCAGCTTGGCATCGAAGGTGTATGATAAAATCATTGAAAGGAGAATGCAAGGGAAGTTCGAAGGAATGTTGTGGGAGGCACAAGGGGAATTTAGGTCTAGAGCAGGAATGTTTGCAGGGAACAGAGTAAATAGTGTTAGAGAGTTTCACAATATGCTTATTGTGAAACAGTACAGATGTATTAATTGATTTATATTGTATTGAGATCAATTCCCAATCTTAGCCCAAGGATAAAAAGCTAAAAAAGGTATATTCACGCCCGTATTCCCGAAAGTAGGTAGAGGTACAACGTGTGCATCCACGGTTAGCCGAAGATACTTAAATCCACAAAGTGATAGGTGGCCAGCCTATTACCAGTAGGGCACTTTTCTAAACCCGGGCAAAGTTGTTTTTATCAGAAAACTAAAAAAACACATTTTTTCATTTGCCTGACTCTGGAATCGAACTCCGATGGTTTCTCTGAGAGAAAAATTCGAAAAATGTATTCGCTGAGTGTCTACCGTCAATTCTTCGTGCCTGCGTTAAGTCCAAAAATTTTCAAGGTTTATTTAAATAAAACATTTTTTAATTTTGATTTCGTAAATCGACGTAAAACCAGGAACTTCCTGATTTTAGAAAAAAAAAAATCAATTATTTCAGCAAAATATTAAAAATGTGTTTTTATAAGATCAATCTTCATTTTTAATACCCATTTTTCCTTGAAAATAGACCAAATATTCCTAGTCCAAAGCCTGACGACGCCTTTGATGCGAATGTAATGTTTAGATGAAAATGCACTGGGTTTTTTAGGTTAGATAGAATTGTAAATAAAGTCCACCCAAAAGATGTAATTCTCATAAAAATACTTTTCTAACAATATTACTAGATAGTATAACTTTGCGAGCCCCTACAAAGCTCTGCTTTTTGCTAGTTATAAATTAACGGAATTCACAATTTAATGTTGACACGCCAGTAAACTATGTTCTTTGGTGACGCGTGTCGACCATTTACCATCAGGTGGCACGTCTGCCAGTTTATCTATCCAACTAACATAAAAAAACATAAAAAACCAGTTATCTATCTATACATATAATAAAATCGTAGGAAATTCAAAACTGTACATTAATTATTTTTTTTAAAGAATACTTGGGGCCTGATCTACAATCGATATCGAAGCCAAAGATACAGTTTTTAGAATTTTTGTCTGTTTGTCTGTATGTATGTCTGGGGTAAACTCAAAAAGTACTGCATAGATTTACTTCAAATTTTGCATGAATATTACTAACAGGTCGGGTCAACATATAGGCTACATATTATTACACTATCACCAAAGGGGGAGGAGCTGTGCGGAGTAAACGAAGTCCGCGCGGACGAAGTCGTGGGCAACAGCTAGTTCAAGATATAACTGGAATGTATTATAAATAATTTTCCATTTCAATCAAATATTTGAGGCTGTCAACGATTTATAACGCCTATGTATGTACAATATTTGTTGCAATAAACGATTGATTGATTGCTGCAATAGCGTCGATGCTTGTCTTTTTCGTGTACCGGTTTGAAGGTTAAGGTAGACGGTAAACTTATGCATGTGGCATTCTAACCCCGCCACACAGATAGCAATGCACCACTTTTCTAGACATTAGTTATCTCTTTCCATCGGAGAACCATCTGTTCGTTTTGCTAAGCTATGATATAAAAAGGACTAGAATAGAATACGGGAAACATCAAATTGATTAATAATCGTCTGTGGCAAATGCGCAAATTGTGTAATTCCGAATTTTATAAAAAGGAATAGAAAAATGTTATTATAATCACCATACATAATTTCATTAGGAATTTAGCGCGAAAATCTGTATTAATAATTTCGTCAAGGGTTACGGTAGACTCTATCGAAACATTACCTAAATTATAAAGCGTAAAAAAATAATAAGTTTGAGTCGACAACATATATCTGCAAAATTCGGATTGTCGAGTATTTTGTTAAAATATTGATTAAAAATTCTGATGGTGCTGACAGATAAATCGGCCATATTTCTTTAAAGGTTACAAATATGTGGTGTAGATGACGTGAGAATTTATTAAAGTATCGTAGAACGGAGCACAGAATATCGTGAAACTTATTTTCTCTTCGTTCTTAAAAGAGTATAAATTAAAAAATAGCAACACTATAATGTTGTCTTTATTACACCAACGTAATAGTTGAAAGAAGACGTCACTATAGTGTTGCTACTTTTTAATATCTACTATTTGAGCTAGTATATAAGATTGCATATTATGAGACTTCCGAGCGAAGCCGGGTTTTCATCGAGTATGTGTATATTGTGTCATCGTTAAATTGTAAATACCGTTAGATTATAAGCTAACTTAGTAATACTATAATTATAATTATGCTACTAACTTGACCAAAACAAGTAATAAACTTCCCTGGGTTTATTATAAATTAACGGAATTCACAATTTAATGTTGACACACCGACCTAACTTTTGACATCCATATTGTTTGCTATGGATGTTATCCATATTGTTTAATATTCTTTAATAGGGATACTTACTTTTAATATCTATATCCTTTAATATGGACACTATCCATATTCTTTAATTTTCCTTAATGAGGATACCAACTTTTAATATCCATATTTCTTTAATATTATATGATTTACTAACTTTTAGTATCCATATTTCTTAATATGGATGTTATCTATATTCTTTAATATGGGATACTAACTTTTATTATCCATATTCCTTGAAATGGATGTTATCCATATTCTTTATCATTCTTCAATAGGGATACTAACTTTTAAATGTCCATATTACTTATTATGAATGTTATCCTAATTCTTTAATATTTTTTCAATGGGGATACTAACTTTTAATATCCATATTACTAAATATGGATATTATTCATATTTTTTAATATTCTTAAATAGGGATACATACTAACTTTCAATATCCATATTAATTTATTAAGGATATTAAAAGTAATGATTATTTAATATGGATATTAAAAGATACAATACCTAATATCATAGAATTTTTCCCGTGTTTCAGAGATTATTTTTATAAGTTATTACTTTTAACATCCATATTACTAAATATGGATGTTATTCATATTCTTTAATATTCATCAATAGGGATACTAACTTTCAATATCCATATTAATTTATTATGGATGTTAAAAGTTATGATTATTTAATATGGATGTTAAAATATACAACAATATCGTAGAATTTTTCTCGTGTTTCTGAGATAATTTTTCGTATCAATATAGGTACCAAACAAGCCGAGGACTCTTCTTAAGGAAAGAAACAACTATCATTTATCACCTAACATATTCTTAGTGCCTTGCTATCCGTATGGGATTGTTTTTTATATCATAAGATAGCAAACAAGCAGATTGCTCTCCCGATGGAAAGAGACAACCATCACCTGTATACACCAAAGATGTTAATGGTGCATCGTTATCCTTGTGGTGAGGTTTTAATGCCACATGCATAAGTTTACCAGTCAAATTACTCTCAAAACTGGAACACGACAGAGACAAGCACTGACGCCATTGCGGCAGGAATAGGTAAGGCGAAGGTACCAGACTCGGGCGAGAAGATGCAGAACTCGGTCACATTTTTTTTTCTTTTTTGAAGTGAAAACTTCTTTAGGCGCGTTGAGCGTTTTGGTAGAGGGTAAAATCCTCGGTTCGCGTCACCGACATGCTAATGATAATAGTATATCTATAGCTATGTTTTGCATATAGTTTTAATTACTCTCAACTTAATAGTTCCGTTTTCACTTCTATCGGCAGTCCCACGACTGCTACTGTTTTTTTTTTAAGTAGTACCTACCTAGTAGCCACGATGGTAGTAACTCGTATACCTAATCTGTCGCCTCTTACAAACTGCCTCGTAGTATGGACAGATAGTCTATTCTTCAAAGGGGGTCCAGACCAACATGGAGTGAGTTATCTCATATGTATAAAATAACCGACTTTTTTACACTCCAAACTAAAATAAGACAGTTATAACCACAGACTTTATTGCGGTTTTTCCTTAAATTTTTGATATTTCTTAATTTTCAGCCCGCTAATGAATTTTTTAATATTTACCCCATTGATTTGCAAAGTCAATGGTTTACCCACGTTGCAAAATTAGTTAATTCAACAATAAATTTAACGTGTGTATCTAGTTTAGTTACGTTTTTTCAAATCAAAAGTCTCAGATCAGAAATTTAGATTAAATTTATATTCTTAGTCAAGTTTTTTTTAAACCTGAGACGCAAAAATGAAGGGTGTTATAAGTTTCAAGTGTATCTGTATATCTGTGTGTCTCTTGGTACGTCAGATCACTGCCTGATCCGGAATAAAGTGCCGTTTTCGCGCCTATCACAGCCTCCTTCAGCAGGCTGTCATCGCGTTTGGCACTATAGATCAGCAGATTGGGACGGGATGCTCTCTTTTTCTGTGTCTTACTTGGAGGGGCGGTTGTGCTTCTCGCTGGATGATCCGAGTGTCGTCGCTGACTCTATTGCTGATGTGGTGCTGCGGGGCATAGAACTATTCATTTCATTTTCTGCGGTACCCCCCAAATCCCTTAAGGAAATGTGTAGGGGATGTTAAATTTTCATTGTAGAGTTAACCTATATGTCCACTAAGAATGAATCGGATATATTGTAGTTTTTAAGGATTAATTATGATTTGAAGATAAAAAACTTCAATTAGTGTAATTTCGACAAAAATAGACATTAAATCACGTGACTGTAAGCGCAAATGTGGAAGATTACGTCACACCGTGGTAAAACGTCATATTGTTTTTGATATTTTTATAGAAACACAGAGTATGTTATGTATGTAAGACCACGCCATGACGGACAATCGCGTTGTCGCAGTAAATTTAATTTTTATAATGCAAATTTATTATTATAAATGCGCGATATTTAACAAGACATAGTTTTTGTCAAAATAGCTTATAAAATAAAGTATTAAACAGTTTATCAAATTTAGTCAACTAGCCCATTACATAACTCCAAGAATTTATTCTGCCGGGATCTGAAATCAAATTCGTGGTCTCATGACTTGCAGCCAACCGGTCTAAGAGGCAAAAATACATTGAGAAAAAACACCATTAATTAATGTATTCATCTCAACTCAATAAAGAATTACAGAATGGTCACCATTAATTTGAAGAGCATTGTACTAAAATCTATCGCACACATTGATATGGTTTATAAACGGACCGACGGATTCATAATTCGGTTTGTACAGACGATGTAAGAAATTTTTTTAAGGAAATGGTTCTGTATTCATGACTAATATTTTATTTTTTGTTACTTCACACGATTGCTATTTATAGAGTATACGTGCGTAATATGTTAAAGATTTATTAATATACTAGCGACCTGGCCGCGGTTCCACCCGCGTAGCTTTTGTTCCCGTGGGAATATCGGAAAGGTTTATATACTAAAACCTTCCTCAAGAATCAATCTATCTAGTGAAAAAACCGCATCAAAATCCGTTGCGTAGTTTTAAAGATTTAAGCATACATAGGGACATAAGGACATAGGGACAGACAGAGAAAGCGACTTTGTTTTATAACATGTAGTGAAACAACAACTGATGGAATAGCGAATTATATTAAATACAAAATACAAAACTGATTACAATTTATATATGTATTACGACATTTCACTTCTCAATTTCACAAACACGAATGCCTAGAAAACACCTCTCCCAGACCTTTTTATACTATTTTATTCTAGTCGGTTATAGACTTAATTATTACCTTAATCAAATAGTTGACTTTATTTCAGGCCAAAAGTAATATTAATTTAAAATATGTTAAATAATTAAAAAATATAAACATTTCATAAGATATACGAGGTATTTGAAAAATAAGTTAAGAATTAACACTTCAGAAGCACTTCCACTTTATTTTGATACTTTGACAAGAGAAAGATAGTTTCCTTCATCTAAGTTTTGACACAACAGTTTAGAAATTGATAGCCACATATTTTATATATGTTTGTGTAAAATATTGACAACAGTACGTAGGAAGTGGGACCAAATCCAAGCGAGACGTAGCAAAACACTTCCATGTAAGGATGCTTGCCTCTTTCCATTAGACGAGCCATTTGCATGTTGGCTATAGATATAAAATAACAGTTCGAGAATAGCATGAATTAATAGGCGGATGAATAAGCGAACAAATGGCTTAAGCTGACAAGCAAACAAAAATAAGAATAAGTATTTAGATTATTGTTCTGGAATACTGTATGTACAGATCATAGTGTATAGGATGAAAACGACTTTTAAATTGAATTCTACTAATTTAATTGAAATATTTCTACTAAGCACACTGTTTATTCTCCCTCTAATTTGTCTCCTCATAACGTCCTAATATACAGACTGACTGGTGAGTTACCTTCAATATTTAAGGACGTGATAGTTGGCGATCATATATGATGAGAAAAAATAACATTAAAAATAAATATTAAAATACTTCTTAGTAAACTTAGTAAATAGTACACCGAGAATCCTATGTTTACCTGCGTCATATTTGGACACCGCGCAGACGCACGTGTCTTGCAACGCGCTATCAACACAGAATACATAGATAGGTACAAAACAAACAGCGTGGGGTGCTTAGAGAGTATAATATCCACATTTCACTTATTTTAAAAGAAATATTGGTCAAAAATTAAGCCCCTAATTTTATTTTTTCATTTTAACGAGAATCCAGTACCGAGTACTCTTCAGAAGTATCGAAGGTAACTCACCAGTCAGTCTGTATAGTAGTAATATACTATAGCAATAATGTTTATTCTCGTTGGTGTATAGCTCAGTAACATATAGTAGAAGTAATTGTTTTGGCCATCTTAGTACGGGTTCTGGCTATTTGAAATTAGAATCAACGTACAAAACTAATAATTTTTAATTATATATTTTTAATGCTTTTCACACTTTCGTACTAAAATATATCCAATTTATAATGATATAAAAAATATATATTCATAACAAAACATTAAATAGCCACAAGTGATAGTGACCACAACCGGTACATCTATCCTACTATAGCAAAAGTTAAAAAACAAGAAAAATGTTGACACGATTGGATAATGGATATAAATATGATATGAACCAGCGTATTTGCCTTAAAGCTAGGCAACGCTTTACCATTGAGCTATATGTCGGTAGTTCTACGTCGCGAAATTTCCCTTTGCTTTTAATCGATCCGTCGATTGCTCTCTATAAAAAAATTGGCAACTGTGGCGGTCACCGTCGGTACAACTAGTTAGTTGTGCCAACATAATTTATGGTTAAGTGATTAGGGAGGTAATAGAAGTGTCAGTCGAACATATTTTCTCCTGAATAGGTTCCATCCATCAATCATTTGCATTGATATAAAAAACCCAAGATGCACAGTCTCGAACAAAACTGACACTTATAACTGTCTCTAATTTCACATAAGTAGTTATAAATACGGCAAAAATATTTGTTTTTGCATATCCAACCTTAAGCGCAAATTTTATGGTTGTTTTTAAAAAGCAATGTACAAAAAGTAAAAAATCGGCAGTGTAGCGATCGACGCGATTCTATTTGAAATGAGCGTTTTTTCACGTTGTCTCAAAAACGTCCTCATTTTTTTTAATCTTTATTTTTTTTAAGAGGACTTTGAGACACTGATTGTGTATCTTGGGTTTTTTATATCAATGATCACTCGATAAAAATTTTGTTCCAAATTCAAATCCTATTCGTAACTCGCTGCAACTGCGGAACCCCGAACCGTATAATTGACTGGCGTTACAAATCGATTTCCGTCACAAAGACTTCTTAATCGTTATACAAGCCCGGCTCTTTGTAACGCTATTACACGTACTTTGGGTTTGTCTATGGCCGAGTTGATTAAAAGTACAATCGTGTAGAAAAGTTATTGATATTATTTATATTATTAGGACATCAAATAGGCGGATGGCTTGATGGATAAGTCAGTGATCCCCTTTTTATATCATAGGCCACAAACAAGCAGATGGTTCTCCTGATAGAAAAAACTGATTTCACCTGATTGTTCGCTTATAGATATCAAAGATGTTAATGGTAGGTACGTTGTTATCTAAGTGACCAGGTTGAAATGCAACATGCATAATTTCAGGCCGTATCGCATTCACCAAAATCTGCTGAGTAAAATTACACCCGATGCGAACCATCATAGTGTGCGATAGTTTATATAAAATTTATGAAAGCGATTTTGGCGGTTTTTTGAGATGCGGGCTGGCACATTGCATCCCGTCTCAGTGTGCTCGATATTTATTTGTAATTTACATTTGTATATGATTGAGATGATTAAAACTATAATCGTGTAGAATGTGTAAAATCTAGTGTAGAGAAGTGTTTAATTTTTTTCGTGGGATAACAGATGGCTCTTCTGATGGAAAAAGTAAATCGTATACTTTTGAATGAAATTTGGTGCACAGGTAGATGTAACATACGCAGACATAGCACATAGGCTACTTTTTATCTTTCCGAGATAAAAAGTAGCCTATGTACAGTATAATATAATGCGTGTCTATGAATCATGAAGTCGAAAATATCTTATATCTATACTATTGAAATTCTTATGTAATTTTTTTGTTGGCGGTCTAAAAATATTATTTCTAAGGCGCTGTATTAATCAAGTATTTACCGTTTCCGGTACTCGTATAAACCTAGAGGTAGTGAACCTACATTTATGTTATTTCCATTTATCTATAGCTAAAACATACACGGACATTTTGCCGGAAGTTCATGTAATAAATTTAACTCAGGCTCAATACTTCCGGGAATGTTGAAACCCGAGCTTTTATCAGTATTTTCAATATTGAGTTATATGTGAATCTAATTAGCTCACGATCACCCTCATAATTTTGCATATAAAACTTAGGGATAGTAATTTACACACTTCCATTAGAGGTAGGTTTAAGAGGGTAGTTTCAAGAATTAGCTCACTATCTTTTCGGCGCGATGAAAACAAATTGAAAGGCTTTTTTTACAATGTACGTGTAAAGTAAGTGTGATTTTCTTTAAATCAATTTAACCAGTTGGTCCAAACTCCAAATGACCACTACTACGAAACCAAAGGTTTCAGGCGAGCAGTGAGCAACACGCCATTGAGAAGAAACCTGTCGTCATGCATATGAGAAAACTCTCCTATCACTGTCAAAAAGTCAAACATTTGTAGATATATTATATCGTAAAAAATTGAAATAAACCATGTTGTACCGTTTTATCGTACCGAATGAGATGACAAGGATAAAAATTACCCTTGGAGTGATTTTATTTCATCGGTAAGTAGTATAACTCTGTATTTCTGTGTGTAATTATTAGTTACACTGTCAAATTAAGAAATTGTTTTGAAAGGCGTATCCATTTATTCCGTGGTGGTTTCCATAGGCCATGGTCGATAGTTTCTTTCCATCGGAGAATCATCTTTTTTTATATCATAAGATAGCAAACAAGCAAATGGGTCTCCTGATGGAAAGAGTTAACCATCGCCTATAGACACCAAAGGTGTTAATGGTGCCTTGCTATCTTGTGGCGAGGTCTAATGCCACATGCATAAGTTTACCGGCTACATTGCCCTCCAAACCAGAACAAGACAGTGACAAGCACTGACGCTATTGCGGCAGGAATAGGTAAGGCGGTGGTACCAGACCCGGGCTAGACAATGCAGAACTTTCCCACCTAGCCACGATATCTACTATATAAAAATACTTATAATGCATTTCTACGCGACTGTCCATTATGTTTTTTATTTAGTCATGGGTAATATAACTTTAAATTGTAGGCTGTGATTGTCTTTTCTAATTAATTGTACTATAAAAATAATTTAATATTATCACTATCGAACGGTCGGGGAGGGGTCGACTCGTTAACATTGGCTGTAAAACCGATAACAGAAACCGACGTCTCGGTTTCAATACCAACATGAATTAAATAATAAATAAATAAATATCTCTGGACAATTTTTACTCGAATTGATCTAACCTCAAAGTAAGAAAATTATTTGCTTGTGATATGGGTGTTAGTCAACAATACTAATACATAGAAATACATTTATAAATGCTCAAATATAATTAATAAACACCCAAACCCAGAAATACAAACATCTATGCTCATCACACCAATGTTTGTCCATGTCAGAAATCGAACCCGAGCCATTGATGCGTAGTCAGGTTCGCTAACCACTCGACCATCGGGGCGGTCAAATGTATGTATGTATTGTAAGTACAGGCAGGTACATTAGTTGGATTCCTAAAGATTTATGCGTCGACCTATCAAAGCCCGGCCACATTCCACGTGTCTCGGAGGTCAGCTCTTACATTTTATGGTCAGACGGTGATATTTCATTATAGATCATTTGGGGACTTGTACTTGAATGTACGGGGTGTTCATTAAATTATTTATACGGTCAGTATGATATATTTACATCTTATAAGGAATCCATGTCCGATCCGAGACATACATATGGATAGATCAATGACACTAAAACCAACAAACTTTCGAAAACCTCCAGAGGAGTTACTCTCATTTGACTGCATGTTATTTCTCCCCGTGTTGGTACCGAGCTTCTTTGAAGAATAGGCCAACTGCTGTTTTGCCAGGCAGGTCGTACGTAAAAGGCGACCGATTGGCTATACGTGTCACTACCATCGTGGCTACTAGGTGGTAGAATTCTGCATTGCCTCGCCCGAGTCAGGTACCACCGCCTTACCTATTCCTACCGCAATACTGTCAGTGCTTGTCACTGTCGTGTTCCAGTTTGGAGGGTAAGGTAGCCGGTAAACTTATGCATGTGGCATTAGACCTCGCCACAAGATAGCAACGCACCATTAACAACTTTGGTGTCTATAGGCGATGGATGATTCTTTCCATCAGGAGACTCATCTGCTTGTTTGCTATCTTATGATATAAAAAAAAAAACTCTGGACGTTCACATTTGGCTGCATGTTTTTTTCATATTGGTTACCTCAGAACTCGGTCAGTTTTTTATATCATAAGATAGCAAAATAAGCAGATTGATCCTAATCGAAAGAGAAACCATCGCCTATAATAACCAAAGATGTTAATGGTGTGTTGCTGTTCGTATGGCGGGACGGCAATGCTACATGCATAAGTATAAATTCTACCTTATACTCCAAACCGGAACATGACGATGACAAGTATTGACGCTATTGCAGCAGGAATAGTTAAGGCGGTGGTACCAAATATCCGATTGAGTCGTTGCGGAACTCTACCATCTAGTATGGTACCATCTACCAACTCTACCACCAATCGGTCGCCTTTTATGACTTGCCTCGCAGGACGGCAGTTGGTCTATTCTTCAAAGAAGTATATATAAAGTAAATAAGTGTAAATGGGTGTGTAGTTAATTATGTTATTGTTTGAATATGGTTATCTAAACAGCATTCAGAACAGTTACATTCATTTTTATCTGTTTAATAGTTATTGTAGAAAGGAGTTAGGTTAAATTGTCTCGTGGTCCTTTGAAGAATAGGCCAACTGCCGTCCTGCCAGGCAGGTCGTAAAAGGCGACCGATTGGCTATAAGAGTCACTAACATCGTGGCTACTAAGTGTAGGGTTCTGCATTGTCTCGCCCGGGTCAGGTACTACCGCCTTACCTATTCCTGCCGCAATAGCGTCAGTGCTTGTCGCTGCCGTGTTCCGGTTTGGAGGGTAAGGTAGTCGGTAAACTTATGCATGTGGCATAAGACCTCGCCACAAGATAGCAACGCACCATTAACACCTTTGGTGTCTATAGGCGATGGTTGACTCTTTCCATCAGGAGACCCATCTGCTTGTTTGCTATCTTATACTATAAAAAAATATAAAAAAATGTTAACCTAAACTAGAAGTTGTAATTTACCTACGCGACAGATATCATGACGTCACGTGATTTCTCACTCGTTCTTACGTGTAACGTGAGTGATTTCATGTTGTAAGTCTTAAACGGTCCAAGTGGTGGTCAGTAGTGGTGGTCCAAGTGGTCAGTCGGTTGTCTATGGGCGGCCGTGATCACTAACCATCAGGTGAGCCTCCTGTCCGTTTGCCCCCATTTCTATGTAAAAAAACGCATTATGAAATATTCATAAAAATCAAAAAATTCAGTCTCTTGACTTTCTTTTTTAGCTAGATGTCTTTGGTTATACGTACTGAACCCTGTGTCAAAATATGTTTACTAATTATTTTCGAAGAACTGTATATCCATACTAATATTATATATTATTATATTATATTATATAATATATTATACTAGCTGTTGCCCGCGACTTCGTTCGCGCGGACTTCGTTTACTCCGCACAGCACCTCCCCCGTAGGTGATAGCGTGATAATATGTAGCCTATATGTTGACCCGACCTGTTAGTAACATTCATGCAAAATTTGAATTAAATCCATGCAGTACTTTTTGAGTTTACCCCGGACATACATTGACTTCCCTACAATTTTATTATACGTATATAGATACGATTATAATTGCGAAAGTCTGTCTATCTGTCTGTCTGTTACGCTTTCACGGCTAAACCGCTGGATTGATTTTCATGAAATTTAGCATGGAAGTAGTTGAAGAGCCGGGGTCAAAATGGGCTATTTTTTTTTTCAAAAATCAACCCTTAAAGGGTTGAAATAGGGGATGAAATTTGTATGAAAAGCTATCTTGACGACATGCTAATCTACTCGCGGGCGAAGCTGCGCGGGTCAGCTAGTATAATATATATTTGTGTGTGTTTGATTGAATTGATTCCACAATTAGCGGCTGGGGTGTTTTTGAACGGATACGACTTGGGGACATTCTAGAAAAGAGCTTACTTATTCTTTAAAGGCCGGTAACGCAATGGCGATACCGCTGATATTACGGATGTCCATGGGCGGCGCTGATCACTTACCATCAGTTGCAACTCCTGCCCGTTTTCCCCCTCTTCTATAAGAAAAAAACAAATAACAATACAAGTACTGTCAGCACAAGTACTAAAAACGGAATAATAATTTGCGTTCCTTATGAGTATCAATAACTTCGAAATATCGGTAGTTTGGCTAATTATTAAATTAATAGACTTTAGCCTTAACTTTCAATGATATTTGTAATTAGTTTTAGACTAAAGTTCCGTATCTGTCATTGACTTATAAAATCTACACGGGGTAATCTAAACGAAAACTTTTGACATGGCATCTATACATTAACTAGCTTTTACTTGCAGCTTCGCTTACATTTTTGTTAATAAAATTGTTACTGTGTTAATTCTAATACCTCCAAGAATATGTGTAAAACGCTCCATGATGATCAGTCAAGTAGTTTTCATGTGAAAGCGTAACAAATAAACTTACATTCGCATCTATACATATGATAAAATCGTAAGAAAGTCAATGTATGTCCGGGGTAAACTCAAAAAGTACTGCATAGATTTACTTCAAATTTTGCATGAATATTACTAACAGGTCGGGTCAATATAAGCTACATATTATCACGCTATCTATCACCTACGGGGGAGGAGCTGTGCGGAGTAAAAGAAGTCAAGACAAGGCAACAGCTAGTTTATAATATTAGCAGAGATGTACTAGTGGGGTGTGTTACTTGAGAGGTTAATTATTCTTTCCAGGTGTTGCACCAAAACTTTTTTTTGGTAGCGTTTACAAAAAATGCTATAACTTTGTGAAGCACCATGTATATCAGGTTAGTATGGCTCACATTAATAATGTTTCGCGGTCATCCATCACTAGCAACAATACAGCACAAGTACTCGAAAACGGAATAACATTTCGCGTTTCTTGTATTATACCATCAATAACTTAGAACCATGGGGTCTATGGGTTATTTGGCTATTTATGGTATTATTTACAAGGGTATTATTGGTACATGGGTCCTGTCGGTGTTGATCACATGAGGTCCTGGGTTCGATTACCGGGGCGGGTAAAAAAAAAATATTCTCACTAGCCACGGTAATTTTAAAACTAAATTATTCTCGTTTAAATTAGTTCCTTCTCCTTTTTACGAGTGCTCTACATTAAGCTGTAAATATGAACAAACTGCACATCACATTCTTTGGGAGTATAATCTTTGGCAAAACGAACGTCGCCAAATGCTTGATAGTATCCAATGTATATCCGGTGTAATTTATTACTCCGGTACACGTGGAAACTTCCGTGCCTTCAAACGATTTTGTCACACTTACTACTGGAAGCAAAATTAAGTAGGCCATTTTGGTAGGTCCCTAATTTCCAAACTTCCGAGGTGCAATAGCAATCAGGCTTAACCTGATTGTAAAAGTCTCATTTCGTAGCATTTTTATGCTTTTAACATTTTGCTGTCTCCTGCTAAAAAGGGAGGGAAACAGGCTGTATTTTCCTACTCTTCCTATATACTTCTGATTAATTTCGTTGCGGGATCCAAGACAGCTTAGCTTTTCCCCAGGGCACCCTGAGCTCGCAACTCAGAGGTTATCAGGACGGTTGTCACTGTTGATTCTGGTTTACAGAGGTTACAGTGGTGGGAACGAGAGGTGGGCCCATTGCCGTTTTATTTAACATCTTCGATGTCTATAGGCGATGTTTTCTCTTACCACCAGGAGAGCCATCTGCTTCTTTGCTATTTAATTATATAAAAAATGTCAAGCCTCTACCAATAACAATTTTGGAGTTATCGCTTGATTAGCAGTACATAGTAGTAGTATGATAACGGAAATACAGTGTTAAGTAGACGAAGTCGGGGGCAAAAGCAAGAGTTAATAAAAGATTGGAGTAAAATTCCTATAAAGGGAGTTATATACTTGAATAAAATGAATGATTTACGTATTACGATGTGTCACGCCTTATTGGATGGTTTTATGCATATGTATGTATGTATATTTTAGATAGTCCTCGTGTTGGTTCCGGGTTACTTTGAAGAATGGGTCAACTGTCGTTATGCCAGGCAAGTCGTAAAATACGGCCGATTGGTTATACTAGTCACTAACATTGTGGCCAGTAGGTAGTAGAGTTCTGCATTGTTTCGTCCGAGTCTGGTATCATCGCCTTACCTATTCTTGCCGCAATAGCGTCAGTGCTTGTCACTATCGTGTTCCGGTTTGGAGAGTAAGGTAGCCGGTAAATTTATGCATGTGGAATTAGACCTCGCCACAAGATAGCAACGCACCATTAACATCTTTGGTCTCTAGAGGCGATGGTTGACTCTTTCCATCAGGAGACCCAACTGTTTGTTATATCACATGTGCATGTGGCATTAGACCTATAAAATATTTTTGGCGAGGTGTAATGCCACATGCATGCGTGCATGCATGCCTTACCCTCCAAACCGGAACACGACAGCGACAAGCACTGACGCTATTGCGGCAGGAATAGGTAAGACGGTATTACCTGACCCGGGCGAGACAATGCAGAACTCTACCACCTAGTAGTCACGATGGTAGTGACTCGCATAGCTAATCGGTCACTTTTACGACCTGTCTGGCAGAACGGCAGTTGGTCTATTCTACAAAGGAGCCCGGAAAATTTCAGGCGTTGCTTTGCGGAAATCTATTATTAAAAGCGTGAAATTAATTATATTCGCTATCTATTATCCGCGACCTGTTTATATATCCTTCGCCATGGTACCGAAAAGAAAGACGTCGGTTTAATAAATGGATAAGACTCACCGATGGTCCGGACAAAAAGAAGACCCCAGCGGCACAATTATCTACCCACACTTACACTTTTACACTCACGTCCCACGCTGGCACCAAGCACAAAAGCACAGAATTTATATACGCATTAAACGCACATTTTACTTTGAAACCGAAGCATCTTAGGAGAAACGAACACTACCTAACTCTACGCGAGTGTAAGTAATACACTAGACTAGTTAAATAAGTAGTATGTAAGTAATTAAATGAATCACATATATAAGCCTGAAAGATAATGTTAAATAAAGTTTTAACTGCTCATAGGTACTTACAAAAATCTGTGATGTGCCACGATAATGGTTTTGTCGACAATATCACTACATAGTATAAAACAAAGTCGCTTTCTTTGTCTGTCCCTATGTCCTTATGTCCCTATGTATGCTTAAATCTTTAAAACATTTTTTTTTTAATAGACAGATTGATTCTTGAGGAAGGTTTTAGTGTACAAACCTTTCCGATATTCCCACGGGAACAAAAGCTACGCGGGTGAAACCGCGGGCAAGTCGCTAGTTACTTTTAAAATTGAGACATATCAGAAACTTATCGTTATTATAACAGGATAGGTTAAGCGGTAATTATACCTAGAAACTACCTAGAGTTTACTATCGTAACCTCATGTTTACATTTTTTGATTTTTCACTTTGACAAGGCCTTTACTTGCATTTTTTGACTTTTGCATGGCTAGAATACGGATAGATGACCTATTTTTAAAAAAACCCTCAAAAACAATACGAGGTACAGTAATCTCGAAATTTCGAGGACCGATTCATGAACCTAATTTAAATATAGCCTTATGTCGAAAATAAAAACTAAAAATTAAACAATATTGTATTATGCCATCCAATAAAAACCAAAGTATTAGACGCATGAGAATAATATAATTTCCTGTGCACACACCAATTTCTTTTTAGGGTTGCGTATTCAAAAGGTGTCAATTGGACGTTATTACTGAAAAATCTTATGTTATCAATTGTATTATTTGATAGATAACATACGATAGCAAACAAGCAGATAGCTCTTCTGATGGAAAGGTAATGGTGGAAAGGTAATGCTATATGCATAAGTAAGTCTTCTGGCTACTTACCCTTCAAACAGGAACACGACAATGACAAGCATTTACGCTATTGCGGCAATAATAGGTAAGGCGGTGGTACCAAATATCCAGGCGAGACGTTGCGAAACTCTACCATCTAATGGCCATGAAAGTAGTGATGTATGGCCAATTGGTCGCCTTTTACGGCCTGCCTGGCAGAATGGCTGTTGATCTATTCTTCAAACGACCCCGGACCAAAACGGGAAAACCTTACCTTAAAGTTTAATATAGGTATTCCGTAAGATTCTATATCAACTTCTTAACTTTTATATTTAATATATGCATTTAATATATACATTTTAAGCTCAGGGAAAAATAGATAAAGTTGCAAAATTGACTAACCTAAATAGGTTGGGTTACTGGGTACTAACCTAAATGTGGTTAGGTTTTATTGTAGTAATGTGTCAATGTCGCTATGAATCAATAATAAATTACGAATAAGTTTTTATTTCTTTGTACAATTAATAAAAACTAATGCATTGTACGTATTTACACACTTACTCATTGTCACTCCAAAAACACGTAATATATAAATAAGGTCGGGTCAAAAGTATTTTCGTATTGTTCACAAAAATAAGAAAATATTTTTTTTTAGGTATAATTTTTATTTATTTATAATATGTATGTGCCGTTTTATCGATGACTTGTTACCATTTTGTGGGTAGTGCCATGAAATTTTGAGATTTCTGATTAATAGTATCTGACAGGTAGTGTTCACAGTGTTCTTTTGAGGTTAGCTTTGCGCTTCCTAAAGAGTTCTGCAATGACCGAAACAGGTGGAAATCTGTTGGAGGAAGGTCAGGGCTATACGGAGGATGCATCAACACATCCCAGCCAAGCTTTCTCAATTTTTGCTGCGTGACTATAGATGAGTGCGGTCTGGCGTTGTTATGGTGGAACACCACGCCCTTCCTATTATATATATCCCAGCTCCGGCCGGTTTTTCTCCATAACTTTTTTTAACCTCGTCAGTTGCTGTCAGTAGAGGTCAGAATTGATAGTTTTACCCGGTGGCAAAAGCTCATAGTGGAGTGGAGTGGACGATTAATACTTAATGTTTTCATTTTAAGTATTGTTAAGTATATTATAATATGTATGTATTTATTTTACATTATTTGTTTATGTAGTCTATGTTATTAGTTAATATTATATTAGTATATCCGTTTAAGTATAAATATATTACATTAGTATGTTTTATTCATCGTAGTATTTATGTATTATTACTTATATAATTATTTAAATATGTATTCTTATTTAAATTTTATATATCTATATTTTCTTTGTACCTACACACTACTGTTTCTGTTAGCCCAAAGGTTGACTGGGAGAGAATGCAACTAGCATTAAGTCCGCCTTTTGTACAATTTTACCTATGTAAGTGTACAATAAAGTATAAATAAATAAATAAATAAAAAAAATCCTTTCCAATCCCACCATACACATAGTATCACTTTGTTCCGAGTCAGGCCGGGCTTTGCCACGGTCTGTGGGGCTTGTCCATGCTTCGACTATGATCTTTTTCGCACATTCTTATCGTAAGTCATCCATTTTTCATCACCCGTAATTACCTGTTTAAGAAATGATTCGGAATTGTAACGTTTCAACAAAGAATCGCAAATGGAAACACGTTGCATTAGGTTTCTCTCAGTGAGATCATGTGGTACCCAAATGTCAGGTTTTCTTGTACCCAGACTTTCATAAATGACGTAAAACTGTTTTATGATCAACATCTAGTACTTCAGCGATGTCGTAGCTACTAATATGTCGATCTTGCTCCACTTTCTCAAAGATGGCATTGATTTTATCTGTGACAGGGCGTCCAGAGCGAACGTCATCTTTCACACTAAAATTTTTAGACTTGAAACGCTTGAATCACATTGTAAAATAATTGTACCGAATTTCTTCGTTACATACGTTCATTTTGTTTGCTAGAAAAACAATTGAAAAATGGCGGGAACTAGTTTTTTTTTAAATTTATTACATCTTCAGAATATCACATTTTTAATGGTATTAAAACCAGCCAGCTACATTCAGTACAGCCAAAGAGATTTGATTACTCATAATACATTCAAAATACGAAAATTCTTTTGCCCTGATCTATTTATTATGTTCGAATTCAAAATCGCCAGTATTCTTTGTTTTCATAAACAGACACACACATAATTACTATGAACTAAAATACAATTCAATTTCCAAAGAGATTTTCTTTTAAATCTCATCAAGCGTGGTTTTTCGCAGTTTGACGTTTACCGGAAACATCGTGCCGGCCATCTTGCCTTGCGACCGGAAGTAGCCATTTCGAGGCGTCAGCGATTGATTATAGAATTTAGAACATTCAGAATTTAGACATGGCGGTTGAGGTGGTTTAATATGAAAGAAATGTGAATGAGTACGTATGAGGAGGTTAAATTTTTATTTCTAATATTTTTAGTGTCTATTTTCGACATTTTGTTTAGATACTTCGGCCTTATCTATTGCTTTATCATCCATGGTCGGGTCAACTATTGTTGTATTTATGATCGTGTTTCGATCTAATTGCCCCGTGGTCTAATGGTTAGTCTATTTGGATTATAAATTATAATGGAACTAGCGACCTGCCTGCGGTTTTACCCGCGTAGCTTTTGTTCCCGTAGGAATATCGGAATGGTTTATATACTAAAACCTTCCTCAAGAATCAATCTATCTATTAAAAAAAACGCATTTGAATCCGTTGCGTAGTTTTAAAGATTTAAGCATACATAGGGACATAAGGACATAGGGACAGACAAAGAAAGCGACTTTGTTTTATACTATGTAGTGATAAGTTCAGATTTGATCACCTAGTCAAGGCTTTTTCGAAGTTATCCTCGAAAACTGAAATTTCAGTAGCAGAATGTAGTCTGGTGGCGTCGTGTGAATAGTTTTATATAAAAGAAAAAAAATGATGTGGTGTCGCGGTACACCAGGTAGGAACGAACTTCCTTCGGCTAAACGGCCCTACTCGCTTGTGTACGCGACTGTCGCGCCTGCGCACGTCTCATTTAACGCTTTTATTCCACGCATTTTTCTTACGGTTTTACTATCACATTTTTTTCAGTTCGGTCGCGCAGCAAAATCCCTATCCCCTCCAAGCCGGCCGTAAGGAACTTCGTTCCAATACTTGCATTACGCACGTTGAGCTGTTCATGCTGTTAATTGCATAAAACAACGACAGTTGTCTTAGTCGATAAAATGCATCGATTGAGATAACTACTCATATTGGCATTTGACAAACCGGTGAATCGGGTATTAACTGATGTTTTATTTACTGTGACTATCCCGCAAAGAAATAGCATGTTGATTTAATTTTCTTTGTTTCAAATTGTAGGCAATACGATAATTTGCTCGTAATGCTTAAATCTCGTTTCGTTACGGGCAATTCTGGGTAGCGACGTACTGGTCATTAAGTTAAGACGGCGAGGTGGCGAGACCCAGTCTGCTTCCCACCTTCTCCAGGAAATCACGTGACTTGGCGCAAGACAGGCGGAAGGTAGACTAGGGAACCAGTCCAGGCTAGTCACTCACTCTTGTGGCCTAAATAATATAATCTGAATCACGTAGTTCGTGCAATTAGAGAGAAATGAAATAGAAAGTCATGAAGAGGGTGGAATACTAAAGCTCATCTACCAATACTGGATATTGGTCCAGTCTATGATCCAGTCCCGTTTTCCAGCTCAGTCCGACCCTGATTTTAGGTACGGATATTTAAAATAACTAATTTTCAGGCTTATTTTAAGACGCGTCTAAATGTTTGCTAAGTCTATAATATCAGTTAGACAAGTTCATCGGAAGCAGGCGTGGTGCGCTTTTACAAAATTGCCAGATGTCTAACTGGTTCTATTTTTCCTTCAATGTGGTACGAGTGAGTTGTAATTCATATAAAGGATTCCGTACTTTTGAATTATTTCTTTACGTCATTGGATATCAAATAGATGACTGTCATGATAGGAATATATAATTATTCCTTATATTTTTAAACGACTGTGCTAAAAGAAGGCTTATTTTTTCGAGTGTATATCTATTTTTATGGCACGGTCTGCAGCACGTAGAGATCTCTTTCAAGAGAGAGATCTTTCAAAATATAACATAATTTGAAAACATCACGATATTTTAAAAGTTTTCGAATTAGTATATGTATATTTATTTGGCACACTCTGTTGCCTAAACGCCTTTTTTATATCATAAAATAGTAATCAAGCAAAGTACTGTTGTCTTCAAAAAAACGTTAATGGTGCGTTGCTATCCTTGTGGCAAGGTATGCCACATGAATAAATTCGCTGGCTACTTTACCTTCCAAACTGAAACACGACAGTGGCAAGCACTGATGCTACTGCGAATAATAGATAAGGCGGTAGTACTAGATCCGGGCGAGACAATCAATAGCTCTGTCACTAAATAGTCACGATGTTAGTGACTCAAAAGGGCAATTTTTCGCGTCTTACGAGTGCCTATCAGAACGGCAGATGGATTATTCTTCAAAGGAGACCCGAACTAACACGGGGTTCAATACAAGACAAGCTGCGATTAACAGATAGTTACTAAACGCTCGCTACATAGACTAAAGCCCCGTTTTCACTTTGATTAATACGAGTGCGAGTGCTTAGTGCAGGTGCTTAGTATTAAACAAAAAATACATGAAGACACCAGTTGATCAGTTCGAGTGGTTAGTAATCAGCATCTATTCACTTTTACGACGCTGAATACTAATCACTCGCACCGATCAACGGCTGAATTCACGTATTTTTTGCGAAAACGGGGCTTAAAGCCCCTATTACACTTTGATTATTACGAGTGCGAGTGTTTAATGTAGGTGCTTAGTATTAAGCAAAAAACAAGTGTAGACAGCCGTTGATTAGTGCAAGTGATTAGTAATCAACTTCTATTCACTTTGACTACGCTGATTAATAATCAATGGCTGTCTATACGTGTTTTCTCCATAATACTAATTACCTGTATTACCCCCAAAACTTAACGTTTTCAAGTGCCTGGCGAGCTCCGGGCACAAAAACTGATTTATCATTTGTTTGGATTGAATTTAAGCATATAAAATGTATATTTTTAATAGGCCTTGATCATTTTCCCCGTGGTGGTCCCGAGCTCCTTTGAAATATAGACCAACTGCCGTTTTGCCAGGCAGGTCGTAAAAGGCGACCGATTGGTTATACGATTTACTACCGTCGTGGCTGCTAGGTGGTAGAGTTCTGCATTGTCTCGCCCGGGTCTGGTATCACCGCCTTACTTATTCCTGTCGCAATAGTGTCAGTGCTTGTCACTGTCGTGTTCCGGTTTGGAGGGTAAGGTAGCCGGTAAACTTATGCATGTGGCATTAGAACTCGCCACAAGATAGCAACGCACCATTAACACCTTTGGTGTCTATAGGCGATGGTTGACTCTTTCCATCAGGAGACCCATCTGCTTGTTTGCTATCTTATGATATATAAAAAAACATTTTTATCGATCAGCGTGAGAATTATTTACTAAAGTGGCCTTTACTACGAATCAAGATAAATTAAACTTCATACTTTGGCAAATATGCGGTTACTCGTAGTAAAGGATTTTTAATTCAAAAATAAAGCGGATGACATTATCTTTTTTTGTATATTGCTGGTAAACATATACAAACAAAAAAATATTAAGACCTATACTCTAGTAAAAAAATATAAAACTTTATTACATCAGCGATCTCTAAATTGTAATACGAAGCGGTAATAATCGCTACATCAAAAGAATTCATCAGTTAATGAAATCGCATTCGGTTATTTTTCGGGTTAGATCAAAGGGTGGGTATTTATTGATTTGTTTTGAAGCTAGTTTAATCAAATTTCAACCTGTCTTATGTTAGATTGCGTAGTTCATGTATTGAATGTGGGGTTTTAATTTGTTTGTTATGTAGATATTAATATTGATTGATAACCGCGACTTTGTCTGCTTGTAAATATAATAAATATTTACATACACCTCGCTAAACGCGTAGTGCATATAATAATCGTGATTTGTGGTTTAAGACTTTAATTATTTCATGTTGAGTAAATTCATGATACCGATAGTTTTAGTTCTTTTTCGAATAATAGACTAACTTGAAATACTTTTAAAAAAAGAAAAATTTCGATACTATACGACTTGAAATTGCGACCTTATTTCTAGCCGATGGTATTTAGGTTGTATTAGTTATTCATGTTCAGCGTGGGCCGATAATGTCATGAGTGACGTGATCCGGTGTAAATTACTTCAAAATCAGCGTTTAGTTTTAATATTTCTGTGAGAAAAATTTTGCACTGTAAGCTTCGAAGCTTTAACCGTTTTGTCAGGTATCTTATCATTAGATTTAGTAATTCAGCGTAGGGATTTAATATACTATAATTTTACTTTATTAGCCCAGAATTTGCTAACCCGCAAGCTCAAACAAAAATACGTTGCCTTTTTAATCCCGTGATAGATGTTACTGATGAATTAATAGATGAATGGTAGTCGCGTTGGTGCTGCTCGACCAAAGGACAGCATTTATATATTTTTTTCCCATGCGTTTGGAAACGATTAAGTAAAACGTGAATAAAAATAGATCATTATGTTGCACAGTTTTTTACTAGTCACGGTAATTTTGATGCTAAATTATTCTTGTTTAAATTAGTTCCTTCGCCTTTTTGGCTTTTGGCTCTAAAATAAATTGAAAATATGGACAAACTGCACATCACATTCTTTGGAAGTGTAATCTCAGGCAAAACGAACATAGTCAAATGTTTAATAGTATACGCTGTACATATATCTGGTGTACTCTGACCTACTACTCCGACCTTGTGGGAACATGTGGGAATTGCCGTGCCTTCAAGTGATTTTGTCATACTCCTGGAAGCAGAATTAAAAAAGCTATTTTTGTAGGTCCTTAACTACCTGTACTACTGTGTTCCAATAGCAATTAGGCCTTATCTGATTATGCGAGTAAACATCTCATTTCTTAGCATTTTTTAGCTTATACTATTTCACTATCTCCTGCTGAAAAGGGAGGGAAAATGAATGTATTTTCCTATTCCTCCTATATACTTTTGATTAATTTAGTTACGGGTTCCAAGAAAGTGTAGCTTTTCCGAAGGAGAAGTGTAGCTTTTCCGGCAGTGTACGTAATATTTACTTTTATTACTATATATATAAAATTATTATTATTTTTTAAATTAATTTCAATTATTATTATTTTTATATAAAAATTTTAGATTTCTGCATTCCTTCACCATGTAAACTTTAACTACGCCAAATTTCGTACTCCACCGTTCGCTTAATTGCCGTATATTATATATATATATATATATATATATATATATATATATATATATATATATATATATATATATATATATATATATATATATATATATATATATATATATATATATATATATATATATATATATATATATTTTTTAAGGTTATTTTAAGGTAATAATTATAAGGTTATATAAGTTAAGGAACATTAAATAAATCTTTTATTACTGGCAATCGCTCGCTAGTCGAAATTCGACCATAGATTAAATAATAAAACCTCTAAGTCTAAAGTAGTGTGTGTACCTAATGTTCTTTTTAATTAGTTTAATGTATTTTTAATAATAATTACTTCAACATTTTAGGTTTCTGCAGTTCCCCGTAATGTGAACTGTAACTGGGTCCTTCTTCTTTTTAACCTACAATTTCAAACATCAACTCAATTTCGAAAAAGGTTTCTGCAGTTCCCCGTAATGTGAACTGTAACAGTGTCCTTCTTCTTTTTAACATACAATTTCAAACATCAACTCAATTTCGAAAACAAAAATTAAGCTTCCTCGTTAGTATATATGTATATTCTAATAGCAGAATTTTTATTCTATCGGAAAAAACTGTTTGCCAAAAAGTTTACAGAAGTTTGTGCGATTCTAGACCTAGTTTATTTGACAAAAAATGTACAAAAGATTAATTTGACAAAAAATGTACACCTCCTCACGAAATATAATATATTCTATCGAATACTCTTCGCCAAATAACTTGTACTTTTCTAATACATTTAAATTAACTAAAGGAACTTTTGTAAAACATATAAAAAATGCTTATAGTATTTAAAAAATATGTTTTATTTATGATCTTTTACCGCTCTGGCACAGTTTCTGCTAGTATAAGGTATGTTTCCGCTATTTAAAATCAATGTTAGAAATCATACCAAGGAGAAAGAGGGTCTAAACCCCCAATAGTAGGCCACAAAAACGAGCTGCACAAACGTGTATTTCATAGGAAAACCCTCGTGACAGAATTTGCAAAATAACAAATCAGGAGACAAGTGTTTGAGTTTTTTTACATACTTTATTAAAAGTGATAAAAAATAATGGTTGCTATTACATGATAGATAATATATTTAAAGGTTATAAAATGTTTTTGCGTTTTATGTCATCATATATTTTTTTTGTAATATTAATATTGTAATATTAATATTGTAATGGATTATACGCAAGCTGTGGTAGCGGGGGACAACAGTGCAGTGATTACAACTCTGTCACTTAATTTTTACAGTGAAATTATTCAATACATATTATGTTATTTAATGATGCATAGTCATTTTGTGTATTTTGTGCATGTTGAAGTACAATTAAGAAAAAAAAAGAAATTTCCTTGTTTTTTCATTGACTGTTGGAGACACCCTCATTAAGTTTAAATTAAACATACTATGCTATTAGAGAATTTTTAGCAGATAAGATTAAATAATAATAAACAGAAATATAAGCTTGTACAATTTACCTTAATATTTAAATGTAATAAATATTAAAAAATAAATTTTGTAAATGGTAAATTTCTGTGTAAATTGTAAAAATTTGGATTGTGCATGATATTTTGTAAATTGGAATAATAAATTTTTGTTGTAAAATAATATTTGTAAAAATTGTAATACATAAATAATTGTAATACATGGAATAAAAAAAGCCCACTGAGTTTCTTCCGCCGGATCTTCTCAGTGTGTGGCCGCGTTCCGATCCGGCAGTAATTATAAATAAATCGACTGAAATTTAAATTTTTGCACACCATTTTATCATGGTAGAATATGTTGGTAATTTAATTTATTTTTAATAACCTGTGACACCCATATTCTTACTAATAAATATTTTTTCATTTCATTTTTTTGTCATTAAATGAAGAATAACCCAACTCCCAAAAATTTCATTCTTTGCCGTTCGCGTTATTGTCTTGAAAAGGAGTACATAATATTTCCTTTACAGATTAATATACACATAGATAATTACTTTAAAATATTAGGTTTCTGCAGTCCTCCGCAATGTAATCAGTCACAATTCGCTTAATTATCGGAAAAGAGGGTACAAAGTTTTTCCTTCACTTATATAAATACGCCATATCTGTTTATTTTCCGGTTAAAGTCTTTTCCCCGTTTTATCTTTTGAATAAAAGACCATCTACCAATTTGTCAAGCAGTTCATGAAAAATGAATGATTCGATTACTTACGCTTTACTAACAACCCCAGTACCAATTGATAGTTTTGCAAAGCCTCGTCCAAATTGCTACCAAGGCCTTGCCTATTCCTGCCGCAATAGCATCATCGCTGTTCACTGCTCGTTTTTCACTGTTGTGTTTTTTATATCATAAAATAGCAAACAAGCAGATGGGTCTCCTGATGGAAGAAGTCAATCATCGCCTACAGACATTAAAGATGTTAATGGTGCGTTGCTATCTTGTGACAAGGTCTAATACCACAAGCATAAGTTAACCGGCTACCTTACCCTCCAAATCGGAATATGAAAGTGACAAGCACTGACGCTATTGCGGCAAGAATAGGTAAGGTGCTAGTACCAGACCCGGGCGAGACAATGCAGAACTCTATCACCTAGCCACGATGGTAGTGACTTGTGTAGCCAATCAGTTGCCTTTGGCAGTACGGCAGTTGGCATATTCTACAAAGAAGCCCGGGACCAAAACGGGATTCTCTGAAGGAAGGTAAGGTAGCGAGTAAACTTATGCGTGTGGCATTACCATCCCACTACATGGATAGAGTAATGCATTAATATCTTTGATGTCTTTAGATGATGGTTGTCTCTTTCCATCAAGAGAAACATCTGCTTGTTTGTTTTTTTATAACATAAAAAATATATATTTATCAAAAAACTAGCTGACCCGGCAAACGTTGTTCTGGCTTTTTCAACTACTCTTATTATTATTTTTATTTTCTCACCTTTTAAACCCTCTTGGACTTCAGCAATTAATTCAAAACCAAAATTTGCCAAATCGGTTCAGCCGTTCTCGAGTTTTAGCGAGACTAACGAACAGCAATTGTTTTTTATATATATAGATATAAATAAATCTTCGGTGTCAATAGGCAAATGTCATCTCTTTCCATAACAAGAGCCATCTTGTTTTATAATATAAATGAATTGAAAGGTATGTGTCCTTAATACAATTGTGAAAATCAAATTTCAATGACGAATGATCAATTATGACTCACGCCATTTCGTCACTAGTTACTTTCAGGTTATAGCATCATTTTTAACCTTTTATTCTCAATTAATATCAGCCACTTTAAGAATGGGATTGAGTTGTCACTTAACGACGCGCGCTGCTCATAAGTTAGTGTAATGTATTGAATATTTCACTCTAATAGATTCAGGCTCGATTGTACGGGCTTAACCTGTTGTGGTTCGTGTACATTTACTAACGATACGGTACGATATTAAAAGTGCTAATTGTGAAAGATTGTAGACAGCGGGGAAAATAGCATAGGCGGCACTCGAGACCGTCATCATCGTGTCACTCTAACAGAGAAAGCTCCTTTTGAACATAAGACTCGTTGAAGAAGTTGTTGAGTAAATAAAACGTCATACTTCTGAGCTGGAAATTCGGGCTCTGTGCCACCGGTCAGCACAGCAATCGTGAGATAAGTATTTTCTTATGTGCTGATTAATGTAATTAATTACTGTTAGCTATTCGTGTTTGTTTCGGAGAGTATGTTAATACGTTGATCCTGGATAGGACCTGTATTTATCATTAGGATATGTCTTGAAAGTTTGTTTAAGTGGTCGTCACCCTCGAATGGATGGTACCCAGGATGATCTACCATCGCCACCCACTCTGGCTACGCCTCTGATTGTAACCCTTTAGAGGATAACTTTAAAAAAAAAAAACTTTAGTTTGACCCCTCGTCTTAAACTTTTTCTATGCCAAATTTCATTAAAATCAATTCAGCCGTTTGGTCATAAAAGCGTAACAGACAGACAGACTTTCGCATTTATAATATTACTAGCGACCTGCTCGCGGTTTCCCCCACTTAGCTTTTGTTCCCATGGCAATATCCGAAAGGTTTATACAGTACCCGGCGATAAATATTGCACATCGACCTTTGGAAAGAGACAATCGGCTAATTTCGGCTTCGTAGAGCGTTATCTCTGTCGCACAAAATACAAACAGTCCGGTACCTATTAGGAGCTGTTAAAACAAGTATGATTTGCTTCTTTTGATATTTTTATTCTTTGTATAAAATACACTAATTTTTCTATAAGTGATGGCTTTAGGTTGGGGTAAAATAAAATAAAAAAACATTTTTACATTATGTTTACGTATTTAATTATTTTGGAACATTACAGCTTTAGTGTACATAATAAACACCATTATACCTATTGCTAAAATGAGACATTGCAATAAAAATAATAATATTTCTAATTCTCAATTACTTCTATTTCACTATCTGTGCTCTCAAAGAGGTCAACATCACTGTCACTATCAGCCGTATTTATTACTAATCTATCAGTGTAATTGTCTAAACTGTGTTGAATGCTTCTATATTCATTCTCACATTTGATTGCATGATCGCAAACCTTTTTCCACTCTTCAGCGCCGATCATGTTTACTTTTTCAGTCAATAATGTTTTTACTGTAGTTAAGTTCATACCCACATTTCTAGAGGCTACATAGCCTTTCAGTTGAGACCATATATTTTCAATTGGATTAAAATCCGGATGATATGGTGGCAATCGCAACACAGTGTGCCCATGTTCGGCAAGTATTTTGTCCACAGAAAACTCTGTATACCTCTCCTTGTGCTGACATATAATAGCGTAAATCTGGGTTTTTGTTAATTTTGGATCAACTGGAATTTCATGTCTGTTTAACCAGTTGATCATTTCCCGTTTAATGGTGTTTGAGTTGGGGGGTCTCTCAACATACTTGTTGTGATAGGGTGCGTTGTCGATAACTAGAACAGAATCACTGGGTATATTTGGGATTAATTGGTTAACCAGCCATTTCTCATAGTTATCGTTATTCATTTCATTGTGATAGTCACCTGTAGTGTCCGTGGATTTATACGTTAAAAAAGCACCGGGTACAAAGCCTTTTTCATTTCCCGCATGAACTATTATCAAACGTTGACCTTTTGAAATTGGCTTTTTTACTCCTTTTTTCTTATCGTCACTCCAAGATTTCCCTTTAGTGTGGGATGCATGTATATATGACTCATCCATGTAGACGATATTTTTTCCTGTTTCGCGAAATTTGCGTATTTTATCAAGGTATTCCATTCGTTTGAGACTAACGTCGTGCTTTTCCATTAGAATTTTTCGATTATATTCCATTTTAGTGAACTGAAATCCCATGTCATGAAGTATTTTTCTCAATGTTTTTTCAGACCCATTGTAATTAATAGCTTCAGATAACTTAGCTTTTAATGATTTTATTGTTGGCAGTTCATTAAATCGTAAGTGAAAATCATACACCATTCTTCGAACAACATCGTAATCAAAATCGTCCATACCTAAACGAAATTGCTTTTTTGGTCTCCCTTTTTTTGGAGTGCTGAACTTAATTTCAGTCGAATGTGTTTCAGTACTGACTTCGTTTAATATATTGTTCAAAGTTCTTCTTGAAATTCCAGTGGCATTTGCAACTCGCTCTTGAATCTTCTTAAAATAACAACTTACATTTTCATCTACTTTTTTTTAAAATCTATCAGCTTCGCTTACAAAGTATTTATAAACATTGTAGATAATTTCACGTGACTGACCTCGTAAAGGTTTCCCTCTTTTTCCGAAAGATGCCATATTACAACTTTAAATTATTTAAATTTGTGGGTGTTATCAACTCTAAATATATATATTTTTTCGGGACGCGACTGCACTCTATCGTACTTGAACAACGACTGACTAAACGTCACATAGGTAGTGTGGGACAGAGATAACGCTTTACGAAGCCGAAATTATCCGATTGTCTCTTTCCAAAGTTCGATGTGCAATATTTATCGCCGGATACTGTACATTTAAGGTTTATACATTTAAGCCTTCCTCAGGAATCAATCTATCTACTAAAAAACCGCATCAAAATCCGTTGCGTAGTTTCAAAGATTTAAGCATACATAGGGACAAACAGAGAAAGCGACTTTGTTTTATACTAAGTAGTAATTAGAGATATTAGTTTGATTTTTATACTCAACCGGTATTGTTTATTTTATATCGACTTTCGCATTTATAATATTACTAGCTGCAGCGTGCAGCCCGCAGCGTTATAAGTTTTTGGTGAATCCCACGGGATCACCTAATTTTTCTGGGATAAAAAATAGCCTATGTGCTATTCCAGATCATCATCTACCTGTGTGTCAAATTTCATTCAAATCCGTTTAGTAGTTTTTGCGTGATTGAGTAACAAACATCTATCCAAACATCCATCCAAACATCCAAACTTTCGCATTTATAATATTAATATAGATTAATTATATTTAATAATAATAACACTAGTAATAATAATAAATAGTAAAATACAAAACTCAATAGTTATAGATAAATGTGTTCGCCGTTTTCTAAACCCAACTACACTATCACTCCAAAATTGAGAATTCAACCTCACGTACTCCTCCTTACTTTACATCACACAACATACACACAGAAACAAACATTACAAAAAAGTTACATTACAGCCCGTACCTACTTCATAAATAAACCGACATAATATAGTCGAGTCAAACATTTCTTTTGAATAATAATAACAATTTATTGACCAAAAGTAGTTGACAACATAAAATCATACATTGTCCCCACACTAGGTTACCCTGTGTTGTGGGTAACAAAACTATTTATTATGGACGTTTGCTTTTTTCTTATTTGCTAAGGGATACTTTGAGGTAGAAGTTAGTTACTTCTACTTCAAAGTACCCCTAATATAAATCCAGCGCTGCACATGATTCTTTAATCTTTTACGAAAAAAAATAAACATGACATATACACTATGACTTAATAGTGTTTTTTATGAGAGTGGCTGGTAACACTAGTAAACTAACCGGCTTCGCCAAGATAAAACACGGCGGTAAGAAAAGCTGATATAACGTAGCAGAAATTTTTTTCCGTGTTTTCCGGGCCACCTTTGAAGAAGAGAGCATCTGCCCTTCTGCCGGGCAGTTTGTTAAAGGCAAACGGTTTGCTGTATGTGTTACTATATTCGTAAATATCAGATGGTAGAGTTCTGCAATGTTTTGCCTGGGTTTTTGGTACTATCGCCTTACCTGTTTCTGCCGCAATATAATCAATGCTTGTCACTGTCGTATTCTGATTTAGAGTAAAGTAGCCGGTAAACTTATGTATTTTGCACCCACTCGAAACATCTTTGGTACCTATAAGTATTGGTTTGTTTTTTCCATCAGGAGGAGTCATTTGCTTTTTTGCTGTCTTATGATAAAAAACCCTTGTATTCTAATCTAGTTTACTACTATTGTAGGTCTGCCTTCTTGTCTGCCTGTCTGCCTGTCTGGTCTTGCCTGTCAAAATGGCCGATGTTTTATACTTTAACACAGGCCTGAGCAAAAATAATTAAATATATATCATAATAAAATATAAAAAAACATATACAAGTTGTATTAACACCTCGCCACACAGATAGCAATGCATGATTAATACCTTTTATGTCTAGAGAGCCAACTGCTTGTTTGCTATCTTATGATATAAAAAAAATGTGACAATGGACACCCACCCTAACCTATTACATGGCCTTGTAATTTTTCTGTCTGTCGCCAAGGGTTACAGCCACAGTGTAATTTAAAACATATCAAACGTACAGTAACGTAGTTGTCTTACTGTAGATCTTAACTAAGATAAACTTTATAAATGGCAGAGGAAGACTCTTATTGAATACATATGGTAATATTGTAATAGGCTTCGTGTAATAGGTATTTACGGATTATTAATATTCCATGTGATAGTATTTTAGGATTGACTACATATTGAATGTGGATAGTCTAGTGTTGAGTTATTTACATGAGTTTTAAGAAAAATACGGCCAACTGTTCCTTTATGCATGACAGATCCAATCTTCGGATCAGGGGGAGTTACATATTTGAGGTTCAATTAAGATAGCTCTAATCCTTATTTGTTTACAATAATAAATCCATACCTAGATCCCTGCCTAGGGGGGGGGTCATACTTCTTAAATTAAATTATGTATAGCTTCTTACGTGCATACATACTTATGTATGTATGCACGTAAGAAGCTATACATAATTGAATTATAGAATATAAGAAGTTATACATTTATGGCACAAAAAGAAAAAAAAATTCTTAAAAGTTTATCCTTCGCGTAATCCTAAGTTTGTAGAGAAAACAACATTAATAATAGAAAAAGGGTATTTAATACACTGAAAGAATGTTTTATTACAACGCTTTATCTTTTTTTATATCATAAGATAGCAAACAAGCAGATGGGTCTCCTGATGGAATGAGTCAACCATCGCCTATAGACACCAAAGGTGTTAATGGTGCGTTGCTATCTTGTGGCGAGGTATAATGCCACATGCATAAGTTTACCGGCTACCTCACCCCTCAAACCGGAATACGACAGCGACAAGCATTGACGCTATTGCGGCAGGAATAGGCAAGGCGGTGGTACCAGATCCGGGCAAGACAATAAAATGTAGTTAAATAAATTTTATTTAAATATCATAAAAATATTTGCACATTTTTTTCATATTACTTATCATAAAATAGCAAAAAAACTTACCTGATGGAAAGAGAAACCACTGCTTATATACACAAAAAGATGATGGCGCGTTGCTATCCGTAACGCGGGGTGGCAATGCCACATAAGTCTACCGTCTACCATACCCTCTACAGCGGAACACGAGAATGACAAGCATTGACGCTATTGCGGCAAGAATAGGTAAGGCGGTGGTACCAAATACCCGGGCGAGTCGTCGCAGAACTCTACCACCTTGTAGTCATGATGGTAGTGACACGTATAGCCAATCGGTCACCTTTTACGGCCTGCTTGGCAGAACAGCAGTTCTTCTCTTTTGGCAGAATGGTCGTTTTTACTTTCCCTTTTTCGTATCAACGAGTTTTAATTCCCAACGATCAATAAGATCTGCATGGAAATTACTTTATTGGTTTATTAGCTGTGCCCTGCAGTTGGCAGTGGATTATACATGTTTTTGGTGAATCCCGCGGGAACAACTCACTTTTTCGGGATAAACACACACACACACACACACACACACATATATATATATATATATATATATATATATATATATATATATATATATATATATATATATATATATATCTCATCCATCCATGCCTCCAAACATCCAAACTTTCGAATTTATAATATTGTTTGGATGGATGTTTGGATAGATGTTTGGATGGATGTTTGTTACTCAATCACGCAAAAACTACTGAACGGATTTGAATGAAATTTGGCACACAGGTAGCTGATGACCTGGAATAGCACATAGGCTAAGAGGTGATTCCGCGGGATGCGCCAAAAACTGTGTATAATGCAGCGGGCTGCACGCTGCAGCTAGTAAATAAATAAATATTGCTGGACAAATTACACGAATTGATGTAACTCCAAACTAAGCAAATTATTTGCTTGTGTTATGGGTGTTAGTCAACGATGCCAATTCATAGAAATACGTATTGTACACACATCACTAATCCGTTTCCTTCCAACTTCTTATTTTATTTAAAAATTCATAATTTCTTTGCGCCGCTTAATAAATACTCTAATATATTTAATAAACACCCATACTTAGAAATACAAACATCTATGCTCATCACACAAATACTTGTCCCTGTCGGGAATCGAACCCAATCCCCCTCGATTCGTAGTAAGGTTCGCTAACCACTCGACCAACGGGACAGTCAAATATAGATACAGAAATGAGGATAAGTAGAAAGGATATTATTGCCTATGCGAAACAAGAGCTGTTAAATAACAATGTATAATAATTTTTGTATCAGTCCCACAGGCCAAAACGTAAAAATTGTCTCTTTTAAATGTCACTTTTTCATTTCATCAAATCACAAAGATTTTTTAGAAATTTCATTCCAAAAAGTTGCTTTTTGTTCTTGTTTTTAAAGAATTTTAAATTCTTAGGAACATGCCAGTCTCATCGTATCCTAAAGACTTATTTAAACTCAAGCTTTATTAATTCAAAAAATCTCCCAATTTAAGATTTAGTTTTGATACTTACGATAATCGATAAGAATATGGCCCAAGTGCTATTCGACTCGCCTGAAGATGCTTCGATGAAGTTGCGAAGTGAAACGTGCGTTGAGTACATCATTTGTGCTTTGCTTTGGTTCTGACGTGGAAGAAAGTACGTTAGATGTGGGTGGACTATAATTATTGTGCCACCGTAATCTTCTCTAATCTTCAGGCCTTGGATAAATTTGCCCCATTCCTTATACTATCTTTCATTTTAGTTGCATCACAGTAGTTCAATATGAGGTTTCACGGAAAATTTGCAAATTAAATACCACAATATCTTCTTCATATGGACCATGTCATTTACAGTTTAAAAATATCTTAGTGGACATTTCGTTTCAAATTCCTTGCTATAAAATACAGTAAAATGCTGGCCAGCATGGGAACAGAAATTTAACAGTTAACTCATAAACAGTTAGCGGTATTAGATACAAAATTAACGCCAAATTAAGTCGGGATGAGTTTGTAATTTTTTTAATGATTAACAATGTACAGTGTAACTCAACAATAATAAATAGTCAGCTGTGACCTATAACTATAAAATTGAAGAATTATACTATTGTTACGTACTCGGGTTCGTAATTGTAAGAAAACACTACTTATATTAAATCCGCGTATTTAGTATACAAATACACAAGACAACACGATGTAATACAAAAATAGACTTTACACACTAGTCACTCACTGTACTATCACTGACTACACAATAAAACACTTCTCGCTTCGCACTGTTTACTTTAATTATCGCTCTCGATCGCTTGATAAAAACTGCCTTGTATTTGTACCTCTCTATTTATAGCCAGGGTAAAGTCCTAGCTGGCTCCAGAAAAATCTAAATGTATCGGGAAACAATGAATCACTTCTTATCGTAAACATGTTATGAGTCATAAATCCTAGTACACGCTATTTTCAACCTTATGCCATATCCCACAAAGTCCATTATGGCATAGCCCAGGTCAACTATTTGTTCGTCAATAGGAGTAGCTATCTCTTTCCTCCATTTCTAAATCTCTCCAGCGCTCCAACTCCACACGTTTCTAGATTATTCATAACACTATTTTAACTCATCTTTTCGCAGGCTAAAACTCGAGATGTTCTCTTTTAAACCCCCGACGCAAAACGAGGGGTGTTATAAGTTTCAGGTGTGTATCTGAGGATCTGTGTATCTGTGTATGTGTGTATCTGTATGTCTGTCCGTGGCATCGTGGAGCCCTGGCGGATGGTCTGATTTGATTGCGGTTTTTTTTAATTGAAAGCCCTATTTTGCGAGATGGTTCTTAGCTAAGATTCAATAGAATCTGTTCTGCCGTTTCAAGATAACCAGCTCTTTTTAAATTGATGAAAGGAATTAAATAATTTGTAAATGCTTTATCAATACTAAATTTTGTGTTCTGTTACTTTGTTGATATTGCAATTACATGGTAACGTTGAGCTAATACTTTGAGATTCTCATTGGAAGATCATCAGCGTCTATTTAACTGGCAATTTTCGTATTTAAATAACAGATTTTCTAAATATTGCAAGCCACTTTTTAAAGACTTTCTGATATCCGTTAGTACAAAAACTTGACAGACTTGTGAAGGAAATGCAAATACTATGCTACCATCCAACTGAGCTCGTGATGTAGCCTGGATGTAGGGACTGGAACTATCTGATGCAGAGCTTTAACAAGACAATCTTGCTTAGACTAAGTCTGGTTGCTATAAATACTAAGTTTGATTAGTGCTCATGATGACGAGGATTTGAAGATGGAGCTGATAATGTGCTACCGAAACTCACGCGTAGAATGTAGAAAGAGATAAGATAGTCAAGTTCGAACTCGATGGATTTTTGATGATGTTTACTTTCCATTACATATAATGTCGAAGAACCGAACATGGAGCCGTAAGAGTGTAATTGTAACTCACAGATAGAAATTGCTTATATAGTGGAGTTTGGAGTCATTTCATTTGTTACAGTAAGATCTTTCTCATGATGATATGGCTCTGAAGATTGAGCCGAAAACGTGACATTGGAACTTCAAGAATCCAGATTCAAAGTTCAACTACAATGAACTCCTAAACTAAACGAGGTAAAGTTTTTGAATTAGCACTTAATTGTCTTGTATCTTAGTGCTAGATGATTTTCAGGATCTGATGATGGAACTGAAAGGTAACCATGAGAACTCCTAAACTAAATAAGATAAACTAATCGAAATTGGACTCATTTGTTCTGTTTAGACAAATACTCTAGTGCTAGATGATTTTTAGAGTCTCATGATAGAGCTGGAAATACTTTATGGGAACCTTGGAATAAAATTAGCAACACCGTCGAAATTGAGGTAGTTTGTATCGTTATTTCAAGAACTTTGGAGCGGAATGCCTTCCAGTACCTGATGATAGAGCTGAAGGATGTAACCAAGAACTCCTACACTAAACCAGGTTAACCCATCAAGTGGGAAAAAAAATCAGTTTGTTTTTGCAAACAATTTGGTGCTAGATGATTTTTAGTATCTAATGATGGAATTGGAACGTAGTCATGGGAACTTTTAAACCAAACAAGATAAATCTATCGAATTTTTTGTTGTGTTTTAACAAACATCCTGGTACTAGACGATTTCTGGGGTCTTATAATAGAGCCGATAATGGAGGTCATGGGAACTTTGAAATAAAATGAAGTAAATTTTTACAAGGATTTTGAAGCACGTTGTTTATCAGTGCCTGATAATAGAACTGGAAAAAGTCTATAAGAACTTCTAAGCAAATCCAAATAAACTCATTGAGTGTGGACTGTGGGCTGCTTGGATTTGTTTTGACATATACTTTGGTGCTGGATAATTTTTAGGATCTGATGGTGAAACTAGAAGGTGACCATGATAATTTTTGAACTAAACAAGATAAAACCATTGAGCCCCGTGTTGGTCCAAGCTCTAAAAAAGGCCAACTGTCGTTCTGCAATGCAGGTCGTAAAAGGCAACCGATTAGCTATGCCAGTAACTACCATATTGGCTACTAGGTGATAGAGTTCTGCATTGTCTCGACCGGGTCTGGTACCACCATCTTACCTATTCCTGCCGCGATAGCGTCAGTGCTTGTCACTGTCGTGTTCCGGTTTGGAGGGTAAGGTAGCCGGTAAACTCATGCATGTGGCATTAGACCTCGCCACAAGATAGCAAAGTACAATTTACATCTTTGGTGTCTACAAGCGATGGTTGACTCTTTTCATCAAGAGACCTATCAGTTTGTTTGCTATCTTACGATATAAAAAAACAAGAGCTTAGATTCATTTGTTCTGTTTCGACAAATACTCTAATGCTAGATGCTTTCCAGGGTCTTATAATGAAGCAGGAAGGAGAAAGTCTTTGGAGCAGAATGGCTTCCGGTGTCAGATGATAGTGAGAAGAAGTCCATGAGAAATCCTAAGCTAACCCAGAAAAACCCATTGAGTGTGGGTTGCTTCGGTTTGTTTTAGCATATTTTTTGGTGCTAGATGATTATTTGAATTTAATAATGGAAATTGAAGGTGGCTATGGGAACCTTTGAAATAAACAAGTTAAACCTATCGAGTTTGGACTCATTTCTTTTATTTTGAGTTACCCTGGTGTTAGATAATTTCTGGGGTCCTATGATTTGGGGTTCATTTGGTTCGTTCTAATAAGGAATTTGGAATAGAATGACTTCCAGTTTCTCAAGATAAAACAGAAAGAAGTCCATAAAATCTCGCTAAGCTAGACGGACCCATCGAGTATGGGTTAATTGGGTTTGTTTTGGTATAGGGTGTTCCGGTGCAGCCCGGCCACAGTCAATTTTGTAATTTATAGACATAAAATTTAAATGTTCTTTTAATGTTCTTGCAGTACCAATGAATAAATTAAATGTACCTCAAGTATATCTCCTTAAAAGAGCACTTTTTGGTGGCCGGGAAGTAACGTATACGCTGCAGCCCGGCCACGGTTATATTTTCCAGTAGGATGCTCAGAATGTTCTTAAATATAAGCCAAATAAATGTTCCATTTGCGTTCTTTGGTTTTTTGAATGTAATATACGAACAAAAACGACTATATAAACAAAAAATGATTTCAAATTAAAATGTGCACTTAGCGCCTGTAGAATTAAAATAGCAAATCTGCTTATTTGTAAAAAGCTGCTATTGCAAATTTTGTAGGAGCAATTGTCTAGAAAACCAGACGTAAAGAAAAACAGTAAAACAGTTTTAATTGTAAAACGATGGTGCATTTTCCTATATGATATATTATTATTATAAACAAAGTAATTATAAATATATTATATGTATCTAAATGTACGTAATTGCATTAATAATTTTGTAGTGAATGGGTACTTATTCTGTTATATCTAATTAAAATATTTATAAAATTAATCGCCCGTTGGTCGAGTGGTTAGCGACCCTGACTACGCAATCGACGGGGCTCAGGATCGATCTCCGACGGTGACAAGCATTTGTGTGATGAGTATTAATGTTTGTATTTCCGGGTAGGGGTGTTTATTAAATATGTTCTAGTTTTTATATATGTATTTTTATGTATTAGTATCGTTGACTAACACCCATAACACAAGCAAATAGTTTGCTTACTTTGGGGTTAGATCAGTAAGTGTAATTTGTCCCGTGAATATTTATTATTATTATAGTGTTACGAATAATCTAGAAGCGTGTAGAATTGGAGCGCGCGCGCGGTAACTATCTAGAAATAAAAGAAAGAGATAGCTACTCCTATTGACAAACCAATAGTTTGACCTGGGCTATGCCATAATAGACTTTGTGGAATATGGTATAAGGTTGAAAGTAGCGTGTACTAGGATTTATGACTCATAACATGTTTACGATAAGAAGTGATTCATTGTTTCCCGATACATTTAGATTTTTCTGGATCCAGCTAGGTCTTTCCCCTGCCTATAAATACAGAGATGTTGACAAACACGAGTCAGTTTTTATCAAGCGATCGAGAACGATATATCAAGTGACCAAGTACGAAGCGAGAAGCGTTCTATTGTGTAGTGTTCTAAGTTCAGTGATAGTACAGCAAGTGACTATTGTGTAAAGGGTATTTTAGTATTACGTTGTGTTGTGTAGTGTAAATACACGGATTTAATATAAGTGGTGTTTTTCTACAATTGCGAACCCGAGTTCGTAACAATATCTATGATTTGTCTTCTACCCTCACATTTTTTTTATATATCATAAGATAGCAAACAAGCAGATGGGTCTCCTGATGGAAAGAGTCAACCAACATTTTTAGACACCAAAGATGTTAATGGTGCGTTGCTATTTTGGGATGAGGTCTAATACCACATGTATAATTTTACCGGCTTAAGGTTTAAGCACTGACGCTATTACGGCAGGAAAAGATAAGGCGGTGGTACCAGACCATGCAGAACTGTACCACCTAGTAGCCACGAAGATAGTGACTCACGAATCCAATCGGTCGCCTTTTACGACCTGCCTGACAAAACGGCAGTTTGTTTATTCTTCAAAAAAGCCCGGGTCCAACACGGGGAAAAATCATGCCAAACCCAGTCAAAAGCCTTCGAAATATCAAGCAAGATAGTTAGTGCTTCCCCATGATTCTCGATGACCGCGCTCAAGATGAAGGCGGCATACGCTAGAAGATCCTACCAATAGAGATAGTACACAATTATCAATATAAATAAAAATATGTGAGTGTAGAAAACAAATCATAGATATAATGCAATTCCAATTCCCTACAACATTTAACATTTTTTTTATTATTTTAATATTCTATGCAATTACGTACATCTAGATACATATAATATATTTATAATTACTTTGTTTATAATAATAATATATCATATAGGAAAATGCACCATCGTTTTTACTGTACAAAACTGTTTATGTTTACGTCTGGTTTTCTAGAGAATTGCTCCTAAAAAAATTGCGATAGCAGCTTTTTACAATAAGCAGATTTGCTATTTTAATTCTACAGGCGCTAAGTGCACATTTTAATTTGAAATCATTTTTTGTTTATATAGTCGTTTTTGTTCGTATATTACATTCAAAAATCCAAAGAACGCAAAAGGAACATTTATTTGGCTTATATTTAAGAACATTTTGAGCATCCTACTGGAAAATATAACCGTGGCCGGGCTGCAGCGTATACGTTACTTCCCGGCCACCAAAAAGTGCTCTTTTAAGGAGATATACTTGAGGTACATTTAATTTATTCATTGGTACTGCAAGAACATTAAAAGAACATTTAAATTTTATGTCTATAAATTACAAAATTGACTGTGGCCGGGCTGCACCGGAACACCCTTTGGTATACTGTTTGGTGCTGATTTTAAGTATCTATGGATGTAACTTGAAGGTGGCGATAGGGTCTTTTAAACTAAACAAGACAAACTCAACGCGTTTGAACTTATTTGTTCTGTTTTGACAAATAATCTGGTGTTAGATTATTTTCAAGCTCTTACGATAAAGTGAGAGAAAGTCATGGAAACGAAACGAACGAACGAATGAAAATTGAGAAGCACCATCGATTTTGATCCCGTTTGAATCGTTCTTTTTTCTGTTTTCTAGTGTCTCATAATAAAGCTGGAAGATGTCCATTATAACTTTTAAGCTAATCTAGATAAACCTATCGAATGTTGGCTAATTCGGTTTATTTTGGCAAATATTTAGGTGCCGGATGTTTTAACCTGATGCTGCAAGATCCCCTTTCGTAGATCATCAGGTATTTTCACGTTTTACTCTTAAAATAATGCGTATGTAGCGAAATGGCGGTCTGAGGATGTGTCGGGGGTTTTGAATTTTTGAATTTTATTAATGTCTACTATTTGAGTTAGTATATAAGATTAGGTATTTTGAGACTTCCGAGCGAAGCCGGGTTTTCATCTAGTATTTATTATAATTTTCTTTTAACAAATTTATTTTGAAATATTATCTCATAGGCTGAAACTTTATAATTAATATTAATAATCAAATTTTATTGAATTTTACTACACTTACGTATTTGTAATATTATTATTACTGTCACTTTTTCGTACTATTGAGTTTTAATTCACGATTCTAAAGAAGTTTCATTTCAAAAAGATTTGTATGGAGATTTCTTTGTTAGTCTCTACTGTTGCATGTTATCTAGTTATCCGACTTGACATCATAATCACACCGTGACACAATTTCTGTCTCATTCTCTCTCATACTAAATCCTAAAGATTGTCACTTTTCACTGTCACTTTTTTATTTCATGAAATCTCAAAGATTTGGTAACGAAGTTTTATTCCAAAAAGTTGGTTTTGTTCTCCCTTTTTACTAAACGTTTAAATTTTAAGAATATATCAGTCTTATAGATTCTAAAGACTTATTTAGAAGTTTTATTGATACAGCTCAATCCAATGTAAATATTTTGTATCTTTTGACGCTAGCCACGCTAGGATGTAGTAAAATTCCTAGATCAAACTTATTACTAATTTCTGCATTGATTCCACTCTTTGTCTCTGATATTTACAGCGGTGGATTTACACTAGGGGCAGTCGGGGCAAGTGCCCAGGGCGGCAAATGTTTTAGGGCGGCAAAATTTTGAAAGTGATAAAAATTTTTTTTTAGTCTTATCAAGATTCCCCAATATAATTAAATAATTCTATTAATTTATAATTTTTTGTTTAATTGATAATTCAAGAAATTCATTCATTATTTATGAATTATAATTTTGGCACTTTTTTAGTATAAATTAATAATCAAAATGATTTAATCCATTTGTTTCCTTGGGGCTTGAAGATTTCAAATAATAATCGATTTTTCTATTTTCTGGAATTAAAGAAATTTAATTAGTACTTATTTTTGACAAATTGAAAAAAAATCGGAATTATTTTTTGCATTTCCTAAAACATCAACTTTAAAAATCAATCAATTAAAAAAAAAATGTTATAATTATCGTAAGTATCGTAAAAAAATATCGTAAAAAAATAAATCGTATATTTTTACACGCTTTTTATTAACTTCACTTGTACGTATGTTTGTAACCCACTTCTTTGGGCGCGATTTTGACCCACTTTAAACGGCCAGATTTCGTTCAAACTTTGTAGATTTATCGAAGACCGATGACAATACACTAATTTGATAAAATTATTCCATTTTTCAATTTGCAAAATATGATTTTTGTTAATTTATATAATTTTCATCTATAGTCGATAAGGTAAGAATCTTAATTTTAATTTTTTATAATTTTTCTCTACAGTCAATAAGACAGGACTTGATTTTAATTTTAATTTCCAATAATTATCTTTAGCCGATTTCTCTAATATTGACAATTTTCGAATACTAAGGAGAATTTTAATTCTACAAAACAAATAATAGTTTAAAAAAATCATGCTTTTATAAATAAGCCAAATTAAAAAGTAAAAAATAAATAATAGTTTAAAAAACTCAAAACACGCTTTTTATAGAAAATCAAACTAAAAAATAGAAATAAAATTTTAATAAATTTAAACTATGAATAGTGTTAAAAATTTCAATAAATATAAATTAATAATAATGTGAATAAAAAAAATATTTTTTTAAAAAAAAGCGTGGTGTGCATTTTAGGATATTATCAAAATGATAATCACTCTACTCATATCTGTCAATAAAATATTTATAACTATTGACACCATGCACCCCACGGTTTTTTTAAAATAAAATATTTTTTTATTCACACTATTATTAATTTATATTTATTGAAATTTTTACCACAATTCTTAATTTAAATTTATTAAAATTTATTTTCTATTTTTAATTTGATTTTCTATAAAAAGCGTGTTTTGAGTTTTTTTAAACTTTTATTTTTGAATTTAATAAAGTTGATTATTACCTAAAAGCTATTGAGGTATTTCAAGTTATATTGTCGTAAAATATGGAAAAATATAAATATATGTATGAAATAACCTGATAGTTTCAATATATAACATTAGTTTTCATACCTTAAAAAAATTAATAAAAAATCTGCATGAAAACGTCTTTCTTTTTTTACTTAAGGGGGGAAATACGTGTAGTATTTCCCCCCTTAAGTAAAATTCTAGTAATAGGGCGGAGTTTTTTCCGGTGCCCAGGAACGGCATTGAGTTTAAATCCGGCCCTGGATATTTACGATATTCTGTAAACATATTGACTACATCATATAAGTACATTTCAAAAAGATCTTGTGGACATTACGTTTCAGATTCCTTGCTACAAAATACCGTATAATTTCTGTTCTCATGCTGGCCTAAACACATAAACAGTTAGAGGTATTAGTCACGCAATTAATGCCGAATTAAGTCGAGATGAGTTTGTAATTTCTTTTTAATGATTAACAATGTATAAGGCAACAATAGATGGCTATGAGCTGTCTACATGATACAGATCGATGCTAGCATATCTGATCAGATTTTCGTCAATAATTGCTTTTATATGACTTCGATATGCTCTCAACGGGCGATTTGGAAGATACAGACAATGATATATCTTAGACACGCCTTTTTTTGCTAAATTTCTAATACGGTACAAATGAATGAGGGTGGGTCTACCTGGTTTTTAAAATGATGGTTTTTATTCAAATCTTCTACTTAAAAAAATTTGTAAATTTTTAAAATTTTGCTTGTATTTATTATGTATGAATAAGGCATGTGTAAAAAGATATCATTTTTAAATGTTGCTTTCATTTAACCATATTATTTATTCTTTGAGTTTTCTTTAACATGGAGTAAATTAGGCAAGATAATTAGTAGATTTTTCCAAAACTACTTCTCTATTCTGTTTTAAATATTTAATTTAATAGAAATTTAAGTTTAATATTTTTATTTTATTTTTATATCATAAGATAGCAAACAAGCAGATTTGTCTCCTGATGGAAAGAGTGAATCATCGCCTATAGACACCAAAGATGTTAATGGTGCGTTGTTATCTTGTGGTGAGGTCTAATGCTACACGCATAAGTTTACCGGCTACCTTACTCTCCAAACCGGAATACGACAGTGACAGCACTGACGCTATTGTGGCAGGAATAGGTAAGGCAGTGGTCCCTGACCCGGGCGAGACAATGCAAAACTCTACCACCTAGTAGTCACGATGGTAGTGATGCGCATAGCCACTCGGTCGCCTTTTACGACCTGCCTGGCAGAACGGCAGTTGGCCTATTCTTCAAAGGAGCCCGGGACCAACACGGGGTAAATTTAAATAGTATATTAAAAATATGAGTTTTCTTGGTCTTAAGTTAATTCAATTTTTCATTTTTACTTATAACTTCACAATATTTTACAGCATTTTTAAAAATGTGAACCCCTTCGCTGTATTGAAAACGATTTATTGTATATTATATTAATGCATTAATTTTTATTCACAAAAACCTTCAAGACATTACATTTTTATTTCAGGTATATGCTTGTATGATAAATGACAACCCGCTATTGTTCTTTGCAGCGCAGCGCCTGTTCGGTATTCAATTTTTCTGTCAAATTTTATGATAAACATTGGTTTTATCACTCACTGACATCTATTTATCTGTTTCATTATTGTGAAAATGTTTGCCTGTCTACATGTGTATGTGTTCAAGTATATCTTGAGAATGGCTTGACTGATCTTAATGAAAATGAGTATTCATTGAGAATATATGATCGCGCAGATGATGAGCTAGATATAATTGCTGCATATCTGTCTATCCCATTATAACTCAAGAACGGCTTAAATTTACTATAAGAACACACACTCGTATATTTTTTTTGTCAATGAATTTACGCCAAATGAAGCGGACGACCTTTATTATTACTATAAACAGAAAATGTGATTTTTTTACTCGATGGTAAAACATAATGTTTGTGTTCTCCCCATGTTGACCCTGGGGTCTTTTGAAGAATAGGCCAATTGCCACTCTATCAGGCAGGTCGAAAAAGGCAACAGATTGGCTATACGAGTCACTACCATCTTGGCTACTAGGTGGTACACATAGAGATATATAAACATTTATAACAGTTATAAACATTTATAATTTAAATGTTTCAGGTATAATAAATAAAAAATAATTTGGTGAATACTGGATGAAGAATGGAGTAGTCAACATATATATTAACATGCGTAACAGCGAGTGGGCTAGCTAATGCTAAGTAACCTGTATGTTAAGTATGGGTAATACTAGCCAATACACAAAGTTAGAAGTAAATATTTTCAGTGTCCATTCTATTAGTTTCTTAAGCAGTTGTTAGATAGATCAGAATGACACAGCACTTGCAATGGGCACTTGCGGTCAGCTCCCCAACGGAGATACATGGCTATCACTCTAACTAGATGTGCTTAGATACGTAGGTTACTACAATTTAAATGAAGTAAAGTTTAAACAGCCGCCATTAAATTCTGGCTTCTTTAAAACCCTACATTGACTGTAAGCGAACAAAAATATGTACCTAATAGAAAGAGTAAGAAACATCCATTCTTCCGTCCAAACAATTTTTCGCATTTGTAATATTAGTAGGTAGTTTACTAGGTGGTAGAATTCTACATTGTCTCGCCCGGGTCTGGTACCACCGCCTTAACTATTTCTGTCGTAATAGCGCCAGTGCTTGTCACTGTCGTGTTCCGGTTTGGCGGGTAAGGTAGCTGGTAAATTCATACATGTGGGATTAGACCTCGCCACAAGATAACAACGGACCATTAACATTTTTGATATCTATAGGCGACGGTTGACTCTTTCCATCTGGAGACCCCTTTTTTGCGTTCACTGTTACATGACTTAAATGTCATTTTTGTCGAATTTATAACCTAAAAATCTATTAACCTTTAAATTTTATATCAAATCTTGTAGTTTTTTCTTATCTTCATAATTTATTCATTCTTACTGCACACAAGCCTATTATGAATTTCTGCAAAATCTATAAAAATACTGTTTTAATTTTTAATTGCATGAACCTATATGTTACATAAGTTAATCTCTTGAGCTCAATAAGGAACGCTTAACTGCTTTTTTATAATCTTTCTCCAACACCTGTCCTTCTACAGGTTTTACTGGAAGATATATCTTAAAGAGATAAGCACACTTATATACATAATTTAATTTATGTAATATTTGAGTACAGATATATTTTTGTACATAAAGAGTAAAATAAATAAACAAAAAGAAATATCTATTGACTTTAATTCCACGTAACTTTTTGATAGACAAACAAAGAATCACTTGTAATGATCACCCAGCATCAGTTTCATGTTGTTGACAGCCGGAGAAAATGAGATCTAATTTAACAAAACAATACTTTTGCTCTTATATAAAGGAAATGTTTTAGATGGTTATAGAACAGAGACCTAAATGATATCTATCGAGATATTTTGTTAAATAACATCAATACTAGCGAATGCCTATAGACTTAACAATAAAATCTCTTTTAAGCTTGATAATTCTAGCCTGATATTAGCCGTAAAAAATGGTATGCATGCATTGAAATAAAGGGGGAGGATAAGTTACCTAGTCACAACGCCCGGTCCTACAAAACTAGGTCCGTGGACACAGTGACAATCAATCACGCGCGGGACATGATCATATCATACGTTTATACTTTCGGACTGTTTTTACCATTAAACACGCATCAAAATGCCTTCTTGTGTATTAACCCAGTGTAATAACCACACCAGAAAAAAAAAATAATACACACCAGATAACTTTCCATTCGTAAGTACGGTTAAAACAATTTGTTTGAAAATAAGATTAAATTATTGTTTGGTTCGCCATATTTGACCGATGACCGCCCCGTTGGTCGAGTGGTTAGCGATCCTGACTACGCAATCAACGGGGCCCGGCTTCGATCCCCGACGGGGACAAGCATTTGTGTGATGAGCATAAATGTTTGTATTTCCGGGTTTGGGTGTTTATTAAATATATTCTGGCATTTCTATGTATTAGTATCGTTGACTAACACCCATAACACAAGCAAATAATTTGCTTACTTTGGGGTTAGATCAGTAAGTGTAATTTGTCCCCTGAATATTTATTATTATTTATTTATATTTATATTTGTGAGAGTGAGATAGTATAATACAACAAGTAAGTGAGAGAAGCTTAGTCTGCTATGTTCGTCACATCAGTTCGCGCTTGGCAGACCGAACCTAGGTTTACCTATTGCGATGTTGGAGCGTGACATATCTTCCTTTTTAATATTATATCAATGGAAATTACATATTATATGCATGTGTGTATATTATCATGTATGTAACATGAATGTAGTGTGTGTAATGTATATTTTTATTAATTTAATACATTTATAATGTATATTATTGTAAAATATTTCTGCAACTTTAACTGTACTAAATTTTATACTCCATTTTATATATATATATATATATATATATATATATATATATATATATATATATATATATATATATATACATATATATATATATATATATATATATATATATATATATATATATATATATATATATATATATATATATATTTGTAACTCAATCACGCAAAAACTACTAAACGGATTTGAATGAAATTTGGCACACAGCTAGATGATAACCTGGAAAAGCACATAGGCTACTTTTTAACCCGAAAAAGTTAAGGGGAACCCGCGGGATTCGCCAAAAACTTTTTCAAGCAAAAAATTGCTTAGTTTGGGGTTAGATCAGTAAATGTAATTTGTCTCTTGAATATTTATTTACTTACTTATTTATTTATAATGCAGCGGGCTGCACTCTGCAGCTAGTACCTTTATATGTGCCAAATGATAAGCCAGCTGGCTATACTGGCCAGCTATATTGAATGATAGTAGGTACACACATTCTTATATTGAACTTATAAATTATATTGATATTCCTAACTTTGCAATATTATATTTTTATTTACTATGACAACATTTCAAAAATATTAAGTCGCCAAAATAAAAATACCATTTCTTTATTTTTCAATCCTGATTAATAATATTTGTTTTTTAATTGTTTTCGTTACGCAATACTGGAGAAAAATATAATGAAAAAACATGCTGTGACGTCACTTAAACGGCAGAATAAGGTAATACCTTTGCTTTGCTAAAACATATAGTTTAAAAAGTATAATAGGAATGTCATCATCCGATAATGTCAAATATGTCAATCTTTCACTAACCGCTCTGCGTATTGTTTAGTGTTAGAAAATTATCAACGACCTGTTTCAGCGACTCCACTCTGCTCTATTTGTAATCAACACCTGGATTTATTTGATATTTCGCAATAATATTACTGCAAACTAGAACGCTTTATAGAAATATGATCAAATGTAAACAACGGTTTAATGACTATATGTTTATTTGGTATTATGTCATAGATGACAAGTGCTTTTTTGTCGGGTCACAAAAAGCAAAGGCGTAGCATCATTAAGCCGTATAAATGACGTCATTTGGCACTTACGTCTATTTAGAATGAGAAGAACTTTAAGAGTTAAAATAAATATCAAAATAATTGAATTTTGAGAAAATAAAAAATACCAGTATACTATTTTTCAATCTAGTTTCAGTAAAAAATATATTATATGGGTGTTAAAAAAATGAAATGTTGTCAATTTTCAACGAAATCGGTCAAGTCGTTATTCAATTGTACCGAAGGCTATAGAAAACAGACAGACATACTTTTTACGTCTGTAATCTTATCATGTATACGTTATGAAACTAAAACCTAAAAACTAAAGGCATTACGAGTTTTACCGTCCACTTCTAGGGTCTCAAAGCTATTAAAGAACTTAGCCTTCGACCTATAAAAAATATTTTCATCCTATTTATATGTAAGTTCTTTTTGCGAGCGGTAACTTGATAGAAATTTCATTTACGCGAGTAAATATCGGTTTTGGATCATCTCCAAGACAAATAAAGTCGCCCGATGAGATAGTTAATATTAAATTATCATAATAAGTTTATTTTGTTGAGCGTTTCTTTTATTTTCTTTGCGTCTGAGCTGTTTATCAATGATATTTGTTTGCTAGCAAACTTTCCAGAAACGTTACGAATTGAATAGTTCTGGTCACATTCTTCAAAGCGCGAAAACAATCTTTGATCTATTTCGATAAGAGAGTTTATTTCAACGTTATTATTTTGCTAGCTGTTGCCCGCGACTTCGTCCGTGCGGACTTCGTTTACTGCGCACAGCTCCTTTCCCGTAGGTGATAGCGTGATAATATATAGCCTATATGTTGACCCGACCTATTAGTAATATTCATACAAAATTTGAAGTAAATCCGTGGAGTACTTTTAAAGTGTACCCCGGACATACATACAGAGTAACAGACAAACAGACAAAAATTCTAAAAACTATATTTTTGGCTTCGATATCGATTGTATATCACGCCCCAAGTATTTTAAAAAAAAATATTCAATGTACAGATTTGACTTTCCTACGATTTTATTATATGTATAGATTACACACACAACACGTGAAGTGCCTCTGTGGTCTAGTGGTCCAGCGTTGGCGTTGACCACATGAGGTCCCGGGTTCGATTCCCAGGTCGGGCACTTTAAAAAAAGTGTTTTTTTCAGTTTTCTGAGAAACACAAAGTTGCCCGGGATTGGAAAGTGCCCGGTTGGCGATAGGCTTGCCACCTATCACATTTGTGGGACCAAGTATCTTCGGCTAATCGTGGGTGCACTTGTTGTACCTCTGCCTACCCCTTCGGGGATATGGGCGTGAAGATACTTTTCACGTGAAGTGATGTACTCAAGTGCGAAAATTACGCAGATCAAGGAGTATGATATCCGACACAGTTAAAGTTCTTTCCCCGTGTTGGTCCCAGGTTCCTTTGAAGAATAGGCTACCTACTGTTCTGCCAGGCAGGTCGTAAAATGCAACCGATTGGCTATACGAGTCACTACTATTGTGGCTACTAGGTGGTAGAGTTCTGCATTGTCTCGCTCGGGTCTGGTACCACCGCCTTACCTATTTCTGCCGCATAACGTCAGTGTTACTATCGTGTTCCGATTTGGATGGTAAGGTATCCGGTAAACTTATGCATGTGGCCTTAGATCTCGCTACAAGATAGCAACGCACCGTTAACACCTTTGGTGTCTATAGGCGATGGTTGACTCTTCCCATCAGGAGACCCATCTGCTTGTTTGCTATCTTATAAAAAAAAGTTTATATTGAGAAGAAGTACAGAGAGCTAATTTTAACAGACTTTAAAAAATTATATTATCAGTTTTTTTTTTCATATGGCAAGAGACAACCATTGCTTAAAAAAACTATTTAAAAAACTATTAAAATTATTCTGTAAATATAAATAAATAATAAATAAATATAAATATTCACGGGACAAATTACATTTACCTACTGATCTAACCCCAAAGTAAATTATTTGCTTGTGTTATGGGTGTTTGTCAACGATACTAATTCATAGAAATACATTTGAAAATACTATTCCATAAATAATAAACACCTAAAGCCGGAAATACAAACATCTATGCTCATCACACAAATGCCTGTCGGGGATCGAACCCGAGCCGTCGATTGCGTAGTCATGGTCGCTTACCACTCGACCAACGGGGCGGTCAAACTGTCTAAAGATAACAAAGATGTAAATGGTGCATTGCTATCCTTGTGGTAGGGTGTTGATATCACACGCCACACGACACTAACTTCTAAGCCGTAAGTTACGCAAAGGTTCCCAAACTTTTATTTACGCACGGCTTACAATTCCTTACTATAGCAAAAAGTGTCGTGACAACTTTTCGTAAGAATTTTTTCGGTCTAGCCCCCTTTCACAACGCGCGATAAGGAACTTCGTTCCGAAAATATTGACGTTATTGCGGCAGAAATAAGTAAGGCGGTGGTTCCATGTACCCAGGCGAGACGTTGTGGAACTCTACTACCTAGTAGTCACAAGGATCGAACCTGGAACCTCATGCTCTGACCCAAATAGGCTAAACTATTTGCTATACCACAAGCCAGTCAATACAATCTATGAAAGAGTATAGAATATAGATACACTGTTTCATTATAAACAGTAAGACTGGATTCCGTACGAAGCCAGGGCAGAATGCTATAGGTTTACATAAATAATATCAGAGGAATGTGCGCGTCTGTGCAAAAGTACTGATAATCCAGCTATGAAATGATTCGGAGTGCATGTCAGACAGCCGCAGTAAGGCCGGGGACGCAATGGGTTGGACGTTTTATTAAATAGTTAGCGTAAAGAGTTCACATATGATAGACTGTGGTCTTAGGAACATTTTTATTTTTCCCTTATCTTAGAAACATTTTTTTTAGATACCGCAATTGCTCATAGTACTTGCAGTTCTTATAGCAATATCAAAAATCCAGATCAGATATGACGTCAGTTCTGTAGTAACAATCGGCTCTGGTGCTGCTCCTCTAAGGGATGGTTATATACAAGAGATTAAGAAAAGGTAAGTTTTTTAAAACTCCATACCATTTTGTTAGTGGTTTTCTCGTTGGTTTAGACAACGGGTCGGCAACTTGCGGCTCTTTGGATTTGTGGGTCTGTAGTTCCATACGCAAATATTATTTATTTTATAAAAAAAACATTAGAAAAATTTTCACTTGAATGACAGTGTAAAGCAAATGATCCCATTAAATTTGTTTGCTCCATTGTATTTTTTATCAAAATAAAACTTTGGGGCTCTTTCAAAACATTGAAATTTTATACATTGTAATTTTTGACTCTTCCGACTCAAAGATTCCTTACCCCTGGTTTAGACCATGCAGTGTAGGCTTCGATTTTGAAGTGAGATAAATGGTTTCTAGATTTTAGATTGAGGGGTGTCGGAATTATATTTTTAAATTGATTAATAATAATCTAATTTTTCACAACAGCTTGTTAATATAATTTAAGGGTGACTGGAGAGTCACATGTAAAATGGAAACTATTCTTAGTCTGACATTCTGAATTTGTAGTTTTTACGAATAGGATTTTCTTTTTAGGTACCTAAAAGGTAAAATGGAACTCCATTACTAAGCCTCCGCTTGCTGTCTGTCCGTCTGTCTGTCTGTATCTCATAAACCATGATAACTAGAAAGCTGAAATGTTCACAAATTATGTATTTCCGTTACTGCTATAACAACAAATACTAAAAATAAATAAAATGAAAATATTAAGGGGGATCCCGGGGTGTTTTTTTTTTTTCGTTTTTTTTTCTATGATGGTAAGGAACCCTTCCTGTGTGAGTCCGACTCGCATTTGGCCGTATTTTACTTACCTTTATTAGTTAGTTATATATATATAGAAAACATGGACGCCTCGTCAAAACGAAGCTTGCTTGGAATTGATGGAATCGATCATATAGAAAAGAAAAATTTCGCCACGTCAAGCCTATCGACACTAGCTCAGTGGTAGAGCACCCCGGCTTTAGGGGAGGTCGCAGGTTCAAATCCCGCGTGTCGATATTTTTCTTTGTTGTTTTTAAAGCTTTTCAATAATTCATGTCGGCGTCGGGACGTGACGACCCCATCGCCGGGATTGTCCATTAATTGAATCGCTCTCTATTGGAGTCTGTCAAATTGGAGGGTTTGTATTGTGAGGCTCCCGCCCAGATATGTAAGTACTTAATATTACATATGTGGCCAAACTTGTGCCTTATAAAGTTGCAAGATAAGTCTTGGACTTATATATCGCCTTGCGTGATTGTGCACTCCCAATTTCTTTGAGGTTAATTTAGCCTCTAAATGACCTCTAAATTTGAACTTATTTGAAATTTCGATACACTAGGTGTCGAATATATATATATATATATATATATATATATATATATATATATATATATATATATATATATATATATATATATATATATATATATATATATAATAGAGATTTTTGATGTTCTTTTCCTCAAGGAGTTAGTCCCGCCTGGTCCCGCCGTATGCGGAGGTAGGTTATACCAAAATGCGACGAGACTAGCGGGTTGTAGCAATATGGACTGTATGATAGGATGGAAGGTAAGAATGATGAAGGACTTACCTGATGGATTGCACTTATCGCGGCTTTCGGTTAGCTGGCTCCAGCTACGTTTCGAGACGAGCGAGCGAACGGAGCGTGACGCGAGCGGTTCCGTTTAGACCTTTGTCAAGACGTTGCGAGCGTACGGGTATGCGGTCACTCGTGATGCGGTCGACCAACGATCTAGCGTATGAGCGTATGCGATGAGGCAATTCAGCGACGCCATCTTCCTCCAAGTGAGAGGAACATATGATGGATGCAGAAAGGAAAGAGACGGAGGGAACGGAACTAGGATTCCCGCGCAAACATCGCCCTCTGAGGGATTTTATTGTAAATTAGATTTTGATTGCTGATTCTTTGCTATTTGATACAATTTTTTTTTGTTTCGTTGAAGTGTTTACATTTGCGTTGTATATATTTTTCTTGGGTATTAGGTACATACATACATTTGCTTTTGTTTTTAATTTACAATTATCATTTGTTGGTTTGTTAAGAGGTGTATTCTGTAATACAGGAGCCGTCATAAATGGGTTCTTTTTGGCGGTTAACACACAAATCTGAGTCTTCTGGGGGTTACATGAAAGTCGGTTTCAATCACCCTTTTCTGAGACCCTCTAGAGACGTCTTAATTCCAGACACAACCATATTTCGACACTTATCCATTACCCTTGAGTTAACATTACAGTCTGCATACAATGCGTCATCTTATTGTCATCCGCATCGCAATAAATGCTGTCAACTAACAGCATGCTGTCAACCAGCAGCGGATGAACAGAGTGGGAGATAACACGGAATCTTGAGAAATACTATAACTTTTATATTCTACTTCGGAAAATATGCCGTCTGCAACGTCCGTAATGCTACGGTTATCCAAAGAGCCGGTGATTCAGTCAAAGTTTTACGGGTAATCCGTAAGATGTTTATTTGCTCAAAAGTGCCTTGTGCCGGTCGAAGGTTTTAGCAATATCCAGGCTAATTACCAGTGATTCCCCTTATTCTTAATCCGCCATTGGTGACGTCCATTTCACTTACAACATTGGTGACGCCGGGCTCACAGACCAGGGTTATCAACCTAAGATTTTGTCAACCATTGGCTTGTCATACTACTTTTAGTTAAATTAGGTTTAATTATAAACACATTTATGAAAATAAAACACAGAAATTTAGTCGATCACAGGTTGTTTATTACTTATTAAAAAATTATACTCACGACACTAAAATATTCCCACATTTTACCCATTATATTTATAATTTTTTTTAAATTTAAATAGATGTGGTGCCATATTTGATGTTTTGTAATAATCAAAGCTCGGTGTATCACTTACATTCCGACCCAGGAATACCGCTGGCCGTATCCGTAGTAACAGACGGCCGGCTTTGAATATCGATCCTAGTATTAGGGATGTTCGTAAGATAGAGATTATATCGATAAGAATTAGCTTAGACAGATAAATTAACAAAGAGCTTTGATATATGGGTGATTCCGTTCTAACTGTGATATTCAATGTCCTGTATTGTTTGTTCTCACAGGTCGTTAAGTAATAATTAATTTATGAAATTTTTGTACTTATTGGAAAATAATAAACATATTTCAACATTATTTTCATATAATATAACTTGCCACTTACAGAAAACTTACAATATATCACTTAAATGTCAATACCGTGTCATGTCCATTTCTAGAATTTATTTATAAATTGTTAGTTTTTTTGTCGTAATAAATGATTTAAACTAATTACCTCATAAATTCTAATGTTTACGACAAAAAAAACTAACAATTTATAAATAAATTCTAAAAATAGACATGACACGGTATTGACATTATATCACAGTTAGAACGGAATCACCCATATCTCCATACATGCTAAGGCTCTCTTTAGTTTCTAAATAAGAGAAATGTAAAGTGACTAAATAAAGTACACTTAATGTTTTAACACTCTTTTTGTGTTCACTTAAAACTTTAACTTTCACTAATGTCCTTTGCTGCTGGAAAATTCAGACTTCAATAATAAAATAACATCAAAACCGAATTTTCTGTCCAAATCTAATAAGATATACTTAAATCTGATATGAAAAGGCTATCGATATTACGGTTTAACATTTGATATCATAAGCTTCATAGGGGTAAAAATAATCGATATTTGTTTTTACATTTAAAAAATCGCGTTAAAAGTTAGAATATATCGATATATGTTTTTACACATCATTATACCTTTCATTTTTGGTAATTGCGAAGTTCAGTCTGGATATTTAATACCTCGTTTAAAGTTGAGTATCATCATTTTTGTGTTTTAATAAGGATAAGGGTTATGTTAAGGAGTTTAATTAAATAAACACAAAATAGGAATGTTTTAATTAAAAGTTGCGGCTTTCCGCCATTTTGGAATTATTTTCTTTGTTTTTAACAGTATTTTACATTATGTAAGTGGGCAGTTAATAATTTAAATACCGTAAAACTGCAAATAACTGACTTCCAATTTCTTGTATTGCTGAAAGTTTACATTAGATCTTCGTCAAATTTTAATGAGACAAAACGAAGTGTCCTAAATAAAACAAAAATTTCAAAATAATTTACACCCTATAAAACTGCAAATAACTGACTTGTAATTTCTTGAATTGCTGGAAATATACATTGGATCTTCAAATTTTAATGGGACAAAACAGAAGCTTCAAAACAATTTACATGCCATAAAACTGCAAGTAACTGACTTCCAATTTCTTGTATTGCTGGATATTTATATTAGATCTTCAAATTTTAATGGGACCAAACGGATAATGTCCCGAATAACACAGAAATTTTAAAATCGGTGCATAGTAATTAATAACCGGGTTTTGAGGTAACAAATAAAATAAAAGAAAAAACAGCTAAATTAAGCATTTCCTTCCTTTTGAGAAGTCGTTTGAAAAATATGATCCCACCAGTTATTCCAATCACTATATTTTTTCACATCAATGCATAAGAAGATTATTTTTCTAATGTAACGTCACCATAATAAAATAAATTTTGGAAAAAGATGCATATATTTGACCCCATGACTTCAAATTCAAATTAAAAATTCAAATTCAAATTCAAAATGTCTTTATTTCGTAGGTAAGATTTTTACACTTGAAATATGTCAGTAATTAATAGTTTAGGCTTAAAAGAAAAAGTTATTACAAAATAAAAAAAAACAATATAATAACATAATACAAATAACAAAATACAAAACAAATTAAAATATACTTAATTGGACACATCATCCCAAAAATACATTACTATACCCAATGCACAGATATCTTGTTTGTTTATGAATAAAAATTAACACCCAACAGCAACATGTAAATGAAGGAAGATAATTCTATTTAGAAATATGGTAGGTATGAGAAAATTGCAGCGATTAAATAGTTCCCTGAATTAGAGAGAAAAATACTACAGATGTTATCGGAGATGTCAACTTCAAATGGATCCTCGCCAAATTTCATCAAAATTTGTTCAGCTGACCAGTCACGATGGTAGTAGTGATTTTGACCAGTCGTTCTCTTTTACGACTATCTGGCAAAACGGCAGATGCTCCATTCTTCAAAGGCCCCCTTTGAAGAATGGAACATCTTCTAACAGGTTATTGATAGGTATGTCACCTACACGTCATCATAGGATATAACAACATTGACATAATTTGGTGCACTGGTTGCAAATCTGCTTGTCTTTTCAGTGATATAAGCTTGTTGCTATTTTTAACCGCCTTTTATAATGGAAAAAATCAGAAAATTGATACTTATGACATCACTAGCTGTAGCCCGTTGCATTATAAATGTTTTTGGCAAACCCCGCAGGATCACCTATTTTTTCTAGGATAAAAAGTAGCCCATGTACTATTCCAGGTCAACATCTACCTGTGTGCCAAATTTTATTCAAATCCGTTCAGTAGTTTTGGCGTGATTGAGTAACAAACATCCATCCATACACCCAAACTTTCGCATTTATAATATTAATTTAAGGCCGGCAACGCAACTGCAAGACCTCTGGTATTGTGGATGTCCATGGGCGGCGGTGATCACTTACCATCAGGTGCACCTCCTGCTCGTTTGCCCCCTCTTCTATATAAAAAAAAAACAGTAGCAGTCGTGGGACTGCCGATAGAAGTGAAAACGGAACTATTAAGTTGAGAGTAATTAAAACTATATGCAAAACATAGCTATAGATATACTATTATCATTAGCATGTCGGTGACGCGTACCGAGGATTTTACCCTCTACCAAAACGCTCAACGCGCCTAAAGAAGTTTTCACTTCAAAAAAAAAAATTAACACAATCTCCAATAAAAAATAATTTTGCAAATATATAGGTATGATATATTTGCAAAATTATTTTTTATTGGAGAGGTATTCTTCCCATTTTGTTTTAAATTCATTGAAGATCTGATAAAGGTTTTTTTTTCATTATAGTTGTATGAATATAATATTAAAATAATATGTTTATCATTACATAGTATAAAACAAAGTTGCTTTCTCTGTCTGTCCCTATGTCCTTATGTCCCTATGTATGTTTAAATCATTAAAACTACGCAACGGATTTTGATGCGGTTTTTTTTATTAGATAGATTAATTCTTGAGGAAGGTTTAAGTGTATAAACCTTTCCGATATTCCCACGGGAACAAAAGCTGCGCGGGTGAAGCCGCGGGCAGGTCGCTAGTATAACTATATATTAGGGGAGCCTAAGACGCTAAATGAGAGGGAACCTATTGGATTTTGTAGAATAAATGCAGGTAAAATAAAAGGTTATAGAATGACGAGATGAAAACCCGGCTTCGCTCGGAACTTTCATAATACGCAATCTTATATACTAACTCAAATAGTAGACATTAAAATGTAGCAACACTGTAGTGACGTCTTGTTTCAACTATTACGTTGGTTTAACAAGGCAACACTTTAGTGTTGCTTTTAGAGTAACTATTACTCTGAGGTGTTGCTATTTTTTAATTTCTACTCTTTTTCATAAATACGAAGAATTTTCATAAATACGTTCATACGAAGAGAAATAAGTTTCACTATAATCTGCTCTCCGTTCTACGATACTTTGATAAATGCTCACGCCATCTACACCACATATTTGTAACCTTTAAAGAAATATGGCCAATTTGTCTCTCAGCACGGTTAGAATTTTTAATCGCTATTTTAACAAAGTACTCGACAATCCGAATTTTGCGGATATATGTTGTCGACTTAAAATTATTATTTTTTTACGCTTTATAATTTAGTTAAGGTTTTGATTAAGTCTACCGTAACCCTTTACGAAATTATTAATATAGATTTTCATTTTAATGGTGGGGAAAATATCTACAGATAAAAGAAAATAAACTGACATGGAAATATTGAAGCGCGTCAGATTAAGGTACGGTGGGTTAAGGCGATTGGTAATGCCAAACTACGAAAAAGACTCCTCTTTGAAAGCCTACTACTGCTAACCGGTTGGTCCATAATTTTAACAAAAATATATATTATACGTATAATATAATAATATTTAAATTTTAAGTTCGTTTTTTCAAATTTTATTGTTATTTTTGACGGAAAAAAATCAAATATCTTTCTTATTTTTACGCAAAAAATTGCTTATAACTTCCAAACTACTGTAACGATTTTGATGATATTTTCTTTTTATTACAGACAATTTATTTTTTTTATAAAATTTAAGTTCAAAATTTTACAAAATCACTATAGTGTGCTATTAAATCAATAAAAACCTTATTATTTCATTCGCGGACAGCGCTCGCGTCGAAAGTCACTAGTCAGTCTCCCGGTAGCGTTCATACGGGGAGGCTGTGTCGCATGTTAGCGTGCTCCGCTCTCCATATTCGAGTCAAAGAGTAATAGTACAGATAGAACGTTCAGCACAATAGTAAAGATTTAATAATAAGATTGTGCCGTTTGGAAATTGAACATTTCGTTTACGCTTGGATGTTTTTTTATAGTAGATAATGAGCTTGGAGCGAGAAGGCTGCTTTTTACAGAGGTTGTACTTATGATGTAGACAAGGAATAAGAAAAGATTTTTTTTTAAATTAAGATGATGAAATAGGGGGTGAAAGTTTGTATGAAACTCTGTCATTTCTGAGTTGTAATGAATGATATGCCATAATTAAATTATCCTTTAACTGAAAAAAAAATTAAATACAAATTTAATATTTTTTTGAATTCTAGCCCATAGAGGTAAAGCATTTCTATAAATTCTAAACTATTTTAATTTAGTATTTATGCTTTTTAATACAATTAAGAAGTACAAATTTTAGGATTTTTTAATTTCATGTCTTAAAGGGGTAAATAGAAGTGTTAATTTGTATAAAATATAAATAATTTATATTTTATATTATTTATAATCTTATAATTTTTTAGATTATAAATTTTATTATAATTTATAATCAACACCGCTTGAAATTTATTTATTTATTTATTTATTTAATTCTTTATTGTACACAGAGAACAGCACAATTAGGGAAAAAAATAAACGTAACATAAGTACAATGGGCGAGCTTATCTCTACTTAAAGAGATTTCTTCCAGCCAACCCGTAAAAGGAGATTAAAAAAAATCAAATGAGTAGACTTGGTGTACAAAAGAATAATATGCTTACATAAATAAACTAAATATATACAGGTGATAATGAAAAAAAATAAGAAAAAAACACATACCATATAAGGGAATCTCACAATTCAGCTAGTAAATGTTCTATAACGCGTTTTTTAAAGGAATCAAAAGTCTGGCAGAGGCGAATCTCACTAGGCAGAGAGTTCCACAAATTTACTGCATGTACCGTAAAAGAGTACGAGAAGGCAGCAGAGTTACTAGGAGGAAAACGCAACAAGCTTCTAACGTTAGAGCGACACGGGGAATCAGGAGAGTGCAGAAAACTAAAAGAGTTACGGAGATATTTAGGAGCTACAGGATTGAAGAGAATCTTATATAGTAAGCAAAGGATGTGCGCATTTCTTCGCTGTCTGATAGGAAGCCACCGAAGTTCAGCTCGAAAATCAGAAACGTGGTCATATTTTCTTATACCATAAATAAAACGAATACAGAGGTTCTGCAATCTTTCAAGCTTGTTTAATAGGTCTTCTGTAATATCTGGGTAGCAAGAGTCGGCGTAATCTATTATTGGTAGAATAAGGGTATGCATTAAAAATATTTTTGTTTTGATGGGTAAAAAATTTTGAAGCGATTTAAGAGAGTGAAACGCATGATGCACTTTTCGGCTTAAGTTATTAACATGAGTGTCCCAAGAAAAATCAGAATTAAAAGTTACACCCAGATTAGTAGCGGAAGAGGAAAAAGGTATAGGCGTATTATTATACCGTAAAGTTGGAATGTCGCAGTTATTAATCAATTTTTTCATAGGACGACTACCAAGAATTAAAGCTTTTGACTTAATTGGGTTTACTGATAGACCAAAGGATTTGGCCCACTCATAAATCTTATCCAAATCGTCATTCATTTCTCTGACTGCTTCTGTTACATTCCCGACGCTAAAGTGGCGATATACCTGTAGGTCGTCAGCATAAAGATGGAAATTTGATCTGATAATAGAAGTAACAGTGTTAATGAACGCCGAAAATAGAAGCGGTGATAGGACTCCACCTTGTGGTACACCTGCTTGTAAGTCAACCCAGTCAGACCTGAGTTCACCAGAAACAACGCTTTGTGATCGGCCTAGGAGATAAGATTTAAACCAGTCAAGAGTAGGTGATGATATATTAAGCGAAGCAAGTACTCTTATTAGCACGTCAAAGTCAACTGAATTGAAAGCATTACTGAAATCTAAGAGAATGAGTAAAGTGAGCTTTTTATCATCAATAGCTTGTCGAATGTCATCGGTTACTCGGATCAGAGCAGTGACGGTGCTATGTCCAGGTCGAAAACCAGACTGATGAGGATGTAGAAGACAATTCCTTCTAAGAAACTCACTCAGCTGTGAATGAACTATATGCTCTAGCACCTTAGAAAGAAATGGGAGAATTGAAATTGGGCGAAAATGCAAAGGAGAAGAAGCGTTTGGAATCTTTGGAAGTGGAATAATATATGCCCTTTTCCAAGCAACTGGAAAAGAACTTGAAGTTAATGAAAAATTAAATATATGAACGAGAATTGGAAGAAGTTCAGAGAGAAAAGGGACAATCATACGCGAACACACCCCGTCACTACCAATGGCTGCAGATGAAATCGAAATTACATGTTTTTTGACATCAGATTCGTTGACTGGTTTAAAAGTAAAGATAGGGCACGAGGGAAGCGGATTGGAAGCTAACCTAGCAATAGTGGACGCCTTATACATGTCGTCAAGAACTACAGGTGGAGTAGAAAAATGAACATTAAGGTCATTTAAATCAATACTACACTCATTAGAAGCCAATGGTCGACCAACGCCAAGGGATCTTAAAAGGTTCCAGACTTTGCCAGACTCAGAGCCAGATGACATAATGGTTTCGTGTATATAGCGACGCTTAGCATGACGACACAGCTGATTACATTTATTACGCAACAGTTTATAAGCAGCTAGGTTTTCAACCGTCGGAAACTTCCTGTAATGGCGATTGGCCTTGTCTCTTCTACTCATAAATTGTTTAATGTCGTCATTAATCCATGGAGCAGGGTCATGTTTTAATCTAACTTTTCTCATCGGAGCATGTTTATTATAAAGATCTAAAATAATGTTATTAAAGCTAGTAATTTTTCCGTCAACATCTAAGCAACCAGTTACAGACGACCAATCAATCGAATTGATATCTTCTCGCAACTGTTGTAGATCTATATTTTTATAACAACGACGCAGAACGTAGACCTTTCTCCTCTTTACCGTACGGACTTTATAGGACAGAAATATAAGGTCCTGATAGGAGAAACAGGCAGGTAGTTGACCATGAGTACAGACGCACTCAGGGCGTGAAACAATGATCAAGTCGAGAAGTGACGGAGTGGTATTAGGAAATTTTTAGTATATATACTCTTCAATCCAATTAAAGAAATGCATGTAAGGATGTTTTGAGTTTGATCACTCAAATGGGGTAAAAGGGGGTGTTAAAATATGCACGGAACAATAAACGTTTACTGTCAAAATTACTTGAAACTTTGTATTAATACAATTTAGGAAACGTTTATTTTACATTTTTTTTAAATTTTATCCCTTGAATAGATAAAAGGGGCGTTCATGATTGTATTGAAATAAATTGTTTATTGTAGTTATTAATTAAAATTTAGTATTTATGCTTTTGAATATGATTAAAGAAGTACGCATTTTTAAATTTCATTCCTGAAAGGGGTAAAATGAACGTTAATTATTGTACGAAAAATGAATTGTTTGTTGTAGAAATTACTTAAAATTTAGTGTTTATGCTTTTTAATAAAATAAAAGAAAGACATATTTTAGAGTTTCTTATAATTTTATCCATTAAAAGAGTAAAAATAAGTGTAAAAATTCGTATGAAAAATAAAGTTTACTATCAAAACTCTCATAAAATTTAGTACTTATGCTCTTCAATCGAATTTGAAGAAACATGCACGTAATGATGTTCGGAGTTTCATCCATTAAAGGAATTAAAGTGGGTGTTACAATTTATATGAAAAATCAAACGTTTATGGTCAAAATAACTTGAAATTCGGCTTTAATGTTCTTCAACACAATTTAAGAATCATATATTTGGGGATTTTTTTAAATTTCATTCCTTAAAGGGTAAAAAAAGCATTGATATTTGTATAAAAAAATAGATTGTTTATTGTAGAATATTGTGGAAATTATTTAAAACTTAGTATTTATGATTTTTAATACAATTAAATGAATACGAGTTCAAGGCTTTTCAAATGTCATCTCTTCAAAGGATGAAAAAAGTGGTAAAGTTTGTAGAAAAAATAAAATATGTTTTATCAAAATCTCTTCAAATTTATTAGTCATGCTCTTTAATTCAATTAAATAAACGTGCATGTAAAGATGCTGTGAGTTTTATCTCTTAAAGAGGTAAAAGAGTGTATTAAAGGGGCTGAAAGCCAGTACTTCATAAATAATTTTGTTTGCTAGTAGACGCTGAATAATATTTTGAGACTACTTACCTGCGTTTACGCTTGAATGTTTTATTAGCTATAGATAGATAAGTATTTTGTCAATATTTTGTATAAATGTACAAAAAAAAACATATAAACAACGAAGGTAATTCAAGCAAGCGAATAAAAAGCAAAACTGAAGAAAAAACAATAGAAACTGGTACTATTTGAAGGTAGTACTTATTTAGTACTTTCCTCTATAAACATTAAAATAAATTATATCTCTACTTTTTTCTTACGAGATTTTGAAACAAAAACTAAGAAGCTAGTTAAAGTTTTAAAATATTATTCAAGAGATTACATTTTACAAAATAAAATTTTGAAAGGTTTTGTTAAATATTAATTGTTGATTGTATGTATTAAAATAAATTGCTACACGGGATGTATTGTATATTACAACACTTTCAAAAAAATATAATACGTAACTGTTATTATTGTGTAAATTTTAATATGATTTTTGTTGAGTTTCGATATATATTTTTTCTTTAGATATTTATCGTTTTTCTAAAATGAATGGATATGTAATCGGTAAATGAGCGATTACTGGTTATTGGTTTTGAGTTTGACAACATTCAGTCGATTCATGATGATAAAAGTTCATATAGGTGAACAAAAACGTTAAAACGTATCTGCATCCACTGTAAATAATATTTCACGTCGGGGCATACCAGCGCCCGAAATTGTACTTGCGCTGCTCTTATCAGAAACTCATGGTCATTCGCAGCTATAATCGCCTTAATTACAAGCTTAAATTTAGAAAATCTGACGAATTAAACGTAGCGTAATGGAGCGAGTCAATATTGTAAAGAAAATATTGTGTCCAAATTCTCGAACACGTCCAAATTTTTTGTTATTTTGAAGGAAATTATATAAGGAAAACAAAAAAAAATTTTATCCGACAATTTCCACAAGCCGAAGTTATTGAAATTTGAATTTTTACTGCCCCAAAAGCTCGGTTTTATATTTTCTGGAGACCCTCAACAGTATGCGAGGTACCCTACTATCTTAATCTGACACGTTCGAATAAATTCCGAAATCTCTTCTTGGGCTCTCCTTAAGAGAAACCATCGCCTATAGACACCAAAGACGTTAGTAGAGCGTTGCTATCCGTGTGGCGGAATGACAATCCTATATACATAGGTCTACCGGTTACCTTACCCTCTAAACCGAAAGACAAAAATAAAAAGCATTGAGTGGTACTAAATGCCCGGGTGAGTCGTTGCGGAACTCTACCACCTAGTAGTCACGATGGTGGTGACACGTGTAGCCAATCGGTCGCCTTTTACGATCTGCCTGGCAGAGCGGCCAAAACGTTTAGCTTTAGTTAAATCCTTAGTTATTCATTTATATTGCTCCTATTAATAATGATAAATGATAATAAGGTGTCTTATAGATAAATTTTATTAATAAGATGCCTAATTATTCATTTATCATTATTCATTGACTTACATAAGTCATATATCAATAAGAGCTATAGTTATGAATTTGTTCCGATTTATTATTAACAAAATCTTTACTTATTAATGTTGCTTATTATAAAATTCAATAAGAATTCCATCAAAGAGAACATTTCAAGAACGTAGCTTATTTGTACGACAATTCGTTGCATTTACAAAGTAAAAATTTAAATTGAAAATGAGTTCAGTTACTTCGCCAGGCGACACTTTCAGCGAGTTTAAAAAGGATGTTCACTTCAGGAGTAAAAATTGTGTTTTAGAGGCGTGTTTCACTAGTTCGACTTGAGTAAATGGGCGACTGAGCTTCGCTTAAAAAATTCGCTTAAAATCAGCTGACCCGGCAAACGTTTTCTTCCATATAAATTACTAGCGACCTGCCCGCGGTTTCACCCGCGTAGCTTTTGTTCTTGTGGGAATATTGGAAAGGTTTATATACTAAAACCTTCCTCAAGAATCTATCTATCTATTAAAAAAACTGAATCAAAATCCGTTGCGTAGTTTTAAAGATTTAAGCATACATAAGGACATAGGGACATAGGGACATAGGGACAGACAGAGAATGCGACTTTGTTTTATACTATGTAGTGATTTGGACAGAATATTTTGGTGGATCAAAGTTATATGAAATCCCTAACCAACCAAAATGAATTTATGAAACTAATCAAACTTGTACGCTTTTTCGATGTTTAAATCAAGCAAAGATTTTTCTTTTCTGCTATAAAGTTAATACTATGGCGTAGCTATGGAAGCAAGAGCCTTGGGATTTAAATGAAATTTAGACTCTATTGAATTTAAGTAATGTGAGGTGCAAAACTACTTCGATGTTGGCTTTTAATTGTTCACTGCAACACATAATTAAATAAAAAATAAAAGTTAAATATTTTGTAATGTGCAAATTCAACCTCACATGGAGTACGGTTCTCATCTCTGGGCGTATAGATGTTTGTTATGTAGATGCTTATTGCATTATAATTAATAGATTATTAATTTATTTTCGCCTCTGTGGTCTAGTGGTCCAGCGTTGGCGTTTACCATATGAGGTCCCGGGTTCGATTCCCGGGTCGGGCACATAAAAAGTGTTTTTTTCAGTTTTTCTGAGAAACACAAAGTTGCCCGGGATTGGAAAGTGCCCGGTTGGCGATAGGCTTGCCACCTATCACATTTGTGGGACCAAGTATCTTCGTGGGTACACTTTTTGCACCTCTACCTACCTCTTCGGGGATATGGGCGTGAAGATACTCTACTTTCTAATTTATTTTGAAATGCAAATTGTACCACGGACATTTTTTTAATGCTTCAATTTATGAGAAACCTATAAAAATTATTATTACATAAATTTACATTTATCACAGACAATTTTCAAACAGTCACAAAGACACGACAATATTCTGATTTTTCCAATGGAAAAAATCATTAAACTTATATTTATGGCATTACTAGCTGCAGCCCGCTGCATTATGAAAGTTTTTGGCGAATCCCGTGGGCTCACTTAATTTTTCCGAAATAAAAATAGCCTATGTGCTATTTTCAGGTCATCATCTACCTGTGTGCCAAATTTCATCTAAATCCGTTTAGTAGTTTTTGCGAGATTGAGTAACAAACATCCATCTATCCAATCATCCGTCCATCCAAACATCCAAACTTTCGCATTTTTAATATAAATATGGAAAATTAATGGTTTCGGTGTAAGCAGTGTCTTACAGGGCTCTATTCTTGATTCATTTTTGTTTCTTAAACACATTAAACAATTACCTTATTATTTAGAAGTATCAAAATTTAAGTTCATTAGGTGGAAAAGTATTGCTAAGAAATTTAGTTAAATAGGTCAAAACGCAGCGTCAAAACTGTCCCTTAACGTTCTTAAACCCAATAGAAATATTACAAACGCACATTTGTTTTGTTTGCTTTCGTCGTTTCCATCGGAACAGTCTCAGATTTTTTGTTAAGTTTCCTTTCGTACTTTAATCCAGCCTTTGACGAGATTCCGTGAAAAATATATTTAATTACATTTAAACTTTAGTTAGCAAAAGCTATTTATGTCAGCGTCTTGCCGGGAAATTGAAAAAGTAGTCCAGCAAAATTATTTTGCGTCTTTTGAAAACTATTTCAAATTTTTCTATTTTATTCAATTTCGGCAAAACTCCTATTTGCATTAAGTTTGTTATAATTAAATTATAAAGGAGATATTTCATTAGTTATCGTTTACTAACCGTAGTAAACGATAACTATATGATTAAATATAATACTATTCCGGGTTTACGGATAGCAAACATATCAGTATTAGATTTTACAATTTCAATCGTCGGCACTTGGTGAAATTCCATTGTTATTAGTTAATACTAGGTTATGATCACTTGTACTTTAATTTCACTACAAATATTGAAAAATAATTTTAAGTTAATCGAACGGTTTCGCTTTTTAAAGCATCTTCAGGACGTAATACGTAGGTCACACTATAAGTTTTGCGTAACTTATAAAAAAAACATGTTATAACCAAAATATTATGTGTATTTTGGATCAGTCGGGTAAAAACACCTATATTATCTTACATATAATATAAAAGTGTGGCTTTATAAGATTATAAGATTTCTAATATTATCGATTAGCTATAAAAGTGTTATATTAAAAAGTAGTTTATCAAAATTATTTTGCGTCTTTTGAAAACTATTTCAGATTTTTCTATTTCATTCAATTTCGGCAAAGCTCCTATTTGCATTAAGTTTGTTATAATCATCATTACATAGTATAAAACAAAGTCACTTTCTCTGTCTGTCCCTATGTCCCTATGTATGCTTAAATCTTTAAAACTACGCAACGGATTATGATGCGGTTTTTTTAATAGATAGAGTGATTCAAGAGAAAGGTTTATGGTGTATCATAGATATTTAGGGTGTATCATAACATTCAATGTATTGTAGAGAAATACTCCAATTTTTGAGTTTTCTGATGTCATGTCGTAAATAATTATATTTTTTTCCGCTTACATTGCATACGCAGGCTAAACCCTACGAAATTTATCAAAATAATGTACTAAGTATTTGTACAACTTGAAAAAGTCTACAGAAAACTCCGCGATGGTATATGTCTATCTCTTATGAATAACCCACAATAGCATTTTTTTGTCATTTACTTTTTACGAGAAATAATGGCTTTTTTTCGAAGCAATTTTAAACAATACAGCACTAATCCTTATCCAATTAAATACCTTAAATAAATTGTTGATTTAATATAGATCAATATGGCCGTTTACGGCATGTAATTTAAATGAATATTTTCGAAGATATTACAGATTTAAAATGCAGGGGCATATCGGTTGCAGGGTTACCGGCCGGTCGGCGACGCGCGTGTGGTATATTCTGAAACCGCTGGGAAACGTGTTAATTTTCGGATAAATAAATATAGGACACGTTCAATCGATTTACGGTATATAACTCTGTCTTTTAAGCAAAAAATCAGACTGCTGCTGCGGAAATCGGACTGGGTGTGTAAGGTTTATTGTGAGATATTTCTTATTAATGACTAGCGACCCAGCTTCTCACAGTTGCAAATCTACTGCGGCAAATCTTTGAAATTCTCGACTTTTTCTATTATAATATGCATGTGTTATACATACAAACCATCCTCTTGAATCTGATCTATTGATGAAAACCGCATAAAAATCGTTTGCGTAATTTGAAAGATATAAGTGAAGATAAAGCGGAAGCGATTTTGTTTTAGGTACACTATGCATAATCTATATATCTATACATGTAATAAAATCGTAGGAAAGTCAAAACTGTACAATGAATATTTAAAAAAAAAATACTTGGGGCGTGATCTACAATCGACGTCAAAGCCAAAAATATAGTTTTTAGAATTTTTGTCTGTTTGTCTGTCTGTCTGCCTGTCTGTCTGTTCGTCTGTCCGTTTGTCCGTGTGTCCGTCTGTCCGTCTGTCCGTCTGTCCGTCTGTCCGTCTGTCCGTCTGTCCGTCTATCCGTCTGTACGTCTGTCCGTCTGTCCGTCTGTTTGTCTGTATGTATGTCCGGGGTAAACTCAAAAAGTACTGCATGGATTTACATCAAATTTTACAAGAATATTACATACAGGTCAGGTCAGGTACAAATAGGTCTTCAGCTGAAAACCAGAATTTAATACATTCTTTTTTTTAACTAAATATCACCATATAAAAATCAAGTGGATGATTAGAAATAGTATTAAAAATTATTTGTTTTAGAGATTTTTTAGCCTGTTTTCAGAATTTTATATGATCAAGTAAAGTACATTCTATCATGTAATAAGTTAGCTCATTCCTTAGATGATATCTTAGGTATTTTCAGGTATTCTTTGTATCTGTGTATATATACACACAGATACAAAAAATACGTTTAAGATGATGTTTAAAAGTGGTCAGCATCATTTTTGTTACAAATAAAATAGATTAAGTTTTTGTTCCTTTAAGTCGACAAGTTTAAGTAAAATGATAAAATAAAGTATTTTCACGTACTTTATTGCCTTTAAAAAGTATAAAGTACGTTTATTCAACATAAAGTACAATACTATATTATAAAGTACAACCCTACCCGAAAACCTTCAACGTTACAGGTTTATATTTGAGCGTTGACTGTTTTTCACATGGCCAACTATACATCGCTCCTTCAAGAGTAACCTCTAAAGAAAACATGTTTGTATTATTTAATGGCAATAAAGCTGTGAACGTTGTATATAAACACATTTTGTATTGTACATAATATATTAATTGTAGAAATAAAAGAAATAGATAAAAATGTGAAAACTAAAAATGAATTTAGGTATTCCAAAGATAGCAGGAAATGGTATAGGGAAATGGTATAGGGAAATCAAAATTTAACGAGTGCGGGCCACGGACAGTAATGAATAAATCAAAAGTACTAAATCGATTTTAATCTTTTTTTTCACTGAGTGACATAGACATAGGGCGGACCGCTAGTTATTAAATTATAAAGGAGATATTTCATTAATTAGTTATCGTTTACTAACCGTAGTAAACGATAACTATATAATGAAATATAATACTATTCCGGGTTTACGGATAGCAACCGTATCAGCATTTGATTTTACACTTTCAATCGTCGGCACTTGGTGAAATTCCATTGTTATTAGTTAAAACTAGGTTATAATCATTTGTACTTTAATTTCACTACAAATATAGACCAATAATTTTAAGTTAATCGAACGGTTTCGCTTTTTAAAGCATCTTCAGGACTTATTGTTTACTAGAGTTAAGAGTAAAGAATATTATGTCCTGAAAATGCTTTAAAAAACGAAACCGGTCGATAAATTTAAAATTATTTGTCTATATTTCTAGTGAAATTAAAGTACAAGTGCTAATAACCTAGTTTTAATTAATGACATATCCGCGTTATTAACATTTTTGGTGTCTATAGGCGAAGGTTTCTCTTTCCATTAGAAGAGCCATCTGCTTGTTTGCTATCTTATGATATAAAAATAGGCTTCTTTCATAACACCTAAAATCATGACTTATTTTTGATCAGTCTGATAAAAACGCCTATATTACTCCTATATAATATAATATAAATGTGTGGCTTTATAAGATTATAAGATTTCTAATATCGATTAGTTAGTTTTTTAGTATATTTTTGGTATAAATATACCTACAACAATTCAAGTTTTCCCTTCCTTTCCAAATAATTCATGTGTCCCAAGCACTTACCCTGTGCTTGGGACATACACAAATATAAAAATACAATTTTCTTTCTTAGTATTGGCATAGACTAGTTTGAAAAACATTTAAAATAAAAAGCACACAAATCGCAGGTGCGACGGAGTGATTTAGCAGTCAGAAACGTGCGTTGTCAATGCGAATGTGTAAGTGCTTTAATAAATTCTATGGCTTCTGTTTGTGTATGGAACTTTGAATTTCAAACTAGCCGGTCTGGGTGATGGATCTAAGACACGTCCAATGTATATGTTTGTTTAATCGTACAGATTCTGATATGTGTAAGATCTTCAGTTTCTTCCTAGATATTGTAAATTTAAGTTGATTCTATTTGATGTTATGTTAATTGTGCTTATGTAACGATTATGCAAAAACAGATATTACGAGTTTGTTTTATATTATAGGACTACAAGCAAGCTGATGGCATTGCTGATGGCAAAAGCAGTAGCTTAGCTAGCATGGGTGTCATCCAGTGCAGCCATTATAATGTAACCCCTATTACTACTACTAGGTGATAGAATTCTGCATTGTCTCGCCCGGATCTGGTACCACCGCCTTACGCAATAGCGTCAGTGCTTGTCGCTGTCGTGTTCCGGTTTGGAGGGTAAGGTAGCCGGTAAACTTATGCAAGTGGCATTAGACCTCGCCACAAGATAGCAACGCACCATTAACATCTTTGGTATCTATAGGCGATGGTTGACTTTTACCATCAGGAGACCCATCTGCCTGTTTGCTATCATATGATAAAAAAAACTCAGAAAGTTGTGAGAATGGTCAAAGCGTTCAAGTTTCAAATTGGTATTTATCATGAGTTGATTAATGTAAACAATCACCGCTCGCTATCTGCGTCTTGTTTTTATATCATAAGATAGCAAACAAGTAGTTGGTTCCTGATGGAAAGAGACAATCATCGTCTATAGATACCAAAGCTGTTAATGGTACTTTGCTATCCGAGTGTCGGGATAACAATCCCACATGCATAAGTCTACCGGCTACCTTACTCTCCAATTTGGAACACGACACTGACAAGCACTGACGCTATTGTGGCTGGAATAGGTAAGGCGGTGGTACAAGACGCGGGCGAGACAATGCAGAACTCACCACCTAGTAGCCACGAGGGTGGTGACTCGCTAAGCCAATCGTTCGCTATGAACTTCGGGGCAGAATAGCAAATAGTCTATTCTTCAAAGGAGCGCGGACCAACACGCGGAAAAGTAGAAGTTTTGGAAACAAATGAAATTTTTCTTCCTAAGCACATTTTTTTATAAAAAGGTTTTTAAGATACATTTCTTTACGGTCCAATATCATCCTCGAATGGATAACGCCTGGACAGACCGCTATTAAATATTAAAGAATTTGACGAATTCCAACAGTTTCAGGTGAAACTGATAAACGCCGTTTTTGAAGTCTGTTAAAAATAATATAAACTAGTTACAAAATAAAAAAATAAAAAAACAAAATTTTGGGTCATATTCAACCGGCTTTAACTTGAATAAAAAAAGTCGCATCGCAATTGTAGCTTCAAGTGTCCAGTTTTCGTATCTGATCATAAAAAATTATATCCTATACGGTTTCAGATTTATCCTGCTATAATTAACGGAATTATTTTTTCCGTACTTAGCATACTCGTTTTTGCATATTTTGTATTATTTATAACATAAAAAGAGTGAAACAAACAAATAACTAAAAGTGAGTAAGGAATCAAAAGATAATTTTGTCACTCTTGAGAGTTAAGTAAAATAAAAAAAACATAAGCTATCACGTCCGCGTGTGACAGAATGATTTAGTAAAGTAGCAAAATCGTGCGTATTGAATGCGAAATGCGAATGTATAAGTTATTTTATAAATCTGTGGCTTCTGTTTGTGTATTGAACTTTAAATTTCAAAATTTGAATTTGGTCTACAGATCCTGGTGTATGATAAGGCTTTTAGTTTCGTCCTAGATATTGTTAATTTTAATTCATTTGCTTCTTGTGTGACGCGCGAATTAAGTTTTTAGGATTATGTACCTTGAGAAGAAGACTTAACCCTCGTAGGATCACTTCGTTATCTGTGTATCAAGCATCTTGACCTCCGGCACATGTATTAAGTAGAAAACAACAAATATATACTAGAGTCTTCAGTCTCTGAAATTAAACTTATAAGTCAACACGACCGATTTGACAGTTTATGTGGCACATTTTCACTTTTTCTACAATTTCACAAGACCTAGGATTATAAAATTTGGCAAGAAATAATGTCTTATAGCATATATAAAGGAAAACGTTTGAAATTAGTAAACATGCAGTTTAATAACAAAAAATTTAATTTATTATTATTACGAACTTACTATTTGCGGTTGCTGTTATAATTGTGTTTAGAGATCGAATGGCATAGCAAAGTTTGGGCTTTAACTTGTTTTGTCTTTTAATATAAATAAATAAATATTCACGGGAAAATTACACTTACTGATCTAATTCCAAAGTAAGCAAATTATTTGCTTGTGTTATGGGTTTTAGTCAACGATACTAATATATAGAAATACATATATAAATACTGGAATATATTTGATAAACATCCAAACCCGGAAATAAAAACATTTATGCTCGTCACACAATTGCTTGTCCCCGTCGGGGAGCGAACCGGAGCCTCGTCGATCGCGTAGTCAGGTTCGCTAACCACTCGACCAACGGGGCGGTAATTTTAGATAGAGTATAGAATATTATAATTTTACAACTTACAACATGTGGGAATACCTATAATTTTGCACAGAACGCGTCCAATGCATTTTACCAATTTAACTAACTACTAAGATTTGTATTTTTGAGACAAACTCCAGTTCCAAGCCAGAAATTGAAACTTGAAACCCATGAGTAGTGATGAAAAGAATATTCCCAAAGTTGCCAAAACTGAAATGAATATTTCCAAACTTACCGTTAAAAAAATTCCACTTTTTTATCAGAATAAAGTGTTATAATTAGAAGAAAAAAAACCGGCCAAGTGCGAGTCGGACTCGCACACGAAGGGTTCCGTACCATCATATCAAAAAAAATACGATAAAAATGCGTTTATTATGTGGGGTATTTTCATTTTTTGTGGCAATGGAAATACATAATTTGTGAAAATTTCAGCTTTCTAGCTATCACGGTTTATGAAATTCGGCCTGTTGGCAAACAGACAGGCAGACAGCGGAACCTTAGAAATAAGGTTCCGTTTTACCTTTAGGGTACGGAACCCTAAAAAATATCGTTCTCTATTTACACATTTCATGCCAATGTCACCGGCAAGTTAGAAACATTCATAGCAGTTTTGGCAATTTTGAGAATTTTACTATGTCAATGATTGCCGGCAATTCTCATCACTACTCATGATCTGAGCCAAATAGGCTGACCCTAGATCCTCGAAAAGTCAAAAAGTCGAGATGGTTAATAATTGGTTTTTACACTTTCAATCGTTGGCACTTGGTGAAATTCCATTATTTTTAGTTGAAACTAGTTTATCACTCACTTGTATTTTTATTTCACTATCATTGTACACTAAATTATATAATTTTATCGACCGGTTTCGCTTTTTAAAGCATCTTCAGGACGTAATATTCTTTACTGACAGTTTAGTTTTAGATATAACATAAACAAAATAATTGTAATTGTTTTCTTACTACTACCTCTGTCACCGCATTTAGATAGCAACGTTCCATTAACACCTTTGGCGTCTATAGGCGATGGTTGACTCTTTCCATCAGGAGACCCGTCTGCATGTTTGCTATCTTATGACATAAAAGAAGAATAAAAAGATAATTTTACTTCTTTATCTTTACATAGTACAAAACCAAGTCGACTCCGCTTAGATCCTTTAAATTATGCAACGGATTTTAATGTGCTTTTCATTAAGAAGCCGCAGCGGATAAAAATTAATTATCGCTTATTTCAAGTGATAATCGAAATCGACAATTACGTGCTACGAGGCAGGGAGTCCTAACAAATAACCTCCAAAATCTATACTCTTACAGAGATTTTGATAAATCTTCTTCTCCAAAATCTAAATTCTTATTTATTTTTATTTAATTTATTTAAATACTTTATTGCACATAATGGTACAAAGGCGTAACTTAATGCTATTAAGCATTTTCTCACAGTTTGCCTTCCGTAATGCTGAGAGAAAAAACTTGGGTAGTGCATAATAAATTAATTATGAGCTATTAATAAAACTTAATACTGGATACTAATTTATCATAACTAACCTATTATTAAGAATATTCTAAAAGAGTCATATAAACATTTTAAGAACCTCAGTATAAATAATACAAACAATTAATACTATAAATAAATATAGGTTGACTACTTACATAGAGAAATATACATACATCAATACTCAATAGTAAATTATAGATACATGTTCATAATATTTAATTACATAAATACAATATAAAATACACACATATACAATAATTAAGAATTCTGACGTTTTAAAACAGAGATTTTGATAAATCTTCTCCTCCAAAATCTAAACTCTTACAGAGATTTTGATAAATCTTCAACCATACTTTTGTCCGACTCTGGGATTGAGCCCGGGATTGCATGATCAGGCCAACGACTAAACTTAATAAACTACAATATTAAAATTCATGCTATAAAAGCAGGGGGGACAATTTCTTGCTACAAGGCAGGAAGGTCTTAACAAACAACTTCCAAAATCTAAACTCTTACAGAGATTTTGATAAATCTTCAACCACACTTTTGTCCGACTCTGGGATTGAACCCGGGACTGCATGATCTGTGTCAAATAGGCCCACAACTAAACTTAACAAACCACAATATTAAAATTCATGATTGATCAGTATTGAAGACTCGGACGCAAGAGAACACGCCAATATGCTTGTGGAATGAGAAATAATACAGCCTTATTTTGTGAAGTCCAGTATAAATATACGCGAATAGAAATTTCAATACAAGCAATGAGGGATACGGTGACCATGGCTTTAGATACATATATATTTTTAAATTTTAATTGGAATAGGAGCTTTCTACCACATCACCTAATGGTAAGTCTCGACGAAGTAGAAGTTAGTACATGCCCATCTAAAAGAAACCTAATTACTCTAATCTTAAGGAATATTTGTAAGAAAATTTGTCAGGAAAAATAGATCTGGGCAGTTTGGTCCAAACATTGGCGACTCGAGCAGTATTTTTCGATTTTACGGTATATTCACAACGTTTGGATGAAACTTCTGCTTTCGTCTAGTAGTCCGATAAAGGAAGGAAGGAAATAAGGTAGGAAGGCAAAAGGAATATATTTTTAAATAAGGGTCCATTACTGTTTTCAAAGGTGTTTTCTTATAGTTACACATCATTCACTAGCTGTGCCCGCGACTTCGTCCACGTGGAAAATTTTCTAAAATAAAAGTAGCCTAAGTTACTCCTTATTTAAAAGATAGATAGTCCCCGAGTTTTTCCCGCATAGTTCTCGTTTTCGTGGGATTTCCGAGATGAAAACTATCTTATGTCCTTTCTCGGGTCTCAAATTATCTTTGTACGAAATTTCATTTAAATCGGTTCATTGGTTTGGGCGTGAAAGGAGACAGACATACAGACCGAGCTACTTTCGCATTTATATTAGTAAGAATTAGTTATTTAATGGATTTCTAAGTTTGAGTTTGGTTGATTATTTTTCTACATATACAAATTTCAACTACTTGGTTTTTTATAAAATTCTGCTTCTTTACTAATAATAAGATAGCAAACAAGCAGATGGCTTTCCTGATAGAAAGAGAAACCAGCGCCTATAGACACTAAAGATGTCAATAGTGCGCAAGGGAGGATCCAAGGGGTGGTCATGGGGGTCATGACCCCTCCCCCACCCCTCCGCCCCATGTCTAGGTATGGATTTATTGCAAACAAATAAAGATTAAAGGCTATCTTGACTAAACCTCAAATATGTGACCCCCTGACCCAAACCCTGGATCTGCCCATGATGGTGCGTTGTTATTCGTGTCGCCAAATGGCAATGTCACATCTATCTATCATCTACATCATCACATCTAGCTATCGTATCTATCATCTACATCATCACATCTAGCTATCGGATATTTTGTCCTCCAAACCAGGACACTATAACAAGTTTGTAATAAATATCAGTGATCACTAGTCTGTATTAAATACTAGATTATTTAAAAAAAGAGATTCATGGTTACCCTATAAAAATATACTGGATGCGCCCGCGCAAGCAACCAAGCGCACAAAATTCCAAATTCAAATCAGTCTGTTCTCGTCTCCCATCCGATGCGTCAGCATTTACATACCCGTCCTGTACGAAGAGTTATTTACATTTATCGTTTATATTTATTTGGATAAAACCTTTTTTGTAGCTAACGATGTCGTTTCTCCATTCCAGAATCCAGATGACTGGATCAAGTTAATAACTTGTTGGGATTTGTAATGGATATGAATATTTTAAACTATACACTTATATCAACTCATCAGGCGATATCCAATATCCTTGTCCCCACTAAGAATGAATCGGATATTATATTGTATTTATTAATGATTAATTATGATATGGAGATTGGAGATAACAAGGTATGTGTCTCACCCGGTCTGGTACCACTGCTTTACCTATTCCTGCTGCAATAGCGTCAGTGCTTGTTACTGTCGTGTTCCGGTTAGGAGGATAAGGTAGCCGGTAAACTTATGCATGTGGCATTAGACCTCGCCACAAGAAAGCAACGCACCATTAATATCTTTGGTGTCTATAAGGGATGGATGACTCTTCCCATCAGGAGACTCGTGTGCTTGTTCGCTATATTATGGTATAAAAAAACTGAAATATTTGTTAAAAGGCTAAGCTTAATTCGGGAAAAATAGACATTAAGTTCCGTTTATATTTTGATTAGTGTGAGAGCGAGTGTTTAATATAGGTGCTCAGTATTAAACAACACGTGTAGACATCAGTTGATTAGTGTTTAGTAATCAGCGTCTATCTGTCACACGCACTAATTAACGGCTGTCTACACGTGATTTTTTGCTCAACACTAAGTAACAGCTTTAAACACTAGTACTCGCAATAATCTATATTAATATATTAATTAATAATTAATTAAATAATATTATGAATGCGAAAGTTTGGATGTTTGGATGGATGTTTGTTACTCAATCACGCAAAAACTACTGGACGGATTTGAATGAAATTTGGCACACAGGCTAATTTTTATCTAGGAAAAATAGGTGATCCCGCGGGATTCGCCAAAAACTCTTTTAATGAAGCGGGCTGCACGCTGCAGCTAATCAAAATATAAACGAGGCTTAATGTCTATTTTTCCGAATTTAGAGTGTAGTAAAGAGAATAGACACTGATGACTAATCACTCGCACTAATCATATACTGTCTACAACAGGCTCATGTGTACACAGCAGTTGATTAGTGCGAGTGATTACTAACACGCGTCTGTTTACTTTACTACGCTGATTACTTATCACTCGAACTAATCAACGGCTGTCTTACACGTGATTTTTGCTCAACACTAAGTAAGTGCATTAAAAACTTGCACTTGCACTAATCGAAATATAAACGGTGCTTAATGTCTATTTTTCACAAATTTAGCGTAGTAAAGTGAATAAACGCTGATTACTAATCACTTTCAGTAATCAATGTCTATCCACACGTGTTTCTTAATACTAAGCACCTGCATTACACATCCGCACTTGCACTTATCAATATATAAACGGGGCTTTAAATCACGTGAAAGTGGACGCAAATTTGGAATCGTTACGTCACACCGTGTTAAAACGTCATCTTGATGTCACTTTCATAGAAAATACAGAAATAGACTTCAAATTTAGCGCGATTATGTAAATCTATCCTACTTAATTGTCAATAGCCTTTTATTACCATTCTATACAGAGATAATTCTCTCAATCCTATTAACAAACAACTTAACTAGGAAATGGCTGTTTTATAGCTGATTCTTTGTCGCAAACTTAACTCGGTATGACAAAGGGAACTCACCGTCTATCATCCCGTAGTTTATTGCTGAAACTAAAGTTGGTCGTCGTCCATCAACCCCGTGTTACTGCAGGCCCTTTGAAGAATAAATCATTTACCGTTCTGTCAGACAATTCGTAAGAGACCAACGACTGTCTATGCGAGATGCGAGTCACTAACATTGTAGCTACAATGTGATAGAGGTTCGCATTATCTCGCCGTGTCCAGCGCCTTACCTATTTCTGCCGCAATAGCTTCAGTGCCTGACACAGTTCTGGTTTGGAGGGTAAGATAGCTAGTAAATTAATGCATGTTGCATTAGAACTCACCACAACGCACCATTAAAATCTTTGGTGTCTATAGACGATGGTTTTCTCTTTCCATCAGTAGAGTTATCTCCTTATTTACTACCTGTCTAATGATATATAAAAAATGAAAAAAAAGGTCTTCAACAGCAGTAATTTCTTTCATTGAAAATTTAAGTACAGACCATGTATAGACATATAAAAAATTAAAATCAAAGCTTTAAACCAGGAAGAATAAATTTAAATTTACAATATCTAGGAAGAAATCGAAGATCTTATCATATATCAGGATCTGTACAACCAAACAAACCTATACATTGGACGTATCTCAGATCCATCACCCGGACCGGCTAGTTTGAAATTCAAAGTTCCATACACAACAGAAGCCATAGAATTTATTAAATCACTTATACATTCGCATTTACAACGCACGATTCTGACTTTGCTAAATAACTCTGTCGCACCTGCGACTCGCGCTTTTTATTTTAATTGTTTCTCATGCTATACTTTTAAAAAGACTAGCAGTTACTTCGTTTGCGTGTCCGAAAATCATTCCTTTGCATTATTCCCGCCGCAATAGCGTTAGCGGTTGTCAGTGTCGTATTTAGCCCCGTTTTCACTTTGATTAGTGGAAGTGTGAGTGTTTAATGCAGGTTTTTTTTTTATATCATAAGATAGCAAACAAGCAGATGGGTCTCCTGATGGAAAGAGTCAACCATCGCCTAAAGACACCAAAGATGTTAATGGTGCGTTGCTATCTTGTGGCGAGGTCTAATGCCACATGCATAAGTTTACCGGCTACCTTACCCTCCAAACCGGAACACGACAGCGACAAGCACTGACGCTATTGCGGCAGGAATAGGTAAGGCGGTAGTACCAGACCCGGGCGAGACAATGCAGAACTCTACCACCTAGTAAAATATTTAGGTGCTTAGTATTAAGCAAAAAATACGTGAAGATAGCTGTGGATCAGTGCGAGTGTTTTGTAATCAGCATAGTAAAAGTGAATAGATTCTGATTACTTATCACTCGCACTGATTAACGTCTATCTTCACGTATTTTTAGCTTAATACTAAGCACCTGCATTAAACACTTACACTCGAAGGTACTAATCAAAGTGAAAACGGGGCTTTTGGATGGTAGCCGATAAACTTATGCAAGCGGCATTTACACCTCGTCACAGATGTAGAATGTACCTAACATTAACATCTTTGTTGTCTATAAACGATGGTTGTATCTTTCCATCAGGCGACCCATCTGCTTGTTTGCTGTTTTATGATATAAAAACAAACACGAATAACGAACGGTGATTACTTCCATTAATCAACACACGACAAAATGCCAATTTGAAACTTGAACAGTTTGAGCACTCTCACAAACCATAGCTTTCTGAGTAGGTGTTACACCATAGTGAGACCCATAGTGACACCCTATCTACATCACTTTTGTTATCAGCAAAGCCATCGACTAGTTTGCGGTCCTATAATATAGAAAACTTATAATAAATCTCTGTTCATACCTAATCATTGCATTTCAAACATGACATGAAAAATATAAACTTAAATGTACAATATCTAGGAAAAACCTGAATTCTAATCTTATATCAGGATCTATATAACCAGAAAAACCTATACAGTGGACGTATCTCAGATCCATCACCCGGACCGGCTAGTTTGAAATTCAAAGTTCCATACACAACAGAAGCCATAGAATTTATTAAATCACTTATACATTCGCATTGACAACGCACGTTTCTGACTTTGCTAAATCACTCTGTCGTACCTGCAACTTGTATGCTTTTTATTTTCATCTTATATTATCAAGTAGAGTAATAACTACTTGATAAAGCTTATTTTTTTTATTTTGCAAAGAATAAATAAATACAAATAGATTCACGGGACAAATCACAGTACTGATCTAACCCCAAAGTAAGTAAATTATTTGTGTTATGGGTGTTAGTCAACGATACCCGCCAGGGATCGAACCCGAGCCCCGTCGATTGCGTAGTCAGGGTTGCTAACCACTCGACCAACAGGGCAGTGAATACAAAGAATAGAATACAAACACACATTATTCAAATGACATAAGCTACTATTTATCCGCCTAAAGGGAAACGGTCGCGACGGGTGAAGAATATATTTTTTATACTATATCAAGCAGATGACTCTTCCAAAAGACAGACAGCCATCATCTATGGACACCAAATATGTTAATGGCGTATTGAGTATTTTATAGTATACTTTCCAAGGAAGTTAAATACTACCTGGAATGTTCACATGCGCTTCAAAATCGTTCCCAAGAGTACAACGACATTGGTGGATTGTTTTTTTCTACTAAATAAAGCGCCTATAAGTGCGGCCGTGCGTAGTTTGCAAATTACTACTAATTTGAGAAAACAGTTTGCATTACATAAATAATTACGTCATAATTAAAATAAGCATATTTAAGAACTCAATATGTAATTACAAAACAATTTATGCTAATGTATCAACGTGTATGAATAAAAGCAATTTAACGGTTACCGAAAATATAAAAATCTACCATAAGATAGTTTTATTTACACTGGTAATTGCAAGAAAGGGACAATATCCACCGTTGTCGTTGTCTTGCTCAGAACATTTTAAGTAATAGTTTGTTAAGTAAGAAATAAATGACAACTTTATTGGTAACTAACTAAAGTACATTTTTATTTTTTAAATATTGCTTCATAATAATACCAGTTCTCGTATACACGTTCCTTAATACTTTCATAATTTATATCTTACTAGCTGTGCCTGCGACTTCGTCCGCGTGGATTAATTTCTAAAATAAAAGTAGCCTAAGTTACTCCTTATTACCGTGGTTTGAAAGATGGTTCGAAACGGAAACGCGGGTTTTCCGCTTACATTGCATACGCAGGCTAAACCCTACGAGATTTATCAAAATAATGTACAAAGTATTTGTACAACTTGAAAAGGTCTACAGAAAACTCCGCGATAGTATATATCTATCTCTTATGGATAACCCACAATAGCATTTTTTTGTCATTTACTTTTTACGAGAAATAACGGCTTTTTTTCGAGGCAATTTTAAGCAATACAGCACTAATCATTATCCAATTAAATACCTTAAATATATTGTTGATTTAATATAGATCAATATGGCCGTTTACAGTATGTAATTTAAATGAATATTTTCAAAGATATTACAGATTTAAAATGCAGGGGTATAGCGGTTGTAGGGTTACCGGCCGGTCGGCGACGCGCGCGCGGTTTGTTCTGAAACCGCTGGGAAACGTGTTAATTTTCGGATACATAAATATAGGACTTCAGCTGAAAACCAAAATTTAATACATTCTTTTTTTAAACTAAATATCCCCCGTTGGTCCAGCGGTTAGAGACCCTGACTATGCAATCAACGAGGCTCGGGTTCGATCCCCGACGGGGACAAGCGTTTGTGTGATGAGCATAAATGTTTGTATTTCCGGGTTTGGGTGTTTATTATATATATTCTAGTATTTATACATGTATTTCTATGTATTAGTATCGTTGACTAACACCCATAACACAACTTTGGGGTTAGATCAGCAAGTGTAATTTGTCCCGTGAATTATTATTATTATTATTATTATTATATAAAAATCAAGTGGATCATTAGAACCATTTCATTAACAAATTATTTGTTTTAGAGATTTTTTAGCCTGTTTTCGGAATTTTATATGATCAAGTAAAGTAGATTATCATGTAATAAGTTAGCACATTCCTTAGATAATATCTTCAGGTATATCGTATAATTTTTGTAAAATTGTTATTTAACAATCAATAAAAAAACGTGATTTAACAAACCAGTTTTTAAATTCTCACTACGTATGTAGTAGATAGGATAGATGTAGATAAGGAAGTTACTGATTTTACCCCGATTTTCGAAAATCGAATTTTCACCAGATTTCCACGTTTTGAGGTCCTAGGAATCTTTTCCGACTATTTTCACGATGACGTCAGTATGTATATATGTGTGTATGTAAACATCTCATAACTTTTGAACGGCTAGACCGATCGAAACGCGGTTGATGGCATTCGATTGGATTCTGCTCAACTTATATTTCTTGAAAATTTGAACCGATTCGGTCAAGGAGATTTTGAGAAATTTTGAAAAAACACCAAAAATATTTTAATGAAACAGTATTTTTTTAATATAACTTTCAGATTTATGTACCGATTGAGTATAAAAATAATTAGCTCTATTCCTCAAAAAACAACGTCTAACACATAAATTGTATTAAAATCGGTTTATTCGTTTGGGAGTAATCATTGACAAAAAATTTAAAAAAAGTGTTTTTTGGACATAGCTTCGAAATTTTTCAACCAATCATTTTTTGGTGTTCTACGATATTTTAATACAAAAAAAAACTACGTCAATTGCCGTTTCTAAGCTCAAAATCGGATCTAATTCTCAAAACTTACAGCTTTTCAAAAATTAAAATTACGTTATTTTTAGCAAACCTACTTAACTTTTTTTAAACAACTTTAAAGTTAATTTACCGATTGACTAAAAAAATATTATCAGCTTTTGTTCTTTAAATACTGCGTCAAATACCGTTAATGTAATCAAAATCGGTCAATTTGGGATTTAACAATGAAGAAAATAAAAAATAAAATGTTTTTTGACATAGAATCGAAATTTTTCAACCTATCGATTATTTAGCTAAAACAATATTATAGATCTTAAAAATTGAGTTGAATGCCATGATCGTTTTCAAATATACAGCTTTTCAAAAATTAATAATACTGCCATTTTTAATAAAATAGATATTTGAACTGAAAAATCTATGCTTATATTTTTTACTCTTTTGAGCTTAAAATACCTTAATTTTGTAGAAGTTTCAGGGATGTCACGTAGGTAGGTTTGCCACCTTTTAAATGAAAAAACAGAGTACATTTTCTTTTTAAGGTTAAATAATAAAGTGCAAGATTGAAAAATAAAGTATTATTTATTAGCTGTGCTATTCGTTTACCATACACATTTTTGCTGCTTCTAGCAATATCTAACAATGCTTTTCACCAATTAGTTTCGTCCCGTCACTGGATACACCTTAAAGAAAAAACTATAAATGAGAGATTTATATGTATTCAATATTTTCATACAAAAAAAATCAAGTAAAGTGAAATGATACAAAAATACGTTTAAGATGATGTTTAAAAGTGGTCAGCATCATTTTTGTTACAAATAAAAATAGATTTAGTTGTTATGTTCCTGTAAGTTGACAATTTTAAGTGAAATGATAAAATAAAGTATTTTCACGTACTATATTGCCTTCAAAAAGTATGAAGTACGCTTAAGTAAAGGGTCAATAAATCGCAGGAGCAAGCCGTTAAAAAAAACCTTTACAAAATATACACGTAAACCTTCCTCGTGAATTTTTCGTGAAAAATTAATTAAAAATCTAAAATAAAAATTAAAAAATCAACGTTACAGGTTTAGATTTGAGCGTTGACTGTTTTTCACATGGCCAACTATATATCGCTTTTTCAAGAGTAACCTCTAAAGAAAACGTGTTTGTATTATATGGCAAGAAAACTGTGAACGTTGTACATAAAGACATTCTGTAATATATTAATTGTAAAAATAAAAGAAATAAGTAAAAACTAAAAATGAATTTAGATATTCCAAAGATAGCAGGAAATCTTCATGGTATAGGGAAAGGGGAATTGTTTCACTCCAAATTTAACGCGTGCGGGCTACGGGCAGTAATGAATAAATCAAAACTACTAGATCGATTTTAATAATTTTTTTTCACTGAGTGACATAGGCTATATATTTTATACCCGTGCGAAGCCGGGGCGGGCCGCTAGTATAATATAAAAAAGTCAGTAGGATGTGACATCGATTCTTTCGCCATATTACTCACTTTGTCTATAGTTAATGAATAATGAATTACAAAGATTGTTTGACGATGCGACTGTTAATTATGTATTATTCATACGTAGATGCACCTTTTAGACATCCCATGATAAATTACACTCTACCTACCGTCTGTAATGACTGCCGCCAATGTACCGAGTACTCGTCTGTTCGCTCCTCTGTTTAGCACTTCGTTTATAGATACATATCAATCAGCGTCCTCGTAGAGTGCGTTTATACAGAACACACATATTTAACATTATATGTATCACTACATAGTATACAACAAAGTCGCTTTCTCTGTCGGTCCCTATATCCCTATGTCCCTATGTATGCTTAAATCTTTAAAAGTACGCAAAGGATTTTGTTGCGGTTTTTTTAATAGATAGATTGAGTCTTGAGGAAGGTTTTGGTATATAAATCTTTTCGATATTCCCACGGGAACAAAAGCTACGCGGGTGAAACCGTGGGCAGGTCGCTATCATTATATGTATGTATATGTATACTAGAGATGCCACGAATATTCGGTTATTATTTGGTATTCGGCCTATTCGACCACTTTCTTTCGTATTTGGTACCAAATACCTAACAGAGAAAAAACACACATATTATTATTATTTAAATATATATTTTACTAAGAATATTACAATCAATAATGATAAAAATATAACAATTAATGCTTAAAATTTATTTGTCGTCTCTATGATCTAGTGTTGACTGTATGAGGTTCCGGGTTCGATTCCCGGGTCGGGCAATTAAAAAAAAGTTTTTTTCATGTTTCTGATAAAAACAAACTTGGCTGGGTCAGTTTAAAGTATCCGGTTGGCGATAGGCTTGCCACCTATCACATGTATCTTCAGCTAATCGAGGGTGCACTAGTTGTAACTCTGCCTACGTCATCATGGATACGCGCGTGAAGATACTTTTTTTTACTTTTTATTTATCATATGTAAGTTTTTACGAATAAAAACATTATTTTCAGCATTTTTCGATGAGGATTATTTTTTGGACAAGCAACAATATTTTTAGCAATACAATACAAGTTAAAATCTGTAATAAACAAATATAAAGTACGTGTCATGACACCATCAATTCGCTAATAAAACAAATATGCCGGCCGAGTATTCGTTATTCGGCTAAGGGTCTGGCTTAGGGTTGCAATCTCAAAAATCTGTTAAGGCGAGGTATTTCGACGCGCGTCAATTATATAGAAAATGGGTGGCGCGGTATGTTCTGAAACCGGTGGGAAACATGTTAATTTTCGGATAAATAAATATAGGACATCACCTGAAAACTAAAATGTAGCATTCTTTTTTGTATTTGCAACTAAATATCACCATATAAAAATCATGTGGAAGATTAGAAATGTTATTAACAAATTATTTGTTTTAGAGTTTTTTTTAGCCTGTTTTCGGAATTTTATATGATCGAATGAAGTACATTCTATAATGTAATGAGTTAGCACATTCTTTAGATAATATCTTCAGGTATATCGTGTAATTTTTGTAAAACTGTTATTTAACAATCAATACAAAAAAACGTGATTTAACAAACCAGTTTTATCCTATTTGTCGCGATGCATCGCTTTAAACAGGACAAGAAACAAAAAAACCCTGGGTTTCGGAGCTTACAACCAAAACATTTGAGCAGTGTTTTTCATGTTACTCAATAGAATATAATGTAATTTTACTGCTTTTAAATTAACTTTTATTTATTTTCATTAATTTTTTGTAACAAACTATGTCTTAAAAAAACAAACAAAACAGAATCTTCTTAAATTAAGGAAATATTAACAAGGAAATCTTAAATTAAGGAGAACTACAAATAACATCCCGCGCAGACGCTCCTCGGACGCCTCTTAAACTAGGAAAAATCCGCGAAAACGTGGACGGATGACAACTCTATTTTGGCCGGATATTTGGTATTCGGTATTCGGCAAAATCATTATTCGTGGTATCCTTATTCATGATAGTAGGGGAGCCCAAGAGGAAATTTTGGGATTAACTCAAACGCGTCAGTTTAACATTAAGGGATACCTCGTATGCTGTTAAGACTCCGCCAAATATAAGCCCTCTATATTATGCAGGCGTGTAACTAGGGCAGCAAAAAACAACAAAATTAAGATAACTTCGCGGATTATATAAATTGTCAGATTATATTTTTTTCGTTATTTTTACTCACATCATTTCCTCTATAATAAAAGATAAATCAGACGCGCTCGAGCATGTCAAGACAACGTTTTTATTGCAACTTTGTGACCCTCCCACTCCCTTACGCTAATTGAATCGGCAGATTTTCTAAATTTTAGCTGGCAATTAACCCACCATGCCTTAATCTGACGCGCTTCCGTGTTTCCATGTCACTGTTTGTTTTTAATTTTTTTATCTATAGATTTTTTACCTACCATTGAAATGAAAAACATTATAATTATAACCTTTTATTTTTCCTATAATTTATTCCACAAAATCCAATAGGTCCCTACGCTCCCTACGACGCTCGAGTAACTACCTATTTGGTTGGCATCTCCCCTACTATAATGTATACATACAAAATACAAAAGTGTGTCCTCTTTATATAAATGAAATATCCTTAGGCTTGAGTGAGCATGTATAGTTCTGTCAATAGTTGTCCTATGTTTAATAGGGTGTATAGTGTACACGGCGCATGCGTCAAAGTATATTTGGTGTTAAAACGCTTCACGCTAATGGGACAACAAACGGACGGACGGTAAACACGGTAAATTTTATATATGGAGGAATTTCTGAAGTACTCTCGTTGAATGGTGATTTCTTACTTTCTTTAGTTTGTTTTTTTAGTTTAACACGCAGATAGCTTCTGCTTGTTAAATTCAACCGTCAGCTATAAACACCTAAGATTTTAAAGTATTGTTATTCACACAATACATATGTTTGAGCACTGATCTAGAGAAACTTCTTTATTTACTAAATATTTTGAGTTTAAACAAATCTTACGCTTACAGTTAATATCATTATTATTGTACATAGCAAATAAGTAAAAGTCTTTCATAATGGAGATACATAAACACCGCATATAGACATACAGATGTAAGAAGTGCGTTGATGTCCATATACCTAGTAAGAATTAATGTCACATGCACAAATTTATCTGCTATATTACCCTTTAAAAGAAAATACGACATTGATAAATCATTTACGCTTTTGCGACTGCAAGAGGTAAGGCGGTTGTACCTAGAAGAGTTCTGGATCAGATTTTCTCCAGATTTATATTGGACCAAATTAAAGTGGAAAGTGAACACTTCTATAGAAAAGAAGAATTTTCTGTATATTTGTAGTAATCGGAGAACATATACAAAAGCTTTCTTTGATATATGTTCTATCTGTCTGGCCCTCCCATTTAAAGGGGGTGGGGAGGGAGGGGGAGACCAACTATCATAAATAAATGGACCATCTGCCATTCAGCTAGCCAGTTCGTGAAAAGCGAACAATTAGCTATACATGTTACTATCATCATGACTACTAGGTGGTAAAGTTGTGCAACGTCTCGCCCGGTTTTTAATACCACCGCCTTATCTATTCCTACCATAATAGGATCTATGCTTGTCACTATCGTGTTCCGATTTAGAGGGTAAGTTAGCCGATAAACTTATGTACGAGGCACATGAAAGAAAGAAAGAAAGAAAGAAAATATTTATTTGCAAGAATATGGTTGTTACAATTTGTTAAAAATAAATTAAGTTGCCAACATATTCTACCAATATATGGTGTGCAAATATTTAAAAAAAATGTTGCATGCATTGCGTGGATAGAAACGCTCTATTAATATCTAAGGTAGGTGATGGTTAAGTTTTTCCGTCAGTAGAGCCATTTGCTTATTTCCTATCTTATGATTCTTCTCCTTTTTAAAGTTTGTTAAAAACAAGCATAACATACAACTAATTTACATATTTATTATGTGGAAAACTATTATTTTTAGGATTGGAAAAGCTTGTTTGTAAGCTATGCTATAAAAAAGTAAAATTATAAACACGTTAGGGGTAGGATCTCTAAAGTAGCCCAGCAGGGTAAAGGGGTAATCGCAAAAATACTATTATTTATCTTGATAAACGTTAAAATAACAATAGGATGTTAAGATTTTATTAAGAAAAGGAAATTGAAAAAATAAATGAAAATGTGATATTTAGAAAACAGCAGTTATCCACTTTACCCGACTCTCCCTTACATTTTTTTCTATCAATAAATTAAGCCCACACTTCTTTATTTTCAGTCTTAGTTGCATGGAAATTTTATATGCTGGCCGAACTTGCACTAGTCCAGCTTTTTAGGGTTCTGTAGTCAATAACGGACCGTATGTGTTAATGATTTTTTTTGCTGATAAAATGTTAATCTATTGAACCTTTTTATCTTCCCGCTACGTATGTAAATAAGGAAGTTACTAGTTTTGTCCCGACTTTCAAAAATCGAGTTGAATAAAGATCAAAACTTGGAGTCTGGTGAACCAGATGTCATAGAAACCTTTACAACTGTTTTCAAGATGACGTCAGTATATCTATTCTGCTGCTATATATGCTGGACAATTTTGTCACTTATTTTTTGGGGGCACGCTAATTCTCGAAAATTGTAAGTTCATAATGTTTTAGCAATTCTTCGATATTCCTTTTGATGTTCTTCGATATTCCTTTGGGGTCACTGCTACCCCGCGGGTCCCCACAATAAAGCCCTGTCTGTAATCTGTATGTATGTATGAGTGTGTGTGTATGTAAACATCTCATATCTTTGGAACGGCTTGACCGATCGAAACGCGGTTGATAGAATTCGATTGTATTCCGCTCAATTTACACTTCCTGAAAATTCGAACCGTTTTGGTCCAGTAGGTTTTGAGAAAATTTTGAAAAACCTCAAAAAAATGTGGCGAAACAATATTTTTTTTATTATTACTTCCAATTAATGTACCGATTGAGTGCAAAATCTATTCAGCTCTTTTCCTCAAAAAAGTACAATCAATACCTACATAAATTGCATCGAAATCAATTTATATGTTCAGGAGTTATTGTTGATGAAATAATTTGAATTAATGTTTTTTTGAACTCTAAAAAATCTACGCTTAGGTATTAGTTTTTGTTCTTTTGAGCTTAAAATACCTCAATTTAACAGGAAGTTTCAGAGATGACCTGCAGCGTCATCCGGTTTACAGATTTTTTCCTAAAAAAACGTAAATATGCAGTTATATTTAAAAACATGTGGTACTTAATCTAAGGTAGTTTAGCACCAAACTATTTAAATACTTTCTAAGGAAGTAAAAGTTATTTAAAGCTGTTTTTTGCTTTTATGCAAGCCGACTTAAATAGAATTATATGACAACATTAGTATCGAAGTTTGATTGATTATATACAAGCATGTATTTTTTATAGCTGTTGTTCACCGTATTTGGAAAAATATCAATAAATATTTGCCAACTGCCACAACACTACACACCTATGCATAAGTTTACCAGCTACCTTATCATCCAAGCCGGCACTCAACAGTGATAAATACTGATGCTATTGAGGCAGAAATATGTAAAGCTTAGCTACTACCGATCTGGTAGTAGTTTTAATAAATGTTGACGTGTCAAAATAACTTGTAAAAAGTTTTATTGAATAAAGTTCTTCTGATTTCTGATTTCTAAGCTCAGGTCAGACGCTGCCGAACTTTACCAATTAGGAGTCACGATGGCATAATTTTCAATGGAATTTATATAATGGTCAGTTGTATAAATTTTACTGGAAATTACTTTGATATAGTTGTTATTTTTATGATTATGTAGATATTTTTTTGGTATTTTTTGTATTTCTAAAATTAAAAAATATATTAAACATTATTTTGTTAATATTACTCTAGAAAATAAAAAAAGTTATCATTTATTTCTAAACTTAAACATAAAATATAATATAAACGTTATTACATTAATCTATTTCTAAAAATGAAAAGAAAATTAAATCGTATTAAAATAATATTTTTTTTTAATTTATTTTTCCTTTTATATTCCCTAAAATTAGAAAAAAAAAAGTTTAATATCATCTTCCATAATCATCTTTCATCAGTCTACTTCTATAAAATTTAAATAATTATTGGAGTTCATTAAATAAAACAATTTCAAAGATAAAGAAATACTTATAATACATAGAATGTCATTAAATTGTTTTCTTTTTTAATGAACAAATAGTTTAGATCTTCTTTATGACGTCATCATTTAAATAAAAACAGAAATTGATAAACAAAAAACTGCTACATATTTATAGGCGGTATGGGGCGTTTCGGCCCGCACGTGTTTCGGTCCGCGGACCGAAAAAATTATACTAAGTAGGTACAGTCCAAGCCGTTAAGCTTATCGTGCTATCCATTTGGGGGGATGGCAATGCCTAATCGCATTGCCATCCCGCCAAATGGATAGCAACGCACCGTTAACAACTTTGGTGTCAATAGGCGATGGTTCCTCTTTCCAGCAGGAGATCTGCATGTTTGCTATCTAATCATATTTTGCACCTGCATGTTTGCTATCTAATCATATTAATAAATTCGGAAGCGTTAATAATGCTTCCGCTTTGAAATTATTAACGCTTCCGAACAAAAAAAAATTTTGTTGACAATTTAAGTTTTTAACCCCAATGATGCAATAAAATGTCACACCGGTTGGCTGTTTAATTTAAAAAACATATTTAGATTTATGAATTGTGAAACAAGTGTACAAGTGTACTTGAATTGTTCAAGTGTTAAACATAAAATAATCATTTAATATATTGTAATTTCGTTTCTCAAAGTTTTGTACCCGACTGTACTTAAATATCTTAAAGTAATTAATTTCAGGACGAATTGCCCCATAATAATAAAAACATTGGGCGTTTCGTCCCCAACGGGGACCAGCGGGGGAAACACCCAATTATACATGCACTATTAGGCGTTTCAGTCCGCGGGCCGAATCACATGCGGGCCGAAACGCCCGAATACTCTTTAGTATAAAAAAAAAGTATCTTCACGCCCGTATCCACAAAAGGGTAGGCAAAGGTACAACATGTGCACCCACGATTAGCCGAAGATACTTGGTCCCACAATGTGATAGGTGGCCAGCCTATCGCCAACCGGGCACTTTCCAATCCCAGGCAACGTTGTTTTTATACTGAAAAAACACATTTTTGAATTGCCCGACCCTGGAATCGAACCCGGGATCTCATGTGGTCAACTCCGACACCGGACCACTACACCACAGAGTAGTGGACCACCTTTTTAGTAGTGACATTTAAACTGGTTGTTAAAATAGCTTATCTTTATGGTGTGATAAGAAAAGAGCAACAAAAACATTTTAGATAACAAATTATGACGGTAACTACGGAACCTTTCATTGTATGCGACCAAACACGCATAGCCAGTTTTTTATTAATAGCAGCCCAAGTATTTTATGCATAAAGTGTAATTGGTAACGAAATTTAAAGACATTAAGGGTTGGAGTGCCATTATGGCATATTTTGACTCTGTTAAATCGAGGCCCTTAGTCGCCCTTTGATCATACGATATGCGTAATGACGGCAAAAAGCTCCCTTTCCCTAATTTTTTAACCGACTTGTGAAAATACGTTGCCAAATTAATGTTTTCTCCTGGTGCAACAGCATTGGTGCTTGTCACTGTCGTGTACCAACTTGGAGGTGGGGGTAAGGTAGCCGGTATTGTAATAACGCTATTGCGGCAGGAATAAATAAGGCGATGGTACCAAATATACGGGCGAGACGTTGCGGAACTCTACCATCTAGTCACGATGATAGTGAGACATATAGCCAGTTCGTTGCCTTTTACGACTTGCCTGGCAGAACGGCAGTTGGTCTATTTTTTAATGGAGACCGCAGTACGCCCAATGATAATTATAACTCGGTGGTTCAATATTTTGAAATTTTGCTCTTTCGTACGCATATTTAAAAAAAAATCTATAGCTATGGAGACGTTACCGAGTGAACGTCTAACTCACCCTCCCCACCCAGAGGAAGGACTTCATATAGGTCCGAGACTAGTCGGAACCTACGCCGATTACAAGGGATTTTGACGCGCGCCAGTTCTATAGAAAGTGGGCGGAGCGGTATGTTCTGAAACCGCTGGGAAATGGTTGATTTTCAGATAAATAAATTTAGGACTTCAACTGAAAATTCAAAAATTAGTACATTCTTTTTTGTATTTAAAACTAAAAATCACCATATAAAATTCAAGTGGAAAATTAGAAATATTATGAACAAAGTACTTGTTTTAAATATTTTTTAGCCTGTTTTCGGAATTTTATATGATCGAGTGAAGTACATTTATCATATAATTAGTTAGTAGATTCCTGAGATAATATCTTCAGATATATCGTGTAATTTTTGTAAAACCGTTATTTAACATGACAATAAAAATATGAGTAAACAAACCAGTTTTTTTCCGTTTGTCTGTGTGCCTCGCCTTAAACATGAGTGTAGTCGATTTTAATTAATAGTTAACAATTATATCTCACGATAGTTTTAACAATTGTATAGCTTTTGCTTCATATATTAATATAAAGATAAATACATGGTGTCTTTTACTTGATACAAAAGCCGAAATACGCCAACCGTATTTTTATATGAACAATAATAAAAGATTAAATAAAACGAAAATAACAAATACTCTTTTAGTTATCGATCGACTTACTAGTATCAATGACGCCCCATATGTAAGGTCACCCCACGCGTAAATGAACCGGACCGATCACACACACCCGGTAGGTACTATTAAACATATCGCACACCTACATCTACACTAAGACAACTCAAAATAGGTGGAACTAAAACTATCAAATTTTAGCTCCAGCTTTAAATACAGTAATATTTTGCAAGCCATTTATTGTCTAAAGAATCCTTTGACAATAGTTTCCTTAATCTAACATAGAATCAAATTAGGTTGTATAAGTACCCTAAAATATACAGATATACGTTTATTTCGTCACCTGAAAAATAACCTTTTTTGAGTTGTCTTAGTTTAGATCTAGGTGTGTAATATGATGATAACATTTCCCATCATACTTAAAGGCTTTTGACTATCAGAATGGATCAGTGATAAGAATTTAGGGGATTCAAGTAAATAATTAGGTATTATATGAATAAACAAAATTTTACTAACTAATTAGTGTATCCACATGAACAACTATTTTATAGATTTTTGGAATAAAATATAACACAAACCCTAAAATATACAGGTATATGTTTATTTCGTCACCTGAAAAATAACCTTTTTTGAGTTGTCTTAGTTTACATCTAGGTGTGCGATATGATGATAACATTTCCCATCATACTTAAAGGCTTTTGACTATCAGAATGGATCAGTGATAAGATTTAGGTAATTCAAGTAAATAATTAGGTATTATATGAATAAACAAAATTTTACTAACTAATTAGTGTATCCACATGAACAACTATTTTATAGATTTTTGGAATAAAATATAACACAAAACTGTATAACAAAAACTTCAAAAACTATGCAATCAATTATACTTGCTGATTTCTAAAGAATTTTACAGACAAAATAGTTTCGACTTTCGTATCAAGTAAAAGACACCTTGTATAACCGTACCAGGTCAATCATCTTACTCTGCCAGAGTAAATCACCAAGCGTCAAATATTAAGACGAACATATTACGAACTCAAGTCAAAGAAGCGTTGAAATTAACATTACAAATTGCGTTCAACTGGAGTTGCCGTGACGAAATTTAATATTTAACCCAGTGTTTGGAGACTCTTTTATTAAATCTTTTGTAAGAGGAACTAACGAGACATATTTGTAAATAAAGAAGTCTTAGATAAAGATATATTTTTTACTGCAACGGGCAGCTCGCTGTAAAATAAAAGTTTTTGATAAATCTCGCGGGAACAACTAATTATTACTGAATAAAAAATACTTAGTCAATGTGCTATTTCGAGTCATCATCGTCCTGTATGCCAAATTTCATCCAAATCCGTTCAATAGCTTTTGCATGATTGAGTAGCAAACATCCATCCATCCATACATCCAAACATCTAAACTTTCGCATTTATAATACTAGCTGAGACTGAGGCGCAGAGACGAAGCGACGCGTCGCGTCGCTTCGTCTCTGCGCCAATGTGAGTAGAGCCTTACATCACAGAATACTTAGAGACTACCAGAAGTCTATGTTACATACAAATATTATTCGAGCATAGCACACATAGATACCTCTCACTGACGTGATATCTCCGACTGGTGCGGTATAAACTGTACCGAGCCATTCCGAGATATCGCATCCGTGAGAGGTGTCTATGTGTGCGTTGCTCGAATATCACATGTATGTAGATTGACTACTGTTAGTCTCCAGTATACTGTGCTTACATATTCTTGCCGCAATAGCGTCAAAACCTGTCACTATCTTACTCCAATTTGGAGGGTAAAGTAGCCGGTACACTTATGCACGTGGTATTGCAACATTTGGTATAACATGTATATACGTGCCAAATTACAGCTTTCTAGTACTAAGGATCTCTGAGCTATCACGCGGACGGACGGACAGACATAGCGAATATATTCTATACTTTCCATCGTCGGCACTTGGTGAAATTCCATTGTTATTAGACACATTTACTTTTCCACTTGTACATAAATTTCACTTTTACACAATTTTTTTATTATATTACTCGACCGGTTTCACTATTTAAAGCATCTTCAGGATGTAATATACTTAACTATTAAGTTAAGTATTAAGTTAAGTATATTACATCCTGGAGATGCTTTAAAAAGTGAAACCGGTCGAGTAATATAATAAAAAAATTGTGTAAAAGTGAAATTTATGTACAAGTGGAATAGTAAAAGTGTCTAAGACATAGCGAAACTATAAGGGTTCCTAGTTTACTTCGGAAGCCTAAAAGAACTTTAAAAATCGGTTCAAAAATACCGAGATCTGACGTAACAAATATAAAATTAACATACAAGTGATTTGATAACCTCGTTCTTTTGAGAAGTCGGTTGAAAAACATTGAAAACAATATAAGAATTTTCGGGAAATATTCCTGTTTCATCTAGCTTATTAGGATGAACTTTAAGATCTAGGTAATAATGTGAAAGGACTACGTAATCTGATAATAAAGCTTTCAGACAACGCTGACATTAGATATACCCATGTTGCAAGACGTCACGGGCTTGAATGCAAGTGGTATTTTAATTTGTTTTTAGAGTTCCGTAGTTTCATTGTGGACCAATCGTCCGTCCGTTTAGAGCGTCAGAGAATTAGATAAAGCTAGTTATATATTAGTTTTGAGGCGACTAAGAGCGTATTAGGCGACTACTTGGCGATTAAATATTTTAGCAACAATTATAATGAGCTACAAAACGTAAGATCTATAAAAATTAAATAACGGCTGCTACTTTAAGATAGCAAATATATTAAACAGGGAAAATGCAATAATAGGTGAGGTAGGTATTGAAAATAATGATTTGGCAGCTAATGTTAACAGTGGGATATCAAACATTGTATTATTAGCAACTATTGGCTTCCATATAAAAATACGCTTTCGGGCAGTGATTTGCAATCAGTTTTAAAACTTAAAATGGGTCCAATAATTAAGCATTAGGATATCAGAATGTTTATTTGTAGAATCGTAGAGTAGTGAATAAGCGATAAATGCGTTGGTGGCATAAAATCAAGCGAGATGGTTACGCAGTGGTCAAACGATATCAATAAAAATTCATAATATTGAACTAAAATAATAGACGGAAGGATATTGTTGGGCGAAACAGAACATTAAATTAAAGACTAAAATCTGATTGCAAAGTGTATTTAGTACCTAATGACGAAGTTAAGGCTACGGGTATGACATATGATGAATCATGGTATACATTTGATGAGTTTAAAGAAAAAAAAATGCATTTTGGAAAACCAAATTACCTACCGCAGGATGGAAGCAAGACGCATGCACTTGTCCTCAATTCTTTAAAATATACATATGTAAACATATTGTTACGTACTTCGGGTTCGTAATTGTAAGAAAACACCACTTATATTAAATCCGTGTATTTAAAATATAAATACACAACACAGAACAATGCAATACTCAAATACTCTAACACTAGTCACTCACTGCACTATCACTGAACTTAACCGATTACACAATAAAACACTTCTCGCTTCGCACGGGTTGCTTCAAGTATCGCTCTCGATCGCTTTATAAAAACTATCCTGTATTTGTCAACACATCTCTATTTATACCCAGGGTAAAGTTCTAAAACAATCGCGAATGTTCCGCAATCATCTCATAAATAATAGACAATTATTGTAATCAATTTATGATAAACAGGACTCATAAATCCTAGTACAGGCTACTTTCAACCTTACGGTCTATACCACAAAGTTCATTATGGTATAGCTATTCTGATACCGGCCAACTATTTGTTTATTAATAGGAGTAGCTATCTCTTTCTTTTATTTCTAGATCCCTTCAGCGTTCCAACTCTTCACGTTTCTAGATTATTCATAATAACATATTGGGTCTAGCTATTCAACTGAAACAAACTTTTAGAGGAAAAAGTTGTACGCCTAACAATAAATTTAGTTGCTACATCAAAATATCACTGCCAATTTAAATTTAAACAAAGCTTAGAACTCAATATAAAGCTGCTAATTTATGCTTAAAATGCTACTTAACTGTAGCTGCCAACCTATTATTTTTCCTACCCATTTTAATTATTTTTAAAACTCTTAATTACATTAATTTGTTGCCATGTTAAATACATGCCATTAGATAATAGTCACGCTAATATAATGGTAAAATAAAATATTGAAAACAAGCTGTGTGCTATCAGCTACAGTGTTTATTCTGCATATCAATGACATGTTGCAGTTAAGCAACATAATGACATTCCTGGTCACGTTTTATACTCTAGCCGCAGTGGGATTTGTCGTGAACATATCAGCTATTTTTTTTTTGCTCAATATTAATAACAACGGTATAAAATTTTCACAGAATATTTAGTTGTATTACCTTTAAAATTAAATAATTAAATTAAAAATAAATATTAAAGGAGGGCTCCCATACAACAAACGTAATTTTAAGCAATTTTTACTCGATCTTAATAAACAGGTAGAAACTTAAATAGTGATGGTACGGAACCCTTCGTGCGCGAGTCCGACTCGTACTTGGCCGTTTTTTATTTATTGTTTTAATTATTTTCCGACTATATGTCTTTTAAATCACAGTCGGAAATTTGAAATGCGATTGTAAGCTAAATTATTATTGACTTCGTGTATAAAGCAGAGTTTGTCGGTGTTGGTCTGGGTCTCTCTCGAAAAATAGATAATCTGCCGTTCTGTCAGGCAATTCATAAAAAGCGAATGATTGGCTTTACGCGTCACTACCATCGTGACCACTAGGTGGTAGTTAAGTAACGTCTCGTCGGGTTATTTGATACCACCTGTGGCGCCGCTGGTTGGTAGCGCTGAAGAGTCACAGTGATGGAACCAGCGGGCCAGCTTCTTATCAGGTGAAGTCATAACTGTGGAGGTTGATAACGTCACACAAGGACAAATAAGAAGAAAAGGAAGATCTTCCCAGCCAGACAAGGTGTAGTGCCTGGGGATCGAAGTCCATTTGAGAAGCGTTGAAACTTGTATATAGTGTTACAAGATAAATAATTGTGATATCGCGATTCAGGATTTTATTTTGAATTTCATTTTTTCCATTCGTTATTGATTTTTTGTCCATTTTTTATTATTTTTTCTTGTAGCGTTTGTGATTGTTTGAGCCGCTACACACCGCCTTACTTATTCCTGCTGCAATAATGTCTTATTCTTGATTATTCCTGATATAATAAGGAGTACCTAAGGCTACTTTTATTTTAGAATTTTTTACCACGCGGACGAAGTCGTGAGCACAGCTAGTTTTAAATAATGATGATTTATAAACACTATATCATAGGGGCTGATTAAAATAACAATTTAACAAACCGATGAATCAGTTAAACCCCGTTTAGACGAGGGTCGTAATAAAAATAAAACTAATGGACTCCAGAAGATTATAGCGTCTGAAAGACCCTTAAACTATTATCAAACATTTTTACTGTTCAATTTTGAACTTTATATAATCTATGTAAGACTGAAAATTTATTTTATTGTTAAGTAAACATTGTACTTTAGTGTTTTCATAAAGGGTTTCGAGGTAATTCGACGGAATAAGGATATAGTACTTGAGAAAATTTTGACAGTATTAAACTGAATTTGATTTATTGGTTTGCTCGGATTAATTAATAAAAAAATAATTAAAAACAGGTAAACTATATCTGTGGTCTAGTGGTTTTTTTATATCATAAGATAGCAAACAAGCAGATGGTTCTCCTGATGGAAAGAGTCAGCCATCACCTAGAGACACCAAAGGTGTTACTGGTGCGTTGCTATCTTGTGGCGAGGTTCAATGCCACATGCATAAGTTTACCGCTTACCTGACTCTGCAAACTGGAACACGACAGTGACAAACACTGACGCTATTGCGGCAGGAAAAGGTAAGGCGGTGATACCAAACTCGGGCGAGACAATGCAGAACTCTACCACTTAGTAGCTACGATGGTAGTGACTCGTATAGCCAATCGGTCGCCTTTTACGACCTGTCTGGCAGAAGGGCAGTTGGTCTATTCTTCAAAGGAGCTCGGGACCGACATGAGGGAACTAGTGTCATAGAATATTAATAGTACTTCCGTAAAGAAGATTCATCCTCTGATAAAAGGTTTAGATATAAAAATATAACTAGAGCCAGAGCTACTTGTACTGTATATATTCTGTGCCAGACCTACCCGCCTGTAAGCAAAATTGAAACCTATAACCGCGCGAACAGTGAATTTGCTTTGCGCGTCCCAGCTTTATGACTGTTGTATTGTTGTAACACAATTGGTTGTAGATAAACATATAATAAGGTAAAAATACAGTCTTTTTTTTATATCATAAGATAGCAAACAAACAGATGGGTCTCCTGATGGAAAGAGTCAACCATCGCCTATAGACACCAAAGATGTTAATGGTGCGTTGCTATCTTGTGACGAGGTCTAATGCCACATGCGTAAGTTTACCGGCTACCTTACCCTCCAAACCGGAATACGACAGCGACAAGCACTGACGCTATTGCGGCAGGAATAAGTAAGGCGGTGGTACCAGACCCGGGCGAGACAATGCAGAACTCTACCACCTAGTAGCCACGATGGTAGTGACTCGATAGCCAATCGGTCGCCTTTTACGACCTGCCTGGCAGAACGGCAGTTGGCCTGTTCTACAAAGGAGGCCGGGACCAACACGGCGCCTGTAAGCAAAATTGAAACCTATAACCGCGCGAACCATGAATTTGCTTTGCGCGTCCCAGATTTATGACTGTTGTATTGTTGTAATACAGTTGGTTGTAGATAAACATATAATAAGGTAAAAATACAGTCTTAAAATGTTAATATAGTCTTAAGATAAATACAGTCTTAAAATGTTAATATATACGGTTGCCCCTCTGGCCCAGAACCTGGGTTCGCCCATGCTTATTATATTTCTGCATTGTCTCGCCCGGGTCTGGTACCACCGCCTTACCTATTCCTGCCGCAATAGCGTCAGTGCTTGTCGCTGTCGTGTTCCGGTTTGGAGGGTAAGGTAGCCGGTAAACTTATGCGTGTGGCATTAGACCTCGCCACAAGATAGCAACGCACCATTAACATCTTTGGTGTCTATAGGCGATGGTTGACTCTTTCCATCAGGAGACCCATCTGCTTGTTTGCTATCTTATGACATAAAAAAAAAACCAAATTGATTACCTCCTCTTTTTGGGAAGTCGATTTAAGAGAAAATATATCATGTTATTAAGTCAAATTATTTCACATAATATAGAATTCATTGCGGAAAATGATGAGTTCCACGGTCTCTGTGTGCTTATCGTTTGAGCGAAAATATTGTACCAAATAAAGTACGACGGATTCGTATCTAAAGTGACAAAGTAGGCTTTAATGAGAACAGGTAAATGACACAGGATACCAGCCTCTAGAAATGATGTGCTTCTTTTGGGACCAACTAATAAATACGCTACAATGTATTTTTAAGTTAGTAATTTAATTTGTTTAATTAACACTAATTTGAGAAGTGAGCAACATCTACACAAACCTACAACGAGGTTTAAGGATGTTGATAAATTGTAACTTTATAATGTTTTATTTATGATAAACTAAAATAAATAAATAAAAAATAACAAGCGTACACGCGAAACAAGCGTTTGTTTGATGAGTGTATATGTTTGTATTTGTTGTATGTTTGTATTTCTTGGTTTGGGTGCTAATTAATTTGACCGCCAAGTTGGTCGAGTGGTTAGCGACCCTGATTACGCAATCTACGGGGCTCGGGTTCGATCCCAATGGGGACAAGCATTTGTGTGATGAGCATAAATGTGTTTGTATTTCCGGGTTTGAGTGTTAAATATATTGTTGTATTTATATATGTATTTCTATATATTAGTATCGTTGACTAATACCCATAACACAAGCAAACTATTTGCTTACTTTGGGGTTAGATCAGTGAGTGTAATTTGTCCTCTGAATATTTATTATTTTTATTTATTTATTATTAAATGTGTTTTAATATTTTTATTTATGTTTTCGTTGACTAAACACCATTACTAGCAAAATAATTTGCTTACTTCGAGGTTAGATCAATTTGTGTAATTTTATAGTGCATGTTTAATATCATTATAAAATAACAGTTTTGTAGATTTGACACTAAATAAACTTTACCTAAAATTCTTAATTGAACAGATATATAAACAACTAATTTTGTTTGCAAAGAACCTTTTTATTTAGAAAATTAATAAATGATTAATTTTGTTAGCAAAGTAACTTAATTCAATAGATCAATAATTGATTAACTTTGAAAAGAAATACTTAATTCAAAAAGTATATTCACGCCTCTATCCCTGAAGAGATAGGCAGATGTACGCAACTAGTGCACCCACGATTAGCCGAAGATAGCCTGTCGTCATATTCCATATCAATCATGGGCAACGTTGTTTTTGTCAGAAAACTGAAAAAAAAACACGTTTTTGAATTACCCAACTCGAGAATCGAACCCGGGACCTCATGTGGTCAACACCAACACCCGGCTACTAGATCGGAAAGGTGATACTTAATTCAATAGACGAATAAATGATTTGTTTTCTTTGCAAAAAAAACTCTTAATTAAATCGATAGAGAAAAGATTAAATTTGTGTTTAAAGAAACTCTTAAATGTGATAAAACTATTATTTTGTTTGCAAATATATTATTAATGTAATCCATACATAATATATTGTACATACAAAATGTGTCACTCTGATGGTCTGTTACGTTTTACTGATTTTGAAGATAGGTAAAAATCCGAGGTCAAAAATAGGATATATAAAACCCCTAAAGGCTGAAATATCGGATGAAAATTCGTATAAAAGATTATGTTGTTGACAGTGCCAATAAATTTGTGAGGGTCAGTACGATCGTAAAAGATTAAATTTGTTTCCAAAGAAAGTCTTAATTCTACAGATAAAATAGAATTCGTTTTGGTTGCAAAGAAAAAAAAGTTGTATTTACTGGCTATAAATTTTTTTTTTTTGTTTGCTAAGTATCTCTTAATTGAATAAACAACAGATCCAAGTGGAACAAAACCTCTGACACCCCCACATCCCGTCTCACGATATTGATTTTGGTTGTCAAGGATTTATTTCTGACTGCCTCAAATGTATGGTACAGTTAACAAAATGTTTGTCTGGGGCCGCCAGGGGGCGCGATCGATGTCTAAACACTTGTAACCCCCTAACGTTTGTTTTAATTGGACATTCTTAAGATAAATTAAATTGAATGTTTTATATTATTTCAGTGATATTTTGAGTTCAAAGATAGGAAGAGGTTCGTAATTCGATTATTAATAATTTGCAATTTCAGCCTTATTTTATGGAAATCTATATCTGTACATCTATAAAAATAAATAAAATTGGAGTGTCTGTTTGTAATATTTAAATAATCGGTTCTTACTAAATGCATATAGATGTATACACGCTACACATGCCAAAATAACATTTTTTATAATTTTTATCTATCTGTCTCTCTGTTTGTTTGTTCCGGGTAATTTCTGAAACGCCTGGACCGATTTTGACGGGACTTTCACTAGTGGATAGCTAATGTAACAAGAAGTAACTTAGCTTATTTTTATTTTAAAAAAATTCACGCGGTTAAATTGAATGATTAAGAAAAGCGGGCACAGCTAGTCTAAACTAATATAACAAAGAGGAAAAATTCTATTTTTTATATATTTGTTTGTAACGATGTAACTCAAAATCTAATCGACCGATTTTGAAAATTATTTCACTATTAGAAAGCCACACTAGCCAGAAGTGACATAGGCTACTATTAATCCGACTGAGAAAAGGAAAGTAATGATTTTTGGCCACGCGAACAAAATCACGAGTAACGTCTATTTTGTGATAAAAATAAGTTAATGTAATTTATTTATGCATAGAAGTTCATTGTTTACAACGTTTTAGTGAGTAGTGACTAGACTCGTTAGTATATCGTGCGGTGACCATACTTTTTGAATACTGCACTAGTTTCGTTGAATTTTACTGTCTTAAAAAAGTATCTTCACGCCCGTATCTCCGAAAGGCTAGACAGAGAAATAACAAGTGCACTCACGATTAGCCGAAGATACTTGGTCCCACAATGTGATAGCTGTGCCCGTTTCTTCTTAATCGTTCGATTTATCCGCGTGGATTTTTTTTAAATCAAAAATAGGCTAAGCTACTCCTTATTACATCAGCTATCCGCTAGTGAAAGCAAAATCGGTCCAGCCGTTTCAGAGATTACTCGGAACAAACAGATAGACAGACAGACAGATAAAAATTATAAAAAATGATATTTTAGCATGTGTAGCGTGTGATAGGTAGCAAGCCTATGACCAACCGGGCACTTTCCAATCCTGAGCAATGTTGATTTATCAGAAAATTGAAAAAACACTTTTTCGAATTACCCGACCCAGGAATCGGAACCCGTAACCTCATGTGGTCAACTCCGAATTCGGACCACTAGACCACAGAGGTGATTTTTTTTTATTTATATAACTTTACTGTGTTGTTAAGCAGTATTTTTTTTTATTATATTTTTGTTGTTTACTTATGATAACTAATTTTATCGCGTCCTTTAAAATATTTTTTTACCAGTCAACCTAAAAAGTATTACCGTATTAAGTCATCAAAAATGCATTTTTTTATATCGTAAGATGGCAAAAAAGTAGATGGCTCTCCTGATGGAAAGAGAAATCATTTGCTAATATGTTTTATTATACACCTAATATGTTTTAATGGTGCGTTGCTATCCATTTAGGCTGGAAGACAATACCACATGCATAAGTCTACCGGCTACCTTACCCTCCAAACCGGAACACGACAATGACAATCATTGACGCTATTGCGGCAGGAATAGGCAAGGCGGTGGTATCAGACCCGGGCGAGGCAATGTAGAACTCTACCACCTAGTAGGTACGATGGTAGTGACTCGTGTAGCCAATCAGTCGCCTTTTACAACCTGCCTGGCAGAATGGCAGTTGGTTTATTCTTCAAAGGAGCCCGGAACCAACACGGGGAATGATGTTGGCAAAGCCTAAATATCGATCGATTTTACAATGAAAGCCATTTAGAAGTCTGGGTGTTTGAGGAATTCGCGCTACAAACGTTAGCCATGCTGATAAGTACAGTATATTTCTTTTTACGTGTCTATTTTAGTAAACAATAATGGCGGACCAGTGACTTAAATTAGTCATAGACAATTAATATGGTTGTGAAAAATCAAAAGATCTATTGAACAAGTATGACAAACTAAATTGAATGAATGATATTTATTGTAACAACTATCCATCCATTTTGTTATATTATTACCAAGTATTATAATTTTTATAATCCATATTAATCTATCTATATTAATGTTATCCATATTCCATATTATAATTTATAATATTACACATGCGAAAGTTTGAATGGATGTTTGTTACTCAATCACGCAAAAACTACTGAACGGATTTGAATGAAATTTGGCACACATATAGATGATAACCTGAATTAGCACTTTTTATTCCGGAAACTTTTGAAAACTATTATAATGCAGCAGCTGCACTTTGCAGCTAGTTATATTATAAATACGAAAGTTTGGATGGATGTTTATTACTCAGTCACGAAATAATTTCTGAACGGATTCAAATGAAATTCGGCACACAGGTAGATGATGATCTGGAATAGCATTAAGTTTTTTTTTATCCCGGAAAACCGAGTTCCTACGTGATTCATCAAATTTTTTTATAACGCAGAGAGCTGCGGGTTGCAGTTAGTATGTTATGCGAAAGTTTGTTTGTTTGTTTTTCTTTCTTTTAGTTAAGTTAAACTTTATACTATGCTGTAAAAAAAACTAAAATACTTCTGCTGGTAGATACCACAGAATTTTTCCTTGTCACTAAAGGCATCGAACTTTCTGCGATTTCAAATTTTCATGCTGTTTCGTGATTGGTGCGTCAACTAGCTCTAGAAGGCAACGTACTGATGTGCCAACTCGAAATAAACTCGACTCGAGTTAACTCGAGTTAAAATTCACTTAACTCGAGTTGAACTCGAGTTACCGAACTCGAGTTAGCAAGACGAGGCTTTGAATAGGATAATTGTTTGTGACTGCTTAATTGTTTTAATAATCGTGAATTCATTTAATTATTTGTGACAATTATATTGTTACACTATGTAGGTGGTAAAAAAGTTATTTTTAGTACCTAGACGTTATAAACTTTTCGATTTATATTTATGTCTTATAGCTTTTTAGAATAAGTGCCTATGTTTGTTTTTACATGTCCACTCTCTGGCTACTGAAACTCGTAAACGTGATTTCTTTGACGTTTTTGTTTCCTAATTTAAATTATACCTTTATTTAAATTCTATTTCAATTTTGCTACGTATTGTCATAACGCATGTGTATAGTAAATAAATGAATACAGTCTTACATAATCAACAAATCGCGCCAACCTACAATCGCTTGCCTTCCTCATTCATTCGCGCAGAGCCAAAATTCAGAGTTTACAACTCTTAACTCGAGTTCTGGGAAGGCGAATCTAACTCGAGTCAACTCGATTTAAGTACAACTCGAGTTGACTCGAGTTAGTAACTCGAGTTGACCCATCACTAACTGGCAACGTCATAATACCATATAACATAATGTCAATTCGTAGTGTATAAACAGAGTGTAATGAATAACGTTATTAAACAGTAACAAATTCTGTATCATTTTTGGTTAATTTTATACTTGAAAATAACGTTTTGTCATGCTACAAGCAATAACGTTACCACAAAATACCTATATAAATAATATCTTAAACAAGGATTATATATTTAAATACTTGTTTAAGAGATTGAAAAACTATATTATTACTTTATAAGTGTTAATCTTTGAAAAATAATGATTCAATAAAGGGGATATTTTAAATTCTACAAGTCAGTATTTAACATTTAGACAGTTTGTATATTTTTCTATATATTACTATAACTTATTTGTCGTAGTTTAGGAATATTTATGTTTGATAAGAATCATTCAATTAGTCATTCAAATTCGTTCATTAATGCACGTGTCTATCAATTTCATAGACAATCGGATATTCGACATGTCAAGTTCACATGGTATTTTTCAACTGTGGAAATAAATTTTGTATTCTAATAAGTTTTCGTAAATTAAATGTGATAAAATAATATATTAGAAACAGTTTTTAGTGCCAAACAAACCGTTTACAATGAATGAATACGATACTCTAATTATATTTAATTCAATGTATATGATTGATGTGAAACTTTGGTGTTTTTACAACAAGTGGAGTTTGTTTACCTAAAAGGACACGTAAAAAGGAATAGACTGTACATGAACCCATTGTTCAGGATTTGTGATTGATTAATTAGACTAAAGATCGTCCTTTGGACGAAATTCGATCATAACTCTATGACTCCGTTTGTCCATTGACTAAACAAAATAAATTTCTCATACATGAAGTTAAGGCATTTAATTTTCATCATTTCCGCGAAATCTTATATGAAACTGCAGTGATGTAACTGAAACAGTAGGCAGTGAAAGGAATGGGGCAAACTTATCTAAATCTTATATGAAATTTCAGTGATGCAATTGAAACAAAAGGTAGTGTAAGTGGTAGTGTAATGGGGCAAACTTATCTAAATCTTATATGAAACTGCAGTGATGCAACTGAAACAGAAGGTAGTGTAAAAAATAGGGCAAACTTATCTAAATGTTATATGAAACTGCAGTGATGTAACTGAAACAGTAGGTAGTGAAAGGAATGGGGCAAACTTATCTAAATCTTATATGAAACTGCAGTGATGCAATTGAAACAAAAGGTAGTGTAAGGAATGGAGCAAACTTATCTAAATCTTATATGAAATTGCAGTGATGGAACTGAAACTGAAGGTAGTGTAAGAAATGGGGCAAACTTATCTAAATCTTATATGAAACTGCAGTAATGTAACTGAAACAGTAGGCAGTGAAAGGAATGGGACAAACTTATCTAAATCTTATATGAAACTGCAGTGATGCAACTGAAACAAAAGGTAGTGTAAGGAATGGGGCAAACTTACTCAAATCTTATATGAAACTGCAGTGATGTAACTGAAACAGTAGGCAGTGAAAGGAATAGGGCAAACTTATCTAAATCTTATATGAAATTGCAGTGATGCAATTGAAACAAAAGGTAGTGTAAGTGGTAGTGTAATGGGGCAAACTTATCTAAATCTTATATGAAACTGCACTGATGCAACTGAAACAGAAGGTAGTGTAAGAAATGGGGCAAACTTATCTAAATGTTATATGAAACTGCAGTGATGTAACTGAAACAGTAGGTAGTGAAAGGAATGGGGCAAACTTATCTAAATCTTATATGAAACTGCAGTGATGCAATTGAAACAAAGGGTAGTGTAAGGAATGGAGCAAACTTATCTAAATCTTATATGAAATTGCAGTGATGCAACTGAAACTGAAGGTAGTGTAAGAAATGGGGCAAACTTATCTAAATCTTATATGAAACTGCAGTAATGTAACTGAAATAGTAGGCAGTGAAAGGAATGGGGCAAACTTATCTAAATCTTATATGAAACTGCAGTGATGCAATTGAAACAAAAGGTAGTATAAGGAATGGGGCAAACTTACTCAAATCTTATATGCAACTGCACTGATGGAATTGAAACAAAGGGTAGTGTAAGGAATGGGGCAACCTTATCAAGTATATGAAACTGCAGTGATGCAACTAAAACAAAATGTAGTGTAAGGAATGGGGCAAACTTATTCATATCTTTTACGAAACTGCAATGATGCAACTAAAACAAAAGCTAGTGTAAGAAATAGGGTAAACTTATACAAATCTTATATGAAACTGCAGTGGTGCAACTGAAACAGAAGGTAGTGTAAGAAATGGGGAAAACTTATCAAGTACCTATATGAAACTGCAGTGATGCAACTGAAACAGAAGGTAGTGTAAGAAATGGGGAAAACTTATGAAGTACCTATATGAAACTGCAGTGATGCAACTGAAACAAAATGTAAGGAATGGGGCAAACTTATTCAAATCTTATGTGAAACTGCAGTGATGCAATTGAAACAAAAAGTAATTTAAGGAATGGGGCAAACTTATCCAGATCTTATATGAAACTACTACGACGCAATCGAAATAAAAGGTACTATAAAGAATGGGCCAAACTCATCTAAGGTCTGAAAATTAAAGTTTGACAACTTCAATCATAAACAAAGACTAAGTTTGACAACAACTTTAATCATAAACAAAATTGTATACAGGTTGACTGGTAGAAGATAGCAAACAAATGGCTCTCCTGATGGAAAGAGAAAATCATCATCTATAGACATCATAGATGTGAATGGTGCGTTGATATCCTTGAGGCATTGTCTTAATGCATAAGTTAATATTCAAATAGTATGGTCACCGCACGTTGTACTAGTGAGTCTAGTTGCGAGATCTAGATGTCGCTGTTTGTAACAATGAACTTATAGGCGCCGTGCGTGGATGTCCATTTTTTAAATTAAAGTTGGCATAGGCATTTATCTTCTATCTTACCTAACGGTAAGTATCCCCGTGTTGGTCCGGGCTCCTTTGAAGAATAGACCAACTGCCGTTCTGCCAAGCAGGTCGTAAAAGGCGACCGATTGGGAATGCGAGTCACTACCATCGTGGCTATTTGGTGGTAGAGTTCTGCATTGTCTCGCCCGGGCCTGGTACCACAGTCTTACCTTTTCCTGCTGAAATATCGTTAGTGCTCGGGTAAGGTAGCTGGTAAACTTATTCACGTGGAATTAGACCTCGCCACAAGATAGCAACGTAATATTAACATCTTTGGTGTCTATAGGCAATGGTTGACTTTCAGGAGACCCATCTGCTTGTTTGCTATCTTATAATATAAAAAAGACGAAGGTGGTGCATGCCCACCCAAATGAAACCTATTCACTCTACTTTTAAAGTTTCCAAGATTATATTTGTCTGGAAAAATAGACCCAGGCAATTCGTTCAAGCCTTGTCAACTCAAACCAAAAAAGAATTGGTCAACGGTTTTGTTCGATTTTCTATTTTGCTTGATTCGAAGATATTTTATAAAATTTCGCTACTCGTTTTAACAATAAATTGTGAGTTCCAAATTAAACTGTCTTCTATTTTTGACAGCGCCATCATTCATTTAGTAATTCTACGGAACGATTCCATTTTCTTTCCATTAAACCCATTAACTTTTTTCTCATTTCACTCGCATATTGGCAAAAGATTGTGCATTATCCTCTTTAAATACTTTTATATTCAGAACTGAGTTAAAATGAATCAGCTATATTCGATATCCTGCTCTTTTATATCGACATCAAAAACGAAACTGTGTTCATCTGTATTTTTTAGGAAGTATCTTGCGGTACTCTTCACTACATAGTATAATTAATACAAGTCGCTTTCTCTGTCTGTCCCTTTGTCCTTATGTATGCTTAAATCTTTAAAACTACGCAACAGATTTTAATGCGGTTTTTTTAAATAGATAAACTGATTCTTGAGGAAGGTTTTAGTATATAAACCCCTCCGATATTCCTACGGTAACAAAAGCTACGCGGGTGAAACCACGGGCAGGTCGCTAGTTCTCTATAAATTACAATGCCGTAAATTGCGAAATATGGCTACAGGCGCAATATTTACAACTTATGTCCGATTATTATATGAGAAAAACAATTTGTTTTACTTCCCGTTTATTATACACTCATGTATACTAAAATTATTTTCCTTACGGCTAAAGGCAGCTTTCAAACTTAAAAAAGATTTTATTGTTTAATCTATGGTCGAATTTTGGTCACAGGTTATCGCTAGTATATATTGATACTCCATTACGCTGCAGCGCTTAATTTTTACTTTGCTTGGAGGATTAATTATTTTTTTAGCGTTACAGCGAGTGTTAACGAAATGGAACACGAATTTTTTGCCTCAGACCAATAAAAATGGTGGCCTGAGTTTTTAACATAGCTTCTCTAGTATTTAGTACATCATACCATGGGCGTAGCTAAGGTGGGGCATGGTGGGGCGCTTGCCGTACCCTGAGTCTGACCTGTAAGGTACCTAATCAAACCTAAAAAACTTAATTATCTCGGTATGAACTATAATACTGTATGAAAAAGTGAACTGGGGTAAGACCGCACCGCGGACATAGTTTGCTAGTTACATAGTAAAAATTTTTCACAACGTATTTCGTTTCCCCTTGAATAAAAAAACAAATATATAAAACGATTAATATATAAAACGAAACTATATGCGCCATGCGGATTGCGGCCATCAATTTCAATATTGTTATGTCAAAATAGAGCTCATGTGTTATACGAGTTATGAAATATTTAGAATTATTAATTACTAGCTGTTGCCCGCGACTTCGTTCGCGCGGACTTCGTTTACTCCGCACTGCTCCTCCCCCGTAGGTGATAGCGTGATAATATGTAGCCTATATGTTGACCCGACCTGTTAGTAATATTCATGCAGAAGTAAATCCATGTAGTACTTTTTGAGTTTACCCCGGACATACATTGACTTTCCTACGATTTTATTATATGTGTAGATTTAACCTATTTGAAAATAATATTGATTTTGCCTAAAGTAAAGTAAAGCATTTGATTAAGGTAATAATTAAGTCAATAATGGATTAGAATAAAATATTAGACAAGGGTTGGACCAAAATCTTATATAATTTTACTATTATATATTCTGTGCCAATATGTTCTTGAGACATTCGTGCTTATGAAATTGAGAAGTATGATAATATACAAACAAAGCGTAATCAGTTTTGTATTTTGTATTTAATATAAATATGTATATTATTATGAGTTGCTGTATAACTTTAAGTTTAAGAGTTTAATTTAATAATAACATTGTAAACTATGCTCATCTATTTTTTATCAGTGATTATTAAAGTGATTGTATTCCTAGCCCCTATCGCCTGAAACACAGGTCAAACTAGTTCAGGCAGATATATGTCAAGTTAGATCATAAGATACTTATTAAGTATTTTATTATTCAGTGTATGCACAATGCACAATTTATTTATCTGAATAAATATATTGTGATTTAAAAAAAAAAAACTAAATAAATTCTATACCCCTGACTAACTGGAGTTAACACATATTAGGCTGCTGCCTCTCCCTTAGCTGGCTGGCTACGCCCACGCATCTTGTGATCTGTATATCAGTTTATTTGTTTAGAAGCCAATAACTTTTCTAAATATTTTTGTAACATTTTCAAAGAAGAAAAACGAATCTCCAGCAGCATGGTAATATCTATATATTAATACGCAAAGGAAAAAATTTGGACTTCTTTTTAAGACTATTGCGCGAACAGTGAAGTATGAAATTTGGCACAGTTAAAATTTATATTGCGGAGGACTGCAGAAACTTAATATTTTTAAATAAAATGCCTTAGAAATACATTAAATTAATAAAAATAAATATTAACACACACTACACTCATGTGACACATGTGATATTATACACACATGTATTACAACGGTGTTTTATTTACGGCTAAAGTCAGTTGCCAAACTTAAAAAAGGTTTTATTATTTAGTCTATGATCAAATTTCGACTACGGGCGACCGCTAGGTTATAGAAAATGGTGTTATGATTATGTCTGTGAAAGCCTTTATAACTGATCGACGCATTTACGCATTAAGGCTTAAGTTACAATCCTCTTATAACAAAATTTAATAGAATGAGCTAATGGTACCAAATAAAGTATTCATAAAGTTAGATAGCGGCTTCCGCATGCAAAATAGGCGATAGATTTACAGAACTTTGTTAACATTGTTTAATAGCAGACTAAAAAAAGGGAAATGTGATTTTTTTTTTATAAGACATCGCAAACAAGCAGATGGGTCTTCTGATGGAAAGAGTCAACCATTGCCTAAAGACACCAAAGGTGTTAATGGCGCGTTGCTATCTTGTGGAAATTACTAATGCCACATGCATAAGTTTACCGGCTACTTTCTCCAAACCGGAACACGATAGTGAAAAACACCGACGCTATTGCGGGAGGAATAGGTAAGGCGGTGGTACCAGACCCGGGCGAGACAATGCAGAACTCTACCTAGTAGTCACGATTGTAGTGACTCGCATAGCCAATCGGTTCCCTTTTACGATTTGCCTGGCAGAACGGTAGGAAAACTTGTTGTTAAAAGAGTTTCGTTTGGTCCGGGGCTTTGAGTATTAAAGCAACTTAATACTCAAAGAGTCCGGTGCCTTTTAAGAATAGACCATATAACGTTCTGTCAGGCAGTTCGTAAAAGGATTGGCCATTCGGGTCACTATCATTCGTGGCTACTAGTTGGTAGAGTTCTACATTCTATCGCTTTGATCTGGCACCACCGTCGTTTCTATTCCTGCTGCAATAGCGTCAGTGCTTCTCACTACCGTGTTCTGGTTTAATGTGTAAAGGTGCTGATCAACGGGCGAGCCTATACCGCGGTCTTAATGGTCTAAGAGCCCTCGACACAAAACTTATGGTCAATTGCACTACATAAAACCGCGGTATTGTGATGATACACGGGCGAGCTTTAATGATGAGCCATAAGACCGCGGTTTAGGGTCGCTCGTCGATCAGGACCTTAAAGGCCCTGATCTATCGGCCATAAGTTTTGCGTCTCTCTCTTATACCATAAAGGCCGAGGATTAGGCTCGCCTGTCGAACAGCATCTTAAGAGGCAGTTTACACTTTGGACCAAATTTTGACGAGAAATCAAAATTTTCCAACTCCTAATTTTTCATATTATAAGGTATTTTTATTAATAAAATGGTACCATTAGATAGTTTAATCTTTCAAATGTTGCCTTAATGAAACCAATTTTTTAATCATTAATTGTATTTCTTTCTTATAATAAATGTTCTCCGAAATCAAGTTTCGCAAATTACGCAAGGAAGCTATTTTTCCAAAAGGTATTGCTACTGCTAGAATCAACAAACTTAATTAAAAAATACTAAAATACCAGAAACATCCAATAATTGTGCTTGAATGGATTACTTTTTTCCTAAAAGGTCTATAACTATATATATAATTAATTTAGCAAATATGCCTATTTTAACGAAAATTAACGAAACATTAACTGGTTTTTTTGTTATCAAAAAATGACATTTTCCAATAGAAATTGGCATAGAATAAAACAATATTCTATTCTTATCCGAAAATAAGTCACTTAAATAATATTTATTTACTTTTTATTTCAAAAATAAATAAAAGAGAATAGTATAAAATCCGCTACGTCCGTGTGCCAAAATTAGTATTGCGTAGTCATTACATAGTATAAAACAAAGTCGCTTTCTCTGTCTGTCCCTATGTCCCTATGTCCCTATGTATGCTTAAATCTTTAAAACTACGCAACGGATTTTGATGTGTTTTTTTAAGTAGATAGATTGATTTTTGAGGAAGGTTTTAATATATAAAACTTTCCGATATTCCCACGGAAACAAAAGTTACGCGGGTGAAACCGCGAGCAGGTCGCTAGTAATAATTAAAATATTAAAATTATCAATACTATTTTCGTTTTACCAGCACTAGGAGCATAGTGCACCTTGGACGACGATGGACGACGATGTCCAGCTCTCGCATCGATAAGAGAATATTTAAATTTCAGTTAGGCGATTTAGTGAAATGCCTCGTAAGGTACCCGGTATACTTATGCATGTGGCATTAGACCTCTCTACAAGATAGCAACGCACTATTAACATCTCACGGTATGCTTATAATATCTTTGGTGTCAATATGCGATTGTACAAATATCTAAAACTATTTGTAGAGACTGATAAATATGCACTCAAATCCCAATAAATCGCAGGCCACTAATACATTTTAATTTCTCTTCCCCGTCGACCACACATCGATACTATAAATTAAGGGAAAAGTGACAATAATTATTCCCTTTCTGAGATAATGTCTTACGCCACATTAAGTCCCCGTCTCTCTTATCAGAATTGAAGAATGTGTCCGGTTAAGGCAAAGTCAGATTGAGCGATTGAAACCGACGGATTATTTGACAACTTTGAATTAAATTAGTAACCGAAATAAATGCGGTAATTTATATTTTTTTACTTTTGTTATTTTTTTGTTTGAATTAAAATATATTTGGTTGTAAAATTTTAACAGTATTTATGGCCAGGCTATGTATATAACGCTAATGCATTATATCTTTAATACAATATATAAGTCAACAAAGGCCCAATTACATACATCTTATTATTTCAAAAAGTTATAATATTGTTATATCGTCTTACTTTATCTATACTATGTCAACTTGTTTACGACACTACGATTGTTCTGATCAAATTTGTTCGCCTACCATCTTTTAGGTAACAAAATAATATTTTTTTATTACAAATGGATGAGAAATTATCTCGCTTTAATGCAATTTATACCTAGTACACGTAGTAAAGGTTTTTGCATTGTACCAAAAACGCATAAAATATTACTAAATTAAGTAAATTAATTGTAGTTATCGTGTACAAATTAACAGTAAGTAGAATAAATTTATTGTTATTTAATAGTATATGAAATACGTATTAATAATTTTATATATAATTTATAATAAATAGTAGAATAAATCAGCTTAATGTACCATATTTGTTGAAATAAATGATTATTATGATTACGAATAAACAATGTTAGGAAACTTAAGAATGAAGAAAATACTCTCAACGTTTCGTTCGTCTTTTTCTAACCATACTATTATTTTTCAATAATGTAAAGCATACATCAAGACTACCACGTTGACCCGGTCTCATTTTTTATAGATTTACCATACTATGATGTTATGGATAACAGGAGGATATTCTTCCTACTTGGGAAATCCTCCTCACTCCGACTGTATTTTTTATGTTTGTTAGCCAGGGCGTATATGAAGAGGGTGGATAGTATTTCGAATTTGTTCCCGGTGTAAGATATCCGTTATTAACTAAATAATCCTCAGAACTCGGTCTTAATTGACTGACTTGAGAAATATTTTATTTATATTTTGTAGGGTATACTTTTTATTTGGTTTCATATTTTAGTAAAGATCTGAATGGGGATTGGAGAGATAGAGATTGGAAGTCGGTTGTTTTTGTTGTTTTGAGTTAAAATATTAAATATAACTATCACAGCATAGTAAATGAATAAATAGAAAGATATTTTGAATGAATTCTTCAAGAATGACTTTATGTACTGATGACCTGATAATACCTATGCATGTAAACTAAATATGATGTCAGTTTACCAGCTATGTTATCATTTGCACTCAATACGAAAATGACAAGAACACATTGACTATAGAACCAACAAGAACAGATGCTATTGCAAGGAAAAAGCAAGGTGCCAAAATCTTTTTTTTATATCATAAGATAGCAAACAAGCAGATGGGTCTCCTGATGGAAAGAGTCAACCATCGCCTATAGACACCAAAGGTGTTAATGGTGCGTTGCTATCTTGTAGCGAGGTCTAATGCCACATGCATAAGTTAACCGGCTACCTTACCCTCCAAACCGGAACACGACAGTGACCAGCACTGATGCTATTGCGGCAGGAATAGGTAAGGCGGTGGTACCAGACCCGGTCGAGCCGATGCAGAATATACCACCTAGTAGTCACGATGGTAGTGACGTGCATAGCCACTCAGTCGTCTTTTACAACCTGCCCGGCAGAACGGCAGTTGGCCTATTCTTCAAAGGAGCCCTGGACCAACACGTGGAAAAAATCTGGGTTATTTCGTCCTTTTTAAATCTCCATAACTCTTTCAAAGAATAGATACCTAACTGGTATCTCGCGAGAGAAAGATAAATTTGTTATGTTTGTTTAGGTCACAACCACCTTATTTTTATATTATTTATATTTTAAATATGTGAAATTCTTAACACACGTTAAAATATGCTTTACTTTTTTCAAAGCGCGACCAAAAAAGTATAAGTTTAACAAATTTAAACGCTGCAAAAAATCTTTGAAATGCATTATTAAAATTCGCCAAATTCTAGTAGGATCAAACGGAAAATATATCCTGCCAAAGATGAATTTGTATAATATATTTTTAACAAAAAACTAAATCAAAGAAAAGTTATCCGTGGCTTTGCATTAAAATCAGTGTGTGATAATCAATAATCCTCTGTTTTCGAACTATTTTGGGTGGATTTGTTTTTTTTTTAAAACTATATGTGGTAACTCTCGGGGTATATTCTATCTAATTAAAAAAGAATTATTAAAACTGCATCACACATTGATATAAAAAACCCAAGATATACAATCAGTGTGTCAAAAACGTCCTCCAAAAACGAGCGCACAATTTCAAATTGTGCGCTCATTTCAAATAGAATTGCGTCGGTCGCGACACTGTCAATTTTATTTTTTTTCGTACATTGCTTTGTAAAAACAACTATAAATCTTGCACTTAAGGTTGGATATGCAGACACATATGTTTTTGCCATATCTATAACTACTTAAATGTAATAAGGGATACTTTTGAGTGTCAGTTTTGTTTGGGGCTGGGCATCTAGGGTTTTTTGTATCAATGGCATTACACTTTAAAAATTAATGCGAAGTCATACATTAAAATCAATGGTTGACCAATCAACCATCCCTTGTTTACGTATCCTTATGGATGGAATTTTTAATAAAAATAAATGGAACCACACTTGGGATGTACTCATTCCAATAAAAAAAATATCAAAATCAGGGTAGTCTCTGTAAAAAGTTGTGCGTTGTTTAAAATAAAAAAAATATAAGTGCGCATTGAATTGACTACCTTCTCCGTTTTTTCGTCGGTTAAAAATTGGCTTATATGTGACCGAGTTTTGAGGTAACAAACATAAAAAAATATGGTGGGTTTGAGTGCCTTCTTTTTTCGGATAATTGGATTAAAAATATTTCGAATATGATTTATAGCTATATGTTGTCTAACAGTACTCTTTGTTCGAATAAATTACTTATATAACCGAGAAGCAGTTTGTCCGGATAAAACATTTAAATCAATTTTACAGGCATAGTATAATTTCGGGCAGAGTATCGTCTTCAAGAAGCGATTGAATTACAATCATTCGAAATATATTATCCCCACCTATTTATACTATCCTTATATTGTATTTATCTATTGTTGTCAACAATGACGTCATTATCTCACGATAACAGCTGCATAAATTACACAGATGCCCCACACTTGGCCGGTTAGTGCATGTGGTTAAGTACTTAATAAAGGGAAAACATAAACGCTACAGTTTTAAAAACGCCGCATCTGCAATAGACCTAAAAGCTATCGCAGTTCAGGTGTTAATATGGATGGATATCGAATTCTTTCTTTTAAAAGTTTGTTACTCAACATGAAATTAAAAATTAGAACAAATAAACGATTACATAATTCTATTGTTATTGACACTTAGTGGTTTACACTATTTTAACCGTAATTATGTAATTTAAAGTCGACTATATGGTCTCTAAAAATTATGATGTGGAATCAATTACCGGCGGAATGTTTCCGAACAGATACGACTTTGGGACCTTCAAGAAGAGAGCACACTCCTTCTTAAAATTCTTAAAAGGCCGGCAACGCTACAAGACCTATGCTGATGTGGCTGTTCATGAGCGGTGGTAATCACCATTAGGTGAGCCTCCTGCTCGTTTGCCCCTTTGTTTCTATAAAAAAAAATGATGTGTGATTTTCTTAGTTTTGATAAAGACGATGAAGAATAATAGATAAACTACCTTATGTGATAGGTGGGGGCGATTCGGCCCACTATCAGTTTGTGGGCCGAAAAGATCAATGAATAAAATGCATTTAGGCGATTCGGTCCGCGGACCGAAACATTTCTGGGCCGAAACGCCTTAATACCATATACTACCATAAAAAATCTGGCGCTTATCTATCCTTGAGTAAGGTGGTGTTTGTCAGAAAACTGGAAAGAAAAACACATTTTTATTCGCCGAACCTAGGAATCTAACCCAGAACCTGTTATGATTAACACCGACACCACACCATTAGACCACACAGGTAATTTTATACTTATTTACGTACATTATATATTTATTTTACTGTTGCTTGTTCATCTGCCTCGTGGTCTAGGGGTAGCCTGTTCGGCTCAGATAATGAGGTCCCGCTTTCAATCCCCCGGTCGGGCAAAGGTATTATTGAGGATTTCTCGAGGTTTTTCTCGAAAATCTAAAATTTCAGTAGCAGCTTGGAGTCTGGCAGAGTGGTGTATTTCCACTCCGTGCCTCGGATAAGCACGTAAAGCCGTCGGTCCCGGTTATTGCTACAAATAGTCGATAATCCATACTAATATTATAAATGCGAAAGTCTATCTGTCTATCTGTCTGTCTGTCTGTCTGTTACGCTTTCACGGCTAAACCACTGGACCGATGTTCATGAAATTTGGCATGGATATAGTTGAAGATCCGAGGTCAAATATAGGCAATTTTTTTTTTTTTCAAAAGTCCCTGGAGGGCTGAAATAGGAAATGAAATTTTTATAAAAAGCTATTTGGACGACTTATTAATATACTCGTGGGCGAAGCTGCGTGGGTCAGCTAATATGTCTATAAATGCGATGATCAGGAATACCACTGATCTCGTCAACCGACAAGCTGGTGAATCGCGGTGAATCAGAAAGTCTATACCTTTTTTGGCACCCTTAATATTAACATATAATTATATAAAATAGATATAGATAATGCCTTATTACTAAACACATTATAAACATTTTAGATACTATAGCTCGGTGTTTCCCAAAGTGAGGCCCACGCCCCACAAGGGGGCAATTTGATAATCAAGGGGGTAATTTCAAAAATGGACTCGATACGGCTTTAACTCTTTATATTTAAATATATTTAATTATAAAAACCCCCTATATTTAAATGCAATGCTTAGAAGTCGTTGTCAAATTTAATAAAAAATGTAAATATTTTTGATATAATTTTGTTAGTAGTAACCAAAATATCAACTGGGTGATTAGATTCGTCAAGTAAACTTCGTCGGGGATCACTGCGGAGTGTGCTGCCTGCCATGGGGAACCCCGGACGTTTTAAAATAAATAAATAAATAATAAATAAATAAATATTCAAGGGACAAATTACACTAACTGATCTAACCCCAAAGTAAGCAAATTATTTGCTTGTGTTATGGGTGTTAGTCAACGATACTAATACATAGAAATACATATATAAATACAAGAATATATTTAATACACATACACCCAAACCCGGAAATACAAACATTTATGTTCATCACACAAATGCTTGTCCCCGTCGGGGATCGAACCCGAGCCCCGTCGATCGCGTAGTCAGGATCGCTAACCACTCGACCAACGGGGCGGTCAAAGTCACTAAACAAAGCTGTTGTTTTTTTTTATAAATGTTACAGTGGGCCATGACACAATAAAGGTTGGGAAACACTGCTATAGGTAATGAATACCTATTTTCAAGAGATCCCAGTAAAATAAAATTTCCGTTGTGCAACAGCAGCTTCCTCCAAATAAACTGCTACTTTTTGTTGATAAAAATATTTAATGCCCTTCCCAAAAAATATCGAAATTTAAAAACTAGTCGGCATAAAACACTCTAAATGAATATTTTTCCCATAAACGCAAAATATGTAATGAAATTAAATAATAAATTGTATCATATTTTACAAAAATTGTATATTTAAATATTTTAAATATCAGCGAAAAAAAATCAGTTTGTAATTTATTTTGAACTTGTAATTTAATTTAAGTTTTTGACATTGTATCTTTTAACTAATTTAACTTTTTGTCATTGTATTTATATTTAAAGGTATTTAATATTATTCAATTTGACTTTTTGTCATTGTATTTATATTTAAATGTAGAATGTGATGTGATGCATCCGTGTTTTCTATTTATATTACTTATTGCGTTTGTTTATTATAATTAATGTTGGTTAAATTCTGTTATACAATTTCGCATGCCGTTCTGTGGTTAAAATAGGAGGACAACAAATTTGTTAACACCTATCATTACCATGTACCCTAATTTGAGCAAATATATGATATTACTATCTTTTATATTTTCTTATTTTATATCTATATATGCGACCTGCCCGCGGTTTCACCAGCGCAGCTTTTGTTCCCGTGGGAATATCGGAAAGGTTTATAACCTTCCTCAAGAAACCTTCTTACTTAAACCTTCACTTAAACTTTCCTCAAGAATCAATCTATCTATTAAAAAACCGCATCAAAATCCGTTGCGTAGTTTTAAAGATTTAAGCATACATAGGGACATAAGGACATAGGGACAGACAGAGAAAGCGACTTTGTTTTATACTATGTAATTATCTATATATATAAAAATCAATCCCTATTTTCCTTGGTCACGACATCGCGCCTGAATGGCTGGACCAATTTCGGTAATTTTTTTTGTTGTGTTTGTAATTGTAAGGAGAAGGTTCTTATAAAAGAAAATATTAAGAAAGTTGCGCGGAAAATTAGAAAATTTAAGAATACTTAACCACCATATAAAGTTTGCCATTTTGGCTGCGTGGAAGGACAATCCCGTAGACTTATATAAATTACGTGTCACGTTGTTTGTCCGCTATGGATTCCTAATATGTAAGGCAAAACAACGTTTGCCGGGTCAGCTAGTACATTTATAATTATAACATTATCAAAAAAATCATAATATTATAAAAATAAATATATAAAAATAAAAAAAACACACAATGGCGATGGTTGACTCTTTCCATCAGAAGACCCATCTGCTTGTTTACTATGTCTTATGATATAAAAATTTTTTTTTTAATAAATATATTACTATTATTATTATTTCTTTTAAAAACCTGTTTATTTGCTACGGTATGATAGAAAAAGTCAATTAAAATTTTATAAGACGCTACCTCTAACTGTATCTATCTATGTGCGGAAGCACAAATCTCTTTTATTCAATATTCACACCTGCTAGTTGAACTAGTAGACAATATGACAATAAAGGTAAGAATGATCATGAGGAATTCCTGTTGTTGGTTTTAATTCACAAAATCGTTCCGTACATAATTTTTAATGATTTAGTTTAGACCGCTTTAGAGATTTTTCTCTGTTATATCCAGGAGAATCTACCTCGTTGGCTTCCATTTGAAAAATATTATAATAATAAATATCACTGAACAATTTTACAAATTTATCTAACCCCAAAACAAATTATTTGCTTGTGATATGGGTGTTAGTCAACAATATTAATACATAGAAATACATATATAAATACTCAAATATATTTAATAAACACCCAAACCCAGAAATACAAACATTATTATACGATTAAATTACCACTTGTACATTAATTTCACTTTATAACTTTATTTTTAACATATCACTCAACCGCTTTCACTTTTTTAAGTATCTTCAGGAAGTTCCTGTACAAGTGATTAATATACAAGTGATAATTTAATCGTATAATAATAATGATTTTTTTATCAAGTGCCGACGATGGAAAGTATAGAAAATACAAACATTAATGCTCATCATATAAATGCCTGCCCCTATCGGGAATCGAACCCGATGCCCGTTGATTGCGTAGTCAGCGTCGTTAACCACTCTATCAACGAGGCGGTGAATAGAAAGGCACATTATCTAAGTGACATAGGCTACTTTTTATTTAATGATTTTTAATTACGCAAATGAAGTCGTGGTTAATTGCAAGTCTATGACAATAAAAAAGTTAATAAAATTTCCCCCGTGTTGGTCCGGGCTTCTTTCGAGAATCTGCCATTCTGCCAGGCAGTTCGTAAAAGGCGAACGATTGGCTATACCAGACACTAATATCATGACTACTAGTTAGTAGAAATACGGAACGTCTCTCCTGGGTTCGGTACCACTGCCTTACCTGCCACAATAGCGTCAATGTTTGCCACTGCTGTGTTCCGGTTCAGAAGTTAAGGTACTTATGCAAGTGGCATTCATTACCTTACAAGGGCGGATCTAGCCTTCGTTTCAGGGGGGAGGGGGTCACATACACAAGGGCCTATCCAGTCTTCGATTCAGCGGGGTGGGGTCACATATATGAAGTTAGTCATGATAGTCTCTATCTAATCCTTATCTAATTCTAATAAATCCATACTTAGACCCCTACCCATGGAAGGTCATGACCCCCATGACCCCTCCCCCCCCCCGCTGGATTCTTATTTATTTCCATGAGGAGACCTATGTAATATTGAAAATGTAAAAAAATGTTCTTAATCGTCGGCAATCAAAGCAAATATTTCTCTTGATTTTTTTCTATACTGATTTGAAAAAAAATCGACAGTCATGAATCGTGTTGAACTAAAATTTCTGACCATGTTCTACTAGCTTGTGGTATTTTAAAGACAAGATGATGCGAGCACCTTTGTTTGCATCTTTTTATTTTAGACACCGCGAGGTTTAAAGTTTATCTTACCTTTTTGTCTGTATGTCAGTAAATTTTGTGACTATCAGTAAGTTAGTCCATATTAAGAAGGATCACAGACGGCCCTTGAGTTTTCACAGTGTTATTGTAATATTTATTACTGGTTTAAAAAAAAAACTTCGTGATGAAGAGTACCCTATAGCTTAGTAAGAGAGTGGTGTTTTTGAACCTTAAGCATTTAAGATAAATTGCATTTCGATATTTGCAGAATCTCTCGCTTTAACAGTAACTTTTCATTTCCAAAAATATTATGTTACAGTTCTCTTTCTTGCAAATCTTATGTTGTAAGTTCCCTATTTAAAATTTCAGTAAAAACAGGTAGGTATCTACCAAAAAAACAAAAATGCGTAGTAATTTTTGGACCAAAATCCTTAAACAGAATAATTTACAAAAGGTTTTAGCAGAATATTGTCTTGTTTCTATCGGGAGCTTTTAATCTCAAAGGATTTTGTGTTGCGGATCCCTATTTAAAATTCTGTAACAAATAAAAAAACAAAAATTCAGATGAAAGATCCCGAAAAAGTCAACCAGTGTTGCCACAAGAAAGGACACTTCATTAAATGTCAATTATTATTTCGATGGTACTCGACTTCGCCTCTTCATTCACAATGGATGTTTGCGAACATCTGCCCGATTTTTTTCCTCTACTAAAACTTGGACAATGGAATTCTGTTAATATTCCTTGAGGCGTTAAATTTTGATCTTTGAACGAACAAAAGATGTCGCATGTTTTGTTTAGATATACAAACTTATTCTTGCGGTTAAAATATATTTTATGTTAAGGATACTGGTTCCAAATTTCTTTGCATGAATTTTTTATTCGTCGCCATATTTGCTATTGTATTTTTTTGTTAAGTTATCGAATGCGAATGGTCCCAAAAACTTCAGTATCCTAATACATCAATTTACCCGTTTCGAATTCCTGTTTTGCACAAAGTATTGAATTTCCGCAATTAAAGTTAAGTTATTTTTCATAATTTTAATTGCTTGTAATGTTATACGTTTGTAATGACGCCATTTATAATTTTAATCGCCATTTTGTTTTACTTCTTATTACAATATGGAGAATTATAAGCGGTTAGATTTTATCGTAGTTAGTTTTACATTAATGTCGACATAATATGTTTGATTTATCTTTAATATTTGCACATGGTAGAATATGTTGGTAACTTTAATTAATTTTAATAACTTATACCAGCTATATTCTTCCTAATAAGTGTTTCATTTCATTTAAATTCTTGGTTCATATTTTAACATATTTTTTTATATTAGGTATAGATCAGTTAACAAGCAGGTGGGAAGAGACAACCGTCGCCTATGGACATTAAAGATGTTAACGGTGTGTAGCTTTCCGTTTGGACAAAATGTAAGGCTACATTTTCTTTTTAATTTTGTATATTATCTCGTAGCAAAGAAAAACGTCTCTCCTAGTAAAAAGAGATAATCATCGCTTAAAACAAAATTAGTTGAATTTCAGAACGACCACATTAATATTACTAAAAACACAAATGTATTTTTAAATAAAGTAAATATAGATGATGTAGATTATACAAACTTTTTAGGAATAATTATTGACAAATATTGTAATTGGAAAGCACACACTGAATCTCTTAGTAATAAGATTGATAGATTTGTCTATGTCTTAAGAAGACTAAGAGAAGTAGGAAACGTAAGTCTCCCTATTAGCATATCATGGATATGTCTCTTCTAATTTACAATATGGAATTCTTATTTGGGGAAATTCTGTTGAATTGGTACGAATTTTATGAGTCCAAAAGAAATGTATTCGAGCAATATGTGGTGTTAATTAGTTACATTCCTGTAAACCACTTTTCAAGTCTTTTAAGGTATTTCCCTTGCCATGTTTGTATATTTTAGAGGTATGCGTATTTGTAAAAAAGCACCAAAAGTTATTTAAAACAAATGCTGAAGTCACTGGTAACTCATATTTTAGGAATAGTAAAAAATTATATGTGCCTAATCAAAAATTAAATATTTTTACAAAAAATGTGTATTGTATGTCTATTATTATATACAATCATATTCCTGATAGTCTTAAATCATTACCTATACATAAATTTCGCAAAAAGTTGTTTGATTTGCTGTTAGATAAAACTTATTATGATATTAAAGACTTTTTAGCCGATAAAATTAAATATTAATGGATAGAAATATAAGTTTGTTGAATTGTCCTTAAAAAATTTCAATGTACCTAGTAAAATTTTGCTAATAGTAAACATTTTTGTAAATTATAAAAAATTTAATTGCACAAAATATGAAACTTGTAATTATAAAAATAACTTTTGTAATATGAAATCATCATTGTACATTTATAACAAGTACATAAAATAGAGAAAAAATACCAGCCCGCTGAGTTTCTTCCGCCGGATCCTCTCAGTGTGTGGCCGCGTTCCGGTCCGGTAGTAATTCTAAATAATCGATAGAATCTTTTAATGTAATACTATATAATGATATTTTTTTTAAATATTTGCACACCATATAATGGTAGAATATGTTGGCAACTTAATTTATTTTTAACAACTTCTAACACCCATATTCTTGCAAATAAATATTTTCTTTCTTATTTCTTTCTTTCTATAAACATCAAATATGTTAAATACTGCGTTGCCATCTTTGTCACAGATATAAGTATAATGCTAATAAAGTAAAAAATAAGTAAAATGCTAAAAAATAAAAAAATAAATCGTAAAGTTAGATACATAGCCGGCGACGACGCCATGGCGTTCCGGAGAGTTAGGGCCCTTACGAATTGTGGTACGTCGCCAAGTGAGTTAGCCGCCAAATATTTCTATATTTAAACTGTTTAGATCCCGTGTGACATCCCGGTGAGTAAGGGACCTAAATTTCGCTACCATTATGACTAAGGGCCCTAACTTACTGGGACGCCATGGTGACGTCACCGGCCACCGTATCCAAACAGTTTATATTGAAATATATGGCGAATAACGGTTAACTCACTAAGCAACGGAGTCAATTCATAAAATTCAATACAATTTTTTTGAATACGTAGTCGGCGACGTTACCATGGCGTCCCAGTGGGTTACCGCCCTAAGTAGTGGTTGGTAGAGTTCCGCAACATCACGCCCTAAGATAGGTATGGTACCACCGTCTTACAATGCTTGTCATTGTCGTGTTCCAGTTTGGAGGATAAGATAGCCCGTAGACTTATGCATGTAGCATTACTATCTCGTCACCCGGATAGCAACGCACCATTAGCAGCTTTTGAGTCTATACACAATTTCCATTATGAAATCCATTTTGTTTGCTACCGTATGACATAAAATTTTTTTGCGAATTCGGCTATATATGACTGAGGTTTGTCTGAACATGTATTAAAAAGACAAACATAATTTTCCCCGTGTTGGCCCCGGGCTCTATTGAAGAATAGGCCAACTGCTTCTGCCAGGGAGGTCGTAAAAGACGACCGATTGGCTACACAAATCACTACCATCGTGGCAACTAGGTGGTAGAGTTCTGCATTGTCTCGCCCGGGTCTGGTACCACTGCCTCACCTATTTCTGCTGTAATAGCGTCAGTGCTTGCCACTGTCGTGTTCCGGTTGAAGGGTAAGGCAGCCGGTCAACTTATACTTGTGGCATTAGACTTCGACATAAGATATCAACGCGCCATTGACACCTTTGGTATCTATAAGCGATGGCTGACTCATTCCATTAGGAGACCCATCTACTTGTTTGCTATCTTATGATATAAAAAAACCATTAAAATACCTAATTAAGAACCTATTCATTTACGAAAGTCGGTTAAAAATGAATTGCAAAAACCCTTATAAGTTTTTGTTTATAATATGTGTACTAAGACGTATTTATTCGTCGATTATGAACTTTGAATGGATCTTTATTGAAATTGTATACTTTAATCACTTGATATTATCTAAACCACGGGCGGTATATTTTATATAATTTAAATTAAACTTGCCTTTTACATTCTTGAGGAAATATGGCGAGGTTAGCGATTAAATATTATGATGAGTTTACGAAATTTATTTATAACTGATCCGCGCTGCTTCGTCCGCTGTTTTGTTAATTATTGACATCTTACGCAATGCCTGAGAAGAAGACAAAAGGTCTTTTCTTATAAAGGGTCTGAACTACGACGTTATTCGTTCGTGACAATAAATACTTACTTTTGCGTTGAGTAAAAATGTCAGGATGAAAAAGTAAAAGTGTCAGCCAGTCAGTTATTATAAGAAACATGGCATAGAGTAGTCGTTAACAAAAATTTTTTTGAGATCACCACCCATAATGCCAACTGATAAATGGGTGAATCATATTGAACCAGAACCTCTATTGGCATTCCATTTACTTAGCCTAATATTGAAGTGTATCAACGTTATTCTATCCTATACAGGGCTATTTTTAAAGGTCCGACCAAATTTTAAAATAAAAATAAAATAAAAAAATCATGGGACAAATTACACTTACTCATCTAACCCTAAGTAAGCAAATTATTTGCTTGTGTTGAGGGTGTTAGTCAACGATATTAATACATAGAAACACATATATAAATACAGGAATACATTTAATAAACACCCAAACCTGGAAATACAAACATTAATGCTCATCACACAAATGCTTGTCCCCGTCGGGGATCGAACCCAAGCCCCGTCGATTGCGTAGTCAGGGTCACTAACCATTCCAGTATCGGGGCTGTTTATGCGGGGTGTGACGGATACTACACAAGCCGCGCTCGACATTTTTGCGTAATTGCAATAAATCCATGCGTTGTTTTCTGTGTCGGATAAAAATAAAATTTTGAATTTTGATTTTTTTTTATTACATAAATTGAACTTATTATCGATTCTGAACAGCCTCTGAAAATTTAGCCGGGCCTTTAGAAGTAACCCTGATATACAGGGTTAATGGTGCGTTGCTATTTTGTGACGAGATCTAATGCCACATGCATAAGTTTACCGGCTACCTTACCCTCCTAACCGGAACACGACAGTGACAAGCACCGACGCTTTTGCGGCAGGAATAAGTAAGGCGTTGGTACCAGACCCGGGCAAGACAATGCAGAACTCTACCATCTGGTGGCCACGATGATAGTGACTCGTGCAGGCAATGGGTTGACTTTTACGACCTGTCTGCAGAATAGCAGTTGGCCTATTCTTCAATAGAGCCCGAGCAAATACAGGGAAATCTTGATTATACTAGGTGGTAAAGTTCTGCAACGTCCCGGGTATGTGGTACCACTATCATACTTATTCCTGCTTAATAGCTTTGGTGCTTGTCAAAGTTGTTTGTCAGCTACTTTGCTCTTCAAAACAAAAGATGGCAATATCTTTAGTTTTGAAGAGCAAAGTAGCTGACAAACTTATGCATGTGGCATTTCAACCTTGCCTCACGGATAGCAACACTCCATCAACATTTATGGTGTCTATAAGCGTTAATTATTCCTTTACATCAAAAAACTATCTGTTTGTTTGCTGCTTTTGTTATAAAAATTATTGACTGCAATTTGTGGCAACCCGTGGTAAGATTTTAACGTAACTGCGATAATATCGTTATTGGTTTGCGGCAAGTCAACATTACTTACCAGATTCTGATATATCTAATACTAATAACGAGTCCGTTTAGTGTGCGGTCCATATTATGAAGGTAGGGTTGTCAAATGCACAAAATAGTGATATGTTTGCCTTTTATTTAAATGTTGTTGGACTATCACAGATTATAATTATGTCCGCTTGCACTAATTTATAAATTTTATTTTTTTATTTATTTAAAATTTATGTACAAACATGTACAGAGGTGGACTTAATGCTACATGACATTCTCTAACAGTCAACCTTAAAGAAATATAAACATTGTTTACGATGGGGTGCACTGAGAAACTTATTACAATCGTTTACTACTGACATATCTTCTTAATTATTATTAAAATAAATTAAAATTAAACAAACAATAAGATATTACAATATACTTAGAAAGAAAGAAGAAGAAAGAAAGAAATCATTTATTTGCCAGAATATGGGAGTTACAAGTTATTAAAATTTGATTAAGTTACCAACATATTCTACCATGATAATATGGTGTGCAAATATTTTAAAATTATAATTATTTATCATTAAACTATAAATGTTGTAAGTCGATTTTTACAATTACTACCGGATCGGAACGCGGCCACACACTGAGAAGATCCGGCGGAAGAAACTCAGCGGGCTTGTTTTTTTTTTTTTAAATTATAGTTACATGATACAATTACACACATTAATTGACATCACAACTTATTTCTATGAATTACAACATTAATTTTTTGTTTAATTAAAATATTGACATTTTACAAAGTTTAAACACAGAAGAAAGATAATAGATAATTTGTATCAATTTAGTTAAGTTGTACAATTTAATGTATATTTATCAACATGTTCTACCTTATAAACTAAATTTTTTAATATGCAATTTTATAAATTACATACTTGTAATTTAAAAAGAGTAATTTCTAATTCATGTTAGTTTAAATTTATTAATTACAACGTTTTTTTATAATTATACACAATAAAAGATTTATTATTAGATTAATATTTAATTTTATCAGCAAGAAATTCATTTACATTATAATAAGATTTGTCTAGTAGTAAATCAAATAGTTGTTTGCGGAATTTATAGATAATAGATACAAGGAATATATTACATATATGATACATTATACATATACCTACATAAATACCTAGTAACACAAGTACATATATATATATATATATATATATATGTACATATTATATTGCCATAGCGCGTTACACCATAATTGCATAAATTAAATGCATTTTAAATTATTTTAAAAATATCTTCTTATAAATTAATATTTGAAGTGAAAAATTTATACCCCTTTGTACGATAATCACGCGAACAGTATATTAATTTTGGCACAGTTAAAGTTTAGACGAGTAAAGAATGCAGAAAACTAATATTTTTATAAAATATGAATAGCAAATACATTATAGTGATAACTATAAATGGTACACTACACTTGTTGGTCCGAGTTCCTTTGAAGAATAAACCGACTGCCCATCTTCCAGGCAGGCCGTAAATGGCGACCGATTGGCTATGCGAGTCACTACCAACGTGGCTAATAAGTACTAGGTGGTAGAGTTCTGCATTATCCACTCGGGTCTGGTACCACCGCCTTACTTATTCCTGCAGCAATAGCGTCAGTGCTTGTCACTGTCGTGTTCTTGTTTGGAAGGTGAGGTAGCCGGTAAACTTATGTATGTGGCATTAGACCTCTCCACAAGATAGCGTGGATAGAATAATTTTTGCAAGGGGATATTAAAATTAAAGATTTTTGACTTTACGAGAAAAAAAATACAAAATATTTTTGTGGGTATAAATCATCAGATAGTAAACAAGAACATGGTTGATGATAAAAGAAAACTATTGTTTATGGACGTGACGTAGTGGCCTATCATGGCGAAGCCGTGTTTTTCCCTGTGTTGGTCTCGGGCTTGTTTAATAATCGACCAACTGCCGTTCTGCCAGACAGGTCGTAAGAGGCAACCGATTGGCTATACGAGTCACTACCATCGTGGCTACTAGGTGGTAGAGCTCTGCTTTGTCTCGTCCGGGTTTGGTACCACCGCCTTACCTATTCCTGCCGCAATAGCGTCATTGCTTGCCACTGTCGTGTTCCTGTTTGGAGGGTAAGGTAGGCGGTAAACTTATGCATGTGGCATTAGACCTCGCCACAAAAATGCAACGCACAATCAACACCTTTGGTGTCTATAGGTGATGGTTGACTCTTACCATCAGGAGACCCATCTGCTTGTTTGCTATCTTATAATATTAAAAAAACACAGTCATAAGTGTATCGGCTTTCATACGATCGTGACAAGAATTAACGCTATTGCGGCAGAAATAAGCAATACAATGGTACCAAACCCGTTTGAGACATTGCGAAACTTTAGCACCTATTCGTAATAATTAAGATGTTAATGACACGTATTGCTAACTTTTCGCCTAAAAGGCGGCAATGTCTGCAAGTATGATAGTCAAATTGTATTACGACTCGCACAGGTTATTAAAAATATCTCATATCTTTTGTATTTTCTCCCTCTCATATCTTCTTTTATTTACTACTATTACATTCTATTGAACATACAAAAGAAAAATTATACCTATGTAGGTCCCATCAATCTAACACACTGTAGTAAATTTAATTTTAAAAAAAAATTGTGTGTGTCAGCTCCGACGCATAACTGGAGTTTACTCCTTAAGTACGATTGTCAAAACAGACGCAAAATAAAACGCACGATCTAGCTGCACTGCTCACACCAAATTAGAAAGTTGCGCACCAAAAACGTAACGAGGTCATTCGTTCGGTAGATTTTACTCCTCACCTTTTTCTCATACCGGGCGCCTTACATCAAAAAACCGATTCTTAAGGAGTAAACTCCAATAATCAATAAACAGCACAATATGTAATTATTATAACGGTACATAAGTTACCAAAATATTAATAGTCAAATCTTGGTGAAGTAACGTCACAAAGTGACGTTTTAAACACATATACATACAAACATACATTCACGTTTTCATCTATATAATATTAATATTATTTATGGATTTTCCCAACCCTTGCCTTTTAGTATGTTTTAAATTTAATAAGTTGTGTTTTGCATTTTTTTTTTCAATACGTGCAAAAAATGTGGCAACCCTTATTGGTAAGTATCGTAAGGGAGATATGATCGGACAAACGGTTCAAGACTTTTTCGACGTTTTGTATGAAATATGCGAATTTTTCTCGGGACTTATTATCAGTAATCTTTAGTAGGGTGTCTTTGAGTTCGATGAAACAGGGATGAAAAAAGTATTTTGTGAAGGCAAATGTACTAAAACTATCGCATTTCCTAAATTTTTTTTTGGCTTATATTCTATTACGATTCATAACATAAGTTTTTCATGGTAATTTTTAATCCTTCAGCCATTGCAATTACAATAATGCTTTCACATCGATGATGTGGTAAAGAGACTAAGAGATGATTGGGAAATGAATAATAGGAAGTAGAAATCAGAGGATCAAGGGATGACAGAAATGTTCGAAAAATTGAGAAGGGTCGTTTATATGACGGCATGATAACAAATAATTTGTAAATAGAACAAAAGGACAGTTTATACTGTGCAGTCACGTGTGATGAAATGTATACGTGAACAAGTCTTATAATTAATATAAAATACACATTTGTTTGCAATGAAAGTACACGGAGTTTTGCTTAAAATTTTTCTTACATTTATTACAAGTAACTGTACGCATGATCATAGAACAAAAAGTATATAAAATGAGGGTCAACAATAAGATGAAACAATTCAACTTCAGTACATAAGCGAATTATAATTTAATTTTAAATATTAAGGATGTGTGTGTATCTCTGGCTTTTTTTCTTCATTAAAACATAAAAAATTGTATTATCTAAGATAATATGTAGGATCAAGTGCAAAGTTTTTTTTTTTTATATTATAAGATAGCAAACAAGCAGATGGGTCTCCTGATGGAAAGAGTCAACCATCGCCTATAGACACCAAAGATGTTAATGGTGCGTTGCTATCTTGTGGCGAGGTCTAATGCCACATGCATAAGTTTACCGGCTACCTTACCCTCAAAACCGGAACACGACAGCGACAAGCGCTGACGCTATTGCGGCAGGAATAGGTAAGGCGGTGGTACCAGACCCGGGCGAGACAATGCAGAACTCTACCACCTAGTAGCCACGATGGTAGTGACTCGATAGCCAATCGGTCGCCTTTTACGACCTGCCTGGCAGAACGGCAGTTGGCCTATTCTACAAAGGAGGCCGGGACCAACACGGTGAAAAGTAAAGTAGGGTTGACTCAAATTATAAATATTTACTTTGCTGTTATAAAGTTAATTTTGTAACAACTTTATACTATATAACAAAATATAGTTTTAATTATTGTTTTAAATTTTACACTTGTACTGTTTCACAGTTCACTAATTATATATAATATAAACTTTTTTATTTAAATAGCCAACCGGTTTCGCATTTCACTGCATCATCAGGGCTAAAACTTAAATTGTCAACAAATACGTTGTGTTAGGAATTGTTAATAATGGTCGGTAGATGTGAAATATTGAGTTTGATAGAAAATATTAATGTTGCCAACCATTATTTCCAAATTACCACAGTACGAAGATACAAAATGAGGCAAATTACAGAATAAAAATTATACAAAATTACAAATGAAATCTAAACTAATAACGGATCTAATGTAATAATAAAATCAAATGTCACTTAAATTACTAATTTAAAATTATCCAAAACTAAGATATGTCATTGGGTTCAAATATGTCAAAATGTTCGGTAAATACTCTATAACGTACCCGAATATATATATATATACACACACACACTTACATACACTTTAATGTCAAGGATTAAATTAAATAATTTAAACAACAAAATATACTAAATTGTATTAATAAACTAAATAATATATCAAGCATAAAATTAATATAATTAAATTGAATTAAATTATATAAATAATATTAACTTAAATTATATAAATTGAAATTAATTATTAAAAATATTTAATAAGGGGGAAGAATTTAAATCCCTGTGATCATTTAATAATTTCGGATTATTTTTCTGTTTATTAATTTCTAGGGCTTCAAGGGCATAATTTTAAAACAATAATTATGACGAAGTTTCACCAAGTGCCGACGATGGAAAGTATAAAAAAAATATAGTTTGTCAATTTTAGTGAAAACATATTTTATCATGTCGTGTCTAAAATATTAAAATTTCTGCGCGTTTGTTCTATTCTATCGATGCTAGAATCTACATCATATATTTTATTTTTATTATGCAGATCTTAGTTAAAGTGAAAACAAAAAAATTAAAAAAATGTTTTTTATTTGTAAATTAGTTTTCCAACAACTTGCCTGGGTTTGGTACCAGCACATTACTTCCTTTTGATAGATTTTCTGAAAAACACGAATTGCTCGAGACTGAATATATGCCTGATTAGTAAAAAGAAATTTGTTCAATTGTCACATCGTAAGAATTAATATTATTGGTATACGTAAGTGCTCTAGTTGCGTCTCAGCTTATCTCTTTGGTAATAGGGCCATGATGGATTTGTAACATCTTTCCTGTTACTTTTCTGCATTTTGTAGGAATAATTTCGTGAAATACGACAGAAAGCCGTTAAATCTTGTGCTATTTAAATTGACCAATCAGCGCACACGGTGGAAGAGTAGGTTATCAGATCACCAAGTTATTCACTCAGATGTCCTATGTTGACTAGGGTAGATAATTTCTGAAACTCTATCTGAAAAATTCTCCCAGTGTTGGCCCTGGGCTACTTTGAAGAATAAGCCAACTGCCGTTGTGCCAGGCAGGTCTGCCAGAAAGGCGACCGATTGGCTATACGAGTCATTACCATCGTGGCTACTAGGTTAGCATTGTCTCGCCCGGGTCTGGTGACACCGCCTTATCTATTCCTGCCGCAATACCATCAGTGCTTGTCACTGTCGTGTTTCGGTTTGGAGGGTAAGGTAGCCGGTAAAATTATGCAAGTGTCATTAGATCTCGCAAAAAGATAGCAACGCACCATTAATTCCTTTGGTGGCTATAGGGGATGGTTGACTCTTTCCATCAGGAGACCTCGTTTGCTTGTTTGATAGCAAACAAGCAGACAGGTTTATTACATAAAAAAGTAAAAATTATAATAATAGGATGAAACCCATTGAAAAATAAAAAAAATAAAGTCAAAATAACAGGAAAAATAAATTACAGATGATTTGAGTTTGGGAAGTGGGAGGGGCGGGACTTTGAAGGGGGAAAATCGGTTTATCATGATTTTTGGCAAAACTACGAGTCCTATTAAAAAAAGTTTAACAGCAAAGTCGTCGGCAATAAAAAGATTTTACAACTTTTTTACTTGCCCTTTTTTCACATAACCTCAAAACTATGCGAAAAATTTAAAAAACAGACTTATATGTTTTTATTTTTATCTTCTACAAAAATAGATTTTTTTATGAAACTTGTTAAAAATTGCTTCTTCATGTTTTAAATACGCCGTATTTTTTTTATATAAAAATATTTATTGTTTTTCCTTATTTTGAATTAATATTTAAAAAATCCAAACAACACATACTCAATCGAAAAGTCTCCCGTCAAAATATCTCATGTTTTTAAAAAATCCGTACGAGTATTTTGTTTAGAACTTCTACTTTCTGGTGGTCTCAAAAAAATATGCAATACTGAACATATTATATAACATACAAAATTAGGACGATTATTACGACGTAAAATTTTAAGTTATTTATTAAAATTTACGCTTTGATTGCTCGAAACTTGTAAGTTCCCATGTTATATGGATAAATGAAAAAAAAAAATAATAACGTTTCGTGGCAAACTAAACTTTTTTCGATAGGAATTTAATTGACATTTCTGAGGTTTTAAGAAATAGCACATAAAAATATTGTTGCATACAAAAATATGGTTACCCTACACATGCAAATCCGATACCGTAGTATTTACTTTCATATTAATCGAAGTTTAAAAGTAATAAAGAGGAAAATTTAAATTTGGGCCCCTATTCTTTCAATACTCGATATGAGGATGCTGGGGTCATACGATATTATCATTAAATGAGAAATTAATTTTGCATGTGTTTTATTTGACGTTCGCTTGCATGTGTCAATTGATATTGTGCAATGGTGTAAAAAACAACAGAGTGCTAAGTGTGAGTTTTTCTTTTCGCATTCGACGTGAGCGCGTTTCGAGTTTACTATGAATTTGTACGTGATTTGTACAGCGCCACCTAGTGGTAAACTGGTTTTTCACGTTTACCACTAGGTGGCGCTGTACAAATCACATACAAATTCCTAGTAAACTCCAAACGTGCTCACGATCGAATGCTAAAAGAAAACTCACACTTAGCACTCAGATATTATGTTAAAATTGATGACACAGAACCAGCCATTATTACGTGAGTCACCGATAGTCTGACCCATATCATAATCAAATTATTTGCTTACTGGCAGAGTTTAATGTAATATGTACTATGCGTTCCAACTGAGAATAGGACTGTCATGACATGACATATTGCTCCGCATTTTGCAAAAACTTCATAAGTGACGAGTAAGGTGTGCAAAAAAATGCTAACAAAGAAAGTATATTTTTTATTTAGATTCCCATCAGATCATGTTACCATGTATTAAAATAAGGTGTAAAATAACTAACACGATTTTATATATACACATAGGTATATAGATGAACGGCTAGACTGTTATATTTTACTGTTTTTTTATTGATGAATATTATATTTTAATATTGTTTAACCTATTCTGTACAAAGACAACACAAACCCACAAAAATCGCAACAAAATTGGCCCTGTAGTTTTTGACTTAAAGGTGTAAGTAACACGACTTTTTTATATAATATATATATGAACAGCTAGACTGATGTTTTTTACTAATTTTTTTATTGATGAAAATAGTATTATTAAAACGTTATTCGTTCTTCAATAAATCAGCAATATTTTTTCAACAAATATTTTTTGTTGATATTACTAATTTCACATTTGTGGTATGAAGATGATTCTATTCTCAGTTAGAGTCATATTTATTTATTTAAGTCATATTTATTTATTTATAGAGACTTTTATTATATTACTAGAGAAAATTTGCTAAGAAGAGATCGTGTTCAATTTCCTTAGCACTCGGCGCACCACTGAAATAACGATAAATTGTCCAACCAAAATCAAGCAGCAATGCAGCATATTAGGGTAGCACCTATCGAGTCACTAACATCGTGGCTACTAGGTGGTAGAGTTCTGTATTGTCTCGCCCGGGTCTGGTACCACCGCTTTACCTATTCCTGCCGCGATAGCGTCAGTGCTTGACGCTGTCGTGTTCCGGTTTGGAGGGTAAGGTAGCCGGTAAGTTAAGTATGGAGTTCTGTCATTTAATTACTGAGCTCCTATGGACACCTTCTGGCTTCATCATCGGATCCTGCAGGACTCTAGTTGCCACCAAGCACCAAAGTGCTCGTCAACACCAATCAAACGAGCCCTAACTCGATAGAGTTCTGTCATTTAATTACTGAGCTCCTATGGCCACATTCTAACTTCATCATTGGAGCCTGCAGGATTCTAGTTACCACCAAGCACCAAAGTGCTCATCAACACGAACTAAACGAGCCCAAACTCGATAGAGTTGTGTCATTTAAGTACTGAGCTCCTATGGTCACCTTCTGGCTTCATCATCGGACCCTGGAGGATCCTAGTTAGCACCAAGCACCAAAGTGCTCGTTAACACCAATCAAACGAGCCCAAACTCGATAGAGTTCTGTCATTTATTTACTAAGCTCCTGTGGCCACATACTGGCTTCATCATCGGAACCCGGAGGATATTAGTTACCAACAAGTACCAAAGTGCTCGTCAACACGAATCAAACGAGCACAAACTACATAGAGTTTTGTTATTGAATGATTTTTAACCATTTAATTACTAAGTTCCTGTGATCACCTTCCGATTCCATCATCAGATCAGGTCTATCTCATAATAAGTTTTTATTGTCATCCGATTTACATACGTATACAAAATTTCAGCTCAATCGGTAACCGGGAAGTGGATCAAATTTACTTGCGAGATTTGATTTCCGACATCGGCATAGGTAAAATAAATAAAAAATGCTCATAAAATAAAAACTACTGGGCCTGAATCAAATTTTATGGGACCAATTCGTAACTATTCCGCATCAAATTAAAACAAAAGAATGACGTAAATCGATTTAGAAACCTCGGCGAAATCAGTGTACATACATAAAAAAAATATACCGGCGAATTGAGAACCTCCTCCTTTTTTGAAGTCAGTTACCATGGCCAAATATCCGTACCCATACCATATACGATATCCTTTGACATTTTATTTTTGTTGTCATATTATTTTATTTATTTTCTAGTGCTGATGACTAGAATTATGATTTCGACAGTTATCTAATTAAATCAAAGCGCGTGAAACCGCGGATAAAAGCTTGTAAATTAATAAATTCAAAATACGTAGAATGTACACACACAAACACACACACACACACGTCTTAATTTAAAAAAAAAAAGATATTTTAACCTCAACAAACGCCAGATATTTGAAATCAAAGTGGCCAGTTAGCTAGACGCCAATTTTACATGTAAGGACCTCAGATCAATAAAACTAACAAAGAAATATATAAGCACTCATAAGCCATAACCAAGGGATTTATAACGTATATTTGATTTTTTTTAATTATTATATTGTTATGTTTGCGTCGTCGTGATTGGTTATGGTATATGATATTATGACGTTCTCTTCTAGCGCTAGTTAGTGAACCAATCACGAAACAGTAAACATATCGATATTATGACGTTTTAACCTTGACTCATAACGATGGGGCAAACAATACAGAGACGACGTGGCTATATGAAGACGGCGCGCCAGTTAGTCAGTCGCGAGCTAGTGAGAGTGAGACACGTTCATTTTGTGATAACATTTATTTCAAAATTATGCCGTCCTGTGTCATAAGCAATTGTAAAAACAATTCGTGTTTTGAAAAAAAGGCTGCTGGGATCACTTTTCACAAGTAAGAATCCAAATTTCTATTTATTTAAAAACTTTAGTACAACATTTAAGACTAGTACAATATTTCTTGGAACACAATTTATGTTCCACGTGCGAAGCGCTATCGTGTCAGTGTTGCAAGTTAACATAAGAATGAATTTCCTGAAAATTAGGGAAAATATTTCTTTATTTGGGAAATATATATAAACGTTAAGCTTATTGATTTAATTAGATCTACCTTGTTATGTGCATATAATACATGTATATCTTTTTATACAACAAGTTTAACTAAGAACTATGTAAGTATAACCTTATTCCTGAAAATAAAATTATTATTATTATTAAAAAGTGTAATTATGTTATATTTAAGGTTCCCTAATGATGCAAAGTGGAAAGATGACTGGATCAGAGCTGTGAGGACTAATAGAAATGACATGCAATGGCTCCCTTCGAAATTTAGTGTTGTTTGTTCTGTGCATTTCGAAGGTCCTGATATGTACAACACTAAAGGTGGTTATAGCAGAATTCGAAAAAATGCCATACCAAAAAAGGTTTGATAATAAAATTGCGGATATTATTGCTATAAAACATTGTAAGAGTAATTTTATACAATTTATTATTTTGTTATTTCAGATAAATCTCGTTAATTCCGAGTGGTGTCAAGATACGAAATCGGCTGCAATAAATCCTACATCAGAACCTGATACAATGGTTTGTTACTATAATATGTCTATTTTTAACCGACTAAAAGAAATTGTTTTGCATGTATGTGATAGTATCTCTGATGTCTTGTCATATGTCGTATGCCGATTTGACCCTTAAGTTAGTTGGTAGATTTATGTATGTGGCATTGCTACCCCACCACACGGATAGTAACGCACTACTAACGTTATTGGTTTCTATAGACAATGGTTTTTTCATACCATCAAAATAACCAACTACTTTTTGCTATCTAATGATATAAAAAGTCGCTACGATTATTAAATATAAAATAAATAACATCTCGTTAATTCTCCTGCAGTGTAGACAGAGTGAGTTGAATATTAACAAAGACTTAACTCACAATTTTTGTACATCCTGTTACCATATTTGTCAACTTTCACCAAATATCTTCTATTTTTTATGATAACAGGAATAAATAGCTTTAGGCAATTTTTCGATGTAGGGCCATTCCAATATGGTGGCACCAGATTTTAGGCTACTACTGACTTTTTTTAGACAGAATGTTATGCATCATCAATCTTCTTTTCCTTGCGAGGTAGACAGAGTAAATCGAGCATTTATATACTTTCCGGTTCACCTCGAATCACTATAAAAACCATAACACTGCTCGAGTGGGTAATCGACTAGGCATTGCATGATCTGACATCTCATCAGCTTAAAAAATAACTGTCATAATAATGTCATTAATCTTTATTTTGTATACGTGGTGCTTCTTACTTGATATAAAAGCCGGAATACCTCAACTAATATACCATAAAATAAAATGGAAATTACAATAGTCCAGGAGGAATCGGCGCATGAGTACTAAAAACTATTTCACCTCAATTTTTTTATGCGATCCTCTTCAAATTGCCCTACTGATGATATAAATGCATGTTGCTACGGGGCAACCCGGTGCCATATTGTTTAAACCGAAATCGTTTAAACGATTGCAAGGAATTGTTATTTTTTAAACGGATTTTTTTAATATTCTTTATTAAAATACCAATAAAAAAGGTCCTATGACTTTTCACGATAAAGTTAATATTTTTAATGATTAATGAATATTTAAAGGTTCGAAAAATCTCAAATTTGGGTACATTCGACCCATGAAAAATATATTTAAAAAAAACATAATGTTTAAGTAATATACTTTGTTTAATTCTCTATACAATAGTTAATAATATTGTTAATAGAGATTTTAAAAAAATTCATTGTTTATATCTTTTTTTTTAATTGTTAATTTCGCGCGCTCACAAGTATGCGTCGCTTACCTTTAAGTATCGCTGTCTCTCTCTGACTCATGCGTTGCGTCGGCCTCTCTGTGTCTTGAATCATTATTTATCATTTATCTTAAAAATTTTTGAAAAATTGAATTCAGAAAAAAATTATTAAAAGCAAATTGTAGACAATTTAGTTATTAATAACATTGCTCCCTTTAACAATCTTGATAAATTTGATAGTTTTTGTAAGGAGCAATTGTTTAAACAATTTCGGTTTAAACAATATGGCACCGGGTTGTCTCATGGCAACATGCATTTATATCATCAATAGGGCAATTTGAAGAAAATCGCATAAAAAAATTGAGGTGGAATAGTTTTCGGTACTCATGCGCCGATTCCTCCTGGACTACAATGCTTTCCGAGTTATTAGTAGACATAGTTTTAATTTAATCTTTAATTTAATGACGTTCCAAAAAAAAATATCACTACGCGTCAATAAACCTGACCGATCGCCCATACTTTGAATATTTAACTAAACATGTGATGGTAAAATTTTTCATCACACTTACAGGTTTTAGTCTGACGGGATGGCTTGGACAGCTCAGTGTAAAAATGTTGATGATTTAAGCAAAAAATATTTAAGTAAGAAACAAAAATTTACAAATAAGTTAGTGTGTCTACATAAACATCTTTATAGATTTTTGGAATAAAATTTAACATACTTTAAAAATTATTGCAATCAATTTTACTGTTAATTCTCAACAAATTAGTTTTTGATTTCTTATCACTATATATCAAGTAAAAGACACCTTGTATTGTATATTTATGTATTATTTTATGTTTTGTATACATCTTTGTAGCGCTGTAACATTGAAGATGATGGGACTTACAATTTTGGTTGTTCATCGGGCAAGTTTACCGAAAATATTTCTATCGAACCTGATATCCTTGATTCCGACTTGGAGTCAATATTTGACACTCCCAGAAAAAGCAAACTGAGAAAAGAAGCTAGAAAATATAAAGTACTTTATAAAACTCAATTACGCAAAATTAAAACACTATGTCAAATGGTAAAACGTCTTAAAAAGAGGAATACAGCATTAAAAAATATTATAAAAGATTTAAAAGCAAAACGTTCGGTGTAAGCATTGTTGCAGCAGAAAAATGTAGCAATATAAACACGCAAAATGAGGGAAGAAAACAGATATTCCCCAGTTTTAAAGAAGTTTTGTTTCACACTTTTATTCACTAAAAGTCTAACAATCTTTCCAAACATGTCAACCACATTACAAACGTCATGTGAATAGTACGTCTATGTTAACGATAAACATGGATTTACCGAAGAAGATTTTAACATTCAGATAAAATGCTAAATCTCTAAAGTACCGTCTAATTTATGTTTTGTATTGATGTGTGGTGTTGAGGTTGCAAAAGACATAGGATTGAGAGAAATATCAAGAGCTGATAGACCTGTTAAACGGGACATCTTACAATTCTGTTTCATTAGCGTTTTGAGTTTTTGCGTTTATATTAGTAGCTATAAATAAATAAATCAGCACTGGAAAGTTCATTTAACTATATACTTATATATATATTATACTATATATATATATATATATATATATATATATATATATATATATATATATATATATATATATATATATATATATATATATATATATATATATATATATACACAAACATCTATCTATATATTTGTCTCTGACGGAAATCGAACCCAAACCCTATTGATTCATGATAAGGTTCGCTAAACACTCGACCGATGTAGCGGCTTAATATGTAGTTATATAAGATCAACAGTGTAAAATTTTGAGCAACTATTGAGTTATTCAATATTAAATTATATAGGATAAAAATGTAAATATATTCTGAAATATGTTCGTAAAAATATTCTGAAAAGTATTTGTAAAAATATACTGAAAAATGTTTGTAAAAAATATGATTGTGCTAAGTATTCTGTCTATACTGCAAATTTATTCACACAGTAGATGAAAATAATAAATTTCTACTTCTCCTCAATTTGTTTGTTTATTTTTTACATTTCATTGTAAAAAAATATCAAAAGTAGCTCGAGATGGTTATAGTATATATCCTATACTATTAAAAAAAATACAAACAAGCAAATGGGTCTCATGATGAAAAGAGTCATCCATCGCCTATAGACACCAAAGGGCTAATGGTGATTTTCTATCTTGTGGCGAGGTCTTATGCCACATGCATAAGTTTACTAGCTACCTTACCCTCGAAACCGGAACACGACAGTCACAAGCACTGACGCTATTGCGGCAGGAATAGGTAAGACGGTGGTGCCAGACCCGGGCGAGCCATTAAAGAACTCTACCACCTAGTAGCCACGATATTAGTGATTCGTATAGACAATCGGTCGCTGAACGACAATTGACCTACTCTTCAAAGGAGCCCGGGACCAATACGGGGGGGAGGTAAGTTACACACGGGTGCGGGGAGTTGCGTCGCCAGTTCCTTTTTGCTCCCACTTGCCATGATAATTTAAACCCAATAAAATTGCAAACCAACTGACATTTCTACCAACTACCAATTTCATATATCTGTGAAATCCTTCATCAGATCTTCACCAAACTTAAAATGGCCCTGCCTAGGAAGTTTAACCTTTTAAAAAAAAAAGGATATTCTAAATCGGTTCAAGTGCCTTCGAGTTGTCGGTGCACATAAAAAAAGATTCCAAGGAATTGAGAACCTTCTTCTTTTTGTAAAGTCGGTTGAAAATACCAATTATAATTATAATGAATGAAATGTACTATAATGTATAAAGTGTAAAAATAAATATTGGTAATTCAAAAGCCAATGCTTGCAACATTTTTCACATGAGTAATATTTTAACGATGCTTGCACGTGTCTATGTTGCCTCGCGCACACATGCCCGAAACGTGCCGAAACTGAGGCCTAGGGGGCAGGGTCCATTCAAGTATTACGTAAGCACTAAAGGGGGTTGGGGGGGGGGGGTTCTTTCCCTTTGCTTAGTTAAGATGACAAGGGGGATGGGGGTCTAGATGGTAATTACGTCAGCAAAATTTTTTTTTTACTTTTCGAGTTTTTTGTATATTTACTGCTTGCTACACTAAATGTTTGCGTTAAACTCTTTTATCTCACCTACTACTACTAATAAAAACTGCTAGTCATGATTATGAATCAATTACAAATCTGAGGAACAGATTAAAAAATAAATTTACAAAGCAAGTAAGCAAGGGGGAGGGAAAGCTAAGTGATTTGCTTACTTTTGCTGACATGGGGGAGTCAATAATTGTAAAAAATCTACTTACGTAATATTTGAACGGCCCCATACTTTCAGCAGTTTTTTTACAGCATCTAAGTTCATACATACTTTTTGTTTTTTAAACCAAAAAAATCTTTTTTTATCAAGATTTAATAATGTTGCTGTGTTTATTGTAAGCTTATTCGCGTATTGACATACGAAAGGACATGGTGAAATAATATGAGTTATTGACTACGGAATTTATACATTTGGCAATACCATCAATACGGATATCAACGCACCATTAAAATCTTTAGATCTTTAAGTGTTGATTGTCTCTTGACCGCCCTACTAAGAATCGATGGGGCTTGAGTTCGATTCCCGACGGGAAAAATATTTAACATTTATGTGTATAGCATAGAGGTTTGTATTTATTATTTACTAGCTGTTATCAGCGACTTCGTCCGCGCAGACTTCGTTTACTCCGCACAGCACCTGGCCGCTAGGTGATAGCGTGATAATATGTAGCCTATATGTTGACCCGACCTGTTAGTAAGATTCATGCAAAATTTGAAGTAAATCCATGCAGTACTTTTTGATTTTACCCCGGACATACATACAGACAAACAGATAAACAGACAAACAGACAAAAATTCTAAAAACTATATTTTTGGCTTCGATATCGATTGTAAATCACGCCCCAAGTATTCTTTTAAAAAATATTCTATGTACAGTTTTGACTTTCCTACGATTTTATTATATGTATAGATAATCATAAGGAAATACTAAGTATAATCTCATAACATTTGCTAGCACAAATTGTTATACAATTTTAAAATTGATAATAAATTATTTTAACGAATACATAAATATTATGATCCGCTATTTATATAATCAAACTAAACATCACAATCCAATTATTAATACTAATGTCCTATTTTGTTTATTATAGTTTTAACTAGATGAAAACCCGGCTTCTCTCGGAAGTCTCATAATACGCAATCTTATACAGTGTGTTTGGTCATGAACTAGCGATCTCAGATTAACAAGGGGCTTGTTAATCTGAGCTAGCGATAGTCTAAGTAAGTATCGATAGAACAACTATTTTAATACGAAATAAAATACGAATTCAAGTCCAAACTAAATTTCAGCTATGTGGCAGCCATTTTTTTTTTCTTGAAACGTTTTTCTCTACTTCGACACAAAAATATTACATTTCTTTTTTTTTTATATCATAAGATAGCAAACAAGCAGATGGGTCTCCTGATGGAAAGAGTCAACCATCGCCTATAGTTTTTTTTTTTAAATCTCTCAAAGTTTAGGTTATACTGGTATAAAAATAGACTTATTCGAATGACAATACTATTGTCAATCATTTACATTTTGAACGAAGAGTTGTCACATTCATATCTTTGAAAAAATAATAAAATTCTATGTAAAGTATTTGAAAAAATGATATAAATAAACAATTGCAAATGATTGCCAAAGTAGCCCCAATAACCCATTTTTTTCAATGATACTAACAGGCTACAATCTAAGCTATGATACAACATTAAATTTACAGCTGTATGTTTATTACTTTAAGAGTTATTGTTGTTTGGCAATCATTTGCAATAAATTGTTTATTTGTATCATTTTTTCAAATATTTTACATGGAATTTCATTATTTTTTCAAAATATGAAAGTGACAACTCTTCGTTCAAAATGTAAATGATTGACAATAGCATTGCCCCTCGAATAAGCCTATTTTTATACCAGTATAACCTAAACTTTGAGAGATGTAATATTTTTGTGTCGAAGTAGAGAAAAATGTTTCAAGAAAAAAAAACAAAATGGCTGCCACATAGCTGAAAATTAGTTTGGACTTGAATTCGTATTTTATTTCGTATAGTTAGTCGTAATAGTTGTTCTATCTGACCTAAACGTTGAGAGATATGATAATTTTTGTGTCGACGTAGAGAATGTTTTAAGAAAAAAAAACTAAATAGCTGCCACGTAGTTGATAATATCATTTCAGCTATGTGGCAGCTGATGTTATCGTTATTGAGTTTGGACTTGAATTTGTATTTTATTTGTGTATTAAAATAGTTGTTATATCGATACTTAGAATATCGCTAGTTCATGACCAGACAAAAATAGTAGACATTAAAAAGTAACAAAACTGTAGTGACATCTTCTTTCAACTATTAGGTTGGTAACACTATAGTGTGGCTAATTTTTAATTTCTACTCTTATAAGAACGAAGAGAAAATAAGTTGCACGATAATCTGCGCTCCGGTCTACGATAAATGCTCACGCCATCTACACCATATATTTGTAACCTTTAAAGAAATATGGCCGATTTGTCTGTCAGTACCGTTGGAATTTTTAATCACTATTTTAACAAAATACTCGACAATCCGAATTTTGCGGATGTATATTGTCGACTCAAAATTATTGTTTTTTTACGCTTTATAATTTAGATAAGGTTTCGATTGAGTCTACCGTAACCCTTGATGAAATTATTAATAAATATAGAAGAAGATTATTTCATTTTTATATCAAGTTTTGGAATAAGCAAATAAATCAATGTGACTAAAACTAATTTCTGTGTCTGGGTGTTCATTATGTATGTAACAGTATTTATATATGTATTTCTATGTGTTAGTATCGTTGACTAACACCTATAACACAATCAAAATAATTTGCTTACTTTGGGATTACATCAATTTGTGTAATTTGTCCAGCGATATATTAATTATTAGCTGCTGCAGCATGCAGCCCGCTGCATTATAGAAGTTTTAAGCGAATCCCGCGGGATGACCTAATTTTTCCGAGATAAAAAGTAGTCTATGTGCTATTCCAGGTCTACTAATGTACTACATTTCATTGGAATCCGTTCAGTGCTTTTTGCGTAATTGAGTAACAAACATCCATCCATACATTCATACAAACATCCAAACTTTCGCATTTATAATAATAATATACTCGTAGATATTCTATCAGGAGAGTCAAATGCTTGTCTTATATCTATATATGTATATAAAAATCAGTTGCTGTTCGTTAGTTTCGCTAAATCTCGAGAACGGCTGAACCGATTTGGCTTATTTTGATTAATTAATTGTTGAAGTCCAATGAAAGTTTAAAAGGTGAGAAAATATAGAAAAAAAGTGTAGTTAAAAAGGCAGAACAACGTTTGCCGGGTCAGCTAGTCATATAATATAAATAAATCTTAAACTGAATGGATGCATAACGTTACAGCAAGTTACTTAATATCCTTTCGAGTGTTTTTTTTTTCAAAATCTTTTTAAGTCAAAATATATTTCTGATAACCTTTTAAAGTATTTTGGGAGTATTTAACAAGTGTTTATAACCAGATGACATAATCTTCACACAACATCTTATAGGTTATATTAGACCTGGCGCAAACTATAAATTTAGTTTAATTAAGGAACATTTATTAAAATAAAACTAGTTTAATTTATACATATAATAAAATCGTAGGAAAGTCAAAACTGTACATTGAATATTTTTTTAAAAGAATACTTGGGGCGTGATCTACAATCGATTTCGAAGCCAAAAATATAGTTTTTAGAATTTTTGTCTGTTTGTCTGTTTATCTGTTTGTCTGTTTGTCTATTTGTCTGTATGTATGTCCGCGGTAAACTTAAAAAGTACTGCAGGGATTTACTTCAAATTTTGCATGAATATTACCAATAGGTCGGGTCAACATATAGGCTACATATTATCACGCTATCACCTACAGGGGAGGGGCAGTGTGGAGTAAACGAACTCCTCACGGACGAAGTCGCTGGCAACAGCTAGTTTTTAATATAAGAATAATAGTAATTTTTTGTGTTATACGTATTAGAATAAATTGATATAACTTCTTCTTATTGTTCCAAACTCTCTTGCGCGGATCATATTATTACATGGTATTTATCCTAAGCGGACAGGACAAGACAGTTACAAATATTGACGCTATTGTTGCGAATAAGTAAAGTGGTAATACTGTGACACCTTCATGGTATACGTGTGCTTATGTAGGTAGTCAGCGTCCCATCAAATAGATAGCAACGCACCATTAACTTTGGTGTCTATAGAAGATGATTATTTCTTCCCATTAGGAGAGCTATGAAATAAAAATAAAAAGTACGCTGATACAAAAATATCGCAATGATTCATCTACATAGGAAAAAAAGCCTAATTAAACCTATTTCTAAATGGCATAATATTTCAACTGAATTTAAAAAGGAAAGGCGGTCTTCAAAGCTGTTTTGGGTAACAAGCATATATTTTATTTTTTAAGCTTTTTACTAAAGAACGTCGTTATTTTAATAACTTCAAAAATCTTCTTTTATTTTTATCCGCTCACTTCACTTTGGTTACTAATGATACCTCTGAGAAAATCCGTTAATACACTATGGTCTCTATAGGGACCAACGCTAACTCATCCAAAAACACAATATTTTCACTATTTACCAGTTTTAATACAATACTCTATGGTATTTTATCATTTTCGAACGAAACATTGTACAGAATAACATCAAATTAGAGTTCTTTTTTCAAATACGCTCTTGGCGAAAAATAAAAGAACTTAGTCCGCCATTTTGATTCTTTTTTTTATATCATAAGATAGCAAACAAGCAGACGGGTCTTCTGATGGAAAGAGTCAACCATCGCCTATAGACACCAAAGATGTTAATGGTGCGTTGCTATCTTGTGGCTAGGTCTAATGTTACATGCATAAGTTTACCGGCTACCTTGCCCTCCAAACCGGAACACGACAGCGACAAGCACTGACGCTATTGCGGCAGGAATAGTTAAGGCGGTGGTACCTGACCCGGGCGAGACAATGCTGGACTCTACCACCTAGTAGCCACGATGATAGTGACTCCCATAGCCAATCGGTCGCCTTTTACAACCTGCCTGGCAGAACGGCAGTTGGCCTATTCTACAAAGGAGCCCGGGACCAACACGAGGAAAGTTTCGTACTGTGTGTTATGTGCTGGTTGCAGTTTATGATACAGGTTAATTTAAAAGTCTTTTGGCGTATTAATCAACAAGTAAACTTTATTTATAATCAAGATTATTTCAAGATCTAACAGTTTAGATAATAATTTTGTCAAAAAACCACAAATATCAATTAATAAAACATATATTTCGTTAACGACCAACTTGATGACACCAGCGCTTTGGGTATGACTGTACCTATTTTTATTTGTTTTCGTAAATTTTAGTATTGATATCTATGATATCAAAAAAAATCATATAATGTGAATGTGAAATATCCTAAACAATATTTTAAAAAAATTAACACAGCTGTAAAATTGAAAAAGAAATAAATTATTTAAAAATTACGAAAAAGAAACTACGTATTAATTATTAAAAAAAATTAATATTAATGTAAATAAATATTTTTGCACTATAATATATGTTGTTTATTTTTTTCCGTATGTATATGTTTACCAATTATATAAAAAAAATATAAAAAGCATAGGTCATCGATTTACTTTTTAAATTAAAATTCCTCGACTAACAAGTAGTCATATTTTTCTCAAAGTGTCGTGTTACACCTGAATTATTTTGTAGCCTAAGCCATTTAAATTAAACGGTAACGGTAAAAAGTATCGGATTCAATCCAAACAACTCATAAACCATTTTTGTGACCACGGTCCACCGGAAAGAACTCGGAACGTGTGCGCGTAAGGGTCCGTGTTTTTTATAAAAAAATGCGAAAATGGCTGGTGGTATGAGCAGTTATTTCGCCCAAATTAAAATCCAAGGCAACTTTCCCGGTTCGGTTCGGAGACCCTTTGAAGAATAAATCTTCTGAAATTTTGTCAGGCAATTCGAAAAAGGCAAACGATTGGCTATATGTGATACTGCTATCGTGACTGCCAGGTGGTAGAGTTCCATAATACCGCACGCAGGTTTGATACTGTTGAGCATGTAACTAAAGCGTGGAGGAATGATGTAAACATGACACCGCAACAGTACCACCGCTTAAACTATTCTACTGAAGATGATTCTGCAACACCTCCTTACCTTTTACTGTCACAATGCTTCGAGTCTTGTCAAGTCATGTTTCGATTTGAAAGGTAAGGTAGCCAGTAAATTAATTCAAGTGGTATTAGAATCCCGCGTGGATAGCAACGCACAATTAACATATTTCGTCTCTAAATGTGATAGTAGTTTCTCTTCATTAGGGAGCCTTTTGCTTGTTCACTATCGTATGAGTTGTGATATAAAAAATGTATTTGTTATTACAAACCTGTTATTTATTAACGAGCTTCATAAAATATTTTTTTTATTTGGAAGTAACTTTCTATTTATCCAATAAAATCCTTTGTTAACGAACTCTAAATTCTTTCCTATTTCAAAAGATTTTTCTATTTTCTTATTAAAATCAAAGGCGACTTTCAAATCTCCCATTTACGTCATCTATGATCTAGCTATAGTGTGCGATGTCGTTACATCTCAGAGATACGGTACCGGATAGGAGCGGCGGGTAACGCTTGAATGGCACACAGTAGGCGCTCACACGACAGATGCTTATCCACATGGGTTAGATTTTTTGTATTGGTACAGTCGATTACATAGTTCATTTTATATCATTAAACAGCGAAGAAGGAAATGGCTCTCCTGGTGGTAAGGAAAACCATCACCTATAGACACCACAGATGGTAATGATGTCATGTGGTGGGATGGCAATGCCATGGCTACTTACTTTCAAAACACGACAGTGCCAAACATTGACGCTATTGCAGGAATAGGTTAGGTGGTGTTACCAGACCCGGGAGAGATATTGCAAAATCCTACCACGATGGTAGTGACTCGTATATCTAACATTTCGTATGTTACGAACTGACTGGCAGAACGCTATATAGTCTGTTTGTAAAAGGGGGCCTGGGAAAACATCAGTATTAACCAAGCCTCTAACATTTACTATGTTTAATAAATTACGCCAATGGCTATTTCACGCATTGAAATAAAAAACCCAAGATGCACAGTCCCGAACAAAACTGACTCTCAAAAGTGTCGCTAATTTCATAGATATGACAAAAACATATGTCTTTGCATATTTATAGCTGTGTTTATAAAGCAGAAAATAAAATTGACAGCGTCGGGAGCGACACGATTCTATTTAAAATAAGCGCACAATTTAAAATTGTGCGCTTATTTTTCGAGGACGTTCTTGAGACACTGATTGTGTATCTTGGGTTTTTTATATCAATGATTTCACGCATTTAAAGTTGTGAAAAGGACTTTCTTCAATTGCTTGAATTATTTCTTCTACTGCCATGACAACGTCAAACACTTTCAAAGATAGTTAACTAAAAACTAGCAAGCTTGATTTCTAATAGATGTAGAATAATAATGTCCTTTAACTAGATTTTTATAATAACAAACAGTTTATTTGTTATAAGTAAATAAAAGACCATTGTGGATATTTTTGTCAGTTAAAAAATAAATAAATTATTAGATGTACCTATTATATTAGAATATTTTAAAAGAAAGCCTATTAACTGCAACACGACATTCACAAGCCCCTTTTTGTAGTGACGTTATTGCAGCAAAAATAGGTAAGGTGTTGGTACCATATCCGGGTAAGATGTTGCGGAACTTTAGCACCTACTTCTCAAGATGGTAGTGATGGCGATCAACATGAGGAACATAAATTTATCTACGTGTTAATAAAATGTTATTTAAATCTGTATAACCTTTCAGCACGAAGGAATGACTAACACACACAGACTTAGTTTTACATTTATTTGAGACGTCATTGAGACTTGACCACTGCAAGATTGATTCACACAGATTTTTTTGTTTTCCGAGATAATTTATTCCATATTTTTATGTAGTTAGGTTATCGTCTACCTGTGCATTAAAATTCATACAAATCTGTATCATATAAATACAAATTCCAGAAATATGTGGGCATCTAAACGTTTGTCTACGGTACAAACTTGTATACCTATCTTCGGAGCGACAGCTATCGTTGTTTGGAACAACATCGAAATATTTAAAAAATAATTTATTTACAGCCGTAACGATTTGTTTTACGAAATAATAACTAATATGAAGAAAAAGCCGCAAAACCTCAAAAATGTATAATTTCCGTTAAAATAAATAAAAATCGCCTCTGTGGTATAGTGGTCCGGTGTCGGAGTTGCCCACATGAGGTCCCGGGTTCGATTCCTGGGTTGAGCAATTTAAAAATATGTTTTTTTCAGTTTTCTGATAAAAATAACATTGCCCGCGATTGGAAAGTGCCCGGTTAACGATAGGCTTGCCACCTATCACATTATGGGACCAAGTATCTTCGGCTAATCGTGGGTGCACTTGTTGCACCCCTACCCAACCTTTCGGGGATACGGGCGTGAAGATACTTTTTTTAAAGAAAAACAATTAAAAATTATGAGTGCAACTGTACTTCAATAAAAAAGTCAATCTGTTATCCTTAAACACGGCACAGAAAGTATAACATGACAAGAACATGTTTTTTGTTTTTTTTTTATCGTCCTGTTAGTTATGGGACGAAGATGGGGAATGCATAGTGCCGAAATATCATTTTGAATTAGTTTTTACACATTTCATTTTTGGATATAGGTCATTCGTGAATTTTTACTAATAAGGTGCCTAAAATTCGCTTCGGTGGTCCACCTGAGACGGATAGCATGTTGCCACAGATTGTATTGCAAATTAGTATGAACGTTCATAGTACGTAGGTCACACTATAAGTTTTGCGTAACTTAAAAAAACAACATGTTATAACCAAAATATTATGTTTATTGCTTTTCGAAATAATCTCCTTTACATTTTAAACATTTTTTCATACAATCGAACCATTTTTTTAAACTGGAGGACCACAGATCTGAAGGCATATTTTCTACATACTGATTGAACGCTATCACTGCCTCTTCGGACTTGGTTAAAGTAAAACCTCTCATCAAATCTTTGATTTTGGAGAAAATACAGAAATCACAGGGTGCTAGGTCTAGGCTATGCGCAGGATGAGTGATGAGATGTACTTTTTCGGAAGCTAAAACTGACTTTGTTTTGTTGGCCGTGTGTGAAGAAGCGTTATCATGGTGAAGGAGAATACGGCTTTTGGGTCGTCCTTCGCGAACTTTTTCTAACACCCTAGGTAAACAAATGGTAGAATACCACTCGGCATTAACACTCTTTTGATCTTCAAGTGGAATTTTACAGATGGGACCCGTAGCTGAGAAGAAAACGCGATCATTTTTTACCAACGTTTCTCGCCTGTCTCACTTTTGTTGGCCTGTTCTCATTTTCAAACACCCATTCACAAGATTGCTGTTTTTTTTTTCGGGTTCAAAATAATAAATCCACGTTTCGTCTCGTGTGACAGTGTCATAAACAGCATTAGAATGTCCGTGGTCGTACTTCAGAAGCATCTGTGAGCACCATTCCACGCGAGCCCGCTTCTGCTCCGCTGTCAGTTCATGAGGGATCCAACGACAACAAAGTTTCCCAACTTTTAATTCTTTGTGTAAAATTTTCTGAATTTGGTTCATACCAATCCCCAATAGTCCTCGAATTGTCTCATAGGTAATCCGGGGTTTTCTTCAATTAAACGCTTATCAGTAGCCACATTATTTTCGTTGACGGCAGTTGAAGGCCGCCCTTCACGAAATTTGTCATGTAATGAAACACGACCTCTCTCAAATTCAGCAAACCATCGCCTCATGGTGCTCAAACAAGGTGCTTCTCTCCCAAAAGCATTTTGAAGACGAGCGGCACAGTCTTGCGGAGAAAGAGAACTTTTAAAATCATAAAAAATCATCGCTCTAAAATCTTTTCGACTTAATTCCATTTTCGTTGCGTATTTTGATATGTGATAAAAAAACAATTGAAAGTGCTTTCCCGCCAATTGTTTTTTTTTATTACTAAGGTTGCAACGTTTTAAAAATATAACATTCGAAATTCAAATAGTTCCGAATTGCTAGAAGTGCAAAACTTTTAGTGTGCCCCATGTATGTTGCCATTTATTTTGGTGCACAATCAAAAGTTATTGTGTTACCTACGTAGAACTTTGATGTGTGATAAAAAAACAATTGACAAATCATTTCCCGCCAATTGTTTTTTTTATTACTAAGAAGGTTGCAACGTTTTAAAAATACAACATTCGAAATTAAAATAGTTCCGATTAGCTAGAAGTGCAACACTTTTAGTATGCCCCATGTATCGTATTTATCGAAGGTCATGGCAGAGTCACTTACCTCGCGGCTATATATATCGGCCTACGGCGAAGGTTCGCGCTAGCATGATGTCTATTTGTGCGGCCCACGACAAAGAAAACAAGAATATTGCAACATCCCTTAAAATTTTTTCTCTTTAAATTCTTAGTCATGAACATTCGTTTCTTAAATTCTTTAATTTTATGTTACTGTTCTGGCTACTGCGTACTGTTTTTTGGCCAAAGATTACGAACTCATGATACAGCTTCATAAACATGAAATGTCGTATGTTATTTTTTCTACCATGGAACAAAATAATAATAGCATACGTCCATACACTAGGCCAATATCAAAATACGGCTTATACATGAAATTACATAAACATATGTATGCGGATAAATATAATTTGTTATTATTATTATTGTTTATCGTAATTATATTACCTATAGTTTCTTAGTCGTCACTCGCATAAATATCACCTGCTGACCGCAATTTGTCGCCCACTGCAGTGACACGTCAAGCCCTTAGCGATGCAGTTACGCGATAGGCTAATACATCATGCTAGAGCGAATCTTCGCTGTAGCCCGATATATGTAGCCACGGCATTACTGACAGTTTTATGAACTTCTTAGTCAACCAAGTTCTAATAAAAGGTTAGCGAAGCGCGAATAAGAGCTAGTCTTATAATCTGAAAGTGAACGAGTGAGCAAGACAAAAGATAGTACCTAAAATCTTCAATGACAAAAACAAGTGACGACTAAAATTTGTATTTTTGTTTACGTGGACTTACTGTACCTACTGTAAATAATGAAAGATTTTGTCTCATTACTAACATTAGGTACATAACCTGTGCGAAGTCAAACTGACGTCTGACGCCATATTTAGCGCTTTCTCCTGGGTCTCGGTGTTCGCTCGGTCTAACGTATAAAAACTTCGACTACGACTCGCAAACGCTTGTCAAAAGTGCAATATGGCTACCATTTGTAGGGATTTAACGAACAACGTTGTAGAATATTGAATATTTTATTCTACATTTCCGAACGATATAATAATGTGTAAACTTGGCTACGATTTTTCGATTCTTTTGTCGTAATTGCCTAAAATACCTAAAAATTCCATACATTTTACTAGTTTTCTAAGCAATAAAGATTGTAGATTGTAACTTGGCTAGGCCCCCAGGAAGATAATTTACAAAAAAAAAGTGCACAGACAGATACCTACTACACTTTTATATAGTAGTGTAGATACCTCTGACATAAAAACGTTTTAAACAAAGGGTCTTAGAAACCGAAATAGGCGTTCCGAAGTTAAAATTAACGGTTAAGAAAGCACAGATAATGAAACGGTCCGCGCATGCGTGAATGACGTCTCTAGATATTTGACAGTCAAATTATATGTTGGTCCGTGCGCCCACATGTACAAAACTATTTATAGACGAGGAGTGTTGGATTATTTTTGATGTTTAATCAGGCTGCAAACAATAAAAACCGGTCAAATGCGAGTCGGGCTCGTGCACGAAGATTTCCATACCATCATAACAAAAAATACGAAAAAAAGACGTTTATTGTATGGGAACCTCTTTAATATTTTCATTTTTTTATTTAATATTTCATTTTTTACAACTTGTGAAAATTGCAGCTTTCGAGCTATCACAGTTTATGAGATACAGCCTGGTGGCAGACAGACAGACCGTGGAGGCTTAATAATAGGGTTCCGTATTACCTTTTACGAAGGGAACCCTATAAATTAAGATTTTAACTGCCTGAATTAGGAGGATTAAGTTTTTCATGTTTATGTTTCTACACATGTATGCATATTTTTAACACGCTTTGTAGCTGCCTTATAGATTTAAGCTTAAAAGGGTTATTACATTTTTTTAATTATGAGAGTAAGAAAGACTATATATTTTTTATAAAATGAAATTTTGTAATAAATCTTTTAGTTTCAAACCTACCGATATTTGATTATAAATATAATTTTAATTCTTTTGTACAAATTTGTAAATGTGACAATCAAACAAATTAAAACGAATTTTATTCTATACTAGCTAAGCCCGCGACTTCGTTCGCGTGGATAAATTCCAAAAAAAGTAGCCCAAGTTACTCCCTATCACATCAGCTATCTGTCAGTGAAAGTCCCGTCAAAATTGGTCCAGCTGTTCCAGAGACAAGCCGAAACAACAGACAGACAGATAAAAATTGTAAAAAATATTATTTTGGTATATGTAGTGTATAGTCCATATGCATTTACTAAAAAGCGGTTATTTTAATATTACAAACAGACATTCCAATTTTATTATTTGTACAAATATAGATAATCCATAATATATAGTTAAAATAAGAACTGACCTAATAGCATTGATATTATAATTATTTGTAATTTCATTACACTGCACCGACTGAAAGTCTTTTTTTAACATAAGAGAGCAAACAAACGGATGTCTTCCCCAACGGAAATAGGTAACTTCGCTTATAACTAGGATCTAAGTTGATCTTACTTGGCCAAAACCCCGACTCCAACTCAATCTGAAAAAAATCATATAGCCTGTAACCTAGTAAACTAACTCGCGCAGCTTCGACCTCGAGCATATTAACAAGTCGATTTTTTCTGTTACAAACTTTCAAATAGGGGATATTTCGGTCCATTAAAGGTTAATTTAAAAAAAACCCTGTTTCTTTTGTTTGATCAAGCAAGTACATTATGAGCGTTTTGTAAAGGTTTAGCTTAAAGCTGCCCAAACCGAGGCATGCTGACGTAGTTTGAAATGCCCGCGAACAGGTGCGGTTTATTGCCGCTGCCATTCCACTGGTAGTCCGGTTTCAACAAAATTTAAAACGTACAGGAAACAGCTAGCCCGCTGGTTAATACAGACTCGAAGTTGTGGCCCTTCTTTAAAGTCATTTTGCCTTGGTTCATTGGGCATCAGACTTGGTTTAGCTCTACTATAACCTCAAAAATGCTGGTTTCATTATGAATAAAATTATAAGAGTTTGAATCAATAAACCAGTTTATAGAGTATCTTCACGCCCGTATCCCCGAAGTAGTAGGCAGAGGTACAACAAGTGCACCCATGATTAGCCGAAGATACTTCGTCCCACAAATGTGATAGGTAGCAAGCCTATCGCCAACCGGGCATTTTCCAATCCCGGGCAACTCTGGTTTATCAGAAAACTGAAAAAACACTTTTTTTAATTGCTCGACCCGGGAATCGAACCCGGGACCTCATTTAGTCAACGCCAACGCTGGACCACTAGACCACAGAGGCGAGTTTATAGAGGTATCTTTAAAACTTTTCTTTGATATTCGCCGTTCCCAATTTTTTGCATCATTGTGTGCTACGTACCGGATTGTGGCTTAAATTGGTTTATTTAAGTCTATGGAGCGCTCTCGTTTTAAATGCGCTGCGAGCAAAATCTTTTATAAAAACCGCTAAAGACTTGTAGTAACCAGTATTTTTATGACGTTTTCAAGCCCTGCTCGACGCGATCGAGCACTAAAATGTATAACCAGCTCTTTGGCTATAATCTTACTCAAATATTTTTTGTTATACCGTTTGGTTTCCCTTTCAACCAGCGATTTGATCTCTTACATTCAAAGGGTTAATGTAATTTGTAGAAAAAATACCTTTTTTATATCATAAGATAGCAAACAAGCAGATGGCTGCAATCGCGTAAGTGTTTATCACTATCGTGTTCCGGTTCGGAGAGTAAGGTAGCCGGAAAACTTGTGTATTTGGCACTTGAACTTGAACGCCTACACCTATGCCTGTAACGGGCAATATGATGAGAAAATAAAACGAATGTACCAGCTAGTATCGAGTTTTTTTTTATAGTAGAGGGGGCAAACGAGCAGATGGTGCACCTGATGGTAAGTGATCACCGCCGCCGATGGACATCCGCAATACCGGTGGTATTGCAGCTGCGTTGCCGGCCTTTTAAGAATGAATAAGCTCGTTTCTTGAAGGTCCCTAAGTCGTATCCATTCGGAAACACCCCCGAGGGTAATTGATTCCACAAAGGAGTAGTGCGAGGCAAAAAGTGTCGACAAAAGCGCACGGTTGTGGATTTCCAGACATCGAGGTGGTGAGGATGGAACTTTAAATTTTGACGCGATGTCCGATGATGGAATTTAGCGGCAGGAATTAGTCCGAACAACTCGTCGGAACACTCCCCATGATAAATACGGTAAAAGATGCAGAGCGAACCCACATCTCTGCGTAACGCCAAAGAGTCAAGCCGATTAGAAATAGCCTGGTCGTCGACGATTCGAACCACTCTACGTTGAATGCGATCAAGAGAAAGAAGCTGGTACTGAGGTATGAGTTGGCCAGAGGTCACCACTTGGCCATGGGGAATTCACGCACGCGAATTTACGCGCGGGGTGAACGGCGAAGCGTCTTAAGCAAATGTATTTTTTCACAGGTGAGGTTTGAAATTAATAATGGATATTCAACAATTTTAAAAATTCAAAATACGTCCTCCGCCGACGCCGCCTCGGTCGCATCACGCATGTCGCAAGTTGCAGCTAGTCGAGCTGCAATATACAGAAAATAGCGCGACCCGCCGCGCCGACATCTACATTCCTACGACACGCAGTCACGATATTAGTGACATTTACTAGCCACCTTCCACTTTTTACGAGATACTTAGCAGTAAGGTAATTGATTTTTGAAAAATTCGAAAAATTTAGGAGCCCTGTAACCTACCCCGAATTTTTAGGGACAACCCCGAAAAACCTCAACCTCAGGGATTGAACCCGGACTTTTAGAATCTGACTCAAATAGACCTGTACTTCACTTCACTATGAGTTATTTTCTTGTAAAAAACCATTACCTTATATTCTTGTGCAGTTGAGTAAACCAAAAAATAAACATTAATAAATAAACTTTTCTTATTTATGTGGATCAGTAATATCAATTGGTAAGTGTAATAAATATCGCGATTTATAAGATAAAATTTCACGAATTCAGTTTGATCTTGGAGTGTAATGTTAACATAGAAAGCTTTTTATAAAGTCAACATCCGCAAAACATGAATTTTGCAGTAATTTATTAATTCAACTCATCAATTGAGATAACAAAAACGCATTGGAAATGATTCCGAAAATTAAAGGCAAAGTAACGCTCTGGCTAACGCAATGTATTGTCAACATATGCATTGTAATACAATATTTATCGTCGTATGCGAAGAAAAATTCATGAAATAATATACGTACCATTTTGAGACAGACATTTCAAACGTCCTACCTGTCCTGTTCGTAGATAAGATTTCTTTTTCATGTCTTATTAGAAAATGTGTTTAGGGACTTGGTGACATTTCCAGTTCAAGATAGAGTTTAAAGTAATGACATTTTGTCAATAAATTAACATCACCATAAATTGTACTCAGTGAGTGTTACCAGTTAATCAAACATATACTGCTTTGACTAAAAAGAAGTCTGTGATAACAAGATTAGCTGTTAAAAAGGGATGTAGCAAAATGTACAGCAGCTATGACTCCTTTTGTCTCAATCAATCGTAACTTTAAAGCTGCAGAAAACCAGAAATCAGACGATTAAGTGTACTAGATATATCTTTGAAATTCAACATTTCTTTTTACGAGTACATATTTTTAACCAAAAGAAAATTGAATATCTATCACCCCAATCCAAAGTAACTTGTTTGTATTCATCTTGATTCATCATTCGTTTTATATAAGCGTGCCAGATTCGGAGATTCGTTTTATACAAACATGCCAGATTTGGAGAGAGAGAGGCCGTAAGCCCAAGCTACGCTTTGTATGTATTTTTTTTTGTTGTATAAATAAATAAATAGTGTCTTCGCCCTTTGAAGAATAAGCCAACTGCTGTTCTGCCAGGCAGGTCGTAAAAGCGACCTTTTGGCTATGCGAGTCACTAGCGTCGTTCTACTAGATGGTAGAGTTCTGCATTGTTTCGCCCGGGTCTGGTACCACCACCTTACCTATTCCTGTTGCAATAGCGTCAGTGCTTATCGCTGTCGTGTTTTCGTTTGGAGGGTAAGATAGCCGATATACTTATGCATGTGGCATTAGACCTCGTCACAACATAGCAACGCACCATTAACAACTTTAGTGTCTATAGGCGACGCGATGGTTGACTGTTGCCATTAGGAGACCCATCTGCTTTTTTCCTATCTTATGATATAAATGATATACAAAAAATAAAATAAATAGTTTTACCTGGTAATCTAATACGCATACATCGATAAACAGCCAGAACTTGTGCATCATAAAAACACTCTAGACTAATACATACTCTAAAATTTTAACTTTCACACAGAACACTGCCCTTGTCCGCACAGTTAATGGGAGTATCGGATTATTTAAGGCATAAGATAAGATTAAAACAGGCACCGAATAAAAACTGCCTCACACACACCGCCGTGAGTGGCAAAAACCGTATTTTAGTGAGCACTTGAATATTTCGAGTCAGTGGAGCTCAATCTTTGTGCAAAAATAATAATCCATATTAATATTATAAATATAAAAGTAACTCTGACTTTTTTGATATTATAAGATAAGAAACAAGTAGATGGATCTCCCGATGGAAAGTCAACCATTCCCTATAGACACCAAAAATGTTAATGGCGCGTTGCTAACTTGTGGCGAGGTTCAATGCCACATGAATAAGTTTACCGGGTTTTATACTACCGCCTTACCTATTCCTGCCGCAATGCTTGTCTGAGTCGTGTTCCAATTTGGAGGGTAAGGTAGCCGGTAGACTTATGCATATAGCACTGCCATCCCGCTCACGGATAGCAATGCATCATAAAATCTTTAATATCTATAGGCCATGGTTTCTCTTGTCATCAAGAGATACATCTGTTCGTTTGCTATTTAATGATATAAAAAAACTAGCAATTTGCCTCTGTTACACGTGGGTATTAAAATTGTAAATATAAATAATGTAATATGTAAATAGTGGAGATAATACTTTACTGTACACAATTGGAAAAAAAATTAAATATCTTGTTTAAAATCAAAAGTACAAAGGGCGAGCTTCCAGTAAAAGAGATATCTTCTCTTCACCACGATCAACTTTAAAACCAATTTTCATCTCTAGCACAAAAATTATAAGTATAAATAAAAACAACAATTTAAAAATCCATTAACAATATCTAATCATTCATACAGTTAACAGCAATGACTTCTAGTACTTAGTCATTGATATAAAAAACCCAAGATGCACAGTCTCGAACAAATCTGACGCTTAAAACTGTCCTTAATTTTACATTATGCAGTTATAGATATGACAAAAACATGTCTTTGCATACCCAACCTTAAGCGCAAGATTTATTGTTGATTTTACAAAGCAATGTACAAAAAGTAATAAAATTGACAGTGTCGCGACCGACGCGACTCTATTTGAAATGAGCGCACAATTTAAAATTGTGCGCTCATTTCTAGAGGACGTTTTTGAGACACTGATTCCGTATCTTGGGTTTTTTATATCAATGTACGTAGTACATAAATCTCTTTGACTTTTAGTTATCATTATCTCTAAGAGGCAACTTTTACTTAAATGTATTTTAAGTAAAAAAAATGTTTTTAAGTGTTTGCCGCAGAGTTCCATGGATGGTGATAATCATTTACTATCAACCTGATAGTTTGGACTTACCATCAATCTGATCGTTTGCTTCTTTTCTATATAAATAAGAAGGAACACTATTAAAATTCATAAATAAATAAATAAATATTCACGGGACAAATTATTACACTTACGGATCTAACCCCAAAGTAAGCAAATTATTTGCTTGTGTTATGGGTGTTAGTCAACGATACTAATACATAGAAATGCATAATACTAGAATATATTTAATAAACACCCAAACCCGGAAATACAAACATTCACTCAAATGCTTGTCCCCGATGCCAATCCCCGGATTTAACCCGAGCCCCAACGATTACGTAGTCAAGGTCGCTAACCACTCGACCAAAGGGGCGGTCATTCAAAAAAAATATGAGAGGCAAAATCTGTATTCTACTCTACTAAACTCAAATTGTATTACTTTCCCTATAGCTATGAGAGATTTTTTAAAGGATAAGTAAAAATAAAATGACAGCATTTTTTATATCATAAGATAGCAGACAAGCAGATGGGTTCCCTGATGGAAAAAGTCAACCATCGCCTATAGACTCCAAAGATGAAAATGGTGTGTTGCTATCTTGTGGCGAGGTCTAATGCCACATGCATAAGTTTACCTGCTACCATACTCTCCAAACCGGAAAACGACAGCGACAAGCACTGACGCTATTGCGGTAGGAGTAGGTAAGGCGGTGGTACCAGACCCGGGCGAGACAATGCAGAACTCTACCGTCTAGTAGCCACGATGGTAGTGACTCGCGTAGCTAATCGGTCGCCTTTTACGACCTGCCTGGCAATACGGCAACTGGTCTATTCTTCAAACGAGCCCGGATCCAACACTAATCCAGCATTTAGCAAACATAACGAAAAATATACCTTTTACCATAGTCATCAATAATAATTTTCTGACACATAGGTGCCCCTATACCTACTATAATATTGCGCAATACTTTTATTGTGCAATAATATTGAATACCCCTTTGTTTCCAGACGTTCAATAAATTCACTCAATAAAATTGACAAACCAATCTGATCAATATTTTCGTGAGAGCAACATGTCTGACGACGAAGTTTAGGCGGCAACCATGCTGGTGATTTTATTAATAAATCTATACAATTCTATACACTCAAGTAAAAACTCCCGTTCTTCATCTTTTATTGACTGTTTTTGTTCAGATCAACACTTATATTGATTAGTGAATTGGCCTGAATGTCGAATTTCGGCCGAATGTTGAGTTTCGGCTGAAAGTAAAATTTCGATCGAATGTCGAATTTCGGCGGAATGACGTAGTTCGGTCACATGTTCAATTTCGACTGAGTGTCGAATTTCGGCCAGTGGTCGAAATTTTGGTCCATACTAGTAATGAGCTATTAACAAGATGAATAAAATTACCGTGAAATGACGAAAATTTCTTGCTCGCCATTTTGCTTAAATTTACGACACGACCATACATTAAACACCGCGACTGACCGACCACGACCATTCCAAGCTCTAAAGTGAAAAATATTGTGCAATATTAAACCTACACAGTGCAATAAAAAAATATTGTACAGTAAAGATTAAACCCGCTCAAACTTTCGTTCAATCATTGTGCAATCTTCAATATTAACTCTAAGGCTGCTCGCCCACGTCCGATAATCGGTCACCGATTTTTTGTAGGAGAAAAATAGAACGTACTGATAGTAATGGAGCAACGTACACGTCCTACAAAAAGTAGGTCAAAAATAAAATCGGTGCATCTCGACCGATCCGATTATCGGCAATAAATGGAACGTTCCGAAATGTATGTATCAACGCACACTACTGAATACTCACCGACAGTCGGCCGCATGCACTTGCTAGGGAAGGACGTTGTGTCAGTATGGAAATCGACATCGAAAATTTAATAGAAGAAATAGAAAAGCGGCCTGCTCTATACAACACACAATTGGCCGAGAATCATAGGAATAAAAAGAAAACTTTATGGGAAGAAATAATAATATGCCTTTCATTAAATTCTAGTTGGGCAAGTTATAGCAAAATAGATAAAACTAGATTCGGTAAATGGATTCAATCATGTTTATTCAATTCTCAGTATTGTATCACAATTTTGTAAAAATCAGGTAGTAGATATATGTGGGTACTTTTTAATAGTGATCGAAATTGGTTAGTACTATTAATAGTGATCGAAATTGGTTAGTATACATGATATTTTTTATCACTATCCAAATTGAATCCATGTTCTATAACCCTTCATGTGATAAACTTTTGCTGTATGACTTTTCAAAATAAACATAAAAAAATACTTCTCTTTCTCTTTTAGTGATTCTCCCGTACAAAAGTGAATAAACTGACCGGTCAGTTTGTATGAAAAGTCAAATTAGGGTGACTGGGGGCGACCGTAGTAAAATTAAGTAGTAGGATCAACACGTTTGCTTGAACAGTACAAAGTAATCCTTCTTTTCATTCTTAAATATGAATAAAAACAGTTTTCAAGAAATGTGATGAAGTGAATGAATAATGTAATGAAAAACAAAGATAAAAAAACTAAATTAAATTGTACCTCCTATATTACGAATTTAAAAAAAAATCCTATCACACTAATAAATAATTCAAATGTTGAACTACCCAGAACTTTCTTTTCTCTCTTCTGTTTCCCAAAAACCAAACACAAACCTTCCCATGTAAATTCACCTTCCTTCTTATATTTCGTTCGTTCTCTCTGCCCATGACGTGCTCCTCCCTCGATAGCCAGCGACAAAATGACGGAGGTGTGCGTTGAGTCGGTCACAAAGTCGGTGATAAGAATCGTAGGAAAAATCTGCCCTACTATCGGTGCTACAAAAAGTCTGACGTGGGCGGGCAGCCTAAACGGTCAATAATATTGTACAATACGTAATATTGCGCAATATTATTGTAGGTCTAGGGGCCGCCATACACAAAATACACACACGTTGCTTTTCAGGTCTACGAGACCAGGCTTATGGAACTTTTGTATAGTCAAAAACGTCAATAATTACTTTGAAAATTTTAGCAGGTCACTATTTTGGTTACCAAAATTGATATGACTTTTGCTAATACGAATGAAACACCACAGTTTGAGCTATAATAAAATTCTTACTATATCCTTAATAAGTATCAACTTAAAATGTCCAATTATTTTCAAAATGCGTTCTTTGTACGCAGCATAATGATATAGTAGTGTTTTTAGTAGTAGCTTCTTGATTATTTTATTATTCAAACACATAATGACTTTCCTCGTTTTAAAATAAAGATTGAAGTGGCTAAAATATACAACATTAATTTCATATGCACAGAAATTAAATGATAGTTTTAGGGTTTCATGAAACTCCTTCGAAGAAGACAGACGTGCAACTGAAATTGGTTCAGTAGTTTCAGTAGGCTCAAAGTTTTCACAGAGAATGTTCTTATGATGTAGACGAGAAATAAGAAAGGATTTTTCGAATTTTATCCCCGAAAATGGTAAAATAAAGAGTGAAATATTGTATGAATTTATGACCCTGAAGTTAGCGGACAGCAGACAAAATAAAATTTCAGATAGGGATTTATTTCTTGAATATTCTTATAAAAAAAAATAAGATAATAAAAAATCCGAGATCAATCATCTTTAGATTCGTGAAAAATGAAAACATGACAGTTTTTTAATTTTGATTTTGATTATTTTTTACTTTGATATCCGGCACCAAAATTTTCAAAAAAATAAAAAATTAAGGATATCTAACGATCTGACTAACAAATTTAAAATCAAAAAAATATCATCTTTAGATTTTTCAAAGACGAAAAGGTGACTTTTATTTTTTTTTAATAATAATCATTTTACTCGCAGATATACGTCCCAGAATGACCTAAGCCAAAATTTAAAAAACTAACTGAAATCATCTTTTTTGGATCTAAAAATAAACTAAATTTGAAAATTTCATATTTATGAAACGATAGGAAACACGGTGAGAGTTTCCCAAAATTTAATTTTTAATGTAAAAAATTTTTTATTAGCAAAAAAAAATTGTTTATTATCATCTGTAGGTAAGTCAACGACAAACCATTTATAATTTGGTAAACTCGAAAAATTTAATTTCGCTTTTAGATATCTCTATCTGAAATTTTATTTTGTCTGCTGTCCGCTAACTTCAGGGTCATATGAATTTTTGTTTTTATAGCACTCACCCCGTGCTTGAATCCACGTCGAGCCCGTCAACACTAGCTCAATGGCAGAGCGTCCCGGCTTGAGGGAGATGGTTGCGAATTCAAGTCTGGCGTATCAACATTTTTCTTTGATGTTCTTTAAGTTTTTCAATATTGTATGAAATTCCTTACATTGACGAAATGTTACTTGCTCGCCGGCGAAATTTGTTCGTTCATTTATCGTACGTATTTGCAATTCTAAAATGTGCAAAATGTCAATATTTCTTTGGTCTTTAAGGCTTAAAGTTTCTTCAAATTCTTTGAATTAAGAAGTAGAAAGATGTACACATATTCATCTGTAAAGTACAGTAAAGATAAATACTCGTAAATACATTCAGGAGACTAGTTTTTACACTCACGATTAGTTAACGGTATTAAGTTCTATTATGTGATAAATCTCATCATTTTCTACAAATCGAGCATGTATCCTATGTGTTAGTAATATTTTTAGAAATGGAGAAAACTTTATGAAGCAAATTTATCCGATCCAGGATTTAAGCCCAGGACCTTTTCGATTAATACCGAAACCGATAACAGAAGCGATAACAAGGATTAAACTGGATACGCCTTTCAAGACAATTTCTTAGGTTGTCAGATTCGCTTGCATTTATACCCAGATTCATGATGCAGATGAAATCACTCCAGCTCCAGAGCTTTCCTTAAACCTTAGCTTTTTATTCGACACAATAAAATAGCGAAATATGGCATTTTTTAATTTTTTTACGATATAATATATTTACTAGCGTTTGACATTTACATACATTTGCTCATATGAGAGGCTATGCATTTTGCACCCAACACCGTGTCTAATAGTATTTGTGTGGTCTGTGGTTGAGAATCGCTGACCTCAAATCATAAAAAGCTTAAAAATTCTATTAATGCTGAATTTCTGAGCGTTCGCAATGCCAATGCGAGAATGGTATTTAGGAACAATCCGTGGTTTTTAATTACTCTAATTATTTTGATTAAAAATCACGCTTCTTTTGGAAAATACACACAAACCTTCGCATACGTGCTTAAAATTTTTAAATGTGCAAAATTCAATGTGATGGATGTGGATTTAATGACATTCTTTACTTGTTGCTGCAAGTAAGGAAAGACCGGTTGTCGCTACTATATCATTTGGTAGATATCTTCACGCCCGTATCCCCTAAGAAGGAGGCAAAGGATAATAAGTGCACCCACGATTACTCGAAGATCAAGTCCCACAATGTGATAGGTGGCAAACCTATCGCCAACCGGGCACTTTCTAATCCCGGGCAACTTTGTTTTTATCGGAAAACTGAAAAAATATTAAAAAGAAAATAAATTAAACATAGGATGCTTAAAAACAAAACTAAAGGATATTCTACTAGAAATTTAGCTAGTTTTTATTGAAAATTTCTATATACTATCAAATATGCTTTTTAAACCATAACTTAAGAGTGTATACTAAACCAATTTAACTAAATTTTTATACCTTAAAGCAATTCATAAGAATAAGTAAGATTATTACCTTAGAACTAAATAACTGTTTATTTATAGTGTACCTACTGGACAGATAATATATAGCGTAGTTAGATACAGAGCGCTTCGCCAACTAGCTCTAACGCAGTTTGTATAACGCAATATGTATGTACAAACATTTTTTTTAATTATAACATAGCAAACAAGCAGATGGGTCTCCTGATAAAAAGAGTTAAACATCGCCTATAGACACCAAAGATGTTAATGGTGCGTTGCTATCTTGTGGCGAGGTCTAATGCCACGTGCATAAGTTTACCAGCTACCTTACCCTCTAAACTGGAACACGACAGAGACAAGCACTGACGCTATTGCGGCTGGAATAGGTAAAGTGGTAGTACCAGACCCGGGCGAGACAATGCAGAACTCTACCACCTAAGAGCCACGATGGTAGTGACTCGCATAGCCAGTCGGTCGCCTTTTACGACCTGCCTCGCAGAACGGCAGTTGGTCTATTCTTCAAAGGAGCCCGGAACCAACACAGGGAAACATACACACATACACACACAACACATGGACACAAACACGCAAACACCGTAGATTTTGGTGGATGGGTGCCGCGGGTATTGCAAGTATTGTGAAAACACGGTGTTTGAATAGAACAAATTAAATACACGGTAGAAACATTATGAAATCTACGCAGTTTACACAGTATTTTCATCGTGAAGTCAAGACCGCGATGGTTATGGTATGTAAGCATTAGTAGGGGAGCCCAAGAGGGGATTATGGTATTTAATCGAGCGCGTCAGATTAACAAAGGAGGGGGTAACTCGCGTACTGTTAATGCTCTCCACCAAATATAAGCCCTTTCTATAGAGGAGGGTACCTATGGCAGAAAAAAAAAATTAAAATAACTTCGGCTTTGGAAATTGTCAGATTATACTTTTTTCGTAATTCTTACATCATTTCCTCCATACTAAAAGAAAATTTAGACGCGCTCGAGAATGTCAAGACAACGTTTTCTTTGCAAATTTGTGACCTCCCCACTCCCTTACGCTACACTTGAATCGTCAGATTTTCTAAATTTTAGGTGGCAATTAACCCACCGTACCCTAATCTAACGCGCTTCAGGGTTTCCATGCCACTGATTTATTTTAAACATTTTTTTCATCTTTACATTTTTCCCACCATTGAAATGAAAAACATTATATAACCTTTTATTTTTCCTATAATTTAATCTACAAAATCCAATAGGTCCCAACGACGCTCGAGTAACTACCTATTTAGCATCTTGGGCTGCCCTACTACATAAATTCTTTCAACATTATCGATAGTATTGTAGTGTATCAATAGTACGGCCGTGTTGGTCCCGGCCTCCTTTGTAAAATAGGCCAACTGCCGTTCTGCCAGGCAGGTCGTAAAAGGCAACCGATTGGCTATCGAGTCACTACCATCGTGACTACTAGGTGGTAGAGTTCTGCATTGTCTCGCCCGGGTCTGGTACCACCGCCTTACCTAGTCAGCGCTTGTCGCTGTCGTGTTCCGGTTTGGAGGGTAAGGTAGCCGGTAAACTTATGCATGTGGCATAAGACCTCGCCACAAGATAGCAACGCACCATTAACATCTTTGGTGTCTATAGGCGATGGTTGACTCTTTCCATCAGGAGACCCATCTGCTTGTTTGCTATCTTATAATATAAAAAAAAAAAAAAAATGGTCATTTTCTATGTGTTAATAGAATCAGTACAATCGATTGTGTCGACACTATCGGTAGGATTACCGATAGTCTAACTATCGGTAAATGCCGATTGAATTAGTAGTTAAATTAGTAGTACCGTAGATTAGGCTATCGATAATCGATCATGGACGGGCAACATTAATTGCAATTGAGTTTTTATTTGTAGCATACCGTGTGCATACACTGACGTATTTGTTTTCAGGAATTTAGCTACTGCTTGATGTCAGAACGTCACAAGAAGGCACCTCAATTTACTCCGTGGTTTGTTAATATGCGCGGCGACCCGTTTCCTTCCCAATGGCATGTCTATTAGTATTCATGTGGTCTATGGTTTCAACTTAGGACGATGGCTAGTTTTATATTATTACAAAATTTAATTTCGTGTAACTTATGCCAGCATACTTGTTTGAGGTGTATCATGAATATAAAAAAGCAAGACAAATCTAAAAGAAATTTTATAAATTACTAGCTGTGCCTGCGACTTCGTCTATATGGATTTTTTTAAATAAAGGTCCCGGGATTTTACCCCCATAGTTCGTATTCCCGTGGGACTTCCGGTATAAAACTATCCTATCTCCTTTCTCGGGCCTCAAACTATATTTTTACAAAATTTTATCCAAATCGGTTCAGTGGTTTAGGCGTGAAGAAGAGACAGACAGACAGACAGGCAGAGCTATTTTCGCATTTATAATATTAGCATGGAAGAATGGATAATGGATATGCTTAAAATGTTTATAATGACTTGTCTTATAAGATACCTACTGAACAAGAAGATATATGGCTCTGCTGATGGAAGGAGAAAACCATCGCCTATAGACATCAAAGACGTAAGGAATAGTGCATTGCTATTCGTGTTTTTTTATATCATAAGATAGTAAACAAGCAGATGGGTCTCCTGATGGAAAGAGTCACCCACCGCCTATAGACACCAAAGGTGTTTATGGTGTGTTGCTATTTTGTGGCCAGGTCTAATGCCACATGCATATGTTCACCGGCTACCTTACCCTCCAGACCGGAACACGACAGTGACAAGCATTGACGCTATTGTGCAGAAATAGATAAGATGGTAAGATAATTTGTCGCTTACGTGATAACACAGTTAATTAGAAATTTGGATTGGTAATAATAATAAATAAATAAATAAATAAATATTCACGGGATAAATTACACTTATTGATCTAACCCCGAAGTAAGCAAATTTTTATTTATTTTAATTTTTGCTCGTGTTATGGGTGTTAGTCAACGATGCTAATAATAGAAATACATATATAAATACTTTTACATACATAATAAACACCCAAACCCGGAAATACAAACATTTATGCTCATCTCAAAAATTCTGGAAAAACTGATTAATAATAGATTAATAAATTATTTAAATAAATTTAAAATTCTATCTGATTCGCAGTTTGGTTTTAGGCAAGGAAGATCTACGGAAGACACCATTTTGGCACTGACAACTTCAATAGTCAAACATATCGATGAAGGAAATAAAAATTTAACAGTATTTCTAGATCTTAAAAAAGCGTTTGACACTGTCCCTGTCCCAGCCCTCTTAGGTCGACTTGAAAAATATGGTGTTAGGGGCACTCCTCTTAAACTCTTTAGTAGTTACCTACAAAATAGAAAACAGCAGGTTAAAATAGGACACTACGTAAGTAATACAATAGAAACTACACCTTTTGGAGTTCCTCAGGGTAGCGTTCTCGGACCTACACTATTTTTACTATACATAAATGAGCTGTGTAACATGAAAATTACAAATGCCAAAATAATTACTTACGCGGATGATACTGCTGTTATTTTTTCCGGTAAAACATGGAGTGAAACACGAACTAATGCTGAAAACGGTCTGTTTTACTCCAAATAAATGAACTCAACCAAGCGACAATTATCAAATCCAAATCCATAATTGTAGAAATCAAGAAACATGCACCTGTCCCAGTGTTAAGCGAGTTGAAAAAACTCGATACTTAGGTATTGTTGTGGATATACATCTTACGTGGCACTCGCACTTAGAAATGTTAATGAATAGAGTTCGAACCTTAACATGGATGTTCAAAAAGCTTAGACATATTACCAATAAGGAACTTATAACAAAAATATATATGGCACTAGCTCAATCTGTGCTAACCTATGGAATTGTAATATGGGGGGTTGCTAATAAAACGAAACTTCTAGATGTTGAAAGGACACAAAGGCGTCTGCTGAAGGTTATGTACTTCTTACCTTTACGATATCCCACTGAAAAACTTTATACGTATGGGAACCTTCTGACTATTCGCAAATTATACATACAATTTTTGGTACTAAGACTTCATAGAACCCTGACTTACGACCCTCAAATTAATATAAATAGAAGGAGAAAACACATCGTCACTCCTATTACAAATACTAATTCCGCTTTTGCTGCTAAACAATATTATGGTCGGGCAAGTTTTTTGTATAATGAAATTAATAAAATACTAAATATCTACCCTTTAACCACCCACAATTGTAAAGAGAAACTTATACCCTGGCTAAAATCAAACAGCTATCTTGACACCGAAAATCTTCTCAATTAGCCTAAAATAAGTAACCTCTTTTATTTAGAAAAATTTAGATCAACACGTAACTAAGAGTATAACTTTAATTCTAAATATAAACTATACAACATTTCTAAATATACAAAATTGTATTAACTAATAAACAATTATAAATATAAAAAAAAAGTAAAATGTAGTAAAATATACGTATTTGATATAATATGTATGCACATGTTAAAGATTGTTTTTTAACATTATTATTGTTAATTAAAGTATATTATTGTTATTAATAATTCATACACACACCCACGCCAACATTGCACATAATCAAATACATATAAACGAGCACACACAAACACAGACACACACTCTCTCTCTCTCTCTCACACACACACACACACGCACTCACACACACACGCACACACACACACACATACACTCTAATACATGAGAAATTAAAAGATTTACGTACCTTTTGTTAATCATGGTCTGAATGGGCGGTGACTGCCTAATACAGGTATATTTTTACTTAATAGGTATGTCACCACAGTCTGTTATTAAAATGGTTTGTAAAGAAATAAAATATTTTTAATTTAATTTTTTTTTATCACACAAATGCTTGTCCCCGTCGGGGATCGAACCCAAGCCCCGTTGATTACGTAGTCAGAGTCGCTAACCACTCGACTAACGGGGCGGCGGTAATGATCTGATAATTCTTAGAATAGATATATAACATTTAAAAAAATATAAGACATAACATACGTACATAAATAATGTTCACGGCTTATCACCATTACTACTAGGTAGTAGAGTTTCGTCCGGCTAATGGTATACTTTTACGAATTATCCGATAAAAAGTCAAATGGTTCATTCACAAAATAGCTTCAGATCAACATAGTAATATCTGTTAATAACAGGTCAAAAGTACAAGGTTTGGGGCAAAACTAGTATTTAATCTGTATCCTATTGTTTCTTGTAGGCGGTCACTGTAATCATATATTTAATTGTAACGCCCTGCCCACGCCCAATGGGAATTCGGTGCAGTTTTTTAAGGAGCAGTGAAAACTATTGAGCTGCAATGATTTTTATATTTAGGAAAATATAATCACAAATTTACTCAAGTACATTTACGTCCGTATTCCCGAAGAGGTAGGTAGAGCTTACAACCAGTGCACCCACGATTAGGTGAAGATACTCAGTTCCACAATGTGATAGGTGGCAAGCCTGTCGCCTAACCGGGCACTTATCCAATCCCGGGTTGTTTTTGTTAGAAAACGTTGTTTTTGTAAGAACACTAAAAAAACACAATTTTTAAATGCTCAATCCGGGAATTGAACACGGAACCCCATGTAATTAACTTATTTAACAATAAATAAATATCATCATGTTGGAAATGAACGTCTTTAGAAAAGTACTCTCTCCATGATTCAATAATTTTTCAGCTGAGAAAGTTAACGATATTTCTGCTTTTGAAAAATTATTACTACACAATACGAAAATTAATATCACAATGTTGGTTTAATAATGGAGTGAGCGTAGTATACGAACGTTTTTTGGAAATTTATATTTACCATTATTCAACGGTTACCTGACAGATAGCAAACTGGATATGCTTTTAAACCCCAAATATGACAAATTGGTTTTTTTTCTAACACTTGACTTTTGTTTTGATATCATAATGTTCTTTTCAAAACATCGGCTGACTTGAAGATTAATATTCTTCTAGATATAAAAATAAGTAATATTTTCTATACTTATACTTATTACTTATACTAACATAAATATTTTTGATTGTTGATTGTTGTAAGATGTAAACAAACAACATCCTGAAGATGCTTAAAAAATGTGAAACCAGTTGAATCATATATTGAAAATAAAGTTATAAAGTGAAATTAATGTACAAGTGATAATTTAATCGTATAACCATCTATTGTTAGCAATGTTAACAAAACGTAATTGAAACGGTTGATTGGAAAACATTTCATCATATTTAAAATGTACTAAGTAAATACAAACCTTTAAAAGCATTTTAATGCCTTAGTTGGCATCGACGCTTTAGTCGACGATCCAAATTCTGATATATTATCATTATACACAGAAAAGTTAAGAATATAATTTCACCAAGTGCTAACGGTTAAAAAATTTTAAAATATATAAAAGTTGGCACGGACCCCTTTTTAAGAATCAAATTCGCGACTATTAGGCTAGCAAAAAACTAAAGAAAAAGTCGCGTTGCTAATATTGTAAACAGTAGTTAATGTTAGAGATTTGCGATGAATTTCTTGGTTATATTATCACTCATTTACCTATTTCATCCATCTTGAGGTTAGGATAAGTTAACCAGTAATGCATGTATGTAGGTTTTCACTTCTGGTATACAAATATTAATGCTTTATTAATATTTTTGCTATTACTACCTTTACATAAATAGGTTTTTGAATATAAGTTTAAATTACTGTATACTTTGCATCTATACATACAATAAAATCGTAGGAAAGCCAAAACTGTACATTGAGTATTTTTTTAAAAGAATACTTAGGGCGTGATCTACAGTCGATATCGAAACCAAAAATATAGTTTTTAGAAATGTTGTCTGTTTGTCTGTATGTACGTCCGGGGTAAACTCAAAAAGTACTGCACGGACTTACTTCAAATTTTGCATGAATATTACTAATAGGTCGGGTCAACACATAGGCTACATATTATCACGCTATCACCTACGGGGGAGGAGCTGTACGGAGTAAACGAAGTCCGCGCGGATGAAGTCGTGGGCAACAGCTAGTGATTAAATAATAAATCTATTGGAATAATGATTGTTTTACGTCCATGTGTTAAGTCTTAACAAAGACTATCCTTGCACTAATTATCTTGGAAAATCTGTTTAGCCTTGTGGCGTCAAGGAGTATTACACATGTACAAAAATCTAATGTGGTAACCCTCTCCATGTATGTCACTGTTTTAACAGTTATTCTGTTTGACCATTCCCACGTTTCGACTGTAGCGGTCGTTCGGCCTGCTGTCCAAGGGTTAACTAATTATTGAGTTATTTTTTGTCTGACTAAAACATTTACGTACCTCCGTAATTAAACCACGATTGGAATCCTTTTCATATAGTATTCAAAACATCTGCTAGAAAAATGGAAATATTATTTGCAAGACATCGTCGTTCGGCTTTCATTACCGCGAATGTGAAATTGGGTAACTTTTCTGAAGAGATATAAGACCGAATCGTATCTAATGTTTGCATTAATATATAATATAAAATGTATAAACCAAAATATTTAACTAGTACTTAAGCAACAGAATATGATAATTTTAATATTATTTAACAATAATTTAACTCTAAATTAGATACGATTCGGTTTTATATCTCTCCTGAAAAGTTACCCAATTTCACATTAGCGGTAATGAATGCCGAACGACGATATGGTGAATAACACCATATCTTGCATATAAAGTATGTCCTTCTCTCCTTTATATTTCCTTAACATCATTATTTTACGATATATAAACGATATAAATAACAATACAGTGATATGCTGTTATTTATATCGATAACGATAACGATATCTATACATACAAATAAATAAAATTGGAGTGTCTGTTTGTAATATTAACCGCTTTTTACTAAGTGCATATGGATGTATACACGATGCATATACGAAAACAGCATCTTTTACAATTTTTGTTTGTCTGTCTGTTTCTCTGTCTGTCTGTCTGTTTGTTCCGGCTAATCTCTGGAACGGCTGGACCAATTTTGACGGGACTTTCACTGGCAGAGAGCTGGTGTGACAGGGAGTAACTTAGGCTACTTTTTTCCGAAATTTTTCCACGCGGACGAAGTCGCGGGCTCAGCTAGTCCTTAATAATCTTAGTAACACCATTCCGTGAGATACTCAGATCAACAAAAAAAATATTTTTTGTTGGTCTGAGGTGAGATATTTCTCGATCGAGAAAACGTTATTATGACGTTTGCTCGACCTTGATAAATAACTCTAAATTATTCTAATATGCATTTCATTCACTAGGTGGTAGATTTCTGCATTGTTTTGCCCGGATCTGGTACCACCGCCTTATCTATTCCTGCCGCAATAGCGTCAGTGCTTGTCACTGCCGTGTTCCGGTTTGGCGGATAAGGTAGCCGTTAAACTTATGCATGTGGCATTAGACCTCGCCACAAAATAGCAATGCACTATTAACATCTTTAGTATCTATAGGCGATGGTTGACTCTTCTGCTTGTTTGCTATCTTATGATATAAAAAAAAACTGTGAGTTATCCTGCATGGCGGTCTTAACCACCGCCCAGCAAGACCCATGGCCCAGTATGAGGCCAGACTGACAAAAGCCACTTTGACTATATACACAATTTGATAATATATGATATGTATTATCAAATTGACTCTAGACAGATAGTCGGTAAATTTATGCATGTGGCGTTACCATCCCGCGATATGGATAGCAATGCATTATGCAATATTAACATATTTGATATAAGAGACGATGGCGGTCTCCTTCTATCTCCTCCTCCTATATCTGATTTTTTCTATCATATTAGTAATATTAAAAAAATAATTGACAAATTTATCGATGAGATTTCTTTCTGTTGATTCCGTATCATTAGATCCCAGGTTGTATACTGGATCCGGACTGACTGTCTTTAGAATGATTTATTGGTTATCTTACCCTGTAAATCGAAAGGCGAAAGTGTCAAACACTTAGATACGAGAAGCTGCGGAAGATAACTGGACTTGTCCCATTAATTAAATTTACAGTAGAGTAAAAAAACTGTAATTCTTAGTTATTATGTTAGAAAAAAATTGCGTTTTAATATTATTTAGTTTTTTATAAAACAAAACCAATAGCCTATTTTTGATCACAAAAATACTATACCTTCTATTTTTTATATTTCTTTTAAATTGGACAAGTCCGGTTTTGTTTTCAAACGATGGACAACTCCGCTTATGACTGAAAATGCTATGGACATATCCAGTTATGAAATAAAATCAGATTTTATCGTAGTAGTTTAAAATATCCGGTTTTGTTTGACATTTAATATGAAGAACAATTCTCCTTACGTTTTGGTCCGGTTTTGAATGAAAAGAAGGTTCATTAGAATTTTATACAATCAAGCGACTGGACAAGTCCGTTTCTGATTGAAACTGTATATTTTAAAAAATATTTTATATAAGATCTGACTGCTTTCAACTTACAAAATTTTATGAGTCCATAGATATGCACCACAAAGCCAAAAAAAAATTAAAAAAAAAAACAAAAGAAGTGGATAAGTCCGGTTATGTTCCGCGGCTCCTCATATGTAATTGCGTCAAAAATAATACAAACTTAGGTAAAAAGTTGAGGAATTCTATTAACTTGTAACCTACTGTAATAGTAACACGTTTAACCTTTGATTGTTTCTTATGAGCGTCTACCAGATAGAACCGGACTATTTGGTTTCTGGTCTATGTTAATAAAAATAAACTCAAGGAAATAGCAGTTTTCTTATGTCATGATACAGGTATTAAAAGGATACTTTGCAATTTATTGCCGAAAATTAGATTTATGTATTGAAGTGTGGGTATTCGCGTTAAATCTTTTTAACTGTCACCATGACATATCGCCATTCTGTGTAACAGATTATAAAACATAGTTGCAAATGTCTTACAGTTATTAGCAAATTATTAGCTTGTTTTTACACAATTTTGATGCTTATACCTAAGTGTTAGAGATCGTTTTTATCTTTTCATTATTGTTAATTTTTGCAAATATATGTTTAAACAAGTTTGAAATCTGTTACTTAAAGACTACAGTTTATTTTTATCTGCATGTGTTTATAAATGTCGTACAAAGAAATGAACAAGGGGCTGGTATCTTGTTGGGTGAGACACTTTGGATTCCGACACAGAATTCGATTGTCTATCGGCCGCCATTTTCTGATGCTATCAATATAAAATGGCTACTTTTTCGTACGAGGAAACATACGGTCTTGTATTTCAAATAACTGCTAGTATATATTCCGTTATTCGAGAACTGAGAAAAAATAAAATGTGGCGTAATTGTTTGAATTGCCTCGCGATCATGTCAAAACCCTATTATAATTATTAAGTCTTATCAAAACCCTACGAGTAAGGTTTTGCATTAAATTGTTATAAACGTCTGTTTTTAGAGACTCTACTAGGCTAGTATATATATGTCCGTCAGCTACTAAGCATTAGTATTTCATTAAAATATAAGACTCAAATAGATTCAGGCGTAACTTAACGGAAATTCAAAGATGACATCAAGTCATTTTGTAATATTCCACGGATGTGTGATCTATAAAAAGCCAATGAAAGGAAAAATGCTACATAATTTATAGATTGAAAAATGACGAAGTAATGTCCACAATTTCCACGTCAGTAGCAACAAAAGCTCATAGTAGTTACTATTTCGACGCACGATGCAATCGAAAAATCTTCAGAAGAAACGTACACTACCCTACCTCACTCAACACGAGTAAAATTTCGTAGCGGAATTTATACGCTCTTTTTATAGACTGGTGATGGCACGACAAACTCCTAAATTTTGCAATAATGGTAAATTTGTCAATTTTTTATTAGTTCAACAGTTAATTTAAATTGTAAATTAAACAAAAATATTATTAATTAAGAATCTCTTGTGACGAATCGAATAAAAATTTGCGAACTATTTTGTAGTAAGAACACAGCTGTTGACATTTTTTGTATAATTAACAAGTTGGGTAAACATATCAATGCAGTAGAATCGCACAGCCCGATTAACATTGTTACAAAACTTAACATCGTCGGTATTCAATGGCAAGTGTAGTGAAAACGAATGGTAAGTCAAACATTCTAACACATAAATTACCGAATATTGGCCCATATGTTTCAACAGAAGCCATGTGAGATTCATCTCAAATAAAATTATTGTTAGTAATTAGTCGCTTTTAAAATTCTGTCATGTCAAATTTCTGTTTTTTGTGTCCTTTGGAATCTTATTCATTAGGACTCTGGCTTTTGTTTTTGTTAATTTTTAACCGACAACAGAAACGATATGTTTGGAAAATGTTTTTTGTATTATATAATGTTTTTTATGAAAGTGAGAGTAGGGCATGTTAGAAAGGGCTTAAAAGTGATCGGAATGAGAGCGTTATGAAAATACTGCGGTATAACCACAGTATAAATATGTAATCACAGTATAAAAATGTATATCTTTATACTGTGGTATAAACACACAGGTCGCATTCGTAATATTAAAGTGAGAGAGAGGATGGGATTGAAAGACAGTATAGGTGTAAAAATGAGAATGGACATGCTCCGTTGGCTTGGACATCTTTAAAGAATTACAGATTAACGATTGAAGTACGAGGAGAGACACTTGTCAGAGTGCTAAGTGTGAGTTTTTCTTTTCGCATTCGATCGTGAGCGCGTTTCGAGTTTACTAGGAATTTGTATGTGATTTGTACAGCGCCACCTAGTGGTAAACTGGTTTCTCACGTTTACCACTAGGTGGCGCTGTACAAATCACATACAAATTCCTAGTAAACTCCAAACGCGAGCTCACGATCGAATGCGAAAAGAAAAACTCACACTTAGCACTCTGTAATTCTTTCAGACGAACGAACGTACTACACGAACGAACTAAAGACCAACGTACCCTGATAAAATGGTTGGGTGCTGTCCGAATGTGGTGATTACGTGTTTTTTGAACTTATATGTTGTATGAAGAGAGTAATGAATGTAGAGGAAGCAAGGCATGTCTGTCTGGATCGTAATGTGGGACCCTCATATTTGTCTGCCTACAATGTTAGGAATTTGGTGTAGAAACATGTATGTACGTATATATATATATATATAACATGTATATATTTTATGCAAGTGGCATTAGACCTCGCCACAAGATAGCAACGCACCATTAAAACCTTTGGTGTCTATAGGCGATGGTTGACTCTTTCCATCAGGAGACCCATCTGCATGTTTGCCATCTTATAATATATTTTAAAAAAATGTATGTGTATTTATATTATTATGTAAAAAAAGTAACATCACGCCAGTTTCTTTGCGTGTATCACTCAAGTATTTTTGACACTGAAGTATCTTTAGAAAAATCAAACAGCACTAAACTCAACAAGCTGTTGAAGATTAAAAGTTTTACTACTTAAATTCTGATCTAGTCATATGGTAAATTATGTTAGTATTTAGTTATCCATGTCGTCTAGACTTATTCATCCATCCCCGTGTTGGTTACGGGCTCCTTTCAAGAATAGATCAACTGCCGTTTTGCCAGGCAGGTCGTAAAAGGCGACCGATTGGCTATGCGAGTCACTACCATCGTGGCTACTAGGTGGTAGAGTTCTGCATTGTCTCGCCCGGGTCAGGTACCACCGCCTTGCCTTTTCCTGCCGCAATAGCGTCAGTGCTTGTCGCTGTCGTGTTCCGGTTTGGAGGGTAAGGTAGCCGGTAAACTTCTGCATGTGGCATTAGACCTCGCCACAAGATAGTAACACAACATTAACATCTTTGGTGTCTATAGGCGATGGTTGACTCTTTCCATCAGGAGACCCATCTGCTTGTTTGCTATCTTATGATATATAAAAAAACCTAGTTAAGATTTATAGACAAGTGCCTAGCATCTACACATCATACCATTCACTGAAAAATAAAGAATAATACATATATTGTTATTATTTTCTGCCAGGGGGTTGCAAGCGCACCCCCTTGCACCCTGCTGCAGTCGCCCATGGTCCCTAGTCAAGGAGTTCTCAACCAACACCTAAAGAGGCTCTCTCTACAAAACTATATCAAGGGCCAAATACAAAAGGCAGCAATGTTAAACAAAACGAAACCATCAAAGACTTCATCAAGATCATCATGATTCAACCATGAGTCAACGCTCATTTTTGATACTCAAATTAATAATATAGTTAATAGAGCCTCTAAATCACTCGGTTTTATTACGCGTATGACAAAAAAAGTTTTAATGAAGCAAAAAAGCTAAAGATTTTATACTGTACGCTTGTCAGAAATCATCTTGAGTATGTTTAAAAATTTTATTTTTCCGAAATGACTATTATAGCATAATGGTCCTTATTGTGTCACCGGACTTTTTTGGCGAGCAGAGTCCTCAACCAGAGTTTAAATTTTTATTTGGGCTCACAACGCCCGCGCTAAGGGCTGTCTCCTGTGAGACCGGACCTCGGCTTAGTGCGGCGTTCTGACTAAAAATGGAGGGGGAGTCGTGGCTGAGCGCCCTGCGGCCTGCGCTAAGTGCGGGGCGATAAAGAAGTCTTCGTCGTCGAGACCGAGAACGACGGTGTCGTGTTGTGTGAGTGTGTGTGTAAATGTCAGGATCGTCATCGCGATAGGAAAGTACCATTGACCTCTAAATATATGGACATGAAATAGCTGCAGAAAAAACGTGTCATTTATAGACACAATATGGCTGCCGTGTTAACATTATTAAGGATGTCCAGAAAGTAACATTTATGTTTTATCGATAAACGTTGTTTCCTGATTTACGTATTTTCAACCAAAAAATATGTTATTGTATTAGAGGTGATCTTTGACGTGTAAGAACAAAATCTAAACATAATTTACTAGTACCTATATTGATAACGCTTAAAACGTTCCCAAAAATATTGAAACGCAAAGTAGGTCCGTACTAAAACGTTTATAGTAAATAAAATTTTATATTAATCAAGCTAGACAATAAAATAAATTAAAGTATTTTCACTAATAAGCCTAATGGCTTTAGATTTACTTCTTTTAGTCTCCAGTATTCTGTGCTTTAGTTGACTAATTCTGAGGTTCTAGGACACATCCGACAATTTCATACGTCAGTATATATGACGTCTTTGTTGTGTGATTATATTCGTATTAGCACCTGCAAAACGATCCCTGGACTCACTCAAATAAATAGTAAATTGATAAAGAGAGATCCAGTTGACAAATCAAAATGTCAACGTAAATTCGTTATTTTGTGACATTCGATCACAAATAAACAGATTCAAGATTACGACTTTAAAAGTGGCTAATAAGATAAGAATAGAAATGAATATGTGGTCTTATTTTGTCCAATCACAGTCAACGTACGCATGCGTCTTACGAAAACGTCTTAACTTATAGGGGATATTTCTAAGGGCCTAACATAATTTTACGAGTTGTCGTCGATAAAGCGGAACAATAGTAGCAATAGAATTAAATCATAGCGTACAAAAATAAGGTTGATTATTGTAACGATATTTTCATGACGTTGCAATATTTTTTGTGTTTCTGTTTATATAATTATCATTCTTATGCGTTACCATATATTTTCTTGAGCCACCTTTGTAGGCAACGCTGAATCTCATTATTTTTTATCGACGTAAGCAAAGCTAAAATGTGTAATAACACAAAGTTACATTTTAGTTACAAATTAGTTCTAATTTTAGTTTTTAATGACCGCTCACACCACCAGCCATTTTCGCATTTTTTTCTAAAAAAACACGGACCGTTACGCGCACACGTTCCGAGTTCGTTCCGGTGGACCGTGGTCACAAAAATGATTTATGAGTTGCTTGGATTGAATCAGATACTGTAAAGCGTATATTTTTTAAGAGGCCTTGAGCACTGCAATAAACTGGTATGAGAATTGTTTAATTTAAATGGCTTAAGCTACGAAATAATTCAGGTGTAACACGACACTTTGAGAAAAATATGTATTTGTTAGTCGAGGATTTTTAATTCAAAAATTATATAAAAAAAATATAAAAAGCATAGGTCATCGCTTATGCTTTTTATATTTTTTTATATAATTGGTAAACATATACATACGGAAAAAAATAAACAACATATATTATAGTACAAAAATATTTATTTACATAAATATTAATATTTTTTTTTTCATAAGTAATACGTAGTTTTTTTCGAAATTTTTAAATAATTTATTTCTTTATCAAATTTACAGCTATGTTAATTTTTTTTTAAATATTGTTTAGGATATTTCACATTCACATCATATGATTTATTTTGAGATCATAGATATCAACACTAAAATTTACGAAAATAAATAAAAATGATACCAGCGCTTTGGGTATGCCCAAAGCGCTGGTATCATGAGTTGGTCGTTAACGAAAAATATGTTTTATTAATTGATATTTACGGTTTTTTTTTTAATTATTATCTAAACTGTTAGATCTTGAACTAATCTTGATTACAAATAAAGTTTATTTGTTGATTAATACGCCAAAACACTTTTAAATTAACCTGTAGAGATGGGTTAATACCGATATTTCTCAAGATTAGGTGATACTAATATATTCACTTTCAAATATTATAATGTCTTAACTAATATGTCATTATTAACTAATATTTCACTGTAATTTGGACCTTAAAGTAACAGTAATAAGATCTGACACTGATACGGCAGGAAAATATCTTAACTAATATATCAGTATTAACTAATATTTCACTGTAATTTGAACCTTAAAACAACAGCATACTGCAGGAAATACGTCTGTCTCATTCGTACGTACGACGCGGCGTATCGTGAAAATATTTTAATATTTTCACGAATCCGAACGAGCGCCAATCTAGTGAATCCGAACTATTCCGAAGATCGAATGATATTATCCGATTCATTTTGGATACCCGTTACAGATATTAGGCGAATATGAAATATTAGCATATTACAGTTCGCCGGATTACTAATCCACGAATCCTTTCAATATTACTAATATCTTAGCGAATACTAATATATCAGTCACACCATTATTAACCAGTATCATAAACTGCAACCAACACATAACACACACAGCACGAATCAAAATGGCGGACTAAGTTCTTTTATTTTTCCCTAAGAGCGTATTTGAAAAAAGAATGCCAATTTGATATTATTCTGTACAATGTTTCGTTCGAAAACGATAAAATACCATAGAGTATTGTAGTAAAACTGGTAAATAGTGAAAATATTGTTTTTTTGGATGAAATTAGCGTTGGTTTATATCCAGTAGAGCTTGTATCTTTATTTTGGTCGAAGTTTTTGTTACTGTGATAGCGTCTTTCGATGGATAGCATTCTTGTTTCGCATGTTGAACTTGATAATAGGTTGGAAATATAATTGCATTATTTTTCTTAACACTTTCCCTTAATGTATTGTATTGCCATTTGTTTAGCTTAAGTGATAAAAATATCCCCAAAGCCTCATCCGGAGAAAAAGCAGGTTTAGTTTCTTTAACAGATACGCACCTTTTTACTTTTTTCACACCATGTGGATTCTTAATTAAATGTTCTAATATTTCAGCAATTTCCTCATTCCTATCTACTTTTAACTGCGCAAAATATGCATATTATATTTCGTTCGATGACAAATGAAAGTTTTCTGCTCGTATTTTTTTCTGTTTAGGACCTATTTCACAAAAAGGTAGTCTAGGGCTTTGTTCGGTGGAGACACTTGCACTGATAGAAACTTTTAATGGTGACACAAAATTGATAAAATACAAATGATATTTTTTTTCAAATCATAAGATAGCAAACAAGCAGATGGGTCTCCTGATGGAAAGAGTCAACCATCGCCTATGGACACCAAAGATATTGATGGTGCGTTGCTATCTTGTGGCGAGGTCTAATGCCACATGCATAAGTTTACCGGCTATCTTACCCTCCAAACCGGAACACGACAGTGACAAACACTGACGCTATTGCGGCAGGAATAGGCGGTGGTACCAGAGCCGGGCGAGATAATACAGAACTCTACCACCTAGTAGTCACGATGGCAGTGACTTGCATAGCCAATCGGTCGCCCTTTACGATCTGCCTGGAAGAACGGCAGTTGGTCTATTCTTCAAAGGAGCCCGGAACCAACACGAGGATAAACAAACAAATAGAACAAACATTTACTTGTTTACAAAAAGTTAAGGCACCTCTGCTAGACCTGCACAAACTATGAATTACTGGTATTCTTTAGAAATGAATAAAATATATCTTACTAAACTAGCAAAAAGCAGAGCTTTGTAAGGGCTCGTAAAGTTATATTATCTAGTAATATTGTTAGGAAAGTATTTTTATGAGAATTACATATTTTAATGTATGGACTTTATCTAACCTAAAAAATCCAGCGTGTTTCGCCCAAACATTATATTCGCATCAAAGGCGTCGTCAGGTTGCCAAGCTGATCAAACTGATGCTCTATAGCTATTGCAGTCTATACGTCGTGAACCCTTGCCTTTATACAAGAGTACGATGCCCGTGCGCCGCCAGTCAAATATAAACATTTTGTGAAATAATCTCTTAATAAGTTCAAAAATTCTAATAAAAAATGTATCTTCTATAGATTTTAACTCGTTAGTTTTTTAATAGATGGCGTTAGTAGTAATAAGATTCTCATAAAAATTGTATTTTCTATTTTTTTAATGTTTATAAAATGGTATTTTTATGGTAGATAACATATCTAGACATGAATTCAAAGTACCACGTCGAAGCTCAAACCTAAAAGTGCGACACTTTTTCAGTAAAATGTTCCACAAAAGTGCATAGTTCGTCGCCTAGTGTATAATAATAAAATCTATTTCATTCATTTCTAAACAATACCAGTTTATTAAAATATTTACTGTGTGACACCTTATCATTAACTCGACGTCCATGATATCTATATCTTAAATCAATAAAAACTTTGATTACACTTTTAATAAGTAATAGTTTATGTGTAGAATTATGATCAGGCTGAGAAGCTAACCAAAATATTTTTCCACATCATAAAAATCACACATAAATTTAAATATATGTAGATAATAATGTAGTAAAATATTTAGGAATCATGCTAGACCAAAGATTATCGTGGCATCCTCAAATTGAATTGATATCTGGGAGGATCAGAAAACTTATTTGGATTTTTCGGAAATTAAGAGACGTTGCATCCAATACACTTCTAAATAGAATCTATTTTGCGCTAGCTCAATCAATTATTTGCTATTGTATACCTGTATGGGGTGGTGCCACTAAAATTAAAATGTTGCAAGTAGAACGAGCCCAAAGAGCATTATTAAGTAATTCATTTCAAAACCAGTAGATTTTCCACAACTGAACTATACTCACTGTGCGAGTTACTATCAGTTAGAAAACTATATATACTTTATGCCATACAAAAAAGACATAGGTTGATTACATATGATAATAACCAAAAAGTTAAAACAAGGAAGGATGCTATTTTACAAAACTCAACGGTAAAAACACCTTTTGCCAATAGACAGTTCTTAAATCAGTCTACTATAATATATAACAAACTTAATAAGAAGTTAAATATTTATCCACTAACCATCTACAACCTTAAAGAGGTTTTAGTGGGCTGGCTTAAGTCACTGTCTTATGACGATGTTGAATCAATTATTTTTAGCAAGATAATATAAGAAAACTCTATTAACTGATGTATCTGTCTGTTAGAAACTGCTAGTCCTAAGATTAATGTAACACATGTACTTACAATTACCCATGCTGACATAACATACTCGTACACGCATACACACTCATATACACGTACAGACTCATACACATACATAAATACACACACGCAATAGGCACGTATATTACTTAATTTACACAAATGCTAATGATGTTCTGGAAGAGCGGTGTATCCTGACACAAGCATTTCTACTTAAAAGGATGCGCCGGACAATGTAATATTATATAATCAGTGTAAAATAAGTTGAGAAATAAACATTTAAACATTTGTAAAAATATATTATCTAAGTCTTGCAAACACTTACCTGTATTGAAATCACCTAAATATTACTGCCATAAGTCATAACATCTACTATATGGTTAAAGAATTTATTGAATTTTATTAGAATTAATATAATAATTTACACATTTCAATATTAATTTACATTCCAAATTTTAGGTATGAACATATTTAAAAAAAACGTAGTATTTAAACTATTCATTTACAACGTTGCGGCCAACAAAGTCCGCATGCATCATAACACCTATACATAAAATGAATCATCATTGATGTTGCAATTAGTTGTATGACGTAACCACTACTTATTAATTAATTTGCAAATATTATACAACAATCAGATGTAATTTAACATGTTGAACTTATTTTTACATACATTTTCCTTTATCACGGGAACATGAATGGATGCTAGTACTGATGATGTTAAAGTCCGAGTTGATTTATGTATATTCTGCCTTTCACACAAACATTAATTTTCTGCTTATTAACGGGCTAAAAATATTTAGGTCGGCATTATTGTCTAAAAACTGAAAGTGTAATTAGGACTACTAAAAATGTTTAATTAACTTATGATCAATTTGAATAATTCTTAAATCTTTTAATTAAGGCTCTTAGCAATAAAAATAAACAAAAAACCGAAGCCATCAGCAGAACTTAAAGGTACAATTATGCATGGAAATTATTGTTAAATTTGATAACTTGTATGTTGTTAAATCAAATTTATATTTAATAGTTATTTATTTTTGATATATTATATCAGTAGCTTAGGCAGAAGATGTGAAGCTATCAAGGTAGCGACCAAAAAAAACATCGACAACAACAAACACAAAATAACACTTACACAAACAGACAAACAGATGTCACTATTCTTAATGACGATTCCATTTTTTATTAACATTTAATACCTATTTAATTATATTATTACTGAAACTTATTAAAAATATACAAAAGGAATAAATACTGAAATTATTCATTATACAAATACTAGTCCCTATTATACTCTTTAGTAGCAATAAAAACAACTTTTAACAGTATTTGATAATATAAATAACAATTGTTAATTGTTAAAAAATTTAATACGAATTTTAATATGTTAATTATTGTCAAATGATCCATACCTAGGTACAATCAGTGTTGTGTGTTAGGGTTATACAGGTGACAGACATCATATCATATTTTATGTGGTAGAAGGAAATCGAGCTTTCTGATGACTGCAGATAGGTAAAAAACACAGGATATCATACTATGAAAACTTAAGAAATTACCATTACCTACTTACCAGAGAAATTGAAGGAATGACATTGTCACGCAATCTGACTACATCCAGTGTTTTATTAAAATTACTTTCCTTGAAATGAAGTGAGCAGACCAACCAGTTCTTATGTCGGGGATTGATATTTTCAATGCCAATGGCATCTAGTCATTTTCTGTGTAAATCTTCATTTCTGGGGAACCTAAAATTTAATGAAATTAAATATCGACAAATCTAATACCCCAACACTAGTCGTATTTTGTAGGAATCAAAAAAATGATGTTTACAAAGAAATCGTAAAATACACGAACATCTTTTATAAGTCAATATAAAAATACAACAATTTAGAATAGATATTATTTAAAATCAGCACGCTTTATCATAGGAGTTTGCGACATACCTGTGAAGCGTTATTAAAGGTGCATTTTTGTCCTTTTTTGCTCCACATTGCAAAATACAACACGAAGGCATGTTGACTAATAGTCTATTAACTTCCACGGAGAATATGGCACTTAATAAACTGATATCTACTTGGTAAATCGTATTTATCCGAAACTAAATTAATATTTTGACAAATCATGTACCTCTTATTTACGTACATAATATGGCGTCGATGACACGTTTATAGAATTGCCAATTACTTAACTTTTAATTTATACGAAAGTGAGCAAGACACAATATCGTTGTCTCTTTTTGCATATGCAAATTACCATTTGTTAAAAAGAGATAAAGAAATGTCGCTTAGTTCAATGTCGATTCTACCGATATTTGTATAACTAAAGTAGCTATAGAATGTTATTGCGCTTCTATATATTATTCATATTTCTATGGAAAGTACGTGGCGAGTTCTCTTGAACTTGTCTATCACATTCGCGTCGGCTACGGTTTCGTAGTCCGCCGCGGCTGTGATTAGTGGGTTAGAGTGGTTAGTTGCTTTTTCGAAATAACGTTTTCATAAATTTGGAATCCCTGCTACGCCAAATACATATATAGACCGTATAGAGTCAATCCTGAAAAGATTCCGTAAACATTTATGTTATCGTTTTAAAATACCCTATTACGCGTATACCAATATTGACCTTTGTAAAAAACTACATTTTTTACCTCTTGAAAACCGTCGTGAAAACGTGGATTACTTTTTTCTGTAAAAATACTAAATAATCACATTGACTGCCGCCCGGACTTACCAGACAAAAAATAAAATTTAAAATACTAATAATTTCATCTATATATTAGGGTGGAGCAAGGAAGTTATATTCTACCCGGAATGCTAACACGTACTTCAAAATCGTTCCGAAGAGTACCACGACATGAGTGGAGTGTGTCTCTTTCTACTAAATAAAGCGCCAATCGCCATATATAAGTGTGGCCATGCGTAGTTTGCAAATTACTACTAAGTAATTCTACTAATTTGAGAAACAGTTTTTACATTGCATAAGTAATTATGTAATAATTAAAATAAGCACATTTTAGAACTCACGATGTTAATTACAATACATTTAATGCTAATTTATTTATCGACGTGTATGAATAAAAAGGATTTAACGTTTATAGAATATATAAAAATCTACCATTTAGATAGTTTTATTTACACTGGCAATTGCAAGAAAGGGACAACATCCACTCTTGTCGTTGTCTTGCTCAGAACGTTTTTCCCCTCTGTTAAGTAAGAAACAAATGTCAACTTTATGTGTTACAGAATAAAGTACATTTTTATTTTTCAAATATTGCTTCGTAGTAATTCCAGTTATCGTATATAAGTTCCTTGGGGTGGAGTGAAAAAAAAAATTTTTTTTTTTCTTCTTAGCCTGGGGGTCAAATTTGTAGCTTATAAAAAACAAAAATTTTTGAAAAAAAAATAAAATTTTTTACTCAACATCTTAAGGCAGCCCACTCATTTTTAAAATTAATTACGAGTAAAAATATTTGGTTGCAAAAAAAAAAAAATTTTTGTCTTTTAATGTCTTAAAACATCCAAGAATTGGCAATTATGATCATTTCCAACACAAATTTTATTCTAGTGCCCTAACGAGGAATGTTACTTTTTTGGATTTTTTTAAAATATTAAAACAATAGTCACAAAAATTTTTTTTAACTTGTGATTTTTAATTGGCATAAAAGAGGATATTTTGAAGTTTTTAGAACGCTTTTAAAAATTTTTTTTTGCAACCAAATATTTTTACTCGTAATTAATTTTAAAAATGAGTGGGCTGCCTCAAGATGTTGAGTAAAAAATTTTATTTTTTTTTTTAAATTTTTTGTTTTTTATAAGCTACAAATTTGACCCCCAGGCTAAGAAGAAAAAAAAATTTTTTTTTTCACTCCACCCTACTATATATAGCGTCCCACTTCACATACCCTAAATCAACATTAAATATCGGCAGAATACATACATAATACGAGCGAGCAACACATTTAACAAAAGAAGCAATAATCTAAAAATAGATCCACATATTACGACCATTCCCAAGACAAGACGGTGTTTAAGCTATAACTTTTTCAATAAGCTGTAAACCTGCATATATTCTTTTGTTTATATACATTTTTATAAACGTGAGTAGGTACAAAGCGTTGTGTTTACTAAGTAGCTATAAATGAAGGCCTATAATTGGCTTCCTGGATCTATTTTATAGTTATTACTCTGTTAAAATATAGCTGTTGGCTTCCAAAAAGCAAGAAGCTCTCTCTACAAAACTATATCAAGCGTCAAATACAAAAAGCGGCAATGTTAAACAAATACTTGGATAAAATGTAACCTACGTCACTGAGGAATAATGTATTTCTAAGTGTATAAGAATTTTAACAATCTATTCTCGATTAACATCTAAGGAGGCTCTACTTCCAAAACTGGATCAAGGGTCAGATACAAAAAGCGGCAATGTTAAACAAAAATTTGGATAAAATGTAACCTACGTCTCTGAGGAATGTATTTCTATGTGTGTAAGAATTTTAACAATCTATTCTCGATTAATAAGGAGGCTCTACTTACAAAACTGGATCAACAGCCAGACAGATAGATAGATAGATAGATATATTTTATTTGCATGAAAATGGGTTACAGTTAATAGGTGTTACAGCTTTTTCAGAACGCCATAATCTACCGGCAATTCCGGTGTGCAAACACATAATATTACAATCTAATTAATTATAATTAATAATTACATTTTATAAATCTAAGTTCACAATTTATCTTTACAATTTACTTACAACTAAACTCATAAAATCAATATAAGAAAAAAAATGTCCCATCACATGTTATTATTAATTTATACCTGATAATCCATCTTTAATTATATTTTTATTTAGAAACATTGTTATAAAATATTAATCTCATTAAATATTAAAATGTTGTATAAAAAGAATAAAGTGAACATCAATTTCATATTATATTATTAAGTCACATTTGATTATTTAATGTCATTTTATATATTAAAAAAAAGCTTAAAAACAATATTAAGTCATAATTAAAATTAAGTCATTGAGTAATAAAATAGTAATAATAATAATAATAATAATAAATAAAACTAACTTGAACTTTGCTATACAAAAGGCAGCAACGTCAAACAAAAATTTGGATAAAATGTAACCTACGTCACTGAGGAGTAATGTATTTCTACTTGTGTAAGAATTTTAACAGTCGGTTCTCGACCAACATCTAAAGAGGCTCTCTCTACAAAATTATATCAAGGGTCAAATACAAAAAGCAGCAATGTTAAATAAAATCTTGGATAAAATGTAATCTACGTCACTGAGGAATAATGTATTTCAGCTTGTGTAAGAATTTTAACAATCTATTCTCGATTAACATCTAAGGAGGCTCTACTTACAAAACTGGACCAAGGGACAGATACAAAAAGCGGCAATGTTAAACAAAAATTTGGATAAAATATAACCTAAGTTACTGAAGAATAATTTATCTTTCTACTTGCGATATAATTTTACTGATCGGTTCTCAAACAATGTTTAAGGAGTTTCTCCCTACAAAACTGGATCAAGGGCCAGGTACAAAAAGCGGCATTATTAAACAAAAATTTCGATAAAATGTATTATTAACCTCTATTACAGAAGAATAATGTATTTCTACTGGCAAAAGAATTTTAACCGGTTTATTAGTTTCAGGAATTGCTTCCTATAAGTAAATTAGTACTTAATTATTTATTTTGATAGGATTGGTTTTACTATGTATTACTGGTGATACTAAACTTTATAATGGTATCTATTATAAAAGAAAACATAAAAAAAAAACATAATAAAAAGCACTTAGTATGCACAGAATCTTAAGCTTGTGTTGTCAAAGGCTCTACAGTGACATGGGTACAGGGTGATGCTAGATAAGGACTCTGACGGGTCGCTGCAGACGGACGACCGTGCTGGAATCTACTTGCCGCGTTTGTAAAGGTAACGCTTTCTAGCTTAGTGTACCGCATAGCTAGGTATTGCGTTACGACTAGACAATAAAGATGTGAAGGTAGATGTTTATCCTTACTATTACATTTGTCATCCAAACCTAAAAAGAGTAAAAGATTTTTAGAGAAGAGAATTTTTAGCTAGCTTTGTTAAAAAAGCGACAATCAAGGCCGACATCTTTAATAGTTCTCTGAGGTTATCGAATATAGATAGATTAAACGCATGAAAATTGCAGTGACTGTAAATTCGTCGTTGCAGTTTTCTTGCATTTTTTTTAATATTACAAACATTACTCAAGAAACATTATTAATTTGTGTTTTAGGAAATGAATTTTGAAGTAAATGGAATAAGTATCACTAACATCGTTTCACAAACAGCGGAATAATTAATGTACTTACGTAAAAAATACGGTCTGGATTGACAAAGCCACTGTTTTTAAATAGGTGGGTGTGTATGAACTGTATATTAAAACAGTATTGCTTTAAGTAGTGATGATATTATCTCAGGCATTTCAATTTATCTTGATTATCTTTCCAATAAACCATCTCAGATGCTAATTTTTAGTAAGTATCTGTTTATTTTATATAAATTTATGCACAATTACAATACAACGGATGACTTAATGTTTATTAGCATTCTAACCAGCCAACCCTAAGCAATAGCGAGAAAATTAGGGTGCAATCTGATAATTAAAATGTATAATACTTATAATATATAATAATATATAATGAAAAAAAAAAATACATAGTATTATGTAATTTTATATATAAATTTACTATTAAGCAACACAAAACAATTAAAAGAAATTACTGTAAATCCCGAAGGGATTGACAAGTGGCAAATCGGGCTCAGATCTAGTTTAATTCAGTATATTTTTGAGAAAAACTGAAAAATCTCATTTAAAATTTATTAGTTGACTTAGGGTTCGAATTTTCAACTTCATAATTTTATACTAGTTTTACTAGGTGATATTAATAATAATAAAATCTTGTATTTCATGCAAAAGTAGAATACATACATACTTTAAAGAAAAAAAAAATATTCACGTTTTTTTACACGTATTTCACTTGTTTAGAAAATGTTTATATATAAGAAGTTTGTTCGTTTGAATGAACCCCTCCTCAAGTGAAGAAGTTACTAGGTGGTAAAGTTCTGTAAATATTCGTGACTGTCTCATTTCAGTTTCAAGGGTAATGCAGCCGGTTAACTTATGCATGTAACATTATCATCGCGATACAAGGATGCAACGTACCATTAACATCTTTAGCGTCTATAGATGTATGTTGTCTCTTTATAACAGGAGCCATTTGCTTATTTGCTATTTAATTACATAAAATATCAACAGAAACACACAAAATATCGCTCGTTTGCTGTGGTCTATTTTAAAATAAAACACACCTTTTTACCCTCATAGAAGTAATTCGGCGGCAGAAGAGGCCTTATTAAGGGATTTTTTTACCTATTAAAAGATGGAACACGTCCTCATCTGATGTATTACGTCAAGATAATAAATGTAATGTGTAAATATTGTCGATTCCTTTTACCAATCATAGTGCTATCAATTCCTAATCATAAAGTTCTTGGGAATTTAATGATGGAGTATTTTTGAATATTTTTTTTAATTCAGCATGTATATTGTTTTTTTTTTATATCATAAGATAGCAAACAAGCTCCTCCTGATGGAAAGAGTCAACCATCGCATATAGACACCAAAGATGTAAATGGTACGTTGCTGTCCTGTAGCTAGTATCCTATATTGTAAGCTTTTTCGCAAGCATAAGGCCCCGTTTACTTTTTGATTAGTGCGAGTTCGAGTGCATAATGCAGGTGCTTAGTATTAAGGACAAAGTATGTGAAGACAACCGTGGATTAGTAAGAGTGATTAGTAATTAACGTAGATAAGTGAATAGACGCTGATTACTAATCACTCGCATTAATGTGTTTTTTGCCTAATAAAGCACCTGCATTAAACACTCGTACTAATAAAAGTGTAACTGGGGCCTTAGTGACAATACCGCTCCATTGGTGGAGTGGTTGGCAATTCTGACTACTATTCTATGAGGTTCGGGTTGATTTCCGACAGAGACAAGATTTTGTGTGATTACAAATTAATGATATTAAAAAATATCATCACGTCCAGTTCCTTTGCGGGTTAGCAGAGAAAACCAAACGTCTATAAACTTTTCGGTTCACCGTGATTCACTGGTTTGTCTATTGGCGAGACGAGTAGTGATCCCATCGTCATATTTTACCGACCTGGTAACGATTATCGACTATTTCTAGCGATAATCGGGAGCAACGACTTCACGTGCTGATACGACGCACAGAAGTAGTAACACTTCACCTACCAGATTCCAAGCTGTTATTAAGATTTTATATTTTCGAGGATAACCTCAAAACAAACTCAATAAGACTTTTGCCCCACCCGGGAAGCGAACCCGTGACCTCATGATCTGAGCCGAATAAGCTAAACACCAAAATCAAGAGGCAGTCTATACAATTAATGAATAAATGATATAAACAAATAAATATTGACGAACTGATCTTACTCTTACGATCTATATAATCTTTCTTACAGGCAACGCAACTACAAGACTTCTAATAGTGAAGTTGTCCAAGGGCGGTGGTAATCATTTACCATCAGATGAGTTTCCTGACCATTTGCCTTCTCTTCTATAAAAAAGTAAGAAAATTATTTTCTTGTGATAAATATACTAGTCTTTTTTGTAAGATACCAAACAAGCAGATGGGTCTCCTGATAAAAAGAGTCAACCATCGCCTTTAGACACCAAAGATATTAATGGTGCGTTGCTATCTTGTGACGAGGTCTGTTGCCCTCCAAACCGGAGCACGACAGTGACAAGCACTGACGCTATTTCGACAGGAAAAGGTAAGGCGGTGGTACCAGACCCGGGCGAGACAATACAGAACTGTACCATCTAGTAGCCACCATAGTAGTGACTCGTATAGTCAATCGGTCGCCTTTTACGACCTGCCTGGCAGAACGGCAGTTGGCCTATTCTTCAAAGGAGCCCGAGACCAACACGGGGAATCATGACTACTAACTACGTGGTAGAGTTCTGTAACGTCTTGACTGGGTTTTTGTACCATCGCCTTACTTATTTCTAGAGTTTTCTGCAATAGAATAAAGAACATTTTATCTTCAGATTTAACGAAGTATCACATTTTATTATTTTTTTTAATTTGCGGCTGTTCTATGGAAGTTGATATCTTTACCGACCTCCCAAGCTATTGCGTGACGTAAGTACTCCTTTGCACATCCGCCCTAGGTTCTAGGAAATTCGATATCATCCAAACATCTGTTAAATATGTAAAATAAGTCTTTTCTTGAATTTTTAATAATATAACTCAAAATATGACATAAAAAATGTTAAGAAAATTAAATATTATGCCAGATTATCTCTGAAGAAAATTAAATTCATTTTAAAGTCCTTTTAAAGTTATATAAAATTAATAGATAAAATTACCCTAACGTAAGCAAATTATTTGCTTGTATTATGAGTGTTAGTCAATGTTACTAATACATATAAATACTGTAACATACATAATAAATACCCAGAAATAAAAACATCTATGCTCATTACACAAATTGTCCCTGTCGGGAATCGAACCCGAGCCTCATCGATTCTTAGTTAGGCTCGCTAACCCCGTAAGTTAACGGTGCAGTCAAATAATTATATATGAAAAAAATACACCCTGAAGATGCTTTAAAAAATGAAACAGATTGAGTTATTTATTGAAAATATGTTTCGAAGTGAAATTGAACCTCGTGGGTTTGTCAACCTAACTACGAACCAACGGTGCGGTCAAATAATTATATATGAAAGATATTACACCCTGAAAATGCTTTAGAAAGTGAAACCGATTGAGTAATTTATCGAAAATATGTTTCGAAGTGAAATTGAACCTCGTGGGTTTGTCAACCTAACTACGAACCAACGGTGCGGTCAAATAATTATATATGAAAGATATTACACCCTGAAAATGCTTTAGAAAGTGAAACCGATTGAGTAATTTATCGAAAATATGTTTCGAAGTGAAATTGAACCTCGTGGGTTTGTCAACCTAACTACGAACCAACGGTGCGGTCAAATAATTATATATGAAAGATATTACACCCTGAAAATGCTTTAAAAAGTGAAACTGATTGAGTAATATCGAAAATATGTTTCGAAGTGCAATTGAACCTCGTGGGTTAGTTAACCTAACTACGAACCAACGCGAACGGTGGGGTCAAATAATTATATATGAAAAATTTTACATCCTGAAGATGCTTTAGAAAGGGAAACCGATTGAGTAATTTATCGAAAATATGTTTCGAAGTGAAATTGAACATTGTGTGTTAGCGAACCTGACCACAAACTAACGATGCGGTCAAATAATTATATATTAACCGATTGAGCAATTTATTGAAAATATGTCTCGAAGTGAAATTAAAGTACAAGTGTAATAATAGTGTTTAATAATCACAGACCACACAAATACTAATAGACACGGTGTTAGGCGCAAAATGCGTAGCCGCTAATTGGAGCAAATGTAAGTCAATGTAAATCGCATGTAGATATATATAATATTGTAAAAATAGAAATATGCCATATTGTATTATTTTACCGTGTGGAATAAAAAGCTAAGGCTTAAAGGATAGCTCTGAAGTGAATTTATTTCATCGGTAAGTATTATAAACTCTTAATTTCTGTATGTCATTTCAAGCGACATTGACATCTTAAGAAATTGCCTTGAAAGGCGTATCTAGTTTAATCCGTACTATTAACAATAGAATTTCACCAAGTTCCGGCAGTGGAAAGTGTAGAATATAATCTTTATCATCTTTATAGTTATCTTCCATTAGAACCAGAGTGCTAAGTGTGAGTTTTTCTTTTCGCATTCGAACGTGAGCGCGTTTCGAGTTTACTAGGAATTTGTATGTGATTTGTACAGCGCCACCTAGTGGTAAACTGGTTTCTCACGTATACCACTAGGTGGCGCTGTACAAATCACATACAAATTCCTAGTAAACTCCAAACGCGCTCACGATCGAATGTGAAAAGAAAAACACTTAGCACTCAGTTGCTTGGCAATTCTGGGACAAAAAGAGATTTCCGGTAACTGGAACCGCGATCCTAGTTGCCGGATTGATTTAATTTTAATATTTTCCTTCCGACGACTCGGACCACACATAAATTAATTTTAAAATCTATTGTTCAATTCAAACCTAGTGTAGTCAAACGAAAAATAAAAAAAACTCTTTGGTTCATACATATTTATTTATATAACTTCAATAAAAGCACATTTTTTGTTATTTTGTATTAAACACGTAAATCTTGCTAAAGTGTTAAGTTATAATTAAGAGAATGCTGTTATTGCCTTTAACTGAGGCAACACTTAGACCATAATAATTGTAATTTGTCGTTTTGCATGTACTTAGTGTTTGCCTTGTTGGCAGTACTCAATAAATAAATAAATAAATAAAAATAAAAAATAAATTAACAATTTCAAAAAATTAACAATAACTAAATAATTTGACCGCCCTTTGAATCGACGGAGCTCGGGTGCGATTCCTTGGGGAAACTTAGTAGATTTAATCAAAATATTTAGAATACAAAAGAAATGTATACGTGCAATATGTAATGTGAATCAACTTTATTCTTGTAAACCACTTTTTAAAAAACTTAAAATACTACCATTGCCTTGTTTTTATATCCTAGCGGTATGCGTATTTGTAAAAAAACATCAACATTTGTTTAAAACAAATGCTGAAGTATTAGGTAATACATATTTTAGGAATAGTGAAAAACTACATGTGCCCAGCCAAAGACCCACATTTTTAAAAGAAATACCTATTGTATGGCAATTAATATATACAATCATATTCCTGATAGTCTTAAATCCTTACCTCTTAATAAATTCCGCAAACAACTATTTGATTTACTGCTAGACAAATCTTATTATGATGTAAATGAATTTTTTGCTGATAAAATTAAATATTAATCTAATAATAAAAACTTTTATTGTATAATTATAAAAAAAGTTGTAAATTTAAACTAACATGAATTAAAAATTACTCTTTTTAAATTACAAGTATGTTGATTTATAAAATTGTATATTAAAAAATGTAATTTATAAGGTAGATCATATTGATAAATATACATTAAATTGTACAACTTAACTAAATTGTTACAAATTATCTATTATCTTTCTTCTGTCTTCAAACTTTGTAAAATGTCAATATTTTAATTAAACAAAAAATGAATTTTGTAAATTATAGAAATAAGTTGTGATGTGAAATAATGTTTGTAATTGTATCATGTAACTATAATTTAAAAAAAAATCCCCCTGAATTTCTTCCGCCGGATCTTCTCAGTGTGTGACCGCGTTCCGATCCGGTAGTAATTGTAAAAAATCGACTCACAACATTTTTAGTTTAATGATAAATAATTATAATTTTAAAATATTTGCACACCATATCATGGTAGAATATGTTGGTAACTTAATTAAATTTTAATAACTTGTAACTCCCATATTCTGGCAAATAAATTATTTCTTTCTTTCTTTCTTTCTTTCCTGACAGGGACAAACATTTGTGTGATGAGCATAGATGTTTGTATTTCTGGGTTTGGGTGTTTATTAAATATATTTCAGTATCTATATTAAATATTAAATAAATATTATTGAATTAAAAAGGTTTTTCTTTCATTATTACTTTAAATATATTTTTGTTTGAGTGTACTGTATGAACTTGAATAATAGATTCTTTTATTAATTTATGCGTGGTCCGAGTCGCCGGAAAAAAAAATTAAATCAATCCGGCAACTAGGACCGATGTTCTTTTTTTTATATATATCATAAGATAGCAAACAAGCAGATGAGTCTCCTGATGGAAAGAGTCAATCATCGCCTATAGAGACCAAAGATGTTAATGGTGCGTTGCTATCTTGTGGGGAGGTCTAATGCCATATGCATAAGTTTACCGGCTACCTTACCCTCCAAACCGGAACACGACAGTGACAAGCACTGACGCTATTGCGGCAGGAATAGGTAAGGCTGTGGTACCAGACCCGGGCGAGACAATGCAGAATTCTGCCACCTAGTAGCCACGATGGTAGTGACTCAATAGACAAATAGTCGCCTTATACGACCTGCCTGGCAGAACGGCAGTTGGCCTATTCTTCAAAGGAGACCGGGACCAACACGGCGTAAATTCCAGTTAATGCGGTCCCAGTCGCCGGAAACCTTAAAAAATCTACGATCAAAATCTATCTAAACTAAAACACCCATCGTTTATTTGTCCAAACCACACAACCACGAGAATGTAGTGAGAAATCCGTAAAAAACAAACAAGCGAAAGAATTTGGCATCAGAACACCTTTTAACAAGGCTAGCGGTTTAGGATCTTTTGGTTTTATTTTGCGGACAGATCCTTTCTTGTTAGATTGCGGATTGATTTTTTGATTCAACGAATGAAAACTTTAATCCATCTATATAAATACGTGGAGAACTTCGAACCTCTTTTAAGTTAATTGGTGAACGGTGGAGTGTCAAATTGGGCTGAGTTAAAGTTTACATTGAGGAGGACTGCAGAAACCTAATATTTCTGAATAATATTATGCATTGATGTAAAAAATCCAAGATACACAATCTGTGTCTCAAAAACGTCCTCCAAAAATGAGCGGACCATTTTAAATTGTGCGCTTATTTCAAATACAATCGCGTTGATCGCGGCACTGTCAATTTTATTTCTTTTTGTTCATTGCTTTGTAAAAACAACTATAAAACTTGCTCTTATGCAAATGACATGTTTTTGCATGGTTTTTGCCATATCTATAACTTCTTTAATGAAATTAGGGACAGTTTTGAGTGTCAGTTTTGTTCGGGACTGTACATCTTGATTTTGTTTATATAAATGATAATATGTATAAGAAACACATTAAATTTACAAAAATAAATGTTATACACGTACGTACGTTATAAATATATTTTCTTTACGGCTAAAATTAGTTGCCAAACTTAAAAGAGATTTTATTAAGTCTATGGTCGAATTTCGACCATATGCGATCGCTAGTTACTTTAATTACATACATACTACGGAGACAGTGCGGCGAAAAAGTATTTTTTATATCTTTAGATAGCAAACAAGCAGATGGGTCTCCTGATGGAAAAAGAAACCGTCGCCTATAGACACCAAAATATCTTAATGGTATGGCGGGATAGCAATATCACATGCATAAGTCTACCGGCTACCTTACTCTCCAAACCGGAACACGACAATGACTAGCATTGACGCTATTGCGGCAGGAATAAGTAAGATAGTGGTACGAACCGCAAACCAAACCAAAAAGTTCCACAAGTTCCTTTCCCGGGTAAGGCGAGACATTACGGAACTCTTCCACCTAGTAGTCACGAGGGTCGTGATACGTATAACCAATCGGTTACCTTTTACAACATGCCTGGCAGAACTGCTGTTGGTCTATTCTTCAAAGGAGTTCAGACCGACACGGAGGAATTTTTTTCAAAAATTAACCGCTCAGAGGTTAAGACAGGGAAAAGGTATTGCACTAAAACGGGCTGCACCAAGTTAGGGTTAATGGGGATCGGGGAGGGAAGACAGGTATCTATAACTACCTTATCCCACCAACGGAAACGTTTAAATAAAATTATAGGCTAAAAATCAACCTAACCTAGAAATATATGCAAATATTTAAAAACTTAAAATATCAATCTTAAATTATTTTGCACCATTTTAACTACTTAGTTAAAAATCACTATTTTTGATTACTTAGGTAGTAGTTAAAAATAGCGCAAAATTATTTAAGACTAGCTGACCGGCAAACGTTGTTTTGCCTTACATATTAGGAATCCATAGCGGACAAACAACGTGACACGTAATTTATATAAGACTACGCGATTGTCCTTCCACGCAGCCAAAATGGCATTAAACTTTATATGGTGGTTAAGTATTCTTAAATTTTCTAATTTTCCGCGCAATTTTCTTAATATTTTCTTTTATAAGAACCTTCTCCTTACAATTACAAACACAACAAAAAAAATTACCGAAATTGGTCCAGCCATTCAAGCGTGATGTCGTGACCAAGGAAAATAGGGATTGATTTTTATATATATATAGATTATTTAAAACACTACCTATTTCTGTAACAAGTCGGGTAGAAGCAAAACGACAGAGCTCCGCGTAGCGCGCACCTACGGAACACAATGCGCATGACTGGATACGTACTTGGCGTGTTTAATTTATTAAACTCTTCAAGATTCTTAAGCGTTCAATCGGCTTACTCAAAAATTAATCTCTAAACAATTAAATCAGTTTGCATCTCGATAAAGCTGTAATCCAATTACCGATGGCGTACAGACCAATTAACGAATTAATTATACTAGTATTACTGACGATGGCCCTTCTCCTTCCAATTAAACCGGCTTAAAGTTAATCACTGAAGTCCTTTTTAAGTCAAGAACTGTTTTGTAATCCCTATTTTAAAAAGAGTATAATAATTTCACCTAAATTTTTTTGCATATAATTTATTATTATTTTTTGACAGCTCACGCCCATGAAGTTTCGTTTTGTGTAAGTTTAAAATTTCATACGTATAATATTGTGCTTCATAGACGGGTATAGCCCCATAATATAATAACACTGTTAGTCCATTTTAGGCAAAATTGAGTTATCAAGACCATTGTAAATTGTATTTGATGAAAATTTGTTTTTGGCACTCTCAGTCTAATATTTCTTAGGTACAGATATAAAGTCAACTTTTTTTTATATCATAAGATAGCAAAAAAGCAGATGGGTCTCCTGATGGAAAGAGTCAACCATCGCCTAGTATAGACACCAAAGGTGTTAATGGTGCGTTGCTATCTTGTGACCGACTACCTTACCCTCCAAACTGGAACACGATGTGTTGATGATTGAAAGTGTAAAATCTGTCAAACCGTTGTGTTCTATTTTTAGGGTTCCGAAGTAAACTAGGAACGCTTATAGATTCGCTATGTCCGTCTGTCCGTTCATCCGCACGATAGCTCAAAGATCCTTATTACTAGAAAGCTGTAATTTGACACGAATATAAATATTAGTCACGTCAACAAAATGGTGACATAAAATCTTGAAAAATGTTTTTTTTCAGTGTAGCTCCCCTATATGTATAGTGGGGATGCTTATTTTTTTCTCACCGTTTTATTGTGTGAGGTATTGTTGGATACATTTACAAAAAAAAAACTCTAGCCGCGCATATGAGTAAACGCTCCTATTACCTACTATCAAAAATGTCATAGATTTGTAGGTTAATTATAACAAAAAAGAAAAAAAGTATCATCACGCCCATATCCCCGAAGGGGTAGGCAGAGGTACAACAAGTGCACCCACGATTAGCCGAAGATACTTAGTCCCACAAATGTGATAGGTGGCAAGCCTATCGCCAACCGGGCACTTTCCAATCCCGGGCAACTTTGTGTTTCTCAGAAAACTGAAAAAACACTTTTTTTTAATGTGCCCGACCCGGGAATCGAATCCGTGACCTCATGTGGTCAACGCTAACGCTGGACCTATTTTAAAAAAATAGAAATACTTAAACCATATTTTACTGTTTTATTGTACCGATGTAATGAGTTCCCGGGAGATTTTTTTTTAGAAATAAAAAGATGTTTACTTTTGTAAAAGCTAAATTGTATTAGCTTCAAGATAATACTGTTTTTCAAGTTCAGAATAATAATTAGTTTCAATATAATAATTCTTTTTTCTTTAAAATGAGCTGACAAGGTTTAAGAATTATCCTTGAAATGATTTTATTTCCTCGGTAAGTAGTTAACTCTGTATATCTGTATGTAATTGCAAGGTACACTGACAAACTTAGAAATTGTCTTGAAAGACGTATACATTTAAATCCGTGTTCGGAAAGAAAAAAGAAACGTACTTTACAAATTTATTTTTATATATCTACAATAAAAAATATTCTATTTTTAAAAATGAGGCCCAGATATATACGTAGAAGGATTTGATTATTTGCTAGACGAAGATAACAAAATAAACAATGTGTAAGGGAACACATGTCACTAAAATCTCTAATAGCATTAACCCCTTTAATTAGATCGCACGTGTCGGAGTGACAGACGGACATACAGACATCCGTCCTGATGATATACACCATCTCGCTGTTCGTAACAATCATATTTTCCAAAGGCGCGTTCATAATATGTATTGCAAATAAGTTGTATCGAGCTTTCTAAAATCATAAGAATATTTTTATATCATTCAAGCTGACTTGAATTTTTTGCTGGGGTACTTGAAAGAGAGGAGAGAGGAGGTTAATTGAGATAAAAACTATGATATCTTTTAAGTTGGGTCAAACAGAAGATACTTACAAAATTTTATTGAAATCGGTTCAGTAGTTTCGGAGTCCATTGCGGACAAACAACGCGACACGTAATTTATATACATTAAGATATATGAAATGGCAAGCCAGGTCATGATTCTCTTGATACAAAGAGAAAACAGTAGCCTTATTTTGCGTTGTGTGTTGCCATCCTATCCATGCTAATATTATAAATGCGAAAGTTCATCTGCCTATCTGTTATGATTTCAAGGATAAACCACTGTTTCAATTTTAATAAAATGTGACATTTACATAGTTAAAAAGACGAAAAGAACTACATACAAGAGTATACGTTGTATACTAAATGTATGTTTGTCGATTACCTTACCCTTCAAATTGAAATAGGGCAGTGGCAAGCATTGATGCTATTACAGAAGGAACATTAGATATTGTGGAACTTTACCAAAAAGTGGTAACAGTTGTGTTCCGGTTTGTAGAGTAAGGTAGCTAGTAAACATATGCATCTGGCATTACAACCCAGACACATAAATAGCAACACAACTTAATATGTTTGGTGCCTACAGGCTGTGGTTGTATTTTTCCATCAGGAGTGCCGTCTTTTGCTGCTTTACATCCTAATAAAATAAAAGTACGGAGGTATAAAAGTTAATATGAATAAGTTAAAGATCGGTTTAAATTCTAAATAACCAAAACATCTACTTTCGCATGGAAATAAGCTTGATGTACAATTATTTATTTATTTACACTTACCTACCAATTTTTCGCATTTGAAATTTAAGTTACATTTCCTGCAAAAACTTCAAGTTCCAAATCGTATAATAATTTATACGCGTTCTTTGTAATGGTATCTATTTAAATTAAATACGGATGTATAATATTTACTTTAACCTTCACTTTTTATATTGAAAGCATGGATAACAAAAAATTAAGGTTGGGTACACCAACCACGCTAGTGTGTGTGGCTTGATTACTGTAAGTACACAAGTGACACTCGTTTACATTTCACACAAGCAGATTTTTCTGAGGACATTTCTAATTGTTAGTTGCTTAGGAATACTCGCTCTGGAGGTATATACTCAAAGTGTAAATGTTTGTATATTATCATGTATGTCACATGAATGTAGTGTGTAATGTTCATCATTATTAATTTAACGTATTTTTAATTTATTTTATTTCATAATATTAGGTTTTTGCAGTCCTCCGCAATGTAAACTTTAAATGTGCCAAATTTCATACTTCACCGTTCATGCTATTGTCTGAAAAAGGAATCGAAAGTTGCAAAGTAACTAGTTTTCTTCGTCTGAACAATGGATTTCCGCAAAGTAATGCCTGAATCAGATTCAGGCGTTACTTTGCGGAAATCCATTGTTGATTCAGATCAGATGATAGATTCAGTGAATCTATAAAATATTATTATATAAATAAGAGACACGGCCATTATATCACACCCTAAGTCCACAAATAGCTGAGCGGAAGTCGCGGCAGACAGCGCGGTACATCTGCGCCCTGAGATTTATTCTCGGCGTACTTGGAAAACGATAATTTCCTAAAATCTATTACATTTCATAACTTTATTAATAATATATGTCATTTTTAACAATATATAAACGAGTCAAAAACGCGTACATATATATAGACTTACTTGTAAAGCTCGACGTTTTGGCCAAGTTACATTGACCATGGTCACGAGCGGACCCGTTTATATATTGTTAAAAATTATAGTAGAAGGCGTAAGTTTAAAAGTTCAATATATGTCATTATAGAAATATTATCTATATATTAGTTTTAGCATTAGCCTTATGAACGGATTAAACCGGAATCTTTTTCGTATTTTAAAATAGCAAAACAAGTAGATGGTATAATACCACAAAGGTATGTTAGGGTTTAATAGAGTTAATTGGCACAACTTATAAAAAATACGAACCCATTTGTTACAATATTTGAGGCAATTAGTAAATGATTATGGTTATGACTTAAATTAGGAAGTCTAAGAGCCCGCCCTAAGTGTGTCAGACCAAACCTCGGTTTATGGCAGTATTTCGACGATAAGCGGGAGCGTAAGTGGCATCAGGATTTCGACTCGTTGATGACTTTTGACCAAGGTCACGAGTGTTGGCGGCCGAAACGGTAGGCTGAGTCGCCGCCGACGACCACTTTGGCGCATGTGTATAACTTTTTAGTTTAGGTTGTGATCAGAGTGCTAAGTGTGAGTTTTTCTTTTCGCGTTCGATCGTGAGCGCGTTTCGAGTTTACTAGGAATTTGTATGTGATTTGTACAGCGCTACCTAGTGGTAAACTGGTTTCTCACGATTACTACTAGGTGGCGCTGTACAAATCACATACAAATTCCTAGTAAACTCCAAACGCGCTCACGATCGAATGCGAAAAGAAAACTCTCACACTTAGCACTCTGATGAGATCATTAGGGCCGAATAAGAGTTAGCAGACGGCATTTTCTTATATTATTAGATATAAAAAAACTACCCTCCCAATAAAAAAAGTATTTTTCCAAAACAGTTACTGTTTTTTTTATATAATAACATAGAAAACAAGCACATGGTTTTTCTGATGGAAAGAGTCAACCATCGCCTATAGACACCAAAGATGTTAATGGTGCGTTGCTATCTTTTGGCAAGGTATAATGCCACATGCATAAGTTTACTTACGCCTACCTTACCCTCCAAACTGGAACATGACAGCATCAAGCCCTGACGCTGTTGCGGCAGGAATAGGTAAGGCGGTGGTACCAGATACGGGGCCAGACAATGCAGAACTCTGTCACGATGGTAGTAACTCGCATAGCCACATACGACAGTGACAAGCACTGACGCTATTGCGGCAAGAATAGGTAAGGCGGTAGTAAGTACCAGACCCAGGGGAGACAATGCAGAACTTTACCACCTAATAGTCACGATGGTAGTGACTCGTATAGCCAATTGGTCACCTTTTACGACCTGCCTGGCAGAACGGCAGCTGGCCTATTCTTCAAAGGAGTCCAGAAGCAACACGGGGAAGAAGAAATGACGAAAGATAGCAGGAAAGTTACATATACTTTGAAAACTCAGTCAATTTGAGAACCTTCTATTTTTGAGAAGTCTGTTTTTAAAAATAAAATAAAAAATAGCAGGCAGTAGGTAAAGAATTCGTCACATTCCGAACTTTTTTATAACCCCTAAAGTTTTCCACATTTAGGGGCCATAAAAATATTCCATTAAGTTACTAAACTTCAAATAGAAAATTCGTGAGTAATAAAAGAGTCCACCTCGTAACGAAATTGCAAAATTATACAAGGTTGGTGGGTATTAAGTTTTCATTTTTATTATGGGCTCGTTTAATAAATTAGCTATCAGAGTTGTCAATCTGGTTTATTGAACCAACCTGTCGCGATCCGTAACAAGATCAAACATCCCCCATATTATTTTGTACAGTCGACTGTAAAAAACTTATAAAATCTATATATTATGGGGAGCGAAAAAATTTTTTACCTCTTTTTTCAAAAATGAAAGGAGTATGATATTTTTTTTAAAGTTTATATGTAGATTTGCAGAAATATGTATTTTTTATAATGCATTAGAAATAAATTCAATTATTTTAAGAAATATATTCTACACTTTTTATTGCCAGCACTTTTTATTGATGAACCTCCATTTTAATATTAATTTATTAATTAATTCACTTGTACTGCTTCACAATAATATTTTACTTATAATTACTTTATTATGAAATTAATTGTAATTACCTTATTGTAAACCAATACAAGTGAATTTCATTATTTTAACAAATATTACACACACATATGTGAGACTTATACACGCGTATATATTATATTATTTTGTTTTACTATAAAAGCATGTTGTCAGAATTCAAAGACAATTTTTTTTATTAGTCTGTGGCCAAACAGCTGAGTCACAGGTTTTTATCCTATAATTTGTTTAATAGATGAGTACCGGTGCTTTAAAATTAAAAGAATAATGCTAATCGCTAAAAAAATATTTTAAAAACAAAAATTTTGAGTATTAATGTTTGTTAATACTTGTTGGCTCAGATGCTGGATGGATTTGGATGATATTTGGTTTGCATAATAAATACGTACGTTAAATCCTAACAGTAAGTTTGGATTAAATGTAAAGTCTGCTTTTAATCCCGGAAATATATTGTTTCCGTGATATTCACATAAAAAGCACAATTCGTAGTGTGTTACGTGGTGGCTAATTTGCTTATATCATACAAAAAGGAAGACGGCTGTCCTGATAAAAAAGCAACCACTACCCACTAACACCACAGACGATAATAGTGTGGTTGCTGTCCATGGGATTGGATGGTAAAGCCACATGCATATTTAACGTACCCTCCAAACTGAAACACGAAATGACAAACATTGACGCTATTGACTCAGAAATAGTTGAAAATGGTGGTACCAAACTCGGACAAGACATTGCAGAACTCTCCACATAGTAGTAAGTCATAATAATAATTATACGTTAGGCCAATCGTTTGCATTTTACGAATAGACTACACTAGCTGCAGCGTGCAGTCCTATATAGCATTATAAAAGTTTTTGGTGAATCCCGCGGAATCATCCAATTTTTCCGGGATAAAAATTAGCTTATGTGCTATACACGTGTGCCAAATTTCATTCAAATCCGTTCTGTAGTTTTTGCGTGATTGAGTAACAAACATCCAAACTTTTGCATTTATAATATTAATATAGATTAATGCTATATATTTCGTAAATGAAGAGAGAAAGCTAACGCCTGTAGACGCCTGTAAACATTAGATTTTGGTACAACCACCTTACCTATTCCTGCTACAAGCATCAGTGCTTGTCAATATAGAGGGTAAAATATTAGGGCGCGCGCGCGTGCGGTTGCGCGTGCATGTATGTATGTGTGTGTTTTTCTTTCGTACGCTTTGTAGCTTAAATGGCTTGATGGATTAAAAATTTGAGACGTCTCATTCACTTCTTAATTATATAGATTATAGGTATACATTAAAACAATCCACACGTTGAATGTTTTCTTTTTTTAATGAACATTTTTGTGGCTGACTGTACGTAGTATTCAAAACAAAGCCACATAATTACTCCTCGATAAATACACGACGTGTTGAGAACCAATTACTGAGCTTAGCATAAAATAAATAAGGATTTGACAGAACAAACATAAAAAAATCATCAACTGTGAGAAAATCAGCTTTAATTCACTAAAAATAAAGCTTATATTGTCACAAATTTATGGTAAATATAAAATTGTAACCTCAGATCACAACACGTATGGAACAATTCCGCACAATTAAATTGAAAATAAAAAGTTAATATTTAACAAATTTTTATTTTGCTCGATTTATCTAGATTGATTTGTGTTTAATGAAAATGTATCTTATGATGCATGAATTAAGGAACAGATTTGGTAATCTTATGGGTAAATATTTGATCAGAAATGCGTAAGAAAGTCTGTTTTCTTTTTCATTCACCTGTGCGATTATATTGACGTAATTCTTTTCAAATACCAACAAAGTAAAAATAGCTCTTTAATTTCAATACATTTTTAACTTTCCGCTACGTATGTACTTAGATAAGAAAGTTACTGATTTTGCCCAGATTTCCAAAAATCGAGTTTTCACCAGATATTCATGTTTTGCGATCCTAAGTACATTTTCCGACTTTTATCACGATGCTGTCAATATGTACGTATGTATGTATGTATGTATGTATGTATGTATGTGTGTATGTGTGTATGTGTGTATGTGTGTATGTGTGTATGTGTGTGTTTGTGTGTGTGTATGTATGTATGTATGTATGTATGTATGTATGTACGTACGTATGTATGTATGTATGTATGTATGTATGTATGTATGTATGTGTGTGTGTGTATGTGTGTGTGTAAATATCTCATAATTTTGAATAGTCTCACCGATCATAATGTGGTCGACGACATTCAGTTAGGTACCGCTGAACTTAGATTTCCTAAAAATCTGATCCACTATGTCCTAGGAGATATTGAAAATTCAAAAAAAACCTAAAAGAACTCAGAAAAACTTTTTTTTTATAATAACAAACAAACTAATTCAGCGATTGATTACAAAATCTAATCAACTCTATTCCTTAAAAAATGCGTTCAATGCCGCAAATTGTACGCAAATCGGTTTATCCGTTCGGGAGTTGTCGTTGACGAAAAAATTTGAAAAAAGTATTTAACTAACATAACTTCAAGATTTTTCAACCAATCAATTTTTGAATTATTACAATATTTTATAAATTGAAAAACTGCGTCTTCCGCTATTGCCGTTTAAAAAATTGAAATTGAAACAAGTTTCTAAAAGTTACAGCTTTTCAAATATTTAAATCTTGTTTAAAACAAACGTAGTTCGTACTTTTAAAATAAATTTTAGCCTGATTACAGATTGATTTTAAAATCTAATCAGCATTCTCAAAATTGCGTCAAATACCATAAATTTGACTAAAATCGGTCAATTTATTTGGAATTAATTATCAATGACAAAAATGTTTGAAAAATAAGTATTTTTGAAATTACTACGACATTTTTCAAACCTGTTGTGTGTGTGTTTGAGTGCTGTGTGTTTGATTATGTACCTAGAACAACATTTTACATACAAAATGGCGTTGAATGCCATTCGAAAGATCAAAAACGATAATCGTTCCAAAATATACAGTTTTCAAAAAATCAAACGGGAGTTGTTCTCAATTCGACGCAATTTTTATGTTAGACTACACATAATTATTTACGGAATAGTCCAAATTTGATAATTTTTTTTTTATTGGAATGAATATACTCCGAAGGTGGTCCCATTTAATTTTTTTTAAGATCCTGCCACAAGAGTACGTAAACAAAAGATGACTGATTGTCCGCTCACTGATTTTAATGTATACTACACATAACTTTTCGTCGGTTTAATTTTTTGTGAAAAAGGTATTATTAACAAGCATCTAGTTTGAAGTGTAAAACAGAAAACCGCAGAAAATCTTCTAACCGACAGCCAGATGCTTCTCTAAGATGTTGCGGAGTGATAAAACTCGTCCAGATCTAAAACCCGCTTTTGCCTCCCACAACAGTCTTTCGAGCTTCCTTTGCATTTTTCTTTCTATGATCTTACCATACACCTTCGACGCTAAGCTGATCAAACTGATGGCCCTATACCTAATACAGTCTATACGTGAACCCTTGTCATTATACAAGGGCACGATGACCGCGCGTCGCCAAAGTCGCCTCGTTGAAAAGTCCCGACCGGTCGAAAGTCATTTCTGCGTGTAAGTGTTTGCCAAATGCAGATTCCCCATTACCACCGTGCCACACTCTTATGTGTTCTTTCAATCTGGTCGAAAATTGCCTCCCTGTTTGACCTATGTAAGTTGCTTTCCATATCCCATGCTCCAGTTTGTACACTCCAATTCGAGTAGCCGAAGATGATTTGTCCTTATTATTAAAAAGAAGATTTCTTAAAGAATTTCTCGTATAGAACACCGGTTGACAATCGGATTTTAATAATCTTAAGAACTTATAGGAACTATTGCCTAAAAATGGTATTCTAGCCAACTTTTTACCACTTTTAAATTTATTCTCCATGGCTCCTGGATACAAAGCACGAGTTATAATTTTTTGTTGTTTCTTTTTGTGTAAATCATCAAATTATTATACGCTATAGTTCTGATGATGGAAAGCTCACATCGAAAATAATCTTTATCTTTATAACCACGTTTGGAGTGAGACCAATCTATGTATCATTGCATGTAAGGCTGCATGTTTATGGTCGATTGAATGGTTTGAGTCTGCCGTAATGATATTGTCACAATTTGTTTCTTTTTTAAATATTTTAAAATGCTGCTTGTTATCTTGAAGTGTAATAGTTAAGTCCAGAAAGTTGATTGTCGAATTGCCTACCTCCATGGTAAATTGAATATGACTGTTGATGGAATTCATATGAGACAAAAGCGATCAAGATCTTCTTTTGGGCCAGACCATAAGCACAAAATATCATTATAATATCTATGCCAGTAACAAATATGTTTACGAAAGATTTTATGACTAAGCACTTGATTTTCTATTCCATTCATAAAAATGTCTGCGCACAGTGGTGATTCCCATGGCAAAGCCATCTATTTGTTGAAAAATTTGATTATTAAACACAAAATAGTTCTGCCCCAATCATACCTCGAAAATATGGTTAAGATCCACAATTTTTTGTGGTTCTATCCTTGACTCCATCATGATATCATTAATTGATTGGAGGCATTCTTTAATAGGTATACTTGGAACAAATTTTGGACGTCAAAATATACTAAAATGGCTCCGTTAGGTACTTCTATGTCTTTAATATTATTCACTAAACCTAAGCTGTTTTTAATTGTGTGTGGAGGGGTAAACTTTGTAAGATATTTAAATATTTTGTTTGTTTCAGTAGCTAACTTATATGTAGGGGCATTTGTATAAGATACTACAGGTCTAATTGGTTGGTCTACTTTATGAAGTTCATAATAGCAGTGTAATCGTGGTATCTGGGGATTCATTACTTTGAGTCTATAGTAATCTTTTGACGTAAAAATGCTATTAGCTGATGTTAGCGTATTTCGGACTTGGTCGTTGAATCTCTTCGTTGGGTCCTGTTTTAATAACGTAAAATTTCCTGTCTCTAGAAAACGATTAGATTTCTCCAGAAAATCTTCTTTGCATGTTATTACCAAGGTGTTGCCCTTATCCGCTTTTGTAATCAAGTCCAACATTCCAACTCCAACTCTCCTGCGTTGCATTTGCAATGGCATTAGTTGTTTCGGACCGCAATGTTGGAGTTGCGTGTTGAGTGCGCAATCAAGTTTTTTTCCTGCACTTTCTTCCTAATACTGTTTATAATTCCTTCCTCATTATTTTTTCTTTGACTGCGTTTTTGTTGTTTAACCTCTCGAAACTCTGACATGCAAAGGCGATTTTAAGCGCCAGGACTCATCACTCGCTTTTTGGCGGGAATGGCGTCTCAGGCGACTCGATGGAAAAAAAATCTTTTTTTTTTTCTATAACTAAGTCATATTTTATCATTCTGTAAACGACTGTGTATTAATTGATATATTTTCTGTCTACTAAAGATCAAAATGAAGTAATAGACAAAGTAGTTTTTATATTTACCAGCAAATATAATAAAAATCACTTGAAAAATAATTAATTTCTAAATTACTTTATTTTTGGCTATCACGATATATTTCTTACAACAAATTATCCAAATAGAAAAAATATACGGCTTTTCTAATAAAAACAGTACTTACATGAGAGAAATGCACCGTAAAACAACACAAGATTGAATTTTATACCACTAAAAAACCGCAAACACACTCGCGGTCCGGTCGAATGAACTAAAATGACTGGTACAAAATAAATGACAATATTAGACTTCAATTTACGAATTTACGATTAAACGTCAAAGGCTTTTTTATACAACATTAGTCTTAATAAATAGAAATTTAAAGTTTAAATTCAAATGCAAGCGGGGTAAAATTTTGCTCTGAGAGTGAACGCTTGACCGTTTTATCATACATATGTCTAATATTTGCCTCTGCGAGAATCGAGTAGTTAAACCCTTTCTTTACTTCCTTCTCTAAACTAAATTTTATTGCCAGATTATTTGTTGCTATTTCTAAATCGGTTGCAAAGTTTTCAAAGTCTTTTACGTTATTTTGAGTTAGTGGGCAGTATTTAGGGCCTTTGTCTAGTAACGTAGTTTCTTCACTATTGAATTGAACCTTTGACATATTGTAAGATCTTCTATAGAATACTTTATCACCTAATTTTTGTTGGGGATAATATTCTTTTGTTTTTTTATCTACAATCAGTTTTTTAATTTTTTCTGAGTGTCTTACATGCATTTTTGCTGATATAAATTTAATTGTTTCAAATACCTTCTGTAGCAATATATCCAGTTCTATGTTACATAACCTTATATGTAATTCAGAATGTATCACCTTGATATGAGAACCCAAATTATTATGCTGGCAATACAATGATTTTTGCTCGCTATGTAACAAACGAAGAAACGTTTGTTCAATTATGTTACTGACATGTAGTTTAGTAATTTTGGACTTTAGATTATTATCTATATACTTTGGCACCACATTGTTATTTTTGCATGCGGCATTAAACCACAGATGTTCGTTGGTTTTAGTAAACTTTATTTTTAATTTTTTATATAAGACGATGAGAATAATTATTGCCAGGGCTCGCTTCAATGTCGAAATTTAGAAACTGGAACCCAAAAAATTTATAATTAAAAAAAAATTGTTTTTGTCACGCAAAACATTCTGTAAACTCAAGGGCTTTATTGTTTTCTACTGATAGTGGAGTAGTATCATTTTGAATCAAAACTAAACTAAATTATTTGGGTTTTCATCAACTCAAAACTTTCCTTTCTTTTGAATTAACTTTCATGGAATATTTTGAAGGGTGTTTTACTAATTAAAAGTCTAAAATGTTGCGAATTTTTATTTTAATATCCAAAAAAAATATCATTATGCTTATTTAATATTTAAAAGAGCTATGTAATACGGAAAATATATTAATAAACTTATTAGTAACGAAAACAGCGATAACCTCAATTCAGAGAACGGACGATAAAATGTATTAATAATGCGCAAAATAAATTGGTTTTTTCCTGTTAATCGTTAACTAAGGCAGTCGAGTAGGGATGGGCGATATACATCGATGTTTCGACTATCGATGTTTTTCCGGGAAACATCGATTTTTTTTGGTCGATTTTTTTTGGAATCGAAACATCGATGGTCGATGTAGAATAATGAACCATCGACATCGAAATAAATTTCTACTAGAAATTTTTATGCGCGCGCTAAAAATTAAAAAAAATCTAAAAATACCAAAAAAAAAAGTCGGAAAAATTACAGTTATAAATATGGGAAAAAATCTATTAAACACAATTGTTAATGACTTGCAAGTGCATTTTCATAGCTGGAATATGATCTTAGAATTGAAAAATTGACAAAATTTTTAAAAAATAGCATGTAAAGAGAAGCTACAAAATAACCGTATTTTCGAATTTCAGATTGTCGTTCGATTGTATCGAATTTTTTTAATCTTTAAATGATCTACGCAGTGTTTAATAGATTTTTTTCTCTTATTTATAACTTTAATTTTCCCGATTTTTCAATTTTCCCGAATTTTCAAAGAAAGTATTTTTTAAGTAATTTACAAATTTGATTCTAAAATTGAGACATATAATTTTTACAAACTTTTTATTAGCTTCACCTATATGTATGTTTGTATGTTTGTATGTTTGTATGTTTGTATGTTTGTACGTTTGTACTTTTGTATGTTTGTATGTTTGATAAAATTATTCCATTTTTTAATTTGCAAAATATGATTTTTGTTATTTTATATAATTTTCATCTATAGTCGATAAGGTAAGAAACTTAATTTTAATTTTTTATAATTATTCCTACAGTCGATAAGACAGGACTTGATGTTAATTTTAATTTCCAATAATTATCTTTAGCCGATTTCTCCAATATTGACAAATTTTTGAATATTAAGGAGAATTTTAATTTTACAAAACAAATAATAGTTTTAAAAAACTAAAAAATCACGCTTTTATGAATAAACCAAACTAAAAAGTAAAAAATAAATAATAGTTTAAAAAAACTAAAAGCACGCTTTTTATAGAAAATCAAAGCAAAAAATAGAAAATAAATTTTAATAAATTTAAATTAAGAATAGTGTTGAAAATTTCAATAAATATAAATTAATAATAGTGTGAATAAAAAAAATATTTTATTTTAAAAAAAGCGTGGGGTGCTTTTTAAGATATTTTCAAAATGATAATCACTCTACTCATATCTGTCAATAAAATATTTATAACTATTGACACCATGCACCCCACGCTTTTTTTAAAATAAAATAATTTTTTTTTTATTCACACTATTATTAATTTATATTTATTGAAATTTTTAACACTATTCTTAATTTAAATTTATTAAAATTTATTTTCTATTTTTTAGTTTGATTTTCTATAAAAAGCGTGTTTTTAGTTTTTTTAAACTATTATTTATTTTTAAATATTATAACAAATAAATTGTAGCAGTTAAAATGAGAAAAAATTCCACATACAGAAATTATTTAAATCAACAAGTGTAATTTTTTAAAACTCATTCACTATATAAATAAAATACAAATATGGTGTAATATCTAATAAATTCTGTGTCGTTGAAAATTTTTTTATTAAAATAAATATACATTTTACTAATAATACCTTTTATTTGATTAACATTTAATAGTAGTATTATTATTTAATTAAATCAGTTTAATTAATAATTAATTAACTCATTTAAATATTAGAAAGCATTTAGTAAAAAAATTATAATTTACTGTTATTAAGTGCTATAAAATATTATATTCAATCTAGAAGAAACGTTTATTTTAATAATTGAAAATGCATTAGTATAAGCCATATTAATTTTTAAATTAGTTCATTACAATGATATGGAATTCTTTAAATTTGAAAATTACGCCTTTATTCAAACGATCGATTATCAATGGATCGATTCTTCTACACTCGATTTTATCGAGAATCGATTCTTTCGATAAAATTTGTCGCGATTCTCGAGATCGATTTTTTTTTTGGAATCGTACATCCCTAGTTTGAGGTTCGTTATCGAATATTATTGGGTTTTAGGCTAATTAATGGAAGTTATAGGCAAATTATAAAGATCGATATACCTCCTGATAACACTAACTTGACGTCAAACGAAATTTCCTACTTTGGGTTATAATTAAAGTACTTGTTAGGTAGTTCTGATAATCTCGTTAGCGAATTGCTGGGTTTTCCGGTGGCTAACAAGGAAAAATAGGACAAGCGATTCAAAAATACTGAAAATATATAGTGTATAAATATGTAATACTGTCAAGATGTTTATGACTAATTTTTGATACGCTGAAAAAATAGTTTTTTTAGATTTGTAGTTATAGGTAACTAATAGGTAATCGCTCGCTTTGCCAACTCTTTCCGTCAATTTTGCTTCAAATTGCGGACGTAAATTGACAGTAAGTTATAGGTAAGGTGGCTATCAGGGTACGATGTTATTTATAAACAAACGTGTCCTGACATAAGTCACGTAAGCCAAATTTGAAGAAATCTATTGAAGTATATGTTATTAAATCTAACGAATCTTGTCCGAAAAGAGCATTTGACTGTAATTCGTCAGCCTATAAAGTATCTACGCATTAAAATATTTCCACAAAATTACGATGAAAAATCTGAACAATAGTGGAATCAATGTACACAATATATAAAGATATGCAGTCTTTTGGGTTTTTTATTTTATTAATTGCAATTATTAATCGCAAGCGCGCAACTAACTGTTAGTATAGAATTATATATATTTTCATGCTTATGATATATTTGACCAATCACGTTACAAATATTTTATATTTTTCATCTAAATTATACCTATGGATTTTTTTAATTCAAAGAACCAGATTTCTTTTTTAATGTTTATTATTATATTTTTATCTCTTAGCATACAAAATATATTTGTTCAAAATTTTAATTCTAATTTTAAAAAGCTATATACTTCAAAATCTATTCATCAATCCTTCTACAACAATACATTTGTAATAAACCATCTGTTTACTATCTAAATTCACTCTTATCAGAACCACACAACCCCCATGAAAAAAAAATATATAAAAAATATATTTTAAAATATAAAAATTATATATTTTAAATATATGAAAAATACATGAAAAATATATAAATTATATATCAAAATATAAAGTCCATAAATTTCCAGATCGCTACTATTACTGTTTGTAATTTTTAACTGGCAAATAATTATTGTCTGTCTACCTTATGTACTCGCATTTTCGTTATTAAAGTCTTTGGGTATTTATAATATTTAAGTTTTACAATAGTATAATGTAAATAAAAAAAAAGTTAATGTGAAAGCCCTGATGATGCTTTAATAGGCGAAACCGGTTGGCTGTAAGTTTAAAAGTGATGTGTAATAAATAAAATTTAAATTACATTTGTGAAAGAGTACAAGTGTTTATATTATATAATCAATATGATGCAGTTTCACCAAGTGCCGACGATGGAAAGTATAAATTATACCCATAGTATCTCTTACATAGTAATGCCCTGGCATGCTTCCACCGGCGCTGAATCACTTACTGAGTCCGAGACGGAGGCAGCGTCCTGAACAGACTCTCCAAAATATTCACTCCATCGTTTTAACACACAGTCTGTGCTTTTAAGAATGTCACCACCCGTAGATTTAATCCTATTTATTCTGGAGGCTGCCGAACCACTCCTAGACTTCTTCGACTCTCTCCTGTTTACAGTTTTTCCTCCTTTTAATTTAAAAAATCTCAGTTTAGCGGGAAGTTTTAGGAATGGCATGAAGGTTTAACTGGTTTACAGATTTTTAATACTTTAATAATAATTAAACACTAGAAACTCTACCCTGCTTTGCTCTTGTGTAATTTTTTCCCCGTGTTGATCCGGGACCCCTTTAAAAATAGACCATCTGCCAGTCTGCCAGGCAAACGACTGGTCGTGGCTACTAGGTGATAAAGTTCTGCATTATCTCGCCTGGATCTGGTACTACCGCTTTGCCTATTCCTGTCATTGCACACACAAAATTAAAACAGTTTTACTTTTTGTACATGTACAATGCTGAAGGTGAGAGACCTGGAGTCCTGAAATACAGGTTTTTCCTAGTTTAGTCTAAAGTCCACTCTGCATTAATTAAATCAAATTGTAAGCCGTATTTTGTTATTTTTGTATTCAAATTGTAGTTGTGGAAATAAATGTATTTTCCATTTCTATTTTTCATTGTTTGTCACTGCCCTGATCTGGTTTCAAAGGTAAGGTAGCCGATAAACTTAAGCATGTGACATTAAGAACTCACTGCAAGGATAACAATATATCATTAACATCGTTGGTGTTTATAGACGATGGTTTTCTTTTTCTATCAGAAGAGTCATCTGCTTGTTTACTATCTTATAATTTAAAAAATATATATAGTAAATGACAGGACACCTTACAAAGCATTAATAATTGACTGGAAATGTAATGTATTTAATTAATTTACGAATAATCTACATACCTGATTTTTCCCGAAACTTTCTAAAAGTCTTTTAGAGGGAATTTGAGGGTTGACAACGAATAAATAGTTAGACCTTTTAAAAAATAATTAGACCTTTTACGTCTCAAATATTCTTTATCCGTATTTTTATATCTTTCGCTATCATGTCAATTGGCAAAGGAAATTACCTGCCATCAAAAGAAGCATTAATTATCAACTAATTAAAAAAATACCTTTATTTATACAAACTTTTAAAAACATTTAATTCTTTACAAGTGAAAAGACAGACATAAATACCGACTAAATACACGTAATTTTAGCGCGAAACATTTCATCCGCCATTTTGTAAAGTCCGCCATCTTATGCGTCAAGCCTCTGGAAATGCCGATCGTAATCTTTGATAAATTATCGAAAAAATTAAATTGATTATTTAGCATCACCTGATCATAATCGTGCAAACTTAATTGGTAATTATTTAAGTAATCTTAAGTACGATAGCGTCTTGGACTTAAAGTTAACCCAAGTTAATTTGATTTTAAATTAACTCTTTTTCTTTTAACGTGGATTTATTTTAGGGCAGTGGATGCCGGACATTTTTATTCATTAAAAAATTTAAGGTTTTATTTAAGTAGTTCCCGAATCCAATTATTGTAAGAATTTTTTAACTCGCGAAATAACTTTGAAATGCGTTACATTTTATAGTTGTTCGTGGTTGAGATAAGAATTTAAGTGTGTGAAATACTAAGTCGTTTAAAATTAACGCGTTTTATCTGAAAATCTGTTTTTATTTAAATAAATTAGGACTGAATCAAGCGGATTTTCGGATTCAAAAAAAAGAGTACGTTTATTAACTTTAAATAATAAAGTTAGCCGATTTAGTAGCCAGTCTTGTTGGGATACTTTTTACATTATAAGATATCAAAAAAGCAAATGGCTCTTCTGGTGGAAAGAGGCAACCATCGTCTATTCACACTAAAAATGTTAATGGTGCGTTGCTATCCATATAGCAAGATGTTAATTCTATTTGCATAAGTTTGTAGACTTCTTTAGACCCCGGATACACTCTGATTAGTGCGAGTGTTTAATACTGGTGCTTAGTATTAAGCAAAAATACGTGAAGACAGTCGTTGATTAGTGCAAGTTATAAGCAATCAGCGTTGTAAAGTGAATAGACACTATTACTAATCATTCGCACCAATCAACAGCTGTCTTCACGTATTTTTTGCTTAATCTGCCATTGGTGACGTATATGCCTGAGAAACCGGATGATTCGAAAGATTCGAATAAATTTTTCACCCGCCGACGATTCGAGTTGCGATTTCAAGTATCTGCCTCATTTTAAGTCCCACACCATTGATACTACTCATGAATTTGCTACGGATCCACGTTCGCGAGTATCAGCACCAACCCGGTCGGTAAGACCAGCGTCACCAAACATGTAAGCATTTATAATATATTCATGTGATATTTTTTGTTGCAAGGATATATATTTTTTGTTAATTTTCTAAGAATTTGCAATGTCCTAAGACTGACAAAGGCTGATTTTAATCAAAAAAATATAACATTTTTACTAATTTCAAATTTTTTATAAAAATGTGGGTAAATAGATTATTTTTAGTGTCGTGAGTATAATTTTTTAATAAGTAATAAACAACCTGTGATCGACTGAAACTTTATGTTTTATTTTCATAAATGTGTTTATAATTAAACCAAAACTACATTGGGTTGCCAAATTAATGTGGACTGTGAATTTTTTTTGCAAATTTACTGTTTAGATTCGAGTAAAGTTATTTTAAGCGGCTGAATTAATTTACTTAATAGTTTATTGAAGGCTACACATATCGGGAGTCATAATTTATGATCAATAGCGTAGTTTACGGTGTGAATATATTTTTAAGGTGATTTATGTTTAACCGTTAGAATTTAAAAGTGTTAAGGACGTGTTTAGTGACTGTTTCAAAAATTCAGTTTCATCTCAAAAATAAATAGTTTCCGATACAATTTGACTTGAAAATGTAAGTAAAAATATTTTTGTATATATCACACTGTATTGTGGATTAACATTGAGCAGTTTTTTTTATATTTTATTTTTATCTGCTTACAGAATAATTCGTGGTTCTGATCTTTCGCCAAGAAAAAAATCTCAAATCAAATCTCTTCTAGAGCATACAACTCACGCTCAAAGGAAGATTGCTAAATATGTGGAGTGTCTAAGTCAATCTATATTATCTATATTAATATATTAATATTATAAATGCGAAAGTTTGGATGTATGGATGGATGTTTGGATGGATGTTTGTTACTCAATCACGCAAAAACTACTGAATGGATTTAAATGAAATTTGGCATACAGGTAGATGGTGACCTGGAATAGCACAAGGGCTACATTTTATCCCGGAAACATTAAGTGGTCCCGCGGGATTTGCCAATAACTTTTATAATGCAGTGGGCTGCACGCTGCAGCTAGTAGTAAATAAAATAAAGTTAAATGTCGCCAGTAATGTGCCACTTACTCCAAAAAGAAAAGGACATTGTGGCCGAAAAAGAATCACCACATCGCTTAAAAGTCCCTAATTGGGTCAAGTTTATAAAAAGTAGTAGAAAAAACTATCCTCACGCCGGCATCCCTGAAAAGATAGACAGAGGTACAACAACCAGTGCTACCACAATGTCACCTATCAAATTGTAGGCTGAAGGTACTTAGGCCCACAATTTGATAGGTGGCAAGCTTATCGCCAAAAATATATTTTTTTATTTTATTTTTTATATCATTGGGCAGCAAACAATCAGAAACTCTTCTAATTGATAGAGAAACCATCACCTGTAGACACCAACGATGTTAATGGTGCGTTGCTATCCATGTGGTGGCATGGCAATGCCACATGCATAAATCTACCGGCTACCTTACTCTCCAAACCGGAACACGACAATGACAAGCATTGACGTTATTGCAACCGATTGATTTAAAATTTTACCAGATTTTCTACTTTAAAAACTACGTCAGATATCGTTAATTAGAATAAAATCGGTAATTTTTTTTAGGATTAAAAATTACGAAAGTTTTGAATGAAAAATGTTTTCCGACTTTACCTCAAAATTTTTCAGTCTATCGATTATTTAGTTTAAGAAATATTTCAGTTTTTTTTTTATATCATAAGATAGCAAACAAGCAGATGGGTCTCCTGATGGAAAGAGTCAACCATCGCCTACAGACACCAAAGATGTTAATGGTGCGTTGCTATCTTGTGGCGAGGTCTAATGCTACATGCATAAGTTTACTGGCTACCTTACCCTCCAAACCGGAACACGACAGTGACAAGCACTGACGCTATTGCGGCAGGAATATACAATGCGGTGGTACCAGACCCGGGCGAGACAATGCAGAACTCTACCACCTAGTAGTCAAGATGGCAGTGACTTGCATAGCCAATCGGTCGCCTTTTACGACCTGCCTGGCAGAACAGCAGTTCGTCTATTCTTCAGAGGAGCCCGGAACCAACACGGGGAATCTGGAAGAGATCACTTTTTTAGTGATAGACCGCCTTTGTATACTTGTGAAATATTTTTTGTTAGTTATATGTTGCCATTTATTTTGGTGCACAATAAAGAGTTATTGTATTTTAAGATAACTCTACTGCCTTGTTAGTAGTAGCCCGTTTATTGAACACTAGGTGAGCCGCGCAGCTTCGCCCGCGAGTATATAAGTAAGTCGTCCAAATACCGTTTAATACAAATTTTATCCCCTATTTCAGCCCTCCAGGGACTGATTTTTGAAAAAAAAATTAGCCTATATTTGACCCCGGATCTTCAACTATATCCATGCCAAATTTCATGAAAATCAGTCTAGCGATTTAGCCGTGAAAGCGTAACAGACAGACAGACAGACAGACTTTCGCATTTATAATATTAGTATGGATAAAGTACATATAATAGACATAAAATAGCAAGAAACAAGAGTGTTTTTTTGCCTGTTTTTTGCTCTAATAAAAAAGTCCGCCACGTCGGTTTAGATCACTCGAGTATGAGAAGCCATAACTTCGTAGACACGCGATGAATGGATACCATGGTATGGAAATGGCTTATGTAACGTAAATTATTCAAAATCTATACTGTTATTAAAGCAAAAGTCTGTCTCTGTTTCGCTTTTATGACTAACTCGCAGAACCTTTTTTTGCATATGAATTAAGGAAAAAAAGTCTTAAAAAGTGTCTTCACGCCCATATCCCCGAAGGGGTAGGCAGAGGTACAACAAGTGCACCCACGATTAGCCGAAGATACTTGGTCCCACAATGTGATAGATGGCAAGCCTATCGCCAATCGGACATTTCCAATCAAATCGGCTAATCTGTGTTTTTCAGAAAACTGAAAAAACACTTTTTTTATGTGCCTGACCCGGGAATCGAACCCGGAACCTCATGTGGTCAACGCCAACGCTGGACCACTAGACCACAGAGGCGACTAAAAAAAAGTCTTAAAGCTAGCAATTCTTTTCTCACTGAGTTACGTATTGTTTCATGAACCGTAGTGAATCCTATCCTATCCTTTACTATGGGGCTTTAGATAGACATATGTATTTTTATTCGCCATCTATGTGCTACACTATGTCATAAAAAGATATTAATATGGCATCGCAAAATGCCAATCAAAAAATGTTAGAAGACGACGAGTGGTTACGTCAAAAAGCAGTCGGTCCCTTTGGTGCCGTAGCCACCCGATGTCTACGCGCAGTCATTTTTTGAATTTACAATATACCCTAAATTTTAAGAAAATTTTAAGGGTGATTACATTTCATTTCATTTATAACGAACTCTGTTTTAACGACTTTTTGGTTATAACGACGTTACATTTAGGTGCCTTTGTTTTGGTATACTTTAGTATACCTTCAGAGCAAAATAATGTGCCTATAACGAGTTCGGATATAACGCTGATTTTTGATATACCGACTCGTTTTAATAGACAATTTGAAAAAGGTTCCTGGAAATCCCATGCATGTGTTGCAACCAAACGTGAAAAGATTCATTCTTAACATCATAAAGCTTTTTTTCTTCTATTTACATGCACACTTGGGCAGTTTACACAGTAGAATTCCTTTACTTTCGAGTAGTGGTGAGAGTGTAATCAGAAAAAGCATAATTTAAGAACACCTTTTGTTGTCTTTCTTTGCACCTTTGTATTTAACGACTGCCGGAAATAACGACGAAATGACAGTGGTCCTTTCATCGTCGGCGCGAAATCCACTACATTTATTTTTAAAGAAATTATTTCATTACTTTTTTGATAATCACATCTTCGACCCTATGTGCCCCTTTCGAGTTGGACCGGGGTTTTGTTACATATTATAGTATGAACTTTTCGTGGAAAAGATTTACATGCTATGCCCAGTATTTTAACTCAGCACCATATGGCATTATAGCATGTGACTGCTATAAATTGGGTCCGGGCTGGGCTGCTGCGGGCTAGTCTGGGCTTATCCGGTCTCCTTTGAAGAACAGACCAACTGCAGTTCTATCAGGCTGGTCGTAAGAGATGACCGATTGTCTATACGTGCCACTACTATCGTGACTACTAGGGTGTAAAGTTCCGTAAGGAATTGCCCGAGTATTTGCTACTACCGCCTTACCTATCTCTGCCGCAATAAAGTCAGTCTTGTCATTGTGTTCCAATTTGGAGGGTAAGGTAGGCGGTAGACTTATGCATGTGGCATTGCCGTCCGCCACACGGATAACAATGCATTATTTAACATCTTTGGTGTATAAATTTCTCTTTCCATCGGGAGAGCCATTTGCTTCTTTATCTTATGATATAAAAAAATACATAACCAATGCAACATCTACGGGGTTCAGTTACTTTCTTTTAAGTCAATAGTTAAAGAAGCCGCTTCCTTAATAAGCTAGTTTTAGCAACTTGGGCAGAACCCACAGGATACAAGGTATACTCGCTCATTTCTTGTATACAGGGTGTTCTTTATTTTAATTATATTTAAAAAAGAAAATTCTCGAAACAATTTTCCTTACTTATATTAATATCTAACATTATTCCCAAAAGCAACACATAGTAATGCGAGAAACAAAATGTGGCCCTGTGTTTATTCCGGTCTCTTTAAGATAAGGTCAACTGCCTGATTGCTAGAAGTCTTGTCTAAGGCAAAAGAAAGCCATAAGGCAAGAGATAATAACTAGGTGGTAGAGTTTTCAACTTTTTGACCGGGTTTTATACTTCAACCTTAAATATTTCTACCGCAATAGCATCATTTCTTGTCTATGTTGCATTCTATGGAGGGTAAGATAGCCAGTAAATTTGGCATTGAAATCTCTTCATACGGCTAGCACTACATTTTAGTGTCTCTTTCTATCAGGAAGCCTTTGCTTGTTCGCTATCTTATGGAATAAAAAAAAATAAAAAAAATACTTTCACAAAATGGTTATCTATATAGTCACAATAATTAATTATCGGCCGTTAAATGTAAAATTATTCCCTAAAAGAAAGTTTTTATAAAGCAATATTTAATTTCGTTAATTACTGCACATGAACGGTAATTAGTGGAATTATCGATGTAGTAATTATTATGCAAGTTGAGACAAATTGGTGAAAGCAATTTGTACTTTAACTGATATTTACAAGGTTATTAAGTTTTCGTTTGGATTAAGGTTTATGTAGATAACTTTTATAAATAAATAGTTGGCCGCCCGGTTTCACACAGGTGGAGTAGCCGACCATTCTTTAATGTAATATATTAAACACTAGCGACCTGCCCGCGGTTTCACCAGCGTAGTTTTTGTTCCTGTGGGAATATCGGAATGATTTATATACTAAAACCTTCCTCAAGAATCAATCTATCTATTAAAATCGCGTTAAAATCCGTTGCATAGTTTTAAAGATTTAAGAATACATAGGGACATAGGGACATAGGGACATAGGGACATAGGGACATAGGGACATAGGGACATAGGGACATAGGGACATAGGGACATAGGGACATATGGACATTGGACATACGGACATACGGACATATGGACATAGGGACATAGGGACATAGGGGCATAGGGACATAGGGACATAGGGACAAAGGGACAAAGGGACATAGGGACAAAGGGGCATAGGGACATAGGGACAGACAGAGAAAGCGACTTTGTTTTATACTATGCAGTGATATTCTCACAATATCTTCTGTGTCGCTCACCCAATTGCTTTCAATATTATAAGATTTTAAAATTTTCTCGTAGGATTTTTAAGTATTAGGTATTTTTAAGTATTTTTTTATCGTTCTGGTTTGGAGGGTTTGGTAACCGGTAAACTTAGACATGTAGCATTAGATCTTGCCAGAAAATAGCAACGCCCATTAACATCTTTGGTGTCTATACGCGATGGTTGATTCTTTCCATCACGAGACCCATCTGCTTGTTTGCTATCTTATGATATAAAAAAGTATTTTCTTTCATACAAACGATCATAACGGAAAACTAAAAATATTTTATTATTATTTTATATATCTTATAATACAAAAAAGCAAACAAGCAGATAGCTTTCCTGGTGCAAAAAGATAACCATCTTCTATAGACAGCAAAGATGTTATTTGTAGCACCTCTTTATATATACCTAGGGGAATAGCATCAAAGACAAATATCTGTCAAGTTTCGTTTAAGAAGGCAAGACAGCCTCTTTCGTTTAAAATCCCGCTACATGGATTTGAACGCACCGTTTAAATCTTGAGAGTCTATTGTCGACGGTTATTTCTTTTGCGTCAGAAGAGCCATGTGCTTCTTTACTATCTTTTAATATAAAAACCGAATATAAATCAACACTCATTCTTTCCAAACGACTGCTACATTTATATTTAAAAAGATTTCAATACAATGAAATCTTAATAAAACTTAAAACTAAGGCTGATTTTAGTGTCACGCTGACCGCAAGCTGACGGTCGGCGATGATGTTGAGTGGTTTTACAGTGACGCTTTCGCCAGCGCGGTCGGTAAGCGTCGCGGGCCACGAGATATGCATTTCTTGGATCGTTACATAGTTTAACCAATACGCGCGGATGGCCCGTGCTGACAGTAATTCGGCCGCGTTTTTCAATCTAGTGGCATTGTCAGGATGTACTTGTATACATCATCATTGTTGCTCTTTTTTCCAATGTAGTATAGTGTAGTAATGTCTCATCACGACTGTATTAGGCGGCAAACCAATCACGACTGTACGAGCCAGCAAACCACACGACTCTCGTTTTATAGTTTCGAGCCGGTCATCCGCGCGCTTACGGTCCTTGTTTACCATCCGCGCTGGCGTTTGGCGTCATAGGTAGCATTTTTGAGGCGCGCTGATCGCTCAGCGCTAACGGCCGTAGGCTACATACATCAGCGCCGACCGACAGCGTGCGGTCAGCGTGACAGTAAAATCAGCCTTATAAGTCGATTTGTTTTTCACCTATGAAAAGATCTTTTTTATTCGACCATTCGACTTAACATCATTGGATCACACTGTGGGGACACAGGTATAGAATGCGCTAATGCAGACCTTATAAGTGAAGACATTCTGACATTATGAGACGACAGTCATCCGCGCGCCCGCACGCGATTTACCAGTCTATCGGCCGGTTTCCGAAGCGCAAATTAATTTAAACAAGCTATTCATCTGTATTTAATCGATCATTTGCTTGTAAAAATTATCGATTTCATTTGCTTGTAAAAATTATGTTAAACACAGATTCAACGCTTGTTGAAATTGATTTGCGTTTTGGAAACCGGTCGAATGTAATTTATAATTTGTGTGTGACGTAACATTACAACTGCTACTTACAAACTCTATAATTAATCACTACCTAACTGAGAACCACAAAGCCCTAACACTGACGGCAATATAACCTGTGCGGTAAAACACGAATGAAGACGCCAGCAACAGAGTGCTAAGTGTGAGTTTTTCTTTTCGCATTCGATCGTGAGCGCGTTTCGAGTTTACTAGGAATTCGTATGTGATTTGTACAGCGCCACCTAGTGGTAAACTGGTTTCTCACGTTTACCACTAGGTGGCGCTGTACAAATCACATACAAATTCCTATTAACTCCAAACGCGCTCACGATCGAATGCGAAAAGAAAAACTCACACTTAGCACTCAGATAGTTATAAAACCCGTAAATGTAAAACTAAACATCCCGTATACACCGTTATCATATTACGTTATGCGTGTTTTGACAGGCGTTTACCGGTTATTGGCGTGAAGCCGTACTAAGAAACTTCTGTTCGATATTAGAAAAATCACCACTCAGTGCAAAAACACATACAGGACATTAATAGCGTGTGACAGATGACTTGTAGACATACCTATTTCTTTTATTGAAAAACGTAGATTATTTTATTGATTCAGGCATTAAATTACCCACCGTACATACACCATACAAACCCATTATTAAAAAGGTGAAATGAATTAAATTTGCTGTTATCCGCGAACTGTTCTATGTATCTTCCGCGATGGTACCAAAAAGAAAGATGTCGTTATAGTAAATCGTTTAGACTCACCGATGGTCCGGACAAAACGAAGACCCCAGCGGCACAATTATCCACCCAAATCCCATACAACAAATGTAATTGTAAATTTTCTCCGTGTTGGTTCCTGGCTCCTTTGAAGAATAGACCAACTGCCGTTCTGCCAGGCATCATTTTTCCAGTTTTTTGATAAAATCGGTGTTGATTGGGATTGGATAAGTACCCGGTTGGTGATAGGCTTACTACCTATCACATTGTGGGACAAAGTTTTATTTTTGTATCGTAAGATAGCAAACAAGCAGATGGGACTCCTAATGAAAAACGCTCAACCATTGCCTATAGACACCAAAGATTTTAATGGTGCGCTGCTATCCTGTGGCGAGGTCTAATGCTACATGCATAAGTTTACCGGCTACCTTACCCTCCAAACCAGAACACCAGCTACCAGCACTGACGCTATTGCGGCAGGAATAGGTAAGACGGTGGTACCAAACCCGGGCGAGACAATGAAGAACTATACCACCTAGATAAGTATCTTCGGCTAAGTTCTACCTCTACCTACCTCTTCGGGAGTATGGGCGTGGAGATATTCTTTATTTACTGTAGTCTTGACTTATACTGCACAGTAATGCTACCATTTTATCACACTCGAATGAAAGTCGCGTGTGAATGCAAACTTTAAGGTGACGTCACTTAGTAGGACGCCATGCAGGGAAACGTCAATACGACGACCAACGCAGGGACATCCTATATAAATACATTTAGCTATTTAGACAACGCTTAAAGTGAATGTAGAGTTAGAAATAAACAGACAGTTGTATTTTTAAAACACTTGCAAATCTTTGTACTGGGTTTTTTATAAAAAAGGAAACACTGCAAAAATCCCCCCCCCCTTCTCTATTGATTAGAGCTCTCGAGAGAATAGACCAATTGCCGAAAGGCATTCTTCAAATGAGAATGAATGCTAGGCAGGTCGTAAAAGGCGACTGATTGGCTATACATGGCCCTACCATCTTGAATACTAGGTGGTAGAGTTCTGCATTGTCTCGCCCGGGTATTTGGTACCACCACCTTACCCATTCCTGTCGCAAAAAGCGTTAATACTTGTCATTTTCCTGTTCCGGTTCGGAGGGTTGCTGGTAGACTTATACATGAGACTTTATTTCTATATACCCTCAATATCAAAATAAATTAGCGTGAGCAGCACAACTAGGAAATAAATATACGACGTAAAATCACCTATTAGATGTACCTATTTAATATTGGGTAATAATAATACACTGTTTTTTTATTTGTATTTATAAATATACGTATATATGTATGTATATTATGTATTTTGTGTATGTATATGTGTGTATATATATGTATATATTTATATATGTAGGTATACAGATTATGTATGTACAATGTACATATGTATTATTTAAAGTATATATGACATGTGTAAGGTTTTAAAGTAAATGCTTCTGTTTTTTTTGTTTGATTTATCTTTACACAGTAAATTTAAATTATTTTGTTACTATTTAAGATGCACCACCTCTTTTACTCTTTCTGTGTATTACATGAGGTTGGCTAGTACAGAATGCCCTTAGGCGTAACCTTTGTACATTTTTTGTGCATAAATTTAAATAAATAAATAATTCAAGTTCATAACTCAGTCTAACTCAAAGAACTTAAAAGTCTCAAAAGGTCTCTGAAGACTCAAAAGAATCAAAGGACTTAGACTCATGTGACTATCAAGTCCTAGTCTTGAAAAATCCCGTCACACAGACAGCAACGCACCATTAACGTTTTGGTGTCTATAGGCGACGGTTTCTCTGCCCATCGGGAGAGCCATCTGCTGATTTACTATTTAATGATATGAAAAAAAAGGAAAACCACCAACTTGTTTGTATATATGTTATTATTATAATATTATAAATAAATAAATATTGGATGTTTGGATGGATGGATGTTTGTTATTTAATCACGCCAAAACTATTTATTTACTTATTTATTTAACACTTTATTGTACACAACAAAAAAAATATACATAACAGAGAATAACAAACGGAAACAGTACAAAAGGCGAGCTTATCCCTAATAAGATATATCTTACAGCTACCCCAAGACAGTGAAATACTGTGTTAAAACAGAACAGGTAGACTGTGTACAATTTAACTCTAATACAAAAAACTAACTCTAATTAATTATATAATAATTTAAAAAAAAAGAAATATTTCAGTTTCATAGATGCTAATTCTAACTTGCAGATAATTATCAAAATAAGAACAAACCTAGTTATTTTGATCATATAACTACTTAATAATACTCAATAATAACTACTTAACGGATTTGGATGAAGTTTGGCACACAGGTAGATGATGACTTCGAATAGCATATAGGCTACTTTTTATCTCGAAAAAATAATAATAATATTCACGGGACAAATTACACTTACTAATCTAACCCCAAAGTAAACAAATTATTTGCTTGTGTTATGGGTGTTAGTCAACGATACTAATACATAGAAATACATATAAATACTGGAATATATTTAATAAACACCCAAATCCGGAAATACAAACATTTATGCTCATGACACAAATTAGCGCGTTTCATTCTATTTCGTGATTGGTTCGCCGCATTTCATGGCGTTTCGCGATTGGTTCGGCAACTAGCGCTAGAAGATAATGTCATAACACCATATACCATAACGTTAATTCGTAGTGTATAACAGAACGTACTGAATAATGTTATTAAACAGTAACAAATTCTGTGGTCTAGTGATCCGGCGTTGGCGTTGACCACATGAGGTCCCGGGTTCGATTCCCGGGTCGGGTACATTAAAAAAAGTGTATTTTCAGTTTTCTAAGAAACACAAAGTTGCCCGGGATTGGATAATGCCTGGTTGGCGATAGGCTTGCCACCTTTCACATTTGTGGGACCAAATATCTTCGGCTAATCGTGGGTGCACTTGTTGTACTTCTGCCTACCCCTTCGGGGATATGGGCGCGAAGATACTTTTTTAACAAATTCTGTATCAGTTTTGGATAACGCTATGTTTGAAAATAACTTTGTCATGCCGCGAGCAATAACGTTACCACATTATACCGATATATAAATCCTTGGATATTAGACATATATATTAAAGACTACAAACTGTAATAAATGTAATTATCAAAATGAATGGGTTTTTATGGACACTGGACTAGTTATTACTTGTGGCTATTTTAGAGCCATATACTAAAAATGGCATAATTTAGGGCACTGTAACGGACAGGAATAAAGTGCGGCACTGAATATACTTCCAACTGTTAGGTATTTTTGTGTAGAAATCATATCCATAGTCAAAAACGGATCTCTAAATCTTCACTTAAAAAATACACTCACCATCGAGGTTAAAAAATTGAAACAAGATATAAATTTGCAAAAGAAAACACAATCTCCAATTTACGTAAAAGCTTTCAAAATATTTTCAGAGATCGCACTTCCTTCCAATGATAAAAATATTGTACTCTGTAGCAGGTGGCGGCAGTATTGATTGTTCGATTCCCTGAATAATTTATGTATTAGAAAGAAAAAATATACATTTCGTTAAAATATTCCGCAATACGATCACTGATATTTAAGGTACTGGTGGGTATAAAGGAAAGAAAGAATTATTTTAATAATAATAATAGTATATTTGTCTGTATGTATGTCCGGGGTAATATTACTAATAGTTCGGGTCAACATATAGGCTATATATTATCACGCTATCACCTACGGGGGTGAGGCTGTGCGGAGTAAACGAAGTCCGCGCGGACGAAGTCGTGGGCAACAGCTAGTAGTAAATAAGTGTTAAAAGAATGTTTTAGATGAATATGGATTATATGATGTTATAAAGTTATTTTATTTACTATTAAGTTTTCGTACATTAAGAAATTGAAGTAATATTTATTTAAAATTTATGCATTTACATATATAGAAGTGTACTGAATGCTACACAACATTTTCTTCTGGCCAAACTTAATTAAATGAGAACAGTGTAAAAGATGAGGTGCATAGAAAACTTATCACAATTATATAAAAAAATATTAAAATTGTTTATTTCATTTACCAAATCATTTCTTGGGGCTGGGCACCCCTTTTAAGTATAAAATTACTTGTGCCAGGAGACCCCTTCCACATCCATATAAGAATTGAAAATTTTTGTTAAGTTTACTCATAAAAACATGAAATATTTACATTATATTTTAATAATAATATATTAATTATTATTTTAAATTCTCTCGCTCTCTCTCTCTCTGTGTGTGTGTGTGTGTGTGCGTGTGTGTATGCGTGCGCATGTCATTTTTATCAATGCTATCAATGTAATTTCTTAATTAATATTTGTTTTTTTATATATATTATAAGATAGTAAACAAGCAGATGGGGCTCATGATGGAAAGAGTCAACCATCGCTTATAGATACCAAACATGTTAATGGTACGTCGTATCTTGTGGCGAGGTCAAATGCCACATGCATAAGTTTACCGCCTACCTTACCCTTCAAACCGGAATACGACAGTTACGATATAGTACGATAATGCTATTGCGGCAGGAATAGGTAAGGCGGTGGTACCAGACCCGGGCGAGACGTAGTCACGATGGTAGTGACTCGCATAGCCAATCGGTCGTCTTTTACTACCTGCCTGTCAGAACGGCAGTTGACCTATTCTTCACAGGAGCTCGGAACCAAAACGGGGGAATATTATATAAGTCCCCTCTAAATTTTCTCTGCTCTACACAATACTTAGTCGTTAATGTTGACTCTATTAGAGCCTACCACGCCGCTACTGTTTGCGGACTCTACCTTCATGGTGTCAGGTTCTCTACACCGTTTTATCGCTACCTTGAAGTACTCACAACCTGTACCCTAACAACGTGTGCCAACAATTTGTTAACTAAATTCTATCCCTGTTTGTTTATTTACAGTGGCACAACAATAGCAAATACACAATATACAGTATGTATAAAAACCCTGTTCGATCGTCAAAGGCATTATTTGGCAGCTTAAGACAATCGTATAAATATTCACGGGACAAATTACTCTGACTGATCTAACCCCAAAGTAAGCAAATTATTTGCTTGTATTATGGGTGTTAGACAACAATACAGTACATAGAAAACATATATAAATACTATAATAAATTTAATAAACACCCAAACCCGGAAATACAAACATTTTTGCTCATCACACAAATGCTTGTCCCCGTCGGGGATTGAACCCGAGCCCGATTGATTGCGTAATTAGGGTCGCTAACCACTCAACCAACGCGGCGGTCAAATTATATCTGTGTAACTATTTCATGGCTATTGATAGAAAAATTTTCAAAATATTTACTATATTTAAGGGGAAGTTGCTCAAGTTTAGTACTCGAAAAATGAGGCACTTTAAAATACGATATTTTTTTATTTTAATAAAAAGTTTTTTTTGACAATGTCATTGACCTAAATATATACCTATTTCGGATGCGACAGGGTTTTTTTATACACTGTATACTAAAAGTTTTCTTTTGACAATGTCATTGACCTAAATACATATCTCTTTCGGATGCGACAGGGTTTTTTATACACTGTATACTAAAAGTTTTTTTGACAATGTTATTGAACTAAATATATACCTCTTTCGGATGCGACAGGGTTTTTTTATACACTGTATACTAAAAGTTTTTTTTTGACAATGTCATTGACCTAAATACATATCTCTTTCGGATGCGACAGGGTTTTTTATACACTGTATACTAAAAGTTTTTTTGACAATGTTATTGAACTAAATATATACCTCTTTCGGATGCGACAGGGTTTTTTTATACACTGTATACTAAAACTTTTTTTTTGACAATGTCATTGCCCTACATATATACAACTTTCGGATCGGTACTAATATACACTGTATACTAATTAGATATACAATTTAAGGCACAAGTCTAGTGTACGTGCCAATTACAGATAAACACAATTCATACAGTAGGTAACAAATAATTTAAAAGTACGAGTTGGTCTCGCGTACTGAGGGTTCCGTACAAACTTGTAGATAACCTTAGCTACGCATAGATTTCATGATTCTATGTGAACGGAAAGTACCCTATAGGTTTTGATTCCCTTGTGAAAACGCAAACTATGCGTCATAAGCGATCGTATCTTTTATAAGTATTTTTTTAATGTTGAGGTGAGAGAGACGTTAGGCTTGAAAGTGTCGGTGTAAAGATGAGAAAGGGCATGCTCCGTTGGTTCGGACATGTAGAAAGAATGGTAGATGGAAGGCTAACAAAACAGATATACAATTCGAATGTGTAGGATGTTGGTACCGCGAAAGTCCAAGACTGACGTACCATAATCTGACTGATCGAGTACTGAGTAGGTATTGTCCGAAAGTGTTTTTTTTATATTATAACATAGCAAACAAGCAGATAATATAATATAATATAATAATATAATATTCACGGGACAAATTACACTTACTGATCTAACCCCAAAGTAAGCAAATTATTTGCTTGTGTAATGGGTGTTAGTCAACGATACTAATACATAGAAATACATATATAAATACTGGAATATATTTAATAAACACCTAAACCCGGAAATACAAACATTTATGCTCATCACGTAAATGCTTGTCCCCGTCGGGGATCGAACCCGAGCCCCGTCGATTGCGTAGTCAGGGCCGCTAACTACTCGACTAACGGGGCGGTCGAAGCAGATGGGTCTCCTGATGGAAAGATTCAACCATCGCCTATAGACACCAAAGATGTTAATGGTGCATTGCTATCTTGTGGCGAGGTCTAATGCCACATGCATAAGTTTACCGGCTACCTTACCCTCCAAATCGGAATACGACAGCGACAAGCACTGACGCTATTGCGGCAGGAATAGGCAAGGCGGTGGTACCAGACCCGGGCGAGACAATGCAAAACTCTACCAGCTAGTAGCCACGATGGTAGTGACTCGGTAGCCAGTCGGTCCCCTTTTACGACCTGCCTGGCAGAACGGCAGTTGGCCTATTCTTCAAAGGAGGCCGGTACCAATACGGCGTACAACGTGTCACAAGTCAAAAAAGACAAGCTCGCCGAGTTTCTTCCGCCGGATCGTCTGTGTGTGGCCGCGTTCCGATCCGGTAGTGATTCTAAAAAATCGATACAATGTTTTAAATGTAATATTATATAGGTAATGATATTTTTATAAATATGCACACCATAATATAATGGTAGAATATGTTGGTAATTTAATTAATTTATAACAACTTGTAACACCTATATTCTTGCAAATGAATATTTTCTTTCTCTTTCTTTCTTTCAAAAGTCTTCGCAACCGGCGTGTTTGTATAAAGGGAGTGATGAATGTGGAGGAAGCGGGACAAGCCTGCAAGGATCGTCATGTATGACACTCGGTTCCCTCTGTCTGCTATGTAGGGGTCTGACGTGAAGATTTGTATGTATGTATGTAATAAAAATTTACGGTTTTCGATTTTTTTCCCTTTGCATGTGCTGCAAGGCATTGCTTCTTGTTAAATTTCATAATTCTAAGTCAACGAGAAGTACCCCAAAGGTTTTAATCCCTTTTGAAATCCGAAAAAATTGCAAAATATGCCATATAATGGTCATATTTTTTGATCGCATTGATATAAGAGGTTGATATTTTTACAGCTGAGAGGGATCGTAGACTCGAGTATTTGATATAAATTTCAATTTGATAGTATTATGTGTTCTTGAGCATAAGAGCCTTGACAGACTGACAACGAAACGAATTGATCCTACAAGCATTTTTTCCTTATGTGGTGCGGAACCTTAAAAATTCAATCGACTTTAAGTATCTGTCAAATATACCCGGCCATATCTCAAAAACTACTGATTTAGATGAAACTTCGACTGTTTCCTAAGTTGAAATAAACCAGATTTAATTCAAAAGTAATCATTCCCGTTCGTTTATTTCTCATATATTCTTATTGAATATTACATTAATTAAAATTTGGTTCACGCTATATTTTTGTAAAAGTCTTACGTCAACTTCATAAATCTCCCGTATACTTTCTGTATTAACCGGTAATCATTATAATTTTAAGGGGTAATGATTCACTCGCTTGTTTAACCGGTTACATGAACGATATTAACCGCTATATCAGTGCGGATTCCATAACCTAGTTAACACCTCCATTCTTGGGATCTGATAAGGATTATCGCTTATCGAATGATTTGGGGATCATTACCCATCACGCCACCGTTGAATCGTAGTGAACTTAAAAATCTTTAGACGTTCAATTTACTCTGTCTAGTCCGCAAGGAAACTGGCGTGATGATACTTACTATATATATTACATGAAAGTAGAATTTAGCATTGTATAGATCATGTTACTTAAGTAAATGAAAAATTAATAAAATATTCAGTATCATAGTGAATTCTGAAATGAGGGTAGATATAAATTTGTCAAAATGTTCGACCTTACTTTACTAAACGCGTTAGTGTCGTAAAAGCAGTCATTGGTACACGGAATTAGGTGCCTGGATCTGGCAAAGGTATTTTTGGCAATAGACAAATATTTATTTGGTACCAGAACTAATAAAGAAAAATGTTGCTAGTGTTACACGACCGCCGACACAACGACGTTGGTTAGCCGAGTTGTTAGCGAACCTGACTACGCAATCGATGGGACTTGGGTTAGATTCTTAACAGGGACAAATATTATATGATGAGCATTATTGTGTGTATTTCTGGGTTTAGGTGTTTATTTAACCGCTCCGTTGGTCGAGTGGTTAGCGACCCTGACTGCGCAATCGATGGGGCTCGGGTTCAATTCCCGACGGGGACAAGCATTTGTGTGATGAGCATAAATGTTTGTATTTCCGGGTTTGGGTGTTTATTAAGTATATTCAAGTATTTATATGTGTATTTCTATGTATTAGTATCGTTGACTAACACCCATAACACAAGCAAATAATTTGATTTTTTTGAGATTAGATCAGTAAGTGTAATTTGTCCCGTGAATATTTATTTATTATCACACATATTTGAGTATTTATTATTATATAAATTATAGAATAAAAAAATATGTAAACGGTTGGCTTTGCAGGCCTGGAACTTCCTGCTAAATTAATTTAAGTTCAAAGAACTAAACTATAAGCATAAAATAAAAATCAGTTCAAACATCTATTTTGTTAAAAATATCTTCCCACGCAGGCAAGTCCATCTGAAAATCGTTGAAACTTGTATTTAGTGATACAAGATAAGTGATTGTAATATCGCGATTTAGGATTTTAGTTTGATTTTTTCTTAATATTGCTTTCTTGTAGCGTTTGAAGATTTGCTTGACCGCTACAGACAACATACAACAATAAACAAAATATTGGCGGGGTGTGTAATTTTTTTTAATTAAGTTAATTTATTTTTAATGCATACTATATAAATAAAGTTGTTACCTATATTTTATTAAACTTGTGTAGTGGTAAAAGCAAAAATTACCAATTAATTATTTAATTGTGTATTGAGTCCATAGAGAAACCATTTCTAAGAAATTTCCAGTCTGAAGCGTAAGGTAGCCTTTACATTTATGTATGTTGCGGAATTGCTAAAGGCGTTGGATGTCTCTTTCCATTAATGGAACTCTGATTATTTGCTTCATAAATAAAAAAAGATATGTAATTTCTCGGCACATCCAGTGGTCTATATCTTTGATAGCGAAAGCAAACAAACGTAAACGGGTCTCCGCTTGTTATGCACAATGAAAGAACACTTTTCGTGCACAATTATGTACGCAATATAACAAGTGGAGTCGGGAGTATTATGTTAGCGTGGTATGTGCTAATGACAAAAGCTTAGCGTGATTAGACGATTTTCTTGTTGTGTAAATCGTCTAAGAATACTTTGACATGCAATTCTAGAATAAAAAGTAGCCGTAAAGAAAATAATAGACATGTGTGTATTTTTCATTCATTCCTTCATTCATTCATATACATGTCTGTATATTATCATGTATGTCACATGAATGGATGAAGTGTATATATAATAATAATAATAATATTCACGACACAATTTACACTTACTGATCTAACCCCAAAGTAAGCAAATTATTTGCTTGTGTTATGGGTGTTAGTCAACGATACTAATACATAGAAATACATATATAAATACAAGAATATATTTAATAAATACCCAAACCCGGAAATACAAACATTGATGCTCATCACACAAATGCTTGTCCTCGTCGGGGATCGAACCCGAGCCCTGTCGATCGCGTAGTCAGTGTCACTAACCACTCGACCAACGGAGCGACCAATATCTTTTGTGTCTATAGGCGAAGATTAACTCAACGATCCCAATACATAAAAATACGTATGAAATACAGGAATATATTTAATAAACACTTTCGCCATACAAATTACTTGTATAGAATATTTAGTGGGGTACTTGAGAGGGAGGAGGTTTAATTCCATATGAGAAGCGTTGAAACTTGTATTTAGTGATACAAGAGAAGTAATTGTAATATCGTGATTTAGGATTTTAATTTGATTTTTTCTTAATGTTGCTTTCTTGTAGCGTTTGAAGATTTGCTCCAAGTAAGTGTAATTTGCCTGGTTGATATTTATTCATTTATTAAATTAACTCTCCAGAATTTCCCCACCTATCACATAACAAACAAACGTACACAGGTAAACAAAGTTATCTCCCAACCAGTAATCACTCTTCCTGCTCAGTGTTTGTCTACACACGTCACAAAAGATGGATCGACCTCTTTGTAACTCATGTGAAAAGATCAAAGGATTGGAGGTATCTTAGATGGAAGGGCAAAGCATTAGGGTTCAAATTATTTATATACAACTAGCTGACCCGGCAAACGTTGTTTTGCCTTACATATTAGGAATCCATAGTGGATAAACAACGTGACACGTAATTTATATAAGACTACGGGATTGTCCTTCCACGCAGCCAAAATGGCATTAAACTTTATATGGTGGTTAAGTATTCTTAAATTTTCTAATTTTCCGCGTAATTTTCTTAATATTTTCTTTTATAAGAACCTTCTCGTTACAATTACAAACACAACAAAAAAAATTACCGAAATTTGTTCAACCATTCAGGCGTGATGTCGTGACCAAGGAAAATAGGGATTGATTTTTATATATATAGATTTTAAGATATCACTATATTAAGTACATAGTTTCACAAATATAATTAAATTTAGTAGCCATTCAATTTTTGCCGTGTTTGTCCCGGCCTCCTTTGAAGAATAGGCCAACTGCCGTTCTGCCAGGCAGGTCGTAAAAGGCGACCGATTGACTCGATAGAGTCACTACCATCGTGGCTACTAGGTGGTAGAGTTCTGCATTGTCTCGCCCGGGTCTGGTACAACAGCCTTACCTATTCTTGCCGCAATAGCGTCAGTGCTTGTCGTTGTCGTGTTCCGGTTTGGAGCGTAAGGTAGTCGGTAAACTTATGCATGTGGCATTAGACCTCGCCACAAGATAGCAACGCACCATTAACATCTTTGGTGTCTGTAGGCGATGGTTGACTCTTTCCATCAGGAGACCCATTTGCTTGTTTGCTATCTTATGATATAAAAAAAATTATTATATTATAAAAAGAGAATATAGTTTTCTTTTTTGTATCATAAGTAAACAAACAAGCAAAAATGGCTCTCCTGATGAAAGGAGACAACCATCACCTATAGATATCAAAGGTGTTAATGTGCGTTAAGGTGCGTTACTATTGGGCATGGATTATTTAACAATTAACATATTAAATTTCGCACAATTATTTTTTTTACAATTAAAAATTGGTATTTATATTATCAAATACTGTTAATACATTTTTATATATCAATTAAAAATATCGTTAAGATGTCTTTCAAGGGTGTAAAACTTTTTGATTTGTATGAATAAAATTTCGTATACGAATAAAATTTCATACAAATCAAAAAGTTTTAAACCCGTGAATGAAGTTTGTTTTTAACTGGATATCTTTGCCGAATGCTGGCTTAAAATATTTTCACCTATTATGGAATGACCCTTTATATAGCGGGAGTTTTTTTTTGGTCACTAGCTTGAAGGCTAGAGATACGATACAATGAAAATAAATAACTGTTAAATATTAATTAGATTTAACAACATAACAGTAAATCTAATTTAACAATAATTTCCTTGCCTAGTTACTACCATGGGTAGTAACTAGGGTTAGCAATGCCACATGCATATTATGTCTACCTGCTGTTTTGCCCTTTAAACCGAAACACGATCATGACAAGCATTGACGCTATTGCGTACATACCCTGGGATGCATTTTTAAAATAAAAGTCACAATGATGACTTCCGATTTTTCGTTGATTAAAAATATTGTTATTGAAATGTTTAAATGAAGAAATATGTAACTACCTATACGACATCACGCTAAATGCTTTCGGTTATAGGCTGAGTAAACCGAACGTTTATAAACTTTCGCTTCACAATGATTCCTAAATTAGTCCGTTGGCGAAATAAGTGGTGAAAAAGGTAACCATCACATATAGACACAAAAAATTTTTTTTCGTTGAAAATACTTTTCTCGCTGAAAATATTTTTTTTCATTGAAAAGCTACACGATACAAAAGTTTGTAACTTTTAGGCTATCCTTTATACCCGTATAAACAAAAAGAAGAAACGATTTTGGGTAAGGCAAACGAAGTAACGATTAATAAATAGTAAATCATATTTACTGACCTAGATCTGTACAATTATGAAAAACACTATTAAATTATAAGGTAATTGATTAAAATCAATTGTTATAAACACCTACGCATAACGAGTCTGCGATGTATGGACACTGCTAGATATAGGATATAACAAGTCAAATAACTCATATTTATTGGTCCTACTGCCCCCAGCTCTAGTATTATTGATTTGGCTTATTGTGTAGCGTGCATATCTGATTTTGATACTTGTTGATTTATATTGTGGTACCGCTGATCGCTGTTAGTAGTAATTGATCACGGGAGGATGTCACAGGGAGGATTCACAGTGTGAATGTTGATGACGTCATGGAAGAATATGAAAATGAAAGAAAGATCCTCCCAGTCAATATTATATAATAAATGTATATAAATCCGGATACTATCCATACGTCTACCAGAATGTGATGCGATCTTTCAAAATTGGATTACGCGTGATTCTTCAGTCAATTTCGCAATGCAAACTCGAGTTGAAGTTCTTAAGATGTTACGGCATATAGTTAGTGTGGGTTCTGCATGTGCTTCGCTGTCATTTTAAAATTTATTTGTATCTTGAACAAAGAAGTATCATCCCGTTCTGATTGAGGTTGGCCGCTTGGTTTTTACGTATCTATTATAAGATCCAAAATAATGTTTAATTATATTAAAAGATGGAATTACAGATACAAATACTAAAATACAGTTAGTATTTCTCAGTAAAGAGTTTTTTTATAAATATGAGTTAAAATTCCATATCAAGTAAGTATAAAGGTTTTTTACCAGTACTTACTTTTTAAGCATAATATATCATGTTGCATAATATTGTGAGTTAGTTGTTAGTGTTATAATTACTAATGCTCTCATTCTTCTGGAAATAAATGACATCATCGCATTGATCGCACAAACAAATTATGTTTTTAAAAATTATAGAAAAAATAGCTACACTCTGCAGCCTGATGATGTTGAAAAAAAAATTATTAATCTCACGAGAAAAACTTATTTTTCCAGAATAAAAAATTATCAATCAATAAAAGTAGTAAGTTAAACTATCTGAATCACATTATTATTATATTATATTTATCTATACAAATAAATAAAATTGGAGTGTCTGTTTGTAATATTAAAATAACCGCTTTTTACGAAATGCATATGGATGTATACACGGTACATATACTAAAATAACATTTTTTACAATTTTTGTTTGTCTGTCTGTCTGTCTGTCTGTCTGTCTGTCTATTTGTTCCGGCTAATTTTTGGAACGGCTGGACCGATGTTTTTTATTTTTTACGGGACAAATTACACTTACTGATCTAACTCCAAAGTAAGCAAATTATGGGTGTTAGGCAACGATACTAATACGTATAAATACATATATACATATATAAATAATAAATAACTAAAATATATATAATAAACACCCAAACCCGGAAATACAAACATTTATGCTCATCACACAAATGCTTGTCCCCGTCGGGGATTGAACCTGAGCCCGTTGAAAGCGTAGTCAGGGTCGCTAAACACTCGACCAACGGGTCGGACCAAAGGGAGCGATTTTGACAGGACTTTCACTGGCAGATAGCTGATGTGATAGGGAGTAACTTAGGCTACTTTTTTTTCGAAAAATTTTCACGCGGACGAAGTCGCGGGCGAAGCTAGTATTAATATATTATGTTATTCCTTTGTCGATCAGAACCTTTTTTGAAAACTAAAGCATTGCTATCAGTGTGGTCTACACAATATTACAATGACAAACACTGATGCTACTGCGTTAAAATATTACAATGATAACTTTTTACTAGCGAAAAAGTACCAAGACCTTGCAATCCACAACAGCCCACATAACATAGTATGCTAATCTTTCGTCTAATATAATTATAATGTATGCGGCACGGTAAGCGTACTCGTGATAATAGGATGATTGATGGGTTACCGACGGAGAAAAAGTGTGGGAGACATACATACAAACTGTACTGTTGTGTTCAAAAGTGTTTCGCTAGATAAAAAATTAGTGAATCTATATTATAATTATGAATGCAAAAGTTTGGATGTTTGGATGGATGGATAGATGGATGGATGTTTGAGTAATCACGCCAAAACTACTGAACGGATTTAGATGAAATTTGACACACAGGTAGAAGATGACATGAAATAACAGCAAATGGCTCTTCTTTCTTGCTATAATAGATGGTGCTTTGCTATTCGAATGTCGGAGTGGCACTGCCACGTGCATAAGTCTACCAATTGCCTTACCCTCCACTGAAACACGTCAGCGACAAGAATTGACGCTTTTACAGCAAAAATAGGTAAGGAAGTGGTACTTAAATCCGTGTGGGACGTTACGGAAATCTGCCACCTAATAGCCACTATGGCAAAAAATTGGCTATGTATTAATATACATAGCCAATTTTTTGCCTTTTAAGAAAAACCTGGCAGAATGGTAAATGTAAGATGGTCTATTCTTCAAAGGAGTAACAGGATTTTTAATCAATATGTTAACCGAAAACAGTTATTTTGTAACTTTAATTTTTGGAAATTATGTATTGAGAGTTGAATATAATTTATAAATATTGCATGTCGTTCGGTAGAATACGATACTACGTACTTTTGAAAACTACATATTACTGCTGTAAACGTTTTCTAAGAAATAAATTTCATTAACATGAAATGAAATGAAACGACCATATCATTTCATATGTTGATTAAAGAATTTATAAAACTGGGTCCAGTAGTTTTTGAGCTTATTCATAACAAACGAATAATACTTACCACTTCTTAATATTCTGTACATAGAATAACCTTAAAGACACCATTTTAGTACATTAAATATAAATTATAGTTTTCACTTTTTCAGTCGCAATTACATGTAAATTAACATCTGATTTAATAGTCTGTTACACACATATATGAAATATTAACGGATTAAAGGAATATATTTTATACTCCAATAAGCCCCTTCGAGTAAAATAAACATAATTACTACATACATGCCTAAAATCATTACAATTACTTTCACCTTGTGGGTCGGGACTTAATTTCCAGAATAGATCATCTGTCGTTCTACCAAGCAGTTTGTAAGAGGCTAAATATTGCCTGTACGAGTCACTACCATCGTGGCTTCTAGGTGGTAGAGTTCTGCATTTTCTCGCCCGGTCTGGTAACACCGCCTTACCTATTCCTGTCGCAATAGCGTCAGTGCTTGTCATTGTCGTGTTCCGGTTTGTGGGGCAAGGTAGCCGATATATTTATGCATGTGGCAAGACACGCCACAAGAATAGCAACGCACCATTATCACCTTTGGTGTCTATAGGCGATGGTTATCTCATTCTATCAGGAGAGTCATCTGCTTGTTTTATCTGGCGGGAATCTATGATTCCTTTCAGTGACATAAAACGACTTCCGCGATGTTACTGGAGAATGTCTTACGCGGAGAACAGCAAATTTAATTAATTTCACCCATTGGTATTTTTATGTATCAACTAGCTGTTGCCTGCGACTTTGTCCGCCCGGATTTCGTTTACTCCGCACAGCTCCTCCACCGTAGGTGATAGCGTGATAATATGTAGTCTATATGTTGACCCGACCTGTTAGTAATATTCAAGCAAAATTTGAAGTAAATTCATTCAGATTTTTTTTGAGTTTACCCCGGACATACTTACAGACAAACAGATAAACAAACGAACAGCCAAAAATTCTAAAAACTATATTTTTGCCTTCGATATTGATTGTAGATCACGCCCCAAGTATTCTTTAAAAAAATATTCAATGTAGAGCTTTGATTTTCCTACGATTTTATTATATGTATAGATGATTTCACCTTTAATTTTCTTGTTTGCTATCTTACGATATAAAAAAAAACAATTTTAAATTGCAGTCATTATTGTATTTATAACACCCAGTGGTATTTTGTGGTGTGTTACCACCAATACTAACAAGTAATAATTGGTGGTGTATTATCTATACACATAAATAAAATTGGAGTGTCTATTTGTAATATTAGAATAAGAATTTTCGCCGTGTTGGTCCCGGCCTCCTTTGAAGAATAGGCCAACTGCCGTTCTGCCAGGCAGGTCGTAAAAGGCGACCGATTGGCTATCGAGTCACTGCCATCGTGGCTACTAGGTGGTAGAGTTCTGCATTGTCTCGCCCGGGTCTGGTACCACCGCCTTGCCTATTCCTGCCGCAATAGCGTCAGTGCTTGTCGCTGTCGTGTTCCGGTTTGGAGGGTAAGGTAGCCGGTAAACTTATGCATGTGGCATTAGACCTCGCCACAAGATAGCAACGCACCATTAACATCTTTGGTGTCTATAGGCGATGGTTGACTCTTTCCATCAGGAGACCCATCTGCTTGTTTGCTATCTTATGATATAAAAAAAAAAAAAAAAAAAAAACCGGTGTCTACTAAATGCATATGGATGTATACACGGTACATAAGCCAAAATAACTTTTTTAAATTTTTGTCTGTGTGTATTAGGCTTACGTGTTATTACGTGTGTGTGTATTATGGCTAATCTCTGAAACGACTAGACTGAATTTGACGGGACTTTCACTGGCAGATAGCTAATGTAATAAGGAGTAATTTAGGCTACTCTTATTTTAAAAAATTTGCCACGCGGACGAAGTCACGGGTACAGCTAGTCAGCAATACAAACAAAGACACACGACAGAGTAAGATGTAGCGAATTAAGAGAAAAAACCAAAGTTGCTGATTATTAACCCGAATAGACCAACAAAAGTGGAAATAGACAGGTCTTATGATATGAGACCCTCAAGAGAAATGATGTAAAATGGTTACAGATTGGTACTCCAGAGCTGGGAAGAGAAATAGAGGACGCCAACAGACAAGATGGGAAGATGTCTTCAAACTTTTGGTGAGACATCCAAGTGTGGATCCAGATTTTCAAAAAGGCTATGATCACGGCTATCCAAAAATAGGTCAAGAGCGAGACGGAATCTGACCTGTTACCGATAGATATATTGCGTTCCCAAAGAGGATGATAAAAAAAATTTAACAAAACATTTTTGAATGACCAGTCATTTGATGTCAACAGAGAAAAATTCATTCGCGAAAAAGGTCGAGTACCTCTGATTTTTTTATTATACCACTAGCGACCTGCCCACGGTGTCACTCGCGTAGCTTTTGTTCCCCAGGAAATATCGGAAAGGTTTATATACTAAAACCTTCCTCAATAATCAATCTAGCTATTAAAAAAACCGCATCAAAATCCGTTGCGTAGTTTTAAAGATTTAAGCATACATAGGGACATAATGATATAGGGACTGACAGAGAAAGCTACTTTGTTTTATACTATACTAGTGACCTGCCCGCGGTTTCACCCGCGTAGCTTTTGTTCCCGTGGGAATATCGGAAAGGTTTATATATTAAAACCTTCCTCAAGAATTAGTCTATCTATTAAAAAAACCGCATCAAAATCCGTTGCGTAGTTTTAAAGATTTAAGTATACATAGGAACATAGGGACAGACAGAGAAAGCGACTTTGTTTTATACTATGTAATAATAGTGAATAGTGATATCAAATATACAAACAAAAGTGTTAGGGATTGAATATATCATCATTATATCGACTTCAATGAAGGTTGTGGTCATGCCCACTGTGCCCACAACGCTGGCTCCGCTCATGAGGACATCACTGGAAAAGGGTAGCACGGGACAGGTTCCACCTGGGAATCAAAAATATTTCAACGAAAAATTTCGACCTTATATAAAACTTTTTTTGACCCGATTTTGACGTTGCTTTGTTAGTTGTAATTAACACCGATGACTCTATGGATGTGAACAAATAAATAAATATTCACGGGACAAATTATACTTACTGATCTTACTAAGCAAATTATTTGCTTGTGTTATGGGTGGGTATGTATAGTATCAACGATACTAATACATAGACATACATATATAAATACTTTTACATACATAATAAAAACCCAAACCCGGAAATACTAATATTTAATATTTATGCTCATCATACAAATGTTTGTCCCCGTCGGGGATCGAACCCGAGCCCCCCCTATTGCGTAGTCAGGGTCGCTAACCACTCGACCAACGGGGCGGTTGACTAAATCTGTGATTCTTAAAAAAATGATTAAATATTCAAATTAATGTTTGAGTACATTTGACATATTATAGATATACAATTTAGACTTACCTGTCTATCTTACTTTATCACAAAATTACTAATGTTTAACACATATATATCTTCACGCCAGATCCCTTATGTGGTAGGCAGAGAGAACCGAGTGCCCTACATCACTATCCTTGCAGGCTTGTCTTGCTGCTTCCACTCTCATTAGCTCGCTTCATTCACACAGGACGGTTGCAAACACTCTTGACTCCACCTTCGGACAGTACTCGATCAATCTGATCATGATACGTCAGTCTTGGTCTTCCCCGGACCTATATCCTTCCACATTCGCGTTGTATGTCTGTTTTGTTAAACTTTCATGTTCGCCGTGTTGGTCCCGGCCTCCTTTGAAGTTTAGGCCAACTGCCGTTCTGCCAGGCAGGTCGTAAAAGGCGACCGATTGGCTATCGAGTCACTACCATCGTGGCTACTAGGTGGTAGAGTTCTGCATTGTCTCGCCCGGGTCTGGTACCACCGCCTTATCTATTCCTGCCGCAATAGCGTCAGTGCTTGTTGCTGTCGTGTTCCGGTTTGGAGGGTAAGGTAGCCGGTAAACTTATGCATGTGGCATTAGACCTCGCCACAAGATAGCAACGCACCATTAACATCTTTGGTGTCTATAGGCGATGGTTGACTCTTTCCATCAGGAGACCCATCTGCTTGTTTGCTATCTTATAATATAAAAAAAAAACCATTCTTTCTACATGTCCGAACATACGAAGCATGTCGTTTCTCATCTTTATTTACATCGACACTTTCTTTCACGCCTAATCTCTCTCTCACTTCACATTACGAACTACATTACTAATTTTTAATATTAGATTTTAGACCTATTTGAAGCCATCATTACTGAATAAGTTATCATACAACAAACAACTCAATGTTTCCAAATTATTATTCCAAACTAGTGACAGTTTTAAACAGTACAATAAAGTTGGCGCCAAAAAACTTTTTGCCATAGACAATTTCAAAGAAGGAATACACATAAATTAATCAACGAGTCACATGCATAAATCTCTCTTTCAGAATTCAAAAATAGAACGTTCATAATCGGGAAATCCAATGATGGACGACGCCAAGCGAGCAGAGGTCGTGAACCGTATGTTTGAATTTGGACTTTAAACTAAAATATTTTGACATTTTAGACTAATGTGATTTTTTAAAATCATGATAACTAATAATCACTTAATGGTCAAGATTCAACTATACAGGGTTACTTTTAAAAGTCCGGCCAAACTCTTTAAATTATAACTAAATCAATATTTAGTTATAATTTTGAAAGTGCGTTTTAATTATTATTGTAAAATTATAACAATGTAATATAAAAATATTCGTTTAAAAATATTACACTAAATTCATGAATTAGATGCACCGAGTCCTGTGAATGAACTCTGTAATATTGGCAGGGTGTCATTTTATATTTACCCATAATTTCGGCAGTAACTATCATGTAATCTCTCTCTCTAAGTACATTTTCCCCGATCACCATTTTTAATTTAGTGTAAGGCACTACATAAAATGTTTTAATTCGAATATTGTGTGACTGAAGTTATATTCATGCAATTTGTTTTATGTGTCGGATTAAACCGACATTTTGAAGTTTTTAATTATGTTTTTTATTACATAAATCGAACATATTATCGATTCCGAACAGCCTCTAAAAATTTGGCCACAATTGCACTAACTACAAAATTGGTAATTATGAGGAGAGCGTTCTAAAGTTTTTTAAAGTTTTTTTTTATGTCATAAGATAGCAAACAAGCAGATGGATCTCCTGATGGAAAGAGTTAACCATCGCCTATAGACACCAAAGATGTTAATGGTGCGTTGCTATCTTGTGGCGAGGTCTAATGCCACATGCATAAGTTTACCGGCTACCTTACCCTCCAAACCGGAACACAACAGTGACAAGCACTGACGCTATTGCGGCAGGAATAGGTAAGGCGGTGGTACCAGACCCGGGCGAGACAATGCAGAACTCTACCACCTAGTTTAGACATGAAAAGTACGAAAACAAAGTAAAATAATAAAAAATTATGCACATCTATCTATTCACAAGACTTATCGATATTTCGATACGCGCAAACGAAAGAGAGCACAACATTTAGTTTATTTTACATTAAAAAATTGAAAATTGAAAATTTTTCAGTTAGTACAATTGTGAACTAAGGCATCGATATATACTTTATTTGCCTACGTGTATAACTCGCCAGGTCATCTCTGCGTGTAGTCGCGTTTCCAATTTAGTAGTAGGTTCAGTTATTACAATTTACGAGAATGAATGAGCTTTACTTAAGCTTTATTTTCTAAGGAAAGTACTTATGTATTTAGGGTTGGAAATAATAAAAAAATGATAACTACAAATCGTTACTAGAAAGACACGAACATTTATCAGTACCAGAGAGTTTAATGTACTACATCGTGCTGCATTGCATTAATAATAATAAGTCGTTTAAGGCGATAAGTAATTTCAAACTACGAAATAGACTCCTCTTTGAAAGCCTACTACTGCTAACCGGTTGGTCCAATAATTTATAAAAAATATATATTATACGTATAATATAATTAAATTTAAATTTTTAGTTCGTGTTTTCAAATTTTATCGTTATTTTTGACGGAAAAAAATCGAATATCTTTCTTATTTTTACGCAAAAATTTGCATATAACTTCCAAACTACTGTAACGATTTTGATGATATTTCTTTTACAAAAATTTTACAAAATCATTATAGTGTGCTATCAAAGTCAAAATTAAGCAGCGCTCCAGCGGACAATAGGGTATGATATAAATTCGCCACCAAAAGGTCATAACCGCCGTGAATTTCATGCGCTAACGCGTTTAATTTGATGAGCTCTAACTTAGGAGCAGGCATGGACTGCACTATAGTGGAAAACAAGTGGCGTGGCGCATGCCTTGTGTAGTACGTAAGTACATAGAATACTTTGGTCAGTACCGATTAAAGGTCCATCATATTTTATAACATTTCAAGTACGACAAAATTCCTAAAATTTGCAGGAAATATAAAAGTTTGTAGAAAATAAAAAATAAATTAGTTTATTCTAGTTCACTTTCTGTAAGAATAGCCATTTCTTTACAGAACTTGCAGATAAGTGGAATCTGTACGCCAAAAGGCTGATAGTGGAGATCGACTATATATAAAACCAACTTTGTATTTACCCCTATCACAGGAATAAAACTATTATTATGTAAAAAATCATTTATTTTTCTCTGCAATTCGTGCAGGTACGCCTCTAGTAGATACACAGTCGGCTGGAGGTTAGGTGACAGGGAGAGAAAAAAATTAATAAATAATTAAAATAAATTATTATTATTATAAAATTACCGGTTTTTTAAATGCTTCCTAAGTATATAAAGTAGAATCTACAACTGAAGATTATTACCCTAATGAATTTAGATGATTGCATTTTCATACAGCAAGTAGCTGGATGAGAAGCTTCTGCGAAATTTGCCAAAAAATCAAATTTTTCCAAAGTTGTCAAAAGCTCGAAGCTGTACAATACTTAAATTATTGTAAGAGTGATAAGAAGTCTCGCTTTAACAATAATTTTATGAAGCAATGGCTGATAGAAAACTGCATTCAATGAAAAGTTGGCAAATAAGATAGTATGATTTCGTAAAACAAAATAAAAACAAAAATATACTTCGCTATGTTTAATATTGACGAAATAATGAGGAGCAAGTGATTTAAAATGTTGCAAAGGTTGCAAAAATGTTTTCGAATATTGGTGTTACAAATTATTAAAATGGATGTATAGTTACTAAAATTTTACTAGAAAATATTATATGCACATATTTCATTTATTTCAAAAAATCCGCATACCCGTCTTATAAACAAGAAAATCTTTAGAATATTATTACCACAAAAATGTTAATTTAAGTTTTCTTGATTATAGACTAAAATATTTATCAGATTTTTTGTTTTTTTCATAAAACAACAGCAATAGTCGGAGGAGGCATTTATGCATTAATATCGCCTTTCGTATAAACTTTAATGTTTTCATTGAAGATAAATAAAAAGCACTGGCTAAATACCTGCAATCATGTAGAAAGAAAAATATTTTTAATATATCAGCATTTAGCAGTAACTCGCAACTTAGTTCGCGTGGCCAAAAAACACTACTTCCCTTTGCTTTGTCGGGTAAAAAAGTCTATGTTGTTCCTGGATAATATAACTTTCTAAATGTGAAAGAATTTTTAAAATCGGTTCAGTAGTTTTTAGGTTAAATCGTAACAAACAAAAAAAAATCAAATCTTTCATCTTTATAATGTTAGTTCAGATATAGCAAACAGAGGGCTCTCCTAATAATGGAAAGAGAGAACCACCGCCTGTAGACATTAAAGATGTTATCGGTGTATTTCCATGTGGTGGAATGGTGACGCCACATGCATAATTTGGCACCTTACTCTCCAAACTGAAACATGACATTGAGAAACATCGACGCTATGCATCAGAAATAGCCATGGTACTTAACCCAGACTAGGTTTTGCGGAACTCTATCAACTAATATATAAATAATAAATAAATATTCACGGGACAAATTACACTTACTGATCTAACCCCAAAGTAAGCAAATATTTGCTTGTGTTATGGGTGTTAGTCAACGATACTAATACATAGAAATACATATATAAATACCAGAATATATATAATAAACACCTAAACCCGGAAATACAAACATTTATGCTCATCACACAAATGCTTGTCCCCGTCGGGGATCGAACCAGAGCCCCGTTGATTGCGTAGTCAGGGTCGCTAACCACTCGACCAACGAGGCGGTCAAGTGTTTTTTATATCATAAAATAGCAAACAAGCAAATGGCTCTTTTTTAATGAAGAGGGGGCAAACGAGCAGGAGGTACGCCTGATAGGGAATGATCACCGCCGCCCATGGACATCCGCAATACCAGAGGTCTTGCAGTTGAGTTGCCGGCTATTTAAAAATGAGTAAGCTCATGAAGGTCCCTAAATCGTATCCGTTCGGAAACAACCCTGCCGGTAATTGATTCCACAACAGAGTAGTGAGAGGCAGAAAGTGTCGAGAAAATCACACAGTTGTTGATTTCCAGAAATGGAGGTGGTAAGGGTGGAACTTCAAATTTTGACGCGATGTCCGATGACCAAATTTTGCGGCAGGAATTAAACAACTCGTCGGAACACTCCTCATGATAAATATAAGACGCAGAATGAACCTATGTCTCTGTGCAATACCAAAGAGCTTCAAGCCGTTTTGAAATAGCCTGGTCGTCCATGATTGGAACCGCTCTACACTGAATGCGATCAAGAGGAAGAACTCTCCTGCCTAGAGATGAGAACACAGCCTGTGTTGGAAAAAGAAAACCATCATCTTTAGACACCAAAGACGTTAATGGTACGTGGCTATCCTTATGGCGGGGTCTTAATGTCATGAATATACCGGCTTCTTTACCCTCCAAGTGACAGTGACGATATTGTAGCAGGAACAAGTAAAGCGGTGGTACCAGAGCCGGGCAAGATAATGCAGAACTCTACCACCTAATAGCTACGATGGTAGTGACTCGCATAGCCAATTATTTGCATTTTACAAACTGCCTGACAGAATGACAGATGGTCTTTTCTTTAAAAAGGGCCTAGAACCACTCTAAAATACGCATTGAAAACGTACCAATCACTATTTTGAAATCAGACGATGATCCGAATAAATTTTAACTCAAAACTTTAAAACATCTTGCTCTTAAAGCAGATTGTTTCCGCTATAAATAATTCCAAAATTACTTAAATCACATAACTTAAAATCGTATATCAAAAACTTGCTACTTTAAAGTTATGACGTCATCCCAATATGGCGTCTTACCGTTTGTGACGTAATCGGAGGAAACTATAAACCACTTGCATGACTCTGTCCGAATTTTAGGAGAGCCACTCTATGCATTCTTAATACTTTGGTGTAGTTAATACGAATTGGCTCCTAATTTTCATTATACCTTTTTTTTTTATATCATAAGATAGCAAACAAGCAGATGGGTCTCCTGATGGAAAGAGTCAACCATCGCCTATAGACACCAAAGGTGTTAATGGTGCGTTGCTATCTTGTGGCGAGGTCTAATGCCACATGCATAAGTTTACCGGCTACCTTACCCTCCAAACCGGAACACGACAGCGACAAGCACTGACGCTATTGCGGCAGGAATAGGTAAGGCGGTGGTACCAGACCCGGGCGAGACAATGCAGAACTCTACCACCTAGTAGCCACGATGGTAGTGACTCGATAGCCAATCGGTCGCCTTTTACGACCTGCCTGGCAGAACGACAGTTGGCCTATTCTTCAAAGGAGGCCGGGACCAACACGGCGAAACCTAATAGTACGGTGTATTTATATATTAATTATTAATTGCCTATTGATTAAAGCTCGACCAAAAAATTATAACCAACACATAGCTTAAAGGATTATAAAAAAATAATGAACTTTTTAGAAACAATATTTTTGGCGTAAAAGCATATACAATATTTTAAACTTATTTATTTGTAACCAAATTATTTCATGGATATAACTATTTCTGATTATAATCAACCTGTGTAGCTAATTTCATTTCAATAAAATCACTATTTTTGGGTAATTAAGTGCGATTAATAAACAAATAGGTATACAAAAGAGTTAAATAAATATACATACTTTTATGTCATACATAAAAGTATGTATATTCAATATTATGTATGTAAACATACATGGTTTTGAAGTAATCCCACTTTAAATACAGTAAAACTGAAGAAACCTATTTCAATTCTAAGTATCTATTTTATTACATTTAGAATTTTGGGATTTTATAGATTTTGGGACTTAGTAGTAGAAGTATTTTTTCTTATTAAAATAGTTTGCTTTAATTGGCTAATAAATCAGCGTTTTAAGGCACAGTTCACACAAAAAATAAAACTGAAAATGACTAAAAATTCTTTACTCAACTCCTGATGAGGGCGATTTTGTTCGATCTTTTTCTGTTGTGAAAGAAAGAAAAAAGATTATTTGCAGGCATATGGGTATTATAAGTTATTTTTATTAATTTAGGGTTACCAACATATTATACCAAATATGGTGTGTAAATATTAAGAAAAAAGAAATTAGAATTTTTGTTCAAAAATAGAACACAAATATTCTCCGTGTTCTTTTCATTAAAATAAATAAAATATCATTGTTGAAAGTGCCTCATTTTAGTACTAAAACTGAGCAACTTCCTCTTAAATCAAACAAATATTTTGAAAATTTATGTATCAATATCCATCAAATAATGACACAAATATGTTTGTATTAAGCTACAAAATAATGCCTTTGACGATCGGACAGGTTGTTTTTTTACAAACTGTATAAATAAACCAATTCTCACATAGGCTACTGCAAGCCCCACGTACTTTGCATACTAACGTAGTATGGGAAGTTAGGATATCGTTAACCGTACGATACGCCGCTAGATTCCAAATGGCCTTTTTATCGACTACCGGCATTGTGTTCATTCTATAACAACATATTTAGTGGACAATAAATTCTGTTATTGCGTTCTACTTCTCAAATTTAGATATAAATCCCATAAATAAGAAGTTTTACTATTAAAGTCCTTTATTTTTTAAGATTCTGTACCTAAAAGGTAAATCGGAACCCTATTACCTAAGCCTCAGCTGTCTGTCTGTCCGTCCATCTGTCACCAGGTCGTATCTCATAAACCGTGATAGCTAGAAAGCTAAAATTTTCACAAATTATCAATTGCCGTTGCTGCTATAACCACAAATACTAAAAATAAAAAAAGTTGAGAGGTGTCAAGGGACACGCGGATGGAACGAAGCTCCGTTCGATTAAGTAGTAAAGGAATTGTAATAAAATTTTAAATTGTAATAAAATGTAAATCTGGCTTGCTTTCTATAAGGGAGAGAAAGAAAGAGAGACAGACAGAGAAACATGCGCACGCCTCACAGCTTACAATAGCTTACTATAGCAAAAAGTGTCGTTACAACTTTTCGTGAGAGTTTTTCCGTCTAGCCCCCTTTCACAACGCGCAATAAGGAACTTCGTTCCAAAACTTCGTTCCAATAAATGAAAATATAACGGGAAAATACAAGAAACGTGTTTTTTCGTACCTATGATGGTACGGAATCCTTCAGGTACGAGTCTACACTTGGCCGGTTTTTTTAATATCATAAGATAGCAAACAAGCAGATGGGTCTAATGATAGAGTCAACCGTCGCCTATAGACACCATTAATGGTGCGTGTTTTTTCGTATTTTTTTCCTATGATGGAACGGAACCCTTCGGGCGCGAGTCTACACATGCAGATGGCTCTCCTGATGGAAAGAGTTAATATTCGCCTATAGACACAAAAGATATTGCCGCCCCATTGGTCGAGTGGTTAGCGACCCTGACTACGTAATCGACGAGGCTCGGGTTTCATCCCCGACGGGGACAAGCATTTGTGTAATGAGCATAAATGTTTGTATTTCCGGGTTTGGGTGTTTATTAAACATATTCTGGTATTTATATATGTATTTCTATGTATTAGTATCGTTGACTAACACTCATAACACAGCAAATAATTTGCTTACTTTGGGGTTAGATCAGTAAGTGTAATTTGTCCCGTTAATATTTATATTTAATTTAATTTAATATTAATGGTGCGTTACTATGTTGTGGCCAGGTTTAATCACACATGCGTAAGTTTACCGGCTACCTTACCCTCCAAACTGGAACACGACAGTGACAAGCACTGACGCTATTGCGGCAGAAATAGGTAAGGCGATGACACCAGACGAGGGCGAGACGTTGCAGAATTCTACCACCTACCACTAGGAGTTCGATTCGTGTAGTAAGTCTATTGTTATATATTTATTATATAACTAGCTGTTGTCCACGACTTCGTTCGCGCGTTTACTCCGTACAGCTCCTCCCCCGTAGGTGATAGCGTGATAATATGTAGCCTATATGTTGACCCAACCTGTTAGTAATATTCATGCAAAATTTGAAGTAAATCCATGCAGTACTTTTTGAGTTTACCCCGGACATACATTGACATTCCTACGATTTTATTATATGTATAGATTTTAACCTTTTAGGTACGGAACCCTATAAAACCACGCTAAAAGCTACACATGCGTATTAGGTAAAATAAATGTCCATACCTTGTAAGGTATATCCTGTTTTTATTATATAATGTACTAGCTGCAGCGTGCAGCCCGCTGCATTACAAAGATTTTTGGCGAATCCCGCGGGATCACTTAATTTTTCCGGGATTAAAAGTAGCCTATGTTCTATTCCAGGTCATCAGTGTACCAAATTTCATTCAAATCCGTTCAGTAGTTTTTGCGTGATTGAGTAACAAACATCCATCCAAACATCCAAACTTTCGCATTTATAATATTAATTTATTAATATAGATTATCCTATTTTTATATCCATACTAATCCATACTAATATTATAAATGCAAAAGTCTGTCTGTCTGTCTGTCTGTCTGTTACGCTTTCACGGCTAAACCGCTGGACCGATTTTCGTGAAATTTGGTATGGATATAGTTGAAGAACCGGAGTCAAACATAGGCTATTTTTTTTAAAATCAGTTATGGAGGGCTGAAATAGGGGATGAAATTTTTATTAAAAGCTATTTGGACGACTTATTAATATACTCGCGGGCGAAGCTGCGCGGGTCAGCTAGTTATCTATAGTTTAACGAAACACAGTTCGAAAAGGTTGGTCCGGGCTCTCTTAGTAAAATAGGCCAACTGTCGTTCTGCCAGGCAGGTCGTAAAAGGCGACCGATTGGTTATGCTAGTCACTACCATCGTGGCTACTAGGTGGTAGAGTTCTGCAACGTCTTGCCCGTGTCTGGTGTCATCACCTTACCTGTTCCTGCCACAATAACGTCAGTGCTTGTCACTTTCGTGTTCCAGTTTGGAGAGTAAGGTAGCTGGTAAACTTACGTATGTGTGATTAGACCTGGCCACAACAAAGTAACACACAATTAATATGTTGGTGTCTATAGGCGACGGTTTAGTCTATCAGTAGACCCATCTGATACCGAGCCCAAGGGCAAGGTTCGGCGGACGGACAAAACAATGCCACTAGCCCTCTCATCGCAAATCACGACCCCACCCTAAGCCGAGGTTCGGTCTCACAGGAGACACCCTTAGGGCGGAGGGCGTACAGCCCTACACCTTTAAATTCTGGCTGAGCACTCTGCTCGCCCCCGCGACCGGTGAAGCTGTAACAGCCCATAAAGCTAACAGCAATTGAGACATTCCGAAAAAAAAAAACCCATCTGCTTGTTTGCTATTCACTGAACTACAAAATATATCTGCATATCAGCAGTGGCACTGACACCTCGTTAAACGGATCATCTTTGGCGTCTACAGGCAATAGTTATCTCTTACCATCAGGAGAGCTATATTTTTTATATCATAAGATAGCAAACAAGCAGATGGGTCTCCTGATGGAAAAAGGCAACCATTGCCTATAGACACCAAAGGTGTTAATGGTGCGTTGCTATCTTTTGGCGAGATCTAATGCCACATGCATAAGTTTACCGGCTACCTTACCCTCCAAACCGGAACAGGACAATGACCAGCACGGACGCTATTGTGGGTGGAATAGGTAAGGCGGTGGTACCAAACCCGGTCGAGCCGATGCAGAACTCTACCACCTAGTAGTCACGATGGTAGTGACGCAAATAGCCCCTCAGTCGCCTTTTACGACCTGCCTGGCAGAACGGCAGTTGGCCTATTCTTCAAAGGAGCCCGGGACCAGCACAGGGAAAAAATTATCTGCTTGTTTGCTATGTTAAATTTTAAAACAACAATAATAACTATATGAGAGAAATAATTATCTATATTAATATTATAAATGCGAAAGTTTTGATATTTGGATGTATGTATGGATGAATTTTTGTTGCTCAGTCATGCAAAAACTATTGAACGGATTTGTATGAAATTCGGCACACAGATAGATGATGACCTGAAATAAAACATTTAACCCGGAAAATGCGGCGTATGTTGCAACTTGTATTAAATATAAAACCTAGGTATAAATTCGCATGTATAAAATTTAAAGCAAAGGCATACGCTACAGATTTATATTATTACTAGCTGACCCGGCAAACTTTGTTCGGCTTTTTAACTGCTCTTGTTTTTTTCTATATTTTGTCACCTTTTAAACCTTCCCTGGACTTCACCAATTAATTCAAAACCAATATTAGTCAAATCGGTTCAGCCGTTCTCGAGTTTTAGCGAGACTAACGAACAGCAATTGATTTTTATATATATAGACTAGCTGACCCGGCAAACGTTGTTCCGCCTTTTTGACTACTCTTAATTTTTTTCTATATTTTCTCACCTTTTAAACCTTCCCTAGACTTCAACAATTAATTCAAAACCAAAATTAGGCAAATCGGTTCAGCCGTTCTCGAGTTTTAGCGACACTAACGAACAGCAATTGATTTTATATATATATAAATATATATATATATATATATATATATATATATATATATATATATATATATATATATATATATATATATATAAATATATATATATATATAAATATATATATATATATATATATATATATATATATATATATATATATATATATAGATTACTAGCCGCTGTGTGCACTAACGACACTAACGAACAGCAATTGATTTTATATATATATAAATATATATATATATATATATATATATATATATATATATATATATATATATATATATATATATATATATATATAAATATATATATATATATATATATATATATATATATATATATATATATATATATATATATATATATATATAGATTACTAGCCGCTGTGTGCAGCCCGCTGCATTATTAAAAATTTTGCTAATCACGGAAAAAACCACTCTATTTTCCGGGATATAAAGTAGCCTATGTGCTGTTCCAGGTTATTATCTACCTATGTGCGAAATTTCATCCAAATCCGTTCAGTAGTTTTCGCATGACTGAGTAACAATCATCCATCCATCCAAACATATAAACTTTCCCATTTATACTCGTAATATTAATATTATTGTAAATAATAGCAATTAGAGTTTATTAATATCAAAATGTTACGCTACAGTGACACCATTTCCACAATAAATTATAAAATATTAATCATTTAATAGCCATAATTACTAACAATTATTAATCTAATGTCCAATAACATGATAAAACTGAGATAACATCTAATTTAGTGAACAGTTTTATAAAAAGTTATGTAACCGGAAGTCGTATCATCTGGTTAATAGTTTTGATGTTAACGTTTTTGAATTTACCCTACACGTATTGTTAAACTATGACATTATTTGAATAATAGTCCTACTAATATATTTTTAATATTAATAAGTGAAGGAAAAGCTTTGGACCCCTTTTTAAGACAATTGCGCGAAAATTCATATACCACATATGAAAATTATATTAAAAAATAATGTTAAAAATCCTGAAATACATATTTTATTATTTATATCAAGGAGTCTCTATATCGATTTTAAGACCTCAGCATCAAATTTTATGTATGTAAAATTCCATACCCTGGTTTAAGTGTTTGGGGACAAAAGTTGCACGTTTTAGCTTACATGCTAAATTTCAGTTTTCTAGGACTTCAAGGAATACCCTAATTATTTCGATGACAAATATAAATAATAAATAAATAAATATTCACGGGACAAACTACACTTACTGATCTAACCCCAAAGTAAGCAAATTGCTTGTGCTATGGGTGTTAGTCAACGATACTAATACATAGAAATACATATATAAATACAAGAATATATTTAATAAACACCCAAACCCGGAAATACAAACATTGATGCTCATCACACAAATGCTTGTCCCCGTCGGGGATCGAACCCGAGCCCTGTCGATCGCGTTGTCAGGGTCGCTAACCACTCGACCAACGGGGCGGTCAAAATCATCATCAGAAAGTGAGTCTGTGATGAGATCGGGATCTAATAGCCCAAGTTAGATACCATCCTGGTTTAATATGAATTATCAAAGAGATTGAGGGGCTGCAAAGGAAACTGACTTTTCAAATAGGAAACCACAGAAATACAAATATAACTAAGGAAAACCATGACATAAAACATAATACTGTAGTAGGTAGTAACATAATACTGTGGTAAGTAGTAGGTATAAATGGTGAGCTTATATTTTAGTGAGATTTCTTACATTATACGCGCACGAAGAAGCCAATAAGTTTTTAAGTATGTTGCGATAGATTAAAAACACTTCGCGGGCCGCACAGTTACGAGCCGCAAGCGGCCCGCGGGCCGTGCGTTGGACAGCTCTGTTCTAATACATATCAATAAAATCTAAAGTCTTAGAGCTATACAATTGAAACTTTATATTTTTATTAAGTTTACTATAATAATATCCCAAGAATTTTGTTTATCTGGTGTAAGCCAAACCCAAGTTTTGAAGGAAAAAAATAAACGAAGCACTTTGAGAAAAGGTAGAAAGTGCCGTTACACTTCGCTTAGCTTGTCGTAGCAGGGGCACTACTTAATTAGATTAATATTTTTTCTATCACAAAGTTCTATATTATTTCAATTTCAATAATATTTTATACTAGCTGAGCCCGCGACTTCATCCGCATGGGTTTTTTTTAAAAAAAAGTAGCCTAAGTTACACCTTATTACATGAGCTACCTACCAGTGAAAGTCCCGTCAAAATAAGAACAAAGAAAAGACAGAAAAACAGACAAAAATCGTAAAAAGTGTTATTGTGGTATGTGTACCGTGTATACATCCATATGCATTTAGTTAAAACAGGTTATTTTAATATTACAAACAGACACTCCAATATTATTTATTTTTGTAGATTTGTAATATTTAAAAGTATCTTCACGCCCGTATCCCCGAAGGGGTAGGCAGAGGTACAACAAGTGCACCCACGATTAGCCGAAGATACTAGGTCCCACAAATGTTATAGGTGGCAAGCCTATCGCCAACCGGGCATTTTCCAATTCCGGACAGTTTTGTGTTTATCAGAAAACGGAGAAAACACTTTTTTTTTAAGTGCCCGACCCGGGAATCAGTCAACGCCAACGCTGGACCACTAGACCACAGAGGCGACTTATTTTATTTTTATTTGCAATATTTATATTTGCAATATTTAGTTCCTAGAAAGTCTTATGTAGTTCTAAATTACATTATTGTAATGTTGTTACATTGGTAAATGTCGTCCATACATTATTATTTTAAAGGTAAGTAATCCATTTTCACATGAAAAAATATCACCCGAGTAAAGCATGGTTTCATAGCTAGTATTTGTCTAATATTAAGACCTTATTCCGTAAACGTAAAAGTTTATTACCTCCTCGTGCTAATGTTCGCGCCATCTTGCCATGTTGTGTCTACGACAAAACAATTGGTAATTAGGTTGGCAAATGGGTGTTGAAATTGTATTATAATTACTTAATTGTGTATAACCTGCATGAAGGTTAATATAGGTACTTTTGGAGATATTAGTTACTTTGTATTAGTTACCAAAGGGGAATAATTACTTTTACCCTTAATTTAGGGTAATAATAGGTACATGTATAGATGTTAACTCAAGATATTAACACATGTAATATCTTTGCTCCTGCAGTCTTATGATTACTTATTTATTTAATACTTTATTGTATACTTAATAAAAAATACAAACGAAATAGGAAAACAAAAATCACCTACTTTTTTTAACTTTTTTCTTTTTTTATATTGTTACGTACTTCGGGTTCGTTATTGTAAGAAAACGCCACTTATATAAAAACCGTGTATTTACAACACAAGTACACAAACAACAAAATGTAATAAGTAAATACACTATACACTGGTCACACTCACTGCACTAGCACTGAACTTAACCGACTACACAATAAAACACTTCTCGTATTCAATTAAACTGGACACTTCGCTTCGCACTGGTTGCTTGTACTATCGCTTTCGATCACTGTATAAAACTGCCTTCTATTTGTCATCACTTCCCTATTTATACTCGAGGTAAATTTCGACAACAATCGCGAATGTTCGGCAATCATCTCTTACACAATATTAATAAAGCTAAGAATATTCCCATCGAATATATCAATGTCAGTTAATCTAGACAAACAATTGTACAGTTGAGTCATTCTGGCTACAGGGGAATTACTTCCTTGGCGAGTACGCCTTAGAGAGATACTAAAAGGCTAATATGTACCGTATCTTGGCAATCTTGTAGGTACAGATATGTTTATATATTTAAGCAGATTAGAACAGTCAATTTTACTATGCAATATTTTATACAAAAACATAAGATCGGATAATTTTCTACGCGTATGCAATGCAATGATTGCATTTCAAAATATTCAAGCCTCTTGGCGTATGAGCTTAACTGAATAGTTTTTCTTAAACCGTATGTAAGGCTATTCAAAAACTGACGCTGCACTCTTTCGATCCTGTTTCTATGAACCTCATAAAAAGGTGCTCAGACCTGGGAACAATATTCTAAATTACTTCAAACCAGTGCGCTATATAAATTTATCTTAGTTTTTGGATGTCTAAAATTTTTAGAATTTCTTAGAATAAAACCCAAGGCCTACAGCGTTGTAAGTACTATGTTGGAAATATGTTCCTGAAAATTAAGTTTGCTGTCCATAATTACACCTAAATCTCGGGTTCTAGTCACTTTACTCAATTTCTCATTGTTAATTTTGTATTTGGTCATGAAATAATTTACATTTCGGGTAAGAGTAAGGTGAAAACACTTCTTGAGATTAAGAGCCATCTTGACGGCACACCAGTGTATTAATCTGTCAATATCACTCTGAAGAAGCATTTGATCATCGATACTTTTTAAAGGCACATAGATCTTCACTATTCTTCAAAGGAGCCCGGAACCAACACGGGGAAAACGCAAGTGCGTTGCTCTTACAGCTACTTTCTGTAACACAAATATAGTATTTATTTCGCCAGAGAAGAATCTAATATGACAAAATGCTGCGTGTATTGTGCATAAAGTAATAAATAGTGGTCCCAGGAACAAACTTTTTTTTATTAATAACAAACTGAATTTTTATGAACAGCTTCATTTTGATGAGAACTCAACTTTTCTGTCTTCGAAAAATCTCGAATCGGATAACTAATAAAGATAGATAAAAAAGAAAACTTTAGAGTGTCGGACTTAGAAAAATTTAATTTACGTGTAGGACAAAGTAAACCTTGAATTATAATAACAATTAACAAGCTGTTGTGAGAAAATTGGGTTCTTTTTAAATTGATTAACATCAATTTAAAAAGCTCATAATTACGAATCTTTAGAGTGGAGGATTCGCCAGAAAAACCCGAATGTGTAGGACAAAAGTTTTTTTGTGTTTTTCATAAACTAGGGATTAAAGCAAAAAATATTTTTGTTATTAATAAAATATGTTTCCTACTTACTTACTTACTCCGCTGACTTAGCGTCCCAAAGAGGGTCTTGGCCTCCGATACGAGAGTCCGCCATCTAACGCGATCCCTGGATACCTCTTGCCAGTGACTGATCTGAAGTTCCCGAAGATCTGCCTTAACCCTATCAATCCAGCGATATTTGGGGCGACTAACAGGACGTCGACCTGTTGGTCGGCCCAAATACACTCTTTTCACACCATGATCCTCTCCCATTCTTTTGACATGGCCGAGCCAACGGAGTCTGTGTGCCTTCATCTCTCCTATTATATTTGATGCCGCCACGAGTTGTTCTATCTCGGCATTTTTGCGGATCCGCCAGCCTCCATCGGGTCTTTGCGCTGGGTCCAAGATCACGCGTAGGACCTTTCTTTCGGTAATCAGAAGTTTATTTTCTTCATTTTGCGTTAGCGTCCAGGCCTCACATCCATACATCAATATGAGTCTTATGACCGTTTTGTACATTCGTATATTGGTGTTTCTGCTGAGAAGCCTGGACACCAATGCTCTGTGCAGACCCGCACTACAGTGTAAGGCGTTTTGGACCCGGGTATCAATCTCATTTTTCCTAAACCGAATTAAAATTTTCGAAGCACCCTAACTTTATTAGTTACCCGATTTGAGATATTTTGAAGATAGAAAAGGTTTGCGTCTCGTCAAAACAAAGCTACTCACAAAAATACAGCTTATTATTGATCAAAAAAAGTTTGGTTCTGGGACCACAGTATATAACTATGTAAATGTACATTTGTTGCGGTGTCAACATCACTTAACAATTTTCTTTTAACTGCATAAGCTGCTGAACTAAGTTTATATAGAACTGTTTTATGTGATCTCCGCAATGCTGCGTAAAAGAAGGCGATGGTTTAACAAATGGATAAAACTCATCGAAGATATCACACTCTTGTCAAGTAAGGTAGCGTTCGCTTCTCCTGAAGATGCATCGGTTGTGAAATGAAACGCACGTTGAGTGCGTAAATTGTGTGCTTATGTGTTTGCTGCTGATGTGGGTGATAGTGTGATGGATGTGTGTGAATAATTTTGCCACTGGGGTCTTCTTTATTTTCCGGTCCTTCGGTGAATTTTATCAATTTGTTACATCTCCGTTTTACTTTACAGTAGCCTGTACAGGTACAGGCTATAGTTACAGGCTACTGTAAAGAAAGACGGCAATGTAATAAATTGACCGTGATGGTCACATAGAACAGTTTGTGAAAATAGCAAATTTAAATAATTTCACTTTTTAGTTATCGATTTCCGCAAAGCAACGCCTTATTCAATAAGAAAAAGTCAACAATAAATATTTTATATCAATATTATTGACCACGACTGCAATTACCTGCTCCTAATTACTTATTAAAACGTAAAGTATAATTCATTATGACTTACACTTCTCAGCATTTTACAGCAAATTAAAAGTCGAGAAAATCAAGCGTACGAACCAATTCGAGACATGACATTTCGCAGAAACGAGTCAACTACTAATGGTCCAAAAATCGAATCGAGAAATAATTTTCTCGATTAATACTAGCTAAGTAATACTAGCTGACTCGCCTCGCCCTTTGCATCTTCGCTCGTGAGTAGTTACAAAATCGTTAATATAAGAAATTACGTGCAATCTTTTATTCCCTAAAACAGATAATGAAAGATGGCATTAATTTCACCTTAAATTGATTGTTTTTTTAAATAAGGTAACCGTAACTATTTAAATATCTCCATGCCAAATTTCATCATAATTATGTATTATTTGTGCATGTATATAGGTAGTGTGCATGTGTGAATTGTTTGCTTTTGTGTTTGGTGCCGACGTGGGTGAAAGTGCAGTGGATGTGGGTGGATAATTGTTCCGCTGGAATTTTCTTATTTCTTCAGACCATCAGTGAGTTTTATCCATTTATAAAACCAGCGTCTTTTTTTCGTAATGTGTACCTTTTTAATTATGGATTTCCGCAAATTAACACCTGAATATAATAATATGTGTCGTATGGTCTTAAGTACACATCAATTATTGTTAAAACATAAGAAAATGATTCATTAGATTAAAATTTACCCACAAATATAAACTACTACAAAATTACTTCAAAATATATGTATGCTTATTTACTTACATCTAAGAGAAAAATAGACAAAAAGTAATAGTGTGTGATAACCTGAGTTCAAGCTGATTACAATAAAAGGGGATAACTCTGTATTTAATAAAGCTTGGTGAACCTTAAAACTGATATTTAGTATCCAGAATTTGAAAGCTACGAAAATTATGGCAAGTGCGAACCTCACTGATAAATTGGTTGTACTATAAAATATGTTACGTTCTAGTTACTTTCGAAACACATTCGAGATGTCAGAGTAATCAGAAAAATTAACAGTAGTGTCAAAATCATATAATTTACTGTAGGCAATAAAAAATAACTCGAAAATATAATTATGGGTGTCGAGTTCAGCCGTGAACGTTTGTCGGGACGTTTAGCGTTTTGAGTTATGATTGTTAAAGATTTAATTGTGTTTTGATACTGGATTTTTGTGGTTGATTTAGTACTGACGCAGTTACGGTTTTGAAATATTTTTACATTTTTGGCAACAAAAAGCGTTCAATAAAATGAATTCAGAGTGATGCAGATATAAGATTGATAGAATATATTGATTAAATGATAGTGTCTACTTTGCTTGCGATTAGCGAACGTTTATTTGGACATTTAACATATTGCGTGTGATTGTTAAATATGTAACTATGTTTTGACACTGGATTTTTGTGTTTAATTTAATACTGACGCAGTTATAGTTTTGAAACATTTTACACTAGCTGACCCATGCGAAGATTTTGCACGGCGCCATCTAGCGTTTTCCAAGTATAAAATTCTATTAAGATGTTTGATGAGGCTCTCATAAAAATTATATTTAATTAGTTTTTTTTATTAACAAAAAGATTTTTTCGATTTTTTTCATATTTTTCGCCCAAAGTAGAAAACATAAGCTTTAACTTGGTGTTTTTTTATTTTTTTCGGTGAAGTAGTTGAAGAGATCGAGCCACTCCAGGAAAAAACACCTTTTAGGAATTTTAGGATATATGATCCAGGAAAAAACACCTTTTAGGAATTTTAGGATATATGATCCAGGAAAAAACACCTTTTAGGAATATATATGATGAAAATATTAAAAAAAGTGTTGAGTAACAGAAACTTCCAGAATCGCCAACCGGGCACTTTCCAATCCCGTTAATAATCTTCAATAATAATCCCGGTAACGTATCAGATCAGAAAACTGAAAAAACACATTTTGTAGTTGACCGACCTGGGAATCGAACCCGGAATCTCATGTGGTCAACTCTAACACTGATCACTGACCACAGAGGCGATAATGCATTGACGCTATTGCAGCAGTAATAGGTAAGGCGATGGTACCAAATACCCGAGCGAGGTGTTGCGATATTCTACCACCGAGTATTTACGATGATAGCGACACGTATATACAATCGGTCGCCTTTTACGACCTGTCTGGCAGAACGGCAGTTGGTCTATGCTTCAAATAAGCTCGGACCAAATCGAAAAGCCTATCAGAACATCTGTTAGACTATTAATAGGACCCGAATTATTGGTTCACTCAGCTTAACCAAGAGAACTAGCGTGGCGTAATCTTTATTTGTTTTAAAACTGATCTTTTAAAAACTTAGGTTATATTGAAGCCAAAATAAAAATGTTTGACTTTCCTGTTCATGAAAAGCTTAAAGAATAATCGTATACCGCCTCTAACTGAGCGCCGAGAAATATTCATGAAGATTTTTGTATCGTTTTTAAAAATACATCGGTTTTAAGAATATAAAGTTTGTTTACTTTCTGTATTAATATTTATCATAAAATAATAACAAGATTTCCCCGTGTTGGAACCGGGCTCCTTTGAAGAATAGACCAACTGCCGCTCTGCCAGGCAGGTCGTAAAAGGCGACTCATTGGCTATGCGAGTCACTAACATCGTGGCTACTAGGTGGCAGAGTTCTGCATGGTCTCGCTCGGCTCTGGTACCACAGCCATACCTATTCCTGCCGCAAGAGCGGCAGTGCTTGTCGCTGACGTGTTCCGGTTTGGAGGGTAAGGTAGCCGGTAAACTTATGCATGTAGCATTAGACCTCGCCAGAAGCACCGCATCTATAATTATATTTTATATAGCGTCCACCGCAATTGACAATTGACATCATTTCAAAATTTTAGAGTCGCCAAAATAAAAATAGCATATCTTTGTTTTTCTTTCTTATATATATATATATATATATATATATATATATATATATATACATATATATATATGTATATATATATATATATATATATATATGTATATATATATATATATATATATATATATATATATATATATATATATATATATATATATATATATATATATATATATATATATATTTGTTACTCAATAGTGGAGAAAAAAATATATAATGGAAAAACATATTATGACGTCACGTAAACGGCAGAATGAAGTTATTACTTTGCTCTTCTAAAAACCTATAATTTAAAAAGTATAATACAAATGTCATCATACGATAATGTCAAATATTCCGTATTGTTTATTTGTGTTAAAAAATTATCAAAGACCTGCTTCAGCGACTCCACTCTGTTCTATTTATAATAATCAACACCTGGATTTATTTGATATTTGGCAATAATATTACTGCAAATTAGAACGCTTTATAGAAATATGATCCAATGTAAACAAAGGTTTAATGATTTACATTAATTGATATTGATTTGATTAATGTCATAGATGACTTGCTTTTTGGTCGGGTCACAAAAGCAAAGGCGTAGCATCATTCAGCCGTATAAATGACGTCATTTGGCACTTACGTCTAATTAGAATACGAAGAATTTTAAAAATTAAAATAAATATCAAAATGAATGAATTTTGAGAAAATAAAAAATACTGGTATACTATTTTTCAATCTGGTTTCAGTTAAAAATATAAGGGTGTTAAAAAAATGAAATGTTGTCAATTATATTACTAGCTGTTACCCGCGACTTCGTCCACGCCGACCTTGCTCCTACTGGTCGTAGCGTAATGGTATATAGCCTATAACCTTCCTCGATAATTAGACAAACTTACACTTTTAGATTTTTTAAAACCCGACTTGTGGTTCCAGAGATTAGCGCGTTCAAATATTAGATTTTACACTTTCAATCAAATTTACACTTTCGTTCAAATATTAGATAGTATCTATACATATAATAAAATCGTAGGAAAGTCAAAACTGTACATTGAATATTTTTTTAAAAGAATACTTGGGGAATAATCTACAATCGATATCGAAGCCAAAAATATACTTTTTAGAAGTTTTGTCCCTTTTGTCTGTTTGTCTGTACTCTGTATGTATGTCCGGGGAAAACTCAAAAAGTACTGCATGGATTTACTTCAAATTTTGCATGAATATACTACTATTAAGTCGGGTCAACATATAGGCTACATATTATCACGCTATCACCTATGGGGGAGGAGCTGTGCGGAGTAAAAAAGTCCGCGGGCAACAGTACGAAGTCGCGGGCAACAGCTAGTATATAATATTAATAAGGTTCTGTAAATTGCTTTCTGGGTACAGAACCTTAAAAACATGCAAAATCCAAATGACTCATTATGACCAATATTAAACCAAACATTACATTCCAAATCTTACAATTTATAGCTAAAAAACAATCTTTACCAAGATTACGCCCACAATTTACAAGTTTTTGAAGTTCGGGTCCTCTTGTAACCCGAATTATTTTACTCATATAATACCACCCAATCCCAAAGACACGTGAATAAAGAAACGGTTCTGTAAGGATGGTATAAAGCTGGTTTATGAACTTGGAAGCATAGCAAGATACTGTTATGAGTTAATAAGTGTGGTACAAGTATAAAGCGGTTGGTTTCATATCTATACTAATGTTTTTTTAATAGAAATCAAATTGTATATTTGTTTTTTTTAGAAATTTTTATACCATAAGGTAGCAAACAAGCAGATGGATCTCCTGATGGAAAGAGTCAACCATCGCCTATAGACACCAAAGTTGTTTATGGTGCGTTGCTATCTTGTGGCGAGGTCTAATGCTGCATGCATAAATTTTACCTTACCCTCTAAATCGGAATACGACAGTGACAATCACTGACGCTATTACGCATGAATAGGTAGGCGGTGATACCAGACCAGACCCGGCGAGACAATGCAGAACTCTATCACCTAGTAGCTACGATGATAGTGACTCATATAGCCGGTTGTATTTATGACCTACCTGGCGGAACAGCAGTTGTCCTATTATTCAAAGGAGCCCGGACCAAGACGGGGTAATGGGCCATCCATTAATTACGTCACACATTGAGGGACGAGAAGGGTTGATAAAGTGTGACATTGTGTGACAAGGGGTGGGGAGGAGTCCCAAATTTTATGACATTACAAATTTTTAAAAATAATATATTTTATATCTAAGTATTATAACAGTAAACTTAAAAAAGCCACTTGTATAGATAAAAAATAATCGAATGATTTCATTTTTCCAATTTAAATTGTACAACAAACTAGGCACAAACAGGTGACATCACACTAGGCAGGGGAGGACAATTGCACAAATGTGACCAGCTGTGACAAGGACGGGGAAGGTATCAAAAAATCATGAAATTCGTGTGACGTAATTTATGGATGGCCCCTAGTATAACCAGAGTCTTGGGCTAATTAATTTGTCTCATGTCGCTTGTTGATGATTGTTGTTATGTGGCTTCTACTATGACTAGCAAAATACATGTCGCTTATAACTTGCACTACACAAAATCAAGCAAGTGTCGGAGTCACTCGCGTAGGCGTACCTCATTACAATACGTCTCTATTGTACGTTTTATGATATGTAAACAAGTTGCTGCGTTAGTGTGGATGTGACAGATGGACTAAATTATCGATTCTCTTGATACCTTATAAGTTTGGCAATGACTTAATAAAAGGTATAAAATATCTAAACTAATATGTATTATTATAAAGAGGAACGATTTGATGTTTTGTTTGTTTATTTGGTAAGTAAGTACCTTGTTCAACTATTGACGTAGTGACTACATTTTTAAAAATAATATCGAGGTATCGATCGATATTATTATTATTATGTTATAATTTTTATATTATTTTTATCGACGAATTTTACAACTGCTTAAATTATTGTCTAGAAGTTTATTTTGCGTGTTATTTTTTTTAAATATTTTTAAATTGAAATAGAATTTATATATTTGTTTAAATTTTCATATACAATACATTTCCTATTCTCTGATATTATACATATCTTCATACAGTCAGTTATACTGATTTACTTGCTTGGTATAAAAACATCTTTGCTATTCATCAACTGTCCATGTTACGGGCCATTTCATATTATAAATATAGAATTCATTGTCTACTTGTATAGACGACAATTTGTAAAATTCATTATTATATGACAATAGCTTAACTACCTAGACTTATCTAACTAGTGATGTAGTGCAACTAAACATTTTTAATAATAATATCGAGGTGTCGATCGATATATGTAAAAAGTTGCAGTAAATATTTTGTACTGTTTGCATAAGGCTAGCTTTTAAAACTATTGGATGATATTTTAAAAAATAAAACTGACGGTTAAGTATGCTCATGTCAATATAAGCTTGTTACGAACAGTACTGTATATCACATTTGTTTACTCATAACATTCTATTTTTAAAAAGCGGATACTATGTGAATGCACTATAGAGCGTTATTTTTGCCCGAATAAAAATCTGAGTTACTTTCAAGTCCAGCTTAATAAGTTACTACAAAAGTAACAACTACTCGGTACTTTTGTTTAACTAGATGTTAAGTAATATATATATATATATATATATATATATATATATATATATATATATATATATATATATATATATATATATATATATATATATATATATATATATATCTATAAAAGAGAAAGTGTGTGTGTATGTTCCGTATAGGCTCCGAAACGGCTGGACCGATTTTAATGAAACTTTCAGGGAATCTCCAGATTGACCTGGCGAGTAATCCTGTAAAGTTTGGTGACGATCGGAGCACTCCTATTTTTGAACTGTCAAATAGAGGTTTTATTTACTATGATGATATTCTATTGTTTTATAACCCAAATTTGTATTGACACATGCGTTGTGTATATTTATGTCATTATGAACCATGTAGAATTATAATGGAGTATATTGAAGTATAATGAAACATAATAAATGTAAAAACAAAAAATGTAGTGCCTATATGAATTTAAATATTTCAAAGATAGCAGGAAATCTTCATGGTATAGGGAAAGGGGAATTGTTTTACTCCAAATTTAACGCGTGCGGGCCACGGGCAGTAACGAATAAATCAAAACTACTGGATCGATATTAATCATTTTCTTCCCGTGCGAAGCCGGGGCGGGCCGCTAGTATATATATATATATATATATATATATATATATATATATATATATATATTACTTAACATCCATCCAAACATCAAAACTTTTGTATAAATAATAATACCATTCCAGGTCATCATCTACCTGTGTGTATGGATGTTTGTTACTCAATCACGCAATCAGTAGTGATTGCGTGATTGAGTAACAAACATCCATCCAAACATCCAAACTTTCGCATTTATAATATATATATATATATATAACGATATCCACATTAAGACGACAATGTGCGATATCTTAACAGACAATAGTTTAACTACCGTCCGACTCCGCCTCTCAAGTAAGTCAGCATAAGTCATGACCTTATCCAACTAGTGATGTAGTGACTTAACATTTTCAATATTTTTGATATCATAAGATAACAATCAAGCAAAATGGGCTTCTCGTGATTAGATATATGTATTACTATCGCCTATAAACTTCAAAAAAGGCAATAAGTATCACCACCTTACCTATTCCAGCTGTTGCAATAGCGTCAGTGCTTGTCACTGTAAGTGTAGCCGGTGAACTTATGCATGTGGCATTAGACCTCGTCACAAGATAGCAACGCACCATTAACACCTTTGGTGTCTATAGGCGATGGCTGACTCTTTCCATTACGAGACCTATCTGTTTGTTTGCTATCTTATGATACAAAAAAAGAAAGCTCGAATTCAAAATCCTGTTCCGGCGTATTATATATATGTTTTACAGTACGAAAATTAAGGTGTTTAATTACAATAATGTAAATATTTACTTAGATAGCTACTTGAGAATATTTTATACTAGCTGTTGCCTGCGACTTCGTCCGCGCGGAATTCGTTTACTCCACACAGCTCCTCGTCCGTATGTGATAGCGTGATAATAGCCTATATGTTGACCCGACCTGTTAGTAATATTAATGCAAAATTTGAAGTAAATCCATAGACTACTTTTTGAAGTTATCCCGGACATAGATACAGACAAACAGACCAACAGACAAATATTCTAAAAACTATTTTTTTGGCTTCGATATCGATTGTAGATCACGCCACAAGTATTGTTTTAAAAAAATATTCAATGTACAGTTTTGACTTTCTACGATTTTATTATATGTATAGATTATCGTATTTGATAACATTTATGGTACAAGAGCCTGATAACAAATATCGCTTAATCCCGCAAGAAGCTGTCAGCTGTACGAATTAAAGGTAAAAAACGGTATTCATAAATACATGGGCAAAAGTAATTAAGTGTCAGCCGCCACCGCACACAGCCATCAATCGGAATCAGCCGAGTTACCTTTGCAAACGAGTTGTAACTGAAGAGATAGGGGCTCAATTTTTTCTGAAATTATTTAAAAAAAAAATGTCTTTTAATAAAACAAAATCAGTTATTTACACCTTTTATAATGGGAGAACTGACCGATTATTGCCCGTTTCTTATATCATAAAACGACTCGGTATAGTTGCGAGTAACATATTGTAAAAAGCGTAAGCTAAAACTATTCTAGTAAATATTAAATATAAGACAGTAAGAAACCCGCTGTGTCAGCTAGTATAATAATAAATATAAAATCACTAGTAAAATTACATTTATTAATCTAACTCCAAAACAAATAACTTATAGAATTTTATAGAGACTAATCAAAAAAAATGTAATACGTATAAATACATTTATAAATACTAAAACTTATTTTATAAACACCGAAATTGAAGTACAAGCAATACAGACAAAATACTTGTTTCTGTCAGGAATTAAATACAAATCCCATTACAGACAAAATACTTGTTTCTGTCAGGAATTAAATACAAATCCCATTTTTTAATAGTTAAAGTCACTTTAATGCTTTTTGTATAATTTGCCAAAAAATTCTTAATTTTGCAAACAATTTTACAAGGTTAGCGACACGTATAGTCTTTTACCTTTTACAAACTGACTGGTAAAATGGCAGATGGTTTTAATGGCCCGGCTTAACACAACACCAACACTATTGTTGGTGTTGCTCATGTCATGAGGTCGGGTTAGTTTATCCAAGAGTCAGACAAAAGAAAAGCTATTTAATTTTTTGAGGTAAAATATCAGTAGCTAGCTGAAATCGGGCAGTGTTGTAAAAGTATCTTCACGCTTGTAATCAGTGCACGATTAGCCAAAATATTCTGTCCCATAACGTAATAGGTAGCAAGCCTATCACCAACCGGGCACTTTTCCAATCCAAAAATTTTTTTTAAAGAAAATTTAAAAAACACATTTTTTAATTGCCTGACCGGAAATGGACTTCATATGGTCAACATCATCACCGGAACACTAGACCACAGAAGCGACAAATATACCCCATATATACCCATGAATTGTTTCACTGCCAACATTACCTACTCTCCAATCGTAACATAGCGGTGTAAAGCTATGTTACGAAAAGTATTGACCCTTTTAGAGCAGAAAAACGTAAGAGAGCACTAGCAATCCTGGATAAGACTTTGCAGAAATCTGTCACCTTGTGATATAAACAAATTAAGAATTGCCTTCATTTCAAAAGCCTGAATGTGAAGTATTATCATACCGTTTTCGTCAGAGGGAACTGAATATCTGTAGACTTACAGGTTCACCACGAATGAATCATCAGTTTATCGCTGAGTGAGATAGATAGTGAATCCCATTGAAGCATTATACCGACTTTAAACCCGGTTGGAAACAAAAAATGTTATTCATCCGCAACTCTTTGCCTATATTCGTGCTCCTTGCTTATATTTCAAAGTGGTGGATCCGCCCAAAATTTAGATTGGAAACATCAGACAATTAATTCTTACAGTAAATGCAACCTTAATACAATTAGATTAGGCAGGTATTACCATAACATTGCACAAGTCCGATTTGATTACTATAGCAAAATTAAACAAACTAAAACCCAGATATGCCTTACCCTTATCGCTTCCGTCAAAATGAATTAAGCTGAAATATTCCAAAATATACCTCTCTCTTTTTAACTTGGTTATCGAAGAGAGATACATGTAGTATCGGAAATATCAATTTTAAAAGCTTGACATATTAATGTCTTTGAAATTATTTGGGTTTTGTATCGTTGGGCTAATTGGACTAGATCGTTAAGTTCCGATCATGAGATCCTAGATTTGATTCTCGTTTTACGTGTTTTTATAAGGTACAAGATAGAATAGAATAGGAAAGGATAGGACTGGGCAGGACATGATAGGGCAGGACAGGACAGGACAGGAGAGGACAGGACAGGACAGGACAGGACAGGGCAGGACAGGACAGGACAGGACAGAATAGAACAGAACAGAACAGAACAGTTTTTAAAATCGATCAAATAGTTTTTGAATTAAATCGTTGCAAACAAACAATCTTTCCTCTTTATAATAATAATAATATATAGGTAAAATAATATCTTGAGAAATATTTTTTATATGTAACGTGGGATATTCATTTTTTCTCGTATCATTGGGTTGGGATAGGTTTTTATAAAATATTGTTTGTGAAATATTAAGTGAATACACTCGCGGACCGGGTTCGTAATGTGGAAGTGAGAGAGAGGTTGGGTTTGAAAGAAAGTGTCGGTGTAAAGATGAGAAAGGGCATGCTCCGTTGGTTCGGACATGTAGAAAGAATGGTAGATGAAATGCTAACAAAACAGATATACAGATTCCCCGTGTTGGTTCCGGGCTCCTTTGAAAAATAGACCAACTGCCATCCTGCCAGGCAGGTCGTAAATTGGCTATGCGAGTCACTACCATCGTGGCTACTAGGTGGTAGAGTTCTGCATTGTCTCGCCCGGGTCTGGTACTACCGCCTTACCTATTCCTGCCGCAATAGCGTCAGTGCCTGTCGCTGTCGTGTTCCGGTTTGGAGAGTAAGGTAGCCGGTTAACTTATGTATGTGGCATTAGACCTCGCCACAAGATAGCAACGCACCATTAACATCTTTGGTGTCTATAGTCGATGGTTGACTCTTTCCATCAGGAGACCCATCTGCTTGTTTGCTATCTTATAACATAAAAAAATACAATGTGAACGTGGAAGGATGTAGGTACCGGAGAAGACCAAGACCGACATATCATGATCAGATTGATCAAGTACTGTCCGAAGGTGGTGTCAAAAGTCTTCGCAACCGGCGTGTGTGTATGAAGAGAGTGATGAATGTGGAGGAAACGAGACAAGCCTGCATGGATCGTGATGTACGGCACTCGGTTCTCTCTGCCTACTCCATAAGGGATCTGGCGTGAAGTGCTATGTTTTGGAAAGAGTCAAATGTACCCCTGCCTGGGGGTGGGAAAAAATTTACCGTAGTAGTAAATATAATGAGTTAAAATAAAAACTATCACGGCTTAGGAGGCTTTGCAAGTTTTTGAGTAATAGTCGACCTTATATAATTTACTTATAGGCGGTAAGCCTGTGATGCGGATATATTCGTTTTTGATATTTTTTTTAATATATATCATAAGATAGCAAACAAGCAGATGTTCTCGATGGAAAGAGTCAACCATCGACTATAGACAATAAAGATATTAATGGTGCGTTGCAGCTATCTTGTGATGGGATGACAATGCCACGTGCATAAGTCTACCAGCTACCTTAGTCTTCAAAGTGGAACACGGTAATGACAACATTGACGCTATTGCGGTAGGAATAGGTAAGGCGGTGGTACCAGACTCGGTAGACCAATACCACAGAATACATAATAGTACAAGTACAGAAGAGACACTCCGGAAAGTGGTTCAAAGAAATAGGGACTCTTGCTACGATACAATTAAGTTGAATTCAGATCGCGCGGCGTTTGATTACCTACGGTTATATTTACCTAGAAGTTGCATCTCTTTCTATCGCGTAACTTTTACTCTTTCTAATGAAATCAGGGTTGTCTCAAAGATACTCTATCGCCTGTAGACACCAAAGATGTTAATGATACGCTGCTATCTGTGCAGCGGGATGGTAATGCTATATACATAAGTCGACCACCTAACTTTAACCCCCAAAACGGAACACGATAATGACAAGCATTGAAGCGGCAGAAATAGGTAAAGTATATACCCGGGTGAGACGATGCGGAACTCTACCACCTTGTAGTCACGGTGGTAGTGACACGTATAGCCAATCGGTCACCTTTTACAACTTGCCTGGCATAGTGGCATGCAGCAGGCAACACAGGGGAAATGAATTTTGTTAATAATTAAATAATGTTAAAATAAAAATTGTGACGCATTTCAAGTTGCAATACTGGGGCACGATAAATCTACGGAATCCTTACCTATAGTACTTAAAACCAACTTATAAAAATTGCGATTAAACTAAACAAAACGATAATGTTTCTTAACTTTCAGAATCTTTCGGTAAAGTAAAACATGAAAACTTTAAATCGGTCTGTTTATTACGACAGCCATCCACACAGCAATTATTTGTATTGCGTTTACCCATTTTATAAGAGTACCTACAGTAATAAACCTTACATTGTGGCGATGATCGACAGGCCATCGTATAGATACGCGTGTACTCATAAGCACGGGGCGGCCCTGACTGATTTGCAACGCCGCGTTGTTACGCACTGTAGTTTATCGCGGTAGGTATAAGCGAGTGTCAAATGCCTGCCAATATGGCGTGTAAATAAGTAAGTACGAGTCGGACTCACGCACGAAGGGTTCCGTACCACCCCTATTCAAGTTCGAGTAAAATTTTGCTTAAAAATTATGTTTGTTGTATGGGAGCCCCCCATTAATATTTACTTTATTTTTATAAAATTATATATTTTGAAGGGTAATATACAATTAAATATTCTGTGAAAATTTTAAGCCTCTACCTGTTACGGCTATTAATATTGAGCATAAAAATACGAAAAAAAAACACGTTTAGTGTATGGGGATCCCCCTTGATATTTACATTATTTTATTTTTAGCATTTGTTGTTATAGCGGCAAGGAAATATATAATTCTATACTTTCCATCGTCGGCACTTGGTGAAATTCCATTGTTACTAGACACTTTTACTATTCCACTTGTACATCAATTTCACTTTTACACAATTTTTATTATATTACTCGACCGGTTTCACTTTTTAAAGCATCTTCAGGATGTAATACACTTAACAGATTATTATTGATAATATATTGATAATATATTGATAATATTAACTGATTATTATTGATAATATATTGATAATATACTTAACTGATTATTATTGATAATATATTGTTAATATTATTGATAATAATCAGTTAAGTATATTACATCCTGAAGATGCTTTAAAAAGTGAAACCGGTCGAGTAATATCATAAAAATTGTGTAAAAGTGAAATTGATGTACAAGTGGAATAGTAAATAAATAAATAAATAAATATTCACGGGACAAATTACACTTACTGATCTAACCCCAAAGTAAGCAAATTATTTGCTTGTGTTATGGGTGTTAGTCAACGATACTAATACATAGAAAATACATATATAAATACTAGAATATATATATATATATATATATATATATATATATATATATATATATATATATATATAATAAACACCCAAACCCGGAAATACAAACATTTATGCTCATCACACAAATGCTTGTCCCCGTCGGGGATCGAACCCGAGCCTCGTCGATCGCGTAGTCAGGGTCGCTAACCACTCGACCAAATATATAATTTGTGAAAATTTCTGTTTTCTGGCTGTGACGGCTTATGAGACACAGCCTGGTGACAGACAGACAGACATCGGAGGCTTAGTAATAGGGTCCCGTTTTTACCTATTAGGTACGGAACCCTAAAAACCAATCACATTTCATCATATTTTGTCTATTCTTTAAAAATGTATGCAAACGAAATGAGTCAAATTGAATTCAGTTTATTTCCTTCGTATTGGATGGGTATTTTTTATTTGTTCTTCTTGTTTACACTGATAACATCACTGATTGTTTCCAACGCGAACTGGATTGTTTTATAACATCCACTGTAATTTTTTCTGAACATCTGCGAGTGCGTATGAAATTGGTTTTTATATTTCAATTTGCATTAAAGTTTCATTGTGATGGAGCAACGACCGATGTGGCAAATTGCCAGTATTTTCGGAAACTATTTTTTTAATAATATAAAGCATCTAATGGGTAGAAAAACTTCATCACCACGCCATATAGTTATATATTTAATTATATATGAGTCCAGTTATTTATAACGTAAAAAAAAACTTGAGAGGTGTCAATGGACACCCGGATGGAACGAAGTTCTTTTCGATTAATTACTGAAGGAATTGTAATAAATTTTTAAATTGTAATGAAATGTAAATCTAACTTGCTTTCTATAAAAGAGAGAGAGAGAGAGAGAGAGAGAGAGAGAGAGAGAGAGAGAGACAGACAGAGAAAGGTGCGCACGCCGCACAGCTTACAATAGTTTACTATAGCAAAAAGTGTCGTGACAACTTTTCGTAAGATTTTTTTCCGTCTAGCCCCCTTTCACAACGCGCGATAAGGAACTTCGTTCCAAAAATTTAGTGGGGAGAGGGGTCGAACATATTTTATTAAAGTGAATCTTTTATTACATTGTCTCAAATTTTTTGGTTTGTGTGTCGCATGTCGCGTGACGGTCGGCCGCGGAGTACGGATAAAGCGAAAGGCGCTCGTCAGAGCAGCCGAGGCCAATATGGCAGCGTCTATAGTTCAATCAGCTGACCATGTAAGCCGTCTAATTTTATCATTTTCCATTATCATTCCAATTTTCCAAGTATAAAATTAAGATTGATGAAGCGATTATTATTCCGAAAATTTTTAGTTAAATATCTATAATGTGAAAAAAAGTTTCACTTTTACCGTGGTTTCATAAAACCACACAATCCGTTTTTTTTTTCTTACAAGAGGATTTTTTATATCATAAGATAGCACAGAAGTAGATGGGTCTCCCGATGGAAAGAGTTCGCCATCGCTTATAGACACCATAGATGTTAATGGTGCGTTGTTATCTTGTGGCGAGATCTAAACTGGATGTGGCATCCAGTTTAATCTTATTGATTCTGTGTGATTTAGTGTAAAACTGTGAAGTAATCAATAGAAAATACGATTATGCCTTTATTTTGAAATTTCTGTTGTCACAATGCTTACGATGCATACTAACTAGCAGTACCGCTACGAGGCGTATATATACTTACATAATAAACATATTTGTACTTACATACATGCAGTATAATACATATATACTATAATAAAATTACATAAATAAACTGTACTATAATATATTTATATACATACACACGTAAACGTACATATTACAATTCAAATTACCTACACAAGAAAACACTGTACTGATTTATTTATAGATTAAGGTTATATATTAATATTTATATTAGACGAAAGATTAACGTACTATGTTATGTGGGCTGTTGTGGATTGCGAGGTCTTGGTACATTTTTGCTAGTAAAAACTTATCATTGTAATATTTTAACTGTAGAAGGCTTACTCCATGAAAGATCAGGTCTATCCAAAAAAGTTGGAAAAGTAGTTGCCGTGCGTTATTTGACAATCTAGAGTCCCACGGGAAAGCAAAAAGTGTTTGAAAAACATTCTCTTGAAAAATGTTGTTTTGAAAATTTTACCCATAACTGGCTACTGAATATATATATATATATATATATATATATATATATATATATATATATATATATATATATATATATATATATATATATTTATATATATATATATATATGTATATATATATATATGTATATATATATATATATATTGTTATCATACTTAATCTATGAAAATACCATTTAAGATTTAAAAAAAATTAAGATTACTTTTTTTATTGGAAAAACTGATGAATTAATATTATTAAAATAATTACACATATGTAACCCTATTACGGTACCAAATAACACCTTAAAATATCCGACAGGGTCTTCTTTACACCTTCTGTTGCCATTGCCATTTTCGGTATGTCAAAATTGCCATTTTTCAGTTTCTTGATAAAAATGGGCTTGCTACCTATCATAATATTATGGGACAAAATATGTTCGACTTATCGTGAGTGCACTTGTTGTACCTCTGCCCACGTCTTTGGGGATACGGGCGTAAAGATACTTTTTTACCTCAGAATACGGCCATTTATGAACTTATTTTGAATATTCTTTTTTTAAGAGGGTATACCTACCCTTCGTGTGGCCCTATTTTAATTTGGTGAAAATCTGATGCAGGGTTTCGGAAATATAGGAAATGTGAATTCGATGGCTGTAGTTTTTCTGCGTTAAAAAATTTGTTTGAGTTATTTAGGATGAAAGTAAGTATTTTATTGAATTAAAGTTCCTTCGATTGCCAATTGAAACACGATGAAGCAATTACAAACCATTTAAAAACCTATAAAAATATTAATTTTGTCAATAAGAAAACTATTAAATACATTGACATTAAAAAAAAGTTTATTACACTTTCATTTTATTAGCAAAAAAAGTCGTTTACGATATAAAATTTGTTTAATAATAAATCAAATATCATACTTACATTTATCTATACATATAATAAAATCGTAGGAAAGTCAAAACTGTACATTGAATATTTTTTAAAAGAATACTTGGGGCGTGATCTACAATCGATATCGAAGCCAAAAATATACTTTTTAGAAGTTTTGTCCTTTTGTCCTTTTGTCTGTTTGTCTGTTTGTCTGTCTGTTTGTCTGTTTGTCTGTTTGTCTGTTTGTCTATATGTCTGTTTGTCTGTATGTATGTCCGGGGTAAACTCAAAAAGTACTGCATGGATTTACTTCAAATTTTGCATGAATATTACTAACAGGTCAGGTCAACATATAGGCTACATATTATCACGCTATCACCTACGGGGGAGGAGCAGTGCGGAGTAAAAACGAAGTCGCTGGCAACAGCTAGTATAGTAATAAATCAAATTCTTATTAGCGAAATTTATTTAAAGGCAATGATTATACTCGCTGGATTAATTACACAAATCGATCTAACGCCAAAGTAAGCAAATTATCTGCTTGTTTTATCATGGGTGTTAGTCAACGATACTAACACATAGAAATATATATATAAATACTGTTATATACATAATAAACACCCAAACCCAGAAATAAAAACATCTATGTTCATCACACAAATGTTTGTCCCTATCGGGAATCAAACCCGAGCTCCATCGATTCGTAGTTAGATTCGATAACCACTCGACCAACGGGGCGATCAAATATTGTTTTTGTTATTGTTTATTATGAATATATTTATAACTAGCTATTGCCCACGACTTCGTTCGCGCGGACTTCGTTTACTCCGCACAGCTCTTCCCTCATAGGTGCTAGCGTGATAATATGTAGCCTATATGTTGAACCGACCTGTTAGTAATATTCATGCAAAATTTGAAGTAAATCCATGCAGTAATTATTGAGTTTACCCCGGACATGCATTGACTTTCCTACGATTTTATTATATGTATAGATATTAAACAATATGTATTTTTTATAAAAATGTTAAGTCTTTGGCTAGACTCATGCAGTTTTCTATTGTGTCTGAAATATAAGTTCCCGGGTTCGATTCCCGGATCGGGCACATAAAATGTTTTTTCAGTTTTCTGATAAACACAAAGTTGCCCGGGATTGGAAAGTGCCCGGTTGGCGATGGGCTAGCCACCTATCACATTTGTGGGACCAAGTATTTTCGGATAATAGTGGGTGCACTTGTTGTACCTCTGCCTACTTCTTCGGGGATACGGGCGTGAAGATACTAAGATCCCTTTCTTCAGTATTTAACAAAAAATAAGAAATACTTAACAACAGTAATATAAGGACGGTACGGATAGTGCCATAACTCATAAGGTACCAAATCTGAGCAAGGCTCTACCACCACAAGGAACTACCACCAAGTAGTCTGATGGTATTGTAATACCTTTATGGTGTTACATGCATAATATTGCATACTGGCGGCTTTGTCTATTTTTAAACATAGAACATTGAATGAATGAATGAATGAATACTCTTTATTGCGCACCAAATTTAACAAGATAGATTATGTAAAATACTTATAGCTAATAATTATGTATATAGTGGGTACACAAAGTCAACAAAGTGGGTAAACATTGTCTAGGTTTTCGATTTAAATGTAATAGAATAAGAGTGTTCGAAGTAATCTTGACGGGAAAAGACATATGCCCGAAAAATAAATGAAGTTATAAAAATTGGTGTGTTATTGGAAATAATACTAAAATCCGTCGATCTTCGTGTACCTCAAGCAGCCAAGCTGATTAAAATAAATCCCCCGGGCAAACGGTGTTACAAATTGGTGGAGTAACACGGCCGGCCGTTATATTTAATATTAACCCGGCAAGCTGTTACAGTATTACCATTATAAATACCATCCAAGAGTCATAGATTTTACACTTTCAATCGTCGGCACTTGGTGAAATTCCATTATTTTTAGTTGAAACTAGTTTATCACTCACTTGTACTTTTATTTCACTATTATTATACACTAAATTTCGCTATTATTATACACTAAATTATTTAATTTTATCGATAAAATTAAATAATTTAGTGTATAATAATAGTGAAATAAAAGTACAAGTGAGTGATAAACTAGTTTCAACTAAAAATCCAAGAGTCACACGTTTTACCAATCGTTTGCCTTTTACGAGCTGCCCAGCAGATCGGCAGATGGTCTGTTTTTCAAAGGACGTCTGGACCAACACGTGTTCTTATCTGTTATATCCAGCAAATAATATAATTTCCGTGGGATTCATAAAATTGTCGCCTCTGTGGTCTGGTGGTCTGGTGTTAGTATTGATTTTTTACATGATTTTTTTTTATATTATAAGATAACAAACAAGCAGATGGGTCTCCTGATGGAAAGAGTCAACCATCGCCTATAGACACCAAAGATATTAATGGGTGCGTTGCTATCTTGTGGCGAGGTCTAATGCCACATGCATAAGTTACCGGCTACCTTACCCTCCAAACCGGAACACGACAGTGACAAACACTGACGCTATTGCGGCAGGAATAAGTAAGGCGATGGTACCAGACCCGGGCGAGACAATGCAGAACTCTGCCACCTAGTAGCCACGATGGTAGTGACTCGATAGCCAATCGGTCGCCTTTTACGACCTGCCTGGCAGAACGGCAGTTGGCCTATTCTTCAAAGGAGGCCGGGACCAACACGGCTCCATGATGTCCAGGATTCTATTTTATGTGTTTTTTTTTTCAGTTTTCTAAGAAAAACAACGGTGACCCTTTGGCGATAAACTTTCCACTTATTGCATTGCGGAACTTAAGTATCTTAGGCTAATCGTGGGTGCACTTGCACCTCTGCCTACTTCTTCGGAGACATGGGCGTGAAGATACATTGCTTTTTTTACCATACTTAGTAATCACAATGATAGAGATAATTTTGGCATATCGTTCGCCTTTTACGAAATCCTTGGCAGAAAAGCCTATTCCCTAGATAGTCTTCTTTAAAAGAAGTCCAGGCATAATTCTATTCAATTAATTCGTCAATTTATCTTTTAATCAATTATAACTTAATCAATTATTTCGAAGATCCGGGCGTGAAGACTTGGAACAGGCACGATAGAACACGTTCGTGCTCAGATATGTTATCGCACTACATTCTATCACGCAGCGTGCACGTGAATTATTAGTATATAAGGTTAGGGAAATTCCCAGTAAAATTACAGTGTAATAAACACATTTATTAACCGATGTGTGACTGTCATTTAATCAACGTAATAAACTCATAAAACCTGCAATCACGTCAAGCTAGGAGGCATAACTAGTATAAATAATAAAACTGAATTTAATTAAAACCATGTTTAAAAGGAAGCCGCAGGAAATGATATAATTATTTCGTATTAAAAACTAAGTAACCACAGTCTGTATTTAACCGCAACGTTTGCGGTTTTGTATTTTTGTTTGCTATTGAAATTTGTTAAATCCGTGGCAATTAATCAGTATTGGTCATTAAAAGATTGTTTTTAACCGAAAACGATAGCAATAAATAGGGTTATGATGTAATATAGTTTTAAATTTTATAAAAACAAAAACTATTTCTACCTATGTGTTTTATATACTTTGAAACCATTCGATTGATATGCCCCAAATTGGTTTCATTTGAAAACAAGGATTTAAATATCGGTATTTTGTGGTAACGATATTGTTCGCGTCATGACATAACGTTATTTTCAAACATAGCGTTATCCAAAAATGATACAGAATTTATTACTGTTTAATAACGTTATTCATTACGTTCTCTTATACACTTCTAATTAAAGTTATGATATACGGTATTATGACGTTGTCGACTAGCGCTAGTTGGCGAACTAATCACTAAACAGCATGAAACGCGCACACATATCGATATTACGACGTTATTTAGCGTTAACAAATTCGTTTTGTTATTTGAGTAGCGATACATATAGTGTTTAAAAATAATTTTGTTACTGAGGTATCACTACAGTAATAACTTTAAGTATCGTAAAATAAGTTCTGTTATCTGATAACGTTATAAATCCTTGTTTGGAAGGCAATAACGCTAAGATAGTTTTAAAATACCATAGAAACATTTTTACCCCGGACATTAATTCGCATGAACCAAACCATACATATTACAAAAAGAAGTATCGTTATGATATTTTATTGATTCAGGCGTTACTTTGCGGAAATCCATTATTAAAAGGTGAAATTAATTAAATTTGCTATTATCCGCGAACTATAGTATCGTTATGGATGTAATCAAGTTTTTTTCGCGGAAATTTGCAAAATATAGTGTAATAGTTTTCTTTAATTGAATAATGGATTCCCGCAAAATCGCCTGAATCTAAAAAATATCTTAAAACAGTTTGTAAAATCACTTAAGCTCTTTTAACACTGAGCTTTAATTATCGGTGTGTGGTCGCAACTATATTTTTCATATAACATTATCTACGGCACATCAATAGGAATCGATAAGTTTTACGAGTTCGTATAATTCGATTACCATCCTTGAACTTCCGTTATCGATAATCGAACACCCACGTCGTTTCCGATTAATCAGAATCGCCGTATCTGCATATATTTTATTTTTTTACTAGCTGTTCCCTGCGACTTCGTCCGCGCGGACTTCGTTTACTCCGCACTGCCCCTCCCCTGTAGGTGATAGCGTGATAATATGTAGCTTATATGTTGAGCCGATCTGTTAGTAATATTCATGCAAAATTTGAAGTAAATCCATGCAGTACTTTTTGAGTTTACCCCGGACATACATACAGACAAACAGACAAAAATTCTGTCGTTCGATAGCAAACAAGAAGATAACTCTCCTGATGGAAAGATAAACTATCGCCTATAGACACCAAAGATGTTAATAATGCGTTGCTATCCCTGTGGCGGTATGGCAATGCCACATGCATAACTCTACCGGCTACCTTACCCACCAAACTTTAATATAACAATAACAAGCATTGATGCTGTTAGGGCAGGAATAGGTAAAACGGTGATACCGAATACCCGAGCGACACGTTACGGGGCTCTACAACCTAGTAGTCACGATGGTAGAGACACGTATAACCAATCGGTCGCCTTTTACGACCTGCCTGGTAGAACGGCAGTTGGTCAATCTTCAAAGGAGCCCGGACCATCGTGACTACTAATTGGTAGACTTCTGCATTATCTCGCCGGGATCTGATACCACTGCCTTGCCTTGCCTGCCGCAAAATCGTCAGTGGTTTTCACTATCGTGTTCCAATTTGGAGGATAAGGTAGTCGATCAATTTATGCATGTGGCATTAAATAATATATGATCCCTGTTGGTCGAAATAAAATATTTATTATATTATTATTATTATTAAAACTCCGCCACAAGGATAGCAACTCACCATTAACATGTATTAACGTGAAGCAGTTTGACCGAATAAAACACTTGAATCACTTTTACACGCACAATATAATTTTGGGCAGAGTAACGCCCTCAACAAACGATAGAATTACAATGAATTGAAAACATGATGTCCCCGCTTATTTATACCATTCGTTATCTATTTTATTATGACGTCATAACACAGGTGTGCCGCCCATCTGGCCGGCTAGTAGTTGTCAAGCGCGGTTGATAACACATGTTTGGTAGTTATAGGCAATGGTTATCTCTTTCCATCAGAAGGATTATACGCCTTTAACGATAACAAATATATACAGACAAACTTTGCATTTATATATTAATTAGGTGCAGCCGAGCATTTTAAAAGTTTTTGGTAAATCTCGCAGGAATGACTCATTATTCTAAAAAAAAATGTAGCCTATGTACTATTTCAGGTCATCATCTACCTGTGTGCCAAATTTCTTCTAAATCCATTTAGTAGTTTTTGCGTGATATAGTAACAAACATTCATCCATCCATCCAAACATCCAAACTTTGTCATTTATAATATTAATATAGATTTACTATTGAAATTGATCTAGGCAAATGTCAAAAAAGTATCTTCACGTCCGGTTCCTCGAAGTGATAGGCAAAGGTACAATCAGTGCATACATTATTGGCTGACGATATTTACCTAGTCCTACAATGTGATAGGTGGCTAGTAAAAATATAGATTGGTACGTGATATATATATATATATATATATATATATATATATATATATATATATATATATATATATATATATATATATATATATATATATATATATATATATATATATATATATATATATATATATATATATATATATATATATATATATATATATACAAGAATGGCTTGTTTAAAGATATGAGATTAGTATAAATCGGGTTTAATGCAAAGATCGTGGTCCCACGAAGAAACAAAACAAGCTGAATTTTTGTGAACAGCTCGTTTTAACAAGACTACCTATATTTTCTATCTTCGAAAAATCTCGAATCCGGTAATTAATTATTTTTCGATTTTAATCATTGATTATATTATGAAAAACGCGATGAAATTTTTGTCCTACACATACCATGAATTTTCTGACGAATCCTCCACCCTGAAAATTCGGTATTATGAGATTTTTAAATTGATATTAATCAATTTAAAAACAATCTAATTTTCTCACAACAGCTTGTTAATTATTATTGTGATTCAAGGGTAACTTTGACCAACACGTAAAGTGGAAACATTTCTTAGTCAGATACTCTAAAGCTTTTCCTTTTATCTATCTTTTTAGTTACCTGATTCGAGATTTTTCGAAGATAGAAAAGATGATTATCTCATCAAAACGAAGCTGTTCACATGAATCTGCTTGTTATTATTAATCCAAAAAAAAATTGTTCGTGAGACTACGGTTTATCATTGTTATTTAAAACGATGTGATCATGTCATGCGAATGGAAGAGAGTCTAAAACATGAATCAAGCACTTTTATTAGTAAGGGCCCAAGTTATTTATATCTTGAGATGTTTACCACATATAAATATTAAACACATGTTAAGTGGAAAATATAGGCTAAGAGCTCATTTTTTTAAGTACCGCTCTTTACTTAATGTATATATACTAATACTAGCTGACCCGCGCAGCTTCGCCCGCGAGTAGATTAACATGTCGTCTAAACAGCTTTTAATACAAATTTCATCCCCTATTTCAACCCTTTGGGGATTGATTTTTGAAAACATTTAGCCTATGTTTGACCCCGGCTCTTCAACTACTTCCATGCCAAACTTCATAAAAATCGGTCCAGCGGCTTAGCAGTGAAAGCGTAACAAACAGACAGACAGACAGACTTTCGCATTTATAATATTAGTATTACTAGCTGCAGCGCGCAGCCCGCTGCATTGTAAAAGTTTTTGATGAATCCCCCGGGATCAGTACATTTTTTCGGGTTTAATAGTAGCATATGTGCTATTGCAGGTCATCATCTACCTCTGTGCCAAATTTCATTTAAATCTGTTCAGTAGTTTTTGCGTGATTGAGTAACAAACATCCATCCAAACATCCAAACTTTCGCATTTATAATATTAATATAGATTTAATATTTTATTGTACACAACAAAATATAAAATTAATAAATAAATACCCCCCGTATTGTTTTGGGCTCAATGAAGAATAGACCAATTCTGTTCTGTCAGGCAAATCGTAAAAGGCGACCGATTGGCTATACGTGTCACTATCATCGTGACTACTAGGCGGTAGAGTTCCTCAACGTCTTGCCCGGGTATTTGGTACCACCGCTTTAAAATTCCTGCCATAATAGCGTCATGAGGTTGCAATTATCGTGTTCTGGTTTGGAGAGTAAAATAGCCGGTAAACTTATACATGTAACATTGCCATCCCGTCAACGGATAGCAACGCACCATTAACATCGTTGTTTGCTATTGTAGAACTCTTCGCAGGGGCTCCACCACTTGTAGAGATCCCCGAGTTCTGGGGGGGTCTTAAACTCACTTGCTGCGATTATTACTCAATAAAATCATCTACTGAGAGGTACGCGGATCTACAACTTTTGATTTTTTTTTTTTTTTTTTATATCATAAGATAGCAAACAAGCAGATGGGTCTCCTGATGGAAAGAGTCAACCATCGCCTATAGACACCAAAGATGTTAATGGTGCGTTGCTATCTTGTGGCGAGGTCTAATGCCACATGCATAAGTTTACCGGCTACCTTACCCTCCAAACCGGAACACGACAGTGACAAGCGCTGACGCTATTGCGGCAGGAATAGGTAAGGCGGCGGTACCAGACCCGGGCGAGACAATGCAGAACTCTACCACCTAGTAGCCACGATGGTAGTGACTCGATAGCCAATCGGTCGCCTTTTACGACCTGCCTGGCAGAACGGCAGTTGGCCTATTCTACAAAGGAGGCCGGGACCAACACGGCGAAAATTGATTACTATTATATTAAAATAATAAAAGATATTTTCCAAACTTCAACTTTACCGCCCCGTTGGTCGAGTGGTTAGCGATCCTGACTACGCGATCGACGGGGCTCGGGTTCGATCCCGACGGGGACAAGCATTTGTATGATGAACATAAATGTTTGTATTTCCGGGTTTGGGTGTATGTATATTAAATATATTCTTGTATTTATATATGTATTTCTATGTATTAGTATCGTTGACTAACACCCATAACACAAGCAAATAATTTGCTTACTTTGGGGTTAGATCAGTTAGTGTAATTTGTCCCTTGAATATTTATTTATTTTATTTATTTATTTTTATTTATTTAAACTTCATTTATTAGGGCATACGTCTTAGCCCGCCGAAAGACTTATTCTATATTACTATTTGAAAAATATAAAAAAGACTAAATATGAAGTTCTATCTTTAAAAAAATATTTAAAAGCAGACAAGAGGTAACAAGAGCTTACACATTCTTAAAAGGCCGGCAACGCAACTGAAAGACCTCTGGTATTGCAGATGTCCATGGGCGGCGGTGATCACTTACCATCAGGAGCACCTCTTACTCGTTTGCCCCCTCTTCTATAAAAAAAAAGACAAGGCTGTCAGCATACTTGTAATGCCTCACCATAGAGATATTACACTATCTAGCTTATAGCTTGTTTGCTATCCAATAATATAAGCAAAAGAAATGTGTACAAATAGTATTAATTATTAAGATTATGCAGGATTTTTTATATCATAAGATAGCAAGCAAACAAACGATTCTCCTCATGGAGAGAGAAACTATCGTCTATAGACACCAAAGATGTTAATGGTGCGTTGCTATCAGTGTAGTGGAATACGTATGTCTACCGGTAACCTTAACCGGACCACGACAGCCATTGTCGTGGTGTGGTTAAGCTTTGACGCTATTGCGTCAGGAATAAGTAAGGTAGTGGTACGAAATACCTACCAGGACGAGACGTTGCGGAATTCTACCGCCTAGTACTCACGATGATAGTGACACATATAGGCAATCGGTCGCCTTTTACGATCTGCCTGGCAGAACAGCAGTTAGTCTATTCTTCAAAAAAGCCCGGAACTACACGGGGGATATTTATCAATTTATTTTATCTTTTGTTCGTACAATAAAATATTAAATAATTAATAAAATGTTAAATAAATAAATAAAATTAAATAAATTTATAGGATACTTTTGTAAAATGTACTTGACAAAAATGTATCAGCCAAAAGGACCATCCCGTAATTCGTTGCCAGCTCCGAGGCCATTCTACTACATTCATGTGACATACATTATAATATATTCACATATATGCTTACTATTTTCTTTAAAGCTAAAGTCAGTTCACAGTTGTCAAACTTAAAAGATTTTATTTTTTAATTTATGGTCAAATTTCGGCCACAGGCGACTGCTAGTTCTTATAAACAGTCGATAGATTAATTTTTAAAGTGATATAGAGGACGAGAAAAGTAAATAAGAGTGACAGAGAGATATTGGGTTCAATATCATTGCCAATGTTCCTAAACGTCATAAAACTTTTATAATTTATTCAGGATTATTTCCTCACTTCGCAACAGCTTAAGTTAATTTATTTCAAAACGAAATCGCGTTTGCACATTTTATCTTGTGATCAAGTTTATGTTTGGTGTAAGTGAAAAGATTACACTATTTTATCGTAAATATTGTCTTAATAGTAATTATATAAATGCAGGGCAATGAGGGGTAATGTAAAACCTTCCGACCCAAAAATCACTGTACTGTTTTATAAAACACTTTTTATTTTATGTATCGTGATCCGTGATGTACATACCTATCGTCGCTGCACTTGATAAGTTTCATAATATGTAATATTTGTAAGGTTTTGGGAAACAACATAAAACGTGTTATTAAATTAACAAATAGTCTATTTGTTAATTTAATAAAACGTACACGATAGAAAGAGTCAAAAATCGCCTAAAGACACCAAATGTGTTAATGGTGCATTGCTATCATTTGGCGAGGTCTAATGCCACATGCACAAGTTTATCGGCTAGCTTACCCTCCAAACTTGAACACGACAGTGATAAGCACTGATGCTATTGCAGCAGGAATAGGTAAGGAGGTGGTACTAGACCCGGGCGAGACAATGCAGAACACTACCACCTAATAGCCACGATGGTAGTGACTCGCATAGTCACTCACTCGCCTTTTACGATCTACCTGACAGAACGTCAGTTGGCCTATTTTTCGTCCTTCGAAACGGGGCCAAAACGGGGAAATTAATGTGTAATTAAAAGTATTGCGAATATTTTTATAGATGTACGAGATAAATTGGTGTTCTAAGTCTTATAACTTGTGGCACACCACAAATATGTGTTCTTATTTTAAAAGATATTTCATGTAGAAACATATAAACGACTCGAACATTTCACGGCATAACGTATGGGACGGCGGACCTCGATATTTTATAACGTCCGAATGTCCCGCAATATGAGTAATATTTTGAAAGTTGGAACACTGGGTGTGATTGAATTACCTTAAAACGTATATTGATTATTTTTTTATTATCTACATCAATAAAAGCTTATTTATTATTACTAGCCATCTCTTGTGGCCAGAAACAATAAAATCTCTTTTGAGTTTAAGAGAAAATTTTGTTACTTTCTCGCTACAAATTGCGCGAATGTTGGACTATGTTGGCACAATTAAAGTTCACATTGCAAAGGATTACAATAACCTAATATTTTTAAATAAAATATATAAGAAATACATTGAATTAATAAAAATAAACATCACACACTAAGTTCGTGAGACGGACGTGATATTACATACGTGTATATTTTCTTTACGACTAAAGTTAGTTGTCAAACTTGGATTTATATTGTACTAACTGCTGCGTGCAGCCCGTTGCATTATAAAAGTTTTTGGTGAATCCCACGGGATCATCTAATTTTTCCGGGATAAAAAGTAGCCTATGTGCTATTCCAGGTTATTATCTACCTGTGTGCCAAATTTCATCCAAATCCGTTCAGTAATTTTTGCATGATTGAATAATAAACATGAATCCATCCAAACATCCAAACTTTCGCATTTATAATACTAGCTGCAGCGTGCAGCCCGCTGCATTATAAAAGTTTTTGGTGAATCCCGCGGGATCATCTAATTTTTTCGGGATAAAAAGTAGCCTATGGGATATTCCAGGTCATCGTCTACCTGTGTGCCGAATTTTATTCAAATCCGTCCAGTCGTTTTTGCGTGATTGAGTAACAAACATCCATCCAAACATCCAAACTTTCGCATTTATAATAAATATTATTAAAATATAGATTAATATAGATAATATCGAACTGACTCGAGACGAATTACTTGTCCCATTTATATTATGCCCTAAATGTGATCGTTTGTGTGTATGTATGTATGTATGTATGTATGTATGTATGTATGTATGTATGCATGTATGTATGTATGTGTGTGTGTATGTGTGCGTGGCAAGGGCTACGTGTATAAGCAGCAGCCGAGACAGTTTATAACACAATAAAACCGGCCAAGTGTTTGTCGGACTTTGCACAATGTAGGGTTCCGTACTTGCTCATATCAATAATGGTGTTTATAGGATCGAGCACATTGAGACGACTAATAGCTGAGCTGACGCTGATAACTTGAGCTGAGGTGGGCTGCATCACAACGAAAATTGTAGCATAGCACAATAGGACGGGCCGCAGCGAGACAGAGCGGTCCTCGTCGCAACTTAGCGTATTTCCGTATTGATTTCTAAATGTTATTTTCGTTTGCTGATCTTGCAAATCATATAGAACTTTGTAGCTTAGAACTAAAACTATTAATCATTTTTCATCCGTAATTACGCAATTTTATAAATTAATACTCAAAACACGGAAAACACATGCGCGGAATTCCGCTTACCATCGCAAACTGCGGGGAGGCGGGGCGGAGCGTATTGCAATCACTCCGAAAATCCGGCCTGATGAGGTATTCGCTACCCCGCAGTATGCAAGACTTCATATCAAATTTATGAGAGCAATTTAAGTAATTTTTTGCAATGATGGACCGAGCACATTGAAACGGGACTCAATGGGTTGGGCTAGCAATGCCCAAGTAGCACGTTAAGCTGTATATAGGCTGCATTTAGGTTCATTTTTAAACTTAAAGCTGTATACGAAGCCGTACAAAGGCTGTAGAAGCGCTTCTACAGCCGATATAACACCAAAAAGGGCCCCAAGTTATACAGCTTATTGCGTTATATAGGCTGCACAATAGCTATACAAGCTGTTATAAACTGTACAATGGCTGTTATTTGGTGTATAAAGAAACTATAACACTAAGGATACTCTATTGTAACTGTCTTGTACAGCTAAGAGTTAAATAGGCTGCACAATAGCTGTACAAGCTGGTATAGGCTGTACAAAGGCTGTTATTCGGTGTATAAAGAAACTATAATACTTAAGATACTCTCTTGTGCAGCTAAATGTTCTTAATAGGTGTTTGAAAATGATAAAAAGTAACTAATCTGTTTTTGATATTGTATAACATTATATCTGCAGACACCATAATTAAAAATATATTAAACGATAAATTCTTGGACTTGGAGTAGTATTCAAGGGTGTATTCAAAGTGCAAATTCTAAATGACTGTGAAGTCGTGTATGTTTTTCCTCAAAATATTCACGCGCCAACGAAATAATCAAGATAACACAAATAAAATCATTGCGAAATACGGTAAGTGTTTGTGTTTAAGGTTAGAATATACAAGTATTTATGGTACAATATTGTATATAAAGGCATAATGATCATAATATAAGTTGCTTGTCAAGATATAGCATTAGCTATTGCTAAATATATCTTTTATTTAACAATATATTTCTTTAATGTTGTTTTTAATACACAATAATGGCGGCGTTTTGTTATACAGCCTAAAGTGTATTTGGAGGGTGATATACTGCAAATAGCTGTACTGAATCTCTTTTTTGTTCTATTATACGGCTATTGGCTTTTAATTACCGTCCAAATACACTTTAGGCTGTACTAAGTCCCTATATAAATCTATTGTACAGTAATTGGCTTTTAATCACTTAACTTATGTTTAGAGATGCGTACAAAAATTGAAGAACCCTAAATACAAAACATATGTTTGTCACTTGATTTCGCTATTGTGTTGTATTGACGTCGGTCGTTTGACTTTACAACTAAACCAACTTATTGTTAACTATAACTTATGAGACATGTATTTCAATCATGTTTTACTTTATTTTTCAGGGAAATATGCCTTATAAAATAATAAAAACTATTGAGAGAAGCCAAAACCGTATTTGTATCGTACCCAGTTTGTGGGAGGATAAAGGTGAATTATAATGACCAAGAAAACAACTTGATATAACTAAGTTGATCAAGAACGAAAAATCAAGCCCTTTAAATATTGGTCTATCACAAAAATATTTTTAAGAAGAATACGTTATTTCGTGCTTGTGATTTAATATTATTAGTTCTTCAAAGAGAAACACATACTCTTTTGCCTGTAATTGTATCTAAGTATATAATATTTTTAAAACGATTGTAAGTATACATATATACAGGGTGTTGCAAAAGTGGTACAGTAAGCCGCAAGGGGGTGGCTCAGGGGGTCATTCTTAACAACTTTTGTTTAACGACTTTTGGAAATTCGCGAAAAAAATATTGATTCTCCATAGAAACTTTGTTGATTACGTGACTTTTCACAATGAAAAACAAAATTGTTTTTCGGGAATTTTCTCAAATCGTTGAACAAAAGTTGTTCAACATGACCCTCTGAGTCACCTCCTTTCGACTTACTATACCGCTTTTGTAAAACTCCGTATAGTAGCAAGTTAAAAATAAAAAAATACATATTTTCTCAGTGTAATGATTTTTATTTCTCTTTTTAACTATTTTTTATATATTCTTTGAAGAATAGACCAACTGTCTTTCTGCCAGGCAGGTCGTAAAAGACAACCGATGGGCTATGCGAGTCACTTCCATCGTGGTTACTAGGTGATAGAGCTCTGCATTGGCTCGACTGGGTCTGGTACCACCGCCTTATCTATTCCTGCTGCAAAGCGTCAGTGCTAGTCACTGTTATGTTCCGGTTTGGAGGGTAAGGTGGCCGGTAAACTTATGCATTGGGCATTAGACCTTGCCACAAGAAAGCAACGCACCATTAACATTTTTGCTGTCTGTAGGCGATGGTTGATTCTTTTCATCAGGAGACCGATCTGCTTGTTTGCTATCTTATGACATTAAAAAAAATCAGTTATTGTAAATTACCAACCAAGTAACCTTAATGAAGAAGATAAGCCTAAAAAATAATAGATCAGATAACCTACAATCACTTTTTAATGTTTTTGTTACGGAACCCTTTTCCTTGAACATTAATAAAAATGACGATTGTAGGTTTACCTGAATTAGTAATTTTTCAGCTTTATCTTCATCACGATTACTTGGTTGATAATTTATAATATTTAAATATTCCTTTCCAATATTCCTCTTGATTTTTTCCACATGATATCAACTATGCAGATATAAAAACAGCAAACAACAATTTTCTCAGTAATACAGCCTTGAGCTGTACTATAGCTGTATATGCAGATTTTTTAACACCATTGGCTGCATAACAGTCTACAATTACGCCATAAATATTAGCTGTAGAACGGTGATTGCATATCCCATTTTACAGAAACAAGCGTTGAGTGATACTATAATAACACTTAAAGCAGTAATAAATTCCCGTGCTAAACAAAATACAGCTAATGTACAGCTTTAAGGATTAAAATCAGCCTAATGAGTTACAAATTGCTTAAAGCTGTACAGTAGTGTATTAATATTCAGATATAACGCCTAAAGCTTACGCGGAACTCTAAGAAAGCCCTTGTAGAGCATTAGGCTGTATATAAACTCATAAAGGTCTCTTATACCGATAAAAGCATCTTTTTACACCATTGTACGGCTGCAATAGAACTTTAAGTTCTATATGAGCTGCTTTATGGGTATTAAACATGCTTGATTGCTGCTTGGGTGAGGCCTACATCAATGTACTCGGTCTGTTACATGAATTTTTACATTGTTTTTTTTTTCTGTGAACATTTTAACTTTTTGAACACCAACGAATAACAGCTGATATATCCGCTTTTACTTCTCTAGGTACATTTTGCAAGTTTATCAACTGTTCGCTAACATGTAAAGCTTACTTAGCTTTGATAGATTTCTTCTTAAGGCGAGGTATTACGACGCGCGTCAATTCTATAGAAAATGGGTGGCGCGGTATGTTCTGAAACCGCTGAGAAACGTGTTAATTTTCGGATAAATAAATATAGAACTTCAGCTGAAAACTAAAATTTAGCATATTCTTTGTTGCATTTACAACTATTTATCACCATATAAAAATCACGTGGAAGACTAGAAATATTATTAACAAATTATTTATTTTAGAGATTTATTTAGCCTGTTTTCGGAATTTTATATGATCGAGTAAAGTACATTCTATCATGTAATGAGTTAGCACATTCTTTAGGTAATGTCTTCAGGTATATCGCGTAATTTTTGTAAAATTGTTATTTAACAATCAATACAAAAAAACGTGATTTAACAAACCAGTTTTTTCCCGTTTGTCGCGATGCCTCGCCTTAACTCCGTTATACTCTATTACTGTGATTTCTTTCACACATACGTAAACAACCATTTAGCTAGCAAAGGTAGGACCATACTCGACTCCAACAAAATCAGCACTTTAATGCTTAACATTTCACTAACAGATCCCACAATCAAAACATTTATAATATACTAGCTGTGCCCGCGACTTCGTTCGCGTGTAAAAAATTCTAAAATAAAAACCCACAAAGTTCCCGTTCCCGTGGGATTTCCGGGATAAGAAGTATCCTATGTCCTTTCTTAGGTCTCAAACTATATTTGTACCAAATTTTATCCAAATCGGTTCAGTGGTTTGGCCGTGAAAGCGTAACAGACAGACAGTAAGACAGACAGAGTTACTTTCGCATTTATAATATTAGTATGGATTAATAATATAAACCCGTTTCGTCGTAAACACAAAATATTTTTAAGGAACTATCCAACGATACCCCACACCACGGGAAAAAGAAAAAGGCATCTCCATCGCCGCAGAGGCACCTTAAAATACCTCCAAATAAAATACCTAGATATATTTTTTAGTGGCTAGTATAGTCGTATATTCATGTCAAATTATAGCTTTTTACTACTAGAAGTCTCTGAGCTAAGCTATAGACAGACGGGTGGACATCGCGAAACTATAACAGTTGTCGCCGTGTTGGCCCCGGCCTCCTTTGAAGAATAGGCCAACTGCTGTTCTGCCAGGCAGGTCGTAAAAGGCGACCGATTGGCTATCGAGTCACTACCATCGTGGCTACTAGTTGGTAGAGTTCTGCATTGTCTCGCCCGGGTCTGGTACCACCGCCTTACCTATTCCTGCCGCAATAGCGTCAGTGCTTGTCGCTGTCGTGTTCCGGTTTGGAGGGTAAGGTAACCGGTAAACTTATGCATGTGACTTGAGACTTCGGCACAAGATAGCAACGCACCATTAACATCTTTGGTGTCTATAGGCGATGGTTGACTCTTTCCATCAGGATATAAAAAAAAGTTTCTTATAGACTACGAAACCCTAATAAAAGACATAAAAGCAAAGCGTTTGCATTACTGCTTTATTTTGCATTAATTTTACAATATTTTTTATGACCTCAAATAAAATTGAAGGCTTTACTTAATTGTCAGTACATATTTGCGGACGCCTCCCGTGTTATGTTTAATGTTCTGTAAATGGCGGATTTCTTGCACAAAATGTCAGAAGAAACCTGTTGTATTTATTGCTAGGCTTCGGAATTTATATATTTTTATTTTTAAAAATGCACGATATTTAAATACTTAGATATATACTCGTACAATCCATACTAATATTATAAATGCGAAAGTAACTCTGTCTGTCTGTCTGTCTGTCTGTCTTTTACGCTTTCACGGCCAAACCACAGAACCGATTTGGATAAAATTTGGTACAAATATAGTTTGAGACCCAAGAAAGGACATAGGATAGTTCTTATCCCGGAAATCCCACGGGAACGGGAACTATGCGGGTTTTTATTTTAGTTTTTTCCACGCGAATGAAGTCGCGGGCACAGCTAGTTTTCATATATACTTGTTGTATAGTTTGAACGCAGTAAAATTCAATAGCTGATTTCCAATCTAATGTATTTCTGAAACCCTCAATCAGATCTTTACCAAATTTATATGAGACTAAATAGGAGGTATGCACTCTCAAACGAAAAAAATAATTTTATATCCATCCATACTTACTTACTTACTAATATTATAAATGCGAAAGTCTGTCTGTCTGTCTGTTACGCTTTTACGGCTAAACCGCTGGACCGATTTTCATGAAATTTGGCATGCATATAGTTGAAGATCCGGGGCCAAACATAGGCTAATTTTTTTTTTCAAAAATCCTTCCCTGGAGGGCTGAAATAGGGGATGAAATTTTTTTATTAAAAGCTATTTGAACGACTTATTAATATATTCGTAGGCGACACTACCCTACTTATCAAATGTAAAAATAAAAATGACTTGGTAAATGAAACAACTAAAACCTTACTTCAAGTTTCAGACTGGTTAATTAATAATAATTTAAAAGTTAATGTAACTAAAACAAAATTAGTTGAATTTCAGAACCACCACAGTAATATTACTAAAAACACAAATATATTTTAAAATAAAATAAATATAGTTTTTTTTTTTTGCGGTTAGGTGTAAAACTCAGCTAGTTAATACCTATTATAAATGCGAAAGTTTGGATGTTTGGATGAATGGATGTTTGTTACTCAATCACGCAAAGACTATAGAACGGATTTGAATGAAATTTGGCACACATGTAGATGAAGACCTTTAATAGCACATAGGCTACTTTTTATCCCGGGGAAATTGGGTGATCCCGCAGGATTCGCCAATAACTTTTATAATGCAGCGGGCTGCACACTGCAGCTAGTCTATTATAATATTATAAATGCGAAAGTTTCGATGTTTGGATGAATGTTTTTTACTCAATCACGCAAAAATTACTGAACGGATTTGAATGAAATTTGGAACACATGGGATGATGGCCTGGAATAGTACATAGGCTACTTTTTATCCCGAAAAAAGTAGTTAATAAAGCGGGATTCGTCAAAAACTTTTATAATGTAGCGGGCTGCACATTGCAGATAGTAATTTTGTAAATCGACTAGCTGACCCGGCAAACGTTGTTTTGCCTTACATATTAGGAATCCATAGCGGAAAAACAACGTGACACGTAATTTATATAAGACTACGGGATTGTCCTTCTACGCAGCCAAAATGGCATTAAATTTTATATGGTGGTTAAGTATTCTTAAATTTTCTAATTTTCCGCGCAATTTTCTTAATATTTTCTTTTATAAGAACCTTCTCCTTACAATTACAAACACAACAAAAAAAAATACCGAAATTGGTCCAGCCATTCAGGCGTGATATCGTGACCAAGGAAAATAGGGATTGATTTTTATATATATAAGAAGATTAATAAATGACTGAGGTCATAGGTACCCACATATAATAAATACAGCCGAATTTAATTACCTCTTTCTTTTTTGGGAAGACTGCTGATATAAATAAAAGTAAGGTTTCTAAAAGGAAACTGCTTTTGAAATGTTTCGATTTGAAACTCGATGAGACAAAAATGCGTTGCAATAAAAAAACAAACACATAAATGGTGTTTGTTTCTTTGAATTTCTCGGTTTCACGCCGATTTTAGATAATCAATTTTTCATTAGTGTTACGTTTCGGCACATGCACAGATTAAACACAAGTAATTCCCACTGACACAGTACTTTGATTCTTCATTCGAACCGGAAGGATTTGGAACATGTTTCCTGAGTTTGTGTTCCCCGACGAGTACAATCTTGGGATCTTCAAGAGAACAGTGAACAGGTACCTTCTAGGGAAGCGCGTTCCATCTTAGGCCGCATCTTAGCTTACCATCAGGCGAGATCGAGGTCAAGCGCTTCCCTGTGGATAATAATAATAACAAAGCACTCACATTCATTACAATCACATCTCAATTCTCAACCTTTTGACTATTTTTAAGATGTGAGTATGTCTGTATGAGTGTGTGTATGAGTATGAAAACCTTTCATAACATTTGAAATGCTTGAACTTGATCGATCGAAACGTAGTTGGCGGCATTTTCTGAGTTTCTTCAAAATTAGATATGAAGGAACCCAGAAAGTCCGAAAAGGCCGAATCGGTTCAAAAACCGACCCAACCTTTTCGGCCGCTGATTCAACCTGCCTAGTAGATTTCGGGAAGTTTCAAAAAATGTTCAAAAAATATTAGTGAGAATAAAGTTTTTAAAATAAATGAATTCCCGACTAATTTATCGATTCTAACATTTACAAATTCTTTGAAAAATAATTCGAATTGTCGAAAAGTTTTTTTTTTTATTTTCTCAAAATTTACTAAATCGAATAGGTTCAAATGTTTAGGAAGTCTAAATTTAGTTGAATCCAGTCAAATGCCAACAACCACTTTCCGATCGGTTAAGCCATTCCAATATTATGAGAGGAATAATAAACTCATACACAACACACACACACACACACATACACGCATACACATATGGATATATACAGATAAGCTATACACATCGTGTAAATAGAGTCAGAAAAACTTTATACGGCCATAGTGTCAATGCTTATCAATGTCGTGCTCCGGTTTGGAGGGTAAGGTAGCCGATAAGCTAATCCGTGTGGTATTAAGGCCACAATGATACTCGTAGCAACGGTCCATTTATATCTTTACTAGCTGAGCCCGCGACTTCGTCCGCGTGGAAAAATTTAAAAAAAAATAGCCTAAGGTACTCGCTATCATATCAGCTATCTTCCCGTCAAAATCGGTCCAGTCGTTCCAGAGATTAGCCGGAACAAACAGACAGACAGACAAAAATTCTAAACAATGTTATTTTGGTAACGTACCGTGTATACATCCATATGCATTTAGTAAAAACGGTTATTTTAATATTACAAACAGACACCCCAATTTTATTTATTTGTATAGATGGCGTCAACGCTTGCATTTCTTGCAGATAAAATTGCCCTTACACACATCAATTGATTTTTTTTTGGTAAATCTATCATATCCGAATTCCGGGTGCACTTTAAATATCAAGTTTTTAATGTTGGTTACGATTTCACGAAGGTCTTTATCTGTGTAAATTTGTTTTGTAGCCTGATTCAGGAACTTTCCCCTAAGTAACCACTAACCAATCAATATGATCTTGTTTGGAAAATTTGTGCTTCTTCTACCTAAATGATTGCTCATGTTGGTATACCTACAGCTTCAAAAATTAAACAGTTTTCCACAATGGGGAAGATTTAAAGCAAGATTTAATAATATCATAACTACAAATCCTTATTAAGTAGCTATACAAATACAGTACTTACACCTACTTACTAACGAATTAGACACATATCAGGCCAAAGCGAACGATCATGTATCCCTCAACAACACCGTAAAATACACAAAATAGATCGAATATTCAACTACTACAAAGTAAAGTGATTTTTTTCAAAGAAGGAAAATCCAACGTTCCGTATCAAAGAAGTCTATTGCGAAAGATGCCGGTCACATGTCTACTCCGCGCGGGCCACAGAGGTTAAAGGTATATGATTCCATTCATGTACCTTAAAAAAACCGGCCAATTGCGAGTCGAACTCGCGCGAATTTTTTTTATAGATTATGGTAAAGGTTCCGTACCATAATCTATAAAAAAACGGCAAACAATCACGTTTGTTGAATGGGAGCCTTCTTAATATTTATTTTATTTTAATTATTTATTTTTAAAATGATTTTATGCAAATGCAAAAGTGAGTTTATGCAAAAAACACGTTTGTTGTATGGTGGTCACTCTTAAATATTTATTTTATTCTTTTTTTAGTTTAGTTATTATAGTGGCAACATAAATACCTACATCATGTGTGAAAATTTTAACTATCATGGTTCATGAGATACAGCCTAGTGACGGACAGATAGATAGACATACAAACGCACGGACGGACAGTGGTGTCTTAGTAATGGGGTCCCGTTTTAAACTTTGAGTATGGAACCTTAAAAAGTATAGTAAAGCCAACGCTCTCACAGTTCGGCTCTTCTCGGCAATGTTCGGTTCTCGTTCGGCGGTCAGAGTAGTGCGCCGCATCGTGCACACTGCACACAGCCTTTCTGTTAATACCTAGATAGTACCTAGGTATGTTGAGTTATTTTCGTTTTACATTTTTTTTAAACTATGCATCTAAATAACGTGGTATAAGAGCCAAAGTTTGTCTTCCTAAGATCTTCGTGTTGATGAAGTACTTTTCGTTAGTAAGGATTAAAATTCACCTATTAATTTTCTATAATTTTTCGACTCAAAATTCCTTATTGTATTGTTGTTATAAGAGATAGATATATAGAGTCGCGGACTTTTTTGTGCATCTACTAAAAACCAATATATTTGTAGTACATTGACTTACGTGTACTTAAGCATTACGCCAGCAAGCGCACGCGGATACAGCCGTTCGATACCGCTTTTTCTTCCGACTTATTTTACAAATATGTATCGATATTTTAACTACGCTAAGAATAATTGTAACGTAATCCTCATGAATGTAGCTATCATTAATCATACACATAAATTTTTTTTCAATCCGACTTGTAGTTCCAGGAATTAGCATTTAGCGCATTCAATGAACAAACAAACGTTAAAATACTCGTATCATATCATATCATATCATAATCATATCATAATAAAGATAATACTAAACTCAACAATTTAATTACATGTATATGTGTTTCAATACGTTAGCGCGATGTATTTTCGTGCAGTGACATCTAGTTAATGTGCTCTACGTTACGCTTTATGCTCTGCTTTCTTTCGATTAATTTTATTTCCTGTGGGAACGAGATATTTTCCCGCGGTAAAAAGTAGCCTATGTCCGTTCTCGACGTCTTATCTATGTTTATGCCAAATTTCATCAAAATCGGTCCAGTGGTTTAAGCGTGAAAGCGTAACAGACAGACAGACAGACAGACAGACAGACAGACAGACAGAGTTACTTTCGCATTTATAATATTAGTATGGATATTTGGTGTCCATAGGTAATGGTAGTCTCTTTCCCTTTATGATATAAACAACATTCGCATAAACCTTTAATTATAGGTTTAAAGATGTTTAGCAAATAATTGTGATGTGTACTTTTTTAAATAAAAAAGAAAATTAAAAAAAAAACAAAAAGTCGGTTGTGGCAGTTTTTGCGTTTAAGTTATGAACGTTCTTATCTCCCACTATCCTTCAGTTAGTTTACTGTCATTTAACTATAGAAAAAGCCGCACTATATGCAAATAAGGCGTAAGTTTGAAGCAGTAAAACAGGAATTGTTTCTAGAGTTCCATAGCTGAATAGAAAATAAGGGAGTCCTACAATTCTGTTATATATACTAAAAGAACTAAGGGGATTTTTTTATTTTTTTTATTTTGTTGTTTTAGTTTACCAACGTTTGAATACAATCATTAATTATTATTATAATTTTTACACTTGTCTAATAACCATGCTAATTGTAGCAAACATTTACAGGTCACATCCTTACTTATAGTCTATACAAATACTCCATACATACAAATAAATAAAATTGGAATGTCTGTTTGTAATATTAAAATAACTGCTTTTTACTAAATGCAAAGGGATATACATTGTACATATACCAAAATAACATTTTTTGCAATTTTTGTCTGTCATTTTGTTCCGGCTAATCTTTGGAACAGTTGGACCGTTTTTGACGGGACTTTCACTGGAAGATAGCTGATGTGATAGGGAGTAACTTAAGCTACTTTTTTCGAAATTTTTCCACGCGAAAGAAGTCGCGGGCTCAGCTAGTAATATTATAAAATAACTTATTTAACTAAACAAAAAGAAACTAGAAATAACAGAAGAAGTGAGGGAAATAGACAACAAAAATTTAAATCTTAACATATAAAACTCAATTCATTTCAGAATTTAAAAATCATATTTTTGGAATATTTTATAGAATTTTTTAGACGAAAAAACTCAATTCATTTAAAAATTTAAAAGTCATATTTTTGGAATATTTTATGGAATTTGTTAGACGAATCAGGATAAATGTCAATGTGGTCACTGAACTCATTAACTACTTCAGATAATCTAGTTAATGGAGAGTTTACACCTGCAACACTTCTATGAAGTGGCGGGCAGATAGTAGGCATGGAAATTATTGTTAAATTAGATTAATTGTTATGTTGTTAAAGTTAATTAATATTTAACAGTTATTTATTTATATTATATCAGTAGCCTATATATAACAAGTATTAGAAACAGTAAAAACACGAATCTACAAAAAAAGTCCTCTAGAATAGTTTTAATAACTTTTAACAATTATTATTATCACGGTCTCTCGAAGTATTTTTAATAACAGTATTATCATAAATCAAGTTAGCGAGCAAAAAAAAACACTCTCTCAAATATTTTTAATAACTTTATTATCATATATCAAGATATTGGTAATTTTGGTAATAGTATTGGCAATAGTGATGCATAAAAATTACTTTTAACAGTATTTACTAATATAAATAACAGTTGTAAATTGATAACAAAAATTAGTATGAAATTTAATATGTTAAGTGTTAAATGATCCATGCCTAGCAGATAGGCGTAATTTGAATTCGAGGATGTCCCCTGGGTATACGAAAATCTATTTTACTTAGCAAAAGCGGGAGTCTATTTCACTTCTAATTAATCTAACCGTGAACAAAAAATCTAATATATAATAATCTACGGCATTCTAATGATGTCAAGATTTTATGTTGCCGTGATTAATATGTATGTTCATGACATAAATAATAATAATGGTCGCCTCTGTGGTCTAGTGGTCCAGCGTTGGCGTTGACCACATGAGGTCCCGGGTTCGATTCTCGGGTAAGGCACATAAAAAAGTGTTTTTTTTTTTAGTTTTCTAAGAAACACAAAGTTGCTCGGGATTGGAAAGTACCCGGTTGGCGATAGACTTGCCACCTATCACATTTGTGGGACCAAGTATCTTCGACTAATCGTGGGTGCACTTGTTGTACCTCTGCCTACCCCTTCAGGGATATGGGCGTGAAGATACTTTTTATAAATAATAAAAAAATAAATTGCGAAACTATAAGGGTTCTTAGTTTACTTTGGAACCCTAAGGAGCCTATGTTGGTCGCCTTGTCTTTAACATGTTCTTGTCAAATTTCATCAAAATAAGTGTGAACAGACAGACACACACTTTCCCATTTGTAATATTAGTATGGAAGTATGGATTATCACGGAACCCTTTACACCCGAGCCCGACTCGTACTTGGTTGATTTTTTATTCTGACGTTGTAAATGTCATTCATTACGTACGGTCTCAGCAATAATTATCATTCCCACAACCGGTCATAAGTGACCAAACTAGGATACTTGAAATGGAATCCTATGAGCTGTATTTAAATTATTTTTGCTTTATCCAAATGAGTAAGAATGAATGTGCCTTTTTATATCTACAGCTAACGATTAAAGCTGTTTTTATATCATAAGATAGCAAACAAACAGATGGGTCTCCTGATGGAATGAGAAACCATTGATGTTAATGACGCATTGCTACATTGTGGCGAGGTCTAATGCCACATGCTTAAGTTTACCGGGTCTCTCTCCACCTTACCTAACTCTCCAAACCGGAACACGACAGTTTCAAGCACTAACGCCATTGTGGCAGGAATAAATAATGTGGTGGTACCATACCTGGGCGAGACAATGCAGAACACTACCACCTAGTAGCCACGATGGTAGTGATTCGTATAGCCAATCGGTCGCCACTTACGACCTGCCAGGCAGAACGGCAGTTGGCCTATTCTTTAAAAGAGCCCAGACCAACGCGGGGGGGAAAGTTTCTGATGCTCACAAGACCGAATTACGCTGTGTTGGTCCTTTTGAAGAATATACCATCTGCTATTCTGCCAGGCACTTGGTAAAATGCCGTGAGCTCTTATATTTTTATTCAATTTGGGAAAACGAGAAGGTTTTCAATTTGCTTGTGTTTTTTATTTATGTTACTTCTTTTTCTTAGTTCTTGGCTTTATAGCATATTATATTTCTAATTGGGCTCAGATATTATATTTCTAATTGGGCTCAGATAATATCAGTTAGTAAGACTAACCAGGGCTCGCTTCAATGTCGAAATTTAGAAATTGGAACCCAAAAAATTTATAATTAAAAAAAAATTGTTTTTGTCACGCAAAACATTCTGTAAACTCAAGGGCTTTATTGTTTTCTACTGATAGTGGAGTAGTATCATTTTGAATCAAAACTAAACTAAATTATTTGGGTTTTCATCAACTCAAAACTTTCCTTTCTTTTGAATTAACTTTCATGGAATATTTTGAAAGGTGTTTTACTAATTAAAAGTCTAAAATGTTGCGAATTTTTCTTTTATTATCCAAAAAAAACATCATTATGCTTGGTTAATATTTAAAAGAGCTACATAATACGGAAAATGTATTAATAAACTAATTAGTAACAAAAACAGCGATAACCATAATTCAGAGAACGGACGATAAACTTTATTTATTTCTCAATGTTTAATGAATGTTGTTAAATTTATCTCATTTAGTTACAAACACTAATATCAATATCTTTTAGAAATCGTATGGTTATAAGCTGGACGTGTATTCATTTGAGATTTGTATTATGACATTGCATTTACTATAACACTTTAAATTACATATATCTTGGTATAGTCACAAAAAGCAATACGTAAATCAGCATAGATAAATGGCACTATCTTGAAAAACAAAAACAAACGGCTTTTATTGTACACATAAAAAATATAAATTTAATTCAAAATAATTGTAAATGAATTTGCATGCTAACGTATAGCGGAATAGGCGAATATATAAACTAGATATAAGATCTTTGTAACCCTATTTCTTGCAAATAATTAAATTATTATTATTATTATTATTATTATTAATGCGCAAAATAAATTGGTTTTTTCCTGTTAATCATTAACTAACGCAGTCGAGTCGACCATAATTTACATCAGTTATATTGCTACAGTTGAACAGTTTTAGGAATTATAATTAGGTTTTCTGTTTGTTATTTCATAATTTTGTACAATAATACCATTTACCCTAACTAAGAATCGAACCCGAGCCGCGCGCTTGCCAGACTGATACCTAACGTCCTACGCCGTACGACCGATAGATGATTCAACATCTTATTATTCTTATAAGCTAATCCTATGGGGTGATTGAGCATAACAGCTTATTATTTATAATTTACATTATTTGTATTATTTTATGCTGTTTATTGATGAAAAGTCTAACATATACTCATTCAAATATATTGATTTCGAAATGATCGTTTGAGCATAATATTAAAATTTATAAAAGATAAATTATGCCTCTAATTTATTATTACAAATAAATAGCCATAGACTAAAAATAAGTAAAAATCCATGGAGTAGTTTGAGGTAAGGATGCACGATTCAAAATCGATTCTTACTAGAATCGATCTTTTCCTGTTGTCGATTCGATTATTTAGATCGATTCTTCAGAGCAAGTTGAATCGACAGATCGATTCTTCAGAGTACAAAGTATAACTTTCCTTACGACTAATTATACAATATTTTGCTATCTAATATAGTATCTTAATTTATAATTCAATAGATCTAATCCACTTCCCAAAATTCTTGCTTAATAAGTTCTTTTTGCATTCAAGAGCTTTTAGATTATTGGGAATTAGATTGAAATATTTTATTGTCACAAAAAACGCATTTTTGGTACTTAAAGTTTTACTAATTTTTGGTAAAGTTATCTGTCTATTACGTGTATTTATAAACCTCTCAGAGTGCATTAATTTACAATCTGTAAAATAATAAGTAAGCGCATTCACAACAAAATACTGGTTAATTTTTAAAGGTACTAACATTTCATTTTCTATTTTCATTTTACTTATCAATTTATTCTGCATATTTATAATAGGTTTAATCGTATTATCATATGCACCACCCCAAGCAATGATTCCATAGTTTATAACACTTTCGAATAGACCATGATATATTGTTTTCAGTATAGATGGGTGTAGCCAATTACTTAATTTATAGAATAAAAAAGTGAAATACTTGACTTTTTTAATCAGCTCAGTTACATGCTTGTTCCTAGTTATATGTTATTAAATCTAACGAATCTTGTCCGAAAAGAGCATTTGACTGTAATTCGTCAGCCTATAAAGTATCTACGCATTAAAATATTTCCACAAAATTACGATGAAAAATCTGAACAATAGTGGAATCAATGTACACAATATATAAAGATATGCAGTCTTTTGGGTTTTTTATTTTATTAATTGCAATTATTAATCGCAAGCGCGCAACTAACTGTTAATATAGAATTATATATATTTTCATGCTTATGATATATTTGACCAATCACGTTACGAATATTTTATATTTTTCATCTAAATTATACTTATGGATTTTTTTAATTCAAAGAACCAGATTTCTTTTTTAATGTTTATTATTATATTTTTATCTCTTAGCATACAAAATATATTTGTTCAAAATTTTAATTCTAATTTTAAAAAGCTATATACTTCAAAATCTATTCATCAATCCTTCTACAACAATACATTTGTAATAAACCATCTGTTTACTATCTAAATTCACTCTTATCAGAACCACACAACCCCCATGAAAAAAAAATATATAAAAAATATATTTTAAAATATAAAAATTATATATTTTAAATATATGAAAAATACATGAAAAATATATAAATTATATATTTTAAATATATGAAAAATACATGAAAAATATATAAATTATATATTTATTTTATTTATTTATTTATATTTATGCACAGACAAAAAGTACATAGGTTTAACTTAACGCCTAATGGCATTCTATACTAGCCAACCTCATGTATTAAGAAAATAATTAAAAGAGGTGGTGCATCTTAACTCTATTCATATAACTTAAACTTACTATGAAAAGACAAAATTAATACAGAGTAATAAATAATTTACAATATAAATATATAAATACACGTTATAATAATACATATTACTAAATTATACCATACTTAATTACATACATATATACATAAACATTCATATACATACATACAATTATAAATATATATATATAAATACTTATTATACATACATACAAATAATAAATAATTTATGAGCACAAAACGATTTAAACACTGTAACTAAATTGACGTCACTATTTTTATGTATTGAAATATAATTTTAATTGTCTTTTAAATGATAGTTTTGAAGGGGATTTTCTGATGTGTGTAGGAAGTACATTCCACAAACGAATTGCTCGGTGGAAAAAGGATTGAGAAAGAAACTCTGTGTGGCAAAACGGAATGTGTAGAGATAAGTTCTCGTCGGACCTCAGATTACGGTTATGTGTGTCTCTCTGCCAATCAAAAAGAGTCTTAAGGTATCCAGGTACAGCCGGATCGTACAATATAGAAAACAGAGTGCATAGCATTCTAGAATCTCTACGCTGTCGTATAGGCAACCACTTAAGAGCAGAGCGATATTGGGAGACATGATCAAACTTGCGTAGTCCGTAAATAAATCGAATGCAATTATTAAGAAGTCTATCCAGTTTGTCAAGAAGAATTTGATTTAGATCAGAGAAACACACATCAGCGTAATCAATTATCGGTAGTACCAAGGCCTGAACTAATGTGATTTTTGTAGAAATAGGCAAAAAATTCTTGAGTCTATACAAAGTTCTCAATGCGTGGTTAACTTTCTGACATACTACCGTAATATGTGGGACCCACGTCAGTGCACTATCTATAATTAAACCCAGGTCCTTGACTTGCGAGCTAAAAGGTATAAGTGTATTATTAAAAATTATAGGTGGTAATACATTAAGATCAACTTGCGCAATCCGGCGAGCGCTACCTATTAAAATAGCCTGACATTTGGACGTATTGACAGTTATCCCAAAATCACGAGACCAAGTTAAAATATGCTGTAAGTCCTCATTTATTCTATTTACCGCATCAGTAAGATCAGATATACTAGCACTAGCGTACAGTTGCAAGTCGTCTGCATACAGGTGGTAAGGGCAATTCAAGGAAATTGTGACTGCATTAATAAATATTGAAAATAAAAAAGGAGAGAGTATACCGCCTTGAGGTACACCAGCTGACAGATCGCACCAGTCGGAAAGGCTTCCAGTGCGCACTGCCTGCTGACGACCCTGAAGATAAGAAGAAAACCATTCCATTACATGTAAAGAAAAACCAGCAAGCTTTAGTATTGCAAGTAGGATATCATGGTCAACGGTATTAAATGCATTGGAAAAATCAATCAAGACTAACACCGTGACCTGAGATTTATCCATTGCTTGTCTACAATCATTGATGACCTTAAGAAGAGCCGTGGTAGTGCTATGACCGGGTCTAAATCCAGACTGGAAATCACTTAACATATTGTGGCCCAAAATAAATTTTGACACTTGCTTGTGAACTGCCGCTTCAAGAATTTTTGAAAGAAATGGTAGAATAGAAATTGGCCTGTATTCATTAGGAGAATTAGGACAAGGCACTTTAGCAAGCGGTAGGACAAAGGCTTTACGCCAAAGAGATGGAAAAACACCAGACGACAGAGAGAAATTAATTAAGTGAGTTAGCGCAGGTAAAATATATTTGACAATAGGGAATATCATTTCCCTACCCACACCGTCGAAACCTACGGCCTTAGACCTGATCGAAATTATAATTTTGCTGATTTCTTCACAAGTAATGGGAGAAAAATGAAATTGCTCGCAAGAAGTGCTGTGTTTGGAGTTAAGAACACAGAGTGTTTTAGTTTTAAGAGAATGATTCATAGTGATTGTCGACGTAAAATGTGTATTGAGGTCATTCGACGTAAAATGTGTATTAATCAACATATCAAAATATAAAGTCCATAAATTTCCAGATCGCTACTATTACTGTTAAGGTCAAGTTGCACAAGGTAATTTAGGTAACACGTTACCAGTTTGTGGTTGCCACGGTTACTGATTTCTGTTTTATTTAGGTTATCTAAAACAAAAGATGTGTTCGCGCCAATAATTCAAATGTAAGAAGACTGAAGAACAGCCAACAGGGAGACGTGTGCGTACGGGCGAACCATTCACTCATCGCCCACCACGCGTCATTCAACGCTCGCAGCAACACAAAAATTAGCCACGAGAAAAATCTAAATATATTTATATAATAATTAAACTGCTAAATATCCAACATCTTTCATTTTATGTTCCAATACTGGACAAGACGTCATAAACAATTGTATTATTGCCATGATCAGTACCTAATACCTTTAATTATATACCTTTATGTTATTTAGAATAATTTCTAAATTAATTGGTGTTTATATTTGTGTAAGGAGATATTTTAAATTGATAGGACAAGGGTTGTTTTGGGGTAAGTTGTAATAAAAAAAGAATGGTATGTTACCTCAGAGCTCGTCATCTATGAACGGATTTGATTTTGAAATCACTCCGAAATATCGGGCTAAAAAGTTGACCATAACGAAAAAGTATCGTCCTATCTTAATAACTAGAATACTTTTTGTCTTAAAAATATGAATCTGGTGCCATTATTTAGTTCATATAGTCAGTTCGATGTTGTGATCCTCAGCAACTGATGCTGCAGACTCCTCGAGTATAAGTTATAAGAATTATAGTACTACTTATTCATTAACATTCCTACTTAAAGATCACTGGCAGATCCATAATTTTTGTTTCGGTTAAGGGGGAAAGGGGGTTGTTCAGTGAATTATTTCTGTGGGGCTTGCTTAAATAGACATTATCAAACATATGTTGGGTGGACATTATCAAACTAATCATCAATTTTTTCAAAGTTTGGGGATTGTTAGTTGTGTGTGTGTGTGTGTGTGTGTGTGTGTGTGTGTGTGTGTGTGTGTGTGTGTGTGTGTGTGTGTGTGTGTGTGTTGGGGGGAGATTGGGGAAAGTTTGGGGGGGTACAAGCCCTCCCTCCTGGATTGACTTCCGTTAAAGCTATTAAAAGATTTAGAACGGAGGAAATCTTGTTTTGTTTCAGTCATTAAATACTTAAAGCGACTCGCTGACAAACGTTTCACATTAAAACCAACAGCCGTGTGCGCCGACACAGTCCCGTTTGTTTTGGGGGAATTGCTTTTTCCTTGTTCCCTTAGAGGTAAAGATCTGATTCAGGCTTTCAGAATACAGGAGGTTGGAAGTCGATTGTTGTAGTGTTACTGCATTAAAGTTGCAATAATTAATTTTTCTAATAGTTTCGTTTTTTATAAAGTGTCATTACGCCCGATTCCCTTGTGAGGTAGGCAGAGTACGCTTGACGTTTATAGACTTTTTGGTTTATATCGATTTAACAGTTGGTTGATTGGCGAGTTAAGTGGTGATCTCCATCGCTGTATTTCACCCTGATAACGATAATCGACTATTTCTAGCAATAATCGGAACAGACAACTTTACTTAGTTATCCGAGCCACGGCAGTGTCAAGACGCCACCCGCCAGACCCTGAGCTGCATCTAAAATGTTGTATTTTCGAAAAAACCTCGAAAAAACCTCGAAAAAAACCTCAATAACACTTTGCTTGACCCGGGGATTGAACCCGAGACCTCATGATATGAGCCAAATAATAAATAAATAAATATTCAGAGGACAAATTACACTTACTGATCTAACCCCAAAGTAAGCAAATTATTTGCTTGTTTTATGGGTGTTAATCAACGATACTAATACATAGAAATACTTATATAAATACTGGAATATATTTAATAAACACTCAAACCCGGAAATACAGATATTTATGCTCACCACACAAATGCTTGTCCCCGTCGGGGATCGAACCCGAGCCCCGTTGATTGCGTAGTCAGGGTCACTAAACATTCGACCAACGGGGCGGTCAATTTATTGCTTTTTATTTTAATCATAATAAATAATTAAAATAAAAATTATCGATACTTAATTTTAACATCTCTTGTTAGACATTTATTATGAATACAAACATACGTACACACGAAAAACATAACATCCTTTGGCAACCAGGTAATAAAACTAATGCCTTAATTAAAAATTTACAATACTAGGTATTTAAATTATAAATGAAATTATTCATTATAATAAGACTAATAAACATTGACAGCTTTAATATTGTTTAATACGGAACGGAACGAATGAATCCGAAGATGCCCGAAGCGAAACACATAAAGATGAGTTTACATGGTGTTAACTGTGAAATGTATTGTAACAGGCCGCCCGCGCCATGTTGGAAGTTTTTACTTATTTTAGAATGAGAAAGAAAATTACATAAAAAAACACTTTTTTATACGACGGGTTCAATATAACCTATACTAATATAATAACTATAAAGAGTTTGTTTATTCGAACGTACTAATTTCTGAAACTACAACTTTGATTGAACTACAAAAAAACCCCAAAAACTACTGAATCGATCTTAACAACTCTTTTACCATTACACTACATCTGGCACACTTTTCAGAAGTGACATATTAGGCTACGCTTTTACCCGACTAAACAAAAGGAAGTAATAATTTTAATATATTTTATAGATTATTCTATATTTTTCCCCGTGTTAGTTCCGGGCTCCTTTGAAGAATAGACCAACTACCGTTCCGTCAGGCAAGTCGTAAACGGCAACCGATTGGCTTCACGAGTCACTACCGTTGTGGCTACTAGGTGGCTGAGTTCTGCATTGTCTCGCCCGGGTCTGATACCACCGCCTTCCCTATTCCTGCGACAATAGCATCAGTGCTTGTCGCTGTCGTGTTCTGGTTTGGAGGGTAAGGTTTACTGGCTACCTAGCCGGTAAACTTGTGCATGTGGCATTAGACCTCGCCACAAGATAGCAACGCACCATTAACACCTTTGGTGTCTATAGACGATGGTTTGTCTCTTTCCGACCACACTCTGTGGTCGGTGTTCTAGTATAATATGGTGTGCAAATATTAAATTTCAGTCGATATCGATTCCTTATAATTACTACTATGTATTACAATATTTACAAGAATAATTTTACAATAAAAAGTTATTTTTACAATTTACAAAATTTCATCTTTTGTTCAATCCAAATTTTTACAATTTACAAAGACATTTTTACTATTTACAAAATTTATCATTCTATTTTTATTACATTTAAATTTTAAGGTGAATTGTACAAACATATATCTATATAATTTTAGCCGGTAAGATAAACTTATCGGCTAAAAATTTTCTAATATCATAGGCATCTCGTAAAATAAACTTATATTTCTATTTATTAACATTTAATCTTATCGACAAGAAATTTTGTAATATCGTAGGCGTCTCATAAAAAATGAATGAAGGTTAATACGTGCAATTAACATCGTAACTACTAACAAGGTGTTACAGTCGACAGAGTCAATCACAAAGCAAAGAATTTCACCACATTGAACCAAGCCATATGCAGCTCAGTTGGTTAGAGCGTATCGGTCGCAGGCAAGGTCGCTGGGTTGGGTGAAATGAATTGAATTGACAGAATTTTACTTCGTCAAGTTCTTAGAGTTTTATCTGCAACATCTACGACCGCTCTGTTGGTCGAGTGGTTAGCAAACCTAATTACAAATCTATTGGGTTCGCATTCGCATCGCGACATGGACAAACATTTGCATGATGAGCATAGATGTTTATATTTCTGGGTTTGAGTGTTTATTATGTATGCAACAGTATTCATATATGTATCTATTTCTATGTATTGGTATCGTTGACCCATTAATTAATTAATTAAGACCCATAACACAAACGAATAATTTGCTTATTTTGGGGTTAGATCGATTTTGTTTAAATTGTCCATCAATATTATATTATATCTTCACTGGGTTTGGTACTACCACCTGACTATTTTCCCGACACACTAGCGAAAACCCGAAATTCCGAAAACACTATGTTTGCGGGTTTTCGGGTTCCGGTTAGAAAGTAAACTTAATTAAAAAAGTAAACTTAATTAAATGACACTCTATTCCTGTCAAATGGATTGCACCGCACACACAAACTATTTGGTGAGTACCTATAATGGTTATCTTTTTACATCAGAAGAACGACCAACTTGTTTTGAGTCTGGCGTGTGTTTTGTTACGTGCCTCAGGTGAGAACGTAAAGCCGATCCTGGTATCGCTAGAAATATTCTATAATCATTATCAAGTTGGTAAAATCACCACCACTCATCTCGTCAAACGACAAATCCGGCGAATCGTGGTGAACTGGAAAGTCTGTAGTCGTTTGGTTTGCTCTGCCTATACCGCGAGGAAACGAGGCGTGATGATACCCTTGCAGCTTAGCCCGCTTATAGAGTAAAAGTCTTCAATATTAAATAAAAATTTGATCTATTCTATACATAAAATAAAATCGTAGGAAAGTCGTGTATGTCCGGGCTAAACTTAAAAAGTGCTGCATGGGTTTACTTCAAATTTTGCATGAATATTACTAACAGGTCGGGTCAACATATAAGCAACGTATTATCAGGCTATTACCTACGGGGGAGGAGCTGTGCGGAGTAAATGAAGTCCGCGTTGACGAAGTCGCGGGCAACAGCTAGTAGTAGTAATATTATTCAAATTTCAGCCCCTTAGGGGTTTGATTTTAGACCAAATGAGATTATGTTTTAACCCTGCCAAATTTCAATAATTTCCAAATATTGGTCACACTCACACACAATATTGGTAATACACAATAATTTCCAAATATTGGTCACACCAGTTAGCAAAACATAAGATATAATCGAATGTGTTGAGTGTGACAGAGACAGATATATCGCGAAGGTGCATCATGGTAGGTGTAAAAGATGAAACACGAAAGTGACGCGCGTTTTAGTGACGACCTTCTAACATTATATGACGTATTTCAATGTCGATGAAACTTTTTAATATGGAACGTGTTTAATAAGTTTAAATAGGTTAAAAATCTACGAAACATTTTATTATATTGATACAAATACCTAAAATTCTAGTAATATTGTCAAATCATTTGAATATATTAATTATGTAGAAAAAATCTTATGAGCATTAAATTCCTAAATATCTGTCTTAGATATGATGATGAACTTTATGCTAAGCTAACAATACTAATAGATGTGAAATATACATATGTACATATATAAATCTTAAAATAATAATAGTAATAATAATACTCTTTATTGTACCACATAAAGAAACAATACAAAACTTATAAACATAAGCCAATACAACGGGCGGTCTTATCGCTAACAGGCGATCTCTTCCAGACAACAAGGATAAGGTACAACTATAAAAAAGATAATACATAACTCAGACAAAACACAAAGTTAAAATTACTTAAAATAATTACAGTGAATGTAAAACTAAAGCTACAAGATTTTAAATAAAATTCTTGGACCATTTTTTTGAAAATAGGTTAATTGTTTGCCTTCCTAGTGTTAACGGGCAACAAGTAACGAGTTCCATAGTTTAATACCCTGGACGGGGAAAGAAAATTTATAAAATACATTTGATAAACACACAAACTCCAAAATACAAGCATGTATGCTAAATGAATTGAATGACAACAAATGAATTTTTATCAGTGTTGGTAATTAAACCAGAAACCATCAATTATATGTTATTATCTCTAATCGGGGTTACATACTACTCATGCAAAAATGTGATTGAGCGGCTGACTTTAACATGCGTTAGAATATACAAACGAAGAATTTCACAAAACGTCAAAGATTCTAGTCCATTCGAAAGTGTTCAGTCATCGATGATTTAAGTTGCTTTGGACTGAATACAATCAAAAAGAAGAGGCAGTCACTAAGCGCCTCTCGTTTAAAGATAAAACTAACATTACAAATTAGAATAAAAATATCCAACTGACACTATAAAGAGAAATCAGAATATCGACCGGCCCCTTTGCTATACAGGCTATGGATTTTAAGACAGATGCTGTAATCTTAAACAGATTGGCTAAATTTATACAAATAATAGAGTAAAACTGCCTGCTTGTTAAATTTACTTTTAAGAGTGAATTTTACCAAGTGCCGATGATAGAAGAAGAAAAAACATTTGCAAGATTGATTTGTAAAATTTAAAGATTTCGGAATATTAAAATTCGCTGCTGAGAAAATCACGAGCAATGGTATTTCAATATAATTTGCATCTTGGATCAAAGTTTATTATGTGGTGAATTGATTTAACGTCCCATGAAATATATACTGTTCTGTCATTGATAATTTTCAAACCCTAGAAGGGCGCAATGTATTATTATTTTTATGGATTCAGACAGTTTTTATAACTTTTTATAGTCGTCTTTGAAATCATTAATTTGACGTGAAGGTGGCCTCCAAAGCTTTGAAAATATAGACTAGATAGTAAAAAATAACTAAGTACATTTTTTTGAATTAATACTATCGGTGTACCATCTTTACTGAACGAACATTGGTTCGTCGTTGTCAAATTGCGTAGTGAAAAGTTAGATAACCAGTAAAATTATGCACGTGGTATTATATACCCTTTGCAAGGTCAGCAACGCATCATTAACATTTTAGTGTATATAAAGTTTCTCCATCATCTGCCAGCATCTGCTTGTTTGCCATTTTATAATGTTAAAATGTTAGTTGCTAAAACTATTTACGTACGTCAGGAAAAAGGAAACAATTAGATTTTTCCTCTTGGATTTAAATATAACAAATCCAATACACACCTAATGATAGTGAATCCTAATGGCTGAAAGAATACTCCCATCTAACATAAGATAATATTTATTATTATAACTTAGCTAACATTTAAAATTATTAACTTAACGGTACTATAATTGGACTCGATACTAAGCAAATTCTAGGGCGTGGATACCGTGTAGTGATTTTCTTAGGTAAAAGATACAAAAATACAGAATATAATAGAAAAAAATACATATAAGTGAATACAAGTCAGTTCAGTCATTCAATCAATTCAAATACATATGTATCTAAAATTTTTGAAATTTTTGAAAGAGCACCTTTTGTTTGTGAATATATATATATATATATATCGATTGTGAATATCGATACTTGAACTTGCACATCCCATCACCAAAGGTCACGGCCCAAACGCCGGCTCGAAAACGGGTTCCGTGCGGATACATCGACGACTAAATAATAATAATATCCGAGTCGCCGGCGAGAAAAATAAAGTGTTGGTACAATGGACATAAAAGCAAGCTCACACTTCACTCAAAGGCCCTTTTTAAACATCGCGGTTGGGATTGAATAGAGTAAATCGTTCGCCATTGAGTGGATTAAAAGAAAAAAAGAACGCGTTCCATAATTTTGAAATGAGAAGGATAGTTGAATGAGAATTCGAAAATGATAATAAGGCATTCTTCTTAAATTGTTTATGGTTTATTACGTCGGCCATCATGAGTTTTAGAATACTATACGTAGACGAAAGCTCAATGAATTTATCATCACGCCGTTCATCTTACGAAAGAGGTAGAGTGAAAAGATCGTCATTAGACTTTATAATACATCATTTTGTCGGTTCACGAGTGATTAACCTGGTTGTTGCATTTTACCTATCTGATAACAACTGACGTTTGTTTCTTGGGATAATTAGGAGCAATAACTGCTGATCGTAATCATGGGAACGGCAGCACTAACATAGTTCGAATTGTCATAAATATTTTTTATTTTCAAGGACACCCCTGAGAATAACTCCATAACATTTTTTCTGACCTAAGGATCAATCCCGGAATCCAATGATCTGAACCGAAAAAGCTAACCACTACTCATCTCTAAGCATTTTTTTCACATAATAATAGTTTATTTTAGCAACGATAATGAATTTTTAAATTTAGCTATTAATTTTAGAACGAAATATGTGGTTGTGAAGGTATTAAGATGCTTTACCATTTAGTTGGATTTAAAAAAAGAATTCCATAATTTTAAATTAGATGGATATTTTATGGTAAGTTTGCATTGGTAACGGTTCTGTATCGCTAACTTTAAAGAACCTTAAAGCGTATGTTACATTGCTTACAGCTAATTAACACAATTAAAAGTATTTTTTTAAATATAATATACCAAACAAGCAGATGACTCTGATGGAAAGAGGCAAACATCGCCTCTAGACACAATATACTTTTTAAAAAAAAGGACAATTAAATATTACAATAAATCAAATTATATATTGTTTTAAATGTTTTTTAAGTTTGTATAAAATATGGACAACATATTTAAGGTAAACTAAAATATCGTTTCATCATTATATTAATATTAAAACGTAAATGGAAGATGTATGTTTTCAGAACAAATAAATAAAACATTGGCGCTCATCAAAATAACGTTGGTACATTTTCGCTAGAGTTCCGTTTATGAGCTAAATATGTATATTTACTGGGAACTCCGTTCAAAGTTTATTAGCTCAATGTTAATGAATTTTTTAACTCGCGTACTTACTTTGGACCAAGGTTTTGTCTATGAAATAATTTAAATAAATATTTAAAAATTAGAATTTCACCACCAGTTGGTCCGGACTTCTTTGAAAATATGTTGTTATTAAGATAAAGAGTTTTTAACGTAAAGTATCCAAATGTAAAATTGGCTATTGCGAAAAAAATACCCACTTAATGCACACAAAGCAATATTATAAATACTATAAATAAAGTCACAAAGTCACGTAACGTTAGAAATTTTACTACACAACAATGTGCACACGAAATCACTAAATGGTTAAAAAACTATTGATTATAAAAGTAGACTGGTCCCAGGAATAAACTTTTTTTTTATTAATAAAAGCTGAATTTTTGTGAACAGCTTCGTTTTGATAAGACCCATCTTTTCTATTTTCGAAAAATCTCGAATCGGGATACTAATAAAGATAGATAAAGAAGAAATTTTATAGTGTCGGACTAAGAAAAGTTTCCAATTTACGTAGTTAACTTGTATACATATTTATATATTGTATTATATTATATTGTATTTATGTATAAGTATGTTATATTTTTCTCTCTAACTCCTTTAACTATAAGTGAAAATGATTTTATAATAGTGTAGTCGCAACAAGGTGTAGTGACCAGATGAGGTTTGTTCAAGTGGAAATTGGTAGTCGAAAAGGCAGTTTCGGCGAAAGCGACGGGGGTCGAAAGTATAAATATAAATTTAAGATAGATTCCGTGTAGCAGACGTCAACATGCGTCCATAACAATGTTTCTGTTGGAGTGAAATATGAAAGATACTGCAGTTCATGCGATATGCATTAATAGGGTTGCCACTATAATTTATTCATTTATATTTATTCGTTTTTAATAAATAATTTATATATATATATATATATATATATATATATATATATATATATATATATATATATATATATATATATATATATATATATATATATATATATATATATATATATATATATTGATTAATAAGCTATCCTTGACGTGATTAATGGAATATTAATTCTGTAAAACAATGTTTATAGGGTTGTCGTTGTAAAAAGTGAAACTTTTTACCGGGGAACACCTGCACGAATAAATGAGAACATAAATGCTACACGGTAAGAAAGAAAGAAAGAAAGAAAGAAATTATTTATTTGCCTTAAAACTTATTTATTTGCCGTAAACTTAAATAACTTTAAAAACAACAAAGAAAATAACTAACACACAGGATTTAAACCTGCGACCGTCTCCCTAAAGCCGGGACGCTCTACCACTGAGATAGTGTCGACAGGCTCGACGTGGCGAAATTCTTCTTTGTTAAATGATCGATTTCGTCGATTGTACTGATCGCTAGGTATTTATACATATAAGTAGTTAAATGAATTCATCGTTACAGATGAAATTCACATTTATAATTTTGATCAGTACTTTCGTGTTTCTAATTATTTTTGTGTTATAGCACTTACCCCGTGCTTGAAAAAACTTGAAAAACTTTAAAAACAACAAATAATTCTCTTCGCCGTGTTGGTCCCGGCCTCCTTTGTAGAATAGGCCAACTGCCGTTCTGCCAGGCAGGTCGTAAAAGGCGACCGATTGGCTATCGAGTCACTACCATCGTGGCTACTAGGTGGTAGAGTTCTGCATTGTCTCGTCCGGGTCTGGTACCACCGCCTTACCTCTTCCTGCCGCAATAGCGTCAGTGCTTGGCGCTGTCGTGTTCCGGTTTGGAGGTAGGGTAGCCGGTAAACTTGTGCATGTGGCATTAGACCTCGCCACAAGATAGCAACGCACCATTAACGTCTTTGGTGTCTATAGGCGATGTTTGACTCTTTCCGTCAGGAGACACATCTGCTTGTTTGCTATCTTATGACATAAAAAAAAATCGACACGCAGGGATTGAACCTGCGACTGTCTCCCTAAAGCCGGGATGCCCTATCACTGAGCTAGTGTCGACAGGCTCGATGTGGAGAAATTTTTCTTTGCTATATGATCGATTCCGTCGATTGTACTGAGCGCCATATAGATTTCTTCTTTAAAAGGCTACAAAATCGAATAAGACACTTTTACATAATTTCTTGCATTTTAATCTATTTTAATATTTTTTCGCAGATATTTTCTTTTGCCTAAGTCTTATGATGTAAAAAATGTTATAACTGACATAATAATCATACTTAGGGAGGATACCGCAAAAGTCTTTTTACATCAAACGAACATATTATCCTGTGTTATTTTTAAACTACTACCTTCTACGGTCACAGAAAATATAAGTTTTTTTTTATAATAGAGAAAGTTTTATATATGTGTGTATTTGCTACTCCTTCAAGTTGCAATGACATTTTGGATGGATGGATGGATAAATTTGGATAGAATTTGTTTCAAAGATACTTTTTATGTTCTGGAATATCAAACAAGCAGTTGAATTTTCTGACTGAAAAAGGTAATCTTGACTATATAAAAACTAAAGATTTTAATCTTTATTTTAATTTATGTATGTATGTGTTTGTGTGTGTAATGAACATGTGTGTAAGTGCGTGTGTGTATGCTGGTTATTATAACATTTACTTTTAAACTGGAAGACGTTGCAGAATTCTATCATCTAATAGACACGTCGCTGGTGATACGTTTGGACAATTGTTCGCTTTTTATAAACTTTTAAAATTAAATTTATATAAACTTTTATAATAAAATAAAAAAAAAAACAGAAAGGCTTTAAAAGGGGCTTCTACCAATTATAATGCTTTATTACTACCGAAACAATGCGTTATTCCCGTGGAATTAAAAAATTCAGCGGAGTACGGGATTAGCTGGTTAGTAATTTATATAATTATAGACTAGACTAGTGATCGCCTGTGACCGAAATTCAACCATAGAGTAAACAATAAAATCTCTTTTAACTTTTGACAACTTTAGCCTTAAAGAAAATAGTATTCGTGTATGTCACATGAATGTAGTGTGTGTAACGTTTATTTTTATTAATTTTGTGTATTTCTAAATAAAATATTTAAAAATATTAGGTTTCTGCAGTCCTCCGAAAAGGAAACCTTAACTGTGCCAAATTTCATACCCCGCCGTTCGCGCAATTGTTTTAAAAAGGGGTCTAATGTTTTTCCTTCACATATATCTATCTATATATATAAATCAATTCCTATTCGTTAGTCTCGCTAAAACTCGAGAACGGCTGAACCGATTTGGCTAATTTTGGTTTTGTGAAAAAATACAGAAAAAAAAATAAGAGTAGTTGAAAAGGCAGAACAACGTTTGCCGGGTCAGCTAGTCTCTATATACATAAAAATCAATTGCTGTTCGTTAGTCTCGCTAAAACTCGAGAACGGCTGAACCAATTGAGCTAATTTTGGTTTTGAATTAATTGTTGAAGTCCAGGGAAGATTTAAAAGATGAGAAAATATAGAAAAAAAAGAGTAGTAAGAAAGGCAGAAAAACGTTTTCCGGGTCAGCTAGTATATATATAGATTCCAAAAAAATCAATATCAAGTTCCTAACAAGGAGGAAATATATTTTCGGTTGTATATTTGTGTTTATTATCTCAAATCCTCTACCTACCTCTTCAGGATACAGGTGTGAAGATACTCTTTTTATACAGAAAAGATTCCGGAGATTAGACTATTTTACTATTATCCAATTGTGTGACAGCCCTATCCTCCTTTCGCCGCTACTTGTGTAAAGTCAGAACAATCTTTTTGGTTTTCGCGAACATTATATTTTTTTTAACTTTTTACATATTTATTTTAACAACATTTGTTATATGTATAATTCTGGAGTCGCACTTCTGGCTATCGTCCCGAAGTTATATCCACGCTAAGCTTTGACAAGAGAAAGATATGGACTTGGCATTAATTTCCATAAATAATCAAAATTATAAAATTGCATGCATTCCAATACTGAACATATAAAAATGGATTTATCTCTGTCTAACATGTTCGAATTTTCATAATAGGCCTTTTCATCATCAGATGAGCGCATGCGTAGCCGCCATGTTGAAACGGCGGTAATTCAAAAAATTCGTACTGTTTTAATCAACAATGGCTGGACAAGGACTATTATAAATTCAATTTATAATAGTCCTTGTCCAGTCAAAGACAACAAAGAAATAAATTATTGGAAAAAACCATCGATGGTGCTTCACTTATTTATGATTCAGTTGAAGCTCATAATTGTGAACAATTGAAAAGGTGGCTAAAATTGATTTTAGCCACCTTTTCAATTAATTGATTATTATTTGATTTGTTTGGAAAACAAAAAACCTTATTAATTGATTTATCAATATGTTGAAACTCTTGATAGCTTAAAGGATCAGGGTTTTGTTCAGTTGGACCACTTTCTCCAAGAAAATGTAGTGAGCAAATATAAGTATTCTTAGTAACATTATCAATAGATCTAAAACCTCGGTCACTTCTGCCACATTTTTTCACCCATAACTCACATTTCGCACATTTTACACATGCTTTAATGTGTAATTTGCTTGATGATTTGATTATTTTTTTTCGATATTCAAGACAAGGCTTTGGAAAATTTATAAAATAGAATCTATTGGTTTTAAATGATTTGTATCGTGTATCACTTTTACATACTCCATAACAACACCGTTTTGTTGTTCCTTTTCGTACAGACAACATAATTATAATGGAGTACAAAAATTTTTTTCCGATTATTTTGACTTACTACTTTTTTTTTCACTTTTTTTACAATTAATCAACTTTGATTTATATTTTAATTTTTGATACACGGATAGCGGACAATTTAGCATGGTTGTTTACAAAAAACAGTACGAAAAAGATGGCTGATTCTGACGCATGCGCACAAAAAATTTTTGTGATGAAAAGGCCTATAGACAAAGCTACAAAAATGTTGTCAGTGCTCTAATTTCAAATAAATTAAGAAAATAACGTCACTTTAAACAGCTTACGGCCAATACGCCATTACTAAAATACGATGTCAATGTACGTAATTTTTTTCGTTTTTTTACTGTTGATAGGGAAGCGCTTGACCACGATCTCGCCTGATGGTAAGCTAAGATGCGGTCTAAGATGGAACGCGCTTCCCTAGAAGGTACCTGTTCATTCTTCTCTTGAAGATCCCTAGATTGTGTTCCCCACACAGACTCAGGAAGCATGTTCCATTACTTTGCGGTTCGAATGAAGAATGTTGAGCCGAACCACTTTGTCCGGGTACGTGGAACGTCCACCACATGGCGATGCCTAGAATCTGTGCGCCTTGACGATCGATAGAAAAACGAGGATGGCGGAATTAAGTCATGCAATTCCGCAGCGCACTCTCCAAAATTTATCCGATAAAAAACCGATAAACTAGCCACTCTGCGGAGATGAGCGAGGCCCTGGAGTTTTTTTGCCTAACAGGTCATCGTCGTTTATAAGCCTCTTGGCACGCCTCTCTATCGCCTCAAGCGTCTCCGGCTGGTATTTGGCGGATCCATCCCAGACGTGAGAGCAGTATTCCATGCACGAACGGACTTGCGCTTGATAAAGATTGAGCAACTGTCCCGGGCTGAAATACAGTCTCACTTTGGCCAGAATACCAAGCTTTTTTGAGGCAACTTGGGCTTTTGGGCAACTTGATTTGATGTACGAACCAAAGTTAAGAGTAGGCGTTAAGGTGGCACCAAGGAGTAAAATGTCAAATAACCCTTTGTTTACAAAATATTAAATTGATTTGAGCATTTATTTGTATTTTTCTATAATTTTAGTGTGTACCCTATGGTCCCGCCGTATGCGGAGGTAGGTTTAGTCAAGGGGCGACGGGACCAGCGGTGGTGTGATGTAAGGATGAAAGGATTCACCAGGTGAATTTCACTGGTTTACACTTAGCGCGGCTTGCGGTGAGCTGACTCCAGCTGTATCTCGAGACAAGCGAGCGGGCGGTTATGCGGCGCGGCGTTACGTGAGCGGTTCCGTATAGGCCTTTGTCAGGACGTTGCGAGCGTACTGGTATGCGCTCGCTCGCGATGCGATCGGCCGACGGAGTGTCAGTGGCGTATGCGCGCCGTGTGGCTATTCAGCGACGCCATCTTCTCCAAGTGAGAGGAACATATGATGGATACAGGAAGAAAAGAGACGGAGGAACGGAACTATGATTCCCGCGTAAACACCCTAAATCTAAAATAAAAACTAATTGCTAAAGTAACATGCCCAATTGCAATATAATTTATCAATTACTAGCTGACCCAGCAAACATTGTTCTGCATTTTTAACTATTTTTTTCTATATGTATATAGCCGTTCTCGAGTTTTAGCGAGACTAACGAACAGCTATATATATATATATATATATATATATATATATATATATATATATATATATATATATATATATATATATATATATATATATATATATAAGGCACACGCACTCCGTAATGTATGCGAAAATAACCGATAACAGCCGGTCACATCTGCATTTATCGTGTGTATATCATGTGAAACTTTGTGACGATAGACGCAAGTGCGGCTCCAACATTATAGGAACCATCCAACCGATATTTCGCAAACGATGATTCAAAAGTACTACCTTCAAAAGTACCTTTTTTATATCATAAGATAGCAAACAAGCAGATGGGTGTTGACCTGATGGAAAGAGTCAACCATCGCCTATAGACACCAAAGATGTTAATGGTCTAATGCCACATACATAAGTTTACCGGATACCTTACCGTATAAACCGGAACACGACAGTGACAAGCACTGATGTTATTGCGGACTGAATAGATAAGGCGGTGGTGCCAGGCCCGGGCGAGATAATGCAGAACTCTACCACCTAGTAGCCACGATGGTAGTGACTTACATAACCAATCGGTCGCCTTTTACGACCTGCCTGGCAAAACGGCAGTTGGCCTATTCTTCAAAGGAGCCTAGGACCAAGACGGGGGAATATTATCATCATCAAGAAGTAATTTTTGGGTAACGCAAAGTCACGGGCGACAGCTAGTGCTAAATAATAGCAACCATATTGATTTTCCCCATGTTTGTCCAGGCTCCCTTTTAAAAACATACGATCTGCCGTTCTGCCAGGCAGTTCATAAGAGGCAAACGATTTGCTACGCTAGTCGCTATTATCGCGGCTACTAGGTAGTAGAGTTCTACATTGTGTCGTCAGGAGTTGATACCATCGCCTTAACTAATCCTGCCGCATTAAAGTCAATGCTTGTTACTGTCGTATTCTAGTTTAGAGGGTAAGATAGGGTAAGATAGCCGGTAAACTTATGCATGTAGTATATAAAGACCTCGCCAGAAAGATAACAATACCATTAACATATTTGATAACTATTGTCGATGGCCGCCTCTTTCATCAGGAAGCCATCAGATTTTTTTCTATCTTGTGATATAAAAAATAGAAAGGAATTTGGCTCTCGTGATATAATGAGAAATGCCTATGCCGTTTTGGCAAGCCATCTCAACGTCTTCCCTTAGCTCAGCGTTTCTTAACCTTTTCAGCCCGCGGACCCCTAGGAAAATCAAGCACAATTTCAGGGACCCCTTTAAAGAAAAAATTAGTACTTATTTATTAATTCAAATGTCCATAGATAAGGCGGCGGGCCCCATACATACTCGCGGACCCTGTAGATGTCCATGGACCACGGGTTAAGAAATACCCCAAGCAGCAATCAAGCATGTTTAATACCCATAAAGCAGCTCATATAGAACTTAAAGTTCTATTGCAGCCGTACAATGGTGTAAAAAGATGCTTTTATCGGTATAAGAGACCTTTATGAGTTTATATACAGCCTAATGCTGTACAAGGCCTTTCTTAGAGTTCCGCGTAAGCTTTAGGCGTTATATCTGAATATTAATACACTACTGTACAGCTTTAAGCAATTTGTAACTCATTCGGCTGATTTTAATCCTTAAAGCTGTACATTAGCTGTATTTTGTTTAGCACGGGAATTTATTACAGCTTTAAGTGTTATTATAGTATCACTCAACGCTTGTTTCTGTAAAATGGGATATGCAATCTCCGTTCTATAGCTAATATTTATGGCGTAATTGTAGACTGTTATGCAGCCAATGGTGTTAAAAAATCTGCATATACAGCTATAGTACAGCTCAAGGCTGTATTACTGAGAAAATTGTTGTTTGCTGTTTTTATATCTGCATAGTTGATATCATGTGGAAAAAATCAAGAGGAATATTGAAAAGGAATATTTAAATATTATAAATTACCAACCAAGTAATCGTGATGAAGATAAAGCTGAAAAATTACTAATTCAGGTAAACCTACAATCATCATTTTTATTAATGTTCAAGGAAAAGGGTTACGTAACAAAAACATTAAAAAGTGATTGTAGGTTATCTGATTTATTATTTTTTAGGCTTATCTTCTTCATTTAGGTTACTTGGTTGGTAATTTACAATAACTGATTTTTTTAATGTCATAAGATAGCAAACAAGCAGATCGGTCCCCTGATGAAAAGAATCAACCATCGCCTACAGACAGCAAAAATGTTAATGGTGCGTTGCTCTCTTGTGGCAAGGTCTAATGCCCAATGCATAAGTTTACCGGCCACCTTACCCTCCAAACCAGAACATGACAGTGACTAGCACTGACGCTTTGCAGCAGGAATAGATAAGGCGGTGGTACCAAACCCGGTCGAGCCAATGCAGAGCTCTATCACCTAGTAACCACGATGGAAGTGACTCGCATAGCCCATCGGTTGTCTTTTACGACCTGCCTGGCCGAAAGGCAATTGGTCTATTCTTCAAAGAATATATAAAAAAGATTTAAAAAAGAAATAAAAATCATTGCACTGAGAAAATATGTATTTTTTATTTTTAACTTGCTACTATACGGAGTTTTACAAAAGCGGTATAGTAAGTCGAAAGGGGGTGACTCAGAGGGTCATTTTGAACAACTTTTGTTCAACGATTTGTGAAAATTCCCGAAAAACAATTTTGTTTTTCCATTGTGAAAAGTCACGTGACCAACAAAGTTTCTATGGAGAATCAATATTTTTTTCGCGAATTTCCAAAAGTCGTTAAACAAAAGTTGTTAAGAATGACCCCCTGAGCCACCCCCTTGCGGCTTACTGTACCACTTTTGCAACAACCTGTATATATGTATATGACGGCGTCCGCGTCGTCAAATGCAAGAATATTGTAAAGTGTAAACAACAAATGCACGGCCCGGGCCGGCAAGCGCGTCGTTCGATATCCCTACTACTCAACTTGTTTTGCTACCTGTATAAAAGGCTCGGAGCGCCCGCCGATAAGGCAGTCTAGGCTCTGGCGTGGCTCGGTACACTTGTTGTATCTTGCTAGTAGCTTATCCTTGACTCTCGGATAATTAATTTGTGCAAACAAGTTAATTGTTATTGTCAACTATAAATTAGTCGCAGTACAATTTATAATTGACTATCTATTGCTTAAATTATGACTTATTTGTAATAGGGAATAATTAAGTTACTTGGAATTGTTAAACCAGAACTAGTCATTAGTGATGGAAAGCTTTAATAGTAATCTAATGTTATTCTGATCTAAATATAAAGAGTTGTTATATTACCACATCCGCATTTTATTTATCGTATCTGACCCACTTCCTACATCAGAAGTGGGATCGGATTCACTCCCACTTCAGCATCAAACTATTTCGGTTAATTATGTAGAGCAGTAAATGTCTCTTTTCACTTGTGGTATGGAAATTATTCTTTGAAAAATAGCAGAAAATATTAATTCACGTTCTGTAAATACATCTACTCCCCTTAAGTTGATATACTTTGATTCTGATGAAGCAGACGATATGACTAACTGGTGTCCTCCTCCTAGCTTCGTATTCTTCATTACTGAGGGTCGTAACCTCCTCATTAGATTGTTCTTGATAGCACAATATTATGCCATTGGACTCTATCTTCAGCGACGTGCAGAGCATCATAAAACATTTTAGACATAAGATTGGTGCAAACCTGGTCCGACCATCGCATAGGAGTACGACCACGTGGTCTTTTGTCTTCTACTTTTCCGGTCACTATTAGCTTTTCGAGATTGTCTCCTTGCTTTCTATAGAGATGTGGCCGAAGTATTATAGAATTCTTTGAAGGCACGTAGCAGACAGTCTGGTCTTTACTCCAAGTTGTTTTAGTATGAAGGTGTTGGTCCTGTGTGTTGTCCAAGGGATACGTAACATTTTCTCCAGCACCACATTTCAAACGCATCAATGCGACGTCTGTCTGCAGCTCTTAGTGTCTATGACTCTGCGCCGTACGTAAATATGGAGAACACCAGCGTACAAACCAGCCTCTGCTTTGTTTTTAATGAGATGCTTCTGTCGTTCCAAAGACCCTTCATCTGACTCGTAGGATTTTTGTCGTGTAACTTACTAGCTGGTGTACCTCAAGTAAAATAAATATAGAAAAGAAAAAATTAGACGGGGTTGATCTGATCATTGTAGCTACTCACTCACTTAAGAGTCATGCCGTCAACTACTTCACAAGCTGCTGTCTTGGCAAGCTATATTAGGACTTGAAGATCTCTTCCTTTTAGACTTAAATATGAACAGATTTAAGAGCACCACTGTATTTCGAGGAAGTTACAATTTTGTGATAGAATCGAACATCGTAACAACTATTGCCGTGATAAACAGAAACTTATCTCAAATAATTTTTGCTTGCAGCGAAAGCAGGTCATCTACCACTATCTCTGGTGACGTGTCCAGTGGCCGACCACCAGTGGTCTGCTATGTATGTTGTGACCCCGGCCCAGCCACAAAGCTTTCATTTTTCCGATGAGCTACAAGAAGAAAGAAGTTGCCACTTCGAGTTCCGAAAAACAGAAAACCAGTTCCAGAGCGTTACATGGTGTATTACATTAAGTAGAATTTAATTATCTTTTATATTTGAGTCTGGTTTAGAATGTAGCCATATCAAACAAATCTGTTGTGATTCCTTTGTAAGAGAACGGTTTTATGAACAAGAATCTATAAATAGTCGCTTGTTTTGATGTAGTTTCCACTGAACAAATCAAATGCTTAACCACAAGGCAAAATTTAAATTTGGAGGTAGTTTCACGTTTGACCTGATAAGTCTTAATGTTTCGTTAGGCCGCAAAATTTGGACCAATGTAGAATAGGAAGTAAGCGAAAACAGATTAATGCTTAGCAATACTTAAACACAATCTTGATAGCAAGATAGCAACGCACCATTAACATCTTTGGTGTCTATAGGCGATGGTTGACTCTTTCCATCAGGAGACCCATCTGCTTGTTTGCTATCTTATGATATATAAAAAAAAAAAAAACAATCCTGCTCAGTTTCAAAATCTGCTAGCGAGAGTATGGTAAATACTGACTTTGTAGGTAAAGATAGAGAGCGCTTGGTAGATATTTAAAAAAAAACAATTGACAACCAATTGAATTAAAACCGTCGGGCTTAAATTCGTCGAGCTGAAATCGAATTAGTTGACCCTTTGAAGATCGTTAATAAGCAATCTTAAAGTTTATTACCAACTAAACTCAAACTAATTTTTTTTAAAAAAAAAAAAGAGAAAACAATACAGATTTACATCTTCTTGCGACAGGCACATATAGAGCTAACAGTCGGTCCGAATATGTAATGCGATTCCTGTAGGGTTTAATAATGATAGCGCAGTATAATTCTCTGACAAATCATGGCAAAAGCGGTTAGGTAATATTTAACACGCGCTCAGCAGCATTAGGTTTGACATTCGGCAACTAACAAAAACTCGCGAAAGTATCTACAAGCTTTGAAAAAAAAATCAGCCCAATCGGACATTTTATGGTTGAGTAGAGGTAATGAAAGGTTAAACCTTTTAGTGTAGGTGACTTTGTCTTTGTTAGGAATGTAGAACGACACTAAACGAAAATTATTGTTGACTCAAAATATAAGGGCTCCTTAAAAGTTACCGCAATTTTAGAAAACAAGTGCGCCCATGATAGCCTCTGCGAAGTTCCCCATATTCCTGTAGGGTTTCTTGAGGTACCTATATGAAAATTATAACAAGGATGACGTGACGGCGTATACTCATGATAATGATCTTGTTCATAAAACTGGTCCAAACAATATTGATAGAAATGCAGTGTATATTGTAAATAGTTATAACAGTCAGAGTTTTTAATATCTACCTGCGAAGGAGATTCTCTAATCTTGTAATAACTGATGCCACTATTCATGAGGCTACATCATCAGCAAAAAAAATACGATATTAAGTAAACGAAAAAAAAATGTAGTAAAATGATGATAAAATATCACTAAAAATGTAAGTAAAAAAAAAAGAAGCGAAAAAAATAATTGGGAGTCTTATAAAACTATGAAAAGAAATCAATGGAAAAAAATGTAAAAGAAGTAATTTAACAAAAAATTTAGGATTGACAAAAGATGCAGGATTGACAAAAGATGCAGGATTAACAAAAGATGCAGGATTGACAAAAGATGCAGGATTGACAAAAGATGCAGGATTGACAAAAGATGCAGGATTGACAAAAGATGCAGGATTGACAAAAGATGCAGGATTGACAAAAGATGCAGGATTGACAAAAGATGCAGGATTGACAAAAGATGCAGGATTGACAAAAGATGCAGGATTGACACAAAAAATGTAGGATTGACACAAAAAATGTAGGATTGACACAAAAAATGTAGGATTGACACAAAAAATGTAGGATTGACAAAAAATGTAGGAAGATTAGAGTCATTGAAGGGAGTGTCCGGTCCAATGACTCAGCTAAAGGGGTTCATTCCGGTCTAGCCTTTTGGCTACAGGGATTGCAACCCGGTCTAGCACTGTCAGCTAAAGGGATTTCCGGTCTAGCATTAGCTAAAGGGATTTCCGGTCTAGCATTAGCTACAGGGATTTCCGGTCTAGCACTGTCAGCTAAAGGGATTTCCGGTCTAGCATTAGCTATAGGGATTTCCGGTCTAGCACTGTTTGCTAAAGGGATTTCCGGTCTAGCACTCTCAGCTAAAGGGATCTCCGGTCTAGCATTAGCTACAGGGATTTCCGGTCTAGCACTCTCAGTTAAAGGGATTTCCGGTCTAGCACATTAGCTAAAGGGATTTCCGGCCTAGCGCACTCCAGTCTCCGGTTATTAACTGATGAGAGGGAGCTTAATACGCTCCAGTCTCCGGTTTTTAACTGATGAGAGGGAGCTTAGTAAAATCCAGTCTCCGGTTTTTTTTAACTGATGAGAGGGATTCCTAGCTTAGTAGGATCCAGTCTCCGGTTTCAAAACTGACGAGAATAGTTTAATAGTTGTGGTTGCTGAAAGGGTTACCGGACCAGCACACTATTGCTAAAAGACACATTTCGCTAAAAGATTACGCTAATTATAGAGTTGTAAAAAAAAAGGAGATTATGTTTAGTTTTCTAAAAGATATGTCAGGATGAACGAGGCGTTCCTTGTCCTCAGATGTATAAAGATGCGCACACGAGGACGTGTGCGTGTCAGTATGGCCGTGACGGCGTCCGCGTCGTCAAATGCAAGAATATTGTAAAGTGTAAACAACAAATGCACGGCCCGGGCCGGCAAGCGCGTCGTTCGATATCCCTACTACTCAACTTGTTTTGCTACCTGTATAAAAGGCTCGGAGCGCCCGCCGATAAGGCAGTCTAGGCTCTGGCGTGGCTCGGTACACTTGTTGTATCTTGCTAGTAGCTTATCCTTGACTCTCGGATAATTAATTTGTGCAAACAAGTTAATTGTTATTGTCAACTATAAATTAGTCGCAGTACAATTTATAATTGACTATCTATTGCTTAAATTATGACTTATTTGTAATAGGGAATAATTAAGTTACTTGGAATTGTTAAACCAGAACTAGTCATTAGTGATGGAAAGCTTTAATAGTAATCTAATGTTATTCTGATCTAAATATAAAGAGTTGTTATATTACCACATCCGCATTTTATTTATCGTATCTGACCCACTTCCTACATATACTTACAATCGTTTTAAAAATATTATATACTTAGATACAATTACAGGCAAAAGAGTATGTGTTTCTCTTTGAAGAACTAATAATATTAAATCACAAGCACGAAATAACGTATTCTTCTTAAAAATATTTTTGTGATAGGATACCAATATTTAAAGGACTTGATTTTTCGTTCTTGATCAACTTAGTTATATCAAGTTGTTTTCTTGGTCATTATAATTCACCTTTATCCTCCCACAAACTGGGTACGATACAAATACGGTTTTGGCTTCTCTCAATTTTTTTTATTTTATAAGGCATATTTCCCTGAAAAATAAAGTAAAACATGATTAAAATACATGTCTCATAAGTTATAGTTAACAATAAGTTGGTTTAGTTGTAAAGTCAAACGACCGACGTCAATACAACACAATAGCGAAATCAAGTGACAAACATATGTTTTGTATTTAGGGTTTTTCAATTTTTGTACGCATCTCTAAACACAAATTAAGTGATTAAAAGCCAATTACTGTACAATAGATTTATATAGGGACTTAGTACAGCCTAAAGTGTATTTGGACGGTAATTAAAAGCCAATAGCCGTATAATAGAACAAAAAAGAGATTCAGTACAGCTATTTGCAGTATATCACCCTCCAAATACACTTTAGGCTGTATAACAAAACGCCGCCATTATTGTGTATTAAAAACAACATTAAAGAAATATATTGTTAAATAAAAGATATATTTAGCAATAGCTAAAGCTATATCTTGACAAACAACTTATATTATGATCATTATGCCTTTATATACAATATTGTACCATAAATACTTGTATATTCTAACCTTAAACACAAACACTTACCGTATTTTGCAATGATTTTATTCGTGTTATCTCGATTATTTCGTTAGCGCGTGAATATTTTGAGGAAAAACATACACGACTTCACAGTCGTTTAGAATTCGCACTTTGAATATACTCCAAATACTGCTCCAAGTCCAAGAATTTATCGTTTATTAATATATTTTTAATTATGGCGTCTGCAGATATAATGTTATACAATATCAAGAACAGATTAGTTACTTTTTATCATTTTCAAACACCTATTAAGAACATTTAGCTGCACAAGAGAGTATCTTAAGTATTATTGTTTCTTTATACACCGAATAACAGCCTTTGTACAGCCTATACCAGCTTGTACAGCTATTGTGCAGCCTATTTAACTCTTAGGTGTACAAGACAGTTACAAGGGAGTATTTTTAGTGTTATAGTTTCTTTATACACCAAATAACAGCCATTGTACAGTTTATAACAGCTTGTATAGCTATTGTGTAGCCTATATAACGCAATAAGCTGTATAACTTGGGGCCCTTTTTGGTGTTATATCGGCTGTAGAAGCGCTTCTACAGCCTTTGTACGGCTTCGTATACAGCTTTAAGTTTAAAAATGAACCTAAATGCAGCCTATATACAGCTTAACGTGCTACTTGGGACTGCTTAAGCTAGTCGCGACACTACGCCGGTCCAAAAAACATATTTATTATGAAAGTTTTTTAATGAATCCGGAGGAATTACATAATTTTTTCTGGATAAAAAATAGCTTATATGCTATTTCGGGTCATAATCTACCTGTGTGCTAAATTTAATTCAAATCCGTTTAGAACTTTTTGCGTGATTGAGTAACAAACATCTATTCATCCATCCAAACATCCAAATTTTCGCATTTATAATATAAATATAGATTTTCATAACAATACATTTGGGGCTATCCACAATTTACATCACACGTTAAGGGGGAGGGAGGGGGTCGGTGAAGTGTGACATTGTGTGACAAGGGATAGGGAGGGGTCCCAAATTTTGTGAGATCACATTTTTTCAAAATATAATATACCTAAGTATTACAACAGTGAATCAAAAAAACACCTGTATAGATAAAAAAATTCGAATGAGATCGTTATTCCAATGTAAAATTATTGTAAAATATGTGACATCACACTAAGTAGCGGGTCTCACAAATGTGACCAGCTGTGACAAGGATGAGGGAGGGGTCAAAAAATCATAAAATTCGTGTGACGTAATTTATGGATGGCCCCTTTATACACATTTTTTTATTACCTGTAATTTTACTGCAGACGAACGCTCACACTGCCTACAAAGCGGCGTGATGATATTATTACAATAAGATTTGAAATTTCCAAAATTACCTCCCCATTTAGATTTAACGTTATAACTTGGATATGCAAATTCTTAACTACGTCCCTTGTATAGCTGGACACTTAGGAAATAACAGGGGTGTACTTAGGGAGAACTTTTCAATTTTTTACTTAGTTTTAGCAAATGTTTTTGAAGCATTTTTGGTCATAAATAACTGCACTGAGATCATAAATGATTCAGGAGTTTTTTTATACATCATAAGATAGCAAACAAGCAGATGGGTCTCCTGATGGAAAAAGTCAACCATCGCCTATAGCAGGGGTGGCCAACTTGATAAGACATAAGATCTACTGTTTACTAACGAAACACTGTGTGATCTACCATTCACATACTTCTTGAAATCTTAAATGAAACAGCATAGTTTAGTGTTTAGTATACAATCATGTAGTGTTCAGTCAGTGTAGTCTGGTCTACTTATTTATATTTTTTGCCTTGCCACGATCGACTGGGCTAATAGTCGCGATCGACCGGTTGGCCACCGCTGGCCTATAGACATCAAATATATTAATGGTGCGATGCTATCTTGTGGCGAGGTCTAATACCACGTGCATAAGTTTACACACAAGTGACAAGCACTGACGCTATTGCGGCACGAATAGGTAAGGCGATGGTAACATACTTGGGCTAGAAAATGCAGAACTCCACCTAGTAGCCACGATGTTAGTGACTCGCATAGCCAATCGGTCGCCTTTTACGACCTGCCTGACAGAATGGCAGAGGGTCTATTCTTCAAAGAAGCCCGGTGTTAACACGGGGAAAAGGTATAAATTTATTGATTTCTGTCTATGTAAAAATATCTCTGTAGTATGGGGTTGCTTGATTATGATAAGTTAGCACACCGCAAGTTGGCAAAGTGAAAAGGTTTTGATTTTAAAGATTTTGGTCCTACTTATTACATTAAATAATTGATAGTCATTAGCATTAAACTTGACAGATGTGATGAGGATCACCTGCTGCCACTATATTAAGCAGCTAGCAAACCAGTCACTCATGGTAAACCAACAGCAAGTTTAGACCTTCAGGGCAACCAGTGGGGGGTTATGTTAATGTATTAGAAAGATTTATAAAAAAATGATGTTTTTTAATAGATTTATTTTTTGTCTAGCCTATAGCCTATTTAGCCTATATCAAAATACAGCCCTGGAAAGCTAACAAGTGACGTGTATAGTGTATATCCACTTTAATAACGAAACCATACAACCCCTTATTTTAAAACATGAATATTTTAGTATTTAAGATTCGGCTTGAATAAGCTATTGTCTTTATTTTATCAAGCGGGTTTTTACGTAAAATCGTTATAATGTAAATTCACCCCTTGTAAAGCGCGTTTCCATTGATTCACGGCATTTTATGATATTATATGTAGCTATGGAAAAGTAATTAAACGCTAATAAATAACTTATATAGTATTAAATGCACTTGTACTGTTTTACTTGTTATTTATTTATTAACATCAACCGGTTCGCGTTTTAACGCCTCACCTAACTGAAAAGTGTAAAACAGCACAAGTGATTTCAATACAATATAAATTCAAGTTAATATGGAATTTTACAGAATGCCAACGATATTCAATGTTTAAAGCTAATAAATAAATATGAATAAATAAATAAAATCAGGACCGTTTTAGTTCACACTGCTCACAATGTGAATTGGAATTTAATTGATGTTCTAGTTCACCACAATTCACTGATATAGCTAGCTAGAGAGATTTATGGTTATCTCTACCGCCACATTCTATCAATCAACTTGTAACGACAATTACACGTTAATTATCGACCATAGTCGAGACTGAAAGCTTTCTTAGTTGTCCGAGGTCATGCAGTGTTTTGCAGATTATCCCCAAGCTAGCAATGATATTTTTCAGGAAATTACTTCACCGATAGATTTTTCTAGCATACGCTTTGAATTGGAGACCTTAAAATCTGTGCTGAATTGGCTAATCAATAAGATCACCAGGCAACAAAACTGATTTAATTAATAATCACAAGTGCTAAGGTCCACTTTGGCAAAAAGGTTTTACTGATTTCTCTTTGAGTTGCATAACAGAGAGGTTTTAATTTCATTACCAAGATTAGTAGTAACGGATATCAAAGTTGAGAAAATCTTCATGTTAACCTGCATTTTGATATTGTGTTAAATATTTCTGAGCCTATGTCAAGAACTATTTTGCGCGACATCAAACTGATGTTAAATTATGAAAACTTAACTAAAACATCACGATTGGCTTTATTTCGGTGGGCCCCATAGATCTATTCTACACTTTTCAATGTTGACATTTGGTGAAGCTCCATATTAATACAAGATTTATTAATTAAGTCCCTTTTACTGTTTCACAATAAGGTTTTTTTTATTTCATAAGATAGCAATCAAGCAGATGAGTCTCCTGATGGAAAGAGTCAATCATCGCCTATAGATACTACAGGTGTTAATGGTGCGTTGCTATCTTGTGGCGAGGTCTAATGCCACATGCATAAGTTTACCGGCTACCTTACCCTCCAAACCGGAACACGGCAGTGACAAGCGCTGACGCTATTGCGGCAGGAATAGGTAAGGTGGTGATACTAGACCTAGGTGGCGAGACAATGCAGAAATCTACCACCTAGGAGCCACGATGTTAGTGACTTGCATAACCAATCGGTCGCTTTTTACGACATGCCTGGCAGAACGGCAGTTGGTCTATTCTTCAACGGAGTTCGGAAGCAACATGGGAGAAGGTAATTAAATTTCGTTTCTAGTTAGTAACTGTAAATACCCTGAGGATGCTTGTGTTATCGAAACCGGTTGGAAATTAATTAAATGTATCTTCACGCCCATATCCCCGAAGGGGTAGGCAGAGGTACAACAAGTGCACCCACGATTAGCCGAAGATACTTGGTCCCACAAATGTGATAGGTGGCTAGCCCATCGCCAACCGGGCACTTCCCAATCCCGGGCAATTTTGTGTTTCTCAGAAAACTGAAAAAACACTTTTTTTATGTGCCCGACCCGGGAATCGAACCCGGGACCTCATGTGGTCAACGCCAACCCTGGACCACTAGACCACAGAGGCAGAGAGAAATTAATTATTGTTACATTATTGTGATAAAGTACAAGAGATTCAATTAATAAATATTGTATTCCCATAGATCTAATTACTCTACTAGATTTATGGTGGGTCCAAACCTTCTCTCTGCGTTTTTTTCTAAAAACTGCGTTTTTCAAGAGAACATGATCAAAATATGCTGAATTCATAATTACAACATTACAGGTTTAGGTTACGTGGTACTTTTGTCAAACTGTTGTTTCTCCAGCAACGATAGCTTACCGTCAGATTAGCTAGCGCTCCTTTCCACCCTGTATAAAATAAATGCTACAATGGAAACACACTTTAACCATGATTTATGAGCAACGTTGTGTTGCTTTATGAAAATATTTAATTATTCGCAGTTCGGCCGAGTCACCGCAATCTTCGTGTAGCCAGATACAAGGTGGAATACCCGCACTAATGACGTCATTTGACATGTTCATCTTAAAGAGGATGACGGGATCTATTGTATGAAAGTGTAATGTCATCGTCATAATATTTTGATGTGACGTATTATGACCTCATTTTACTAGAATAAATAGAAAATAATCGTTTATATAATACTTAAATGAGACAGAAATTGTGATTGAAAAAATTTTTGTAATGTTAACAATTTTTCCTTCCTTACCTTTACAATTAAACAAACAATACTTGTATATTTGTTTATACTATTATTATAAATGCAAAAGTCTGTCTGTAATGCTTTTACGGCTAAGCCTGTGATGAAATTAAAACAAGGGATAGTTGAAGATCTGGGGGTGGCTGTTTTTTTCGGTACGAAGAGTAATAACAACGAACTTTATTTAAAAGAAAAAGTTTAACTTTAATCGCGTATAAAGATTACACTCACATACATTTTTACTTCACTTTTGACGGGTTCCTATAATCAACGATCCGTTATTCGCAGCAGTGACCATTAGCAAACACTAATAATAACGAGACGTATGTAATAATACTATTCTAGAAGTTTCTAGGACCATTTGGTAATTTGACATTTATAGAAATAAAAAGGTGAAATCAATTAAATTTGCTATTATCCGCGAACTGTTCTATGTATCCTCCGCGATGGTATCAAAAAGAAGGACTCACCGATGTTCCGGACGGAAAGAAGACCACAGCGGCACAATTATTCGTCTTCTTTTTGTCCGGAACATCGGTGAGTCTTATCATTTAATAAACTAATGTCTTTCTTTTCAGTACCATCGCGGAAAATACAAAGAACATTTCGCGGATAATAGCAAATTTAATTAATTTCACCTTTTTAATAATAGATTTCCGCAAAGTAACGCCTGAATCGATAAAAAAGTTATAGAATTAGTTTTAGCTTACGCCTCATAGACAATGTTGAAAACTAAAATGTATCGTTTTATTGATAAAGGAACTGGATATTAGTAAAGTTACCAGTAAGTTTTTCACCGTTACATATTTTAACGAAACCGATAATAGTTGCAAAAATGAAACGTATTTTTTGAGTGTATGATAGTATGTATTTAAAGAGGAAGAACAAAAATAAATATTTAAGAAACTAAACATCCGTGGTTACACGAGTGAAAACACTCATACAGTTTGTATTTTTTTAAATGTCTATAATTTTAAAATACGCAATTTTGATTTACACCACAGTAAAAAAAATCTAATGAGTTTAAGTCAGGTGAACTGCCGGGCCATGAAATTGTACTAGACCGCCCTATCCATTAGCCCGGGTATTTCTCATTAAGGGATTCTCTCACTCAGGTGGCGTAGTGCGCTAGGTGGCCGTCTTGCTAAAACCACATGTTCTTGTATGTACTTTGAGGTACATCTTCCGATACATTTGATTAATTATTTTGTGGAAAATTCAAATAAACTTTAGCATTCAAGACCTCTGGTAGCTCAAAAAAATTGATTACTGTCCGATTTAATATGACGGTCCACATATTTACTTTAAACCAATGTGATGTACATGTTTTCCACATGCCACTCGTGTAAATTACGTGTAGGTTCATATACCCATCATGTTTTAAATGTTGACTCATCTGTCCATAAAATTTTCTTAACAAACTGCAAATCTTCCCGGTGTCTTTCTGACATCGTTTGACAAAAAATAACCAGAAGGCCAATAATCAGACTTTGTACATAATTAAAAAAAATTAATACATAAAAACTTATTTGAAACAAACTGAATGACAGATGAAAGTTGTATACAGCTTTCATCTAAGAGAAATGTACCTTCTATTCCTTGAGGACTTAAAAACTAACGCGAGCAAAGTCAAAATAAAAGCTTGTTAATTTATATCAGCAATATTCATTAAAATTGAAACTATTTATTTACTTTGGCAATATTATGAAGCATTGCGTTCTTCGACATCAATTTTAATACCGAGAATTGAAAACGCAAATGTCGAATTGGAAACAAATCGACCGAAAACAGACCGCGGCGACCAAATATGTAATTACGTGGAAAACATAAAAAAATATTTGGAGTAGTCATTAATGGCACATTTTTTATCACTATTAAAAAAGCACTTATAATTATCTGCTGCATTTCCTACGATCCTGGTCGAAGCAAAGGATTATGTCAATCAGGATAATCAGTATTTAAAAAAAAAACTAAACAAAAGAAATGTTAACACGATTGAATTTCATCTTTTCTTAAGTCCAGCTAAAGCTCTGACCGCTGAGCTAGGTGTCGATGATTCAACATAATGAAGTTCTTTTTGTCCTTATGGCCAATTCTATCGATTGCGCTGATCAGTGCTAAAAGACATAATATATAACCAGCATTTTACCGAGTAGACAAATAGTGCCGGCTAAAATTATCCATTATAATATGTTAAGGATTTTTTACATATTTGGTATGAAATTGAGGACTGAACACAAATACTGTACACACTGTACAGTCTTTTACCAAACAACCTGTATAATATGAAAAACTTTACAAACAGCAACAATAAATATCGACAAGCTGAATTTGAACCTGTGACCCTCTCCCTAAAGTCGGGACGCTCTACCACTGAGCTAGTGTTGACTAGCTCGACGTGGCGAAGTTTTTCTTTACTATATGATCAATTCTGTCGATTGTACTGATCGCTAGGTACACCTAGCGATCAGTACAATCGACAGAATTATTTGACATACTATATTTTTCTTTGTTGTATTTAAAGTTTTTCCAAGCACGGGGTGAGTGCTATAATACAAAAATAAATAGATACCTATATAATATTGTATATTAATCTTCTATTAAACCTTTTAAAAAATAAACAAATATAATTACGTCAGTTAATTTGCAAAGAAAACAGAGTGTAAAGCCCCGTTTTCACTTTGATTAGTGCGCGTGCGAGTTTTTAATGCAGGTCCATAGTATTAAGCAAAAAATACGTGAAGACAGCAGTTGATCAGTGCGAGTGATTAGTAATCAGCGTCTATTTACTTTTACTACACTGATTACTAATAACTCGCAATGATTCAGGGCTGTCCTCTCGTGTTTTTTGCTTATCACTACGCACCTGCATTAAACATTCGCACGCACACTAATCAAAGTGAAAACGGCGCTTAATGAAGGTTATTTGATATTAATTCAACTCACCACGACTCATAACATTTCGCAGTTCCTCACTAGGTTGCCCGCTTGGTTTTCCCAATACTGTGGACCGATAACTACGTCCTAATCCAATACACGGAGGCGTTAAAATACTACTATCAGACTTCGAGCAGCTACAATAACGAGTTTTCAAAAAAACATCTAAATAATCCACGAGAAAATATCATTATGGTCTGAGACAAATTAACTAATTAGTAGACCACGAGGTAATTATAAAAGTAACTAATTGAAAACAACAGACGACAATATTCACATTAAATTCCATTGCATTATTTAAAATAGGAAATACATACACACATAGCTAGTTAAAATATTGACGTATTAAAAAACACATATATTGCCGAGTACCATAATTCAAATCTTAAAAACGTACACTTTTTTTCTACTCCTATATTTTTTGTTCTACCTTCAAATTATATGATATTATTGATCTCACTTCCATTCATCTCTTCAGTTTCGGATCAAATATGAAATTTCGTTTGTGAAAATGTTATTATGCGACTACTAGGTGGTAAGGCTCTGCAACGTCTCGGCTGGATCTAAGACCACCTAGTGCTTGTAGACTAATCTTGACGCAATGCCATCAGTGCATATCACTGACGTGTATCGGTATGGAGGGTAATATCATTGGTCTCCATGGACGATCGTAGTCTCTTTCCATCAGGAGATTCATCTGCTTATTTGCTATTGTATGATATTTAGAAAAATTGCCAATATAAACTCTTTTCTATAGCAACAAGAGTTGGGAATGCCAGAAATTATATGAAAATAGGATTAACGCGGTCGAAATGCGATTATTTGGCGTGAAAATGTTAGTGTTATGGAGTAATAATCTTGGAAACCTGATTTCTGTTTTTATTGTCCCTTCAAAACATCTTTTGTTTACAGTTGTTTTTGTTTTAACAACAAGCAAAGACATAAATCCTTAGACATACAGCCAGAGATATATACAGCCAAAGATAAAAATATTTTTAAAGTATACACGTATTTGGATAATAATCTAACACACTTTGGAAAACTTTTTCATGTACTAAATTCAATTATGAACTCATTAACTTGGGAAGTTAATTGATTATGTAGGGGCCACAGGTAAAAATTCACTTGTACCCTATAAAATAAAACACCAGGGGTATAATTTTGTACGATACTTTCTAAAACGTTAGATTATAAACAAGGACCCATTGACCCCGATGTGTCGATTGCTCGCTATCACGCGATTAATAAACATTTAGGCGATTTCCCTTTTATTCGAGTAATCTGTATTTCAGGCAGTTATATTAATTGTCTAAAGCAATAGTTTCATTAGTCACACTCGCCTCGTTAGTCGAGTGGCTTGCAACCTTCGCTACGTAATCGATGGGACGTGGGTTTGATGCTCGACAGGGACAAACTTTTAAGTATTTATGTTAGATTTTTTTTAACTTCCCGCTACGTATGTAGACAAGGAAGTGACTGATTTTAGCCCGATTTTTGAAATCAAGTTTTCAACAGATCTTCACGTTTTGAGGTCCTAGGAACTTTTTTCGAGTATTTTCGCGATGACATCAGTATGTCTCTGTGTGGGTGTGTCTCTCTCTCTGTGTGTGTGTGTATGTAAACATCTCATAACTTTTGAACTGCGTGACCTATCGAAACGCGGTTAGTGGCATTCGATTAGATTCCACTCAACTTAGACTTCCTGAAAATTTGAACCAATTTGGTCCCGAAGATTTTGAAAATTTTTAAAAAAGCCGCATATTTTTTTTGGCGACATGGCATTTTTTTAATGTAATTTCTAAATGAATATACCGATTGAGTACAAAATTTAATTAGCTCTATTACTCAACCACTGCGTCCAATACATAAATTTCCTCAAAATCGGATATTCATCGTTGACGAACAATTTAAAAAAAGTGTTTTTTCGACCTAACTTCTAATTTTTTAACTAAGATTTTAGTAACTAAAAACTACGTCAATTACCGTTCCAAAAATTAAATTCGAATTAAATTTTTAAAAGTTACAGCTTTTCAAATATTAAAATTACACGTCGTTTACAGCAAACATAATTCATATTTTTAAAATAACTTACAGGCTAACACACTAATTTATTTAAAAATATTATCTGATTTTCTACTTAATAAACTACATCAAATACCGTAAATCAGATGAAAATCGGTTAATTCGTTCAGGATTTACAAGGAAATACCAAAATTTTGAAAAAAGTTTTTTTTGACATTTCTTCGACATTTTTTAATCTATTAATTTTGTTGCTAAATAAACCAATCTAGCACTCAAAAATTACGTTGAACGCCATCCTAAAGGACAAAACCGATTATTATTTTGAAAATAAACATCTTTTCGAACTACAAAATATTATAATTTCTACAAACTTTACATTTTTGAACTTTACATTTTTGCTTCACTAAGCTTAAAATACCTCAATTTAGCGGAAAGTTCCAGGAATGGCCAGCAGTGTCAACCGGTTTACAGACTTTTTTATATCATAAGACAGCATACAAGCAGACGGGTCTCGTGATGGAAAGAGTCCACCATTAATGGTGCGTTGCTGTCTTGTGGCGAGGACTAGCGCCACATGCATAAATTTACCGACTACCTTACCCTCCAATGCGGAATACAACAGTAGTAAGAACTGATGTTATTGAACAGATCATTTGCATGTAAAAATTATGCTAAAAACAGATTAATTGCTTGTTAAAATTAATTTGTGTTTCGAAAACCGGCCGTAAATTTCGTGTTCACCAATTCGAAAAAAACGTATTTAAAGTTAAACAGTCAATTAAAACAGACATAATCAAAGTTTTGTCTATCCATACTAATATTATAAATGCGAAAGTCTGTCTGTCTGTCTGTTAGGTTTTCACGGCTAAATCGCTGGACCGATTTTCATAAAATTCGGCATGGAAGTAGTTGAAGAGCCGGGGTCAAATATAGGCTATTTTTTTCAAAAATCAATCCCTAAAGGATTGAAATAGGGGATGAAATTTGAAATGACGTATGAAAAGCTATCTAGACGACATGTTAATCTACTCGCGGGCGAAGCTGCGCGGGTCAGCTAGTGATGAAATAAAGTAAATTGATTTTTAAAATGCCGCTTACTATCTAACCATCCGATTAAAATTTAACCATCTGTTGGTGAACTCGGACATAAGTATCTTCGGCTAATCGTGGGTACAATACTGCCCTGCTAAGCGCAAAAGCGGTATCTCAAAAAAAATCGTAAAATTGATTTTTATGCCATCGGATAGCTTTAAAAAATACGCATCTACTGGACTAAGCCATTTAGCACTATCTTGTTCAAAACGTATGAAAAACCTTAAGAAAGATTTTTCTATCTCAGTTTTACCATATATCACTAAGGGTGTTAGAGGTATATTAATATTACGTAGGCAACCAGCCGCAAATTTAAATATCGCTAAAATTCTTAAATAAATACACAACTTTTGCTTAGCCGATAAGCGGTAAGTAGGATGAGTAAAATCAGTAATGAGTTACCGCTATAATGCTTAGTATTTTAATGCTTGCATAATACGCAAATTGTTTTGAATTAGTGAGATACGGTTGCAATAGCAAAATTAAATTAGCCCTTATGGTTTTACTGGATAAGATCGAATTTCTAATACATTTTACAGTGATTTATCCCTGCCCTTGGCAAATTCGTTCGCAAATTCGTGTCATAACTTGTTTGTTTTTGTTGTGAAGAGGTCATGATATTTGTGCAAAATTAAGAAAAAAACTGTAAATTAAGGTGCTTAATGGGGTAACTTCATACATTGACATTCAGGTAAGTCCTATTAAATATTATTTTAGCATTTTGTAACCATAATCATTGCAAAATTAGAAATTTTGTGTTAAACTTTCTTGCGGTTGGCGTGCGCGCCCTCGTACGCATTCGTACTTAGCAAAATTGACCTTGATCTACCAGAACATAAAGTACATTATTTTTAATCATATTTTCCCAGCCATACGGTTATTGTTGTTCCGATGATAATAAGTTGATTTGCACTTTACATTACGTAAGTGCAATATTTTAATTTATTTCCCAAATATATAATTTGTATTATGTTTGTTAAAGATAACTAAACGTTTTTGATGAATAAAATAATTCAGTTATACTTATTAAATATTGTTACAGATAAACCATGTCGCAAAGAAATACGAAAATGATGATGCTTTTAGCACAAAAAAATAAGGCGTTGAGGGAAAAGTTTAAGGAATCCAAACAATTACAACGTAATATTAAAACGATCGATCCCGACTTTTTTCCTACTAGTGATTCAGATGATGATCCCGCATTTTCAAGATTCAACAGTGCTGATCAATTACTAGCTCCGATTCTTCCTTCCTCAAATGGTTTCGACTTTGAAGATTCACATTTTTTATCGGGTCCGTGTACATCAAACGTTGATTATTTCGCTATGCATCAGGATGATCAAAACACAGAAATCGGGAATAACAACAAATCCCCTAACTCGTTGATCACATTGACAACTGTGCCAATTATTGAACATAATGATTTAAGTGACATATCATCGCCAGGCTTTTGTTTTAATACACACAACATACACAATGTTTACGATTCCGATAATACTATTTGCACTTCTGAATCTCTTAGGAATAATTCAAATGTGATAAGTGTTCAATACGAAAAATCTGTTGAGAATTCATCTCAAGGACACGAAGTGACACCAAATGATAATCTTAGGGACACCGAGAATCTGACACAAAACGAGATAGCTGATGGAAATACACATAATCTTACAACTTATACTAAGGCCGGTACAATTAGGAAAAGAAAAAAACACGACCAACCTCTCAAAGTCAGAAATGAAGTGAAAAAAAGTGAGATTAGAGAGAAACATAACGTTAAACCACCCTGTCCTGCTTCATGCAAAAAGCAGTGTATCCAAAATATATCGGAAGAGCAGCGAAAAATTATAAATGAGAGCTTCTGGAGTTTGAATGACAAAGAGAGGAAGGCTTATATGCTGCATCACACCTCAGCTAAATCTGTGAAACAAAGAACAGTAACAAGATTTGAATCAGAGGAGTACAGAAAAAAAGTAAGCTACAGTTATTCACTTAAGGACGTGCTCGGTACAAAGTATGGAGTATGTAAAACCTTCTTTTTGACAACTTTGGGCTACAAATCATCTAATGACAAACCTTTACATACGGCTTTGGCCAATTCTAACGACACGGTTGCACCACCAGTAGACAAAAGACTGGGAGCTACTCCTCACAATAAAATTGAATCTACTCCTATTAAGGAACATATAATGAGCTTTGAGCCGAGTATATCTCATTACAGGCGTGAACACGCTCCCAATCGCTTATACTTACCCAGTGATTTGACAATCAGTGCGATGCATAAAGACTTTTTAGAAAAAAATCCGTCTTGCAAAGTATCTTACGATAAATATCGAGAAGTAGTCGCAGAATTAAATATTTCTTTTGTAAAGCTTGGCCACGAAGAGTGTGAGGACTGTGAAGAGTTCCGTTTACACGATGATACACATACCAAAGAAAACCTTAAAGAAGACTGTCTAGGTTGCACGAAGTGGAAAAGTCATAACAAACGGGCATACATGTCCAGAGAGCAGTATAAATTAGACAGTGAGCTAAATGAAACTGATACTGTTGTATATTCTGCTGATTTACAAAAAGTTATCATGCTGCCCAGGATAGACATGTTCAAAACTGCTATTTTTACTCATAGGATAGTGGTTTACAACGAAAGTTTCGTGCCAACTGGTCAAGGCCGAAAAGATTTGAGTGTTTTTCCTGTACTATGGTATGAAGGGTTGTTTGGACGTTCCAAAGCCGAAATTATAAGTGCATACTATCAATTTTTTATTTTTCATCGGGATAAAAAAAATATCATACTATGGGTTGATAATTGTTCCTCCCAGAACAAAAACTGGACGTTTTTTTCTTTCTTAATTTATATTATAAATTCTAAGGATATCAACGCCGACAAGATTGTCATCAAATATTTTGAATCCGGCCACACCTTTATGTCAGCTGATAGTTTCCATCATAGGGTAGAGCTGTCCATAAAACGCATGAAAAACAAAATTTATGATTTCGCAGATTTTTCTCAGGCAGTTAGCACTGCAGGAAAAAATGTAAAACTTAAAGAGATGAACATGCAAGACTTTTATGACTGGGATGATTATACCACACAATATGCACTGTCTCGAATTAAACCGCGTCCATATGTCAGCGAAATGGTTGAAGTTGAAGTTAAAAGAGGCAGTTTTGATATCACCTACAAAACAGGATTCGATCAAAATGCAATTACTGCTAGCATTATAGGAAAAAAAATTTTAAAAAGTCATGTCTTGCCTCCACCAAAAAAGAAAACTGCTCCGGAAGGAATTTCAAGAAACAAAAAAGAAAATATTTTGAAATCTTTTCAAAATATAATACCACAAAATAGAATGTCCTTTTGGAGAGAACTCCCTACTTTTGACTACTAAAATTCCTTCCAAAAACCGTTTGTTTTTAAATATTTTTTTATGTAATTTCAAATTTTAATAATAAAAAAACGTTATATATATACTTTAATTGTTTTTTTTTTCAAATAATACATATTTTATTCGATAGAAAATACATTCCTTTTTGTATACACACATGTTTGAGAAGAGCTAACGAAAAAGCGGTATCTCAATTTTAATTCTATAGTTTACTAAGCGGTGTAACCGTATCTCATGAATAAAGTACATTATTATACATTTTTGATAATTTAACTAATGTGATAACAAATACACCCTATATAATATATAAATAATATTTAACAAATAAAAAAAACTATACATAAAGTATATATATAACAATTTTTACATAACTTCAATTATCTCAAAACTCGCTTTCTTTGAGTTACCGCTTTTGCGCTTAGTTGGGCAGAATAGTTGTATCTCTAACTACCTCTTCGAGGATACGGGCGTGAACATACCTTTTTTACACTGTATTATGAAGGCGATTTTTTTTTAATATGATTTTTGTAAAGGTCAAGATTCGTCACGGTATTTACATTAAAAATACATTTGTCTTAGCTCTATATAGAACAAGTCTTCTAATACTAAAATATAACAGATTTTTAAAATGCATTTAATAATATATTATATATTAGTGTCTATATTAACGATTTTATATCGGTTATTTGAATAGATTTAATCAAGGACATTTAATGATATAGACAAGACATTAAATTTTAAAGAAGTGACATATTTTTTAAATCAAACTTTTTTCCCACTATATTACAAAAAATATTTTTCTAATAACTTCACGATACGGTAAATGTGAGTCAGTGTTAAAATATGCAAAAAAAACTGGTGTGTTATGAATTTAGTATAAGCTCATAAATCAGTCCAAAATATGTCAAAGCGTATCAAATTACATACGTACTTATGGTCGTACTTATAAACAGAGATTAATATAACACTAGACTAGTCTCATATAAATAACTGTCGAACAAAATAAACATTTAAATAAAATGACAAAGTTCAATCGCTATAAACTATTCTACAGTGATATGGTTCTTTTTTTTTAATCGACTACTCTGGACAGTGCAAATAGGTAGGCAAAAGATATTATCAAAAAATTATAGGATGATTTTATTTATATATCCGCCTCTATGTCCAAGGGCGTCGCCAGCCGATGGCCCAGGAAGTTGCTATGGAGAATAAGAAATGTATGAATTGTAGGTATAGTCAAGATTAGAATAAGAAGGTAATATTAGCGGCACAGAGTCTAACGTGTAAGTAACATTTACTTCACGAGTTCTTGACAATACAATAAAAAAAAAACTGTAAGTCGGTTGACACTGTAGGCAATCCCTGAAACTTCCCGCTAATTTGATTTATTATAAGCTCAGATAAGCAAAAACTATACCTAAGCATACATTTTTGAGCGCGAAGAACCTCAAAGTCCTTTTTAAGGAAAAGAACTGTTTACATGTTTTACTCAATCGGTCGGAAATCAGAAGTTATTACAAAAAAAACAATGTTTTATCGAAAAAAATTTGAGTCTTTTTTAAAATTTTTAAAATTTCTTTGAATTGGAATAATTTAAAATTTTTAAAAATAAAAATCTCTTGGATTAGAATCCAATCGAATGCCACTAACTGCGTTTCGATAGGTCAAGCCGTTCAAAAGTTACAAGATGTTTACATACACACATAAACACATACTGACGTCATCGTGAAAATAGTCGGAAAATGTTCCAAGACTTCAAAACGTGGAGATCTGGTGAAAACTTGATTTTCGAAAATTGGGGCAAAATCAGTAACTTCCACATTTACATACGTAGCGGAATGTTGGAGGATAAGGTAGCCGGTAAACTTATGCATGTGGCATTAGACCTCGCCACAAGATAGCAACGCACCATTAACATCTTTGGTGTTTATAGGCGATGGTTGACTCTTTCCATCGGGAGACCCATCTGCTTGTTTGCTATCTTATGATATAAAAAAAAAACTAAAAAAACTTTAAAAAATCAACTGACAAAAACACGGAAAAGAAAAAAAATACTAATCTCATTAATCTAATCTAATACTTACCTAAGAAATTATAAGTCGACGCCAAATATTGTTGATCGCGTTCATGTAGCATTCATTGTTCCCCGTGTTGTTCCGAGTTCCACTTTGAAGTATAGACATTCTACCACTCTGCCTATAGTTCGCAACTCTCTGCTTGGAGGGTAAGGTAGACGGTAAACATATTGCACGTGGCATTGCTAACCTTACACACGAATAGCCACGCACAATTAACATCTTTGGTGTTTATAGGCGATAATATTAAAAATAAATTAAAATCCAGACTACAAAAAAGATAGAAAAAGTATTGATAAATCGGATGACACTGTAAAAAAATATGCGGCTTAAAATTTAAAAAAATATACGCGTAGACTTGAGAACGTCTTCCATTTTTTCTTTGGTAAAAATATATCTCGCTATCCACAATCTAGCTGATTTACAATAACATCATGTGAAATGATTCCTATCCTTATTATCTTTAATGATTTCAAATTTACGTGTAAATCACCAAGATAACATCGAGATAAAAACTGTAAGTTTTTTAAACTTGTTAAAATGGTATTTAAAAATAAAATATTTCAAAAATAAACGAAATAAAATATTGCAACTCTATTAAGGTGAAATTTATGGGTTCCAAACGACATAAATTATTTGAGGTGTTTTAAATAAAGTCTACAAGCAACTATTAAATATAAATAATTAATTGATTCAAATACCTCTTCATTTCTATATATGGATATCTTGTTATAATAAAATTAACATTTAATTCGTTCCACGATTGAGGTTGACGGTTTTTGTAATTAAATATAAGTCTTAATTATTATATTATGTGCAAAACTCGCGAATCTGATTCCCTCAGAAGTAATCTAAGCCGCTTTTAAAAAATTAAATCATTGACCTTTTTTTTGATACAAAAACCGAATATCAGCGGCAGAATTTATGGCAATAATTTTTAAAGTTTGAATTTTTGGCAAGTTTCGAATTTATGGCAAGTTGAATTTATGGTAATAGTTTTTAAAGTTTAAAATTTTATGTTTTACCAAATTATTCTTTGTTTGGATTACCAACATTGTTACCACAACTGATGTATCAGAATGAGGTTCTCAAAACTTAGTCACATTTAATCGAAGGAGAAATATATATATATATATATATATATATATATATATATATATATATATATATATATATATATATATATATATATATAGCATATTCACCGCTAATTGGCAATTTTGTCGTCTCGCCTCGATTTGGGGATACTCTTTTGACGGCTTCAGACAGTATAGGAATTCTTGGATTTGACATATCGAATAACGTTCTACTTCGCAGTCATGCGGAAAGTAAGGCAGAACCCCCTCCTCCCTCCAAAAAGCTTGATGTGCTTAGTAGAGAGACACGTACTTCTTGCCGGCCCATCCTCCAACGTATAAACTTTCAAATGTTCCACAATTCAGCCTCATATGAAAAGCAATAATTTAAGGTACAAATTCACATGAAATACTGTTCTCAGCTTTGAGCCGGAGCTCCCCAGTACCAGCTTCTTCCTCTTGATCGCATTCATAGCAGAGCGGTTCGAATCGTTGACGACTAGACTAATTTTAAACGGCTTGACTATTTATCTTCCATCGCACGTTTCGTAGAAAATGTTCCGACGAGTTGTTAGAATTAATTTTTCACTTTTCTCCCTCATTCCATCATCTGACATCGTGTCGAAATTTTAAATTATAGATCTCGATGTGTGCAAACTAAAACCGTACATTTCTCTTTTTGGCCTCGCACTCTTTTGCAAAATTGATTACCGGTGGTTGATTCAGAACGGATAAAACTACTATTACACTTATCAAATAAAAGACGCTCTGCTAAGCTATCGGGCTGGTTTTTTTACACACTGTAGAGATAAATTATTTTACTATAATTTGGTTTAAACGGGCCTCGAATATATTTGGAATGTTGAGTAATTTGCTATTGGAAAATTGAGTAATTAATATATATATTTATAACTTTTATTGGACTTCATAAGAACCGATTTGTACAAAGTCGGTTTTTATTGTCTGTGAAGTCTGTTATTATAAAATCAGTAAAGTAATTTATAAAGTATTTTCCTTTTTGGCTTTACACTTTACGAAAATTGGACTTAGTTTTTGTAAAATCAGTCAAATATAAAGTACTTAGCAGTAGGTACTTATAAACTCTTAACAAACAACACAAATGAATGTTGTGATTTTGTACTTTGTTAAGTAATTAAAAACTAAATATAAACTGTATTTATTTAGTTTTTATAAATTTTATTACTTTCTCGTTGGTTTTTATACTTTATACAGAGTTTTTTAGCCAGTCCAAAACAAATTGCTTACTCTAGTTTTTAGTTTTTATAAAGTCAGTATAATACATAGTATTTTCCTCTTATTATATTTTATACTTCATGGAGTTTTTAAAACGGTTTAATATATTCAGTCCATTATAAAGTGTTTTTTTTTTATTATTATTAGCTATTATTGTAAAACAATTTTCATTAAGGCAGATCTACGAATATGTTTTTTTTTTGTGTTTTTTATTAACGCATTAATTGATAATTATTCATCTGCCTGTTTACCAGGCTCAAAATAGTCAAAAATAAATTTTCGCCCATTATAAATTTAAAAAAAACATTACATACACTACATTCATGTGACATAAATGTAACATACACACAGGTACACTATTTTCTTAACGTCTAAAGTCAGATAAACTAAGATTTTTTTATTGTTTAGTCTGTAGTCGAATTTCGATCACAAGGCGATCACTAGTTAGTATTAAATAGCCATAAGACGAAAAATTATTTCTAATGGAAGTGGCAAAATCTATAAAAGCATATCTTTGTGACATCAAATGATTTTATTCCTACACAAATATTTTTCTATCTCATTCAATGTTAATAATGACGAACCATATCTTAAAGGTCATTCGTTTGTTATATCATTCAATACACACAAATGTACGATTATAATCTTAATCCGTATTTACGGTTAAAGCTGTCATATAATTTCCTACGTGAAACCCACACGTCGAGAGAAAAAATGTAATAAAATGCTTAACTCGTGTGGAAACAACCAAAAAATATTCAAATGCAGTTTTAATTTGTTGGCTGAAGACGAAATATCCTTTTCGTTTTATTTATACGTAGGTCATACTATAAGTTTTGCGTAACTTAAAAAAACAACATGTTATAACCAAAATATTTTGTTTATTGCTTTTCAAAATAATCCCTTTTACATTTTAAAGATTTCTTCATGCGATCGAACCATTATTTAAAACATGAGGACCACAGATCTGAAGGCATGTTTTCTACATTCTGATTGAACGCTATCACTGCCTCTTCGGAGTTGGTAAAAGTAAAACCTCTCATCAAATCTTTGATTTTGGGGAAAATACAGAAATCACAGGGTGGCAGGTTGGGGCTATGCGCAGGATGAGTGACGAGATGTACTTTTTCGGAAGCTAAAAATGACTGACAGCTTTTGGGTCGTCTTTCGTGAATTTTTTCCAACACCCTGGGTAAACAAATGGTAGAATACCACTCAATACACTTTTGATCTTTGATGAAGTGGAATTGTACAGATGAGACCTGTAGCTGAGAAAAAAAAACGCGATCATTTTTTTACCAACGTTTCTCGCCTGTCTCACTTTTGTTAGCCTGTTCTCATTTTCAAACACCCATTTACAAGATTGCTGTTTTTTTTCGGGTTCAAAACAATAAATCCACGTTTCGTCTCCTGTGACAATGTCATAAACAGTATTAGAATGTCCGTGGTCGTACTTCAGTAGCATCTATGAGCGCCATTCCACGCGAGCCCGTTTCTGCTCCGCTGTCAGTTCATGATTTGTTGTCTTTAAGTAATAGTTAGTTTATTTACATTAGTAGAGCCATCTGCTTGTTTGCTATTTTATGATATACTAGCTGTTCGCACAGCTCCTCCCCCGTAGGTGATAGCGTGATAATATGTAGCCTATATGTTGACCCGACCTGTTAGTAATATTCATGCAAAATTTGAAGTCAATCCATGCAGTACTTTTTGAGTTTACCCCGGACATGCATACAGATAAACAGACAAACAGACAAAAAACTATATTTTTGCCTTCGATATCGATTGTAGATCACGCCCCAAGTATTCTTTTTAAAAAATATTAAATGTACAGTTTTGACTTTCCTACGATTTTATTATATGTACAGATATAGATTGTCACACAAACGTAGCAGTGATATAGTGTGGTAGAGTTCTGCATTGTGTCGCCCGAGTCTAGTACCATCAACCTTACCTTTTCCTGCCGCAAGAACGTCAGTATTGTCACTGTCGTATTCCGGTTTGGAGGGTAAGGTAACCGGTAAACTTATTTACTTATTAGACCTTGCCACAGGACAGCAAAGCACCATTAACATCTTCGGTACGTATAGGCAATCGTTAACCATTTCCATCAGGAGACCCATCTTCGATAAAGACAATCAAGTGTTTTCGATAAAGACAATTTCGTTTTCGTGCAAAAAGTTAATTGGATGTAGTAGAAAATTCTTTACTTATCTTAAGCATTACACACAATCTCGGCAACGAACTTTGATTTGTTCACTGAAGATAAAAGAATTTTGTAAAAATTTAATGGAATGTCTCATACATAATCAAACAATTGCGGCAGCGAGCTTTGAAGTTTTTTACTAAAGATAAAAGAATCATTTGCAAAAATTTAATGGAATGGAATGGATAATGCTAATAGTGGCACATAGTAACATAATTATAATAACAAGCTTTCAATAAAGATAATATTAAAACATAAAATATCGTTCTAGTGTAAAAATGAAAAAAATGTAGATGATAGAATAGATGTAAATCTCAAAGAACAAAATTCGTGATTTAACATCTATCTAAGTTTATATAGTTTATTCTATATTATATATTTTTGCAGTGTGGTTATATTATGTAAGACGAATGCAATGCAAATTTTTTAATCAAAGAATCTTTTAAATATTTCACTGAGTTGGTATAACTTACGCCGTTTTTGAAACGTAAATTAATTTTAACAAGCAATTAATCTGAGTTTAACATGATGTTTACAAGCAATTAATTAATTGCTTGTTAAAATTAATTTTGAAACTGGCCGTAAGTGTGAGTTAAGAAAAAATTGACATTATTTCAATTAACTTTCAATGTGGTCTTTAAAAGTTCAAGTTAACTGAAATAAAGATAATATTTTACTTGCTTCATACAAACGCGGCTGTGAATTTTTATTTTTTTCGTAAAATTGAGTCTTTGGGTTAAAAATAATAAATTAAATTGCATTGAAAACATTTTATATTTTTTAAGCATAGTTAGTAATCACACAATATAACACTAGCTGCGCCTGCGGCATCGTCCGCGTGAAAAAAACCCTAAAATAAAAGTCCCGTGGTTTTACCCACGTAGTTTTCGTTCCCGTGGGATTTCCGAGATAAAAAACTATCCTATGTCCTTTCCTGGCTCTCAAACTATCTTTTTACCAAATTTCATCCAAATCGGTTCAGTGGTTAAGGTGTGAAGAAGAGACAGACAGGCAGGCAGACAGGCAGACAGAGTTACATTTGCATTTATAATATTAAGTAAAAGTGCGATAACATTATTTTGGTTTTAGAATTTGAAACCTTGAAACCTTGATAACCTGGGACTTACTCTTGTTATGAGTAATTACTTTCCAACAGAAGAATTATATGCTTGTTTATTTAACAACCCCAATTCCCTGTGTCCCGCTAGCTGACTTGTTATTACATTCATTTATTATTCTTATTAAATTAGTACATTGTAACAACTGTACTTATTTATTTTACTAATTATGTAATGGTATCACTATTAAAATCTTGGGGTATTTAGTTTGTCTTGAATCCGAAGCTACAATAGTGTAGTCAGCCATTTTGATTAAGTATATTTATTTATTTATTTATTCAGTAAACCAACAGCGTTATATTATTACAATAAATAATGTTGCGAATAATCTAAAAAAGTAAAGAGTGAGTGAAAAGTGAAAAGTAAACACTGGAAAAAATGAGAAATAAAAAAAAGATATAGCTGCTTCTATCGATAAACAATAGCCGCCGTTACCCAAGGAGTTATAACATATTGGAATTTCTGGCATACTGCATAAGGGTGAAAATAGCGTGTCTTATGACTTGTTTACATTTAGATTGTTTATACGTTATTTTCGGAACTTTCGGGAATGTGGTCGAACTTTACGAATCAGTTTTATACAGCGATTCGGAAGTGATAGTTCGGACGATAAACGTGAAGTGATATAGTACAGTGAAAAGTGATACGGAAAGTATGTTATTTGTAGTGGAATATAGTGACGGTGTTATTGTGTTCGCTAGTGCATTTACGTATTGCATTGTGGTGTATCGTGTTCTAAACACATGGTTTTAATATAAGTGGTATTTTATTGCACAATACGAACTCTAAGCTCGTAACAATAATACAGGTACATATCATATTTGTAAGGCTAATAACAGGTTTCCCTTAAATTGTATAATACATCGGCTAGTGCACATTTTAGAGTTTCGAAATGTTTAATGGGAGTATGAAAAATGAACAAAACAAAGTACTTTAAATAAAAGAAAATTATGTGTCATTGGTACATTTTAATATTCTAATAACTTTCAGAAAAACAAAGGTCACACAAACTTTAAAATTGAAATGGCAGTGGGCAGGTCACTACCAAGATACACAGATAGCAGTTGGACAATCAATACTACATAGTGGAAAGGGCCAATCGGTAAAAGAAGGGTAGGACCGAAAAAACGATGGGCTGGCGATATAACCGAATTAATGGGAAAAGAGTGGCTAACAAGGAACTTATATACGAGAACTGGAATTATTACAAAGCAATATTTAAAAAAGTAAAAATGTACTTTATTTCGTTACAAATAAAGTTGACATTTGTTTCTTACTTAACAGAGGGGAAAAACGTTCTAAGCAAGACAACGACAAAAGTGGATGTTGTCCCTTTCTTGCAATTGCCAGTATAAATAAAACTATCTAATGGTAGATTTTTGTATATTCGGTAATCGTTAAATCTCTTTATTCATACACGTCGATAAATACATTAGCATATTGTATTGTAATTAACACAGTGAGTTCTAAAATGTTCTTATTTTAATTATTACGTAATTACTTATGCAATGCAAAAACTGTTTCTCAAATTAGTAAAATTACTTAGTAGTAATTTGCAAATTACGCACGGCGATATATATATATATATGGCGATTGGCGCTTTATTTAGTAGAAAGAGACACACTGCACGCATGCCGTGGTACTCTTCAGAACGATTTTGAAGCGCGTGTGAACATTCCGGGTAGAATGTAACCTCCTTGGTGGCAAACTAATAGCAAGGACAGATATACGTGAAAAAAATTGGAGGAGGCCTTCACCCAAAAAGGGGTCCATATCCAATAGCAAAAACTAACCCTTACTAACATTTAGACAATAAGCTAGACAATAAATAAATAAATACTAACAAACAAATACCAACATTTGAAATGGAAATCAAGGATAAGGAAATACAGGATTTTTATTTTTTTATTTTTATAATAAGTTTAACTATCAAACTTTTTACTTTGTCTACTGAAACTGAGCCTTTTAACATAACTTTTTTATATATATCGCAGTGAAATTGTCAATAGTCGTTAGATTATAATCTACCTAGGGAGTTTATAATTTGGTTAGGTTAGGTTAGCAGTTAAATTATAATATCACTTAGTTAGATTATAATCTAACGGTATTGACAATTTCACTGCGACATGTATACTATTAAAATAACTCATATTAAAAATGACGAACAAATATATTCAAATGTAAATTCAAATGTAAACATTTTTCGCATATTTAAGAACCTGCTCGCAAAATTAATAGCTATTGAACACTAAAACCTCGTATACACAGCTGCGGTACAAATCTTGATAAACCAACTGGCCATTGTTGAAAAACACACACAATTCTATTTTGTTTGTGAAAATAAAAATGTAGAAATATTATTTTCTCTCAAAATCTTATAGGGTTCCGTATCTCAAAATTTAAAACGATATGCATATTGGATTAGTTTATTTTACGCAGAAATGAGTAGAAGTTGAAATTTACAACTTCATTTGGAGGGCATCATGTTAGGAGGGCAGATTCAAGGTATTCTTTTAAACGGCAAGTCAAAAATCTTTACTTGGGCATTGTTTTTGATTGATTGCTTATATACTTATATAATTTTATTTATGTGTTTGCTGCTGTGGTATGAAGACATAAAAGAGTATTTATATACTATATATTGGTAACTATTTATTTTAGTATATATTTGTCTATAGTTATGAGTATATGTATTTTATTCTTACATATTGAATTATTTGTATTCATGTAAATTCACTATGTGTATTTATTTATATAATTATATTATATATAAATTTATGTTTTAATTGTGTGTTTTAATTGTGTGAGTTTTGTTTTCACATAACTAGTGTGTTCAACTAGTACTAAATTAATTTTTAAATTTTTATTTTCTTCTTTCGCACCCCTTGTGCCCTCTCTGTACTCTTTGGAGGTTGACTGGCAGAGAATGCTCTTGGGCGTTAAGTCTACCTGTGCAAATGTATGTGTGCAAAATTTAAATAAATAAATAAAATAAATAAATTTATATAAAAATAGTAGTATTCGACCAGAGATTAAACGTAGGTATTTTTTCAATAATCAACCCAGTTAACTATATATATAAAAATCAATCCCTATTTTGCTTGGTCACGACATCACGCCTGAATGGCTGTGTTTGTAATTGTAACGAGAAGGTTCTTGTAAAAGAAAATATTAAGAAAATTGCGCGGAAAATTAGAAAATTTAAGAATACTTAACCGCCATATAAAGTTTGATGACATTTTGACTGCGTGGAAGGACAATCCCGTAGACTTATATAAATTACGTGTCACGTTGTTTGTCCGCTATAGATTCCTAATATGTAAGGCAAAACAACTTTTGCCGCGTCAGCTAGTTTAAAATAAATATTTTTCTACACTAATATTATAAAGAAGAAAGATTTGATTGTTTGTTTGAATTGAATAGGCTCCGAAACTACTGGACCGATTTAAAAAATCTTTTAACATTAGAATACATTATCCCTGATGAACATAGGCTATATTTAATAGGAGAAAGAATAGGGATCCGCGTGAAATATGCGCGAGCGAAGCCACTGGTAACAGGTAGTTTAAAATAAACTGGTGAAGTGCAATTCGGACTGCGCGCTATGTAGGGTTCTGAAGCTGCCCATCACAATAATCCGCACTAAGACAGGGTTTTTATTGTTTCGTACTAACTACATTTAACCTATTAAATGTCAACAATGGATATATCTGCGGGGTTATTACGTAACTCGCAATGCGAAATTATCGTAATTGTTTAGTTATTGCAAGACATATAACAGCCTTATATATTAGTGGCAATCGTTGCCGCTTGATTAGTTTTGATGCTGCGACATTGTAAAAAGTGCATTTAGTGACCAGCAAGCAATTGGCGACGTTTTGATCATTTTTTCGTTACGTTTAAGAATAATCGCTAATCGCTGACGGATTGCAAACGTTAGATGATACGCCTGCGGCACTGCACTTCACTGCATATAAAAACTTCTCGAAGTACATTTTATTAGTGTTTTTTTTATTATATTTTTTCAGAAAAGGGGGCAAACCGACAGGAGGCTCACCTGATGGTAAGTGATCGCCGCCGCCTATGGACAACCATACTAACAGAAGATTTGCAGTTGCGTTGCCGGCCTTTTAAGAAAGAGACTTCTTTTCTTGAAGGTCAAGAAAAGAGCCTATTTAGTTAGCCTTAGTTGGTCGGCTATTACTCAAAAACAAGTAAAGCCTTCTAAGCTGTGACAGTTTTTCTTTTAACTTCATTATATTTACTGCTATCATAAATTTCCCATCCATAAAATCACCCGTTCATATTCAAAACGGACATTGGCACTATCAAATTAAAACTTTAAAGCTACTTTCACTAGGTGGTAGAGTCAATGTCTCGCCCGGGTCTGGTACCATCGCCTTACCTATTCCTGCCGCAATAGCGTCAGTGCTTGTCGCTGTCGTGTTCCGGTTTGGAGAGTAAAGTAGCCGGTAAACTTATGCACGTGGCATTAGGCCTCGCCGCAAGATAGCAACGCACCATTAACATCTTTGGTGTCTATAGACAATGGTTAACTCTTTCCATCAGGAGACCCATCTGCTTGTTTGCTATCTTATGATAAACAAAATCTTTTAAGCTTAATGTTTCACAAACGTGGCCTTTAATAGAAAATTTGTTTTCACAAACCTACAATATGTTTTAAAAACCTATCCAACGATATACCACAGTATAGGGTACACAAGAAAAAAATTAACATCCACGACGGAGACAAGCATTTGTGTGATGAGCATAAATGTTTGTATTTCCGGGTTTCGGTGTTTATTAAATATATTCTAGTATTTATATATGTATTTTTATGTACTAGTATCGTTGCCTAACACCCATAATACAAGCAAATAATTTGCTTACTTTGGGGTTAGATCAGTAAGTGTAACTTGTCCCGTGAATATTTATCTCCACCTTTCATCTAAGGGAGCTAGCTACCTTAAAAAATATTTTTTTAGATTTTATGTCACCATTTTGCTGTCGTGACTAATATGTATATTCATGCTAAATTGCAGCTTTCTAGTACTAAGAACCTCTGAACTAGACTACGGACGGACGGACGGACATAACAAAACTATAAGGGTTTCTAGTTTGTTGTCGGAACCCTAAAAATCTATGTCTAAGCATTTGATATGGGGACGAAAGTTTGTATGACAGGTTATACTTATGACATGTTATTTGCGAACGAAGCGACGTTTTTTTATAAAAACTGGCCTAGTGCGAGCCGGACTTGCAACCGAAGGGTTCCGTACCATCATCTATAAAAAAACGGCAAAAAATCGTTTGTTGCATAAACTTTTATTTTATTTTAATTATTTATTTTTAAACTGAATACATAAATAAATATTCTGTGAATATTTCAAGAATAGATGTCGTTATTAAAATCGGACAAAAAAATTGCCAAAACAATTCCGTTTATTGTATGGGATCCTGACTTAAATATTTATTTTATTTTGTTTTTAGAATTTGTTGTAATAGCGACTACAGAAATACATCACCTGTGAAAATTTCAGCTGTCTAACTATCGCGGTTCATAAGATACAACCCGATGACATACATCGCCTCGTTGGTCCAGTGGTTAACGACACTGACTACGCAAACAATGGGGCTCGGGTTCGATCCCAGACGAGGACAATCATTTGTGTGATGAGCATAAATGTTTGTATTTCTGGGTTTGGGTGTTTATTAAATATATTTTAGTATTTATATATGTATTTCTATGTATTAATATCGTTGACTAACACCCAGAGCACAAGCAAATAATTTGCTTTCTTTGGGGTTAGATCAGTAAGTGTAATTTCTCCTGTGAATATTTATTTTACGTGTTCATTTATACAGACAGACGGATGGCCAGCGCAGTCTTAGTAATAGGGTTCCATTTGTACCTACTTCTTGGGTAAGGAATCCTAAAAACATCATGCTGGGAAAGATATCAACAATAAATGCTAATTTACTGATTGAATGTATTTAAAATAAGATACCGGCGATTTTATTACACACATATATTTGACATAAGAATTTCGTAAAGATTAAAGTTGTTATCTTGTCATTTTTGTGGTATAGATGTAGAACATTTTGGAGGAAATTATCGAGTATATAAGTCGTTTGGCACCACGAGCGGTTCGGACCGCGGTGTGAATTTCCCAAGAGCTCTTTTGGCATTAGTTGTTTCGGATCGCAAGGTATTTTTTGGAATAGGTCGATTCGGATCACGAGGCGAAACGATCATATGCTCTTTTCTTATTTATTGCATTATTTAAAAAAATACTGTTCCCTACTGCGCAGCGGTATGAATCAACCCAATACAATAAGCGATTGGACGATTCGCACCGCTCCAACATTGCGGTCGGAAACGATTAATGCCAAAAGAGTTCTTGGGCAATTCACACCGGGCCGCGGTCCGAACCGCTTATGGTGCAAACGACTAAAGACCCAGATTATCATACTAAGTATTCGATTTTAAAGACAAATGCGGATTTTATAACAATAATGCCGGGGGTGCATTTGCGTCAATGGTCACGAAGATCCGCGCAATGACATTATACATTCAGATGTGAACGACTATTATCGTATTTCATCACATTTAATCTACATTATTATTATTAATATTATAAATCCGAAAGTTTGGATATTTGGATGGATATTTGGATGGATGTTCGTTACTCAATCACGCAAAAACTACTAGACGGATTTAAATAAAATTTGGCACACAGATAGATGACAACTTAGAATAGCACATAGGCTACTATTTATCCCGAAAAAATTAGATGATCCCGCGGGATTCACCAAAAACTTTTAAAATGCAGCGGCCTGCGCGCTGCAGCTAGTATTTATATATGTACTTAGTGCAGCGTACAGCCCGCTACATTATAAAGGTTTTTGGTGGATCCCGCGGGATCATCTAATTTTTACGGGTAAAGCAGTAGCCTATGTGCTATACCAGGTCATCAGATACTTGTATACCAAATTTCATTCAAAATTAGTAGTTTTTGCGTAATTGAGTAACAAATTATCCATCCAAACCTTCAAACTTTCACATTTATAATATTAAAAATTATTAATATAGATTTCTACTAGCTACAGCGTGCAGCCCGCTGCATTATAAATGTTTTTGGTGAATCCCGCGGGATCACCTAATTTTGCCGGGATAAAATATACTTATATATGACATCCTGAAGATGCTTAAAAAGAGAAACCGGTCGAGTGATATACAAAAATAAAGTTTTGGTGTGAAAAGTGATTAGTCAATTGTGTTAAATAATGGAATTTCACCAAATGCCGACGATTGTAAGTATAGAATATACAACATATATCGTCGTTTAGTGTAACATAACATGTCCTGTAGCGAAGCCACGTAGTCCGATCTGTTGCCATGTTACAAATGTGGACGCACCTTTAGATAACGCTTTCATGGTACAAAATAGCAAGACAGTTTAATTATCGGCTAAAATTGACCGGCTATAAGAGTTCAAACCTCAAGGTAAGGCCACTGCTTGAACGGCAGTTCGTCTAGAATTCATTGAAGCCCAGACGTACACGGGACTAAAATTTACTTCAAAGTATTCGCAATGACAAACTCGTTTCCCCCGTATTGGTTCTGGGCTCCTTTGAAGAAAAGACCAACTGCCGTTCTGCCAGGCAGGTCGTAAAAGGCGACCGATTAGCTATGCGAGTCACTAACATCATGTCTACTAGGTGGTAGAGTTCTGCATTGTCTCGCCCGGGTCTGGTACCACCGCCTTACCTATTCCTGCCGCAATAGCGTCAGTGCTTGTCATTGTCGTGTTCCGGTTTTATGTAGCCGCTAAACTTATGCATGTGGTATTAGACCTCGCCACAAGATAGCAACGCACCATTAACACCTTTGGTGTCTATAGGCGATGGTTGACTCTTCCCATCAGGAGACCCATCTGCTTGTCTGCTATCTTATGGTATAAAAAAATCGTTGAATAATCACCCTTTGCTTTCTTATTTCGCAATTTGCTATTCTACGATATAAAAATGGATATAAAAATACGAAACGAATATATTGCCATTTAAAAATAGTTCTCAAATGAGCAATAATGAAATGGTTTTGGCATTACGAGAGCACACACAGACGAACTTACGATAGCCGTCGGCTGATGAAACTTTATAAACATTACCTTCCTTTATTAGAGGACGCTTAAAATGTTGTCAATGTATTTTTACAGTGAATTTATAGTGTTGTTATTGTTATTATTGTACGGACTGACTGGTGAGTTACCTTCAATATTTAAGGAGGTGATAGTCGGCGATCATATATGATGAGAAAAAATAACATTAGAAATAAATATCAAAATACTTCTTAGTAAACTTAGTAAACAGTACACCGAGAATCCCATATTTACCTGCGCCATACTTGGACACCGCGCGGACGCACGCGTCGCGTAAGAGGTTGAGGACGGAGGGTGGCGGCGTGTCCTTGATGTCGACTAACACGTGCTTAGAGAGTATAATATCCACATTTCACTTATTTTTACAGAAATATTAATCAAAAATTAAGCCCCTAATATTATTGTTTCATTTTAACGAGAATCGAGTACCGAGTATACCTTCAGAATAGACAAGGAAATTATTGTTAAATTAGATTAACTGTTATGTTGTTACAGTTAATTAATATTTAACAGTTATTTATTTATGTTATATCAGTATCCTATATATAATAAGTATTAGAAGCAGTAAAAACACGAAGCTACCAAAAAAGGTCCTCTAGAATAGTTCTAATAACTTTTAACAGTTATTATTATCACGGTCTCGAAATATTTTTAACAACATTATTATCATATATCAAGTTATTGGTAAATTTAGTGATGCATAAAAATATTTTTTAACAGTATTTGCTAATATAAATAACAGTTGTTAATTGTTAAAAAAAATTGAACGAAATTTAATATGTTAACTATTAAATGATCCATGCCTACTCCAGAAGTATTGAAGGTATCCTTACCAGTCATTCTATATATTTAATGTTTTTCCTATATTGATCCAGACTCCTTTTGAAGAATAGACTATATGTAATTCTGCCAGTTAGTTCATAAAAGACGAAAATTCGCTTTTTTTTACATCATAAGATAGGAAACATGCAGATGGCTTTGCTGATGGAAAGACAACAATCGCTTATAGACACCAAAGATGTTAATGGTAAATCTGTTTATCCAAGCCGGCTAAACTGATATTAATGAAATTTGGCAAAATGATAGTTGAAGATCCAAAGTCAAACATAGGCTACGTTTTTTTAACAAAAAATTCTGTATAAAATATACACAATACTCCTAAGGTGCTAAAATAGGGTATAAAATTATTATTATAAATGTGAAAGTTTGGATGTTTGGACGTTTGAACGGATGAATGGATAGACGGATGTTTGTTAATCAGTTTGTTGTAGTACAAAATTGCTGAACGGATTTGGATGAAATTTGGTATACAGGTAGATGATGACCTTGTCGCCTCTGTGGTCTAGTGGTCCGGTGTCGAAGTTGACCACATGAGGTTCCGGGTTCGATTCTTGGGTCGAGCAAATCAAAAATGTGTTTTTTCAGTTTTCTGATAAAAATAACGTTGCCCGGGATTGGAAAGTGCCCAGTTGGCGATAGGCTTGCCACATTGCCCACATTGTGGGACCAAGTATCTTCGGCTAATCGTGAGTGCCCTTGTTGTACCTCTGCCCACCACTTCGGGGATACGGGCGTGAAGATACTTTTTTAGAAGATAAAAAAAGTCTAAAACTTAAACATTGTAATTGAAAAAAAGGCAAGCCCACTGAGTGGAATAGCATATATGCTACTTTTTATCCCGGAAAAATGAGTTATTCCAGTGGAATTCATCAAAACTTTTATGATGTAGCGAAATGCACGTTGGTATAAATCCATACTAATATTATAAATGCGAAAGTCTGTCTGTCTGTCTGTCTGTGACGCTTTCATGGCTAAACCGCTGGACCGATTTTCATGGAATTTGGCATGTATATAGTTGCAGATCCGGGGTCAAATATAGGCTAATTTTTTTTTCAAAAATCAGTCCTTGGAGTACTGAAATAGGGGATGAAATTTTTATTAAAAGCTATTTGGATGACTTATTAATACACTCGCGGGCGAAACTGCGCGGGTCAGCTAGTAATAAATGTTTGTATGAAAGATTATATTCATGACGTTTCTCTACTCACGGGTGAAGCTACGCGTATCAGCTACTTTCTTAGGAGTAATGCTAAACGTAGATTAAGAAATTCGAGTTCTACGTAAATATTATTTTAATATAAAGTAAACCGGATTGAACCAGTTTCGTATAAATACTAGTTTATGCAACGGACATTTTAGGCGCCCGGGCGTGCTCCGTGAGTCACACGTAAATATTTACCGAGAGCGTGCTGCTCGCCAAATGTTCCGAGACATGCACCTAAGAATCGATAGACAGGACAATTTTTTATACTTTTCATACTTTCCATCCCCGGCACCACAGAGTACTTTGTAATATACTTAAACAGAGGTTTATCTTAATAATATGGGTACAAATAAAATGGTTTCTTCTTGCAAATATAGATGGCGCCACATGTACGATTTTCCCGAACATGTGGTTTATTACTTATTTCAAGATACATTTTTTACAAAAATTTTTCACATATTTTATAACATGTGAACAACACAACATAATAACTATACTAAATTAATTTGTAAGTCCTAAAACCTATATACAATTTACAAGAGAACTTATCATCGCGATTTATTAATCGAACACCGCCAACTATTTTATTCTGAGAAACAAAACTTCTAGTTCTAGTGGTAAGTTTTAAGATATGGGTACCTGGTCGGCACTTGGTGAAACTGCATTATATTGGTTTTGTCATACACTTGTACTATTCCACAACCAACGTTTATTTATGTAAAGCCAATCGGTTTCGCCTATTGTGTATAAGTAGTGTTTAAATAATATATAAACTAAAAGCCCTGATGATGCTATAACAGGCGAAACCAGTTAGCTTTAAGTACCTAAGCCCTGATGATGATATAATAGGTGAAATCGGTTGACTTTAAAAAAAAGTGTTACTTGTTAAATAGTACAAGTGTTCCAACCGGTCATTTTTATAAGAAAACAAATTGATATATTTTGTTTTGACACAGGATTTACCTAATGTGTTTAACATCACTATTAGGGTTTGTTATTGTAAATTAAAGCCAAGTAATAATAATAAATCTTATCTTAAATATTTGTTACAGCCCTAAATTATCATGTGAGGGTTAGCTTTAAAATATTTTAATCAAGATTTATTTGCATACTAGCAGGGTTTTAACCAGCGACTTCTGTTCTGAGTAGGATAGTGTCATCCCACTAGACGACAGTTACTGAAATCAGCAATTAGGCAGCGGGCTGCTGGTATCATAGCTTTTAAAGATAACTTGAGAAAGAATTTGTTTTTCACCATAAAAGTAAGCCTAAATCTGAATAAAATCTATATTATTCAGATTACTTGCATGCCAAATTTGATCTATTTTCATTCAATTGCTTCCAATAAGTAAGATTTTACTTTTTTTAAAATTATTTTAAGTAAATACAATTTTGGCTAAATTATGTTTGTAAATTAATTTGTAACAATAGTTAGTGCCAATAAAATGGTTTTTATTTTAATTTTATATTTTCAAGATAAAACCATATGTGTTAAGCCTGACTATGAACTAACTGTATACAAAACTTCCTCTAATTATATTCAATTATTATTATCATCAACTAAATGTACAAACTTTCTCATTTATAATATTACAGGATTTAGCTGTTCTTTGTATTTCATTTGCATAGCATTAGAAAATGTTTGCATTATTATACCTATCTTATATAAATTTCATTCTATTCTATTCAGTGGTTAGTGCGTCGATAGTCAAAAGAAAAGATTTTTTAAATATAATAATTTTCGCGCCATTTTTCACAAGAGTTAGTAAGTAAGGGCTTACGGAATTTTACCGCAATTAGTTAATTAATTATTTTCTCGATTTTAGGGTAGGTTTACAAGCACCATGCTATTTACATTACAAGCACCATGCATTTATATTACAAGCACCATGATCACGGGGATCTAAATTGGTTTCGAATAGTTATAACATTTAACAGCCAAGAGTAGACAAGCCTCTTTATCCACTTCTTTATTCTTTTGCTTGTACCACTGAAACTCGTAAGCACAAATATAAAGTCACTTTAAAAATCCACATTAACTACATCATTGCATTAATAATTCTGTTTTATTTTGCTTGTAGATTGGTGCTAAGTATCTTCACGCCCATATCCCCGAAGGGATAGGCAGAGGTACAACAAGTGCACCCACGATTAGCCAAAGATACTTGGTCCCACAATGTGATAGGTGGCAAGCCTATCGCCAACCGGGCACTTTCCAATCCCGGTCAACTTAGTGTTTCTCAGAAAACTGAAAAAAAGCACTTTTTTTTATGTGCCCGACCCAACGCCAACGCTGGACCACTAGACCACAGAGGCGACTAATTTCTGTAGTATTCCATAAATAACACAAAGTTTGCGTAGAACACAGAATATTAGTGTATAAAGGACGAATACTATGTGTATACACACACAAACACACACACACACACACACACACACACACACACACAAAGAACACGGGCAAGACTTCATACATCGTTTTTTTAGTTATTATGTTAAAGTTTAATATATTCCTTAAGATTCTATATCAACTCCTTAACTTATCCACATTTAATAAATATTTTTGTAGCTAAAGTTGGAATTTGGGAAAGGTTAACGTAAGCAATCAGCTCTCTTCTTAGTAGTCTGTGGTTAGGTATTTATCTAGTCATTGTGTGTCTTCAGTACAATAGCTGCTAATCTCAGAAATCTAAGTTAGATTGACAGAATTCTGAGCTAAGATTTTGCTAAGACACTTTATAGGTACTTAAAAAAATAAATTGGCATTAACTATTCTTTAATACAAAAACAGGGAGAATTGTTATTTGATACTTATAATGAAAATTATGATATATAAACTTATTGCTGTTTTAATAAAAATGTAAATCAAGTTTTATACAACGGTAACACTTAAATATTATGGTAGAATTCAATTAAATTACTCTCAATATTTTTTTATTTATCCTAGAGATATATTTAATTTAATTGATTTTAAAATCGTAGAAAATTATTCTAGTTTATCTAATATTCGTCACTCCGAAAGACACGCAAGGGATATACAAAACGAAAATGGCCAACGTTCTTTATGCATTTAATATTATTAGTGTGATTTACGTCGTCACTTCTAAATGTTCATACGTCGGTAATCTCTCTACATCATAAAATGCATTAGGGTGTACGAATTAGCGCCTTTAACGGGTTTGAGTCCCAGCCTAAGCGACTAAATTCATTACGGGCTATTGGGAGGCAACCTAATGACGTATTAAGCTGTAGCCATTTTGGATATTCGGGTGATCAATAGTGAATTTGGTTAATTAAATATGGAGCAAAACGGCCTTTTGATCATTAGACCGGGTTTTCAACCGACTTATCAAAAAGGAGAAGGCTCTCAAGTGGGCTGTTTTAAAGCTTGTCACCGATTTATTAACCGATTTAGAAAAACCTTTTTTAGCGGATTCTTCCTGTTTGGTCTCACATTATATGAAGATTTGGTCCAAAGTTCCAGAACTACATACGATTAGAAATCGGTTGGTGCAGCGTTTCTACTTTAAAATTATACTTAAGGAGAATGACGTTTTAATATAAATTTTAATGTTTAAGACAAGCAAATAATTTGCTTTGTTTAATTTGCATCAATTAGTGTGTTTATCATTGAGATAGATATAGAGTTATATTGGGATTGTGGAATATGTATGTATTTACAAAATACGTACATATTACACATTAAAATTGGTCGAGTGGTTAGCGACCCTGACTACGCAATCAACGGGGCTCGGGTTCGATCCCCGACGGGGACAAGCATTTGTGTGATGAGCATAAATGTTTGTATTTCCAGGTTTGTGTGTTTATTATATATATTCTAGTATTTATATATGTATTTCTATGTATTAGTATCGTTGACTAACACCCATAACACAAGCAAATAATTTGCTTACTTTGGGGTTAGATCAGTAAGTGTAATTTGTCCCTTGAATATATTTATATGTATGTATAACGAAGTCCACAGCTCTTAATCTATTTTAAATTTTACTTATCAGAATTATTCTAAAAGCCAATAAAGACTTACATTTTTTAATATTTACATATAAGTACGTCACTAAGTAGTATTGACGAGCGTGTGAGTGTGTGTATATGGATATGCGTGTACTTGCGTGTGAGTGTGCATGTGTATGTGTGTGCATGTGATCTGCAATGTGGTTAAAATATACATATAATTACTAGACACTTTTACACAATTTTTATTATATAACTCGACCGGTTTCACTTTTTAAAGCATCTTCAGGATGTTATATACTTAACTGATTATTATTGACTGTTGTGGAATATAAACAAACGTAAATATTGATTTTAAAAGGGTAAACTTAAATATCGCTCACAAGTACCGACGATGGAAAGTATAGAATATACATATAATTATTTTACATACATATTATTAGTTTTATCAGAAGCTCGGTAATTTAAACATATAAAATAATATATAAGGTATAATTAAATAAAGTTATATTTATAAAGTTATATTATAATATATATATATATATATATATATATATATATATATATATATATATATATATATATATATATATATATATATATATATATATATAAAGTTATATTTCTATTACATAACTAGTAGCCGCGTGCAGCCCGCTGCATTATAAAATTGGTGAATCCCGCGGGATCACCTAATTTTTTCCGGGATAATAAGTAGCCTATGTGCTATTCCAGGTCATCATCTACCTGTGTGCCAAATTTCATTCAAATCCGTTCAGTAGTTTTCGCGTGATTGAAAAACAAACATCCATCCATCTAAACATCCAAACTTTTGCATTTGTAATATTAATAAATATAGATTACATTTTTATTTTTTACTATTAAACGTTGTTCTGCCTTTTTAACTAATCTTATTTGTTTTCTATATTTTCTCGCCTCTTAAACCTTCCCTGGATTTCAACAATTAATTCAAAACCAAAATTAACTAAATCGGTTCAGCCGTTCTCGAATTTTAGCGAGACAAACGAACAGCAATTGATTTTTATATATATAGCTTGTATAATGTATACTTTGTTACATTTTCGTGATATTGTTTATATTTGAATTTATTGCTGTCTACTTATATTTGGATTATATTATTGCACAGTTGGTCCCGGGCTCCTTTGGAAAATAGGCCAACTGCCGTTCTGCCGGGCGACCGATTGGCTATGCGAGTCACTACCATCGTGGCTACTAGGTGGTAGAGTTCTGCATTGTCCCGCCCGGGTCTAGTACCACCGCCTTTCCTATTCCTGCCGCAATAGCGTTAATGCTTGTCGCTGTCTTGTTCCGGTTTGGAGGGTAAGGTAGCCGGTAAACTTATGCATGTGGCATTAGACCTCGCCAAAAGATAACAACGCACCATTAACATCTTTCTATAGGCGATGGTTGACTCTTTCCATCGGGAGACCCACCTGGGGGCCAAGTCTGCTATTTAAGTAAAATTACGATTCAACTGCCAGGCTATTACGACGCGATTATGATTGTGACAAATTTGGTATTCTGCTAAATGTTAACCATAATCGTAATAGTGTCACAATTGGATTGTAATAGCATCTCAATGACACTATTCTAAGTGTTGCTTACTAAAATCTACCATTATATTGAATTAATACGTGAATGATTATTTTATTTTAAAACGACGACTTTTTTATTTTCTATGATCAAATTCGAAGTAATTATTATTATATTGAATATCTAGTCAATAGAACATAACTATGGGTTATTTCAAAACACTTTATTTATAATACGTTGGCTGTATATAGTGATTATCCATGCCAAATCGAAAAATTGAAAAGTAAAAAGCCAATCGATCATCTGTTTTGGAAAGGTCAACCTAAGTAAATATTTAAAAACAATAAACTTAATTCATAGATTAAGATGTGTATTGCCTTAAAAGAAATATATTACAGCGTAATAATATATACTGCGTATATTTCCGTGACTGTTTTATAATAAATCATATAATGTACTTATACAAAATAGGCCTGCCAAGAATGAAACTGCACCGAAGAAAGATTACTAGAAATCGAATATAAAGTAATCTGCCTTTCATGATCTTCAAAAAGAAAAGCTCATAAGAATAGACGTGAGAATCCTCGAATGACGATACCAACCAAAAACTAAAACGATTTCAAACGAACTTACTTAAACTTAAATATGTATTATAGTATTATGCATACGATTCAAGTCAAATCACAGATACAGGGCTGCCTTCATCTTGAAAACAGAAAAAAATATTTAAAAAATCCATTCAAGTTACTCCACAAACAGACGAAGAAATTTCAAGATATCTAGAAATATCGTATGGCACAATCGCCAAAATACGGTTATCCACCAACACGATCAAGTTTCAGTCCAAATTTATTATAATTATGTAGTTTTGTTCTATCGAAAATAGCTTAAAATATAGCTGTAATACATAGGTAGATACTATAAAGGCAGCAAAGGAAATGCTACACTATTTCATAATGTTTGAAAAAAAATAGAAGATACATTTTGTATTAGAATTTCATTATTACTAACGCCATCTATTATAAAACTAACGAGTTAAAATGCTACAAAGCTACACTAGGCGACGATCTGTGCCCTTTAGTGGTACATTTACTAAAAAAAAAATCGGTTGTCTGTAAAGTTGGTTTACAGACGATAGTTGAACGTGACAACGTCTTAAGAAAATACTAATGGAATGGTAGCATTTACGGAACGCCTCAGAGCGAGGTAACGCCGCATGAGTCATGTTTTTTCGTGCGTGCAGCCAGCTCTATCGAATTATAATTTATAAGACGTTGTCACGTCAAAATAACACGAATAAGAGACAAATGATGAAGTCCAATCTAGAGTAATGAAGAATGAATTTATTTTATTGTACACATGAATTTGCATTTTAGTGAATAAAGTCTTGCTGAACGATGATTTGTGTATTTAATATATAGACATAAATGATTTGAAATTTATTAAATAATGTTTGAGTGAAAAATATTATATTTTTTAAGTGAAAGTGTTTTCTTACTTTAAAATAAAAAAAACTTTATTTGTTTTTATGACTACTTCTTTAGGCATACTATAGTGAATCATTTTCTGCAATAGAAATGAGTTTACTCTGAGTTTTAAGTTTTTTTGACTATTTGGGAGGACAGTTGAAGCTATTTATTAGTTTGTGCATGCGCATAAGTCATGCAATAAAATAAAATATATTCAATACCCAAAATTAGTAAACAATCACCAAATAATAAGCAAATTTTTGTGTTATTACTACCAGGTACCCAAATATATCACAACTTTTGCTTTAAAATGTACTACCTGTCTGTTTAAAATGTGATTTCATGATTTTTGAAGACTTTTTTTCTTAAGATCTTCATTATGATTTTAAAATAATTATAATTAAATAAAGAGGACTGAGTATTAAAGTTTTTGAAGATTGATCCTTCATTAAGATTTTAAAATTACAAGGAAAGACTTCCTTATTAAGTTTTAGGTTCATTTTTAAGTAACATGTTGACTGTTGAATTTATTAATAATTTGAAAAAGATTTAATAAATACTTGAATAATAATATTGTTTTAGTAGCCATTATTTTATTTAAAGCTCTAAGGTGGTGCGTGGTGCTCTAAGGTGCGCACTTAAGTAGAAACTTGAACTCCCTTGAAACTTGGTTTGAGATACATTATGAAATGCACTCTTGCCAACGGACATTTAGCAAGTGCCAGTTACTTAAAATGTTAACATAATTGCTTAGCATAGTAGTAATAGGCTTATGTTTAAACAATCACTAGATATAATTAAATAAAATGCCAAAAAAATCACTATAAACTACTAAAAATAGTAATTACCAAAATTTAATCCTCCTTTTAGTATGAAATTGTAACCAATAAATTTTAAAGCCTGCTAACTTGTATCCAAAATAATTCTGTATCTCCAAAGTAATTGCTGAACAACCCAGATATAGTAAACAATCACCAAAATATTACCGCATTATAATTTGAAAGTTTATCCAAGTATGTGACATATTTTTTATCCTACAAAAGAAAACAAAATCTACATTTAATGTAGATAAATGTTTTCTCAAAAATTTTAAATGATTTTCTAAATTTTAACTTATGGTACCGAAAATGTCTATTTAAATAAAATAATTGCTACTAAAACAATATTATTATTCAAGTATTTATTAAATCTTTTTCAAATTGTTAATAAATACAACAGTCAACATGTTATTTAAAAATGAACCTAAAACTTAATAAGGAAGTCTTTTCTTGTAATTTTAAAATCTTAATGAAGGATCAATCTTCAAAAACTTTAATACTCAGTCCTCTTTGTTTAATTATAATTATTTTAAAATCATAATGAAGAATCAGTCTTCAAAAATTATGAAATCACATTTTAAACAGACAGGTAGTACATTTTAAAGCAAAAGTAGTGATATATTTAGGTACCGGGTAGTAATAACACAATGCTTATTATTTGGTGATTGTTTACTAATTTTGGGTATTGAATACATTTTGAAGCGCAGGCATGACTTAAATAGCTAGATAGATGTTATTTAAGGTATCTTATTTTTTGGTACAGATTTAATTTTTTTGGTGAGACATTTTATGATTACAATTTTTTTTTGGTGGTCATTATATTTCATCTTAAGTAATAAGTATAATATTAGGTATCTGAAACGGAAAATCAACACAACAAAATCTGTTCAGAGTATCTTCTGAGTGGCAAAGATTATCAGAATAGATAGGGTATGATTTTGTCTTTTGATCCGAGTATAAATACTAACCTGCTGATATCCCATATTCACACCATTGTGCAAGATTTTAATTGAATTTTGGAATTGTTTGCTCTGGAAGTTCTTTTCCAAGTGGGAAACTTTACCAAAATGCTACTACAAGATTGTGAAAAGCATTTACATAAATTCACAATTTAACAATTACACCGTGGTTTTGGGATTAACCTATTTAGCTTATATCTTGGGTCCTTTTCTCGGGTCGGGCAAAATTAGTGTAAATGAGATATTTTTGGTAGCTCGGAGTCTGTTGGTGGTGTGGTGGCACCACCGTGTTTTGGATGAGGCGATACTCCGTTATTACGTTTATAAAAAAACAGCAATGAGGATCACCATTTATCTTGCTAGTTGCTAACAGGCGAACTGGTGAATCGTGGTGAACCGAAAATTTTATCGACCTTCTCTTTGCTTTCCACATTAGAGTTCTTGCATATGTGTGTGTGTGTGTGAATTATTCTGCAGTCTCCAAAGGAACTAGCGTGATAATACTTAATCCGACAGAAGATTTACCTATCATGCTATTGAGCTAAAATCAACACCAGAGACCAGAATAAACCAACATAGGCTTGGTATTAATGGACTCCTATAAGAATAATAACAATAATAATAATAAGCCATTTTTAATTCCTTAACACTAATAAAGTACATTTTTTTATAGGAAGATACATTATTGTTTATTTATGTTACTGCATTTTAAAGAATTTATTTTTCACTAGTTTTTAAAATTCTTCTAATTATTTAGGACCTCTAGACGAATATAGACCTTCTCCATCTCTCTCCACTTTACTCTGTCTTGAACAGGGGGGGGGGGGCAGCCCATGTAATGATTTTTCTAGCCCCTCTCTTTTTATTTTGACATGTTTCGTGGCCAGCTCATTTCCATTTTAATTTCTTGCAGTGGGTCAAAGCATCCATAATATTGGTCTTTTTTCTTATTTCACTATGTCGTTTTTTGTCTCTTAGTTTCAAATACTTCTCTCCATGGCTCTCTGACATGTTACAATTTTTCTTCCCGTGTAATTATTATACATTCACATTTGGCTTGCATTAGAGAGGCAAGGTAAGATACACAAGTCAGACTTTCTTTTTTATTGTTAAGGGTAAATCATATTTCAAGACCTCTTTGTTATGCCAAGACAAGAACTTATCTCCTCTTCAATTCGTCTGTGTCTGGATTTTGAAAAAGATGTTTGTTTACCTAAGTTGCTAAGGTAGCTTCCTTCAATATTTATGGCTTTATTTGACTACTGAAGTTGTTTCATGGTGATTTGCAGCACAGTTATAAATAATGTGGGCGATAACGGGTCTCCTTGTCTTATACCTCTAGAAATGTTTATTTCAGGGCCGGTTTTGTCTAATTTCACTTGGCTGACGTTTTTTGTATATATCTTATGTTAATTCAATTGTTTCTAATTGCACATTACATTCTCTCATGTATTTTGCTAATAATTTCTAGAAAATTCAAAGAAACAATTCTAAAAAAGCTATTGTTGTTGAATTGTACTTCAATAGTACGATTGTCACTGAGAGGCAATTGAAATAAATGTCAAACATACGTCAAATACAGAGCAGACTACCGTTTAGTGCGCGATCGAGGGACAACTGTAACGCGATTGAAAGGTAGAAATGGAGCAGAATAGCGAATTTTTCAATAGCGATTGAATCGTATTTGGATGGTGTGTCAATGAAACGCAATTGGTCTTAAATAATTAACAGAATACGAAATGTGTCAAATTATTCAAACACGACCCAATTGAGATGCTATTGATCCAATTTTTAATTAGCAGACTTGGGGCCCTGCTTGTTTGCTATCTTATGATATGAAAATAATTGCAATAGGTATAATATTTATTATTGTACATTTACATTATATTTAGTTGTATTATTATATTTGGTTTTTATTATTGTATTGTTAATATTTGAATTTTATTATTATACTAGCTTTTGCCCGTGACTTCACTCGCGTTAAATTCATTTTAGGGAAGTGAGGTGTTAGAAAGAGACAAAAAGTAGCCTATGTCCCTTCACCTATCTCCACTTAAAAATCACGTCAATGCGTCGCTCCATTTTGCCGTGAAAAACGGACAAACAAACACACTTTCGCATTTATAATATTACTATAGATTTGTATTTATTATGAATTATTATCCTTGTATTGTATTACTAGCTGTTGCCCGCAACTTCGTTCAGGACTTCGTTTACTCCGCACAGCTCCATCCCCGTAGGTGATAGCGTGATAATATGTAGCCTATATGTTGACCCGACCTGTTAGTAATATTCATGGACAATTTGAAGTAAATTCATGCAGTACTTTTTGAGTTTACCCGGACATACATTGACTTTCCTGCGATTTTATTATATGTATATAGATTACATTTCTATTTGTTTTTTTTTAATATCTACCAAAAATGTTTATACACTTTTTTAGACATAAGAAAATAACAATTTCATCTTCGGTAAGTTTATACATTCCTAACACTATTTTACTTGTTTCTGTGGCATTGTAGAAATCACATTTAAAAGTTCGAGGATGTTAAATAATTTTAATTTTTTTCTTATAAACTCGTAAACAAAACCTGAAATCTATTATTCAGGCTGACTAGTTTAAAGAGGCAGTTTTAGGCAAAGTGATAAATTAAACACAGTAAAACACTAAAACCAGGATAAGCAATATTATAAATACTTATAATAATATAAATCGTAGTAACTTCACGCCCGTATCCCTCCAAAGAAGTAGGCAAAGGTGTTAGGTAGGCAGAAAAAAACAAGTGTACTCAAGATTAGCCAAAGATACTTAGTTTCTCAATCTATTTAAAAATTATCGTCAATTAGGCACTTATCCAAACTCGGGCAACGTTTATTTATGGAAGAAGTAAAAAAACACATTTTTTGAATTGCTCGACCCGGGAATAGAACCCAGGACCTCATGTGGTCAACACCGACATTGAACCACTAAACCACAGAAGCGTGTTTGAGTTTGAATTTAAACGCAGCAAAATTGCAAAAACTGACTTCTAATCTTCTTTTTCTCTAGAAACTAGAAACAAATCGTCTGCAAATTGAAAAGTTACCTCCCCTCAAAAATAAGAATTTTTGAAATCGGTAAATAAAAGATTCTGCGGTAACAAATATAAAAAATAAAGTCAAGTAGGAAGCTTCCTCCAATTTAAGGAACCTTAAAAAGCACGTAAAAACATTCAAATGAACCAATAGCCTCCCCGTTTAAAAAAAAAAAGTTTAAAAAATAACGTTTAATAAATAGCAGTTATTACAGCATTTGTCAATTACCGAGCAGTCAGTATATAACGTTATAAATAACGAGTCGCAGAAAACCAATTTGTTATTTTACGTTTTAAGACCATAACTTCACCATCCAATAATTAAAACGAACGTACAGCCTTCGTGTACAACGCGTCAGATTTATTTCCATCACCTTCAACTGTATGGAAAATCTTATAACTTCATTGTGCGGTACTGGCTTCAATATAAACGTGCGATGTCCTGAGTTTGAATCCGGAATCGAGTAATTTGTTCAATATATTTTTTCAGTTTTTTTTTATGTTATTACATAGCAAACAATTAGATGTTCCTCTAGATGGAAAGATAGGCGATAGGTTATCGCCTGTAGACACCAAAGATCTATGTCGCGCAACGTCTATGCCATATGCATAAGTCTACTGGCTGCTTTATTTTAACGCCTGTGTGACCTAGTGGTCCAGTGTTGGGCCTGCCTGGAATCTCATGTAGTCAACCTACATGAGATCCCAGGTTCGATTCCTATGTCGGGCACTTAAGAAAAAGTGTTTTTTCAGTTTTCTGATAAACACAAAGTTGCCCGGGATTGGAAAGTGGTGGTTGGTGATAGGCTTGCCACCTATCACATTTGTGGGACCAAGTATCTTCGGCTAATCATGGGTGCACTTTTTGTACCTCTGCCTTCCCCTTCGGGGATACGGGCGTAAAGATACGATTTTTTTTTAATTTTAACTTTGTATCTTAGTACAAGCTATATACACGAGTGAGGCGTTGCATGACATGTATAGCTAATGATTTAGCTTTGACAAAATTCTTGACAGAATGGCAACCGATATATTTTTAAGGAAACCGGGACCAACAAAAACCTTCCCTTTATTTACCTTTATTATATATTTATTACATTGCCGCTGCACGTGACCATGGCACTCGTGGCCAACGAGTTGCTGGCGTTTATGCAACATGCCATCGACACCATGGACGAGGTCAGCATCATGCAGATCTGCAAGTCTTCCTTTACCAGTGAGGAGATTTGCAAGGGCAAGCAGCTGCTGTATGAGACGCTCGGCCAGAGCGCAAACATGCCATCGCGAAGAAGAGATGGTACAGAAAGTAGTGTGCAGGACATCATCTCCCTGCTGAAGCAGACGGATCCGGATGAGGTGCCGGCTTTTGTGGCGAAAGAGTTACACAAGCTGCCGCCCGTGACGCTGGACCACGTCGACGTCGTCTGCCTACTGAAGGACATCAGGTTCCTCAAAGAAGAGCTGACCGTAGTTAAAGGTAGACTACAGGCGTCAGAGTCTACCATCAATGATCTACGAATTGAATTATCGCATTTAATAAGTGTTAATTCAATATGTAAGTCACCTGATGCAGCGTACGTCACCCGTCGCCGAGGCGCGCAAGCGGTCACGTTTAGCCCGTCAGCAATATCCGATGGAGCAACGAACACCGCCGCTGCCGCCCCCACCCGCCTTCCCCTCCCGGTTGCGCCGACGCCGAGTCCACAGGCGACTCAGCAAAACTTTGCGACTGTTGCTGGTCGCCCCGCACCTCCCCCGCAGGTGAATAAAAATGGGGACAATGACAGCCGCAAGGCTACGAAGAGTCGCAAAACTAAGGAGAGCCGGGAGGCCACTAAGAGTAAGGTGGAGTCGCGTCGACCTGGCAAGGATGAGAGCAGGAGGTGTGATGAGGAGGGCTTCACACTGGTGGAGAGAAGAAGAAAGAAGAAGCCCACCGCCCGCAACAATCGCGGCACCGCGCCATATGTACCCGAGCTGCGTCTGCGGAGCGAGGTCCCCGCAACGCCCTTGTACATATCTCGTCTGCACTGGTCCATGAATGTCGAGGACGTCGTGGACTACATCAGTAAGAAGACGTCTCTCCACTTGAGGGTCGCGCGTCTGCAGTCTCGCCACAAGGTCAACTTTAGTTCTTTTGTGGTGAGAGTACCGACGCATCTCCTGTCGACCTTTGAGGTGGGGGAATTCTGGCCGACTGGTGTGGTCTACCGAAGGTTCCGGGGGAGACTCCGGAATGAAGTGCGTGTTACGTCGCCGTCAATACGTGACAAAGTGTAGTTTTTAAGTATATTATATTAATATGTATGTTAGACTATAAGGTATTTATAATATGGGCCATGTTGCCTGAATTAAATGGTTATTATTATTATTATTATTATTATTATTACCTTCATTCTTATAATTTTGTAACTTACATCTTTTAAACTGTTAGCCAAACATCGTAGATTTAGACGTAAAATGGATAGATAAATTTGGATGAAAAAATACTTAACATGTAAAGTAATTACACAAAAAAAAAATGATTCAGCAAATTTAATGAAGAATCGTTCTGACTGAGAGCTGAGGGAGTTATGACTTTAATGAGACAGGAGTAAACCGAACTTCCGACGCTTAAGTTCACCGCGACTCACTAGTTTTCCTTCATATAATATACAAAATCAGAAAATAATACAAACCTTCATATAAGGTCCTTCCAAAATAGGTGAACTATTTTAATACAGCGTTCAGTACGTTTAACCAAAGTATGTGATTCAAGAGACTAAAAATTTTTGATTTTTACAAACAAAATATTTTTTTTCTTATAACGATTTACACCTTTTGCATAAAATAGTCCACTTTTAACGCATGTAGTAGTAAATGGTAAATAACCACAAAGTGAATTATTTAATGCAAAAAGGCGTAAATCGTTATGAGAAAAAAATATTTTGTGCTCCTGAATGACGTTCTTTTTCGGGTGGATATTTTTGGTTAGACCTACTGTGTTGAAATATGATCAATTATTTTGGAAAGACCTTATATATTATTTTAATTTTTATTATGATTATTAATAAAACCACGTGACTTTGACTGCCTCTTGGTTTAGGGGATTGCCTGTTTGGCTCAGTATATGAGTACCTGGGTTCGATCCCCAGGTAGGGCAAAAGTGTCATTGTGGTTTTTTCGAGGATTTCTCTAAAGTCAAAAATCGGGGTACCAACTAGCAGCTCGCAGTCTAGCAAGTAGTGTGTTACCACTTCCTTGCTTCGGATAAGCACGTAAAGCCGCTGGTAACGGTTATCACTAGAAATAGTCGGTAATCATTATCCGTTAAGTGAAATTCGACGGTGTGGATTACTATTCATTTCGCTAACTGATAAGCCTGTGAACCGTGGTGAACTGGAAAGTCTTTAGACGTTTGGTTTATTCTGCCTACCCTACAAGGAAACCGGGCGTGATGATACTTTGTTTTAAGCAAAACCTTTATGTATTTGATTATTAATTTAAATTTCTTCAAAATCGGTTCAGGGCCTATTTCAGCCTCGAGGATGATTTTTAAAAAAGTTGATCTATATTTGACCTCAGACTTTGAACTATCTTTATGCTAAAATTCATTAGTTTTAGTCGTGAAAGCGTAACAAACAGACAGAAAGATGAACCACAGAATACTTACAGACTAACAAAAGTCAATGTTCCATACAAGTAATATTCGAGCACAGCACACATAGACACCTCTTACGGACGCGATTTCTCGAACTTGTGAACAAATTGTACCGAACCATTCCTAGATATCGCGTCCGTAAGAGGTGTCTATGTGTGCGTTGCTCGAATATCACATGTATGTAGATTGACTACTGCACTTAGTCTCCAGTATACTGTGGACGAATAGAAAGACAGACTTTCGCATTAAGGCCTATTATATTAAGTATGGATATATACATATTTAGCCAATAACGTTACTTGTGTTAAATAAGTAACATCATTGGAAATACAGATTCATATATCATGTAAACAAATTATTCGTGTGCTTACTTTTAACTGAACTTGTAATACGAAATCTTTCTACACATAAAAAAACTTCGCAGCGAACCATTAAAGATTGTAAACAAATTATTCGTGTGCTTACTTTTAACTGAACGTGTTGTACGAAATTTTTCTACACATAAAAAAACTTCGCAGCGAACCATTAAAGATTAATGTAGACGTTAAAGTTTATATTTTATAATAAGTAGTAATTTTTTTTATCATTTTCAATTCGATAAACAATAAACATCAAATGTGTTTTATTTAAGACACTAAGTAATGACAGCATATTTGTCTGCGTATTTTAAATCTTACAATAACAAAAATCTCTCAATGTTGAAAGTTTCGTAGATAATTGTATTTTTTTTCGAAGACACCGGACATTTTTTGCGAGCAGTGTACATGCAGAGTTTAAATTAAACTTGGGGCTATAAACGCCCGCGCTAAGGGCTGTCTCCTGTGAGACTGGAACTCGGCTTAGTACATCGTTCCTTTTCGTTATGTTTTGATACTAATCAACTCGCACTAGCGAGTGCCATTGTTTAATACAAGTGCTTAGTATTAAGCAAAAAACACTTATAAACAGCCGTTGATTAAGCAAATGATTAGTAATCAGACCAAAAAGACGTAACCGACATAAATTTAATGGCGCTTACGCGTTTCATACAACGATTTCTAACATAGGTGCAGTCCATGGACTACACATTGGTGGAACACATGTGGCGTGACGCATGTCTTGTCTAGTACGTTAGCACATAGAAGTCTTTGTTTGCAATAAATAAAATACAATAATGAATACCAGTAAGTTGTATTACAGGTACAAAACGTTTGACAAGGGTTCTATCAAGTCCGAAAATATCTAGTCCATACCTTCCAACTGTCCGAAAGTTCCGGCCGAGTGTCAAGTTGTATAGACCGGGATTATTGGACGGACAGGACCTGGTTACAGGACGGTGATAACGTCCATCATACTTGAGTCCTTATACCCTTGTATAGAGACGCTCAATATGAGAGACAGTTCGGAAATCTAAATTTTCAACAGTTCGTATACAATGAGTTAGAGGTTTCGTTCGAAATAATTAGTTATCCAAAAAAATAGGTAGCCGGTAGAAATAAGATTATGCACCTACGTAAAGGATTATAATTTAAATAAATTATATTTTTTTTAACGGACTTAGACACTAAGTGACTTAAAAAAATAAGTAACATCAATGAAAATGATAGACATGTATGCAAACACACAGGAAAAGATAGTTAAACAATAATAATTTAAATAAATTTCATTACTTTTTTAACGGACTTAATCAAAAAGTGACTTAAAAAAATAAGGAAAAAAACATTGAAAATGAATAAGATATACATGCAAACGCACAGGAAAAAAACAGTTAATAATAATATAAATAAATTTCATATGTTTATCGGACTTATTCACAATGTAACTTATAAACATTAATTTATTAGTGATAATGATAAAGGTATACATGCAATCGCACAGAAAAAGGCAGTAAACAATAATAATTTAAGTCAATTTTATATATTTTTTAACGGACTTAATTACAAAGTGACTTAAAGAATAATAATAAAAAATAATCCGTGAAAATGATAAAGATATATGTTTTTGTATGTGCCACAGTATTTTTTCAGATAGGTATAATAAGCAAACTGCACAGGGCATTATGATTAGTCCGATTATTATGAGTAAATTTTGCTCCAAATGTTAATTTATACCTGTAGATTTTTTCAGCGCTTCCTGTCGTCTTTCAAAATTTAATTAGCTGTATTTTTTGTAAATAAGGTTATTTACAAAAAATTTTACAGAGAATTCAAACTAGAACTACGAGTACGTACCTACCTACTTTAAATGGAATAACTACTCAGCCCCAGTTACTCGATGAGAATTCTATTAAAAAATTAAATGTAGGTAATTATCACCAGACACTAAAGTTAATTTGAACAATGAGTTTATATTTAAATTCATTATCTACTAACTTACTAATTTGGAATGTTTTGAAACATCCTCAAATTTCCACTTGTATCTATGAATGCTACCATTCATGCTACAGATGCTAAAGATATACATGCAAACGCACAGAATAAGGCAGTTAAAGTTAATATTAGTTTGAATAAATTTTATATTTTTAACGGACTTAGCCACAAACTGTCTTAAAAAAATAAGAAAAAAAATAAATAAATTTATTAGTGATAATGATAAATATGTACATGCAAACGTACAGAAAAAGCCAGTTAAACAATAATAATTTAAATAAATTTCATTTTTTTAACGGATTTATTCACAAAGTGAATAAATCCGTTAAAACAAGAAAAAACACGTGTCATTATTATATACACTTATTAGTGTAAATAATAATGACATACATGCAAACATACAGGAAAAGACAACTAAAGTGAAAAGATATGCTAATTCTAACTTCGCAACAGCATAACACCGAAAAGCTATCGACGCGTATAAAATCGCACATGTGATATATCCTTCTGCGGTTCCGAACACATTAGCAGCTATCTCATCAGATAGCCCATAATACCCCACATATACATACGCAAACACCCGGGGCTCCATACAAGGAATCTCCTTTCACGACGTATAGTTTATTCAAGCGTGAGACGATGTCCATAGAATGGGTAGATAAAGTTCACTATACGCGGCACGATTTATCACGTCTTAGCAGAGTGCGACTAAAATTGTTAATGCTTATATTAAATTAAGACACTTTTACTGTTTCACAATTCATATTGATATTTATAAATGTTAAGTAGTTGATTATTTAATTAATAATATATAACAGTGCACGAATTAAAAATATGACAAGTATCTAAATTTAAATATGAGTTAGTTTTTTCGAGGTTTTTCTCGAAAACCCAACTCTCGATTGATATGACAATAAAAATACATGATTAATTAATAAATCGTATCAAATCTGATTGCATATCATTAAATTTACCCCAATGGGAGTTATTTTTATGACTTATTTTGATGCCTCTTACAAGGTGTCTGAAGATAAAAACCTAGACTCTATCCCGTCTTTTTTTACAGACACACTCAATTTATCTTTCAACTCAATATATTACATAGATATATAAAACGCTAAGATATATAGAACGGTTGCAAAGAACGAAATTCCGTTTTATTCTGTTCTGTTCAATGCAAAATATTCAATTAAATTTAAAAATCTACAGTTTTGTCATGAAAAAGAAATTATGTATTCAAACACTTTATGGATTAGTTACTTTATGGTTTAGTTATGAACGTTGAAAGTTATGGTTTAGTTATATTGTCTGCCAAGTTGCGATAACAATGAGGATTAACCATTGACGTGTATAATATCACCACTATACACGTCAATGGGATCGACCGAGGGATTAACCACGCGATTTAGCGCAGCTTATGTCAGTCCACTACATTTTTCAGTTTTCTGACAAAAACTAGGGTGATTGAAAATAGTGCCCGATTGGCGATAGGCTTGCCACCTATCACATTTTGGGACTAAGTATCTTCGGCTAATCGTTGGTGCACTTGTTGTACCTCTGCCTACCTCTTCCGGGATACGGCCGTGAAGACACAATACATTTTAATCTTTTCTAACTTCGATATCGTTTTATACTGTTACTTGGTAGAACACAATTTTTATTTCATTTTGACATTTAAATAAACATTTTTGTAATTTCTTGACATTATATACATTTATATTTTTTTTTTCAATACTATTTATTAATTTATTAATTTGAAATTTGTTACTGCCTACTTTTTTAATAATTTATTTAGGTATAAATGTAAAAAATATGAGTTTAAATTGAGTAAAAACATATTCTTAAATAGTATATAACAATAATCTGTTGTCATAAATTTGTATGCCATTTATCTGGCAAAATAGGTTTAAGCACATTGATGTATGGTCAAAATCTTTTCTAACCCTATTTTGTGCAAATAAAGCACCGACCACACAGCCTATAGACGGCTAATGTTTGATTTTCCGTATTGAATGCATTCTGGCAACTAGCTGCAATGCCGTAATTGGGTAACTCAAGGCCACAGTGAAAGATAGTAATGTACAGAGCATCTGATTGGTCGACACTGATTGCCCAATCACTACTCATTGGCGCGTGGATATTACATCGGAACTATAAGTCAGATGTGTTGACACAATTCATTCGCCTATTATTAGGTGTCTATGGGCTGTGTGGTCGGTGAAATAAAGTATTTGTATTTGTATTACTTTGTCTAAGTCCCCAGTCAATCTAAATAAAAAAGTCTGAGCGAGACTGTACCACTTTAAGGACATTCGAGAATGCGGTATACCGGTTACAGTAGCCTTAGATAGTTCCTTATTGTATTTAAGATTATTTAAGCACATAGCACGAATGGCTGACTAATAAGAATTGATTTACTGGATTTAATAGTTTTTATACAATTATCTATGTAATTAGCTGATGTTTTATTGCTTTTACCTAGATTGCGGTACCTTATAGGGTATTTACTTTTATAATGGCGTCTAATTAAGTTTTAGTTTGTCTTGTCTGATTTTCTTTTTATAAAGAGAAAAGTTTTATTTGTGTAATACTCAATCTATTAGCACGTTAAGGAATTTAAAGATATTTTTCTTGTAAAGTGTACCACAATATTTTACCACTTTTCCTGTGCAATTAGATAATCTATATATGAATATGTGAAGCGTTAACTTTTCACATCTTTTTAGAAAAAAAGGGACAAGAAACTTGCCAAAAACTAAAAAGTTACAGATCGCCAGACCGATAGATTGCTATTAGTTTAATGTCTAAAAGCAATATAATTTGTAGTCAATTTTATTTTGAATTCCAACCTTTTTATAACATAAGATAGCAAACAAGCAAATGGGTCTCCAGATGGAAAGAGTCAACCATTCCAAAGATGTTTGACTATCCCCGCATGGACTAATCACATTTAAACTACCAAATAACCTTTGAGGATCGGACAAGGTCTTTGTTACTCACTGTAGATATAATATGTACTCATACATACATATTTTAGATATATAATAATAATAATAATAATTTCTTTATTTGCGTTATTACATAATAGATCTTATTTAACAGTATGTTGCTCTTTATTCCTATTTTGGCCTTTTTGTGGCGTGCAAATGTTACAATGTGTTATTTGTTGTGTTACCCTCGCTAAAATGGAAGAAATATGATGTTGGGTAGCCACTAGATTAATACCAAGTCCAATTAAAATATTTACTACTAGGTACAAGAATTTTTAAATACGATAACATTTTTATTTAATTTTATTGTTTTTTTTTATAGTTTTATAGTTTTTATAGTTTAGTTTTTATATAATAGATTCAGGAGTTACTTTACAAAAATTAATAACTCAACGAAGAAAACCAGTTAATTTATTTTAGTATTATTTCGGTTCTCCTTGAGTGAAGCATTGTTCGTGTCATCTGAAGATGCTTCGGTTTCGAAGTGAAACGTGCGTTGACTGTGTAAACTGTGCTTTTGTGGTAGCTACTGTCGTGGTGTAAAATGTGGTCAAGGCTTACGATGAGTTTGTTCTGTTTCTTACACTGCTTTTTTTCCTGACAGTGATATCGCAAGGGTACACGTAAAAGTTATTGAATATTTGCAAATTAATTGGTTTTCTTCGTTACATATTTTAGCGTTAAATTTCCTTAACAAAGTTTCCTCCTAGTCTGAGTTTAACCTTTTCGGCTAAGATCACGGGTGAGACTGGGACTTCGAAAGGTACAATGACCGAGTCGGCCAAAACTATTATTGATGATTTTCGAGATTTTTTTAATATCTAAAATCTTAATGACAACTTTTTTTATATCATAAGATAGCAAACAAGCAGATGAATCTCTTGATGGAAAGAGTCAACCATCGCCTATAGACACCAAAGGTGTTAATCGTGCGTTACTATCTTGTGGCGAGGTCTAATGCCACATGCATAAGTTCACCATACCCTCCAAACCGGAACACGACAGTGACCAGCACTGGCGCTATTGTGGCAGGAATAGGTAAGGCAGTGAAGCCAGACCCGGTCGAGGCGATACAAAACTCTACCACCTAGTAGTCACGATGGTAGTGACGCGCATAGCCACTCGGTGGCCTTTTATGACCTACCTGGCAAAACGGCAGCTGGCCCATTCTTCAAAGGAGCCAGGGACCAACACGGGGACATGACAACAAAATCTTGGAAAAACACACATCTCTTCTCATCTCTCTCTCTTTCTGTTGATTACAGTATGGAGGTGGTCAACAGAAAGAGAGAGAAAGAGAGAGAGGGAGAGAGAGATAGCGATTTATCTTCATTTTTAGGGTTCCGAAGTAAACTAGGATCCCTCATAATTTTAAAATATATATTTTATTTAATTTTTTTTTAAATAATTGGTCATTTCTGTAAGCAAAACAAAATTCTCTCTGGTTGATATGATTTTTATGAATTGTATTTTACAAATATTGTATAAATTGTCTTTTATATTTTGTTGTGATATGTTTTTTTGACGTCGACAAGTGTTCTTAAATGTACCTACGTCGAATAAACATTATTTGATTGATTGATATAGTTTCGCTTTGTCCGTCCGTCCATCCGCACAATAGCTCAGAGATTTGTAGTACTAGAAAGCTGTAATTTGGCACGAATGTGCATATTAGTTACGTCAACAAAGTGGTAAGATAAAATATTAAAAAATATTTATTTTCAGGGTAGCTCCCCTACATGTAAAGTGGGGATGTTAATTATTTTCTCACGTACCATTGTGTGGGGTATTGTTTTATAAGTTTTTTTAAAAAATATTGTAGGTTTGTGAAAACAAGTTTTCGATTAAGGAAGTCGTTGGTAAAATATTAAGGGGGGACTTTCTAACAAAAATTAGCACTGTAAAAGTGCTAATTTTTGTTAGAAAGTCCCCCCTCGCTACCAGCTAAATGGCTGGTTTTGGAATCATGTTAGTTGGAAATATAATGAAGTTAAAATGAAAACTATCACAGCTTAGAAGGCTTCACAAGTTTTTGGATAATAGTCGACCAACTTATAAAATGTATGACGGCGTCCGCGTCATCAAATGCAAGAATATTGTAAACAACAGGTGTACGCCTAAGCCACCGAGCGCATCGTTCGATATCCCTACTACTCAAATTCTTTTGCTACCTGTATAAAAGGCTGTGAGCGCCCGCCGTTCGGGCAGTCTTGGCTAGTAGCTTATCCTTGACTCCTGGATAATTAATTTGTGCAAATGAATTAATTAATATTATTTAAATTATAAATTAGTCTCAGTACAATTTATAATTGACTATCCATTGCTTGAATTATGACTTATTTGTAATAAGGAATAATTAACTTACCTATGGTGGGAATTGTTATCAATAACTAATAGAATTGTAATTAATAAATAATAGAAAGCCTTAATAGTGATCTAATGTTATTTTGATCAAAATATAAAGAGCTGTTATATCACCACATCCGCATTTTATTTATCGCATCTGACCCACTTCCTACATGTACTTAGGGTTTAATAAATTTTTATAATAAGTTTTTATAGGCGGTGAACCTGTGATGCGGATACATATTTGTCATTGACAATTAAAAACTTAAATATTTATAGTACGGTACATAGAAAGCCCTCTTCTTATTCGGCATTACTGTGGTGGGCAACTTCGTAACCCTACATTACGCGTGGCCCGTCACGCACTTTACCAATTGTTATTATTAACTGAAATAGAAAAGAACGAAAGAAAGTATAGTTTTTTTACATCATAAAATAGGAAACAAGTAAATGGGTCTCCTGATGGAAGGAGTCAACCATCGCTTATAGACACCAAAGATGTTAATGGTGATTTCTATCTTGTGGCGAGGTCTACTGCCACATGCACAGTTTACCTTACCCTCCAAACCGGAACACGTCAATGGCTAGCACTGACGCCATTGCGGCAGGAATATGTAAGGCGGTGGTACCAGGCCCGGGCGAGCCAATGCAGAAGAGCAGTCACTACCTTCGTGGCTACTACCACCTAGTAGCCACGAAGGTAGTGACTTACATAGCCAATCGGTCGCCTTTTACGACCTGCCTGGCAGAACGGCAGTTGGCCTTTTTTTCAAAGGAGCCTGGGACAATACGGGGATAATAAGATTTCAATTAGAATCTTATTTCTTCTCTCACAGCCTAAAGCCTATAAATACCTTTATAATTGTCTGTTTTATTACACTTTTTATTTATTAAAATCAAATCCACACCTGCCTAAAAGAAATTTCACTTAAAATTTTAAAAATAATAAAATATATACCAGTTGTAATAATGAATCTCCAAAACAAGAAACCCTAAAAGGGCCGCACATAATTGAGTTACCAATAATTAAAGCTGTAACGATTCTATCTGTATGTCTGTCTGTATTGATTGATGGTTGACGCGGCACGCCTTATAAGCCGTTGTAACGTGCAAAGAGCTGACGGACCGTTTTATGTCTACATAATACTCATTACTCTGTATTCCCTGTGTTGAAGTATACACTTTTTGAAGTATACACTGCCTTACGGACTTAATGACTAGGCAGCCTAAAAACAGAAAAGCCTAATACGTGCCCGTTCTAGCTCCTTTGAAGAATAGACCAACTGCCGTTCTGACAGTTTTTAAAAGACAGCCTAATAGCTATACATATCACTACCATCGTGAATACTTGATGGTAAATTTCTGCAACTCTTGCCCGGGTACTTGGTACCACCGCCTTACATATTCCTGCCGCAATAGCGTCAGAGCTATGCTTAATGCTTGTCATTGTTATGTTGCGGTTTGGATGGTACGGTAGTGTAACACCTTTATGGTGTTACGTAAGAACTGGCAGCTTTGTCTGTTTTCGAATGTAGAATGGAATTGTTTAGAAAAAAGTTATACAATAGAAGGTGAGTCTAGTTTGTAATGTGACAAGGGATAGACGTCCCACGAAAATAAAAGAAGATACGTTACGAAAGTCTATTTATTAGAGAATCCCGAAGAATCCTGTTTCTCATTAGTACCTCAAGCTGCCAAGCGAGTGTAAAGAAAGATTCCCTGAATGAAAAAGGGATATCGTCCCCTAAGTAACACGTCCGGCTGAAAGGTCGTCGGGCGCCGTTATAAGTTGGCGGAGGCGCCGTGCAGTCGCGGTGTGCAGTTGCTGTGTGCAGTTGCTGTGTGAAATCGCTGCGGGAAGTCGCTGTGTGAAGTGGCTACGGAAGTCACCACGTTCAGGCGCTACGCGCAATCACCACGCTAGAAAAACCAGGAAGGCTAAGTATTGGTGTCAGAGGGTAAGAGGTGTGATGGAGGCCATCAAGCGCTTCAACGGAACGCAAAACTTGGCGTTCGCTGAGTTTATTAAAGATTTCAGAACGGTCGCGGCGATAAACAAATGGGATATGGAGAGCCTACCGTTACTGCTGGGACTATATCTCGACGGTCCGGCATTAGCATTTTATAAAATGATATATACCGACACGGCCAATTTCGATGAATTATGTAGAAAAATTGAGAACGAATTCCCCGTTTCAATAAATTATGTGGAACAATTTTATGTATCTAAGCAAGGCCGTGATGAGGAACTATTAACCTATTTTTACAGGCTCAGCGACACCGCAACCAAAGCTGAAATTTCAGACGTAATTTTTGTAAAACAATTCCTTAAAACGATATTACCCTCGTTGAAGGAAAAATTTGGATTGCAATTATATAAGTCACGAGAGGAGCTGCGTGACACGATAAGGCAGTATAACGAGTTATTTGGAGGAAAACCGCATTCCACGGTTGACCTTCCATTGCAGCCACCAGTTGGGTTGCCACAGAAATATTTGTGTAGGGAGGAAACAAACGTCCTCCCTGGTGCGCCTGTGTGTTCACAACAAGAACATCAAAAACCGACGGAAGTTTTTCGTACGCCTCAATATAAAAAGACAGCCTTATGTACACCAAGTTCTTTCAGAAGCGGTCCGAAGTCACGACAACACACGGATGGCGTGGGCCATCGCGTCAATATGTGCGAAGCAGTCACGCCCGCACCACTTCAAGCCAAACAAGAGGATAAAATATCAGGTGTAAAAAATCCATGTATTCGTTTATGTGTTAGGGGACAAGAATGTCTCGCTCTAATAGACACGGGGGCAAATGTCTCATGTATGTCCGCGAGTTTAGCGAAAAAATTAAATCTGCCGTATGGAGCCAGTGTTCCATACAGCGGAGATAAAATTCAATCTGTTACAGGGTCTACACTAAAAGTCGTTGGTGAGGCGAGAGTAAATCTCCTCATTAATGCAAGGGTCTTCCCCAACGACATGGTGATTGTAAATAATATTGGGTACGAAATGATCCTGGGGCAGGATTTCCTTAATAAATATGATGTAGTTATTTACTGTAAAAAGGGTTATTTGTGTATAGATAAAAAGTTTTTTGTAAATTTTAATTTAAATAGCTTTAGACAGTTTGCAAATAATAGAGATAGTTGCCATAACGACATGCGCAATATATGTAATATTATAAAACGAGCTGACATAAAGTCTTCGTATTCATTGACAGCGACGTCAAAAATGAATACGAAGGAAAAGATAAAGACTAATATGTTTAATTTCAGAGAAAATAAGAGTGATCGCAATAATTCATACGAATTATATAGAGGTAAAAATGATATGAAAAAGGGGTGCGCGGACGCGCGAAAGAGTGAAAATGTTGTTGTAAAATGTGATGAAGGGTGTAGATTTGTGCCATTAGTTTGTCATTCATATAACACTAGCAAACAATCAACCACTAAAGTTTCACCATATATGATGATGTACGCTAGGGAACCGACATTCCAAAGCGACATGGGGGTAAAGAGGGATAGTCAAAACCGAGAAGTAAATTTTGCCGAGAGACATAATCTACAAAGTACGTTAGTCCGGAAGGCAATACAAAATATTAGAAGGGCACAGGTTAGGCAAAAGAGATATTTCGACAAAAGGGCTAAAGTAAAGGACTTTTCACCGGGACAATTAGTATTAGTTTATACACCAAGACGGGTGGACAATAGGAGTTTGAAATTATGTAGGTTATATAAAGGGCCGTTCAGAATAGTAGAAAGAATATCTAATGTAAATTATGTAATTACGAAATTAAGCAATAGGAGATATAGAGATATTGTACATATAAATAGGTTGAAAGCATTTCATGTACGTATGTAAAAAAAATATATAGTGTACTTATAGTCATTCATTGTAATAAATAATTGTTACATGTTAGACCATTACTTTTGTTTGGGCTTATATATGAGAATACTAATACTTGTATTTGTTTCATGTAATATGATGGGGCTCAACCAATGCTGTGATGATGGACCGAAGCCAAAAAGAAAAAAGATGACCAAAAAAATATTAAATGAAGAAATGTCCTATTTCCAATAGCAATGTATTCCTCTCAAGTTCTTCCGTTCAATAATAAAGTCTTATGGGGTATAATGTATATTAGGGACTGAGCCGCCTTAGTATGAGGTCGAAAGAGTCAGTATAGGTTAAGGAGTTGGAAGTCTTTTGAAGGGGAGTTCAACTTTGTAGTACGACATAGTCGACACAAAGGATATCTGTATAGGATATACATGAACTCAGATAGTCATGGGAGACAATATAATGATGGTATTAATATGGTTCAGAGTAAGGAATATTTATGATCGTGGTCTATATATTGGGGCGAGCTCGATGTTGAGAGGAAGTAATACTTCAATCTTTTTTCTTTTGGTCCACCAAAGAAAAGAAGTTTGAATTGTTATGCCTTTCCATCTCTTATTATCTCTTATACAGCTAGAGCCCTTCAGGCTAAAATGTAATAAAATAAAAAATGTTTGCGGTAGGATAGGTTAGGTGAGGGGACTGTGGTCTGTCTTTTACAGGGGTTTTGGGAGACCAAAGTTTGTGCCATGGTGTGGTGATGATGAACAGAACCACACATGGGGCAAACTATCTTTTAGGAAAAGACAGTCCCACCAAAATGTACCTTCCCCTCGTAGGTAGGGCAATCAGGTTAGGGATAGGTAGGCCATATGAAGGGAGACAAATGCCCCACCAGTTTCAGCTGCTCCCACCTTGGGGGGTAGCTGATGTAACACCTTTATGGTGTTACGTAAGAACTGGCAGCTTTGTCTGTTTTCGAATGTAGAATGGAATTGTTTAGAAAAAAGTTATACAATAGAAGGTGAGTCTAGTTTGTAATGTGACAAGGGATAGACGTCCCACGAAAATAAAAGAAGATACGTTACGAAAGTCTATTTATTAGAGAATCCCGAAGAATCCTGTTTCTCATTAGTACCTCAAGCTGCCAAGCGAGTGTAAAGAAAGATTCCCTGAATGAAAAAGGGATATCGTCCCCTAAGTAACACGTCCGGCTGAAAGGTCGTCGGGCGCCGTTACAGTAGCATATGGCGTTGCCATCCCGCCACACGGACAGCAAAGTATCATTAACATATTTGGTGTCTGTAGGCGATGATTTCTCTTTCCGCAAGAAGGGCCATCTGCCATACCATTGGCTTACCTATTCCTACTATAATATGATCAGTGCTTATCACCGTCATATTATCGTTTAGAGAGTAAGGTAGCTTATAAACTTATGAATATGCCATTATTTCTTTTCTTTGTTTGTTGTTTATTGTCTGTAGATGGCGGTAGTCTCTTTTCAACAGGAGACCTATCTCCTTGTTATTCTATAACACGAAAAAGTTCACTTCTACCTCATCCAAAATTTATAATTGTTAAAAATTTGTTATTTTGGTTAAAATACTAATAACAATAATGGACGTCAGCTCTTCGGCTATAATATTAGTGGTATAATATTTTGTAATTCTATTCTGTTTTATAATTATAACCTTTGTGTAACAATCATGTTAATTTTATTTTGAAATTTTTTTTAAATTATCATTCGCACAGAACCTAGTGTATAATTAGTTTAAATACGAATAGACTAGATTATTACAAATTACAGAATTAGGTTAGATGAGGTTTCGGACAACTAAATAAGTTACCGCGCTTGACGACAACTAATAGCCGGCCAGATGTGCGGCACACCTGTGTTATGACGTCATAATAAAATAGATAACGAATGGTATAAATAAGCGGGGACATCGTGTTTTCGATTCATTGTAATTCTATCGCTTGTTGAGGGAATTACTCTGCCTAAAATTATACTGTGCGTGTAAAAGTGATTCAAGTGTTTTATTCGGCCAAACTGCTTCACGTTATTATTTGTGTCTAATGGTGTTAGTGTTGATCACATGTGGTCCAGGGTTTGATTTCCTGGTTGGGCAATTAAAATGTGTTTTTTTTAGTTTTCTGTTAAAAACAACGTTGCTGAAATTAGATAATTGCCCGGTTGGCGAGTGGCTTGTCACTTATCACATTGTCATTATCTTCGGCTAATCGGCTAATTATATTAATAACAATCATTAAAAATATTACTATAACACTTTTATTATTTAGAGTAGAAACAATTCCTAGCTGTTAAATATTTAACGATTTCAAATCTGCAGGCCTACTCTTGAAACCATTATTAATCTTTAACCAATATTGATAAATTTTTTTTATCGAAACTCTTGAAACCAATATTACCCACATTGATTCAGTACAGTAACGACCTAATTATTGGAAATAGATGTCATCGTTACACGTCAAGCTAGTGTTATAAGTGGAAATTTTAATGAATCAGTACAATAGAAAAAAATCGTTAACTTATATTTTGTGCCTTTTTAATTATAAATAAGATTCCATGACGTGAAAGGTATTTAAACGATTCATAATTATGCTTCACTATTCCTTAAAGTACATATTTAATTTAAAAATACATATAGTAAATACATTGCTATAGTAAATACATTAATTTCGAATGGATATGTGGCGATGTCGCCGAATCCAATAATTGAGTATGGTTGTCCAGAGTACGAAATACTAGTACCAGAGTACAAAACTCATTACATAATTATTGGTTTAAAATTGAAATCGGTTTTCAAGAGTAGCTCTACTGTTCTAAGGCAGTACCATGAAGTTGTATTCAAGGAACTTATATATTATGATAACTGGAATTATTGCGAAGCAATATTTGAAAAATAAAAATATACTTTATTTTGTTACTCATAAAGTTGACATTTGTTTCTTACTTAACAGAGGGGAAAAACGTTCTGAGTAAGACAACGACAAGAATGGATGTTGTCCCTTTCTTGCAATTGCCAGTGTAAATAAACTATCTGATGGTAGATTTTTATATATATATACTTTTATTCGCACACTTCAATAAATAAAATAGCATAAAATGTGCTGTAATTAATATAGTGAGTTCTAAAATGTACTTATTTTAATTATTACGTAATTACTTATGCAATGCAAAGCTGTTTCTCAAATTAGTAGAATTACTTAATAGTAATTTGCAAACTACGCATGGCTGCACATATATATGGCGATTGGCGCTTTATTTAGTAGAAAGAGACACACTCCACCAATGTCGTGGTAATCTTTGGTGGTGGAACATTCGGGGTAGAATGTAACTTCCTTGGCTGTATTACATCTGGCGGCAACACTTCTAATGCCTACTTGAAACACAACTTTAAATACTGCTGTCATCCTCTGAAATCTTACCTTCTCTTTCTAACACAGCTGAACCTCATAGACTAAGGTATAACATAGGTATATGTTTTAAGTGATTAATCCGAGTACTAACTAGCTCCACCTTATACTTCATTTGGCAGTATGAAGTTCGCCGGTTCAGCTCATGTAGTATTTACAATACTTCATGGCCAGTAATAAATAAAAATATGTCACACCTCACGGACATTGAGTCATATTTGAACGATGTTGCCATGTTGAAAATATTTAAATTTACCACGGTAATCAATTACCATCTTTTGTCATAATCCGAGAGTTTCACGTGCTATGGTTGCATTCGCAAAAAAAGCGTAGCTTTATTTCTAATATAGTTCCGTATTTAAAATCTATAAAGTGAGAAAATATTAAAAAAGTATTTTCTCATTTCGGTAAAATAATAATATGGATTAGGTGAAACAAAACATTTCGGGGAAAATAACAAATTTAATTAATTTTACACCCTACCCTCCCGCCCCGTATTAATAAGGGCTCCGAAGAATAGACCTACTGTTTTTGCGTCAGGTAAGTCGTAAAAGGCGATTGGCTGTACGTGTCACTACCATCGTGACCACTAGGTGGTAGAGTTCCGCAACGTGTTGCCCGGGTATTTGGTATCACTACCTCACCAATTTCTGCCGCAATAGCGTCAGAGCTTGTGATTGTCATTTTTCGGCTACAGTAGCTGATAGACATGCATAACATGTGGAAATGCCATCACGCCACAAAGATAGCGACGCACTATTAACATCTTAGGTATCTATAGGCGATGGTTTCTCTTTCCATCAGAAGAGCCATATACTTGTTTGCTATTATGTGATATAAAAAAATGGCGTGATTATATTTTTCTAAACTTTATTCTTCAAATGGGAAATCTTGTATATTTGTATGTAATTGGTTTCTCCATAACGGCTTCAACGATTTTGACAAAATCTGTACATGTAATAAAATCGTAGGAAAGTCAAAACTGTACATTGAAAATTTTTTTTAAAACAATATTGATTTTGTCAAGCACTTGTACTATTTCACAAATATTTCACAACTAACCTTTAATTGTTGTGAAGCCAACCGGTTTCGCCTATTACAGCATCATAAGGGCTTTTAGTTTATAAATTCTTTGAACATGAAAGAATTCATCCCTGATGATAATTCATCAGCCCTGATGATGCTGTAATAGGCGAAACCGTTTGGCTTCACAACAATCAAAGGTTAGTTGTGAAATATTTGTGAAATAGTACAAGTGTTTGACAAAATCAATATGATGCAGTTTCACCAAGTGCCGACGATGGAAAGTATAAATTATATTTAAAATAATACTTGGGGCGTGATCTACAATCGATATCGAAGCCAAAAATATAGTTCTTAGAATTTTTGTCTGTTTGTCTGTATGTATGTCCGGGGTAAACTCAAAAAGACTGCATGGATTTACTTCAAATTTTGCATGAATATTACTAACAGGTCGGGTCAACATATAGGTTACATATTATTATGCTATCACTTACGGGGGAGGAGCTGTGCGGAGTAAACGAAGTCCGCGCGGACGAAGTTACGGGCAACAGCTAGTTTTGTATAAAATTTAGATATTCATTTACTATTGAAATTGATCTAGGTGAATGTCAAAAATGTATCTTCACGTCCGTATCCTCGAAGTGATAGGCAGAGGTACAATCAGTGCACCCATTATTGGCTGACGATATTTAGTCCTACAATGTGATAGGTGGCTAGTTTATCGCAAACCGGGCACTATCCAATCCCGGGCAACGTTGCTTTATCATAAAAGTAAAAAACACATTTTTAAATTACCCGACCTGGGAATCGAGCCCGGGACCTCGTTTGGTCAACAGCGACACCGCACCATAATGGCGAGGTAAACGCCATCTCCCTGATAATCCGTATTCACATAAAATTATATCACCAAGCGAAGCTCAATCGCTCAGATAGTAAAATATTAAATAAATAAAAATGGTGGACCCCTAAATGTTTCATTTTTTACGCATTTGATTCACAAATCCACAATTCGAAAGGGTCGCAAAAACCTCTCGAAAACGCCTGTAACAAACTACCGCATAAACATGACCGGAACGTTTTTTTCGAATGATTTGCATCGATTGCTGTTTTTAGTCAGTTGTATTGTGGTACACTGAACATAAAATGTCAATGTATGATGGAGAGGGTTTTCGGAAAAAGCACTGAATGGATTCGTTTGGATAGGGGTATGTGCGCACTGCGGAAATTTATTTAAAAAAATGTATATGAAAATATAACTTCCATATATTTGTAACCGAGAACATCTGAAAGTGGTTGATAGTTTGACTAAAATTTTTAACACAACATAGTTATTTAACAGTATTGTGTTTTTACTTTCAGGTGACTAGAAATAAAAAAGAGTAAAATATTAAAATCGTAAAAAAATACAAAGTGTTACTTACTACTAGCAATAAAGGTGTAAAGTTGTGTAGTAACAATTTATCTAATAAGCTTGAAGTAGTTAGTTGCCTTGACGTTGAAATCAAAATATTGTTACGAATAATCTAGAAACGTGTAGAGTTGGAACGCTGGAGAGATCTAGAAATAAAAGAAAGAGATAGCTACTCCTATTGACAAACAAAATTTGATCTAAGCTATACCATAATGAACTTTGTGATATAGAGCATAAGGTTGAAAGTAGCGTGTACTAGGATTTATGACTCATAACATGTTTACGATAAGTGATTCATCGTTTCCCGATACATTTAGATTTTTCTGGATCCAGGTAGAACTTTACCCTAGGTATAAATAGGGATTTGTTGGCAAATACAGGGCAGCTTTTATCAAGCGATCGAGAGCGACAATTAAAGTGAACAGTGCGAAGCGAGAAGTGTTTTATTGTGTAGTTCAGTGATAGTATAGTGAGTGACTAGTGTGTAATGTGTATTTTAGTATTACATTGTGTTGTCTTGTGTATTTGTATACTAAATACACGGATTTAATATAAGTGGTGTTTTCTTATAATTACGAACCCGAGTACGTAACAATATATTAAACTTGATATTATCAATGAGACTACTAAGTAACAGTGTACTGCAACTTCTTATCAAGATTTATGCCACCACCTTACTTATTTTTATATAACTTTAATACCGTATCGCGTGCAGTTTTCTTAGAAATCAAATTTTCCGTAATCATTTAGATTTGGTTGCAATTATGTAAAAAATAACTCATCAAAAATTCCTTAAAAAAATGTTTTGAATATAAAACTGTTTGACTTTGAGTCAGCTTAATACAAAATCAAAACTAATATTCCAGTGAGGAATAATTGTTTTGTTACTTAACCTAATGTAGGTCTTCAACAAACAACGTATAATTAACGCTGATGAGGTTAAAAAGTATATAACGCACCACAGGAGAAAAATATAACCTTGCAATCTATATTTATATATACAATATATAAAACTGCAGCCCGCCGCACGATAAAATTTTGGTGAATCCCGCAGGAACAATTCATTATGCGCTGTTCCTGGTCATAATCTATCTGTGTGCCAAAATATATATCCTAATCTGTTCAGCAGTTTTTGCGTGATTGAGTAACAAACATCCATTCATCCAAACATCCAAACTTTTTTGCATTTATAATATTAACATTAATTGTCATTCGAATCGGTAGTGAAGGTGATGATATCACGCAAATTACAATGACATACTTTCGTCCCGTGGTTCTTATTCTATTTCTTATTACAGCTGGATTGAAAGTTCATATTATATACTTACTAAAAATAATTTAAAAATATTGAACTAAAAGACATTTCATAACTATTGACATTTAATATTTTAAAGAGCTTTTGATATTTTAATGCAAAATCTTATAATTACGAATGTTCAAGAAATATAAAGCACGTGCACTTATTACTAAAAATTTAGATGGGAGGCAAAGTAGTAAATTTGTCTTTAAAAGTAGGGTATTTGATATATTATTATTATTATGAAATGTTTAAATTAAAATTGTGATAATTTTATAAATTAAGAAATAAATAATAATATATGTTTACGGGACAAATTATAGTTACTAACCCCGAAGTAAGCAAATTATTCGCTTGTATTATGGGCGTTAGTCAACAATACTAATACATAGAAATACATATATAAATACTGGAATACATTTAATAAACACCAAAACCCGAAAATATAAACAATTATGCTCATCACACAAATGCTTGTCCCCGTCGGGAATCGAACCCGAGACCCGTCGATTGCGTATTCAGGGTCGCTAACCACACAAGGCGGTACGATGGTAGTGACATACAGCTAATCGCTCGCCTTTTAAGAACTGTCTGGCAGAATGACAAAAATAATATTTTTGCAAGCAAAGTAAAAATCCACAATGCGAAAATGCCCTCAGATCAATGATGATTTAAAAAGAAAAGAAAACTGTAGTGTGAATATATTTTATTGCCTTTTGTTTGGACCGCATGTTCTACAGAAAACCCACTCTTTATTCTTTGACACATTAAATTACTAGTTGACTCGTGCAGCTTTGCCTGCAAGTTCGGTAATAGTAATAGGTCATCAGTAAAAGAAATTTTATACAGTGTGTTACCCCGTGTTAGAGTGGCGTAGAGTGCCTTGGCGGGGCCCCGTAAAAATTGTTTGGGGGCCATTATGAAGGGTAGAGATTTCTCACAAAAGAAAAAAAAATGTTTGCATAAAATTAAAAGAAATATTTATTAATTACTAGCTGTTGGCTGCGACTTCAACCGCGCAGACTTCGTTTACTCCGCACTGCTCCTCCCCTGTAGGCGATAGCATGATAATATGTAATATGTTGACCCGACCTGTTAGTAATATTCATGCAAAATTTGAAGTAAATCCGTACAGTACTTTTTGAATTTACCCCGGACATACATACAGACAAACAGACAAAAATTCTAAAAACTATATTTTTGGCTTCGACATTGATTGTAGATTACGCCCCGAGTATTCTTTAAAAAAATATTCAATGTACAGTTTTGATTTTTCTACGATTTTATTATATGTATAGATATGTATAGATAATAATCTGACACTTTTTCCAAAATTTTTACAAACAATTTAGATTAAATATACATAATCACTTAGGTATAGCTTAGTTTGATGACTTTAGTTTTTTAAAAGTTTGTGAAGTTTTTATTAGTTTTTGCTTACGCACATTGGGAGCCCCCGTGGCCCGAGGGCCCCGTTTAATTGATACGTTAGATATGGGGGTAGCTACGTCCCTGTCATGTTAGTTCAGGCCTTGAAGAAAAAATCAACCGCCATTCTGCTAGGCAGGACTTAAAAGGCAACTATCGGCTATATGTGTCACTACCTATTTTACCAGGTGGTAGAGTTCTGCATAGTCTTGCCCCGGTCTGGTACCACCGCCTTACCTATTCCTACCGCAATAGCGTCAAAGCTAGTCATTGTCGTGTTCCGATTTGGAAAATAAGGTAGCCGGTAAACTTGTGAATGTGGCATTAGACCACGCTACAAGTTAGCAACGCAGCATTAATATCTTTGGTGTCTATAAGCGATGGTTGCCTCTTTACATCAAGAGACCCATCTGCTTGTTTGCTATTTTACGATAAAAAAAACTACCATCGTGGCTAGATGGTAGAGTTTCACAACGTCTCGCCTGGGTATTTGGTACCACCGCCTCACCTATTCCTGCCGCAAAAGCGTCAATGCCTATAGTTTTCGTGTTCCGATTTGAAAAGTAAGGTAAACGGTGTTAGTCAACGATACTAATACATAGAAATATATATATAAATACTGGTACATACGTAATAAACACCCAAACCCAGAAATACAAACATCTATGTTCATCACACAAATGTTTGTCCCTATCGGGAATTGAACCCGACCCCCCTCGATTCGCAGTTAGGTTCACTAGCCACTCGACCAAAGGGGCGGTCATAATCTAGTAACATACTTTCCAAAATAATTCCAAACTTATTTTTGTTGATATAATTCTGGCCATAAATAAAATACCTATAAATAAGTATATTATAAAGCCTTTGGTTCGTGCCGCGTCTTGGACTGATATAAATGTCAAATAAAACGCTTTGGTAATTTTATTGGCACTAAAATTAATTTGCGATAGTCTGTAAAAGGGCTTAAGGTGTTTACTCATCTGACGGCTTCAATTTAAGGTCGCTAAACCCATTACGCGTCTGCGAAACCAAGTGATAGCGGAAGTACTAAACACTGGACATACTGAATTTATAAAAAGACTAGCTTTTGCCTGTGACTTCGCTCGTATTAAATTGGGGGCAGATTTCAAAAAAAAACGATACGCAGACGCACGATATTTTTGTTAGTCACAAATAGTCCGCCTACCAATTTTTAGCTTTCTACCTTGAAAATTGTGGAATGCTCCATACAAACTTCCATCCCCCATTTTAGAGAAGTGGGAAGTTAGAAAGTGACACAAAGTAAACAAAATCACTCTCCATCCCTTCAACTATCTCCAATTAAGAAATCACGTCAATTCGTCACTCTGTTATGCCGTGAAAGGCGGACAAACAAACACACACATACACTTTCCAATATATAATATTAGTATGGATATTCGACTTATTAATAATGATAATTCACAAAAGCAATTAGCTTTATTTTGGGTCTAAATTATATGGTAAAAATAGGTAATGTATAATTGTTGTGTGTTTGTGTGAAAATGCATATAAATACTGTTTTTATTTGTTTCGCATAAAATTTTCCAATATAGATAAGCTAAGCAAACACTCAGATGGGTCTCCTGATGGAAAGAGTTAAACATCGCCTATAGACACCAAAGATATTAATGGTGCGTTGCTATCTTGTGGCAAGGTCTTATGCCATATGCATAAGTTTACCGGCTACCTTACCCTCCAAACCGGAATACGACAGTAACAAGCACTGGCGCTATTGCGGCAGGAATAGGTAAGGCAGTGATACCAGACCCGGGCGAGACAATGCAGAACTCTACCTCCTAATAGTCACGATGGTAGTGACTCGTATAGCCAATCGGTCGCTTTTTACGACCTGCCTGGCAGAACGGTAGTTGGTCTATTCTTCAAAGGAGCCCGGAACTAACACAGGGAATGTATATTAAAAAGAAAATGTACAGTATTAAAATACCAAAAATTAAAGTAATTTATTTTCCAACTTTTAACGTGTTTTATATGAGTACTGTACTAACTTTAGTACCACAGAAATAAGAAAATTTGTCAAATCAGCCAGTTTATGGAAAACTTTTTAAGCTTGCGATATTTATGCAATAAAGCGATTGTATTTACATTACGGGGATAGCAAGGCATCATTGATATTTTTGGTGTCTACTTATTTGCTATACTATGATATAAAAATATTATAAACATTATTTAACCGGTTTTCCGTTTTAAAGCATACTACGATGTATTTCTTTTACTTTTCCTTTATCAAACTATATTAATTATACCTGAAAATTTGAGTAAATTTGGCAATTAAATTACCTTAAATAAATAGTCATTGAATAATAAAATTCTGCAAAATACTGATTTTTACAATATAGTTATAATTTTATAACTTAGCTATAAAATTATAACTATATATAAATTATAGTCCAGATTTCATGTAGGTTTTTGTAATCATTTCATATAATATCTACCATGTCATAAAAACCACAATATCACACAAATTTTTGCAATGTTACTATCGTATTTGTAATATTTCATTAAATAGCTGTTTCTCGTGACTTCATATGCTTGATATACGCACTTTACTTCTTTCTATTTAATTGGTAAAGCTATGAGGGTATTTTGAAGAACTATTTGGATTAATTCCTGCCACTGGATGTCACCATCGTACATCGCGACAAAATTTTAAGTTTCATCCGTTCTATCTCAATGTCTGGAAATCCAAAACTATCCAAAACTATACTTCTCCGTGTTGGTCTCGGGCTCCTTTGAAGAATAGACCAACTGCCGTCTTGCCAGGCAGGTCGTGAAAGGCGACCGACTGGCTATACGAGTCACTACCATCGTGGCTACTAGGTGTTAGAGTTCTACATTGTCTCACCCGGGTCTGGTACCACCGCCTAATCTATTCCTGCCGTAATAGCATCGGTGCTTGTCACTGTCCTGTTCTGATTTGGAGGGTAAGGTAGCCGGTAAACTTATGCATGTGGCATTAGACCTCGCCACAAGATAGCAACGCACCATTAACATCTTTGGTGTCTATAGACGATAGTTGACTCTTTCCATCAGGAAACCCATCTGCTTGATCGCTATCTTGTAATATAAAAAAATGTGTTTCTTGAAGTAATTGTTTCCCGCACTACTCGTCTGAGTTACTTACCTGAGTTAATTATCGGCAGGGTTTTTTCGAACGTATACAGCATGGAGACCTTCATGAAATTAATTTACTCACTTTTAAAAGGCACTTTACGCAACTGCTAGATCCCTATGTATAAAATGTCCGGATCGGTATGGTTTCTTAATAATACCGTATTTTAGATAGGCAGCAAAAGATTATCGATATTATGTTCAAATTGTAGTGGTCTATAGGTAGTTTTAACCACTTACGATCAAGCGAGCCAATATTACATACTAAGTGATAATGTAGTTTTATATCGGTGAAAGAATTTTCTGAAATTTCAATACTTTGTGAGATTTCAATTACAAACGAAAAAAATGATGTGGTGTCGCGGGACACCAGGTAGGAACGAACTTCCTTCGGCTAAACGGCACTACTCGCTTGTGTACGCGACTGTCGCGCCTGCGCACGTCTCAATAACGCTTTTATTCCACGCATTTTTCTTACGGTTTTACTATCAAATTTTTTTCAGCAAAATCCCTATCCCCTCCAAGCCTGCCGTAAGGAACTTCGTTCCAAAAATCAAATTTTTCCTCTTTATATAATATTAATGTAGATATCCGTCAAATGAGCAATGACCCGAAGCTCTAAATGTTACTACCATAGCTCTTTGGGTCACAATTAAAATACTCGTATTTTTTAAGATTGCTCCATAATTGGGAATTCTATAATTGATATCTATGCTATTAATTTAGACTAATTATTTGAATACATAAAATTTAGTTGATAAGATTATAACATTTTTATCTAATATTTAAAAATATCATGTCAAGGTATTTGCAGTAGCATTCTTATGGCGGGACTTTAATTTGACAACTGATTTTAGTTGTAAAGAAAATACTTTAGTATCCATGTGTGTATATAATAATCTGTCATATGAATGTAGTGTGTGTAAAGTTTATTTTTATTAATTTAATATATGTCTAATGCATATTATTAAAAAATATTAGGTTTCTGCAGTCCTCCACAACGTAAATATTAACTGTGCCAAACTCAAACGTTCGCGCAATTTACAACATTTCAAAAATATTAAGTCGCCAAAATAAAAATACCATTTCTTTATTTTTCAATCCTGATTAATAATATATATTTTTTAAATTTTTTCGTTGCACAATACTGGAGAAAAAAAATATAATGAAAAAACATGCATGACGTCACTTATACGGCAGAATAAGATAATACCTTTGCTTTTCTAAAACATAGTTTAAAAAGTAAAATAGGAATGTCATCATACGATAATGTCAAATATGTCAATCTTTCACTGTTTATTTGTGTTAGAAAATTTTCAAAGACCTGTTTCAGTGACTCCTCTCTGCTCTATTTGTAATCACTACCTGGATTTATTTGATACTAGCCAGTGACTTCGTCCGCGCGGACTTCGTTTGCTCCGCACAGCACCTCCCCCGTAGGTGATAGCGTGATAATACGTAGCCTATATGTTGACCCGACCTTTTAGTAATATTCATGCAAAATTTGAAATAAAACCATGCAGTACTTTTTGAGTTTACCCCGGACATACATACAGACAGACAAACAGACAAACAGACAAACAGATAAACAGACAAACAGACAAACAGACAAACAGACAAACAGACAAACAGACAAAAATTCTAAAAACTATATTTTTGGCTTCGATATCGATTGTAGATCACGCCCCAAGTATTCTTTGAAAAAAATATTTAATGTACAGTTTTGACTTTCCTACGATTTTATTATATGTATGGATTTCGCAATAATATTGCTGCAAACTAGAACGCTTTATAGAAATATGATCAAATGTAAATAACGGTTTAATGATTTACAATACTCGATGTTTATTTCATAAACGTCATAGATGACAAATGCTTTTTTGTCGGGTCACAAAAAGCAAAAGGTGTAGCATCATTCAGCCGTATAAATGACGTCATTTGGCACTTACGTCTATTTAGAATGAGAAGAACATTAAGAGTTAAAATAAATATCAAAATGAATGAATTTTGAGAAAATAAAAAATACGGGTATTCTATTTTTCAATCTAGTTTTAGTTAAAAATATAAGGGTGTTAAAAAATGAAATGTTGTCAATTGTCTTAAAAAGGAATCCAAAGTTTTTCCTTCACGTATTAATATAAAGATTTTATATCGTTAGCTGATTAGAGTGTCCCTAATTTTTGAAATTGGATTAAGTAGTTTAATTGCCACGTTAAAACCAAACTCACAACCGTAAAAAGTTACTAAACTTACTGTTTTTTAGAGTTCCGTACATAAAAGGTTCAACAGGACCCTATTACTTAGCCTCCGCTTTCTGTCTATCCGTCTGTCTGTCACCACACTATAACAACAAATACTAAAAATAAAAAAAAATATTAAATGGGGTTCCCCATACAATAAACGTTTTTTTCCGTATTTTTTTTTGCTATGATGGTACGGAACCCTTTGTGCACGAGTCCGACTCGCACTTGGCCGGTTAATATATCATAAGATAGCAAACAAGCAAAGGGCGCTTCTGATGGAATGACACAACTATCCATACTAATATTATAAATGCGAAAGTAACTCTGTCTGTCTGTCTGTCTGTCTGTCTGTCTGTCTGTTACGCTTTCACGGCCAAACCACTGAACTTATTTGGATAAAATTCGGTACAAATATAGTTTGAGACCCAAGAAAGGACATAGGATAGTTCTTATCCCGGAAATCCCACGGGAACGGGAACTATGCGGATTTTTATTTTAGAACTTTTTCCACGCGAACGAAGTCGCGGGCACAGCTAGTCGCCTATAAATATCACAGGGTGCGAATGGTTTATTTTACACTAGCTGTTACCCACGACTTCAAGTGCGCATATTTGTTTTAGAACTCATTTAAACTTTCTTTATAAGCTACTTCCCATATTTTACCCCCTTATGGGTCGAATGTTGAAAAACGCTTAAACACGTAATTTATTATTTTTTTGTAATCAATTCATACGAAATTTCATACAAATATGTCCAAGGAATTAAAAGTTTCATACAAACTCTTATATCCTATTTCACCACCTTCGGGGTTTAATTTTGAAAAATCCTTCCTTAGTGGATGTCTACATCATTAGAGAAGTACGCGTACGAAATTTCAAGTTTCTAGCCCTAAGGGTTTGGCCTGTGCGTTGATACATCAATTCGACACTTTTGCCTTTTATATATATAGATTATTAGTATTTATTTTATTCTGTTTTTAGTATTTGTTGTTACAGCGGTAACAGAAATATATCATCTGTAAAAATTTCAGCTGTCTATCACGGTTCATAAGGTACAGCCCAGTGACAGACGGATAGAAAAACAGACAGATGGATGGAAAGCGGAGTCTTAGTTATAGGGTCCTATTCTACTCTTTGAGGACGAAATCCTAAAAATATTGTCACTGTGTGGGTGACAATTCTGCGTATTGACCTTTAAGTGTCACGGTGGCAAATAGTTGTGTTCGTATTTTATTTTTATTGAATAACTAGGTCACATTTTAAATACTTATATTTGTTACGCAGAATCGAGTAATGAACTTCCTTCTTGTGGATGAACTTCAATATTTACAATCTTTTAAGTCATCCTGCATAGTATAAACGCGATATTGTAAAGTTCATTGTTTCCGCCGTAACTGCAAAACCTTTATGAAGTACTAGGTGCAGCATGAAGCATGCTGCATTATAAAAGATTTTCGTGAATCGTGCGATTAACTATTTTTTGAAGTGAAAACTTCTTTAGGCGCGTTGAGCGTTTTGGTAGAGGGTAAAATCCTCGGTTCGCGTCACCGACATGCTAATGATAATACTATATCTATAGCTATGTTTTGCATATAGTTTTAATTACTCTCAACTTAATAGTTCCGTTTTCACTTCTATCGGCAGTCCCACGACTGCTACTGTTTTTTTCGTAATAAAAAGTAGTCTATGTGCTATTCCAGATCATCATCGAATTGTGTGCCAAATTTCATCTAAATTCGCTCAGTAGTTTTTGCGTGATTGAGTAACAAACATCCATTCATCCATAGATACTTGCGCATTCATAGTATTAATATACACAGTGAAACACGTCAATTTATAGATAATTTCATAAGCCGCTCTTGACTTATAACGGTAGCTATAGACATACAGTTATCGCCTGTGTGGTTTAGTGGTCCGGGTTCTATTCCCAGGTCGAGCAATTCAAAATGCTTTTTTTTCAGTTTTCGGATACAAAAACGTTGGCCGAGATTGGATGTGCCTGGTTGACCATAGGCTTACCTCTTATCATATTATTGACAGAGTATCTTCGGCCAGTCGTGGATGTACTGATTGTAACTTTGCCTAACTCTACGAGGATATGGACGTGAAGACACTTTTTTTCATACAGATAAAAATTATATTGGGATAAGAAGAGTCTAGACCCTAGACCCTTCTATAATATATAAGAATATAGATAAGAAGGGACCAGCGCCTATCCCCTAGACTCTAGGGCATAGGCGCTAGTCAAAAGTAGCCGAAAAGAGAGAAATTGAATTCTTTGTGGAAGGCGTTATCTATAAAAAGGATTCTTGGTAATAAAAGTATCTTAATTACTAAGAAACTAATTACTTTATCTAATTACTTTACAAAATAACTTACTAGCATATGAAACGAAAAAAATACTAGCAATCTAATATATTTTTCTAATATTACTGTTAATAGTGTAAGTCGTGTTTGTCCTGACTCTTTTGATGAATAGGCTAACTGCCGTTTTACTGGGCAGGTCGCAAGAGGCAACCGATTGGCTATGCGAGTCACTATACCATCGTGGCTATTAGGTGGTAGAGTTCTGCACTGTCTCGCCCGCCGGTAAACTTATTCATGTGACGTTGGACCTCGACACAGGATAGCAAATAGCCACGCAACATTAACATATTTGGTGTCTATAGGCGATGCTTGACTCTTTCCATCAGGAGACCCATCTACTTGTTTATAAAAAGCAAGAAATAAAAGGCATTTTATTTTATTCATTTATAAAATAGTATAGGGTATATGAGTCGCGACCCTGATTTGAAATTTTGTTGCTCCCAGCGCTCTTTGCGCCATCATTAACATATCTTTTAAGTCCGCGCTGCAATAGAAATTCTACAATGGATACCTTTTATTCTGGCTGTATTTGCATGCTTTCCAATTTGTATTCATAATAAGGCACCACCCCTATCTTTGAATACAATTTTCGTATTCTATTTTAATATTAAATTAAAATACTCTTTGGGAATCAGTTTTATGAATGTTTATTTTGATATTCTATAAAAGTCGACCATGAAAATATTTATTGTGACCTACTTGTATAGAACTTACTAAAGTCTAGTAGATTAGTCTGTTAGTACAGTCCAGTTAGTACAGTTACTAAAGTCTAGTAGATTAGTAGATTAGTCTGTTGTAAATCAGAGTTTTGTAAAATGGATCCATTAACCCCAAAGGGCTGCATGATAAAATAACCACGGATTCACTGCTACTCAGTTTAAAATTAATACTTTCATTATAATACTTGACCTAATTGTAATACTTTTATTATAATACTTAACTTGAATACATATAATACTTTCATTATCATACTTGATTTGATTATAATCCTCACATTATAATACATACTTGACTTGATTATAATACTTATATTATAATATTTGACTTGATTATAATACATTCATTATAATACTTAACTTGAATACTTATAATACTTTCATTATTATACTTGATTTGATTATAATCCTTACATTATAATACTTGACTTGGTTATAATACTTATATTATAATATTTAACTTTATTATAATACTTTCATTATAATACTTGACTTGATTGTAATGCTTTCATTATAATACTTGACTTGATTATAATATTTTCATTATAATATTTGAGTTGATTATAATACTTTCATTATAACACTTGACTTGATTATAATCCTTACATTATAAAACTGACTTGATTATAATGTTTTCATTATAATACTTGCCACAATGCGAGAGGTGGCAAGCCTATCGCACACCGGACACTTATCCAAAATGTGGCCAATTTTTTTTATCAGAAAATGTTTAAATAGCCCGACCCCGGAATCTAACCCTACATCCCGATAATCCACGTATATAAATACTAAAAATATATTTATTAAACATTTAAATATAGAAATACAAAATAAAGTCACATGTATGTATGTTTGTCCCTGTTGGCAATCGAACCCGAACCCCATCGATTGCTTTGTTAGTTTCGATAACCACTCGACCAACGGTGCGGATATATAATAAAATCCTCGAAAAGCAGACGACATTCATAATGGAAAGAGATCTTTGCGCACTGACACTAAAGATGTTACTGGTGCGTTGCTATCACGACAATGACAAGTATTGACGTTATTGTGATAATAGGTAAAGTAGTGCTCCCAAGCCGCCTGGGTTTGGTGTAGTATTGTACATGAAAAGAATTTTATATATCACAAGATGATAAATGGTTTGCTCGCAGACACAAACAATGGTCCATTGCTATCCATATGGCGGGTTATTAATGCTACATGCATAAGTTTACAGCCTACCTTACCATCATACGGTAGCATAACAGTGACAAAAGTAGGTAAGACGGTGGTACCAGACCGGGCGAGACAATGCAGAACTCTACCGCCTAGTACCCACGACGATAATGACTCGCATAGCAAATCGGTCACCTCTTACGAACTGTCTGTGCCGAAGATCAGCTGGACTTTTTATAGAAGGAATCCGAACCAATATGGGGAATCCAGCCGATAAGCCAGTAAACCATGGTGAATCTGAAGCGTCTTTAGAGGTTAGATTCAACTACCGTACCTTCTAAAGAAGCCGGCGTTAAGATATTGTTTCCCCGAAACAGGCCAACAGGCTATTCTGCCAGGCAGGTCGTAAAAGGCAACAATTGGATATACGAGTCACTACCATAGTGGCTACTAGGTGACAGAGTTCTGCACTGTCTCGCCCAGGTCTGGTACCACCGCCTTACTTATCCCTGCCGCAATAGCGTCAGTGCAAGTTACTGTCGTGTTCCGGTTTGGAGGGTAAGGTAGGCGGTAAACTTATGCATATGGCATTAGACCTCCCCACAAGATAACAACCCACCTTTAACATCTTTGGTGTCTATTAGCGATGGTTGACTCTTTCCATCAGGAAACCCATCAGCTTGTTTGCTATCTTATAAAAAATATATTATTTATCTTCATTAATTTGATTTGATTGCCAGTTCACGGGTTAATTTTCTGCATATTTCTTATTTTGTTACTAAACCACCACTTGAATGCTTTTTTATCATTTAAATACATTTTAAATATCTCAAATGTCATTAACGATAAATGGGTTTCGCGCCATAACGAACGAGTGTTGCTACAATGAAAAATCATAAATCAGCTGTCATTTTGACAGCTGCTGAAAGGCGGCCTGTCAATGCTTGGATGCAGAACTTTTAAAGCGACTAAAAGAAAAAAAGCGTCTTTTTGTAAGCTTTGATTAATTATAGAAAAAAGGATTTAATACTTTTTTTCTATACGATCAGTTCGATTTTGTGTTTGAATGTGCAAGATTTTTTTATTTCAATTTTTTATATCTCAATTTGAAGTTCTTTGTTGGGGCATTGTATAGAGTAATAAGTTTTGAATTACGATTTTAAGAACGCTTATACAAGAATCATAATACTGCCAATCTTCAATTTTAATTTAAGTATGAATGGTATTGATCATCTCCATAATATAAAAATAAAAAAATCTTGGGCGTAAATTAATTGACAACAAAAAAATGAGGTTTATCAATAGTACAATCGCTTGATCCTAACGTATACTAATCTAGGGTCCCGTACCTAAACAGTAAAACGGGACTCTATTACTAAGCCTTTGTTGTCTGTCTGTCCATCTGTCTGTCTGTCACCAGGCTGTATCTCATAAACTGTGATAGCTAGAAATCTAAAATTTTCACAAATTATGTATTTCCGTAGCCGCTATAACAACAAATACTAAAAATATAAAAAACAAAAATCTTAATGGGGGAAAAATCTTACAAATTTAATCCCCATACAATAAACGTTTTTTTCGTATTTGTTTGCTATGATAGCACGGAACCCTTCGTGTACGATTGCATTTGTTTCACAATACTTCAAATCTTTTGGCAATTTGTTTGCTGCAAAAAAGAAAACCAAATGAACTCTCTCAAATAGTATCGTTCTTACTCTATAATTAGTTTTGGCGTAAATAAGTTTATTTTTATATATTCTATACTTTTCGTCGTCGGCACTTGGTGAAATTTCATTATTGTTACACAATTTGTACATCACATCCTGAAGATGCTTAAAAAGTGAAATAAGTTATTCCCGCGGGTTTCTTCAAAAACTTCCACAATGCAGTGAGCTGTGCACTGCAGATAGTTCAATATATGATTAAATTTAATTTATGGTTATTTTATGAATCCAGAATAACAGATAGTAAATTCTTCAAATGGGACCATCATAATGGGATTTTAATCTAATTAGATTAAAATAACAATATTGTAAAACTGTCTCCTCTGTGGTCTAGTGTATTATGGTACAGTGTCGGTGTTGATGAGCATGAGGTCCTGGGTTCGATTCTCGGGTCGGGCAAATCAAAAAATTTGTTTTTTTCAGCTTTCTGATAAAAACAATGTTGCCCAGGATTTGAAAAGTACCCGGTTGGCGGTTTCCAAAACGCAAATTAATTTTAACAAACAATTAATCTGTGTTTAACAGAAGATTGAGTTTCCGAATTAACTTTTTGACAATCTGTCAATAGTTTGTCAATGAGGGTGCTTAGATATTCATATTTCTATGGTGCTTATTTAGCTGGTATCTATCCCTCATTTTGAGTTTCTGAAAATGTGTTTATTTTGATAACAATATTTTAATTCGTCGCTAACTTAATTGCAGATTATCGAGTATTATGAAACCAGCCAAAATAATTATTAACTCTTAACTATTGATATAAAATACCCAAGATGTAAAGAAACTCAAAACTGTTGCTAATTTCACATGAGTACTTACTTATAGATATGGCAAAAACATATGTTTTTGCACATCCAACCTTAAAAGCAGGACTTACAGTTGTTTTTTACAAAGCAATGTACTACAAAAAATAATAAAAACTTGAGAGGTGTCAAGGGACACCCGGATGGAACGAAGTTCCTTTCGATTAATAGTGAAGGAATTGTAATAAAATTTTAAATTGTAATAAAATGTAAATCTGGCTTGCTTTCTATAAGAGAGCGAGAGAGAGAGAGAGACAGACAGAGAAACATGCGCACGCCGCACAGCTTACAATAGCTTACTATAGCAAAAACTGTCGTGACATCTTTTCGTAAGAATTTTTTCCGTCTAGCCCCCTTTCACAACGCGCGATAAGGAACTTCGTTCCAAAATTGACAGTGTCGCGATTAACGTGATTCTATTTGAAATGAATGCATAATTTCGAATTGTGCGCTCATTTTTAGAGGACGGTTTTGAGATACCTACTGAATGTGCATCTCGGGTTTTTTATATCAATGCTGTTAAATATTAATTACCTACTTATTCATTAAGGGACGTACTAGAAACTGACGGATTGTTAACAAATTATTAATTTTGACAGTTTATTAGATGATTGTAGACTTAATTCGTGTTTCAAAAACCAGCCGCTTTGGTATCTTCGGCTAATCGTTGTCGTGGGTGCACTGGTTGTAGCTCTGCCTCTTACTTCGGAAATACAGACGTCAAGATTCTTATTGTGAAATACGTAAATTACTTAATTTGGAGAGAAACTGTCTCGTATTAGTTACTATAGTTACTATATAAATATATAATTTATACTTTCCATCGTCGGCACTTGGTGAAACTCCGTCATAATTATTGTTTTAAATTTTACACTTGTACTGTTTCACAATTCACATTTCACACAAAAAAAAATTTTTTTTTTTAGTCCTGATGATGCAGTAAAATGCGAAACCGGTTGACTATTTAAATAAAAAAGTATATATTATATATAATTAGTGAATTGTGAAACAGTACAAGTGTAAAATTTAAAACAATATATAAATATAGTTTTTTTATCTAATTGATTCTAAAATAACAACAATACGATTTTTTTAATAACCTAAGAAAATACAAATACGTAACAGCTAAAGGACGCAAAAACAAAAAAATACAACCGATAAATGCAATAAAAAGCTAATCAAGGTTAATGCAAGCCATATATCATTGAACAATCGGTAGAAACCGACAATATCAAGGAAATGTACACCTTAAATCTTTCTGCTTAAAGTGATAATCGTCTAGCATTCATGTCTGTGTTGCCAGGTAAAATAATACATAATGCATCTCTTTGTTATCTGTAATGTTTTACAAAAGCTTCTTAACCGGGTAGTGCAGCGGTAGATCGCTTCCGTCTATATAAAAATAAATAAAATTTTCGATAATTATTTTTTAAGTGTAGTTCGTCTTAAGCTTGGTGGGTTTCCTGCGTATGTTTTCCTTTAAATTAAACATTACACAGAAACATCGAAATAAAACAATTTTGTTTAAGTCCAAAAATCGACTCCAGTTTAGTTGTTCAAACTTTTTGACCGGTGACAAAACACACACACACATACATTTGCAGCTTGTAAGAGAGGGTTTACTGGGTGTACTGAAATCAAGATCACAAATTTGGACCATGATGTACAAATTGAGACCAGCTTAGTAGTACAATATTTTGCAAGTTCAAATAAATATTATTTATGTTAAATATGTATATGAATGAATCTATACAAACATACTTATTAATAACAATAATTATTATTAATAATATTATAAATGATAAAGAGATAGTTGAAGGCCAGGGGTCAAACGTAGTCTTTTTTCTATCATCTACCAAGGGATTGAGATAGGAAATGAATTTTCTATAAAATAATAATTATATAAATTACCTGTTACACTACTAACGGGTAAAGCTAAGCGGGTCAGCACTAGTTGCCTTTATTTTTTCTTACGTCTTATTAAGTTTACTCGGGTACAATAAATCGTAATGCAGTATGATACCACAATAGTTTCTGATGTGTAAAATTTGAATTACTGTTGTTCTATACTTAGGACCATAAAATATAAAGATTGTTCATATTGCACATTACTGATTAAAATCGGCCTATAGAGGCGACTGTTAGAGTGACGCATCATTTGCAAGAATGCATAAACACTGCGTGAATAAGTATATATCTTTTCACTTTATAAGATATTTTGCTATGTAGACTTTTCGCTAGTAATTGTAGATACCAAATACTTAATACTAAAAAAAACTATATTAAATTGATTCCGATGAGATTAATCTGAAATTGATAATACAATCACGGACTGTAAATTATTATTTATCTATTACTGGTCGCAAAATTAATTTATTATATAGTTGTGACAGCAATATGTTACCTTAAATTAGTAATACAATAAAATCCCGTTGCAAAGTGGTCCTCTTAAATCCTTTTAAGAGATCGATCTTTTTTTGTCCACCATTATGCGAAAACTTTAAGATATGAATGGGGTTTTTTGACTTTTTGATGATAAATTATCCTATTTAGCCGAAAACTTCGCACTGCTTTTTATGTTGACACACCCTGATTTAGTCATGCATTATATTGTGTCGTATATTTTTCTTGTTCATCACTTTAGTTTTTTATTGTAATAACCGTGACGATGAATTAGAGATAACACTTCTAAAATACATATATATCTTTAAGCCAGACCCCTCGCGCGGTAGGCAGAGAAAACCCAGTGCCATATGTCACCATCCTTGTAATTTGCTCTCGCTTCTTCCATATTCATTGCTCCCTTCATACAAACGCTACTACTAGGTGGTAGAGTTCTGCATTGTCTCGCCCGGGTCTGATACCACCGCCTTATCTATTCATGCCGCAATAGCGTCAGTGCTTGTCACTGTCGTGTTCCGGTTTGGAGGGTAAGGTAGCCGGTAAACTTATGCACGTAACATTAGCACCATTAACATCTTTAGTGTCTATAGGCGATGGTTGACTTTTCCATCAGGAGACACATCTGCTTGTTTGCCATCTTATAATATAAAAAAAACATAAAAAAAAGACTCTTGATACCGCCTTCGGACAATATCCGAGTAATTTAACCATGGTATGTCAGTCTTGGTCTTCCCCGGTACCTACATCCTTCCACATTCGCATTGTATATTAGTATTGTTGGCCTTTTATTTATTCTTTCTCATGTAGATATATGTTCCGAACCACCGGAGCATGCGTTTTCTTATTTTTACAGCGACACTTTCTTTCCGCCTTAACTTCTCTCTCACTTCAATATTACGAACCCTGTCCGCAAGTGCCCAGTCACTTCTAATACAAATTTGAAACCAAACTTAAATTATTGTGGCCACCTTTTTTAGAGGCCACCTTCTTTATCTTAGAAAAAGAGACAGAGATCATAATAAGGCTCATTATGGTAGAAAAAAAGGTATGATTATGTAAGGTTCATTTGACTAATATGAGTTTTAGTTATTTTTGTGATATAGCACCCACCTGTGCTTGGGAAACTGGATGGAATATATACGTATCAGGCGCGTGCGCTCCTTGTAGGCAGAAAAGTAGTGCTTTACTTGCCATTCACAGATATTTTAATAAAACGTTCGTACGTTTAAGATGATTTTAATTAATAGTATGTAAATGAATAAAATGTGTCATAATCATGTGCTCGCCGCTGAAATCTATAAAAGAAAAAGTTTTTGTGGCCGAGTACTCCGTCGCATATTCAGTATTATAATCCTGTGCACGCCGCTGATACGTATGTATGCCTGGCGGTCAATACAATCGACGTACACGATCATATAGCAAAGAAGAATTTCGCCACGTCAAACCTGTCGACACTAGTTCAGTGGAAGAGCGTCCCGGCTTGCGGGAGATGGTCACAGGTTCAAATCCCGCGTGTCGATATTTTTCTTTGTTGTTTTTAAGATGAGTTTAAGTTTTAATATATTATATTAATATAATATATTAAGGATAATTGTGCCGCTGGGGTCTTCTTTTTTGTCCGGACCATCGGTGAGTTTTATCCATTTATTAAACCAACGTCTTTCCATTCGGTACCATCGCGAAGGATACATAGAACAGTTCGCGGATAATAAAAAAATTATGTAATTAATTTCACCTTTTTATGAGTTTTAGCTCTAAGTTTTACTAACTAGTTTATGGTTAAAACAATCATTTGAGAATCTTGTTAGTCTAGTAATTTTGTTGGCTTATGTCTTAAGTCCAATGAAAAAACATTTTTCACGCTAAGAATCACACATAACATACAGAAAGCATATATGTTAGGAAAGAACTCCACTCCATGTACTTACCTAGTGAAAGGTACTAACTAACCTTCAGGCTTAATTAACCAGATACAGAAGAACACCGAGGAAAATATTCAAAGTCCAGGAAATCCGTTGATCTGGTGTCATCACACAAATGTTTGTCCCTGTTGGGAATCAAATTCGTGTTCAATCGAATAATAGGTTCGCTAACCACTCGACCATTGGGCGGTCTAATAATAATACGGTAAATATATAATGGTACGGAACACTTCGTGCGTGAGTTCAACCCGTACTTTACCGGTTATTTCGTTATGTAAGTACATGTATGTTATTCTTCTTAGTAATAATATAACTTTTTTTTCATATCATAAGATAGCAAACAAGCAGATGGGTCTCCTGATAAAGAGTCAACCATCGCCTATAGACACCAAAGATGTTAATTGTGCGTTGCTATCTTGTGGCGAGGTCTAATGCCACATGCATAAGTTTACCGGCTACCTTACCCTCCAAACTGGAACACGACAGCGACAAGCACTGACGCTATTGCGGCAGGAATAGGTAAGGCGGTAGTACTAGACCCGGCAATGCAGAACTCTACCACCTAGTTTTTAATTTACTTACTTTGCTTTAGTTTTTAATTTACAATTTAACAAGTTCGTCAAAAGCAAAATGTACTCTTCAAAACGGAACACAAAAGTGACAAGTATTGACGCAATTACGATAGGATAGGTATGATGATGATATAAATCCGGGCGTCTTATTTATGTAACAAATTTCAGTCGAATTGAAGCATTTTTTATATATTAAGATAGCAAACAAGCAAACAAGCAGATAACTCTCCTGGTTATTCTAAGCCATCACCAATAGACACCAAAGATATTAATGGCGCGTTGCTATCCGTGTGGCGGGATGGCAATGCCACATGTATAAATTTTTTATCTTACCCTCCAAATCGAAACATGACACTAACAACCATTAAGCTATTGTGGCAGGAATAAATAAGGCGGTGATACCAGATATCCGGGCGAGTTGCAGTTGGTCTGCTCTCCAAAGAATTCTGGCACCTAGATGGCAAAACAACTTAGAGTTCTTATACATTTTCTCACATATTATGCCACGTCGTAGAACAATGCGATGTTTTATAGTGTTTATGATTATAAGAGTCCTAAACTCTTTGACTATATTTATAAGTTTTGTTACGTGTAGAGTTGCCATCTCAAAAATCTGTAAACCAGAACAAGCAACGTGAAAATCCCGGAGTTTGGAGCTCACAACCCGGACATTTGAACAGAGTATTTTTTAAGTGACTCAGTAGAATTAAGTATAGATTTCCTGCTTTTAAATTAACTTTTTATTTATTTTCATTGATTTTTTTTTTTGATTGATTTTGACCAAATATTTTCTTAAAAAACAAAAAAAAACATGACCTTTGTAAATAAGGAACTATTATTATCACGAGTCGCGTGCATGATTTGAATCAAAACCCGGACTACAGATAAAAACCCATTCGGACGCTCTCCTAACGCCTCCTAAACTAGGACTAATCCGGGGAAATCCGAACGGATGGCAACTCTAGTTACGTAAATAGGGACACAGGGAAGAAACGTTACAAAATTCCATCTAGCAAATTTCTTTCCAACAAAGCTTTCTGCGTGTTTGTTATCCTAAGCTATAAAAAAAAAAATCTCGTTACAATGAAAGCCCAGACATAGGTCATGTCAAAATATACTTCCCCATTTACCCACGGCCTCGCATTTTCTTGAAATTAAACCGTACAAGAAGCAATGCATGCCACAATAAATTTAAAAATAACTACCAAGTGTGAACAACTTAACGCAAATTTACTATAAACTCAAATACAACAAGAAACACCCGTATTAATAACAAAATAAGATTCAAAACCGCAACAAAATTCCAATCGAAAACGCAAACAATAAATTTAAAACACTCGTAGACTTACAATATAAAACTGGACCGTAATAAAGGCTGTATTCGGAAAAAAATGTAAAACTACCAACATTAAAATTAAACTTTATAGAACAGTGATAAAGTTGATTTTTATTTACATGTATAAACAGAGCCATAACAGAAATGACGTCATAATGCTATCATACATCTTAATCTCTTGATAACTGTGTATTTTTACGACCTCAAGTACAACACAAATGGACGTAAGATATCTAGGAGTGGGTTTAGTTGCTTTTATGTCTGGCCTGTGGACATTTAGAAGATATTAGATAAACACGATAATTTGATTATATTATCAAATCAGAATATTGATCTGTATAAGAATTAATATTTGTTGTGGGATCAATTTGGCCTTGAAAAAGATCTGAGTATTTTTGCTGCTTTCAACCGACTTCTCAGAAAGGGGAAAGCTCAAAATTCGGATGTTTATATTTATTTTATGTGTTCTCTGACATGTATAGATGGATTTGCAAAATTTTGTTTTTATTTGGGAAAGTATTCTTTCAATTTGGCCCGAAATTAATTCAATGAAAATCTGATTTAGGATTCTGATGGTATAGAAAGTTGAAAAGTTGTTTATTGTTATGGCGTCTCTGGTCAGTATCATTGAAGAGCTTGGTGATAGAAATAGCGTGCCAACTACTGTCATATTAATGGTCATCGAGGTAACGTCAGGATTGTATATGTTGATGACGTTATGTATGAAAATAAAATGGAAAATCTTCCCAGCCAGGCAAGGAGTACTGCCTGGGGAGCGAAGTCCGTCGGAGAAGCGTCGAAATTTGTATATATTGTTACAAGATTGTTACAAAATCGTTATACCGCTATTAAGGATAAGCTTTGACTTTATTTATTGCGCTGAATATTGCTTGAGGACTACATTATAATCTTACTGCGATATTCGTTTGATCAAGCTGCCGAATGTGAAAATGCGTCGTAGAATCGCCATCAGTTTCAGAAGCCGGTACTGATAACTGGTAAATCAGGGTGATTTATTAAAGAATCGGCATTTTGTTGAACTGGATATAGATGTCCTATTCTTACTTCTTTAGATATGTTTTTATATAATTAGATAGCAAACAAGCAAATGGCTCTCCTAATGGGAAGAGTAACCATAGCCTATCCGTGTGGTGGGATGGCAGTGCCTCATGCATAAGTCAGCCGGCTACCTTACACTATAAACCTAAACATGACAATGACAAGCGTTGACGCTACTGCGGCAAGAGAAGGCAAAGCAGTGGTACCAAATATCCGCACGAGATGTTACGGAACTCTAGTAATCACGATCGTAGTGACACGTATAGCAAATCAGTCACCTTTTACGGTCTGCCTGGCAGAACGGCAGTTGACCTGTTCTTCAAAGGACACACCTATACATGGGAAATGAGATGTAGGCATGATGCATTTATTTTAATTTAAAAAATGAAACAATTGGCGTGTGTGTGAAACAGTTGACTGTGATTTTTTCAACCTTTTTAATACGATTACAATTTTTATTTTAAAATTTTATATTATAGATAAAGTTATATGTAATAATAATACTCCTAATCATATACAAAAATTAAATCTGAAAAGAGAAATAACTTTTTATTTTGGATTAATCTTGTTTTTTATTTTATCCAAAAACTTCGATTTGATCTCATGGGCGTCTTCTGAATGGTGAGTTATATTTAAACTGCCTTAGTTACTTTAAGTGCAGTTATTTTTAAACTCACCTTTACAGAATATATTTGATAGTGAAGATTTGATACAAACAATTCTTGGTAAGTTTAGAAAGCGTTTGACTCAAATCAACATCAAAAAAGTTTTGTGGTTAAAAGGATTCCATCCATTAACTAAAGGTAAAGCCATAATGACTAATTCGGCGTCTGTGATGGAATAAGACAAATATATTTACTGTCAGGAGGAAGATCAGGCATATCTCCTTTACATGGCAGGCTCTCACGGAACACAAATTCTTGATAGCACAATTTATTGTAAAAAGCAACAATCGTTTTACCTACGTGATAAGCGAAATTTTTAAGCACATGTTCTGTTTCATCAGGAAAGCATAAAGCGCCTGTTGATAATAACCTGTGAAAATTAATCTCTGAGGAAAACTACCTCCACATCCAATCATATATCCAGCAAGACCGCCAGTTGCTACAATACCTTTTCTTAATAATAAATTATCAGGATCTCGCATGACTCCTAAAAATTCTTTCTTCCATTTATCTGCTTCGTACTCAAAATTATGTCGTTGTTTTCCAATTGCACATCTTACTTCACAAAAACTTTGATCAAAAGTATATCTACCACATTTTACGTAAGGTAGTAAGAATTCGTGTATCGGTTTTACATCTGCATATGAACATTTTTGTAAATCTGCAATATATTCTTTATAATCACTATGTGGACTGTCATATATTGGAAGGTCATAATAGCTCATCTCTGGTGGACGTTTCGTTGGTTCAGGTGATATTTCTGCTTTGACTACTGGAAACACTTTTATTTTACCTGCCACCAAAATTATCGATTCTTTGTCTAAAATAATATTTAACCTACCAAACTTTTTTAATGTACAATCCTCATATTTTTCCACTAAATCCTTACCTTCAACTACGGTTTTTAAATTTTCTTCATCACATTCATCAACGTAATTGTTTTCTAATTGTTTTTGTGCTTGCTTGATCAATAAGTAGGCAATTGCGTATAAAATCATTTTCTATTATACAGTGATTCTGTAAAAAATTTACATTTTTTAGAAATACATTTTGATTTTTGATTTGTGGATAAAATTAAACAATATTAAACAAAGATTTGAAACCATAATTTATACTGTCATGTTTGACATTTCACGAATCATGACCTCCGATCATTGACATGTATAATGTGGTAATATTATACACGTCAATGCCTCCGATGAATTCAGTAATAGTTCCATGATCATGACTGAAAAAATTTGGACAGGTGTCAAATACAAACGTTTTACTAGACACTTTTACTATTCCACTTGTACATCAATTTCACTTTTACACAATTTTTATTATATTACTCGACCGGTTTCACTTTTTAAAGCATCTTCAGGATGTAATATACGCATAGTAATGTCTTTTTCATACGCATAGTAAGAATATATATTTTACCTGTTCTTAAGTACCTTCTTAGAATGAAGTATTAAGCAATGCTTCTTAGAATAAATGAATGCCCCGTGGGTAGACCGATATTTTCCAAAAAGATTCAAACTTTGATCTATATTTCTGTATTGATATTATATATGTGAAAGTTTGGATGTTTGGATGTATGGATGTTTGTTACTCAATTACGCCAAAACTACTAAACGGTTTTGGATAAAATTTGGCACACAAGTAGATGATGACCTGAAATACCACCAAGGCAACCTTTTTATATTATCTACAGTTCTGCCCGACAGTTTGTAAAAGGCAAACGATTGGCCAAACTTTATACTATCATCGTGCCTACTACGTGATAGAGATTTGCAATGTCTCGCCCGAATCTGGTACCATCGTCTCACCTATTCCTGCCGCAATAGCGTCAATGCTTGTCACAGTCGTATTCCAGTTCGGAGGGTAAGGTAGCTGGTAAACTTATGCGCGTGACATTTCCATCACGCCAAATAGACAACAACGCACCATTATCATCTCTGGTATCTATAGGCGATAATTCCTTCTCTTTCCATCAAGAGAGCCATTTGCTTGTTTGCTATCTTATTAAAAAAATGTAAAAGTGTTGACCTACTCGAATGAGGTTGCGGTTTCAAACCCCAACTGAGGACTGTTTATGTTTTCGTTTTTGATGTGAAACATCTATTGCGGCAGGCCAGACCGGCTGTTGCGCTGCACTGGTGAGATATTGCCACGCACACATCTTAACTTTACTGCGTCTCTCGTTTCCGCGCCATCATTCCTGTACCTTGTCAACTACAACAGCTGAACTATAGACAAATTGTAAATCGTAAGGTATTCAAGAGCATCGCCAAAGGCGGGCTGAGATCATTTTGATCTAATTTTTTTTTATACATTAAAAATATTACTACGTGGCGCCTCTTGTAAGAGGCGCCACAGTAATATTCTTTCTGTGAAAATTTCAGGTGTCTGCCTATAACTGTTCTAGAGATAAAGCTCTGTAACGAACAGATAGAGTGATATCATACTAACAGGATAATTTTTGGTCACAGACCTTTTAGTACTAATTTTACTAAATATCTGAAAACTAAACAATATCAAAAAAAGTATCTTCACGCCCATATCCCCGAAGGGATAGACAGAGGTACAACAAGTGCACCCACGATTAGCCGAAGATACTTGGTCCCACAAATGTGATAGGTGACAAGCCTATCGCCAACCGGGCACTTTCCAATCCCGGGCAACTTTGTGTTTCTCAGAAAACTGAAAAAAAAACACTTTTTTTAATGTGCCCGACCCGGGAATCGAACCCGGGACCTCATGTGGTCAATGCCAAGGCTGGACCACTAGACCACAGAGGCGACAACAATATCAAAATAAGAATATATAATTTTTTCTTATTAAAAAACAATTTTTAAAAACACAAAACAATGTAATAAAAATTAAAAAAACATTTTTTTTTTACAACAAAAAAATATATTTTTGAAAGACAAACTTTATTAAAAATAAACATGTTTTTGAACGACAAACTTTATTAAAAAAATATGTTTTTGAAAGACAAACTTTATTTAAAAATATAAATGTACCATTGAAAAACTTCATAAGTTACTTTTTTGGGCAACTTATAGGCTTCCTGGCAGGTGGCGGTGGAGGCATATCTTTTTCACATGGTATTCTTTCACGTAGTAAATACTGTTGACGACACCATTTGTTATATAACGCAAGTAAACTTTTTCCAACGTGATATGATACATCTCTAAACGTTTCATCAGTTTCATTTGGAAAGCATATAGCACCAGCTGATAATAAACCACAACTCGTAAAAAATAATCGACGTGGAATCCCACCGCCTCCACCAATTAAATAACCAGTGATTCCTCCAGCGCCAACAACTCCTCGTCTAACATTTAGATTATTAGGATCTCGCATTATTGTCAAAAATTGATCCTTGTATTTACCCATTTCATCTTGAAGATAAATACATGAACTCTTAACAGCATTTTTTGTTTCATTAACATTATCAATAAAACAACTTCTACAAGATTTAACATGTGGTAATAAAAACTGATGTAATAATTTAACATTTGCGTCGGGACATTTTTGTTTATCCGCAATATAATCTTTATAATCTGCATGAGGGGTTTCATATAAAGAAAGGTCCTTGTATTTCATTTTTGGTGGTCGTTTTGGTGGTGGTGGTGGTTCTGCAGCTTCAACTACAGGGAATAGCTTTATTGTACCTCCCACTAAGACTTTTGTTAGAAGATCTATCCATAAATTTCCAATTATATATAAGTCTCCGAACCAAAATTTTGGTGTTTCCGAGTCTTCATTGCGAGCAATTAGTGCGGTGTCTGATTTTTGTTTGTATGTTTTGCATGCTTTTTTCTCAGGGAGACAAAGCTGCATATCATTCTATAATCCTTAAAAAATAATAATAAATAATAACAAAAGGATACACAAATAATTTTACAATTGAATCATTTGCTTTTTTTACTTTTATAACAGTAAATCTGACATATGGATATTGACAAATTAAAAAGTTTAAAAATCAATTCATACGAAAGTAATAGAATAAAAACTTTTTAAATGAAGTTTAAACATTTATCCTCGTGTTATTCCGAGCCTCATTTTGAAGATCTGCCATTCTGACAGGCAATTTGTGAAAAGTCAACGATTAGTTACGTGTCACTACCATCATCATCAAGACCTAGGTGGTAGAGTTTTGCAAATCCCCGTGTTGGTTCTGGGCTCCTTTGAAGAATAGGCCAACTGCCTTTCTGTCAGCCAGGTCGTAAAAGGCGACCGATTGGCTATAGGAGTCACTAACATCGTGGCTACTAGGTGGTAGAGTTCTTCATCGGCTCGACCGGGTCTGGTACCACCGCCTTACCTATTCCTGCCGCAATAGCGTAAGTGCTTGTCATTGTCGTGTACCGATTTGAAGGGTAAGGTAGCCGATAAACTTATGCATGTGAAATTAGACGTCGCAACAAGATACCACGCACTATTAACACCTTCGGTGTGATGACTCTTTCCATCAGGAGACCCATCTGCTTGTTTGCTATCTTATGATATAAAAAAACCTACATTTTAGCTCGGATCTTTAATTATCTCCTTTATAACATTATTTACAATCCTTCAACGCCGAACTATTTAAAAGAAGATTCCCAATTTCTTCATCCACCTGGCTCTTCGTGTCGTCTCTCGGTTTCTGCTCTATTACGTATGCCTTCACACAATTCTAGTTAATTTTCTCACTCTTTCACAGTATCTGCAATAAGACTTTGGAACTCACTCCCATATCACATCCGCAATAGTTCTTCTGTGTGCACTTTTAAAAAGCAATTAAAATTATACTATTTATCCCTTGATCTAAATAATTAAAGTTCTTTGATACCTAAAACCTAATGATATATTTTAGCATCTGTTATACCTTGCACTTGATATTTATATTCAATTAAGAGTTAATTCTTATTGTACACTGTCTACCTTATTTTTCATTGTACTGAATTTTCTCTGTCTTGGGTTAGCTGTAAGACATCTCTTTTTAGTGATAAGCTCGCCTTTTGTACTTGTTTTACCTGTTATTTCCTTTTTTATTAATTTTATGTGTACAATAAAGTGTTAAATAAATAAATAAATAAATATTTCCATGCTGTTTTTCATCAAAATCGGTCCAGTGGTTTAAAAGCGTAACAGTCAGACTTTCACACTTATAATAATACTAGTTGCAGCGTGCAGTCGATGCATTATAAAAAAATTTTCGGTGAATCCCGTAGGATCAGTTGACCTTTCCGGGATAAAATGTAGTCTTTGTGCTGTTCCAGGTCATCATCTACCTGTGCACCAAATTTCATTCAAATCCGTTCAGTAGTTTTTGCATGATTGAGTAACAAACATCCATCCATCCATCCAAACATCCAAACTTTCGCATTTATAATATTAATATAGATATAGATTATTATGGATATATACAGTTTGTTAAGAAAACCCTGTCGGATAATTAAAGGTGTTATTTGGTATCGTAATACGGTTACATATGTGTAATTATTTTATGGATATTAATTAGTTTTCCCAATAAAAAAAGTAATATTACATAAGTGGTATTTTCATACATTAAGACAACACCTACAATTAAGTAAATTCTATTATCAAAGAATGCCGCGCAAATCGGATGCTACCAAAGGATACGCGGCACGTGTGCGGCGCGTTTAAAGTTCGTTTGTAAAAAGCCGAAAAACGAACACCGCGCCTTCGCACGGTGTTTGTGCGAAAGTTGCCAAAGCAAAACAATGAAACAAAAGGCGACAAGGTGTTGTCATTTTTAAAATATTTACTTAACTCTAGGGAGATATAAGTAAAAATACGAATATTAAAAAAAACTATATCTTTTTTGTTTTCAGAAATAAAGTAATTTTAATATTTTTTTCAGTAATGCCTTTAACCAACCTATGCCTCTTTCGGATCGGACAGGGTTTTCTTTACACACCGTACATCTGACCAAGCACATAAACTAAGTATTATAGTTAAAGCAATAAATAGACTTCATAGTTCACGCCGGCTTTCTCACACGGAGCCTCACGTTCAAACCACGCCATATCCGCTTATACCACCTTTAACGGCTATTACCGGATATTACGTCACTATAATATAATTTTACGGATCTTGTTACTATACACTAGCATTTCTCCTGGTATTCTTGTGTTTCCTTTTAATATAAATTATAATATAACCTCTCTATTATACTTAATATTCTTAATATATTTATTACTAGCTGTTGCCCGCGACTTCGTTCGCGCGGACTTCGTTTATTCCTCACAGCTCCTCCCCCGTAGGTGATAGCGTGATAATATGTAGCCTATATGTTGACCCGACCTGTTAGTAATATTCATGCAAAATTTGAAGTAAATCCATGCAGTACTTTTTGAGTTTACCCCGGACATATATATTGACTTTCCTACGATTTTATTATATGTATAGATTTATTTAATATTATTAGATATCAAACAAGCAAATGGCTTTTCTGATGGAAATACGTTAAACCATCGTCTATAGATACCAAAAATGTTAATAGTTGCTTTTTGTGTGACGGGATGGCAATACCACATTCATAAGTGTACCGGCTACCTTACCCTCCAAACCGGAGCACTACAATGACAAACACTAACACTGTTGCGGCAGGAATAGGTAAGGCGGTGATACTAAATACGCGAGCGAGACATTGCGGAAGTCTACCACCTAGTGGTCACGATAGTGGTGACACATATATCCAATCGGCCGCCTATTACGACCTGCCTGACAGAACGGCAGTTGATTTATTCCTCAGAGGAACTCAGACCAACACTGACTTTAAGATATCTACGTTATTTTAAGTGTTTTTTGCATAAATGTATAATTATTATGTAATATGTACGTCAGGAAGATATGTATGTATTTGTACATACATATCTTCCTGACCCCAGATCCCATACGAGATAGGCAAAAAGAACAAGCATTTGTGTGATGTGTGTGTGTGTGTGTGTGTGTGTGTGTGTGTGTATTTCAAGTGATTAATCCGATTGCTACCTCCAACTTTACCCAATACTTCACGGCGTTTATCTACACATTACGTTTTTTTTTAATTTTGTTTTATTTTTTTATATGTTATAAGACAGCAAACAAGTTGATGGTGCAATGCTAAAATTAATGCGGATTTTTTCGATGAAATAATCCCTATGGTGGTGTTAATTCCATTTGCATAAGTTTATCAACTCCCTTACCCTCCAAACCGAAATACGACAGTGACTGGCTTTGACGCTATTGCGGCAGGAATAAGTAAGATAGTGGTACTGAATACCCAGGCGAGATGTTGCTTAACTCTACCACCTATTAGCCACGATGGTTGGGACATGCATAGCCAATCGTTCGGTTTTTACGAGCTGTCTGGCAGAATGTCTGATAGTCTATTTCTTAAAGGGAGTCCGGATCAATACGGTAAATATTATTCGTTTCATGATTCAATGATACAATTTTACTAATTTTAAAATATTTGTCTGTAGGTGTCTGTCTGTATGTCCGTTATAATTAAAAAACGGCTTGAACAATCTTAATAAATTTAGAATACAGTAAAAAAACGTGATTGATTGAATATTTCTTACGAACACTAAATACAGGGTCACGTTTAAAGATCCTACACAATTTAAAATTAGGAACTAAATATTTAATTAAAAGTGCGTTTTAATTATTATTGTAAAATTAATACAATATAAAAATATTCGTTTAAAAATATCCCACTAAATTCATGAATTGGATGCACCGAGTCTTGTGAATAAGCTCTGTAAGGCTGGCAGGGTGTCATTTTACATTTACCCATAATTTCGGCAGTAACTTTCATGTAATCTGTCGGTCTAAGTCTAATTTTCCTGGTCACTTTTAATTTGGTCGAAGGCACTAAAATATTTAGTTCGAATTTTGCGTAATTGAAATCACATCCGTGCGTTTATTTTTTGTGTCGGATTAAAATGAAGTTTTGAATTTTGATTTTTTTTACATACATCAAACATAATATTATCGGCTTTGAACAGCCTCTGAAAATTTGGCCGGATTTTTGAAAGTAAACCCGTATACATCCAGAGAAGTGATTGGAAGTTAGCTTATGTAGGTAAACTTGTTAATTCAGACAACGGAAATCTAATCTAGATCCAGGTACCTAATACGAAAATGTCTTCATCTAGACATAACAAAAAAAAAACATTCTTCCGATTGTACAAGCTGACAACACTAGTAAAAAATACTATAAGATTTTCAACCCTAATACATTCACTATAAAGTACAAGTTTCCCCAACGAATGTAGAAATATTCTTGCACAAAAGAAATGGAGTACGTGGGATATGGAAGGATGCAATTTTTTCCTGCAATTCGAGATACCGAATAATCGAGTTCAAAGTGATTTCAAATCGATTTCGTTGGCTTGAAATCAGCTGTCATTTCACACTCGATATGACATGCTTTTGATCAAATTCCGGCTTTAATTAAATTTGTAGTTATGAATGGAATATAGAGCAAGGACGTAACTTTTCGAAATCCATTAAAGCCACTATTATTCACAAGCTATATAGGAAAATACACCATCCTTTAAAACACATAATATGAGGGGTATAAAAGCACAGGCGCTTCAGTCACAAAACGCCTAGACTGAGTAAACTGCAAATTTCCACTGTGTCTTAATAAATTGTATTTTTTATCAGAAACGGATGTTAGTACATTCAATAGAATACATTTTTCAAATAACAATAATCAAATCAAATCAAATATACATAAATTCTTTATTATTTAAGAAATAGTGTAGGACTGAGGTGTTTTTGCATTTAAGCATTGGACTAAAGCATGTTTGCTTTTCATTGCTTTGGATCCAAGCGAATTTGCATGTCACTATTTAATTCGTCAACTGTCAATAAATGGCGATAGCGTAAGGCACCGATTGCAAAATAAAACTAAGTTTAGAATATAGAATTTTATTAATTTTTTTAACAAATTAGTTACAGGTAAGGTACATTATATTGTATTATAATTATTTATGGAAAGTAAAGATAAAATAATATTCTTGCTCATTGTAAAAAAAATTAAATAAAAGAATTAAATCGAGAGATCTTTTGCAGAGTACTTTAACCAAAAGAAAATAAAACCAATTACTAAAAGCAGAAAAAAACAATTCAGTATAGTATGAATAAAATGTTAGTATGTTAGGAGCTTTTTGCAATAATTATTAATTTAATAAAAATTTAAATTAAATTTAGAAGAAGCTTTCTATGCAAACCCTACTTTACCCTATCACAACGGCCAAAATATTAGGCAGTTGTTGGTTACTTTTCTGCCTTTTCCTTCACTCGTCGCCACTGATTTTTATTTACCAGACGTTTCCGTGTTCGTCCTACACGTGCTGGTGTAATTTTTTCTTTCATTACAATAAGTAATTTAATAAAAAACACAAATTAAGCACACGCTATGCGCAGTCAACTTACTATGAAAAGTAATTGATTCGCCATCTTAGAAATTTTGAAATGGCTGCTTCTGATTGGTTGATTGTGACTGAGGCGGATTTGCTCCTAACAAATTTTAGATTGAGGTGGTTTTGCATGTAATCATTACTTTCTAAGTGAATTTTATGTAGGATTGATTTGGATTTGCATGGTGACGATTATAATATATTTTTGCAATTTTTTATCGCTACAATTTGGTGTACTCAGTGTAATAAAATGCATTTTTGAACTGAAGCGCTTTTGCTTCTATATCCCTCATATGTAATACGATAAGGCGCGTCATACGCGGAAAAGATACTACAAAATATATACTATCTTATGCATTTCAAAACATCGCTCACCATATACTTTTAATCATTTTCAAACACCTATTAAGAACATTTAGCTATATGAGAGAGTATAGTTAGTGTTATAGTTTCTTTATACACCGAATAAAGGCCGGTGTATAAAGAAACCATAACACTAACTATACTCTCTCATACAGCTAAATGTTCTTAATAGGTGTTTGAAAATGATTAAAAGTATATGGTGAGCGATGTTTTGAAATGCATAAGATAGTATATATTTTGTAGTATCTTTTCCGCGTATGACGCGCCTTATCGTATTACATATGAGGGATATAGAAGCAAAAGCGCTTCAGTTCAAAAATGCATTTTATTACACTGAGTACACCAAATTGTAGCGATAAAAAATTGCAAAAATATATTATAATCGTCACCATGCAAATCCAAATCAATCCTACATAAAATTCACTTAGAAAGTAATGATTACATGCAAAACCACCTCAATCTAAAATTTGTTAGGAGCAAATCCGCCTCAGTCACAATCAACCAATCAGAAGCAGCCATTTCAAAATTTCTAAGATGGCGAATCAATTACTTTTCATAGTAAGTTGACTGCGCATAGCGCGTGCTTAATTTGTGTTTTTTATTAAATTACTTATTGTAATGAAAGAAAAAATTACACCAGCACGTGTAGGACGAACACGGAAACGTCTGGTAAATAAAAATCAGTGGCGACGAGTGAAGGAAAAGGCAGAAAAGTAACCAACAACTGCCTAATATTTTGGCCGTTGTGATAGGGTAAAGTAGGTTTTGCATAGAAAGCTTCTTCTAAATTTTATTTAAATTTTTATTAAATTAATAATTATTGCAAAAAGCTCCTAACATACTAACATTTTATTCATACTATACTGAATTGTTTTTTTCTGCTTTTAGTAATGGGTTTTATTTTCTTTTGGTTAAAGTACTCTTTTTCTTTTGGTTAAAGTATTATTTGTTTTAGAGATTGTTTAGCCTGTTTTCGGAATTTTATATGATCGAGTAAAGTACATTCTATCATGTAATGAGTTAGCACATTCTATAGATAATATCTTCATGTATATCGTGTAATTGTTGTAAAATTGTTATTTAATAATCAATACAAAAAAACGTGATTTAACAAACCAGTTTTTTCCCGTTTGTCGCGATGCCTTGCCTTAATTTGTGTTAATACAGTACCGACTTATTGTACTGATGATGCGTTAAAACGCGAAACCGGTTTGTGTTTATTAACAAAATCTAAGTAAAACAGTACAAGTGTTTGTAACATACTATTAACACAAATTAACTAAGTTTTAAAATATCCTCGCCTCACCTCTTTAAAACCCACAATTTATTTTATTTTGTTTTACAAATTTTATTGAAAATTTCATTTTAATTGTTTGTAAAAATGTCATTAAAGTGTGTTAGCATATAGACACAATTAACAGTGCAATTGTATAAGTGAAATTATTGTGCAAGTGCGTTATTAATTGTGTCTAACAGTAATGGAATTTCACCAAGTGCCGACGATGGAAAGTATACATTATATCTGTAAGTATTGTTTCTAATCTATACAAATAAATAAAATTGGAGTGTCTGTTCGTAATATTAAAATAACCGTTTTTTACTAAATGCATATGGATGAATACGCGATACCTATACCAAAATAACATTTTTTACAATTTTTGTCTGTCCGTCTATTTGTGCCGGCTAAACTCTGGAACGGCTGGACTGATTTTGACGGGAATTTACTGGCAGATAGCTGATGTGACAGGGAGTAACTTAGCCAATTTTTTTTTAATTTATCCACGCGAACGAAGTCGCGGGCGCAGCTAGTACATAATATAATGTTAATCCTAACTGCTAAATGAGGAGCTGGTGACCCGTATTACAGGATCTTTAAGAACCATTATCTACTATATGATGTCGATATTACGAGTAAGAACTTAACTCAGGCATCAGTCTCTCATAAATAGCTATTTCTAAATATTTATTACTTACATGATTATCTGAATAAACTAACAACCCTTTGTATTGAGAGATAAAAATAATCATTTCCTTTCAATATTATGATCTACTAGCTGAGCCCGCGACTTCGTCCACGTGGAAAAATTTCGAAATTAATGTAGCCTAAATTACTCCCTATCACATCCGCTATCTGCTAATGAAATTCCCGTCAAAATCGGTCCGGTCAAAATCAAGAGATTAGCCGGAACAAACAGACAGACAGACACACAGCCAGACAGACAAAAATTGTAAAAAACGTTATTTTGGTATATGTACCGTGTATACATCCATATGCATTTAGTAAAAAGAGGTTAAGTATTTTAATATTACAGACACTCCAATTTTATTTATTTGTATAGACAGGAACTTTATTCCCTTGTTCCTCCATATTTTTTAATTTCTTCATACAAACACGGCGATTGCGAAGACATTCGATGTATTTTATAAATTACTAGCTAATGTGCGCGATTTTATCCTCGTGACCAAAAAAAAATTAGAACCTTTGCATAATAGTATTAAAAAAGTAGCCTATGGATACTTCACACTGCCATCTTCGCCAATATAGAATAGAACTGTCTTCGCCTTTCAAACAAACCGTTGAAATAACAAATTACAAACTAATACAATGCATCCAGTATTATTATTATATACATATAATAATAAATAAAATTGAAGTATCTGTTTGTAATTTTAAAATAATCGCTTTTTACTAAATGCACATGGATGTATATATACATATACCGAAATAACATTTTTTACAATTTTTGTCTGTCTTTTTATTCCGGCTAATCTCTGAAATGACTAGACCAATTTTGACGGGACTTTCACTGGCAAATATCTGATGTAGTGAGGAGTAACTTAGGCTACTTTTATTTTAGATATTTTTCCACGCGGACGAAGTCACAAGCAAAGTTAGTGGGACCATAAGGATAGAAAGAAATGCAAAGCCAGCTATTAAACATTAACTAACCTATTATATGCGTTTCACGCTATACTAGTAATTGAAATAACAAATTGCAAATCAATTAACTTTGCTAAATAATACCGTGACTTGAGACAATTATTGCTCATTCGCGGAAGTTACTTAACTGATTTCTTGCTGTTATGTTAGATAAGAGTAAAAGTATTGGCCCATAATTGTCTCATGGCTATTGCAATGTAGACTATGCAATATATTTTTGTATCAAAAGATAGCGAACAAGCAGACCTTATCACAGGCTCTCCTGCTGGAAAGAGATAACTATCGCCTATAGACATCAAAGATGATAATATTACGGCTTATCAATAGACTAGAAGGAGGTAGGAGTCGCCTCTGTGGCCCAGTAGTCCGATGTCGATGTTGACCACCAGGTCCCTTGTTCGTTTCAGGGAGTCGGGCAATTGAAAATTGTGCTTTTACAGTTTTCTAACGGGCAGGGAATCCCTTTCCGTCCCTTTGTAGCAAAGACCATCTGCCGTTTCACCAGGCAGATTGTAGGAGGTGAACGATTTGCTATGCAAGTCACTACCATCGTGGTTACTAGTAAAGTTTTGCCTCGCCCTATTCCTGTCACAATAGCAGCGTCTGTGCTTGTCATTGTCGTGTTTTCGTTTGGAGGTAAAGTAGCCGGTAGATTTATGCATGTGACATTAAAGACCTGGCAACAAGGATAGCAACGCACCATTAACATCTTTGGTGTCTATAGGCGGTGGTTATCTTCCTCCACCAGGAGAGCCATCTGCTTGTTTGCTATCTTATGATATAAAAAGAATATGTACATAAAATGTGTATATTTATAACCACATTATAGATCACACATACATACACACACATAATAATATATTATTATAAATAATATTACATAATATAGTATAAAGTGTGTGTAATTCGCTATTAGATATTTTAGCATGTATAGATTAAGAGCTGTGGAATATTTTAAGACATAAAAAATATATTTAAATTGACCGTAGCTGCCACCAATCTAATACTAACTCCTTATCAGTTTTAAAACACTATCAATCTGCTAATAGGTCATTGAACCGCAGAGTATAAAGGCATATTGTGCTTTACTCATAAGATAAAACTCATAATAGTTCTTTGTGTGTGCGAACAATATTATCAAGTTTATCATAACCATAAACGTAGTTTATTATTTGCACATTTGCAAATAAAGCTACACAATGCATTAAGTTTAGAGTTCCTTGGTTAAATATAGATTTAAAAAATTTATGTGTTGCCTCAAATATTTTAACATACACGTAGTTGTTCTTATCATAATTAAAGTATCACGTCAGTGTTTCCCAACCTTTTTTGTGCCATGCCCCACTGTAAACTGTTTTTAAACGTCCGGGCAGACGGCACACTGTTGAATCCCCGACGAAGTTTACTTGACGAATCTAATCACCCAGTTGATATTTTGGTAACTAGTAACAAAATTATATCTAACTAGCTGAGCCCGCGACTTCGTCCGCGTGGAAAAATTTCGAAGAAAAAGTAGCCTAAGTTACTCCTTGACACATCAGCTATCTGCCAGTGAAAGTCCCGTCGAAATCGGTCCAGCCGTTCCAGAGATTAGCCGGAACAAACAAACAGACAGACAGACAGACAGACAAAAATTGTAAAAAATGCTGTTTTGGTATATGTATCGTGTATAATGTATATCCATATGCATTTATTAAAAAGCGGTTATTTTAATATTACAAACAGACACTCCAATTTTATTTATTTGTATAGATGTAGAGATAGATATGTATTGCCTCAAATATTTTAACATACACGTAGTTGTTCTTATCATAATTAAAGTATCACATCAGTGTTTCCCAACCTTTTTTGTGTCATGCCTCACTGTAACATTTCTAAAAAAACAGCGTTGTTTAACAAATTATACCTACCACAACTAGCTGACCCGGTAAACGTTGTTCTACCTTTTTAACTACTCTTATTTTTTCTATATTTTCTCACCTTTTAAACCTTCCCTGGACTTCAACAATTAATTTAAAACCAAAATTAGCCAAATCGGTTCAGCCGTTCTTGAGTTTAAGCGAGACTAACGAACAGCAATTGATTTTTATATATATACTAGCTGACCCGGCAAACGTTGTTCTGCCTTTTTAACTACTCTTATTTTTTCTATATTTTCTCACCTTTTAAACCTTCCGGACTCCAACAATGAATTCAAAACCAAAATTAACCAAATTGGCGGGGTTATCACATAACTCGCAAAGCGAAATTCTCCTAATTGCTTAGTTATTGCAAGACATATAACAGCCTTGTATATCAGTGCCAGTCGTTGCTGCTTGATTAGTTTTGTTGCTGTGACATTACAAAAAGTATATCCATTGACCAGCAAGTAGTTGGTGACGTTTTTGATGACTTTTTCGTTACGTTTAAAAGTCATCGCTGATCGCTGGCGGATTGCAAACGTTAGGTGATACGCTTGCGGTTCAGCCGTTCTCGAGTTTTAGCAAGACTAACGAAAAGCAATTGATTTTTATATATATAAATATAGATTTGCTGTTGGCGTTCCAATGCAAATAAATAAATAATAATAAAAATAACATTCCAATTTTAGGGTTACGTATACAAACGGTAAAACGGAAGCCTATTACCTACTAACACCTTACTATTCGTCCATCTGTCTCTCTGTCTGTATGTCTGTCTGTCTGTCCATCTGTCACCAGGTTGCATCTGTGTTAATTTCAACTGTCTATCATGAACCGTGACTAAGAAACTTATATAAGATGACAGACAGTTAAAATTTACAGATGATCTATTTCTGTTGCCGCTATAACAATAAATACTAAAAACAACGTGATTTGCCGTTTTTTAAAGATAACTAGCTGACCTGACAAACGTTGTTCTGCCTTTTTAACTACTCCTATTTTTTGGAACGAAGTTCCTTACGGCAGGCTTGGAGGGGATAGGGATTTTGCTGCGCGACCGAACTGAAAAAAATGTGATAGTAAAACCGTAAGAAAATGCGTGGAATAAAAGCGTTAAATGAGACGTGCGCAGGCGCGACAGTCGCGTACACAAGCGAGTAGTGCCGTTTAGCCGAAGGAAGTTCGTTCCTACCTGGTGTCCCGCGACACCACATCATTTTTTTTCTATATTTCCTATACCTATACTTTTAAACCTTCCCTGGACTTCAACAGTTAATTCAAAACCAAAATTAGCCAAATCAGTTCAGCCGTTCTCGAGTTTTAGCGAGACTAACGAAAAGCAATTGATTTTTATATATTAGAAAGATAATAATATAAATAAATGTATAGTTTTTTATATTATACTAACCCGGCAAACGTTATTTTGCCATTCATATTAGGAATCCATAGCGGACAAACAACGTGACATGTAATTTATATAAGTCTACGGGATTGTCCTTCCACGCAGCCAAAATGGCATTAAACTTTATATGGTGGTTAAGTATTCTTAAATTTTCTATTTTTCCGCACAATGTTCTTAATGTTTTCTTTTATAAGAACCTTCTCCTTACAATTACAAACACAATAAAAAAAAAAATTACCGAAATTGGTCCAGCCATTCAGGCCGTGATGCCGTGACCAAGGAAAATAGGGATTGATTTATATATATATATATATATATATATATATATATATATATATATATATATATATATAGATTCCTCTGCTATATAATTGATGTTATAAATAAAATTAGAGTGTCTGCTTGTAATATTAAAATAACCAGTTTTAACTTAATGCATATGGATGTATACACGGAACACATACCAAAATAACACTTTTTACGATTTTTGTCTGTCTGTCTGTCTGTCTTTCTGTTTGTTCCGGCTAACCTCTGGAACGGCTGGGCCGATTTTGACGGGACTTTCATTGGCAGATAGCTGATGTAATTAGGAGTAAATTAGGCTTCTTTTTAAAAAAAAACACGTTCACAAAGTCGCGGGCACAGATAGTTTTACATATAAACCCTCCTCTTGAATCATTCTATCTATAAAAAAAAATCGCATCAAAATCCGTTGCGTAGTTTTAAAGATCTAAGCATACATAGGGATTAGGGACAGACAGCGGAAAGCTACTTTGTTCTATACTATGTAGTGATGGTACAGAACCCTTCGTGCGTTAGGAGCTATCCTATTCAGCTCAGTCTCTGTCCCAGGTTCGATCCTAGGGTCAAGCAAAAGTATTATTAAGGAATTTTAGAAATTTTCCTAGAAAATTCCAAAACTTTAACACCTTGGTGAGTGGTAAGGGTGGTGAGTGTGTGGTACCTATATGTATCATGTATACATCCATATGTATTTAGTAAAAAGTGGTTATTTCAATATTACAAACAGACACTCCAATTTTATTTATTTGTATATACGGTGTGTAAAAAAACCTGTCCGATCCGAAAGAGGTATATAGGGAGATCAATGACATTATCAAAAAAATATATAAAATAATTCTTTTTATTAAATAAAAAGAATTATTTTATATATTTTTTTTTAAATAAAAAATATAGCACTTTAAAGTGCAACTTCCCCTTAAATTAATCAAATTTTTAAAAAATGTATGTATCCATATCCATAAAGTAACGACACAGATATATTTCCGAACCTTGGATGAGTACTTAAAGCCGTTGGTTCCGGATATCATTAGAAATTGTCGATAATAGTTATCAGTTCGGTAAAATGCGGTGTTGGTAACCACCATTCATCTCGCCAACCACCGCTCATCAATTATGGTAAACCGGATATACTATAGACGTTCAATTTACTTTGTGAGCAAGGTAACTGGGTGTGATGATGATACCACATAGGGATCCACAGAGTGGCAAAAGTGCAACTAATGTATCATTTTTTTGGAATGTCTGAATTACTGCCGGCCTCAAGGGCCGTCATAGCTTCACCTGCAGCGAGGGCGAGCAGAGTGCTCAGCCAGAACTGAAAGGTGTGTGACTTGTAGGGCTGTACGCCCTCCGCTCTAGGTATGTCACCTGCGAGACCAATCCACCCACGGCTTAGCGTTTGGTCGGTCTAATGTATTATCGATTAGACAACGGTATTAAGTCCTGTGATTTAATAATCGAGCACATAATTTAATCATGGCCAATTTATATTTTCCACAACAATTTTTATCTTATTACTTTGTAACCAAGGCCTATAAGTTATTGGCTTTAACCTATAAATCCTATAATGCATATCCGCAATGACTATCTCTTACAAAAAAAAGTATTCGAGACAACAAAAATAGGTAGATAAAGAACGCGGGAAAAACGAAATTTCACCGCCATTTTTGATTGTCAAAATTACATCTTATTTAAAAACCAGTTAACTGTGAAATATCCGGCCAGTATTTAATAACAGCACATTAAAAAATTTAATAAAACCTCCTTGTTGAAAAATGAACACGATTCTGAACGAAATCGCGAGTACATCGGCGAAAGTTTGTAATAACATGCATAATATAGACTTACCATTGTTTTTCTGCACGCTATGAACCCGGTAATCTTATTGGGCAAAAATATAAATGTTCTAGATGTGACTATATCATAAAAAATATAATTATATTTATATCCATAAGAGTAAATCTCCGAAATGCTTAGATTCGCATACAGACAGAGTTACTTTCGCATTTATAATGTTGGTATAGATTACCTACACATACAAATAAATAAAATTAGAGTGTCTGTTTGTAACATTAAAATAACCACTTTTTACTAAATGCATATGGATGTATACACGGTACACATACTAAAACAACATTTTTTTTACAATTTTTGTCTGTCTGTCTGTTTGTTCCGGGTAATCACAGGAACGGCTGGACCGATTTTGACGGGAATTTCAATGCCAGATAGCTGATGTAATAAGGTATAACTTAGGCTACTTTTATTATAGCAATTTTTTCACGCGGACGAATTCGCGGGCACAGCTAATTGTTTATAAAAACAATTAAAATATACATAGCTAATTTTACCAGCGACTTAGTCTGCGTAATTTTTTTTAAAATAAAAGTAGCCTAAGTTAAGTTCCTTATTATATAAGTTATCTGCCAGAGAAATTTCCGTCAAAATCGGTTTCCGAGATTAGCCGGAACAAACAGACAGACAAAAATTGTAAAAAATGTTATTTTTGTACCTATATGTACCATATGTATTTAGTAAAAAGTGGTTATTTCAATATTACAAACAGACACTCCAATTTTATTTATTAGTATATACGGTGTGTAAAAAAAAACCTGCGCGATCCGAAAGAGGTATATAGTCTCCCTATATCAATGAATCAAAAATATATATAAAATAATTATTTTTATTAAAATCAAGCAAATATTTTGAAAATGTATGTATTCATATCCATAAAATAATGACAAAGATATATTTCTACCAAATAATACCTTTCACGATCGGACAGGGTTTTCTTTATAATCCGTATATTATATTGAAAACTTTTTTACATGAAAACTAGCTATGTTTGCATCTTCGTCTCCGAGGATTTTAAAAAAAAAATAAGAGTAGCCTAAGTTACTCCTTATTATATAAGCTATCTGCCAGTGAAAGTCCCGTCAAAATCGATCCAGCCGTTTCAGAGATTACACGGAACAAATAGACAGACAGACGCATTTCACTGGATTTTTTTAAATCATTTATCTGCCCCTCTTTTAACATGTCCGTGTCCATGGAGCATGCCCTTTCTCATATTCACACCGATACTGACTTTCAACTCCAACTTCTTTCAATCCTTCAGAACAAATAATACATTTGAAAATAAAAATAAATATTCACTTCCAGAAATTGAACATTCGCTTTCTCGACAATATGTCCGATATGCCCCGAGCACTGAGGAACAATAGACCATTACTTTTACTGCTTATTGTAGTAAAAACACATCGGAAACCTCTTGTTAGCTCAATGTTAAAAATATTCTGTGCGTGAACATTTGTTGTAGTAATTTGTTAGCGTTTTAATCACAAACTGAATCGCCATTATCTATATTGTCTATGGTGTATGACACGAGAAGCACAGATTATGTTAATTTAATAGATGACGTTTTTGACGTAAATCTTAAAAATGTAATGTTAAAGATAATGTTGTTCTGCCTTTTTAACTACTCTTATTTTTATATATATATATATATATATATATATATATATATATATATATATATATATATATATATATATATATATATATATATATATATATATATATATATATATATATATATATATATATATATATATATATAATAAATTGTTGTAAAGATGTGTGTCTCGTCAAAACGAAGCTGTTCACAAAAATTCAGTTTGTTATTAATCAAAAAAGAATTTGTTCCTGGGACTAGAGTCTATTACTAATTTCTAAAAAATATAAAGCCTGTCACGTACAAAAATATAAAGCCTTATGTACACAGATTATAATCGCACTTATCTGGCGATAACGCTAACGATCGCCGACTTTAACGCTGCTTAAGTGCGATACAAAAATCACTAATTAAAATAAAACGCGTGGTCTTGTTTATTTATTTATTTAATACTTTCGCCGTGTTGGTCCCGGCCTCCTTTGAAGAATAGGCCAACTGCCGTTCTGCCAGGCAGGTCGTAAAAGGCGACCGATTGGCTATCGAGTCACTACCATCGTGGCTACTAGGTGGTAGAGTTGCGCATTGTCTCGCCCGGGTCTGGTACCACCGCCTTACCTATTCCTGCCGCAATAGCGTCAGTGCTTGTCGCTGTCGTGTTCCGGTTTGGAGGGTAAGGTAGCCGGTAAACTTATGCATGTGGCATTAGACCTCGCCACAAGTTAGCAACGCATCATTAACATCTTTGGTGTCTATAGGCGATGGTTGACTCTTTCCATCAGGAGACCCATCTGCTTGTTTGCTATCTCATGATATAAAAAAAAAACTTTATTGTACACAATTAAAAGAGAAGTAGTACATAGAGACTTATTAAAAACCGACTGTACAATGGGCGAGCTTATCCCTAATAAAAGAGATTTCTTCCAGCTGACCCGAATAAAAGTAAACACAATAATTATTGAAATGTAAAAATAGTGTACAATAATCATAAAACTAGATACACATGAATAACAGTCTTGATACATTAAATTTATCCACATAATATTTAAAAGTGAACAACAATCGATGGACATGAAAGAAAAAATAAAAAATAAAATAAAAAATACTATGTAGACCCAGCAAGAAAATGTTCTCTTAGACTCTTTTTGAAAATTGGAAGAGATTGACTCATACGAATCTTGGGCGGTAGTGAGTTCCATAACCTGACAGCTTGAACATGGAAAGAATTTGATAAAAATTTTGAACTGTGTGGGGGACATTTTAAAAGGGCAGTAACACTTAATCTACAAGGTGAGCCAGGAGGATGCAAGAAAGAAAACCCATCACGCAGATAGCTTGGTGCATTAGGATTAAACAGGATATTAAAAAGAAGACAAAGAATATGAGTGTTCCTACGCAGCCGTATTGGAAGCCATTTAAGTTGAGCTCTAAAGTTAGAGACATGGTCATACTTCCGTAAACCAAATATAAATCTGATACAGAGATTCTGCAGCCTCTCTAATTTGTTCACCAGTTCTTCAGTAGCATCAATAAAACAAACATCCGCATAATCGATGATAGGTAGTATGAGGCACTGCATTAGTAATATCTTTGTTTTAAAAGGCAAATAATTTTGTAAGTGTTTTAGAGAGTGCAGAGCAAAGTACATTTCACCTCAAAGAATTGTATAAATTTTAGTAGACTTGCTATTTTTTGTTCTAAGATTATCTTATGTTGCTCACAAATTCGTTATAATTTTTAGCCGACTTAAAAAGAAAGGGGTTATTAATTCGGCTGTATGTTTTTTTTAATGTTTGTTGCCTCAGAATTTTGATATTTCTTTTTTTTTGAGAGGGTATACTTGTCGTGTGGTTCCGTTGTAATTTGTTCTTCTTTTGTTCTGATGCAGGCTTTCGGAATATTTAAGAAATGGGAAGTGGTTTGCTGTAATTTTACTTAGTTAAAAATTAATATTTAAGTAAATAGAAATAGAATTTTTTTTAAGGTACACGCCACTACACTACAGAAATTATAACTGCATCAAATCTTCACCAAATTTAAGTAGGACCACACGGGTACCCTATACCTTCCGAAACAAAGTAAGAATCATTATAATCGGTTTATAAACAACGAAATTATCCGCGACTACACATAAAAAAGCATATATCTATACGATCGCATTGATAACCACATCTTTTTGCGAAGTCGGTCAAAAATAAACATTATCAAAATTTAAAAAAAAATGCTATAAATGAGGACACAAAACAAAAGATAACCTTAAAGAATTACAAGACAATACAAAAAATGTATAAAATGATAACAAAATTAAAAATTAAAAACATTAGAAACAAATGAATGAACAAATAAAAACATGAAGAGCAGGTTGCTCTTCGGATGACTCGCACTTGGCCGCTTTTTTTTACTTCCCGCTGCGTATGTACGTAAAAAATAGAATTATAAAAACATAAGTAAAGAATATTATTCAAATGCAATTATGTAACGATTATCTCATTTTTTGTTTTTGAATTTTTTGTTTCATACACCTTTCCGCATTAGTAGGCGAAGTCGTTAATTTTTATTACGAATTAAATTAATTAGACGTATCATTATGTAATATCATAAGTAATATTGTTTTTTTTTTTTTCATAAAACTGTCATTTTGAGAGCCGACTACGGCATTATAGAGTTGGTTAATTTATTCAGTTCCGATTATAAGGTTTGATACCCGGTTCGCACAAAATAATACCATTTTAATATTTTTACGTAAAGCCTGTCTATGTTTCATTTTTTGTAATAACTTGCCAACATCAGTTTTATCAATCAATAAAATGTATGGCAAGTCTATCTTAGTTGAGAAGTTATTTACCCATCCATCTTTCCGCAATTATTGATGAAGTCGCTAATTTTAAATAATTAAATATCTCTAGAAAATTTTACACGAATTGATCTAACCCCAAAGTAAGCAAATTATTTACTAGTAATATGGATGTTAGTCAACGATATTATTAAATAGAAATACATATATAAATAATCAAATATATTTAATAAACATCCAAACCTAGAAATACAAACATCTATGCTCATCACATAAATGCCTGCCCCTGTCAAGAATCGAACCCGAGCCCCATTGATTGCGTAGTCAGGATCGCTAGCCACTCGACAATGGGGCGGTCAGATTTATTACGAATTAAATTAATTTGATATATCGTTAACATAACCTTAAAATAATGTATCATTTCAAGGTATGTATATAAAAAAAGTCACGGCAGTATCCCCAAAGAGGTAGACAGAGCTAAAACCAGCGCACCCACGATAAGCCGAATACACTGAGTCCCATAATGTGATTGGTGGCAAGCCTATCGCCAATTGGGCACTTATGCCATCCCGAACAACGTTGTTTTTATCAGAAAACTGAAAAAAACATATTCCTGATTTGCCCGGGAATCGAACCCGATACGTCATGCGGCCAACACCGACGTTGGACCAGTAGACCATAAAGGGGACTATATGTAACCTTATAAAAATATGTCTTTTTTATATCGTAGGATAAGCAAACAAGCAGATGGGTCTCCTAATGGAATGAGTCAACCATCGTCTATAGACACCAAAGATGTTAATGGTGAGTTTCTATGTTGTGGCGAGGTCTAATCCCACATGCATAAGTTTACCGGCTACCTTACTTTCTAAACCGGAACATGACAGTGACAAGCACTGACGCTATTGCGGCAGGAATAGGTAAGGCGGTGGTACCAGGCCCGGGCGAGACAATGCAGAACTCTATCACCTAGTAGTCACGATGGTTGTGACTCGCATAGCCAGTCGGTCGCCATTTTGCTGTTAGATAAAACTTATTATGATATTAAAGAATTTTTAGCCGATAAAATTAAATATTAATGGATAGAAATATAAGTTTGTTGAATTGTCCTTAAAAAATTTCAATGTACCTTGTAAAATTTTATAAATAGTGAACATTTTGTAAATTATAAAAAATTTAATTGCACAAAATATGAAACTTGTAATTATAAAAATAACTTTTGTAATATGAAATCATCATTGTACATTTATAACAAGTACATAAAATAGAGAAAAAAGACCAGCCCGCTGAGTTTCTGCCGCCGGATCTTCTCAGTGTGTGGCCGCGTTCCGATCCGGTAGTAATTCTAAATAATCGAAAGAATGTTTTAAATGTAATATTATATAATGATATTTTTTTTAAATATTTGCACACCATATAATGGTAGAATATGTTGGTAACTTAATTTATTTTTAACAACTTGTAACACCCATATTCTTGCAAGTAAATATTTTCTTTCTTCTTTCTTTCTTTCTTTACAACTTGCTTGGCAGAATGGCAGTTAGTCTATTCTTCAAAGGAGCCCGGAACCAACACGGGGAAAATTTTATCGTTTATATATTTTTTTGAATATGACTCATTTTGAGAACCAACTAAAGCGTTGTGTTGTAAATCGGTTTGTCTATTCGACTCAGATCGTAAGGTATGTATGTATACATTATATAAAAAACTACTAGACAACTTCGAAGTCAGTTCTAAAAGTGACAGTTTTATTAAAAACAAAAATTATCATTGATATAAAAGGGGAGGATACGTTTCCTAGTCACAGCGCCCGGTCCTACAAAACTACTGTACCCGGCGATAAATATTGCACATCGAACTTTGGAAAGAGACAATCGGATAATTTCGGCTTCGTAAAGCGTTATCTCTGTCCCACACTACCTATGTGACGTTTAGTCAGTCGTTGTTCAAGTACGATAGAGTGCAGTCGCGTCCCGAAAAAAAAAATATATTTAGAGTTGATAACACCCACAAATTTAAATAATTTAAAGTTGTAATATGGCATCTTTCGGAAAAAGAGGGAAACCTTTACGAGGTCAGTCACGTGAAATTATCTACAATGTTTATAAATACTTTGTAAGCGAAGCTGATAGATTTAAAAAAAAAGTAGATGAAAATGTAAGTTGTTATTTTAAGAAGATTCAAGAGCGAGTTGCAAATGCCACTGGAATTTCAAGAAGAACTTTGAACAATATATTAAACGAAGTCAGTACTGAAACACATTCGACTGAAATTAAGTTCAGCACTCCAAAAAAAGGGAGACCAAAAAAGCATTTTCGTTTGGATATGGACGATTTTGATTACGATGTTGTTCGAAGAATGGTGTATGATTTTCACTTACAATTTAATGAACTGCCAACAATAAAATCATTAAAAGCTAAGTTATCTGAAGCTATTAATTACAATGGGTCTGAAAAAACATTGAGAAAAATACTTCATGACATGGGATTTCAGTTCACTAAAATGGAAGATAATCGAAAAATTCTAATGGAAAAGCACGACGTTAGTCTCAAACGAATGGAATACCTTGATAAAATACGCAAATTTCGCGAAACAGGAAAAAATATCGTCTACATGGATGAGTCATATATACATGCATCCCACACTAAAGGGAAATCTTGGAGTGACGATAAGAAAAAAGGAGTAAAAAAGCCAATTTCAAAAGGTCAACGTTTGATAAATAGTTCATGCGGGAAATGAAAAAGGCTTTGTACCCGGTGCTTTTTTAACGTATAAATCCACGGACACTACAGGTGACTATCACAATGAAATGAATAACGATAACTATGAGAAATGGCTGGTTAACCAATTAATCCCAAATATACCCAGTGATTCTGTTCTAGTTATCGACAACGCACCCTATCACAACAAGTATGTTGAGAGACCCCCCAACTCAAACACCATTAAACGGGAAATGATCAACTGGTTAAACAGACATGAAATTCCAGTTGATCCAAAATTAACAAAAACCCAGATTTACGCTATTATATGTCAGCACAAGGAGAGGTATACAGAGTTTTCTGTGGACAAAATACTTGCCGAACATGGGCACACTGTGTTGCGATTGCCACCATATCATCCGGATTTTAATCCAATTGAAAATATATGGTCTCAACTGAAAGGCTATGTAGCCTCTAGAAATGTGGGTATGAACTTAACTACAGTAAAAACATTATTGACTGAAAAAGTAAACATGATCGGCGCTGAAGAGTGGAAAAAGGTTTGCGATCATGCAATCAAATGTGAGAATGAATATAGAAGCATTCAACACAGTTTAGACAATTACACTGATAGATTAGTAATAAATACGGCTGATAGTGACAGTGATATTGACCTCTTTGAGAGCACAGATAGTGAAATGGAAGTAATTGAGAATTAGAATTATTATTATTTTTATTGCAATCTCTCATTTTAGCAATAGGTATAATGGTGTTTATTATGTACACTAAAGCTGTAATGTTCCAAAATAATTAAATACGTAAACATAATGTAAAAATGTTTTTTTATTTTATTTTACCCCAACCTAAAGCCATCACTTATAGAAAAATTAGTGTATTTTATACAAAGAATAAAAATATCAAAAGAAGCAAATCATACTTGTTTTAACAGCTCCTAATAGGTACCGGACTGTTTGTATTTTGTGCGACAGAGATAACGCTCTACGAAGCCGAAATTAGCCGATTGTCTCTTTCCAAAGGTCGATGTGCAATATTTATCGCCGGGTACTGTAGGTCCGTGGACACAGCGACAACCAATCACGCACGGGATATCATATCATACGCTTATACTTTCCGACTGTTTTTACCATTAAACACACATCAAATGCCTTCTTGTGTATTCAACCAGTGTTATAATCACTCAAGGAAAAAAATAAGACACACGGGATAACTTTTCATTCGTAAGTACGGCTAATACAAACAATTCGTTTGAAAATAAGATTAAATTATTATTTAGTTCGCCGTGTTTGTGAGAGTGAGATAGTATAATACAAAAGTAAGTGAGAGAGACGTAGTCTGCTACGGTCGTCGCATAACTTTGCGCTCGGCAGACTGAGCTTAGGTTTAGCGATTGCGATGTTAGAGCGTAACGGATCTTCTTTTTTAATATTATATCAATGGAAATTATAATAATAATAATAATAATAATAACTTTATTGTCAGAATAATACAGTAGACATGGTACACAATTTAGATCTTATTTAATACTAACTGAAGATATATTAATATATAAATAAATATGTTACTACCTAAAGATTTCTTCTAGACTTCGAAAATTTAATTTATTTTAGCATAATTGTGTAAAACGGCCGTTCTATAGGGCTAATAGTTAATAAAAGCGAGGTGGTACACCACTGTCGACAGATATTTAAATCTTTTAGTACTTTAATACTATAATAATTAATATGTATTACTATAGCTACCTAATTGGCTTATGTTTAACAATTTTCTAAACAGCACTTGTGTTTTTATAATTAAAAAGAAACCTTAAGTAACAAATAAACAATATTATTATTATAAATTACATATTATATCATTACAAGTATCAATTCACATTATGTAATTTAATAGTCATTGTATACTTTAATGTTGGTGTATTATCGTGATGTAAATATTTGTATTCAATTAATTTTCTGTCTATTAATTATGTCTTTTAAATTTTGTAATAATTATTCGTTTCATTACTCACTCACATCAATTTTACCAATCAATTAAATATATGGCAAGTCTACGTCACTTAACAAGTTATTGTTTTTTCTACCTTTCCGCGTTAATAGGCAAGTTGTTAATTTTATTACGAATGGCATTAATTAGATGCATCGTAATATTATGTAGCCTCATAAAATGCGTAATTTCTAGCTTTTTGTTTAATAGTACTGTCATCTTAAGAACCGACTGCCGCATTGTCAATGCAATCGATATAAGAAAGTTGGTACTTAATAAATTAGTACATTATTATCTTTATATTTCCCCGTGTTGGTTCCAGACTCCTCTGAAGAATAGACCAACTGCCGTTTTGCCGGGCAGGTCATAAAAGGCGACCGATTGGCTATACGAGTCACTATCATCGTGAGTACTAGGTGGTAGAGATCTGCATCGGCTCGACCGGGTCTAGTACCACCGCCTTACCTATTCTTGCCGCAATAGCGTCCGTGCTGGTCACTGTCGTGTTCCGGTTAGGAGGGTAAGGTAGCCGGTAAACTTATGCATGTGGCATTAGACCTCGCCACAAGATAGCAACGCACCATTAACATCTTTGGTGTCTATAGGCGATGGTTGACTCTTTCCATTAGGAGATCCATCTGCTTGTTTGCTATGTTATGATACAAAAAAAAAATTTAAAAGCAAAGGAAAAGCTTTAGCCACCTTTTTAAGGCAATTGCGCGAACGGTGGAGTATGAAAGAATACGTGCGAGACTATACATCGTACGTCTATATTACCTTAAAGTTAAATATATTCCCTAAGATTCTATATCAACTCCTTAGCTTATCCGCATTTGCTAAATATTTTTTAAACTTGGGGAATAGTAGCTTAATAAAGTTGGAATTTAAGTAATGTTAACGTAAATATTCAGTTCTCTCCTTAGTAGTCTGGGTTGTGGTATTTATTTAAAAAAGCTAAATTAGATTGGCAAAATTCTGAGCTTTAACTTTATAGATATTTAAGATAACAAAAAAATTTACCTTTCAACTATTGTTTAGTACATAAACTGATACAAATAATGAAAATTATGATATATTAGCTGTATATGTGTATACATTGTAAAAGATTTTGGTGCATCTCGCGGGAACAACTTATTTTTCCGGGATGAAAAGTATTCTATGTATTATACCAGGTCGTCATCTACCTGCGTGCCGAATTTCATTCAAATCCGTTCAGTAGTTTTGGCGTGATTGGGTAACAAACATCCATCCATCCATCCAACTATCCAAACATCTAAACATTCACATTTATAATAATTAATTAATTTATAATAATTAAATAATTTATAATAATTAATTAATTTAATCTATATTAATAATTTCGTCAAGAGTTACGGTAGACTCGATCGAAACCTTACCTAAATTATAAAGCGTAAAAAATAATAATTTTGAGTTGACAACGGATATATGTTGTCAACTCAAAATTATTATTTTTTACGCTTAGGATTTTAAAATTCGGATTGTCGAATATTTTGTTAAAATAGTGATTAAAATTCTAACGGTGCTGACAGACAAATCGGCCATATTTCTTTAAAGGTTACAAATATGTGGTGTAGATGGCGTGAGCATTTATTAAAGTATCGTAGAACGGAGCGCAGATTATGGTGAAACTTAGTATTCTTCGTTCATAAAAGAGTAGAAATTAAAAAATAGCAACACTACAGTGTTGTCTTTATATTAAACTAAGGTAATAATTGAAAGAAGACGTCACTACAGTGTTGCTACTTTTTAATGTCTGCTATTCGATTTAGTGTATTAGATTGCGTATTATAAGAGTTCCTAGCGAAGCCGGATTTTCATCTAGTATAGATATAATATAGATAAACTTAATGCAGTTTTGTACATTAATAACACTAAAATATAATGATAAGTCAGTCAAATTAAAGCCTCAATATTTTTTGTATAGTTCCTAGCGATATATTTCATTTAATTATCCCCGAAGGGGTAAGGCAGAGGTACCACAATTGCACCCACGATTAGCCGAAGATACTTGGTCCCACAAATGTGATAGCTGCCAAGCCTATCGCCAACCGGGCACTTTCAAATCCCGGGTAACTTTTTGTTTATCAAAAAACTGAAAAAACACTTTTTTTAAGTTGCCCGACCTGGGAATTGAACCCGGGACCTCACGTGGTCAACGCCAACGCCGGACCACTAGACCACAGAGGCGATTACAACTTTATTAAAAATAAGCATTACACACACTACATTCATGTGACATACTGAAGTATGCACACATGTATACTATTTCTTACGGCTTTATCCTGTGTTGGCCTGGGCTCCTTTGAACAAAAAGCTAACTGCCGTTCTGCCAGGCAGGTCGTAAAAGTCGACCGATTGCCTATGCGAGTCGCTACCATCGTGGCTATAGTTGCAACTTTGGAAACCTTACTAGGTGGTAAAGTTCTGCTTTATTTCGCACGGGTCTGGCGCCACCGCCTTACATTTCCTGCCGCAAAAGCATCAGTGCTTGTAACTGTAGTGTTCCGTTTTGGAGGGTAAGGTAGCTGGTAAAGTTATGTATGTGCATTAGACCTTACAACGAGGGTTCCGAAGCAGATTGTCAACTTCTCAAAATGTCAACACGACACAAAACGCCAAATTCTCAAAACGCCAATTTCGAAAAACGCCAACATCGCATAATGTCATCTTCGCTAAATTCCAACTTCGCATAATGACAACCTCTCAAAACGTCAACTTCGCAGAATGACAACTACGCAAAATGTCTACTTTGTTAATAAGTCAATGTTTGAGGTTTTGTTGTTAAATTAAATCTAATAGGTTATAAAAAATCATTTTAAACTCAGTCTGTATTAATAAACATACACATAATATGATAAGACAAAAATATGTAATCAACAAGTAAACCATAAAAAATCAAATTTTGGTGAAGCACATACTTAAATTCAAAATGTACACAGATAATTTATAATAAAATTCACATACTTCTTGACATTTATCCCAAAACTATTTACGAGTGTAAAACCAAAATTCATAAATACTTAATTAATTTGAGTTACGACGAAACAGAGACCTTGATATCAATAGTCCAATGATGTCTTAGTAGATATTAAATTTTCCCAAAATTAATGTACTTAAATTATCCACATATACACTTACACAAACTCACGTATAAACTCACACACAGCCACACCAATATACGTAAACCTACAGTCATATATATAAATCATATCAATATAATACCTGTAATATATAGGTACACTTATGATTACGATTTCACTGAAAAATATAACTATTTAATGTGACTATTGAAGGTGAGAGACCTGGAGTCCTGAAATACAGGTTTTACCTAGTTTAGGCTCCAGTCCACCGTCTATTGTAATACCTACGAGTTCAAATTGTAAAATAACTTGCATTTGAAAATTGGTGAAAAATAAACTCTTATTAATATTATTACAGAAAAAACAGCTGTAGTCACTATTATAAATACATATTACATTTATATGCTTGATATACATATGTAAATAAATAAAAATAAAATAAAAAGAGGATATTGCATAACTACAAAGTAAAACTCAACGAGATTCTTGTAGTAATATCATTGATATAGGGTTTTTATATATCAATGAGTAATATTAACAAAATATGGGCACTGCGCGGATGACAGGCGCGTCTGTCATCCGCGCGGTGCTCATAATATTTGCTCCGACACGAGCCGCGGCGACAAATCAACATTTGTAAACAATGAATTTCGATATTTAAGTGCGGGAGTCCGTGTTATCATTTTTATTGGATTGGTTGCCAGCGACTTCGTCCGCGCGGACTTCGTTTACTCCGCACAGCACCTGGCCACTAGGTGAGAGCGTGATAATATGTAGCCTATATGTTGACCCGACCTATTAGTAATATTCATGCAAAATTTGAAGTAAATCCATGCAGTACTTTTTGAGTTTACCCCGGACATACATACAGACTGACAAAAATTCTAAAAACGATATTTTTGGCTTTGATATCGATTGTAGATCACGCCCCAAGTATTCTTTTAAAAAAATATTCAATGTACAGTTTTGACTTTCCTACGATTTTATTATATGTATAGATTAGGTCAAAATTTAAGTACTTTTTTTCTAATTCGGTATCAGAATCGAATACTGTACAAACTCCGTTAATGTAAACATTCTCTTACCAATCCCTATATAATACATACAGGCAGGTTTCTGAATCAGCGACGTACTATTTGACACTAATCGATTAAGTTGTATGCACTTATTCAGTAGCCATCTTGATTAATACATCGAGGTGTATGTGACCACAAGCCTCAAACAAACAAAACCACCCACTACCTGACGACTATTAAGCCGGTTTCTTAGTATGCTTCGTATTCTTCGTAATTATAAAAAGATATCGTGTTTCAGCTTTTCTGATTATTTTTTAACTAACTGTGTGCCGCGACTTTGTCCGCTTGCAACTTACTCGTGCCGTGAAAATCGGGGCAAAATCAGTAACTTCCTCATTTACATAAGTAGCGGGACGTTTTTTTTATAAGATAGTAAACAAGCAGATGTGTCTCCTGATGGAAACAGCCAACCATTGCCTATATACACCAAAGATGTTAATGATGCGTTGCTATCTTGTGAGGCGAGGTCTTATGCCACATGCATAAGTTTACCGGCTGCCTTACCCTCCAAACCGGAACACGACAATAACAAGCAGAGACGCTATTGCAGCAGGAATAGATAAGGCGGTGGTACCAGACCCGGTCGAGGCGATGCAGAACTCTACCACCTAGTAGTCACGATAATAGCGACGCGCATAGCCACTCGGTCGGTAACAGACCCGGGAAAGACAATGCAGTACTCTAGCACCTAGTAGCCACGATGGTTGTGACTCGTATAGCCAATCGGTCGCCTTTTACGACCTGCCTGGCAGAACGGCAGTGGGCCTATTCTTTAAAGGAGCCCGGGACCAACGCGATAAATTGAAAACAGGACATCCGGACTACCATCTGCTTGTTTACAATCATATGATAAAACATCTGATTCTTCATATCTCTGGAATTTGCATAAGAATATCTAAATGTGGAACTCGATGAAGGGAATTGTTTAGTCACGCTTGTGATCCCAAATTGTATTTTTTTCGTTTTGCCGTGACTAAAAACCGTGACGGTTAGGGTAAGCCTTTAGCACCTATGTAAGGAATTGAGCGTTAAGGGGGAGTTTTTTTATATCTTCTAATATTTTTTTTCCTAAAAATTACTTTTAATTATTTGCTTGATTGAAAATAAAAATTAAAAAAAATTAAAAAGCATAGCAAAAAATATTTTGCTATACTTTTTAAATTTATATTTATAAAAAAGTATCTTCACGCCCATATTCCCGAAGGGGGAGGCAGAGGTACAACAAGTGCACCCACGATTAGCTGAAGATACTTGGTCCCACAAATGTGAGAAGTGGCAAGCCTATTGCCAACCAGGCACATTACAAGCCCGGGCAAAATTGTGTTTCTCAGAAAACTGAAAAAACACTTTTTTTAATGTGTCCGACCCGGGAATCGAACCCGGGACCTCATGTCATGACCAAAGCTGGACCACTAGACCATAGAGGCGACTTATAATTTATATTTATTATATTTATAAAAATAAAAACATTGTGGTATATTGATATTCTTGTATCTAACCTTCAAGATTGCAGTAATTTAGGGATTATTTTAAGCTGTACATCATTCCGTCGCTATTCTTAGTCCCGCATTTTGTGTTTCCATACTTAATATTCAAAATATCATTTAAAATTTACATTGATGGACGAAAATTTATTTTTCTATTTTCGCAAAATAACAGCATATTTATTTTGTCAATATAGATAAATAAATTTTCGCTATTGCATTCGGCTATCGAATGTATTAGACTACCAAGCAATGCCTTTGTGGATGGGCCAGTGTTTTTTTACACACTATAAGCCAGCATACCTTCGCCTTAACTCAGCAGAGTCAAACAGTCACACACCGTTGGCTCATATCCTGAATAGCAAATTGGATTTTTTATATTTTAAATATTCCAAATATTTAAATCAATTACTCGTTGAATAAACAGTTTCTAATTACAACTAATTGATTACTTTGAGAAAACAAAACCGGGGTTCTTTCTTGCTTCGTAATTCTTTTTATATCGTAAGATAGCAAACAAGCATATGGCTCTCCTGATGTAAAGGGAAACCATTGCCTATAGACACCAAAGATGTTAATAGTGCATTGCCATCTGTGTCACGAGCACTGAAAACTCCATACACTCCAAACCGAAACATGATAATGACAAGAATTAATGCTGTTGCAGAGGAATAGAAAGGGCAGTGGTACCAAATACCCGGGCGAGAGATTACAAAATTATCGTCTAGTCACGCTGGTAGGGTCACGTATAGCCAATCGGTCGCTTTTTACGAGCTGCCTGGCAGAAAAAAACAAAGGCCCGGGCCAGCATGGGCAAAACTCGAATACATTTATTTAATTACTAGCAGTTGCCAGCGACTTCGTCCGCGCGGACTTGGTTTACTCCACACCGCACCTCTCCCGTAGGTGATAATATGTAGCCTATATGTTGATCCGACCTGTTAGTAATATTCATGCAAAATCTGAAGTAAATCCATGCAGTACTTTTTGAGTTTACCCCGGACATACATACAGACAAACAGACAAAAATTCTAAAAACTATATTTTTGGCTTCGATATCGATTGTAGATCACGCCCCAAGTATTCTTTTAAAAAACTATTCTATGTACAGTTTTGACTTTCCTACGATTTTATTATATGTATAGATTTAACTCTTTAATGTACAAGAACAAAATATCATCTATATCTATATCTATACATATAATAAATTTGTAGGAAAGTCAATGTATGTCCGGAGTAAACTCAAAAAGTACTGCATGGATTTATTTCAAATTTTGCATGAATATTACTAACAGGTCGGGTCAACATATAGGCTACATATTATCACGCTTATCACCTACGGGGAGGAGCTGTGCGGAGTAAGCGAAGTCGCGGGCAACAGCTAGTCTAACAATAAATTGATAAAATATTATACATAGGTGTGCTTATCTCTTTAAGAGATCTCTTCAAGTAAAACCTGTACAAGAACAGGTGTTGGAGAAAGATTATTACATAGCAGGTAAGCGTACATTGTTAGCCCTAGTATAAAATTAATAATTACTCCATTGAAAAGTTTTTTTTTTTATGTCATAAGATAGCAAACAAGCAGATGGGTCTTCTGGTAAGTCAACCATCGCCTATAGACACCAAAGATGTTAATGGTGCGTTGCTATCTTGTGGCGAGGTATAATGCCACATGCATAAGTTTACCGGCTACCTTACCCTCCAAACCGGAACACGACAGCAACAAGCACTGACGCTATTGCGGCAGGAATAGGTAAAGCGGTGGTATCAGACCCGGGCGAGACAATGCAGAACTCTACCACCTAGTAGCCACGATGGTAGTGACTCGATAGCCAATCGGCCGCCTTTTACGACCTGCCTGGCAGAACGGCAGTTGGCCTATTCTACAAAGGAGGCCGGGACCAACACGGCGAGAAGTTACATTTAGGTTTGCGTTTCTCAGAGAAAGCAACCTTATTTTTTTGGTGTGTAAAGGTTTTCTGCAATGAAGTCTCTTTTTTTTAAATCATAAGATAGCAAACAAGCAGATGGGTCTCCTGATGGAAAGAGTCAGCCATCGCCTATAGACACCAAAGGTGTCCTCCTACCCGGTACCCTCCAAACCGGAACACGACAGCGACAAGCACTGACGCTATTGCAGCAGGAATAGGTAAGGCGGTGGTACCAGACCCAGGCGAGACAATGCAGAACTCTACCACCTAGTAGCCACGATGGTAGTTACTCGATAGCCAATCGGTCGCCTTTTACGACCTGCCTGGCAGAACCGCAGTTGGCCTATTCTTCATTAGAGGCCGGGACCAACACGGCAAAAATAAAAGTCTCCATAAAAGATAAAATCTGAAAGACAGTATAATTGATCAGACGATAAAATTTTTAGTTATTTTTGGTTATAACTTTTTTATTTTTCATTTTGCTATAAAAATTAATATAAATAAAGATAAAGACAAATTAATTTGCTACAAATAATATCTTGCTATATTTTCTGTAGGGTTGCTAGTTTACGAGATAAGTGCGGAAACCCCTTGAACCCCTTTTTCCAAGATAGCGGCTGGGAGACAAGGGTAGACGAGCCCATAAAATTAAACTTGAGCTTATAATAACCCCCATATACATAAAAAAAATAGATTGAGTCCCCTGAAAAACGCATACTAAGGCCTAAAATTGTAACATTTCAATGGGCTAAATGAACCAATTTCATTTCAATTTATAAACAAATATCAAATATCAATAAAGCCTCCCTTTTTTATTGTTAAAGAATGAACGAATGAATATTTAATGCGGTTTGTTTTGAGTGAAATCACTGGGTTTTAATCTTTCTTTGGCAATCTTGAATTTATCTATAACCAAGCCTCCTAATTACATAAAGCTATCTCCTTCTATTGATAACCGATTAATTCCACGCCATTAAATTTCAAAGCATATTTCATCGGAGCTTCGCAAAAATGCTTGCTCTAAATTTATGGATAAACAGAGTGAGTTTAATAAATAAATAAAATGTATAAAATACCGCTTATAACATTATATCGCCGTCTGTTTCAGTGCCGTAAATGTAAATGTTTTTACATCTATACATATACATATATACATATTATAATAAAATCGTAGGAAAGTCAAAACTGTACATTGAATATTTTTTAAAAGAATACTTGGGGCGTGATCTACAATCGATATCGAAGCCAAAAATATAGTTTTTAGAATTTTTGTCTATTTGTCTGTTTATCTGTTTGTCTATATGTATGTCCGGAGTAAACTCAAAAAGTACTGCATGGATTTACTTCAGATTTTGCATGAATATTACTAACAGGTCTGGTCAACATATATAGGCTACGTATTATCACGCTATCACCTAGCGGCCAGATGCTGTGCGGAGTAAACGAAGTCCGCGCGGACGAAGTCGCTGGCAACAGCTAGTAATAAATAATTTTATATAAAATGTTGCGTAATTAAATTTATTGTCCGAATCTGCTCAAGTAAATCTATATTTAATATTATAAATGCGAAAGTTTGGATGGATGGATGTTTGTTACTCAATCACACAAAAAGTACTGAACGGATTTAGATTAAATTTGGCAAACAGGTAGATAATGACCTGAAATAGCCCGTATGCTACTTTATATTTCTGGAAAATAAGGTGATCCCGCGGGATTCGGTAAACACTTTTATAATGCAACAGGCTGCAGCTAATAGTATATTATAAACATCTGTGTCGCAGTCGCCTCTGTGGTATAGTGGTCCGGTGTCGGATTTGACCACAGAGGTCCCGGGTTCGATTCCTGGGTCGGGCAATACAGAAATGTGTTTTTTCAGTTTTCTGATAAAAACAACATTACACGGGATTCAGTTTTCTGATAAAAACAACATTACCCGGGATTGGAAAGTGCCCGGTTGACGATAGGCTTGCCACCTATTACATTGTGGGACCAAGTATCTTCGGCTGATCGTGGGTGCACTTGTTGTACCTCTGCCTACCCTTTCGGGGATACGGGCGTGAAGATACTTTATAAGCATACCTGTACTTACTAGATTGCCAAGATAAGGCACATATAAGCTTTTCAATATCTCTGTAAGAATTATTAAATTAATGAAAGACGATTGATAATATAAACTAATATTATATAAAATATATATAAAAAAAGAGATAATAATATAAAAAAAAGAAGAGAAAATATGGATTGCCACTTAATTAGAGACCTATTCAAAACCATCTTAGAAGGAAAGGGAAAGCGAACCCAGAATGAAATATTTTTTTAAAATTATAAGAAAACAAACAAGCAGATGGATCTCCTGATGGAAAGAGTCAACCATCGCCTATAGACTCCAGAGATGTTATTGGTGTGTCGCTATCTTGTGGCGAGGTCTAATGCCACATGCATAAATTTACCGGCTACCTTACCCTCCAAACCGGAACACGACAGTGACAAGCACTGACGCTATTGCGGCAGGAAAAAAGGTGGCAAAATTTTACCACCTAGTATTTTTTTTAAAATATATAAACGGTTCAAAAACGCGTACATATACAGAACTTACTTGTAAAGCTCGACGTTTCGGCCAAGTTACATTGACCGTGGTCACGAGCAGACTGGAGCAGCGAGTTTCCTCCGTCGTTCACGTCGGGATCGTTTTCATCTACCCCCTTCTGAGTGCTAAGTGTGAGTTTTTCTTTTCGCATTCGATCGTGAGCGCGTTTCGAGTTTACTAGGAATTTGTATGTGATTGGTACAGCGCCACCTAGTGGTAAACTGGTTTCTCACGTTTACCACTAGGTGGCGCTGTACAAATCACATACAAATTCCTAGTAAACTCCAAACGCGCTCACGATCGAATGCGAACAGTAAAACTCACACTTAGCACTCTGGTCTTGTTTTTTCGAATTAAGCCTACACACAACACTAACCTTATCTTGGACTTTATTTGTTTTTAGTAAACTTTTTTTAACAAGTAAAATATTCATACTTCCATACTAATATTATAAATGCGAAAGTCTGTCTGTCTGTCTGTCTGTCTGTTACGCTTTCACGGCTAAACCGATGTAGCGATTTTCATGAAATTTGGCATGGATATAGTTCAAGATCCGGGGCCAAACATTTTTTTTTCAAAATCAGTCCCTGGAAATAGGGGATGAAATTTTTATTAAAAGCTATTTGGACTACTTATTAATATATTCGCGGGCGAATCTGCGCGGGTCAGCTAGTATTTAATAAACACCCAAAACCAGAAACACAAATGTTTGACACTATCGGGAATCGAACCCAAGCTTCATTGATTGCGTAGTAGAGTCGCTAGCTACTCAACCAACGTGGTGGTGATATTAAATAGTAGTGACCAGTTATTCCTACAAAATGGACCACCTCAGTTGTATTATTTTGCATTTGCTTAAGTCTTATTAGGCTTAAAGCAAACCATTCAAATATAAATCTTTCATAAAAATTCCACAACTTTAAATTTTATAGCTGCTTCGGAATTCTACCTTCTCACCATAATAATAAACTTAAATATATAAATTTTATAAACACTGAGACACGTAACCTGTTCTTACGTTACTGCGTCGAAAGCTTTGACAAGAGAAAAATATGGACTTGGCATTAATTTCCATAAACAATCAAAATTATAAAATTGCATGCATTCCAACGCTGAACAAATAAAAATGGCTTTATCTCTATCTAACAAGTTAGAATTTTCATAATAGACAAAGCTACAAAAATTTTATCAGTGTTCTAATTTCAAATCATTTAAGAAAATTAACGTCACCTTAAATAGCTTGCGGCCAAAACGCCATCACTAAAATACGCTGTCAATGTAGGTAAGTTAAAATTTAATGTCAAATAACCCTTTGATTACAAAATATTAAATTTATTTTAGCGTTTATTTGTATTTTTCTATAATTTTAGTGTGTACCTTAAATCTAAAATAAAAACTAATTGTTAAAATAACATGCCCAATTGCAATATAATTTATCAATCGTTATGTAGATAGTAAACAGCTGTTCTTAAATCCGCCACTGTTAGGGACGAAATGACACGGTTTTCCCTTGGTTATTTCATATCTAGTGGTAGTTTCCTTAATCTATGGTCGAAAGTGACGATACAAGCTTGACTCTTAACAAAATCTTATCATGAAAAGTACTAAATAGGAAGTCGCCTCTATGATCCAATGGTCTGGTATCGGAGTTGACCATGTGAGGTCCTGGGCTCAATTCCCGGGTCAGACAATTCAAAAATGTGTTTTTTTAGTTTTCTACAAAAAACCAGCATTGCCCGGGATAGGGAAAAGTGCCCAGTTGGCGATAGGCTGGCCACCTATCAGATTGTAGGACTAAGCATCTTCGGCTAATCATGGGTGCACTTGTTGTACCTCTGCCTGACTCTTCAGTGATACGGGCGTGAAGATACTTTTTAGGAAGTGGAGAAATAAATCATTCTTTTTCCCGCGTTGATCTAGGCCCGCTTAAAAGAATTAACCGTCTGCCATATTGCCAGGTAGTTTGTACAAGGCAAACGTTTGGCTATACCATATTATACCATCCATCTCCATCCATCCATATATACCATCGCGACTACTAGGTGGTAAAGTTTTGAAATGTCTTGTACGGATTTAATATCACCGCCTTGCCTATTCCTGTCGCACTTTTAACATTCAGACCTTATCCATCCCATTCCCTTTGTTTCAGTTGCATCACAGCAGATATATTTTAAATACTAACAGTAACCCACGCCTTTGCTCGCGCATATTTAACCCTACCCCCTTGGGGGTTGTATTTTTAAAAGCCCTTCGGTGGTGAATGTGCACGTCTAAGGAGTACGTGTGCTACATTTCGAGTTTCTAGCCGTAAGAGTTTGGTATGTGCGGCTATATAAAACTTAACTTCATCTCCTATTCTACCCTCTTAGGGATCATATTTTGAAAAACGCTCAAACATGTAATTCATAATTTTTTTTGTAATCAATTTATACGAAATTTCATGTAAATATGTCCAGAGAATAAAAAGTTTCTTACAAGTTTTATACGAAATTTCATGTAAATATATTCAGAGAATAAAAAGTTTCATACAAACTTTTATCCCCCATTTCAGCCCCTTCGGGGTTAAATTTTGAAAAATCCCTTCGTAGTGGATCAAATCATCATCATAAGAGAAATACGTGTGCGAAATTTCAAGTTTCTAGCCCTAAGGGTTTTCCCTGTGCGTTGATACATCAGTCAGTCAGCTTTGCCTTTTATATACTCGTATATAGAATTTACGAAAATTTGTAAATTAAATACATTCATATTCGCTTTTTGGCCAAAATGCGCATTTTCGGATTCGCATATCGCATTAGTATATCGATTCCTTTCATATGAAATAATCTCAAACTAGTGATCGCTTGTGGCCGAAATTCGACCATAGACTAAACAATAACATTTCCTTTAAGTTTGACAACTGATTTTAGCCGTAAAAAATGGTAAGTATACATGTGTGTATATCACATAAATATATTGTATGTAATGTTTATTTTAATTATTTTAATGTATTTCTACTATCATGCATTTTGATCCAAAATATTCGGTTTTAGTAGTCCTCTGGAATGCGAACTTTAACATTGCGAAATTTTATACTCCACAGTTCACGCAAATGTACAAAAAGGTGTATAAAATTTTCCCTTCACGCAATAATATATCGATCAGGCGTATTCTCTTAAACTTATTTTCGAAAATTAATTTTCATGTCAAACTACGATTATATTGTTTTTGAGGTTATGTTTGTTGTAAATATAATGCTGCCAAATTAAGATTCTGTTCATTGGCTTATTTTGTTATCTTAGCTTATATTTTAACGTTAGCGTTATTGTTTTGCCTATAAATTTCCTAAATAAATAAATAAAATTTACGAAGTGTCTAGCAAGACGTTAGATAGTATTTTAGTAACAAGCCAATAAATAGTGGTGTGACTGATATTAGTATTCGCTAAGTAGTCCGGGAGGAATCGGCGCATGAGTACCGAAAACTATTCCACCTCAATTTTTTTATGCGATCCTCTTCAAATTGCCCTACTGATGATATAAATGCATGTTGCCATGGGGCAACCCGGTGCCATATTGTTTAAACCGAAATTTTTTAAGCAATTGCAAGGAATTGTTATTTTTCAACCGGACAATTTTTTTAAATATTCTTATTATATATATAATAAGAATATTAAAAAAAATCTTTATAATAAAGAGATTAGTAATATTTAAAGGATTCGTGGATCAGTTTTCTGATAAACTATGATATGCTAATATTTTGTATTCACCTAATCTCAGCAATGACCAATCAAAATGAATCGGATAATAACATTCGGAAAAGTCGGATTCACTCGATTGGCGTCCATTAGATTCGTGAAAATATTTCAATGTACACATACGACATCTATCATTACATAGTATAAAATAAAGTCGCTTTCTCTATCTGTCCCTATGTCCTTATGTCCCTATGTATGCTTAAATCTTTAAAACTACGCAACGGATTTTGATGCGGTTTTTTTAATAAATAGATTGATTCTTGAGGAAGGTTTTAATATATAAACGTTTCCGATATTCTCACAGGAACAAAAGATACGCGGGTGAAACCGCGGGCAGGTTGTTAGTCAATACTAAAACACAATATTAGTTGCAACATACTACGAGATTTAAATTAAGCAAAAATATAGTAAACTAGCTGACCCGGCAAACGTTGTTCTGCCAACTTTGTGTCTACTTTTTCGGTTTTTTTTCTACATTTTTTCACCTTTTAAACCTAACCTGAACCTCCATGAATATTTTAAAACCAAAATTAGCCAAATCGGTCCCGCCGTTCTCGAGTTTTAGCGAGACTAATGAACAGCAAGTGATTTTTATATTAATAAGATATAGATAGATCAGTTATACGTCTGTCAAGTCTACTATTTAATATTAGCGAAATTTAAAATATCACTAACACCGATATATTAGTTAAAATATTATAATAGTTCCAGGCAAATATATTAGTATTACCTAATCTTGAAAAATATCGGTATTAACCAAACTCTACAAATAGATAATATAAGCTAAAAGAGATAGTCGTGGGCAAAGACAAGTCTTTGTATAAAACAAAGCGTCCATAGCAAAAGCAACACAGAACGATGATTAGTAATCTTTTGATACGTTTACAAAAGTTTCCTTACTCATCGCGTTCAAAAAACAAAATAACGACATGACGATCGCTTTCTTTTGTACGCATCCATTGCTGTTTTATACTTTAAAAACAGTATGATTTTTTAAAAGAATATAATAATAATATACAGTGTGTAAAGAAAACCCTGTCGGATAATTAATGGTGTTATTTGGTACCGTAATACGGTTTCATATGTGTAATTATTTTATGGATATTAATTAATTAGTTTTCCCAATAAAAAAAAACTTAAATGATATTTTCATATATTAAAAGAATGCCGCGCTAGTCGGATGCTACCAAAGGTCATTCGGCGCGTTTGAAGCGCGTTTAAAGATTCTTTGTAAAAAGCCGAAAATCAAATAGCGCGCCTTCGCGTGGTGTTTGTGCGAAAGCCGCCAAAGCGAAACAATGAAACAAACAGCGACAAGGTTTTGTCATTTTTTAAATATTTGCTTAACTCTAGGAAAATATAAGTAAAAATACGAATATTAAGAAAACTATATATATTTTTTTTCAGAAAGAAAGTCATTTTTTAATTTTTTTCAGTAATGTCTTTAACCAACCTTAATGCCTCTTTCTGATCGGACGGGGTTTTCTTTACACACTGTACATATACGTATAATATATTCACGGGACAATTACACTTACTGATCTAACCCCAAAGTAAGAAAATTATTTGCTTGTGTTATGGGTGTTAGTCAAACACTAATATATAGAAATACATATATAAATATAAATACTTTTACATACATAATAAACACCCAAATTCGGAAATAGAATCATTTATGCTCATCACACAAATGCTTTTCCCCGTCGGGGATCGAACCCGAGCCCCGTCGATTGCGTGGTCAAGGTCGCTAACCACTCGACCAAACGGGGCGGTTTTTATAAACCATATTGTAATATTTTATCGTACCGAATGAGATGACAATGTTTAAAAATTACCCTTGAAATGATTCTATGTCATCAGTAAGTAGTATAACTCTGTATTTATGTGTGTAATTGCAAGCTACAAAACTGGCAAACTAAGAAATTGTCATGAAAGGCGTATCCATTTAATCCGTGTTTCCGAAGAGGTAAGCAGAAGTATCCCGCCGGTAGGCGATCCTGCCATACGAATAGCAACGCACCAATAACTTTTTTGGTGTCTATAGGCGGTGGTTGTCTTTCCATCACAAGAACCATTTGCTAGTTTGTTATCCCATGACATAAAAATACTGGGCTTTTTGGGCAAGCAGAGTTTCAGGCCGTGTTCAAATATGGTGGGATTAAATTCACTCTAGTGTGAGAGGAAGTGGTACCAATGATTAGGAATACGCAATAACGTTCAAAGTATTGAGGATGAGTTCAAAGGATTCGTAAACCTTTCAGTTTCGCCATGTCAATAAAAATAATTAAAATGGGTAAAGTAAATAGATACTTATTTACTAGCTGTTGCCAGCGACTTCGTCCGCGCGAACTTCGTTTACTCCGCACAGATCCTCCCCCGTAGGTGATAGCGTGATAATATGTAACCTATATGTTGACCCGACCTGTTTGTAATATTCATGCAAAATTTGAAGTAAATCCATACAGTACTTTTTGAGTTTACCTTTTGAGTTTACAGACAAACAGACAAAAATTCTAAAAACTATATTTTTGGCTTCGATACCGATTGTAGACCACACCCCAATTATTCTTTAAAAAAAATATTCAATGTATAGTTTTGACTTTCCTACGATTTTATTATATGTATAGATAATATTAAAATAACCGTTAAGACTAAATACATATGGATGTATACATGGTCCAAAATACCAAAATAACAAGTTTTACATTTTTGCCTATTCCAGCTAATCTCTGAAATAGCTGTACCAATTTTAACGGAACTTTCATTGGCAGATATTTGATATAATAAGGAGTAACTTAGGCTATTTTTAAAACTTTTTCCACACGCGGGCACAACTAGATGTAAAAATAATTCTTGCAAAATATTTTTTAGAGTACCACGTGAAGAAAGGAGAGGCGAAATTCATCCGACATTACCTTTAACTATGATTTTGACCTTTGACTATGACTATAAGAACTATGGCTCTAACTCCAATCTAGATTTTCCCTCGTACAGTGACTCCGACTGTAACAAAACAGGCGTGTACTTAACAAAGCCATCAATGTACGTTGAAGTTGAGAACAATCCACCCACAGCGTGGTAAGCGGGTGATTGTGTATTGATAAATCGTGACTATTGAGAAAAGAGCATCGTCACGTACCGAGATTTGAGGTGAAATTTGTTTTAAAATGCGCTTACAGATTGTTTATATACTTACATATAACTTAGAAGAACGTATATTAATACATGAAACTGTATAATCGCCTCTGTGGTCTAGCGATCCAGTGTAGGAGTTGCAAGGCGACCACACGAAGTCCCAAATTCGATTCCTGGGTAGAGCATTTTAAAACATGTTTCTTTTAGTTTTCTGATAACATAGTTGCCCGGGATTGGAAAGTGCCTGGTTGGCGATAGACTTGCCACCTATCATATTGTGGAACTAAGTAGGTATCTTCGGCTAATCGTGGGTGCACTTGTTGTACCTCTGCCTACGTCTTTGGAGATACGGGCGTGAATATACACTTTAAACAAATATTTTGTGTCACTTTTTCTTACAAGTACTCTTAAAATCAGCTATATGTCTTAATTTAGCCACACTATGTATGTTAATTTTAACCTCCAAACCGCAGACAATGGGAAGCACTGACGCTATAGCGGCAGAAATATTTACTTATTGCCTGCTGCCTTACAGCAGTGGTACCAGACCCAAGCGAGACTATGCATCTTACCACCTAGTATCCACGATGGTAGTGACTCACACAGCCAATGATTCACCTTTCAAAATTCGCCTTTTAAATGGTTCGCCTTCAAAAGTTATACCTAAGAATAATTGTGGTTAATATAACGCATAGCGTTAAATTATAGCGCGCTATATATACTCAACGTATAGCGTACGCTATTTAAATTCAAATTCGGCGCTATAACATAACGCCAAGCTATATACCTAGCGGGTAGCGTAGGCCGTAGTGATAACATTATAACCTACGAAATTACGAACTACGCGATCTAACAAGTAACGTGCTACGCTGTAGATGTTAGGCATTATTATTAGGTATAGTTTATAGCGTTATAGCGCTCGGTCGTCTCTCGCTTTATGACGTTGTGAAGAGTCACGCGCTATCTCTGTCGGTTCTTTGTCAGTGTTCCCGTTATGCGTTATAATATAGTCTATAACGTATCGCGCTAGAGAAATATAGTTTATTGTCTATAACGCGCTCATAAAATAGTTTATTTGAACAATACTATCTAATAACACAGTGGAACCCATCAGATCCAGTTTGTTTCCATCCAGATATATACTAGCATCTACATGCCTTACATTAGACAATGAAAATTTAACACAATTGGTTTTGTTACTTTGATAAAAGGTTGTTTGTATTGAACCAGTATACAATTTTGAAATCGCATTATTCACTTCGTCATACTTAGGTATTAACTCGTCTTTTCAACTTGAGTAAAAGTGAAGTGTCATCCGCAAACAGAATGCTAAGTGTGAGTTTTTCTTTTCGCATTCGTTCGTGAGCGCATTCCGAGTTTACTAGGAATTTGTGTGTGATTTGTACAGCGCCACCTAGTGGTAAACCGGTCTCTCACGATTACCATGTACGATTCCATGTTTGTCCTCACGTAGTAAGGTAAATCATTTATGTATATTAGTAACAAGAACGAACCAAGTATGGATCTCTACGGGAACACCATTCTGATTAAAATGTTATGATCAACCTTCCTTCGAATCCTCCCAGACTTTGTTTATTATCGATAGGGAAGCGCTTGACCATGATCTCGCCTGATGCTAAGCTAAGATGCGGCCTAAAATGGAATGTGCTTCCCTAGAAGGTACCTGTTCACTCTTTTCTTGAAGATCCCCAGATTGTACTTGTCGGGGAAGACAGATTCAGGAAGCATGTTCCAGTCCCTTGCGTTTCGAATAAAGAATGTCGAGTCGAACCGCTTTGTCTGGGTACATGGAACATCCACCACATGGCGATGCCTAGTATCTGTGCGCCTCGACGATCGATAGAGAAACGGGGATGGCGGAATTAAGTCGCGCAATTCCGCAACGCACTCTCCAAAGTGTATCCGACAAAAAACCGATAAACTAGCCACTCTGCGGCGATGAGCGAGGCTCTGGAGTTTTTTGCCTACCAGATCATCGTCCTTTGTGAGGCATGCCAAGAGGTGGCACGCCTCCCTATCGCCCCAGGTGTCTCCAGCTGGTATTTGGCGGATCCATCCAAGAGGTGAGAGCAGTATTCTATGCACGAGCGGACTTGTGCTTGATAAAGGTTGAGCAACTGTCTTTTTTTGGATTTACAAATGTTTTTCAGTAATCCGACACCAGCATCGACGGTTGAGCGGCTGTGAGCGACCCTTCCGATTCGTTTATTGTGCAATAATCGAAATTTATCGAAATGTATGCATTTGGTCTTATGTATTGTTTTTTATATTTTACTTGGCGCTAGAAAAACCGAGATAGGGCAAAAATTGGAGGGATCACATTTAGAGCCCGACTTGAAAATCGGAATAACTTTGCTAAATTTCGTCAACACACATACACAACAATTGAATATTACAGCCTTTGAGTATGGACTTTTAATATATCTATCTAGTTATACGTATGTATAGCTAGCGATCAGTACAATCGACGTAATCGATCATATAACAAAGAAGAATTTCGCCGCCTCGAGCCTGTCGACACTAGCTCAGCGGAAGAGCGTCCCGGCTTTAGGGAAATGGTCGCAGGTTCAAATCCCGCGTGTCGATATTTTTCTTTGTTGTTTTTAAGGTTTTTCTATGATTACAGCTCAATATGGTGCAATAACATTGATTACTGAAGCAACTATTTTATCGGAATGTCCCCATAAATCAAAGGGTTTTTTAGGTTTCAATGTTTTAAAAGCATTTAAAAAAATATTAAAGCCCATATCGGTACAAGCATCTCCAAAATGAGATACATAAAAAAATCATGCACCTGGTTGCAAGGATGAACAGTTAATACATACTTATAAATATTAAATTATATAAATACCTCATTACAAAGCTCAGAAATACAAACAAACACTCGAACGAAAACATTTCTAGCTCGTCCAATAAAACGAATATATTACCCATTAGACCATTATCACTCGCAAGGATACGGCTAAATTATAGGAATTATGTTAAAACCAGTTTTTTAATCGTAATGAGGCATAAAATTACCATTATTAACTGTTTGTTGTTAGTAACGATTTTTTTTTTTTTATATCATAAGATAGCAAACAAGCAGATGAGTCTCCTGATGGAAAGAGTCTCCCATCGCCTATAGACACCAAAGACGTTAATGGTGCGCTGCTATCTTGTGGCGAGGTCTAATGCCACATGCATAAGTTTACCGGCTACCTTACCCTCCAAACCGGAACACGACAGCAACAAGCACTGACGTTATTGCGGCAGGAATAGGTAAGGCGGTGGTACCAGACCCGGGCGAGACAATGCAGAACTCTACCATCTATAAGTTTATTTCATAGTTTTTTTTATTTCAAAAAATAGACTGGAACTATAATAAAAATGGTACCCGGAACAACACGAGGGAAATGTTTATTACCATTAATGATTAGACCATCTGTCATTTCGCTGGGCAGTTCGTAAAAGGCGAACGATTCCCAGGCGCGGTTACAGGTTAGCCTTCAAAAAAGATTGTGGGCACAGTCATCCGAAAATCTGGCAAGTGCGACTTGGCGTATTAACTAGTTCATAATTGATATACGTATAGTGCATTTCTGATAATAATATACAAGGTTACTTTTACAGGTCCGGTCAAATTTTCAGAGGCTGGTCAGAATCTATACCTACATACATACATACATGCAAATAAATAAAATTGGAGTGTCTGTTTGTAATATTAAAATATCCGGTTATAATTAAATGCATATGGGTGTATACTCGGTACACATACCAAAATAACGCCTCTGTGGTCTAGTGGTCCAGCGTTGGCATTGACCACGTGAGGTCCCGGGTTCGATTCCCGGGTCGGGCACATAAAAAAAAATGTTTTTTTTAGTTTTCTGATAAACACAAAAGTTGCCCGGGATTGGAAAGTGCTCGGTTGGCGATAGGCTTGCTACCTATCACATTGTGGGACCAAGTATCGTCGGCTAATCGTGGGTGCACTTGTTGTACCTCTGCCTACCCCTTCGGCGATATGGGCGTGATACTTTTTTTTACTCCAATTTTATTTATTTGTATAGATGACGCCCTAACCAAAATTTTGTACACACAATTTATAAGTACATAAATTTATCTAGTGTTTAATAGGCAAAGCTGTGGGCAAACACCAGTAAGTTAATAAAGTTGTAAAATATTAGTTTATTAGCTCATAAAAATTACAAAATTAATTTATGTTAGAAAAAAAGTCACGCCACTACATTACAAAATGTCTAGGAGGCCTGGGAGCTCACACCTAAATATATCCCTCAATATTTTGTAAAGGATACTTCTGAAAGGTTCGATATTGAATGTATTTTGATGAATAGATCGAAATTATAGTAAAAAGGCCGCTACCTGAGTCAATAGAAACGATCGAATGGCCCCTACACATTAATTTTTGTTTGAAGAATTTATGTTGCGTTAGATTTAATGCTGTCCAAAAACGTTGTGGTTCTTATTGAAAAGTATCTTCACGCCCGTATCCCCGAAGAGGTAAGAAGTACAACACAATTAGCCGAAGATACTTGGTCCCACAAATGTGATAGGTGGCAAACCTATCGCCATCCAGGCACTGTCCAATCCCGGCCAAAATTGTTTTTATTAGAAAGCTGAAAAAACAACACATTTTTTTAATCGCCCGACCCGGGTATCGAACCCAGGACCTCATGTGCTCAACGCTAGTCACAACACTAGACCACAGAGGCGATAAGAGAGTTCTTGTTGAGGTTTTTTTATGTCATAAGATAGCAAATTAGCAGATAATAATAATATCGCTGGTGAAATTACACAAATCAATCTAACACCAAAGTAAGTAAATTATTACATATATAATACACATCCAGACTTAGAAATACAAACATCAGAGTGCTAAGTGTGACTTTTTCTTTTCGCATTCGATCGTGAGCGCGTTTGGAGTTTACTAGGAATTTGTATGTGATTTGTACAGCGCCACCTAGCGGTTAACGTGAGAAACCAGTTTACCACTAGGTGGCGCTGTACAAATCACATACAAATTCCTAGTAAACTTGAAACGCGCTCACGATCGAATGTGAAAAGAAAAACTCACACTTAGCACTCAGCTATGCTCATCACACATATGTTTGCCCCTGTCGGGAATCGAATCCGAGCCCCATTGATTGCTTAGTCAAGGTCGATAACCACTCGACCAACGGAGCGGTAAGGAAATACATAACTATTTTCGGTCACGCGAAAAAGTCACGAAAAACATTTTTTAAACAATATTTAATACGTTTGTAAAATTGTTTGTAACGGTTAACTCACGAACTACTAAACCGATTTTAAAACATCTTTCACCTATGGTATGATTCTAGAGTAACAAAGGTTACTTTCATGTTTTTTTCTACATACACATAAGCGAACCTGACTACAAATCGTAGTTAGTTTCGCTAATCACTCGACCAAGTGCAAAACACGAAAAAAATGATAAATATTTGAAAGAGAAAGGTGGTCTCATGATAAAGGAATAAGTCCGGAATTTTGGAAGGTTTAATTTATTATTATTTTAACAGTTTGAGATCCCACTATAGGACGACCTTCACCGAGCTAGTTAATGAATGAAAAGTATTTTATTTCCAATTAAATATGTCAATAAATATATTGCATATGGGTTGACTAGAAAATTTCAATTCTGAACATATTTTTTTAGTATTTCACTGGTTTGGTTAATAGACAAATTCCATACCAATCGGAAGTATGAAACCTATTAGAGCATATAAAAGCGTTAAGGCGAGGTATTTCGACGCGCGTCAGTTCTATAGAAAATGGGTGGGGCGGTATGTTCTGAAACCGCTGGGAAACGTGTTAATTTTCGGATAAATAAATATAGAACATCAGCTGAAAACTAAAACTTAGCACATTCTTTTTTGTGTTTACAACTAAATATCACCATATAAAAATCACGTGGAAGATTAGAAACATTATTAACAAATAATTTGTTTTAGAGATTTTTAGCCCGTTTTCGGAATTTTATATGATCGAGTAAAATACATTCTATCATGTAATAAGTTAGCAAATTATTTAGATAATATCTTCAGATATATCGTGTAATTTTTGTAAAACTGTTATTTAACAATTATTACAAAAAAACGTGATTTAACAAACCAGTCTTTTCCCGTTTGTCGCGATGCCTCGCCTTAATTGTCTGTTTTTTCCCATCACAACTCTTGGGTAGGCAGATTACATAATTATAGTATCGATTTATCTTTTCATACCTTCTACTGGTATGGAATTAGTCTATTTTAAATCACTGAAATCGTTACAGTAGTTTGGAAGTTATAAGCAAATTCTTTTGTAAAAATAAGAGAGATATTTGATTTTTTTTCGTCAAAACTAACAAAATAATTTGAAAAACACACTTAAAATTTAAAGTTAATTATATTTTACGTATAACGTTTTTTTTAACTATTGGACTAACCGTTTAGGAGTAGTAGGCTTTCAAAGAGAAGTCTATTTCGTAGTTAGACATATTATCATTTCGCCTTAACCAAGCCAGTGAAATGTTGAGGAAAATAAATGTTAATTAATCATATCCTGGACTGCAATTTTTAGTCAACACATTTGCAATATATTTATTATTTATATTATTTATATATTCGAAATACTAAAATTTGTTAAAAAATATCCCCAGTTCTTTAAAAAACAAACTGAATACCCACGAAAATTGACAACAAGATTCAAACACAACCTAGAATTACCAATCTCATACCTTAAAATGCACAGCTCGGGGCCAAACGTTATGGCTGTAAAAATATTTAATAAATTACCCGAAAAACTTAAATCACAAGAAAATTATAAAATATTTCTACGCGATGTCAAGAACCTACTGATAAATAAATGTTACTACACCTTAAGCGAATTTTTGAATGATAAATTTTAATAAGAAACAAATTTTAATCAGAAAAGTGAATGTATACTTAACACCTATAAATGTATAACATATGACGCAATAAAGTACAGTACCCGGCGATAAATATTGCACATCGACCTTTGGAAAGAGACAATCGGCTAATTTCGGCTTCGTAGAGCGTTATCTCTGTCGCACAAAATACAAACAGTCCGGTACCTATTAGGAGCTGTTAAAACAAGTGATTTGCTTCTTTTGATATTTTTATTCTTTGTATAAAATACACTAATTTTTCTATAAGTGATGGCTTTAGGTTGGGGTAAAATAAAATAAAAAAACATTTTTACATTATGTTTACGTATTTAATTATTTTGGAACATTACAGCTTTAGTGTACATAATAAACACCATTATACCTATTGCTAAAATGAGACATTGCAATAAAAATAATAATAATTCTAATTCTCAATTACTTCCATTTCACTATCTGTGCTCTCAAAGAGGTCAATATCACTGTCACTATCAGCCGTATTTATTACTAATCTATCAGTGTAATTGTCTAAACTGTGTTGAATGCTTCTATATTCATTCTCACATTTGATTGCATGATCGCAAACCTTTTTCCACTCTTCAGCGCCGATCATGTTTACTTTTTCAGTCAATAATGTTTTTACTGTAGTTAAGTTCATACCCACATTTCTAGAGGCTACATAGCCTTTCAGTTGAGACCATATATTTTCAATTGGATTAAAATCCGGATGATATGGTGGCAATCGCAACACAGTGTGCCCATGTTCGGCAAGTACTTTGTCCACAGAAAACTCTGTATACCTCTCCTTGTGCTGACATATAATAGCGTAAATCTGGGTTTTTGTTAATTTTGGATCAACTGGAATTTCATGTCTGTTTAACCAGTTGATCATTTCCCGTTTAATGGTGTTTGAGTTGAGGGGTCTCTCAACATACTTGTTGTGATAGGGTGCGTTGTCGATAACTATAATTGTCGATAACTATTAATCCAATTGAAAATATATGGTCTCAACTGAAAGGCTATGTAGCCTCTAGAAATGTGGGTATGAACTTAACTACAGTAAAAACATTATTGACTGAAAAAGTAAACATGATGGCGCTGAAGAGTGGAAAAAGGTTTGCGATCATGCAATCAAATGTGAGAATGAATATAGAAGCATTCAACACAGTTTAGACAATTACACTGATAGATTAGTAATAAATACGGCTGATAGTGACAGTGATATTGACCTCTTTGAGAGCACAGATAGTGAAATGGAAGTAATTGAGAATTAGAATTATTATTATTTTTATTGCAATGTCTCATTTTAGCAATAGGTATAATGGTGTTTATTATGTACACTAAAGCTGTAATGTTCCAAAATAATTAAATACGTAAACATAATGTAAAAATGTTTTTTTATTTTATTTTACCCCAACCTAAAGCCATCACTTATAGAAAAATTAGTGTATTTTATACAAAGAATAAAAATATCAAAAGAAGCAAATCACTTGTTTTAACAGCTCCTAATAGGTACCGGACTGTTTGTATTTTGTGCGACAGAGATAACGCTCTACGAAGCCGAAATTAGCCGATTGTCTCTTTCCAAAGGTCGATGTGCAATATTTATCGCCGGGTACTGTATTGAGTATTGAGTATTGAGTATTGACATATTTTATTATTATTGCTCTTAATATTTTCTTCGTAAGTTTTCAAATATATGTATTCATAATATTCTAATACTTGATTTTTTCTTAAAATTTTAAAGTAAACGTTTTTTCTTGTTTTAAAAAAACATGATGTGATAGAGTATGTATGTAAGTATTTTTGTATTTAAAATATTGTAAATTAATGATATTTTTTTCTCAAATCAAAACAACATTAAAAAAGTTTTTATTTATTGGCCGGTGTTACATATGAAATACTTTTCATCCATTAACCAGCTTTTTAAAGGTCGTCTTATAGTGGAATCCTCTACTACTGCATCCGCTGGTCGTCTGGTATAGATGCGACAAGGCCGCCAGATTGTATACAGCTGCTGTAAGAAACCAGTTGACTTTCTTACAGAGATATATATATATATATATATATATATATATATATATATATATATATATATATATATATATATATATATATATATATATATATATATATATATATATATATATATTGCTGTTCGTTAGTCTCGCTAAAACTCGAGAACGGCTGAACCGATTTGGCTAATTTTGGTTTTGAATTAATTGTTGAAGTCCAGGGAAGGTTTAAAAGATGAGAAAATATAGAAAAAAATAAGAGTAGTTAAAAAAGCAGAACAACGTTTGCCGGGTCAGCTAGTATTGTAATAATTTTAGAACAGTACAAGAGTTTAAGAAAATCAGTATGATTGATTATATTATAAAATAGCTGTTGTACGGGACTCTAATGGCACTGTGGCGACTATTATTCCACTTCGAGGGCTTACTTTGATTACATGCGACCATATATTTTTGTATATATCATAAGATAGCACACCAGCAGATCGCTCCTGATGGAAAGAGCAACCATTACCTATAGATAACAAAAATGTTAATGGTGCGTTACTATCTAAGTGGCGGGATGGCAATGCCACATGCATAATTCTACCAGCTACCTTACCCTACAAACCAGAACACGGGGCAGGAATAGGTAAGCTAGTGGTACCAAATATTCGGGCGGATTATTGCGAAACCCTACCTAGTAGTAAAAATGGTAGCGACATGCACCGTCATATTGTGTGAATGGTTGGGACATCTACGTCATTACAGAATACTTAAAAAAATTATTTTACATAAATGTATACATTTTTGTAAAATACATAAATTATATAACATAAATGTAAAATAATTTATTACAATACTTAAGTATATACTTACGTTTCTTACATTTATGTTGTTGTTTTATTTAAACACTAGGTGTGCCTGCGACTTAATCCGCGTAAAAAAAATCCAAAATAAAAGTACTTACTTTCCTTATTACATCAGCTATCGACCAGTGAAAATTCCGTAAAAACGGTCCAGCCGTTTAAGAGATTAGGAGGAATAAACACAAATTCAAATTCAAAAAGCATTTATTCGACATAGGTAGCTCGGTTACACTTATCGACGTCAAAAACATTAGTTTATAATTCCACAAGTAAACAACTAATTACAGAGACAAAAATTGTAAAAAAAATATTATTTATAACATACTGATTTTATATATAATTGATTTTATATATATTACAGTATTACTTATTCTACCTTGCTTTAGTTACTACTATTTATTTCTTTTTATTAACTTATTTGCTACTTTAATACAATTCTATAAATTCTTTTCTTGTTAGGGGGCGTCCACAAATTACGTGAGATGTTTAAGGGGGAGAGGGGATCAAGTCAAATCTCATCTAATCTTACGTTGAAGGAAGGGGGGTCTAGACAAATATCAAACAATTTTTTTTTCTGACTGAAACAAAAAAATATACTATTTTGGTCCATTATCCAGATTGTACATGCTTAAGATTTAATCTTAAGCATAATCGTGATACGATTGAAATCATTCACTAACTCGTTCGAAAGAAAATAATTTCATTTATACTTCGACGTTATACAGTCTTAACTAGTCGTAAATAAAAGCACGAAGATTTTTTTTTCTTTTTACAATAACAATCCAACGCGTTTACATATTTAAGAAACCCACATTTTGAAAAATCTCACGTGAGATTGAGAGATGGGGGAGGGGGTTGAATAAAATCTCACGACATCTCACCAGGGGGGGGGAGGGACAGAAAATTTAAAAAAACACCTCGCGTAATTTGTGGACGCCCCTTACATTGTTACTAATTAATTTGCTACAGTTCTGTGTGCACATATTTTCATTTATTGGCTGAGCGACCTCATACCTTTCTTTAGCGAAAACGATGCACTCATAGAGAATGTGTGCAATCGTTTCCGGTTTATCAGGGTCACAAATGCATGATGGGTTCTCATTGCACTTAAATCTATATAAGTACTCGGAGAACCCACCATGCCTCGTAAGCACTTGTGTGAGAACTCCGGTTGGTTTAATTTTCCGTATTTTTTTACACAAAAATTGTAAAAAAAAATAATGTTATTTTGGTAAATATACCTTGTAACTATACGATATATATCCATACTAAAAAGCTGTTACTTTAATTTTACAATCAGACACTCCAATTTTATTTATCTTATATATAAAATTCTCGTGTCACAATGTTCGTTCCCGTACTCTTCCGAAACGGCTTGACCGATTCTCATGAAATTTTGTGAGCATATTAAATAGGTCTGAGAATCGGCCAACATCTATTTTTCATACCCCTAAATGCTAAGGGTAGTCCACCCCTAAATTTTCTATTTTATTTTTCAGATAAAATTTTTGTTTTTATTTTTTTATGATACAACATTAAAAAATATATACAACTCTAAATTTTTACCCTTCTATTATCACCAACCCTTATTTTTCAATTAAATAATTTATATGGCAAAACAACGTTTGCCGGGTCAGCTAGTTTGTATGTATATATGACGATCTTTATCGTAATCGAGTAAAATCATTTTAGAAAATATCGTGACTGGTTTCACAAAAATAAATTTAGCGTTAAAACTATCGTTTAGTGATTGCGATATTATCGTGTTTAATTAATGAATAGCGAGTTCCAGCGACAATTGCCCAAGAGCTAACATAAAATAATGTAGACGTGTCTTTCGGTTGTGAATATAAAATAATAATTTAATCTTGATGGCAAAGCACTGAAATATTTCTCTTTTTTATATTATAAGATAGCAAACAAGCAGATGGGTCTCCTGATGGAGAGTCAACCATCGCCTATAGACACCAAAGATGTTAATGGTGCGTTGCTATCTTGTGGCGAGGTTTAATGGCACATGCATAAGTTTACCGGCTACCATACCCTCCAAACCGGAACACGTGAGTGACTAGCATTGACGCTATTGCAGCAGGAATAGATAAGGCAGTGGTATCTGACCCGGGCGAGACAATGCAGAACTCTACTACCTAGTAGTCACGATGGTAGTGACGCGCATAGCCATTCGGTCGCCTTTTACGACCTGCCTGGCAGAACAGCAGTTGGCCTATTCTTCAAAGGAGCTCGGGACCAACACGGGAGAAATAAAGAAATTCTCCCAGATAATTACATTTATTCTTATTGCTATGACTTCAGTACATATCAGTTGCCACTGCTATGTTATGACTTATGGAGTATACTAACGCTTATATCTTTTAACTTTATAACATGGAAACAAAAATAAATGTTATATTTATTTTTGTTTACGCTTATCACGTACCACCCTTTTATCTATTCCTGCTACAGTAACATCGTATTTGTTGCTATCGTATACCGATTATGACGTTAAGGTAGCCGGTTTTATGCACATTTTACCACACTAATAGCAACGCATCATTAACATCTTTGGTGTCTGTAGGCGATAGTATCTTTTTCATCAGGAGAGCAATCTGCTTGTTTGATTTATATTAATAAGATAATATAAATTCTGTCGCCATTACGACAAAAATCAGAAGACATTGTAATGTAATTCGTACAAAACTCGGATAATTTATAGCAAAACTGTAGTTACGACGCACGTCAATGCGAGGTTTAGTTAATTATTACGGACGTCTGACAAAAAGACAGACAGATTTATTTTACTAATGGTATTAATTGGTGATGAACAGAGATTTTAAATGTTTAGTTTAGGATTAAAAAATTCAAAAGGATCTAGCTTAAAAGTGTTTTTTAACACAACTGCAGTACGCACATGTCTATATCAGATATTACAGTTTTTGTTATTATCAAGCTAAAAGAATTTGCAAAAAACACGCCTAGAACACCTTAAACGCGCTAAAACGATGTACCCTATAATTATTGCGCATAATTAACTTTTTATCAGTCACTACTTTGCTATGCAGAGTCTAAGCTAGGGTGACTATCTATTGTCTAAGATTAGGACAATCGGAAAGGATTCTTTTTCAGACATTATAGTTGGTCTTAAATATGTATGGCACGTCTAAAGCAGAAAAAAGCACACATCTACTCAACGCACACTACACTTCTTAAACGAAACATCCTCCGAAAAATCGAAGAGCTTCTCGTGCGATAAGATTTGAAGCAAAAATATATCAAGTATATCATTAAATAAAATGATTTTTTTTATATTACAAGTAGATGGGCTCTGTCTACTAGTAGTTCGGTGTCGGCGTTGACTACATGAGGTACCGGGTTCGATTCCCGTGTCGGGCAAGTAAAAAAATGTGTTTATTCAGTTTTCTGATAAAAAACACCGTTGCTCGGGATGAAATAAGTGCCCTGTTGGCGATAGGCTTGCCACATATCACATTGTGGGATTAAGTATCTTCGGCTAATCACGGGATGCACTTGTTGTACCTCTGCCTACCACTTTGAGGACACGGGCGTGAAGATACTTTTATACTTACATTAAGAGCTCTCGTGATGGAAAGAGTCACCCACGTCCTACAGACACCAAATATGGTAATGGTGGTGGTTACCACATGGATAGCAACCATGTGGTGTGACGGTAATTCTACAAGTATAAATTGACCGAATACCGTACTCTACAAACGGGATTACGTCAGTGACGAATGCAGACGCTATTACTGCAGGAATAGGGAGGGCGGAGGTTATATACCCGGGCGAGATGTTGAGAACTCTATCACCTAGTTACGCAATTACCCTTCCACGTGTACAGCATAAACATACAGACATTCGTATTTAACACATGTTTCACTTCTTAAACGAAGCAAAATTAAATGGAACTTTACTCGATGAGCGTTGAAGCAAAAAACATCTACATCACATATATGATTTATATAATGAGATGCTCTCTTTTGCTAACCTATAATAAATATCAGATATTATAATTCCAATTAAACCTAATTAAATTAACATAAGCAGATTTTATACGATTTTTCTGTGTGTTTATGTGTGCGTGTGTACATATATATTTGTATCTGAGTCTCTGTCACTATTCTTGGTTATGTCTATGTTTGTTTATTTATCTGTCTGCATATTAATATAGGTGTGTATGATTATCTATTTATATTTTGCACTAGCTGTTGCCCACGATTTCGTCCGCGCGGACTTCATTTACTGTGCACAGCTCCTCCCCCGTAGATGATAACGTGATAATATGGAGCCTATATGTTGACCCGACCTGTTAGTAATATTCATGCAGTATGCATTTGGAGTAAATTCATGCAGTACTTTTTTAGTTTACCCCGGATATACAGATACATATATAATACATAACAGACAAACAGATAAAAATTCTAAAAACTATATTTTATGGCTTCGATATCGATTGTAGATCACGCCTCAAGTATTCTTTTAAAAAATATTCAATGTACAGTTTTGACTTTCCTACGATTTTATTATATGTATAGATATCGTCGATGAAGTACGAATGCATTTTAACTGACAATTTAGTCCAAAATTACTTTTTTATTACAATAGACATAAAACTCATATTTGCATAGATTGAATTCGCTTCTAACTAAAATTTCTTTACGAATAAACTTCTTGAGCTATGTGAAAATATCTACTAAGTGACAGAATTCATTCGTTCGTATGTATTTTATGGAAATATCTCCTAACTGAAGCGACAACCGACTACACTCCTAACATTAATGTGGACTTTCAAGTTCTAGAATCAATATCTCATAAGCGACTAAATCCTTATAAAACGTAAACATAAGCACATCCCTTAGTAACTAATAAAAAAGATAATGTATTGGAAACTATTCCACTATCAATAGTTGATCAAAATAAATATAACCTTATTTGTTACAGTTTCTTTCTTCTGATGTAAAATTAAATTCTCAACACTTAGGAGGTATTGGTACTTCATCGACGATATGTAATTCAAAACAAATTCGAAACAGCTTATAAACTTGCATTCACTATTTTGTATTTCTGCTGCAAAATTCTACTGCGTCCTCAATGTTTTTTACATCGATCAAGAGAGTTAAAATTTTCAATTGAATAAAGTGTTTCTGATTATTCTAAAACTATAAGACTTTCGATAAAACATGCAAACGGTAAAAGTTAATCTTTAAAACTTTATTAAAAAATTATCATTAAAAAGACAATTTTATGCCAAAAGCAATCGCTGGAATATAATGCACGCTAAATATCAGATAAAAATAATCAAATCAAAAAATTATGACCTAATTCAAAAGTTAAGAGTCATTTTAATATAAACCCAAAGAACACCGCTCAAAATGACCTGCATTAAAAGAAAAAGCCATATATATACACCTTCATTATCTTACAATGTTTAAAATTATGGTCATAAAATATATCTGCCATTATCCTGTCATTTTATAAACATTAAACGCATTCAAAAATCGTTAAATAAAATCGACATTTTAATTCGCACGCACTATACACAAGTCATCGGTTATTTTCGATTAAATTAAAAATCCGTTTATCTAATGGCAACTGTTTTAACTGTCGTAATTTTTAATTTGGTCGGATTACATGTGAATTTAATATGATAGTGTAGTAAGTACGTTATAACATATCTGAAAATGGCTTCTACCAACTACCGCAAGTAAAATAAAGTATCTTCACGCCCGTATCCCCGAAGAAGTAGGCAGAGGTACAGAAAGTCCACTCACGGTTAGCCGAATATATTTAGTCCTACAAAGTAGTAAGCCTATCGCCAGCCAGGTAATCCTATCCAATCCTGGAATTTTGTATTGCTCGTCCTGGGAATCGAACCCGGGACCTCGTTGGTCAACACAAAGAGCACACTCTATAACGTCAATTAGTATTTTTAAATAAAATCATAAATTCGGCACTGAAATTTTCTTTTCATGATTTTAAATATTGCTTTTTATGAATTTATTTGTCCTAAATGTGGGCGAAAGTATGTTTTTTTTATATATTTTTGAGTAAATATTTGTAAATTTAAAGATTTAAATATATAGGCCTTATTAACTTGACTTAGTTTTATATTTTCTTTATATCAAGTCTTTATGAAACGTGTCTATTGTTTTTCTTTTTAATTATTTATTTATAAAAAAATATAACATACATTAATTATGGTTGCAATGGATTCAGTAGCTGTTTCTCAACCAACTACTTTTCACTCTTACATATAATTCTGTGACAGGTCGTATAGAAAAAAATATTTTGGTATTTTCTGAATACCTACCTCACTTAAACTTAAGAGCTAAACTATCCCTTAAAGGAAAAAACTCCTAACAGCAGGACATCGTCTGGGGCTCCACAATTCGAGGTATAATGACTCGATTATAAAAAATATGGATGCCTCCTTCGACATAATATGAACGGGGGTTCTGAAAGGTTTATTTATAAATCGTTCCTTCATTCGAAGGCCGGTCTAAATATGTCGTAGATGTCTCGCACTATTCTGGCGGTTGAGGTCTATAAATAAGTCTTATGATAATAATAGAATTCAATGTAATAATAGTGTTAAATTGTTATATTAATTAATTAAACCTGCACTCGGCTGCTGGTCGAAATTCGACCATAGACTAAACAGAATTAAACCGTGAACAAAATAGTATATAGGTATACACACGTGTGTGTTTATCACGATGTGTGTCCTATCCAGTCCTAATCATCCCATTACAGTAATTATTGAAATCTGTAATGGAATGATTAGGATGGGATAGGACACACATCGTGTATCACGATGAAGGTTCACTTCTTCTCCGTTAGGAGTATAGGTATTATTCTGTGTACTACCTCCAGAGATTAATATACTCAAAGGCCGAGTCCTTACCTTCCCTTGTCAAAGGGTCTTAACGAACATCTACACTCAGACTTCTAACAAAATTGACAGATGGCTTATCTAAGATTATTCCAGGGCACTATAGCTATACTTAAAACATAATCCAATGCCGCCATTTTACTTTATAAGTCAAGGCGCCTTTGTATAATTCTGACAGTTTTTCTATAGATTTTGACAGTTAAAGATAAAATGTGTGTCCGAAAGAAACCACCAGTTAATCGTAAGTTTGGTAGAAAAGTTAATATGAACATACCCATATTTCTTCATAGATATGAACAGATATAAAGAAAAATAAGATATTTTATAGGGTAATGTGATATATAGGGTATGTGAGACGAAAATCAAACTTTTCTATTTGTTACGATCGCAAAATTAATTCATAGTATGTTTTAGTAGTTACACTATTTCTTCATAGCTGTTGATTTAATTAATTTGTTGATAGTCATACAAATTCATACTACTTGTAGGTTGAAATAAGTGTCGCATTTTTTATTGAAAAGCGGTAATTCTGAAACATTGGTGGCAAAATTAGGCTATCTATCGCCTTACACTTCCTTATCTTGCAATAATGTACACTTTCAAGGATCAACACTCATATAGAAGTAAACGGTTCGAAACAAGGTATTGTTCTATTTCGTGGTCCAAAATGATTTAACCATACACACACACACCAGCACGAGCGGCTTTGTTTCGGGCCGCAAACATTCAAGACACTGCACTAGTCAAGAATCATTAGCGAATAGAAATTCTAGTGTCACTCTCACACATCACGACAAGATACTGCCCTAAGCCGAGGTTCTGTCTCACAGGAGACACCCTTAGTTCAGATTCTAAGCGCATTTCAACTCTGGCTGAGCCACTGCTCATCAATATGCCCGGTTTCACAATAACGGTTACTCGGACCAACTGCTTAAGTTTATTTAAAAAATTGCCAAATGGATGGTAGTGTTTATTATTAATCATTACACAGTATAAAACAAAGTCGCTTTCTCTGTCTGTCCCTATGTCCTTATGTCCCTATGTATGCTTAAATCTTTAAAACTACGCAACGGATTTTGATGCGGTTTTTTTTAATAGATAGATTGATTCTTGAGAAAGGTTTTGGTATATAAACCTTTCCTATATTCTCACAAGAACAAAAGCTACGCGGGTAAAACCGCGGGCAGGTCGCTAGTAATTAAATAAGTTTGTAACTCATATTATACAAAAATATTAGCTTTCTGCTCCCCTTATCTATGTAAGCTACAACTGTGAAAAATTTTGTACTCCTCAGTTCTCGTTATTGTTGTAGAAAGTGGTCCAAAGTTGTGCTTATATACAATAGCCGTGTTCCAATCTGGTAGTAATTATAAAGATTGTTGACTAAACATAAATGTCTGTAAAGATTTACTTGAATGAGAAATTTTACTATGACATTGACAATAACAGGTTTCTATAATTAACGATCCATTATTCGTAGCAGTAACCATTAGTAACCAATTTAAAAATAACAAAGTGTATTATACTTACACTACGAGTTTCTAAGACCGTTTGGTAATTTTATATATTTTATAATAACAGATTTAGCTTACGTCTCGTAGAAAATGTTACTACTCGTAACTAAAACAAATCGTTTTACTGATATAGAAACCGGACGTTAACCATCGACATAAAATTTTCATTCACCGGCGTTAACAATCAAAGGTATTTAAAAAATGTAAATAACCCTAAAAAGTCGATCAAACACAAGTCCGCTTTTAATTAATTCCATTGCGGACGTATTAATTTGTACGTTTAGTTTGTTCTAATGTCGGCTATTCTGATGTTTTCAGGTAGCAGATACCTAACACAGGTAGAGAGCCAGATGAAGGGTTTAGCCTAGAATGCAGATTTAAGAATCGAGCATACTGGGACGGACCGCATTGTAACAATCCGCCTAGATTGCTTTCATATATTTTATACTTGCTGTTGTACGCAATTTCGTCCGCGCCGACTTCGTTTACTCCGCACAGCTCCTCCCCCGTAGGTGATAGCGTGATAATATGTAGCCTATATGTTGACCCGACCTGCTAGTAATATTCATGCAAAATTTGAAACAAATCCATGCAGTACTTTTTGAGTTTACCCCGGACATACATACAGACAAACAAACAAACAGACAAAAATTCTAAAAACTATATTTTTGTCTTCGATATCGATTGTAGATCACGCCCCAAGTATTCTTTTAAAAAAATATTCAATGTACAGTTTTGACTTTCCTACGATTTTATTATATGTATAGATTATAGAATATATATAGATATAGATGAACTACCGCACATTATGGCAGACCGTAACGGGGCGGGTTTTCGCGTGACGGATTTCGGTGACTGCGATACGGTCCGCTCCGCCCGGCCCCACTGAACCCTTTCTGAAAAATCAAAAAAAAGTCAAAATACTTTGTTATATTTAAACTTTTTACAAGTTATTTTTTTATATTTTGATGCGTCAACAATTTTTTCAAACTACTACCGGATCAGAAACGCAGCTACTTTGCAACTTAGCCACACGGGCTACCTGGACCCCCTTAGACAAACAGACTATCTGCCTTTATGCCAGGCACTTCGTATTATGCGAATGATTGGCTACACGTGTCACCAGCATGATGGTAGCGTTCTGCAACATCTCGTCCAAGTCTGGTACCACCGCCTTATATATTCCTGCCGCAATAGCATCAATGCTTGACACAATGTTATCATGTTCCCGTAAGTATTCAGAACTAGTCCAGAAAAACACATTAATCTTGATAAATTACATTTATTCTACTTGTGTAATCGTTATTACATATTATATCCTTCATTTTAATGTAATTATTATCATTTCAAGAAGCCTTCGATAGATTCAACATCGTTTTATCTTCTTGTTCATTACATTTAACATTTCTTGTTCATTAAATTATTTACACATCAATTATCAAATATAGAACCGTTCAAGTCGACTGCTAGAAATGGAATGAAATGTGAATCCCGCCAAACCGTTAGGTTAAGGCGGTATTCAAATAACACCACCGACAAACAGGTGCCAACTCGCGCGATTTAGTTTAAATTTTATCGGCCTTACCGTTAAAATTTAAACATCGGTTATTATTAAAATATTAGTTAATACATTTACTTAATAAATCATATGCATTCACACACAGTTATTAAAAATATCCTAACATAAGGTAACCGGTAAACTTACGTTAGTCGTATTATCCAATGATGTTTCAGGCTCACTTTAAAGAATAGCCCATATGCCGTTCAACCAGGCGGACGATTGGACGAGTCACTATCATCGTGGCTACTATATGGTAGAGTTCTGCATTATCTCGTCGGGGTCTAATACCACCACTTTACCTATTCCTGCCGCAATAGCGTCAGTGACACTCTTGTGTTCCAGTTTGGAGGGTAAGGTGCCCAGTAAACTTTTGCACTTCTTCAACTTCGAGGTTTTTAGCTAATTATTTTTTACCTTCTACAATATATTAGTAATTAAAAACTACGTCACATGCAGTTTCAAAAATCAAAATAGAATATTTTTTTTTAAAATTACAGATTTTCAAATACTAATATTTTGTTGTTTACATATTACAACAAACTTTCTTAATATTTTTAAAATTACTTTCAGATTTAAAAATCTAATCAGCTTTTCTGTATAAAAAAGTGCGTCGAATATCATAAATACAGCGTCGAATATCGTGAATTCACAGTTCGGGACGAAAGTTTACATTAGCAACAAATTCTTTGAAAGACAAATAATTTCCCCACGTGTATGCAAATGGGTTTTACAATCGTTCATACCGCACTTACTAGGCAAATTGAATTACTTTCATTAGGAAATATGCTAATGTTGAATTTACACGAAAACCTCATTAAGGCAATATTTTTGAAAAGGTTATTTTTTAAATAACTTTACAAAAATAAGAAAACTATATTTACTAATCATTTCGTGGTTAAAATAACATCTATACTACCTACTATATAAATGCGTAGAGTTTGTGTAAATTCCTTTTTTTTGGAACGAAGTTCCTTATCGCGCGTTGTGAAAGGGGGCCTCATTTTTGCAGGACGTTTTTGAGACACTGATTGTGCATCTTGAGTTTTTTATATCAATGAGTAAAATATAAAAAATACATTATATAGTGTGTATATCTATTTAATGTGCATATATGTATTTTGTATGTTCCGGTAATATATTGTATATGTAGTAAATAATTATGTATGTCTATGTGTATATATTATGTATATGTATATGTATATGTATATGTATATGTATATGTATATGTATATGTATATGTATATGTATATGTATATGTATATGTATATGTATATGTATATGTATATGTATATGTATATGTATATGTATATGTATATGTATATGTAAATGTATATGTATATGTATATGTATATGCATATGCATATGCATATGCATATGCATATGCATATGTATATGTATATGTATATGTATATGTATATGTATATGTATATGTATATGTATATGTATATGTATATGTATATGTATATGTATATGTATATGTATATGTATATGTATATGTATATGTGTATGTGTATATATGTATGTGTATCTATATACGTATGTGTGTATCTTATCTGTAGTTTATTTCAGTCATATTCTAATTTAAATATCTATTTTTTACTTCAGTAACTATTTAGTTTCAGCATGTGTTAAACTTAATTGAACAATTCTATGCACTGTTCAAGTATTACGTAACCACTACAGGGGGGCTCTTCCCTTTTCTTATTATTGGTGACAAGGGGGATCGTCTAGATAGTGATTACGTAAGCAAAATTATTTTTGTTTACTTTTCGAGTTTTCTATATATTTACTGCTTGCTACATTAAATGTTTGCGTTAAACTCTAGTTGCGTTAGACAAAGTAAGTAGTTAACTTGTTATAAAACTTTTGAACCAGTTTTTGTTTGGGTGGTTTCTTTTTTACAAATGTAATCAATCGTATATCCATCAACTTTTCTATGATTATTTGCGTTTCTCCCGACACTTTGTCCTGCACTATTCTGTTGTGGAATCAATTACCGGCAGGGGTATTTCCGAACGGATACGACATAGGGGCCTTCAAGAAAAGAGCTTACTCATTCTTAAAAGGCCGGCAACGCAACTGCAAGACCTCTGGTATTGCAGATGTCCATGGGCGGCGGTGATCACTTACCATCAGGTGCACCTCTTGCTCGTTTGCCCCCTCTTCTAAAAAAATAATAATAATAGAATCAAATTTATGTTTATGTTCTTTACCTCCATGAAACACATCTTTCATTTATTTATTTATATACAATTTTAATACATCTATAGAAATCAAGTTTTAATCATATTTTTTGAATTATTTTCCTCTACTCATGCGACGATAATTGCGTAAGTATAATGCGTTCTGTACTCATACATATGTCAAATACATCATTTTTAGCGAAAAATAAACCACCCATATTTCTTACGTCTATTAGTTTATGACACCATATTTTTTTATATTTCAATAAATTTGATATTAAATAAATTTCAGATCGCCATAATCTATATGCCTGTGTGCAAATAAATAATATAAATCTACTAAATACTAGTTGCTAATTATATTTAATTAAATTAAACTCATGAACTAAGTTTACAATTAATACAATTATTATATAATACGTAAATCAAATAACATCTACCTACAACATGAATCAATCACAAATCTGAGGAACAGAATATAAAATTAATTTACTTTTGCTGACATGGGGGAGGGGGGAGTATTGACTAATGTAAGCAAATTTTTTAAATTTATTGAATTGTAAAAAATCTGCTTACATAATACTTGAACCACCCCTTATTTGATAAAGTTAGGTTGACTGGTAGAGAATGCCACTTAGCACATTATTGTGCATAAATTTAAATAAATAAATATTAATTTTATTTCGTTTCATTTCGTTTCATTTCGTTTTATTTCGTTTCATTTCGTATCACTTCGTTTCATTTCGTTCTATTTAATTTATTTGTACACAATTATCTACTTATTTATGAAAACTTCACTACTCTACATAGTCTAAGATCCGAACTCAACCGATTTTTTCGCGGCTGATACTAAAAATAAAAGTATTTTATTGAATTAGGTTACATTGTGGAAATTCATAATTAAAAGGTAAAATCAATTAAATTTGCTATTCTCCGTGGACTGTTTTATGTGACTTTAAAAACAACAAAGAAAAACTTCGACACGCAGGGATTGAACCTGCAACTATTTCCCTAAAGCTGGGACATTTAACTAGTTATACGTATGTATACCTAGTGTTCAGTACAATCGACGAAATCGATCATATAGCAAAGAAGAATTTCGCCACGCCGAGCCTGTCGACACTAGCTCAGTGGGAGAGCGTCCCGGCTTTAGGGAAATGGTCGCAGGTTCAATCCCTGCGTGTCGATATTTTTCTTTGTTGTTTTTAAAGTTTTTCCAGTTTTCCCGAGCATGGGGTGAGTGCTATAACATAAAAATAATGTTTTATGTGACTTATTAAAATGGATAAAACTCACCAATGATCCGAACAAAAAGGAAGACTCAATCGACAGAATTACGCACCCACCCATCACAGTTTCACCACGTCAGCAGAAAGCACAAAAGCACACAATTTATGCAAATTGTATTTGCATAAATTAATAATAATAAGTTGGGAATAATAAGCAGTGTTGGGAATTTCATGTATTGTGAGGAGGTTTTTTTCTCTGTCGCCCTGACCACCGGCGGCTTAGCTGCAAGGTTCCCGTCGTCATTGGCGGAAAATTTATTTTTATATATTTATTTTTATAATATTGTATTTTTAATGTTATAATTATAAATGTATCTAAAATAGGGGAAAAATTGTAAATAAATCCATACTAATATTATATATGCGAAAGTCTGTCTGTCTGTCTGTTACGCTTTTACGACTAAACCACTAGACCGATTTTCATACAATTTGGCATGAAAATATTTGAAGATGCGGGGTCAAACCATGGCTATTTTTTTTAAAAAATCAACCCCCAAAGAGCTGAAATAGGGGATGAAATTTGTATGAAAAATTATATCGACGACATGTTAATCTACTCGCAGGCGAAGCTGCGCGGGTCAGCTAATAGATAATAATAATAACTTATTAACCAAAAGTAGTTTAAAAGATAAATTATATATAACTGTGCGTAATTTTTGCAAAAAACGCACAATTTATGCGTTTGTGCTACCGATATAAGCTAATTCAACTGTAATATCCTTTAATGCAGAAAACATTTAATTTCTTAAACCTCAAAGCCAAAACTGCCGTTATAAACAGTAGCCACTTATTAATTTTAAATGTTTTTATTTCCAAATCAAATTTACCAAATACAATTTCGGGAATCGTATCAAAATATGCTAATTCGGGTTCCAAAACGCTAAATTAATATGAAACTAATTTCGAATCATTTCGCTCTTTATATAAATTCATATTTGAATTGATAACTGCATATTAAAATGTTTTCGAATGGTAAATCTGATGGAATGATTGCAGTGCTCTTTTTGTTTAATTTGCAAGCGGGATTTAAAATCATTCGATATAAATGGACAAATTATAGCATTCGGATTATACACCCGTGCTGGGCTTCTTCGAAGAATAGACCAAATACCATTCTACCAGGCAGGTCGTAAAAGGCGACCGATTGGATATATATATGTTACAACCATCGGGACTAGTGATGAAAATTGCCGGCAATATTCCCAAAGTTGCCAAAACTGTCACGAATGTTTCTAAACTTGCCGACATGTTTAGAAACGTGTAAATATTGAACGAAATTTTTTTACAATATTGTTTATTCTGATAAAAAAGTTTAATTAATATTTTTATCGGCAAGTTTAGAAACATTCGTGGTAGTTTTGGCAACTTTGAGAATATTGCCGGCAATTTTCATTACTAATCGTGACTACTAGGTGGTAAAGTTCCGCAACGTCTCGCCCGGGTATTTGGTAATAAAAAAACCAATCTCGGGCAACGTTGCTTTTATCAGAAAACTGAAAAAACACATTTTGATTTATCTGATCCGGAAATCGAACCCGGGGCCTCATGCGGTCAACATCGACACCAGATCACTAGACCATAAAGGCGGTATAAGTTCACTATTACTACATGGTACAGTTCGAAAACGTCATGCCAGGGTATTTGGTACTTCCGCCTTACCTATTTCTGCCATACCTAATAGCGTCAATGCTTGTCATTTACGTATTCCGGTTTGGAGAATAAGCTAGTTGGGAATCTTATGCATGTCGCAAACAACCTTATTCATGTGGCATTAGACCTCGCCACAAGATAGCAACGCACCATTAACATATTTGGTGTTTATAGGCGATGGTTGACTCTTTCCATCTGCTTGTTTACTTTTTTTATATAGTATAAGATTGCAAACAAGCAGATGGGTCTCCTGATGGAAAGGTAGAAAGGCAGTTGGTCTATTCTTCAAAGGAGCCCGGAACCAATACGTGGAAAAACTATCTAATGATATAAAAAAAGATGGCTCTCTTGATGGAAAGAAAAATTATCGCCCAAAGACACCAAAGATGTTAATCGCTCGTTGCTATCCATGGGATGGCAATGACACATGCACTACCGGCTACGTTACCCTAAAACTGTTACACAATAATGCCAAGTACTGGCGCTATTGCGGCTATTGGTGGTACTGTAGAGGCTTGCTGCTCTACCGACTGAGCTAGCCGGGCGACTCCACCAAATGTTCTTGTTCTCAAACCTTGTTCCACGTGCTTGCACCAATCATAGAATTCCTCAAATGCCCGAGCGTTTATTTTACTGCTTGGCTGCTTGAGGTACGCGTAGACCGTCGGTTTCCAGTATTATATTAAAATGATACCAGAGTGCTAAGTGTGAGTTTTTCTTTTCGCATTCGATCGTGAGCGCGTTTTGAATTTACTAGGAATTTGTATGTGATTTGTACAGCGCCACCTAGTGGTAAACTGGTTTCTCACGTTTACCACTAGGTGGCGCTGTACAAATCACATACAAATTCCTAGTAAACTCCAAACGCGCTCACAATCGAATGTGTAAAGAAAAACTCACAATCAGCACCCAGATATTTTCTAAACTTCATTTATTTTTGGGCATACGTCTTGGCCCTTCAAGAGAACTATATTTATTATTCTAATTGACATAATATATAAAAGACTAAACAATGTTCTACGTTTAAAAGCAGACAAAACTGCCAGTACGCATATAACACCATTAAGGTATTACAGTACCATATATACTGAGGCGAAAAGTTGCGGAACTCTACCATCGGGTAATAACCAATTTTGCACTTAGTCGCCATATTGTTTTTTGATGTTTTGTATTGGGGCTGTCCCAGCAAGATACCACCTCGGGCTGATATGAATTGCCAGAGACTGGAGTTCTGCAAAGACAAATCACAAAATTTTAAGTAAAAAAAATAATTGAAAAAGAGTTAATTTGCAGTTAAGAAAATTAATTAAATAAATATACAGTAAAGGAAAACATACAAAGTTAAGAAAAATTATTAAATAAAACATAATATTAAAAAATGTGTAAACGGTTGACTCTACGGGCCATCCCTGAAACTTCCCACTAAATTAAGATATAAGACTAAATTAAGATTAAGAAAATGCCATCAGTTTATCTAGCTTAATAGAACAGATATATAATGTCAATGTGGAAGGCACAAGGATCGCGACCATTGATATAAAAATCCAAGATGCACAGTCCCGAACAAAACTGACACTCAAACTGTCGCTAATTTCACACAAGCAGTTATGAATATGGCAAAACTAAATGTTTTTGCATATTCAAACTTAAGCGCAAGTTTTGTAGTTGATTTTACAAAGCAACGTACGAATAGTAATAAAATTGACAGTATCGCGGCAATTTAAAATATTGCGCTTATTTTTAGATGATGTTTTTGAGACACTGATTGTGTATCTAGGTTTTTTTATATCAATAATCGCGACACATGAAAGAATAGCAGATGAAACGTTATCAAAACAGATATTTAATGCAAATGTAGAAAGTGCAAGGATCCTGACATATGACACTTTGTTCTTTAGGCCTCGCTATTTTTGCGTTTGTTACGATAGATTAAAAACACTTCGAGGGCCACACAACTACTATAGCGGGCCGTGCACTGGACAGCTCTGTATTATATAGTCAGAACATGTGATCTAACAAATGATTTTAGTCGATCGGTATGTCTTATTTTAGCTCAAGAACACTTCGACCGATCTTGATGAATTGGTACCTAAACAGTGAGAACACCTGATTAAACAATAATTGATACATCATATGGCTTTTTAATGTCAGTGAATTTACTTGCGTCCAGCGAAGCGGGCGGGTGATAGTACAATATAAAATGCATCTAAGTAACCGTCCATTTGTATAATTTGATAACAGAACATAAAGTTATCAGACTAAAAATAAAAACAGGTGTTTTGAGAGGTTTTTGTCTATTGTGGGCACAGACCACATTGGGGTATGTGGTCTGTGATTGTGGGTATTGGTTTCAGTCGGCAGAACTGTCTAGACGTGGTGGGGGCCGGATGTATCGGACCCTGATGCATTAACGTTCTGATAGTTTTATCTGTGGTAATTAGTCGTGTTGTCTTGCTTGGTTGAAGAGTGAAAACGAAATATTTGATTGGAAAAGAGATATATAAATTAATATAATTAAAATTTTTAGGAATATCTTTTATAAAATTAATAAAACTATCGTGAGACATTGTTAACTATTAATTAAAATCGGCTACACTCACCTTTAATCGGCGTAGGTTCCGACTAGTTTCGGACCTATATAAGGTCCTACCTCAGGTGAGTTAGATGTTCGCTCGGTAGTCTCTCATCTAGACCTCACCCTGAGGAAGAACCTTATATATGTCCGAAAACAGTACGCCGATTAAAGGTGAGTGTAGCCAATTTTAATTAATCTATATATATAAAATTCAATTGCTGTTCGTTAGTCTCGCTAAAACTCGAGAACGGCTGAACCGATTTGGCTAATTTTGGCTTTGAATTAATTTTTTAAGCAAGGAAGGTTTAAAAGGTGAGAAAACATAAAAAAAATAAGATTACTTAAAAAGGCAGAACACCGTTTGCCGGGTCAGCTAGTAGTTAATATTTTTTATATCAAAATTTCTCTGTAATTATTATTTTTTCTCTATTGAAATGATAGCTGAATGAAATTGATATATTTAAACTAGCTGCCCGGCAAACGTTGTTTTGTTATACAGATTACTTGTGTTGAATATTTTGGTGGGCTACCAGAAGGAGGGAAGACGTTATTTGAGATAAAACTATCCTATCTTTTACAATACAATAAATACCTCTTTATTGTGCACCAAAATATATGACAACATTATAAGTTACAACATAAAAATTACACAAGTAAGATTCACAAAGGCGGTTTTATCACTAATAAAGTGATCTCTTCCAGACAACCTTTATAATAAGGATAACAATATACTAGAAAAACTTTTAAGTTGGACCAAACAGTAGATATCTACAAAATTTCATTGAAATCAGTTCAGTAGTTTAGGAATTCACAGCAGACAAACAACGCGACTCGTAATATACATTATTTGCACAAAATAGGGTTGGAAAAGATTTTAAACATATTCATAAATGTCATACAAATTTATGGCTACAGATTACTGCTATACCTACACTATTTAAAAATATATTATTAAAAAGGAAAATATTAGACAGTAACAAATTTCTAATTATATATATATATATATATATATATATATATATATATATATATATATATATATATATATATATATATATATATATATATATATATATATATCATTACATAGTATAAAACAAAGTCGCTTTCGCTGTATGTCCCTATGTCCTTATGTCCCTATGTATGCTTAAATCTTTAAAACTACGCAACGAATTTTGATGCGGTTTTTTTTAATTAATAGATTGATTCTTGAGGAAGGTTTTGGTGTATAAACCTTTCCGATATTCCCACGGGAACAAAAACTGCGCGAGTGAAACCGCGGGCAGGTCGCTAGTATATATATATATATATATATATATATAGCTCTCCTGATGAAAAAGAACTTTTGGCGATAAGACCGCCTTTGTGTACTACGGGTATAGTAATTAATTATACTAAACATGTATTTTTAAATTCTAATTTTGTGCACAATAAAGAGATTTCATTCATTCATTCAACCATCGCATACCTACCTATATTCCCCGTCAATACGGGGACCAATGCCCGATGCTTCTTCAAAGGAACTCAGACCAATATCCGAGCTCCTTTGAAGAATAAGACCGAATGCCGTTTTGCTAAGCAGGTCGTAAAAGGCGGCCGATTGGCTATACATGTCACTCCCGGAGTGACTACATTCGTTACAATCATTATCAGATTTTATCACGCAGCGTACACGTGAATCTCTACTATACAGGGTTATTTTTTATCACCTTCCAAATTTAAATAGATGGTTCAAACCATGAAAGTGAACAACTTTCTCAAAGAAACACGGATCGAAAAGTGAAAAAAAATTCAGACCTTCCATACGAAATCGACCACGTGATCAAGCAGTTTTCTATGGGATGGTCGATTTTTTTTTCACTTTTAGACCCATGTTTCTTTGGGAAAGTTGTTTACTTTCATGGTCTGAACCACCTATTTAAATTTGGCAGGTGATAAAAAATTACCCTGTATAAGATTAATGTAACCCAGTTAAATTACAGTTCAATAAACACATGTGTAACTGTCATTCAGTCGACGTAATAGAGGGTAAGGTAGCCGGTAGATTTATGCATGTGGCATCGCCATCCCGCCTCACGGATAGCAACGCACTATTAACATCTTTGGTGTCTATACGCAATCGTTTTTCTTTCCATCAGGAGAGCCATCTGCTTGTTTGCAATCTTATGTTATAAAAAAATGATACAGATTTATCATATACTAAAAAACCTGGGTGAAATATAGCATTTTTATTTTTGTAATAAAAATATGTATTCGAATTTCGAACTCACAAATAAACTACAAGTTCGTACAGAACTTAGACATGGAATTCAATATGGCGTCTATTGTCTAGGGTGGCTGTTCTAAATGATAATTATTTTGATTCCTATGATTCATTGATGAAATCAATTAGAAATACGGAATGTGATTCGGGCAAGCATTTGGAGCAGTGACTTCTAATGTTTTCAGTGTAATTCATGTAGGGAAAAATACTTTACTCTCAACTTAAAATTATATCAAGCAAACAATATAAAAACAGTTAACATACAAATATTAACTGTTTTTATATTGTATAATTTAATATACAAATATTTTTATTAATCAACAAATGACTAAATAAGATATAATAATACATTATTCTTTAGTTGCTGGTACATTTACAATAGGATTGTGTCCACTACGAATGAATCAAATATACACTTTATAATTTTTAATGATTAATTATATGAACATGCCAAGAAAGTAAAATATTTTTAAAGTTACAAAAGATAAGAATTAATTACATATTAAAAATATAAATTCGAAAAAAATAGACATTATAATCTGAAAATGTTACTTCAAACAGTGGTAAGACGTCATCTTGATATTTCATAGAAACCACAGAATATGTAATGTAGAAATTTATTACCTTGTTATATTATCACGGAGCGATGTCACTAGGACGTCATGTCAGGTACAGAACGTTTTCGCGAGAAATGATATAATGGAGTGCCTGGAGCATTCAAAACCGTAAAACCTCGGATTAGAGTTATAGTGAATGAATTAATATGATCGATGTGGGATATTGTATTTTGAACTATAAATTGCAATGTTTACCCAAAATTTTTTTGTGCACTCCATTGTTTCATTGTTTAAACAAATTATTATGAAAAATTAATGTTTGACCATATATTTTCACTTTAAACAGTATTTTTTTTATTTATATGTTAAATCTTACCTGAGTAGACATATAGGAACATTTTTCAAAATATAACTGTGTATAAAAATAGCAGTAGGGACCTCGAAAAGATAGAAAGACGTGGAGGGGAGAGCGGAGCGACAGCTGCTATGTACAATGGAATTTCTCGGCTAGTTTAGTTGCAAGTAACACGTGATCTGTGAATATTGTGCTTCTATAACAGTGAAAATTTGGTTTTTAAGTGAAAAATTCTTGTATATTTTTGTACTGGAAGGTGTATTGAAGACGACCGCGACGTTTGTATATTGAACTAGCTGATCGGCGCAGCTTCGTCCGCGGGTATATTAATAAGTCGTCCAAATAGCTTTTAATAAAAATTTCATCCCCTATTTTTTTTATTTCAGCCCTCCAGGGACTGATTTTTTTAAAAAAAAAAGCCTATGTTTGACCCCAGATCTTCAACTATACTCATGCCAAATTTCGTGCAAATCGGTCCAGCGGTTTAGCCGTGAAAGCGTAACAGACAGATAGACTTTCGTATTTATAATATTAGTATGGAATGATTTGTCAATTGTTTTTTTGTCACACATCAAAGTTATACGTACGCAACGAAAATAGAATTAAGTCGAAAAGATTTTGACCGCCCCGTTGGTCGAGTGGTTAGAGACCCTAACTACGCAATCAACGAGGCTCGGGTTCGATCCCCGACGGGGACAAGCATTTGTGTGATGAGCATAAATGTTTGTATTTCCGGGTTTGGGTGTTTATTATACATATTCTAGTATTTATATATGTATTTCTATGTATTAGTATCGTTGACTAACACCCATAACACAAGCAAATAATTTGCTTACTTTGGGGTTAGATCAGTAAGTGTAATTTGTCCCGTGAATTATTATTATGAATTATTATTTTAGAGCGATGATTTTTTATGATTTTAAAGTTCTCTTTCTCTGCAAGACTGTGCTGTTCGTCTTCAAAATGTTTTTGGGAGAAAAAAAAGCACCTTGTTTGAGCACCGTAAGGCGATGGTTTGCTGAATTTAAGAGAGGTCGAGTTTCTTTACATGACGAATTTCGTGAAGGGCGGCATCGATTATATTAATTCATTGACTATAACTCTAATCCGAGGTGAAAGCCCCCAGGCGCTCCACTAATATATCAATTTTAAAACGCGAAAATATTATTATAAAGAAACGTACATTATCAAAAAAAAAAAAATCAGTTTTTTATTTACCTAAGTACCTAATAAAGTAAATTATTAAAGAGATTTTCAAATTTAGTTAACTGGCCTATTATAACGTAGTTAGGCGATTTATAAATAAACTAGCCATTTTCATAGCATTACCGTAGTATCCTGAATTCTCGGATAAATTTGGCTAAAATGTGGGCTATATCACTTTATCATAATGTCGCTTTCTACTGGTTAGAAAATTTTCAAATCCATTGCAACATTTCAGTTCTCCGTTATCATGGTGCTTTTAACAGCGCCAAACTATCCTAAAAATTTAACAACTCACCGCGGTAAGATTCCGTTAATCTATACTACTGTTTAAATATAATATGGCGTCTGTATGGTGTTTGACCGCTCCGTTGGTCGAGTGGTTAACGGCTCTGACTACGCAATCGACGGGGCTCGGGTTCGATCCCCGACGGGGACAAGCATTTGTGTAATGAGCATAAATGTTTGTATTTCCGGGTTTGAGTGTTTATTAATTATATTCCAGTATTTATATACGTATTTCTATGTATTAGTATCATTGACTAACACCCATAACACAAGCAAATAATTTGCTCATTTTGGGGTTAGATCAGTAAGTGTAATTTGTCCCGTGTATAATATATATAGAGGTCTATATACTCAAAGGATGTCTGTCTGAACATTTAGCTCTTTCGTCAAATTTATCACAAAATTAAAAAAAGCTTACATTAACGGACACTCCGTTTCAAAATATTCAATTAATACAGTTTGTCTATCTGTATGTCCCCTTATAACTAAAATACAGCTTCCCTGACCTTAAAAATTGATAAATATATATTTTTCGAACATCTGATTGCGTAAAAGATAGGCCATTTAATTGTTTTTATGATCAAAGAGTTTACGCCTATTTTTTGTATTATGATCGTTACCGCAGAACAAATAATTCCGTGATTGTTATACACAACAAAGTACGTTAATCGCACAAATAATAAAAATCTGAAAGATTACGTTTATATATGTGACTAGCTGTTGCCAGCGACTTCGTCCGCGCTGACTTCGTTTACTCCGCACTGCCCCTCCCCCGTAGGTGATAGCGTGATAATATGTAGCTTATATGTTGATCCGACCTGTTAGTAATAATCATGCAAAATTTGAAGTAAATCCATGCAGTACTTTTTGAGTTTACCCCGGACATACATACAGACAAACAGACAGATAAACAGATAAACAGACAAACAGACAAACAGATAAACAGACAAACAGACAAACAGACAAAAATTCTAAAAACTATATTTTTGGCTTCGATATCGATTGTAGATCACTCCCCAAGTATTCTTTTAAAAAAATATTCAATGTACAGTTTTGACTTTCCTACGATTTTATTATATATGTATAGATAATGTATATACACAACTTAACATACAACGCGTTTTTGTCATAAAAATATTCACTGTTCCTATAAAACTTACAAAATATAGTGTTGCAGGCTCCCGGTACTAGTTGCATTTCAAATTTGCTGGGTCCAATTACCATCCCTGTGTTTCCAACGCCACGGTTGCTAATAATCGGTCAATAATGAGTCTGAATAATGAATCACTGACCCAGTTGGGTGTTTGGCAACGGTTCGATTCCCGGCTTTATTGCTGTATTCGTGTTAGAATATTAATAATTGACCATGCAAGAATAGAACTAGTATATTGAAATAATACGCCATGTTAATGGACTGTGTTGATGCTAAGCTGAATGCTAATGCTAAGAAAAGACTATTGCTTCGAAACCTAACCTATTTTTAACCTACTTCTCGTAAAGGAGGAGGACTTCAATTTAAGATGTATTTTGAACTGACTTCCTATACAGGGTCCGGCTAAATTTTAAAATTATTAACTAAATGTTGAATTGAAATTGCATATATATATATATATATATATATATATATATATATATATATATATATATATATATATATATATATATATATATATATATATATATATATATATATATATATATATAAGTCGGTCTAAGTCATTTTCCCGATTACCTTTAATTTGGTTGAAGGCACTAAAATATTTAGGTTCGAATTTTGTGTAATCGAAATTATATCCATGCGTTTTTATGTATCGAATACAAATAAAATAATTAATTTCTTAAATTATTTTTTTTATTACATAAATCGAATAAATTATCGATTCTGAACAACCACTGAAAACTTGGCCACCTTTTACTCTGTATAGGGGGTGCCCGGCCTCCTTTTAATCAATCAATCAATCAAATGTTTATTGCATAACAGGCCAACTGCCATTCTGCCAGACAGGTCGAAAAGGCGACCTGCTATGAGAGTCCTCTACCATTAAGGTTACTAGCTGGTAGAGTTCTGCATTGTCTCGCCCGAGTCTGGTACCACCCCCTTACCTATTCCTGCCACAATAGCGTCATTGTTTGTCACTGTCGTGTTCTTATTATTAGACACTGAAAAAACACATATTTGAATTGCCCGTCCCGGGAATCGAATCCAGAACCTCATGTGGTCAACTTAAAATTAAAAAGAAATTGATTTTCATAACATCTTAACCTACTACCTTGAAATAAAAGTAGGCTTAAGCCCCGTTACCGTAAGTGCTGTAGGAACCGTAGTTTAAAATCGATTTAGTGTAAATAATCGATTTCGTATCGAATTCGAGAATTACTAAAACGTTTTGCGTTGTTTAATATTTTTATGCTAACTTTGGGCCTTTTATGGGAACGATTATTGTAATTTTTGAAGGTTTGTTCTTTTTAGGGTTCCGTACCTAAAAGGTAAGACGGAACCCTATTACTAAGCCTCTGCTGTCTGTCTGTCTGTCTGTCTGTCTGTCACCAGGCTGTATCTCATAAACCGTGATAGCTAGAAAGCTGAAATTTTCGCAAATTATGTATTTCCGTTGCCGTTATAACAAATACTAAAAATAAAAAAATAAAAAAAATATGGGGTTCCAATAAACGTATTTTTTCGTTTTTTTTTTTTTTTTTTGCTATGGTGATACGGAACTCTTCGTGCGCGAGTCCGACTCGCCCTTGGCCGGTTTTTATATATTAAGATAGCACATGAATAGATGGTTTTCCTGATTGAAAGAGACAACCATCGCGTATAGACACCAAAGATGTTAAATTGTGTGTTGCTATCCGTTTAAGGGATGGTATAGCAGATGCATAAGTTTATCGGCTACCTTACCCTCCAAACTAGAACACAAACGAACACGACAGTATCGTTGCAATGACGGGATTAGGTAAAGTAGTAATCTCAAAACCCGAGCGAGACAATACAGAACTCTACCACCTAGTAGTCACGATGGTAGTGGCTCGCATAGCCAATCGGTCATTTCACGACCTGCCTGGCAAAATTACAGTTTTCGATTTTTTCTGCTTAAAACATAAGACACCAAAGATTAATCTTCACTTTTTTATATCATAAGATAGCAAACAAGCAGATGGGTCTCTTGATAGAAAGAGTCTGCCATCGCCTATATAGATCAAAGATGTTGCGTTGCTATCTTGTGGCGAGGTCTAATGCCACATGCATAAGTTTACCGGCTACCTTACCCTCTAAACTGGAACAGGCCAATGACTAGCACTGACGCTATTGCGGCAGGAATAGGTAAGCGCGTTGCTATCTTGTGTCAAAGGCTAATGCCACATATATTATAAGCTTACCGGCTACCTTACCCTTTAAACCGAACACAACAGTGACAAGTACTGACGCTATTGCGGCAGGAATAGGTAAGGCGGTGGTACCATATCTGGGTGAGACAATGCAGTACTTTACCACACAATAGCCACGATGGTAGTTTCTCGCATTGCGGTCGCCACCAACACGGAGGAGACGTGCGTACCCTCCTCTTAATCATATCAAGGAGAAAGTAAATGTCGTGCAGTATCAGTAGGTCAAAATCATAACTTTGGATAAGTAAGGTGGGCGATCAGGAGACCCTGACTACGCAATCAACGAGGCTCGGGTTCGATCCCCGACGGGGACAAGCATTTGTGTGATGAGCATAAATGTTTGTATTTCCGGGTTTGGGTGTTTATTATATATATTCTAGTATTTATATATGTATTTCTATGTATTAGTATCGTTGACTAACACCCATAACACGAGCAAATAATTTGCTTACTTTGGGGTTAGATCAGTAAGTGTAATTTGTCCCGTGAATATTATTATTATTATTATTATTATTATAAAAGATTTCATGTTCTTGGATTTATGACATCACATATCTAATCTTAGGCAACTTATAATTAACGAAAAAACCAAAATTGATAAGACCTCACACATAATATACTAAAAGTTAAAACCATGTTTTTTTATGTCATAAGATAGCAAACAAGCAGAAAGCTCCTGATGGAAAGAGTCAACCATCGCCTATAGACACCAAAGGTGTATGGTGCGTTGATATCTTGTGGCGAGGTTTAATGGCACATGCATAAGTTTACCGGCTATTTTACCCTCCAAACCGGAATACGACAGCGCCAAGCACTGACGCTATTGCGGCAGGAATAGGCAAGGCCGTGGTAACAGACCCGGGCGAGACAATGCAGAACTCTACCACCTAGTAGCCATGATGGTAGTGACTCGCGTAGCCAATCGGTCGCCTTTTACGACCTGCCTGGCAGAACGGCAGTTGGTCTATTCTTCAAAGGGGCCGGGGAAATAAGTACAATTTGCAACAAAGTGCAACCTGAAGTCATTAATAAAACTCTTACAAAAATCACCCTCTAACATCTCATTCAATTTTTCATCTGCTCTCAGTTTAAATAGTTGAGAGCTCAACCAATTCCTAAAATCGAATAATCAAATCTCGGGTGAAATTTGCTGACGGGTACCTCGTTTTAGTTGCTAGGGTTGACACTTTTTCAAATTAAGAATACGAATTCAAGAGTTTTTAATTTTAAATTGGATATATAGCTTCCCTGCTTATAATTGCAACTGTATATTTTTAAAACTTCATATAATCAAGATATTCTCAAAAGACTCAAGTAGTACTACTGTACTCAACAAAAACTGAACAAGCAACGTCCATTACTTAGTGAAGTTAAAAAGTGAATTAAGTATATTATATATATCTAGTTTTTAAATATTGTAAATGAAATGTTTGGATATTTTGATATATGGATAGATGTATTTATATATTTAATGCTTAATGAACACAATAAAAAGACAAGTAATACATAGAGACTTATTAAAAACAGACTGTACAATAGGCGAGCTTATCCCCAATAAAAGAGATTTCTTCCAGGTGACCCGAATAAGAGTAAACACAATAATTATTGAAATGTTAAAATAGTGTACAATAATCATAAAACATATGAATATAACAGTCTTGGCTAAATTTTAGCCACATAATATTTAAAATGAACAACAATCAATAGAAATTAAAAAAAAATACTATGTAGACCCAGCAAGAAAAAGTTCTCTTAGACTCTTTTTGAAAATTGGAAGATATAAACTCATACGAACCTTGGGTACTAGTGAGTTCCATAACTTGACAGCTTGAACATTGAAAGAATTTGATAAAAATGTCGAACTGTGTGGGGGATATTTTAAAAGGGCAACACTTGATCTACAAGGCGAGCACTTAATCTACAAACGACTACACCAATTTGGATGAAATTATACATACATATAGATCATGACCTGTAATAGCGCATAGGATACTATTTATCCCGGAAAATGAGTTGTCCTCATGGGATTCATCAAAAACATTATGTACAATAATTATTATTTTATATTTATATTCCTGACTAGCTGTACCCGCGACTTCGTTCGCGTTTGGACATCCTTGCAGAGTAATTATTAGTAATTGACCACAGTATTTCTCGTATTCAGCAATACTTTGAACGGCGAAGCACTTTTATCAAAGGAGAAATATTAAGAAAGGATTTTTTTAGTGTGTATTTGAAAACACGTTGACTTTGATAACGACCCTTGTGCCTTATGGGGCTTCTTTTGTCATTTTTAAGATTTTCAAATTTTCACAAGCTCGGGTTAAGTGCTAAAGCACATATCTGAGGACTATTGAAACAGCTGTAATTTTTTTAATTTTCAGATGTTTGGTGAGTTCCATTGCGCTACTGTTTCATTCTGTTATTGGCACTATAATAAGCATGAGTCCATTAAGAATGAATCGGACATATTGTAGTTTTTAATGATTAATTATGATATTATAATAGCAAAAGCTAAAATTAATTTTGATTAGTGGTAGCCCTAGCACAACCCTTGATAAAGGGTTTGGAAGTTCAAACATGATACGCTTAAATTTGATAACATAAAATTAAACTATCTATACGTACAAACTTAATAAAAGTTAATTTAATAAAAATACTTGTTAGAGGGGACTATTACCACCACTATTATTTACCACCACTACCACAATTATTTTAATTAAATATGTTAATATAAGTCTGCAAAAGCTTATTGCATAGACGAAGAGTTAACCGACTTTCGTTCGTAAGTGAATCCGTACTAATATTATTAATGCAAAAGTAACTCTGTCTGTCTGTTAGTTCCAGTTTATATATTATTAAAATATATATATTTTAATATTTTCTTTTAAATTAAAATAAATATAAATTTTTATTTTAAATTAAAATATATATAAATATAATATTATTCAAATACCACGGGAATTGGAACTATCCATACTAATATTATAAATGCGAAAGTAAATGTCTCTGACTCTTCTACATTAAACCGACTCGGATAAAATTTGGTACAAAGATAGGTTAAGACCCGAGAAAGGACATAGGATAGTTTTTATCCCCGAAATCTCGTGAAAACGAGAACTATGCGCGTAAAGCCCCGGGACAGAGTATCTTTTAAGCCACGCTAATAAGAAGTAACTTAGGGTACTTTTATTTTAGAATTTTTTCCACGCGGACGAAGTCGTGGACACAGCTATAAAAAATATTAATTTCAAAAGTACAGTTCAATAACTTAAGGCGAGGTATTTCGACCCAATTCTATAGGAAATGGGTGGCGTGATATGTTCTGAAACCGCTGAGAAACGTGTTAATTTTCGGATAAATAAATATAGGACAACAGTTGAAAACTAAAATTTAGCACATTCACAATAAAAAATTTTGTATTTACACCTAAATATCACCATATAAAAATCATGTGGAAGATTAGAAATATTATTAACAAATTATTTGTTTTAGAGATTGTTTTAGCCTGTTTTCGGAATTTTATATGATCGAGTAAAGTACGTTCTATCATGTAATAAGTTAGCACATTCCTTAGATAATATCTTCAGGTATATCGTTATATTTTTGTAAAATTTTTATTTAACAATCAATACAAAAAAACGTGATTTAACAAACCAGTTTTTTCCCGTTTGTCGCGATGCCTCGCCTTAAATAGGACTCCACACTAGGCAAGGCCTGTGGTGTGGATACCATGCAGTGATTACCGTAGATACACTAAACAAAAATTTCACGGAAAGTAATAAAATTATACAATAAAACGACAAGAAAATTGCAAGAAAATTTGAGAAAAAAAATGATAGCATCAGGCACAATAAATTGTATCTCTTTAATGCCTATCTACTGAGACCTTTCCATTTCATTCGGGGTCATCTTACAATTATTAATAATATCTATTCAAATAATCAGTGAAGCGTGGAAGTGGGTCTCTAAAAACTGCGTAGCTTATGTGGGTCTGACCGTTTTTATTACAAGCGTTTTGGTGTCAGAAGTCACAATCATCGTGGTTCGTGATTTTAGGCGTATAATATGTTTTAGTTTTATTCTTTTTAAGTTTTCCTCAGAAGAGTAAATCCACCCCCTGGGTGAGTATATTGTTAGTTCCACTTGACACATTTATTACTACTTGTCCCTCTAACATTTTTTTATATAATAAGATAGATAACAAGCAAATGGGTCTCCTGATGGACAGAGTCAACTATCACCTATAATCACAAAAGTTGTTAATGGTGCATTGCTATATTGTGGCAAGGTCTGATGCCACAAGCATAAATTTACCGGCTACCTTACCCTCCAAATCGGAACACGGCACTGTCGTGCTTGTCGCTGTCGTGACGACAGCGACAAGCACTGACGCTATTGCGGTAGGAATAGGTAAAGTGGTGGTACCCGACCCAGGCGAGACAATGCAGAACTTTACTACCTTTCGTCGCCTTTTACGGCCACCATATTATATTTAAACAGTAGTATAGATTAACGGAATCTTACTGCTATGTATGTATGTATGTATGTATATTTCAAACTGTATATATGTATGCATTTGTTCATTGTTAATGTTTCTGTATTTTGCTTAGTTTTATTTGGTTCTCTTTATTGTACATTTATACTAGGTTATTACATTATCAATCGCTTTTTAGTCATATCTATACTAATATTATAAATAAGAAAGTATATGTGTGTTTGTTTGTCCGTCTTTCACGGTAAAACGGAGCGACGAATTGACGTGTTTTTTTTAAGTGGAGCGAGTTGAACGGATGATGAGTGACATAGGTGCTTTTTGCTTCTTTCTAACTCCCCACTTCCTACGAAGCGAAGCCGCGGGAAAAAACTAGTTCAACCATAACTATAGACTAACCGATAAAATATATTTTGAGATTTTCAACAGACTTTAAGAATAAACGATTTTTTTTATATAGAAGAGGGGGCAAACGAGATTTTTTTTTTTAGTATAAGTTATAGAAAGAAAGGCGCAAATGGAATACACCGCATCAATCTAGATCTGTTATTAAATTTTCTTTATTATATTTTTAATTTGAATGGTTTCCTGAATTTATTGCGTAGTAATGTGCAAGTTTGTACTTATTCACATCGTGTTTTCTAGTGTTGTATATAGTATGTCTATAAATAGATGTACATAAATCATGTATGTGTATATACATCTATGTATACCTCATTATATTATAATAATTACTAGTATAACATTGCAAATTTTATAACATAGCCGGTAATTTTGAAAACAAAGTAAGCCCCTGATTGGTTTGCATCCGATGGATAGGGAAGATTGATACGCGAGGTCACGAGAAATAAATGTTGAGTTTAACCGGTTATAAATAATTTAAATATACATAAATAACCGGATAATTCGGCTTGCGCGCGAATCGATATTTATACCCACTCTCTGTAGCTGGCCATAATTATATTTTTTAAAGGTCAACGAACCGCAAACATAATGAACCGGTTCTAAACGAAAAATAGTGTGTCACATTCTATGCATGACTAGCTTTTATTTCAAGGATCAAAAATAATTACTTCTTTTTGCCCACACGAGTATAAAGTAGCTTATGTCCTGCCCTATAACCTTCTCTATCTTTCAATGAAAGTTGCATTAAAATCGGCCTAGCCGTTCCAGAGATTACTCCGTACTAACAGAATGATAAACAGAAACTTTAAAAATAGTTGTTGTTATTAGTATCGTAAAAATAGCACATTGCACTTGTAAAAAACTAGATTATTTAAAATCACAGACAATTTTATTTTTATGTATAAATTTAATTACAATAAAATTGAAAAAAAGTTTCCCGTACCGGGAATCGAACCCGAGCCTCCTGGGTGAAAGCCAGGTATCCTAGCCACTAGACCATACGGGAGATGACGAACAATCGCTATATTTTGATCAAGAATCATTGGATAAGAGAATTGTCAAAACAACAATTTTCTACTTCTGTACTGGTACATACAAAAAAATAACTATAGCTATATTTCGTGTTGTGTTGATCGCAATACTGACCAAGAAATCTAATCGAGTCTAAGTGATTTCATTTTAAACATTTTTGCATTTATTTTTTTCAAGTCTAGTCTAAAAAATTCTCGTCATTGTAGTCAAATATTGCATTATTAAAAAAAACAAAAATGTCTTAATATACTTATAAGTTAATAGGTACGTATATAAAAATTATAAAAAAGACAAAAAAGGTGCTTTCCCGTACCGGGAATCGAACCCGAGCCTCCTGGGTGAAAGCCAGGTATCCTAGCCACTAGACCATACGGGAGTTGACGAACAATTTGAAATTGTCATTCAAACCATACAAACATAATACGATAAGATTTGATACAATATCTATATCTATACATATAATAAAATCGTAGGAAAGTAAAAACTGTACATTGAATATTTTTTAAAAGAATACTTGCGGCGTGACTACAATCGATATCGAAGCCAAAAATATAGTTTTTAGAATTTTTGTCTGTTTGTCTGTATGTATACCCGGGTAAACTCAAAAAGTACTGCATAGATTTACTTCAAATTTTGCATGAATATTACTAACAGGTCGGGTCAACATATAGGCTACATATTATCACGCTATCACCTACGGGGGAGGAGCAGTGCGGAGTAAACGAAGTCCGCGCGGACGAAGTCGCGGGCAACAACCAGTATTTTAATATCAAATATTATCAATTATTTTGCTTCAATATCGTGCAGATTAAAAATATTTAGTTATATATGATAGTAGTAGGTATGGTACATATAGAACAATATTTGAAAAAGAACTCCAAAATATCCTATATTATAAATGCAAAAGTGAGTTTGTTTGTCACGTTTCACAACTAAGCCACTGAACCGATTTTGATAAAATTTAGATCAGAGACAGTTGAAGATCCGTAATGAAATTTAGGTTAATTTTTTTTTCAAACGTCAACCCTTAGAGGACTGAAATAGGGGGTGAAAAGTATATAACATTTCACCCCCTATATTCTATCGAAATACTATATCGACCACATATTAATGTACTCTCAGGCGAAGCTATGGAGTTCAGTTATGAAGCAAAACAATCAAAATGGACTAAAAAAATTCTAGATGTAAAAAATATAGAAATAACCACGCCCATTGTATTTTTTTATTATTTAATGTAAGTGATTACTGTATAAGAATTAAATAAATAAATAAAAATGAAATAACATAAATAAAGCTTAAAAGCTGTTGGTCCCGGGCTCCTTTGAAGAATAGGCCAACTGCCGTTCTGACAGGTAGGTCGTAAAAGGCGACCGATTGGCTATGCGAGTCACTATCATCGTGGCTACTAGGTGGTAGAGTTCTGCATTGTCTCAGCCGGGTCTGGTACCACCGCCTTACCTATTCCTGCCGCAATAGCGTCAGTGCTAGTCACTGTCGTATTCCGGTTTGGAGGATAAGTTGTAGGCGATTCAATATATTCTAGTATTTATATATGTATTTCTATGTATTAGTAGACCCATAAAATAAGCAAATAATTTGCTTACTTTGAGGTTTTTTTTATATCATAAGATAGCAAATAAGCAGATGGGTCTCTTAATAGAAAGAGTCAACCATCGTCTATTGGCACCAAAGGTTTTAAAAGTGCGTTGCTATCTTGTGGTGAAATTTAATACCACATGTATAAGTTTACCGACTACCTTATCCTCCAAACCGGCACATGACAGTGACAAACACTGACGCTATTGCGGCAAAAATAGGCAAGGAGTGGTACCAGACCCAGGCGAGACAATGCAGAACTCTACCACCTAGTAGCCACGATGGTAGTGACTCCCATAGCCAATCGGTCGCCTTTTACGACCTACTTGGCAGAACGGTAGTTGGCCAATTCTTCAAAGGAGCCCGGAACCAATACGAAGAGAACGTCTCATAACGTTAATCTTTCCACATTATGCGACTGAAATGAATATTTGTATGTATGGTCTACAGATTAAATAAATAATAATAAAACCAGTCGCGTTCATGCGCGAGTCGGACTCGCGCATGAACTGTTCCGTACCATCATTACATAGTATAAAACAAAGTCGCCTTCTCTGTCTGTCCCTATGTCCCTATGTATGCTTAAATCTTTAAAACTACGCAACAGATATTGATGTGTTTTTTTTTATTAGATGGATTGATTTTTGCGGAAGGTTTTAGTATATAAACCTTTTCGATATTCCCACGGAAACAAAAACTACACGGGTGAAACCGCGGGCAGGTCGCTAGTTCTAGTATAAAACAAAGTCGCTTTTCGTTGTGTGTCCCTATGTATGCTTAGATCTTAAAAACTACGCAACGGATTTTGATGCAGTATTTTTTAAAAGATAGAGTGATTCAAGAGGAAGATTATATGAATAATAACATCCATTATATAGTAGAGAAATAATGTTATAAATATATTTAGCAAATCAACGTTTGTCGGATCAGCTAGTTATCTATAAAAACGGAAAATAATCACGTTTGTTGTATGGGGGGTTAAATATTTATTTTATTTCAATTTAATTATTTTTAAAGTGAATTTATAGCTAAATATTTCTTGAATATTTCAAGTGTCTACCAGTTGTCGTTATTAGAATGGAAAAAAATTGCAAAAAAATGTTATATGTAATAAGCTCTCTTAAATGTTTGTTTTATTCTGTTTTTAGAATTTTTTTGTTATAGCCAGAACAGAAATACATCATCTGTGAAAATTTCAATTGTCTAGCTACCACGGGTCACGTGATACAGCCTAGTGACGGACGGCCGAACAGCGTCTTAGTAACTAGCAAAAAGCAGAGCTTTGTAAGGGCTCGCAAAGTTATACTACCTAGTAATATTGTTAGGAAAGCATTTTTATGAGAATTACTCTTTTAATGTATAGACTTTATTTATAATTATCTAACCTAAAAAAAGCCAGCGTATTTTTACCCAAACATTATATTCCCATCAAAGTTGTCGTTCTAAGACTAAATTTTTTTAGTACTTAGGTACAAGAAAAATTCTTTAAAATTTTCTTGATTTATTAAAAACACGATTTATATTATCATCAATGTTATCTACACACAACAAATATAAATGTTATCTAGTAAAATTTTACATCATATTTTCTGGTCTACCTATAATATAGAACGGTTTACCTACAATATGTAGCAACTCAAGATCCATCTCGCGCCATCACTTCGCTCACAAAGCCTAATATTGATAGAAATCAATTTTTATTTATGGTAGCGTTCTTGCAAAAAAAGTTTTCAAGGAAATTGGATATTAAAAATGAAAGTGGATCTTCTAAAGAAAAACAAATTTTTAACATTTTACTAAGATAAATAGTTTTTTTTTTTTTCTAAAATCGTGAAGTTCCTGGTCTCACATCGATTTTCGAAATAAATGTTTTATTTAATTAACCTTCAAAATTTTAAGGACCTTCAAAATTTTCAAAACCTTCAAAAACCTTCAAAATTTCGCTTCAAGTTTTAAAAACCTTCAAAATTTCGCTTCAAATTTTCGCACGTAGAATTGACGGTAAAAACTCAGCGAATAAATTTTTCGAATTTTTCTCTCAGAGAAACCCTCGGGGTTCGATTCCCGAGTCAGACAAATCAAAAATGTGTCTCTTCAATTTTCTAATAAAAACAACGTTGCCAGGGACTGGAAAAGTGCGCGGTTGGTGATAGGCTGGTCACCTATCACGCTGTGGGACTAAGACGTATCTTCGGCTAATCGTGGATGCACACGTCGTACCTCTGCCTACCTCTTCGGAGATATGGGCATGAATATAACTTTTTTTAGCTTTTTAAGATTGCGAGCTAAGATTGAAAATTGATCTCAATACAATATTATTCAATTAATACACTTGTACTGTTTCACAACAATCATATTGTGAAAAATCTGTATACGGTTGACCTTGCAGGCCATCCCTGAAACTTGCCGCTTAATTAAGGTATTTTAAGCTCAAAAGAGTAAAAACTATAAACATAGATTTTTTCAGTTCTAAGAAATATTGAAATATCTCAATTGCTAAGTCACAAAAAACAGCAAGAAAACGCTTACGAATGAACGAACGAAACAATCATACATGCAATTTTTTAATAAAAATGGCAATATATTAATTTTTGAAAAACTGAATATTTTGGAAACGATGATCAAATTGATCAAATTTTCAAATGGTCGAATTCAAATGGCATTCAACTCAATTTAACAATTGCTTTAGCTAAATAATCGGTAGGTTCAAAAATTTCCAAGCAATGTCAAAAAACTTCCTTTTTTCATTTTAGTCATTGATAAATCCCAAACAAATTGAAGGATTTTTATCCAATTAACGGTACTTGACGCAATTTTTAAAGAGAAAAGCTGATAAGATTTTGAAGTCAATCGGTATATTAGCCTGAAATATCTTTCAAAAACATTAAGTTTGCTAAAAACAACGTAATTTTAATATTTGAAAAGCTGTAACTTTTGAGAATGAGATTCGATTTTGATTTTTAAAACCGCATTGGACGTAATTTTTTTAGTACTAAAATATTGTAAAATATTAAAAAACGATTGGTTGAAATATTTCGAAGTTGTATCGAAAAAAGATTTTTTCAAAATTTTCTTCAACGATTACTTCCAAACAGATAAACCGATTTGATGCAATTTATGCATTAAACGTAATTTTTTTAAGAATATAGCTGATTAGTTTTTGTAGTCAATCAGTACATTAATCTGGAAGTTATATTTAAAAAAAAATCTGTTCGACAATTTTTTTTTTGGGATTATTCAAATTTTATCAAAATCCCTTCGGCCCATTTGATTCAAATTTTCAGAAAGTCTTAGTTGAGTGGAATCCAATCGAATGCCATCAAACACGTTTCGATCCGTCCAGCCGACACACACACACACACACACACACGAACACATACACACACACAGAGAGAGAGAGAGAGACATACATACAGACACACTGACGTCATCGCGAAAATAATCGAAAAAGGTTCCTAGGACCACCTCAAAACGTGGACATCTGGTGAAAATTCGATTTTTGAAAATCGGAGCTAAATCAGTAACTTTCTTATCTATATACGTAGCTGGAATTTAAGAAGTACAAGTGTATTAATAGATTAATATTGTATTAAAATGAAGTGAATGAAATGTATTACATCTACCCCGCCAAAGTAGCATTTTGACTCGTTAGCATTTTAACATCTTAACTCGTTCAATTTTAGCATTTTAATTCGTTAATTTTTTAATAGATAGCGTTAGTAGTAATAAAATTCTAATGCAACATATTGTTCTATTTTTTTAATACTTATAAAAATGTATTTTAATGGTAGATCACATCTAGACATTTATTTAAACTACCACGTCAAAGCTCAAACCTCAAAGTGCGATATTTTTTTAGTAACAGATACCACAAAAGTGGATAGAAAGTGGCCTAGTGTAGGGCTCGCTTTGCTCGCCCTAATTAATAGGGTTCCGTTTGTACCCTTTGGATACGGAGCCCAAAAAATTGACAGCCGTATTAAAATTGTAGGGTTTTAGTCAACTACGGAACCATAAAACAGAAATGCCGACAAAAGTAAAGTATTTGTAAAAAGCGATGGCCCGTGAAAGAATTTCTAAGACCTCCATAAATCGTGACAGTGACCTCAAATCGGCGTGTGAACCTTTGACATCGTGACGCCCCGAGATTCTGATTATAAATAAATTCCTTCAAGCATGATTTGTTTGATGAATTATGGGTAATTTCTCGAGATATCTCACTGTAACATAAAATCTAGGTACTTCTGTAACAATAATTTCAGTGGCCAATTACGCGAATTGATCTAACCTCCAGTAAGCCTTGCCTTATATATATATATATATATATATATATATATATATATATATATATATATATATATATATATATATATATACATATATATATATATATATATATATATACATACATATATATATATATATATATATATATATATATATATATATATATATATATATATATATATATATATATATATATATATATATATATATATATATATATACTAGCGGCCCGCCCCGGCTTCGCACGGGAAAAAAATTATTAAAATCGATCCAGTAGTTTTGATTATTGCCCGTGGCCCACACGCGTTAAATCTGGAGTAAAACAATTCCCCTTTCCCTATACCATGAAAATTTCCTGCTATCTTTGGAATAGGTATCTAAATTCATATAGGTTCAACATTTTTAGCTTTTACATTTTTACCTATTTCTTTTATTTTTACAATTAATATATTACAGAATGTCTTTATATACAACGTTCACAGCTTTCTTGCCATTAAACAATACGTACATGTTTTCTTTAGAGGTTACTCTTGAAAGAGCGATATATAGTTGGCCATGTGAAAAACAGTCAACGCTTAAATCTAAGCCTACGTTGAAGGTTTGCGATTTATTAAGGCGAGGCATCGGAGCAAACGGGAAAAACTGTGTTAATGGTTGAACCTACGGGCCATCCCTGAAACTTCTCACTAAATTAAGGTATTTTAAGCTCAAAAGAGTAAAAAATATAAGCATAGATTTTTTAGTTCAAACATCTATTTTGTTAAAAATGGCAGTAAGTATTATTAATTTTTTAAAAGCTGTATATTTGAAAACGATGATGGCATTCAACTCAATTTTTGAGATTTAAAATATTGTTTTAGCTAAATAATCGATAATATAGCAAACAAGCAGATGGCTCTCTTGACGGAAAGAGATGATCATCGCCTATTGGTGGGTCCAAAGATTTTATTGACGCTATGCGTGTGGTAAAGTCGTAATGGTCTTAACTTTCAAACCGGAACCCAACAGTGACGAGCAAGCAGAATTTTTTATTTCTATAAGAAAAAAAAGCAGTGACAAGCACTGACGCTGACACCAGTGACAAAAAATTTATTTTTTCAGATTTCTGATAAAAATAATGCTACCAGGGATTGGACAAGTGCCCGGTTGGCGATAGGCTTGCTTGCCACCTATCCCATTGCGGAACTAAGTATATTCGTCTAAACGTGGATGCACTGTTTGTACCTCTGCCTGCCTCTTTGGATATACGGGTGTGAAAATAGTTTATATCTCCGGAACCCTGCGCCAGATCTTCACCAAATTAAAATAAAACCACAAGATAGCAAACAAGCAGATGGGTCTCCTGATGGAAAGAGTCAACCATCGCCTATAGACACCAAAGGTGTTAATGGAGCGTTGCTATCTTGTGGCGAGGGCTAATGCCACACGCATAAGCTTACCGGTTACCTTAACCTCCAAACCGGAACACGACAATTACAAACACAGAATAGGTAAGGCGGTGGTACCAGACCCGGGCGAAACAATGCAGAACTCTACCACTTAGTAGCCACGATGTTTGTGACTCGTATAGCCAATCGGTCGCCTTTTACGACGTCTGGCAGAACGGCAGTTGGCCTATTCTTCAAAGGAGCCCGGGACCAACACGGAGGAGCCCGGGACTAACATGATTCGTTACATTACGGAGGACTGCAGAAACCTAATATTTTTACATAATATGACTTAGAAATATATTAAACTAGCTGACCCGGCAAACGTTGTTCTGCCTTTTTAACTACTCTATATTTTTCTACTAATTTTTTTTCTATATTTTCTCACCTTTTAAACTTTCCCTGGACTTCAACAATTAATTCAAAACCAAAATTAGCCACATTGGTTCAGCCTTACGATTAACGAACAGCAATTAATTTTTATATATCTATACATATAATAAAATCGTAGGAAAGTCAAAACTGTACATTGAAATTTTTTTAAAAGAATACTTGGGGTGTGATTTACAATCTATATCGAAGTCAAAAATATAGTTTTTAGAATTTTTGTCTGTTTGTCTGTATGTCTGTTTGTCTGTATGTATGTCCGGGGTAAATTCAAAAAGTACTGCACGGATTTACTTCAAATTTTGCATGAATATTACTAATAGGTCGGATCAACATATAGGCTACATATTATCGCGCTATCACCTACGGGGGAGGGGCAGTGCGGAGTAAACGAACTCCGCGCGGACGAAGTCACTGGCAACAGCTAGTAGATTAATAAAAATATACACTACACACACTACATTAATGTGACATACATGACATTATAAACACGTGTATACTAAACTGTTTTCTTTAAGGCTAAATTCAGTAGTCAAAATTAAAAGAGTTTTTATTATTTAGTCTTTGGTCGAATTTCGGCCACAGGCGATCGCTAGTTTTAATACATTCTTAATTATTATAAGACGTTCCTTTTTTCTCTCTCAAGTCCTGAAGGTCACGATTTAGCTTTATCGAGTCATCCATAAAATGTCAGAGGACAAGACGTCACGGACCAAATAGTTCAAGCTCAATTCCCATTACACGCCACATTCCTTATCATAACCTCAACGATATTACCTTTTTAAAGCATTTTTAGGGTTCCGTATCTCATAACACGTAACCCTTATAGATCACTTTGGTCCGTCCTGAGAAAAATGTCTTGACTTGATCAAAAACTTTTTCTTAGGAACACAAAAAGTTGCCAAGTGCTTTTTTTCGAAATGGCTATTACAGTTGACCTTATGGGTCGTAACTGCGCCACCGGGCTTTTTGGGCGAGTAGAATGCTTAGCTAGAACATAAATTAATATTGGGCCTATAAACGCCCGCGCTAAGGGCTGTCTCCTGCGAGACCCGAGTGCTAAGTGTGAGTTTTTCTTTTCGCATTCGATCGTGAGCGCGTTTGGAGTTTACTAGGAATTTGTATGTGATTTGTACAGCGCCACCTAGTGGTAAACGTGAGAAACCAGTTTACCACATACAAATTCCTAGTAAACTCGAAACGCGCTCACGATCGAATGCGAAAAGAATAACTCACACTTAGCACTCAGACCTCGGCTTAGTGCGACGTTCGGATTAGTGGTGGTGGGAGGAATCGTGGCATTGCGCACCGCGTTAGGCGCGGGGCGATAGAGAAGTTTTCGTCATCGGTACTGGCGATGACGGTGTAGTGTAGTGTGCATTCCTAAATCTGTGTTGTTTGTGGTCATGGGATCATCGGGATAGGATAGCGAGTTGCCAAGGTTATTATGTCAAATGTTCGGATCTACGGTCATCAAAATTTTAAAGGTACTTCCGGTTGACCTAGAGCACGTGGCTAAGGTTACCTACAAGTTTGTACGGACCCTCGGCATGCAACTATAACTTGCACTTAACCGTTTTTTTGATATCTAATATTTAAAAAAGCCGCTGGATCCATTGTAATAAAATTTGGTGAGGAGAATGCTGAATACTCAGGCCAACAAAAATGTTGTCAAAGACTAGTTTTTTCCGAACATCAACCCCTAATGGTTGGAAATATTATTTTTTTTATATTATAAGATAGCAAACAAGCAGATGGCTCTCCTGATGGAAAGAGTCAACCATCGCCTATAGACACCAAAGATGTTAATGGTGCGTTGCTATCTTGTGGCGAGGTCTAATGCCACACGCATAAGTTTACCGGCTACCTTACCCTCCAAACCGGAACACGACAGTGGTAAGCACTGACGCTATTGCGGCAGGAACAGGTAAGGCGGTGGTACCAGACTCGGGCGAGACAATGCAGAACTCTACCACCTAGTAGCCACGATGGTAGTGACTCGTGTAGCCAATCGGTCGCCTTTTACGACTTGCCTGGCAGAACGGCAGTTAGCCTATTCTGCAAAGGAGCCCGAGACCAACACGGGGAAAACGAAATAGGGGATGAAAGATTGTTCAAAGTGACTTTAATGATAGTATGTTAATTAACTTAGGGCAAAGCTACGCGGGTCAGCTAGTATTATATTGTTATTAAATATTTATTACGGATTGAAGATTTATTCACAATAGCATTCTAGAATTAATTTTATGATACCTATACGGTATACGCCAGGTCATAGGTTTGTCATCGTTTCGTGAATACATAATATATTAATTTAGCCGGAGAGCAAGTACATCAATAATAATTAGATTTGTGGTGGTTAATATAATACATAGCGTTATATAATAGCGCGCTATGTATACTCAACGTAAAGCATAGAAAAATATAGCTTATAGTCTTTAACACGCTATCATAAAATAGTTTATCCGAACAACACACTACACCTCTAAATAATAGGTGTAGCCCCCAATGCGATTCCGACCTCTGAAGAACTATTAGTCTTTCAAAAATACCCATATCGACATTTCTTGGAAACAACGTGTGAGTTTTATTATTGGGCCAGTAATATGCGTTAAAACAAAAATTGGTAGATGGCCAAGCTCCAAGGCGTGGATGAAATCTTTCATTACGGCTTGAACGAAGGTGGAAAGTAGATGTAGGTACAATTGAAAAAGTTCACCAGAACACAAATACAGAATTGTATACTAAAATACGAGTGCTGTGATGCCACTGAAATTAAAAGTATTTTTATTTATTTATTTGTACACAGAACGATAAAAAAATATTAAAATAAGTACAATGGGCGGGCTTATCTCTACTTAAAGAGATTTCTTCTAACCAACCCAATAAAGTAGATAAAAAAATCAAATGAAGTAGACCTGGTATACAAATAAAATGATTTTTATATATTTTTTATCAATAAAAAAAGAAAAAAAACATATACTAAGAAAAATAAAATGTATAGTAATAAGAAAGAATGAAACGGAGCATTGCAAATTAATTACCTTAATTCTTTAAACATACACTATCTCTTGGTCTATAAGGCACGTCTTGCATAGCTAAATATCTTTTGTTTATGAAATGCAAAAATGTAAAATACCCATTCGTCATTGTGGTTACTTCCAATGACTCTGTGTGCGTGTTTATATGTTTTATAGTTCCGCTAAATATACAGTGTGTAAAAAAAACCCTGCCCGATCCGAAAGAGGCATATAGGTAGGTCAATGACATTATTAAAAAAATAATAAAATAATTCTTTTCATTAAAATAAAAAAAAAAAAACATTTTAAAGTGGCTCATTTTAATTCTAACTTCCCCTTAAATCAAGCAAATATTTTGAAAATTTATAAATCAATATCCTTAAAATAATAACACAAATATGTTTGTATTAACCAAATAATGCCTTTGACGATCGGACAGTGTTTTCTTTACACACTGTATAATCGAGTTTGAAGAAATATTACTCATAATGGTACAGCTTTTTTTATTTTTCTGTTATTTTTATGGTTCTGCACCTTAAAAGGAAAAAACAAAACCCTAATAGAATCATTTTGTTGTCCATTTGTTGGTCTGTCCGTCCATCTATCAAGACCCTTTGTCTCTAAAATGCGTAGAGGTATAGAGTTGAAATTAAAACCATATACTGGAGTATACAGTCCCTTGAATCTGTGAAAAAATCAAAGTGAACGTAAAAGAAAGATATAGCCGTTTATGCCGCAATATAAATTATATTTTGACACTCTCAAGGAATTATAATTAATTTATTTTTGCAGTTTTTAATTATTTATTATCAATTATTTTTGCAATTTGGCAGGTAATATCGTAATCTCTGAAACTTTCTGCTAAATTGAGGTAATTTGAGTTAAAATAAACAAAAACTATACCTTAGCATAGATTTTTGAGCTCAAAGAGTTCAAAAATCTATAGTTTGTAAATTTTTTTTTATTATAAGATAGTGTTACGTGCTTCGCGTTCGTGATTGTGCAATCAAACACCACTTATAATAAACCGTGCATTTACAAAACAACACAATTATATACGTAAATAATACACACTAGTCACACTCACTGTACTAACACTAAACTTAACCGACTATACTGAACGAAAGCACTTCTCTTCACACTGTTCGCCCGTACTATTGCTTCCGATCGCTGTATAAAACTGCACTCTATTTGTCAATACATCCCTATTTATACGCAGGGTGCGTTGATTCTGCGCACATGATTCTGCGCATAAACCAGGGTAATCGTAAACAAGTTATTGTAAACAATTCCTAGAACACGCTATTTTCACCCTTATGCCCTAAGCGATGAGATCAATTATGCCATAACTATTCGAGTAACGGTTGGCTATTTGTTTATCAATAGAAGTAGCTACCTCTTTCTTTTATTTCTAGATCTCTCCAGCGCTTCAACTCTTCACGTCTCTAGATTATTCGCAAACAATAGCAAAAAAGCAGGTGAGTCTCCTGATGGAAAGTATCAACCATCGCTTTTAGACACCAAAGATGTTAAACGTGCGTTGCTATCCTGTGGCCAGGTCTAATACCACATGCATGAGTTTATCGGCTACCTTACCCTCCAAACCGGAACACAACATTGACACGCACTGGCGCTTTTGTGGCAGGAATAGGCAAGGCATTAAAACCTGTATGCTTTCAAAATGATAAATGATTTTGATCTTTCGAATGGCATTCAATGCAATTTGTGTGCTGTAAAATGTTTTATTTTAAATTTTTTCCTTTGAATCCCAAAAAAATTAACCAATTTTGATCCGATTAAGTTAAGTAAGTAATTTAATATAATAATTAAGTAAGTTTGCTGTAAAAAAATAATAATTAAGTAAGTTTGCTGTAAAAAATATAATTTTAATATTTGAAAAGCTGTAACTTTTGAAAACTTGGTTCGATTTTGATTTTGTAAACGGCAATCGACGTAGTTTTTTAACTACTAAAATATTGTACAAGGTCAAAAAATTATTGGTTAAAAAATCTCAAAGTTATGTTAAAAAAATTCTTTAAAACATTTTTCGCTAATGATAATTTCCGAACATACTAACCGATTTTGATACAATTTGCGGCTTTAAATGTAGGTTTTCAAGGAAAAGAACTGCTTAGATTTTGAAATTAATTGGTACATTAATCTGGAAGTTATTTAAAAAAATATATTATTTCGCCTAAACTGTTTTGCTGTCTTTTTTAAATTTCTTACAATCTCACGGGCCGAATCGGTTTAGATTTTTAGAAAGTCCAAGTTTGGCAAAACTCAATCTAACGCCATTAACTTCATTTTGATCGGTCTAGCCATTGAAAAGTTAAAACATGTTTACACACACACACACACACACACACACACACACACACACACACACACACACACGCACGCATATACACACAGACGTCATACTGATGGCATCGTGAAAGTAGTCGAAAAAGGTTTCTAGAACCTCAAAATGTAAAGATCGTTCACACCTCGATTTTGACAAATCGATTTTTAAAATTCCGGGCAAATCAGTAACTTCCATACACTGCTAAAAAGAACTTGTTTACATTCACTATACCTAGAAGTATATATTATTATAAGCATTAGTCATATTCACTAGAATTTTGCTCCGAGATGATTTTTAAATCAATTTAAATATAATCCTTTTAACATTCTAACCAACAAAACCCTAAACCGCTACCATAAATTAATAAATTGATTTATGGACCCCAATCTATCAACAGGTGGTCAAATATGCCCCTTTATAAAATACATCCCATCCAAATTGTCTTAGTGGACCCACCGCATTTTATTATATATTCAAATCAGCGGGGTGTTACGTTGTGTCTGTTTGCGTGCAGGGCAATTTATCGAACTACCGAACAGTAAATATTGTGCTTCTAATGACTGTTCGCAATTAAGACATACATAAATGTTTTATTATTTGCAAATAGTTGCTTGCAGGTATGCACTTTACGAAAGTTGATTTTCTATCCCCCGTAAATAGTATTTTTAGATACAATGTACCCTATGTCCTTTCCTATGCCCCTTAAATCGACTTATAAGCAAAAGACTATACGGGGTTACTTTTAAAAGTTACAAATCATAGAATTTTCCTTTGATCCCAATGGAGAGAATGTCTTGTATTATTTGCCCAAGAGATTGTCTTTTACGATCTTCCTGTCAAAATGGAAGATGGTCTATTCTTCAAACGGGTTTCAGGCGAGGAGTGCACGGGGACAGCTAAGTAATCTAAATTAGTGACTGCGATCCGACCCGATAGTCGCTTATAAAATGTTCAAATAAGTTCAAAACGTCAAAATAACTTTAATAAAGTTTAATTGAGTAAAAAACTTTTGACTTTTGATTTCTACATTAACAACCTACATTAGAATAATAATATTTGATTTCTTCACAAAATTAATTTATACTAATATTATAAAATTGTAGAGTTTTTGTATGTTTGGTTGGTTGTACGCACTAATCTCGAAAACCGCTGAACCGATTTGAATAATTCTTTGTGAGTTGGGTAGCCTGTTTGTCGAGGAAGGTTAAGGCGACTTGCTCCAACGTCAAAGAGTATTTACAGTGAATGCAGATACCTACGTTTTAACATTTTTGTTCACCTATATGAACTTTTATCATCATGAATCGACTGAATGTTGTCAAACTCAAAACCAATAACCAGTAATCGCTCATCTATCGATTACATATACATTCGTTTTATAAAAACAATAAATATCTAAAGAAAAAAAATGTACCGAAAATCGACAAAAAATCATATAACAATTTACACAATACTAACAGTTTCGTTTCCTATTTCTTTGAAAGTGTTGTAATATACAGTACATCCCGTGTAGCACTTTATCTTAATACATACAATAAACAATTAATATTTAACAAAACCTTTCAAAATTTGATTTGGTTAAATATAATCTCTTGAATAATATTTTAAAACTAACTAGCTTCTTAGTTTTTGTTTCAAAATCTCGTAATAAAAAAGAAGATATATAATTTGATTTAATGTTTATAGAGGAAACTACTAAATAAGTTGATTTATTTAGACTATTTGTATGTATAATATATTTAATTTATTTATTTTTAGTTGCGAAGTCCTTACTACCTTCAAATAGTACCAGTTTTTTTTTCTTTAGAGTTTTGCTTTTTATTCGCTTGCTTGAATTATCTTCGTTGTTTATATGTTTTATTTTTTATTTATTTTTGTACATTTATACAAAATATTGACAAAATACTTATCTATAGCTAATAAAACATTCAAGCGTAAACGTAGGAAAGCGTAAACATGAATAGTCTCAAAATATTATTCAGCGTCTACTCGCAAACAAAACTATTTATAAAGTACTAGCTTTCAGCCTCTTTAATACCCTTTTTTACCTCTTTAAGAGATAAAACTCACAGCATCCATACATGCACGTTTATTTAATTGAATTAAAGAGCATGACTAATAAATTTGAAGAGATTTTGATTAAACATATTTTATTTTTTCTACAAACTTTACCACTTTTTTCATCCTTTGAAGAGATGACATTTGAAAACCTTAAACTCGTATTCATTTAATTGTATTAAAAATCATAAATACTAAGTTTTAAATAATTTCTACAATATTCTACAATAAACAATCTATTTTTTATACAAACATCAATGCTTTTTTTACCCTTTAAGGAATAAAATTTTAAAAAATCCCCAAATGTATGATTCTTAAATTGTGTTGAAGATTATAAGTGCCGAATTTCAAGTTATTTTTACCATAAACCTTTGATTTTTCATATAAATTGTAACACACACTTTTACTCCTTTAATGGATGAAACTTCGAACATTACATGCATGTTTCTTCAATTTCGATTAAAGAGCATAAGTACTAAAAAATCCGATAATTCGTTCATCTTAATTGTATTAAAAATCATAAATACTAAATTAAAATAATTTAGATTTTATAGTAATGCAATAAATAAACAATTCATTTATGATACAAACTTTAAAGCCTCTTTTTACCTCTCTATAGGCTAGAATTCCAAAAAATATTAAATTTATATTTAATTTTTTTTCAGTTAAAGGATAATTTGATTACGGCATATCATTCTATTTGAGTTGTAATAACTCAAAGATGACAGAGTTTCAAACAAACTTTCACCCCCTATTTCACCATCTTAGGGGATGAATTTAAAAAAATCCTTTCTTATTCCTTGTCTATATCATAAGAACAACATCTGGAAAAAAACAGACTTCTCGGTCCAAGCTCATTATCTACTATAAAAAACATCCAAGCGTAAACGAAATCTTCAATTTCCAAACGGCACAATCTTACTACTGTGCCAAACGTTCTATCTGTACTATTACTCTTTGACTCGAATATGGAGAGCGGAGCATGCTAACATGCGACACAGCCTCCCCGTATGAACGCTACCGGGAGACTGACTTTCGACGCGAGCGCTGTCCGCGAATTAAATAATAAGGTTTTTATTGATTTAATAGCACACTATAATGATTTTGTAAAATTTTGAACTTAAATTTTATAAAGCAATAAATTGTCTGTAATAAAAAGAAAAAATCATCAAAATCGTTACAGTAGTTTGGAAGTTATAAGCAATTTTTTGTGTAAAAATAAAAAAGATATTCGATTTTTTTCCGTCAAAAATAACAATAAAATTTGAAAAAACGAACTTAAAATTTAAACTTAATTATATTATACGTATAATGCATATTTTTTTTTAATTATTGGACCAATCGGTTAGCAGTAGTAGGCTTTCAAAGAGGTGTCTATTTCGTAGTTTGGCATTACCTATCGCCTTAAAGGCCATATAACTCGATATAGACGAAGTCGCGGGCAATTTTCAATAGTTTGAGACACGGGGGAAAAGGAACACGGTGTTCTGATTGGCTAGTTCAAAATCGGTTTTTTGGCGCGCGTTTACAGCTCACTGGATTGGTCAATACTAATTCTTAGGGACTATTATAATTTTGTTAAGTCTCTAGTCTGTTTTCTAATATGACCAATTTCTAATATGACCAAAACTATCATTATGGCAGTTTTGACCAATCGTTTCCCTATCACAAACTACTGCCAGTCTGTTTGTAAAAGGAAGGCAGATGTTACATCGTTATATAGAGAACTGTACCAACACAGAACTACCTTGTAAAGAACCGGCGTGATGATATTTTTAAATTTCCATTGTTTAAAGTTTCATATATTTCTGTATTATTCTCCGAACTGCTTGTATCAGTGAACACGAACGTTAAGAAATGTGTCATTAAGGAGTGGATAAGCGATTTCCCGTAAATGTTGCCTTATTCGACACCAAACTTAATATACTTTTTCAAATTCATACTAATATATATAAATCAGTCTGTATGTCTGTTACGGTTTCATGGTTAAACCGATGTACCGATTTTTATGAAATTCGGCAAGGACATAGTTAAGAGCCGCGGTTAAATATTTTAAATCCAATCTAATCGCCAAAGACGTTAATGATGCATTATTTGTGTTGTGGGATAATTATGCCACTTGCATAAGTTTGCCAGCGACCTTTATCTCTAATCTGGAATAAGCCACATTTGACCACTTGTTGACAAGCGAAGCTATCATGCAGAAACATGAAGCTATATTGTATCTGGAGGCCACACTTCTAATACCTACTTGAAACAAAATTTTGAATACTGCTGTCATCTGAGGTTACCCTCTCTTTCTAACACAGCTGTATTGAAAGAGATGGCGAGACCTCATAGACTGATATAACGTAGGTGTATGTTTTAATCACCTTTATCAAATACTTCATGGGCAGAAATAGGTAAGCGGTGATGCCACACCAGAGTTAGACTTTGTCGAACTCTACCACCTACTAGTCTCAATGGTTAGTAACAGGTATAGCCATTGAGTAAACAGATTACACACCTAATAATAGACCAATTGTTATGACAATACATCAGACTAATAGATCTTATAATAATCCGAAACAAATAGTACCGACTAATACGGTAAGCTGTGAACACGCGCGACAAAATACCGATTTGAAAATTAGCCAATCCAAACATCTTATTCCTTTTTCCCGCGCCTCAGATTATTGACAGAATTACCTAATTAAGTGCAAGAAATCAAACATCATTAGCCTAGTGCGTTGTGTCATTATATATAGCCAATTGTTCGCTTTTTACAAACTGCCTGGCAGATCGGCAGACAGTCTATTCTTAAAAAAAGCCCCGGACCAACTCAGGGCAGCAATAAATAAATAAATAAATATTCACGGGACAAATTACACTTACTGATCTAACCCCAAAGTAAGCAAATTATTTGCTTGTGTTATGGGTGTTAGTCAACGATACTAATACATAGAAATACATATATAAAAAACTTGAGAGGTGTCAAGGGACACCTGGATGGAACGAAGTTCCTTTAGATACAAAAAACCTGTATACACTCAACAAAAGTAATCGTCGCGACACCACACTGTTCAATGCGAAATAGAAATGAAAATATCTGGCTTGCTTTCTATAAGAGAGAGAGAGACAGAGAAACATGCGCACGCCGCACAGCTTACAATAGCTTAATATAGCAAAAAGTGTCGTGACAATTTTTCGTAAGAATTTTTTCCGTCTAGCCCCTTTCACAACGCGCGATAAGGAACTACGTTCCAATATTGGAATGTATTTAATAAACACCCAAACCTAGAAATACAAACATTTATGCTCATCACACAAATGCTAGTCCCAGTCGGAGATCGAACCCGAGCCCCGTCGATTGCGTAGTCAGGGTCGCTAACCACTCGAGCAACGGGGCGGTCTACTAATAATGAATGAATAATCTGGCATAAACCGGTTTCATTTGAAATGCAATAATACATAGATAGTTTTAGACCACCATTGTCTAATTTTACTCGTACTATATTATAAAGCATTATTTGTTCTAGGTCACGCGAATGAAGTTTTATTAAATCACTAGCTGTTGCCCGCGACTTCGTCCGCGTGGACTTCGTTTACTCCGCACAGTACCTCCCCGCTAGGTGATAGCGTGATAATATGTAGCCTATATGTTGACCCGACCTGTTAGTAATATTCATGCAAAATTTGAAGTAAATCCATGCAGTACTTTTTGAGTTTACCCCGGACATACATACAGACAAACAGACAAACAGACAAATAGACAAACAGACAAACAGACAAAAATTCTAAAAACTATATTTTTGGCTTCGATATCGATTGTAGATCACGCCCCAAGTATTCTTTTAAAAAAATATTCAATGTACAGTTTTGACTTTCCTACGATTTTATTATATGTAACAGATATATATAGATAAGATAGCAAAGAAGTAGATGGCTCTCCTGCTGGAAAGAGAAAACCATCGCCTATAGACCCCAAAGATGTAAATTGTGTGTTGCATCCTTGTCGCTGGGTCTTAGTGAACATGCATAAATTTAACGGCTATCTTAGGCTGGTTTTACTGTCACGCTGACCGCACGCTGACGGTCGGCACTGATGTATATAGCCTACTACAGGTCAACGCTAGCAGTCAGCGCGAATGACATATACAAACTGACTGGTGAGTTCCCTTCGATACTTCTGGAGTGTTCTCGGTACGCGATTCTCGTTAAAATTAAATAATAAAATTAGGGGCTTAACTTTTGACCAATATTTCTCTAAACATAAGTGAAATGTGGATATTATAGTCTCTAACCACGCTGCGCTAGTCGACATCAAGGACACGCTGCCGCCACCCTGCCTCGCCTCGCCTGCGTGACACCTGCGTCCGCGCGGTGTCCAAGTATGACGAATGTAAATATAGGATTCTCGGTGTACTGTTTACTAAGTTTACTAAGTATTTTAATATTTATTTTTAATGTTATTTTTTCTCATCATATATGATCGCCAACTATCACGTCCTTAAATATTGAAGGTAATTCACCAGTCAGTCTGTATATGGACCCATCAGCGCCGACTGTCAGCGTGCGGTCAGCGTGACACCAAACCAGCCTTACCTTCCAAACCGGAACACGACAGTAACCAGCACTGACGCTATTGCGCATGGTGGGTAAGTCGCCAGCTAAAATTTAGAAAATCTGCCGATTCAAGTGTAGTGCTTAGCAAGAGGGCCACAAAGTTGTAAGGAAAACATTCTTTTGACATTCTCGAGCGCGTCAGAATTCTCTTTTATTATAATGAAATAATGTAAGAATAACGTAAAAAATATAATCTGACAATTTCCATATACCGAAGTTATTAGAATTTTGTGTTTTTTTTTTCTGCCCTAGTTACCTCCCTCTATAAAACGGCTTATATTTAGTGGGATGCCTCAACATCACATTATGCAAAGTAACGCCCCCCCCCCTTATGTTAATTTGACGCGCTCGAGTAAATGCGAAAACCCCCTCTTGGGCTCCCCTACTATTAGCAATCAATTAATTTAATATTTAATTGACGTTCCAGAAGTTGTTTTGACATTTGCAATTTGACTGTAATAGGAAGTTACTGCCTACCTGTTACTAAAACGAATCGTTTTACTTACATAAGAAACAGGCATAAATTAATATATTATTATTCCTGCAGTAATGTTAACTACACCAGCTGTACTTAAAACAACACGCTCATGTCCGCGCGTGGCCGAGTTCCTGTCAAATATTAGTTATTTGGTCAAACAATGTTACGTCCGACCTCAAACACGCCGCTCGTGGGAACGTCGTGTATGCAAAAATGACAATTGCGGCGAAATACCTCAGTTCACACCCAATTGTAAATATTTGTCGCTGCACAAAGTTGCCGTGATTGCGTAAAATTCCAAGACACCAAACGGCGACGCATGTAGACAATAGGTACAACATTATGAAAATTACTAGATGAAAACTCGGCTTCGCTCGGAACTGTCATAATACGCAATCTTATATACTAACTCAAATAGTAGACATTAAAAAGTAGCAACACAGTAATGACGTCTTCTTTCAACTATTACGTTGGTTTAATAAAGACAACGCTACAGTCTTGCTATTTTTTAATTTCTACTCTTTTATGGACGAAGAAAAAATAAGTTTCACGATATTTTTCGCTCCCGCTCTACGACACTTTAATAAATGCTCACGCCATCTACACCACATATTTGTAACCTTTAAAGAAATATGGCTGATTTGTCTGTCAACACTGTTAGAATTTTTAATCACTATTTCAACAAAATACTCAACAATCCGAATTTTGCGGATATTTGTTGTCGACTCAAAATTATTATTTTTTTACGCTTTATAATTTAGTTAAGGTTTCGATTGAGTCTACCGTAACCGTTGACGAAATTATTTATATAGATTGTTTGTAGATTTGTAAAATTGTCAAGTGCAATTTGTACACCATATTTACCGCCCCGTTGGTCGAATGGTTAGCAACCCTGACTACGCAATCGACGGGGCTCGGGTTTGATAAGCATTTGTGTGATGAGTACAAATGTTTGTATTTCCGTGTTTTTTTTTTTTGTTAAATTTATTCCAGTATTTATATATGTATTTTTATGTATTAGTGTCGTTGACTAACTCCCAAACACAAGCAAATAATTTGCTTACTTTGGGGTTATATACTGCCCTAAGCGAGGTCCGATCTCACAGGAAATACCCTTAGCCCATTCAATTTAAACTCTGGCTGATCACTCCGCTCGCCCGAATAACCCGGTTTTACAATAATGATCATTTATTTTTTATTTTTAATCTTAAACCATTAGATAGCAAACAAGCAGATGGTTCTCCTGATGGAAAGAAAAGCCATCGTATATAGACACTAAAGATGTTAATGATGCGTTGCTTTGCGGGTGGCGCGACGACAATGCATAATTTTACCGGCTACCTTACCCTCCAAACCGAAACACGACAATGATAAATATTGACGCTATTGTGGAATAGGCAACGCGGTGGTACCAATACACGTTCGAGTTACTATTCGAATCTCTGCCATCTAGTAGTCATGATTGTAGTAACACGTATATCCAATTAGTCTCATTTTGTCTGGTAGAACGGCACTTGATCGGACTTTAAAGGAGCCGGAACCAACAGGAGGAAATGGACCAACTGCTTAAGTTCAATTCGAAAAAAAACATCATGTCTTTTTTATATTTAATTTTTTATATCATAAGATAGCAAACAAGCAGATGCGTCTCCTGATGGAAAGAGTCAACCATGGCCTACAGACATCAAAGGCGTTAAATAAGGCGAGGAATAATGCCACTTGCATAAGTTTACCGGCTACCTTACTCTCTAAACCGGAGCACAATAATGATAATAGGTACCCAGTCGAGACGTTGCGGAACTTTGCCACCTAGTAGTCACAATGATATTGACATATATAGCCAATAAGTATTGTTACGAATAATCTAGAATCGTGTGGAGTTGGAACGCTGGAGAGATCTAGAAATAAGAGAAAGAGATAGCTACTCCTATTGACAAACAAATAGTTGATCTAAGCTATACCATAATGAACTTTGTGGTATAGTGCATAAGGTTGAATGTAGAGTGTACTAGTATTTATGACTCATAACATGTTTACAATAAGAAGTGATAAGAAGTGATTCATTGTTTCCCGATACATTTAGATTTTTCTGGATCCAGGTAGAACTTTACCCTAGCAATAAATAGAGAGGTGTTGACAAACACAAGGCAGTTTTTATCAAGCGATCGAGAGCGATACTTAAAGTGAACAGTGCGAAGCAAGAAGTGTTTTATTGTGTAGTTCAGTGATAGTATAGTGAGTGACTAGTGTGTAAAGTGGATTTTAGTATTACATTGTGTTGTCTTGTGTATTTGTATACTAAATACACGAATTTAATATAAGTGGTGTTTTCTTACAATTACGAACCCGAAGTACATAACAGTATATATAGCATATATAGCCAGAACGGCAACTAATTTAATCTTCAAAGGAACCCAGACCAACAAGGGGGAAATGCTTAATTTAATCAACTGCTGAAGCACAATTCGAAAAATAGTATGTCGTCCTTATAACGAGCGAAGCTGTGAGATTCATCTAGTGTATAGATAAAATAGATCTATTATCTTCCAGAAATCGCGTCAGTAATTTTCCTAAAAGCTTATAAAACAGAAACATCAGTGTTCCAGTAATAACATTCATAATACTAACTTTATTGTGGACCCTCGTCCGTGTGACGTGTGTTTGACGGAGGTCTGGCTTTTTACGGCCGGCTCCAAGATTTAAGATGAAGTTTACGTAGAAAAAAACATTTTTTGGCGATACAATAAAATTTAGGAAGTCTGTGGAGCTTGGACGCCACTAGCGGCTTTGTATAGCTAGTAGATATAGAATGTCAAGTTAAATAAACACCCTTTTGGTTAAGTGAATAGCTGAGTTTCTTCCGCCGGATCTTCTTAGTGTGTGGCCGCGTTTCCGATCCGGTAGCAGTATAAAAAACGTAAACACGTCAAAATAATTTGTAAAAAGTTTGACTGAATAAGGTACATACTTCTAATTTCGGATTCCTAGCGACCTTGACTATGCAATCTACAGAGTGCTAAGTGTGAGTTTTTCTTTTCGCATACGATCGTGAGCGCGTTTCGAGTTTACTAGGAATTTGTATGTGATTTGTACAGCGCCACCTAGTGGTAAACTGGTTTCTCACCTTTACCACTAGGTGGCGCTGTACAAATCACATACAAATTCCTAGTAAACTCCAAACGCGCTCACGATCGAATGCGAAAAGAAAAACTCACACTTAGCACTCAGAACTCGGGTTCGATTCCCGATAGGGATATGTATTTGTGTGATGAACATAAATGTTTGTATTTCTGGGATATATTAATATAGTAATATTATCTATACATGTAATAAAATCGTAGGAAAGTCAAAACTGTACATTGAATATTTTTTTGAAAGAATACTTGGGGCGTGATCTACAATCAATATCGAAACCAAAAATATAGTTTTTAGAATTTTTGTCTGTTTGTCTGTTTATCTGTTTGTCTGTATGTATGTCCGGGGTAAACTCAAAAAGTAATGCATGGATTTACTTCAGATTTTGCAAGAATATTACTTACAGGCCGGGTTAACGTATAGGCTACATATTATCACGCTATCACCTACGGGGGAGGAGCAGTGCGGAGTAAACGAAGTCCGCGCGGACCAAGTCGCTGGCAACAGCTAGTACAATAACATTATGAAGAAAATGTATTTTTGTATATTTTTTGACACTGATTTTAACGCTGCAGAATCACAAACTTAAAAGTAGGGAAGCCCAAGACAAAATTTTGGGATTTGTTTGAGCGCGTCAGATTGAGATAGTTAACAATCATTCCTAAGGCTCTTTATCAAATACAAGCCTTCTATAAAGAGTCTGGCTTCTAGAACAGTAAACTTTTTTTTATATATTATAAGATAGCAAAGAAGCAGATGGGTCTCCTGATGGAAAAAGGCCATCGCCTATAGACACCAAAGGAGTTAATGATGCGTTGCTATCTTGTGGCGAGGTCTAAAGCCACATGCATAAGTTTACCAGATACCTTACCCTCCAAACCGGAACACGACAGTGACAAGCACTGACGCTATTGCGGCAGGTACCTGACTCGGGCGAGACAATGCAGAAATCTACCACCTAGTAGCCACGATATTAGTGACTTGCATAATCAATCGACGACCTGCCTGGCAGAACAGCAGTTGGCTTATTCTTAAAAGGAGTCCGGGACCAATACGGGGAGTAAAAAAAATAAAAATTCATTAATTTTGGCCTGTGGAAATTGTGAGATTATATTTCTTTCTTCATTTCCTTCAACACAAATAAAACTCAGACACACTCGAGAATATCAAGAGTCAAGACAACGTTTTATTTGCAACTATGTGACCCTCTGACTCTCTTACGCAAATTCCAATCGCCACATTTTCCAAATTGTAGCTCGCAATTATCCCATCACGTCTTAATCTGACGCACTTCAGTGTTTCCATGTCACTTTTTTCACACTTTTTTATCTGAAGATATCTTCTCCGCCATTGAAATGAGAAATATTATATATATTTTATTTTTCTTATCATTTCATCTACAAAATCCAATAGTTTCCCCCGTGTTGGTTCCGGGCTCCTTTGAAGAATAGATCAACTGCCGTCCTGCCTGGCATGTCGTAAAAGGCGACCGATTGGCTATGCGAGTCACTACCATCATGACTACTAGGTGGTAGGGTTCTGCATTGTCTCGCCCTGGTCTGGTATCACCGCCTTACATATTGCTGCCGCAATAGCGTAAGTGCTTGTCACCGCCGTGTTCCGGTTTGGAGGGTAACGTAGCCGGTAAACTTATGCGTGTGATATAAGACGTCGCCACAAGATAGCAACACACCATTAACATCTTTGGTGTCTATAGGCGATGGTTGACTCTTTCCACCCACCGCCGCCTTACCTACTCCTGCCGCAATAGCGTCACTGCTTGTCGCTGTCATATTCCGGTTTAGAGGGCAAGGTAGCCGGTAAACTTATGCATGTGGCATTAGACCTCGCTATAAGATAGCAACATCTTTGGTGTCTATAGGCGATGGTTGACTCTTTCCATCAGGAGACCCATCTGCTTGTTTACTATTTTATGATATAAAAAAAGTGTCAGTACTCTGACACTGTAGTGTTCCAGTTTGAAATAACTTCCATTATAATTATAATACCTTTTATAGATACCCAGTAAACTTATGCATACACAACACCAACAACTTAAGTAACACATCATTAACATCTTTGATGTCGATCGGTTAGGTTACGATTGGTTTTTGCCATCTTTTACGACTGCTCATTTTCTATTTTTAATATTAAAACATACATAGTGCCTTTTGCCTGGTAGGACGTTGACAATCTGTCTTGATGGTCTAAATTTATTAATTAACTAGCGGTAGCCAGCGACTTCGTCCGCGCGGATTTCGTTTACGTAATAGCGTGATAATATGTAGCCTATATGTTGACCCGACCTGTTAGTAATATTCATGCAAAATTTGAACTAAATCCATGCAGTACTTTTTGAGTTTACCCTGGACATACATACAGACAAACAGACAAACAGATAAACAGACAAAAATTCTAAAAACTATATTTTTGGCTTCGATATCGATTGTAGATCACGCCCCAAGTATTCTTTCAAAAAAATATTCAATGTACAGTTTTGACTTTCTTACGATTTTATTATATGTATAGATATAGATATTAATTGTATCTTATTATTATCAGTCGCATCTATGGTCTAGTGGTCCAGTGTTGGAGATGTACATATGACTGTAATGTACTACATTTTTTTCAGTTATACATGAAGTAACTGAAAAAAAATAGTTTCCTGACCCGGGAATTGAACCCGGGTCGGGATACTATATTTTTTTCAGTTTTTTGATTAAAAAATATTTCTTGGGGTCGAAATGAGTCCGGTTGACGATAGGGTTGCCATCTATCACATTATGGGATTAATTATCTTTGGCTAATCGTAAGTGTTGTTGTTGTACCTCTGCCTACCTTTTCGGGGATACGGGCGTGAAGATATTTTTGTATATCTTATCAAAAATAAGGTATAAGTAGCACCTACTAAAAATAACTTTAGTAATATGAAATCATCATTGTACATTTATAAGTAGTACATAAAATAGAGAAAAAAGACCAGCCCGCTGAGTTTCTTCCGCCGGATCTTCTCAGTGTGTGGCCGCGTTCCGATCCGGTAGTAATTCTAAATAATCGAAAGAATGTTTTAAATGTAATATTATATAATGATATTTTTTTTAAATATTTGCACACCATATAATGGTAGAATATGTTGGTAACTTAATTTATTTTTAACAACTTGTAACACCCATATTCTTGCAAATAAATATTTTTTTTCTTTCTTTCTTTCTTTCTTTCTTTCTTTATTTCTTTCTTTCTTTCTTTCTTTCTTTCTTTCTTACACAACTATATTTTTTTAGTACTGACAGGGAAAGGCTTGACTACGAACTCGCTTGATGGTAAGATAAGATGTGGCCTAAAGGTGCTGATCGACCTGCGAGCCTATACCGCGGCCTTTATGGTCTAAGAGCCCTCGGCACAAAACTTATGGCCGATAGATCAGGACCTTTAAGGTCCTGATCGCCGAGCGACCCTATACCGCGATCTCATGGCTCGTCGGTAAAGCTCGCCCGTGTATCATCACAATACTGCAGTTTTATGTAGGGGGCCGTTCATAAAATACGTTCGCATACAAGGGGAGGGGGGGGTCTGGCTGAGTGTGACAAGATGTGGCAAGGGGGGACGGGGGGTATACGGCAACGTGACGTTCGCCGTTTATTATTTTTTGACATGAGCGCTAGCTCTGTGGCGCGACTCTAGCGGCGTTGCGATCCGTCACAACGGGTTTCTTTGTTTTTCCAATACTTGAGACAGTAACGTTTCCACGTACCCTGCGCGTAATGTCATTATAATAACTAAATAAATATTTTTAATTTTCAGAATTTGTGTACTATCATTTAGAATTTATCATACTCAGCAGGGGGGGGGGGGGTCTTAGTTTTTGTGACGAAATATTTCTAGGGGGGGGGGTCACAAAAAGTGTGACACAGCGTGACAATGGGGGGAAGGGGTCAAAAAAAGCTGATTTTAGTGTGACGTATTTTATGAACGGCCCCTAGTGCAATTGGCCATAAGTTTTGTGTCGAGGGCTCTTAGACCATTAAGACCGCAGTATACGCCCGCCCGTCCATCAGCACCTAAAGATGAAACGCGCTTCCCTAGAACACCACATTCTGTTGGCCCGAAGGTTGACTGGTGGATAGTGACTACAGACATTAAATTCACCTTTTGTATGAAAATTTATATTTTTGGTGTATAATAAAGTTAAAATACATAAATAAGAGGAATACCAAACCAACGAATAAGCTTCATCTTAAAATAGCACTCTAATACAAAAAACTTAATGACTAATGAGATTCTTATTCTACTAGAAGAAACTTAAGGCTGAGGTCTTGACGATGAAGACAGCGGAAGAAACAGCGGAATAGCGATGGCAGCAGCGAGGTAACAGGAGCGATGTCTGATAAAATAAATATTATAACATTAGTAAATCATGTTTTTCATGGCTCTCCTGATGGAAAGGGAACCATCGCCCATAGACACAAAAGATGTTAATGGGACGTTGTTATTCGTATAATGAGATGGCGATGTTACATACTATACGAGTTACCGCACAATAAGTCAATGACATACGAATTTAGGTACATAGAAACAATGTAATATGTTATACACACACACGTTGTTACGGTTGCACTTTGATTTAATCATCATTTTTGTTATAACTTTAATAATAAATTAGTGTTAGAAAGAATTTCATTAGGTTTGTCTCATACACTGACTCTCCCTCACATACATTGCACATGGAACAAGGGGAAGTGAAGAGTGGGCGTGCCGCGTGCGTCACTATTATGCGCTTTTACTCTAAATTGCCTTAGTGATACTTACCATATCATTAGGAGATAGTCGTCGTGCGAAAATCTATTATACACTGAATTATGCCGTATTGTGCCATCCTTGAATGCAGAAATGATAGTAGAATACAGATGATTAAAAATGGAGTTATTTCATATCATTCGAAAGTACAATTTCCATTTTATTTTAATAAAATTCCTGATTTAATATAATCTCTAATGATATAATAGAAATTCAAGCTAAATCAGCCGTACACCTTACATATAAAGTTCATTTTAGGTTGACCTAATTTTTCTAGAAAGATATACGTAATGACAGTCATTACGTATATCGTTCTAGAAAGTTCTCTACTCAAATATGATCAACTGAAAACTACGGAAAAATCAATGCTGCCATCTATTGTAGAATAGCGAAACTATTACGATCTTAAGTTTCACTATTGTACAAGTAGATGAGTCTATTTTGAATAGACTACAAAAGGACGTAAATACTCTTTTTTTTGTAGCAAAATAAAATTTATTGTAACGCAGTTTGGTATATTTTTAAGTGTTCTGTTTGTGTGTTTCGGATTATTGTTGTTTAAAATGAAAACGACCAATGAAACAATGTTTGCATTGGTAGTTTATATGCAATAATGCTTATTTTATGTGTGAGTATGGCGATCACGGTCCTGATACAAATGTTTGTACTTGCCAATTCCGCTTGTTCTATGTTCTATGCTCACATATCTTCTGCACTCATCTTAAACTGTACACAGACATTACACATACATAAGTTGATTCGACGAGTCGATTCGAGTTGAGTCGATAGTTAAGTCGGTGGTATCGTATACCGGGGCAAAACGTTATGAAACTCTAACACCTAGTAACCACGATGGTAGTGACACGTATAGCTAATCATTCGTATCTCTTCGGCAGAATAGCACATAGTTTATTAAAATGGGCCACATGTAAATAATTTTAATAACTCAAAACAACCATAAGTATCTTCACGCCTGTATCCCCGAAGGGGTAGGCAGAGGTACAACAATGGCACCCACGATTAGCCGAAGATACTTGGTCCCACAAATGTGCTAGGTGGCAAGCCTATCGCCAACCGGGCACTTTCCAATCCCGGGCAACTTTGTGTTTATCAGAGAACTGAAAAACACATTTTTTTAAAGTGCCCGACCCGGGATTCGAACCCGTGACCTCATGTGGTCGACGCTAATGCTGGACTACCAGACCATAGAGGTGATAAGGCGATAAGATAACAACCATATACTTCGAGTAATCCTTAAAATCCCATCTTGGGCTTCTGTACAAACATACGATAGTAATAATATTTCTCGTTATGTTAGTCTATAAAGGTTTAATATATATATATATATATATATATATATATATATATATATACCCTGTGGTCTAAGAGTTCCATAGTTATTCCTTTATTATATATATGAATTGAAACACACTTTGATTATAACATTTCTATGTGTACACACATGTATGTAGGTATACTATTTTCTTTACGGTTAAAATCAGTTGCCAAACTTAAAAGAAATTTGATTGTTTACACTATGTTCGAATTTCGGCCACAGGCGATCACTAGTGAGTATATATTGATAAAAATAAGATCAATTTTAGAATGTGTGGGAGAATTATATTGACCATGAAATTGAAGCGGTGACTTCCGCTTCGCTATTCGCTATATCCGTGATTTCACTCTTAACCTACGTATCCTTGACCTTTACATTTTAACTGAGATTTGCGAAACTTTGTTGTAAATTGAAGATGTTTGAGTTTTTTTGCTTGATTTAAACAAAGTCTGAATTTAATCATAGCCAAATATATATGAAAATAAGAAAGTGAATATATTGCCGTTAGCGCCTAGTGATACGATATCTCCACCATTTATAGTGCCGTAACTTGCGTCAATATATAGCCCGAAATAGCTACAATTTAACCGCTACCCGATTTTTAATATAAATATGAAACAGGTTTGTTAGTTTGCCATTAGGTCCCACACCTAGAAAAACTTCGAATAAAACTTAATCTAAAATAAATTATAAGTACAATAACATTTCAATATCACTTCACGGATACTAAACTTCAGGGTACTATAAACGGTCCTTATTTTCTGTAAAAACATTCATACTCTTTACGGTTTCTCAACGATTTTTTTATATCATAAAAGAGCAAACTAGTAGATGGCCCTCCTGATGGAAAGAGATGTATTTATTTATTTATTTATTACTGTAATCGTAATAATTTTCTGGAAATAAATTTATGTTTATGTTTATACATTCTTACATATATGTATATGTAACAATGTATGTATATATGTAATAGATTTAAGAATTTTACGAAAATTTTAACCACTCTGTGTGATTTTATGGTTAGCCGTATGGTTAGCTGGTAGAGAATGCTTTATGTATTACTAGCGACCTGCCCGCGGTTTCACCCGCGCAGCTTTTGTTCCCGTGGGAATATCGGAAAGGTTTATACACTAAAACCTTCCTCAAGAATCAATCTATCTATTAAAAAACCGCATCAAAATCCGTTGCGTAGTTTTAAAGATGTAAGCATACATAGGGACATAAGGACATAGGGACAAACAGAGAAAGCGACTTTGTTTTATACTATGTAATGAAGCTCGCCATTTGTACCCTGTACATTCTATATGTGGTTCAATAAATATAAATTAAAAAAAACAGGTATCGCTTATAGGCACCAAAGATGTAAACGGTGCATTGCCAACTTTATGTCGGTGTTTATGACGCATACATTTATTTATTTATTTAATACTTTATTGTACACAACAGAACAACAAAAACAATTACAGCAAGCAGTATTTTTAAAAAGGTACAAAAGGCGAGCTTATCTTTAAAAAGAGGTTTCTTACAGCCAACCCGGTAAAGTGAAATACTTGACCATAAAATACATTAGTCGAAGTATACAATATATGCATGCATGCATATGTTTACCGACTACCCGTGTGGTTCCGACCTCCTTTGAAAAATAGACCAACTGCCGTTCTGCCAGGCAGGTCGTAAAAGGCGACCGATTGGCTATGCGAGTCACTACCATCGTGGTTACTAGGTGGTAGAGTTTTGCATTGTCTCGCCCGGGTCTGGTACCACCGCCTTACCTATTCCTGCCGCAATAGTGTCAGTGCTTGTCGCTATCGTGTTCCAATTTGGAGGGTAAGGTAGCCGGTAAACTTATGCATGTGGCATCAGACCTCGCCACAAGATAGCAACACACCATTAACATCTTTGGTGTCTATAGGCGATGGTTGACTCTTTCCATCAGGAGACCCATCTGCTTGTTTGCTATTTTATGATATAAAATAAATACAGCTAAATACCCTCCAAACCACAATAGAAGAATGACAAACATTAACTCTGTTGCGGCAGGAGTAATTAACGCGATGGTATCAAAACCCTTGCGAGCTGATGCGGAACTTTACCATATAATGGTTAAGAATAGTGATTAGGAATAGTGGTTAAGGTAATAACACGTATAGCCAATCGCTTTTAATAAACTGCCTGACCCACAGACCACATAATACTAATAGACATGGCGTTTGGCATGGAACGTGTAGCCGTGCATATGAGCGAATGCTCATATCACGATCAAAATCATGGCAAATTATATAGGCAAATTGACACTAATTGTCATTGAGTTTTTATTGTTGACGTACTGTTGCATACATTCTTGTATTTATGTCAGTCCAAAATTTAGCTACGCTTGACGTCTAAGAAATGTCTTAAGAAGGCGTCTCCAATTACTCCGTGGCCTGACCAAATAGCAGATGATTTTATTCTTCAAAAATAGTTAGAACCAACATGGGGAATATCTTTTTTTCATATCATAAGATAGCAAATAGGCAGATGAGTCTCCTGATGGAAAGAGACAACCATTGCTTACAGATACCAAATATGTTAATAGTGTGTTGCTATCTTGTGGCATGCGTAAGTTTACTGGCTACCTTACCCTCCAAGCAGTGACGCTATTGTGGCAGAAATAGGTAAGACGGTAGTACCAGACTCGGGTGAGACTATGCAGAGCTCTACCACCTAGTATTCAGTATCAATCGGTTGCCTTTTACGACCTGCCTAGATAAACGGCAGTTGGCCTATTCTTCAAAGAAGCCTGGATCAACACGGGGAAAAATGCCGATGATGATGGCCTAATCTTTAAAGGGAGTCAGAATCAACTCGGAGAATATCTTCTTATTTGCTATCCTAGGATATAAAAAACAGTAAGGTATTTTTTATGTTATAAGATAGCAAACAAGCAGATGGGTCTCCTGATGGAAAGAGTCGACCATCACCTATAGACTCCAAAGGTGCTAATGGTGCGTTGTTATCTTGTGACGAGGTCTAATGCCACATGCATAAGTTTACCGGCTACCTTACCCTCCAAACCGGAACAAGCAAGCAACAAGTGACAAGCACTTACGCTAGTGCGGCAGGAATAGGTAAGGCAGTGGTACCAGACCCGGGCGAGAAAATGCAGAACTCTACCACCTAGTAGCCACGATGTTAGTGACTTGCATAGCCAATCGGTCGCCTTTTACGACATGCCTGGCCGAACGGCAGTTAGTCTTTTCTTCAAAGGAGCCCGGAACCAACGCGGGGGAAACCTTGTTGGTTCCGTGTCCTCTCCTTCATCTCCCATTAACTGCCAACCCACCAAACTTAATCTAAGCTGATATTATAAAGCGGAAAGAAAAAAAAAAATTTTTTATTTATTTTTACTAAAAAAAGCTTTATAAAAAATAATACAAGTTACGTCTTGTGTATTTCTGTAAAACAACAAGTTCATAAAAAGTCCGTAATTCAGCACTGGAATCGATTAGCCGCGAACTCTAATCGATTACGTCAGATCGACTTTTTCTCGGCGATTTCACCAATGTTGCACTTATTTCCTGGTATTGGCAATTTCCATTTTAATTGTGGTAACACTTAATTTTAACACGCATATAATATATATATAGTTTTATCCGCTTTCGTGTACTCTGTCGGTTTAATTGTTAGAATATTAAGATAAAACTCCCCGCCCCATCCGCCCCGGGGACTGCCCCGTTGGCCGAGTGGTTAGCGATCCTGACTACGCAATCAACGGGGCACGGGTTCAATCCCCGACGGGGGATTTGTGTGATGCGCATAAATGTTTGTATTTCCGGGTTTGGGTGTTTATTATGTACTAGCTGTTGCCCGCGACTTCGTTCGCGCGGACATCGTTTACTCCGCACAGCTCCTCCGCCGTAGGTGATAGCGTTATAATATGTAGCCTATATGTTGACCCGACCTGTTAGTTAATATTCATGCAAAATTTGAAGTAAATCCATGCTCTACTTTTTGAGTTTACCCCGGACATACATTGACTTTCCTACGATTTTATTATATGTATAGATGTAAAAGTATTTATATATGTATTTCTATGTAGTAGTATCGTTGACCAACACCCATAACACAAGCAAATAATTTGCTTACTTTGGGGTTAGATCAGTAAGTGTAATTTGTCCCGTGAATATTTATTTATTATCAGTTGCGGACCCCTAGAAAATCAAGGATCACCTTAATAAAAAAAATTGGCATTTGTTTATTGATTCAAATGTCCATAGGTATGGCGGCGGAACCCCATACACACACTTCGGACTCCAAATGTCTGAGGACCACAGATTGAGAAACATTGCTGCAGATTTTATAAACTAAATGAGGCTGTTAAGGAAGTCTTGGAGGAAAAAACAATGAAACGAACTGCAAAAAATATATATTTTAAGAACATAAGATTTTGTGGGACTTCATGTGGTCAACGCCGACAATTTTGCAGAGTTTTTTAATATACGGTTTTTAAATTTGAAGTAATAGTGCAAAAATGTAATATGCTCAAAAGTCTTATTATATAAACCTACCATTCGGCAGGTGAGCGCTGGCCGGTGTTGATTCGACACAGGCCTACTGCAAAAAGCTCTCGTGCTAGCACTAGATGCTTGTAAGCTGAACTATGGACTGCACAACTAGTGTTATTAAAAAAATCTATTTTATGATAGCGCGTTATAGACTATATTTTTCTAGCGCGCTACATTATAGATTATGTAATGACAATTAGTAACTGGAACACTGATCGCGTGAGCCAGCCGATATAGCGCGTGATTCATCACAATGTCATACAGCGAACACAGAGCACATTGTAACATACCTAAATAGAGATATATCTCAAGGCATGAAATGGGTACAAATAAAATGATTTCTTATTGCAAATACAGATGGCGCCACATGTACAATTTTGCTTCATAGATTTGATAATCCCGAACTCGTGGATATTTTACATATTTCGAAAGATTTTTTACCGAAAATTTGCCACATATGTTTAGATTAAATTAATCATACTAAATTATATAGTAAGTCCTTAAACTTATATATAATTTACAAGAAAACTTATCATCGTGATCACTGCCATCTATATTATACGTTGAGAAACAAAACTTGTGATTCTAGTGGCACGTTCTAAGAAAGGGGGTACCTGACAGCGAACTCTAGCACGCGGTGACTGAGCGTACAAAGCTATAAACTAATTTATAACATCTAGCGTCTACAGCTTAGCACGTTAGTCGTTAGATCGTGTAGTTCGTAATTTCGTAGGTTATAATATTATAACTACGCCCTACGCTAGCTGCTAGGTATATAGCGTGGCGTTATGTTATAGCGCCGTATGCCAATCCAAATAGCGTACTGTTACAACCCTTAATTCTTTGCTATACCAAATCGCTAAGTCAAACTTTTATTTTACTATATAAGCCAATCACTATATTTCCAATGCACGACCAGTCAGTTCTTGAACTAGTCAAATCGCTGCCCAGCAACGGACCTGGTTTCTGCCCGCCGGCTGGCCTTCAGTGAGGAGACTAGGGATAGTAACATCCGCGTCGTAACCCCCTTTAACCGCGTGCACAAATAGTAGTGCGATCTGAGTGCTAAATAAAAGTGAAGTGTAACAAGTAAAGTCGAATAAAAGTGGTTGTTTCGTAAATTCGTTTTTTTTTAAGACTACAATGCGGGACACCCTAACAGTACGCTATATGTTGAGTATGCATAGCGCGCTATAATATAACCACCCTTATGCATAACATATCCCATTTGTTAGGTCTTTTTTTGTTGTAAGGTCAATACGGTCATAGTCCTGATTGAATGCTTCTATATTTATATATTACTAGCTGTGCCCGCGATTTCATTCGCGAGGAAAAATTTCTAAAATAAAAAACCGCATAGTTCCCGTTCCCGTGGGATTTCCGGGATAAGAACTATCCTATGTCCTTTCTTGGGTCTCAAACTATATTTGTACCAAATTTTATCCAAATCGGTTCAGTGGTTTGGCCGTGAATGCGTAACAGACAGACAGACAGACAGACTTTCGCATTTATAATATTAGTATGGATTTTATGTAATTGCTGCTGTGGTATGAAGACATAAAAGAATATTTATATAATATATATTGGTGTCTATTTATATTAGTATATATTTGTCTATAGTTATGAGTATATGTATTTTATTCTTATATATTGAATACTAGCTGTTGCCCGCGACTTCGTTCGCGCGGACTTCGTTTACTCCGCACAGCATCTCCCCCGTAGGTGAGGTGAGGTGAGGTGGTAGATAGCGTGAAAATATGTAGCCTATATGTTGACCCGACCTGTTAGTAATATTCATGAAAAATTTGAAGTAAATCCATGCAGTACTTTTTGAGTTTACCCCGGACATACATTGACTTTCCTACGATTTTGTTATACGTATATAGATTCATTGATAGAGTTTTTATATATCAATGATAGATATTGAATTATTTGTATTCATATAAATTCAATATGTGTATTTATTCATATAAATTCAATATGTGTATTATATACTAGTTGAGCCCGCGACGCAACGAATTAAAAAAACAAGTAGCCTATGTTACTCCTTATCACATCAGCTATCTGCCAGTGAAAGTCCCGTCAAAATCGGTCCAACCGCTCACGAGATAAGCCGGAACAAGCACACAGAAAGACAGACAGACCGACAGACAGACAGACCGACAGACAAAAATTGTAAAAGATGTTATTTTGGTATATGTATCGTGTATACAACAATATGCATTTAGTAGCAAACGGTTATTTTAATATTACAAACAGATATTCCAATTTTATTTATTTGTATAGATAAATGTATGTTTTAATTATGTGTTTGTCGTTGTGTGAGTTTTGTTTTCAGATAATTAGTGTGTTTAACTACTACTAAATTAAGTACTAAATTAAGTTTCCATTTCTTTGCTGTTTCGCGATTGGTTCGCCGCGTTTCATGCTGTTTCGTGATTAGTTCGACAACTAGCGCTAGAAGAGAAAGACATAATATTATATACCATAACCAATCATGACGACGCAAACATATCAATATTATAATGTTATAAATCCTTGCTTATAATATGAAAAATCGTTTTCATCATAAACGGAGTACATAAATATGTCAACCTTTGTAATAAATTACAGATAAATAAAAATATGTTCCGCTATATTGATTTTGCCTTGTCTAAATATGTCAAGGTTTTTGAAATTACATTAAAATTACAAATGAGTTATAAAAAGTTTTTAATTACTTCCATGTATTACTTCTTTTGTGCAGTGATGTTTTTGACCTAATTCGATTTCGATTTAAATCGGTTCCGATTCCGGGTCAAATAAGTTTTTTGGGTGTTTTATTAGGAATATGTTTAGATGTATCATTAATTGCTACATAATATACGCCTTTTTATAAATATACATTTATTTTCAAAGAATACCTTTTTTTAAAAAAAAAGACTTATACTTACCTTTAAACGAGCAATTCTTGTGTATATATGATCTGCATCTCGGAAACAGCTCCAATGATTTTCATGAAATTTTATATTCAGTGAGATTTCGGGGGTGATACATCGTTTTAGCTAGGTTTTATTTTTAGAAAACGTCAATTTAACCAAAAAAAAAATACCGAGCAAAACTCGGTCATGCAGGTACTGTGTGTACTAATGTATGCATGTAAGAAGTTACACTTAACAAAGCGTAAACGAACAATAATAGTAATTAAAAAAAACATAAAATTGACTTCAAATATCTGTCACCTATTCTTATATCTGCAAAACACAATAAAAAAACAGCATTTTAAAAAAACATTAACCGACTTCTAATATCAACTATACTTACTCCTGTCTAAAAGCTGCTGAACCGATTTTGTTGAAACTCAGATTATTTTAAAGTTGGAATATACTTACTTTTATTTATTGCTATACTAGCTGTTGCCAGCGACTTCGTCCGCGCTGACTTCGTTTATTCCGCACTGCTCCTCCCCCGTAGGTGATAGCGTGATAATATGTAGCCTATATGTTGACCCGATCTGTTCAACATATAGGCTACATATTATCAAAATTTAAAGTAAATCGATGCAGTACTTTTTGAGTTTACCCAGACATACATACAGACAAACAGATAAACAGACAAATAGACAAAAATTCTAAAAACTATATTTTTGGCTTCAATATCGATTGTAGATCACGCCCCAAGTATTCTTTTAAAAAAATATTCAATGTACAGTTTTGACTTACCTACGATTTTATTATATGTATAGATTTGAATTATTTATTGTCTATTGAGGGGATAAAGGCTTGTTATTATACTTATCTCATTTACATCATACAAGAATAACAGAATTATCTCTATATGACTTAATTCCCGAGATATTTGTGAACAAACACAAATATAAGGTAATTCCACCTTAGGGAACAGTCGTTTTTCATTATTATCGCTAAGGAAGCGCTTGACCATGATCTCGCCTAATCGTAAGCTAAGATGCGGCCTAAGATGGAACGCGCTTCCCTAGAAGGTTAAAAACTAGCTGACCCGCGCAGCTTCGCCCGCGAGTTCATTAACATGTCGTCTAAACAGTTTTTCATAAACTTTTATCCCCTATTTCAGCCTTTTAGGGGTTGATTTTTGAAAAAATTTAGCCTAAATTTGACCCCAGATCTTCAACTATTTGCATGCCAAATTTCATGAAAATCGGTCCAGCGGTTTAGCCGTGAAAGCGTAACAGATAGACAGACAGACAGACAGACTTTCACATTTATAATATTAATATGGATATGGAGCTATAAAAGTGGAGTTATTTTCATAAATAAATCAAAAATCGCATTTTTTAAGTTACGACAATTTACTTAGGACCCTTCAAGATGGTGGGTTGCATCCCCATGGTGGGATGAAATGTTAGTAGTAGGCATCTCGCTTGGTTCTCTTACGGAGTAGGTAGAGTGAATCGAATGTCTCTAAACATTCCACAAAATTGACTGCCTTGCTTCGTCAGCATTCATAGTTCTCTTCATTTGGGGATACCGGTTTCGGAGGTTCATGATATCACCTAACCAATTTGGTACCTCAGTACTACTTTCCCTTGGTACTAGCTTTATAAAGCAAGTAATAGGTATTTACAGTTTTTTTAATATCATTAGATAGGAATCAAGAAGGTGCCTCTCTGATCCATCAGACCTTCAAGAGCAAGTGTTTTTCAAAGTGTGGGTCGCGGCCCCCTGGCCCCTAATGTAAGTTAGGCGGCAGTGTGTCGCAATTTTTCGTAACATGCTAAGGGGGTCGTGTCTTGAAAGATTGAAAAACACGGCTCAAGAGAAACCATCGCCTTTAGACACCAAAGATGTTAACTATTTATGTGGTGAGGTGGCAATGCCACATGCATTAGTTTACCAGCTACCTATCTGTGCAAACTGGAACACGACAATAAAAAGCACTGACGTTAATGCAGCAGGGATAGGTAAGGCGGTGGTACGAGACCCAACCGAAACAATGCAGAAATCTACAACTTAGTAGCCACGATTAGTGATTCGTATAGCCAATACTTATGAACTGCCTAGCAGAACGGCAGATGGTACATTCGTCAAAGGCAAGCAACACGGGAAAGTAATAAAAAATCCCAAATACTTCTCTCCAACATTTATTGGTCGAAAAATAAATTAAAAACTTTGGATTTCAACAAAGGTCCGAAATCGTAAAAATAAATACCTACTGGGTCTACTCTTAACAACATATTTACAACGTACTTCTTACCAAATTACTTAATAGGTACAATTACATTCTTTCCTGGACCCCCCTACCCCCTTTTTTACAAATCGCCCTTACCAATTTATAGATAACAATTTATTCGTCCCTTAAACAGGGTACTGAATTAAATTTTACATAGTTTAATATTTCAATAACATTTGCGCTTTTTCTCAAATGTTATATTTCACCAACAGATGGCGTTGTATACAAAAGTTATACATAGTAATAAACGCAAAGGAGATCGAAAAAATAAACTACGCAAAAGAAATTCAACTCCCAAATGAGAGGCGGAGACTTCAAAATATACAATAATTCAATTTACAATAAAATTATAAATATACAATATGTTTGTACAATTAGGCCAAATAATAATAAATCACAATAATAAGCCGTTTGTTTTACAATCTCAATATGTATAACCTAAAATATAATATTGCTTATCAAAATATATGCATAATTTTTAAACAAATTAAACACGTTTTTTGCATTCTTTTCTAAAAGGATATTAATTAATAATTCAGTTTTTGTAATACAAGGTGTATTAATTGAGTTTTTTAAACGAATCCTTACATAAATATATTCATTTTAATTAGATAATATACTTCATTAATGAAGTCTTTTGAGTAATAATTCGAAAAACTGAATTAGTAATGAAAAATATATAAATACTTTTCACGATTATTAATTATCTTTTATTAATTGAATATTATGATTTATAAATATAAAACTATTAGTATTCACTGATTAAAAAACTAATTAATTATTGCAGCGTTGAGTCTAATAAAGTTAAAAACTTGACATTTAAATGATGCACTTGACATCAAAATGTTTGATCATGTAAATAAGTTAACGCTATTTTGTCTCGTTTATTATTAAGTATTATTACGTCGTTGCCAATGAAATAGAATGAGAACTAATCTACACCCGTGTTTAAACAAGTTTTTTAACAACACTATTTTAATTACTAGATACGAAATAGCCAAAAATTGCAGGTTAAAAACATTGAAGAATTTAATTACGGGTTTTAGTTAGGCATTAAAGTTTCTAACAAAATATCTTATCAATTGACTCTCAAAATTTCAGCGTTCGGAGTTTTCATCTTGAAAATATCGAGAATCAATCACCGTAAGAACTTGTTAAGTAAGCTATTAAATTTTCAGCTATCATAGACTTATATTTTTAGGTCGGGTGTTTCGTTAATCATTGGATCAGAATTACTGAATTTGATCATTAGATTGATTCTACTGAATTGAAATTACTAAACAAAGTGAAACGTAATATTTGAATTATGCAGTCCATCCAATATTATGAAATCATTGAGCTAATTCATCATGCAATATTAAGGTGATACCAAAAATTCAATAATACTATTGCAATTCCATCTAATTTCGACTCGAATGATTTTTTCTATATTATTTTTAATGATAGGATCTGTGATTACTCATTTCACGAAATTGTTTTTATCCAAACAATATTTACAACAATAAACAAAATTAAATCTATAACTTTTCCTATTTCGGATCGTAGAAGTATAAGTTTGGGAACAAAAACAACTTGACGTGTATTTGACGTTAACTTGACATTAATTCATATCAGTGACAAAGTTTAAACAGTATTTTTAATAAACATAGAAAATTCTAAATACATATAAAATTTGAATTATGCATTTACATACGATTTACATACGATTAAAAATTTCAGAATCAGACTCATTTCCGATTATACTTTTAGAAGTTACAATTATTGATATATATTAATAAGCTACAATCGATATATTATATTAATATGATAATACATTTTTAAAAAACCAATTCATAAATCACTGAATTATAATCTCATCAATTAAGACTCATACAAATTCAACAAATGGATTAACCCATCATTGAAATATTTTATTTCTTTAACATTAATTATCCAAATTAAAATTTACAATACTGTTTAGCATATATACAATATACTAAAACCAGTCAATATAAATACATTTATAAGGACTGACTATACAAAATATAATACACATATGTCTCCACCTCCCAAATTTATAAAATACATTCCAATTTGAAATCAACTATGGCCGCTTCGGAAATAAACCAATAAATCATTACAATACAGATGCAAAAAATATATCCGTACACTAACCGTTCGGATAACCGTTACCTACAAGCTAATAAGTATTAAAACTGTTTTTGTAATAACCAACAATGATTAGGAAAATTGAGGATTCTGATTTTTTTAGGAAATCAAAACCGTCAAAATAATACAAGGAGATATCTTATTACACTAGATATACAAAAATATTTTAGAAGTTCTCAAGAGGTAGCTGAAGCTTTTTATAATTCTAGATTTATAAAACTTAAGTACATAATCTAAAATACTAAATCTTTTTGTGAATTTGCGGAAAGTTTGTGCAGCGTTTTATAAAATTAACTACAAAAATGATACTAATAAAAGAAACTATAAATAAAGCTTTATCAAGACGAAAATTATTTTTTCCAAAAAATAACAAAAAATATATATTCATAGATAAAAATTTAAATCTGTTGAAGAATTTCCTGTTTTATCATATATTTAGTAAGTTAGCTACTACGCCAGCCTTTTAAGGATAGGTATCAGATTTTCACCGTCGTAAATTTTAAGCCACACCCAGAGTTGTATGATTTGTGAACGAAAGCAAGAAATATATATTGCTCTAATACCAGGGACGGAAAGACACGAAATGAGATACGAACGAAAAAACATCTAGATTTATAACGATGTTACTATTAATAAAAATGATTTGCTAGAAATTACTTATAAAGAGATCAATATCGCACCATTAGAGATTTTAAAATGATGTAGAAAGTAATATAAAACACTATTTTGACTTCTTTCATACACAACTTACTTTTTAATTTTTTTAAACAAAAATGGAACGAATATCAAATATAATCAAGAATACCTATATAGTAAAGGTAAGATTACCAGAATTTGTCCCAAAATTTTACATTTAATTCAAACTGATATAACATCCACGATACTAAATACGAGTATTTTCACTTAAAATTTTCACTTACAACACTAGCTTGACATGTAACGATGACATCTATTTCCAATAATTAAGTCGTTACTATAACGAATCGATGTGGGCAATATTGGTTTCAAGAGTACCTTTTTTTGACGATATTCGAAAGTTATTGTTTTTATCAATATTGGTTAAAGATTTATATTGTTTTCAAGAGTAGGCTTACTGATACATGAAAAATCGCATCCCAGTAAAATTTCAGTTTAACGAAATAATAAAACCATTTACACTTCTATTTTTATTGTAGACGAATTTATTTTTATCGTATATCTATAAATAATTTTTCTTACTTACTGATATATGAATCGCATAATATATGTATAAGCTTTTAAGTTAATTTCGTTAGACATCGTGTTTATGAAGTAACATTTTTCGCAATCAGAATACTTCATCCTTTTAAGAACAAAGTAGAAATATATGCTGTACGAAAGTCTATTAGTTAATTAACTAATAAGAGTACGACTTAATCGTCAATTATAACTCTATGATATCAAAAAGAATTTAATTTCTGATTTTAAATTAATTACAAAATTTAAAATATGACACCTGTTGTCACACAGCTAGGGTAAGTTTGTTTATCATAATATTATTGGGACAGTAAGGAAATCTTATGTTTTAAAAATAAATAAATAGAAATGATAAAACGCATTCACACAAAATAAATTGGTATCTAAGGCAAGAAAAGTAATGTTAAAAAGAAATTAAGTACACACCAAAAATATACAAATCAAACATCATAAAGACAACATTAAACACACGTCTTTATAGCACCAACGTTCTAGTAAGGAGTAGTTTTAAAATATAAATACTTAATATTTTTAATGAACAATGATCCACGCGTTATAAATGGAGCTTACTTCAATAAACCGAAGATGTCGTAAATATATAATGATATTCTAACTTATTAGAAGAATGTCTTAATCTAATACGTTGATACATAAACAAGACTACCAAATATAATCAATATCAGGCATGACAATAAAGATTACTTTTGAGATGAAATTGTTATCGTTAACATTGGAAATGAAACAGATAAGTTATCTCGTCTCAAATAATATTTAGAATTTATGTATTTATTGGCTTTCAAACCAAATCAAGTCAACCAATTTTAAATCACATAACTATTGAAAAATACTTCATAAACACCTACATTTATTTAAATATTCAAAATTGTTATTATATAATGATTGTTTTAACAGAAGTGTCATAAATTTATATTTTGATTTGATTTAAATGTATATAGTATAATATTAATCAATTTCTTAGTGCAACAGTTTATATAAATGCTTCACTAAGGCTTCAATATTAATTCTAAGATCTTTATGTATCACATTTGATACAATAAATGATATTTGATTCAATTTAAAGGCATCAATTAGAAAGATTAAGCTGTAAATGAAATAAATAATTACTTACTTACTGTATCAAATAAAGTATAATCCATTAAGACATTAATAGTTTCACCTAAGTCTCTAATAGAAGAAGTACCTACGGTTGCTGATTTCTAAATGGACAGCATGTAGACCACAAAAAGCATGAACAAGACTGGAAAAACTTTGACAGTGCGTATAAGGCTCTCAGAAAAAGTCTTACTGTAGATTTCTGAAACTTTTTTGAATAGATATGCAAAGGCGTGGTTTTTTGTAACAAGATAACAAACAAGGGAACATTTTTAAAAAAAAAACTGTATACCAGGTGTACTTAAAGGTTTTAAAGTTATAATTATTAAGGATGCTACTTTCATAACTATATTAAAGATGCTAATTTCATTGAAATAAAGCGCTGATGGTAAATATAGATAAAACTTAATTCACGATCTTAAAATTAATTAAAACTTAATATTTTACGTTATTAATATTTGAAGGCTGTTTTATTATGATTTATATTTGAGTTGTAGATAAGATTTAAATTTTAATAAAAAATGGTAATCATTTGCTATAAATATTTTTTGTATTATATTAGCACACGACATTCCGATAAGTTTTGATTTATCAAAATCACAACAGGTTCGAAAAAAGTTTGCCCATTTTTTATAGTTAAAACCGTAGTATAATTTGAGATGGCCTTCACCCTAACAATAGGAGGTGCTATAGTAATGTTGGCTTAATCTTAACTTACAGTTTAATCTTTCGTAATTTCATTTTGATTAAATTACTAGTTGGTAGAGTTTCGCAACGTCTCGCCCGAGTATTTGGTACCACCGCTTTATCTATTCCTGTCACAATAGCGTCAATGCTTGTCATTGTTGTGTCCCAGTTTATGAGAGTAAGGTAGCCGGTAAACTGCATGTGGCAATAAGACCCCGCCACAAAGATAGCAACGCACCATAATCTTTTCTTTCTTTGGTGTCTATAGATGATGGTTTCTCTTTCCATTAGGAAAGTCATTTATTTTGTTGTTAGCTATCTAGAGATATAAAAATGATTTGACGTCAGTTCTTGAGTTCAATTGACTTCCCAAAAAAAAGGACGTTCTTAATTTTTAAGTTTTTTTACCCAAGAACACGGTCATTTATGACGCGATTTGGAAAATTCTACTTTTATTTGCAGTTCTATTTTTTGGGGAAGATTTAAAACATCCAGAGATACGGGAAATACAGAATCGATAGTTTTATTGCATTTAAATTATATTGTCAAATTGTTTTCTTCTTTTTTATATATTAAGTTTATACATTAAGTTGGAAACAAGCAGATGGATCTCCCGATGATAAGAGACGTCCATCGCCTTTAGACACCAAAGATGTTAATGGTGCGTTGCTATCTTGTGGCGGGGTCTTAATACCACATGTATAAGTTTACCGGCTACCATACCTTTAAATAGGAAGACGACAGTGACAAGCACTGATGCTATTGCGGCAGGAATAGGTAAGGCGTTTGTACCAGAAACGGGCCAAACAATGCAGGAGTCTACCACCTAGTAGCCATGATGATAGTGACTAGCATAGCCAATAGCCAATTGTTTGCCTCTTACGAGCTGCTTCGCAGAACGCCAAATGGTCCATACTTCAAAGGGAATCAGATCAACGCGAGGTTGGTCTGACTGTATTTGTCAGTTTACATAACTATTTGTTCAGACTAATTTCATTTAAGTTAAATATACTAAGTTGGAAATAAATTCCAAGGTAAACCCATAATTAGCTTAAGGAAGCCAATTATCGGCCAAACTTTTCGTAATACCTTAAACATGACTTGTGAAATATTTAGAAATATTTCAGTTATTGATTCCTTTATTCAACGATCCGTCATTCGTAGCAGTAACTATTAGCAGTTTAACAATAACGAGACGTTCCCCAAGTTTTTAGAACATTTGGAGAACATTTGGTAATTTGATTTCGTAATTTAAAACAGTTCCTATCAATAGGTATTCCTATCAGATGGGTTTCCTGATGGTAAGAGTCAACCATCGCCTATAAACACGAAAGATGTTAATGGTGCATTGCTATTTTGTGGCGAGGTCTAATGCCACATGCATAAGTTTACCGGCTACCTTACCCTTCAAACCGGAACACGACAGTGACAAGCACTGACGCTATTGCGGCAGGAATAGGTAAGGCGGTGGTATCAGACCAGGGCGAGACAAAGCAGAACTCTACCAGCTAGTAGCCACTATGATAGTGACTCGCATACGATACTAATACATAGAGATACATATATAAATAATCAAATACTTAATAAACACCCAAACCCAGAAATACAAACACCTATGCTAATCACATAAATGTTTGTCCCTGTCGGGAATCGAAAGCCCCATTGGTGCATAGTCAGGTCCGCTAACTACCAACGAGGCGGTCAAGATAAGAATAGGTGAAGCCGTGGAATAATACACACGGATGATATGTTGCGAAACTTAAAAGTAGTTAAACAAACAAAAAATCGTCATATTAGATTCACCTTTTAAAGAATTATAGATAAAAATACATAAAAAGATTACGACGAATTGAAATACCACATTTGGAAGTCGATTTAAAAGCGTTAAACGTGGAATTCTAAATCCATTTGCGATAAAATTATAACTGTTCAGATAATACTTTATACTAATATTAAAAAGAGAAAATATTTGTACTTTTATAGCATGTACCATCAGCATTTTTACCATTAGAAAGCTACATTACCTACGAGTGAATTTTTACTCAATTAAGCAAAAGGAAAGAATGATTTTGAGTTATGCGAACGAAGTCGAACAACAGCTAGTCAGTTATTATGTTGACTCTAAATGGTATAACGAACAGAGTGCTAAGTGTGAGTTTTTCTTTTCGCATTCGATCGTGAGCGCGTTTCGAGTTTACTAGGAATTTGTATGTGATTTGTACAGCGCCACCTAGTGGTAAACGTGAGAAACCAGTTTACCACTAGGTGGCGCTGTACAAATCACATACAAATTCCTAGTAAACTCGAAACGGGCTCACGATCGAATGCGAAAAGAAAAACTCACACTTAGCACTCGGTACAGCCATATAAATTATTTGTAGTGAATATTTTGATGTGGGAAAGGGAGTTAAAAAAGAAAAGCACAAACAATATCTTCAAAAAAATTTTTTTTTTTTAAATTAGAATAAATATCTTTTATTCTATCCTATACCCTATCGGTATTAAAATATATACTTTAAGGTCTCATACCTATCAAAAATACCAAAAAAATATAAAAATTATTCGAGCCGATTTAAAGAAGTACACCACAAATACCGTAACACTAGATTTTTATATATTGAATAATAATTTGATATAATAAAAATAATAATTTACAACTTTTCTGTATATCAGAAATAAGAAGAACTTTATTCAATAAAACTTTTTACAAGTAATTTTGACACGTCAAAATTTTTTTAAAACTACTACCAGATCGGAAACGTGGCCACACACTGAGACGATCCGGCGGAAGAAACTCAGCGGGCTTGTGTTTTTTTCAGTATCACAATATTACAAAATTATATAAAATATATATGAGGTTGATATGAGAATCAATTAATCCCAGACTTGTTTGTCTTCTAAATAATCTGAGATTTAATAATATCCTTTTGTACACAGTTTTAAATTAACACATTTTTTAAATTTATTGACTGGTAGATCTCTTATAGTTTTGGGAAGTTTATTGTAAAAGCGTATACATTGCCCCATAAAAGAGTTACTTATTCTGTGGAGAGGAGATTATATATAATAATGTTATCAGAAAGGACTGACTACATAATCTTTTTTTACATCACAAGATAGCAAACAAGCAGATGGTTCTCCTGATGGAAAAAGAAACCATCACCAGACACCGAAGATGGTAATGATTCGTTGCTATCCATGGAATATGACAATGCCACATGCATAACTCTACCGGCTACCTTACCTCCATACCGGAACATGTCTATGACAAGCATTGACGCTATTACCGCAGGAAAAGGTAAGACGGTGGTACCAAATACCCGGGCGAGACGTCATGGATCTCTACCAACTAGTTCACGATTGAAGTGACACGTATAGCCGATCAGTCGCCATTTACGACCTGCCTGGGAGAACGGCAGTTGATTTATTCTGTCTAAATAGTTGGTATAATCTGAGTTTAATACGTCAGTTCTGAGCTAGCCCGCAGATAAAAATATACAAACGGACATTTACAGAACCCTAAATTACGGGTAAATATGTAAAATTGGTTAATTTGATTTTTATGGAAAGATGAACAGATGTCAAAAATGTATACTTGATGAACCAAGCAGGTGCATTGAGAATCTAATGTATGTAATATGTATGCATTGGTATTTTGGTGATCAAATCTCTCTAGAACCAATAAAATAATAAAAAGAGAGATTATTGCCTCTATTGTCTGGAGGTCCGATGTCGGTGTTAAACACATGAGATCCAGGGTGCGATTCCCGAGACGGACCAATCCAAAATGCGTTTTTTTCAGTTTTCTGATAAAAACAACGTTGCGCGGAATTGGATCAGCGCCCGGTTGGCGGTAAGCTTGCGACCTATCACATTGTGGTACTAAGTATCTTCGGCAAATCATGTGCGCACTAGTTGCACCTCTGCCTACTTTTTCAGGGATACGGACGTGAAGATACTTTTATAATGAGATTTGTGAACGCAGAAGAGTCAAATAGCGATCTTGATAACGAGCCCTTAAAGGAGACAACAAAGAAATTAAATTATATTTTATTTTATTTGATAGGACGACTAAACAGATGGTTCTCCTGATGGTAAGATAACCATCGCCAATAGACATCAAAGATTTTAATGTTGTATGTAATCCCTGTGACTGGGTAGGAATGAGTCGTGCATAAGTGTCGTGTTTACCTTACCTTTCAAACTGAAATACGGCAGTGACTAACATAAACGCTATTGTGGCTATAGACTATTTTCTTAAAGGTTACCAAGTCATATCGGTTCTGAAAAACTTCCAATCGTCAGAGTTATCATGCAAGACAAAATATTTGCCTTTATAGCCTCCCATTGTGAGCTATGAAAGATCAGAATGATGAATTTCTGTTTCTGAGTGCGATTCTGCATGCATACACATACGGAATGTTTAATTTATTCATTACTTGACAAGAATAATATTCCGATGGATGTAATTACCGAAACGAATCAATTTCAAGAAACTGACTCACATAACACCTTGAATAATTTCGCAAGCGTATCAAGGTTTACAGTATTAGTAATTCATTCATAAAACATAGCATTCATAATGAAACACTAACGGAAATGACGTCGAAATGAAGGTTTACAACAGTTTAAATAATAGCTACGTTGTTTTTGGGTTAGACTTTGACAATTGAAGAAATTAACATACATCGCGGTCAGATTAACTTGACGCATGCCGTTGATGACGTCATTTGGCGTAAAACGTAACAATAATGTTCAAAAACAATATAACAATATCAAAAAACTAACTAAATTATCTACGCGCAAATCAGTAACAAAAATGCTGACCATGGCCATACTGACACTTATTAACCGAGCGAGCTAAGAGAAATCCCACCTTACATTCCAGAGATGCGTCAAGTTAATGTGACCACGTTGTACATTAGTGATAGCCTGTGGGCGAAGTTCGGCCATAGACTCAATAATAAGATATCTTTTAAGACTGACAACTGACTTTAGCTGTAAAAAAAATAGTGTACATGTGTGTATATGTTCATGTATGTATGTCATGTCATATGAATGTAGTGTGTGTAATGTTTATTTTATTAATTTAATATATTTCTACTGCATTTTATTTTATTAGGTTTCTGCAGTCCTCCACAATGTAAACTTTTACTATGCCAAATTTTATATATACTCCACCGTTCACGCAATTGTCTTAAAAATGGGTCCAAAGTTTTTCTTTTGCGTATTAATATATAGTTATCATGACACGATTCTTTGGCGGGTTAGCCAGAGTATTCAATAGACATATATCCTACACTCTTTGTCGTCGGCACTTGTGAAACTCCATTTTCATTCAATATTTTATATTAAAACACTTGTATTGTTTTACAATAAATTATTACATACATTATCCAGCCGGTTACGCTTCTAAATAAGCATCATCCGGGCAAATGCAACTTATAACTAAAAATAAAACAAAATCTAACCGTCATGATTTAACATTTTGATAATAAACTAAAAAAACTAAAAATAAAACAAAACCTAACCGTAATGATTTAACATTTTGTTAATAAACTAAAAAAACTAAAAATAAAGTAAAATCTAACCGTCATGATTTAACATTTTGTTAAATAATGACGGTTAGATTTTGTTTTGTTTTTAGTTATAAGTTGTAATTGCCCTGATGATGCTTATTTAGAAGCGAAACCGGTTGGATAATGTATGTAATAATTTATTTTAATATAAAATATTGTATTCAATAGACGCTTCAATTTACCATGATTCAATTGTCACTTATACTCGGTTCCTATACCAATAAAACGATTCGTTTTATTTACGAGTAGCAACATTATTTTGTCAAATTTCCAAATGATCACTCCTCGCCTACGCCTCGATACGCCTCGTTATTATTAAATTGGTTGCCAATAGTTACATCTACGACTGACTGATTGTTGATTATATGAATCCTTTATTAGTGGGATAGAATTCTGTTCCTACATTCTACTTAATTGTAATGATTATCACATTTGAATCCCAATAATCCTAGGGATTTATAACTGTTAAATCATAATCAAAATTAAAGCAAGTCGTGTAATACACCTAGTTTATCTAGATCAGTGACAGTAATTAAAAGTATTATAATCAGGAGATCCTAATTTTATGTATATTTTTATTTATCTGAACCATTTTAGCAATCTATCTTCTTATTTCAAATCAGCTTTCAAAATGGCTCTAGTCTATCTGAATCATATTTCTAAGTAAGATTTCATTAAAATTTTTAATAAAATCATTATGTTGTAAGTAATCCTTGAAGATATGAATTCTAAACAATTACAAATGGTTAATTGTCTGCTAATTTTATACAATTAAACAAAATTTGAGTAATAACACCTATTAAACTATTTACATCAGTCGTTATTACTCAAGTCAAACGAAACTACAGACAAAGATATTTTGTAACCACAGATAACATTACATTGTGTAAATCATTGTTCATTTCATAAATTGTTGCGCGTGAGAATTGCTATTCTCTAAAGTAATTCGAAACATCTAAAACAGAACCATCCACCTCATTAACTCTAGTGTCATGATTGCAAGTTAAAATTACGTTACAACCTCCGCTGAGCAAAGAAATCAGTTTTATCAAATCTCCGTGCAAGCTTTACTTTAAGCATTATTGGAAATCTTCTAAATTTCAGGTTGTTCTTTGAAATTCGATTCGTACGCTTGAAGTACTTTCGTAATAAAGCCTCCACGGAAAATGATAAAATCAGGCACAAGATCCAGGACGATTCAACCTCCTTGTATTATTAAGACGGTTTGTATCAATTTTAATAACTACCTTTTAATTTTAAACGAAACTCACATACATTCTTACAAGTTATCAACTATTTGGGTATTTCCAACACGTACATAGATATGAGTAGTTTGTCGTACTTAATTATCAGCACTCTAATTTTGTTAATTTTAAAAGAAGGCACATTATATGCGGACTCTGTTCATTATGATGATTAACGCATAAAATGTAAGCCAAACTATACAGAGCGTTTGCCAAAAAAGGAAATGAGACATCGATTTAGCTGCCAGAAATATTTAAAACCGCGAGCTGGATCCAAATTTTCAATCTGACTATGCAATACTATTTATCCTTCCAAACAAAACCGCTAAATTAAAAGTTAAACGAGCTTAATAGGTCATAGTGAATTCTACAATTTTGGTAGGAAAATTAAACACACTAGAATGATAATTGTTGCAGTATTTTGAATGAATAGTATGTAGGTCTTGTTTATTAGCTTTAGCAAACAAACAGACTTGCCTCCAAATGGTAAAAGATAATTTCAGTTATCGAAACAACTTTGAGATATATAACATTAATGAAGTTTGATCAACAGCTGGTACAACAAGGGTATTAGAAAAGATGGGAAAGATAAAAGTAGCTAGCATGTATTAACCACAACCGAATTATCTGTTAAGTTGAAAACCAGATATAAAAAACAGGAACATAAACAAAACAATCAGTAGACAAAGAAACGTCTACAAAAAATAAGTTATGGTTACTATTGACACTCGAAATTCATCAACAAATTATAAGAATTTTCAAATTCCCGTTACCGAGTAGCAAATTTAATTTTCCTGGTATCAAATTGGGTTAAAAAGAAACCTATTCGAATGAAAGAAGTTAATAAATATTTATTACAAAGCTCTGAATGCCTGAAATTATTATATTGAAAAAATCACAGAAACATTTCTATTTAATTCTTAATTCCATCTCTCTGAAAGTCAGTTCATGCTTAATAAGAATGAACGAATATTAATTGGTTGTCGAAATAATTGAATTTTAATTTGTCAATACAACTGTTAATTAATTTGGACTCAATTCTTATTTGCTTGTCAACCTAAATTTAACAGAGCTAGCCTAACTATATCAAGTTTTACATTATGTGTTAACTACAATTTATAACTTCGGATTTATTACCATTGATCCTATCATCTTTTTGATTAAATATGACTGTGGGGATATTTGTCAGTACCATTGCAACGTTAACTATAGCATAAATGTAAGAAAATCCAAATTATATTTTTATTGTATGTCAAAGATTATGTTTGACAAATATTTATTTATTTATTTAAACACTTTATTGCACAAATCAGTACAAAAGGTGTAACTTAATGCTATTAAGCATTTTCAAATATGTGAATCTCAAATACTAATACATAATTTCTTTTTATACCTTGTCTAAATGTTTATATCGGGGACCGAGTAAATTTTTAAAAATATATTAAGAAACAAAGATTCAAGTAGATTAAGTTACTTTCTCACATGACTTTATGTATAGTATTTTTGGTAGAAGAATGTTACAATTTGTTTAGTTTAGGACGTATTACTGGAATATCTGTCACTCAATGTACCTATGCAAAATAATTATTTAGCAATCGACGCAGTCTGAGTGTAGAGTATCGTCAATATGTTTAGCATGCGTACCTATTACAACTCTGTAATATCTATAACACCTGTAACACTCTCGTTTGCATATTAAATGGTTCATACAGCATAATTTAACTGTTAAACGTGTAAAGATGTTAATAGCATTTACGATCGCAATATATGTACATAATTATAACATACATTATTCAAGGTGATTCTAAAATTCTGACCCAAACATGACACACATTACTCAATAAATCAACGAATGGTATTTTAACACTAACAGAAATTAATTTCTGCTCAAAACCTATGAAACCGTAATAGAAGAGTGTTAAAATTAGCATTGTCATCTTTATAAATGCGGTTGACTTTATTGCTTCTAATTTATCAAAATTAAATTTTATTGCTTAGAGATCAAAACCATATTTTAAAAAGCATGGTTCTATTATTGTTATAAAAAAATGGTTTGAACAATATGCCTAATTTATGTCTACGGTAATCGCTTCTGAGACAGCTCTTTAGAATCACCTGTAAAATATTAAATTAACTTTCTACTACTTATAATGAAGTAGGAGTAATAAATATTTATATTATGTACATAATATTAACCGAATTGTTTGTTGAAGTTATTGAGTTACAATGAGTAAGCTAAATATTACAAAAGTTTTGTTATCAAACAAAATTAAACATTTGATGTTTCAAATTTATGATTTGTAGTTACAACTTCATAAAATGTTTAAAATTTTAAAACTTCTTTTTATTTATTTGTCGTTTTTAAATGTTTTATGATCCAGATTCATTCCGTTCCGTCACATTTTAAATGATTTACGATCGAAATTTCGCAATCAATGTCTGCTAAGCCACGATGTCTCGTTTTCATATGAATGTCGTTTGTTTTTCATCTATATCACTGTGCTGTTGGAATATACCCAAGAATTAGTTACATATAAATTATTCACTTCCATCATTATAACTAGCGGACTGTTTTTTTCGAGATTCAAAAATGAGGTTATCATTTTTTAGGCAATTAATTATACTTACTAAGTACACAGCACAACTAACCAAAAACTAATATGAGAGAGAAATACTAAGAGAAAATGCTGGTTGTCATTTAAATTTCACACTGTATTGTACTTAAAAGTACTAATAACTTGAACTTTAGTGAAACACAAAATTTCAAAAGTAATTACTCCTTAACCTCAAAATGTGTCCTCTCATTTAGAAATAGGGTATTTTTAATAGAACAATTCAAGAACTTGTACTAACCCTACTATAGAATAGTATAAATTAATTATTTAAGTAAATCTTCTGAGTATAACTGTTATCGAACTACTTTTTAAATATCTTGCAGAAATTCCATTTATTTGTATAAAATAAGGAATTTGATAGAAGCAGTCCTTGAAATGTTCCATAAAAGTATCACTATGTTTTCTTATAATATCAAATTAATGAGGCGAAAAATATGGAAACTTACATACCATCATTAATAATTGTCAAAAATCTTCTATATAAAATAAAGAATTGAGAACACAAACTGAATTTGAAGCTAATGTGTTAGTAATTACGCGTAAAGCAAAATTTCCGACTTTGTATTTATTTTCTACGATAGATGAAATGGCTTACGAATATACTGAGATAAAAATACGTTCCCGTCTCGTAGTTAACTAATATGAGGTCATCAATTAATTCTGGGAAGAATTCTTTGATGTAATTCGTGTATCTTAACATTTTGTTTTGTAATGTTACGAGTTTGATAAATACTTTTCATTTTTATACTGTTCTGTTAATTTTGTTAATGGATAATATTGTATTAATCTGTGATTTATTATTTCACTATAAGACGCTCCCCACAGAAGAATATTTTTTAATTACTTATCAACAAATTATTAGAACCAAAAGACGTACATTTTAAGTTTGGACTTAAGATTTTTCATAAACTGCATTTATGACAAAAGAAATTCTACAAAATAACCACATGATAAAGAATCATATGATATTACTTCTTTATGACTTGCGAAGAAATGTAATTATACTTCTCGATAGAAAGCGTCATACTAATAATCCTTTTAGGGTCGTTATCTCAAAATAACCAAAAGCTTTAATACACCACGAATCTCTTAGCCATATCCAAACTGTTTAACTTATATAAAAATAGATACACTCAACATATGGAAGCAAACTGTATGTCTCGGAGGTTTCGGCTTTATTTTTAAATCTGTTGTTTATAAAACAATGCATTAGGCTAGTTACATTGTTTCCATTTATCTTCTTTTTGTTTATTTTCGTTTTAAATTTCAAACACCATGTTTTTTTAATTATATCTTTCGGTAAATTTACGATACATGAGGCGTTGCATTAGTGTGATCAGTAAAAACGTTTTCCGCGTTCAAATACGTTTTGGTCGTCCGTTACTCAGCAGCAAATGGCTCATTAATTACTAATTTTAGACTGGCTTTTTGTGAAGTCATTAAAATATAGATACTGTTAAGCTATTTTTTAACTAATTTGAAATTCCCGTCACATGGTACGTAATTATAATTACTAAGTTTATTTAACAGTCGTTACGGCTGGATGTTTCGATTTTTATCTCATTCTTGTGACGTTAATTAATGCTTATTAATAATCCAATTCTATTTGTCTAAGATTTTTAAGACACGACGTAACTAGCAATTAATTTTTTGGCAGCCATTATCTGTCGACAAATTGTAAATATTTTTACTTAACAATGTATCCGCAATTATTTTTAATTACCTCGTTAAAGTTTTAGCACGATTGCAGATATAAAAAGACGTCTATATTACATTGTACAGGATACAGATAAAGTAATTAGTGGAAGTTTATTTCTAGATTATGTCATTAAAGACAAAATTACAACCGTAAACCTACTTAGGTATAACTCAATCTAACTAAAACCGATGTATTAATTATTATCATTAAACTGTATACGAAATAAGCTTTTATTTCGTTTTATGCAGTAATTTATGTCGTTTAAAAGATAGACTTTTCCCGTGTTGGTCCGAAATCAATTTAAAGAATAGACCATATACCGTTTTGCCAGGCAGTTCAGAGGATTGGCTATGCAAGTACCTACCATGATAGCTACTAGGTGGTAGAGTTCTGCATTGTCTTATCCGGGTCTGGTACCACAACTTTTTATTTCTATTACAATAGTGTCTTGTCACTGTCTTTTTCCGGTTTGGAGTGTAAGGTAGGTAAACTTACGAATGTAGCATTAAGATTCCACCACAAGGATAGCATCGTCCCATTAACATATTATCTCTTTCCATCAGGCGATTGTTATCTCTTTCCATCAGGAGAGCCATTTACTTATTTTCTATCTAATAATATAAAAAAAGATAGACAGGTACTAGAATTTTAGCCCTTCTGGACTCTTGGTACAGGTCCACTGAATTTTTTTAATACCAAAATATGGATATTTTATGAAACCTAAACTATTTCCATTTTTTATATAATACATTAGCTATCACATAGATGGTTTTCCTGTCGAAGTCGAAAGAAATGACCATCGTCTATTGACACCATTCATTTGACGGGGATCTAATGCAATAAGCATAAATTAATTTTACTTATCTTCCAAACTGGAACATGACAGTGACAAACACTGACACTACTGCCACAGAAAAATCACATGTTGCAGAAATAGAAATTTACCATTTAATAATCACGATGGTAGTGTTGCTTTTAGCTAATCTTTTACCTTTTATGAACTGCCTCCCAGAAAAGTAAATGCTCTAGTGTATACAGAAAAGACCAATCAAATGACACCAAAAGTAATTACCACGTGCATGGAGCTACTATTTAATGATGCTTTTATAGTTTTTAGTATACTAATTTTAAAGATATATAAAACTATACTTGTCATGGCTTCGATTGGATTTGGATCGATTGGGAACAGATTTTTTTATGGATAAGAATTTCTCTGAACTCTAGATAATATAATCATGCAAAGATTCATGATGATCGAACAAGTAACATCTTATCTTACACGTAAAATCGTATTGATTTAAACTCCTTTCCAAATTTATTATTTTAGAATATACCTATTTATTATATTAGTTAACATTTAGTTATAGTATTCCAGAGAAATACGGTTTTCCAATTTTCAGATTTAATCTTGCAACATTCATTTCATGTACAATCACGAATTTTCTACTCGTTTTTTACGTTAAATATTTTAATCTGCACGAAATCAAATTTTGATGTTATTTTTAGATTTTTAATTGGCGTTTATATTTAAAATATATAAAAAATGTTCGCATAAAGCATGATCAAAATAGCCACCTTCATACAAAATCCATACTTTGAATGCAGAACCTCGTGTCTGTATTGAAGTTTGGAGTAGGCTTAGTTTCATTAGTGGACGTTGAATATATACAATGATTACTTAGATATCTTATTTTTCTTTTTTTGTATATTAACGTTCATATTTTTGATGATAATAATTTAAATGTTTGATGATAATAATTTCTAAGTAACTGTTTCAATCAACATTGTATTGATATCTACTTCCAAACAAGAAATTATTGCTGAGTATCTTAAAAATGTAAGAAATTATTTTAATTAATATTTATAAATTGGATTAATTTAATATCATTTAGTAGTTAGATAGATATTATGTTAATAATATTAGAATATTTAGCATTAATTATGAAACATTGTCATATTTTCAGTTTTTTTTAAGTCTTGTTGGATTTTACATGAACGATATTATTTTTATTAACAATTAAAATATTGCATCAGTTACTTTAAAATAGCATTTTTATTGTTTAATATAATCAATCAACTATAAATATTCATAATATTAACAGAGGGCTTGAGAATATTATTTTAAAAAGTATGCAAATATAATATTAAACTCTTAACTATTGATTTTTTGAGATATACACTAAATAAAATTGTTTATACGGTACGTAAGACTAGACTAAAATAAACTATTATAGAAAAAATGAGTATTATTTATATTAAACGATTTATCGTTTAATGCATACAATACAGTGTGAAAATTTAACGTTTTCTTATGCGCTATTTTAAAAATATATCCGACTGCCACTAAATGCGTATGTCTAACTGAAAACCGGTCTATTTCACTAATATTTAACTATTTGACTATTTCATTACGTGAAATGTTAATTTCACGCAGTGTTCGAACGGCACGTCCCGTAGCATGTAGATATTTACACAATGACACCAGAAGTTCGAGCTTGGTCAATAAAATTAAACTAAATATTAGATAAGGCAAATTTTTCTAGCAAACAACATTGAATACATCTTAGTTTTAACTTCCATTACTAAATCAATAAATCAAATTTTCATTTCTGTTATTTAGTTATTTGACTTTATGAAACATTAAAACCAACTTAGAGTTGACTATTAAAAGTAAAATCATAAGTCAAATAACAAAGTTATCTAACTATTTAGTACACATTACTGAGTAACTGTATAAAACACTGAAAACGGAATAGTTTAACTAAGTTGACACTAAGTTACTTGACTATTTATTTTGTTTTATAAATATATAACTATTGAAAATTCCTTAATTAGACTTTCAAAATTCAGTAATTTTAATAATTTCCTTGAAAACAAATAGCTTAGTTATTTGACTAAAAGAAACCTTGATCATATTATTTCGATAAGACAAATAATTAAATAACTTGGGATACTTAGCAATTTAGTTAATTTTTTAACATCATATTGTTCCTCAATTAAATAAGTTCAATAACTAAACTACTTAGTTATGTGGAATTGTTATACATGCCTACTAAGTTAATTATTTTATTCAGAAAACAGAAGTCTCATGTTCTTAAAAACCGTAAATTCTGGTATCATGTGTAAAAAATCTAGTAAAGTTAAGATGTTACGCTTATAATAAATTAAATGGCTTGATAAACTATTCGTAGCCTGCACTAAATGAATTTTATTATCTGTGACTAAAGTCATCAAGCTGTCATTATTTTGTAGCTTGAAATAAATGCGTTAAAATGCTCATACAATTATAAAAAAGCATTGAAATCAGTCAAAAATAAAATTACGAGGTGAAAAAATGCATTAATATAAATTTTAATTATCACATACAAAAGCATAGAGAAAATATTACATCCTAAATAAAACCAAAATCACAGTTTATAGACAAGATTTTCAACTTGCCAACATTTTTTGTATAAATATGTTCTAAGCGTTAGGATTATGGAAAATAATGTGTCTTTTGAACTAAATTAAAAAAAAAACTACTTAACTCGTTCTATATAAGATTTTTTCCTAATTACGAATCCTAATACTTATTCAAATAACCTTCATTGCATTAGTGAAAATATAAAAATTTAATTCCTAACGGTTTAAGAAACCTATGTTATCATAATACGTGTTAACTTTTTTATATTTATATACTTATATGTATATTTTAAATGAGTTCGTATCTACGCAGCATTTGCTATCCGTTCTTGTATAATAGTTCGATTAATTAATAGGCCAAATATACTTTAATTATAATAGTAAAAATTAGGCTCTCGACGTTCCTTAAAGACTAAAATTTGTCATGGAACTTTATGGAGAATATCTAGGAATTTTGCACAACTATTCAGTCAAAAACTTCATTCCTCTTGACCGACTACGTACTTACAAATTGAGAATCCACAATCCACATAACACATAATTCCGTAACATCCAAAAGGTTAAGCACTGTTTTTTTTAGTTCACAATGTTTTTAGCACACAAATTCACGTAAAGACTAGAGAGTCGGGGTAGTGTAGGGATTGTAATGTTTGGGTTGTGTGCGCGGAACAAGGCTTATCCAAAAGATCGGGTCGCGGTGGTCTGGCCGCTTTAGCGCACATTCACCGAGCCAGGGGAGCCAAAACCGCGCTCGCAGCCAATGCCAAAGCAAGGGACGAAGCCAAAGCCGCCCCGCGAGAATAGGATAGCTCTTCGCTTTTCACAACCTCATTAGGTGTCTTATCATATTTGTGCGTCTTCTTAGTAACAGGTTTCACTGTTGTCGTTGTTGTAGTCGTTGGGGGAATGGTAGGTGGTGGTGGTGGCGGCGGTAAGGTTGGCTGTGGCGGTGGCAATGGTGACTGGTCCTCAGGTTTACAACACACACGAAATACAAGCTTCATGTTATGGCTTAGACATCGACCTCCGATCCGTCGATGTAAATCATCTTTACTAGACGTTGATATAAAGTAATAATCTTTGCCTGGCAGGAACTCTAGCCCGCCAGGCTGAGGTGTGAAAGGTCTAAAGGTTATAGTAAAGAACATTAGCTTATGCGGTTTATCGCATATAGCTATTATTCGTGGGTTTGGATTAGTTATCCTACAAGTATCGTATTCTTCTTTACTCACATTGTATATTATATACTTTTCCGTATCTTCGTCTAAAGTCCCTGGAGGATACACTGGACATATTATATTCACTTGATCATACTCAAATTGGGCATTACCTTTATTCAAATCAAATACATGATCTGTATTGTCTATTCTAAATATGCTGTTTGTGGTATTCCAATGTATGTAAAATGATTTAGCGTAATTCCCCATTACGCTTTCAATAAAGAAAATAAGAACTATGAGTGTCCAGGGCGCTTGCCTCAATCCGAAATATGCTAAGGACACCATTCTGTATATTTACAGTGAACTATCACTCATTATCCAAAGTAACCAGCCAGTTTTTCTATGCTTTCGCATACCAATCCATATTTAGACACTAGCGTTATTCTTGACTGGTCTCATTATAAAACGTTCATTTCACAGAATAACACGAACAAATTCACTCATCGCACGGTATAGTCCACCATGTTCGTCCACACACAAGATTCTATTCACCGATAAATGTGGAATTCCATGGGACGTGGCCCCTTTTAAACTTAACAATGTTAACTTAAATTGTTCTTGTTGCACACGGAACGCGTTTTAATTTATCCGACTGGGGGTTTTGTGTTTCGAAAACGTTGGAATTAATCAATACATCACAGATTTTTTACAATACTCTGGCGTTCTTTGTATAGAAGCGAGCGTCTCGTATAGGGCAGGCAAGCGTAGCGCCGCTCGGCGCTCGGGCGAACTACTGGAATGTTGCCCCGACCCTCGATACGCATGCGGCCCCTCCTCTTCCCCGCATTGCACTCCCCTTAACGTCGCGTTCAAGTTTAGAACGGAACTTTTGACGCCATCTTGAAACAACTCCTATAAAACCTCATTTGTCAAACTGTCATTGATTTTTTTATTTTTAATTACGTTATAACATTACTTATATACATTTTATACAAAGTTAAGTTTTAGGATAAATATTAAGATTTCATTACTTTTCAAAGAAAGCTTAATGTAAAATAAAATGATTAAATTGAACGCATCGAAAGCTTCATTGAAAAAGTGCAATGCCACAAACAAGCTTTGAGCTTGCAAAGCTCGTAAGGCTTTATGGGGTTTTCTATCATGGCGCAATATGGGATGAATAATTTTGACTAATAATGACTTAACTTAGATGTTTAGTAGTTTAACCTTATTTAGTTAATATTAAATAAAATTTCTTATATGTGTTTTAATATTTCGTAATTAAAATTTAAAAAATGACAATAACATTTTTTTCATTGTAATATAGATAAGCAAAGGAATAATATTATGATAAATTATGCTATCTAAATGAGTATATAATTATTAACTACTATACACAGTAGTAATTACATAAATTTAGCATAAAATAACCTATTATGTATACAGATCCCACATTAATAAAACATTATACATACATACGTATAATATAATTGTAACATAATGAATTACACAAATTTTAGATCTAACATTGCTACTGAAGCTAATTACGATTGTAAATAAAGAATGGTAGTTGAATTAGGAAGAGATTTTCCTCATGTTGGTCCAAGCCTCGTGTGAATAATAGACAATATTATGTCGTTCTGCCTGGCAGTTTGTAAGAGGCAAACGATTGGCGTTGCGAGTCACTAGCAACGTGATTACTAGGTAGTAAAATTTACGCAACGTCTCGCCCGAGTATATAGTACCACCGCCTTACCTATTCCTGTCGCAATAGCGTCATAATTGTCACTGTCGTGTTCCGGTTTCGAGGGTAGGGTACCCAGTAGACTTATGCATGAGGAATTGCCATTTCGCCACACAGTAGCAATGCATCATTAACATCTTTAGTATCTATAGGCGATGGTTTATGTTTCCATCAGGAGAGCCATCTGCTTGTTTTATATCTAATCTATACATATAATAAAATCGTAGGAAAGTCAATGTATGTCCGGAGTAATTTCAAAAAGTACTGCATGGATTTACTTCAAATTTTGCATGAATATTACTAACAGGTCGGGTCAACATATAGGCTACATATTATCACGCTATCACCTACGAGGGAGGCGCTGTGCAGAGTAAACAAAGTCCGCGCGAACTAAGTCGTGGGCAATAGCTAGTGATAAATAAAACGATTCCTGTCGGTAAGAAACCTGGGTGAAACATTGCACTACTATATTATCACCTAGTCGTCACAATGATAGTGACAGTTTTTTTTAAGTGTATTTTTTAAGTGTATATGCTATAGAAAAAAGGGCGATTGATACACCGCATCGATCTAGATTTGTTATTAATTTTTCTTTATTATACCCATTCATATTATTATATTATAACTAGCTGACCCGGCAAACATTGTTCTGCCTATTTAACTACTCTATTTTTTTCCTATATTTTCTTATCTTTTAAACTTTTCCTGGACTTCAACAATTAATTCAAAACCAAAATTAGCCAATTCGGTTCAGCGGTTCTCGAGTTTTACTGAGACTAACGAACAGCAATTGATTTTTATATATATAGAAGATGATTAATAGTATTACATTACAGATTATTTAATAACGCACACATGTATCTATATGCATACTTAACGTAAATTAAGGTAAGTATAATTATAATGATTTTTTTTGTGTTTATTTTTTGTTTTTCTTTTTGTTATTTTGCATGTTTTCTTTTGTTACGTTCTTTTTTTGTATTTTGTAAGAATAACAAAACATATTATTGTTTTGTTATTCTTTTTTACATATCTTATGTTATTTTCTTATATCTAATGCAATTAATTACAGTAGACTATTATTGCATACACCGGTGACAGGTTTTGCCAATCTTTCGCCTTTTACGAACTGCTTGGAAAGAAGACAGATGATCTTATCTTTAAAAGGGACCAGACACTTTACTACAAAGAAAATTCTTCTACTAATATTATACATATAAAACACTGTATAATCAGATGTAATTACCCTTACGCATTAAAACTGACGGCGTTGGATGTCATTTTTAATACAGTTAGACTTTATTTGGGGCAGAAAGGGCATGAAATTAGAATCAACGCGGTCGAAATGAGATTTATACGGAAAATATGTGGCGTGACATTCGCGGACCGAGTTCGTAGTACTACAGAGAGAGTTTAGGCCTAAAAGAAAGTGCTGGTGTTATGATAAGAAAGGATATGTTCCGTTAATTCAGACATGTAAAAGAATGGTAGATGAAAGGTTAACATGGTCGATACATAATGCGAATGTGGAACGATGTAGGTACCGGGGAAGACCAAGACTGATATACCATGATCAAATTGATCGAGTATTCTCCAAAGGTCAAGAGTCCTCGCAACAGCCGTGTTTGTATGAAGAGAGTAATGAGGAGACAGCGAAGCAAATCTACTAGGATCGTGATGTATGGCATTCGGTTTTCTCTGCCTGCCTCGTAAAGGATCTCGCATGAAGACCTGTATATAGATATATGGGTCAATTATCAATAGCCCCGTGTCCCCTTTTAAACAAACGAAAGCCCATTCCTGTATCTATAACAGCATTCGAGATATTGCAAAAACAAAATTGGAAAACTGGAAAAATCGCAAAATTTTGAATTTGCATATCTTTCGAAAAAAAAATTTTTGTTTTTTTCCTTTGGCAGAACTTCGTTTTATGATAAAAGAAAACTTCTGACCAAAATTCATCCAAATCGAAAGGGGTCGATTCCAACTATTGTTCGATTTGACATGGAATGACCCATATAGAATTAATATAGGTCTATTTATCCCGAATATTGTCCCGCGGGATAAATAACTTTGAGTGAAAATAAAACAGTAGTGATGAGGCTGTCAAGAAATATTTAAAAAATCTTATTTATTTGTTTATTAGCTTCAGGACCAAATACAGTTTTACAATTATTATATAAATGAAAGTTTGGTTGGAGGTTGGATTTGGAAGTTAGTATGGATGTACAAATGAGCATGCTCCGTTTCCCTTTTTATTTTTTTATATCTTAGCATAGCAAACAAGCAGATGCCTCTCCTAGTAATAAGAGACAATCATTGCCTATAAACACCAAAGATGTTAATAGTGCGTTGCTGTCCTTTTTCGGGGACTTAATGCCACATGTGTTTACCGGCTTCTTTACCCCCCCAAACCGGAGCACAACAGTGACAAGCACTGACGCTATTGCAGCAGGAATAGGTAAAGCGGTGATACCAGACCTTAGCGACACAATGCAGAACTCTACCACCTGGTAGCCACGATGGTATTGACTCACATAGCCAATTGTTAACCTATTACAAACTGCCTGACATAACAGCAAATGGTATTTTCATCAAAGGGGTAGTTACCACTTAGTAGCCACGATGATAGTGATTCGCATAGCCAATCTTATAAATTATTGCCATTCCGCCACACAGTAGCAATGCATCATTAACATCTTTAGTATCTATAGGCGATGGTTTATTACAATGTCTTACAAATTGCCTGGCAAACGTCAAATGACCTATTTTTCAAAAATAGCCCGGAACAACTCGGAGCATTGAATATGCTGGAGTACAAAGATGAATATTTCCGAAGGTAGGCAAAGATACAATCTAGTACTGCTGCTGCTCTCGTTGAGTGTAGTAGTGTTCGTGATATAATTTATATTTTCCATCTTCGGCACTTGGTAAAACTGCATCATATTGTAGTAGTATCTTCACGCCCATACCCCCGAAGGGGTAGGCAGAGGTACAACAAGTGCACCCACGATTAGCCGAAGATACTTGGTCCCAGAAACGTGATAGGTGGCAAGCCTATCGCCAACCGGGCACTTTCCAATCCCGGGCAACTTTGTGTTTCTCAGAAAACTGAAAAAATACTTTTTTTTTTTAAAGTTCCCGACCCGGGAATCGAACCCGGGACCTCATGTGATAACTCCAATGCTGGACCACTAGACCACAGAGGCTATTATTGATTATATAATATAAGCACTTGTACTGTTTCACAAATGTAATTTAAATTTTATTTATTACATTACATTATTACTTTTAAATTTACAGCCAACCGGTTTCGCCTATTAAAGCATCATCAGGGCTTTTCAACATTTTTACATTATACTATTGTAAGTTTTACAATAGTATAATATACTAGTATAATAAACAGTAATATAATAGTATAATAAACAGTTTGTAAGTTTTACAATAGTATAATGTAAAAATGTTAATGTGAAAGCCCTGATGATGCTTTAATAGGCGAAACCGGTTGGCTGTAAGTTTAAAAGTGATTGTGTAATAAATAAAATTTAAATTACATTTGTGAAACAATACAAGTGCTTATATTATATAATCACTAGTAGTGTTCGTGTCTCCTGAAGCTGCTTCAGTTGCGAAGTGAAACGTGCGTTGAGTACGTAAATTGTGTCCTTTGTGTTTGGTGTTGTCGTGATATAAAGTGCGGTGGACGAGGGTGGATAACTGTGCCGCTGGGGCCTTCATTATTTTTCAGACCCACGGTGAGTCTTTCCATTTTTACACCGCTTTAATATGTTTTACCTTACAATGACATCGCAAAGGTACATTTAAGGGCGCGTATTCGTTTTGTAACGAAAACTTCATGTTTTCGATTTTTTTGCAAAGCAATGGTTTATAGTGTTTTTAAAATAATTCTTTTAAATAAATAAGTTCATATAATGGACTGAAAAAAACAGTATATTAAATATTACCTTATTTCACATATAATAAATATTTTAGATTTCTATTGAAATACTGGTGAAAAAAAATGTTAAAGTGAGTTGATTTTGTAATTTTTCAATATTATTTTTTAATATCTAACAACAATATTTTCGTCATTTTGGCTCTGTAGGCCACTTTAAAATCATATATCCTGTTGGAAAAATGCATAAAATAAAATATTTTGGTACATTACAATGGTTGTATTCGTCTTGAAAATAATTCTGACGCCTATTTTCGTAAAACGCTATGCAGGTATTTGTCTTCGTTTTAAAAAACTGTTATCAAAAATTATATTCTTGCTCTGTAGTGCACTAAATCAATACTTAATCTTACAAAAACTACAATATCCTTTAAATATTTACAAATATTCACATTATTACGATATTGCTCTTGAAAAAACTTAAAAACATGAAGTTTTCGTTGCAAACCGACTACGCGCTCTTAAAAGTTGGCAGAAATTTGCAAAATAACTAGTTTTCTTTGTCTGAAAGATACAATCAGTGCACCAATCATAAGCCGAAGATACTTAGTCCCACAATGTGATAGATGGCAAGCTTATCACCAACCGGCCACTGAACCACTCGGGAAACGCTGTTTTCAGCAGAAAACTGAAAAAACACATTTTTGATATGCCTGACCCGGTAATAGAACTGAGAACCTCATGTGGTCAACACCGACACCAGACAACTACACTACAGAGGCAACAAATTCTACTTACCTTTCCTAATTATTTTATTCATCGATGGCATAAAAAATATAATCACGTTTCTAATTTCCGAGCTGAACTTCGCTGCCTTCCTGTTAGACAGCGGAGAAAAACTCATATCCTTTGCTTGCTATACAAGATTCTTTTCAATCCTATGGCCCCTAAATATCTCCGTAACTCTTTTAGTTTTTTGCACTCTCCTGATACCCCGTGTCGCTCTAACGTTAGAACCTTGTTGCGTTTTCCTCCTAGTAACTCTGCTGCCTACTTGCACTCCTTTGCTGTACACGCAATAAGTTTGTAGAACTCTCTGCCTAGTGAAATATGCCTCTGCCTGACTTTTGATTCTTTTAAAAAACGCGTCAAAGAACACTATATAAAAGTATCTTCACGCCCATATCCCCGAAGGGGTAGGCAGAGGTACAACAAGTGCACCCACGATTAGCCGAAGATACTTGGTCCCACAATGTGATAGGTGGCAAGCCTATCGCCAACCGGGCACTTTCCAATCCCGGGCAACTTTGTGTTTCTCAGAAAACTGAAAAAACACTTTTTTTTGAATAAAACACTTTTTTTTTTTTTACTATATATATATATATATATATATATATATATATATATATATATATATATATATATATATATATATATATATATATATATATATATATATATATATATATATATATATATATATATATATATATATATATATATGTATATATATATATTTAGTTTAGTTATGTAACCATAATATCTATTTTTTTGTACACCAAGTCTATTCGATTTCTTTTTTATCTCCTTTATCGGGTTGGTTGGAAGAAATCTCTTTAAGCAGAGATAAGCTCACCCATTGTACTTATGTTTATATATTTTTACTCTAATTATTCTGTGTACAATAAAATATTAAATAAATAAATATATAATTAAATCTCATACACTAAAAAATGATTGATGATATAGAACTAAAACACTACCAGACACTTTGGAATTTAAATATATTTACTCAGATAAATAAATTGTGCACTACATTGAATTGTAAAATCACTAAAAACTATCTTATGATCTAACTTAACATGTATCTGCCTGAACTAGGTTAACCTGTGTTTCAGGCGATAGGGGCTAGTGAAATACAATAATTTTAATAATCTATATCTATATACATATAATAAAATCGTAGGAAAGTCAAAACTGTACATTGAATATTCTTTTAAAAGAATACTTGAGTCGTGATCTACAATCGATATCGAAGCCAAAAATATAGTTGTTAGAATTTTTGTCTGTTTGTCTGTTTATCTATTTATCTGTTTGTCTGTTTGTCTGTATGTATGTCCGGGGTAAACTCAAAAAGTACTGCATGGATTTACTTCAAATTTTGCATGAATATTACTAACAGGTCGGGTCAACATATAGGCTACATATTATCACGCTATCACCTAGCGGGGAGGTGCTGTGCGGAGTAAACGAAGTCCGCGCGCACGATGTCACTGGCAACAGCTAGTCACTAATAAAAAAATCAAGTACGCATAGTTTACAATTTGTATCAAACTGAGGCGTATCGCAACCATTGCACAGTATCGCGAAAGTACATTCTGGTGACTAAGTTTGGAGACGTCATTCCGGCTGAATCATAGAACTAATGTCGCCTGAGGTCAACTTTTAAATACTATAAAGTTATTAGAGTATTTTATGTCAAGATAATATTGGAATGGATTTCGGGTCAAAATATACTATTAGAGTTTTGCAACGTCTGAAGCTATTTGGTACCATCGGTTCTGAATACTTCTAACGCTGATTAGTTAGCAATTTTTTTATATCATAAAATAGCAGATAGGTTTCCTCATGGAAAGAGTCAACCATCGCCTATAGATACTAAATATGATAATGGTGCGTTGCTATCTTGTGGCGAGGTCTAACGCCATATGCATAAGTTTACCGGCTTTCATGTGGCGAGGTCTAATGCCATATACATAAGTTTACGATAGTGACAAGCTCTGATGCCATTACGGCAGAAATAGCTAGGCGGTGGTACCAGATCCGAGCGAGACAATGCAGAACTCTACCACCAAGTAGCAGAGATGGTAGTGAGTCCTATAGCTAATCAGTTGCCGTTTACGAACTGCCCGGCAGAACAGCACTTGGCCTATTCTTCAAAGGAGCCGGAAACCAACACGGAAATGAAATTTGGTACAAAGATAGGCAAAAATAAATTTGGTACAAAGTTATCTTAGACCCCTTGCAGGGGACGCTTCGCGTTGTGTACACATAGCGCCCTATTATATAACTCTATGCATTATATTAACCACCATAACTCTAAACTCGACACACGGTTAGCAACGCAGCATTAACGTCTTTGATATGTATAGGGATAGTTGTATCTTTCCATCAGAAGATGCTTGTTTACTATCTTATAATACAGTTTGCCCGACTCTAGAACTTATGATCGAGTCGAAGCCGAATCGATCGAGCTAACGCGTAGACCAAAAAGGCAGGTATTAACTTTTTGGACAACTTTTGTACAGTGTTGATAATGCAATTACAAAAGAATGCACCATCTGCCTTCCTGTCAAACGATTCGTGAAAGGTGAGTGATTACCTCATAGATATAATACTCAAAGGATTACCTATAATATACATTAGATACATATCACCTATGTTATATTATTGTGAATGTAGTTGTAGATTTATTAGATACTGCAGGTTATCGACACTAGATGGAACTGTTTTCAATTATTATAGAAATGCAGATAAACTCATAGATATACTTTAAAGCAGTGATTCCCAAAGTGGTCTATATCGACCCCTAGGGGTCTATGACAACCTGCAAGGGGTCTACGTCAATAAAAAGCCTATTAGCCTATGTGCTATTCCAGGTCATCATCTACGTGTGTGCCAAATTTCATTCAAATCCGTTCAGTAGTTTTTGCGTGATTGGTTAACAAACATCCATCCATCCATCCATCCATCCAAACTTTCGCATTTATAATCTATACATATAATAAAATCGTAGGAAAGTCAAAACTGTACATTTAATATTTTTTAAAAGAATACTTGGAGATCTACAATCGATATCGAAGGCAAAAATATAGTTTTTAGAATTTTTGTCTGTTTGTTTGTTTATCTGTATGTATGTCCGGGGTAAACTCAAAAAGTACTGCACGGATTTACTTCAAATTTTGCATGAATATTACTAACAGGTCGGATCAACATATAGGCTACATATTATCACGCTATCACCTACGAGGGAAGAGCAGTGCGGAGTAAACGAAGTCAGCGCGGACGATGTCGTGGGCAACAGCTAGTCTATATATATAAAAATCAAGCCACTTTTCGTTGTAATTTTGTAACTCAAGAACGGGCTCACCTATCCAAACCAAATGTTTAGGCTTTGTTCAGACTACTTAGTAGATGGTTTATGTGAAGTTTGCACAAAATCGTTAGATCGGTTCTTCATTTACCTACTTATCACATTTTTTGTAACAAATGAATTTATTAAATAGCGGTTTTTTTAATATTTCACTTTATACGTAGTGAAGCACGTACCAGGCCGCTAGTATTAATATAGAATAAGTATGAATTTGAAGTTGGTAGCACATACAGGAACAAATTGTATTCAAAATTTGTGTCAGTATCAATTGACAATTGTGACATATCAAAATTACTAAATTGTTAGTCACCGTTACGAAATCGATGCGGTCAACAAAGCCATATAATAAGGCTGGCCACCACACGTTATATTAATCAGCATATTTTTTAAACAAATATAAAGATATTTTTTTTGAATTGTCTCATGGTCTAGGGGATAGCCTATTCCGTTCAGATCATGGTCCCAGGTTCGATCCCAGGTCGGGAAAAAGTGCAATTAAAGTTTTTTTCGAAAATCCAAAATCTCAATAACAGCACGGAGTCTGGCTAGTGATGTAACCATTTCCGTGCTTCAGATGAGCACGTAAAGTCTCGTTTTTGAGTTATAGCTATAAATAATCGATAATCGTTATTAGATTAGTAAAATGCGCCAATGGGGATCACCATTCATCTGACCAGCCGACAAACTGGCGAATCTTGGTGAACTGGGAAGTCTTCGGGTGTGATTATACTTTTTCATTAACTGGATTTGAATCAGCCACCTTCATCTTACATGCAGACATATAAATTTAGACTGTGTAGGATTTTCTTCGTCTTTTTAAATTTTTTTTTTTTTATTTATTTAAATACTTTATTGCACATAATGGTACAAAGGCGTAACTTAATGCTATTAAGCATTTTCTCACAGTTTGCCTTCCGTAATGCTGAGAGAAAAATATACTCATTTCATCTTTATTTTACACCTTAAAAAATTATATGAAAGGCAAACTTAATGCCTAGTGGACATTCACCTCTATTTAACCTTTAGGCCAAAAGAAAGTAGGCATGCGATCCCTCTAAATGTAAGTACACATCTAGCCCTAATTAAATCCCAAAATAGACTATGTACGCCATACATAATATATAATATATTTTAATTAATATTAAAATTTATCATGTCAAAGTCAAAACATTTTTATTCAAATTATCCTTTGCAGGCACTTTTGACAAGTCAACATTTTTTGAGTTACTACCGGATCGGAAACCCGGAAACGCGGTCACACACTGAGAAGATCCGGCAGAAGAAACTCAGCTAGTTTTATTACTATAGTATAGTATAGCTAGAAATTATTACTATAGTCGGAACTTCAAGGCTGTATAAACAATCTATTCTTGGTATCACTCTAAAGAAACAAGAAAAAACAAGTGTCATCTATTTAATCTGTGAACGAGCAACAAATATTTTGTCCTAAACAAAGGTTCTGCTTCTTTTAAATTTTAAGGGATTAAAATAAAATAATCATCATGATGAGTGTTACAAAAACGTATTATATCTATGTCGACGATACATTGCGACGTCAATGGCTTAAATTAGTATGTAATAATTATGAATTCAAGTAATATTATTTTTTAAATATTTTTCGTAAATTTTAGCGTTCTAAAAAGTGTCCGTGATACAATTTATATTTCAGAAGAAATTAATAATGCATTACAATATAGTAAGCATCTATCAAAATGCGTTGCTTTTGAGGCCAATTTTATATGGGCTCTGGTCATTCTCTTTTATTAAAATTATGCAGGTTGACTAGTTAAATCTGTTCATACTAAAGGACACGATAGATAATAGTTATTTGTAACCAATAAAAATATAATAAAAAGGGAATATTTCTAAACTACACAGTAAATCTCAACGAAATAGTGTACGTTAGGAACTGCACTTAACGACAAGTACTAGCCGGCCAAGTGTGGCGCATCCGTGTGAATTTTGCACCTGTTATTGTGAGATAATGACCTCTTTATTAACAACAGTGGATAAATATAAATAAGGATAGTATAAATAGGCAGGGATAAGATATTTTCATTGTAGTTCTATCGCTTCTTGAGGGCTTTATGGTGCCCAAAAATTATACTATGTTTTAAAGTGATTTAAGTATTTTATTTGGCCAAACTGCTTCTCGGTTATATGTAGAAATGTTCAAAAATTATAGTCACCGCGCGGATAACGAGCGCGAGGTTAGGCCGTTACGTGTCGCGGCACCAATCGCTGTTCGTAAAAAATTACCTTCGATATCAAATCAAAATCAAATAACATTTTATTCGACGTAGGTACACATAGGAACACTTGTCGACGTAATCTTTAAGCAAAATATTTTTAAGCAAACTCTCAATGCTCGGATGTCCGTACTTAAGATTTTTATTCTTCTTCTACTAACGTACTAGATAAGACACGCACCACGCCATTCGTGTTTCATAAAACGCAGTCCATGGACGTTTTTACTAAAATGAATATTTATTCTACTACACGTGTCTCATTGTCACCCTACAATTCCACTTCGTAACAAGTGACCGTGTCACTCAATAAAACGATTTCGTATCACTAATTCAATTACGGTCAGCGAATTGATAAATGTGACATCATAGAGTATCGAACAGTTAGAGGTATGTATGTACATACGAGTACCTCTTAATTGTCCGATATTCTCTAGTGTGCGTGTGCGTGTGCGTGTGCGTGTGCGTGTGCGTGTGCGTGTGCGTGTGCGTGTGCGTGTGCGTGTGCGTGTGCGTGTGCGTGTGCGTGTGCGTGTGCGTGTGCGTGTGCGTGTGCGTGTGCGTGTGCGTGTGCGTGTGCGTGTGCGTGTGCGTGTGCGTGTGCGAAATAAAATAATAAAATAATAATGTTTGGAGCCCTCGGTACGCCAGTTCAACTCGCATTTGACCGGTTTTTTTCAAAAAACAGCGGCTTTAGGGAGACAGTCACAGGTTCAATTCCTGCGTGTCGATATTTTCTTTGTTTTTAAAGTTTTCCAGTTTTCCCAAGCACGGGGTGAGTGCTATTACACAAAAATACTGAACCGATTTCAATGAAATTTTGAAGACACTACTGTTTGGTCCAACTTAATAGATAGGATAGTGTTTATCTTAATTAACAATCCCCTCTCAAGTACCTCGCCAATGTATTCAAACCAAGTAATACATATTCCTGCCGTGTTCCGTTTTAGAGGGTAAGGTAGCCGGTAAAATTATGCCTATTATATTTATTACTAGCTGACCCGGCAAACGTTGTTCTGCCTTTTTAACTACTCTTATTTTTTTCTATATTTTCTTACCTTTTAAACCTTCCCTGGACTTCAACAATTAATTCAAAACCAAAATTAGCCAAATCGGTTCAGCCGTTCTCGAGTTTTAGCGAGACTAACGAACAGCAATTGATTTTTATATATATGATATAGGAAATGGGAAATTAGTGGTTTGCAGTTTTACTGCGATTTATAATCATAATCATAATCGTAATTTAGTATTTTAGTATATATAGTTACCTATATTTATAGTTTTTACTAGCTGACCCGGCACATGTTGTTCTGACTTTGTAACTACTCTTATTTTTTCTATATTTTCTCACCTTTTAAACCTTCCCTGGACTTTAACAATTAATTCAAAACCAAAATTAGCCAAATCGGTTCAGCCGTTCTCGAGTTTTAGCGAGACTAACGAACAGCAGCATATATATATATATATATATATATATATATATATATATATATATATATATATATATATATATATATATATATATATATATATATATATATATATATATATATATATATATATATATATATATATATATATATATATATATATATATATATATATAGAGTGCATAAATGTATACATAAAAAAGTCCCTATAAGTAAGTGTAAATATTACACTCGCATTGAGTGAGGTAGTATTCGCTTCTCCTGAAGACGCTTCGCTTTCGAAGTGAAACGTGCGTGGAGTACATAAATTGTGTGCTTTTGTGCTTGGTGCCGGCATAGGACGTCATATTAACGCCCATTCAAAAACCTTAGGACCAAGACAGCTGACTTTTTTGTACACTTTTTTTCAAATTTTAATAACTAGATAGTCTAAATTTCAATTATACAAGGCAGTGGCAATCACTGATGTTATTGCAGATGTGCTAAAATATATTCAACATCATCGTTCCACATGATTTCTTTTAGACATTGATAAAATCATTAGCAATAATTAAAAATCATAAATCAAAAAAGAAGAAGTAGAAATATTTGTGAAATATAATTTTTGACACAAAAACTTCGACGTTGCCATTGTTCCGACACTTTTACTTGCAATATCAGTTAACGTAATGTAATACGTAGTACTAAAGTCCAAAGTACGTTCTTTGTAATGTTAGTCATAAATTCACTTCCCGGCAGGTTCACGTTTGTGATGCATTAGTAACATAAAACCTGTGTGTTTGTTTGTTTACTTTATTGATAGCTTGCTAACTTTATAAAGGTCCGTTATATTGGTATATTTTATTGCGATTTATTGAGAACACAGTATTTATGATTTATATTCATTTATTACGAAGTAATGTATGAATTATTACTAGCGATCACCCTGTAGTCGAAATTCGACCATAGACTAATAAGTTTGACAATAAACTTTAGCCGTAAACAAAATAGTACATATGTGTGTCAATTATCATGTGTGTCACATGAATATAGTGTGTGATATTTATTTTTATTATTTAATGTATTTCTAATGTAATTTATTTTAAACTGTTAGGTTTTTGCTATCCTTCGTAATGTAAACTTTAACTGTGCCAAACTTCATACTCCACCGATAGTGTATTTGCTGGTAAAAGGGTTACAAAGATTTTACTTCAGGTATAAATATACAGATATGATAGATAGGTATTTCCATTCTACTATTACTCCTAACATAATAAAAGGTAATTTCGTTTGAGTGTGTGTATGTGTACACATGTACGTGTATATAGATGCATGTATGTGTATACTTGTTTGTGTATTTATGTTGATGAATTGACGAACCAATTTATAAGGAATGTGTTGATCTGGGCTCTCGAAAGAAGGCTAATACGTATGTATAATACTGTGACGATGTATGTAAATTTTTGCCAATTAAAATAAATAATCTTAAAGACTATTTCAAATATTATTATAGCAACACAAAAAGCCAGATGAAAAATGGCGACCGACTATAAATCCTTACAGGTCAGATGCTTGTCTCTGTCAGGATTCGAGCCCCAGCCCCATCGTAGTAAGTTCGCCAACCATTCGAGTAATGGCTCGGTTATATAAGTCACCGTAAAATTTTAAAAACCGTTAGATTATAATCTACCGTAGTAATACTATAAACAACTGCAAACCAAACCTAACACTATTATAAATTAATATTATAAACTAACGATTTTTACAATTTTATGCTAACATGTATACAAGTATTCCTAATTAAAATATATTAGACGTCAGTATTTTATATTATTGTGAATCAGCCCTTAGAATTTACAATGCTTTTAGCGCTTTTTAAGTCTGAAATTGTCCGTGGATAGCCGAGTGCAAACGTGCGAACTATTCCGATTTATTTACTGATTGCATTTGAAAATCGTTCGTTTGTTTGTTTAACTTAATGAAAACTTTGTTTCAGACAGTCTGCAGTGCTTGTTTGCTCAGCATAGAACAAACAGATGACGCTTCTATCGATAAGAGATAACTTCGCCCATTACTCTATACTAATATTATAAAAAGAATACATATTTTATATTTGTGCATGTTTGTACAGAATTAACTCAAAAACTACTAGACCAATTTAAAAATTCTTTTATCATTAAACAGCTAGACTGTCCAGAAGTGTCTAGGTTACTTCTTTTAGCCAGCTGACCAAAAGGAAACAAATGATTTTAGCTCACGTGAACGAGATTGCGAGTAACCGCTAGTTAATCTATATCTATATTAATATAATAAATGCGGAAGTTTGGATATTTGGATGTTTCTATGGATGGATATTTGTTAATTATGTAATATTTTATTTAAAAAAAAATTATGAAAAAAGCCAAGCCCGCTGAGTTTCTTTCGCCGGATCTTCTCAATGTGTGGCCGCGTTTCCGATCCGGTAGTAGTTTAAAAAAATGTTGACGCGTTAAAATAACTTGTAAAAAGTTTTATTGAATAAAGTACTTTTGATTTCTGATTTCTAATCAATCACTCAAAAAAAACTAAACCGATTTGAATGAAATTTGTCCCACGTATATATGATGACCTGGAATAGTACATAAGATATTGTTTATCCCGGAAAAATAAGTTTTTCGCGTGGGATTCACCAAAAACTTTTATAATACAACGGGTTGCAGGGTGGAGCTAGCTGTACATATTATAAATACGAAAGTCTGTCGGTCTTGTTTAATTTGATGGAATTTAGCCTGGAGATAGCTAAATATCCGGGGTCAAACATAGACTAACTTTTTTCAAAAATCACCCCCCATGGAGCTGAAATAGGGGATGAACATTTGTGTTAAAACTATATCGATAAAATTTGTAATATTAAAATAACCGCTTTTTACTAAATGCATATGAATGTATACACGATACATATATCAAAATAACATTTTTTACAATTTTTGTCTGTCTGTCTGTCTGTCTGTTTGTTCCGGCTTATCTCTGGAACGGCTGGACCGATTTTGACTTTTACTGGCAGACAGCGGATGTGATAAGGAGTAACTTAGGGTAACGTAGGGTAGGGTAGTAACTTTTTTTTCGAAATTTTTCAACGCGGACGACCTCGCGGCCTCAGCTAGTTAATTATAAGTAATAATGTTATGAAGTTTCGAAGGCATTGTATTTAATAAAAACAGCATTTTCAAACAGGAACTTCATTATCATCATTACATAGTATAAAACAAAGTCGCTTTCTCTGTCTGTCCCTATGTCCTTATGTCCCTATGTACGCTTAAATCTTTAAAACTACGCAACGGATTTTGATGCGGTTTTTTTAATAGATAGATTAATTCTTGGGGAAGATTTTAATATATAAACCTTTCCGATATTCTCACAGGAACAAAAGATACGCGGGTGAAACCGCGGGCAGGTCGCTAGTTAATTTATAAAAGTCAAACAAAACCAATATACCTAATGAAGTGAAATATCCCGCTAAGTTGAAAGTTAATCTCAAGCTAGTCCTAAATATACCTAAATCAAAGATGTTTAAACTCAAAGCTTAAACATCTTTGAGTAGGTATATTAAGGAGCTAAATAAATCGAAGGTTTATAGGATATAAAACTTTTTTAAGTATCTTCACACCCGCACGGGGGGGGGGGTCACATATACAAGGGCTGACCCATCCTTCGGTTCAGGGGGTCACATATTTGAGATTCAGTCACGATAGGCTCTAATCCTTATTTAATCATAATAAATCCCCTGCCTAGGGGGGTCATGACCCCCATGACGCCCCCCCTTGGATCCGCCCTTGCATACCCGTATCCTGGAAGAGGTAGACAGAGGTACAACCAATGCACCCACGATCAGCCGAAGATACTTACGGCTAATTGCACCAACCTTGCCTTAACTTAGGACAGTCTTCAGTGACATGCTGTCACATTCTTTTCATTTAAGACAAGAAGTGACAGCATTCTATTTAGGATTTTTTATTACAATGTTGGTGCAATTGACCGTTAGTCCCACAATGTAATATGTGGCAAACCCATCTCCAAACATGCACTTGTTAATTTTAAAAAAAATTTACTTTTTAATGTATGTTTTTAAATCGGTGCTGATCGATTTTGATCTTTTGAACGTAATTCAACGAAATGAGTTCAAAATAAACTAAAAAAGGTCATCTTCAAATTTCGAAATTGTGTTGAAAACACACTATGTATCGTCAAGTACTTGTCATCATTAAATCCCGAGTGAATCAATTCGATTTACGGCATTTGACGCAGCTTTTCAAAATTTTTTTCTCAAAGGAATTAAGGAATATCACTCACCTCTTTCGCTTCACCAATAAAACAATTAAAATCATTTATTTGATCTTGCAGGTACCAAAATAACACTTTTCTATTAAATTTTACGACTTTTTAAGTGTTTTTGTTTTTCATGATAATAAAGGCTTTTTAAAATTATAAACAAAACTTTATATCCGTTTAATATTTTTTAAACGATAATAGTTGTAAAAAATATGATCTTTAAAAAATACTTTCTTTTGAATAAATTGAATGACACAATGTATTTAAAAACCCTTTTTTACTTTTGTTTGTTTGAGAAAACTTTTTTTTTTTACTAAGAACTTGTCGGAGAGCCTACTGCCGATTTTATAGATAAAACATTTCCGATGCGAACACTTTGCTCATCGAGAGTTGCACCGTTGAAATTTTCAAAGTAAATTAATTAGAGAACGGTCTAGAGATGTAAATAGTGATTAAAATTAATCGTATCTCACTCAGTAAAGGCCAGTTAAATAAAATAATATTATAAAAGTTGTCATTTAATTAAATTACAAAGTTGTTATGATTAGCGATCGCCCTTCGGTCAAAATTCAATTATGGATTAAAAAATAAATTCTCTTTAACTCAAACTTATCTAAGTTTGACCACAGACTTTAGCTTTAAAGAAAATAAAGCTTTTTAGCGCTAATATCTTCGGAATGATATATGCAAGTGCGGCAAAAGGGTTAAACGAATGAGAAAATGAAACAAATAGCCTCTAGCCAAATGTAATTCTGTCATTATGACTACTAGATAATAGAATTCTGAAAGGTCTCATTTGAGCTTGGCACTTTTTTCTGCCGCAATTTCTGCCGCGATTGTGCTTGCGCGCAAGTTATATAGCTATTATAAGCAGATGATATGTTCGTGTGTGGATAGTCTCGGACCATTAATATCTTTGGTATCTAGTATCTATAGGCAATAGTATCTAATATCTATCTTTCCATCAGGAGAGCCAACTGCTTATTTGTTAAATAATTAAAAACGGCTGCACTCACGTTTTCATCGGAGTAGGGTGCGACTAGTTTCGGACCTATATGAGGTCCTTCCTCAGGGTGAGTTTGACGTTCGCTCAGTAGCGACCCGTCTCGAAATGTGGGCCGACGCTCGAAGTGCACGGCTTGATGGCATTGGGTGTGTGAGCAATGAGGTCGACGATGATGCCGTACCCAGTATGGTTGGCGCGTTTATGTCATTAGTGGAATTTAAGTGTACACAGAACGTACTCACAATATCTACCATACTATCATCTTCTACATTGGCGTTCTTTTTCCGCGTTGCGTTTAATAACACGGGCTTCCAAGCTGGCGACAGTGTCCATCCCTTCCCTCTATTAAAGTTAGGATGACGCGACGGTCAATCTCGATGGCCTCAAGGAACTTACGCGACACAAAGTTCTTTTCACGGGCCAGCACTTTCACCTTGTCGAACCTAATAATATGTCGTGTCTGAGCCCAGAGCATGTTCTGCCACTGCAGAGTTATTGCAGTCCATTTAACGCACACTACGAATATGTTGATAATAATAATCATAAGATAACAAATGCTTGTTTGTTATCTTATGATTATTGTAAAAAGCTTATTCAAACATAATAACACAAGTTTAATTACAAGGAGTAATGCAGTTGAAACATCCTGGATTTCTCTGTTAAAATTCGACTAAGTTTTTGACCACCCTCTCTTTGACTGCTATTATCATTGCATAGAGAAAGGAATTATAACGGGGTAAAACTACCCCATATAAACGTCCGCTAGAGAAAGTGCGTCGTAAAATACATTTCCTAAAACAACTTGTAAACAATTATAATAACTATTGTCGAAAAACAAAACAAGTTCCGACCTCCTACCAGAGTCATTAAATTTATTTACGATGTCTATTTATACTAGTTAAATTTTTAGCCCGTGTTGTTCCAATGGCAAAAAAAATAGCAGAGCCATTTTGTCAGGTACCTACCTAGTTCGTAGTAATAAACACGGCGTTGGGCCAAAAATGCATATTTGCTTATATGAGCAAACGTTTGTAAACTAGCTTTTGCCCGCGACTTCGTCCTAACCTAACTTCGTCGTAACCTTTTTTTTATCCCGAATATTATGTACCTATGCAAAATTTCATGTCAACCATTTTAACGGACATATCTATTTTTGTTCTAAACTATTTGCAAACAGTTATACCAGTCACCTGATGATGAACTTAAATCAGAGGACTATAATTATCTTTGAGATCAAATTCTAACAATTTAACCGTTCTTTTCACCCCCTTAAAGGATGGAAATCAAAAAAATCCTAAAATACTTATTTCTTTATTTGTATTAAAAAGCATAAATACTAAATTTTAATAATTTAGATTTCGTAGCAATACAGTAAACAGTTAAATTTTGATACAAATTTTAAAGCTCCATTTTACCCTTTTACGGGATAGAATTACAAAAAAATGTAAAATACGCGTTTCATTATTTTTTATTCAAAGGCTAATTCCTAAATTTCATTCATTAAAACTCAAAAATGACAGAGTTTCATACAAACTTTCACCCCCTATTGCACCATCTTAGGGGATGAATTTCAAAAAATTATTTCAACACGGAGAGACAATATTGTCTTACGAAAGTCTTAATCATTTTAAAAAAATATGTTAGCGTGAACTAGCTGTCAGAACGCTTCAAATAATAAGCCTAGCATAGTATTGTCAGTAAGTAGGTAATGTTGCATTTAACTTGCGTAGACGATAAATTCGTTTCACACTAAATGACTCAGGCAGACACAACAATTTAAAGAACAATCGTTCCAGTATCGCCATGTTTTGTCGTTCGTGAAAATATTTTGTTTTTGATGTACAGTACGGATGGCAAATGCTAGGTTAACCATGATAAACGCTCTTTACGGAATTGAAATGACAGGTAATATGGTTCTGAGACATATCTATTGTATACGTTCTGAGACATACCAATAGTTGTCATACCTATTTCTGTCACAACAGCATCTGTGCTTGTAAATGTCTTCGGTTTGGAAGGTAAGGTAGAACTATTATATCTCACTCGCTACACAGAAGACAATGCGCCGTTACATATTTAGCGTCTATAAAAGTTTATTGTCTCTTTCCATTAGGAATGCCTTCTTCATGTTTGTTATCTTATGATCTAAAAAAATAAAGAAATATGTTTTACACATGAAAATCTAGGTATTATTAAAACTAATACAATAATTAATATAAAAATAAACAACTTTTCTTGACAAAATTTTGCATTCATGTTGACAATAGTACGGAAAAAGTACACATATTCACATACATACATACACAAAACCTTATTAGGAAACTATAGGCTTGCATCCTAATTCGTTTTGGCTCAAAATAAAGATTCTGCCTCAATCCAGAAAACAAATTGTATATTACTACTAGCTGTTGCCCGCGACTTTGTACGCGCGGACTTCGTTTATTCCACACAGCTCCTCCCCCGTAGGTGACAACGTGATAATATGTAGCCTATATGTTGACTCGACCTGTTAGTAATATTCATGCAAAATTTGAAGTAAATCCATGCAGTACTTTTTGAGTTTACCCCGGACATACACTGACTTTCCAACGATTTTATTATATGTATAGATAATGTTAAGTGATTGACATAGATGTTCATAATTCTGGGCTTTTGTTCCAATACAATATTGCCCTATTTTACCTCTATTAGGGTGATTATTAAAAAAGCCCCTTTTAAAGTACTTTTTCACGCTATAAGAAATCTACAAATGTACAATAAAGTCAGTGTGAATTGTGTACTTGTTGGATTGGGATTTACGGCGCGTACTGCCGTTACAGGACCATTGGATTCATTTTCTGGGTACAAATTTTCTCTAAAAGATCATAGGGTTCCAAAACATAAGCGTACGCAACAAAAAATCCACTCGAACAAGTTTGTCCACAATTTTAAGAGACACCCTACAAAAGCCGCCGTTGTAAAACAACCCATAATGATTTACGATCAAGTCGACTTCTGTTGTAGCGTTAACGCTCCGACACAATGTGCCTATTGTTATTTCTATATTGCCTTATTATTATATTAAAAACTGTATATTATGTTTGCTTGCGGCTGTACTGCCTTTTGAAATGCAACTTTTAACATAATAACCAAAGTCCAGCGAATTTCAATAAATATAAAATAGACAAAGCAATTGTGAGAATTCAGGTAATCTAATTTGCAAATTTCCGCAAACTTCCGCAAGCCGCTTACACAATAACTCTAAATCAGTGAAACCCAAAGTGGTCTATATCAACTCCCAGAAGGCAACAGCGGAACATAAAAATGATTGCCCACAAGATGGACATCCACGCACATGGGTGTCCACGATAGCGGATTTCACATAAGCAGATTGCCTTTTAATGAATGGAATAGTTTATACTTAGTTGAATATTATAATTAAAATGCCTTTCTACAAAAGCAAGCAAAAAAGTAGGTAATAATTAATGATTTTTGTGTTATACCACTCACCTCGTACTTGGGAAAACTTGAAAAACTTTAAAAACAACAAAGGAAAATATCAACACGCAGGGATTGAACATGCGACCGCCTTAAGGCGGGACACTCTACCACTGAGCTAATATCGACAGGCTTGACGTGGTGAAATTCTTCTTTGCTATATCATCGATTACGTCGATTGTACTGATCGCTAGGTAATTAGAAACACGAAAGTACTGAACAAAATTATAAATGTGAATTTCATCTGTAATGATGAACTCATTTAACTAGTTATACGTTTGTGTACCTTTCAATCAGTAAAATCGACATAATCGATCATATAGCAAAGAAGAATTTCGCCAGGTCGAGCCTGTCGACACTAGCTCTGTGGTAGAGCGTCCCAGCTTTAGGGAGACGGTCGCAGGTTCAATCCCTGCGTGTCGATATTTTTCATTGTTGTTTTTAAAGTTTAATCTATATCAATATTATAAATGCGAAAGTTTGGATGTTTGTATGGATGTTTGATACTCAATCAACCAAAAACTACTGAACGGATTTGAATAAAATTTGGCACACAGGTAGATGATAACCTGGAATAGCACATAGGTTACTTTTTATCCCGGAAAAATTAGGCGATCCCGCGGGATTCACCAAAAACTTTTATAATGCAGCGGGCTGCACGCTGCAGCTAGTAATTAATATTTGCAGAGCAAATTTTTTGTTTATTTATTTTACGTAACTGACTAAAATTTAGTTTAATACTTTTCAATTTTTATCAAGCTAATACATGTAAAAAAAGTATTTCACACCACATATTACTACGGTTTAAAATTTAAATCTTTCAGAGTGAGTAGCACTATATCAGCTGTCAAACACTTTCGAAGTTGATAAATTTGCAAAAATTCAACATTAGTCTACATAATTAGGCAAGTGTTCGACAAGGTCAAAAAGTTTGGAAACCTCTGTCCTAATTTAAACACCACTGTCCTGCTTCATAATAGTATTAAAACAAATCTCAACATGACATCTATCTATATATATAAAAATCAATTGCTGTTCGTTAGTCTCGCTAAAACTCGAGAACGGCTAAACCGATTTGGCTAATTTTGAATTTGAATTAATTGTTGAAGTCCAGGGAAGGTTTAAAAGGTGAGAAAGTATAGAAATCTATATATATAAATCAATTGCAGTTCGTTAGTCTCGCTAAAACTCGAGAATTACTTAATTGTTGAAGTCCAGTGGAGGTTTAAAAGGTGAGGAAATATAGAGAAAAATAAGAGTAGTTAAAAAGGCAGAACAACGTTTGCCAAGTCAGCTAGTATTATGCTAGTAATATAGCCGCCTGTAGCCGAATTCGACCATAGATTTAAAACTGACTTTAGCCGTAAAGAAAATTGTAGATATTGTAGAAACTAGAATATAGTATATTCTTCCTGTGTTGGTCCGGGCTCCTTTGAAAAATAAGCCAAATCCCGTACTGCCAGGCAGGTTGTAAAAGGCGACCGATTGGCTATGCGAGTCACTATCATTGTGACTACTAGGTAGTAGAGTTCTGCATTGTTTCGCCTGCTCTGGAACCAATGCCTTACCTATTCCTGCTGCAATAGCGTCAGTGCTTGTCACTGTCGTGGTAGCCGGTAAACATATGCATGTGGCATTAGACTCGCTACAAGATAGCAACGTACCATGAACATCTTAGGTATCTAAAGGCGATGGCTGGCTCTTTCCATCAGAAGACCCATCTGCTTGCTTGCTATCTTATGATATAAAAAAAAAGTATGCACATGTGCTTTGAGCACCTATATAAATGTTATGGAACTATTACCTACTTCATCCGTGACAAACCTCTATATTTATGTACATATGTGTGTATTGTATCATGTATGTATGTCACTTGAATATGGTGTGTGAAAATTCAGTTTTATTAATTTAATATACATTTCTAATTACTAATTAGACCACCCCGTTGGTCGAGTGGTTAGTGACCCTGACTACGTAATTGACGGAGCTCGGGTTCAATCCCCGACGGGGACATGCATTTGTGAGCATATGGGTTTGGGTGTTTATTAAATATATTCCAGTATTTATATATGTATTTCTATGTATTAGTATCGTTGACTAACACCCATAACACAAGCAAATAATTAGCTTACTTTGGGGTTAGATCAGTAAGTGTAATTTGTCCCGTGAATATTTATATTTATTATTATTTATTTTAATTAGGGATGACGCAAATAGTTGTTATAATGAATAAAATGACAAATAGTCGAATAACTCGCTTTTATTATTCGATATAAAAAAGAAATATGAAAAGTGATATATTTTTTATCAAATAAGCTCTTAGAATCATTTTTCGAAAATACATATTCTCCAAATGGTACCAAAAAGACTAGTTCTTTTGCGGATATCAGCGCATCATTTAATATATTTGGTTTATCTTTCCATCAGGAAAGCCATCTGCTTGTTTGCTACTTAAGGATATAAAATAATACATTTTTGTATTTTTTTATCAAAAAAATATTTTTTTGTATTTTTTATAAAAAAATGAACTTTTGTATTTTTGTATGTGTTTCTCTATCGTCACGCATTTTTATTTCATTGAGTTTCAAATCACAACATTCTTAAAAAAGTTTCACTTCAACAATTCTACATTTACAAGTAGTAAATTGGACTACTTATAAGTAGTATAAACACTACTATTTTCCAGCCAGACGTTTGACTACTTTTCCATGTAGCAGTGCCTGTTATTTCTGACTAAACTGTGATTGATTGTCAATACCCTGCTCCTAAGAACCGCCAAGTTTTCCATTATTACCCGGATACTTCCGATGCCCGGACAACAATGGTTGATTATGATTGATGCGAGTTGACAGCCCTGTAACGTAGCTAATGGTGTCGGCTTAGTGATGTCTGGAAGTTTATCGATGCATGTTTTTATTATAAATTTTTATTAATAATTTAATTATAAGGTTGGCGGCTAAGTCAAAACTGACCTATTTTCCTGTAAGCTTTTTTATACGTTAGCTGTGATTAAAATAGTAGTTTTTAAATTAAACTGTATTCGGTTCAGATACGTCACAGGTATGTTATAAGTACAGCAGGGCCCTTTAATATTAATTCAAAGTACGGTATAAAATTTTGCAGGTCTTTTATTTATACGCTAAGTGCATAATTAGACCCTTGGACTAATGTGCATTGCTGCTTAATTATTTCGGCCGCTAATAACTACTTTCAAAAGCTACCGAAACTTATTGCGCTATTGAGACAATTTTTTAAACATTACTGAGTTTTCAGTATGTGTACCAGTTGTTCTTGCACTCAAGGAAAACGTGAACGGTGACTTTTAATTCCTCCCTACAGGCTGAATCTGTCTGCTAAATCCAAGTTATTTTTAATATTATATGCACGAATTCCGAGAAATGTCTACATATGTAACAAATTTCCCCGAGATGCCATTTTTATATAAATTCCTAGACGGCAGTAAATTATTTATTCAAAAACGAAAAATTGAAAAAATTGTAACATACAAAATCATTGCTGTATATATTCATAAAATTAGTCAAGATTTTTCCATTCATTTTTTTATAATACAGAAATTGTTTAGAGTTGAAAAATTAATAATAATAAGTTGAAAAATTAAAGTAAGGAATTAAAATAAAACTTAACTAAAAAATCATAGTAAGAACAAAACTTTGTAATATAAATTTATTTATTTATTTATTAGCTATGATACCTGGCTTCACCCGGGAGTTAATATGAGATCATTTGGTAGTTGAAATATAATAAATGTAATTTAAGACTTTATTGAAATTGGAATTTTAAATTTCACGCCCTTACTACACATGCTGCAATTGCTCGCAGCGCCTTTCGAAATTCAACGCAAATAATCGTTGTTCTTAATAAAGTTCAAATACTCGACAACAGATGGCGCTACTACACTTAATTTCCAAATTGACGGGTTGGAAAAGCCCTTATATCTTTAAAAACAGGCCCTTTAGGTTAAAATGGGAACTTTCTTGTTCGAGGGGGGATAAAGGGCTATCACAAATAAAAATAAAATGTAAGTCCCTTTATCGTGACGGGACTCCTTTTTAAGTTTTATCGGCACGCACATTTTATCAATTTAGTTTTATTATATAATAATGATTATCTTTAACTTCTTACATCTATCACTACAGGTCTTGTCGTCTAATTCGATAGTATAGCTATTTGAACAATTTTTATTAATTAAATTTGTAACATAGCACAAATAAACAAATCCTTGTGAATTCACTCTCCGAAAATAAAATGAGTCAATATCTTTAGCTAAAAGATTTAAAATACGCAGCAGCAATTAAACACTTAAAAAATTAATAGCAATGGAACATACATAAAACTGTTTTCGTGAAATAACTGTTCGATTGCTCATCATTTACAGTGACCGTTCGTATTAACAAGTCGGTACTTTTATAATATCGATATAAAGTAACGAACATCACTGTTTCGTATGGCTACAAAAAAGAAATTGGGCAATCGTCTTAAATGCACAATGACAATTCAATATTACTGTTAAAGCAAACGGCTTTTAAAAGATTTCCGTTTTTATGCCAGCATTATTCGGAAAATTGCTATTGTGTAAATGTAAATATATTTATCTACTTCTGTATTCTTATAGTTTTTAGGATTCCGTACCTAAAAGGTAAAACGGAACCCTATTACTAAGGCTCCGCTGTCTGTCTGTCTGTCTTCTGTCTGTCACTGGGCTGTATCTCGTAAACCGTGATAGCTAGAAAGCTAAAATTTTCACAAATTATGTATTTCCGTTGCCGAAATAGCAACAAATAATAAAAATGAAAATATTAAGAGGGATACAATAAACGTTTTTTTTTCCGTTTTTTTTTTTGCTATGGTGGTACGGAACTCTTCATACGCGAGTCCAATTCGCTTTTGGCCAATTTTTGTTACATTTTAAGATACTGACAGGCACGTAGCAATCGCCATATCGGGCGTATCTATGATACGGGGCCATCGGGCTACAGAGTGTGACGTGTGATTTTCCCCATGTCTGTCCCAAGCTCATTTGAAGAATAGGCCAACTGGCCAACTGGCGTTTTGCCAGGCAGGTCGTAAAAGGCGACCGAGTCACTACCATGTGTCATTATAACTTATGCATGTGGCATTAGACCTCGCCACAAGATAGCAACGCACCATTAACCTACCTTTTGTGTCTATAGGCGATGGCTATATCTTTCCATCAGGAGATCCATTTGCTTGTTTGCTATAATATAATATAAATATATAATATAACCATCGTGACTACTAGGTAGTAGAGTTCTGCATCGGCTCGACCGGGTCTGGTACCACCGCCTTACCTATTACTGCCGCAATAGCGTCAGTGTTAGTCACTGTCGTGTTCCGGTTTGAAGGGTAAGGTAGCCGGTAAACTTATGCATGTGGCATTAGACTTCGCCACAAGATAGCCACGCATCATTAACATATTTGGTGTCTATAGGCGATGGTTGACACTATAGATATATATATATATATATATATATATATATATATATATATATATATATATATATATATATATATATATATATATATATATATATATATATATATATATATATATATATATATTTCCGGGTTTGGGTATTTATATATGTATTATTATTAACTAGCACCCATAACACAAGCAAATAATTTGCTTACATTGGGGTTAGATCAATTCGTGTAATTTGGCCAGTGATATTTATTTACGAAGTAATAACTATCTTAACCTTAGTCTGTGATGCGGATCTATTCGTCACTGACGTTAAACAGGTTAAATGTTCGTAGTATGAAACAAAAAAAAGTCCTCTTCTTAGTCCGCATTATTGTGGGCAACTTCGGAACCCTACATTGCGCGTGGCTCGACACGCACTTTACCAATACATTTTATTTTATTAACCTACACGCAAAAGAGGAGTGTTTGAGGAAAAAATTTGGCGTATTTATTTGTATATCTGTGTACCTATTAATGACATCGAAGCTCCCAAACAGATGAACCGATTAAAATACGAAGCTCGTAAGTCAAAACTTATTAAAGCCGAATAATTCTCAAAGTCTGATAACATCGGGAAAATTTGTCGAAATCCTGTCCACTCGACCAATTACAATAAATGTTTCTTTTTGTCCTTCAATAGTTTTGTTGGCAAATGAGAGTTAGTGAAAAGGTAGTGGTAAAAAATATGTTAATAATAAATAATAATAAAATAATAAAATAGGTAAATCTATACATATAATAAAATCGTAGTAAAGTCAAAACTGTACATTGAATAATTTTTTAAAAGAATACTTGGGGCGTGATCTACAATCGATATCGAAGCCAAAAATATAGCTTTTAGAATTTTTGTCTGTTTGTATGTTTGTCTGTATGTATGTCCGGGGTAAACTCAAAAATTACTGCATGGATTTACTTCAAATTTTGCATGAATATTACTAACAGGTCGGATCAACATATAGGCTACATATTATCACGCTATCACCTACAGGGGAGGAGCAGTGCGGAGTAAACAAAGTCCGCGTGGACGAAGTTGCAGGCAACAGCTAGTTTTTAATAAAAATTTACTTGTATGGTTATAATAATCTCTGCTTTATATAGAAGGGGTCAGGTCCTAACTGGTATTGTAAAATCTAGACCTAAATTCCTTAGACGTCCACATATCAGACTTCAAGTTAGTACTGCTCATGAGCTTGAAGAAAACTAAGGTATTCCTATATTAAACCGGCACTATTGTAACACTATAGGGTTGTCACTACATTTGATTAGTTTAACAGATCTATAAAAAAAGTTTGGAAAATCCAAAAGTGCACGTCGCAAACCTTTTTTTCTTTAAATTATTTATTATAGAAAAAAACAGATCCGAATGAAGTGATTTTCAATAGGGATCTATTCTGTGTGGATTAGATAATATTGATAGTGAAATAAAGTAAATACATAAAGCCAATCAACCTATTTCGTGTTTACAGACATAAAATAATCAACTGACGGCCATCAACATTTTTTTCAACGAGATATTTTAGAGTAATTATTCACTTCAAAGGCTTAAATTTATACAAAATTTGAAGAATTAAAGTGTCACTTTATAATCATATACTTTATATATCAAATGAATTTAATACTGAGTGTGATTGAAGTTGTTTGAGCTATACGTTTTCTTTCAACCGATAATAACGCAATATATTAAAATTTCTTACTGAGTACTAGAACACCCAGATTTATTTCCGTGTTGGTCCGAGTTCTTTGCAAAGATCATCTGGTAATCTGCCAGGCAGTTTACAAAAGACGAACTATTGATTATGTCACTATCATCGTGAATATTAGATGGTACAATTCTGTAACGTCTCTCCGGGGTTTATATCACTCCTTTATATATACTTACATTTCTTTACATACATTACCATCCCGTCACTCGGATAGCAACGCATTAATCATTCATCAATCGTAACTACTAGATGGTAGAGTACCGCAACTTCACACCCAAGTATTTGGTACCAACGCCTTATCTGTTCCAGCCGCAATAGCACTAATACATACAAGTATCGTCGTGTTCCAGTGTCCGTCATATGGTACTAAAGCAATTTTAACAAAAAAATTGTTTACATGTGATAGCTTCTCTTTCCATCAACAGAGCCATCTGCTTGTTTTCTATCTAAATATATATAAAATAATAAATATGACAGTCTTGTATTTAATTTGCCTTAAATTGGGAATATCTTAGTAAGATGTTAACATTTAAAAATGAATGTACAAAAGGCTAACTTAAACGTGAATGTATTAAAAGCAAATAAATACCATGTTAACCTATTTATGGATCACCACACATCTCTCCAACCGACAAACCGGTAAACCATGGTGAACCAGAAAACTTTTTTGTTTTTTTACTATTATTTTTTACTACTTTACTGTTATTTACTATTACTAGTAAATAGACGAAGATCCCCAAATTTTCTGCAAGATTTCAACGTTTGTATAAATATTTATTTAACGAAACCACAACTATAACAAAAATCATCATCAAAGGATCACGAATTCAATAAAATTTGACAAGTCTGTGAGAGGTGAGACGAGCTAAAATTTTTATTTTATAACATAAGCTAAATCGGTCAAGGGTTTGCCGAGATATACGCATTGTAGAATGTAATCCAAAAATTAAATTCTAAAACGATGCCTTTATCAGTTCACTATTTAGAGCGAAACATTAATACCTAAATCATTATTTAGAATTTTAAATTTTGTGACAACCCTATGAAAGTTTCCCGTCCGTGGTTAAATAACAGGGATGTCAGTCTTGTAGTCAATTAGTCGGGACAACTGGCGCTATTTTAGTCAGATGTGAATATTTAAAAAGCTGACCTAAAACAAGTTAGTATGCAATAAGAATAAAACTGAATAAAAGGGACAAATGGCAAGAAGAATAAAATTGAGTTAGACAAAATTAAGTAAAAAATAAAATTGAGAGAAAGAGCAGAAAGAATAAATGTTACACTTTCAATTGTCGTCACTTAGTGAAATTCAATTATTATTAGTTGAAACTATTTTATATCACACTTGTACTTTGATTTCACTATATGTATAGACTTAATTATTAAATTAATTGACCGGTTTCAGTTATTAAAGCATTTTCAGGATAAAGATAGATAGAGAATATTACGTCCTGAAGATGCTTTAAAAAACGAAACCGGTCTATCAATTTAATAATTTTATCTAATTACCTACTTATACTGAAATAAAAATACAAGTGTGGTTTAAAGTAGTTTCAACTTATGGAATGAATAAAATTGAGTAAAGACAAATAGCAAAAAGAATAAATTAAAAGAAATAAATAAATAGCAAGAAGAATAAAATTAATGTTACTTAATTTTCTTTTTTTGCTAATTGGCTCTTCTTGAAAGGAATGTAAAAAAATTAAACCAAGTAAAAAAAGGGGGAAAAAATAAAATCAAGTAAAAAATATTAAGTCTCTTAAAAGTAAACCGAGTTCTTTTAAAAATAAAATCAAGTAAAAAAGAATTTGCCTCTAAAAAAATAAAACCGAGTAAAAGAGAATTTGTCACTTAATAATGAGAAAAATGTTTTATTTGTTGCTAGCTTTTTATTCGATTAAAGCAAAACCAACAGAAAATAACCCTTTGAAGAATATTTAATCTGCTATTCTGATTAAGCAAAAGCGGTGCTTGTCACTGTCGTATTCCGGTTTGGAGGGTTAGCTAGTCAACAAATTTATATATATATATATATATATATATATATATATATATATATATATATATATATATATATATATATATATATATATATATATATGTATAAGATCAAACATTTATCCCTCAAGCACTGCAAAAACCAGCAGGTTTGTCCGCAGGCTTGTTTACAATAAATCTATCCTAAATATATTAATTTGTCGCACGAATAGCAACATTATCTTTGGTGTAGGTATATAGACGATGCTTGTATCTTTCCACCAGAAGAACTATCTGCTTGCTTGCTATCTTATAATCATGTCATCCCTTCACTGTTCTATTAGAAGAAATTTTTAGAAAAATGACATAAAGTAATTTTTATAGAATTTCAGTGTGCAAAGTTATACGCATAAAAATGTACACAAAAATAATACCACTATATCGGCCGAAACGAAGAATTATTTTAAGAAGCAATTAATCTGTGTTTAACATAATTTTTTAATAAGCAAATAATCTGTTAAAAACCGATTAATTGCTTGTTAAAATTAATTTGCGTTTCGGAATCCGGCCGTAAGACTCGTAAATACAAAATACATGATTATTATGATGTACTTAGTGATAGTTATCGAGCGTCTCTGTGATCTAGTGGTCCAGCGTTGGCGTTGACCACATGAGGTCCCGGGTTCGATTCCCGGGCACATGAAAAAAAATATGTTTTTTCAGTTTTCTGAGAAACACAAAGTTGCCCGAGATTGGAAAGTGCCCGGTTGGCGATAGGCTGGCCACCTGTCACGTTTGTGGGACCAAATATTTTCGGCTAATCGTGGGTGCACTTGTTGTACCTCTGCCTACCTCTTCGGGGATATGGGCGTGAAGATACTACTACTTCTCACCTTTTAAACCTTCACTGGACTTCAACAATTAATTCAACCGTTATCGAGTTTTCTTTTTAATCGTGTTATTTATTTATTTATTTCTTAGGTAAACCATAGTGAACCCACAGGTAATACATTAAATATAATGACAATTACTCTATTGTTTGTGAGCTTTTATTACGTTAACGGTCTCTACGAAGAAGGTATAATAAAGTGTCATGTCAAAACCCGAGGTTTACAGGAGAGCATAATAATTAATGGTCAAATTGCTCTAGATATAATTCTATGCACACTTATAAATATTATTTTTCTAAAATGATTTAGTAGCTTCAGGGAGTGTATATTAATTTAATTTTTTTAATGTTCTCACGAAAAAACTGAAATTACTGTTTTTACATTGACATTATAATATAAACATACTAGCGACCTGCCCGCGGTTTCACCCGCGCAGCTTTAGTTCCCGTGGGAATATCGGAAAGGTTTATACACTTAAGCCTTCCTCAAGAATCAATCTATCTATTAAAAAAAAAATCAAAATCCGTTGCGTAGTTTTAAAGATTTAAGCATACATAGGGACATAAGGACATAGGGACAGACAGAGAAAGCGGCTTTGTTTTATACTATGTAATGATTAGATAATTTAAGTTACCTCTATAAACGCTGAGAACAAAACAACAAAAGTTTAAAATTTAAGTAAAGTAAATTTACACTTAATATTACAAAGCTGTAGAGTTTGTTTGTTAGGTTGAACGCGCTAATCTCTGGATGTACCAGTCAGATTTAAGAAAACCTTTTTGTGTTTGACAGCCAAATTTAGGAGGAAGACTATGGGCTAATTTTTACCCATTGCACAAAGTAAGTAATATTTTTGGTTCAGGCGAATATTCACGCGAGACCAAGTCAAGTTTTTTACTGACTGTATCAAAAAAGCTTGTTCGCTCGCAATATAAAGATATGTCGACGATAACTGTGGAAGACCAGACTGGATAAATGATAGGTACCTAGCGTTTCCGTAACTCTACCCTCTAACCAGAACATGACAGTGAAAAGCACTGATGTTTTTGCCAGAAATCAGAAATCAGAAGTACTTTATTTAATAAAACTTTTTACAAGTTATTTTGACCCGTCAATATTTTTCCAACTGAGCGGGCTTGCCTTTATTCATGTTATTTTTTTTTCACGATATTACAAGGTTATAAATAATATATATGGAATTAATTCCAAGCTTTTTTTTCTAAAACATATTAGATTTTATAATACCCTTTTTTACACAGTTTTGTTTAAACACATTTTTTATATTTATTGACCGGTAGATCTCTTAAAGTTTCGGAAAATTTATTGTAAAAGCGTATATACATTACCCCATAAAAGAGTTACTTATTCTGTGGAAAAGAGATGCATGCACAACGTTGTTTTTGTTCCTTGTATTTAGTGAGTATACATCACCATTTTTTTTAAACAAGCAAATATTTTTACGAACGTACATCAAGTTCTCATATATAAATTGCCCTAATTGCCCTAATAGCTCTTTTCTACAATACAAATATAGTATTTACTAGCTGACCCGGCAAACTTTGTTCCGCCTTAATGGCAATAAATAAGCAGATTTATTTTTTAATTGGAAAAAAAAAGTATCCTATGTCCTTCTCCTGGCTCTAAACTACCTCCCTGCCAATTTTCAGCTAAATCGGTTCAGCCTTTCTTGAGTTATAAGTGGAGTAACTATCACGACTTTTTTTTTATATATATAGATTTACTTGTGGCAGGAATTTAAGGCAATATCATCAATCCCGGGTGAGAGGTTGTGTATCTCTACCACCTAGTAGTCACGATGGTAGTAACACGTTACACGTATAGCCAATCGGTCGCCTTTGTATCTCACTAATAAGGTCAAGGTTCGTTCGTGAATCATAGTTTGTTCAGTCATTATGCAAATCCAATATGGCGGAACAATGGGTATTTAAGTATGAAATCGTAAATAACAGCAAGGCGTGGTCAACGCTGGCTGGGCGGGCTCCAAGATCCGAGTCTTAATATTGTATAGACGGATAGAAAAATCTTTTTATATTTATATTTTTCATGCCGCATTTTTTAAATATTTTAAATGATGAAAAATTGACTCTGAGATATGTTTTGTTTTTAATAATGACTCCTCTAAATATAGCATAAATAAACAAAAACTTATTTTTATATTTATATTTTTTTACATTGCTTTGAAAGAATACTAAAAAGTTAACCTTATATTTTAATAATGATTCTTCTTAAGATTGTATAGTCTGTTAAAAAACTATTTTTTTTCTAAATTATATTTTTCACGTCACAATTATGTGACAATTAATATTGAGCTATGTTTTTACTATAATAACGATTCTTCTCAATATATCTCATAGATGGGTAGAAAACTCTGTTTTATATTTATTTTTTTATGTCACTGGCTTTTAGATTCATTTATAGAATTTTTCGATCGATCTGTGTGAAAATAACCTTAAGATATCAATAATATTTTTTACATTTTATTTAAAATACGATACACTAATAGATAAAAGAAAAAAAAGCGGTTAATGGCGAGCGATTTCTGTCAAAATACCAAAAAGTCTAAAGAAACTTTAGCAACTTCATAATATGTTATTACACTACGGCTTGGTCTTAACGTCTTGTTTGCTCGGGTTTGGTACCTACGTATTACCTTTTCATGCCGCAATAATATCAATACTTTTTAGGTATTTCGATTTGGAAGGTCACCTTCCACTAACGTATCATACAATCTTATGCATGTTGTGTAGCATCCCAGCCACACGAATGGTAACCCTACATTAATATTTTTGGTAATATAAGTGTTGGTTGAACCTTAAACTGATTTATTTCGATTTATTTTGTAGTAAAACCAACGTATCCTATTACTGATAGGATGAGAGCTCTCCTACTAATAATAACAAATTTAGCCTATACCTAGCTACTTATTACTAGTTGTGGAATATTTTCTTATAGGCGGAAAAATAAATGTAAGGAATTTCATTTAATTCTTACTTTGCAGTATAATTAATTATAATAACTTTTGTATTCAACTGTACATTTATTCGTTACTTTAATGGCGATATTTTTAATTGAAAACTTCGAAAAGGCTTAATTCAAACAACATTTAACGTTGCGATAAATCAGTGAGAGTCAGTTACGTTCCTCGTGCGACCTTATAGGTCAGAATATTTAATGGTACCTAAGTATATGATAACCAATGACAGGAGATAACCACCAAGTATAGACATACTTGTTCATGACGCGTGTTATCCTCATAGCGGGTGATGGAAATAGGACTAGATAAAAATATCACGCAGAATCCTTTGCGAGGTAATCAGAGTAAACTAAACGTCACGTTGTTTTGGACGTTTCTGTTATCCACGTTTCTTTATATTAATAATTTTTATTTCCCGTTACGTACGTAGATAAGGAAGTTGCTGATTTTGCCCCGATTTTCGAAAATCGGGTTTTCACCAGATCTCCGCGTTTTTAGGTCGTAGGAACCTTTTCCGACTATTTTCACGATGACGTCAGTGTGTGTGTGTGTGTGTGTGTGTGGGTGTGTGTGGATGTGTGTGTGTGTGTGTGCGTGTGCGTGTAAAAATCAATAACTTCCTTATCTACATACGTAGCGGGAAGTTAAAAATCTACAAAACAAATACATCACATTTGTTAGATCCAAAGTAGATCTAAACTGTCTTTCCTTCAAGTCAAGAAATCAGTAATCAGAAGTACTTACTTAAATAAAGTTATTTTGATATGTCAACATTTTTTGAGCTGCTACCAGATCGTAAACAAGGCCACATACCAAAAAAATCCGGCAGAAAAAACTTAGCGGATCAGTGGCTTCATTTATACAGACTGACTGGTGAGTTACCTTCAGTATTTAAGGACGTGATAGTTGGCGATCATATATGATGAGAAAAAATAACATTAAAATAAATATAAAAATAGTTCTTAGTAAACTTAGTAAACAGTACACCGAGAATCCTATATTAACCTGCGCCATTCTTGGACACCGCACGGATGCACGTGTCGCGCAGATAGTGAGGTTGAAGGCGGGGGGGTGGCGGCAGCGTGTCCTTGATGTCGACTAGCGCAGCGTGGTTAGAGAGTATAATATCCATATTTCACTTATTTTAAAGAAATATTGGTCAAAAATTAAGCCCCTACTTATTATTTCATTTTGCCGAGAATCGAGTACCGAGTACTCTCCAACAGTATCGAAGGTATCTCACCAGTCATTCTGTATATCATTTTTTTAAAATAGCACATTATTCATTGTTTAATTCAGAGGCATTAATGGCCGAAATTCGACTATAGACTAAGCAATAAAATCTCTTTAAAGTTTGGCAACTGACTAAGTAGAGAGTTTAATGTACTAGAGAAGCTATACCAAGTAGAAGTCGTGTTACATTTCGTTAAGACTCACTGTTGCGCTGAAAAAGTTGTCGAAACCAGAGTCATAATTAAGCAACGCTGCGTCGTATAATAGAGTACTAGCGGTCGCCCTCAGAGTGCTAAGTGTGAGTTTTTCTTTTCGCAATCGATCGTAAGCGCGTTTCGAGTTTACTACGAATTTGTATGTGATTTGTACAGCGCCACCTAGTGGTAAACGTGAGAAACCAGTTTACCACAGGTGGCGCTGTACAAGTCACATACAAATTCCTAGTAAACTCCAAACGCGCTCACGATCGAATGCGAAAAGAAAAACTCACACTTAGCACTCTGGTCGAAATTCGACCGTGAACTAAACTATAAAATCTCTTTTAAGTTGGACAAGCCTTTAGTCGTAAAGGAAATAGTAGGTATGTATGTGTGTATATTGTCATTTGTCATATATGTCACATGAATGTAGTGTGTGTAATGTTTTTTCTTATTAATTTAATGTATTTCTAATACGTTTTATTTAAAAACTAGCTGACCCGGCAAACGTTGTTCTGCCTTTTTAACTACTCTTATTTTTTTATATTATCTTACCTTTTAAACCTTCCCTGGACTTCGACAATTAATTCAAAACCAAAATTAGCCAAATCGGTTCAGCCGTTCTCGAGTTTTAGCGAGACTAACGAACAGCAATTGATTTATATATATATATATATATATATATATATATATATATATATATATATATTAGGTGTCTGTAGTCCTCCACAATATAAACTTACTGTGTCAAATTCCATACTCCACCATTCGTGCAATTGTTTTAAAAAAAGGCAGTTTTTACTTCACTTATTAATATATAGATATAATTGAAATAATAATAATAAAGATTACTGATATTAGAGTAGTTAATCCCTGATTTCTTGTCGTCTAGATATTCAGATATTTTATAATAATCTTTTTTCAAGCGGAGTGCAACTAAATCGAAGAAATTCTGCGTCAAATATCAGTGTGTGGCCGCGTTCCAATCCAGTAGTAGGTAATAAAAAAGGTTGATTGAATAAAACATTATTTGATTTGAAAAAAATGCTTCATACTTAAATAGACTACTTAAAAAGTCTCGTTTTCATTTAATATTTAAAACACGCGTTCGATTATTCAATATTTTGAAGTACACGAATATACGGAAAAATTATTATTTGATTCCAAAGTAATTATATTGGAATAGTTAATAATACCATTCGTTCATTCTCTAGTGGCCGATACAAAATCGATACGTATTATCGATATAATATTCATATTCGAGTCGCCGGGATTGTCGAGTCAAAGGGAATCGTAAACTATCGAGATATTTAGTAGATACGATACGAAGCGATACAATTTTAATCTTTAAAAGATTAATAATTTTTATCTACCTCCATATTGATACTTTTTAATGTTCCGAAGTAAACTAGAAACAGTTTTAAATATTTATTATTAGTTTTAAAGTAATTAATTTTGTTTATATTCATTTATTTTGTTTTGTTGATGTTAATATTTTTTGTTTTCTCGTACACACACCCTGTGTGCAGTCGTCATTTGGGCCTCAGAATAAAAATATTATTTTTATGATACATTAGCTAGATTTAAGCTGCTATTCTGTAATTTGTAACTGTCCCTGTTTTAAAATAAATAAATAAGTACATAAATGTATAATATACTTATTGTCAGTAAGTTCTGTCGCAAGGCGTGAATTCAGTCTTACATACTTCTTTCTGGGCTGACTCTTTAATACTAGCTTTTATTGCGTATCAGCTTAGAGTAGTTTCAATCGTCTGCATATTCTACCGCATCTATAGGAGTGTTCCGAGGAGTTGTCTAGAATATTTCTTACCGTTGAATTTTCTCATCAAACATTGCTTTAAAATTTAAAGTTCCACCTTAATATCTAGAAATACACAATCGTGTCATTCTTTATGCTTTTTTTGCCCGTACTACACTTTTGTAGAATCAATCTCCGTGTTGGTCCCGGGCTCCTTTGCAGAATAGGCTAACTGCCGTTCTGCCAGGCAGGTCGTAAAAGGGGACCGATAAGCTATACAAGTCACTACCATCAAGGTTACTAGGTGGTAGGCTTCTGCATTGTCTCGCCCGGGTTTGGTATCACCACCTTACTTATTCTTGTAGCGTGAGTATTCGTCACTATCGTTTTCCAGTTTTGAGGGTAAGGTAGCCGGTAAAATTATGCTTGTGGCAGTAGATCTCGCCACTAGCTAGCAATGCACCATTAACACCTTTGGTGTTTATAGGCGATGGTTGACTATTAGGTGGTAGAGTTCTGTATTGTCTCGCCCGGGTCTGGTACCATCGCCTTACCTATTCCTGCCACAATAGCGTCAGTGTGTATCACTGTCGTGTTCCGGTTTGGAGGGTAAGGTAATCAGTACACTTATGCATTTGGCATTTGACCTCGCCACAAGATAGCAACGCTCCATTAACATCTTTAGTGTCTATAGGCGATGGTTGACTCTTTCCATCAGGAGACCCGTCCGCTTGTTTGCTATCTTATGACGTAAAAAATGCTGACTGACTGTATCTTAACCGATACGACTTAGGGACCTTCAAGAAAAGAGCTTATTAATTCTTAAAACGCTGGTATCATAACTGTAAAATCTCTAGTTGCCGATATCCAAGGATAATGGTGGTCACTTACCATAAGATGAGCCTCCTGCACGTTTCACCTTATATAAGACGAGTCGTTTTGTAACATTGTAACGATAATAATGTCGTCTGTTATAAAAAAGATATTGGCAAGGCGGCTCATAGACTAGCGAACGTAAAAGACGTAAATTAAGTAAGACTCTACCGTTCGTCCATCATTATTAGAGGCATTTTTAATTACAAGCTGTATTACCTTTGAAATTACTAATTATATATCGTGACTTCTTCAAAATATTGTGAAATACTTTTACACATTCATATTTTATTAGTAGTATTTTCACGCCCGTATCACTGAAGAGATAGGCAGAGGTGCAGCAAGAGAACCTACAATTAGCCGAAGATACTTATTCCCATAGTGTGATAGGTGGCCTATCGCCAACTGTGTACTTATCCAATCCTTGGCAACGTAATTTTTATCAGAAAACTGAAAAAAAAATTTTGAATTTCTTGACCCGGGAATTGAACCCGGGAGCTCATGTGGTCAACACCGACACCGGACCACTAGGCCACAGAGGTGCGATTATATTATTTGACGCCATTTTGTTTTTTACTACAGTCGAAATTTGCCAATCTATATAACTAGCGATCGTCTTCTGGTCGAAATTCGACCACAGACTAAACAATAAAAGCTCTTTTAAGTTCTAGTTCTATCTCAGTTTAATCTAAGTTAGACTTTAGCCATAAAAATAAAAGTATACATGTGTATATATTATGAAGTGCGTCCAAAATTGGAGTGTGTATAATGTTAATTTTTATTAATTTACTGTCGTTCTACCAGGCAGGTGCCCGGTGTTGGTCCGGTCTGCCAGGCAGGTCGAAAAGGCGACCGATTGGGTATACGAGTCACTAACAACGTGGCTACTAGGTGCTAGAGTTCTGCATTATCTCGCCCGGGTCTGGTACCACCGCCTTACCTATTCTTGCCGCAATTGCGTCAGTGTTTGTCACTGGCGCGTTCCGGTTTAGAGGGTAAGGTGGCCGGTAAACTTATGCATGTGGCATTAGACCTCGCCACAAGATAGCAATGCACCATTAACATCTTTGGTGTCTATTTTTATTAATTTAATAGCTGTTGCCCGCGACTTTGTCCGCGCGGACTTTGTTTACTCCGCACAGCTCCTCCCCCGTAGGTGATAGCGTGATATATGTAGCCCATATGTTGACCCAACCAACAGTAATATTCATGCAAAATTTGAAGTAAATCCATGCAGTACTTTTTGAGTTTACCCCGGACATACATACAGACAAACAGACAAATAAACAAACAGACAAAAATTCTAAAAACTAAATTTGTGGCTTTGATATCGATTGTAGATCATGCCCCAAGTATTCTTTTAAAAAAATATTCAAAGTACAGTTTTGACTTTCCTACGATTTTATCATATGTATAGATGTATAATATATAAATAACACTTTGTAATTTATTTATCTATTTTATTTATTTATTTTACGTCAGCTTAGATCCGTAGTTTACTAACATTAAATGTGGTATTGTCACGAACGATTCCCTATTTTTTACGATACCTTGGTAGAATTAGTACCACTGCCCTATTCTTCTGTACCACTGTACACTATTCTTGCCGCAATTGCGTCAATGCTTGTCACTGTCGTGTTCCGGTTTAGAAGGTAAGGTAACCGGTAAATTTATACATGTGGCATTAGACCTCGCCACAAGATAGCAACGCACTATTAACATCTTTGGTGTCTATAGGCGATGGTTATCTCTTTCCATCAGGAGACCCATCTACTTGTTTGCTATCTTAAGACAAAAAAAATTGGTCGACCTAGTACTAGATTGTATATGAAAAAAATATAATCTTATTGATAAATTGTCGTAGTAATATATTGCTATTTAAGGAAATGGCTATGTTTATTGACAGAATATAAAGCCTATGTAAAAAATATAAAATTTAAAAAAATATCCCGTCTCTAAACTAGTGATTTCTTAAGTTATTTTTTTGTACGATATAAATAGGAGGGAATATGGATTATGGATTATACAAGAAAATGTCGAACCAGAAGACCTGATGGACCGACCAAATATAATAGGTGAAGTCAAGGCGCATTGTTTCAGCCATCTTAAGCAAATTGGGGAGGATCGGAGGGTGAAGAGAGTGTATTTGAATCAACCAAGTCACAAAGCAAATAATAAGTACAAAAGTCAATCTTCATTCAGGGGGCACTGGAGCAACGCACACATAAACACCTCTCATGGATACGACATCTCGAAATCAGGGTTGCCAATGTCTTTTGACGAAAATCTCCAAATATAATGTGAAAATCCCCAAATTTGGGGAGAAATTTATCCCAATTCGCCACATATAGAATAAAGAAAAAAGTAAACTTCATACAGTTCTTATTATATTTATTAGGGCTTTTGCCATAATTTTGCAGTAAAAAATTTTTTTGGATGGGATAAATTTCATATCAGGTACCTTGTTTTTAGGTTTCCGTTAAGTATACTAGGAACCCTTATAGTTCCACTATATCCACCCGTCCGTAAAAATGTTGCCATAAAATCAATTGCAAACTCTTCCTGCCAAATGAATTAAGTTAAAGTTGAATTAAATATACTATAATTGATAAATTATACTTACTTCTTTATAAAAAATATTACTTCTAGTGTGATAATAGTTCAGTTCTAGTGTGTCTAAATTCCCTGCATTTTCCCCACATTAACGATTTCGCCACAAATTACCCAATCAGACTGAAAATCGAACCCTGCAGTTTGGGGAATTAAAAAATAGTTAGGTATACATTCATTCAAAAACTTTTTGAAAGAATGTATACCTAATTATTATGTTATTATATCCGTGTCTTACATGTATAATGATATTCTAAAATTAATGTACAGTATTGCCCAATATAAACCTTTGTGGTTTTTAATACTACTATATATGCTTTTCTTTGCTGAATAAACTCAATTTGATCCTCTTTTATTATGTATGTATAAATTGACGGTCGTTGTCTAGGAAATGGCAGTAAATTGGCTATTTTGTCGATTGTGGGCTCGACGACATTGTTTTTTCTACTTATTATATTTATTAGTAGCAACCTTAACTGGCACTTTAGTTAACTAGTAAGACGTTTTGAGCATCTTAATTCTTTTTCTTTTTATATCATAGAATAATAGACACGCAGATAGCTCTGCTAAAAAAACATAGCACATTTGACCGCCCTATTGGTAGAGTGGTTAGCGACCCTGGCTACGCAATCGACGGGACTCAGGTTCGATCCCCGACGGGGACGATTATTTGTATGATGAGCATAAATAAAACCCTGTCGGATAATTAAAGGTGTTGTTTGGTACCGTAATACGGTTACATATGTGTAATTATTTTATAAATATTAAATAATTAGTTTTCCCAACAAAAAAAAGTAATCTTAAATGGTAGTTTCATACATTAAGTAAGACAACACCTACAAATAAGTAAATTCTAAGAGAATGCCGTGCAAGTGGTATGTTACCGAAGGTCACGCAGCGCGTTTAAAGTTCCTTTATAAAAAGCCGAAAAGCAAAGACCGCGCCTTCACGCGGTGTTTGTGTGAAAGCCGCCAAAGCAAAAAAATGAAACAAGCAGCGACAAAGTGTTGTCATTTTTAAAATATTTACTTAACTCTAGGGAAATATAAGTAAAAATACGAATATTAAAAAGTGATATCTTTTTCATTTTTGAAATAAAGTCATTTTAATAATTTTTTTAGTAATGTCTTTAACCAACCTATATGCCTCTTTCGGATCGGACAGGGTTTTCTTTACACGCCGTGTAGGTATTTCTATGTATTAGTGTCGTTGACTAACACCCATAACACAAGCAAATAATTTGCTTACTTTGGGATTAGATCAGCAAGTGTAATTTGTCCCGTGAAAATTTATTTATTATTTATTTATTTATTTATTACATAGATAATTTTAAAGATCCGGCCAAACCACTGAACCGATTTGGATAAAATTTGGTACAAATATAGTTTGAGACCCAAGAAAGGACATAGGATAGTTCTTATTCCGGAAATCCCACGGAAACGGTAACTATGCGGGTTTTTATTTTAGAATTTTTTCCACGCGAACGAAGTCGCGGGCACAGCTAGTAATAAATAAATATTCACGGGACAAATAACACTTACTGATCTAACCCCAAAGTAGGCAAATTATTTGCTTGTGTTATGGGTGTTAGTCACCGATACTAATACATAGTATCTTCACGCCCATATCCCCGAAGTGGTAGGCAGAGGTACAACAAGTGCACCCACGATTAGCCGAAGATACTTGGTCCCACAAATGTGATAAGTGGCAAGCCTATCGCCAACCGGGCACTTTCCAATCCCGGGCAACTTTGTGTTTCTCAGAAAACTGAAAAAACACTTTTTTTATGTGCCAGACCCGGAAATCGAACCCGGGACCTCGTGTGGTCAACGCCAACGCTGGACTGTAATACAAAGAAATACATATATAAATACTAGAATGTATTTAATAAACACCCAAATCTGGAAGTATAAACATTTATGCTCATCACACAAAACATGCTTGTCCACGTCGGGGATCCGTTCGGACCCGAGCCCCGTCATTGCGTAGTCAATGTCGCTAACCACTCGACCAACGTGGCGGTCAAATATAAATATCCCAATAAATATCCAAAAAATATCCCAATAAATTCATGAATTGCACCGAGTCTTGTGAATGAACTCAGTAATGCTGGCAGTGTGTCATTTTACATTTACCTATAATTACGATAGTAACTATTATCACAGAATACTTAGAGACAAACAGAAGTCAATGTTACATACAAGTAATATTCGAGCATAGCACACATAGACACCTCTCACGGACGCGATATCTCGAACTGGTGCGGAACAAACTGTCCCGAACATGGAACATAGAACAAGCGGAATCGGCAAGTACAAACATTTGTATCATCAGGACCGCGATCGCCATACTCACACATAAAATAAGCATTATTGCATATAAACTACCAATGCAAACATTGTTTCATTGGTCGTTTTCATTTTAAACAACAATAATCCGAAACACACAAACAGAACATTTAAAAATATACCAAACTGCGTTACAATAAATTTTATTTTGCTACAAAAAAAAGAGTGTTTACGACCTTTTGTACTCTATTGAAAATAGACTCATCTATTTGTACAATAGTGAAACTATAATCTTAGTAGTTTCGCTATTCTACAATAGATGGCAGTATTGATTTTTCCGTAGTTTTCAGTTGGTCATATTTGAGTAGAGAACTTTCTAGAACGATATACGTAATAACTGTCATTACGTATATCTTTCTAGAAAAATTAGGTCAACCTAAAATGAACTTTATATGTAAGGTGTACGGCTGATTTTAGCTTGACTTTCTATTATATTATTAGAGATTATATTAAATCAGGAATTTAATTTTAAAAAAATGAAAATTGTACTTTCGGACGATATGAAATATCTCCATTTTTAATCATCTGTATTCTACTATCATTTCTGCACGAAAATCTATTATACACTGAATTATGCCGTATTGTGCCATCCTTGAGATGGCACAATACGGCATAATTCAGTGTATAATAGATTTTCGCACGACGACTATCTCCTAAAGATATGGTAAGTATCACTAAGGCAATTTAGAGTAACAGCGCACAATAGTTATGCACGCGGCACGCCCACTCTTCACTTCCACTTGTTTTCTTTGTTTCATGGTCCCGAACCATTTGGAACCATCACGTCCGTCCGTGAGAGGTGTCTATGTGTGCGTTGCTCGAATATAACATGTATGTAGACTGATTACTGTTAGTATCCAGTATATTGTGCTATTATGTAATATGTCGCTCTAAGTACATTTTTCCCGATCACTTTTAATTCGGTTGAAGGTACTAAAATATGTATGTTCGAATTTTGCGTAATTGAAAATTATATCCATGTGTTTTTTTTACATCGGATAAAAATAAAATTTTATAATTTCAATTACGCAAATATGTCGAGCGCAGCTCGTATGGTAAATTTTGTCATAAATTGATTGTGCTTTTTATATCTTAATGATATTTTATATCCAGTATGAATATAATAATAATAAATAATAAATATTCACGGGACAAATTACACTTACTGATTTAACCCCAAAGTAAGCAAATTATTTGCTTGTGTTATGGGTGTTAGTCAACGATACTAATACGTAGAAAATACATATCCCCGGAAAACCCGGAAACACAAACATTTACGCTCATCACACAAATGCTTGTCCCCGTCGGGGATCGAACCCGAGCCTCGTTGATTGCGTAGTCAGGGTATCTAACCACTCGATCAACGGGGCGGTCAATATATATTTTATAACTAGCTGTTGCCCGCGCTTCGTCCGCCCGGACTTCGTTTACTCCGCACAGCTCCTCTCCCGTAGGTGATAGCGTTATAATATGTAGCCTATATGTTGACCCGACCTGTTAGTAATATTCATGCAAAATTTGAAGTAAATCCATGCAATACTTTTTGAGTTTACCCCGGACGTACATACAAACAGACAAAAATTCTAAAAACTATATTTTTGGCTTCGATATCGATTGTAGATCACGCCCCAAGTATTCTTTTAAAAAAATATTCAATGCACAGTTTTAACTTTCCTACGATTTTATTATATGTATAGTTATTTTCTATAAATTTTCAAGTTTAATACTACCAAAAATCTAACTTCTCTGATTTTGTTGCAAATTTAAATCAACTTTTGTTTAATTAATTATTGATATTTCAGTTCGTAAAAGCAAAAATTTGAAAAAACAAATATTTATGAGCCAGTAACTTTCTTGTTATTGATGATATGAAAAAGTTGTCAAGAACTTTTTATAGGATCGTACTACAAATTTGTCGTTTGACATTTTTCTCTTACACTTACTTATTTACTTAGGAAAAAGTGCAAAATACCGTATATATTTTAACTTCGAAGCTATAAAACAAATTAAATATTGAAAATAGAAATTGGAGACAATGGAACTTTTTGTACTAAATTTAATACTAAAAAAAGTTAATTCATATTCTCAAAAAATAATTTTCTCACAGTTTACAAAACAAAAAAATATGAAAACATGTTTTTTCCATGTTATTTAAATGGGAAAACTTAAAGTTCGATGGAGAACTTCTTAAAATTGAAATTAAGAGCGGGTTTTTGGACAGAATATTTGTTTAGACATATCCTATGATATGGGGTGATAGAGGAAAAAAAATGTATCGTCTAATTTTGGCACACCTAATACAGACAAACGAACAAACACATAAACTGTAGCTTTATAGTTTACAATGAATAAATAGCACAATAGAAAATCACTGAAAACGCGTATTTCATTGGAAACTAATCTAGTTACTCCCAATTTAGCCATCTCAATAACTTTCGACCTAATTTTTCCCTCACAAATTGAATTCACATGTTCACAAAGCGATCCTTAATTTGAAATCTATTTCGTGGAACAGTGCGAATTTTATCTAAAACTTTTAGCAAAAATTATATTTTCTCTGAAAGTTTTATTTTATACGCTTTATTGTAAAATGACAATGTTTTATTCGACTATAAAATCAAAAGTATTTCTAATGCATTTTGCTTTAAATTATTAGGTTTATATTCCTCCACGATGTAAACGTTAACTGTGCAAATTTTATACTTTTTATCAATTGTCTTAAAAAGGGGTTCAAAGTTTTTTTTCACATATTAATATAAAATATCTGGTTGACCCAGCTTTGCTCGGTTTTTCACATACCCATATCTTGGGAACCGAGCTTTTCTTGGACCTGGAACCTTTATAAATCGATTCCTATGGAATAAATATTTTTTTTGTACCTGGTTGACCGAGCTTTGCTCGGTTTTGCACACACCCATATCTTGGGAACCGAGCTTTTCTTGGACCTGGAACCTTGATAAATCGATTCCTTGACCCGAAAAACCTCTAATTTATGACTTTCATAAAAATCGTTGGAGCCGATTCCGAGATTCCAATTATATATATATATATATATATATATATATATATATATATATATATATATATATATATATATATATACAAGAATTGCTCGTTTAAAGGTATTAGATATAATTTAAAAAAATAATATTATTATAATGATGAGTAATTATTGATTAATGTACTTACGGTCGAAGCTGGGCAAATCATCTAGTAATTTATAAACGAAACGAATGTCCGATTATATAACCTCAAAAATCCAAAATGGCCGAAGTTTTGACTGGATAAATTGATTTGATGAATCGAATCGTTCAGCTCTTTTAGACGTATCTCGGCCAATTTATTTCACAAACTTTTATCAATACTTAAACTTTTGGATGTAGGCGTATTATTTATTTCTACGATTTGCGTACACTGGGGTACATAATATCTAACTAATATGATTACCAATTACCTCCGAGTTTGTACTCAACATTTATTCTATTAATGTATATACATATTAATACATTGAGCGAAAACTTTAAGCCCTTTTTAAGATAATCACAAGAACGAAGGAAAAAATATGAAATTCGGCATGATTAAACTTTATATTGCGGAGCTTGTAACTAAGTTACAGAAAACTAAGATTTTCAAGAATACATAAAATTAATAGAAATAAATATATACAGACTCCATTCATGTGTTATACATAATACTGCATAATACTAATAAACACACATCGACGCTCCCCGCGAATATTGGTAATAAAAAAATACAAATTGTACAGGAAAAATAAAATAGTATTTTTTTAACATTTACTTTTCGAATAGTTTTGTATCTCAAAAGAAAGCTAATTTTTTTAAACTGTCTTCATATCGCGACAAAATACACTTGCTTACAATAGTTTGATATGTTTTCGTCGATGGAGAGTATAAATTAGATCAAACCCGTATTATTCGTTTGCATAAAAGTAAATAGTATTTTCATATCTTTGTAAATAACAATAGTAAAATTGTGGAGAAAATTCACAAGTTGTATCATGACCTCTAAATGCTGAAAAACGCATAACACGAAAAATTCAGTAATAGCTTATTACCTGAATATTCGCGATGGGCGTCGACATGTATAGGTATTATTTTTTTGCAGGTAAAAATCTATTGTCAAGCTTAAAACAGAGTTTATCGCCCTGTGGTCGAATTTCGACCACAGGGCGATTGCTACTATATATTAATACGTGAAGCATAAACATTGTTCCCCTTTTTCTGGCAATCACACAACTGTTACTGAAATAATGAATGTGACTATGAAATTTGACACATTTAGTTTACATTTCGCGCAAGACTGTAGAAAACATTTTTACCACGATGGTAATGACTCGCATAGGCAATCAGCCGCCTTTCACGACCTGCCTGACCGAATGGCAGTTGGCTTGGCTAAACATGTCTACCATCGTGACTACTATGGAGTAATTCCGCAACGTCTCGCCCGGATATTTGGTGCCATCGTCATAATCCTGTCACAATAGCGTAAATGCTTGACATTGTCGTGTTGTGGTTTAGAGTTTGAAATATACCGGCTATTTAACCCGGTATATAGTGGCATTCTATCTTTCATTACACGGACAGCAACAATCCAAGAACGTCTTTGGTATCTATATAATAAAAAATCTTATAATACAGAGCATAATTTAAAATTGCAACTTTAAAACTTAGACAATAAAACTGCAAAAATTCCCCCGTCTGAATCCCGGCCTCCTTTGAAGAATGAACCATCTGCCGTTCTGCCAGGTAGTTCGTAAGAAGCGAACAATTGGCTATGCATGACAACACATGCAATACTTACAAGTCTTTTCAAAATAGGTGAACATATTTTAACACACGGTTCAGGACGTCTAACCAACGATATCCAGCCAAAAAAGAATGTGATTCAAGGGTCTGAAACTTTTTTGTTTTTTACGAAAAAAATAATGTTGTCTCATAAAAACTTGCGCTTTTTTGCATAAAGTAGTTCACTTTATGGTTATTAACCTTACCGCTCACTCTTGCTTTAAAATTGAATTATTTATGCAGAAAGGCATAAAACGTTATGGGACAAAAATACTTTATTCGTAAAAATCAAAAAGGTTTAGTCCATTGAATTAAGTTCTTTTTAAGCTGGATACCTTTGGTTAAACTTACTGAATCCTGTATTAAAATATGTTTTACCTATTTTGGAAAGTGCTTAATACGTAAAAGCCTAATAAGTAAAAGCTAACTTATGATCTAACTTAACATATATCTGCCTGAACCAGGTTGACCTGTGTTTCAGTATGTATGTATGTATATATATATATATATGTGTGTATATATATATATATATATATATATATATATATATATATATATATATATATATATATATATATATATATATATATATATATATATATATATATATATATATATATATATATATATATATATATATATATATGTGTGTATATATATATATATATATATATATATATATATATATATATATATATATATAATTTGGCACAGAGATAGATGATGACCTGGAATAGCACATAGGCTACTTTTTATCCCGGGAAAGTTAGGAGATCCCGCGGGATTCACCAAAAACTCTTATTATGCAGCGGGCTGCACGCTGCAGCTAGTTATTTGTATTTGAAACTATCAGAATTGTTGATTAACACTCACATCACAAATGAATAAAAATTTTGCAATACGTGTAACATCTCTAATGACATTTATAATGCTATGAAATATCGCTAGTAATTAATTGATAATAATATTACAAATGTGTAAGTTTGGATGTTTGAATGGATGGATGTTTGTTACTCAATCACGCAAAAACTACTAAATGGATTTGAATGAAATTTGGCACACAGATAGATGATGACCTGGAGTAGCACACAAGCTATTCCAAGTTCTCATTTTTGTCCCCGGAAAAATTAGGTCATCCCGCGGGATTCACCAAAAACTTTTATAATGCAGCGGGCTGCACGCTGCAGCTATTATTATAAATGTGACGTTTGAATGGACGGATGTTGTTACTCAATCGCGTCAAAACTACGGAACAGATTTGAATAAAATTTTGTATACATGTAGATGGTCTTATATACCACATAGGCTACTTTTTCCCTGAAAAATTAGGTGATCCCACGGGATAATAATAAAATAAATAAATATTAACCTACCGTATTAATTCAATTTGCAGACGGTATTAATTACGGTACAGAAGCGTGAGGTACTAGATTCGAATCCGGTTCGACCTTTCGCTCATAATATTATTTTCAGTTTTTATTATTCATAACTTATTTTAACAGGAAAATAAGCAATTCGCTACTCAGTATCATAGAAATAAATAAATCATTTTGAGTTAAATCAAAACCTGCTGAAATACAGTACCTACGAGCTCTCGGAATAATCTTGACATCTTCCTAGTAGAGCTCGTGTCCATTGATTATGCTCTACAGATGCCGCATAAAAAGATGTTTAAGTTTGTCATGAATCTTAGAAAACGATTCTAAAACCATTATATTGTAAGCACAGTGTTTTATTTAAATCTTCATTTACAGGTGTTTTTGAAGGGCATCACACTACTGAATTGCACTTTATCAAAATTGGTGGCTGCTATTATAAAAATATGATCCTACATAGGACGCCTGCCTGATATGAAGAAAATATGTATAAAATTATCCCTGGTAAAGACTATCCTTTATTTTGAAAACCTTTATTTAAAGATATACTTACCACGTATAAGCGGTAAGCACGTGACGCTACATTAGAGCGGCATGCCGTTAGGTGTTGCAGTTTATGGGTCAATTTTATTACTAAGTCACCCCAATGGATGTGTTACATCCATAATATATTAATGCAGTTACACTGCAGTAACCAACTTCTCATTTCTTGTATTTCCGGATCCCTGTATCAAATCGTCACCAATTTTTTTTTATGTTATAAGATAGCAAACAAGCACATGGGTTTCCTGATGGAAAGAGTCAACTATGGCCTTTAGACATCAAAGGTGTTGATGGTGCGTTGCTATCTTGTGGCGAGGTCTAATGCCACATGCATAAGTTAACCGGCTACCTTACCCTCCAAACCGGAACACGACAGTGACAAGCACTGACGCTATTGCGGCAGGAATAAGCAAGGCGGTGGTACCAGACCCGGGCGAGACAATGCAGAACTCTACCACCTAGTAGCCACGATGGTAGTGACTCGCATAGCCAATCGGTCGCCTTTTACGGCCTGCCTGGCGGAACGGCGGTTGGTCTATTCTTCAAAGGAGCCCGGAACCAACACTGGGAAAAAAAATTAGACCACATGGGGAGTATATACCACCACCACCCTCTAAAACAAAATTAGAATTTTCAAAATCGGTTCACAAATGAACTGAGTTCTCAGGTAACAAACACAACAAAACTTACAGACAAATTGATAACCTCCTTCATTCATAAAAACGGTTGAAAATAAATTAAATTACCAAAGTTTAGTGCTAATCATGCGCTATCTTTGAAAATTTATCTATGTTCATTCGCCTTCATACCTGTGCAGAGGAAATTGAGTTTTGAACAGTATAAGTTCTAGACGCAATGTCACGATGTTTGTGATTAGTTATTTTGAACTTTGTATAAACTCGTCGTATAACTAGTGGTTCTCCTGGAACTCTAAACTCGCAATACCATAGTTTTCAACCAACCATTTTTATATGTTAATACATAGAATAAGCGTTATTACTCTATGTGTTAATAGATAGCAAATAAACTGCTTGCTCTTCTGATAGAAACGAGACGAGAAGGCAAGCATCGCCTATAGACAACAAAGATGTTAATGATGCGTTGTTAGCCGTGTGGCAAAGGTGTCAAGACCACTTGCAACAGTTTCCCAGTTACTTTATTCTCCAAAACAGAACATGACAATGAAAAGTATTTATTATTGGATGCATCATGATTTAGCCTCAAAAGAATACGACATTTACACCTCATAATAATTTTTACTTGATAATCACCACTTTTTTATATATAACAAACAAGCACATGAAGAGAAACAATCGCTTATAGACACCAAAGATGTTAATGGTGCGTTGCTATCCGTGTGGCGGGATGGCAATGCCACATGAATAAGTCTACCGGAAACCGTACCATCTAAAGCGGAACACAATTAGAAGCATTGACGCCATTGCAGCAGGTATACATGTAGTATGGGGGTGTAGCGGCTCAAACAATCACAAACGCTACAAGAAAAAATAATAAAAAATGGACAAAAATCAATAACAAATGAAAAAACTGAAATTCAAAAATAAAATCCTGAATCGCGATATTACAATTATTTATCTTGTAACACTATATACAAGTTTCAACGTTTCTCAAACGGACTTCGGTCCCCAGGCTTGCCTGGCTGGGAAGATCTTCCTTTTCCCCTTCCTTGTCTTTGTGTGACGTCATCGACCTCCACAGTTATGACGTTATACTGACAAGAAGTTGGCCCGCTGGTTCCATCACTTCGACCCTCCAGCGGTACGGACCAGCGGTGCCACAGGGGTCTTTAGTCGTTTCGCACCGTGAGCGATTCGGACCGCGGTGTAAATTGCCCAAGAGCTCTTTTGGTATGGGTCCTTTCGGACCGCAATGGTGGACCAGTGCGAATCGCTCAATAACTTGTTGTATTGGGTTGATTCACACCGCTGGACAATGGGATAGTTAAACCTGTGTGTATCTACTATTATGGGGATTATTTTTGCATTTTTTTTATAATGGTTAGTACTCAATCTGTGATTATGTTATGTGCAGGTGTATATTTTTTCGAAATATGTTTATTATGTACAATTTGGCATTTTTTATTGACCACTCTGTTACTTATCTGTACGAATGGACATTTGAGATCTTTAAATTGATATAAGTAGAAAACGAACCAATAAAAGAGCATTTGATCATTTCTAAAATACCTCGGGCCATTCGCACCGCTCCACAACTGCGGTGGGAAACAACCTATGTCAAAAAAGTTCTTGGGTAATTCATACCGCGGTCCGAATCGCTCGCGTTACAAACGACTAAAGACCCAGGTATAGGTAAAGCGGTGGAACCAGACCCGAGCAAGACAATGAACTCTACCACCTAGTAGCCACGATATTAGTGACTCGCATAGCCAATCGGTCGCGTTTTACGATCTGCCTGGCAAACGGCAGTAGGCTTATTCTTCAAAGAAGCCCGGGACCAACACGAGAAGTAATATACTTCAATAATTTGGTAGTTGTACCTGGAAAGTTTCCAGGAGTTTTGAAACTTGGTATACTCGTAGATTTTCATATGCTCTTTCCGAATATCTACTTTTTCACCTTGTATCTTTTACGCTTACGCCGCAATATTTAAAAAATGGCGCCTAAAAGCTGTTTCACTACACTATTTCCCTTCCTATTCATTTTATGATAAAAATACTTATACAAAATTGAATTAAACAATTTTCCTGCAGTTTGTGTCTCAACCAATTTTTTTGTAAGATCAAAAAAAATGGTTGCCCTAGTGCCCTACGCCAAAACATTTTTTTTGTTTTGGCGTAGGGCACTGCAAAGCGTACATTAACATACGTTTCGGCTAAACAACTTATTAATATCTGATGGCTATAATAATAATTTAATAATAAATATTTTATTTTGATCAACGTTGTTAGTACAAACATATAACTTAAACCACAGTATACTGGAGACCAACAGTAGTCAACATACATGTGATATTCGAGCAACGCACACATAGACACCTTTCACGGACGCGATATCTCGGAATGGTTCGGCGGGGTTATTACATAACTCGCAATGTTAAATTATCGTAATTGTATAGTTATTGCAAGACGCATAACAGCCTTGTGTATTAGTGGAAGACGCTGCCGCTTGATTAGTCTTAGTGCTGTGACATTGCAAAAAGTGCATCTAGTGACCAGCAAGCAATTGGCGACGTTTTTGATGTTTTTTTCGTTACGTTTAAAAGTCATCGCTGATCGCTGGCGGATTGCAAACGTTAGGTGATATGACTGCGGTACAGTTTGTTCCGCACCAATCCGAGATATCGCGTGAGAGGTATCTATGTGTGCTATGCTTGAATACAAGGAACTTATATACTATAACTGGAATTGTTACGAAGCAATATTTGAAAAATAAAAATGTACTTTATTTCGCAACAAATAAAGTTGACATTTGTTTCTTACATAACAGAGGGGAAAAACGTTCTGAGCAAGACAACGACAAGAGTGGATGTTGTCCCTTTCTTGCAATTGCCAGTGTAAATAAAACTATCAAGATGGTAGATTTTTACATATTCGGTAATCGTTAAATCCCTTTTATTCATACACATTGATAAATAAATTAGCATAAAATGTATTGTAATTAACATAGTGAGTTCTAAAATGCGCTTCTTTTAATTATTACGTAATCACTTATGCAATGCAAAAACTGTTTCTCAAATTAGTAGAATTACTTAGTAGTAATTTGGAAACTACGCATGGCCGCACTTACATATGGCGATTGACGCTTTATTTAGTAGAAAGAGACACACTCCACCCATGACGTGGTACTCTTCGGAACGATTTTGAAGCCCGTGTGGACATTCCGGGTAGAATGTAACTTCCTTGCTTGAATATACTTGTATGGAACATTGAATTCTGTTAGTCTCTAAGTATTCTGTGCTTAAGCTATTTGTTATTAGAAATAAACACTACATGTTAAAACTAGAACAATTTGCCAGTACGTAAATCTTACAGCAGTGATTCAAATACTGGCAATCGAACCTATCAACAAATACCCTTAGCATGCTATTGGGGGTGGACCGAACTCTATGCGACAATTATGTGTACCGCTTTCGCATAATCGTGTAGAAGCAGTCTACGTGCGCCTCGGCGAACATCTCTGACGCGCTGCAAAATCGTAGCCCCCTCATCAGCATCATAAGGCATTATTGTATTACACCCATAGAGCGTTACACTGTTTTTGCGTATAATCAATCCACAGGGTACTCGTGTAAAAGAAGGTGCAGTATGCTCTAAAAGTAAAGCAAGTCAAGTACCTTAGCAACAACCATGGCAAGAGAAATCGGCCTGTAGTGGATTTGTTTGAGATATTTCCAGTTTTTTGGAACGAAATTCCTTACGGTAGGCTTGGAGGGGATAGGGATTTTGCTGCGCGACCGAAGTGATAAAATGTGATAGTAAAACCGTAAGAAAAATGCGTGGAATAAAAGCGTTAAATGAGACGTGCGCAGGCGCGACAGTCGCGTACACAAGCGAGTAGTGCCGTTTAGCCGAAGGAAGTTCGTTCCTACCTGGTGTCCCGCGACACCACATCATTTTTTTTATTTTTGACGATTGGTACCACCACAGTTTACATTAGCTCTGCAGGTAAATATGAGTGTCTTATGCACAAATTAAAGAAAATCGCTAACACTTTGGGTAGCTGAGGACTAGCATATTTTAGATGTTCTATGCTGAGCCCGTCATAATCAGGAGACTTACCTCGTGACATAGAGATAATTAGCTTATTAACGTCACTGGCAGTAAATCGTACTCCATACTCCTGAAAAGACATCCCCCAAACCCCTCCGAATGTGATGATTCTAACGGTGATTTCACTGTAAAATGATCCTTAAACAAATCAGCCATACGACTACAATAGACAATCGTTTTCTCTTTTAGGAAAACCATCAGTTTGTTTGCTATCCTATAATATAAAAAACAAAAAACATCAGTGCTCATCACTTAAACGTCTGTCCCGTCGAGATCAAACCCGTGCCACGTTTCAATTGGCGCCGTTAACCACTCGACTAATGAGGCGGTCAAAGAAAGTCTTAATAAATCATTACACTGTTCAAAGCGCGTCATGACAGTGCTAATGGGATAAATTGAAATTTCGCAATTAGCACGGGGAAGCAAGCGTCCGGTGGCGATCGATGTCGTTTTATAAATAAACTGCCCCGTCTCGACTGACAACGAGCCCGCCCCCTTAACCTCCCCTAAGGGGTCGTTGACTGGACCAAACTTATGACTACTAAGTTGATAAGTTTTCAACTAAACTTTAACGTAGATATCTTAAAATAAACATTGCATAAAATCAAATCATTCCATACTTCCCTACTTTAATATTATAAATGTGAATGTAAGTCTGTTTGTTACGCTTTCACGCGAAAACTACTTCACCGTTCATCCTAAAACTTTGTACACATATTTTTGGAGGTATTAGAAGTAACATGGAAACTTTTTATTTAAAAAAATGCGAGCTAAGCCGCGAGTAAAATCGCGAGTAACTACTCATTAGTAACCAGTGTTGGTTCCGGGCTCCTTTGAAGAATAGACCAACTGCCGTTCTGCCAGGCAGGTTGTAAAAGGCGACCGATTGGCTATGCGAGTCACTACCATCGTGTCTACTAGGTGGTAGAGTACTGCATTGTCTCGCCCGGGTCTGTTACCACCGCGTTACTTATTCCTGCCGCAATAACGTCAGTGCTTGTCACTGTCGTGTTCCGGTTTGGAGGGTAAGGTAGCCGGTAAACCTATGCATATGGCATTAGACCTCGACACAAGATAGCAACGCACCACTAACATCTTTGTTGTTTATAGGCGATGGTTGAATCTTTCCATCAGGAGATCCATCTACTTGTTTGTTATCTTATGTTATAAAAAAACCGATTCGAGATTTTTCGAGGATAGAAAACATAGGCGCCACGCCAAAACGAAGCTGTTCACAAAAAATCAGCTTGTTATTAATAAAAAAATTGTTCCTTGGACCACGGTCTATAAGAACTTCCTTCTTATTAATAAATCAGTTGAAAATAATAATCAAAGCAAATTAACATTTTAAAAAAAATAACAAAATAATCGATGACAGTCTCTTCGTGTTGATACTGAAGAATTGAACATTTATTTAGGCGTTTCTTAAAAGTCTGCAATGTCTCCCTGGAATTGGTACCACTAGTCACTAAATTAAATATTTATTGTTCAAACAAACTATTTTATGATAGCGCGTTATAGACTATAAACTATATTTTTCTAGCGCGCTACGTTATTGACTATATTGTAATGTGTAACTGAGTGCTAAGTGTGAGTTTTTCTTTTCGCATTCGATCGTGAGCGCGTTTGGTAGTAAACTCCAAGTTAAATATGTAAGGATCATGACATATGACAAACAGAGTGCTAAGTGTGAGTTTTTCTTTTCGCACTCGATCGTGAGCGCGTTTGGAGTTTACTCGGAATTTGTATGTGATTTGTACAGCGCCACCTAGTGGTAAACGTGAGAAACCAGCTTACCGCTAGGTGGCGCTGTACAAATCACATACAAATTCCTAGTAAACTCGAAACGCGCTCACGATCGAATGCGAAAAGAAAAACTCACACTTAGCACTCTGATAGCTCGTGACTCATAAAGCGTTCGACGACCGAGCGCTATAACGCTTTATTTAATTATATAACACTTTAATTTATAATGTCTAGCGTCTACGGTCTAGCACGTTACTCGTTAAATCGCGTAGTTCGTAACTTCGTAGGTTATAATGTTATAACTGCGGCCTACGCTAGCCACTAGGTATATAGCGTGGTGTTATAGCGCCGAATTTGAATCTAAATAGCGTACGCTATACGTTGAGTATATATAGCGCGCTATAATGTAACGTTATGCGTTATATTAACCACCATTACTACATTATCAGTTCCAATCGCAAAGTGTCAGCATAGAATATCGAATAGTATGGCGTCTATTCATGTCAATGTTGTGTTCCAGTTTGGAGGGTAAGGTAGCCAATTAATTTATAAATGTGGAATGCTTTAGGCTATGCTCCATTGGTTCGGACATGACATGAATAGTAGATGAAAGGTTGAAAATACAATGCGAATGTGGAAGGATGTAGGATGGATGTAGGTACCGGAAAAGACCAAAACTGACGTACCATGTTCAGATTGACCGAGTACTGTCCGTAGGTGGTGTCAAGTCTTCGCAACCGGCGTGTGTGTATGAAGAGGCGAGACAAACCTACAAGGATCGTGATGTATGGCACTCGGTTCTCTCTGCCTACCCCGTAAGGGATCTGGCGTGAAGATACGTATGTATGCTTTAGGCTATGTCCGCAGAGGCAGGTGGCTTGCTTAGCGAGTAGCATCTAGTGAGTAGCTTAGTAAAACGAATGATATAGAATGTTCGTAATCGGCCGCACTGCGCGCTTGGCGCCTAGCTAATTGTTTAGCGACGCGACCTATCGAACTAAACAACGGTATATAGGTAGTTCGCTAGGCTCTAGCCGCTAAGCAAGCATACCTGTGCGTACGTAGCGTTATAGACAGCAACGCACCATTAACATCGTGGCTACTAGGTGGTAGAGTTCTACATTGTCTCGCCCGGGTCTGGTACCACCGCCTTATCTATTCCTGCCGCAATAGCGTCAGTGCTTGTTGCTGTCGTGTTCCGGTTTGGAGGGTAAGGTAGCCGGTAAACTTATGCATGTGGCATTAGACCTCGCCACAAGATAGCAACGCACCATTAACATCTTTGGTGTCTATAGGCGATGGTTGACTCTTTCCATTAGGAGACCCATCTGCTTGTTTGCTATCTTATAATATATAAAAAAAAAACATGTTTAGAATCTACAGGCGGTGGATATCTCTTTCCATCACGAGATCCATATTTTGCTTCTTTGTTATCCTGTGATACTCTATGGCTAAACTCAAAAATCTTTCACTTAGCAAAACTTTCCCTTCTCTTATACAAAGTAATTTCACTACCATGGTAACGATGTTCTGGTAACAAACACTGTCATCCATCCAATTAATGACCGCACGGAACGTTGCTTAACCATGAATTCCCAAGTTAATAAACTGGAGGTTGGCCCGAATTCGGTAGCTAACGAGTGGAATGTGGCGTGTTTCTGTTTCCACATCAGCGCCGCGGGTGATCGGGTTACAGTCAGCCGAGATGACGAGCACCTGACGCGGTCGCGGTTTGCTTTTGTACTGTGCACAAGTCAGCAGAGATAGCGAATTGAAAATTTTCCTTAGTTTACCACGATATTTCGCCGTGTTGGTCCCGGCCTCCTTTGAAGAAAAGGCCAACTGCCGTTCTGCCAGACAGGTCGTAATAGACGACCAATTGGCTATCGAGTCACTACCACTCAGACTACTAGGTGGTAGAGTTCTGCATTGTCTCGCCCGGGTCTGATACCACCGCCTTACCTATTCCTGCCGCAATAGCGTCAGTGCTTGTCGCTGTCGTGTTCCGGTTTGGAGTGTAAGGTAGCCGGTAAAGTTATGCATGTGGCATTAGATCTCGCCACAAGATAGCAACGCACCATTATCATCCTTGACGTCTACAGGCGATGGTTGACTCTTTCCATCAGGAGACCCATCTGCTTGTTTGCTATCTTATGATATAAAAAAAAGATATTTTTTGTTATATATTTGAAAGTAAAAACATTTTTTATTCCTAGCTTCAACCATTTACTTCGTTCGTTAGCATTCCATAAATTAGGCCAAAAAAATTTATGTATCTACCAGTTGTTCCCACGACTTTAAAATGGGTCCATCTTTTTCAAAGATTAGCTGGAACAAACAAACATACAGACAGACAAAAATTGTAAAAAATATTGTTCTGGTATAAAATGTACCGTGTATACATCTATATGCACTTAGTAAAAAGCAGTTATTATAATATTACAAACAGACACTCCAATTTTATTTGTTGTTAGATAAAAAATACTAAAATATGACTTATGACAACTGCCAACATTACAAACACAGTACACAGATGTCATCTGTATACTGTTTTACAAACTATGCTTTTAATAAAAAATTGCGAATCCTTTGATCTAAACTCAATCAATCTACTTAAAGGATTGGAATTGATTAACTTTATATTATCACTTTTATTTAAACGGCATCTGCCAAAAATATTACTGAAGGCCGAGGTGCATCAAGTTGCTTAAAATTTTTCAGTCCGCCGAGCGTAATCATATTATTTTTTAAAGAAAAGAATACTAAACAAGCATATAATTAAATATTGAGAAATATTAAGAAGTTACAAAATCCTTATCTGATCAAAATAAAGGTAGATTGAGTGGCCTGTTTGTAAAATAAAAGTAACGAAATGATTCTGTTTGTAAAAATATGGTACTTAAAAGTGCTCATATTTATCTTTAAATTTAGGAAATATTTAAACTGGCCAACACTACGTCACGTCAGCGGCGGTGGTGACATTGATTACGTAACCTTCTCTGCAGCGGCCTGTTCACAAAGTCTTCCTGTGTTTGTAACAAAGTTTAAGTTTTTTGTTACCACATGTACGATTTTCATAAAATTCAGTATGCAGGGCGTTTCGGGTGCGATAAAAAGACCAAGCCAAGTTATTTTTCGAAAACGCCGTTTTCACCAAGAACTCAACTAATCACTGTACATTGATTTAGTGTCGCTAGCCGGTTGATATAGCACCCGAGTAAGAATATACGAATCTCTACGTTTAAAAAGTGTTTAGACTTCATTCATTTTTTAGGCTGCGTATAGGAAGACACGCACGTAAAAATCCTGACAGCTTAGAAAAGTTAATGGTAGTTTGACAAATCAATGGAAAGAGACCACGAGGTCGTTCTCCTACCCGGTGGTCAGACACAATAAAGATGCTTACAGGCCTGTCAATAACTAAAGCCATCTAGACCGCCGAGGACGTGGGACGAGAAGCACGTGGGGAAGCATAGTGTTTCAAGCGACCACTTCAAACTAGACACGACCGTCAGTAATGAAGATGTCGATTAAGAAAAAGAAGAAGAAGCAGTGTAATAAGATGACAACTTATTAATAAGAACTATTATGTCCATAAAAGAAGTGCACCAATCGCTCATAACTCACACCAATCCACACAGGGTCGATTTTATAGAGATGTTTGCGTGACATGTTAGTAGAGATTTTCTGAGTAAACTGTACGAGTGACGTTATAATATTCCCTAACGATCCCGCAGTGCACCCCACAAGTACTTCACATTTAACGAACATTTCACTTAGTAAATAATATAGAACTTTGTGGTGGACTGTACATTAAATCATACTCTTTTTCTGAACTCCTGGTACTCGATCTTACAAAGCGGATGCACTGATACTTCTTACAAAGGAGATTTTATTTGTTTTTAAGCGACTCAATCGTGTTTTTTTTTACTATAAGAAAGCAAACAAGCAGATGAGTCTTCTGATGGAAAGACTCAAACATCACCTACAGACATCAAAGATGTTAATGGTACTTCGCTATTTTGTGGCGAGATCTAAAGCCACAAGCATAAGTTTACCGGCTACCTCACCCTCCAAACCAGAATACGATAGTGACAAGCAATGGCGCTATTGCGGCAGGAATAGGTTAGGTAGTGGTACCAGACCCGGGCGAGACAATTCAGAACTCTACCACATAGTAGCCACGATGGTAGTGACTCGCATAGACAATCGGTCGCCGTTTACAACCTGCCTGGCAGAATAGCTATTCTTCCGGGAAGGCACCCGGACCAACACGGTGAGACGTAAATTGACCCTGCACATGGAAATATTACCGTTTACTTTGTCATCTCAAACTTAACAAACCTGCTGACAAGTTACAAATCAGATAGGGTTTCTAGTTCTAAACATGTTCTAAATCAGCCCATTTATGTGATACAAGTCTGGCTTACCAGACCTTAAGCTACAGAGTCGATAAGTCCCATCCGTAGAAAAAAAAACGTGCATTTGTACTTATGTACGCACGTAAGAAGTTATATTAAAAATTTACTTCCATCATTTTTCCATATCGCACCAAAAGAAGTAAACTTCAAAATGAGAAGCTAACTGCTTTTTCTAGCATTATTTTGCTAGTATTCCAAACCGATAACGCTAGAATGTCGCTGGTGCCATTTTTATCATTATTTATGTATTATAATATAGGATTTCAAACTCTTCTGATAAAGACAATATAGCACAGCTAGACATATCCGCGCTGCACAGAAAGCAACTCAACAGCAATTTGATAGCAATTCGGTAGCAACATGACAGCAACCCGGCATGCAGCTGCTTAGCAGCAATTTTAGCAGCAACACTTCAGCAATTTGACAGCAACCCGGCATTAACCTACCAGCAACTCGGCAGCTATTCGACAGCAACTTTATAGCAACCCGCCAGCAACCCTACAACAACATCGTACCAATTCGGGAGCAATTCGCCAGCAATGTTAAAGCAACTCATCATCAAATCAACAGCAACCCGGCAGCAACTGGGGAACAACTCGGCAGAACATCGGCAAAAACTCATCTACATCTCGGCAGCATGTCGCCAGCATCTCGGCTCCATTTTGGCTGCAAATCAGCAGCAATTCGGCCGCATCTCGGCAGCATTTGGCTGTAACTCAACAGCAAACCGGCAGCAATCGGAAGCAACTCGGCAGCAACTCGGCTGCATCTCGCCCTCAACTCGGCTGCAACTCGGCAGCATCTCGGCAGCATCTCTTACTCGGACTCAGCTCCGGAGTCGGACTCAGACTATGACTCGGACTCGGACTTGGGCTCGATCATAACTAGAATTAATCAAAAGGCACCTTCACAAATTTATTTAATGAAAACCACAAAATTCTGAATTAACAAAAAACAGCTCTTCACAAAATACGTCGTTCGGCTGTCCGTCTGTGAAGTTCCTTTTTCTCTAATATTCGGGTCTATATCTACACGTGAGTAAGGTAGCCGGTAAACTTATGCATGTGGCATTAGACCTCGCCACACAGATAGCAACGCAACATTAACATCTTTGGTGTCTATAGGCGATAGCTTCATTTGCCAATAAAATTTTAGCAAATTCATAAGCTGTTGGGTTGTCACTACATCCTTTCCTTTTCAAAGTAAGTACATAGTAAAATTTATATAAGTAAATCAAAACAATTATTTATCACGAAATTTTTCAAAAATTTAATTTAAGACTGTCGTTACCGATTTATATATTAGTATTAATAAGTACTTATAAACAAATATTAAACTGTTTATACATTGATATAAAAAACTCACAATCAGTATCTCAAAAATGTCCTCTAAAAATTCATTTCAAATAGAATCGTATCGATCGCGACAGTGTCAATTTCATTACTTTTTTTATATTGCTTTTTAAAAACAACCATAAGACGGCAAAAACATATGTTTTTGCCATATCTATAACTATGTGAAATTTGGGACAGTTTCGAGTGTCAGTTTTGTTCGAGATTGTGCATCTTGGGTTTTTTTATATCAGTGTGTTTATAGACATTATAATATGTAAGTACTTCAGATATTGTACGCAACACACTACCTAATAAATGAACTCTGATGCATTTCTCTCTTTCAAACATTTTTATTTAAAAAGTTTTTTCATACTTTTTCATACTTTAAGGTACCTACTTAGGATTAAGACTACTTAGGATATATGGAAAGAAAAATTATTCAAATATTTAGGAATTTGTGACCAAGTCGTTATCGATCACGATGTTTTCCACGTTACTAATTTTCAAAATTTCCATAAATGTTTTTATTATTTTTGGATTTTTTTTCTTATTTTACCACAACTGGCTTAGCCTCGCTATCGCACACGTGCCCGCCGGTTTATTTGACTTTGACCATTGATATAAAAATCCAAGATGCACAGTCCCGAACAAAACTGTCATTCAAAACTGTCCCTAATTTCACCAACGTAGTTATAGATATGGCAAATATATAAGTTTTTGCATATCCAACCTTAAGCGCAAACACTAGTTGTTTTTTCAAAGCAATGTACAAATAGTAATAAAATTGACAGCGTCGCGGTCGACGCGATTCTATTTAAAATGAGTGCATAATTTAAAATATTGCGCTCATTTTTAGAGGACGTTTTTCAGACACTGATTGTGCATCTTGTGTTTTTTATATTAATGACTTTGACTTTAAATAATAGGACAAACCGAAAGACACCACGCAGTCCACTGCATTATAAAAGTTTTTGGTGAATTACGCGTGAACAACTTATTTCTCCGGAATAAAAAGTATATCCTATATGCTCATCCATTCCAGGTCATCATCTATATGTGTGCCAAATTTCATTCAAATCGGTTCAGTCGTTTTTATGTGAAAGAGTAACAAACATTCATCCATTCATACTATCACATTTATAACATTTGGAAGAAGTAGAGTTAGGATTAGTATAAGCATGATATAGTCAAATACATACTAAAATCATAACTCATTTTAGTTCCACCGTAGTTGGTTAAAAAATCCACTGCAAAAAATACAACCCTTACATTACCAGGTGCATTAAAAAGGTAGTATTTTTAGCTTGAAATGAATATTGCACTATTGTTTAGGTGACCTATTTGCTACGTCGCACGGTAAACAATATGACCAACTTAGGCGCTTTGTGAAGGCGCTTACGTGCTTCTACGTCAAGGCCTTCTAAATTAAAATTGCTCACTGCAGGGAGCTAACGTTAGATCATTTTGAATCAACTTTTAATGACGACAAATTGCAACATAAAATGGTTCTTTTGATGCTAAAATGTGTAATAATTTCGCACTTAAATTGAGCAGTAGGGCTACTCTTGAAAACTGATTTCAATTTTAAATGAATATTTAATAAATTTCGAAGTATTTCGTACTCTGGACAACTATATTCAATTATTGGATTCGGCGATAGCGCGACAAGGATTTCGAAATTTTTTGGAACTACTCATTACTGCTTTTATTCGTTATTTTGTTTAAAACGGCACTTAAAATTTCCACTTGTAACACTAGCTTGACGTGTAACGATGACATCTATTTCCAATAATTAGGTCGTTACAATACTGAATCAATGTGGGCAATATTGGTTTCAAGAGTACCGTTTTTGGACGATATTCGAAACTTATTGTTTTTATCAATATTGGTTTAAGATTTATATTGTTTTCAAGAGTAGGCCTGCTGTTCTTGTATTTGTAATATTTATGTATGTAATTGGTTTTTTTGAAACACCTCTAACGATTTTAACAAAATTTTGTATTTAGGTAGTCTTTTACTATTGAAATTGATCTAGGCAAGTTTCACCAACATGATAATCCGTTTTTAGGGTTCCGAAGTAAACTAGAAACCCTTATAGCGACGGTATTTAGGTCCGTCCGTCCATAAGTCCGTCCGCACGATAGCTCAGAGATCCTTATTACTAGAAATCTGTAATTTAACACGAATATAGATATTAGTCACGTCAACAAAGTAATAACATGAAATCTTGAAAAATATTTTTTTTCAGGATAGCTCCCGTACATGTAAAGTGGGGATGTTAATTTTTTTTCTCACTCACTTCATTGTGTGGGGTATGGATGGATAGGCTTTTAATAAATATTACAGGTTTATGAAAACAAATTTTTGATTAAGGGGCTCATTTGTGAAATAGTAAGCATTTAATTGCTAATTTTTGTTAGAGCCAAATGGCCTCCCCCGCAGGTTAAATTAGATTTGTTTAGGGGGATGGGGGGGGGGGAATCTAATAAATATAATGAAGTTAAAATAAAAACTATCACGTCTTAGAAAGCTTCAAAGTTTTTGATTAATAGTCGACCAACTTATAAAATGTACTTACAGAAGTTTTCATAGGCGGTGAACCTTTGGTACGCATACATATGTGACACTGACGTTAAAAAGCTTACATGTTCATAGTATCAAACTATAAAAGCTCTCTTCTTAGTCCGCATTATTGTGATGGATAACTTTGGAACCCTACACTGCGCGTGGGCCAATACGCACCTTACTAATTTTTACATGAAAAAAATATCATTCGACCGACCAGCTTGCTCGTCCAACTTGTACATATTTTTGCATATTATTCACATCATTCTGATGAAATATTATCTATACATATAATAAAATGGTAGGAAAGTCAAAACTGTACATTGAATATTTTTTAAAAGAATACTTGGGGTCGAAGCCAAAAATATAGTTTTTAGAATTTTTGTCTGTTTGTCTGTTTATCTGTGTGTCTGTCAGAAATCAGAAATTAGAAGTACTTTATTCAATAAAACTTTTGCAAGTTATTTTGACGCGTCAACATTTTTTTAAACTATTACCGGATCGGAAACGCGGCCACACTGTTTGTCTGTTTGTCTGTATGTATGTCCGGGGTAAATTTAAAAAGTACTGCATGGATTTACTTCAAATTTTGCATGAATATTACTAACAGGTCGGGTCAACATATAGGCTACATATTATCATGCTATCACCTAGCGGCGAGGTGCTGTGCGGAGTAAACAAAGTCCGTGCGGACGAAGTCCCTGGCAACAGCTAGTATAACAAACTATTTCATATAACCAGTAATCTGAGCATACATTTGTATATAAGATACATACATAATCTCAAGCGAAAGGGGGCACTAATTACGTTGCGCAAAAAATCGTAACGCCTCATTTTTAGTTAACGCTCTATTTTGCTCATAAAATTTCCATACCGTGAGCTAAAAAGGAAATAAACTTTTCCTTGTTGATCCGGGCTTCAAAGAATAGACGAACTGCCGTTCTGCCAGGCAGGTCGTAAAGGCGATCGATTGGCTAGTACTAAAGGATCTCTGAGCTAGCCTAGCTAGAACGGACGGACGGACATAGCTAAATTAAAAGGGTTCCTAGTTTACTTCGTAATCCCCCGTGTTGGTACCGGACTCCTTTGAAGAATAGGCCAACTTTCGTTCTGCCAGACAGGTCGTAAAAGGCAACCTATTGGCTATACGTGTCAGTACCATCGTGACCAGGTACCAGGTGGTAGGGTGGTGAAACGTCTCGCCCGGTTATCACCTATTGCTTATATGCTTGTCATTGCCGTGTTCCAGTTTGGAGGGTAAGGTAGCCGGTAGACTTATGCCATTAACAGATTTGGCATTTATAGGCGATAGTTTCTCTTTCCATCAGGAGAGCCATCTGCTTACATCTACATCTTTTTTGGAACGGTAATGAAATATTAATTATAACACTTTACGCCCGAGTCCCCTAGAGGGTAGGCAGAGATACAACAAGTGCACCTACGATTAGCCGAAGATACTTGGTCCAACAATGTGATTGGTGACCAGCCTATCGCCAACCGGGCACTTTTTCCAATCGCGGGCAACGTTGTATTTGCCAGAAAACTGAAGAAATATTTTTTTAAAACCCTGACCCGGGAATCGAACTCGGAACCTCATGTGGTCATCTCCAACATTGGACCACTAGACCACAGAGGCGGCAACCTCTATACTACCTCTATATATCACTATCTATCTCTTTTATTATAATACTGGCTGCAGCGTGCAGCCCTCTGCATTTTAAAAGTTTTTTCGAATCCCGCGGGATCCCTCAATTTTTCCGGGATAAAAGTAGCCTATGTGCTATTCCAGGTCGTCATCTATATGTGTGCCAAATTTCATTTAAATCCGTTCACTAGTTTTTGTGTGATTGAGTAACAAACATCCAAACATCCAAACTTTCGCATTTATAATATTATACTAGCTGTGCTCGCGACTTCGTTCGCGTGGAAAAAATTCTAAAATAAAAACCCGCATAGTTCCCGTTCCCGTGGGATTTCCGGGATAAGAACTATCCTATGTCCTTTCTTGGGTCTCAAACTATATTCGTACCAAATTTTATCCAAATCGGTTCAGTGGTTTGGCCGTGAAAGCGTAACAGACAGACAGACAGACAGAGTTACTTTCGCATTTATAATATGAGTATGGATAGTATGGATAATATAGATTGACTAATTACAATAATGGCTATCAAAAATAGAAATAAAGTTTGTAACGAATAAAACGCACAAAAGGAATAAATACTATAAAAAAAGAATAACTACTGAAATTATTCATCATAATATAAATAAATTCTTGTCCTCATTAGGAATCGAACCCTATGCCCATTGATTTATAATATTATTTTTCATTATCTCTCGACCAACGCCTAAGCATGTTGCTGATGCGATCCCATGTAATTTTCTTCTACCAGAAATCGTCTTTCGCAGCTAAAGCTAGTATGTTTGTTGGAGTTTTTGAAGTATAAACTTATTATAAGTTACAAACATAAAAATACAGCTGCATTAAAATCTCTTCTGTTAGGAATGAGATTGAATAAAAAAAACTTGAGAGGTGTCAAGGGACACCCGGATAGAACGAAGTTCCTTCCGATTAATTTGCAAAAAACCTGTATACACTCAACAAAAATAATCGTCGCAACACCACAATGTTGCGAAATAGAAATGAAAATATCTGGCTTGCTTTCGATAAGAGAGAGAGAGAGAGAGAGAGAGAGAGAGAGAGATACATCCGCACGCCGCACAGCTTACAATAGCTTACTATAGCAAAAAGTGTCGTGACAACTTTTCGTAAGAATTTTTTCCGTCTAGCCCCCTTTCACAACGCGCGATAAGGAACTTCGTTCCAATAAGCAACCTGTTATTAATCTGAGCTCCTTTTTGAAGAATAGATCAACTGCCTTACTGCTAGCCGAAAGAAGCTAATACAATATAACTACTAACTAAGTGGTAGAATCCTACAAGTTTCGACCGGGTATTTGGTACCACCGCAGTAGCTATTCCTGCCGCAATAGCGTCAATGTATGCCAATGTCGTATTTCGATTTGGAGGGTAACGTAGCTGGTAAACTACGCATGTGGCGTTAGACCTCGCCACAAAATAGCAACGCACTATTAACACCCGTGAATTCTATAGGCGATGGTTGAGTCTTTCCAACAGGAGACCCATCTGCTTGTTTGCTATCTCATGATATAAATAATTGCCTCCTCTTTATTTGTTATCTTTACATACAAATAAACAAAGTTGGAGTGTCTGTTTGTAATATTAAAATAACCGCTTTTTACTAAATGCATATGGATGAATACACGCTACATATACCAAAATAACATTTTTCCAATTTTTGTCTGTCTGTTTGTTTCGGCTAATTTCTGGAACGGCTGGACCGATTAAGACGAGACTTTCACTGGCCGATAGCTGATGTGATAGGGAGTAACTTAGGCTACTTTTTTCGAAATTTTTCCACGCGGTCGAAGTTGCGGGTTCAGCTAGTATAATACAAAAAAAAAAAATAGGTGAAAGTGCGCAAAAGTTTAAATAAAGCGCTATTGAAATGGAATTTTAGCAAGTGCTGACGATAATAAGTTTTAAAATTTTTTTATCCACATTTGGTCCATAAACCGTCCTGTCACTTGCAATTATCCAAGCGAACAGTTGACGAGTTAATCGCGCGGCACTGTTTGCGTGTCGCTCAGGTTACTCGGGAAACCGGAGATGCACCGTCGCCATATTATCACGCCATTTTACGCAGGATGACCAGTGTTGTACTTTAATGATCGATTTGATGTGACAGATTGTTTTTTTTTTCACAAGGCTGCTGACGCATGTTATGAGTCTAGAAAGCCTATTTTTAATTATAATTAAATGTAAACGATTCTAGTTGCTCTGTATTTAATTACTCGGGAAATAGGAGAAGCACCATTGTATTAATTATCTCGCAAAATTGAGCAGTAATATTTTTTGATTGATTTGATGTGACAGATTGTTTTCCTTTTTTACAGATCTGCTGACGCGTGTTATGACTTGCGAAAGCCTATTTTTAATTATAATTAAATGTTTTTTCTAGTGGGTTTGTATTTAATTACTCGCGAAATAGGAGAAGCAGCATTGTATAAATAGGTATCTCGCATCTCGCCATTTTCTTATTTTATGATTGATTTGATTTGACAGCTCGTTTTATTTTTGTTATAATTACAAGTAGTAACATGTCACAGTTCCTATTCGTAATTATAATAAGAAAACATAAAAAAAACTTTGTTTCTAAATTGAATTACTCGGGAACAAGAAATTAATCTTTGTCATACTATCACGCCATTTTACGAAGGATTACTAGTGTTATACTTTATTTAATTGTCGATGTTTTCTTTTTTTATATACGCTGCTTGGAAAACGGGAGAAGCACCGTTGTCCAATGTTCTTTTATGATTGATGAGATGTGACAAATTGTCTTCCCTTTTTCCAAATTATTAGGATGCCATTTTAAACAAGACGGTCAGTGATTAGGCATTCTGAATTCTGGATCATTAAATAAAGTGATTTAATGATCCAGAATTCAGAATGCCTAATCACTGATTTTAGATGAATTATATATATATATATATATATATATATATATATATATATATATATATATATATATATATATATATATATATATATATATATATATGTAACAGTACAAAAATAATATGTAGCCATAAATTAAAGGCAAAGTTTATCAATATGTCAATCTTATACGAAAACTAAATGATATTTTGATAAATAATAATACTGTACGTTGAAATGATTGTAATTACGTGTCTCGTTGTATTCTAGTATTGTTCTACTTTCCAAAACAAGTAGCCCCTCGACACCGCCCCGCGCGACAATGGAGTAACCGCCCGTTATAAGATTCTTGTCTCAACTGATAATGTTAGCTAAATGAGGCACCCTGTATACTTTGGACTTGCCGTAATTAGGCAAAGACCAACAAAAAATATTTTTGTTGGTCTTTCAAATTATCTTTATAAAATATTTTAGCAGACTAGATAATTATTTAAAAATTATGTTATGAAGTGGGCTTGATAGTTAAATTTGTTTGCTAAGTACAGAAAAGAAAAATACATCAATAATGATTTATCGTGTATTTAGTTACTTAAAAAAAGTTATTTTAAATATCGTGTTGAATTATAATACATTTAGAATATATTTTTATTTATTTATTTTAATACTTTATTGTAAACATAGAGGCAAAATTACATTTTGTTTCTTGAAAATTCCACAAAAGGCGAGCTTATCTCCGTAAGAGATTTCTTCCAGGAAACCCAAAACAGTCAGAATTCGTGAAATTTTATGTTATTTAAATAAATGTTATCATTTGTCATGGAATAGACTGAATAGTGAGATTTCTTTGCTAAGTTCAAAAAAGATAAATACTTTGCTCATGTAAGCAGCTAGGCATTTTGCACCCAACACCTGTCTATTAGTAGTTGTGTGGTCTGTGATCTGCATCTACACATTATACTATTAACAAATATGGAACTATACGTGTACATACATTATTGACTCAGTGATAAAAAAAATTGTACAGCAACCTAGACGTCTTAAGTTTTTATTTATACAGTAAATCAAAAAAGTTTTTTTCTGTGTATTTTCTGGTAGTGCATTTACACCCCAAATGCACTCCTTTAAACTCTGCTGCCGGCACCATGGATGCGATAAAATGAACCTACGCTCTATTTTTTTTATTTTTTTTATATCATAAGATAGCAAACAAGCAGATGGGTCTTCTGATGGGGAGTCAACCATCGCCTATAGACACCAAAGAGGTTAATGGTGCGTTGCTATCTTGTGGCGAGGTCTAATGCCACATGCACAAGTTTAACGGCTACCTTACCCTCCAGACCGGAACACGACAGTGATAACCATTGATGCTATTGCGGCAGGAATAGGTAAAGCGGTGGTACCAGATCCGGGCGAGACAATAAAGAACTCTACCACCTAATAGTTACGATGGTACTGACTCGTATAGCCAATCGGTCGCCTTTTACGACCTGTCTAGGAAAAGGCAGTTGTACTATTGTTCAAAGGAGCTCGGGACCAACACGGGGTGAAATTTATTAATTTAGTATTAATAATAGCATTAAATGTTGTCAAGTTCAAAGCTTATGTAGCGGTGTATTAATGAAATTGTTACAATGGGACAGTCGAGTATAACCGTTTCGACACCGCATTTCTGAGCCCTTAGCAACGGGTCAGGGCTTGGGGTCTCGCTAGAACATTTGTCAAGCGCTTATGTAACTGGTTGAATCTCAAGAGACCTATTGAAATGTATACCACTAATTTTAAGGAGATCGATGAACTCAACCTGAAATAATTTATCCTTTCTATCGTCGGCACTTGGTGAAACTCCGTCATAATCATTGTTTTAAATTTTACACTTGTACTGTTTCACAATTCACTAATTATATATATATATATATATATATATATATATATATATATATATATATATATATATATATATATATATTATTTAAATAGCCAACCGGTTTCGCATTTTATATATATATATATATATATATATATATATATTATTTAAATAGCCAACCGGTTTCGCATTTTACTGCATCATCAGGGCTAAAACTTAAATTGTCAACAAATACATTGTGTTAGGAATTGTTAATAATGGTCGGTAGATGTGAAATATTGAGTTTGATAGAAAATATTAAAATGTTGCCAACCATTATTTCCAAATAACCACAGTACGAAGATACAAAATGAGGCAAACTACAGAATAAAAATTATACAAAATTACAAATGAAATCTAAACTAATAACGGATCTAAAGTAATAATAAAATCAAATGTCACTTAATTAGTAATTTAAAATTATCCAAAATTAAGATATGTCATTGGGTTCAAATATGTCAAAATGTTCGGTAAATACTCAACCTGAAATCCAACAAGAATATAACTTATTATTATAATTATTAAATATATTTAAGCCATATTCTCCGTGTTGGTTCCGGGCTCCTTTGAAGAATAGGCCAACTGCCGTTCTGCCAAGTAGGTCGCAAAAGGCGACCGATTGTCTATTTGAGTCACTACCATCGTGGCTACTAGGTAATAGAGTTCTGCAATGTCCCGCCCGGGTCTGGTACCACTGCCTTACCTCTTCCTGCTGCAATAACGTCCGGGCTTGTCACTGTCGTATTCCGGCTTGGAGGCTAAGGTAGCCGGTAAACTTATGCATGTGGCATTAGATCTGGCTTTTTTATATCATAAAATAGCAAACAAGCAGATGGGTCTCCTGGAGGAAAGAGTCAACCATCGCCTATAGACACCAAAGGTGTTAATGATGCGTTATCTTGTGGCGAGGTCTAATGCCACGTGCATTAGTTAACCGGCTACCTTACCCTCTAAACCGGAACACGACAGTGACTAGCATTGTCGCTATTGCGACAGAAATAGATAAGGTGGTGGTACCAGACCAGGGCGAGCCTGTGCAGAACTCTACCACCTAGTAGCCACGATGCTAGTGACTTGCATAGCCAATCAGTCGCCTTTTACGACCTGCTTGGCAGAACGGCAGAAGGTATATTGTTTGCAATCAGTCAAAAAAAAAAGTTGAAACACCCAAGTTCAAAAGCGCAACCTGATGCTCATTGCACACCGCCGTCGGGAATCGAACCGCAGTCTCGTATTGATCGGCGTTAGTTATATAAGCTAGTAGCTCAACCTACGAGGTCCTTAGGGAGGTGAATTCTATTAATATACCTAAACTTACCCTTTAGGTTAAGTGAAAAACCAATTGTTTTGATAAAGTTTTCCTTGTGTTAGTCCCGGGATCCCTTGAAGAATAGGCCAACTGCCCTTCTGCCAGGCAGGTCGTAAGTGGCGTCTCACCCGGGTATTTGGTACCACCGCCTTACCTATTCCTACCGCCATAGCGTCAATTCTTGTCGTTGCCGTGTTCCGGTTTGGAGGGTAAGGTAGCCGGCAGCCTTATGCATGTGTCACTGCCATCCCGCCACACGGACAGTAACGCACCATTAACATCTTTAGTGTCTATTAGCGATGGTTTCTCTTTCCTTCGGCGAGGCACCTACTTGATTGCTATCTGATGATATTAAAAAAATGTGTAAACGGTTGAACCTACTGGCCATCCCTGAAACTACCCACTAAATTAAGGTATTTTAAGCTCAGAAGTGTAAAAAATATAAGCGTAAATTTTTCAGTTCAAACATAGGTATATTTTGCTAAAAATAACAGTAATTTTTGAAAAGCTGTATATTTTGAAAACGATGATGGCATTCAACTCAATTTTTGAGATCTAAAATATCGCTTTAGCTAAATAATCGACAGGTTGAAAAATTTCAACGCAATGTCAAAAAACATTTTATTTTTAATTTTCTTCATTACCCAATGAAGAAAATTAAAAAAATTCCCAAACAAATTGACCGATTTCGACTAACAATATTTGACGCAGTTTTAAAAGGAGGAAAGCTGATAAGATTTTTAAGTCAATCGGTGATTTAAATGTTTCGAAAATCGGGGTAAAATTATTAAGTTCCTTATCTACATACGTAGTGGAAAGTTAAAAATACAAAATATCATGATGGTCGGTCGAGCAGTTCACACGTTAAAAAGTGACAAACAAAAAACCTTCACGTAATAATAATATAAAGATTGCTATGAAGGTAACACACATCGGAAAGCTGTCGTTGCAAAAACGCCTTCCGTTGCACATACCGAGTTGTAGAGCTATAGTTTAAAGCAGTGTTTTTCAATCTTTTTCAAGACACGACCTCCTTAGCATGTTAGCATTAAAAAAATCACATCCTTTTAACATTTTTCTTTATTATCAAGTGAATATTTTGTCTTTGTTTTGTTTTAGTAACACTAAACTACCGTCTACGACCCCCTTGCAAAGGCCTCGCGACCCCCCGGGGACCGCGACCCACACGTTGAAAAACACTGGTTTAAAGCACTAAGATAAAAGAAGAAAAAATGTATATTTGCTAACAAAACAAGGACATCACAATTCTGGACCACATACGCGGTACACCCCACATCTTAAGCATATTATAGATAGACAATCTTAGAATTCTCCCCCCCCCCCCCCTCCACCATCGTTAGTACGTTGCCGCATAACTCCTCGCAATGTGACGTCACGTCTGCGTACTACGTCTACGCGCCGTGGCCCATTGCCAACCAAATGCTTTACAACTAGACTAGGGTTGTTACTTCTAGAAAAGGTCAAAGCTACCAAGATATAAATGGGCTTTTTTTTATATCATAAGATAGCAAACAAGCAGATGGGTCTCCTGATGGAAAGAGTCAACCATCGCCTATAGACACCAAAGATGTTAATGGTGCGTTGCTATCTTGTGGCGAGGTCTAATGCCACATGCATAAGTTTACCGGCTACCTTACCCTCCAAACCGGAACACGACAGCGACAAGCACTGACGCTATTGCGGCAGGAATAGGTAAGGCGGTGGTACCAGACCCGGGCGAGACAATGCAGAACTCTACCAACTAGTAGCCACGATGGTAGTGACTCGATAGCCAATCGGTCGCCTTTTACGACCTGCCTGGCAGAACGGCAGTTGGCCTATTCTTCAAAGGAGGCCGGGACCAACACCAACAGCTCTGGTTTGTTCTGCTAAAATAGGTGATGGTCCCAAATGGCGAATTCTTCGATTTTTTTTCTCTTATTATTCGCGATATCAGCTATTTGTGATTTTTCGAATCACAAATTTAAAACACCACCTATGACCTACGTTTCTTCTTGCTGCAATAGTGTTTGTTTTTGTGTTTCTTGTCGTTTTCTCCAAGCTAGAGCATAAGGTAGCCAGTACATTAATGCTTGTAGCTCAATATATTGTTGATTCAGCCATTACTTTGCGGGAATCCATAATAAAAGGCCAAAATTAGTTAAATTTGCTACTTTTTGCCAACTATTTCTGTGAAGGTCACACGATGATACCGAAAAGAAAACCATATAAACCGATAAAATTCACCGATGGTCTGGACAAAAAGAAGACCCCAGTGGCATAATTATCCAGTCGCATACACCACACTTTCACCCACGTCGGCATTAAGCACAACAGCACATAATTTACCCATTCAATATAATTTTCACTTCGAAATCAAACCTCGAAACCACGCATCTTCAGAACAAACGACCACTACCTCACTTAACGCGAGTGTATTATTAGTATACATTAATATTACTTACACTCGCGTTGAGTGAGGTATTGTTCGTTACTCCTGAAGAAGCTTCGGCTAAGGTGGAAGATATGGATTTTTGTTTCCAAGAAATTAGTGTACAGCTATGCAAACGCACAAACGCACAAACGTACAAACATACAACAAACAACAGACCTCCAGAACTACAGACGTCAAAACGTACAGACATACAGACTCCAGAGAACTACAGGTGTCCAAACGTACAAACACTACAGACTTGTAAACGTACAAACTCGCAAATGCAACAACGTACAATCGTTTGTATGTTTTTCCTGGAATTTCTCGGGAACGAAAAGCCACATCGAGATTTTTTTAAACCAGGTAAATTCCAAATTAGAGAATAGTCCTAGTTTCATCAAAATCGATTCAGTATTTTTTATAGTTGGCAGATAATTTTTTTAATTTTTTAAATTATTTTTGTATATATCTCGAAAGTGACAACCCTATTATACTATGCGCTCGAAACAAAGCACTACAATAAAAAGAGTCCACTAGTCCGTCCTGTTGTCTAATTATCCCGGTTCGAATGCAAACTATTGGAGTCACGCTAATTATTCAGACACGTTTTATTGCCAGACGCCGTCTAGACACTGCCCTCGCCTCACGTATTAGGGCAGGTGCCCACTTGAGACCAATGGAGCTTTCTTAAATTAAATCTATATAAAAATATAGCTTTTTATTTGAACGCGAATCACACAGAAACTGCTGAATATCTTGACATAATATTTAGACTGTTATATTCAACGTATTTTAGAGAAGGTTTTTAGCTTAGAATTATCATAATTTTGATGATATAAACAGTTTATTACTCAATTCTATCATTATAAGTCTTATTGATTTTTAATCTTTCTTCTTTTTCAATCATTCTCAATAAAACAAAAGCTGTTCAGAGTGTTTTAGAAGTTTTTAGATAAGCATTATCATCACTTTGATGATATAAAATATAAAATTTATTGATTTTTAATCGTTCTATTACAATCGTTTTTCGTTTTAAATAAAACAAAAGCTATTCAGCGTGTTTGAAGAAGACTTCTAATAAAGAATAATTATCGTTTAACTAAAATAAATCGACATATATATCCCGGTATATTTTGGTACATTTTGACCATCTCCTATTCAAGCAGGTAATAGTTACGTCCCTTGTCACGCCTTAAAGGAGATACCTAGAGTAAGGTAGTTTATTTATTTTTAAAAAAGTAGCCCGGACCAAAACAAGGAGAACTATTCTAGGTATTTTATAGATTTATGTGTTAATTTGTGGAAATCCATAACCCAACAAAGTGTTTAATTTTCAATTTTATTAGTTTTTTAACGAAGAAAACTAGTTAATTTGCACATTAACTTGTAAAGCAGTTTATTAATTTATTCTTTAAAAAGGAGCCCTTATCAACACAAGGTGAAACATCCTAGGTATTTTGAAGATTCAGATGTTAATTTGCGAAAGTCCATAACCCAACAAAGAAAAGTGTTTAATTTTCAAATTGACTAGTTTTTTAACGAAGAAAACTATTTAATTTGCAAATTAACTAGCAAGTTAGTTTAGTAATTTATTCTTTAAAAAGGAGCCCAAATCAACAAAAGGAGAACCATCCTAGGTATATTGAAGATTCAGATGTTAATTTGCAGATAAGGAAGAAAACTGGTTAAATTTCAAATAAATTAATTTTATAACGAAGAAACCGGTTAATTTGCAAATTAACTAAAAGACAGTTTATTTATTCTTTAAAAATGAGTCTGGTCAACACAAGAACAAACATTTTAGGTATTTTATAGATTCAGAAATCAGGTGTTAATTTGTGGAAATCCATAACTCAACGAAGAAAACTGCTTGATTTTTAAACTACCTAGTTTCTTAACGAAGAAAACTAGTTAATTTACAAATTAACTAGCAATTTCTTAGTTAGCACACTAGTTAATTTGCAAATTAACTAGTTTTCTTCGTTGAATATCCTCGGTAACTATAATATAGTCGCCTCCATTGTTTAGTGGTTCGGTTTCGGTGGTAACCACATGAGGTCTCTCGGGTTCGATTCCCACATCAATGAATTAAAAGAAAATTTTTTTCCAATTCTCTGATCAAAATAACGTTGGATAAGCGCCCGTTTAACGATGTGCTTTCCACTTATCTGATTGTGTGACTAAGTATCTTCGGCTAATCGTGGGTGCACTACTTGTAACTCTGCCTACCTCTTTAAGGATACGGGCGTGAAGGTTTTTTTTTTTATAAGTAAACGCAATTGAATGTTCAACGCTTACGTGGAAAACAATCATTTCACAAGGCCCGCTTAGCGTATAATACCAACATTCGAAATAAAACGTTGGCGATGTAAAACAACTGTACAATGGGCCATCTAATTTATTTGCCGAGTTGGACAGCGACCAGAACGTGTTACCAATATATGGGAGATATCATAATACATTCTTTGTTCAATTAAATTGTGCCTAGTACACCTTTACACTGAATCCTTTAATGCAGGGCTGTCCAAGCCAAACACCATCCTGGGCTAATATGAATTACGAATGAGATTGGAGGGCCGCAAATGCAACTCACTTTTCAAATAAAAATTGAAAAGTATTTCATTTACAGTCATGAAAATTATTTAAAAAAAGCATCATATACAGTATGAAAGGCAAGCTTAACTTGTGAGATTTCTTACATCTTACGCGAACGAAGAAGACAGTAAATTTTTAAGTATGTAACTTATGCATGTGGCATTAGACCTCGCCACAAGATAGTAACGCACCATTAACACCTTTGGTGTCTATAAGCGATAGTTGACTTTTTCCATCAGGAGTCCCATCTGCTTGTTTGCTATCTTATATAAAAAGAAAGGAAATGTGTTGGTTAGTTAAGTACAGGAGTACTTATCTGTATCACGCATTCTTCACCTATTTCCCATTTCTACTTTTTTTCTAAATAATAACTATTTAAAAATATATATAATATATATGCTCGTCTATACAATATTAAGGATCTAGGGTAAATAAAATTGCGATCTTCGCGCAACCAATACTAATAAAACAAACACTCAAAATTTAAATTACTTATTTAATCCTGAAAATGAAATCATAATTCATAATTTGTAACAACTCACCCATATTGCATAATATTTTATTTTTAATATAAATACTATGGGGTTGCGAATCACAAGTGCAAACCGACTTATTAATAGTCATAGAATCTGTTTGAAACCTACAACTACATGGGGTATATGACATGGAGAGTAGATAAAAGAATATCACGTGGCGATCTGGATTTTCTGAGATTTTTGTCTACTTGCTTTTAGGACTGTGTGTATTTTGCATTGAAGAAAATTTCGATAGCGTTCTCGCAAGATTCTGTTTGTCATTTAGGTTATTTACGTGAGCAACTTGGTGTTTTCTTTTGATATGGATCTACTACCATCACTGAAGTTTTCATTCATTTGCGTAGGTGTTAATTCATATTTATTTTTAACAATTTGTTGACAAGAACATACCCGTGTATATTTCCTTGTTTTTCATCACTAAATTCCGATACTTCAGGTTTTATAACTATTAGGCTACATCCGCAAACACAGGCGGCTTGCTTAAGGCCTAGAGCTCAGCAAACTACCTAGCTAATAGCTTAGTAAAAGAAACGTTCTAGAATTTTCGCAATCAGCCGCATTGTGCGCTTGGCGCCTAGCTCATTACGTAGCAACCTGCTGAAGTAAAGAAACCTGCTGAAGGAAAGAAACGAGTTAGTTTTTTGTGACAAGGCGCGAGGCACTGCTAGGCACATGCTAAGCAAACCGCCTATATGTGCGGACGTAGCCTTAATGCTAAAACAACCACATGTATCAATTTTGTTTTTGGTTCTCTTTGAGATTGCATGTTTCAAAATAAATGTTCTTGCAAAGATTTAAGTAATTTTGTAAGAGCATTCATCACGCTATAATATATACGCTATAATACGCTAATATACACGCTATAATACGGTGATTTCACGTTCTTTATTCTGTTCTCTATCATCGTCTTTAGACATAAATCTTAACTTACAGCCTCTTTCCTTTCTGCGTTTTTTTTTTAAATATTTGTGACTATATAGAATAATTGTTACCTAAGCTTCTGTTGTAACTGTTATTCACAACTTTCGGTTCAAACACTTTGTGTTTATGTGATTTCTTCGGACATATCAGACTTTCCTAATGAATTTCCTAAAACAACCACATGTATCAATTATATTTTTAGTTCTGTTTGAGATTGCGTGTTTCAAAATGAATTTTCTTGCAAAGATTTAAGTAATTTTGTAAGAGCATCCATCACGCTTAATAATACAGTGATTTTACGTTCTTTATTCTGTTCTCTATCATCGTCTTCAGACATAAATCTTAACTTACAGCCTCTTTCCTTTCTGCGTTTATTTTTTAATATTTGTACTGTATTTGTACTGACTATGTAGAATAATTGTTATCTAAGCTTCTTTTGTAACTATTATTCACAACTTTGGGTTAAAACACTGTGTTCATGTGATTTCTTCGGACATATCAGACTTTCCTAATGAATTACAAGTAAATGTCAGTGACATATTTTTTAAGATCCGATGGATAACTTTTCATATATGCACACATGTCTCTCAGAAATCTTAATATAAACTTTCACACGGTAGGTGTTTTCAACTCATGTTTTAAGTTATTACGTATAGGATTTGATCAACGACAAATTCTCATTTTCGTTTTTATAGTATTTTTTTTTCTCCTTAAATCTAACAGATTTTCAGGTAGTCTCTTAACTTTTACAATTTCTTTAATGATTGCGTTAACTTTATCACTTTTTATGTTGTTTAATGCTTTTTATAGAACTATTTGATATTAGGATTTGCTTTTATAGTCTGGTCAACAAGTGCTTTTTTGGTCAACTTTTTTCAGCAGTCTCCGAAAATTATGATTGAGGTGTCATTCGATTCGGAATGGCATCTAGATAGTTTTCGAAAAACAATGAAGTTCCGCAAATAAAAATTACAAAAGTTATTAACAATTAACTAAAAATAAAAAGGGGGGTTTAGTTTTTTGCAAATATCTCATAAACTAATAAAGATTTTTCAAATTTGAAAAAAGATTCAGAAAGAGGAGGAAATTTCCTAAAAAAAGTTCTGACTCCCGGAATTGTAGGACTAATATTTATAATTTTCCCAGAGGGTTGAAAATACGCCCGAAAACGGGTACTCCGGCTTGCGCAAGCCACGCCTCCTTCGGACCTTTAATGAATAAATATTATTTAAACTTATTAAATATGAAAATTAAAATTTGAAAAAATTCAGGTGCCTACAGGACAGATCAATAAACAATAATCCGTGGTAAAAAAATTTTTATCGTGATTTTTCAATAAGTTATCCATTAATTAATTAACAATTTTTTGTAGCACGAACATTAACATTGCAAGTGCGATAATTGTTAAACTATTAATCTAGGATTTTTTTTCTTTCGTGGAGCTATTTTTCAAAGGTCTTAGAATAGATTCCCGTTGGAAAAATTAAAAAATTGTAAATTTTCATTTTGTAATTAACAGTTTACTAAGGTGAAAAATTATAAAGCTTTATTAAACATTGAAAAAAAATTTTTTTTCATAATATTATTATTGATCCGTTTTCTCATGATCAGAAGCTACTTAAAAATGATTTTTTATAATTTTTATCTCCTATTGTTTAAAAAAATGTTATAAACAAATGCGTTGTTTATGAGATAATTTAAAAATTTTTTTCGATAACATAATCTTTGATGATAATTATGATTTTTTTTAAAAAAAACCGTTTCTTAAAAAAATTTTTTATTGCTGAAAAACGCATTTGTTGATTAACAATTATTTTCTCCCACTTCTAATTAACATTAAGGAACCATTTTTTTTAAATCATTATTTATTTTTCTTTTTGATATAAAAAAAGATTATTTAATTTTTCATTGTTTATGTAATAAACAATTTGTTATAAACAATAAATTTTTACCTTTTATTTTTGTTTCTTATTTTACTTAATGTCACAAAAACTGACATGATTTATTTTTTCTTTTTAATTTTTTTTACTATTTTTTTTTAATTTTTAAATATTCGTTGTCTGTAATTTCGTCATTCTTGCCTGGTTTTTCATCCTTAAAATTATTATAATTTATAAACTAATGGAGATATGATGAAAACACCCAAGACTTATTTATTCTTTAACTAACTATACTAGATAAAGAATAAATAAGTCTTGGGTGTTTTCATCATATCTCCATTAGTTTATAAATTATAATAATTTTAAGGATGAAAAACCAGGCAAGAATGACGAAATTACAGACAACGAATATTTAAAAATTAAAAAAAAAATAGTAAAAAAAAAATCATGTCAGTTTTTGTGACATTAAGTAAAATAAGAAAAAAAAATAAAAGGTAAAAATTTATTTGTTTATAACAAATTGTTTATTACATAAACAATGAAAAATTAAATAATCTTTTTTTATATCAAAAAGAAAAATAAATAATGATTTAAAAAAAATGGTTCCTTAATGTTAATTAGAAGTGGGAGAAAATAATTGTTAATCAACAAATGCGTTTTTCAGCAATAAAAAATTTTTTTTAAGAAACGGTTTTTTTTAAAAAAAATCATAATTATCATCAAAGATTATGTTATCGAAAAAAATTTTTAAATTATAAACAACGCATTTGTTTATAACATTTTTTTAAACAATAGGAGATAAAAATTATAAAAAATCATTTTTAAGTAGCTTCTGATCATGAGAAAACGGATCAATAATAATATTATGAAAAAAAATTTTTTTTCAATGTTTAATAAAGCTTTATAATTTTTCACCTTAGTAAACTGTTAATTACAAAATGAAAATTTACAATTTTTTAATTTTTCCAACGGGAATCTATTCTAAGACCTTTGAAAAATAGCTCCACGAAAGAAAAAAAATCCTAGATTAATAGTTTAACAATTATCGCACTTGCAATGTTAATGTTCGTGCTACAAAAAATTGTTAATTAATTAATGGATAACTTATTGAAAAATCACGATAAAAATTTTTTTACCACGGATTATTGTTTATTGATCTGTCCTGTAGGCACCTGAATTTTTTCAAATTTTAATTTTCATATTTAATAAGTTTAAATAATATTTATTCATTAAAGGTCCGAAGGAGGCGTGGCTTGCGCAAGCCGGAGTACCCGTTTTCGGGCGTATTTTCAACCCTCTGGGAAAATTATAAATATTAGTCCTACAATTCCGGGAGTCAGAACTTTTTTTAGGAAATTTCCTCCTCTTTCTGAATCTTTTTTCAAATTTGAAAAATCTTTATTAGTTTATGAGATATTTGCAAAAAACTAAACCCCCCTTTTTATTTTTAGTTAATTGTTAATAACTTTTGTAATTTTTATTTGCGGAACTTCATTGTTTTTCGAAAACTATCTAGATGCCATTCCGAATCGAATGACACCTCAATCATAATTTTCGGAGACTGCTGAAAAAAGTTGACCAAAAAAGCACTTGTTGACCAGACTATTAAACATGCACATGTAAGATATTTTAATTCTTTAGTTGTTATGTTTTGAGGATAATTGTAATTATTAATCAACTTAATAACCCCTTTCTCTGGACGTTCGCTTTTCCCAAATATTTTGGAATGTGATTACATTTCATTGCTAGGTCTAAATATATGTCAAAAACTTAGATTTTTTTCTACATGAGAACCCACCTTTTTAATATTTGTTACTTAGGGACATTATGTTGCGATGAACGTCTTTCAAGTTTGCTTACCGCTTTTTGCATTCATTATATTGATAAATATCTTTATATTATTATAAGCGTCTATTTTTGGTAGTGGTTACCTTTTTATTGCTACATGTGCGCGTTATCAGCGTCAATTTTTGCAGTAGTGGTTACCTTTTTATTGCTACATGTGCGCGTTATCAGGGTCAATTTTTGCAGTAGTGCTTACCTTTTTATTGCTACATGTGCGCGTTATCAGCGTCAATTTTTGCAGTAGTGGTTACCTTTTTATTGCTACATGTGCGCGTTATCAGGGTCAATTTTTGCAGTAGTGCTTACCTTTTTATTGCTACATGTGCGCGTTATCAGCGTCAATTTTTGCAGTAGTGGTTACCTTTTTATTGCTACATGTGCGCGTTATCAGCGTCAATATTTGCAGTAGTGGTTACCTTTTTATTGCTACATGTGCGCGTTATCAGTGTCAATTTTTGCAGTAGTGGTTACCTTTTTATTGCTACATGTGCGCGTGATCAGCGTCAATTTTTGTAATAGTGGTTACCTTTTTATTGCTACAAATGTATGTGTATCCACATTTGCTGCCAAACGACACATTTTTCAGAACATGGCTTATTTGCAACCGTGCTTATTACTGTTTTACATTCAGTGATTATATTCTTTTTTTATATAATATCATAAGATAGCAAACGAGTAGATGGATCTCTTGATGGAAAGAGTCAACCATCGCCTATAGACACCAAAGATGTTAATGGTGCGTTGCTATCTTGTGGCGAAGTCTAATGCCACATGCATAAGTTTACCGGCTACCTTACCTTCCAAACCAGAACATGATAGTGACAAGCACTAACTCTATTGTGGCAGGAATAGGTAAGGCGGGGTTACCAGACCCGGGCGAGACAATACCGAACTCTACCACCTAGTAGCCACGATATTCATTCATTTCATTCATCCAACATTTTCTTTCGTATCATCTGACCTTCTTGTTTTAACAATTGATTCCTTTTCCTTATATATGTTATACAGTGTTGTACTTGCTTCTTCTCAATTTGTTTAAAGTGCTACATATAATACAAATAGAATATTTCATAGAATTAACATTTATATGTAGAAAAACACTCCGATCATTACAAATTATCATATCATCTGAAGATTCTTACATCAGCGCAAGGCTTATCGATAAAATCTGCACAAGACACATCGACACTATCCTCACAAGGTGTATAGATTATATCCACACGACTTATATCGATACTAACCGCACAAGGTGTATCGATACCATCCTAACGAGGAGTAAGGCTACTATCCACACGATATACATCAATCGCATCCGCATGAGGTGTCACACTATCATTATTTTGTAATTTTTGTTGACTGTGAGCGTGTTTATCGTCTGACAATTCAGCGTCTTTTTTCTTTTTCTTTGTTTTCAATTCCTTAAATCTTTTTAATCTAAAGTTATCCTCTCGATCTATTTCTTCTAACTCTGAATTAATGTATCGGCAACTAACCATAATTCTGGGTACAATCACTTTTGATAAAATATTCCATTTCCTGTGGATTCAATTTTTTTATTACAATACAATTCTTAGTTAACTTAAGCTGCCAGTAACCACCCTTAAATAACTTAAGTGGTGCAAACATTTTGATTTATTTTGTTTTATATAATCCACTAAAATTTGCGTGCGCACGGAATATTCGCACGGAATGAAAGCCTTGGTTGAAGCTACTTCAACTTCGTATTGCAATGAAAGTGTTAATATACAGACACTTGGTGTGAATATCATGCTAAATGACTTATGGGGTACGCACAGATAATTTTAAGCCATACATCACGATTCACATAGACATTCACAACTCTCAAAAATAATTTATGTCATGTACACGGAGTCGCCTCTGTAGTCTAGTAGTCCAGCATTGGTGTTGACCACATGAGGTCCCGGGTTGGATTCCCGGGTCGGGCACATAAAAAAGTGTTTTTTCAGTTTTCTGAGAAACACAAAGTTGCCCGGGATTGGAAAGTGCCCAGTTGGCGATAGGCTTACCATCTATCACATGGGGGGACCAAGTATCTTCGGCTAATCGTGGGTGCACTTGTCGTACCTCTGCCTACCTCTTCAGGGATATATTCAGGGGAGTGGAAGTCTCGGTCGAGGCTATTTAAGCCTCGTATTGTAAGGAAGGTGTTGATATACATGCATATTTTCACGCATCGCAATCCAGGCAGACTTGCTTCTTTTACATTCATAACTCTCTTCATGCAAACACGCCGGTTTGGGAGTCTCTTGAAACCAACTTCAAACAGCATTCGACAAGTCTGTTTAAGGTCCATCAGTCTTGATTTCCCCCAGTCCTCACATCCATTCACATACTCATTGTATATCTGTTTTGTTTTGTAACTTACATCTGCCATTCCTTCAATATGTCCGAACCAACCTTTCTCATTTTTACACCGATACTGTCTTTCGGTCGCAATCTCTTACTTACAACGGTATTACGGACATGATCCATGAATATCATAACACAGACAACGATCTCATTTTAAAAATAAAATTCTAATTTGTCTATATTTCTCATTCAACCTGTTTAAGTTAGGTCATTTGACTCGTACAATTTTCAACGTAGTAATTTGTAAAGTAGTTATGCATAATTGTAATACACCGCCATTGAAAATTATAATTTTAAGCCAGCTATGGTTTTAACAGAAGTGTATAACCTTATGACAGTAACAGCACGTCCGTCACAGTTTGGCACGTAATCACTACTAGAATCGATTACGTACAGTTGTACTTAACTGTGGCACGCGTTTTCAACCTACATGGTATTTCTACTTTATCCTATATTCTGTGCAATTATTATTTTAGAAAAATATACACTCGTTTATATTACATTTAGATTTTTTAGCGATCTTCGCGTTACAAATACTAATAAAACAAACACCCGAAATTGAAATTACCTATTTGATTTCATAAAAGAAATCACAATACTCATTTTGTTGTTATTGTTATTCACCCTAATCGTATAAACTTTTAAGAGGCAGAAATGCCATGGTGCAACGAATTTCCATTTTTATAATAAAGAACACAAAAACTTGGGCTAGGTTCCGAGGCGACTAAAATCATGCTAAGCACGTTAAATATGGCATAAACATGATTTTGAAATTTGTTTTCGAGATTCTTAGTCACAATCCTGGCAAACAGTCAGAATGACTTAAGGTACAATCTTGTCCCTCATTATATTTTCTAAATATAAATAACGGTCTTACATCATATTTTGTAGATCTTCGTGTATTTGTCGCAGCAACCGCAAATTTCTCACAAATGCTACGGGGTTGCGGCTCACAAGAGCAAACCGACTTATTGATTGTCGTAGAATCTATATCAAAGTCACAGCTACATGGGGTAAATGACATGGAAGCAAGATTTTTAGGAGGGGTTTTTTAGATGAAGGAATATCACATGGTGATCTGGATTGTTTGGGATTAACGCAATTTGTCCGAATCTTCTTAGGATTATGTGACTCAAGTATGCAGAAATGCTTTTTGTGTGAATTCTGCATTGAAGGATATTCCGATTGCGTTTTCACAACATTGCAAGATTCTGGTTCTTTACATGAACAACTTGGTTCTGTTTCTTGTGCTATGGATCTACTTCCATCACTAAAGTTTTCATTCGATTGCATAGGCGTTGATTTATATATATTTTCGACACTCTTTTGACAGGAACATACCTCGTGTTTAATTGATTATTTTTCATCAACCAAGTAAGACACTTTTTCAGGTTTTTTACTATTAATGCTAAAACAACTACATGTATTACTTATTTGTTTAATTTTGTTTTTAGTTTCTGAACAGGTTTTACTTTTATCTGTTTAAAATTGCGTGTTTCTACACGAATGTTCCTGAGAAGATTCAAATAAATTTATAAGAGCATTCGTCATGCTTGAAGATACAAAGAATTTACGTTCCTTACTCTGTTTCATGCCATCACAGTTATAATTCTTAATTTACAGCCGCTATCCTTACTGCGTTTATCTTGTAATGTTTGTGAACATGTAGGATTGTTACCTAAGCTGATATTGTTATCGTTAGATAATATGTTAGATCCACAACTCTGGGAGCCAACACTCTGTGTTTGTGCGATTTCTTCGGATACATCAGACCTATCTAATGAATCATGAGGAGACGGGATCAATGCTTGACAAGTTTTTGAAGATCCCCTTGATATTCTTTCAGATACACTCACATAACTTTCAGAAGACTTAATATTAACATTTGGACGATAGGTATTTTCAGCTAAATGACATTTTCTGAAGTCTACTGATTTTGAATCCTTCGCATTAGTACTAAACTCAAGTTTTAAGTTATTGCGAATAAGATTTTTATTTATTTATTTTTATTTATTTATACTTTATTGTACACTTACATAGGTAAAATTGTACAAAAGGCGGACTTAATGCTAGTTGCATTCTCTCCCAGTCAACCTTTGGGCTAACAGAAACAATAGTGTGTAGGTACAAAGAAAATATTCATATATATATATATATATATATATATATATATATATATATATATATATATATATATATATATATATATATATATATATATATATATATATATATATATATATATATATATATATATATATATATAAAATTTAAATAAGAATACATATTTAAATAATTATATAAGTAATAATACAAAAATACTACTATGAATAAAACATACTAATATAATATACTTAAACGGATATACTAATATAATATTAAGTAATAACATAGACTACATAAACAAATAATATAAAATAAATACATACATACTATAATATACTTAATAATACTTAATATGAAAACATTATGTATTAAACAATTATCGTAATTTTTCAACAGCCAATTTATTTATACTAAATAATTCCTTATATAAAATTAAAATATATCATTGTTAAGTAAATGATCGTGTACTTTCTTTTTGAATAGCCGCTTGTTACTAGATTGTTTAACAGATAAAGGTAGTTTATTCCATAATGTAGATGTACTCAAAAGAAAAAAGTTTGAAATAAAATTTGTGCGAAGAAGCGGAATAGAAAGAGTTTGGGAAGCAGACGATCGAAGACTTAAATTATGGGTGGTTGATAAAAATTTAAATTTAGACTTGAGGTATGCAGGGGATAGGGGATCATAAATAATAGAATACAAAGTGCATAAAATACTGAGCTTCCGACGTTGTGGTACTGTGAGCCATCGCAGCCTTTTTCGATATTCAGCGACATGATCAAATTTACGGAGACAAAAAACGAAACGAATGGCTTGGTTTAACAATTTAACAATGAGATGGTAAATAGGTGCATCAGAATAACATACATCAACATAATCCAATATTGGCATAATGAACGCGTGCACTAGAGACACTTTCGTTTTTACCGGCAAGAGATTACGAAATCTATTAAGAGACCTCAATGTTCCAGTAATTCTGTGACACACATTATTAACCTGGCAATTCCAATTGAAATGACAGTCGATATAAAGTCCTAAGTTTTTAACAGATGAGGAAAATGGAATTTTAGTGCCATCAAAAACAATTGGGAAAAGTGAATCGATGTTAAATTTCGTTGTTTGACGGATACTCCCAATAATTATCGACTGACACTTCAATGGATTGACCCTGATCCCAAATCTAGCTGCCCAGTCCCTAATTCGGTCAAGATTACAATTTAGATCATAAAAAGCTGACTCAATAGAGTTAATATCGGTATGTATATATAACTGACGGTCATCGGCATAAAAATGATAAGCACAGTCTATCGATGGAGGGACAAAGTTAATAAAGATGGAAAAAAGTAGAGGGGATACAAATGCCCCCTTGCGGAACACCTGAAACGAGTTCTTGCCAATCAGAGAATACTTGCCCAAGGCGAACAACTTGACGACGACCACTAAGATATGTAGAAAACCATTCCAACGACGAGTCAGAAAATCTAAGATATTTAAGCATAGCAATTAATATGTCATGATCATTTTATTGATTCAGGCGTTACTTTGCGGAAATTCATTATTAAAAGGTGAAATTAATTAAATTTGCTATTATCCGCGAACTATTATTCTATGTATCCTCCGTGATGGTACCGAAAAGAGAGACGTCGGTTTAATAAATGGATAGGACTCACCGATGGTTCCGATCAAACGAAGACCCCAGTGGCACACTTATCCGCCCACATCCACCACACTTTTACAACCACGACCACACCGGCACCAATCACAAAAGCACACAATTCATGTACGTACTCACGTACGTTTGATCGGAACCATCGGTGAGTCCTATCCATTTATTAAACCGACGTCTCTCTTTTCGGTACCATCACGGAGGATACATAGAATAATAGTTCGCGGATAATAGTAAATTTAATTAATTTCACCTTTTTATGTCATGATCAACTGTGTTGAAGGCATTAGAAAAGTCAATAAGTAAGATCTGATGAACGACAAATTCTCATTTCTGTTTTTATAGTTACAGTATTTTTTCCGCTTTAATTGTACCAGTTTTATCAGGTAATCTCTTAACTTTTACAATTTCCTTAAAAATTGTCTCCACGTTATCACTTTTTTGTTGTGGCTTAAACCTTTTTTAGAACTATTTATTTAAGAATTGGCTTTAGAATATGCACATACAAGAACTTTTAATTCTTTAGATATCACGTTTTGAGAATTGTAGTTATTAATTAAATTAATAATTTCCCGTAATTTTGTCGCGATTTTTCCCAAATCTTCGGAAATTTGATTATATTTCCTTTCTCCGTCTAAATGTTTATCATTTTTTTTACATTTTTCATATTACATCATTTACATTTTTCATATTATGTATTTCATTACTTGAGGATGTTTTGTGCCGTGGTGAACCTCCACTAATTTTCTTCTTCTTGCAAATGGAATATTTAGAATCACTCATCATATTATCAGTCTTATTTTCACTGCTCACCGTTCTAAGAGATTCTTCAGTAACGCTGCCACAAAATTGCGATTTTTTGCTACATAATTTACATCTTCCGGAACTTTGCTTACGTTCAAGCATAGACTTGTACCGAGAACATATATTTCCGTCTGTTTTATTATCTGTTGTTTCCTGTTTACTTGTAGTTTTGTTTGCACCACTGTAAATATATGATGTTTTACTTTACCTAGAACATATTTTATAGCTCTCAGATCTTGGTTCGTATCCAATACTATTTGCAACTTTGCTCATAGAATATTTGTCTGGTATAGGCTTCTCTTCAGAAAAGTATCTATATAGAGGAAACATATAATCATCTTCCATATCATCATTAGCTTCTTTGTTTTTAGTAGTGGTTACCTTATTTTTCCCACAGGTGCACACTTGCCACCACACGTTACACATTTTTCAGAACATGGCCTATTTTTAAGCGTGCTCACTATTTTTGTGCATTCATTACATATAGAATTATCTTTTTTATTATCGTCATTGTCTGTTTTTTAGTAGTTATTACCTTTTTATTGCACGTGCACGTTAATCCACATTTGCCACCACATGTTACACATTTTTCAGAACATGGCCTATTTTCAAGCGTACTCATTATTTTTATGCATTCTGTACATACAGGATTATTATTCATATTATCATTATTATAGCAGTTGTAATTTCCTTTTTATTGCCACAGGTGCATGTTAATCCACATTTTCCGCCACATAATACACATTTTTTAGAACACGGTCTATTTTCAACCGTGCTTACTACTTTTTTGCATTCAGTACATACATTTTCTTTCCGTCCGTCCGTCCGTCCGTCGCCTTTTACGACCTGCCTGGCAGAACGGCAGTTAGTCTATTCTTCAAAGGAGCCCGGAACCAACACGGGGAAAACATATATACATACATACGTACATACGTACATATATACATGAATACATACATACATACATATAAACATACATAGATGAATTTCTGCAAAGTAACGGCTAAATATATACTTAAAAGGTATGTATCTCGTCCGTTGTCAGGAGGCCTCTGTTCCCTTGTTTGATACTTAGTTACTCCTTTTAAAACAATACGCTCTTCTATATTGTATTACGAATATCTAGGTAAAATAAAATTGCGATATTGTACTAATAAAATACGAATAAAACACTCAAAATTTAAACAATTATTTAATAATAAAAACTAAAATTTCGTAATACTTATTGCGTTCCCAGTTAAACCATGTTGCTATACATTTTTATTCCAAGAAGCAGAAAATACTGTAATAAAATTAATTTCCATATTCATAATTATTAAGAAAGTATAAAACTTAGGCTACGTACTGAAGCGACTAAAAACTGTTAAGATACGTTAAATGTGACAAGAACATGATTTAGAAATCTGTTTACGAGATTGTCCGTCATAATTCTGTCGAACATAACCTTCAGAATGACTCAAGGAACAATATTGTTCCTTATTACATTTCCTAAACATACATAGCGGTCTTACATCATATTTTGTAGATCTTCTTGTATTTGTCGCAGCGTCAATTTTCTCACAAATATTATGAGGTTGCGGCTTACAAGAGCAAACCGACTTATTGACTGTCATAGAATCTGTATCAAATCCACAGCTACATGGGGTATATGACATGGAGACAAGATTTTTAGGAGGGGTATTCTTAGATGAAGGAATATCACATGGTGATCTGGACTGGCTGGGATCAACGCTTTTTGTACAACATTTCTTGGGACAATTATGTGATTCAGGTATGCAGGAATGCTTTTTAGGTGTATTCTGCATTGAAGGAAATTTCGATTGTGTTCTTGAAACGTTGCAAGATTCTGTTTGTGATTTGGATTCTTTACATGAACAACTTGGTTCTGTTTCTAATAATATGGATCTACTACCATCACTAAGGTTTTCGGGCGATTGCGTAGGTGTTAGTTTACATTTAACGCATACCCCATGTTTACTTGATTGTTTTTTATCACCAAAGTACGATAATTTTTCGGAGTTTTTACTAGTAATGCTAAAACAACTACTGGTACTGCTTATTTTGTTCATTTTGTTTTTGGATTCTGAACAAATTTTACTTTTATCTGTTTGAGATTGCGTGTTTCGACATGAACATCCTTGGGAATATTCAAGTAATTTTGTAAGAGCTTTCATTATGCTTGATGAAATGATGATTGCCCGTTCTTTATTGTGTTCTAGTCCATCGCCTTTAGCTATTATTTTTAATTTACAGACCTTGTCCTCACTGGGTTTATTTTTCAATGATTGCGAACATGTTGAATTATTGGTTCCTAAGCTTTTGTTGTAATTATTAGATGTAGTAGATCCACAACTTCGGGAGCAAATACTTTGTGTTTTTTCTACTATTTCTTCGGATATATCAGACTTAACTAATGAATCGCAAGGAGTTGGGATCAGTGCTTGACAACTTTTTGACGATCCTCGTGAAGATACACTCACACAACTTTCGGAATTCTTAATATTAACCTTCGGACTGTAAATTTTTTCAGCTGGATGACATTTATGCATGTTGGGTTTACAAGACTGATCATATTTTCCAAAGTCTGCTGATTTTGATTTTCTTGCATTTGTACTAAACTCATGATTTGAATTATTACGAATAAGATCTGACGAACTGCAAATTCTCATTTCTGTTTTTATTGTTACAATTTTCTTTTCTTCCTTAACTTTACTAGGTGTATTTGGTAATCTCGTAACTTTAATAATTTTTTTGATAGTTGTCTCAATGTTATCACTTTTGTATTGAGGCTTAGTGCTCTTCTTAGGGCCACTTATTTTAGCATTAACTTTTGAACAAGCGCATGCAAGATCTTCTAATTCTTTCGATATTAAGTGTTGAGAATTGTGACCATTAATCAACTTAATAATCTCTTTTATTTTTGTCGCGACTTTCCCCAAGTCATCAGATATTTGACTATATTTCATTTCTTCATCGACATTTTTCTCAGACACTTTAGAAGCTATTGTTACACGAGAGCCCGCCTTTTTAATATTCATTTCGTTATGTGATATTTTTTGCTGCGGTGAGCGCGCACTATCTTTCTTTTTATTGCACACAGAACATTTAGAATCACCATTCATGCTATCAGCCTTTTTTTCACAACTCGCTGATCTACTAGATGTTTCATCAGAAGTGCCATACAATTGAGTTGTTTTGCCACATAACTTACATTTTTGCGAACTTTGCTTTCGTTCAAGCATGGATTTGCATTGAGAACACAGGTTTTCTTCATTTATATCGTCGGCATTTTTCTTTTTTCTTGTTGTTTTCTTTGCACCGCTAGAAGTATGTGATGTTTTACTTTCCTTACAACATATTTTATAGCTCTCAGAACTTGGTTCATATTCAATCTTTTTGGCGGCTTTGCACACAGAATATTCGTCGGAAACTTGCTTCCTTTCAGTCATGTATCCATACAATGGAAACATATAATCATCTTCCATACCATCATCAGCATCTTTAGGAGTGGTTACCTTTTTATTTTCACAGATGCATGATAATCCACAGTTGCCGGCACATGATACACTTTTTTCAGAACATGGCTTATTTTCAAGCGTGCTTACGTCTTTGCACACAGAATATACAGAACCATCTTTAATATCACCTGATATTCCTTTTTTAACAGTTGTTTCCGTTTCTTTTGTTTCCTGTTTAATTTTGTTGGAAGTGCTACATAAAGTACAAATAGAAGCTTTCGCAGATTTAACACTTATTTGTTGACAAACACTCCTATCATCACAAATTATTGTGTCACCTGAAGACTCTTTAATATCAGCAAAAGTTTTATTGATAAAATCCGTACAAGGTATATCGATACCATATAGACGAGGTTTATCGATATTCTCCATATGAGCTACAATATCCACACGAGGTATCTGAAAATCATTATTTTGTGATTTTTGTTGATTATGGGCTTCTTTGTCACCTGACAATTCAGCGTCCTTTTTCCTTTTCTTTGTTTTCAATTCCTTAAACCTTTTTAGTCTAAAGTTATCCTCTCGATCTATTTCTTCTAACTCTGAATTAATGTATCGGCAACTAACCATAATTCGGGGTACAATTACTTTTGATAAAATGTTCCATTTCCTGTGAATTCACATTCCTTAATTACTATACAATGCGCTTAGTAAATTAAAGCTACCAGTAACCACCCTTCCGCAATAAATCAAGCACCAATTGGGTTATAAAAAATTTTTACTTTAAAAAGTATTTTATTTTACTTTAAATCAATTTAAAATAGAGTCAAAAAATTATAAACTATGGCAAAATATTAATGAAAAAAGTGATTATAACTTAGTTGACGAAGTTTCTGGTAAACCTATAGTCATATTAAAAATTTGATTTAAAAATCACTTCTAATATTGGAATTCATTCAGCTGATATTAATTTTCAGCTAAAACTTTAGTTCAGCTTTCATTAGCCATTTTGTGCAAATCTACTTTGCAGTACCATTCATATTTCTGGAAAGTTACAGAATATTATCAAAAAATTTTAGTTTAAGCTAAGAATTAAAGAAATCCTTGTTTAATATTCCCAAAAACTTTATTAAATTTATAAAATAAACTTAAGTGTGTACTTATATGTATGTGCAATTATATTAGAAGTATAACTTCTTACCCACGTAAGAAGTTATACTTTTTTGGCGTAGTAAGTAAAAATATTTCTAAAATTTTATCCTTCGCGTTATCCTACGTTTATAGAAAAAATGACATAATAGAAAAACTGGCCAAGTACGAGTCGAATTCGCGCAAGAAGGTTTCCGTACCATCATAGCAAAAAAAAAACGAAAACAACACGTTTATTGTATATTAATATTATCATTTTTTTAATTTTTTGTATTTGTTGTTATAGCGGCAATGGAAATACATAATTTGTAAAATTTTCTGGTTTATAGCTATTACGGTTTGTGAGATACAGCCTGGTGATAGACAGACAGACGGACAGACAGACAGCAGAGGATACACTGAAAACAGTTTTATTACAACAAATAATCTGATTAAATAAATTTTATTTAAAATGTTACTCGGATAGGCAAACTGGCAGACGTGCCACCTGGTGGAAAGTGGACGTCGCCCATGAACATAAACAATTTTACCTAGAACTGGCCCAGGTAACTCGTTTATGTGTTGCCTATCCTGAGACATTAGATGTTAAGTCTCCGTGCCAGTAATGACACTACTACCTATTTTGCTCTTCTCTCCGAAACAGCAAAGTTGTTTCACGGCAGAAACAAGCAAGATGGGTGGTACCTAAGCAGCCGGGAGAGCACAGTGCATCCTTCCCACTGGTGAGATGATATTTAGTTATTTGTACATTATTGAAAAAACGGTAATTTAAAATAAAAAACAAATGTTGACTAGCTAATTTCATGGTGTCGGTTTTTCATGACGGTGTGCGAGCGGGTATTAAAAAATTTCTCTTATTATTTTTTCCTAACGCACCAAAAAAGTTATAACTTCAAAAAAAATCTTAAATTCACTACTTGGCGATTCTTTTTTATACCTACTCTAAAATATATTTTACTAGCGACTTGCCCGCGGTTTCACCCGCGTAGCTTTTGTTACCGTGGGAATATCGGAAAGGTTTGTACACTAAAACCTTCCTCAAGAAACGATCTATCTATTAAAAAAAACTGCATCAAAATCCGTTCCGTAGTTTTAAAGATTTAAGCATACATAGGGACATAAGGACATAAGGACAGACAAAGAAAGAGACTTTGTTTTATACTATGTAGTGATAGAACAAGGTTGCAGGACCATCAGACTTATTTTCTGGTGGACGAAATATACATACAATAGAGTGTAAGGTACACTCAAACACTATTATTTATATTTAGTAGTGAATGCATGCATGAACTAGCTTGAGCCAACGGCCAATTCTCAAGTAGCAGGTGCTAAAGGAGCGTAAAAATATTGTTACATGGATAGAGTCAAAGAGCTGATTAACGCATGTATTGTAGAGAATATTATGATCAATTTTAAATCAATTCTGCTAGACACCTTTTATCGGAAGTTTTCAGCGCCGGGCGCTTTAAATAAATGCGAAAGTTTAGATGTTAGGATGAATGTATGGATGTTTGGATGGATGAATATTTGTTATTTTTAACGAATTTGAATGATATTTAGCACACAATTAGACAATGACCTACAATAACACAAAGGCCATTTTTTATCCTGGAAAAAGTAGGTGATCCCACAGGATTCACAAAAAACTTTTATAATGCAGGGTACACCACGCTACAGCTAATATTCCAATAACAATCTCTTACTTATAGTCTGAATTATTTTATTATAAGCAATATATATATAGGAAATACCATAGTTATGTTGTCAATTTTTCCGTCCGTCAAGTTAGACAAACTGGCAGAACCAGCAGGTATGTGTTCACCGTACAAATTAAGACTACTCTATCGTATATATTTCGTACATCAGAAAATAAGTAAGATCTGGGGGCCTTGGGATCTTGGACTATTAGAATAGAAAGAAAAGAAGTAAAATCACATTTATAATGTCAATATTAATGGAATTAATCCCGCGCTAGGGAAATCAACTTAGAAACTTTTTAAGCAAAGAAAAAAAATTTAGATAAAATAAAATAAAATATATATAAATAAAATATATATAAATAAATAAAAAAATAAAATAAAATATATATCGATGAAGTTAGTAATGATGTGAGTATGTAGCTTTTTTTTATTATTATTTTCGATAGGGAAGCGCTTGACCACGATCTCGCCTGATGGTTTAGCTAAAATGCGGCCTAACGGCCCGGCCACAGCTCGCGCGGCGCGACCGGCGATGCGAATTGCGGCGCGGCGAGCGAAAACAAATGTAGGAAACTGTATGAAGTATGCCACAGCTACCGGCGACGCGAATTGCGGCGCGGAAAAACACGCGACCGGCCGCGAGGTGTGATGAGCAAATAAAACAAAAGAGGACTTTTGTTTTATTCACTTGTAAGCCAGGGTTGGAATTAAAATAACACAAAATTATTACCAACGGAAATTATATAGATACTTACTTTATTTTATTAAAATTTTTACTATTATTTTTAGCGTCCGACACAAAAACGAAGGTTGTTATAAGTTTCAGAGGTGTGTCTGTGTATCTGTCCGTGCATCGTAGCGCCCTGGCGGATGGTCCGATTTAGTTGCGATTTTTTTTTTCTTGAAAGACCTATTTTGCGAGATGGTTCTTTGCTATGATTCAATAGAATCTGTGCAGCCGTTGAAAGCTCAGCGTCCTTTTCCGTTACTCCACTTATAACTCAAGAACGGCTGAACCGATTTAGCTGAAAATTGGCAGGGAGGTAGTTTAGAGCCAGGAGAAGGACATAGGATACTATATATATAAAATTAAATTGCTGTTCGTTAGTCTCGCTAAAACTCGAGAACGGCTGAACCGATTTAGCTAATTTTGGTTTTGAATTAATTTTTGAAGTCCAGGGAAGGTTTAAAAGGTGAGAAAATATATAAAAAATAAGAGTAGTTAAAAAGGCAGAACAACGTTTGCCGGGTCAGCTAGTATTAATAAAAAATACATTCTTTCTACAGCCCACTACATCAAAAACGATCATAGTTACTAAAAATTGCACGGAAAATGTCTACGTTGCCATACGTTAAAAAAATGGGTGCGTGTACTTATATACGCGGGTGAGAAGTTATACTTCTTTGGCGTCATTAAAAAATAGTGACCGCGTTTCCGATCCGGTAGCAGCTTTTAAAAAATATGTTGATGTGTTGAAACGTGTTGTAAAAAGTTTTATTGAATAAAGTACTTCTGATTTCTGATAGATTTTAATGGCATGCAAATACTTAATTACATTAAAATAATAAAAGGACTGGAAAAGGATAGTCAAGGATTTCGGGACTTAATGAGCAATTTAGCGGACAACCTGTAACTTTTACGTTACGGTAATGTGCGTGCATCTTAAAATTTCATTCGCTGCCTAAAGAAATATTACGCGCCTAAAGAAATATAATTTCAAAAATCCCGAATGGAGGGATTAATGATAAGGTAATATTTGTAAGTATTAACAATAATGGTATTTTTGCGTACAATCCTAACGTTACGATAATATATACTACGCTTCAAAAGAATATAGTAAAACTAGTATTACAAAATCCGACCCTGGTACTAGCTAGTATAGGTGTGACAGCTCAGAGCGGCACGCCACCGCGGTCGCAACAAGTCAAGCTGTGGCATACCCAAATGGTCGCGCGACTCACCGCGCCGCATTTCGCGTCGCAGGTCGCGCCGCGGGTAGCTGTGGCCGGGCGGTAAGATAGAACGCGCTTTTAACATGGAACGAAAAAAAAGCATGTAGTCAGTGACAAGTTGGATTAGAACGTCCCTTGTTTTATTTATACAATTTTTTCAAATCATCAAATTCTGGAAATATAATTACTGAAGATTTTATATTTTCTCCAATACTTCAGGCTATATCACAATAGAAGTGGTAATTTGTTTTATTTATATATTGTATTCTGATATAGAACAGTATTTATATTTTATACTATGACTATTTCAGGAAGATGATTTCACTTTAGAGTTTCAATGAATTCTTAATAAGCTGTTAATTGTCGCAATCGACCTAACTAGTTGTATGCAACGTAGGCCCTAATTTTCTTTTTAATCGTTTCATCGCTAATTTTCACACAATTATCTTTTTCAATTTTAGATTATTTGGTTATTTTTGTGAAATTTAATTCAATGCTGTCTTTCCATAATTATTAATAGCTAAATTGATATATTCTTGCGACGCAACATCATATCTTTCTTTAAATTCAAAATTTGTGTGTGTTTCTTTCCATTCTTCTTCGTTTTATTTCCATTGAACATTTTATTTCCGACTTATTTATTTATTAATTTTATTTAAATACTTTATTGCACAAAAAATAGTACAAAAGGCGTAACTTAATGCTATTAAGCATTTTCTCACAGTTTACCTTTCTTGATGCTGAGAGAAAAAGCTTGGGTAGTGCATAAAAAACTAATTATGAGCTATCAATAAAACTAAATACTAGATTCTAAATTTTTTGCAATTTTTACATAGTATGTCTATAGCTGTATCGTGTTGTGCCACTGTAATTTCTGATTTTTCTTGGAGGTTTTCATATATGTTTATAACATCATCTACATTAATGGAAATGTTTCCTTCACAATGTAAAATTTTACTTATTTGCAAAATTTCTCTTAAAAGCTTTCTGTATTCTCTAATTTTTTCGAATAGCACAGCAATCGCTGTTTTGTCAATGAAATCTTTTTTAGGTGACGCACCACAAATTGTACACGCCAAATACTTCTCAAAAATTTTACCTTCTTCTTTAACAACATCAGTTTTTACATCGAATGCTTCTAGTAAATTGTACTTGTCAACGTCTATTTTCTTTTTAATTTTCAAATTTTTTTACGTCTAAAAAATTCTTCCCTAGTAAATTCTTCTAATTCATAAGCAATGTAGATAATTGTGTCGTCGGTTTTTGGAATTACGATTTTTGAAAACACGTTCATTTTCCTGTTGACAATTATTTCAATATTTTTTGATTGTCTATCTAGCTGCCGACAACTTTGTTCCCAAAGGACTGCACGGGCTTATTTACTGAAGCTACTATTGTATGAATCTTGGATGAATTCACTTTTGCTATTCAAATACCTCATTAATTTTCATCATTTACAATTTTTGTTTGGAAATCAATTAGTCCGTTATTCTATTTGATCAATATATGATCAAATTCATAATATTTTTGATGAATTTTAAGAAGCACCACTATTAAAATACAACTACTAACTAAAACTACTAAAATTTAGGACGTTTTAAATTTTTTTCAAAAGTAATAATAAGTAGGTGTCTATAGTAAAATATAGTTTAGCTATTAGTGCAAACATATAATAGAATTTTTTTTGATTAGGACACCACACACAGCAAATTAAACGCAATTAACTGGATGTTTATTAATGTGCTTTATATTATACATTAAAAATAATGCCATTAATATGTGATTTTAAATAAACAACGCGATGCTTAGAGTAAGAACGTTATAACCTGCGTCGAAATAACCAGTAACTAGTTTAAAGCCATGTTTAAATATTTCTTTGCTTAAAAAGTTGTTACCGTGTAGGCATATTTTCGTGAAGAAATCGAGCGTAATTCTCGTGGATCGGGTGAGTACTACTAAAGTAAGAGAGAGGTTAGGCGTGAAAAAAAGTATCGGTGTAAAAATGAGAAAAGGCATGTACAAAGAATAGCAGATTAAAGGTTATCAAAACAAATATACAATGTAAATAAAGAAGCTGCATCTTTCCTACCTACGTACTAGGGAAGACAAAGATTGACTAATATGATCATATTATATATATATATATATATATATATATATATATATATATATATATATATATATATATATATATATATATATATATATATATATATATATCTCTGTATCACGAAATTAAAAATCGTACGAGAAATAACTTTTCTTTTTATAATAACATAAAACTTAACGATACGTATACGCTTAGTTTAGAAGAAACAACAAACGCTCTTTTGGAGACGCTAATTCCAGACGATAATCTAGAGCGGGATGACGAATATCATCGTGAAATTAGATCACAAGTTGACGTGACACCTGTGTCCCCCATATCGAGTCTGGTATCCTTAGATGAATTGTTAAATACCGTTAACAATTTACCATTGAAAAAAGCGCCCGGAGAGGATAAAATCTCAAATTATATGATTAAACAAGCGTGTATAGCAGCCCCAGACTCTATTCTAAAAGTAATAAATCGTTGCATTGCGGAAGGTGTTTTCCCTAAAATATGGCGCCAAGGATATCTCAAAATTATTCCAAAATCTGGTGACAAGCCTCCGGATGACCCTAAATCATATCGCCCAATTACACTTCTACCTTCTCTTGGTAAACTGCTAGAAAGATTAGTAGTTCCTCGACTCTTACCGCAAGGGCCCACATTCAATAAACAACAATTTGGATTTACCGCCGGAAAATCCACTGTAGATGCAGTGCTAACCATGAGAAAAACGGTAGAACTATCACGAAATAATTATGTTGTGGGTATCTTTTTGGATATTTCAGGTGCTTTTGATAACGCGTGGTGGCCGATGTTATTATTAAAACTAAAAATAAGGGGATGCTATTCTAATATATATCAACTAATTAAATCGTATTTAGAAAACGGTCACTTGAAATTACAGCTAGGGCATTACGCTGCATCTAAACGCCTTACTCTGGGCTGCCCACAGGGTTCAGTACTTTCGCCATATCTATGGAACTTAGGATTTGATGATTTATTTTCACTAGCTTTGCCTGAAGGATGCTCACTTATAGGTTATGCGGACGACGTTGCTTTAATAATACAAGCAAACACACGAGCACAGATAGAGTCACTGGCTTATACTAGTCTTAATTTAATATCCAACTGGGGATTCAGAAATCATTTAAAATTTGCGCCTCATAAAACGTTCTACTTAATACTAAAAGGTTCGCTTCTATCGTCTCCTAGTATAAAATTAAATAATAGCACAGTAAAGAGAAAGGAGTCCGTAACATATTTAGGTTTAGTTTTAGAGAAAAATTATACTTTTATAAATCATATTAACTATATCAGTGAAAAAGCTAAACGGAATTACTTGTCCTTTGCCGGCATATCTACCTCAACGTGGGGTTTAACCTTTAACACTTTAAAGATAATTTATAACGCAACTTATTTAGGTTGTATTACTTATGCATGTTCAGCATGGGCTGATAAAGTTACAAGCGGCGCGACCCGGCGTAAATTACTTCAAAATCAGCGTTTGGCTTTAATATTTCTGTGTAAAGCATATCGCACTGTAAGCTCTGAAGCTTTACCCGTTTTATCAGGTGTATTTCCATTAGATTTAGAAATTCAGCGTCGGTCCTCAATGTACTATAATTCTAAAAACTTTACTAGCCCAGAATTTATTAATCCGCAAGCTCAAACAAAAATACGTCGCCTCTTTAAACCCGTGATGGATGTTACTAATGAATTAATAAATGAATGGCAGTCGCGTTGGTGCTGCTCACCTAAAGGACGGCATTTATATAACTTTTTCCCCTGCGTCCGGGAACGATTAAGTAAAACGTGGATAGAAATAGATCATTGTGTTGCACAGTTCCTTACTAGTCATGGTAATTTTAAAGCTAAATTATTCTCGTTCAAATTAGTTCCTTCTCCATTTTGCGAATGTTCCACCATAAACTGTAAATATGAACAAACTGCACATCATATTCTTTGGGAGTGTAATCTCTGGCAAAATGAACGTAGCCAAATGCTTGATAGTATACGATGTATATCCGGGGTAATCTACTATTCCGACCTTGTAGCAACACGTGGGAATTTCCGTGCCTTCAAGCGATTTTGTCATACATACTACTGGAAGCAGAATTAAGTAGGCCATTTTCGTAGGTCCTCAAATACCTAAACTACCGTGGTGCAATAGCAATCAGGCTTAACCTGATTGTAAACGTCTCATTTCTTAGCAGTTTTTGCTCTATCTTACGCTGTCTCCTGCTGTAAAGGGAGGGAAACTGGATGTATTTTCCTACTCCTCCTATACTCTTCTGATTAAATTCGATGCGGGTTCCAAGACAGCTTAGCTTTTCCCCCAGGGCACCCTGAGCTCGCAACTCAGAGGTTATCAGGAAGGTTGCCGCTGTTGATTCTGGTTTACAGAAGTTACAGTGGTGGGAACGAGAGGTGGGCCCATTGCCCTTTTTAAAATATATATATATATATATATATATATATATATATATATATGTATATATATATATATATATATGTGCGGCCTCAAAGTGACGTCAAGGGTTTTCTCAACTGATGGCACCTAGTTCTGTCTGCTTACCGTATCACGGATGTGGAGTGAATATATATTTATAGGTGTATATATTTATGGGTGTATGTGCCTAAAGCACCTACTGATTTCAAAATATAACCAGCTCTTTTTCCTTGAGACTAATTATCGATTTATTCCAAATGCTTATTTGCTCTTTGCCTTGAAAAACTGAGTCGAACACCACAAATCGTATCAAAATAAGTAGATTTGTTCGAGAGGTTCGAAGGCGTCAATGATGGCTCGCAGGGTATAGCTGTTCAGTTTTTTTCAGGTTAACAATCTGTCAAAGATTAATCCGCTAAATTAAGATAGAGCAATCTTATACTTTAAAAAATTATACACAAGCATACATTTTTTAAATTTTATTGAAATCAACACTTATCGATTTTGATAATTTAAAAAATCAACTCTAAAATGTCATAGATGCACAGCATGAAGCGAATTCCAAAGCCGAAAAAACTCTTATTTCAAAACCTTTCTTCAACGATAAATATCAACGAATCAATCAATTTCGACCCGATGTTAAAGCATTCAACGCAATTTTTCAAGGCAAAGTTCAAATATAATCGATAACTAATCTCAAGATCATTTTGAAAAAAATCTAAATAGGGTTGAAAACATCCAATATTTTTTTTTTGTGTTATAGTATATTTATATTGTAATATTAGAATAGATTTGTATCACAGGCTCATTTCAGTACTTTTCAAATGTTATTAGAAAAATACAAGTACGTCAATGTCAATTTCAACAATTGTCAAAGAAAAGATTACGAGAACAAATTTTCAACATTTCAAGTTAATATGTTATCAAATAAATATGGTTTGCTAAAATTAAGGTCTTATTTTTTAATAAGTAGACTTAAATAATGCAGACAGAACTCGCTAATCTATATACATATATACATACATCTATATTCTATACATATAATAAAATCGTAGGAAAATCAAAACTGTACATTGAATATTATTTTAAAACAATACTTGGGGCGTGATCTACAATCTATATCAAAGCCAAAAATATAGTTTTTAGAATTTTTGTCTATTTGTCTGTTTATCTGTTTATCTGTTTGTCTGTTTGTATGTTTATCTGTATGTCCGTGGTAAACTCAAAAAGTACTGCATGGATTTACTTCAAATTTTGCATGAATATTACTAACAGGTCGGGTCAACATATAGGCTACATATTATCACGCTATCACCTACAGGGGAGGAGCAGTGCGGAGTAAACGAAGTCCGCGCGGACGAAGTCGCAGGCAACAGCTATTTAAGTAAATAAAAATATTTCCCTCGTTTAAAAATAGAATTTCAAAATGGCAGACGTGTAAAAACTCTTTGCTATTAATAACCGTCCAGTCCTTAAAATTACGGAAGGGTGAGGTTATTGGCAGCTTATTTGCTAATATTAGTAATTACTAACTACAACTCTGCATTACTCTAATCCAAAGAAAATAAGCAAACCTTCAAAAAGTTTGATTTTTGTTATAGTTTTTTTTTCATGACAAATTTTAGTAACATCTAGAACATATCACTATGTTTTTAATAGTAAGTGTATAAAGTACCATTAAATGTATTGTAACGTTTTTAGTTAAAGGACCGTAAAGCTTATATACGTTGATTAATAATTGTTAATTAACATAATCATTTAAAGTAGCGAAACTTAGAATCTGTCACTGAAGTATAACAAATATATTTATATAACAATTTAGGTAGCGATTAACTTGCAGATGTATCGAGCCATTTAGGTAGCGATTAACTTGCAGATGTATCGAGCCATTATATATTTAGCCAATAATACCGTAAATAGCGGCATAGCTAATATGCCGCTATTTACGGTACTATTAGTAGTAGATACGGTTATTACTAATTACTGACATCGATACAGAAGGCTTAAACAAAGTAACAACATAAAAACGATAACAAAGTTAAAAAATATTAAAATGTATTGGATTTACATAAGGCATTATTGATTCTCGTTGATAATATAAAGAAAAACTAAATATGTTATTGCATTTTTTTTATTAAACCAAAAAACGTGTCCTTATTTTATTTGGAATAAAGTATTGAACTCATTTATAGGGTACGACAATATTATTATAAATCAAATTTTACTACATTATATCAACAATTTCATTTGGTTGCTTAAATAAGCAACAAAATGATTTTATCTATAGATTATTGTGAGTTTTGGTGCTGTGCCCAAATACAAACTCATTAAAAATATTACATTACATGTGTGTATTTCATTGTTATAGTACGATTCCTTTCCACCCTAAAATCTATAAGGGAAATTAATTTAAACGCCTTTGATACGCAAAACAATATGTTGACAAACTTTCAAAACGATCGGTAAAAATGTTACGAGATTTGCCATTTTGAAAAACGAACTTTAAATTTTTATTAATAACAAAATCTATAATTTTACAAAATGAATAATATTTTTGCTATAAATAATATTGTCTATGCCTAACTAAAATCTACAGTTAGACTGAATTAAGGTCAAATAAAGTCTTATAATAATACAAAAATAAAGTAATACAAAATGTATTTTTTTTTTTGAAATGTTTTTTCTATATTAATCGACTAAATGCATTGAGTAAACAGCGACCTAATAATAGATTAAATGTTTTATCAACACATAAGTTTTATAGATCTTATAATAATCCGAAAGAATTAGTACCAACCAATCCAGCGAGCTGTAAACAAGCGCGACAAAATACAGATTTTAAATTAGCCAATTGGAACACTGTGTTCTTGTTCCACGCACCTCAGATTATTAACAAAATCAATTTGGTCATTGATATAAAAACCCAAGATACACAATCCGAGTCACAAAAACGTCCTCCAAAAATGATCGTCATTTCAAATAGAATCGCGTCAGCCGCGACACTGACAATTTTATTACTTTTTGTACTTTATTTTGTAAAAACAACTATAAATCTTGCGCTTAAGGTTGAATATGGAAAGACATATATGTTTTTATTATATCTATAACTATTTAAATGAAATTAGGGACACTTTTGAGTGTCAGTTTTGTTCGGGACTGTGCATTTTGGATTTTTTATATCAATGAATTTGGTACAAGAAATCAAACACTTAAAGTTAGTTAAAATATCACTATAAAGACATTACAATCCAACTGGTTTCTCCTATATTAGCATCATGAGAGCTTATCAATGTATTATGGTAGTATCATAATAAAAGACAGTTATAACCAAATTACACCAACCAAATTAAACGTCAGATCTCTGACAAAGCTTTTTGTCATCATCAGCTTTCTGTATTTTTTGTATCAGCTTAACTGATTCCATACATCTTTAATGTGATATTCCAATTGCTTACTCTTATTTAACATTATTGTGAAATACTACAAGTTTGTATCAAAGGTCTAATGATACATATATATAAGCGGAAACCCTTTGGATCATAACGGTCCTAACTTTGAAATGTTGAAAAAGGTTCTGCTTATACAGACTGGTTGGTGAGTTACCTTCAATATTTAAGAACGTGATAGTTGGCGATCATATATGATGAGAAAAAATAACAGTTAAAATAAATATTAAAATACTTCTTAGTAAATAGTACACCGAGAATCCTATATTTACCTGCGCCATACTTGGACACCGCGCATACGCACGTGTCGCGTAGCGCGCTATCAACACAGAAAGCGGGGGATGGCAGCGGCGTGTCCTTGATGTCGACTAGCGCGTATCGTGGCGTACTACATTGCACTTGTTTTTAGAGAAATATTGGTCAAAAATTAAGCTCCTAATTTTATTATTTCATTTTAACGAGAATCGAGTACCGAGTACTCTCCAGAACACATCGAAGGTATCTCACCAGTCATTCTGTATAAGCATCATCTTGGCTCTAATGATGCGAACCTTTTGGCTCTGCCTTAACTTTATAGTGATGAAATCTTTTCTGTTTATTTTGAGATCGTCGGAACTCCGAATAAAAGTGAAAATCGGATTTTAATTGTCTCAATTTTATTATTATGTTCCAACCGGTTCTGCTTATGCTCGCCGGTTTCTAATCCAACCGGTTAACTTTACTAATTATGTTAAGAATAAAATATTGCTTATCTAATATACTTACTTTGTAGCAGCCTTATGATGAGCCTCCACAGCTGCAAATTGGTTACGTAGCTTCAGCAATAAAATCAACTTCTTCAGAAGCCGCAACCAAGTCTCTTTAGTCTCTTTAATTGTCTGACCCCCTTTGTCAATGCCCAAATGTTTGTATGGTGGGTATTCCGTCTGATAGAAATACATGGATCTATTTTTATCATAGAATGCTAACTAGCAGATAAGGGAAGAGGTAACCAATGCCTACAAACTACAGATCATAATGTGGAGTTACTATCCATATGACGGGGATAAAATACCTCACGCCTAAGCTTCCAAATCCGAATATATATCAGTGACAATTCAGACAGTGTCCACGATGGGGATCACCACTCATCTCGCCAACAGACTAGCTGATTAATCGTAATGAATCGAAAGATTATAGACCTAGTTTTATTCTGCCTACTTCGCAAGGGAACCGTGCATGAAGGTACTTTTAACAAACACTGACGTTACTGTAGCAGAAACGGTTAAATCATGTTATCAAACCTAGCCGTAATGAAATCGTTACTTTTTTACGAAATGTCGAGTGGATACATATCCATTCTTGAAAAGCGGTCCGAACGATACATAGAAATAACGTAAAACGTATTATAACGCCAATTCCCTTAAGGCAGAGTTAAAATGAGTCGAATATCCATAGACTTACCGGATCGTCATGATTCACCGGTCATGCCAATAACCAGGACCAATCATTCTAGGATGATTAGAGTCACGGAGCTGTTGAAATTTCGATTTTCGAGAAAACCCTTGAAAAAACCTCAATAACACTTTTACCCGCCATGGCGATTATACCCGGAAACGTGACCCGTAGCGGATCGGCTCCACCCCTAGATCGTTTAAAATTATTGACCCACTAGTAAACTCTACTAAATTTTACTTCCAGATAAGTATGATAAAAATAATTGAAGACATATTTTTTATAAGATAGCAAACAAGCTATCTGGTGTTTATGATAACTTGCTGGGGCGTAGTACCATAGTAATACGCCCCAGCAAGTTGCCCCAGCAAGGGCCCATACGATAGTAATGCCATATGCATAAATTTACCGGCTACCTTACCATGACGAACATTGGCGCTATTACGGCACGTACGTACGAGTTGTAGTCACCATGTACTATGCGTCCCAACTGAGAATAAGATCGCGCTTGTTATCAACTTTATACCACAAGTGTGAAAAAAAATTGCTGATTTATTGAAGAACAAATAAGGTTTTAATAATATTATTTTCATCAATAAAAAATTGACACCAGTCTAGCTGTTCATCTATATATTATATTAAAAAGTCATATTATTTACACCACTGAGAATCTAAATAAAAATATACCAATGAGAATAAAAACATATTGGAACGAAGTTCCTTACGGCAGGCTTGGAGGGGATAGGGATTTTGCTGCGCGACCAAACTGAAAAAAATGTGATAGCAAAACCGTAAGAAAAATGCGTGGAATAAAAGCGTTAAATGAGACGTGCGCAGGCGCGACAGTCGCGTACACAAGCGAGTAGTGCCGTTTAGCCGAAGGAAGTTCGTTCCTACCTGGTGTCCCGCGACACCACATCATTTTTTTTTTAAGTATTTCTTTGTTATAATTTTTTGCACACCTTTACTCATCACTCATAAAGTTTTTGCAAAATGCGGAACTATATGTCATTCTGACAGTCCTATTTTCAGTTGGAACGCATAGTACTGTCACGTAGTAGGGGTCATTGGCCAGAAGCGTGCTCGTCGCGACCCCTGCCAGTCCACTAGACTGCAATTCTGGCCCGAATGAGTACCGCAGTGCGGATTAGGGCGTCCCCTGGAGGCGACGCGTACCGATACGCCCCCGTCGGTACGAAAAGCGGCGGATGCGGCGATGGGGGCCGCCACCAATCACGCCAGGCCCGAATAGGCGAGTCGAGGGGAGCAGAGTGCCAAATAGGCACGTCGAATGTAAGAGGTGGGTTGGAAGACAAGATGCATGAATTGATAGATGTAATGAATGAGAGATGCCTGGATGTTTTGTGTGTAACAGAGACTAAACGTAAAGGTAGTGAAACCACTGATCTCCCCGGTGGCATGATGGCTCTGTGGTCTGGTGTGCCCCAGAGCGATCATGCTGGCGCCGGAGTAGGCATTCTTCTATCGTCACGCTTAGTCTCTGGTCTGGAAGATTATGGGATGGCCGGCTCGAGACTTCTCTGGGTCCGGATCAAACTGGGAATCACAAGAGTCTTTTTGGTCGCATTATATGCACCGGTAAGCTCTTCGTCGCCCAGTGACTTGAAAAAGTTTTGGGATTTGTAAGTGATGTTCTGGATATGGTTGATGACAATGAAAGAGTCATTTTGTGTGGTAATTTGAATGGATGGGTCGGGAGTCGGGACTAAGCGTCCTGGTTTCGATGCCGTACTAGGTCCGTATGGTGACAGTAGAGTGAACGGCGCCGGTAAGCACATTGTGGATTTATGCATGGAAAGGAATCTTCCTGTGGCTGACACAATATTCTCTCATAAGGACATACATTTGTATACATGGAGAAGGAATGACCAAAAGAGTGTGATAGATCTGATTTTGATTGATAGTAGGCTCCGCAATTATTTAATGGGTACGCGCGCCTACAGAGGTCCCAATCTGGAAACAGACCACTATTTGGTAATAAACCGATATAGGGGTCTGTTTAAGAAGTGGAGACATTGGCGACAGCGTGTTCCATTCGGAGAGCTTGAAAGGATAAAGAGCGAAAAGTTGCAAGATCCGAGTATAAGGAGTATGTATGAGATTCAGGTTCGAGATAGGTTGGCGAAAGTGAACCTACCGGACCTGGATGTAGACGAATGTTGGAAAGTTTTGAAAGATTGTATGATAGTAGCCGCGAAAGAAGTATGTGGTAGTGCAAAACTGTGCAAGTCAATGGAAGGAGATGCATGGCGGGACGATGAAGAGAAAGCTGCGATTGAGAGAAAGGAGAAAGCATGGCTAGACTATGTATCATGTTTGCAAGCGAATGATGGTATGAAAGACAAGAAGAAAGATTTGTATCGTTGTTGTAAGAATGCCACTAAAACCTTAGTAAAAGAAAAGTGTGAAAGAGAATGTTTGAAAGCGGAAGAGAGACTGGCGAGCAACTTCGAGGCAAACACCAAACTTTTTTGGAGGGAGGTGAAGAACTCTAGGAGTTGTTCGGCAGCCTCCATAATGAATAGGATTAAATCTAAGGATGGTGACATTCTTACAAACACAGAAAGCGTGTTAAAACGATGGAGTGAATATTATGGAGATATGTATGATGCTGTTCAGGACGCTGCCTCCGTCTCTGACTCAGTAAGTGACTCGGAGACGGTGGAAGCGTGCCAGGACATTACTATGCAAGAGATCGTATGGGCGATAAGAAGTATGAAAAATGGAAAGGCTGCGGGAATAGATAAGGTGACTGCTGAGATGATCAAATACGGTGGTCTGGGATTGCAAAGCATGTGTGCGGGTGGATGGCAACATATTATCGCCCTAGTTCGATGTCAATATCGGCGTCAAGTAGGGTTGTGTGTTGTCAGCTCGGCTGTTTATTCTATATCTGGATAAGTGTCTCCAAAGATTGAGGTCATTAAATGTGGGAATGCGCATGAGTGATCTAGTGGTGAACTGCCTGCTTTATGCAGATGAAGCTGTACTTTTAGGCTCAACTCCATCTGAGCTGTAAACACTGGTCACAGTTATGAATGAGGATTGTAAGAGTGTGGGCTTACATTTGAATGCGAAGAAAACTAAAGTTTTGGTATTTGAAAGAGAAGTAACCAGAACGGATGTAAGAGTTGTGGTCGATTATGTAGTGCTGGAACAAGTGGATGAGTTTGTATATCTTGGATGTGCTTTTAGCAGGGATGGAAGGTACACCGCTGATGTTGAAAGAAGAGTGTGTGCAGGGAACAGAGTGAATGGAGCGTTAGGGAGATTACTTAATAGCACAATTTTAAGTCAGGGTGCCCGTCTAGCCCTGCATAATCATGTGCTTATCCCAACGCTATTGTATGGAAGTGAGAGTTGGGTATGTCAGAAAGGGCATGAAAGTAGAATCAACGCGGTCGAGATGAGGTCGCTAAGAAAAATATGTGGTGTGACACTCGCGGACCGGGTTCGTAATGTCGAAGTGAGAGAGAGGTTAGGTTTGAAATAAAGTATCGGTGTAAAGATGAGAAAGGGCATGCTCCGTTGGTTCGGACATGTAGAAAGAATGGTAGATGAAAGGTTAACAAAACAGATATACAACGCGAATGTGGAAGGATGTAGGTACCGGGGAAGACCAAAACTGACATACCACGATCAGATTGATCGAGTATTGTGGTGGTGTCAAGAGTCTTCGCAACCGGCGTGTGTGTATGAAGAGAGTGATGAATGTGGAGGAAGCGAGACAAGCCTGCAAGGATCGTGATGTATGGCACTCGGTTCACTCTGCCTACCCCGTAAGGGATCTGGCGTGAAGATACATATGTGTAGTACTGTCACGCCTAGGCAATTGTTTACGAGATTTTACGAACTGCCGGGCAAAATGGCAGGTGATCTTCAAAGTAGTCTGAGCGCACTTTACATGGGAAAGTTACAAAATGGCTTACCTCCACCGCACTTAACTCGATCACTTTAACACTGGATATATTTTTGGTAACTCGTGTGACCACGACTCCGGCCTGTAAGCAAATACGGTACGATTCGAACAAGTTTACCGCTTGAAATACCAATTACCCAATGTCTATTATACCAACTGCCCCCGCAGCTGCTATTGTGAATCCCATGAAATGCTTTGTTCGGAATAAAAAGTAACCTATTACGTCTCAATAGGCTTGCTGGTGTTGCGAATCCCATAGAATACTTTTCAGGGATGAATTATTAGCCTATGCATTATGTCCCAGAAAGTACGCTAGAATTGAGAATCTCACGAGATACTTCATTCGGAATAAAAAGTAACCTATGCATTATGACTCAACAAATTCACTGGTGTTTAAAGGTCCCACGAGATACTTTATTCGGAATAAAAAGGACCGTTCAACTAGCTCGCTGATGTTGAGAATCCCACGAGGTTAAAATATTTTGGAGTAAAAAGTAGCTTAGGAGTATTTATTACGACTCAACAAGCTCGTAAGTTTTGAGAATACCACGAAACATTTTATTCGGCACAAAAACTAAACCATGTATTGCGTCTCAACAAGGTCGCTGATATTGCGAATCCCACGGTATACTTTACTCGGAATAAAAAGTATGTATTGTCTCAACAAGTTCGCTGTTTTTGAGAATCTCTCAAGATACTTTATTCGGAATAAAAAGTAGCCTATGTATTTCTAACAAGCTCGCTGGTGTTGAAATTCCATGAGATACTATATTCGGAATAAAAAATTAGCATATGTATTATATCTATTACCACGTATATGTTCTAAATGTTAACCAATTTTCATTTGGATAAGCAGTTCTTTAGTTACAACGGAACATTATCACACACAAACAAAAATTTTCCAACTTCAATACACAAGTATACACACCATTTACTTAAATAAAGATTTATACAATAGCATATTATTAATTTTATATTAGTATTTTATTAATTTATAACGCCTCTGCGGTCTAGTGGTCCGGTGTTGGTGTTGACCGCATGAGATCACGGGTTCAATTCCCAGGTCGGGCAATTAAAAATTGTGATGTTTGTTTGTTCAATTTTCTGATAAAGACAAATGCTTGCCTATCATTTTGTATCTATCAAATTGTACCTGTCACTAAATATCTATCACACTTCTGTCTACCCCTTCGGGAATACGGACGTGAAGATACTTTTTAAATTTATATATGTCATAAGATAGCAATTAAACAGCCGACGCTCCTGATAAGAGACAACAAACGCTTATAGAGACCAAAGAAGATGGTTATCTTATGTTATAAAAAAATACTCTCATCTTTATATAATTTTTATACAAATTGTCATCCTTAAAATCGATTTAGAGATTTAGCCGTGATATCCTAACAGACAGAAAGACAGACAGATAGACTTTCGCATTTATAATATAAAATATGGATAGATAAATTACATGTTAAGATTAATACATATTTGTTTTGATAAAATGGCTTATCACTTTTCTATACAATCTAAGTATCCATAGTAAGTAATGTATAATTTCGCAATTCGAATCATAGCCTCCGTGGCGCAATCGGCTAGCGCGTTCGGCTGTTAACCGAAAGGTTGGTGGTTCGAGCCCACCCGGGGGCGACTCTTTTTATCATTTTACCATTACCACTGACTAAAACAGTATTATTTGAAATTCCCATAATTTATTATTGTTTTTATATAATATATGTATTTATATAGTTTTCTATGCGTATGTATGTGACTAAGCACCTTAACAGCTAAAGCAATATAGGGATTGAGCAAGATGACTATGATGCCATCTGGTGGAAAAAATCTAAACAAATGTGATGTAAACAGTTTGTTGAATATTTTGTATTATTTAAATAAATAAAAGTATTATCAATTGTTACCTTTTTTTAAACTAAAATTAATTTTCGTCATCTCCTCATCAAAATTTACTTGTTGTATTCGTGAGTGTTCACATATGCCATACAAAAATAATACGGAGATTAAATTTTACTGTTTCCCGAAAAGTTCTGTAAACGCTGCGTCGATAATCTTCAAACGCAAAAAATGATAAATGCAGTGAAAAAAACGTATAAGTAAAATATTTTTATTGATAACTTTGATTAATAGTAATTTTTCGTGCATATTAATAAAAATAAATAAAGGCGGATAAATATTAGCAAGTATTTTGTTTCCTTTCGTCCCAAAGGGACAGGCTAAGACCAGAAGTCATGCTGCCTTATCAGTCGTTACCACGAAATAAGGTAACGACTGATAAGGCAGCATGACTTCTGGTAATAGAAATAATTATTAATTTCTTCCGTGGATAAGTGCTTTTAGTTTTTTTTATAAATTATAAATATTTAAAACAAAATAGAAACAGATTTAGAAAACAGAAACAGAACTAATTTGAAGATAAAATATTGTTTTTTATATGGAATTTTGCTTTAATAAATCTTGCCAACACAAGAAGTATGAGTAATTGGACAATAAGAATGTTTATGAAGTCTAGATTTTCCAGGTTTTTAAATTGGCACCATACAGTCAGTTTTCCAGGAAATAGAAATCTTATTATTTATCCAAAGGTTCTTCAATAAATTTAAAAATATCAACATGCAATTTTCATTTAAGTTATTAATAATTTTGTAAGAAATACCATCTAACCCAAAAGCAGTGTCCTTTCTAGAGAAAACAGTGAATAAAGTTCTTGGAGAGTAAAAGGTCTTAGTAAATAAGAATTATTTAAATTTTCTAAACCAAGATATGAATTTTAATAATTTAACCAACTTTATTGAACTTTTTAAGAAATTACAGATTCAAACGTCCTGTATTCTTCACTGTTACGAAGGGTTCTTTGAAAGTAAGTTTCACATGGATATACTTATTGACAATAAATTGTCGCTCAAAGAGGAAATACATAATGAACTCTAGAACAATTGGAATGGTCATCAACTCATCATTGTGTTTATACTGATGGAAGTAAAGACGCTAAGGGCGTTTTATTTGCAACTTTCGACAGTTCTAAAAACAAAGGTATAGGTTACAGATTTAATAAAACTTCCAGTGTTTTCACTGCAGAAGTTGTTGCCATTTTAGCTGCTTAAACATTTAAAAAATTAAAAATCAGGGACTTAAAAAAATGGCTCATTATTAGTGATAGCATGAGTGTTGTCAAATTTAAAAAAACAACAAACTACCTGCTAATGTGAATTACGTAATTTACCAAATTAAAGAAAATTGGCATAATCTTTACAATATTGACGACATTATAGTTAGCTTTATGTCGGTTTCATCTCACAAAGATGTTCTTCGAAATGAAAAAGCAGATTACCTCACCGAAATGTCAACACTTCATCCCTTTCTTTCAAAACTTTCGATGATATCTTACTACCATATTCTGATGTTAATACCATATTGTGTTGTTGGATGAGCTAATCGAAATTTATAATGGTGAATCGTAGTCTAATCGTAGTCGTAGTATAATGGTGAAACGTTATTTTAAACTTATGATAATTGTGATATTATAAGTATTTGAAATACTGGTTTGCGTGACAACTGTACAGGTTAATAGATATGGGTAATAGTAGATTGTTTATTTTCATTTATTTCTTCTTCAGTTTCAAATACATTTAAGACATGACCTGATTCAATTAACTTTTTGCCTTTAGTATGATTCTGACCCCTAATCCGATCATTTTTATAGATAAAAAACCAAATTTTATTATTTTTTGTATGTTTTTCCAATATTGGTGTTATTATATTCCAATGTTTACATCACAAAAGTTCCTTTATCTGACACCAGAGCGCACTACTTTCGGCAACAGTGCTGCCCCTATAGTTCGTGCACGATCCCTATTGATGATTTATTTTGTGTATGAAATTGGATTTGAGAACGATTTAGATTCATAATTCATACCGGTAGGTGGCGCTGGGATAGGCTTCGGGTAGTATCTTAAATATAACGCTTTCACGGCTAAAGCACTAACCTTAATTTGATGAAATTTGACAAAGAAATAGTTGAAGACCCGGGGTAAAACTTAGGGTAACCTTTACTAGGTGGTAGAGTTCTGCATTGTCTCGCCCGGGTCTGGTACCACCGCCTTACCTATTCCTGCCGCAATAGCGTCAGTGCTTGTCGCTGTCGTGTTTCGGTTTGGAGGGTAAGGTAGCCGGTAAACTTATGCATGTGGCATTAGACCTCGCCATAAGATAGCAACGCACCATTAACATCTTTGGTGTCTATAGGCGTTGGTTGACTCTTTCCATCAGGAGACCCATCTGCTTGTTTGCTATCTTATGATATAAAAAAAAACCTTTTTTAGAAAATCTACCCCTCAGGGATTGAAATGGGGGATGAAATTTTGTACGAAAAACTATATCGACGACATGTTATACTCTATTCATGGACAAAGCCGCGCGAGTCAACTAGTTTAAACCAATACTACAAAGAGGAAAATAAAATTTTTGTTTGTTACGATTTAACTCAAAAACCACTTGGCCGATTTTAAAAATTCTTTCACTTTTAGAAAGCTACATTATCGAGAAGGTGATTTTTAACCAACTGAGCAAAGGGAGGTAATGATTTTTGGTCACGCGAACAAAGTCACGTGTAACTGCTAGTACTACTATAAATCTGTATGTATGTGTCTGTCTATACATTTAGTTTTTGCCTAATTTTGTGATTAATATTCGTTGTGTGGCTTACTGATAAATTTCACAATTTTGAAACTTTTTGTCTTTCCAGTCTTAACTCGCGAATGGCTGGACCAATCTTGATGAAAATTGATATGAAGTGAGAACACACGATCGCGCAAATGGCGGGATAAATAATTATTATTTAAATGAATTGACGACATGCAAAGCGGGCGGGTGTTGGTCTACAGTCCCACTGATTCCCAAAGTGGTCCAGGTGGACCCCCAGGGGTCCACAGGAGACTCGACGGTGGTCATAACGTTGACATGGAAATTTGCTTAGACGTCTACATCTACGCAAATTTCCGTAATTAGATCTAATATTCATATTATTTCTGAAGTTTTGGGAGTATGGTAGAAATTTAGATTCAGGGGGTCTACCGGAACACGCAAAATGTTGTAAGTGATCTATGAGAAAAAAAAGTTTGGGAACCTTTGGACACTACACCATACACTAATATTAGATTAGATTTTTTTTCAATATAGATAGGGAAGCGCTTGAACATGATCTCGCCTGATGATAAGCTTAGATGCGGCCTAAGATGGAATGCACTTCCCGAGAAGGTACCTGTTCACTGTTCTCTTGAAGATCCCCAGATTGTACTCGTTAGGGACCACAGACTCAGGAAGCAAGTTCCAATCCTTTGCGGTTCGGATGAATAATGTTGAGTCGAACCGCTTTGTACTAGGTACGAGGAACGTCCACCATATGGCAATGCCTAGAATTCGTGCACCTCGACGATCGATATAAAAATGGCGATGGCGGAATTAGGTCGTGCAAATCTGCAGCGCACTCTCCAAAGTCTATTCGATAAAAAACCGATAAACTAGCCACTCTGCGTCGATGAGCGAGGCTCTGGAGTTTTTTGCCTACCAGATCATCGTCGTTTATGAGCCTCTTGGCACGCCTCTCTATCGCCTCAAGTGTCTCCAGCTGATATTTGGCGGATCCATCCCAGAAGTGAGAGCAGTATTCCATGCACGAACGGACTTGTACTTGATAAAGGTTGAGCAACTGTCGCGGGCTGAAATACTGTCTCACCTTCGCCAGAATAGAAAGGTTTGTTTAAGGCAACTTGGGCTTTAGATTCAATGTACGAACCAAAGTTGAGAGTAGGCGTTGAGGTTATACCAAGTAGCTTGAGGTAGCCAGCTATCGGCACGGACACACCATGGAAAGACGGAGATAGATGGAATGGACTCCGTTTAGCGGATAATAGAAACGCCTGGGTCTTAGTTGCATTAAAACATGACTAGATTGGCATCGCCCTAATCGGAGACCACCTGCAAGGACAGGTTCATACGATCAACCATCGCCTCTCTCAGAGACCGAAGATTTGTGCCGTACTGGCCTGCGTGCTGCATACGTAACTCTCCACAACAATGCTATCATCTGCATACCCATAGACACCGAGCTTCAGCAGGTTGTTAATATGTAGCAGGGATAGAGTTGCGAAGAGAACTGATAATAATAATAATAATAACCATTTAATTCAGGCAACATGGCCCATATTATAAATCCCTTATAGACTAACATACATATTAAAATAATATACTTAAAAACTACACTTGGCACGTATTAAAGGCGACGTAACACGCACTTCATTCCGGAGTCTCCCCCGGAACCTTCGGTAGACTACACCAGTCGGCCAGAATTCCCCCGCCTCAAAGGTCGACAGGAGATGCGTCGGTACTCTCACCACAAAAGAAGTAAAGTTGATCTTGTGGTGAGACTGCAGACGCTCGACCCTCAAGCGTAGTGACGTCCTCTTCTTACTGATGTGCTCCACGACGTCCTCGACATTCATGTACCAGTGCAGATGGGATATGTACAAGAGCGTTGCGGGGACCTCGCTCCTCAGACGCAGCTCGTGTACATATGGCGCGGTGCCACGATTGTTGCGGGCGGCGGGCTTCTTCTTCCTTCTTCTCTCCACCAGTGTGAAGCCCTCCTCATCACACCCCCTGCTCTCATCCTTTCCAGGTCGACAAGACTCCACCTTACTCTTTGTGGCCCTGTGGCTCTCCTTAGTCTTGCGAATCTTCGTAGCCTTGCGGCTGTCATTGTCTCCATTTTTATTCGCTCGCGGGGGAGGTGCGGGGCGACCAGCAACAGTCGCAACGTTTTGCCGAGTCGCCTGTGGACTCGGTGTCGGCACAAACGGGAGGGGAATCCATTGGATATTGCTGACTGGCTAAATGTGACCACTTGCGCGCCTCGGCGACGGGTGACGTACGTGGCATCAGGTGACCTACATATTGAATTAACACTATTTAAATGCGATAATTCAATACGTAGATTATTGATGGTAGACTCTGATGCCCGCAGTCTACCCTTAACTTCGGTCAGCTCTTCCTTAAGGAACCTAATGTAGCAGGCAGACGACGTCGACGTGGTCCAGCGTCACAAGCGGCAACTTATGTAACTCTCTCGCCACAAAAGCCGGCATCTCATCCGGATCCGTCTGCTTTCTGTACCATCTCTTCTTCGCGATGGCATAATATATTAATAAATTGTAAAAACAAGTATCATCACGGTCGGTTCCCTTGAGGGGAAGCAGAGTAAATAGAAAGTCTACGGACACTCCAGGTCATCATAAAACACCTGTTTGTCCGTTGGCGAGCCCTATCTCCGAAATTTCACCGACCTGATAACAATTATCGAATCTATTTAGCGATAACCGAGTCGGCCGGCTTTACGTGCTCATCCAAAGCACGGGAGTGTCGAAGCGCCTCGATTAACTGCCAAAAATCCCTACCTTTTTTTCAATATCTTCAATGACCATGGTGTTCAGATTTGGATAAAAGAAGCGACATCTTGCTATCATTATGTAGGCATTTTTCATTTCTTCAGCAAATCCTTTGTAGAACCTGAAATACATAATATTTTAATAGCAGTAAACAAACAGACAAGGTTCACCTGATCGTAAATCAGTAGCGAAATTTCTTTAAACCCCTAGATCAGGGTTTCTCAAAGTGATGTACACATACCCCTTAGAGTACGCCAGACTATTGTAGGGGGTAGGGCACTACAGAATGTACATACTAAATTTTACTTAGTTTACATAGGAGTTAAAAAATCAAAACTAAATCATTGCACTTGATTGCGTAACAAATACATTAATTATAATATCGCTAATTTGGTGGAACATCGGCGTATTTACAGATTTACGTATTTTACAGGATATTTTTAAAAGAGTTTATGGTCTTATTATGACAATTTATGATTTTTTTATTTAAGACCGAAAACATATTTATAAGACCCTAACATTCATGCTTATTTTTTTTATTTAACTCATTTTAAAAAATATCCTCTGAAATACGGAAATCTGTAAATATGCCAATGTTCCACCAAATGAGCGATATGCTTAATATGTATTTGTAGCAAAATTGCTTATAAGATTGGTTCAATTTGCGCCTAAAACAACCTCAGTCCTGAAATAATTTATAGTATTATACAGTTTTTTTGTGTCTATATTTCTTTATCATTTAAATACATATTTTGTTCTATTTACATCGTGTTTTATTAGACGTTCACCGTTGTCTTGAAAAACTAACGGAGGTACATTGAGATATTAGTTTGAGAAACCCTGCCCTAGATCTACTCTAATTTATCAACACTCACGCAAAACACCAGATCTTACAACTGTAAATTACTGACATTAGCGTACTAAATCTTTTCTTACGTTAGGGACGTGTTAACTATTATATTGTACGCGCTTAAACAAATGACTAAAAATAGATGGGATTTTTTTATTCATCCGATTTCCCGAAAGGAAGAGGTTATCAATCCCACTGTATATTTTTTAATGTCTGTTACCTTAGAACTTGATCATTTATAAACAGATTTCAAAAAATTACTGAACATTCCTCGATTACTCAAAGACGCCTGAAATCATATGAAAAATTCTTCTTTTGTTTGGGAGGGTATACGTTCCACTTTTTTTTGTGTCGATAGCGAAGCGCTTGAGCACGATCTCACTTAGTTTTATATAAATTTGGTACGATTAGGACGTAGGTATGATTCAGGATTTTAGAAATACATGAGTTGAGAAACGCATGTTGTTATTGTGTTTAAATTATTAGTAATGACTTTAAACTAGCTGGTTTGTGCCCCTAGCTGTGAAACCCGACTTTTGGGGTAAGGAAAGTACTGAACGAGAATTTTAAGTACTGAACGAGAATTTTAATTAGGTGGGCTACAAGACCGCTTTGGTGTGACTTTTTTATACCATAAGATAGCAAACAAGTAGATGGATCTTCTGACGGAAAGAAAATCATCACCTATAGACAAGATATTAACGGTACGTTGTTATCGGGATGGCAATGGCGCATGTATAAGTTTACCGGGTACCTTACTCTCCAAACAGAATCACGTCAGCGAAAAGTATCGACGTTATTGCGGCAGGAATAGATAAGGCTGTGGTAACAAATGTCTGTGGAACTCCAGCATCTAGTAATCACGATGGTATACACCTATAGCCAATTTTCCGGCTTTTACGAACTGCCTGGCAAATTGGCAGATGGTCTCTTCTTTCAAAAGGGCTCAGACTAACAGAGGGGAAATATTTCTTTGTTAACTTTCTTACGCTTCAAGTTCTAATGCCAATCGTCGCAGTTCCCGTCCACTGGCCAATGTCGCCCATTTCATCAGTTTCCTGCCTAGGTACGCCAAGTGCAGACGATTCTTCATTTGTTGAAGAGCAACCAGTGATGGCATACATGGGTAACGAACCGCCCCAATGGTATTGGCCTCATCGTCTGTTATAAATAAATAAATAAAATCAATAACAATCCTAGAATCGCTTGGAAGGACAGAGAGTTTTATATTGAACTAGCTGAGCCCGCGACTTCGTCCGCGTGGAAAAATTTCGAAAAAAGTAACCTAAGTTAGTCCTTATCACATCAGCTATCTGTCAGTGAAAGTCCCGTCAAAATCGGTCCAGCCGTTCCGGAGATTAACCGGAACAAACAGACAGACAAACAAAAATTGTAAAAAATGTTGTTTTGGTATATGTTTTGTGTATACATCCACATGCATTTAGTAAAAGGCAGTTATTTTAATATTACAAACAGACACTCCAATTTTATTTATTTGTATAGATAAGCTGAACCCGGCAGACAGTGTCTTATCAGTATACTAGGCAGAGGCGTAGCTTCCGCCGTATGAGCCGTATCAATGATACGGGAATCCTAGGCTTTAGAGGCCCCTAACACGTGTGTAAGCAAAAATTACTAAAATTCTATCCACAATGTCACTTAATCTCGTGTTTAAAAAATATCTAATGACTACGATGGTACAGGAATGGCTATCAGACTTGCGTATAAAGACTATTGACTATAGAGACAGACATTGTAGTCTGTAGACAAACTAAAATCGTCTATCGTCTACAGCTATAGATGGTTTAAATTAAAAAAAAATATTCACGGGACATATTACACTTACTGATCTAATCGCAAAGTAAGCAAATTATTTACTTGTGTTATGGGTGTTAGTCAACGATACTAATTTTTTTTTTTTTTTATGTCATAAGATGGCAAACAAGCAGATGGGTCTCCTGATGGAAAGAGTCAACCATCGCCTATAGACACCAAAGATGTTAATGGTGCGTTGCTATCTTGTGGCGAGGTCTAATGCCACATGCATAAGTTTACCGGCTACCTTACCCTCCAAACCGAAACACGACAGCGACAAGCGCTGACGTTATTGCGGCAGGAATAGGTAAGGCGGTGGTACCAGACCCGGGCGAAAAAATGCAGAACTCTACCACCTAGTAGCCACGATGGTAGTGACTCGATAGCCAATCGGTCGCCTTTTACGACCTGCCTGGCAGAACGGCAGTTGGCCTATTCTACAAAGGAGGCCGGGACCAACACGGCGAAGGCCGGGACCAACACGGCGAACTAATACATAGAAATACATATATAAATACTTTTACATGCATAATAAACACTCAAAGCTGGAAATACAAGCATTTATGCTTATCACAAATGATTGTCCCCGTCGGGGATCTAACCCAAGCCCCGTCGATTGCACAGTCAGGTTCGCTAACCACTCGATCAACGGATCAATTTGCCGAAAAAAAGGCATGAAAGGTGTATATATTTAATTTGAATTGTTTAGGTAACTTAATTTCTAGGAGGAAGTGATAATATAATTAATTAATATTTATTTTAATATAATTCATGTATTTTTGTTTCTCTTGCGAGAATTCTTCCCAAATAATTTTGATACTGGACACGCTATACCACTGATACAGGGTGTTAAAGAAATTGCGTGCTATGTCTTCAGGGTGAGTTCAGTAACGACAAAGGAATAAAAATTTAAAAAAATATTACATTTAAAAGGTTTAAAAAATCGAATTGTAATTTACATACGTTAAGGCGATTACAGCTGCGAACGACCTTGAGTTTCTGACAGGAGCTGAGCAAAAATTATATCGCGCGCTGGCTTGCTCCAACGTCAAAGAGTATTTACAGTGAATGCAGATACCTACGTTTTAACATTTTTGTTCACCTATATGAACTTTTATCATCATGAATCGACTGAATGTTGTCAAACTCAAAACCAATAACCAGTAATCGCTCATTTATCGATTACATATACATTCGTTTTAGAAAAACGATAAATATCTAAAGAAAAAAATATACCGAAAATCGACAAAAAAATCATATAACAATTTACACAATAATAACAGTTTCGTATCCTATTTCTTTGAAAGTGTTGTAATATACAATACATCCCGTGTAGCACTTTATTTTAATACATACAATCAACAATTAATATTTAACAAAACCTTTCAAAATTTGAGTTGGTTAATTAATCTCTTGAATAATATTTTAAATCTAACTAGCTTCTTAGTTTTTGTGTCAAAATTTCGTAATAAAAGAGTAGATATATAATTTGATTTAATGTTTATAGAGGAAACTACTAAATAAGTTGATTTATTTAGACTATTTGTATGTATAATATATTTAATTTATTTATTTTTAGTTGCGAAGTCCTTACTACCTTCAAATAGTACCAGTTTTTATTTTTTTTTTTCTTTAGAGTTTTGCTTTTTATTCGCTTGCTTGAATTATCTTCGTTGTTTATACGTTTTATTTTTTATTTATTTTTGTACATTTATACAAAATATTGACAAAATACTTATCTATCTATAGCTTATAAAACATTCAAGCGTAAACGTAGGAAAGCGTAAACATGAATAGTCTCAAAATATTATTCAGCGTCTACTCGCAAACAAAACTATTTATAAAGTACTAGCTTTCAGCCCCTTTAATACCCTCTTTTACCTCTTTAAGATATAAAACTCACAGCATCCTTACATGCACGTTTATTTAATTGAATTAAAGATCATGACTAATAAATTTGAAGAGATTTTGATTAAACATATTTTATTTGCTCTACAAAATTTACCACTTTTTTCATCCTTTGAAGAGATGACATTTGAAAACCTTAAACTCGTATTCATTTAATTGTATTAAAAATCATAAATACTAAGTTTTAAATAATTTCTATAATATTCTACGATAAACAATCTATTTTTTATACAAACTTTTTACAAACAAATCAATGCTTTTTTTACCCTTTAAGGAATAAAATTTTAAAAAATCCCCAAATATATGATTCTTAAATTGTGTTGAAGATTATAAGTGCCGAATTTCAAGTTATTTTCACCATAAACCTTTGATTTTTCATATAAATTGTAACACACACTTTTACTCCTTTAATGGATGAAACTTTGAACATTACATGCATGTTTCTTCAATTTCGATTGAAGAGCATAAGTACTAAAAAATCCAAAAATTCCTACTTCTTAATTGTATTAAAAATCATAAATACTAAATTAAAATAATTTAGATTTTATAGTAATGCAATAAATAAACAATTCATTTATAATACAAACTTTAAAGCCTCTTTTTACCTCTCTATAGGCTAGAATTCCAAAAAATATTAAATTTGTATTAAATTTTTTTTCAGTTAAAGGATAATTTAATTACGGCATATCATTCTATTTGAGTTGTAATAACTCAAAAATGACAGAGTTTCAAACAAACTTTCACCCCCTATTTCACCATCTTAGGGGATGAATTTAAAAAAAGCCTTTCTTATTCCTTGTCTATATCATAAGAACAACATCTGTAAAAAAAACAGACTTCTCGGTGCAAGCTCATTATCTACAATAAAAAAACATCCAAGCGTAAACGAAATCTTCAATTTCCAAACGGCACAATCTTACTATTGTGCCAAACGTTCTATCTGTACTATTACTCTTTGACTCGAATATGGAGAGCGGAGCATACTAACATGCGACACAGCCTCCCCGTATGAACGCTACCGGGAGACTGACTTTCGACGCGAGCGCTGTCCGCGAATTAAATAATAAGGTTTTTATTGAATTAATAGCACACTATAATGATTTTGTAAAATTTTGAACTTAAATTTTATAAAGCAATAAATTGTCTGTAATAAAAAGAAAAAATCATCAAAATCGTTACAGTAGTTTGGAAGTTATAAGAAAATTTTTGTGTAAAAATAAGAAAGATATTCGATTTTTTTCCGTCAAACATAACAATAAAATTTGAAAAAACGAACTTAAAATTTAAACTTTATTATATTATACGTATAATGCATATTTTTTTTTAATTATTGGACCAATCGGTTAGCTGTAGTAGGCTTTCAAAGAGGTGTCTATTTCGTAGTTCGGCATTACCTATCGCCTAGCGTCCGAGACGCACATTTTGCGCCATTTATCGCGAGCCGTTTTCAGTGGCAAATCAATAATTCTAAACGATTGTTGTTTTAAAATTAGTAGGTAGTAAATTAGATCGATATCGCAATGTTTTTTTAAAGTTTTTTTAAGTTTTTGTGGGTTGCTTTATCGATACTGAACCTACCCCTCAGCTATGTCACGCAATTTATTTAACATGCAGTATACTTTAATAGCAATATGTTGCTGCGCCATCTGCCGCAATGATATGTTTCCTTAATTTTTCGGTAGACCGTCGCTTGTATACTAACACGTTGTATACAAACACCCTCTTTTATATGCAGGGCGTTCCAGACCACCCCCGTCCAGGCTGATTACTGGGGAGAGTTTAAAAAAAAATGAAAACAAAAAAAATACATGTTCAATATTTTTTGAAACTCTATCCAACCATGCCAAGAACAAGCCCCTGTTAGGGGTAGGGGGTGCAACTTTAAAAAATCAAGTGACAACATTTTGTCTAAAAAATTTTTATTGATTTTTAGCAAATGGCGAAATTTCCAACTCACAAATCTAAATCTGCAATGAAAAATAGGGGTTTCCATTTGATTTTTTTTAAAGTTACTCTACCCCTAACACGGGGTTAGAGGTGGGAGTAGTTTTGGCATGGTTGGATAGAGTTTCAAAAAATATTGAACAGGTGTTTTTTTGCTTTCATTTTTTTAACTCTCCACAGTAATCAGCCAGGACGAGTATTCTGGAACGCCCTGTATTTACTAACTGACCCGGCAAACGTCGTTTTGCTATACAATTTACTAGTATTAAATATTTTGGTGTGATACTTTTAAGGAGGTGTTAATTGAGATAAACCTACCTCTTCAGATGGACCAAACAGTAGATCTACTTAATTTTGATTTGATTGAATTCGGTTCAGTAGTTTCAAAATCCGTCGCGGACAAACAACGTGACACGTAATTTATATGCATTAAGATATACCAATTTTTAATTTGATTCATTGCAAGGGTGGATCTAGCATTCAGTTCAGGGGGGTCACATATACAAGGGTCGATCCAGCCTTCGTTTCAGGGGGGTCACATATTTGAGATTCAGTCATGATAGGATCTAATCCACATCTGATCCTAATAAATCCGTAGGTAGACCCTGCCCGGGGGGGTTCATGATCCGCCCTTGATTAGTTGGACGATAGAGAAGTTCATATTATGTCGTAGAGCCATCTAGTGATGAGTTACAACACTACAGAGAAAGATAAAACACGTAAACCTACTTCATAAAAATACTAGCGACCTGGCCGTGGCTTCACCCGCGTAGCTTTTGCTCCCGTTGGAATATCGGAAAGGTTTATATACTAAAACCTTCCTCAAGAATCAATCTATCTATTAAAAAAACCGCATCAAAATCTGTTGCGTATTTTTAAAGATTTAAGCAAACATAGGGACAGGCAGAGAAAGCGACTTTGTTTTATACTATGTAGTGATACATACACACCAATTTTCATGGACTCGCATCACTTTTCTTCAGGATATAATTAATATACGTAACTGTTAAATATATTACACCCTGAAGTTGCTTAAGAAGTGAAACCGGTTGAGTAATATTCAATTTTTTTATGTTAGAGGGGGCAAAAGAGGGTAAGTGATCACCGCCGCCCATGAACACCAGGGGTCTTGCAATTGTGTTGCCGACAATTAAAAATGAGCAGGCTCTTTTCTTGAAGGTCCACAAGTCATATCCGTTCGGAAACAACCCCGCCGGTAATTCATTCCACAAAGGATCCATTGCACCACGCAAGGCAGAAAGTGCTGACACATTTGTGGATTTCCAGACATCGAAGTGGTGAGGATGGAACTTTAAATTTTGACGCGATGTCCGATGATGGAATTTAGTGGCAGATATTAATCCGAACAACTCGTCCGAACACCCCATAAATGCGGTAAGTGATGCAGAGTGAAGCCTACATCTCTGCGTAACGCCAAAGACTCAAGCCGATTAGAAATAGCATGGTCGTTGACGATTCGAGCCGCTCTACGTTGGATGCCATCAAGAGGAAAAATCTGGTACTGAGGAGCTCCGGCCCAAAAGTGAAAACAGTACTCCATGTCTCCATGTGTGGTCGAATTTGCTTTTTGAGGTCGGATTATGTCGTAGAGTGAATTTAAAGTACAAGTGCTCTATTAATTATGTCTATTATTGTGATGTAATATTAAATATATTCCCTGAAGATACTTATGAAGTGAAACCGGTTTAGTAGTATACTAATATTAATATATATATATATATATATATATATATATATATATATATATATATATATATACAAGTGATTTATTAATTGTGTCTAGCAGTAGAACTTCAGTATTTAATAGAATAGAATAGAAAAGAAATCGTTTAAGACACACCACATCATTTACAGTAAATAACACACATAGTAGCAGAATCAGAATCAAAATACAAAGGATAAAACACAAAAAAAACAGGATTATTTAACAATATATAAAAATAAAACGTGTCAAATTAGTACATAAAAAAACTCCAGCCAATTAGGCATACCATAAAAAAATAGAGCAATCTAAAACCTACAGCGAGTATATTCATTGTAACCTAGTGTTTAGTGTCCAATGTTAACTAAATATATTCAGTTGTGTGATGTCTCAAAATGGTCAACACTCAGCTAATGTTGAGATTTTCATCCAAATATACTTAACTGTTAAGTATATTACATCCTGAAGATGCTTAAGAAGTGAAACCGGTTGAGTACTATGAATATACTTATATGTTTTGGGAGAAATTAAAGTACCTACAATGATTTATTGTGTCTAACAGTACAACTAGTCTTACCGTCATAATAATTGTTTTAAATTTTGCACTTGTACTGTTTCACAATTCACTAATTATTTTTTATTTATTTTATTTATTTTACATAAACAAAAATCCACAGCTTAATATACAGAAAATACTTACAATACTATATACATTAAACATTAGCCAATTACGGATTTTTCTCTGTTTTCTGATCATATTATGATATATTTAATTAGGTAGTAAATAATTATTAATAGAAGCGGAAAGTCACAAAGCTGGAAATTTATATATAATACTTTTTTTATTTAAATAGCCAACCGGTTTCGCATTTTACTGCATCATCAGCCCTGATTTAAGCCAGGCTAAATAAAAAAAGTATATATTATATATAATTAGTGAATTGTGAAACAGTACAAGTGTAAAATTTAAAACAATAATTATGACGGAGTTTCACCAAGTGCCGACGATGGAAAGTATAAATTATATAATCTTACCGTCGTCGTCTTGCATGGTTGTTATGTGATAACTGTAGTGGGTGAGAAGTTACGCTATAGTTCTAACTTATAAAAGTCATTGTATTTTTTTACACAGAATTTTGATGGAAAAGGTTATTTTTTACATTTCAGACAGTTTAGGCTACGGTAGCATTTTTCTAGTTATGACAAAAGATATGTCAAGATTTGCATTTGGTTTTCGTTTATGGTAAGAAAGTAACCAGAGTTTTATTAGCATTCTCGTTTTAAAAAAAGAGGTTTGAACAATCACATCAAAGGTTATTTATATAGATAAAAGAGATTTTTAAGATTAAGTAAATAGTGAGAAAATAACAGACAAATTGTTTTGTCAACTCATCAGACTGATATATAAAAAAGGATATAAAAAATATAAAGTATCGGTTGGCACATTAATAAAATTAAAGCGACGAATATTTGAAAAATTACTGAACCAACGGTAGTTTTTCAAATATTCGTCGCTTTAATGTTATTTAATCTGCCAACCGATTTCACTTCTTACGGCTTCAGTCTCCTATTAACCATATACCTAATCATAGTAAAACTTAAGAAAGACAACATAAAAAATATTTTTTCTTCACGTAGAAAGAAAGGGGTGTCTAACGAGAAAAAATATAATAGTACTATAATAACACGTTGGGGATGAATTAAAACAGGGATCAACCCTCGCGACAAATAAAACTGTGAGGTAGGTCGGAACAGTACTAAGTCTTCGCCGTGGCTTGGGAATAATGAACATATTTCCCAGTCGTATTTCATACTTGTATTTAAAAGTATTATTTTATATTTACACAACACTTGGTGGATTTCCTTTATTATTAGCGATCGTCCGCTGGTCGAAATTTCACAATATGTTTGATTATCCCATTTCTCGCCGTGTTGTTCCCGGCCTCCTTTGAAGAATAGGCCAACTGCCGTTCTGCCAGGCAGGTCGTAAAAGGCGACCGATTGGCTATCGAGTCACTACCATCGTGGCTACTAGGTGGTAGAGTTCTGCATTGTCTCGCCCGGGTCTGGTACCACCGCCTTACCTATTCCTGCCGCAATAGCATCAGTGCTTATCGCTGTCGTGTTCCGGTTTGGAGGGTAAGGTAGCCGGTAAACTTATGCATGTGGCATTAGACCTCGCCACAAGATAGCAACGCACCATTAACATCTTTGGTGTCTATAGGCGATGGTTGACTCTTTACATCAGGAGACCCATCTGCTTGTTTGCTATCTTATGATATAAAAAAAAATCCTCATTGGACGTAGTTAACCGAAAAGGATCCAATCCACAATATGGTCAAAAATGAATTAAGCGTACTAAACTGATGCTAAACATCAATACTATCGGCCAGTAAAAAACATTTAAGCAAAAATAGCTCTCTATTACTTAATTCAACGTCAGAACTAGTCCACATGTATGGCACGTTGAAAAATAAAAAATATCCAACTTCAAACTTTGATATTTCTAAAGTGATTTTGTGTGGATTGGATCCTTTTCGCATAACTACGTCCAAATAATATTACTAGCGATCGCCTGTGTCCGAAATTCGTCCACCGACTAAATAATGAAATCTGTTCCAAGTTTGACAACTGACTATAGCCATAAAGAGTAGAATAGTATAAATGTGTGTATATTTTACAAGCTTCGCGTTCGTAGTATGCAATAAAATACCACTTATATTAAAACCGCGTATTTACAACACAAATATACAAAACACAACAATGCAATACGTAAATACACTGATAAACACTCACTATATTAAGACTAAAATTAATCGACTACACTGAATCACTAAAACACTTCTCATATTCACTTTACTACATCGTTTTACACCGTTCCAAGTATCGTTTCTGATCGCTTTATAAAAATTGCACTCTATTTGTCAACACATCCCTATTTATACCCAAGGTAAAGTTAGACTATATTCCCGAAAAATCCGAATTTACCGCGAAAACAATTCCAATCGTAAACAAGTCCTAGTACACACCATGTTCACCCTTATGACCTTTGACAGAAGATCCATTATGGCATAGCTGCTTGGGTAACGGCGGCTATTGTTTATAAATAGAAGTAGCCTATCTCTTTCTTTCATTTCTATATTTTTCTAGCGTTCTAGCTCTTCCCTTTTCTACATTATTCGCAACAATATTATCATGTATGTCACATGAAGGTAGTGTGTGTAATGTTTATTTTTGTTAATTAATTTATTTATTGAATACTTTATGGTATACAACAGAACAACAAAAAACAATTACAGCTAGCAGTATCTTTAACAACAGAACAACAAAAAACAATTACCGCTAGCAGTATTTTAAAAAGATACAAAAGGCGAACTTATCTCTAAAAAAGAGATTTCTAACAGCCAACCCGCTAAAGTGAAATATTTGTCGAAGTGTACAATATACTAAAAATATTTAAATGCATCTAATAATGAAACCTAAAGTACTTCAGCAATATAAAGACATTTAATAATAATAATAATAATAATATAGCAGTACAAGAAACAATAACAGAAAGAAATAAATACACAGAATTGAAAGAAGAAGTAATAAGAATTTGGAAACAAGAAAAAGTATATATAGTGCCCATAGTAATTTCAACAACCGGGATAATCCCTAACAACATCCGCAATAGCCTAAAAGTAATAGATTTAAAACCAAATATCCTAACAATAATCCAAAAAGCCGCTATATTAAATACTTGTAGGATAGTGAGAAAATTCATGCAACTAGAAGAAACACTACCGCACACACTGTAATTTAGTTGGCTTAGGCTCGTTGTTACAGTTAAAACCAGCTTCACGCTGAGATAGAATAGATCTTTTCCGAAAATAATAATAATACTCTTTATTGTACCACATAAAGAAACATTACATGACATAGTATACAAATTCCCTCAGCCAATACAACGGACGGTCTTATCGCTAACAGGCGATCTCTTCCATTCTCTTCTCTTCCATTTAATGTATTTCTAATTCATTTTATTGAAAAATAATAGGTTTTCTGCAGTCCTCTGCTATGTACGCCGTGTTGGTCCCGGCCTCCTTTGAAGAACAGGCCAACTGCCGTTCTGCCAGGCAGTTCGTAAAAAGCGACCGATTGGCTATCGAGTCGCTACCATCGTGGCTACTAGGTGGTAGAGTTCTGCATTGTCTCGTCCGGGTCTGGTACCACCGCCTTTACCTATTCCTGCCGTAATAGCGTCAGTGCTTGTCGCTGTCGTGTTCCGGTTTGGAGGGTAAGGTAGCCGGTAAACTTATGCATGTGGCATTAGACCTCGCCACAAGATAGCAACGCACCATTAACATCTTTGGTGTCTATAGGCGATGGTTGACTCTTTCCATCAAGAGACCCATCTGCTTGTTTGCTATCTTATGATATAAAAAAAATGTAATTCCCTTGTGTTGGTCCGGGCTCCATTGAAGAGTAGACCAACTGTCGTTCTGCCAGGCAGAACGTAAGTGGTGAACAATTGAGTAATTGGCTATACGAGTCACTACCATTGTGACTATTAGGAAGAGTTCCGCAACGTCTCCCTCGGGTCTACCACCGCCTTATCTATTCCTGCTACAACAGCGTCAGTGTTTGTCACTGTCGTGTTCCGGTTTGAAGGGTATGATAGCCGATAGACTTATGCCTGTGGCATTGCCATCCCGCCACACGGATAGACACGCACCATTAACATCTTTGGTGTCTATAGACAATGGTTTTTCTTTCCATCAGAAGAATCATCTGCTTGTTTGTTATCTAATGATATATAAAAAAAGTTTAAGTTATCGGTTCAGAAATACATTCACTGACAAATTGGTTTCACGATATCTTGAAAACCGTAGGTATAGCAGTAGACTTGTGTGATTGAGGTATTAATCAATATACCATAATTAATGGCCGAGTTCCTGATGACCCATCCAATTACAGACCCGACAAAAACCCATATAAAAAAACCCACAAATCAGATGACACACTCAAATCATACCTCCCCAGTACTTGTAAAACAAAAAGAGACTCTTATATGCGACATAACAGCTATAATAATAATATTCCCGACGTAAATTATAAAAAATACTGACCATCACATCTTGAACTATCCACCCTCTCGCTATATTCGAGTTGCAGAAGCAATCGGAGTTAATAAATACGGATTCCGAGGTCGTATTCACTGGTTCGTTCGGCGCAAACGTGTTAGAAGTCTACAATGCCTATTATATTGGAACAAAGCGCTACGGAACCCTCTTTCACACCTCTTTCCTTTTGATTTCAACTGTGATTCTTGATGGTAATTTACTTCAGATGTGGTGTTTTTAATATAACTAGCAAAAAGCAGAGCTTTGTAAGGGCTCGCAAAATTATACTACCTTGTAATATTGTTAGGAAAGTATTTTTACGAGAATTACATCTTTTAATATATGGACTATATTTATAATTATCTAACCTTAAAAAAATCCAGCGTATTTTTGCCCAAATCAAACATTATAATATTCGCATCAAAGGCGTAGTCAGGCTTTGGTCTAGGAGGGCGCTGGAAAATAAAACCAAAATAAAAAAACATGTTTCTAAGACTAAATTTTTTTAGTACCTGCAAGAAAATCGGAGCGAAATCAGTAATTTTCTTATACGTAGCGGGAAGTTAAAAAGTACAAGTATATTAATACAATGCGTTCCAACTAAGAATAGAATCGCACTTATTATCAACTTCATACCACAAGTGTGAAATTAGTAATGTCAGCAAAAAATATTTGTTCAAAAAATATTGCTGATTTATTGAAAAACACATAACGTTTTAATAATATTATTTTCATCAATAAAAAATTAGTAAAAAGCATCAGTCTAGCTGTTCATCTATAAATTATATAAAGATGTCGTGTCATTTACACCACTTACAAGTCAAAAAAGACGAGGCCAATTTTGTTGCGATTTTTGTGGGTTTGGGTTGTCTTTGTCCAAAATAGGCTAAAAAGTATTAAAATATAAATAATTCATTAATAAAAAACAGTAAAATATATCAGTCTAGCCGTTCATCTAAATATACGTACATATATATAAAAGTCGTGTTAGTTATTTTACAACTTATTTTAATACATGGTTACATAATCTGATGGGAATCTAAATAAAATTATACCAATCAGAATGAAAATAATTTTTGTTAAGTATTTCTTTGTTAGAATTTTTTGCACGCCTTACTCATCACTTACGAAGTTTTTGCAAAATGCAGAGCAATATGTCATCCTGACAGTCCTATTCTTATTTGGAACGTACAGTAGATTAATATTGTATTGAAATGGAGTGAATGAAAATGAATTATTAAATCTACCACGCCAAAGCAGCATTTTAACTCTTTAGTCTTATGATAGATGGCGTTAGTAGTAATAAAATGGTAATACAACATGTATCTTCTATTTTTTTAATGTTTATAGAATGGTATTTTGATGGTAGATCAGATCTAGACATGTATTTAAACTACCACGTCAAAGCTCAAACCTCAAAATGCGATACTTTTTCAGTAACAGATACCACAAAAGTGCATAGAAAGTGACCTAGTGTAGTGTAATTATTATTTTTTCCATGTGGTGGTTTAAAATGCCACAGATATTGCTTTGTGTTGGTCCCTAACACTTTTGAAGATTAGACCATCCGTTGTGCCTGGCAGTTCACAAAAGGAGAATGATATATATACAATACGAATCACTACCAACATGACTACTAGGCGGTAAAGTTCCGCAACGTCTACTAGGTGGTAGAGTCTCGTCTGGTCTGGTAACACCGTTTTACCCATTCGTGCTGCAATAGCATCAATTCTTGTCACTATCGTGTTCCGCTTTGGAAGGTAAGGTAGCTGGTAAACTTATGCATTTGGCATTGGTGACATTAGACCTCGCCACAAGATAGCAACGCACCATTAACATCTTTGGTGACTATAGGCGATGGTTGACCCTTTCCATCAGGAGACCCATCTGTTTGTTTGCTATCTTATATAAAAAAGACCCTCATCAATCTCCTCATGCCTGCAGAAGCGTGAGAATAATTAGAATATAATATTACAATAATTTCATATATAAGTATATATATATATATATATATATATATATATAAAAATCAAATGCTGTTCGTTAGTCTCGCTAAAACTCGAGAACGGCTGAACCGATTTGGCTAATTTTGGTTTAAAAGGCGAGAAAATATAGAAAAAAAATAATAGTAGTTAAAAAGGCAGAACAACGTTTGCCGCGTCAACCAGTTATAATATATAATACAATATAACAGAACAAATTAAATTATTTAAATATAATAAATACTTACTAATCATTTAATTACCTTCTCCATTGCTTCGGGAATCGAAGATCACACCTATCTTTCGACCCGCCATCCGAGAAGTGTGGGATGGCCTTACAATTAATTTGTGAAGAGGGCCCGCGTTTTAATGGAAGAAATGTACCCCATACAAATCGAGGTTTTGTGTCCTGATAATTGATGTACTCTAGTAGATTGTCCATCAAGACTTTGTATATCAAGCTATCAAGCTACCCTATTTCTTTTTCAAATAAACTCAAGCAGTTGGTCCAAATGACCATTAGGGGCCATCCATAAATTACGACACACGTAAAGGGGGAGTGAGGGGGTCGAAGAAGTGTGACATTCTGTGACTTGGGGTAGGGAGGGGTCCCAAATTTTGTGACATCACATTTCTTAAAAATATAATATCTGTATAGATAAACAATAGTCGAAGATCATTTTTCTAATATGTAAAATTGTAAAATACGTGTCATCACATTAGGTAAGAGGGGCGTCTCACAAATGTGACCAGATGTGACAAGGACGGGGGAGGGTCAAAAAATTATGAAATTCGTGTGACGTAATTTATGGATGGCCCCTTACTGCGAAACCGAGCTTTTTGGGCTGTGTTGAGCCAGAGTTTAAGTTGAGTGGGCTTAGAATCCGCCTTAAAGCCGGGTCTCCTGCGACACTGTTTTTTTGTTTTCTAACACCTAACAAAATATGGACGTATATTTTTTTATGTCATAAGAAAGCAAACAAGCAGATGGGTCTCCTGATGGAAAGAGTCAACCATCGCCTATAGACACCAAAGATGTTAATGGTGCGTTGCTATCTTGTGGCGAGGTCTAATGCCACATGCATAAGTTTACCGGCTACCTTACCCTCCAAACCGGAACACGACAGCGACAAGCACTGACGCTATTGCGGCAGGAATAGGTAAGGCGGTGGTACCAGACCCGGTCGAGCCGATGCAGAACTCTTAACAGTTTTGTTAGCTCAAACATGCAAACATGTTATCCGAGGCGAACGGAAAATATCCCCACGTTCGCCTGCGGGAGGGATAATTTCATATCATCGTTGCTTGCGAACATTGAGGTTGTGCGTTTCATATTTACGCATTTCCTGTGTATATTTCTATTGTAACTACATATAGTTTATTGTATTTGTTAATATGAATTGGAATACAGAATGTACGGTGCAACCGTAACATATTGCAATTCATCATTTTACACGACACACATTATTCATTATTATTTTAATTAGTATAATAAGACAGTTCGCATTTAGCCATCAAGAGCGCTACGCGTCCTCACTAATCATTTCATATCAAGTGTATCATCCAATATTAAATCAATATAATAATCAATAATCAATATCATCTATCATTTATCATATATTGTCTAATATTGTACTAGTTAACAAGAACCCGTACACAGAAAATACGTTTTTTCATCGATTTAACACGCTGCGGCCTGTGATTTGGGATGCCTTATTGTCAGATCACAAAAACAAAAAATAAAAAATATGAATCTATTGAAGAGGCGTCCAAACTCACACGCACGCGCAAGCCCACGCGCACGCGCACGCGCAATCGCACACGCAAAGCGCGCACAAAATTATTATTATTATTATTATTATTATTTATTTTCGATTTTTCTTTTCTCTGTTTTCAAACAAAGATCCCGCCCTAAAACTCTCAGGGAGAAGGAATCTCTGTTTCCCCACTTACAAAAATATTGTCCCCTAATACCTTGAATAAGATGATGGATGTATGTATTGCAGCCTGCTTTTGCATTATCGAAATATTTATGCCACTATCTAATATGTCACAATACCTTTTTATTGGTATAATTAACGTTTTGGTTTTCCATAGTCTTGAGATTTCATGTTTTAATAGACTGTATTTGGATAATTTTTCTATTTCTTTCGGCCCTATGTTGTAATCAGAAGGTATTGTGACATCAATTAAATATGTATGATTTTTGTGTTTATCTGTATATATTATATCTGGTCTGTTGTTAGGAACAGTTAAGTCTGTTTGAACTGGCATCTCCCACATAATCTTGGCCTCACTATTTTCTCTAACTTGAGGTCCATTTAAAGTTTCCTTCCACCACTGGTTTGTGACCTCAAACTGATGTTTTTTGGCAATCGTCCAGAAGATATATTGAACAATGTTATTGTGCCGTTTAGTATAATAAGTACCGGCTAATTTTTCACACCCAGATATTATATGTTGCACGGTTTCGTCTTTTACAGAACACAGCCTACACTTACCATCTATTGCTTTGTTCAATATGTCTCTTTCATGTTGCTTTGTTATTATTGCCTGATCCTGGATTGCGAAAATCGAAGCTTCTAGTGTGGGAGATATGGGTTTCTCTTTGAGCCATTGGAAAGAGATGATCTTATCAGTGTTGCTTTTTAGAAAAATTGATTTATAAAATTGCCCATGTAGAGGTTTTGATTTCCATCTTTCTATTTTCAGTTGTATAACTGCTTTCTTTATTTCTGTATCTGTATGTATTTCTTCCGGCGCTAATCCTATTTCATCTAAATTATCATATGTCTCTTTGAAAATGGAATATTTTTCTCGATTTCTATCATGCTGTGCAATTGCTATGATAAGATCATCCATCCCCTGCTCCAGATATCTTTTGTATTTTATTATTTGTGTTTTATATAACATTTCTATGTTGATTAGTCCTCTCCCACCACTAGCTATGGGTAAGTACAACCGTTCAATTTCTGCTTTTTGTCGGTGTGCTTTGTAAAGCGTTAAAATTTTTCTTGATTTTATGTCAATACTCTGTAAGTCTCGTGTTTTAAAATTAATGATGCCAAATGAATAAATTAAAATTGGTGTTGCATATAAATTTATCTTATTATATTTATATTATTATTATTATTTACTTTTTCTTTTTCCCATAACTTACTAGCTAAGGTCCCACCCTAATTCCATTAGGGACAAGGAGTCTCAGCATCATCTACAATAAATACGTTATCTCCTAAAACTTTGCATATGATGACTGATGTATGCATAGCTGTATGTTTCTGCATAGTGGTTATATTTATGCTTGCATCTAACATTTTGCAATACCTTTCCAAACTTTTGGCGACGATTCCTGTTGCGCCTATGATTATTGGTACTATTGTCGTTTTGGTGCTCCATAATCTACTTACTTCTATTTTAAGTGATTGATATTTACTGAGTTTTTCAATTTCTTTTGGTCCAACATTATAGTCCGATGGTATTGATATATCAATTAGGCAAGTATGTTTCTGAACTTGTAAATGATGTCCGGTCTATTGTTAGAAATTGTCATATCTGTTTGGATAGGCATTTCCCACATTAACTTGGCTTCATCATTTTCTTTTACTTGAGGATATTCTAATCTATTTTTCCACCATGGATCATGTACATCCAAATTATGTTTTTTTGCCAAGGACCAAAATACATATTGCACGATATTATTATGTCGTTTAATATAGTAAGATCTTGCTAGTTTTTCACAACCCGATATGACATGTTGGACAGTTTCATCTTTTACTTTACACAGTCTACATTTACCATCCACAGATTTCTTGAAGATGTCTCTCTCATGTTGTCTTGTAACGATTGCTTGATCTTGAATGGCAAAAATAGTTGCTTCCAACGTAGGGGATATTGGTAGCTTTTTAAGCCACTGAAAAGATGTTAATTTTTCAATATTCTCCCTAAGTAGTACCGAATTATAAAACTGTCCATGTAAAGGTTTGCTTTGCCAACGTTCGATACCAGACTTTATTACTGCTTTTCTGATGCTCTGATCTGAGTAATGTTCTTCTGCGCTTATTTTTAAATCTAACATATACTTTTGTGCATCCTTACTTATCGAATATTTATCTTTTTTGATGTCGTGCTTCCAAACTGCTTTGACTAAATGATCATTATGATTTTTCAAATATCTGTAGTATTTTATCATTTGAGTTTTGTAGAGTATTTCAATATTGACAAGTCCTCTACCCCCCTCATTAATAGGTAGATAAAGTCTGTCAATATCAGCCTTTGGCAGGTGGACTTTATTTAGTGATAAAAGTTTTCTGGTTTTGACATCCAATTTATACAAATCTTTTATTTTATAATTTAAAACCCCGAACGAGTACAACAAGACTGGTACTGCGTATGTGTTTATGGCTTTAAACAAATTTCTTGAGTTAAGATGAGAGTTAGTTAAGCTTTTGACTCTACGAAAGTATTCCCTGCTCATCTGTTGTGGTCAATCATCCCTGATTCATCAATGCCCAAATATTTGTATCGTTTATTTTGTTTTAAATACTTAAATTCTTCCCCGCTTAAAAGTATATGACCTTCTCCAATACAGTCTTTTCTTTTTCCCGATTGAATATTTAATATATTGCACTTATTTAAACCAAAATACATATTTATATCTCTTGTGAAAATTTCTACACTGTCGAGCAAAATTTTTAAATTGTGTTTATGTTTGAATACAGTTTTAAATCGTCCATATATACCAAGTGGTTTACTCTAATACTATCTTTTAATTTGTAACCTTTCACTTCATATGACTTTAGAATATAAGAAAGTGGATTAATAGCTAAGCAAAACAAAATCGGAGATAATGAGTCACCCTGAAATATTCCACGTCTTACATTCATATGTTCAGTTGTAACCCTTTGTTTTGTCCCTTGTGCTGTCATGTACACACGCCACTTAGGCATGACTAATTGTAAAAAATGTTTAATGATATTAGGGCATTTATATAAATCAAGAACTTTTAATAGCCATTCGTGTGAAATACTATCAAAAGCCTTACTGTAATCTATCCAGGCTATACTGAGATTTTTTTGGTTAATATGCGCATCTTCTAAAATAGATTTATTTAACATAAGATGGTCTTTACACCCTCTTGATTTTTCCTGCATCCCCTTTGTTCTGGTTGAATTATTCCATGGCTTTCACAATGTTCATACAATCTATCAGCCAGGATCGAAGTTAAAAGCTTGTACATTGTTGGTAGACAAGCTATTGGACGCCAGTTGCTTGGTTCTGTAGTGTGATTGTTTTTAGGAATCAATATTACCCTTCCAGTTGTGAACCATTCATCCAAATAAACTTCATTTTTTTAAATTTGATTATACGTATTTGCTAAATAAGTGTGACAGTTAGTAAAATATTTGAGATAAAAATTTTGTACCTTATCTATTCCTGGTGTTTTCCAATTTGCTGCTTTTGTGAGTGCAGCTTGGATAGAATCTACATCAATTTCTTTAAAATCCTTAGTCTGAATATTTTTTGTTGTTTTTTCAATGGTTTTTATCCAACTCGCCTCTTTATTGAATGATACGGGGCTTGATATAATTGATTCCCAATAGTTATGTAAAATTTGTTTGTCTGGTACATCGATAGGGCTTATTTTCGTTTCGGTTAGTTGTGAATAAAATTTACGTTGATTTTCATTAAATATTTTATTTTGTCTTTTCCTTTTATTCAAGTCTTCGTATCTTTTTAATCTGCCAGCTAATGCTTTTATTTTCTGTCTTATTATTTCCATAATATAATCGCGATCGGAGTCATTAAAAATTTTGTATTTATTGTAAAGTTTGATTTTTATTTTATTCATGCGGTTTGTAACTATTCCATTTTTTATCTCTACTAATCTACCAAGTTCTTTCCTAAAATCTTCAATTTTTTTCTTTATTCTAATTTTCCATGGTGGTTCTGTTTCGTTTTCTGTGGTACTTGTAGGTGTATATGGTTTTTGCTTATTAAATAATATTAGGGTTATTGCAGCGGCATATATTACATCATTTAAATCTCGCAAGGACTCTTGTAAATGAAGAAGTTTCGGCAAGTAGTTATTAATTTTATTCAAATTATCAAAAAATTGTTTAAGGGTTGAATTTTGAAAAAAAAAAATTAGCCTATGTTTTTGCCTTCAACTACTTCCATGCTAAATTTCATGAAAATTGGTCCAGCGGTTTAGCCGTGAAAGCGTAATAGACAGACAGACTTTCGCATTTATAATATTAGTATGGTTAATAATAAATTCATTTTTTTGTTATTTAAAAACATATTCACGGTTCTCAGACTTTTTTCCTATACATGGCTATAAGACATTCCTTTTTATCATGTTTCTAGTTCAACGGGAAGTATCCAATAGGTTTTGGATTTGAAATTGCAAAAAATGACATAAACTATTATTTATAGTCAGTGGTTCCAGGAACAAACTTTTTTTCATTAACATCAAGCTGAATTTTTGTGAACAACTTCGTTTTGATATAGACGTCTTCTTTGACAAATCTCGAATCGGGTAACTAATAAAGATAGATAAAAAAGAAAACATTAGAGTGTCGGACTAAGAAAAGTTTCCACTTTACGTGTCGGATAAGGTTACCCTTGAACTATAATAATTATTAAGCTGTTGTGAAATAATTAGGTTGTTTTTAAATTAATTAGAATCAATTTAAATCTCAAAATCTCAAAATTCCGAACCATTAGAGTACTCGTAAAAAACCATCAAATGTGTAGGGCAAAAAAATTTTTCGTGTTTTTCATAAAATAATCAAACGATCGAAGTAAAAAATAATTATTTTTAACAATCAATATTTTTCCTACACCGTATTAAAATTTTCTAAACTTTGTTAGTTACCCGATTCGAGATTTTTCGACGATAGAGAAGATGGGCGTTTTGTCAAAATGCAGCTGTTCAAACAAATTCAGCTTGTTATTAATCAAAAAAAAATTTGTTTCTGGGATCACGGTCTATTGTATTATTTTTTTTATACCATAAGATAGCAAACCAGCAGATGGGTCTCCTGATGGAAAGAGTCAACCATCACCTATAGACAACAAAGATGTTAATGGTGCGTTGTTATCTTGTGGCGAGGTATAATGCCACATGCATAAGTTTACCGGCTACCTTACCCTCCAAACCGGAACACGACAGCGACAAGCACTGACGCTATTGCGGCAGGAATAGGTAAGGCGTCGGTACCTGACCCGTACGAGACAATGCAGAACTCTACCACCTAGTAGCCACGATGGTCTATTATATATATTGGTTACATTGACATACAAGTTTGATTTTGTCATAGCTGAATAAGACAATTATCTCGAATATCCTACTATTCTTCCTACTAATAATAAATGGCAAAGTTTATTTGAAAGGATTTATTTATTTCAATACAATACAATACATTGGAAATAATATTACCACATAAACTCTTGCGAGTTTCACCGGGTATCAGAGTGGTCGACAATAAATTTAATTACAATAATGAAAAAAAAGAAAAAAAAATAGTATCTTAATATTACAAACAAAAACAGTATGTATGACCTATAAATCTAGGTATGAAACAACAAGATGTAGATACAATAATTATAATGAAATCGTCACCACAGTCCAGCCGAGCGAGTAAACAAGTCAATACTTGATAAGATGGATGAATGTTTATTACTCTATCACGCAAAAACGGCTAAACCGATTTGAATGAAATTTGGCACATAGAAGATGACTTAGAATAGCACATAGAATACTTTTAATCCTGGAAAAATAAGTTGTTCCCGCGAGATTCACCAAAAACTTTTATAATACAGTTGGCGGCAGGGCGCGAGGTCTTGACAGACAGACGGACGGACAAAAAAGTGAATAAAGATTCCTTATCTTTCAAGGTCGAAAAACCATTCTCAATATATTAGTGTAAATCTCCCACTAATTAATTTTGTATTAATTGACTTTTTAAAAACTCCCTTCAATCAATTTTAACATTATTTCTATGAGGTAACCCCACAAATGCGCCCCACCTGTCCCGGAGACCACGCCTTCATCCCTGCCCTGCTCGGTTATTGAACCTGCGTTAACTCAGTCAGATCTCTCGTAGGCCAAGAGACACCGAACTTTTATCATACTTAAAGGTTGACTTGTAAAAGATTGTACATATTAAATAAATAGAAGAATAGGCCAACTGCCGTTCTGCCAGGCAGGTCGTAAAAGGCGACCGATTGGCTATAGAGTCACTACCATCGTGGCTACTAGGTGGTAGAGTTCTGCATTGTCTCGCCCGGGTCTGGTACCACCGCCTTACCTATTCCTGCCGCAATAGCGTCAGTGCTTGTCGCTGTCGTGTTCCGGTTTGGAGGGTAAGGTAGCCGGTAAACTTATGGATGTGGCATTAGACCTCGCCACAAGATAGCAACGCACCATTAACAACTTTGGTGTCTATAGGCGATGGTTGACTCTTTCCATCAGGAGACCCATCTGCTTGTTTGCTATCTTATGACATAAAAAAAAAATATTCACGGGATAAATTACACTTACTGATCTAACCCCAAAGTAAGCAAATTATTTGCTTGTGTTATGGGTGTTAGTCAACGATACTAATTCATAGAAATACTGGAATATATTTAATAAACACCCAAACCCGGAAATAAAACATTTATGCTCATCACACAATTGCTTGTCCCCGTCGGGGATCGAACCCAGACTAACGCAGGTAAAATAAAAGTAACTAGATGATGAGGTAATTAACAAATAAATAAAACAGTATACACGGGCTGACTCGTAAAAGATTGAACTTACCGAAGGAGCATTCGATTCTAATACCGAATATGTACTTGAAATTTAATTTAAGTTTCCAATAAGTGTTTAATATAGGCGGGTGTCTATAGGCACGGGGCATAGAAGTTCATTGTTAATAAACAGCAATTTGCAGAATTCTTGACTAATGAGTCTTATTACATCACGCAGTGATCATATTTTTTGAATATTATTACACTAAATTTGTAGAGGTTTACTAGATGAAAAAGCAATATTCTCTTTTTATTGTTTACTTACGACAGTTAAATTACGTATCTTTCAATGTGACCGCCCCGTTGGTCGAGTTGTTAGCGACCCTGACTACGCAATCGACGGGGCTCGGGTTCGATCTCCGACGGGGACAAGCATTTGTGTGATGAGCATAGATGTTTGTATTTCCGGGTTTGGGTGTTTATTAAATATATTCTAGTATTTATATATGTATTTCTATGTATTAGTATCGTTGACTAACACCCATAACACAAGCAAAGAATTGGCTTTCTTTGGGGTTAGATCAGTAAATGTAATTTGTCCCGTGAATATTTATTTATTTATATTTACATACAAACAATTTACTATAAAAAATACGTGTCTGCTTTTCATGCATTTTACTAAATGCATATGGATGTACATGGTAGGTACATATACTAAAATAATATTTTTTTAATTTTTTAGTCTGTCTGTCTGTTTCTTCCGGCTAATCACTGAAACGGCTGGACCGATTTTCACGAGACTTTCACTGGCAGATAGCGAATGTAATAAGGATTAACTAAAGATAATTTTATTTAAAAAAAAAAACAGTAGCAGTCGTGGGACTGCCGATAGAAGTGAAAACGGAACTATTAAGTTGAGAGTAATTAAAACTATATGCAAAACATAGCTATAGATATACTATTATCATTAGCATGTCGGTGACGCGAACCGAGGATTTTACCCTCTACCAAAACGCTCAACGCGCCTAAAGAAGTTTTCACTTCAAAAATTCTATGTGGACGAAGTCGCGGCGGGCACCGCTAGTATTAATTAAACTAAACTATTAATCAATCTATCTTAAATTTTTATTTTTTGATTATATAGCCTGTACCCAATCACATCGTCACCTACCAGGTCCAATCTAAGCTTTTCAAGGATCCTCTCAAAAATATATCATCAAAATTCGGTTATAGAGGATTAACGTATACACGTACAGAAATATTGAAAAAGATAAATTATGAATATAAAGTTTCCTTTAAAAGCTTTCAAATATATATTTACAGCTCTTGAACTATATCGACATAAAACTTTAAAATAATATGATATTATAAAACATGTTGATCATTATTTTGACGTTAAATTAGCATAAACAGCAGTTTTTAATATAATTGATTTAGCTGATTGAATGAAGAAGCCCCGTTGGTCCGTGTTGATCCGGGTTCTTTTCTGTATAAAAGATCAAATGTCTCCGAACGTTACTCGAACAAGTAGCATTCCGGACAGAACGGAATGAAATTAACTGGAGAAGACCGGAACGGCAATCCATTCCAATGAACGGAATGGAAAAGATCGAAATGATTCGGAACGGAACGAAATCAAACGAAACGGATTTTAAACTGATATTAAACCGGTAATTAAACTAACATTAAACAGGTATTAAACGAGTAAAAACCGATATTAAAATATAACCGGTATTAAACCGATATAAAACTGTAAACCGGTGACCCTGCAGGCCATCCCTGAAACTTTTCGCTAAATTGATGTATTTAGTAAAGTTTCAGGCTCAAGCAGGCAAAAATTTTACTTAAGCATAAATTTTTCTAATAAAATCTAAGGTTTGTAAAAATGGTTAATATTTAAATATTAATATATGAAACGATGTATACATTTCAAAATGATGATCGGTTTTGATCTTTTATATTGGATTCAAAGCAATTTTTGAGCTCTAAGTTGTTTTATTTAGCTACAAAAACAATAGCTTAGAAAATTTTGAGGACATGTATTTAAAAAAAAAAAAATTAGCGTCATTAATAAATCCCGAACGAATTAACTAATTTTAATCTCTGAGGAGGAAGGCAGATGTACAACCAGTGCTGAGTGCACCCACGATTAGTCGAAGATACTTTGTTCCAAAATGTGATAGGTTGCAAGCCTATTGTCAACCAGGCCTATTGTCCAATTCCAAGCAACGTTGTTTAAAGTCAGAAAACTGAAAAAACACATTTTTTAATTTGTCCGACTCGGGAATCAAACCCAGATCTCTGTGGTCAACGCCGACACCGGACCACTAGGCCACAGAGGATATAATATTATTTTTAAAAATATTAGCGAGAGGATATCTAGGTAAATGAATAAACAAGAAAAATCTTGTTTTTAAAATTTTAACCCCATTACTAAGTTATCACGCATAAAAAATAATATTACTTAATATTCTTAAAGACTCGTTCCTCTCTGAGCCCCAAGACCCCAAGACAAAATGGCTGCTGCACATTATACTTGACATATTTTCACTTAGATCAAAGCGCTAGTTTTACATAAGGGACCAACCCTCCTAGGTAAGCTAGGTATTAGACTTTCATCTAGGACATTCAATAGGGGAAATATGATATAGCAAAGCATTTTAACGTAAATATCCTTAGGGATTTTACTTTTCAACGCAGGAAAGATATATTTATATTTATTGAAAAATGGCGGAGAGTTATCATTTTCTAGAATTTTTGAGGCACAGACTATAGACACAGGTGTCATATTTAATTTGAATTTGAAAACTTGTTAATCTATAATTATTTTATTTCGAGCTATCGGTTTTTTAAAATTAAATTATAATTTTTTAACTTACCTACATATTTTTTCATTTATTATTAAGGAAAACTTACAGCTTACTAACACATAATTATGATTACAATAATGTTTAGGTTAGTTCATAAGCCAAAACAGTTTTCACTACTAGTTATTATAGCGTGTGTGCTATAGAAATAAAAAAAATACAAAATCAAAAATTACTATGAAAACTACATACTAAGTATAGTACTCAATCATGCAAAAACTACTGAACGGATTTGGATGAAATTTGGCACGCAGATAAATGACGACTTGGAATAGCACATAGGCTACTTTTAACCCGAAAAAATTAGGTGACCCCGCGGAATTTTCAAAAAAAAATTTATAATGCAGTGGACTGCACGCTGCAGCTAGTAATATAGCCCCGTTTTCACTTTGATTAGTGCGAGTGTAAGTGTTTAAGACAGGTGCTTAGTATTAAGCCAAAAATACGTGAAGATAGCCGTGGATCAGTGCGAGTGATTCGTAACCAGCGTAGTAAAAGTGAATAGATGCTGATAACTTATCACTCGCACTGATCAACGGCTGCCTTCACGTATTTTTATCTTAATACTAAGCACCTGCATTAAACACTCACACTCGTACTAATCAAAGTGAAAACGGGGATTAAGCAAAGCAAAAACTAGGTCCCTTTTAAAAAAAGTCTGTACACCGATCGACTGTGCAGGCCATAACTTTGAGGCCAATATAGAAATTGCCTTAAAATTCTAATTAGGTTTTCGCTCTAAAAAACTTTCGCTCTAAATAATTTTTGAGTTTGAAAAGTTCAAAAATCTAAGGTTTGTAAAAATGATACTTGATAATATCATTCAAAGGCAATTTTGAGCTCTGAATTGTTTTATTAAAACTACAAAATCAATACGTATAAAAATGTCGAAGAAATGTAAAAAAAACTTTTTTCAAAGATTTTCGTCATTGATAAATCCCGAACGAACGAACCAATTTTAATACGATTTACGGTATTTGACGAAGTTTTAAAATCCAAAGAGCTGACTTTATTTTTAAATTAATCGGTTTATTAGCCTGAAAGTTATTTTTAAAATATGAATTAAGTTAGCTGTACGCAACGTAATTTCTTATTTTACGTACTTAATTTGATTCGATTTTAATTCTTGAAACGGCATTTGACGTAATTTTTTTAGGACTTAAACATCGTAGAAGATCAAAAAATGATTGGTTGAAAAATTTCGAAGTTATGTAAAACACTTTTTTCAAAATTTTTCGTCAACGATAACTGGATAAACAAAACGGATAAACCGATTTTGATGCAATTTATGCATTAGGCGAAGTCTTTTGAGGAATAGAGATCATTAGATTATGTTCTTTTTTTTATATGATAAGATAGCAAACAAGCAGATGGGTCTCCTGATGGAAAGAGTCAACCATCGCCTATAGACACCAAAAATGTTAATGGTGCGTTGCTATCTTGTGGCGAGGTCTAATGCCACATGCATAAGTTTACCGGCTACCTTACCCTCCAAACCGGAACCCGACAGCGACAAGCAATGACGCTATTGCGGCAGGAATAGGTTAGGCGGTGGTACTTGAACCGGGCGAGACAATGCAGAACTCTACCACCTAGTAGCCACGATGGTAGTGACTCGATAACCAATCGGCCGCCTTTTACGACCTGCCTAGCAGAACGGCAGTTGGCCTATTGGTCTTCAAAGGAGGCCGGGACCAACACGGCGTAAAGGACCCATAGATTATGTAGCTAAGTATGTAAGTGTAATAGGATCCATAGATTATGTAGCTAAGAAAACAGTTATAAACTGTTTTCTTAGCTACATAATCGAAAATTGCGTTGAATGTTATTTAGAAGATCAAAATCAATCATCGTTTCCAAAATATACAGCTTTCCAAAAATGAAATTACTGTCATTTATAACAAAGTTTATTAGGATTTTTTCACACTAAAAAAAAATTTTTGCTTAGGTATAGATTTTGTTCGTTTGAGTTTACAATACAATATAGCGGGAAATTTCAGGGATGGCCTGCAGGGTCAACCGGTTTACAAAAAGAAAGTTATTGATTTTGCCGCGGTTTTTAAAAATCGAGTTTTTTACCAGATCTCTACGTTTTGAGGGCCTAAAAACCTTTTACGACTATTATCACAATGACGTCAGTATGTCTGTATGTATGTATGTATGTATGTGTGTGTATGTAAAAATCTCATACCTTTTGAACGGTTTCACCAATCGAAACACGGTTGATGGCATTCGATTGGATTCTGCTCATCTTAGACGTTTTAAAAATTTGAACCAATTCGATCAACATTTTGAGAAATTTTGTAAAAACCTAAAATTTTTTGCCGAAATGGTATTTTTTAATACAACTTCCAAATTGATGTACCGATTGAGTACTAACTGTAATCAGCAATTTTCCTTAAAAACTTGCGTCTAATGCATAAATTGAATCAATCGCTCTGTGGTCTAGTGGCGATCGCCTCTGTGGTCTAGTGGTCCAGCGTTGGCGTTGACTACGTGAGGTCCCGAGTTCGATTCCTGGGTCGGGCACTTAATTAAAAAAGTGTTTTTTCAGTTTTCTGATAAACACAAAGTTGCCCGGGATTGGAAAGTGCCCGGTTGGCGATAGGCTTCCCACCTATCACATTTGTGGGACCAAGTATCGTCGGCTAATCGTGGGTGCACTTGTTGTACCTCTGCCTACCTCTTCGGGGATATGGACGTGAAGATACTTTTTTTTGAATCAAAATCGGTTTATTCATGCGGGAGTTATCATTGATGAAAAATTTTGAAAAAATGTGTTTTACATAACTTCGGAATTTTCAACCAATCATTTTTTGATCTTCTACAACGTTAAGTCCTAAAAAACTATGTCAAATGCCGTTTCATGAATTAAAATCGAATCAAATTAAGTAAGTAAAATAGATCTTAAACTTACGTCAAAATTTATTGGTTTAATAATTTCGAAGTTAGCTTCGAAATTTTTATTCAATCATTTTTTGTTCTTTTACAATATAAAACCTAACTGACGACTACGTCGAATGCCGTGTGAAAAATTAAAATCGAATTATATTTGCAAAGTTACAGCTTATCAAATACTAGCTGTTGCCAGCGACTTCGTCCGCGCGGACTTCGTTTACTCCGCACCGCTACTCTCCCGTAGGTGATAACGTGAAAATATGTAGCTTATATGTTGACCCGACCTATTAGTAATATTCGTGCAAAACTTGAAGTAAATCCATGCAGTACTTTTTGAGTTTACCCCGGACATACATACAGACAAACAGACAAACAGACAAAAAATCTAAAAACTATATTTTAGGCTTCGATATCGATTGCAGATCACGCCCCAAGTATTCTTTTAAAACAATATTCAATGTACAGCTTTGACTTTCCTACGATTTTATTATATGTTATTTTTAACATATAATAAAATCGTAGTTTAGTTTAGTATTAGTTTGATTAAACTTGTTGTCTACAGCAAACTTACTTCTTATTTTTAAAACTACTTTCATGCTCATATACCTCTTATTTAAAAATCTAGTCAGCTTTATACATAAAAACTGCGTCAATTACAAATACCAGATTAAAATCAGTTAATTCGTTCGGGATTTATTAATGACGCTAATTTAAAAAAATAAAATTTGCATGTCGTCAAAATTTTCTAAGCTATTGATTTTGTAGCTAAATAAAACAACTTAGAGCTCAAAAATTGCTTTGAATCCAATATAAAAGATCAAAACCGATCATTATTTTGAAATGTATACATCTTTTCATATATTAATATTTACATTTTAGAAAAAAATGTTGACGCGTCAAAATAACTTGTAAAAAGTTTTATTGAATAAAGTACTTCTGATTTCTAATTTCTGATTATATTAATTAAATCATAAACTAATAACAAATTAACAGTCATGATTAAGAAAATCTATACATATAATAAATCGTAGAAAAGTCAAAACTTTACATAGAATATTTTTAAAAGAATACTTGGGACGTGATCTACAATCGACTTCGAAGCCAAAAATATAGCTTTTAGATTTTTTGTCTGTTTGTCTGTTTGTATGTCCGGGGTAAACTCAAACAACAACATATAGGCTACATATTATCACGCTATCACCTACGGAGGAGGAGCTGTGCGGAGTAAACGAAATCCGCGCGGTCAAAGTTGCGGGCAACAGCTAGTAAAATATAAAATTATAAACTGCGTTAACTAACATGATTATAGTACAGATCATAACCCAAATTTGTTTACTTACAAAAGCTCTGTCCGACCCGAAAGGCGCATATAATGTCTCCAATCCAAAGTGGATTGACAAAAATATACATAACATCATTGATATAAAATACCCAAGATACACAGTTCCGAACAAAACTGACACTCAAAACTGTCGCTAATTCAGTCTAAAAAGTTTATAGTTATGGCACAAACGTGTTTTTGCATATTCAACCTTAAACGCAAGATTTAAAGTCATTTTTAAAAAACAATGTACAAAAAGCAATAAAATTTTTTACTTAAGTTAACCGGTAGGACAAGGCACATGTGGAGTCGAATATAAATATTTTTATGCATTGAGGTAGTATTTTGTCGAAAATCTGTTTTTGCGTAGAACATTTATATATCAATAAAACAAATAATGACCATTATAATAATTTATTTATATTTCAAACGTTATAGGTTGTTGGTTCTATTACACAGAACCTACACATATAGGCAAACTGTGGGTTTATAGCCATGTAGTATTTTACACTAGATATTGATACATTTAGTTTGCATAGTCTAATAGATTTAGAATATACTGAAATAGGAAATTTACTGCAATGGTGACTATGACTACGTTATAAGTTCATAGATTCTTACATGATAACAGACACGTTTTTTTTTTCAGACTTATTATGTAATGTATCGACAACATAGTAAGGAAACGCATTAATTTCCTAGAAATAAGTTTAGTTTTTCGTAGAATTCTCGTTTTGAATTAGATTTCAGTTTTTGTGTTTTTTATGCAGTATTATGTAAACGAACATTTGTTTAGTTATAGTATCTGCAGACGTACGAGCGAATACTGCCCATAGACATTTGAAACACAATAGGTTAGTTGCTAATGCGATGTCGGCTTATGAAAATTTTATTGACCCTCGTATAAAAAATTCCAATAAAATAATTTAGAGCTAAAAAATTGTGTTCAATGTTATTCGTAAGATCAAACTCGTTGATAATTTTGAAAAAATATACATCTTTTCAAATACTGAATAACTAAGTATCATTTAAAAAAAAACTTTGGATTTTTGAACTTTTTTAATTCAATAGTCTATGCTTAGGCATAGTTTTTTTCTTTGTGGTTAAAATACTTAAATTTAGCGGGAAGTTTCAGGTGGCCGGTAGGGTCAACCAGCTCACAGATTTTTTTAATATAGTTACATTAGTTGGTTACATAGGTGTGTTACATACACAGAAATCCTAATAGATACGTATATTTCGTTTGGAGTATAGTTTAGTACATATAATATTATTGGCAAAGGTAATTTTAGATTAGATATTTCCTGTTAATTATAAATTTCTTTTATAATTACGTTAGTTTTTTCGATAGGTGTGTTACTAATAGGTATTTTTAATTTGAGGTATATTTAGTTATGATATTAGGTATAGAAAATTTAGAAGTTATAGGAAGTTCAGGTCTTACGTTTTTTACTTACATTTTAATAACAAAAATGTCATATATAAATAATTAAGATGAATATGTAAATATTATTTTTAACGTACTAGCGGCCCACCCAGCAACGTAGAGATTTTTAATAAAATAAAGAAAGGTTAAATAAGTTCTAAAGTAAATATGCGCGAGCAAAGCCGCGGGTAACAGCTAGTATGCAAATAAAACAACTCATACATATAAACAGTCACTTAAAATTTATACGAGACTAGCTGCAGATCTCTGCATTAGGATAAAAGTATTCTATGTGCTATTCCAGATCATCTTATATCCGAGTCCAAATCCAAATTGGTACAGCCATTTTTTACGTGATTGATTATCAAACATCCAAACATACAAACTTTAACATTTATAATATGTATAGTATAAGATATCCGCAATCAAAAACAACATTTTATTAAAAATAAATTATTAAATCAAAAAATAAACATTCTTAATGCAACCTGTGCCTTCCACTTAAGAAATCGTTATCAACAACACGTGTAAACAGAATAAAATTCGATGCTACTTATGATTTCCTATTGTTATATTAAAAGTTTCGTAATATATCTCCAAAGTTCATCGTAAGAATCACAATTATATATTGTTATTTTATATTCGTACAAATAAAATAAAAAGAATCACCTAACTTGGTCCTCAAAATAAGTAATCAATATAATCAAACATTTTAAAATCGTCAAATTGATGTCCTCTTCTCTTTTGGCAGTTGGTTAACAACTATAAAAGGTATTCAAAAATATTAATGAAAAAAATTAATCTTATTAAAAAAAATTAACTTATTAATAAAAAAAAAATCGACTCCACTAATAATAACAGGATCAATTTGTATTATTCGACTAAATTAAAAGGAGGTTGTAATGCACTGTCCTTTTACTGAAAAAGTGACCATTGAAATTTTGTCGAATTATATTTGGAGCGTAGAGTACATTTTTAAGACAAATAAAATGAAAATCATACATTACACCCTATATGTAGTAATTATAAACGACAAAAATAAATCGATAAACTCTTATACTTACCGAAAATACAATATCTTATATTTTTTTAACGTTCATGATGTTGTATTTTACAATTTATCAGAGAACAATTCTGTATTTTTGACGCGCGGGCAGTGACGTGAGCGACGGGCTTCTATTTGAAGTGAGTGCACAATTTTAAATTGTGCACTCATTCTTAGAGGACGTTTTTGAGACACTGATTGTGTATCTTGGGTTTGTATATATCAATGCAAAACATTATTTTTATTCTATTCAAGAAAATAAAAATATTATGATATATTAAAATGTTCGTACCTAATTATCTTTTAATTTCCCCAAATTTTAACAATTATTTCAAACTAGACAACACCACATCCAATCAGCGACGGTAGCCTTTGATATCGTAGCTGAGTTGACATGGCGCCGCTACGACAGCGTCTACGATTTCAAAGACTCTACTTTTTACAAGATTTACAAAACTCACATTTTGTATTGTCATTGGTAATATATTAAAATCATCATCATATAATATTTCTAAAAAGGGTTTTTCCTGGTGTGACTCGATCTCTTTAACTACTTCACCAAAAAATTTAAAAAAATAATCAGTTAAAGCTTATGTTTTCTACTTTGGGTGAAAAATATGAAAAAATGCGAAAGAAATATTTTTGTTAATAAAAAATTAATTACATATATTTTTATAAAAGCGCCATCTGTGGGTGATACATAAAACATCTTAATATAGTTTATATATACTTGGAAAACACTAGATGGCGCCGCCGTGCGAAATTACTGCACGGGTCAGCTAGTATATTAATTTGAAGAATTGATCACCTGCTACTTTTGCCACGCAATTCGTAAAAGGCGAACAAATGGTGTCCCTAACATCGTGATTACTGGGAAGTAGAGTTTCACAACGTCTTGCCTAGGTATATGGTACCTCTCCATTATCTATTTACACGGGGAACATGTTGAGTTACTTCAGGGAATAAATAAATTGGGATAGTTTAGATTTTATTTTTTCTATATATGATTTCCAATTAATATTTGTATCGATTACTATTCCGAATAGAGTATGCGTGGGTACACAATCGATTTTAACATTTTTATACGAAAAATTTATGTTAAATTCTATTTTTTGATGGGGTTTGAATTGCATAATTTTTGTCTTGCATAATTACATAATTATAATATGTATTTCGATAGAACATACATAGAACTAATTATGTAATGTATTCGTTAATTTGCACGACATGGTCAATCGCCAAGTACAATGACACTATACCAAAGATGGTAATGGTACATTGCTATCCGTGTGGCAAGATGGCAATGCCACATGCATATGTCTGCTTATACTCCAGATCGGACAATGAAAAGCATTGACGCCATTGCCGCAGAAGTTTTCTTACGATCTACGTGGTAGAAAAGCAGTTGGTCTACGAGGGTCTGAGAGTTTTTAGAACTAGTCACATGTACAGAATATAATAAAAAAATAAGTTTGAATTTTGAAAATGAAACACTGACAATATTTTTAAGTAGGTATGTATTTAATTTATTTGTCATTTATTTTAAGATTTAGCGGCAAACTGAAAATTGGCTTTGTCACGTCAGCATGAATTAAACTTGAAAAAATTTAGGTGCCTGCTTTTCCGAGTTCGTTGCAATGATTTTTTATGTTTTCCGATATCATTTAAGTCAACAAGCTTATTATGATAGACTTCGATTGGCCTTTTAAGATGAAACCTCATCTCATTCCGATGTTTACAACTCGATTAATGTGTTTAAACATGGTCGCCAAATCTCACCGATGATCTCACGGACAGCTTTCTATAGCGAGAAGCTTTGTGCCCGATGATTACCTCATAATTTGACCGAATCCCAAAAACTTGGTTGTGTTGATTGGTTCCATGAATGCTTCAAAGATTTAACAGAGGTGACTGCTAAAGGTAAAACTGTTTCACTATTTTTATTGTATGAACTAAGTGTACACCTGTAATTGGCATGTACACTAGACTAATACCTTTAGTCGTATTTATAATTTGTATATTTTGTGTATTTGCTGTTGGTGTTCTATTGAAAATAAATAAATAAATAAATGCGGTGCTCGCATTTATATAAAAAACCCAAGATGCTCAGTTTCGAACAAAACTGACACTCAAACGTGTCGCTAATTTCTTTTAAATAGATATAGATATGACAAAAACATGTCTTTGCATATCCAACCTTAAGCGCAAGAGTTATAATTGATTTTACAAAGCAATTTACAGAAAGAAATAATTAGAAATAAACAGCTCGGTGTGCTCAGCAGAGCAAGACGGTACTTCTTGCCGGTCCATCGCCTTCAACTTTATAAGGCTCAAATTCGGCCCCACATGGAGTACTGTTCTCATCTCTGGGCCGGAGCTCCTCAGTACCAGCTCCTTCCTCTTGATCGCATTCAGCGTAGAGCGGTTCGAATCATTGACGACCTGGCTAATTCGAAACGGCTCGACTCTTTGGCATTGCGCAGAGATGTTGGTTCACTCTGTGTCTTCTATCGTATCTTTCATGGGGAGTGTTCCGACGAGTTATTTGGATTAATTCCTGCCGCCGAATTCCATCATCGGACATCGCGTCAAAATTTGAAATTCCATCCTCACCATCTCGATGTCTGGGAATCCACAAAGAGTGCGTTTCTCTCGACACTTTTTGCCTCGCACTACTTTGTTGTGAAACCAATTACCGGCAGGGGTGTTTCCAAACGGTTACGACTTGGGGGCCTTCAAGAAAAGAGCTTACTTATTCTTAAAAGGCCGGCAACGCAACTGCAAGACCTCTGGTATTGTGGATGTCCATGGGCGGCGGTGATCACTTACCATCAGGTGCACCTCCTACTCGTTTGCCCCCTCTTCTATAAAAAAAACTGACTGTCGCAACCGGCGCGATTCTATTTGAAATGAGCGCACAATTTAAATTGTGGGCTCATTTTGGGAGGACGTTTTTGAGACACTGATTGTGTACCTTGGATTTTTTATATCAATGGGTGTTCGACATACTTACGGGTGACGAAACCTGGATTTACTGTTATAATCCGGAAACTAAAAGACAGTCATCTCAATGGTGTTTGCTTCCGAGGAGTTACCAACCCAAGTAAAAAGAGGTCGAAGTGTGGGAAAAAAGATGGTGGCCTCATTCTTCGGAAGGACAGGTATGCGACAATTATTTTAGAGGATCAAAAAACAGTTACTGCAGAGTGATACACTAACTATTGCTATGTTAAAAGTCCAGGAAAAACGAATTCGCAGTATAAGCCTCCTTCACCACGACAACGCCTCGTCGCACACCGCAGGGCGAACAATCGCCTATTTGACGAAGTCAGACGTGGAATTATTGGGTCACTCGCCGTACATCACCGATCTTGCACCTTGCGATTTTTATTTATCCCTGAAAATAAAAAAAATCTTCGAAGAAAACGTTTTATGGACACCGAGGAAGCAGTGGCTGCGTTTTAAAAGGTCGTCGAAAAGACCCCTAAGGACGAGTGGGCAAAGTGCTTTTCTAATTAGTTCCATCGGATGCAGCGAAGTATTGATGTGAATGGACACTATTTTAAAAAGATATAATAAAACTAATTTTAGTTGAAACTAGTTTATCACACACTTGTACTTTTATTTCACTATTATTATGCACTAAATTATTTAATTTTATCGACCTGTTTCGCTTTTTAAAGCATCTTCAGGACGTAATATTCTTTATTCTAGATAAAAAATATTACGTCCTGAAGATGCTTTAAAAAGCGAAACCAGTCGATAAAATTAAATAATTTAATGTATAATAATAGTGAAATAATAGTACAAGTGTGTGATAAACAAGTTTCAACTAAAAATAATGGAATTTCACCAAGTGTCGACGATTGAAAGTGTAAAATCTAATAAAACTAATAACTTGCTCAGTTTTTGATTTTCTAAGAACTTTCAGTTTAACCCTCGTATTCTTCAAAGGGGGCCCGGACCAACAACGGGAAAATTTGTTTATTTATTTTAAAATTTATTAATTTATTTTATTATATTTATTTAAAATATTTTATTAATTTTATTTCTGTGGCATGTGTGTCTTTCTGTATGTGGCTGTTTGTATGTGTGTGTGTGTGTGTGCGTATGTATGTGTGTGTGCATGAGCGAGTGTCTATCTTTAAAAGAAATACTTTAGATTAGGAAAATTCCAGTAGGCGTGCTTTAAATTTTCCTCTGGTTACTATCCTAGGAAATCTTTGTAATTTATTAATTTATTTAATTTTTTGTTTTTTAAAGGATTTCTCTGGCATCGCGAATAATACCAAACAAGGAAAACACTTTAAAGTATTATTAAGTAAAAGGTTAAAATATACATTTTGTTCAAAACAGCCCTTTCAAGCCTGATACACATTTTCTCCAAGTTCTATACAAAGCACTGAATAAAGTTGTGGCCGCGTACACAATGCGCACTTTTGCGTAGATTATTATGAAAAACGGTCGTTTTTAACATTTACTTGTATTATATTCATGATAAATAAGTGTTTGTAACAAAAATAATTTGATATAATGTAGTAGCAAGGATAAAATCCTAGGAGTTGCTAGATTTTTTTTCTAGGTAGTAGAGTTCTGCTACGTCTCGTCCGGGTCTGGTTCCACCATCTTACCTATTCCTGCTGCAAAAGCGTCAGTGCTTGTCACTGTCGTGTTCCAGTTTTGACAGTAAGGTAGGCGGTAAACTTATGCATGTGGTATTAGATCTCGCCACACGGAAGGTTTTTTCAAAATTCAACCCCTAAGGGGGTGAAAAAGGGAACAAAAGTTTGTATGAAACTTATTATTCCCTGGATATATTTGCATGAATTTCGTATGAATTGAGTGCAAAAAAAATAAATAACGTATTTAAGCGTTTTTCAAAATTCGATCCCTTAGGAGGTAAAATAAGAGAAATTGCTTATAAAGCAAGGTTAAATAGGTTCTAAAGTAAACATGCGCGAGAGAAGCCGCGGGTAACAGCTAGTTATTAATATCTATGTTACTATAAAAATCTATAGTAAGTATCTCTGTTATATTATAAGATAACAAACAAGCTTGATGGATCTTCTGTTGGAAAGAGAAACCTTCGCCTATACCACAAAGATGTTAATAGTGCGTTGTCATCCGTGTGGTGTGATGGCAATGCCTCTGGCATAAGTCTATCGGCTACCTTACCCTTCAAAGCCAAACACGACAATGACAAGCATTGACGCTTTTGCGGTAGGAATAGGTAAGGTGATACCAATAGGTGGTAGGTATAGATATTTCCTTTGTCGTTCCTTTTACGATAATACTATTGTCTTATCTTTTCTTACATAATCTGTATGCATGCATATAAAAGCAAAGCATCTCTGATGCACTTAGTGATTAAATCACGCAAACTAACACGAATTTAAGCAAGTAGTTTGAAAGAGCACTTGGCATTTAGCAACCTCTATCTTTTCTTACATAATCTGTGTAACTGACATTATTTCTTTTACAGTGTACCGTTTATCTATCTTACATAATCTGTATATAGCTAATGCATGTAAAAAAAATAAACGTTGCATATATTATTCTTACGTAGTATTGTATACTCTTTGATATTATTGTAAAAGAATTAATGTCAAAGTTAGATGGATTATGTAATAAAAATAGATGTTGCCGAATGCTCTATCTACCTACTAGCTTAATTTCGTGTTAGTTTTCGTGATTTAGTCAGTAAGTACGTTAGACATATTTTGCTTTTATATGCATTCATACAGATAATGTAAAAAAGACAAGATTTTTTCATATCATAAGATAGCAAACAAGCAGATGGGTCTCCTGATGGAAAGAGTCAACCATCGCCTATAGACACCAAAGGTGTTAATGGTGCGTTGGTCTACATGCATGTTTATATACCCTCCAAACTGGAACACGACAGCGACAAGCACTGACGCTATTGCGACAGGAATAGGTAAGGCGGTGGTACCAGACCCGGGCGAGACAATGCAGTACTCTACCACCTAGCAGCCACGATGGTAGTAACCCACATAGCCAATCGGTCGCCTTTTACGACCTGCTTGGCAGAGCGGCAATTGGTCTATTCTTCAAAGGAGCCCGGAACCAATACGGGGAAAGATGATAGTTTTATAAGTAAAGGAACCGTCAAAGCTATATCAACAAGCATCAAATTGAAAGTTCTTAGAAAATCAAAAACTGAATAAATTTGTAAGTAATAGTTTTATCATATATTTTCAAAATAATGTCCATTCACATCATTACATCGCATATCCGATAGAACCATTTAGAAAAGCACTTTGCCCACTTTTCATTATGAGTCTTTTCGACGACCTTTTTAAACGCAGTCACTGCTTCCTCGGCGTCCATAAAACGTTTTCCATGAAGTTTTTCTTTCATTTTTGGGAATAAATAAAAATCATAACTGCGAGGTCAGGGCTATATGACCCAGTAATTCCACGACAAATAGTCGATTGTTCGCCCGACGGTATGTGACTAGGCGTCGTCGTGGTAAAGGAGGATTCACCTGCGGGGTCGTTTTTCCCGAACTCTTTCCAAGACAAGTGGCAAACAATAGTTAGTGTACCACTCTCAGTAACTTTTTTGATCCTCTAAACAATAGTTGCGTAATGACCCTGTCCTTCCGAAGAACCAGGCCACCATCTTTTTTCATTCAATATTTTAATTAAAAAATACTTACATGTACTGTTTCACAATAAATAAATTTATTAATAAATGTATTTATTAATAATTAAATTTATTTATTAATTTATTACTAATCACTACATAGTATAAAACAAAGTCGCTTTCTCTGTCTGTCCCTATGTCCCTATGTCCCTATGTATGCTTAAATCTTTAAAACTACGCAACGGATTATGATGCGGTTTTTTTTAATAGATAGAGTGATTAAAGAGGAAGGTTTATATGTATAATAACATTCAATATATTATAGAGAAATACTGCAATTTTTGAGTTGTCTGATGTCATGTAGTAAATAATTATATTTTTTTCCGCTTACATTGCAAACACAGGCTAAACCCTACGAGATTTATCAAAATAATGTACTAAGAGTTTATACACCTTGAAAAGGTCTACAGAAAACTCCGCGATGGTATATATCTATCTCTTATGGATAACCCACAATAGCATTTTTTTGTCATTTACTTTTTACGAGAAATAATGGCCTTTTTTCGAAGCAGTTTTAAGCAATACAGCACTAATCCTTATCCAATTAAATCACTTAAATATATTGTTGATTTAATATAGATCAATATGGCCGTTTACAGCATGTAATTTAAATGAATATTTTAGAAGATATTACAGATTTAAAATGCAGGAGCATAGCGGTTCCGGATTTATGGGCCTGTGGCGGCGTGCGCGCGGTATGTTCTGTTAAACCGCTCGCGCTTGGAAACGTGTTAATTTTCGGATAAATAAATATAGGATTGCAGCTGAAAACCAAAATTTAGTACATTCTTTTTTTTTAAAACTAAATATCACCATATAAAAATCATGTCGAAGATTAGAAATAATACTAACAAATTATTTGTTTTAGAGATTTTTTTAGTCTGTTTTCGGAATTTTATATGATCAAGTACATGCTATCATGTAATAAGTTAGCACAAGCCTTAGATAATATCTTCAGGTATATCGTATAATTTTTGTAAAATTGTTATTTAACAATTAATGTAAAAAACGTGATTTAGCAAACCAGTTTTTAACTTCCCACTACGTATGTAGATAAGGAAGTTAATGATTTTACCCCGAATTTCGAAAATCGAGTTTTCACCAGATGTCCATGTTTTGAGGTTTTAGGAATCTTTTCCGACTATTTTCACGATGATGTCAGTATGTCTGTATGTATGTATGTGTGTGTATGTGTGTATGTAAACATCTCATAACTTTTTAACGGCTAAACCGATCGAAACGCGGTTGATGGCATTCGATTGGATTCCGCTCAGCTTAGATTTCCTGAAAATTAGAACCGATTCGGTCCAGAAGATTTTGAGAAATTTAAAAAAAAACACCAAAAAAATTTTGACGAAACAGTATTTTTTTAATATTACTTCCAGATTTATGTACCAATTGAGTACAAAAACTAATCAGCTCTATTCATCAAAAAAATATGTCTACTACATAAATTTATCCGTTTGGGAGTAATCGTTGACGAAAAATTTTGAAAAAAGTGTTTTTTCGAGGTAGCTTCGAAATTTTTCAACCAATAATTTTTTGGTGTTCTATGATATTTTAGTACTAAAAAACTACGTCAAATGCCGTTTCAAAAATCAAAATCGAATCTAATTCTCAAAACTTATAGCTTTTCAAATATTAAAATTACGTTGTTTTCAGCAAACTTCTTTTAAATAACTTTCAAGTTAATTTACCGATTGACCTAAAAATATTATCAGCTTTTGTTCTTTAAAAACTGCGTCAAATACCGTTAATTTAATCAAAATCGGTCAATTTGTTTGGGATTTATCAATGAAGAAAATTAAAAATACAATGTTTTTTGACATAGCATCGAAATTTTACAACCTATCGATTATTTAGCTAAAACAATATTTTACATCTCAAAAACTGAGTTGAATGCCATCATCGTTTCAAATATACAGCTTCTCAGAAATTAATAATACTGCCATTTTTAACAAAATAGATGTTTGAACTGAAAAATCTATGCTTATATTATTTACTCTTTTGAGCTTAAAATACCTTAATTTAGTGAGAAGTTTCAGGAATGGTCCGTAGGGTCAACCATTTACACATTTTTTTCCGTTTGCTCCGATGCCTCCTCGCCTTAATCGCAGGGTCAAACCTTCAACGTTGGCTGTTTTTCACATGGCCAACTATATATCGCTCTCTAAAGAAAACATGTTCGTATTGTGTAATGACAAGAACACTGTGAACGTTGTATGTAAAGACATTCTGTAATATAGTAATTGTAAAAACAAAGGAAATAGGTACAAATGTAAAAACTAAAAATGTAGTATCTATAGGAATTTAGATATTCCAAAGATAGCAGGAAATCTTCATGGTATAGGGAAAGAGGAATTGTTTTACTCCAAATTTAACGCGTGCGGGCCACGAGCAGTAATGACTAAATCAAAACCACTGGATCGACTTTAATCATTTTTTTCCCGTGCGAAGCCGGGGCGGGCCGCTAGTAAATTTATAAATTGTGAAATAAATAAATTTATTAATAAATACATTCATTAATAAATTTATTTATTGTGAAATAATAAATAAAAACAAAATTTATTGTAAAACAGTACAAGTGTTATTTTATATAAAATATTGAATGAAAATGGATTTTCACCAAGTGCCAACAACAAAGAATGTAGAATATATCGTTTTTCCCACACTTCGACCGCTTTTCACATTGATTGGCAACTCCTCGGAAGGAAACACCCTCTGAGCTGACTCTCCTTTGTTTTCCGGATCATAACAGTAAATCCAGCTTTCGTCACCCGTGAATATGTCGAACACAGCATTTGAGTCACCTCCGTTAAATCTTTGAAGCATTCCACGGCACCAATCAACAAAACGGAGTTTTTCGGCTTCGGCCAAATTATGAGGTACCTATCCACCGGGCACAAAGCTTCCTGACTGCTAAATGTTCATGGAGGATTTTGTGCACTTAACTCATACCGATTTAGGTTCTTTCCAATCTGCTGATGGGTTACTCTTTTGTCAGTATATCATACGCCGCACACCACTGATGTTATCTTCAGTCTTTTTTTTATATCATAAGATAGCAAACAAGCAGATGGGTCTCCTGATGGAAAGAGTCGGTCATCGCCTATAGACACCAAAGATGTTAATGGTGCGTTGCTATCTTGTGGCGAGGTCTAATGCTACGTGCATAAGTTTACTGAACACGACAGCGACAAGCACTGACGCTATTGCGGCAGGAATAGGTAAGGCGGTGGTACCTGACCCGGGCGAGACAATGCAGAACTCTACCACCTAGTAAAAAAAAAGTAGAAAGCAATCCCTCACGCAGATCATCGGTGAGATTAGTGCGACCACATTTAAACTCATCGTAAACAGTGGAACGAGGTGGGACTTCATCGTGAACGGCCAATAATTGAAGTCTACCATAACTTTCTTGTTGTCATAAAAAGTCATAAAAAACATGGCACAAAAATTTCTCGCGTTAAATTCATGCTGACATAAAACAGACAATTTTCAATTTGCCGCCAAATCTTAAAACAATTGCTAAATTAATGAAATACATCCTCAATAATATTGGCATATCCTCAATAATATTGGCATGGAATCCATTTTCAAAATTTAAACTTATGTTTTTATTATATTGTTTGCAAGTCGACAGTTCTAAAAACTTTTACTTTGACCCTCGTATCTGCTAATTCATGCCTTATTTCAAATTTATAAATCAAACATTCGTAGATTTAGTCATAAAGTCGGAGTCAGTGACATATCGCCTAGATATACAAAGATAGGCGAAGTCTTCAGATATACAGATTATATAAAAAAGATAAACGTTAGTTTGATTGTAAACTACTTGCCTAATTTCGAATTTATATGTCAAATAGTTTTGACCTATAAATTAGAAATTAAGCAAAGGGGTAAGCGGCACATTACTCTTAAATTTATATCTTTTTGACCACCCCGTTGGTCGAGTGGTTAGCGACACTGACTACGCAATAGTCGGGGCTCGGGTTTGATCCCCGACGGGGACAAGCATTTGTGTGATGAGCATAAATGTTTGTATTTCTGGGTTTGGGTGTTTATTACGTATGTAAATGTATTTATATATATGTATTTCTATGTATTAGTATCGTTGACTAACACCCATAACACAAGCAAATAATTTGCTTACTTTGGGATTAGATCAGTAAGTGTAATTCGTCTCGTGAATATTTATTATTTTATTTATTTATTTATAATTTTTTATAGATTCAGATTATGTAAGAATAGAGAGACATTGCCGAATGGTAATGTTCTACCTACCTACTACCCTAATTATAACTTCATAAATCAAAATAATTTTCACTCGTGAAAACCAGTGAGTCAGTCACATTTCGCTTTCATAAATACAGATTACATAAAAGAGATAACATGGGATGAACGATGGTTTGATTGTAAAAGAAATGTCAAAGCAAGCTTGTAACATTTTATACGCACATAATTGTCTCTAATCAGCTGAATTGTTCAGTAAAAGTATTCATTGCATCGTTACTTCACCTTGTTTTTAGTCTGCACTAGTTTCCAGTAGACGCATCTAGGACAGCTGGATGGCATTATGCAAGAGCGTCGCTAAACACCGATTACTGGCGCACGCAGCCCCTTGCCAGGGCGAAGACCCCACTTGGGAGACGTAGCCCTTGTAACATGTAGAAGGGACGGTTAAAATTAAGTTACACAATTCACGCATGAAAATAAATAGTTTCGAAGTAATTTTTATAGAAGTTGGGGCACAAAGGCTGAAGGCTCAATAAATAGTTTCGAAGTATTTTTTATAGAAAATGGGCCACAAAAGCTGAAGGCTCACCTCAGGATGATAGGTAAGTGATCACTGCCGACAACTTTGCAATCCGAAGACTAGAACTTTTAAGAATGAATATTTTTTTAAGATTCCCAAGTCAATTACATTCGGAAAACCCCCTGCTAACAATGGGTTGCATATAGGAGTAGTGCGTGGCAAAGCGTGCCTCGAAAATGACACAATTGTTGATTTCTAAAAATCGAAATTAAATTTAACGTCACTACTGTTTGTGCGAAAGAATCTCTATACCTTGCCAAAGAATCAAACCGATTTGATATACCTTCTATTATTCGACCGCCCTACATTGCAAAGAAAGAAAAGAGCTAACTACTAGCTCTTCTTTTTTAACCCCCGTTAGTCATATAACATTGACATATATCTATTCTTTCATTCAATTCATTACCAATTCATGAGCGTGACGATCTACTTTTAGTTCTAGACCTTTATCTATCCAATACCAACTACCCTATACCTTTTTTATAGCAGAGGGGGCAACGAGCAGGAGGTGCACCTGATGGTAAGTGATCACCGCAACCCATGAACATCTGCAATACTAGGGATCTTGCAGTTGCGTTGCCGGTCTTTTATATATGAGTAAGCTCTTTTTTGAAGGTTCCCAAGTCGTATCCGTTTGGAAACACTGCTCACACAAAATTAGAAATTTGCGCACCAAAAACGTAGCGAGGTCATTCGTTCAGTAAATTTTACTCCTCACATTTTTCTCATACCGGGCGCCTTATATCAAAAAACCGATTCTTAAGGAGTAAACTCCAAAAAGCGATTCCAGGGACAGGAATTACGGACGTTTGTGTGATGAGCACTGAGCACATAAGTTTAGTATCGTTGACTAACACCTGCTGGATCCGAAACGTAGTACCAAAATTGGTACCACGAATAAAGGCACCACTGGGTTATGAAAGGGAAGGACCACAAGCGATAACCGATATGATTATCACTTGACTGCGGAATAAAGAAGTTTCTAGACTGCCAAAATGACAGACCGGCGGTTGACTGTATTCAAACAGGTGCTGGTTCGAGAAGGGAGGAAATAACGGGAAAGCCACTAACCTGGACTCTTCCGAAGTTTATACACCACACTTTATCTTCTTAGGTTGTAAAGCGGCGGTTGAAACAGCGGATATCACACGCGCGCGAAACAGCGATGCGTTTTCGTTTTAGTTCTAATGGCGGCCGTATTGCGAATGCGTGGCACTGCGAATCGCGCACTCCCCTCTTCCCCTCACCCCGTAGCTTGATATGTGGTCTTCTCAGTGCATTTTCGTGGCTTACTAAGAGACCGGACCAGGAGTATAGGAGGAATAGGAGATTTAGCGGAAGCGGGTTTATATAGCGATACCACCTGTACTACAAGATTAGAAGGCTAGACAAGGGGCTAGATTAGTTAAGAATTTTTCTTAATATCACAAAATGGTAGACAAGCAGATGGCTCTCCTGATGGAAAGAGACAAACTTTTGCTTTGCTATACCTGTGGCGAGGTCTAATGCCACATGCATAAATTTACCGGCTACCTTCCATTCCATCTTCCAAATCAGAACACGACATTGAAAATCACTGACACTATAGTGGCAAGAATAGGTAAGCAGGTGATACCAGACCCACGCAAGACAATACAGAACTCTACACTTAGTAGCCACGACGGTAGTGACTCGCAAAGCCAATCGTTTGATTACGTTACGATTGCAATTCACGTGCCTAAACAACGAGGGCACTATAGTAAAAAGTAATATTTTTAGGTGTACCAATCTAATAGTTTACAAACTCTACAGTCCCCTTTGATCACACAAGGGCGGCATAGGCACACACTTTTATAGTTAAATTAGACCACATGGATGCATTAATGTGATACGTAACGACACAGCATCGTTTGCTTCGATTATGTACACGGGAGGGAAAATTATTTCCTACTTACATAACATAACAGTCTTATTCACAACACGTTAAAGACCATTTTCGCTATGTTCTATTCAAAATAGGCTTCTTTTTACGCATGAAGAATTTTCATTACTCAAACACCGCGTTAGTAATGCGTACTCGTTAATTTATACTAGAATTCATGCGTGGGTTTCCGCCATCTTTGTTTTATATGTCAAATCCGCCATTATTAATCACAGACAAAATTTATTTCCGATGATGCTACAACTCATATTAGATGAATTCTTATATTCGCTCGAGTTCTGGTTTTTATCTCGATAAACAGGGATAAGCCACAAAATCACCAAAAAACCAAAAAGATATTCAATTGATCTGATTGCTACCAAATTATACCGATCTCACTTATACCAATCTAACCGGTACAAAATTAGAATAAGAATAAGAACTGTTTTATTTATCACACAACACTATACATATACAAATAATAAAAACAAGAACGAATATATAAGAGAAAAATAAAAAAAAAACAACAAATATAATAAATAAAGAGAAAAATAAAAAAACAAGACAATGACAATAATTATTGGTAATAAAAATAATTTTCATTCACATCGGTATAACCGGTGATCCTGTCACCAGCCGAATTATTCTGTAGATTTTCATAGATTCAGGCGTTAGTTTACGAAAATCTCCAATTTAAAGAAGAAATTAATGCAATAAATCTGCAACTTTCCGTGAAATTTTATCTGTAACTAAAATGCCATTAAAGCATAAAAAATAATTTAAAGATTTTTATTTTTATATCATCAGATATAAAACAAACAGATAATTTTATGTAAAGAGAAACCACCGCCTATAGACACCAGAGATGTCAAAAGTGCGTTTCTAACCATGTGACGACATAGCAATGCCAAGTGTATAAGCCTACCGGCTACCTTACCCTGGAAACCGGAACACAATGACAAGCATTGACGCTATTGAGACGGGAATAGGCAAGGCGGTGGTACCATACACCCGGCCGAAACATTGCGGAATTTTACCACCTAGGAGTCACGATGGTAGTGACACGTAACGGATCACCTTTTTTAAACTGCTTGGCAAAATGGCTATTCTTCAAAGATGGCCCGCACCAACACGGAAAAGGAATGCAAAGCAAACTTATCAAAATTCTAGAAATTAAGGAGACCCCAGCGGCACATTAGTCCTCCCACGTCCAACACACTTTCCCTTTACGTCAGTAGCTCAAACAGGAACTGTATATTTAGGAACTTTATGTACTCAAGGCTTACATTACTTCGTAACCGAAGCAACTTCAGGATAGTTGAATAGTATATTCTATACTTTCCATTGTCGGCACTTGGTTAAATTCCATTGTTTATCTGAAAACATCGAAAAAATCTTAACACTTCTTCCAACCCAGGCGTTGAATTTGAGACCCAATGATCAAAATCAGTCGACAACAGGGATGCCAATTTATCAAATTAAAATCAAGATAATGCCATAAGTCCTAGCTCGGTCTTATTGGGAACGACCTTAATTTGGCTCTAAGCCTAAAGTAAACCCTAAATACTGGCACTGGGCTCAGCCAAAAATCCAATGACTGTAGAAGGCCAGAAGGCTTATATTCAGGGACGTAGCTACCACAGTATATGCCGTATCGACTATATATAGCAACCGGGCTACGGGTGCCCCCAATGTGAGTAAACAAAAATTAATAAAACTTCCCAAATGGCAAAAGCCGAGAAAAGCAATTTTTTTTCAAAAAATGCGAAGAGAGCGTATGCGTATATTTAATTTGAATTGTTTGTAAAAATTTTGGAAAAAGTGTCAGATAGATAATTATGATGAATAAATATTTCTTTTAATTTTATGCAAACTTTTTTCTTTTGTGAGAAATCTCTACCCTTCATAAGAGCCCCCCAAAACAAATTTGTATACGGAGCCCCGCCAAGGCACGCTGTGCTACTGCTTATATTACAGTAAAGCCATTCTATATAGAAAAAAAGAAAGGTGTTGTATCCATATTACATTTTCATCGAAGTTTTTCTATTATTTTCGGGAATAAATAAAAATCGCAAGATGCGAGGTCAGGGCTGCAGGGCGGCGGATGACCCAGTAATTCCACGTTTGACTTCTCCAAATAGTCGATTGTTCGCTCGGCGATTTGCGACGAGGCGTTCTTGTGGTGAAGGGGGATTTTACTGCGAGGTCATTTTTCCCGAATTTTTTTCAAGACAAGTGGCAAACAATAGTTAGTTTACCACTCCGCGATAATTATTTCTGATCCTCTAAAACAAGTCGTGTAACCTGTTCTTGCGAAGGACAAAACCACCATAATTTTTCTCACATTTCGACATCCTTTCAATTTAGTTGGAAACTCCTTGAAAGGAAACACCCACTGAGCTGACTGTCTTTTGGTTTCCGGATCATAATAGTAAATCCAGCTTCCGTCAACTGTAAGTATGTCAAGCACAGCATTTGAGTTAGCTCCGTTAAATATTTGAAGCATTTCATGGCACCAACCATTACGACGGAGTTTTTGTACTTCGATAAAAATTATGCCGTATACACTGCTGATGGGTCACTCTTTTGTCAGTCTATCATACGCCGCTCAACACTGATGTTATCTTCAATCGTCACTGTAAAAGGCCATCCCTCACATTGATCATCGGTGAGATTAATTAGATCACGTTTAAACTCAGTAAACTAGCTGTAAACAGCGTAACGAGTTGGGGCTTCATTGTGAAGGCCAATTGAAGTCTATCGTAACTTTCTTGTTGACTTAAATGACATCGAATTTCGAAAGTCGTATAAAATCATGGCACGAAAATTTTCGCGCGTTAAATTCATGCTGACGTACACATTAAATTTTCAATTTGCCGCCAAATCTTAAAACAAAAAACAAAGAATGAAATACTTGCATACACAATAAAAGGCAGAGTTCTATTTTCAAAATTTTAACTTTTTTTTATTACATTGTTTACAACTGGCCAGTTCTAAAAACTTTCAGTTTGACCCTCGTAATATCATAATAGCGAACTCGTCTTTTCACTTCATAGACGCTATGCTCAACTCCTTCAGAGCTGCAAACACTGATCATCGTTATGAGAAACTATGGACTTAAAATTAAATGCTAAACGTAAGATACTGGGTATTTAAAAAGGAAGTAATAAGATTTAAGGGTTGTGGTCGTTAAAACAAATGGACGAGTTTTTATATCTTATATATGATTTTGCAAATTATGGAAAGTACTCCTGGTACAACGGTGATGAACTAATAAATAAATAAATAAGTAAATATCACTGTACAAATTACACGATTTGATCTAACTCCAAAGTAAGTAAATTATATGTTTGTGTTATGGGTGTTAGTCAACAATACATAGAAATACATATATACATACTAGAACGTATTTAATAAACACCAAAAGCCAGAAATATAAATATTATATACATTTAATGCTCATCAGTCATCACACAAATGCCCTGTCGGGAATCAAACCTGAACCCCGTTGATTGCGTAGTCAAGGTCACTAGCCACTTGACCAACGGAGCAGTCAAGATTATGTGCAAAACATAATTTTAGTTCAGGGTGGACAGCTTATTCTGCGTAACTCTGTATCTATTCCAATGCAATCATATCATCAAAAAAAAGTTGGAGTCGTCCAGTAGCGCATCCAGGACGAACTTGGAGGCTTCCTTCCCTCAGACCTTGGCGTTATTGTATATATATATATATATATATATATATATATATATATATATATATATATATATATATATATATATATATATATATATATATATATATATATATATATATATATATAGATAGTCAAGATACTTAGTCCCACAATGTGATAGGTGGCAAACCTATCGCCAACCAGGCACTTATGCTCATTCGTAAAAGAGAGCAGACCTACATATTACAATAATAATATACTATTACATATACAATAAATTGATTCAGGTAGTAATTCCTCTACAACTAGGGGTCCGACTACATCTATCAGCCCGAAATCGTATTTTTCCATCGCCTTACCTTCTCTGCCGCTCAGAAATGCTATTTGCTAGAGCGAGACAGATAGGGGGAATGTTATCGCCTTGAGGATTCCACCGCGTATTCAATGTCAATTAGGGCTATCCAAAAATAAACATATGAAAAAAAATGATGTGGTGTCGCGGGACACCAGGTAGGAACGAACTTCCTTCGGCTAAACGGCACTACTCGCTTGTGTACGCGACTGTCGCGCCTGCGCACGTCTCATTTAACGCTTTTATTCCACGCATTTGTCTTACGGTTTTACTATCACATTTTTTTCAGTTCGGTCGCGCAGCAAAATCCCTATCCCCTCCAAGCCTGCCGTAAGGAACTTCGTTCCAATAAAGTTAAATTAAAATAAACGAACTTTCATGTGTTTATTTGCTCTTTCAGTCCTGATATTTAAATTTTACCGTTGGGAAAATGACCCATAAACAAAAGTTTAGTGTTTATAGAGGACTATTATCTCTCACTATTATGAAAGCCGTTTGCTTATTTGATAGTTTGTTGTATAAAATTTTCAAAACATTTCTTTTTATATTAAAATGCCGTCTAATTTAAAATATGAAGTGAATTTTCTTTTTTACGTGAACCAAGCAATTGAAACATTTAAATACTTCCAAGCTTCAACAGACCTAGATTTTGTTCGCCATAGACAAGAAAACCCACATAATATTTTTTTCTCACAATATACACTGGCAAAGGCACCCTACATTCTGCCTCCCTACTCATCACAAACCATGTAAAATAATCTGAAAAGCGCTTTAAAACTCTAGAGCACTTGCAATATAAAGTCATTCAAGGCGTACTGAAGAAAAATACACTATGTCGAGAAAATGCGTGGAAGGATTTTCTGTTATTTTTATATAAAACGTTGCCAGTTAAGTTTGTTTTAAAACAAAATCGTTGGAAATAGTTCAATGTTATTTTCGAAATGCTCTGATAAGCACGTGTATATAATTTTTTTTCACCATGGATAAATTGAAATTTATATTAGATATTTTTAAATGCCTGGAGTTATAATAATATTCTGTTACACTTATTTTCTCATTCGAACAGGAGAATACAGAACTAAGCTTTAGATCAAAATTGGGATAAAATGTAACCCATGTATCTCGGGATAATGAATCTTTCTATTGGTAAAAGAATTTTCAAAATCAGCTCAGTATTTTCAGAGGTTATTTCCTACAAACTCAAAAATATACTTGAAAAACTTTAAAAACAATTTTCGACACTTTTAATTTAAAAAAAAAATTTGACACGTAAGATTTGAACTTCCCTCAAGCCGGGACGCTCTCATCAACTGAGCCACTGTCGACTGGTTCGATGTGGCGAAATTCTTCTTTGCTATGTGACCGATTACATCGATTGTGCTAATCGCTAGGTGTACATACATATAAATAGTTAAATGAGTTCATCGTTACAGATGAAATTCACATTTATAATATTGATCAATACTTTCGTGCTAACACGAACAGTTTTTAAAGTTTTTCAGGTTTTCCCAAGCACGGGGTGAGTGCTAAAACACAAGTATAATCAAAAAATACACTTTTTTACTCACAAATATACTTATTTTTACTCATAAATATATTAGTTTCTCTGTATAATAATATATTAGTTTCTCTGTATAATATTTAATTTCATGGAAAAGCCTAAGCTCGTACACACTATGCCGCGTCGTAGCAAGACGCAACGTTGTATCCTGTTTATGTGTAGGTAAGGTAGGCAAGAACCCAAAGTACTTCGACTCAATTTACGTTTTTTATGTTTTTTATATCATAAGATAGCAAATAAGGAGATGGGTCTCCTGATGGAAATAATCAAACATCGCCTATAGACACCAAAGATGTTAACTGTACGTTGCTATCTTGAGGAGAGGTCTAATGCCACATGCATATGGTTACCGGCTACATTACCCTCCAAACCGGAACACGGCAGTGACAAGCACTGACGTTATTGCGGCAAGAATAGGTAAGGCGGTGGTACCAGACCCGGGCGAGACAATGCAGAAATCTACAACCTAGTAGCCACGATGATTACTCGCATAGCCAATCGGTCGCCTTTTACGACCTGCCGACAGAACGACAGTTGGCCTATTCTTCAAAGGAACCCGAGAGCAACATGGGGGGGGGGGGGGGGGAATGTGAATAGGAACACATTACATGTGGCTAAAAATTTAAACTTCTGTGAATATATAATTACAACAAAATAAGAAACGGGGGTAGACCCGCCCAACTTCGCCGGCGCGTACTTTAAGGCGAGGCATCGCGAGAAACGGGAAAAAACTGGTTTGTTTGATCACGTTTTTTTTGTATTGATAGTTAAATAACAATTTTACAAAAAGGACACGATATACCTGAAGATATTATCTAAGGAATGTGCTTACTTATTACATGACAGAATGTACTTAACTCGATCATATAAAATTCCGAAAACAGGCTAAAAAACCTCTAAAACAAATAATTTGCTAATCATATTTCTAATCTTTCACATAATTTTTATGTGGTGATATTTAGTTGTAAATACAAAAAAAAATATGATAAATTTTGGTTTTCAGGTGACATCCTATATTTATTTATCCAAAAATTAACACGTTTCCCAGCGGTTTCAGAACATACCGCCCACCCATTTCCTATAGAATTGACGCGCGTCGAAATACCTCGCCTTAACTTGTTCTCGATACAGTTTTTCATACAAACTTTTCATCCTCTATTACAGCTGAGGGTTCGACTTATTATAAATTATAGCCTTGACCAAAAATTATAGCCTACGTTGGACCACAGATCTTCAACTATTTTTTACCAAATTTCATCAATAGCGGGTTAGCGGTTTAACCATGAAAGCATAACAGACAGACAGACTTTCGCATTTATAATATGAATAAGGATATATAACGTGAGGTTTTTAAATGGTATGTTGGTCCTCTCTGCATCTTCTATCGCATTTACCACGTGGCGTATTCCGAGGAGTTGTTCGGCTTAATGCCACCCGCTGATTTTCACCATCGGACATTACGCCAAAATTCTAAATTTCACCCTTACCACTTTGACGGGTTCTACTTAAATTAGTACAAAATATGCAATGACACAGCATTACAGGAGAGCGGATTAAACGGTCTATAGCTCGTGATTTTGACATAAATCAATAGAAGTATTTGATAATTTGTACTTTTGTATAAATTTTCAAATACTTTACTACATTAGGACAAATATAGAATAATTTTAAGGCTTTTGATGCAGAAAAATGGTTTCCATTGTTTTGCGAGTTGCACCAGTATACTTAGGGCCCGTCGATTTGGATGTCTGCAAGTCCACTACAGTGCGATTTACAAGGCATTTTTGTCTCACACGATTGCTCTATGATTCCATAGACCATTACCAGTGGACGTGTTCCCGAACCGATACGACTTAGGGGCTTTCAAGAAAAGAGCGTTCCTCAAAGGACGGCAACGCACCTGCAGGACCTCCGGTGTTGCAGCTGTCCATGGGCGGCGGTGATCACTTACCATCAGGTGAACCTCTTGCCCGTTTGCCCCCTATTCCATAAAAAAAAGTTTGGAAATAAAAATTGATTATTTTTTATATCATGGAATAGCAAACAAGCAGATGGTTCTTTTGATGTAAAGATATAACCGTTGCTTGTAGTCACCAAAGATGTTAATGATGCGTTGCTATCCATGTGGCGGAGCGGTATTGAAATATGCATAAGTATCCCAGATGTAAAGTTATGTCAACAACTTCACCTGTCGACTGTCAGCCAGATGATATATTAGTCTACACAAGCGAGGTTACTTGGAATGGAATTTGAACCTACCTACCTCTCAGATATATGTCATGACCACTAGTACAACAATACTGTTTTATTTTATTAATAATACATTATTGTTATAAATTATAAAAGTAAGCAGAGATGTTATTTTCTTCAAGGGGGCCCCAGACCTGTTGGTCTTTCGTTTGCTGGGAAGATAAAAAAAAAAGTTCTAAACACATAATTAATTTTGAATTGGTCACTCAATAAAATTAACCTTTCAAATTAAAACACGTAACCTAGTCATCCCTTCGCCCTTTTCAAACTTAAACTCATTTGAAAAGCCTCACCACAAATCAATCAAACGCAAAACAATTTCAATAGAACAAGCTTTGAACGATCAACGATAAATGTCCCCCTAGTCTTGGAATGGTCAAGCAACTAAATATGGCTATTAAAAATTGCCTAACAAACCAATCTTTAAGGTAATTTTACCTTTATGCTCTTTGAAATAAAGAATAAAATATCCTTTTGAGTAACAACACAATTTGTGAGAATACTAAATGACCCAGAGCAACCCCATGCAATCGAGCATAGACAATGAACTATATTTTTTCTAGAACAGCGCAGGCCTTTGTCCGAACTAATAAAACCTTTGTGAATTTTAAACTTCGAAACCATGATGTTACTTAAAAATTTAAACGAGGTTTACTGTGTCATTACATAAGTACTATAAATTAACATTTTTCTGTTGAAAAATAAAAGCACATTCTAACAAGTTTTTTTTTATATTAAAGGGGGCAAACGGACAGGAGGCTTACCTGGTGAAAAGTGATCACCGCCGCCCACGGATAACATCGGTGCCCATGGATAACGCAACTTCAAGTCTTCTGAACACATTCAGAAGACTTGCAATTGCGTTGCCGGCCTTTTAAGAAAGAGTAAGTTCTTTTCTTGAAAATCCCTAAGTCGTATCCGTTTGGAAAAATCCCTGCCAGTAATTAATTGTAAAAAGATGCAGATTCTCATTACTCTCTCATCTCGTTTTATTATTACTACTATTCACTCAACACGAGTATTATCCCACTCATGTTAAGTAAAGTAGTGTTCGTTTCTCCTGAAGATGCTTCGGTTACGAAGTGAAACGTGGGGTAATTAACTACACTATTTGTTTCTCGTTTTGCTACAGCTGACGTGGTGGAGAATATAGCTTACGAAAGTAACTATTATATAATCTGTGGTGTGGCGGACGAAGTTGAACAATTCTGTCACTGGGGTCTTCTTTATTTTCTGGACTTTCGGTGAATTTATTTCATTTCTTACACTGCTTCTTTTCCTTTCAGTGGCATTGTAGATTTCACTCATCTGCAGAACATTGCAAAGTAAATTGATGATTAAAAAAATATAAACAGTGATAATTAAAATCGAAACCTTAGATCTAAGTAAGTTTTTTTCACATTTTTTTATATTATAGGATAGCATACATGCAAATGGCTGTCCTGATGAAAAGAGACAATCATCATCTTTATACTAAAGATGTTAAACGGTACTTTGTAATGCGTGTATTACGTGCCTGCCACTATCTTTTATACTCATATTATATAAATGTTCATACTTTATAGTGTTATCGCTAAAATAACAAGTCCGTACTTTAAGCAAGTTCATTGTTATTTTTTACAGTATTAGATAGCTAAAAAGCAGATGGCTCTCCTGATGGAAAAAGAAACTATCGCCTATAGAAACTAGGCATGGAAATTAGTGTTAAATTAGGTTAACTGGTATGTTATTAAAATTAATTAATATTTAACAGTTATTTATTTATGTTATATCAGTAGTACCCTATATATTATAATAAGTATTAGAAGCAGCAAAAACGCAAAGCCGTCGAGTTAGCGACAAAAGAAAAAGGTGCGCCGTCGAGTCAACGACCAAAAAAAAGTCCTCTGGAGTAGTTTTATAATTTTTAACAGTTATTATTATCATAAATCATAGTAGCTCAAATATTTTTAATAACATTATTAGAAGCAACAAAAACGCAAAGCCGTCGAGTTGGTAATTTTAGTGATGCATAAAATTTTAACAGTATTTGCTAATATAAATAACAGTTGTTAATTGTTAAAAAGAATTAGTATGAAATTAATATGTTAACTGTTAAATGATCCATGCCTAATAGAAACCAAAGATGAAAATGCTACGTTGCTACTTGTGCGGCGAGTCGTGAGATGGTAATACCACATACGTAAGTCTATCAGCTATCTCAACCTCCAAACTGGAACCCGACAGTGACAAGCAGTAGTATCTGAAATACACACGCATATTTTTGGATATTCGTAGCAGTCACTTAAATATACGCTAGATTGTTGTAATTTTTAGACTTAAATCACTATTTTTAAGCAATCACTAACACATTAATAAGCTGTATTAAAAACGTCCGTGTTTTAGGAGAGTTCAATGTATAAAAAAATATCCGTCATAAGAATAATTTTAAAATTCTGCGAATATACTTACGCGGTAGATTTTAAGACCTAATAAGATTAAAGCTGTATCAAAACGTCCATGCTTTAAAAAAGTTCATTGTATAAAAAAATACTCTATTCTTTTTATTTATTTTTTTCCTCTATGACGGGGCCGGACTCTGAACAATCAGCTTGGTAAACAAATAAATTATTAAAAACAGCCATTCATTCTTAGTTTAGCCTATGTTCGTGAAGGGTACTTTACGTGTACGCTGGACGCAGCTGGCTATTAAAAATTACATGATAAACTACCTCGGAACATTATTAGCCGACTTTAAGAGCTACAAACTAGCTTTTTCACGCTAATTCGTCCGCGTTTTGTCGATCAATCTATATAATCCTATGTTATTATAGAAAAAATCTGACAGATCTGTTGTTGGCCATCTTTATTCCTATATCAACGTCAAACATTTCTTCGTATTTATCCGGACTATTAGATGAACAGATAAACTGCCTTTTTATATATCATAAGATAGCAAACAAGCAGATGGGTCTCCTGGTGGAAAGAATCAACCGTCGTCTATAGACACCAAAGATGTTAATGGTGCGTTGCTATCTTGTGGCGAGGTCTAATGCCACATATATAAGTTAACCGGCTACCTTACCCTCCAAACCGGAACACGACAGCGACAAGCACTGACGCTATTGCGGCAGCAATAGGTAAGACGGTGGTACCTGAACCGGGCGAGACAATGCAGAACTCTACCACGTAGTGGCCACGATGGTAGTGACTAGATGGTAAGAGTAAATTTAAAATGAATGTGAAGTTTACAGCATGAAAACCAAATTTAATATTATTGTTACGAGCTTTCTTTAGTTTCTAGTTTTTTCTAGCGTTCTGACTCTGTACTTTTCTATATTATTCGCAAAATTATTAGACCGGGATCCCAGGAACAAACTTTTTTTTGATTACTAACAAACTGAATTTTTGTTAACAGCTTCGTTTTGACGAGACAACCATATTTTGTATCTTCGAAAAATCTTAAATTTGGTAGATAATAAAGTTATCGGGCTTTGAAAATTTTGATTCGGTGAAAGAAAAATATTTATTAATAACAATAATTATTTTTTGACTTAAATAGCTTGATTATATTATGAAAAACACGATGAAACTTTTGTCCTACACATTCGATGATTTTTCTTACAACTCTAAAGTTTCGGAATTATGAAAAGTTTAAATCGATATTAATCAATTTAATAACAACCTAATTTTCTCACAACAGCTTGTTGATTATTATTGTTATTCAAGGGAAACATTCTCCTACACGTAAACCCGAGCCCCGTCGATTGAGTAGTCAGGATCGCTAACCACTCGACCAACGGGGCGGTCTGTATTTGTAGTGAAATTAAAGTACAAGTGATCATAACTTTGTTTTAACTAATAACCAGGGTGAGACGTTGCGGAACTCTACCACGCATTGGTCACAATGGTAGTGACACGTGTAGCCAATCCGTCGACTTTTACAACCTGCCTGGCAAAACGGCAGTTGGCCTATTATTCGAAGGAGCCCGGACGAACCAATACGCGGCTCTACTTAGTTAATCCCTCGGATGAGCGCGTAAAGCCATCAGTCCCAGTTATCACTGCCAATACGTCGATAATCGTCATCAGGTTGCTAAAATACGACGATGGGGATCACCACTCATTTCACCAACCGACAAACCGATGAATCGTGATGACCAAAAAATCTAGACCCGTCATTTTACTCTACAACCCCGCAAGGAGTGGCTAGTTTATCGGTTTTTTATCGGATACACTTTGGAGAGTGCGCTGCGGAATTGCACGACTTAATTCCGCCATCCACGTTTTTCTATCGATCGTCGAGGCGCACAGATTCTAGGCATCGTTATATGGTGGACGTTCCACGTACCCGGACAAAGCGGTTCGACTCAACATTCTTCATTCGAACCGCAAAGAACTGGAACGTGCTTCCTGAGTCTGTGTTCCCAGACGAGTACAATCTGGAGATCTTCAAGAGATGAGTGAACAGGTACCTTCTAGGGAAGCGCGTTCCATCTTAGACCTCATCTTAGCTTACCATCAGGCGAGATCGAGGTGAAGCGCTTACCTATCGATAATAAAAAAAAAGGAAATCGGGCGTGATGATACTTTTTTCATGTATACCATGCTAATAACATGTGATTATACATAACCGGCCAAGTGCAATGACAACGCCCAATATAGGGTTCCGTATTTGTCCAAATAATGAGAATTAGGAAAAGCAAAGTCGCACAGCTATTTAAATAACGTCATCTTCAATTTACATTTTCTCATAGCGATGGACAAAATGTAAATCAAAAATACAAAAGAAGAGTAGATGATGCCATGATGTAACCTTAAAAATAGATAAATATGTAAAGAATTTCCACCGTAAATGAGGAACGGCCATTTTCCACGTCAGTGTAGAAGGCTGGAAAGTAATTAATTAGTTGAAACTGCTTCCAAAGTGGGAAAGCGATAAAATCATGTACAAGTAAGAGGCGCAAGCGGACTTCAAGTATGAAATCATTGACTCAAAGCAATCTATCTATATCTATATATTATTATGATATTACAAGCTGACGCGGCAAATGTTTGTTTGCTACACAAATTACTTGGTACTTAATAAGAGTGGGTGAAGAGATAACTGGGATAGAAACTATCCTATCTTTTAAGTTGGGCCAAATAGTTGATAATTAAAAAAAATATTAGAATCGGTTCATTTATTAATCATTAATCGGTTTATTAGGAAATCCATAACTGACAAAACAACGTGACACGTAATTTATATAGATATACTAGCTGACCCGGCAAACGTTGTTCTGCCTTTTAACTACTCTTATTTTTTTCTATATTTTCTCACCTTTTAAACCTTCCCTGGACTTCATCAATTAATTCAAAACCAAAATTAGCCAAATTGGTTCAGCCGTTCTCGAGTTTTAGCGAGACTAACGAACAGCAATTGATTTTTATATATAAAAGATATAGATTGATATTTATATATATAGATATACTAGCTGACCCGGCAAACGTTGATCTGCCTTTTTAACTACTCTTATTTTTTTCTATATTTTCTCACCTTTTAAGCCTTCCTTGGACTTCGACAATTAATTCAAAACCAAAATTAGCCAAATCGGTTCAGCCGTTCTCGAGTTTTAGTTAACGAACAGCAATTGATTTTTATATATATAGGAGATAGATATTAAAAAAATAAATAAGATAGCAAACAAGCAGTTAGCTCTCCTGATGGAAAGAGAAACCATCGCCTAAAGACACCAAAAATATTTATGATGCGTTGCTATCCGTGTGGCGGGATGCTAATGCCACACACATAAATTTACATGTTACCTTACCCACCAAATCGTAACACGACAATGACAAACATTGACCCTATTGCGGCAGGAATTGGTAAGGTGAAACGATGCGGAGTTCCGCAAAGTGTACATGGTAGAACTCTACCATGCGGAGTTCCGCATGGTAGAGTTCTACCACCTAGATTTGTTAATCACGCCAAAACTACTCAACTTATTAGATGAAATTTGGCACGCAGGTAGATGATAACCTGGAATAGTACATAGGCTCCTTTTATTCTGGAAAAATGATTTGTTCCCGCGAAATTCTCCAAAAACGTTTATAACGATATAAAAATGACGGTGTTAAAGAATCCATGTCAAGGTATCAATCAAAAGAAATCAATCCTTAGCTTTATGTTACTGTAATCTGTAATACAGGTGCAATAATATAATACAGGTTCAACAAGTGCCGGCGATGGCAAGTATAAGTTATTTAAGTCTTCAATTGATTTTATTGCTTTAAATACCATAAAAAATTGACAGTGCTAAAGAATTATACTATTTAATTGCTTTCATTGTAGTCGTTTCTTTTATCTGTATTCTAACTCTGTATATAAAATATAGTTCCTTAAGGAACCACATTATATAAAGGCTAAAATATTCCTTTTTTATTTGTCCATTTTCTCATGATCAGCTTATTATTTGGTATGTAATATATTGTTACGTACTTCGGGTTCGTAATTTGCAAAAAAACGCCACTTATATTGAAACCGTGTAAACAAGTGCACAACTTATTGATTATTATTGATTATTTGTGCACAACACAAGTGCACAAACAACAAAATGTAATACATTAATACATTTTACACACTTTGTCAACACACCTCTATTTATACCCAGAGTAAAGTTCTACCTGGATACAGAAAAATCTAAATTTATCGCGTTATACAATGAATCACAAACAACTTATGATAAACAAGTTCTAGTACACGCTATGCCCTATACCAGAAAGTCCATTATGGTATAGCTATTCGGGTAACGGTCAACTATTTGTTTGTCAATAGGAGTAGCTATCTTTCTTTTCTTTCATTTCCAGATATCTCCAGCGTTCCAACTCTTCACGTTTCTAGATTATTCGCAACAACATCGTCTGTTGATACATTGTGCAGTGAGAGCACTCTGACAGAGAATATTTAGAGTGCCAGATCATCTACCATGTTACTAAAAGAGTCACTATGTCCTTTGATCTGGCGGAGTACAATAATTGTTCCTCGTTTTCATCTCATGTTACAGTCACTATCAAATCAGTAACGTGATCCGACAAAAGCTGTATGTGTACATTATTAAATCAATACATAATGTACATATACTTTAATCATAAAACACAATTTTGGTGGAATTTCGAACACTTGGTCATCGCAGTTCATACTAATAAATTCGGATGCGTGTCTGTTATGCTTTCAAGGCTAAATCGCAAAATAGATTTAATAAAATTTGGAATAGAGATAGCCGAATGTTTTAAAAGCTACTTTTTTTAAAAGTTAATCCCAAAGGGGCTGAATCAGAGGATGGAAGTTTGTATGAAGTGTTGAACAGACTCACTGACTTTATAGAGTAATAATATACCGATTTCAAAGTAGTACGTTACTGCTAGTGTACTATCGTTGATAACGTTGTCAATCTAAATAATAGTCAAACTTTACAGATTACTCTTTTGATGGGTCGACAACTTTATAGCTACGTACTATCGAATTAGATTGAAACATGAAACAAAGAAAATAAGTGGAAGTGAAAAGTGGGCGTGCCGCGTGCACCACTATTATACACTGTTACTCTAAATTACCTTAGTGATATTTAACATATCTTTAGGAAATAGTGGTCGTGCGAAAATCTATTACACACTGAATTATGCCGTATTGTGCCATCCTTGAATGCAGAAATGATAGTAGAATACAGATGATTAAAAAATGGAGATATTTCATATCACCCGAAAGTACAATTTTCATTTTATTTTAATAAAATTCCTGATTTAATATAATCTCTAAATGATATAGTAAGAAGTCAAGCTAAAATCAGCCGTACTTCTTGCATATAAAGTTCATTTTATGTTGACCTAATTTTTCTAGACCAATATACGTAATGATAGTCATTACGTATATCGTTCTGGAAAGTTCTCTACTCAAATATGACAAACTGAAAAATACGGAAAAATCAATACTGCCGTCTATTGTAGAATAGCGAAACTATTACGATCTTAAGTTTCACTATTGTACAAATAGATGAGTCTATTTTGAATAGACTACAAAAGGACGTAAATACTCTTTTTTTTGTAGCAAAATAAAATTTATTGTAACGCAGTTTTGTATATTTTTAAATGTTCTGTTTGTGTGTTTCGGATTATTGTTGTTTAAAATGAAAACGACCAATGAAACAATGTTCGCTAATGCTACTAATGTAGTTAATATACAATAATGCTTATTTTATGTGCGAGTTTGGCGAACGCAGTCCTGATACAAATGTTTGTACTTCCCACTTCCGCTTATTTTCTGTGTTCCATGGATTGAAATATTCAACTTTATACCTAAAAACTTTTTTAGAGTTTGACATTAAAACACATAAATTCGCACGTTCATACTTTATTACTTATCTAAAAATTCTTGCAAAACGTCACTAATCTCTTGTGTTCGTCGCAGTCTGAATCAGTTTTAGCGATTTTCTAGCGACATTTTATATTAAGTTGTGTACAGTAAAATATTAAATAAATAATAAAAATAAATAATTCTAGCGACTCGCCTCTATTCGTGTTGAGAACACTCATGGTATGAACAACTATATCGATCACATGTTACTCTACTCCCTAACGAAGCTGCGCGGGTCAGCTTGTATCTTATAAAAACGCATTCGCCTAACATTTGCACCACTTCATCAAGTGTCGATATATAGACCGTCGATATGGGCCGCGCTAAATGGTGGATAAAATTTTCCCTTTTTACCATCACTAGCGGGAAATGTGGCATTTATGTCGATTAATTTTCAATTAAATATGTTCATAGTGCCTTTTTCATGCCTCGCCTCTTGAACTAATTAATCTTGATTTAATTATGGCAAAACTATGTACTGCCTTATTAGTGCAGGGGTTATCAAATAACGGGTGGCTGTCCGAATCGAAACTTTGCGTATGTGAAAGCGGTGAAATTAAACAACACATAATTTATTTCATTTAAAATAGAATAGAATATTATTTATTTGCCAGAATATGGGAGATACAAGTTATTAAAATTTTATTAAGTTATCAACATATTCAACCATGATATGGTGTGCAAATATTACAGTAATTACAATAAGTTTTTTGTTTTAGATTATACCATTCATTAATTACAACAAAATTCTAGTTTTATACAATAAATTAACTCCTTGTTTCCAATATATAAAAATAATCAATTTATATTATATAATAATTATGTATTACAAATAAACTCACACGTTTACTTTTCACATCCAACCGGTTTCGCTTATTAAAGCATCATCAGGGATGTTTTACACATATTTTATAATATCTTTAACCTTAAAAATTAAAAATATACGAGAACTGGAAGTACAAGTGAGTTTATTTGTAATACATAATTTAAAATGCAGTTTCACCAAGTGCCGACGATGGAAACTATCCAATTTATATAATAATATTTTAAGAATTTTAAAATCTTCATATAATTCAAATTACCTGCCCATCAAGATTAAATAAAAAAGATAAAAATATTTAAAACATCAACGAAAAAGTAAGGAACACATCATATTAGAGACAAATTCTATTATTAAAATATTCACTAAGGCTATAGTAGGCTTTTTGCACTGAGTATTTACTTAATTTATTTTTAAATCTAGTGACGGGCAATTCACACACAGCCTTAGGAATTTCTAAGTTCTAAAAGGATCTGCATTAACAATTGCCCTAACGCATCTTTTTTGTGCAATAAATACGCGGTTTATATTTGTAGAGTTTCCCTATGCTACTAAATACTAATCCATACCTTAAGATTGATCCAATTTATCCATGATTAGGGACACGAAAAAAGTATCGATACCTTACGGTATCGAGTACTTTACCTTTCGATGCCGATACTTTTGTACTCGATTCTTTACATTCGATACTTTTACTCAATGAGTACTTTTCGTCAGGTGTCGTATCGAATAAATCTCAGAAATAACCCATTTAAAATTTGCGACCTTGCGTTACGGCTCATGTTTATGACAACACCATCTAAGCCAATCGTTTCGAACCTTCTAAACTAAAACATTTATCGAACTCGAAATCATTCCTTCCGTTTATAGTTCAGTTCCTAACCATTCCTTCATTTACTTACTAAATACTAATCGATCACTTACTAATCAATCATTTGTGAAGTGCAGTATAAATATTATGAAAGGTCTTGTTTAAATGCATAAAAAAGTAGTATTGTACTACAAAAAGGAATGGGAACTTTGATGTGCGACTAGGCACACATCAAAGTTATTTTTTAATAGTTCATTTTTTTTAATAGTTCGTTTTTTTGATGGCCCGGTACCGGGTCGCGACCCGGCAAATGGGAAACGCTGCTATAGAGATAAAAAACTAAAATATTTGTAAAGAATATTTTAGTTTTTCATATTATATATATCATAAGACAGCAAACAAACAGATGTGTATCCTGATAGAAAGAGTCAACCATCGTCTATAGACACCAAAGACATTAATGGTGCGTTGCTAGCTTGAGGTGAGGTCTAATGCCACATGCATAAGTTTACCACCTACGTTACCCTCCAAACTGGAACACGACAGTTCCAGAACAGTACTAACAGGACCAGAACAGTTCCACAGAACTAGTACTGACGCTATTGCGGCAGGAATAGGTAAAGCGGTGGTACCAGACCCGGTCGAGCCGATACAGAACTCTACCACCTCGTAGCCACGATGATAGTGACGCGCATAGCCAATCGGTCGCCTTTTACAATATTTTTAAGATATAGATTCAGCAAAAATAGACATTAAGTCATGTGATGGTAATCGCAAATCTGGAATTATTACGTCACACTGTTGTAAAACGTCATCTTGATATTGTCATTTTCATAGAAACCACAGAGTAGGAAAAGTAATGTAGATATTAGAATAGCGTGATGTCATTAGGACGCCATGACAGGCCACCGCTTTTTTGCGGTAAATTTTAATGTCAATCTTAAAATGCGAAATTCTTTTATAAATGTACGTTATTTAACAAAAATAAATAGTTTTTGGTTTATATACTTAACAAGAGACTAGCTGAGCCCGCGACTTCGTCGTCGTGAAAAATTTTCAAAAAAAAGTAGCCCAAGTTACTCCCTGTCACACCAGCTATATGCCAGTGAAAGTCCCGTCAAATTTTTTCCAGCCGTTCCAAAGATTAGCTGAAATAAACAGACAGACAAAAATTGTAAAAAATGCTGTTTTGGTATATAATATGTATCGTGTATACATCCACATGTATTTAGTAAAAAGTGGTTATTTAAATATTACAAACAGACATCCAATTTTATTTATTTGTATAGATGTATAGATAAGGAAAAATTTTAAGCAGTTTTTCGAATTTAGTCAACTAGGAAAATCATTGTAACTCTTTTTAAGACAATTACGCGGACGGTGTAGTATGAAAGTACAGTTGAGCTTGTGGTCGTCTCTGTGATCTAGTGATTCCGGGTTCGATTCCCGGGTCGGGCAATTACAATGTGTTTTTTCAGTTTTCTAATAAAAACAATGTTGCCCGGGATTGAAAAGTGGCTGGTGGGCGATAGGCTTGGCACCTATCACATTTGTGGTACCAAGTATCTTCGGCTAATCGTGGGTGAACTTGTTGTACCTCTGCTTACCCCTTTCGGGACACAGGTGTGATGATACTTTTTAAAGTTTATATTGCAATTGATCGCAGAAAATTAATATTTTTAATTATATGCATTGGAAATATATTGCACGCACTACATTTATGTGACATACATGATAATATACACACATATATATTATTTTCTGTACGGCTAAAGGAAACTGACGGGTATCCTAGGAACGTTCGGCCTGGTCACTTACATTGATAATTTCAACATTTCCTGACAGCATTATTTATTAGAAAACTACGTATAATTGCCATTTTTTCCCTGAACTTGTCTGAAAATAGATATCGAAATCACAATCAAAAATCTACAAAGCGCTAGCGCAAAAAACAACAAAAACAACATAGACCAGTGTTGCCAATGACAGATAGTTAAATATACATGAGACAGCTCAGTAAGTAAAATTTTCACGAGAAAAGTAACATTTCCTTATTTTATGCGGAAAATGACACTAATAAAATAATACGACACTTTATTACACATAAACTAAAACAAGTTTTCTGTCCCATTAGTTAAGCTTAAAAAAATTGTAATAATTTTTAATCAAATAATTTTTTATTCATACATTTAATCCGTATAAATAAAGATACTTAATCAGTTTATAGAAAAGAACCTCATCTTTAATCACATCAATTTTATTTTAAGGAAAATATAAACAATTTTAATAAGTCCCAAAAGTAACCTAAAAGTAAATTTTGAGTCGTGTAACATGGAAGAGTAACATGAGAGGGTCAAAAGTAACGCAAAATGTTACAAAAGTAACATTCTGGCAACACTGACAGACGAGACAGAATCGTAAGGTCTAAAATGATTGACAGTTTGTAGGTGACAAGTGACAGTTTATTGCCAGCCTTAAAAAACAATAGTTGAAATATTGATTCCGTAATCGATTAATAAAATCTGTAAATTCAAAAAAATATATATTTCTCATTAACATAAATATCTAGTTGACCGAGCTTTGCTCGGTTTTTCGCATACCCATATCTAGGGAAATCGTTGGAATATATATATATATATATATATATATATATATATATATATATATATATATATATATATATATATATATATATATATATATATATATATATATATATATATATATATATATATATATATACAAGAATTGCTCGTTTAAAGGCATTAGATAAATACATAAGTATTTACATACTTAGGGATATAAGTGGTAAAGGATCTACTCTGATTAAAATATAAAGTAGGTTAATTATTAATTAGAGGCCACGTTATGGGGGAGGGAGGGAGTCGATGAAGTGTGACATTCTGTGACAAGGGCAGGGAGGGCTCCCAAATTTTGTGAATCATGTCCCAAATCATGAAATTCGTGTGACGGAATTTATGGATGGCCCCTTATGTGATAAAAGTAAAATTACGTAAATCGATAAGATGCAAGTATCGATTACTCACATATCAGGTGCAAAATTACAATTTATTTTTCTCAACACATACATTTTCTATGGGAATAGTACTGATGAAAATAGTTATATATAAAAATATACTTTTTTTCGTATAATTTTATATTTGTTGTAGTAGTTCAAGCCGAGAATCGCCTGTTTCCTTTGTTGTCAAAAGCGATTTAATTGTTATTTTAATTATTTATTTATATTAACATTTTACCATAAACATCCCGCTTGCTCGTGCATTAGCGGATTCTGTGAAAAAACCTTGTAGATAATCGCTTTTCCTTTTCCATAATAAAAACTAAGAAGCCTTTCATTTTCCACAACAAAAAGAAAATCACTTCAAACGTATTACTCCTCGCTTCTATAGTAAAATACCATTAATGAACTCTTAAGAGACTCTCCGCTCAACGTATTTATTCTGAATAGTTTTTATTTAATATGAAATTGCATATCGTATAGCATTTTATATAAAGAACCTTAGTACAATCACGCACAGTTGCAGAAAATCTCAATTTTTTTTCATTGCGAGTATATCAAGGACTGACCCAGCTGTCGGGTCGGAGAGAGAGGGGGAGAGGGGGGGAGATGAGGTTCAGTCAAGATAAACTCTAATTCTTATCTAGTCTTTTCTATTTTAAAATAAAAAACATTTATCTTGTCTTCCAGTTTAAAATATTTATTTAAAAGGAAGTAAACTGACAACGATCAAATAATATTCTTTTTTTAAGCAGTAATACTAAATGTTACCAATCGATATTTTCGGTAAACTTAGTAGAATATTTTTGTACACTAAGTATCTATTTTTCTTAGTAAAATTGTTCTTAATTTATGTATGCTTTGAAAAACATTTTTTTTTTTTTTTAATATTATAAGATAGCAAACAAGCAGATGGGTCTCCTGATGGAAAGAGTCAACCATCGCCTATAGACACCAAAGATGTTAATGGTGCGTTGCTATCTTAAAATCTTATTAATTCAAATGTTCAAATAAATTAAAAATGTTCTAATCTTATTAAGAAAAGTATATTTAAAATTATTAGATTTAAAATATTTTTATAATAAGGCGAGAGCTGGGAATAGGTACGGAATATTCGTACTTAATCAAGATAATATATACTCTTAGTATAAATTCAATTAATGGTGATGTTTAAGAGACTAAAATGATAATAATAAATAATAAATAAATATTCACGGGACAAATTACACTTATTAATCTAACCCCAAAATAAGCAAATTATTTGCTTGTATTATGGGTGTTATTCAACGATACTAATACATACAAAATATACATATATAAATACTTTTACATACATAATAAACACCCAAACCCGGAAATACAAACATTTATGCTCATCACACAAATGCTTGTCCCCGTCGGGGATCGAACCCGAGCCCCGTTTATTGCGTAGTCAGGGTCGCTAACCACTCGACCAAAGGGGCGGTCTAAAGAGACTAAAATGATGTATACCTTTTCAACATTTTATGAGTTTTAAGCCAACTCTCTATCTCTATTAGTCTGATTTAAGTATTTTACAAAAATCCATGTTGATAACACTGATTTGTATCATACGACGGTATGACTCCTATAAAAAAATCAATATAAAGTACTTTTTGAATGTTATTGGTCGTATCGTTTAAAACTGTTATTTTGCTTATTTTAATACTAAAAAATAATACTATATAAACACAAAACGTAGCGTCGTTTTGTGATTATGTAGTGTTTCATTCGAAATGAAGTGAGAACTCCACGCAGCTTTTGTGCGTAAACTGCAATGTGTGTCAATGTTATCCACAAATATGTACTCTGTTTTCGAACAAAGTACTGAAGTTGTCATATTGCTTACTACTGTCACATAAGGTAACATTTAAGACATTTAAAATCATAATACTTTAAGTTCTGGATGTCACGAAAGAAAACCCTTATTTATCAATAGTCAGAAATAAATGCTGTACTAGCTGTTGCCCGTGACTTCGTCCACGCGGACTTTGTTTACTCCGCTCCTACTGATCGTAGTATAATGTTATATAGCCTATAACCTTCCTTGATAAACAGGCTATCCAACTCAAAAAGAATCTAAACGGTTTAGCAGTTTTTGAGATTAACGCGTACAACCAAAAAAACAAACAAACAAACTTTACAATTTTATAATATTAGTATAGAATTTTTACATATTTCTCATTAAAAGATTCTAGTTAACTATGAGGTGAGGAATGAGAGTTTACTGAGGCTCGTTTTACATTTAGTAATGTCACAAGAGTAATACTTGTACTTTATTTATTATTCAGCAGCGGTTCAAGCAATATCTACAAACGCTGCAAGTATTTGTAGATTGATTGAACCACTTGAATTTTTTTTATTATTATTTTTTCTTGTAGCGTTTATGGATGGCTTGAACCGCTACAATTTATGACCTCTTACCACAGTATACTGGAGACTAACAGTAGTTTATCTCTCAAGTCATGTGATATTCGAACAACGCACACAAAGACACCTCTCACGGACGCGATATCTCGGAATGGTTCGGTACAATTTGTTCCGCACCAGTCCGAGATATCGCGTCCGTGAGAGGTGTCTATATGTGCTATGCTCGAATATTAATTGTATGGAACATTGAATTCTGTTAATCTCTAAGTATTCTGTGCTCTTACTAAGCTGGCAATAGTAATCATTATTTAAAAAAAAAAATTATCTTCACGCCCATATCCCCGAAGGGGTAGGCAGAGGTACAAGTGCACCTACAATTAGCCGAAGATACTTGGTCCCACAAATGTGATAGGTGGCAAGCCTATCGCCAACCGGGCACTTTCCAATCCCGGGCAACTTTGTGTTTCTCAGAAAACTGAAAAAACACTTTATTTTGTGCCCGACCCGGGAATAGAACCCGGGACCTCATGTGGTCAACGCCAACGCTGGACCGCTAGACCACAGAGGCGATTTAATATATTATTAAAAAATATTAATAACTTGTGTAAGTCACTGTACTCCAATCGCCATATCTAAGCGGGGTAGTGGGTTCAACGCCCGCTGTACATAGGAAGTAATATTTATATAAAATCTGACATAGGGGTAGCAGGCGTTAGACCATTTAGGTATTGTCTAGCCCTGACAGTTATTGTGCTAGCGTTTCAGTCTAGCTCTTTCATATCTAGCCATACGTGAATATTTATTCATCGAATAGGTGTGAATGTGGGAACTTGGCTTCATAATGGGTTCTTTTGTCATTATCATGAAACAATACGATTTATTTAAAATAAATACAAAAGTTCGGATAATCCAAAACTGCATGACTCGTAATGCTCTTATAAAACTCAATATCACAACAACATAAGTAAGGCTGCATATGCGCATTTGGTAAAATAAACTATCGTGGTCCCATAGATATATATAATATATATACACTCAAAGCATGGTCCTTATTTATTATTTTATTATACCAATAAAAGTAATTTAAAACATTAAATCAAAAAAAAATTTTTTTTTTTCAGTTTTCTGATAAGCACAAAGTTGCCCGGGATTTGAAAGTGCCCGGTTGGCGATAGGCTTGCCACCTATCACATTTGTGGACCAAGTATCTTCGGCTAATCGTGGGTACACTTGTTGTACCTCTGCCTACCCCTTCGGGGATATGGGCGTGAAAATGCTAAAACATTAAATCGACCTTAGTTATCTGTCAACTTATTGCCATAATATCTCAAAAACCATTGAACGGATTTTGATAAAACATGGATTGTTTTCCTAACTTGGTATATACCTCATTTAAATCAAAAGTATTATCACGATATGGTTTTTTGTTCTCGAGAAATTCGTGGAGAAATACAAACGTATAAACATACATACCTACACTTTCAAAATTTAGTACACATGCTTGGACGTCTAATAGAAACGATCATCATATTCAAAATATATAATTCAATTACAACAATATTACATACATTCCTACATGTCAAACTGATAACCTCCGTAAATAAATTCGATGAAATTTGACACAGTTAAACATTTTTTTTTTTGGTAAAAAACGAAATTTCTCAAAAATGTAACCTAACTGGATCAACATATTGCTCCCGAAACACTCACCTTATGAAAATCGTTGCAGCTGTTTACGAGATTCAGATGATTATATATATAATCATCTGAATATATATATATTACGAATTCAATATACAAGAATAACTTAGATATGGAGAAATGTTATCTTACTTGTAATATGCATTACAAGTAAGATAAATTACTAATAAAAATAATTTTAAAAATTAAACCGACTTACTGAATTATTTTTAATGAAATTAAAACTATTCATTAAGTTTGAATAAACCTAATTTAAATCAAAAAGGATTACCTCGATATGGTTTTTAGTTTAGAGAAATTAGTGGACAAACATACAAACATACATACCTCCACTAACGAAATTTAGTATACAAGCTGAAACGCCTAAATAGATTATTATACTCAAATGTTATTCAATTTAAACAATCTTATATACATGTCATACTAATAACTTAATTTTTTCGTCGGTTGAAGAAACCATTACCTACCGTACGTTTCACGTTTGATACACACACGTATAAAATAATCCTAAAGTTTATTTAGAGAAGTAAGAAAGCTAATATTTACGTATAATAAAACGTGTGCGTATGTGTGTGTAGGTAACTGTGTACGCAAGTAGGAAGTTACAGTACCCGGCGATAAATATTGCACATCGAACTTTGGAAAGAGACAGTCGGATAATTTCGGCTGCGCAGAGCGTTATCTCAGTCCCACACTACCTATGTGACGTTTAGTCAGTCGTTGTTCAAGTACGATAGAGTGCGGTCGCGTCCCGATCAAAAATATATATTTAGAGTTGATAACACCCACAAATTTAAATAATTTAAAGTTGTAATATGGCATCTTTCGGAAAAAGAGGGAAACCTTTACGAGATCAGTCACGTGAAATTATCTACAATGTTTATAAATACTTTGTAACCGAAGCCGGCTCCTTGTCAATTGTACTAAACAATAATAACTTTTGCCCTGATGATGCGTTAAAACGCGAAACCGGTTGGTTTTAATAATTAAAAAGTCAAGTAAAACAGTACAAGTGCTTTTAATACGATATAAATATAAGTGATAGATTTAAAAAAAAAGTAGATGAAAATGTAAGTTGTTATTTTAAGAAGATTCAAGAGCGAGTTGCAAATGCCACTGGAATTTCAAGAAGAACTTTGAACAATATATTAAACGAAGTCAGTACTGAAACACATTCGACTGGAATTAAGTTCAGCACTCCAAAAAAAGGGAGACCAAAAAAGCAATTTCGTTTGGATATGGACGATTTTGATTACGATGTTGTTCGAAGAATGGTGTATGATTTTCACTTACGATTTAATGAACTGCCAACAATAAAATCATTAAAAGCTAAGTTATCTGAAGCTATTAATTACAATGGGTCTGAAAAAACGTTGAGAAAAATACTTCATGACATGGGATTTCAGTTCACTAAAATGGAAGATAATCGAAAAATTCTAATGGAAAAGCACGACGTTAGTCTCAAACGAATGGAATACCTTGATAAAATACGCAAATTTCGCGAAACAGGAAAAAATATCGTCTACATGGATGAGTCATATATACATGCATCCCACACTAAAGGGAAATCTTGGAGCGACGATAAGAAAAAAGGAGTAAAAAAAGCCAATTTCAAAAGGTCAACGTTTGATAATAGTTCATGCGGGAAATGAAAAAGCTTTGTACCCGGTGCTTTTTTAACGTATAAATCCACGGACACTACAGGTGACTATCACAATGAAATGAATAACGATAACTATGAGAAATGGCTGGTTAACCAATTAATCCCAAATATACCCAGTGATTCTGTTCTAGTTATCGACAACGCACCCTATCACAACAAATATATTGAGAGACCCCCCAACTCAAACACCATTAAACGGGAAATGATCAACTGGTTAAACAGACACGAAATTCCAGTTGATCCAAAATTAACAAAAACCCAGATTTACGCTATTATATGTCAGCACAAGGAGAGGTATACAGAGTTTTCTGTGGACAAAATACTTGCCGAACATGGGCACACTGTGTTGCGATTGCCACCATATCATCCGGATTTTAATCCAATTGAAAATATATGGTCTCAACTGAAAGGCTATGTAGCCTCTAGAAATGTGGGTATGAACTTAACTACAGTAAAAACATTATTGACTGAAAAAGTAAACATGATCGGCGCTGAAGAGTGGAAAAAGGTTTGCGATCATGCAATCAAATGTGAGAATGAATATAGAAGCATTCAACACAGTTTAGACAATTACACTGATAGATTAGTAATAAATACGGCTGATAGTGACAGTGATATTGACCTCTTTGAGAGCACAGATAGTGAAATGGAAGTAATTGAGAATTAGAATTATTATTATTTTTATTGCAATGTCTCATTTTAGCAATAGGTATAATGGTGTTTATTATGTACACTAAAGCTGTAATGTTCCAAAATAATTAAATACGTAAATATAATGTGAACATGTTTTTTTAATTTATTTTAGCCCAACCTAAAGCCATCACTTATAGAAAAATTAGTGTATTTTATACAAAGAATAAAAATATTAAAGAAGCAAATCATACTTGTTTTAACAGCTCCTAATAGGTACCGGACTGTTTGTATTTTGTGCGACAGAGATAACGCTCTACGAAGCTGAAATTAGCCGATTGTCTCTTTCCAAAGGTCGATGTGCAATATTTATCGCCGGGTACTGTATACTTCTTTGGCATAATAAAATAAAAATATTTTAGGTTTATAGACGTAGACGTAGGTATATAGAGAAAACGACACTAATTTCAAAAATGTAGGTTTTTAAAAAAAGTATCTTCACGCCCATATCCCTGAAGGGGTAGGCAGAGATACAACAAGTGCACCCACGATTAGCCGCAGATACTTGATCCCACAATGTGATAGGTGGCAAGCCTATCGCCAACCGGGCACTTTTCAGTCCCGGGCAACGTTGCTTTTATCAGAAAACTGAAAAAACACATTTTTGAATACCCCGACCCAGGAATCGAACCCGGGACCTGATTGAAAGAAAGTTTTAATATGACGCATTATCTAGTTAAATAAATTTTATTTAAATATCATAAAATACCCCTTTTCCCCGTGTTGGTTCTGAGCTCCTTTGAAGAATAGACCAACTGCCGTTCTGCTAGGCAGGTCGTAAAAAGCGACCGATTGACTATGCGAGTCACTACCATCGTGGCTACTAGGTGGTAGAGTTCTGCATAATCTCGCCCGGGTCTGGTACCACCGCCTTACCTATTCCTGCCGCAATAGCGTCAGTGCTTGTCGCTGTCGTGTTCCGGTTTGGAGGTTAATGTAGCCGGTAAACTTATGGATGTTGCATTAGACCTCGCCACAAGATAGCAACGCACCATTAACATCTTTGGTGTCTATAGGCGATGGTTGACTCTTTCCATTAGGAGACCCATCTGCTTGTTTGCTATCTTATGGTATAAAAAAATATTTGTACATAATTTAAAAAATTGACACACTTTTTTTTAAATCTTAAATATTGACTAGGTAATTTTATGCTGTCGAATTTTCGTGACGGTGTGCGCGCGCATCGTAAAAATTTACTCGCGTCATTTTTTCCTAACGCGCCAAAAGAAGTATTTAACTTCAATAATAAGCGTAAGAAATAAATTATGTAGGGAGTAACAAAGTTTTTAACAAAACGCGAAGGCGATGAAGAATGAATACCCCAGACTGCACTATGAGTACTTACTTCTTAAGTAAAAACCTCTGAAGAAAGTCAAAAAATGTACATATTTATTAAGCGAGCCCTTACCGTCTTATAATAAATATTCCGAGGCTCTTCAAACTCCTACATTTGCGTGAAGATGTCGTAACGATCTTCCGGAAACACTTCAAAGCCCCACCGTCAAATGCTCTTGAAGGAAAACAAGAAAATATTTCAAAGTTAATATTCTTGTGTAAATTTACTACTCCAGTATTACGGATTTACTTGAATCCTGATTACTAAAGTGAAAATTTTTTTCGCCGCGTTGAGTGATTTTTTTAGTCAAGACAAAACTAGATACCACCTAGTTTTGTCTCGACTAAAAATCACAGTTCTACGACGTCATCCTTTCGTACCACCACCTTAGCTATTCCTGCCGTAATAGCATCAGTGCTTGTCACGGGTGACCATTGACTAAACAACTTCTTTTTATATCATAAGTAACTATTTAACTAAGTAACTACTAAGTAACTAACTAAGTAATTAACTAACTAAAACTAAATAAGTAACTAACCAACTAACTGATTAAATACCTAAATCACTAGTCAAATACTCTTGAACAAAAACAAGACAATATTTCAAAGTTAATATTCTTGTGTAATTTACTAATGTGGGTTTATGGATAAACTCGAAATCCGATTTTTAGTGTGATTTTCTTCGCCGCGTTTTTTGAGCCATTTGTAGATGGGACAAAATTAGGTGGTACAGTCCTACAATGAATTGATCGTGTTTCTGTACCACCACTCGGTGCTTGTCACGGGCGACCATGGACTAAATAATTTTTATATCATAACTTACTTTTTTTATATCATAAATCATAATATATCAAACAAGCACATGGATCTCTGATGGAAAGAGTAAACCATCAGCTATGTACACCAAAGATGTTAATGGTATGTTGCTATCTTGTGGCGAGGTCTAATGCCACATACACAAGTTTACCGACTACCTTACCCTCCAAACCGGAACATGACATTGACAAACACTGGCGCTATTGGGGCAGAAACAGGTAAGGCGATAATAACATATAGTTTATTGATTCAGGCGTTACTTTGCGGAAATCCATTATTTAAAAAGATGAAATTAATAAATTTGGTATGATCCGCGAACTATAAATAAATAAATAAATAAATATTCACGGGACAAATTACACTGACTGATCTAACCCCAAAGTAAGCAAATTATTTTGCTTGTGTTATGGGTGTCAGTCAACGATACTAATACATAGAAATACATATATAAATACAAGAATATATGTATATAATAAACACCCAAACCCGGAAACACAAACATTTATGCTCATCACACAAATGCTTGTCCCCGTCGGGGATCGAACCCGAGCCCCGTTGATCACGTAGTCAGGGTCGCTAACCACTCGACCAACGGGGCGGTCATATTTTTATAGTTCGCGGATCATAGCAAATTTATTATTTTCATTTTTAGTAACAGAACCGGGCGAGACAAAGTAGAACTCTAGCTCCCTCTCAAAGTAAAACTCTGACTTAATTTTGTTAGAATTAAAAATTTATAATTTAGATATAGGTTTAATCTGTAGCGTTTTGGCTGAACCACTACCCGATTCAGCCAGAATGCTATATGATCTAGTTAGTAAGTAAATAGGTAACTAAGATGTAAATGGACTAAACTAATTTAGACTATTGTATAAGTACATACATATTGCATAAGATGATTACAGGACTGACATGGATATTGCATATCCAAAAGTCCTCTTGAAAAATAAAGATTAAAAAAAAAGTAAAACTCTAGAAGTATTAGGTATAGGTGGAGCTAGCACTCGTATTTATCAATTGAAACAAATACTTACTTTATATCTCACTCTATGATGTCTCTCCGTCTCTTGTTATACAGCTGTGTTAGAAAGAGAGGGTGAGAACTCAGAAGATGACAGGAGTATTTAAAGTTGTGTTTCAAGAAGGTATTAGAAGTGTTGTCTCCAGATATAATACAGCTTCATGGCCACGACGATACTTGCATAGCCAATCGTTCGCCTCGTACGATCTGTCGACAGAACAGCAGCCCCCCTAGACAAGTGGCAAACGCTCAGTAACTATTCAAATATTACGCTTTGGCGATATTTAGGCCAAATTGGTAGCCAAGTGGATCATGGCTTGTTCAACGTTCGTTCCATACGAACTTTACGAATTATATCGAATATTGTCTCTGAATTGACGGTAAACGTCACTTTGAAGTATTATTTTCACCGAGGTTATAAGTTTTATTTATATGAAAAGTGCATTAAAAGCAAAAAATACTTGCCCCCCAAGATGTGGCATCAACGTTAGTACAATAGAAAGAGAAATTTATGGATTTGTCATAAGCTGTTGACACGAGCGTAAACGAATTTGTAATTGGTAGCCAAGTGTCATTCGTGAAACGAAACGTTATATTGCATCGATCATTTTTGTCAATTTTCGTACAAGACCGTAGCCAAGTGGCACTTTTGACAAGCAAAATAGTAGCGAATTATTCGATAATCAGCGAACGCTAGAACCCTGCAGATTACGCTTAAAATGGCGGTTGATCACTATTATTCTATCAGCTGTTCTAAAGCGTGGATAACATCTGTGAGAATTTTTGATAATTTTAAAGTAAAATTAACGCAAATTAAGAAGGCTTTTGGTAGCACATTATTAATGGTGCTTTGATATCCTTGTGGCGGGGGGGGTGGGTATTAATGTCACATGCATACATTTACCGGCTACCTTACCCTCCAAACCGGAACACGACAGTAACAAGCACTGTTGCTATTGCTGCAGAAATAGGTGGGTCAGTGGTATTAGACCCGGGCGAGACAATGCAGAACCCTACCACTTAGAAGCCACAATACTAGTGACTCGTTTACCCAATTGTTCGCTTCTAACGAACTGCCTAGACACATTGTAAGTAGTGATAGGTTTGCAAAATGCTGACAATGTCTTAATGATGATAAATATAATATTTCGTCTTTAAATATTTTACAGACACTATAAGTTCAAGTTATAAACACTATATTCTTGTTACAACCCTTGTATTTTGTAAATTTAATGAAACAAAGAAAGATAGTTTATTTTTCAGTGTAGCAATAGATTTCGATCAATTTTACATTTCTGTAAATATGTATGCCATAAAATTCGTAAAAAAGAAGTTTTATATGTTCAGTTTTGAATATTTTTGTTCATTTTTAATAATAAATTTATCATCAGCTTTCATAAATCTGAAACATAAGTTTTAAAATGTGACTATCGATAACATTTTGCACAATTCTACGTTCACTTGTAAGGTAGGTAAAGAGGATTTACTTAAAATATGTTAAAACAATCAAATTTGATAGCAATAAAGATAAATACATAAATCTTGGTGACAGTATTTAATTTTATAACTCTTTAAATTGGTAGTCCGTAGTACTGACAGAGTTCAATTAACATGTTAGCTAATATAGAAACTTACGGCATGACAGTAATTAAAAAGAAAAGATAGTATATTTTATCTTATTCGCACTCACGCGGTACATACAATCAAAATTGAATCAGATATAGCGACTCTGTTCTTATTTTTATTATATTCAATTCAGAGACAATATTCGATATAATTCGTAAAGTTCGTGTGGAACGAACGTTAAACAAGCCATAATCCACTTGGCTACCAATTTGGTCGAAATGACGCCAATGCGTTATATTAGAATGAACAGAGAGCTCGGTTGGCGGTCAGAGCGTGCGCAGGACTTAGAAAAATTTTGATGGAAAATTTCAACCCTATATAACACCCCTTTTTTGTTGCACCATTACGTGGAGGGGGTAAGGGACACCAACTTTTGTCAAGGTCACTTTGCTCTGAGTTAATTCCCCGTGGAGTTAGGGGATGAAAACCGAAATTCATTACAAAGACGTCTGCGACTTAAAAAAAGAAAATGTATTGAAAACCCCCTAGTTAGGTTAGGACTTTTAAATTATGGCAATTTGCGTTCATTTTACTTTAAAATTATCAAAAATTCTAACAGATATTATCCACGATTTAGAACAGCTGATTAAATAATAGTGATTATCCGCCATTTTTAGCGTAATTTACAGGGTTCTAGCGTTCGCTAATCATTGGATCACCAATTTTGCTTGTCAAAAGTGCCACTTGGCTAAGGTTTTGTATGAAATTGATCAAAGATGATCGATACAATATAACGTTTCGTTTCACGAATGACACTTGGCTACCAATTACAAATTCGTTTACGCTCGTATCAACAGCTTATGTCAAATCCATACATTTTGTTTTCTATTCTCCTAGCGTTGATGCCACTTGTCTTGGGGGGCAGGTTCCATTAATCCATCATCCTTTAATATGTTTTAATATATTAAAATATCGGTCAAACAAAATCGACCCATAATACAATGCTATAAAGTTAAAAGTGTATGAATGCTATTTTTATTGATATTTTTTATTTTTTTATATGACTGAAAGTATGTACATATAAAAACTAAAACTTTGTTGCACCATGGAGTATTACATATAAGATACATTTTTAATCTGTGCAAACGCTAATGACGTTTGCGTCATGTGACGTGGCATAAAGTACCTCTAATTAATATAGGACATGCAAATCATAGTGATGTTACGGTGTCGTATTTATAGGATAAACAAAGAATCAAACAAATCAGAATGAATATCATCAGTATATCTTTGTTAATATACTGTAGATTGATAGTTTCTCTGTAGTTCAATTATAATAAATGGATTTAGATGTTTCTGGATTTTTTGATTTTTTCTCGTCGAAATTCGAAAAATCTCCACGAAAATACAATTACATATCAGTTTTTTTTTTAAATAAAATAATAACTGTTATAGTTTTTGAGGTTTTATATTATACTAAATTTCAGGAAATATAAAACTTTTGTTATTAATTTGAAACCATAACAGTTATTATTTCATTAAAAAAAACTGATATGTAATTGTATTTTCGTGGAGATTTTTCGAATTTTTTTTTGCAAATTTACCAATTTTTAAATTGCGGTGAATTTTAATAGGTAAAATTTTGTATTAAAAAATCAACAAGACAAAAATCCGTCAAATCCAGTCATTAAAATTGGGTTCGGACATAAATATTAATGACTTTTTGTACAAAATTATAAAGTTATATTTATTACCTATTTTTAGTGGATTAGTAAAAATACCTATCATGCCGATTCTCTTGCTGAGCAAACAAGGTGGACTGAATGAATGAAAGTTTCAGTTCACCAGGGTACGCTGGTATTGCCATTTGGTGAGATGAGTGATGACATTTTTAAATTTCTTACGTAACCACAGGGCTTAGATAAGTGGCATAAATGCTCGTAGCATTCGGTTGTGCTTATGTCAAATATTATATTTCTATTCTACTAGCGTTTATGTTACTTCTTTAGACCCCTAGTGCCGACTTGTACTGTACTGCTAACCAGCAAGCGGTTGCCTGAACGGTAAAGCTTCACATGACTGATGAAGATGGTTTTGAGGTACGGAGATGTTAATATACCACCATTTTTCGAGGATAACCCTGAAACAACCTCAATAATACTCCCTTTCAGGATCAATTCATTCATGAGCTATGATCTGAGTTTTATATGCTAAAGTTTTGATTTCCGTTGCTCAATTATGCAAAAAGACTTAACAAATTTAGATGGAATTTGGTATACAGATATATACTTCATATGTTGCTATAAGCTTTGACCACGCATCGAGCTGCAGAATGAAGTTAATAATAAAGATAAATGAAACTCATCTTGTTTAACTTATCAGCTCTGATAATTATCTTAAATCCCGGGCATTGGCACTCTAGTTCTATTTATCGATCGCGATCGATCCGATGATAGCCATAAAAGTGTTGACCCGTCAAAAGTAGGTATTGAACTTATATTATACGTAAGTTGAAATCAAACGTTTTGCGTAATCACAGTTTTTAGTTAATGTTATCATATAAATTATTATAAATGATTGTACAAGGTGCTTATAATAATAATAATAATATATAGGGTAGAAAGGGGTAATGGGGATCACTTAAGCAATAATTAAATAAATAAATAAAATTAAACTAAATCTCTATTTCAACTGCCTCATAATAAAATATACTTAATTGACTATCATTTGGAATCAGTAATGATCACTTTAATAATCATCTTTAGGAAATATAAAAGTAAAAAAAATATCTATTTTGACTCCCATTGCACTGAGGTGAAGGTAATTGTGGTCACCTTGTGGGCAATGAGGATCATATAAAAATCTAACACAAATCGCAAATATAACCCTTGGGCGACTCCCACCTCTACAATCTGCGTGAGCTCATAAACCACATGAAGTACACCTGTACCAAACCTCATTATTTCGGCCGAATTCGTTACAGATTTAGCACGTATTCCCTGCATCGTCAGCATCATCTAGCTCATCGTCTTGGTATAAACCATCAGTAGCCACGTCTGAAACAGAAGTATAATTTGATTCCTAGAGAACCTTCCTCTTTACTCTTTCGGTTTCCTTCTTCAACACTTTAGTCTTCTTTCCTTAACCCTTTTCCTTAGTTATATTTTGTCCCTTACTTTTATCCTTGGCTTGGCAGAAAGCTTTACTTTTCTTATTTTCTTTTTCTAACAAGTTTTCTTTTGTTGGCGTGGATGTTAAAATGTTGGCATGCTGCTTCTGGCGACTTTGTTTAGCATTGTGGTTATTAGTTTTCTCTGGCAACTTAATTAATTTCGACACAATATCAAAACTAGATGCTGCTGGAGCAACTTGCATTGATGTGTCAAGTACTGACAAGCTTTCTTGGCCTGACGCTGGGCTATTAATTTCAATCTGATCTGAGCAATTCGGCTGGTAGAAAATCTTCATCACAAAATACGTCTACATCTAAAATAAGAATACTTAAATTATATCGTGATCACTAGCGGGAAATGGGGGTCACCCGATCCTCATTACCCACAAGCATTTTATGAAGAAAAAAAAAGAAAAAAATATATATTTAAGCAATATATGGGATTTGAATATAAAATCGTTATACTGAATATACGAGTAATGGCGTAAAAAAAACACATACTAGTAGATCAATAATTAGAATACCTACAGCTTATTTTGCGTCCTTAAAAATTTACATCGGCGATCCGCAAAAACAAAATACACTTCTCATTCCCGAGACCGCCACAATACTAGCGCGGCGTTCTTGCACCGCTAGCGGGGGGACAAAGCGGGGCGGGGACGGTAGTAAACGTATTTCTAGCAGTTGTAGTTTTGAAGATATGTTGGTGACTACCATTGCCCGCTGATTCCCATTACCCGGTCTTCCCCTAACGATCCCGCATGACGATAACCTCGTGAAAGCAGAAAAAGAGAAACTATCTAAGTATTTGGACTTAGCTCACGAGATTACCGACATGTGGGGTGTGGAGTCAACAATAATCGTCCCGATAGTTGTTTCTGTAAACGGTTTAGTAGCGAAGAGTCTCGACCAACATCTACGAAAGCTCTCCCTACAGTTCTGGATCAAGAGCCAGATACAGAAGACGGCAGTGTTAGGAACGGCACGTATTGTGAGGAGGTTTTTTTCTCTGTCACCCTGACCACCGGCGGCTTAGCTGCAAGGCTCCCGTCGGTGGGAATACTATTTTTATATATTTATTTTTATAATATTGTAATTTTTTAATATTATAATTATAAATGTATATAAACTAAGAAGAAAAATGTAAATAAAGGAATAATAATAATATTTATTTGCAAGAAATAGGGTTACAAAGTTCTTATGTCTAATGTAGTTTTCAACCTATTCCCCTACAAATTAGCATGCAAGTTCATTATTATAGGTACAATTTTATATCATATCATTACATAGTATAAAACAAAGTCGCTTTCTCTGTCTGTCCCTATGTCCTTATGTCCCTATGTATGCTTAAATCTTTAAAACTACGCAACGGATTTTGATGCGGTTTTTTTAATAGATAGATTGATTCTTGAGGAAGGTTTAAGTGTATAAATCTTTCCGACATTCCCACGGAAACAAAAGCTGCGCGGGTGAAACCGCGGGCAGGTCGCTAGTTTATAATATTTTAAGTATTGGTATATATATTTTTTTGATATTCAAATTAAACTTTTTTTTTTATTTGAAACTTATTTTTGAAAGTGTGATGCCATTTATCTAACTAAACAATTTGAAATGTTACTTCTTATTGTGTTATTTAATAAATATAATGTCATAACTTAAGTTTGAATAATAGGTTCTGCCATATCATGATATAAAAAATTGCTTTAAATGATTAATTCTCTTTTGATTACTTAACTTCTTACTTGATACTTAAATTCTTATTTGATATAAAAGTTAAAACCCAAGCGGAATAAATATATAACACAAAGCATTTTGTTTAAATTTTTTTAAAGAAAGAAAAATTAGAAGTACCGGTTTTGGCCGTCTTAGTTTCGTTTTTTGACATTTAAATTTGGGACAAAATGCAAAAAAAAATATAATTTTAAATAATATATTCTCTAAGTTTTATGTCTTATGTATACCTAGAGATCAGTAAAGTCGACGTAATCGATCATGATATAGCAAAGAAGGATTTCGCCACGCCGAGTCTGGCGACACTAGCTTAGTGGAAGAGCGTCCCGGCTTTAGGGAGACGGTCGCAGGTTTAATCCCTACGTGTCGATGTTGTTTTTGATTGATTTTCTTTGTTGTTTTTAAAGTTTTTCCAGTTTTCCCAAGCACGGGGTGAGTGCTATAACACAAAAATAATATTCTCTAAGTTTTCAAACTTTCTTAGTCAAATTAAACAAATTTATTATACCTACTACTAGCTGACCCTGCAAACGTTGTTCTGCCTTTTTAACTACTCTTATTTTTTTTGAAGTGAAAACTTCTTTAGGCGCGTTGAGCGTTTTGGTAGAGGGTAAAATCCTCGGTTCGCGTCACCGACATGCTAATGATAATAGTATATCTATAGCTATGTTTTGCATATAGTTTTAATTACTCTCAACTTAATAGTTCCGTTTTCACTTCTATCGGCAGTCCCACGACTGCTACTGTTTTTTTTTCTATATTTTCTCACCTTTTAACCTTCCTTGGACTTCAACAATTAATTCAAAACCAAAATTAGCCAAATCGGTTCAGCCGTTCTCGAGTTATAGCGAGACTAACGAACAGCAATTGATTTTTATATATAAGAAGATATATAGATTTTGTATACGTATAGATACATGTCAATGACGTATAGACTTATTTTCATTAAAAAAAATACCTTATGTGGCCATAAATGCTCGTACAGCCATAATTACGAGTTACCATACATATTTCTTCTCTATATTATGTGCTTGTCACTAGACTCCTCTGCAGCAGTACAACCAATTTTGATTATTTTTCTTTGTGTATTTAAGTAAGTTGGTTCTGGATGGTGCCTGGATAGTAATTGAACCCGGTAGGTAGTAATATGTCGAGGTCGGATAGAACAACGTCTTTCAAATCATCAGATTCATATTTCATAAAACGAAATTCAATATCAGTAGATGTTCAGGTTAACGATATTTAAGTATTGAGAATTTGCCTAGCCCAGGTTTTGAACCTTGAACCTCAAGAAGCTGAACACGCTATTTTTTTTATATCATAAGATAGCAAACAAGCAGTTGGGTCTCCTGATGGAAAGAGTCAACCAGCGCCCATAGACACCAAAGGTGTTAATGGTGCGTTGCTATCTTGTGTCGAGGTCTAATGCCACATGCATAAGTCTATCGACTACCTTACCCTCCAAACCGGAACACGGCAGTGACCAGCACTGACGCTATTGCGGCAGGAATAGGTAAGGCGGTGGTACCAGACCTGGACGAGACAATGCAGAACTCTACCAACTAGTAGACACGATGCTAGTGAGTTGCATAGCCAATCGGTCGCCTTTTACGACATGCCTGGCAGAACGGCAGTTGGTTTATTCTTCAAAGGAGCCCGGAACCAACACGGGGATAACTATTTGACGATTGATTTAGATGTGTTTTTTACTTTATTAATTCTCGTACTATGAATAGTTAACACTAGAACAGTAACGTGTATTTCTATATTACGAAGGTACTGGGGCTTTGACAGCACCCCAGTTTGATATACTGTGCAGGGTTGGCACATCGCATATCTGTATATTAATACATGAAGCACAAACTGTGTGCCCCTTTTTTATGATAATTACGCGAAAGTAATTTTCGTTGTGTTGCTCCCGGGCTCCTTCGAAGAAGGAAAGTTGGTCTACAACTGCCGTTCTGCCAGGCAGGCCGTAAAAGGCGACCGATTGGCTATACGAGTCACTAACATCGTGGCTACGAGGTGGTAGAGTTCTGAATTGTCTCGCCCGGGTCTGGTACCACCGCCTTACCTATTCTTGCCGCAATAGCGTCAGTGCTTGTCACTGTCGTGTTCCGGTTTGGAGGGTAAGGTAGCCGGTAAACTTATGCATGTGGCATTAGACCTCGCCACAAGATAGCAACGCACCATTAAAACCTTTGGTGTCTATAGGCGATGGTTGACTCTTTTCATCAGGAGACCCATTTGTTTGTTTGCTATCTTATACTACGTAGGTCACACTACAAGTTTTGCGTAACTTCAAAAAACAACATGTTATAACCAAAATATTATGTTTATTGCTTTTCAAAATAATCTCCTTTATATTTTAAACATTTTTTCATGCGATCGAACCATTTTTTAAAACAGGAAGACCACAGTTCTGAAGGCATGTTTTTTACGTGCTGATTGAACTCTATCACTGCCTCTTCGGAGTTGGTAAAAATAAAACCTCTCATCAAATCTTTGATTTTGGGGAAAATACAGAAATCACAGGGTGCTAGGTCGGGGCTATGCGCAGGATGAGTGACGAGATACACTTTTTCGGAAGCTAAAAATGACTTTGTTTTGTTGGCCGTATGTGAAGAAGCGTTATCATGGTGTAGGAAAATGCGGCTTTTAGGTCGTTCATGAGGGATCCAACGACAACAAAGTTTCCGAACTTTCAATTCTTAGTGTAAATTTTCTGAATTTCGCTCATATCAATCCCCAATAGTCCTCGAATTGTCTCATAGATAATCCGGAGGTATTCTTCAATTAATCGCTTAACAGTAGCCACATTATTTTCGTTGACGGCAGTTGAAGGCCGCCCTTCACGACATTCGTCATGTAAAGAAACTCGACCTCTCTCAAATTCAGCAAACCATCGCCTCACGGTGCTCAAACAAGGTGCTTCTCTCTCAAAAGCATATTGAAGACGAGCGGCACAGTCTTGCGGAGAAAGAGAACTTTTAAAATCATAAAAAATCATCGCTCTAAAATCTTTTACTTAATTCCATTTTTGTTGCGTACCTACGTAGAACTTTGATGTGTGATAAAAAAACAATTGATAAATAATTTCCCGCCAGTTGTTTTTTTTTATTACTAAGAAGGTTGCAACGTTTTAAAAATATAACTTTCGAAATACAAATAGTTACCGATTAGCTAGAAGTGCGAAATTTTTATTGTGCCCCATGTAGTCGACCAACTTATAAAATGAACTGTATATTAGTAATTACGTTAAGTAGTGTTGTCCGTATTATTATGATGGGCAACTTCGGAACCCTACATTGCGCTTGGCCCGACACGCACTTTACAATTTTTTTATAAAATCATTTCCTGGGCGATCCATCGCTTTTCCTGGGACGGGCATTGAACACGGAACCTCATGAACTGGACCGAATAGAATATCCCCTAGGCTATGAAGTACCTATCCATTTACGACATTACTAAAACTCCTTTATGACAACCCTAACACTAGATTCCCCTAGAGCGGAACTACAATGGCTCTGTGGGGTAGTAATTAAAAAAACGCGAAGCCGTAGCTGGGGCGTGAACTTTCGCACTCATCTCGAGCGTATTCCATCACGCCATCACTAATAATGTCACTGTAATAGTCATTGCTGCTCCAATACTCTGATACTCGGTACGCAGTATTCGATGATATTTATAAACTACACTACCTACAACTACTAACTTACCGTAATGAACTTTACGATAAAATAGTGAACATGAAATCTACAACCTTTCATAAATTTTAAAAAATTGTATAGATTTATGAAACCACATTGCAAGTGAAACTTTATTCGGTTTATAGGCATTTAACTAAAAAAGTGAGAAAATTATTCGATTCAGAGTATTAAAGTTGTATTTTTAATCTTAACTCAAATACTGAGAAACAATATCATTCAGATAATGAGAAATCAGTAGTGGACAAAATATTCAATAATAAAATTTAATTTCAATTTGCGTATTAGAATGGTACGAAATACGTAAATAATACAATACAAACTTAACTTCTTAACTTTTCGCTCGCCATATTGGCCTGTGCTGCTCTGCCATGCGCCGTTATCCCTTAATTCATGGCCAGTTGTAATGCGACATGCGACAGATGAACGAAAAATTTTAGGGCGATCAAAAACAGTTTCGCTTTAAAATATCTGCTTTAACTCAAACTTATTTGATCTTAGTATCACTAGTAACATCAATAGTCACTGATCTATATAGTATGAAGTATTGGGATAGGTGGAGTTTTTTTTTTTATAGAAGAGGGGGCAAACGAGCAAGAGGTGCACCTGATGGTAAGTGATCACCGCCGCCCATGGACATCTGCAATACCAGAGGTCTTGCAGTTGCGTTGCCGGCCTTTTAAGAATGAGTAAGCTCTTTTCTTGAAGGTCCCTATGTCGTATCCGTTCGGAAATACCCCTGCCGGTAATTGGTTCCACAACAGAGTAGTGCGAGGTAAAAAGTGTCGGGAGAAACGCACAGTTGTGGATTTCCAGACATCGAGATGGTGAGGATGGAACTTCAAGTTTTGACGCGATGTCCGATGGTGGAATTCGGCGGCAGGAATTAATCCAAACAACTCGTCGGAACACTCTCCATGATATATACGATAAAAGACACAGAGAGAACCTACATCTCTGCGCAATGCCAAAGAGTCAAGCTTTTTCGAAATGGCCTGGTCGTCAAAGATTCGAACCGCTCTACGCTGAATGCGATCAAGAGGAAGAAGCTGGTACTGAGGAGCTCCGGCCCAGAGATGCAAACAGTACTCTATGTGAGGTCAAACCTGTGCCTTATAAAGTTGAAGGCGATGGACCGGCAAAAAGTACTGTTTCGCTCTGCTGAGCACACCGAGCTTTTAGTTAGCACTCTTATTAAGCAATTGAAACAAATATTTACGTTATATCTCTGTCTATGAGGTCTCGCCATCATTTTTGTACAGCTGTGTTAGAAAGAGAGGGTTATACCTCAGAAGATGACAACAGTAAGTTTCAAACAGGTATTAGAAGTGTTGCCTCCAAATATAATACAGCTTCATGCAGCTTCACGGACCTATAGATAATGATCATGGAGTATAGAGATAAAAAGGACCAATTTTGTGGACAAAAATATTTAGAAGATAATCTTAAAATATTCTATAAGACTCAAATCTACAGGATGTTAAAGAAATTGCTTGCCATAGCTTCAGGGTGAGTTCAGTATCGATAAAACAACTCGTAAAAAATAAATACCTTTAAAAAAGTTTAAGTAAAATTATTTTAATTTACATACCGCACGTCGCAGCGTTAGGGCACACAATTTGCGCCATTTGTCGTGAGCTGTTTTCAATAGCACTTTTAATTATAAACACTTCTATTTTATATAATAGTTAGTAGATACTAAATTAGGTTGATCTTGCAATATTTTTTTATGTTTTTATTTTATTTTTATTATTTTTTCCTTTATATATTTTCTGGGTTCCTTTGTAGATACTGTACCTACCCCTAAGTTTTCTCACACAATTTCTTTTACACCCAGTATAGTAAGTCGTATCTTAAGTTCATAATGAAAGTTATGTTATTACGCCGTCACTATGTTGTTATTAAGAGATTCTTTCCCCCCACCCCCTTCCCTCAACACCCCCCCCCCCCTTCTACACTTTGAGTGTACGGATAAGGAGTTTCAGGAAAAGAGGTTAGATTTTAACCATAAATATATAACCATATATTAACCATAATTTTCATATGTGTATTATTTATATATATATATATATATATATATATATATATATATATATATATATATATATATATATATAATACACATATAAATACAAATAATATGCATCTCAACGAGAGTTAGGTATAGGTGGAGCTAGCACTCGTATTAATTACTTGAAACACATATTTACGTTATATCTCTGTCTATGAGGTCTCTCCGTCTCTGTCTCCGTCTGTATTTAAAATTGTGTTTCAAGTAGGTATTAGAAGTGCTGCCTCCAGTCATAATACAGCTTCATGGTAGAGGTCAATGCAAGGAAGTTATATTCTATCTGGAAGGTCCACATGTACTTCAAAATCGTTCCGAAGAGTACCACGACATGAGTGGAGTGTGTCTCTTTCTACTAAATAAGGCGCCAATCGCCATATATAAGTGCGGCCATGCTTAGTTTGCAAATTACTACTAAGTAATTCTACTAATTTGAGAAACAGTTTATGCATTGAATAAGTAATTACGTAATAATTAAAATAAGCACATTTTGGAACTCACTATGTTAATTACAATACATTTTATGCTAATGTATTTATCGACGTGTATGAATAAAAGGGATTTAACGGTTACCGGATATATAAAAAATCTACCATCCGAAAGTTTTATTTACACTGGCAATTGCAAGAAAGGGATAACATCCACTCATGTCGTTGTCTCGCTCAGAACGTTTTTCCCCTCTGTTAAGTAAGAAGCAAATGTCAACTTTATTGCTAACGAAATAAAGTACATTTTTATTTTTCAAATATTGCTTCGTAGTAATTCCAGATATCATATATAAGTTCCTTGGGTCAATGATACTATGTTCTTTTTTTATGCCTAAAGTCAGTTGTCAAATTTAAAGTAAATTTTATTGTATAGTCTATGGTCGAATCTATAATTATTCATCCGAGTTTTGGTCACTGGCAATCAATCGCTAATAGACCGGGATCCCTGGAACAAACTTTTTTTTTATTACTAACAAGCTGAATTTTTGTGAACGAGACAAGCATCTTTTCTATCGTCTGAAACATCTCGAACTCGGGTAACTAATAAAGATAGATAAAAAAGGAAACTATAAAGTGTTGGACCACGTAGTACTCTAGTTGGTCTGTGGTGTTGGACTAAGAAATGTTTCTACTGACGTATACTACATATAGGACATGTCACCCTTGAATAACAATAATAATTAACAAGCTGTTGTGAGAAAATTAGGTTGTTATTAAATTGATTAATATCAATTTAAACATCTCATAATTCCGAAATATTAGAGTGGAGGACTCGCCAGAAAAACCATCGAATGTGTAGGATAAAAGTTTCATCATGTTTTTCATAATATAATCAAGCGATTTATGTCAAAAAATAATTATTGTTATTAATAAATATTTCTCCTTCACCGAATCAAAATTTTCAAAGCCTTTATTATCTACCTACCCAATTTGAGATTTTTCGAAGATAGAAGAGATGGTTGTTTCGTCAAAACGAAGCTGTTCATAAAAATTCAACTTGTTAGTAATCAAAAAAAAGTTTGTTCCTGGGATTTCGGTCTATCATATAAAAAATACGTAATATAGCTTTCTATCATGATAGCCATCTGTTTGTTTGCTATCCGTTATAAAAAAAATGCGTAATAATCAACAAGGTACACTTGTAGGAACATGGGAAAATATGTCAATATGAAGCCACATAGCGACTAGAAAAACTTGTGGTGTTGCGGTGAAAAAATCTAGCCGTAGTGTTCTCGAGTGCGCGGCGTAGTGCGTTAGACGAAGTGCGTTTGCATTGACACACGATTAAAAGAAGAAATTAAAGTAACTAACATTCGCCCTGTGGTCGAAATTCGATCTGAGACTAAACAATAAAATTTCATTTAAGATTGATAACAGATTTTAGCCGTCGAGGAAATAGTATTATCATCATTAATCAATAATATATTATTTCTAAAAGGTGTTTTTTCATGGAGTGGCTCGATCTCATTAACTACTTCACCAAAAAAATAAAAAAAAACCCAGTTTAAGTGTATGTTTTCTACTTCGGGCGAAATATATGGAAAAATTCGAAAAAAATGTTTTTGTTAATAAAAAAATTAATTAAATATAATTTTTATAACAATCGACCGGAGCGCCATCTGTGGGTGATACATCAAACATCTTAATATAGAGTTTTATACATGGAAAACGCTAGAGGACGCCGTGCGAAATCTTCGCACGGGTCAGCTAGATTTAATGTATTTCTAATACACATTATTTAAAATACTAGTTTTCTGTATTTCTTTGTAAAGAAAACTTCAACTTTGCCAAATTTAATACTCTATCCGGTATATCATTGATCCAGGGATCACCTTTTCCAGCGATCAGAGACACACTTTGACTGGGGGTTTATTTTAAACCTAAGAAAACGTAAGTTCCATAAAGAGTGTATCACTAATGGCACACTATTTTATTTGATAGGATAGCCATGCCTTTAATTAGGGTACAGCAAAATTATATAAAGTGCTTTTTGTTTGACATTTTTCCCGTGTTGGTCCAAGCCTCATTTGAAGAATAAGCCACATGTCGTTCAACCAAGCATATCATAAGAGGTAAACGGTTGGCTATGTAAGTCACTACCATCCTGGCTACTAGGTAGTACTCTGCATTGTCTCACTCTGGTCTGGTATCAGCGCTTTAGCTACTTCTGTCACAATAGCGTCAGTACTTGTATTTGTAAATATTGTACAATACTTAATGCAATACAATACAATTACAATATTAATCCTATCAGTAATAACAGATCCCTTTTTAAGACTATGGCGCGAACGATGAAGTACGAAATTTTGCAAAGTTAAAGTTTTCAATACGGAGAACTACACTAACTTAATATGATTAAATAAAATGCATTAGAAATACATTAAATTCATTAAAATAAATACTACACACATTCATGAGACATACATGATAATATACATACATATGCATACTATTTTGTTTACGGCTAAATCACTTGTCAAATAATAGAGTTATTATTATTTAGTGTATAGCCGAGTTGTGGCCACAGGCAATCGCTAATATATGTATATTTCAAGTGTGAAGGAAAAAATTGTACCCCATTTTAAGACAATTGCGTAAGCGGTGGAATGTGAAAAAACTTAACATTTATAAATAAAATGCAATAGAAATACATTGAATTTATAAAAATAAGCATTACACACACTACATTCCTGTGACACACATGATATTTAAATACATACATGTATACTATTTACTACGCTCGGATGAATTAATAGCCGTGAATACATTGTCTTTACGGCTAAACTTAGTTGTCAATAGCGAAAGGAATTATAGCTACTTTTATTTCATTATCACGTCGTGAAGTTATTTGTTTTTTGTCACGGTTATATCATGGGTGTTATCTTTTATTAGTGACGATTATTGTCTCAGTGGGATAGGTTCGGTTAAATACATTTTATTCCGTATGTTATATCGCCGCGCAGTTATTATTATTCATAAATGATTAGTAAAGTGAAATAACATATTAAACATATTCTCTCTTCTGCTGGTAGCAAGTACTGTACAAACTAAGGTGCTCTTATAATATGGGGAATCGTAATACAAATAATTTCGGTGTGGATGGCTGTCGCAATAGGAAGGATGCAAAGTTTTCGTTTTTTACTGATCCGAAACATTCTGATTTATGTTTTGTTTAGTTTAGCCGTAATTTTATAAGTAGATTTTAAGTACTAAGGTAAGGATTACGTAGATTTATCATGCCCCAGTATCGCAACTTGAAATGCGCCACTAATTATATATTAACATTAAATTAATTATTAACAAAATTCATTTTCCCCGTGTTGATCAGAGTTTCTTTGGAGTATAGAGCAAATGCCGCTATGCCAGGCAAGTTTTGAAAGGCAACCGATTGGCTATACGTGTCGCTACCATCGTGACTACTAGGTGGTAGAGTTCTGCATCGTCTCACCCGTGTATCACTGCTTTAGCTGTTTCTGCCGTAATAGCGTCAATGCTTGTCATTATCTTGTTCCATTAAAGTTGGGCGTTAAAGTTGGGCGGTAGACTTATGTATATAGCATTGCCATCCTACTGCACAGATAACAACGCATCATTTATATCTTTGGTGTCTATAGGCGATAGAGTATCTTTGAGACAACCCTGATTTCATTAGAAAGGTTAAGAGTTACGCGTTAAAAAGAGATGCAACTTCTAGGTAAATATAACCGTAGGTATTCAAGTGCCGCGCGATCTGAATTCAACTTAATTGTATCGTAGCGAGTCCCTATTACTTTAAACGACTTTCCTGAGTGTCTCTTCTGTACTTGTACTATTATATATTCTGTGCTGCTAGTAATTAATTTATAGGAAAACTAGCTGTTGCCCGCAACTTCGTCCGCGCGGACTTCGTTTACTCCGTACAGCTCCTCCCCCGTAGGTGATAGCGTGATAATATGTAGCCTATATGTTGACCCGACCTGTAAGTAATATTCATGCAAAATTTGAAGTAAATCTATGCAATAGTTTTTGAGTTTACCCCGGACATACATTGACTTTCCTACGATTTTATTATATGTATATAGGTACAATGAAAACACACAAAAAACTTTAAAGTGCGTAGTATATCCATGTGTGGGTTACCCCTTTGGCTGTTGTGTGTACAATGTACATAAAACGTCACACGCATGGTTAAGTAGATTACATAAAACAACCATATAATTACTGCTCTGACTAGTAAGTAGGCGGTAGTTTGTAAACTCTATTAGAGTGACCAGCGACCACCCTTTTTGGGGTTCCGTACTGGCTAGGGCTTGATCCATTTAGCACGCCATAACAAAAATAAAATGGGTCATTATATGCTGGATTGAGTAATGAGCGTAGTTATATCAATTGACTTCGCGTGTGTATGTCATTTAAAAAAGACGGATCCAGTTGTAAATTAAAAATTGTTGACTCGTCAATAGTACCTACCGTAAATAATAATTTGATTAGAAAATGTTTTAGTTGATTTTGTGTGTGTGAGTACATAATCCCACTTATATTGTAAATGTGTGAGTGTATAATAATCCCAATTATACAATAAATGGGTGCGTGGATATAAGTAAATATTATGAAGGTGTGTTTGTATGTGTGTGTGTGTGTGTGTTTTAACGCTAAAATAATAAGATGAAATTGAATCTGGATAAATTAAATTTTGGTCCTGACTTAACTATATATTTTAATCCTGTTACTTTTAACTCCGGAATTCTAAAATTGTGTATGTATGTGTATTCCCCGTGTTTGTCCCGGGCTCCTTTAAAGAATAGGCCAACTGTCGTTCTGCAGGCAGGTCGTAAAAAAGGCGACCGAGTGGCTATGCGCGTCACTAGCATCGTGACTACTAGGTGGTAAAGTTCTGCATCGCCTCGACCGGGTCTGGTACCACCGCCTTACCATTCCTGCCGCAAAAGCGTCAGTGCTAGTCACTGTCGTGTTCCGGTTTGAAGCGTAAGTTAGCCGGTAAACTTATGCATGTGGCCTTAGACCTCGCCACAAGATAGCAACGTACCATTAACATATTTTGTGTCTATAGACAATGGTTGACTCTTTCCATCAGGAAACCCATCTGCTTGTTTGCAGATAGCAAACAAGCAGATGGGATAATATAAAAAAAGAAATGTATAAATGTGCATACACGTGTATGTCTGTTAGTGTCTGTGAACGAGTGGGTGTATCCCAGTAACTGTTAAGTTTACATAAAACGTCACACACAATGTTAAATAAATTACATGTAACAACCATATCATTAAGCTGGTAAGTAGACGTTAGTTTACAAACTCCATTAGAGTGACCGACGATCACCTTTTTTGGGGTTCCGTACAGGCTAGGGGCTAACCTATTTTTCACACCATAGCAAAAGTTACCATGTGTCATTAAATGCTGGATTAAGTAATGAGCTTATAGTTATATCAATTGACTTGTGTGTGACGCGTCAATAGGGCCTGTAAAGAATTTGAATAAAAATATTTTAGTAGACTTTGTGTTTATGCGTATGCATACATATAAATACCCAAACCCAGAAATACAAACATCTGTACTTATCACACAAATGTCTGTACCTGTCGGGAGTCGAACCCGAGTCTCATCGATTTGCAGTTAGGTTCGCTAACCATTCTACCAACTGACTATCTCAGTATAACACAATACAAATATACTTTTTATTTTAATCGTCAAGTTTTATAATGCCAAAAAAAGTTAACTTACATCGCGTGTGAAAGTTACACAAAAACATTTTTTTTATTAAAAATCATTTATTAACTATTATTTATTAAAGATTTTTTAGAGATTTGTTTTAATTGAGCGCCTACTAATTCGTGAAAATTATCGTAAAAAAATATCACAAAGAGTGTTGCGAATAATCTACAAACGTAAAGAGTTGGAGCGCTGGATGAATCTAAAAATAAAAGAAAGAGATAGGCTGCTTCTATTGATAAACAACAGCTGCCGTTACCCAAACAGCTATGCCATAATGTATCTTCTATCATAGAATATAAGGGTAAAAATAGCGTGTACTAGGACTTGATTACATTAAAATTATTGTTTACGCAATGATTCTGGGACATTCGGGATTGTAGTTGAACTTTACTTTGGGTATAAATAGGGATGTGTTGGCAAATAGTTTTCAGTTCTTATACAGCGATTCGAAGCAATAGTACAATCGACCAGTGTAGTATATAGTAGATACAATGAATACAAGAAGTGTTTAATTTGGTGATTCTATGTAGTCGGTTAAATTTAGTGTTAATATAGTGAGTGTTATTAGTGTGTATCAGTGTATTTACGTATTTAAGGGACGGTAACGCAACTGCAGATGTCCATGTGCGGCGGCGGTGATCACTCAACATCAGACGCACCTCTTGCTCGTTTGCCCCCTCTTCCATAAAAAAAATGCATTGTGGTGGTTTATTTGTGTTGTAAATATACGGTTTTAATATAAGTGGTATTTTATAGCACAATATGAACTTGAAGCTCGTAACAAGAGTATAAAAAACCGTCTGATGTCGCCCACGACATCAGACGCCCAACACCGGATAGGAACAAAGATCCTTATTATAATTTATTCAAGTTCAATTCGACGCACAAAGAAAATTATTATTTATATTTGATATACATTTTTATTACGATTTTTACGATAAAAATTAAAAAGTAACTACTTTATAAAATTATCTTAACACCTTTATTTTATTTACAATATTTTATAAAAATATAATAATGATAGAAAACTGCAATAATAATAACAGTCATCACTTTTTTTTTTTGGCATGGGCGTTAAGCAACTGCCATGATCAAGTAAAACGAGGAAACATTTTTTAGACAATAAACTAGGATTTGGAATTTGGATTGACAGGAAAATAGAGGATCAAGAACAAATCAAAATAACATAGATACTAAAATTATAAATTATTTACAACAATAATATTTAAATATATTTATATAATATTTACAAAGATAATACTTAGTCATTTGTATAATATTTACAAGTGGGTTAATATTAATTTGGTATTAGATACTAAATGTATCTAACTACGCTTAAATATTAATATTATTTTCTTGAATGAATAATGAAAGAATATTATACATACAAGGGTTTAATAACAGGGTTAGAATGGATGTAGGTAAAGGAATGTCATTAGAATATAGATTGTTATATAATGATGAATGATTGTATTTAGGACAAGCAAAAAATATATGATTGAGATCTCCAATATCAGTGCCACACTCACAAACATTGCTATGTTTGATGTGTAGCTTGAAGAGGTGTTCACAGTCATCACTTTTTTTTTTTTTTTTTTTTTTTGGCATGGGCGTTAAGCAACTGCCAAGTCATCACTTAGACATTAGACACTGTATCATACGTAGACTATACATAAAAATACGTTTTTTGCTTGCTAGGATACTCCTCCGCAAAGCTCCGTAAGCAACTTCGTTCCAATAAATACCTACATATCATTCTGAACTGCTTACAGCAGGCACAGCAGCAGGCATATCGACATCGTTAACTCCCGCAACGCAAAATTATTGTCTGCATGTTTGAACTGTAAATTCCAGACGCCACGATCCCCAAATAGGTATCAATGTTGGCGCCGGCGCGACGAGTATTTTTGGCTGTTTTCGAAAAAATAAAATGCAAATTATGCGTTCCAACTGAGAATAGGATCGCGCTTGTTATCATACCACAAAATAGAAATTAGTAATATCAGCAAAAAATATTTGTTGAAAAAAATATTGCTGGTTTATTGAAAATGAATAAGTGGGTCCCACAGACTACTTGGAGAGTGTATTTTAGTCACAAGTGCATGCCATGATATATATCTCTTAATAACCCCACCAAGTGCCAATAAAGGAAAAAGTAAAAAAATAAAAGGGAAGGCTCTTTAGAGATTTTGCTATTAATAGCCGTTCCATAGATTATTATACACTAATAATCTCTCCTACACAAACATTTTTACTCTTTTTCTTTATTCTGTGGTTTTTAAATATGTAGCTTTTTTAATTCATGTTCAAGGTAAAGGTTTACTTTAAATAAGTGCCTCAACTATACCATATTTTCATAGTATCGTCTGCCATCGCATCCGATAGTCATGGTTCTATCAAACAAAACAAAGTCTGGCTACACGGCCTTGCATAATATAGTGTACATTTTTCCAGGGCACACAAAGGGTATAAGTCACACCGATGCAAATGTTAATAATTTTCAAATGCTCAGTCAAGTTTAAAAATAGAAAATATTTGGCGGCTTCGTTGATCTAGTGGTTAGCAACCCTGACTACGCAATTAATGGTTTTCGAGTTCGATTCCCGACAGGGACTGGCATTTTGTGTGACGGGCAGAAATGTTTGTATTCCTGGATTTGTATGTTTGTTAAATATATTTCGATATTTAATAGTAATAATATACATTATTCGTAAAATTTTAAATTTGTTAACTCATATATACCTATATGAGCTAAATAAATTTATGAATTGATCTAACCCCAAAGTAGGCAAATTATTTGCTTGTGGTATGGGTGCTAATCAACGATACTAATAATTCGTGTTGGTCCGGGCTTATTCTAAGAATAGACCAACGGCCGTTCTACCAGACAGTTCGTAAGAGGCGACCGATTGGCTAGACGTGTCGCTACCATTGTGGCTACCAGGTGGTAGAGTTCTGCAACGTCTCGCCAGGGTATTTGGTACCACCGCCTTACCTATTCCTGCCGCAATAGCGTCAATGCTTGTCATTGTTGTGTTCCGATTTGGAGGGTAAGGTAACCGGTAGACTTATGCAAGTGGCATTGCCATCTCGCCACATCGATAGCAACGCACTAGAAATAACTTTGGTGTCTAAAGGCGATGGTTTCGCTTTTCATCAATAGACTCGTCTGCTTGTTTGCTATCTTATAATATAATAAAATATACAGAAAGCAAGACATCAAAACCCCTTTTTACAAGTCATAAGTAAATAACGCAATTACTTTTTAGTTGATGTTACAGGTCGGTGCGACAGGGTCCCCATTTTTATTTGCTATTTTTACAGAGTGTTGATAACAATATAGCATTATCTAATACAATATTTATTAATTAAATCACTTGTACTGTTTCACAATAAGGTAATTACAATTACAGTACAAGTGATTAAATTAATAAATATTGTATTAAAACGGGGTTTCACCAAGTGCCGACGATGATACGTGTAGCATATAATAGCATTATCTACCTTTTTAGTTGATGTTACAGGTCGATGTGATAGGCTATCACTACGGATACGTATGTTATAATAAATACAAGCAGGAAGCTAGCTAGGCATTAAAATTCAAAACTCCTTTTTACAAATTAATCTGAATATAACGCAATTACTTTTCAGTTAATATTCCAGGCTGATGTAATAGGCTTCCTATTTTTATAACGCAATTAGATACTTTTCAGTTAATATTTCAGACTGGTGTTACAGGCTTCCTATTTTTATTATGGGTTATTTTTTGCAGATTCCTGAACATAACACAATCTACCTTTTTAGTTGATGTTACGGGTCGGTGTAATAGGTAATCGCCACGAGGGCACGTGTGTTGCAACTAAGTGCATGCAGGAAGCGAGCGAGCCTTCAAATGCAATTTGCTGCTGTGTAGCAGTGTTTATGTTGCCTGCATCGCTTTTATTTCGACCCCATTTCCTCTAACCGATTAAATTTCTATAAAAACTCATACTAAGACATACGCCTAGTTGGTTTGAAAGAGCAGTTAATGTGTTCAGTAGTTAATTATGAGTTTGTTGTGCGAATCTTGGATTAAGAAAACGTTATTCATATTTGTTGTCTAAATCTCTGCTTAGAGATAGGCTCGTCCGTTAAATTGTTTTTTCTTTTAAAATGTTTAATATAGTTATTGTTGTGTGTAAGGGGTCATTGGCCAGAAGCGTGCACGGCGCGAACGGCCAAGGATTTAAAACGTTATGATTTCGATATATTTGCGTCGTTGTGATTGGTTATGGTATATGATATTACGACGTTGTCTTCTAGCGCTAGTTGACGAACCAATCACGAAACAGCCTGAAACGCAGGGAACCAATCACGAAACAGCAAAAATATCGAATTTATAACGTTATAAATCCTTGCGTGAACCTTGCCAGTCCACTGGCCTTCAATTCTGGCTTGAAACAGTAGCCTAGTAGGGCGTCACTTAGAGACGATGCATACCGATCTGCCCCAGTCTATTCAAAAAGTGACAAATTGGCGGTGATAGGGGCCGCTACCTACCAAGCTAGGGTCTTGTGTCGTAGAATGTGAGAGGTGGGTTGGAAGATAAGATGCATGAATTGATAAACATAATGAATAAGAGATGCTTGAATGAGCGATCATGCTGACGCCGGAATAGGTAGGTATTTTTCTATCTTCACGCTTAGTCTCTGGTGTGAAAAATTATGGTATGGTTGACCAGAGACTTATCTGGTCAACCATACCATATTGGTTGGTAATACCATAAAACTGGGAATCACGAGAATCTTTTGTTAAGTTACCCCATTGTCTTTTCACATTTGGCTTACTTTAAAGTGTTATCGACCGCACTACTCGTAAAGGCTTGTTTAAAGTGTTGTGTATAACACCCTGTACTAAATAGGAAGACACCCATTGAGTAATATTACAAGAAGTTGGAATACTACTAGATATAGATATGTGGAGCCGCCGGTTGACACCACTGGGAGAGCTTAGCGGTAGAACCAGCGGGCCAAATATTGTTAGGAGGTCGTCATAAGTGTGGAGGTTGATGACGTCACACTTGCGAAAAGGATGTGGAAAAGGAGGATCTTCCCTACTCCTCCTACCTGGGGACCCAAGGCCATTTGAGACGCGTTGAAACTTATGTATAGCGTGTACAAAATAAATAATTTTGATATAGTGATTTAGGATTTCATTTTTTAATTTCATTATTTTCTGTTTTTTTCATTTTTTTTGTAGTGTTTTAAAATTGCTTGAACCGCTATAGATATAATCACATTAGTAAGTAAAAATAAATAAACTAGATTACTATAAATAAAATCAAAAGGAAATATGAGAATGTATAAATGTGCCGCCTTATTCCAAAACGAGGTCTAAATATAGTACCGACCTTAATACCAGTTTTGTTACTAGTACTAGATGAAACGTTATTATAAAACCGGGTTTAGCGCTATTCCGAGTATCTTCTATGGTTCTAAAGATAAACCTTCGCGACCCCTAGTTTAACTTTAATACTAAGCTCAAAACGTCATACTTCAAAGTTGACATAAACGTCGTATTTGTTGTGAAATAATTGTTTGTAAATAAAATAATTAAAAATGGACATAAACGTAATTGATATAAAGGATTTGGAAGATTTGGAAGTATCGGAAACATACCAGGAGCTTAATAGACCCTAAAGTCGAGTGAATCCGTTTCACTTAAATGACGGAGACTTTCGAAAAAAATATAGATTCACAAAAACGTTTTCCAGCAAAATAGTGGATTTATTGCGAGAGGATTTAGTTCATGACCCTCGGGGACAGACTCTCAGTCCTGAGTTGCAAGTGGTTTGCGCATTACGCAACTGGGCTCGTCATGAGGTAAGTGTATAAACTTGATAATCTACATTACAAGCAATGCCAATATATTTCAATTGCTGGAAAACTTACTGAAATATTATTATTGTTTCTATAGATTCAAGACGATACTGCCGACTTACATGGTGTATCCCAGCTGACCATTAGCAAAACTTGTAAGAAAATAGCAGGGCTTTTAGCTGGATTGTCCCATAGATTTATAAAGATGCCAGCTACTTTAAATCAGCAAGAAGAAGCAATGAGGAAGTTTCGCCGTATAGCTAATTTTTGAAAGTTATAGGTGCTATAGACTGCACTGACTGACTGATGACGGTAAAAAAGTAAAGCTAGATTTTATAACAAAACCTAATCGTACCTACTTGAGGCACTCAGGTTCTTGTGCTTCAATAATAAATAAAAACAGACTAGCCATGGAAATACAGAAATATTAAGTAACTTGAAGTGCCATTGTAAATATATTATTGAAATGTTTACTTTCGCATATAGTATTTATTATAAACATTCGGATTAAATTACACGCGTCGCACACTTTTTATTTTTGCTTTTTTTTAAGTTTATTTCGTTGTACGCTAACTCGATACGTGTACACATGTAGGTATATAGTGGAAATAAAAACAAAATTCATATAATTTCAAAGTTTTCAGATTTAAGATAATTTTCATAGCAAAATTGTACTTATATTTTATTTTATTATCACTTTTGAACTCATAAATCACTTTTAATAAACAATTTGCTTTCTTTTCTTATAAGTATGTTTGTTGTAACGGAACGTTGCATGTTACGCCGAGTGAATGAACGAATGGTTTAGAGTCATTTTAGCTTATAATCTGTGGATACATATTCATCCAAGGTCTATCTTCGGTATTAGCTAGTCCTCAGTTAGACTCGTTTTTGTAATAAGAATGAATTTTAGTACTGAATCTAACTTTAATACCGTAACAAGCCTAGACTTCTTAATCTTGGTTTAAACCCAGATCTAGGCCTGTTTTTGTAATAAGGCGGATAGAGTTTAACATACTGTAAATGCCTTGATAGGAACTCCTAAATGACAGAAAAAGAAAAAGAAATGACAGGAAGTAAGTCAGTTAGATTTAAACCAATTGCAAGAGTAAAGCCAATAACTGTTGACCTGTGTAGGTCTCGATTTTGAAAAAAGTTAGTCAGTAGTATTTTTGTACTAAAAGTAAAGTCGAAAGCTGCCGACCTGTGTAGGCCTTGACTTTGAATTTTGCAAAGTCGGAGAGCAAAAAAAGGGTCTACTGGACGTCTTTATAACGTTTCCTTGAGACACGAGAAACCTGATGATACAAAGGGTAAGTTAAATAAAATACAGCACTACACCAAATCACCAAGGAATGAAATCCGGCACAGATAGGATTTCAGAGATTTCCGACATCTGCTGTCGTACTGAAAATCCCTGAAACCCTGTCAGTCTCCCAGCCGCTACGCTAAGAGTTTTCGCGCTGTATCTCTTAAAGTATCATTCCTACATAAAATTTTAAGACATTATTTAAACTTAAAGGTCACAGCACACATATCAACTTGGAAAGGGATCAGCACCGTATCGCCTTTCGCCTCGTCGTCAACCAAAGCGTATCAGCAGCTCCTGTAAGTCAACTCGGCTACGACTAGGCGACACCGCGCTTACCGCTCGACGACTTGTGGCTGACCTGGTTCGCACCAGATCAATTTGAACCCAAATATTAAGTGTGGCGCACGGTTATGTCTCGATTTAAAATACGTGAGATGGCTATCATAGCCAAAGCACTTGATGAAGAGCATAGCACTTGATGTGTAATCGCTGTATTTAGCGTCACTCAAATCATATAAATATGGATATTTTCTCACTTGTTCAATGAGTTTCTCCCTTTTCATCGTTACGAGTATTTTGTGTTTGAATCTAACCTAAAAATTCAATAAAACTCATTCGCAACACGAATGGAAGTTGCCTTGCGAATGACCACAGACCAATTAGACTATAATTTATATATAATAATTTTATGGTACCACTTAGTTGACGTGACTAATATGTATATTCATGCCAAATTATTGCTTTCTAGTAATAAGGATCTCTGAGCAATCGTGCGGGCGGGACGGGACGGACGGACGGACGGACATAGGAAACTATATGGAATCCTAGTTTACTTCGGGACCCGAAAATGAGGCAAACAAACATAGACACTTATTCTGAAAAGCTTATAAGACATAAACATAAATCGAAAAGTTTCTAACGTTTAGGTACTAAAAACAACTTTTTTTACCACCTACTTAGTGTAACAATATAATTGTCACAAAATAATTAAATGAATTAACAATTATTAAAAAAATTAAGCAATCACAAATAATTATCCTATTCAAAGCCTCGTCTTGCTAACTCGAGTTCGGTAACTCGAGTTCAACTCGAGTTAAGTGAATTTTAACTCGAGTCGTGTTTATTCCGACTTGGCACAGTAGTAAATTAGAGTACTACGTACGAATGACGGCCTTGCGTTAGTAGTATATGTTCTGTGATGACGGCACGTTCGATAAGCAACTGTCAAGTCGCGAGAGGAGACAGGGCAAGGGTGGACGAAGAGGCGTGAGCTCGGGTATGGAGACGAGGCGATTAAGTACGTTACGATTCCGATTAGCGTACGTTGTAGTAAGAAGTTTCATACAAACAATACTGAACGGCTCGAGGCGATATGGTGATGATCTCTTTCTGAGTTGATATGTGTGTTGTGACCCTAAATTGTCTACAACTTTATTCCTGTTTCATTTCATTGTAAAATGAAAAATAAAAAAGTATTTAAACAAAAGTAACTGAAAATATTTGAATAAATTTTCTTTTGGGCGTTATAACGTTTTTTCTGGTCATTTTACAATATACTCGTAATAACGTAAGAACAACCGTAAAAAGAGCAATCTAATTTTTAGCGAATAATTACCACAAAAACAATTTGTTTTTCATTATTTGTGTTAAAACACTCGCCCCGTGCTTGGGAAAACTTTAAAAACAACAAAGAAAAATATCGACACGCAAGATATAAACCTGCGACCCATTCCCTAAAGCCGGGATGCTCTACCACTGAGCTAGTGTTGATACCACTGGCTCAGCGGTCGGGCATCACGGCTTTAGGGAATGGGTCGCAGGTTCAAATGCTGCATGTCGATATTTTTCTTTGTTATTTTTAAAACTACTTCTTTGGTTATAATCACTCAAGATTTGTGTTTCTGAAAATGGTTGGTTATTCACGCAACACTAACGTACTACCAACATTACGAAACAATTGCAAAACCGAGTGGATTTGCTAATTGGTGACTCACACTTGCACATTCCAGATACTCGATAAGTAAAAAGTTATCCAATTAACACGACGATAGTAAAGTTATTCGATCACTTTTGAAAAACTCGCACTCGGCACTCTGGATTTAAAACATGTACGTTTAGTTGATATTGCAGCTATTAGAGCGCCCGTGCCAAATAAAGAAACTAATGTGAAATAAACAATCTATGTTAATTAATTAATATTATAAAATATGGGAAAGTTTGGATGTTTAGATGCTTGAATGGATGGATGGATGAATGTTTGTTACTCAACAACGCAGAAAACTACTGAACAGATTTGATTTAAATTTGGCACACAAATAGATGATGACCTAGAATAACACATAGGCTACTTTTTGTCCCGGGATTCGGTCGCGCTCGGTCAGTCACGGTGTTTAATATATTGTCGTGTCGTAAAATTATTCAATGGCGAGCAAGAATGCTATAAAAGATAAAGAACGGGAGTTTTTACTTGAGTGTATAGAATTGTATAGAGATTTATTTAACAAAATCACCAGCATGGTTGCCGCAAAACTTCGTCGTCAGACATGTTGCTCGCGCCTCGCACGAAAATATTGATCAGACTGGTTTGTCAATTTTATTGAATGAATTTATTAAACGTTTATAATCAAAGGGGCTATCAATATAATTGCACAATAAAAATATTGCACAATATTATTGTAGGTCTATGGGTTGCCTAAGTAGTTCTTCTTACCTACCTGGGTACCTAAAACGGGGTGAATAGGAATTACGGGGTGAATAGAAACAATACCAAAAAAGTTTTTCAAGTCCACAGATCCAAGTCGCATTAGCGTAAAAAGGCCATGTATTTTTTTATCTGCACACCATTATTTACTCTGTGAATTGGCAACACCCAAGGAACTTATATACAATAACTGGAATTATTACCAAGCAATATTTGAAAAATAAAAATGTACGGAATAAAGCGTAACAAATAAAGTTGACATTTGTTTCTTACTTAACAGAGGGGAAAAACGTTCTAAGCAAAACAACGACAAGATGTTGTCCCTTTCTTGCAATTTCTAGTGTAAATAAAACTATCTGATGGTACATTTTTATATATTCGGTAATCGTTAAATCCCTTTTAGTCAAAAACGTCGATAAATACATTTGCATAAAATATATTGTAATTAACGTAGTGAGTTCTACTCACCCGTAGAGCGTTTTTAATCACCCCGTATCTGGGTAAATAGAACCTGTCTATATTCTGTCAATTTTCTTCTTAATGCATGGAAAAACTAGGTACCAAATAAAATTTTCGATAAAAAATACAGTACCCGGCGATAAATATTGCACATCGACCTTTGGAAAGAGACAATCGGCTAATTTCAGCTTCGTAGAGCGTTATCTCTGTCGCACAAAATACAAACAGTCCGGTACCTATTAGGAGCTGTTAAAACAAGTATGATTTGCTTCTTTTGATATTTTTATTCTTTGTATAAAATACACTAATTTTTCTATAAGTGATGGCTTTAGGTTGGGGTAAAATAAAATAAAAAAACATGTTTACATTATGTTTACGTATTTAATTATTTTGGAACATTACGCTTTAGTGTACATAATAAACACCATTATACCTATTGCTAAAATGAGACATTGCAATAAAAATAATAATAATTCTAATTCTCAATTACTTCCATTTCACTATCTGTGCTCTCAAAGAGGTCAATATCACTGCCACCACGAAATAAGAAAAACAAGGGGAAGTGAAGAGTGGGCGTGCCGCGTGCGCCACTATTATGCGCTTTTACTCTAAATTGCTTTAGTGATACTTACCATATCATTAGGAGATAGTCGTCGTGCGAAAATCTAGTATACACTGAATTATGCCGTATTGTGCCATCCTTGAATGCAGAAATGATAGTAGAATACAGATGATTAAAAATGGAGATATTTCATATCATTCGAAAGTACAATTTTCATTTTATTTTAATTAAATTCCTGATTTAATATAATCTCTAATGATATAATAGAAAGTCAAACTAAAATCAGCCGTACACCTTACATATAAAGTTCATTTTAGGTTGACCTAATTTTTCTAGAAAGATATACGTAATGACAGTTATTACGTTATCGTTCTAGAAAGTTCTCTACTCAAATATGATCAACTGATAACCAAGGATTGAAATACCGGTATTATGTGATATCGTTATTGCTCAAGGCAAGACATAACGATATTTTCAAGCATAGCGCTATCCAATAATGATACTGAATTTGTGACTATTTAAAAACGTTATTCATTACGTTCTGTTATATACAAAAATTTTCCTTATGGTATATGGTATTATGATTCACTCATTTATGCCCCGCTTGTTGTTTCTTGTATTTCACATATGGGACAAGTTATATTTAAAATTAGAGGTTTTCATCACAGTTTGAAAGATTTTAATATAATATAATATAAAATATTATGTAGCCTTATGTGTCAGAATGCGATCATTCGGCCACTTTCTTACTTAGATATTTACGTACTTCAGTTTGCGACCACTGGATTTAAAAAAAATATAGGCTAAAAAATGATATTACTACAACTTTCGAACAAACATTGCTCTATAATTGAAGTAATAACGATTCTTGTTTAAGTGTAATATTAGTGTAAGGTATCAAAAGGTAACTTTGTTCGCCGCCCGGCGTGGCATTTTTGCAGCATTACGTGACACATAAACATACCATTGAGTCATCACCCGAACTCAGGCACTATTTTCTAGATTTGGGTTAAGCCCGATAGATTTAAATTTATGATTTTCTTGTTACATAAGTATTCAATGAATATTTAATGCTTACTATTCATTGTTTTCTCCTGAAAAAAAAACGGGTTGTGGCTGTGTTGAGGACACAGCCGTGCATCTTTTACGTGAATACTACGACGTCACGGGTAATATCTTGCGATGGTCACATTTTTCATTCATCGTTCCAATCACAATGTTCCCCATCAAACCCGCCTACAAACCCAGACCACGTCCGTCCATCATTTGGATAGCGAAGTAGAGTGTAGGGTGGCGCTACCACCGTAAGGTGACCCCCTATTACTTACGACAACCGAAGAATACAAAAACCTTCACAATAAAAAGGCCCCGGGGCCGGATAAAATCACAAATTTGGTAGTTAAACACCTCCCTCTTCTATATACCTACTAGTATGCATCTTTAATGCACTCCTAGCCGGTTTTGTTGTTTTTAAGGTTTTTCCAGTTTCCCAAGCACGGGGTGAGTGCTATAACACAAAAATATTTAGAAATACGAAAGTACCGATCAAAATTATAAATGTGAATTTCATCTGTAACGATGAAGTCATATAACTAGTTATAAGTATGTATACCTAGCGATCAGTACAATCGACGTATTCGATCATATATCAAAGAAGAATTTCGCCGCCTCGAGCCTGTCAACACTAGCTCAGTGGAAGAGCGTCCCGGCTTTAGGGAGATGGTCGCAGGTTCAAATCCCGCGTGTCGATATTTTTCTTTGTTGTTTTTAAGGTTTTTCTATATTTTGGATGTTGGTGATAGTTATGTAGCTATAACATCAAACTGTATCCCAATTTTGTTATCATCAGTTTTTTGAACTGTCGCCTCTACGAAGGCAAATTCAAAGACGTATTTACGTCAAAATGCTATTATCTTTAATTAAAGAAACCTAGCCCCTCAAGTGGTCGCATACTGGAGGCGGTTGCGTTACCGACGCAGTGACCCTACATCGATATTTTTTAATTAATAAATTTTGTGACTAAGAAAACATTTTACAGTTCAAAAAATGGATCATGGTGCTTAACAGCTTTAATTCAAAAATTAAAATAAAAGACAAACAAAAATCTATGCTTAAATAATTTAGCGGAAAATTTCAGGAATTATATTTTACAGATTTTTATATTTTGCTGCTGCTATAAGCCACGCTCTTCAATAAATTCAATAATATGCATACTAACCTTACAGAATTCTCACCTTACATAATGAAAATTAAAGTGACGTCTAATTGTCCGTCTATTTGTTTTTCTTTGTAAATGTATGATTCATGGTCATGGTGAATCTGCAAAGCTGTTTGTGATGATATTTCAAATGGATAGCCTTAATTCTGGGGAAGGACATAGGTATGCTACTTACTACTAATACTACGCGGGCGAAGCCGCGGGCGAAAGCTAGTTAATAATTAACACATTTGTTTAAAAAAATCATTTTTTTTATTTTTTTATATCTTAAGATAGCAAACAAGGAGATAAGTCTCCTGATGTAAAGAGTCAACATCGCCTATATACACCAAAGATGTTAATGGTGCGTTGCTACCTTGTGGCGAGGTCTAATGCCACAAACATAAATTTACCGGCTGCCTTACCCTCTAAACGGGAAGACAACAGTGACAAGTACTGACGCTATTGCGGCAGGAATAGGTAAGGCGGTGGTATCAGACCCGGGTGAAACAATAGTGACTCGCATAGCCAATCGCTCTCCTTTTACGACCTGCCTGGGAGTACGGCAGTTCGTCTATTCTACAAAGGAGCCGTTAGTAATTAGCATTTTAAAGAAAACTCTAAGATACTAGTAACATTTCTTATTACATAAAACCCACGGGAGAAAAAAACATGTTTCATAAAGATACATTGCCTTATGTAGGTATAATAATATGTATTAAAAGTTAGAATTGATTTCTAATTATATGTAGGTTGGAATCCTTTAAAAAAATTATTTGAAAACCATGCGTACCGCTTGTAAATATTTTTAATGCGTGTCTCGTAAATCGTAATTCGCGATGTCTCATTACATCAAACTTGTAAATTTTCGTAGGTACCTTGTTGCCACCTCGCAGTCATGGTAGTTGGTGAACCATCGACCAATCACGAAACAGCATGAAACGCGGCAACGTCGCATAAATATCAATATTTATAACGTTACATACCGCTCATAATTTCGTTCTGTTATTTTGGTAGCGATACACATAGTGTTCTAAAATAATTTTGTTACTGAGGTATCGCTATAATAATAACGTTATGTATCGAAAAATTTGTTCTGTTATTTGATAACGTTTTAAATCCCTGCTGATAACTACGGAAAATCAATGCTGCCATCTATTATAGAATAGCGAAACTATTACGATCTTAAGTTTCACTATTGTACACATAGATGAGTCTATTTTGAATAGACTACAAAAGGACGTAAATACTCTTTTTTTTTTGTAGCAAAATAAAATTAATTGTAACGCAGTTTGGTATATTTTTAAATGTTCTGTTTGTGTGTTTCGGATTATTGCTGTTTAAAATGAAAACGACCAATGAAACAATATTTGCATTAGTAGTTTATATGCAATAATGCTTATTTTATGTGTGAGTGTGCCGATCGCGGTCCTGATACAAATGTTTGTACTTGCCATTTCCGCTTGTTTTTCTTATTTCGTGACTGCCACTATCAGCCGTATTTATTACTAATCTATCAGTGTAATTGTCTAAACTGTGTTGAATGCTTCTATATTCATTCTCACATTTGATTGCATGATCGCAAACCTTTTTCCACTCTTCAGCGCCGATCATGTTTACTTTTTCAGTCAATAATGTTTTTACTGTAGTTAAGTTCATACCCACATTTCTAGAGGCTACATAGCCTTTCAGTTGAGACCATATATTTTCAATTGGATTAAAATCCGGATGATATGGTGGCAATCGCAACACAGTGTGCCCATGTTCGGCAAGTACTTTGTCCACAGAAAACTCTGTATACCTCTCCTTGTGCTGACATATAATAGCGTAAATCTGGGTTTTTGTTAATTTTGGATCAACTAGAATTTCATGTCTGTTTAACCAGTTGATCATTTCCCGTTTAATGGTGTTTGAGTTGGGGGGTCTCTCAACATATTTGTTGTGATAGGGTGCGTTGTCGATAACTAGAACAGAATCACTGGGTATATTTGGGATTAATTGGTTAACCAGCCATTTCTCATAGTTATCGTTATTCATTTCATTGTGATAGTCACCTGTAGTGTCCGTGGATTTATACGTTAAAAAAGCACCGGGTACAAAGCCTTTTTCATTTCCCGCATGAACTATTGGCTAATAAATTGGCTTTTTTACTCCTTTTTTCTTATCGTCACTCCAAGATTTCCCTTTAGTGTGGGATGCATGTATATATGACTCATCCATGTAGACGATATTTTTTCCTGTTTCGCGAAATTTGCGTATTTTATCAAGGTATTCTATTCGTTAGAGACTAACGTCGTGCTTTTCCATTAGAATTTTTCGATTATCTTCCATTTTAGTGAACTGAAATCCCATGTCATGAAGTATTTTTCTCAACGTTTTTTCAGACCCATTGTAATTAATAGCTTCAGATAACTTAGCTTTTAATGATTTTATTGTTGGCAGTTCATTAAATCGTAAGTGAAAATCATACACCATTCTTCGAACAACATCGTAATCAAAATCGTCCATAACCAAACGAAATTGTTTTTTTGGTCTCCCTTTTTTTGGAGTGCTGAACTTAATTTCAGTCGAATGTGTTTCAGTACTGACTTCGTTTAATATATTGTTCAAAGTTCTTCTTGAAATTCCAGTGGCATTTGCAACTCGCTCTTGAATCTTCTTAAAATAACAACTTACATTTTAATCTACTTTTTTTTTAAATCTATCAGCTTCGGTTACAAAGTATTTATAAACATTGTAGATAATTTCACGTGACTGACCTCGTAAAGGTTTCCCTCTTTTTCCGAAAGATGCCATATTACAACTTTAAATTATTTAAACTTGTGGGTGTTATCAACTCAACTCTAAATATATATTTTGATCGGGACGCGACCACACTCTATCGTACTTGAACAACGACTGACTAAACGTCACATAGGTAGTGTGGGACAGAGATAACGCTCTACGAAGCCGAAATTATCCGATTATCTCTTTCCAAAGTTCGATGTGCAATATTTATCGCCGGGTACTGTAGACTGGTAGACTCATCAAAAGAAACAGAGATAGTGGTATGCAGTCCTTGAAACTTATAAAGAAATACAAGTCTGAAATTTCGAATTGTGCCTATTCACCCCATTTTACGGAACCTACTTTACTAGTTACAAAGAGAAAATTAATACCTACTAATAGATACACAGCTACCAAGGAAGTTACATTCTACCCGGAATGCTTACACGCGCTTCAAAGTCATTCCGAAGAGTACCACGATATGAGTGGAGTGTGTCTCTTTCTACTAAATAAAGCGCCAATCGCCATATATAAGTGTGGTCATGCGTAGTTTGCAAATTACTACTAAGTAATTCTACTAATTTGAGAAACAGTTTTTGCATTGCATAAGTAATTACGTAATAATTAAAATAAGCACATTTTAGAACTCACTATATTAATTACAATATATTTTATGCTAATGTACCTATCGACGTGTATGAATAAAAGGGATTTAACGATTAACGAATATATAAAATCTACCATCCGAAAGTTTTATTTACACTGGCAATTGCAAGAAAGGGACAACATCCACTCATGTCGTTGTCTTGCTCAGAACGTTTTTCCCCTCTGTTATGTAAGAAACAAATGTCAACTTTATTGAGAACGAAATAAAGTACATTTTTATTTTTCAAATATTGCTTCGTAGTAATTCCAGTTATCGTATATAAGTTCCTTGACAGCTACCTACCTAGTCTATGCCATGGGCTGACAGCTGACTGCTCAATGCTCATATTTTGACTTTTGACAATTCAATTCACAAAAAATTTACCTCGTTCGAGTCTCGATCGTTGCCTGCCTCAATTTTTACATTTATTTAAAAAAATCTGTAGACATTTGTACTTTTCGAGATTTAGTTTTCTGATCTTCTATCCAAACAAGGTAAGGTAGGTAACATGTTATGTGTAATTTATGTACTTAAATATACTATTCGAATCTAATAATATTAGGTTATGGTACCTATTTGTATTGTTTTGCATTTGTTCAGACCGGCGTATAATAAGAAAAATACGCCGTTTAAAGCCAAATGCCATATTGTTTTTGCTGTGAAACATCATTTACAATTTATGCTATATTGCTAATGATCTTAACAGCTGACAATATAATATAAATTCTCTTTCTATTACGCATTTTCTATGTTCATGTTTATTTTGACACGTAAAGAGTTATTAATATTCAAATGTGTCTATGATTTAACTACTCCGTCAATTTTCACAATGCATTTCTGCACAAGAGCTATAATTTCACAAGATTTTTTTTTAACATGGTAGTTAGTAATTGAGAGATAATGATTAAAAGTCACCAGAGTTGTAGGGGTGATGGATAGAACTACTAATTTATGCATGCCACTGCATTTTATTTTTCTATATTCGAAAATACAATTTCATTAAAGATCATCCTCAAACTCACACATAACAATAGTTGGTTAACGTCTTATAAAGAGAAATAAAAAAAAATACAGCATATATTTCTGAGTGTTGGTAAACAAGAATTTTTTTCCGTGATATCCAAAACTTCAATTTAATTTCAAATGTCGTGAAGGTTACCTTATGTGATGGTAGTAAGCAATATGAAAACTTCAGCACATAGTTCGAAAACAGGTTATCTGTGGATAATATTGGCTTATTGCAGATTAAGCACAAAATCTGTGAATTTCACACTTCATTGCTATTCAAACACTACATGAACACAAATTGCAGTAGGAAGTTAGCAAAGTAACTGGTTTAAACGATGTCTATGCCGAGTCTAGTCCAAAAAGTACCTTAAAATATATTGTTTTTTCTATACAAGTCATACCATTGTACAATACAAATCAGTGTTATCAACATGGATTTTTGTAAAATACTTAAGGCAGATTAATAAAATAGATAATTGGTGGAAAATTCATAAGATGTTAATTAACATCTTATGAATTTTCAAAGTGTACATCATTTTAGTCTAAACATCTCCATTCATTGAACTTTCAGACTTGTAGTAGAGTATACTAATATAGTATATAACAAGCATATATAGTAGCGCAATAAAGTACAAATGTTCCATAGCTAACCCTAGCTCAAGCCTTTTTATAAAAAACATTTTACATATAATAATTTTAAATATATATATATATATATATATATATATATATATATATATATATTCATATAACTCAATTTTGTGCGAATTTCCCCAAAACTGATAAATTAAATTGAAATTGTTCAAATTATTATTCAAAAACTGTTAAAATTAGTGTGCATTGAAGTTTGACGATGAATATCTTTGAAAACGGTTAATTTAAGCGACTAATCATAAGAGACTATTTTTGTAGAGCACTAAATTTCCTATGAAAATATGCAGTGCGCATACCATAATAATTTTTTATTGTTGAGCTAGAAAATTCATAAGAAAAGAGAAATTTTTCTGAAAACAATCAAACTTCAACTTGCAATAACTTTTGAAAGGTGATGTTTACAAAAAAATTGTAAGAGAACTTTTTTGTAGGAAATTCAATTTCCTGCGAATATATGAGACGAGATAATTTTTTTAAATAGTAAATACTGAGATCTGAATTTTTTTTCTAATAACAAGAAAAAAATGAAAAACTGAGAGACGGAAAACGTTCCTACTAAAATTAAGAGCTCATACTTGGAGAGAATTTTTTTAAGGTGTCTACCAACCTATTTTTCAAAGTATAAAGTTATAAAAAAATAGTCGATTTTTTTGGCCCACCCTAATATATATATATATATATATATATATATATATATATATATATATATATATATATATATTAGGCTGGTCTTTAAAAATTAAATTTTTGCGACGCCCCCTAAAAAGCTTTTTGATGAAAAAACACTGGGACAATTTTTTTATCTTAATGAACACTCATGACATCAATGTTGCTTTAATAGTTTACTGAAAACTTACCAATTACGGTAAAAATGCCAATAGTGTGGAACTTAGTAAACAATCTTCCTCAAAATGTCTTGAACAAATTACACTATATGTAGACGGAAACCAATTCTCACACCTGGTAGCAATTATCCATTTTTCTTGTAAATTTGGATCTTTTGGATACCTATGTTAAAAATTAAAACTAAAATTAATTGCTAATTATAGATAATCCTAACTTAATATTTTCGAAATACTTTTAAATTAATATTTGTTCATTCAATTTGTCTTTATCTTTTTCGAGTGGGTTGTAAGGTTGACGATCAAATCGACAAATCCTGGTGTCAAGAGTTTTAAGCTGCTTAATAAGCCTCTGATATGACCTTTATAATAATACTGTTAGTAATAGTACCCAAAGACAGACCGGCTAACGTGCCCTCCGAAGCACTTACCTTCTGTTATATTCTAGTGCGTACTTAAGTAAGACCTAAATAACTAATGTGTTGTCTGAAATTGCTGGCCCTAGAGACACCGTGTAGTGGATATGATGTCGATGCTAAATATACATACATACAAACAATCATCATCATGCCAGATTCCATACAGGGTAGACAGAGAGAACTGAGTGCCATACATCACGATCCTTGCAGGCTTGTCTCGCTTCCTCCACATTTATCACTCTCTTCATACACACCCGCCAGTTTGGATGACCCTTGACACCACCTTGGGACAGTACTCGATCAATCTGATCATGGTATGTCAGTCTTGGTCTTCCACAACACACATTGCCAAAATATACTAATATATTTTTATACAACACATAAAATTATAGACTTTTTTTTTAAATATGTAAGGGGAAGTTACTTAATTTTAATACTAAACTAGAACATTTAAATATTTTTATAAATACAATTATTTAATTTTGATAACATTTTCAACTTACCAATATGCTTCTTTCAAGTCAGTCAGGGTTTTCATTACTTGCTGTATAACAAACATGTAAACCCAGAAATACATATATTTATCCTCATCTCATATATGCTAGAGCCCATCTTGAATTAGGAATGTATTTTAAGGAGCATTTTTGTAGCAGGAACATGCTGTCAAAGCTCTGTGCATCAGCCAGTAAAGTTATAATAATTCCCATCTAGAGAAAGTTTTAATTTAACTAACATTAAAAATTACAGATGTCTGGCCGTGAAGGAGGCAAGAAGAAGCCACTGAAGGCACCAAAGAAAGCATCAAGGGAAATGGATGATGATGATCTTGCCCTAAAACAGAAACTAAAGGAACAACAAAAAGCTTTAGAGGTATTTTTTTAATATACAGTGTATGTAAATTATCTCTGTTTCTAATATATTTTTATAATGAGCAAATCTAACACAGTCTACAATTTAAAACAAATCTTTTTCAAGAATGGTTCAACTGCCTTACCTTTAGGCAAACGAGAAACATGTCACTAGCATTGTGATAACTTATTCTGTAGTTGAGTTCTGCCATGCCTTGATTAGGGTTGACCACCACCTTACCTATTCCTGTCTCAATAATATGGTGCTTGTCACTGTCATGTTCCAGTTTAGAGAGTTAGGTAGCCAGGAAACTTATGCCTGTGACATTTTAACAAATAACAACTTACAAATAATATATAACTAGTTTTGAAACGTATTCCTTATTTTGCCATTATGTCTGTCATGTTTCAATATTAAATGTAAGATGTTAAATCAGCCTCAAATGGATGGCAATGCGTTATACAAGGTCATTCCATAATAGGTGAAAATATTTTAACACAGCATTTGGTACATCTAACCAAAGATATCCAGCTAACAACAAACTTCATTCAGGAGTTTAAAACTATGATTTTTATGAAATTTTATTTGTATATGAAATTTTATTCGCACAAATCAAAAAGTTTTACACCCTTAAATGATACCTTTTTTGGCTGGATATCTTCGATTAGACGTACCAAATGCTGGGTTAAAATATTTTTACCTATTATGCAATGACCTTATATATCTTTGGAATATATTGAAAGTTGTCAGTTTTCATTGGAATCAGCTTATTTGTAAACCTGATATTAAAAGTGCTGTATCATGAACTGATTAACTTAAATAAGTAGTTTTATAGCAACAAGTAGCAACACTATGACCCAAGTTACTGGTATATGAAAGGAAAGTAACCAGAACAGATTTGAGTTGTGGTTGCATATCTTGAATGTGCTTTTAGCAGGGGTGGAAAGTACACCGCAGATATAGAAAGAAGTATGTGTCGGATTAGGAAAACTGCTACCCATTTTACCCTACATATTTTTTACTTGCCCCAACGCTGTTGCATGGCAGCAAATGCTAGGTATCTTAAAAAGGGAGCGAAAGCAGAATTAGAGTTACGAAAGGTCTATAGTGTAACATTTGATGTATTGTGATCTTAATACTATAGTGGGTGAGAGTTGCAAGAAGTTTTTTTGTCATTAGATAGCAAACAAGCATCTATAAACCTATAAATACCAAAGACATTAATGGTACGTTACTATCCAGCAGTCTACTGGCTATCTTACCCTCAAAACCTGAACACAACAATGACAAGCATTGATGCTATTGCGGCAGGAATATGTAAGACGGTGGTACCAAATACCTGGCCGAGATGTTGCGGAACTCTACTACTTAGTAGTCACAATGCTAGTAATATTTATTGCCAACCAGTTGCCTTTTACGACCATGTAGTTTCCAAACCGGTGGGTTTATATTTAGAGTTATGAATGTACAGGTAGCAAAGGAAGTCTTGATTGTGATATATAGTGTTCTGAAGGATATATATATAGATACATAGAATAATAAGACAAATAATTATTTGTCTTATTATTTATGTATAAAAAATAATAATCCTTATTGTTCCATTATAATGGAACAATAAGGATTATTATTTTTTATGAATTGGAAATCATAGAATTAAAACAAAATTAAAGCTATTATCGTCCATTTAAATATATGCTTATTATATAAGTGCATACATATACGAAATTGTAATCACTTAATTTGTATTTTTTTCAGGAAGCAAAGGCAAAGGCGTCACAAAAAGGTCCTCTGACACAAGGCGGCATAAAGAAGTCTGGAAAAAAGTGACAAAATTAACATCTTCCATTATTTATATTTAGGTTAAATTATTGTAAGAACAAGAATCTTGTAACATTGTTTTGGCTCTATTGTGTATCAGTTTTTGTTATTATGCGAAATAATGTCAAATAAAACAACTGCACTGCCAGAGTGGTGCTAATTTATACCACACAATAAGCATTTAAACATTTTTAAGTAATAAAGTTTAAAGTTTATATTCCGTGTTTTATTACTTATTGTACTAATTGCATTAAAACTTACTCCAGATTTACGGTTTAGCTGTATAGGAGAAAATAAGAAAAAAATCCAAATGCTATAAAAATAGTGAGTTTTATTGAGAAATCACCATGCTTTTAATTTTTAACACTTTTAGAGGTGTTGCTAAAAGTATTTAAATGTTTGGCTGTATAGAGAAAAATCAAATGCCATCAAAAAGTTAGTTTGATGAAAAAAAATCACTTTTGACCTTTAATTTTTAAAGAGTTAGAAATTTGCTTGCTGTTCTTCGAAATATTTTTGTTGTATTCAGGTAAGATAAATACGCACTCATATTTCACAAGTATGAAGTAAGTCAGATCTAAAGAAAATAATTTTACAGGTACGAAATGCAAATGTTTAGTATAAATAGACAACTAAAAAAGATAAACTAATTTTCTAACCTTTTAATCTTATGTAAAAATTATTCTGGAATAAAATTTCACTGTATGATTTAAGTATAATTTTATATAGATACGTGTATTGATCTCGTAACAAAGTTTAAAATAGAGTGAACATTAACATAGGAGCTGACAAGTTATTAAACACTAATTGTTAATAAAATGTTACCTTATAATAATAATATGTAGGTAAGTACCTAACTATGTAATAAATACGTGTGTAGGTGGTATGTAAAAAACAATTATAGTTAGTTTTATATTTATTGGGGCGTAGTACATGTAATAATATAGGTATAGGTACATTAATTACAAACCTTGGACTTTACTTTTTACTTTTAGGTTAAAAATTTTGTAAGAACAGGCTTGTAAAGAATGTTTTGACTTTATTGCACATCAATTGTTGGAATGCGAAATAATTAAAATTTAGATAATAATTTCATTGTAAGAGAACAAACAGAATGACTTGATATGTACCTACCTACCTAAATATTATTATTTTGTTTTTCTAAAAGTCGATAATATCGGCCTATGTATATAGCTGTGAATATTTTGTATTACAGTTTAGTAAAGAAAAAAAACGAAGTGAATTGGGCATGAATTAGATACTTTTAAAATTTAAAGAAATAATTTGATTTCCGAAAATAGGAGACACAATTAGGTTATTGACAGTGAAATAATCACGGTAAAATAAATTTGATTAAACTGTTATAACTGTAAAACAGTACGTGAGCTAAGACTAAATCTTGCAGACGTTCCAGGGAACAGAGCATTAATTTAGCAAACTCTAAGTGGTAATTTTACTACTGCCATAAATAAACTATTAATTAATATAAGTAGTATGTACTTACAAAAAATATCTATTTCTACACCACAAACTATTCTCCAAAAAATAAAGATCCATGCGTAGTTAATTATTGGAACTAAGCTTTTTAGATGATTTTAAAAAACTCAACAAAAATTTTTTTTGTTACTAGTTTTTGAAAAATGGCCGTTAAAAAGGGTCATCTATATGAGGGCGTAAGAGGGAAGGAGAAGGAAGAGGGGTAGAGTGTGAAAGGGGCAATGAGAAGGAGGAAAATAAAAAACTTTTCAACCGAGTTTTCCATGACACTCACGTATTTTGATTATTAACTAGCTGCAACATGTAGCCCGCTGCATTATAAAAGTTTTTGGCGAATCCTGCGGGATAACATAATTTTCCGGAATAAAAAGTAGCCTGTGTACTATTCCAGGTCATCATCTACCTATGTGCCAAATTTCATTCAAATCCGTTCAGTAGATTTTGCGTAATTGAGTAACAAACATCCATCCATCCAAACTTTCGCATTTATAATATTAATATAGATAATAAAGAGAACGACATTTAAAATGAAATATCTAAAAATATAACTTAACAAAAATATGTATACGTATCTGATCTATAATTTTCAAATCGCATTCTTGACAAAATGTGGACATTATTACTTAATTATAACACTTAGGGCTTCTCAGTCATCCGTAGATATGCTACCGGTGACCTGTATAACTAACCATGGTGCAGCATTTTAAATCCTAACTTTTCCTAAAATACGTAGTTTTTCCACAGGTACGTACGGTTTAAGTACACTTCTTAAGACGTAATTCTAAAAAACCAAATAAGTTCTAAAATTAAGTGTACGTGAATAAGTAGTAGAGAAGATGTCGAATATAATTAAAGAGGAAGAAAAATCGTCTAAAACAGTACCTACTGTAGCTATAGCCATTGCTAATGAAAATCACAGAAATACAAATGAGTTAAATGATAAGACTTTATTAGAATTACAAGTCTTTGATCAAATTTTAAATAATTTTAACACAAATACATTTGAAAATATAAATGAATGTCATGATTTTAATGAAATAGAAAGCATAATTGATGATATTGACAAAGAAAATGGTTCTAAAAATATAGAAATTGAAATATATTGTCCACCACATAGGAAACATGAACAAAACGAATTTGATGAAAAAATGTACAATCTAGAGACTAGCAATAATACTAAAACTTTTGATGATGTTCCTAAAATAGAAACTGTTGAATGTAATACAAGTAATATTAATTTTTCTTCAGACAGTTTTAAAAAAGGTTCAGCTCGTCCTTATGAACATAAAGGCATATTAATTAATAAAAATATAGAGTTAGACAAAGTTAATTTTATGCATGATAAAATAGACGTGAATATGGATTGCATGGGAAACGTCAAAAACAAAGCGGCTATAGAATATTCTAAATCTAATGACCAATCTATTGCATGTTTCGAATATTCTTGTAGAACCAATATTTCCCGCAGTTCTTGTATTGAAAACTCACAAGATTTCGAAAAAAATGTATATTTGAATGTTATATCAAATTACTCTCATCAAAACATTGATATAAATAAAAGTCTACAAAATAGAGTAACAATAGAAAACATAATTAATTTAGATGATAGTGATTGTTCGTCTGATGTCGAATTCATCGATGAATACATAGCAGAAAGATGTGTTCTAACTAAAAATAAGCAAAAAGAAAAAAATGAACGTAATGACGGCTGTAATTCATTTGATGTTGAAATTATCGATGAAACACAATGCCAAGAAGGTATTGTTTTCGAAACTAAACACGAAAAACTTAAAGCAAACATTGAGAAGAAACAAAGACGTATAAAATTACATAGTGAATATTTTGACTCAGATAATAGTGACGGGTATAATTCTTCGGATTTCGAATTCATCGATGAAGAAGAAGCAAAAAAACATGTTGTTTTTAGTAATAGCTTAACACAAAATTCCAATGACGATACGATTTTAACAGATACGGCTTTATTTCGGGAATTCTGTGAAGAAACGCTTATTGATAATTATTTCAACTCTCTTATACCACGTGATAAAAAAGAAGAAAATATTATTCCTAGTGGCGATGAATATTTTGACTTATTTATTGAAAACTCTGCTAGAATGCCGTCTATTCAAATGGAAAACAAGTCGATTTGTCGTTTATCAACTATGCATGTAGAAATGGAAGCATTTAGAATGATACCGAAAGCATTCGAAGAAAATCCGGAATGTAAGATGGCATTTTAATTTTTAGTTAATCTGTAATTAGAAGCAGGACTAATAAAAACTGCCTGCTTTTCGTAAAAACGATGCTATACGGGTCGGTTCAACTCCATCTGAACTCCAAACACTGATCACAGTTATGAAAGACGATTGTAAGAACGTGGCTTACAATTGAATGTGCAGAAAAGTAACCAGAACGTATGTAAGAGTAGCGGTAGATGATGTGTTGGAACAAATGAACCAGTTTGTATATCTTAAAGTGGTTTTAGCAGGAATAAAACGTACACTGCTGATATAGAAAGAAGAGTGTGTGCGAGTCACAGATTGAATGGAACGTTTGGGAAACTACTTTAAAGCACTATCCTTAGCCAGAGTGTCCGTCTTGCCTTGCATAATTCTTTGCCTACTCCAGCGTTATTGAATGAAAGCGAGAGATGGGTATTTTTTATAGAAGAGGGGGCAAACGGACAGGAGGCTGATGGTAAGTGTTACCGTCGCCCATAGACAACTACACTACCAGGGGTCTTGTAGTTGCGTTGTCGGCCTTTTAAGACTGAGTAGGCTCTTTTCTTGAAGGTCGTATCCGTTCCTCTCGTCTCCTAAGTCGTATCCATTCGAAAAAAAATCTGCAGATAGCTGGTTCTACTACTCCTATAGTAGTGCGGGGCAAAAAGTGCCTCGAGAATCGCACGATTGTGGACTTCCAGACATCGAGATGGTGAGGATGAAACTTTGAATATCAGAAAGACCATGAAAATCTGTGATCTATATTCGCGAATCGCGGGGCGACAGAGAGATAGGGATTTAAAAGATCGGTGTAAAATGAGAAAGAACATGCTCTGTGGGTCGGACATGTTGTAAGAATGGCAAATGAACGGTGAACAAAACAGATATACAATGCACATGTGGATGGATGTAGGTACCTACATGTACATGTACATGCGGGGGTGACCAAGACTGACGTACCATGATTAAATTTGTCGGGTGCTGTTCAAAAGTGTCAAGAGTCTCCGAAACCGGCATGTTTACATGACGTGAGTTTTGAATGTGGAGTAAGCAACAAATATATCTGGATCATGACAGGTATATGCTACTTAATTCTCTCTGCCTACCCCGTAAGGAACTTGGTGTAAAGATATGTATGTATGTATGTGGGATAAAATCACAACCCCGGATCCCGGGCCCCTTCGAAGAAAAGGCCAACTGTCGTTCTGCCAGGTAGGTCGTAAAAAGCGACCGAGTGGCTACGCGCGTCACTACCATCGTGACTACTAGGTGGTAAAGTTCTGCATCGGCTCGACTGGGTCTGGTACCACCGCCTTACCTATTCCTGCCGCAATAGCGTCAGTGCTGGTCACTGTCGTGTTCCGATTTGGAGGGTGGGGTGGCCGGTAAACTTATGCATGACGTGGCATTAGACCTCGCGACAAGATAGCAACGCACCATTAACATATTTGGTGTCTATAGGTGGTGGTTGACTCTTTCCATCGGGAGACCCAATTCAATATATATATATATATATATTAGAGATGGGCCGAATGTGGTTTGAATCGAATTCGAACTTCGGCCGAACATTCGGTAAAAATAAAACATTCGGCCGAACTTCGGTTCAATTCCTGCGCTTTCTCGAGAGCGACAAGTCGTGACTTGTTTAAGAATTCACTTTAATTATTTTATACTAGCTGCCGCCAGCGACTTCGTCTGCGTTTTGACTTTCCTACGATTTTATTATATGTATAGATATCGTTAGTAGTTTTCGCAGCGTATGCGAAATAACGTCTTATTGGCAAAATTATGATATCTCGGGTTACATTGTTTCAGGTTAGATAATCTCCAATTTTTTTGAAAATATAATACAGCCTAGATGTTACTCGAGGATGATATAAAGTCCTTCTTACGATGAAAGAATTTTTTAAATCGGTCCAGTAGTTTTTGATTTATTCGATACATACAAAAATACAAATATTTCTTTTTTATAATATAAGTGTAGATTTCAGTTAAAATATAATATACATTTTTCTATTGCCGAATGTTCGGTATTTAAACCGAATTTCGGCCGAATGCCGAAGTTCGGTTCAAGCTGCCGAAATTCGGTTAAACCGAATGTAAAACGAATTTCGGCCCATCCCTAATATATATATATATATATATATATATATATATATATATATATATATATATATATATATATATATATATATTAGTGATGGGCCGAATGTGGTTTGAACCGAATTCGAACTTCGGCCGAACATTCGGTGAAAACAAGAAATTCGGCCGAATTTCGGCCGAACTTCGGTTTAATTTTGGGGCGCTTTCTTAAAAGCGACACGTCGTGACTTTTTTACGAATTTGCTTAAAATTTAATTATTTTATACTAGCTATTTACCTATTTTATTATTTATTACTAGCTATTATATAGTCCGAGGCTTCGCTCGCGTAAAGTAAGAGAAAAAAGTAACCTATGTCACTCCATCCCTTCAACTATCTCCACTTAAAAAATCACGTCAATTCGTCGCTCCGTTTTGCCGTGAAAGACGGACAAACAAACAGATACACTTTCCCATTTATAATTTTAGTATGGATATATAGGATATCGTTAATGGGTTTCGCAACGCACGTGAATTAGTGACGTCACAGCAAAATTTTGATACATTGAGTTACATTGTTCCAATTTAGGAATGGATTTTTATTTTTAACTTTCTGCTACGTATGTATATAGATAAGGAAGTTACTGATTTTGCCCCGATTTTTCAAAATCGAGTTTTCACCAGATCTCCACGTTTTGAGGTCCTAGAAATCTTTTCCGACTATTTTCACAATGAGGTCAGCATGCCTGTATATATGTGTATGTGTATATGTAAACATCTCATAACTTTGTACATAAATAACATACATAAATAAATAACTTTGTATAATCTAAGTACATAAATGTATAGATTAGGTACAGAATCTAATCAGCTCTATTCCTACAAAAACTGCGTTCAAAACATTAATTGCATCAAAATCGGTTTTTCCGCTCAAGAGCTCTCGTTGACGAAAAACTTTAGAAAAGTGTTTTATGGTATAACTTGGTAATTTCTCTAATTTTTTTTGACCTTCCACAATAGTTTAGCGCTTAAAAAACTAAGTCAAATTTAGTTTCAAGAAACGAAATGGAATCGAGTTTTCAAAAATTTTTTACTTTTTTAATATTAATATTTTGTTGTTTACAGAAAACTTCTTAATATTTTTAAAATAACTTTCCGTTTTATACATTGCTCGATTTAAAAATCTAACCAGCATTTCTTTCTAAAAATCTGCGTCAAATATCGTAAATTGTATCAAAACCGGTTTATCCGTTTGGGAGTTATCGTTGACGAAAATTTAGGAAAAAGTGTTTTATTTATATAAAATAAGAGACTTTTTGACCAAAACTTGTTTGAAGGTCAAACCTTCTACAATATTGTGGTACTTAAAACAATTACGTCAAATGTAGTTTCAATAATCAAATCGAATCAAGTTTTCAAAAGTTATAACTTTTGAATAATAAAATTTTGCTGTTTACATAACACTCACTTAATATTTTTAAACTTACTTAATATTTTTTAAATAACTCTTAGGCTTATACACCGATTCACTTAAACAATCTAATCAACTTTTCTCTTTATAAATAGCGTCAAATACCGTCAATTGGATCAAAATCGGTTTATCAGGATTTATTATAACGAAAATTTTTGAAAACAAATTTTGTTATTACTTCGACATATTTTAGCCTATAGACTATGTAGCTCAAAAACATTTAAGAGCTGAAAAATTTTGTTGAATGCCATTTGAAGGATGAAAATCGATCATCGTTTTCAAAATATACAGCGTTTTAAAAATGAAATTGCTGTGATTTATAACAAAAGTCAGAATTTTGAACCTTGAAAAAAAATGCTTAGGTATGATTTTTGTTCCTTTGAGCCTAAAATACCTCAATTTAGCGGGAAGTTTCAAGGATAGCCTGCAGGGTCAACTGACGTATCTATTTTTTTACCTTTTCTTCAACATTTTTTAACCTACCGATTTTGGAGCTAATAAAACCATTTAAAGGTAAAAATTACGTTGAATGCAATTAAAAAGATCTAAATCATCATGTTTTAAAATATATGCATCTTCATCTATATCAAACTTTTGACTTTTAACTTCCCGCTAGGTATGGAACATTTTCTGACTATTTTCGCGATGACGTCAGTATGTCTGTATGTGTGTGTGTGTGTGTGTGTGTGTGTGTGTGTATGTGTGAGAGAGAGAGAGTGTGTGGTTGTATGTATGTGTGTATGTAAACATTTCATAACTTTTGAACGGCTTGACCGATCGAAACGCGGTTAATGGCATTGAATTAGATTCTGCTCAACTTAGACTTCCCAACAATTTTCACCAATTCGGACTAGAATATTTTGAGAAATTTTAAAAAAATCGTAAAAGAAATTGACGAAACCTATTTTTAATATAACTTCAAGATTAATGTATCGATTGACTATAAAATTTTATCAGCTTTTTTTTTAAAACTGCGTCTAATTCATAAATTGTGTCATGATCGGTTAATCCGTTCGGAAGTTATCGTTGACGAAAAAATTTGGAAAAGTATTTTTTCGACATAAATTTGAAATTTTATCAAATACAGTTTCAAAAATCAAAATTAAATCAAGTTTTCAAAAGTTACGGCTTTTCAAATATTAATATTTTGTTGTTTACAGCAAACTTAGCATTTTTAAAATGACTTTCAGACTAATATACCGATTGACTTAAAAGTTTAATCAGCTTTTCTTTCTATAAATTGTGTCAAATAAGCAAATTGCATCGAAATTGGTCGATTTATCTGGGATTTAGTAATATCGAAAATTCAAAAAAAAATTTTTTTTTGATATTGCTTCGACATTTCTGAGTCTGTAGATTACGTAGCTATGAAAACATTTTAGAGGTCAAAAATTGCGTTGAATGCCATTCGAAAGACCAAAATCAATCATCGTTTTTAAAATATAGAGCATTTTAAAAATTTTGAAATTACTGTCATTTACGACTTCTATGTACTAACGAATATTTGTAACAAATTTAAGATTTTTGAACTCTGAAAAAAAATCTGTGATATGCTAAGATATAGATAAAGATCTAGCGGGAAGTTTCAGGGATGACCTGCCGGGTCAACCGTTTTACTTATTTTTTGAACTCTTCGAACTCAAAAATCTATGCTGAAGTTTTTTCATTTTTGTTTTTATGTTTTTTTATTTAGCGAGATGTTTCAGGGATGGCCTGCTGGGTCAACTATTTTACGGATTTTTTTCGAAAGTATAGTATAGCCTATGTTACTCGGAAATGATTTTAATATCTTTCTAATGGTGAAAGTAGTTTTTGAGTTTAGATGATAAAATATATAAAAATATAGAATACAAATCTTTCCTCTTTATAACATTAGCGTAGATTTCAAGCAAAATAGTGCAAGAAGATACTTTTTTCTAGTGCCGAATGTTCGGCATTTAAACCGAATTTCGGCCGAATGTCGAAGTTCGGTTCAAGCTGCCGAAATTCGGTTAAACCGAATGTAAAACGAATTTCGGCCCATCCCTAATATATATATATATATATATATATATATATATATATATATATATATATATATATATATATATATATATATATATATATATATATATATATATATATATATATATATATATATATATATATATATATATATATATATATATATATATATATATATATATATATATATATATATATATATATAATGCGTTTGAATTATGTCTATTAATATCTGCATGGCGTCAGTCAAGTCGTGAATTGAAACGCGAAAAAGTGACAGTAAAAGAGACAAACTATGCATTTGCCTCTATTCTATCTTTTCTATTTGGATTTAACCTGCGAAAAAATGAGAGAGAATACAGTTGGTACACACAGGGATTCATATTCTTTTCCACTTTGTGCGATGCTTCGTAGCCTTCCCACTCTCGTCTATTAAGCTTCCCCGTGTTGGTTCGGGCTCTTTTAATGAATAGACCAACTGCCGTTCCGCCAGGCAGCTCGTAAGAGGCAACCCGTTGGCTATACGTGTCACTACCATCGTGACTACTAGAGAGTTCCGCAACGTCTCGCCCGGGTAGTTGGTACCACCGCCTTACCTATTCCTGCCGCAATAGCGTCAATGCTTGTCATTGTCATATGAACTTTTAAACTAACGCATTCTACTATCATTTTTAAAAATATATAAACGGAACGCGTTATATAGTGATATATTATATAAAATAACGCGTTTTTGACCCATTTAAATATTGTCATTGTCATGTTCCAATCTGGATTGAAAGATAACCGGTAGACTTATGCATGACATTGACATCCCGGATAGCACCATTAATTTCTTGATGTCTATAGGCGATGGTTTCTGTTTCCATCGGGAAAACCATCTGCTTGTTTGCAATGATATAAAAAAGCAGTGTATGTATGTGTGCTGGCGTTCGCCTGTATATTACCGAATCGAACCGAGAGAGAAGACGTCGTATATATCGTAACACGTGCAGTTGAAAACTCTAATTCTAGTATATGTTTGTTATCATACCTACTTCTAGTACACTGCATCTATCTCATTCTCCCAAAGTATTTTGAAAAATTCTTTTTTTCCGTGTGTGAAATACACACACACACACACACTATAGTGGAATATGTATTCTTACAGTGCAAGACGAAGCAGCAGATTGCGCTAAGGCTATTCGTGTGATGTATCCCGGCGATAACAGAAGACGAACATATTAAACACACGTAATTTTTCTAAAAATTTTTTTATTTTTATTATTTGTACAATCTCCACTGGAAGACAATTTTGAAGGATTTTCTTATTTATGTACAATAAAGCGTTTTTTGTATTTTATATGAACTTTTATTTAAATTATTTCAGTCGGATAAAAAAATTTACAGTGGAATAATGTACTTTTCGTAGGGGGAAGATTTAAAATGTGTAAAGTGCTAATTTTAAAGACATTTTAAGTTAGCACCGCAGCTGGAACAGATGAAGTGGGCGTACTAAATCCAAGCGAAACTGCGGCGGAACTCTACTTAGTAGTCATAATGGAAGTGACACTTAGGGGTCATCCATAAATTACGTCACACGAATTCTCCCCCGTCCTTGTCACAGCTGGCACAGCAGCTGGTCACATTTGTGAGACCCCCCCCCCCCTACCTAGTGTGATGTCACATATTTAGAAAAATGATTTCCTTCGATTATTTTTTATTTATACAGGAATATATTTTGAAAAAATGTGATGTCACAAAATTTGGGACCCCTCACCACCCCTTTTCACACAATGTCACACTTCTTCGACCCCCTCCCTCCCCCTTAACGTGTGACGTAATTTATGGATGGCCCCTTATAGCCTTATCAGACTTAGGGGGCGTCCACAAATTACGTGAGATGTTTAAGGGGGAGAGGGGGTCAAGTCAAATTTCATCTAATCTTACGTTGGAGAGAGGGGGGGTCTCGGCAAATATCACGCATTTTTTTTCTGATAGAAATAAAAAAAATTACACTATTTTGGTCCATTATCCAGATTGTACATGCTTAAGATTTAATCTTAAGCGTAATCGTAATACGATTAAGATCATTCACTAATTCGTTCAATCATATGGACATGTTGGTTCCAATAGGCTCTCTTGAGACCGCGCATGATTCTCCATGGACTGAATTAGAGCAGATATTCTTTCTTTAATCGCAGTAGTTACGATTTAAGTATTCTATTGTTAAATTTTTATTACACTTATAACTCTCCGCAATATTGATATCTAGTCTTCACTACTTGTAAATAAAAGCACAAAGCACATTTTTTTTCTTTTTACAATAACAAACCAACGCGTTTACATATTTAAGAAACCCACATTTTGAAAAATCTCACGTGAGATTGGGGGATGGGGGAGGGGGTTGAATAAAATCTCACGACATTTCACCAGGGAGGGAGGGAGGGACAAAAAATTGAAAAAAACACTTCACGTAATTTATGGGCGCCCCCTTACCTACGAACAGCCGGCAGAATGGAAAATTATCTATTCTTCAAAGGGGGCCCGTGAAAAATATAGTCCCTACTTTGACTTTTATAGTCTTCACGCCCGTATCCCCGAAGAGGTAGGCAGATGTACAACAAGTGCATCCACAATTAGCCAAATATACTTAGTACCACAATGTGATAGGTGGCCTATCGCCAATCGGGCATTTATCCAATCTCAGGCATCGTTTTTATCAGATAACTAAAAACACATTTTTGATTTGCCCGACCCGAGAATCGAATCCTCGTGTGGTCAACACTCGACCACTAGACCACAGAGGCGATATTATTATTTACTTTTATTTATATTTGAAGCTTTCATGAAAAAACTTACAACCTAGATTCTAGATCACCGATTCCCAATGTCATCCAGGGGAGACTCGGCGGCCACTTTGGCGATCTAATCTTCATATTTTTTCTTCTGTTTTGGGAGTGGTAGAAATTTAGATTCAGTGGGTCCACCGGAACCAGCAAAATTTGGAAGTGGTCTACGAGAAAAAAAAATTGGGAACCTTTGTTCTAGATAATAAACTTGACCTAGTCTCCATTAAACAAAAGTCGTTAATGAGAACGTCATGTGAATTCTGGCTGAGCACTCTGCTCGCCCCCGCGACCGGTGAAGCTGTACAGCCCATAAGGCTAACAGCAATTGAGACATTCCGAAAAAAAAGTCATGTGAGCCTATAACATTGAATTTTCATAATTCAATTATTACCGAGAACCGAGTACCATGTCAAGATCCTTGCCGATTTGTCTTGCTTCCACATTTACCATTTTCACTATTCATAAAAAAAGACTTTAAATAAAACGAACATTTCTTTTAAAAAAAGTTTATTTCGAAACTATATTAAATATTTACAGTTTACAATAAAATACAGTCCACGATAAACTAATATAAAAAAATGTACTCAGTAACTTAACATAATTTAATCGATGTAAAAACTATATGATATAATTAATATGTAGCCATATATATCGCACCCTTAAAAAAGGGCTTAATTTAAAAATATCGGGAAACTTGACAAACAAAACAGTGGAAATTAATCCGACATTCCAACGAAAAACATCTCTTTAATCTGATTCTACATTATGTCATCACAGAGATGTAAGACTTGTCTTTTACAATTCGAACATTTTCTATTTACAAATATTAATTACATTAAAATTCACAGCATTCCATAAGGGCCATCCATTACGTCAGAAATTTTTCGGGTATCTACCCCCCATTCATAGGGGGAGTCACACTTGTGAAACCCCCTCCCCTGGTCACATATATTTCAACGTTATATTTATGAGCATTTCATAAATTAAGTCAGAAAATTTATTATTGTTTAACACCCACCTCTATTTCTTGTCACAGCTGGGAGGCACAGAAATGTTATGGCTAACTAACCCCCTCCCCTCTCCTTGTTACAGCGCGGTCACACTAGTGACCCCCCCCCCCCCACCCCTCACACACCCTGGTCAAAGCTTCCAATTTATTATTTTTTAGTAACCAGCTGACCCGGAAAACGTTCTGTCATATAATTTGTAGTGAACATTTTGGTGAGGTAGTGGATAGGTAATGGGGATGGAGGGTGAAACTTCAGTTATAGGTGTTTTTAATGCAAAATAAAAAAAATACAAAAACTATCATAAAAATAGCAAAATAAGTCTGAACAGGGACACCCTAATAACTTAAGCTGTATAAAATATACCTTTTTAGTAACATATGTACATGTAACGTCACAATGCGTTTGACCCCCTCTCCCCTGTCACATTGCCATTTTTCGTTAACCCCCTCCCTTACATGTGACGTAATTATGGGATGGCCCCTAATTAGCAGCTCGACAATTATTCACTGCAAATGTCTGAATCAATTGCATACAATTTGAAAAAATTGGAAAATACACTTTTGCTAACAATTTTCACATTAGAATATACCAATAGATTTCTCTAGATGTCAAAATATTTGACAAGTTGATTTTTCGGGGCATCTCCAACCAGACTAATATGCATTTGGAATAATAGCAACTTATACAGTGTGTAAAAAACCCTGTCCGATCGTCAGGCATTAGGGGCCATCCATAAATTACGTCACACATAAAGGGGGAAGGAGGAGGTCGACGAAGTGTGACATTGTGTGACAAGGGGTTTCAAATTTTGTGACATCACATTTTTTTCAAAATATAATATTTTATATGTATTACAACACTGAATTTAAAAAGCCACCTATTTAGAGAAAAATAAATGAGATCATCATTCCAATGTAAAATAGTAAAGTATGTGACATCACACTAGGTAGGGGCCGTCTCCCAAATGTGACCAGCTGTGACAAGGACGGGGGAGGGGTCAAAAAATCATAAGCTTTGTGTGAAGTAATTTATGAATGGCCCCTTATTTGGTAGCTTAATATTTTTTGTCATTATTTTATAGATATTGACACATGCATTTTCAAAATATTTGGTTGATTTAAGGGGAAGTTGCTTAATTTTAGTACTTACATGAGGCACATTTTTCTTACTTTAATAAAAATTTAAATTTTTTTTTATATAATGTCATTGACCTACCCATATACCTCTTTCGGATCGGACAGGGTTTTTTACACACTATATAATACAGGCCATAAGCCCGTTACTCTTGACCACAATGAAATTTCAGGAGTTCTTCATTTATGGTTTAAGTACTGAATATAAATGACGTACTAATATAAATGTATAAAATATTTACGAATTTGGGGGGCAGAAATGCCGCCATTTTGTGAAAAATCGTTTCGGCTTATATCTCCGTAACCAAGCACTTGAAATTAAAAATGGTAAGGAACTTAATTGTAAACAATTTCTCGTCGTTTTTGTTATTTTCTTATATTATTATATATTGTTATATTACCGTTTATGACGTAAACAACTATTAATATTTGTTTTACTTTTTTATTGCTTTTTTAATTTTATTTTCATTTTGCAATAAAACATATTTAAAAAAGGTTTTTCGCAAAATTGCGACACTTCCGCCCTCCCTAATTTGTAAGTATTTTGTAAATTTAAGTTTAGTGCGTCAAACTGAACCTTTTATAAGAAAAAATAGTACCTGCAATTTAATGCAGGAAAAATTTTCTATTGCCTGTACTCTATAATTTATATCTTAACATGAGAATTACACAATACTATTATATTGCCGCGGCTTCATTCAAGTATATGCAAAGATTGATCAGGAATGCACATGCATATACAGGACATTAATAGACCCGCGCAGCTTCATCTGCAAGCTTTTGTTTTATTCAAAAATAAAACTATTAAAAATCAATAAAATTCATAACCGCGCTACGAAATTGCCGAAATTATAATATTTAGCTAAAAACCTTAGAAACACTCAATATAATGGAACAAATTTAATGCCAAAATATTCAAAGGTTTTTGCGTGATGCGCGTTCAAAAATATCGATATTCATTATTATTTAAAAACAAAAAAAAAACTGAACTCTTAATACTGATTTTTTTTCTTTTCCGTAGCACGTGATGTGCTAAAAACACATTTATAGATAGATAATATGTGTCGCAGTGAAATTGTCAATAGCTGTTAGATTATAATCTACCTAGGGAATTTATAATTTGGTTAGGTTAGGTTAGCAGTTAAATTATAATATCACTTAGTTAGATTATAATCTAACGGTATTGACAATTTCACTGCGACATATATATGCCACAAACCTCCGCACTACAAACAGGGTTGCTAACTTTAAGGTACTTTCCCAAATTTAAGGAATAATTTAATGGAATTTGATTTTTGGGATTTTTATTTTTTATTCCTTCATTGAATGAAATATTGAGTAAGTAAAACCATTTTTAAGTATTCATGGAAGTAACATATTTTTTTGATTAGATATTATATTTACAATTAATGGTAAATAAAAATTTTAAACTCGTTTTGAGCTAAATTCTTACTAGCATTGATATATACTTGGGCATGTAATTTCATTAATGTTTAAATATATAATTTCAAAAATCGAAACCGTCAGATGTCATATTAAAATAGCTAACCCAGCTTCGTCCAGGTGCAAGGTAATCAGGTCATCAATATAAAAAAAATCCCTATTTCAGCTTTTAGGGTTTTTTGGGTGGGTGTAAAGCCATTGCGTCGTGTCGATACTGTTAATAAAACCAGAAGGTTTCTTTAATATAAAAGAACTTAGTATGGGAAGATCTTATAGGGTCGCGTCAGCAACATGCTAATAAATATTTCAGGTAAAAATTACTAAATTAAAATTATAACAATCAGTTTGAAAATTCAAAATACAGTTTTCAGTTCTCATGGCCTCCTTTTTTTAGAAAAGCACTAATATATGCCTTGGCAGAAATGGGAATTGCCTCTCATATTTTTGAAGTCCTCGCCTGCGGCTCGGCCTTTAAACTCATACTCGACCTGCCATTGCCTATTTCGCGCCAATAGCAAGACAATAAAATTTAAGCTCTTATTTCGGTCAAAGCATTTTTTACGTCTGGAAGCTTCGATCAAACTCAATTAGATTCAAAACTACGACCTTAAAATTAATAAAATAAGAACACGAATAATTGTGTAGTCTTATTTCGTCCAATCACAGTCACATCAACCACACACACACAGTCCAATCACAGTCAACATATGGACGCGTCACGTCACGAAAACGTCTTATGAGTAGCATGAGACTTGCAATTGTAAACGTTAAAGTTATGATCTTAAAGTTCAATTTTCTAAGTACCTAATAAAGTTTTACGAGCTCTCGTCGGTAAAGCTGAGCAGTAGTAAAAACTAAACCATAAATACTTTATGTCGTAGCGATATTGTGTTACTGTTTATATCATTCTGAAGCCATTCTTGCGCCGAGTTTGTAGGCAACGCTGAATCTTGTTATTTTTTATCAAAATCTTAAAGTGTTGACTAACTTTATATTTCAATATTTTTTTATTACACTGCCAAGCAATAATCGTTTCTTAAAATTATATACATATTATGAAGTAAAATATATTATTTATTATAAGCGGCGATTGTTTGAAAACTTACAAAACAATAGTTACTTAAACATAAAATTTTCGAGATATAGGATTAATAACTAGTGACCGACCGTAGTTTCGATTTTTTTATGGTTTAAGTACTGAATATAAATGACGTACTAATATAAATGCATAAAATATTTACGAATTTGGGGGGCAGAAGTGCCGCCATTTTGCGAAAAATCGTTTCGGCTTATATCTCCGTAACCAAGCACTTGAAATTAAAAATGGTAAGGATCTTAATTGTAAACAATTTCTCGTCGTTTTTGTTATTTTTGAAGTGAAAACTTCTTTAGGCGCGTTGAGCGTTTTGGTAGAGGGTAAAATCCTCGGTTCGCGTCACCGACATGCTAATGATAATAGTATATCTATAGCTATGGAGAGCCAGACTAGCGCACGCGCAGTAGCCTGTGTACACGTATACACTAATACATCGACTATTTTTTATTTATATTTGTATTTATATTTTGTATTTATATTTTGTATTTATATTTTGTTCATGATTTGTTTAACCCATCATATGTAACTAATAAATAAAACATAAAAAATTTCATATAATTTTTGCATATAGTTTTAATTACTCTCAACTTAATAGTTCCGTTTTCACTTATATCGGCAGTCCCACGACTGCTACTGTTTTTTTTATATTATTATATATTGTTATATTACCGTTTATGACGTAAACAACTATTAATATTTGTTTTACTTTTTTATTGCTTTTTTAATTTTCATTTCATTTTGCAATAAAACATTTTTCAAAAAGGTTTTTCGCAAAATTACGACACTTCCGCCCTCCCTAATTTGTAAGTATTTTGTAAATTTAAGTTTAGTGCGTCAAACTGAACCTTTTATAAGAAAAAATAGTACCTGCAATTTAATACAGGAAAAATTCTCTATTGCCTGTACTATATAATTGATATCTTAACATGAGAATTACACAATACTATTATATTGACGCGGCTTCGTTCAAGTGCATGCAAAGATTGATCAGGAATGCACATGCATATACAGGACATTAATAGACCCGCGCAGCTTCATCTGCAAGCTTTTGTTTTATTCAAAAATAAAACTATTAAAAATCAATAAAATTCATGACCGCGCTACGAAATTGCCGAAATTATAATATTTAGCTAAAAACCTTAGAAACACTCAATATAATGGAACAAATTTAATGCCAAAATATTCAAAGGTTTTTGCGTGATGCGCGTTCAAAAATATCGATATTCATTATTATTTAAAAACAAAAAAAAAACTGAACTCTTAATACTGATTTTTTTTCTTTTCCGTAGCACGTGATGTGCTAAAAACACATTTATAGATAGATAATATGTGTCGCAGTGAAATTGTCAATAGCCGTTAGATTATAATCTACCTAGGGAATTTATAATTTGGTTAGGTTAGGTTAGCAGTTAAATTATAATATCACTTAGTTAGATTATAATCTAACGGTATTGACAATTTCACTGCGACATATATATGCCACAAACCTCCGCACTACAAACAGGGTTGCTAACTTTAAGGTACTTTCCCAAATTTAAGGAATAATTTAATGGAATTTGATTTTTGGGATTTTTATTTTTTATTCCTTCATTGAATGAAATATTGAGTAAGTAAAACCATTTTTAAGTATTCATGGAAGTAACATATTTTTTTTGATTAGATATTATATTTACAATTAATGGTAAATAAAAATTTTAAACTCGTTTTGAGCTAAATTCTTACTAGCATTGATATATACTTGGGCATGTAATTTCATTAATGTTTAAATATATAATTTCAAAAATCGAAACCGTCAGATGTCATATTAAAATGGCTAACCCAGCTTCGTCCGAGAGCAAGGTAATCAGGTCATCAATATAAAAAAATTCCCTATTTCAGCTTTTAGGGGTTTTTGCGTGGGTGTAAAGCCATTGCGTCGTGTCGATACTGTTAATAAAACCAGAAGGTTTCTTTAATATAAAAAAACTTAGTATGGGAAAATCTTATAGGGTCGCGTCAGCAACATGCTAATAAATATTTCAGGTAAAAATTTCTAAATTAAAATTATAACAATCAGTTTGAAAATTCAAAATACAGTTTTCAGTTCTCATGGCCTCCTTTTTTTAGAAAAGCACTAATATATGCCTTGGCAGAAATGGGAATTGCCTCTCATATTTTTGAAGTCCTCGCCTGCGGCTCGGCCTTTAAACTCATACTCGACCTGCCATTGCCTATTTCGCGCCAATAGCAAGACAATAAAATCTAAGCTCTTATTTCGGTCAAAGCATTTTTTACGTCTGGAAGCTTCGATCAAACTCAATTAGATTCAAAACTACGACCTTAAAATTAATAAAATAAAAGCACGAATAATTGTGTAGTCTTATTTCGTCCAATCACAGTCACATCAACCACACACACACAGTCCAATCACAGTCAACATATGGACGCGTCACGTCACGAAAACGTCTTATGAGTAGCATGTGACTTGCAATTGTAAACGTTAAAGTTACGATCTTAAAGTTCAATTTTCTAAGTACCTAATAAAGTTTTACGAGCTCTCGTCGGTAAAGCTGAGCAGTAGTAAAAACTAAACCATAAATACTTTGTCGTAGCGATATTTTTTGTGTTACTGTTTATATAATTCTGAAGCCATTCTTGCGCCGAGTTTGTAGGCAACGCTGAATCTTGTTATTTTTTATCAAATCTTAAAGTGTTGACTAACTTTATATTTCAATATTTTTTTATTACACTGCCAAGCAATAATCGTTTCTTAAAATTATATACATATTATGGAGTAAAATATATTATTTATTATAAGCGGCGATTGTTTGAAAACTTACAAAACAATAGTTACTTAAATATAAAATTTTCGAGATATAGGATTAATAACTAGTGACCGACCGTAGTTTCGATTTTTTCTATCGGTTTCGGCCACAGTCACGGTTTCGGTCTGAAAATTCGGTTGTACTCGCGTTTTTGTGATTTGGTACAACATATTTTGTTTCATTTGGTACGGACATGAATGTCTATTACATTATTTTTTATCTATCTACTAACCTTTGTGCCACTTTAGAACAGATTTTAAATGTTTGACAGCGAAGAACTGTTTCTATAGGAAAATAAAAAATATATATTCCTTGAATTTTTTTCATTTTATTCTCTCCATAAAAATCTTCCTCATACTTGAAACATTTAAAAAAATAGCCGATTAGTCCAGCTGTCCTTGAGTTTTGCAATTAACACATTAGGCAATTAATACTTATATATCGTCGTATGATAGGAAAAGCTCATGAAGTAATTTATATAACTTTTTCCAGGACAAAATAGAGTGTAAATAAATTGATAACATTTTGTCTTAAAATCACCCAAAACTGTACTGAGTTTACCTATCAACCTACATTACATAGATATAACCAAATTAATATTAAAAAAATAAAAATATTGGCTATTGAATAAACTTCGGAATAAACTTTCAAGACTGGTGATTTTTTTGCAATATCTTTCACCAGTAATAATTTATATTACCAATGATTATACCAATAATTTATATTACATAATATGCTATATTTGATTTAATTATTATGATTTTGATAAATCAATTTTGATAAATCAAAATTTAGCGGGAACGCTAACATGAAAAAGTAGTTTAAGATATCAAAAAATAATTATAAATTATGTAATTAAGCGGCCAGCCCTACAAAAATATTTATTGGAATTCAAGCACTTACCGCTGTAGAATCAACTATTAAAATATATGCCTTTACATTTTAGTTCCAGCCGAAACTCATGACCGAAACAAAAGATTTAGTTTCGGTTTCGTTCGAATATCATGTTCGGGCGGTCACTAGTTAAACTAATTTTAACTTGCCTGTTACGGACATGGACTGTTTGAACTCAATAATAATTAAGTTATAATTAAGCTTTAGATTTTCTTTTTGTTGGTGATCTGGGGGGAGGCGGCTCAGTCTTCTTACTCTGAAAAAAAGGAGTCAAATTAAATTCCCCCAGCTAGTCGAGTGGTTAGAAACCCTGTCTACACATATGGAACTCGAATTCCATTCCCTACAAAGACACATTTGGGTGATGAGTCGGTATGGAAATAATTGCTACTTTTTATTTATTTTTATTGGATAAAATTAAACAAAAAATCACAATGATTTCTTCACATCTGAAATTTCACTCGCAATGATTTTCATTCATAAAATTAACCAAACGTGGGATGACCGTAAGCTAATTAAAATGCAATATGAATTAAAACCACTGCCGCTCCTATATGGATTGGAAGATTTCATTAAGGGTGAAATATTTTTATCATAAGGTAGCAAAGAAGCAGATGGGTCTCCTGATGAAGAGTCAACCATCGCCTATACACCAAAAAGAAAGAACGAAAGAAAAAAGAAAGAAAATATTTATTTGCAAGAATATGGATGTTGCAAGTTGTTAAAAATAAATTAAGTTACCAACATATTCTACCAATATATGGTGTGCAAATATTAAAAAAAAAAATGTTAATGGTGCGTTGCTATCTTGTGGGGAGGTCTAATGCCACGTGCATAAGTTTACCGGTTAAATTATACATCAAATCGGCAGCAATAACACGACAGCGACAAGCGCTGACGCTATTGCGGCAGGAATAGGTAAGGTGGTGGTAGCAGACTCGGGCAAGACAATGCACAGCTCTACTACCTAGTAGCCACGATGGTAGTGACTCGTATAGCCAAATGGTCGCCTTTTACAACCTGTCTGGCAGAACGGCAGTTGGCCTATTTTTTAGAGGAGCTTGGGACGAACACGGGGAAAAATTTTACATATCCAATGAAGAGAAGTAGGAATGTGATGCATGACAATGAATTTCATATGAAATTTCACATGTTATGTTACATGTGAAATGTATCAGTATGGATAAATGTTACTAATTTAAACTTACCTCTCGTGATCTTTTAGCTTTAGGCTCGTCATCTTGTTTGTCTTTTTCTTTCCCTTTATCATCTTTATCACTTTGTTCACTATTCTCTGCACTGTCTTCTTTATCTCCCACTTTCTCTTTTGAACTATCTTTACTGTCTTTCTTATCTCCCGATTTCTCTTTAGAACCCTCTTTACTATCTTTTTTATCTGCCACTTTCTCTTTAGAACTTTCTTTACTGTCTTTTTTGTCACCTGCTTTGTCTTTCGAACTCTCTTTACTTTCTTTTTTATCAGTATCACTATTCTCCTCTTTTCTTGATTCTTGAGACTTTTTATCCTCTTTCTTGGATTCTGTTTTTTTGTCTTCTTTCTTAGAATCTGTTTTTTTGTCCTCTTTCTTGGAATCTGTTTTTTTGTCTTCTTTCTTAGAATCCGTTTTTTTATCGTCTTTTTTACTATCGTGCGTCTTCTTTTCATCTTTCTTCGAATCTGATTGTTTTTTTTCTTCTTTTTTGGAATCATGAGACTTCTTTTCAGTTTTTTTTGGATCCTGTGTTTTTTCTTCCTCCGTACTATCTATTTTTGCACTTTCGTTACTCTTGTCATTTGCTTTTGTTTCTACTTCTTTATCTTTAGTAGTATCTTTATCTTTCGTTTCTTTATCTTTTGCATCTTTATCATTTGCTTCTTTATCTTCTGAACTTTCTTCTGATTTGTTATTCACATCTGCAGTCTCTGAACTCATGTCTTTTTCTTTACTATTATTATCTTCTTTTTTACTCTCCTCTTGTTTTTTATCATCTTGTTTTTTGGAATTCTGTCTTTTAACCGGTTGTTTCGCTGGAGTGCTATTTACTGGTTTCTTAGTCTTTGCTGGAATAAGTAAAAATAGATAAATAACCCATGTAATGAAATGTACGTAGCATAAATGTATATAACTAGCCATTGGTTTAGTATTGCTTCAATAACACATTCGCCTCTGTGGTCTAGTCATGCGATGTCTGTGTTACCAAGTGAGGTCTCAGTATCGATTCCAAGGTCAGGCAAATAAAAAATGCGTTTTATCAGTTTTCTGATAAGAAAACGTTTGGAACTTGAATCTGTTCACGTCCACGAAAACTGGATTAGTGTTATTATACAGGATGTTAAAGAACTCTGTCCGATCCGAAAGAGATATATAGGTAGGCGTGTGAAGGCAATGGCGTTATCAAAAAAAAAAAAATTTATTAAAATGCCTCATTTTAGTGCTAAAGTTAAGAACTTCGCTTTAAATCAAGCAACATTTTGAAAATGTATGTATCAATATCCATTTTAAATAACACAAATATGTTTGTATTAAAATACCAAATAATGAGTTTGGTTATCAGACAGGGTTCTTTTACACACTGTATAGCTGACGTAATCACTCCAAGACTACTCCAGACTCCTAATCCAGACCTATCTTCCATATCATCAAAAACAAGAGAAGCAAAGACCTCCCGCCCCTCTTCAGTATTTATGCAACACTAGCTGCATCCTGCAGCCCGCATAGTAACCGTTTTTGGTGAATCCCATGGAAACAAATTATTTTTCCGGGATAAAAAGCAACCTATGTGCTATTTCAGATCGTCATCTATATGTGCGCTGAATTTCATTCAAATCGTTATGGCCGTTTATGCGTGAAAGAGGAAAAAACATCCATCCAACAAAAAATACTTTTTCATTTATAACATTAGTAGGAATTATCCCTTATGTTAATTTTATTTATTCGAATGTCTTCTATATTTAATTTTATATATCTATTAGCATAGCAAAGTTACCTGCTGTCTTTTTCTTCTGGCCGTCTTCATCTATCGATTCTTCCTCATTCGCTGCATCAATGGACGCACGCATTGTGTGAGAGGTTGGTACCGTCATTTCTGTTAATTATTATACATTTAATAATTACACTTTTAATTTTAAGACGACAAACAAGTGTTAATTTTTTATGTCAAGACGTCATATATGCAGCCTGTAATCAAATACCTTGTCCTGTCATCAGTTATTGTTTGATAGCCTAATGTAATTCTGTGTTGGTCCTAGCTCTTTTGAAGAATAGATCAACTGCCGTTCTGTCAGGCAAATCATAAAAGTCATCAAATTATATATTTGCAAGAAAATATTCACTGCATGGCGTCATAGAAGTACCGTCTTGCTTCATTATTGGTTAAATAATTATTTAATTGCATAAATATATTCACCGCATGAATACGTCATAATACGCGTCTAACAGAAGATGCACTTTCTTGCTTCATATTTTAATCATATTTTAATGCTTCATATTTTAATTTCTTGCTTCATAGTTTAACTTAAAAAGTAACAATAAATTAAAGTTAGTTGGCTTAATTTTTCCTCATCTTTGAGCCCCCTACAAAGATTATCATCAATTATATGCATGATACTAGGTGGTATCATGCATTGTGGTCATGTGGTATCATCATAATTGATGACATTGACATTCCGTAACATCTCAGCCGGGTATATGGTACCACACCTTAAATATTTCAGCTGCTATAGCTTAATTTCAGCTTTGATTGCATGTCATTGTAATGTTCTGGAATGGAAGGTAATGTAGCAGTATACTAATGCATATGACAATGTCATCTCGCCTCACGGATAGCAACAATCCATTAACATATTTTGTGTCTATAGGTAATGATTTATCTAATGACATAAATTAAAATAAGAATTAAATTAAAATTAATTAAATTAAAAAATAAAAGTATTTCTGTAATTTGACATTGACACACTGAATACACATTATGTAATAACTTAATATGTAAGCAAATAAAAAAACATATATTAAGATATCAAATAATTCCCACCAGCCAGGGAAATAAAAGGTCATACATAAATTGTCACGTTTAGATGGGGAAAGGGTCAATTAAATGTGACATTGTGTGACAAGTGGCAGCGGGAGTCAAAATCTTTTTGATGTCACACATAAAAAGTAAAAAGCAAAATATAAACCAATACTTTAAAAAAATCTACTAACTCGATCTGTAAGGTCTAAAGCTTAAGGTCTATCTAGATTTAAGTAGTCGGGAAATTCAAATTAGGAATCACTACTATTTTAATTTAAGTAGTCGGGAAATTCAAATTAGGAAACACTGCTATTTTAATTTAAGTAGTCGGGAAATTCAAATTAGGAAACACTGCTATTTTAAGTAGTCAGGAAATTCAAATTAGGAAACACTGCTATTTTAATTTACCTATTTATAATTTGTAATAAATAAAAAAATAAAAAATGTGGCATTACACTTGAGGGAGTAGGTTTCACGCGTGTGACAACCCGTGACAAGAGGGGGAAGGGGGTTAAAATACCTTAAAATTTGTGACAAATTATGGATGATCCCTAAAACATTGTAAAACAGCACAAGTGCTTCTAACTATATAAATACAAGATTTTTGTAACCCTGTTTCAAACAAATAAAAGAATTAAATTCAAATAAACTGCTCACCAAGTGGTTCATGCACCAATTCCAGTAATTCATCCGCGGTAAGTTTTGACGTTGCATTCTTGAACTGACTCACTCTTTCCATGAAGAACTCCCAAAACGTTAATCCTTCGGGGGTAGTGAACAAGTCCTGAAAAAGAAAATCGATTTTAAATATTAATATACTCATTTCCGTATTGTTTCAGACTCCTTTTCAAGAATAGACCCTCGCCATTCTGTAAAAAGTTCGTAAAAGACAAATGATTGGCTATAAGTGTCGCTACCATTGTTACATTATCACTGTCGTGTTCCGGTTCGGAGGGTAAGGTAGCCGAACTTTGCATATGGCATTACCACCCACCACACTCGTTAATCTATTTTCATCAGGAAAACCAGCCAGAAAAGCCTTGGTACCAGATATAGCGTAATTAAAAAAAATATATGGAACTTGACACTATCTTCAGACAGTATTCAATCGATCTGATCATGATACGTCAGTCTTGGTCTTCCCCGCTACCAACATCCTTCCACATTCGCATTGTATATCTGTCTTGTTAACCTTACATCTCCCATTCTCTCCATATGTATGAACCAGTGTCCGAGCATGCCTTTTTTTCAAGTTTTTCAAGGCTAACTTCTCGCTCACACTTCACTTCCACACAAAAAAACCAACATACGACAGTGACAAGGAACTATGCCATTGCAACAGGAATAGGTGAGGGCAATGGTACGAAACCGGGGCAAGATGTAACAGAAATCTACCACCTAGTGAACTTTTACTAACCTTCATTCTACCATACATGATATCAGCTTGTTTTCTAATACGGTGTGCATGTTGACTGAACACCAACACCTCTTCCTCTTTCAGGTCCCAAGAGGGTGTATTACCGACGTATGCTCTCATCCTCTTTACAGTTTCCAGACATGAAGGATGCTTCAGTAACATCAATGGTTTTATATCCAATTCTGAAACAATTATTTAATTTATATTTTAAATTTTAAAAAATTACATGACTTTTTAAAAAATATTAACTGGTCATTATCTTGGCTTTAAGGACACCCAACGTTCTTCCAGCTGAGCTAAGTGTCATTATTATTTTTTTAAACCAAGAAATAAGTTGACTTCACTGAGATTGAACCCGTGATTATATTGCCTTAAAGGCAATATAATCACACACACACACACATCACACACATATAACAGCCAGGCAACACTCTTCATACTGAACTACATGTCAATATTTAAATACTTTTTTAAACAACATCACTGAGATTGAACCAATGATTATATTGCCTTTAAGCCAGGCAACGCTCTTCCAGCTGAGCTAGATGTCATTATTGAAATACTTTTTTAAACATCACTGAGATTGAACCAGTGATTATATTGCCTTTAAGCCAGGCAACAATCTTCCAGCTGAGCTAGATGTCATTATTGAAATACTTTTTTAAACATCACTGAGATTGAACCAGTGATTATATTGCCTTTAAGCCAGGCAACAATCTTCCAGCTGAGCTACATATCATTATTTAAATACTTTTTTAAACAACATCACTGAGATTGAACCAGTGATTATATTGCCTTTAAGCCAGGCAACACTCTTCATACTGAACTACATGTCAATATTTAAATACTTTTTTAAACAACATCACTGAGATTGAACCAATGATTATATTGCCTTTAAGCCAGGCAACGCTCTTCCAGCTGAGCTAGATGTCATTATTGAAATACTTTTTTAAACATCACTGAGATTGAACCAGTGATTATATTGCCTTTAAGCCAGGCAACAATCTTCCAGCTGAGCTAGATGTCATTATTGAAATACTTTTTTAAACATCACTGAGATTGAACCAGTGATTATATTGCCTTTAAGCCAGGCAACAATCTTCCAGCTGAGCTACATATCATTATTTAAATACTTTTTTAAACAACATCACTGAGATTGAACCAGTGATTATATTGCCTTTAAGCCAGGCAACGTTCTTCCATCTGAGCTACATGTCATTATTTAAATACTTTTTTAAACAACATCACTGAGATTGAACCAGTGATTACATTGTCTTTAAGCCAGGCAACGCTCTTCCATCTGAGCTACATGTCATTATTTAAATACTTTTTTAAACAACATCACTGAGATTGAACCAGTGATTATATTGCCTTTAAGCCAGGCAATGCTCTTCCAGCTGAGCTACATATCATTATTTAAATACTTTTTTAAACAACATCACTGAGATTGAACCAGTGATTACATTGCCTTTAAGCCAGGCAACGCTCTTCGATCTGAGCTACATGTCATTATTTAAATACTTTTTTAAACAACATCACTGAGATTGACCAGTGATTATCTCGCCTTTAAGCCAGGCAACACTCTTCCAGCTAAGCTAGTCTCATTACTTTAAAACTTTTCAAAGAAATATTTTAACACGGCATGGATTAAAACGGCGATTATCATGACTTTAGGCCAGGCAACGCTCTTCTCAATGTGCTATGCATTATTAATTAGAAAAATTTAAACAAATAAATAGTTGGAACACAACTGGAATTGAAACAGCTCTTGCCCTTTAGCAATGTTTCAAGTTTTGTATGACATAACAATGAATTAGTTTGTAAGTCTCAGTAGCTCGGAGTCTGGCCGAGTGGTGTACGCCACATAGGTGCCTCTGATGAGCACGTAAAGCTGTCGGACCCAGTTATCGCTAGAAATAGTCAATAACCTTTAACATGTCGGTAAATGCGACAATAAGGTTCACCACATATCTCGCTAATCAACAAACTGGTGAATCACGGTGAACTGGAAAACCTATAGATGATCGGTTTACTCTGCCTGCCCTGCAAGGGAACCGGGTGTGATAATACTTACTTTTTCTTTGTTTAGGTGGTTTAAAATTATTTAGCGGGGTGAGTCCCCGTGCTAGGGAAAACTTGAAAAACTTATAAAACAAGGAAAAATTTCGAGACGTAAGGTTCGAACCTACGACATACTCTCAAGCCGGGACGCTCTACCAACTGAGCTAGTGTCAACAGGCCCGACATGGCGAAATTCTTCTTTTCTGTATGATCAATTCCGTCGATTGTACTGATCGCTAGGTTTACATACGTATAACTAGTTAAATGAGTTCATCGTTACAGATGAAATTCACAGTTATAATTTTTGATCAGTACTTTCGTGTTTCTAATTATATTTGTTTTAGCACTAACTCCCTGCTTGGGAAAAAAACCCAACTTGAAAACCACTCAAAAACCATCGAACGGATTTTCATGCGGTTTTCACCAATGGGTAGAAGAATTCACCAGGAAGATTTAGGTGTATAATTTTTTAAGGTTTTTTGTATATATTACTGGAAAACCTATAGATGATCGGTTTACTCTGCCTGCCCTGCAAGGGAACCGGGTGTGATAATACTTACTTTTTCTTTGTTTAGGTGGTTTAAAATTATTTAGCGGGGTGAGTCCCCGTGCTAGGGAAAACTTGAAAAACTTATAAAACAAGGAAAAATTTCGAGACGTAAGGTTCGAACCTACGACATACTCTCAAGCCGGGACGCTCTACCAACTGAGCTAGTGTCAACAGGCCCGACATGGCGAAATTCTTCTTTTCTGTATGATCAATTCCGTCGATTGTACTGATCGCTAGGTTTACATACGTATAACTAGTTAAATGAGTTCATCGTTACAGATGAAATTCACAGTTATAATTTTTGATCAGTACTTTCGTGTTTCTAATTATATTTGTTTTAGCACTAACCCCCTGCTTGGGAAAAAAACCCAACTTGAAAACCACTCAAAAACCATTGAACGGATTTTCATGCGGTTTTCACCAATGGGTAGAAGAATTCACCAGGAAGATTTAGGTGTATAATTTTTTAAGGTTTTTTGTATATATTACCCGCGCAACTCCGGAGCGTGTCGCTAGTGTTTCTGTAAAAGTATTCTAGTATAGTCCTTACCCATCAATTCATCCAACAACTTCAAACACAGTTCTGTGTCCGCCTTCTCCAAACAAAGACACGTCTTTATCCTTGCGTCCAGCTCTATCAGCTTCATTTCAGTCTTCAGAAATTGTACTCGGGACTTTTTCTCTTCTGTAACATAATGAACAAAAATTCTTAAATTGCTTTAGGTATTTTTTATGCCGAAATTCAAATTTACCGCGAAGACGCTCTGGACTGTCATGGCGTCCTGATGACATCACGCCATGGTAATCTGCATTACACATCTATACTCTGTGGTTTTTATTAAAATGACAACATCAAAACGACGTTTTACCACGGCGTGACGTAACGCTTAAAAATTCGCGTTTAACGTCACGTGACTTAAATGTCTTATTTTTGCCGAATTTATATCCTAAAAATATTATTAATCCTTATAATATGTTATCCATACTATTATAAATGCGAAAATAATCCCGTCTGTCTCTCTTCTTCGGGCCTAAACCACTGAGCCTGTTTTTTTTTTATAGTATAAGATAGCAAACAAGCAGATGGGTCTCCAGCCCCCCAAGACAAGTGGCATCAACGCTAGGAGAATAGAAAACAAAATGTATGGATTTGACATAAGCTGTTGATACGAGCGTAAACGAATTTGTAATTGGTAGCCAAGTGTCATTCGTGAAACGAAACGTTATATTGTATCGATCATCTTTGATCAATTTCATACAAAACCTTAGCCAAGTGGCACTTTTGACAAGCAAAATTGGTGATCCAATGATTAGCGAACGCTAGAACCCTGTAAATTACGCTAAAAATGGCGGATAATCACTATTATTTAATCAGCTGTTCTAAATCGTGGATAATATCTGTTAGAATTTTTGATAATTTTGAAGTAAAATGAACGCAAATTGCCATAATTTAAGAGTCCTAACCTAACTAGGGGGTTTTCAATACATTTTCTTTTTTTAAGTCGCAGACGCCTTTGTAATGAATTTCGGTTTTCATCCCCTAACTCCACGGGGAATTAACTCAGAGCAAAGTGACCTTGACAAAAGTTGGTGTCCCTTACCCCCTCCACGTAATGGTGCAACAAAAAAGGGGTGTTATATAGGGTTGAAATTTTCCATCAAAATTTTTCTAGTCCTGCGCACGCTCTGACCGCCAACCGAGCTCTCTGTTCATTCTAATATAACGCATTGGCGTCATTTCGACCAAATTGGTAGCCAAGTGGATTATGGCTTGTTTAACGTTCGTTCCATACGAACTTTACGAATTATATCGAATATTGTCTCTGAATTGAATATAATAAAAATAAGAACAGAGTCGCTATATCTGATTCAATTTTGATTGTATGTACCGCGTGAGTGCGAATAAGATAAAATATACTATCTTTTCTTCTTAATTACTGTCATGCCGTAAGTTTCTATATAGCTAACATGTTAATTGAACTCTGTCAGTACTACGGACTACCAATTTAAAGAGTTATAAAATTAAATACTGTCACCAAGATTTATGTATTTATCTTCATTGCTATCAAATTTGATTGTTTTAACATATTTTAAGTAAATCCTCTTTACCTACCTTACAAGTGAACGTAGAATTGTGCAAAATGTTATCGATAGTCACATTTTAAAACTTATGTTTCAGATTTATGAAAGCTGATGATAAATTTATTATTAAAAATGAACAAAAATATGCAAAACTGAACATATAAAACTTCTTTTTTACGTATTTTTTGGCATACATATTTACAGAAATGTAAAATTGATCGAAATCTATTGCTTTCATTAAATTTACAAAATACAACGATTGTAACAAGAATATAGTGTTTATAACTTGAACTTATAGTGTCTGTAAAATATTTAAAGACGAAATATTATATTTATCATCATTAAGACATTGTCAGCATTTTGCAAATCTATCACTACTTACAATGTGTCTAGGCAGTTCGTTAGAAGCGAACAATTGGGTAAACGAGTCACTAGTATTGTGGCTTCTAAGTGGTAGGGTTCTGCATTGTCTCGCCCGGGTCTAATACCACTGACCCACTTATTTCTGCAGCAATAGCAACAGTGCTTGTTACTGTCGTGTTCCGGTTTGGAGGGTAAGGTAGCCGGTAAATGTATGCATGTGACATTAATACCCTCCCCCCGCCACAAGGATATCAAAGCACCATTAATAATGTGCCACCAAAAGCCTTCTTAATTTGCGTTAATTTTACTTTAAAATTATCAAAAATTCTCACAGATGTTATCCACGCTTTCGAACAGCTGATTGAATAATAGTGATCAACCGCCATTTTAAGCGTAATCTGCAGGGTTCTAGCGTTCGCTGATTATCGAATAATTCGCTACTATTTTGCTTGTCAAAAGTGCCACTTGGCTACGGTTTTGTACGAAAATTGTCAAAAATGATCGATGCAATATAACGTTTCGTTTCACGAATGACACTTGGCTACCAATTACAAATTCGTTTATGCTCGTGTCAACAGAATATGACAAATCCATAAATTTCTCTTTCTATTGTACTAACGTTGATGCCACATCTTGGGGGGCAAGTCTTTTTTGCTTTTAATGCACTTTTCATATAAATAAAACTTATAACCTCGGTGAAAATAATACTTCAAAGTGACGTTTACCGTCAATTCAGAGACAATATTCGATATAATTCGTAAAGTTCGTATAGAACGAACGTTGAACAAGCCATGATCCACTTGGCTACCAATTTGGCCTAAATATCGCCAAAGCGTAATATTTGAATAGTTACTGAGCGTTTGCCACTTGTCTAGGGGGGCTGATGGAAAGAGTCAACCATCGCCTATAGACACCAAAGATGTTAACGGTGCGTTGCTATCTTGTGGCGAGGTCTTATGCCACATGCATAAGTTTACCGGCTACTTTACCCTCCAAACCGGAACACGACAGTGACAAGCACTGACGCTATTGCGGCAGGAATAGGTAAGGCGGTGGTACCAAACCCGGGCGAGACAATGCAGAACTCTACCACCTAGTAGCCACGATGGTATTGACTCGTATAGCCAATCGGTCGCCTTTTACGACCTGCCTGGCAGAACAGCAGTTGGCCTATTCTTCAAAGAAGCCCGGGACCAATACGGGGAAAATGTGTATGAAATTATTACACGGGGAATATGTGGATGAAATTTGGTACTAAGATAGTTTGAGACCCGAGAAAGGACACAGGGGAGTTTTATTCCCCAGGAAATCCCGCGAGAACGGAACTATGCGGCTAAAACCACAGGATTATTTTAGAAATTTTTTCACACGATCAAAGTCACACAACTAGTAAGAAATATTTTAGTTTTTTTCCATATCAGAATAATTAAAAAAAAAACCGGCCAAGTGCACGTCGAACTCGCGCACGAAGGGTTCCGTCCATCATCTAAAAAAACGGCAAAAATTATGTTTATTGTATGGGAATACCCCTTAATATATACATTTTTTTCTGTTTTTAGTATTTTTTATAGCGGCAACGATAATAGATACTTTATGAAAATTCCCGCTTTCTAGCTATCACGGTTTATGAGATACAGCCTGGTGACAGACAGACAGCGAAGGCTTAGTAATAGGGTTCCGTTTTTACCTTTTAGGTACGGAATCCTAAAAATGGCAATATATTCGATTCATTATCAGTGAACACAAACCTATTCGGAACGAATCACTAGTATATTAGTCTTGTAACAGTTGTTACAGTTGTGCGATGAAGGAGAGATGAGTAAAACTCAAGATCCAGCGATTGAATGAATTTTGTTTACATATTTACCGACTTATATACAATTTCCTTACAAACTAATTACATTAAAGATAACGCAGAGGGCGCCACGCGTTTACAAGCACAGAGAAATACCTTATAGGCCTTTTCATCATCAGATGAGCGCATGCGTAGCCGCCATGTTGAAACGGCGGTAATTCAAAAAATTCGTACTGTTTTAATCAACAATGGCTGGACAAGGACTATTATCTCCACAAAGAAATAAATAATTGGAAAAAACCATCGATGGTGCTTCACTTATTTATGATTCAGTTGAAGCTCATAATTGTGAACAATTGAAAAGGTGGCTAAAATGTTAATGTTAAGGTGGCTAAATTAATATTTTGAGGCTATACATGACATTATTAATTAGACAAATGTAAATATGTTTAGAATTTTTTTATCAGAAACAAAATGTTTAATGCGACATAATAAATAAATAAATAAATAATATATAAAAAATTTACAGGTTTTAAATGATTTGTATCGTGTATCACTTTTACATACTCCATAACAACACCGTTTTGTTGTTCCTTTTCGTACAGACAACATAATTATAATGGAGTACAAAAATTTTTTTCCGATTATTTTGACTTACTACTTATTTTTTTTTTTCACTTTTTTTACAATTAATCAACTTTGATTTATATTTTAATTTTTGATACACGGATAGCGGACAATTTAGCATGGTTGTTTACAAAAAACAGTACGAAAAAGATGGCTGATTCTGACGCATGCGCACAAAAAATTTTTGTGATGAAAAGGCCTATTGAGAGCCGCGCACAAATGATAAGTTGCGGTCGACGTCCGCGTGGCGGCGCGCGTTAGCTCCACTCTGGTCCGCCGGAGTCAGCACACGTTTAGAGGTACGCGGCAATACTGTAGCGAGAGCCGCGTGTTTATTGGAATGGATTACCATAGTCTGGTACCACCACCTTGTTTATTCCTGCCGCAATAGCGTCAGTGCTTGTCGCTGTCGTGTTCCGGTTTGGAGGGTAAGGTAGCCGGTAACCTTATGCATGTGGCATTAGACCTCGCCACAAGATAGCAACGCACCATTAACATCTTTGGTGTCTATAGGCGATGGTTGACTCTTTCCGTCAGGAGACCCATCTGTTTGTTTGCTATCTTTTAATATTAAAAAAAAAATAGTAAGAAGTAAAATTATACCTGTTTCTCTTTCCTTGTCTAACGTCGCCTTCTCTTCGTCTGTCAAATTCAGATCCATCACTAATTGTCCTAGCACCGATTGCGCGGTTATTTGCCCTCGCTCTGTAATAAAAAAGTCACATTAGTGGTTAGAGGAGTGCGCTGTGGAAAATATGAGTGACACTAATGTTTGTATAACACTCTTATAATAAGATAACATGGCTCTCCTAAAAGAAAGAAACGACCATCGCCAGTTGACACCAACGATGTTAATAGTACGTTACCCTCCATATGAACCTCCAAACTGGAATATTAAAGTGACAAGCACTGGCGCCATCACAACAGTAATAGTCAAAGAATTGGCACGAAACACGGTTGAAATGTTGCAGAATCCACCGCAATACCGTCAATGCTCGACACTGTCGTGTTCCGGGTCGGAGTAACCATCTCGCCACAAGCACAGCAACGTACCATCAACATCTCTGGTATCTTCAGGCGATGGACATCTCTTTCTATCAGGAGACCCTTCTGCATGTTTGCTATCTTGTTATAAAAAAGATGAAATACATACCAAGTTGTTGCTTCAACCTTATAGCATTGCCAGCTGATTGCTTGTCCCATGATAATTTAGCAGCTTCATTCTTGAAGCTGGCAGGTCTTGACTGGAACAGCTTGATACCAGCATACTGTCCCGACGGGAGATACACGATTAATATGTTGTCCCTTTCACCATCACCTGGACAAAAAACCATTTTGCAATTCGTTTGAAGTCTTTTGTCACAAATATAGTATTTACTTAAAAGGTTTCAATAAATGTACTAACTATATATGGTTTTTATCAAAATACTAGATTTTGCCCGCGGCTTCGCTTGCGCTAAATTAATTTCATTTATTTTTTCTTATCCATATATAGACTCGTACCCACGCACACAAGAACGCACGCACGCACGCACGCACGCACGCACGCACGCATGCATGCATACACGCACGCACGCACACACGAACGTACGGACGCCCGCCCGATCGACCGACCGCCCGCCAGAAAGAGCTAAAAAAACAGCCTGTATATCCTTCATTTATATTTTCCATCATTTTGCCAGACATCTCGTAAAAGTTGAAAGAATTGCTATAAGTGTCATATAATAGTGACTTCTAGGTGGTGTATTTCAAGTTTCTTCCGTGTTTTAGTACCACCATCTTACCACTTCCTGCATAGCATCATTTCGTAAAACTCATACGTATGGCATTACCATCCCACGAAACGGATAGCAACACACCATTAACATCTTTTGAGTCTATATTAGGCATGGCACATTTCACGCATCACTGGTTATATTACTCGATATAAAATAATTCACATGTCACACCAGAAGGGCTACTCTTGAAAACCGATTTCAATTTTAAATGAATATTTAATGAATTTTGAAGTATTTCGTACTCTGGACAATTATATTCAATTATTGGATTCGGCGACAGCGCCACACGGATTTCGAAATTTTTTGGAACTACTCATTATTGCTTTTATTAGTTATTTTGTTTAAAACGGTACTTAAAATTTCCACTTGTAACCAAAGTAACACTAGCTTGACATGAAACGCGATGACATCTATTTCGTCGTCGTCGTCGTTACTACACTGAATCAATGTGGGCAATATTGGTTTCAAGAGTACCGTTTTTTGACGATATTCGAAACTTATTGTTTTTGTCAATATTGGTTTAAGATTTATATTGTTTTCAAGAGTAGGCCTGCATTTATGTTCGAAACCGTCTGTTACATATAACGCGAGCGTGATTTAATATCACGCGGGCGAAGCTACTACTTATGCTTATAATTCGCAGAAATCTATCATGCGAAAGAGACAAAGCAACAACTTTCGAGCAACACCGTACCATCAGCTAGAAGAGAGAATATGTTTAATATGTTATTTCACTTTACTATTCACTTATAAATAGTAATCACTGCGCGGCGATATAACATACGGAATAAAATGCACCCACTGTGACGATAATCGTCACTAATAAAATATAACGGTCGTAATTTATCACCCGTGACATAACAGTGACAAAAAAAAAACGACGTGACAGTAAAATAAAAATATCTAAAATTCCCATCACTAGTCTATATGCAATGGTTTGTCGCATTCCATCAGGGGAGCCAACAACTTGTTTGTTATCTAATGATATGAAAAAAAACAATCTCACCACTTTCATCGCTATAATTCACCATAATGAAACATGTTTTTTTCTATGTTAGAGCAGTGCATATATATTATGCTATGAATCTAATTATTTATGTTGTTGTGTATTACAAACAAACATTTAACTAAATTTTAGTTATGTTGTTCGTTTACAAAAATAGATTAATTTGAACGGCACTATTTAACTAAATTTTATCTTACCGATCAAATGATTTCTACTCGTGTGTCATTTGATCAGTAAGATAAGGTTGGTAAGGTTGCGGATGACACGGAAGCCGTGTCATGATTGTTTTTAACGTATGGCGTATGACACGGGAGTCGTGTCATTTGTAAACAGATTATATCTACCTAAAATTGCATTTTAAAAGGTTCTACCCTAAAATTTGGTTCAGAGTTCAGCTTTTAAAATGGCGGGTGACACGGTTATGTCATCAACTTGTATGTCGATGCAGCTTATGTATGTTGTCGCAGCCGTATTACGAAATATTTGTACGCCGCCACTACTAAGTTTTTCGGAATTTCATGAATCGGTTAAATAGTGTCATTCGAAAGTTGTAAAGAATAAACAATAAAAAAAAATGAAGTCTATTAAAGTTGTACATACTTGTAAAAGGGTATATTGCCTTGTTTTTACAAAATATTGATCTTGTATGCTTGCTAAACTGTAACAACTACTGATTTTAAATACTTGATTTAAATGACCGATCATAGCGAAGCGACGACCTATTGTCGACCATTTTGTAAATTGTTAATCATTATTTTGAATCTAACGCTTAATTTACTGTGTCTCTTCAATATTTGATGCGACATTCACCAACGTTTATCATGATAGCGTCTATTGTGATTACAATAGTATATTCATAATTTACCAAAAGGACATAAAACTGACTAATATTGTTGTTTTCTGTTTTGAGAAATTGTTGTCATTTATTAAGGCCTGGCCACATAGGCGCGGCGAGGGACGAGTGAAGAAAACAAATGTAGGAAACTGTATTAAGTATACCATAGCCAACAGCAACGAGAATTGCGACACGGAAAGAACTGAACGACGCGGCGGTGTGATAAGTAAATAAAACAATAGTATCGAGACAGCCACAGCTCAGAGCAGCGCGATCGGCTAAATCAGAGCCGCATTTGACATCGCGGGACCAAAACAAAATATTTTGTTTTTTCGAGTGTGGAGTTTGTAAATTGTACTTTGAACACTGAATATCGTCGGCACTTGGTAAAACTCCATGTTAACTTATATTTATATCGTATTAAAAGCACTTGTACTGTTTTACTTGACTTTTTATTTATTAAAACCAACCGGTTTCGCGTTTTAACGCATCATCAGGGCCTGATGATGCGTTAAAACGCGAAACCTCAGACGAAAGTCAAGTAAAACAGTACAAGTGCTTTTAATACGATATAAATATAAGTTTGTAAATTGTAATTAATCATAGATATGGAACACTTGTACTTGTACTTGTATTGTTTGTATCTTTGAGCTGGAGAATTTCAGTGTCAAACCCTCAAACTTGTTTCAACGGAGATTGGTACACCTTGTTGATGCACCTACTCTTACAAGCGATCTTGAACTATTAAGTTTCCGGAGAGACATTGGATCTCTATGTGTATTTTACCGATTGTATACTTAATAGGGATTGTTCTGATACGTTATTTATTTTAATGCCCGTTTCTACGTTCCGCCATCGCACTACAAAACGTAGAGATTCCATCCACACCATATTAACGATTGAAACTATGGCTATTGGATTGGCTTATACATTTTTAATGCAAATGAGCAATTAAGTCTGGAACAGGTTACCTTACACGGATTTTCCGGATAGCTTTGATATTGGGATTTTAAGAGAAAGATCAACAAAATTCTCAGAAGCCAGTAACTAACTTTTTTAAGTTATTAACGTCCATGAGCAGTCATGACAGCTTTTCATCAGGTGGCCCACGCGCTTGTATGCCTAAAGATACTATAAAAAAAAACTTCGCTCGCAAGGCGATCGATGAATATAAGAAATTTCATAAACTAGTTCTGGCAAAGCAAAAGTTCTATTTAAAAAAAAAATGTACCCTATGTTTGACCTTAGGTCCTTTATCTATCTTCTATCCAAATTTCATTTTTTTTAATCGGATCAGCGGTTTAGCCGTGTAAGCGTAACAGACAGAAATACTTTCGCATTTATAATATTAAATATGGATTATTTTTAATAACTTATTTATACAGTGTGTAAAGAAAACCCTGTCAAATCGTCAAAGGCATTATTTGGTAGCTTAATACAAACATATTTGCGCCATTATTTTATGGATATTGAAACATACATTTTTAAAAATATTTGCTTTGTTTAAGTTGGTCAATTTTAGTACTAAAATGAGGCACTACGATATTTTTCTTATTTAAAAAAAAATAGTTTTTTTTATAATGTCATTTACCTACCTATAATACCTCTTTCGGATCGGACAGGGTTTTCTTTACAACCTGTATATTGAATATTTAAATCACTTGTAGGCATATCCAACAACTTTATTTCTAATTAATCAATTAAATACAAATTAAATTCTATAAGATTTTTTCATTGCGATAATTATTTTGTTTTCTTTAGGATAAACTTCTAGAATTTTCGCAATGTATTCGTTTTCGTCATCATAACTACTATAACCATTATATTGTATGTAATCCGCGTATTTTGAATGAAACCCTATATCTCCATATTCAATTGACATAGGAATTTTGATATTACTTTTAACTGGTTCTTTAAAAAGATTTATAAGTTCATCTTTAGTAGGTATTTTATTTTCTATATTTGTATTTTCTTGGCAGTTTAAATCGTTTAAATCTTCAACATTTTCAAAACTTTTTACATCTAAATTTTTATAAGTTTTATTCAATGACGCTACTGAACAATATGAGTTATTTCGAGATAAATCATTAATTTCCTCAGATACTTGCGTGAGTACATCAGATTGTGATAGAACAAATTCTTCGTCATTTAATAAGTTTATAGAACCTAAAATTACATTTCCTATGGACTCTTTATTAAACTTCAAATAGTTTATCTTATTTTTCGGAACTGACTTTGAATTTGTTTCGTGAATCGTTTGAGTCTTATTTGTTTTATTAAATTCATTACTGTATTCATCACTATAGTTAAGATATCCCGTAGTCATTTCTTCATTGATATCTGATTGAAATAAATCGTCAATATGTAATGCATTTAAGTCATCTAAAATATTACTTACCATATTTTTACTATTTCTGTTATTAGTTGTACTATTTGAGATAATTAAATCATTTGTAGTTGTTGCTTCGTTATTTTGATTTTTAAGTAAATTATCTTGGTCTAAAATATTTAAAGAATTATGAATAACGTTTTCTGGAGTAATTTTATTTGCACAATTAAACTTTTCTGTATTGTTTATGTTAAGTTTACACGTTAGGTCATCTGATGTTGCTTTGTAATTTATTTGTGATTGCAGAAAATTCGTAGGTAATGGATTTTGTTCATCTAAAATTATGCTTGGTATTGATTCCTTATGACTTTTCATATTAGTTGAACTTCTTAAGTTACTTGAATTATGTACATTTTTTATTTGGACATTTTCATTTGTAAGTACATTTTCATCATTCAATAGCTTCAGAGAATCTAGAGTAACATGGCTTATTATATCTTTACTTGAAGAATAAACATTATCTCTGCAATTTTTATTTTGTATGCTAATGTCTACATTCTCACTATTATGATTAGAATTATTACTTATATTAGAAATGCTAGGTTGCAATAAAAATAACAGTTCATTTTTGTTACTTAAACCTAAATTCTTTCCAGTAGATTTTTCAATTGGATTTGGTATATTTGAATTATTTATACACTTTGGTATATGAGTATAATTACAATCATAAATTGTTTCTTCCATAGGTAGATCATTATATTCATTGTTCTTGTTTAAGGAGATCGAAATTGCATCCTTTTTGTACTTTGTTTCATCTTTAATATTAATATAATCGATTCTATCGGTTTCGTTAGTACAAGACTTGTTCATAGTTGTAGTTTTAGTATTAGAACTTACTGATGTACTTTGGACATCTTTAGCATCGCTCACCTTTTGAACATGTGTTTTTATTGGAGGTACAAATTTATTAAACCTTGTTGTAAGTTTGGTTCTAATTAGTTTTAAATTTTGAAGACTTTTTTTAAACGTTGGAACAGATATTGTTGGATGCGATGATGCAGAGTTAATTTTGTTGTAGACTGATTTACTATCTGAAAATTCATTTAAGTTAATATTTAAAGTTCCAGTAGAGATAAAATACTTCAAATTTTAAGTACTCTTTTTATTTTTATCGAACGAGAATAAATAGTGTGAATTGGATTCATAAAACTATTCTATGATTTCATTTCTACTACTACTTTCATAACGTTAGTGATTGTCAGTCTGGTGGTTCAGGCCCCTTTTGAAAATAAGACAATCTGCCTTCCTGTCAGGCAGTTAGTAAAATGCGTAAATTTGCCAAATGCTTCACTTTAATCACAACTACTAGGTAGCAATTCTGCAATGCCTCGTCCGGGATTAAGTACTACAGCCTTACCTACTCATGCAGTAACAATGTCAGTACAGAGTTTATAACGAATTCCAGTTTGGAGGGAAAGGAAGTCAGCTAAATCATAGATCTGGCAAACACTCCTTATAAATGAACAAGACTGCTACACTAAAAAGACGTTAAATATTGGTGCCTATAAGCGATAGTCATCCTTTTCTACCACGAGAGCCATTTGCTTGTCACTCATACTACACTATAAACATCATAAACATCTTTCTTGGACTTCCTGGGCATCTATTTATTTATTTATTTATCTTTATTGAACCACATACAGAATGCAAAGGGTACAAATAGCTAGCTTAATGCATAAAGCATTCTCTACCAGCTAACCATACGGCTAACCAGAAAATCACCGAGTGGTTAATTTTTTTTAGATTACATATATACATCTATCTCTTTCGATCAAGAGAAACATCTATTTGGTGCTATCGCATAATATAGTTGTTCAATAATTTGCTCAAAAACTGAGTTTATTGTCAAGTCATGCATTGTGAGTGTAGTGTCGTTCAATAATTAAAAAAAAAAGATGTAACAGCATATCACGCATGGCAGTTCGGCCGAGCGTTAAGGCGTCCTTAGAATATTACTCCATTGCACCGAAACAGCATAAAAAAAAGATGAAAAATAAAATAAAAGAATCTATTTGATTTTTACATATTTTATATGATAACATACAAGCGATCTACTGTTGTGTTACACTCTGTTGTGTTCTGTTACCAATCATGTGTGTATTTTCACGAGATAAAAAATAGCCTGAGTTACATCTAGGCATAAGCTGCTTCTAAATTCACCTATCGGTTACAAGGAAAATATTTTTAGATATATCATAAGATATCAAATAAGCAGATGACTCTCCTGATGGATAGAGAAACCCATAGCCTATAGACAAAATGTAAATGTTGCCTCGCTATCCTTATGGCTGGGTCTTAAAACCACATGCATAAATTTACCAGTTACCTTACTCGCCAAATTAGCACGACAGTTGCAACCACTGACGCTATTGCGGCAGGAATATTAATGTGGTGATACCAGACCCAAGCATGAAAATAAAGAACTCTATATACTACCTTGTAGTCACAATGACAGTGACTCACACACCCATCGTTCACCTCTTACGAACTACCTGGCACAAAAGCAAATAGTCTATTTTTTAAAGGGCAGCGAACCAACCAAGCGGAATATAAACATATACAATAAAAAATAAATATACACACATGAAGCCGCACACATGCACGCACGCACACTATTGCATTTTAAACTATTATGGGTGTTATTAAAAATGTTCTAAGGTAAAACCTTGTAAAGCATCGCGGGACAAAGTTATAAGATTAAAAAAAAACTATTCCCCGTTTTGGTCCCAGGCTCCTTTGAAGAATAGACCAACTGCCGTTCTGCCAGGTAGTTCGTAAGAGGCGACCGACTGGCTATACGATTCACTACCATCGTGGCTACTAGGTGGTAGATTTCTGCATTGATTGCCCGGGCCTGGTACCACCATCTTATCTATTCCTGCCGCAGTGCTTATCGCTGTCGTATTCCAGTTTGGAGGGTTAACTTATGCATGTGGCATTGGACCTCGCCACAAAATAGCAACGCACCATTAACATCTTTGTTGTCTATAGGTAATGGTTGACTCTTTTCATCAGGAGACCCATCCGATTGTTTGCTATCTTATGATATAAAATAATATATATTGTTACGTACTCGGGTTCGTACTTGTAAGAAAACACCACTTATATTAAATCCGTGTATTTACACAACACAACACAACACAACGTAATACTTAAATACACTTTACACCCTAGTCACTCGCTATACTATCACTGAACTTAGAACACTACGCAATAAAACACTTCTCGCTGCGCACTTGGTCACTTGATGTATCGCTCTCGATCGCTTGATAAAAACTGTCTTGTGTTTGTCAACACCGTTGTATTTATAGGCAGGGTAATGTCCTAGCTGGATCCAGAAAAATCTAAATGTATCGGGAAATGAATCACTTCTTATCGTAAACATGTTATGAGTCATAAATCCTAGTACACGCTACTTTCAACCTTATGCCATATTCCACAAAGTCCATTATGGCATAGCCCGGGTCAACTATTTGTTTGTCAATAGGAGTAGCTATCTCTTTCTTTTATTTCTAGATAGTTAGCGCGCGCGCGCTCCAACTCTACACGCTTCTAGATTATTCGTAACAATATTAATATGTGAAGGAAAACCTTTGACCCCATTCTTAGACAATTGTACGAATGTTGGAGTACGAAATTTGGCACAGTTAAAGTTCACATCACGGAGGACAGCTGAAACTTAATGTTTTTACATAAAAGGCATTCAATATACATTAAATTAATAAAAATAAACATTACACACACTACATTCATGTGACATACATGATAATAATAATAATCTATACATATAATAAAATCGTAGGAAAGTCAAAACTGTTCATTGAATATTTTTTTAAAAGAATACTTGGGGCGTGATTTACAATCGATATTGAAGCCAAAAATATAGTTTTTAGAATTTTTGTCTGTTTGTCTGTTTATCTGTTTGTCTGTATGTATATCTGGAGTAAACTCAAAAAGTGCTGCATGGATTTACTTCAAATTTTGCATGAATATTACTAACAGATCGGGTCAACATATTGGCTACATATTATCACACTATCACCTATGGAAGAGGAGCTGTGCGGAGTAAACGAAGTCCGCGCGGAAGTCTTGGGCAACAGCTAGTAATAATAATAAAGTTCCTACAGGATGATACCTCTCTCATAAATAACATCATACCATAATTCCAAGTTTACTTGGCTCATGCCCGTGAACTCTAGAAAATGATGACCGAAAGAAAACAAAAATTCTTTCGAGAAGATGTAAATCAAGAAAGCTACATTATAATAATAATAATCCCATTTATTTCCAACAACCTTAAAAACTAACATGATCAATATTTCACTATTTTAATTAATTTTATATATATATATATATATATATATATATATATATATATATATATATATATATATACACATATTTATAAATCAATTGCTGTTCGTTAGTCTCGCTAAAACTCGAGAACGGCTGAACCGATTTGGCTAATTTTGGTTTGAATTAATTGTTGCATTATATTATTTTCTGTTGTTGGAACCCCACTCTGGGTATAGACCTCCTCTAGCTTATTCTAAGTTATTTTTTGCCTTATTAGTCCAGTATCTTCCTGCTATTGTAATTATTTTATCATTCCATCTGTTTTTTGGGCGACCTATTTTCATACTTTGAACACTGAATATCGTCGGCACTTGGTAAAACTCCATGCTAACTTATATTTATATCGTATTAAAAGCACTTGTACTGTTTTACTTGACTTTTTATGTATTAAAACCAACCGGTTTCGCGTTTTAACGCATCATCAGGGCAAAAGTTATTATTGTTCAATAAATAAAACCGGTTGGTTTTAATAAATAAAAAGTCAAATAAAACAGTACAAGTGCTTTTTATACGATATAAATATAAGTCGACCTATTTTCCTTTTTCCTACTGGACTCTTCCACATTGTTGTTTCCCATATCCATCTTTAGACATGATAATATACACACACATATAGGGCTTTCCTTTACGACTAAAGTCGGTTGTCAAGGAAACAAGTTTGTTTAGTCTATGATTGAATTTCGGCCACAGGCGATCGCTAGTATAATTAAAACTATACCATAAGTAGTGGGTTTTTATTGCATCTCTCATAATAAGATAACGTCACTAATTCTCTATTCGGATATATGACAATCACACACTGAATTAGGCATTTAACCTTTGTTCGCCTATGCGTTTACTAAGAATAAAATTAAGAAAATCTTACCTGGTACAAATGGTTCCTTCAGGTCTTCGATTTCCGACTATAAAAAAAAAGAAATGCATTATTAAAAAGTTTGTTTTGTTGTTAGATCGATTTTAGAAAGAGATGCTGTTGTTACTGAATATAGAAAAAAGTTAAGAATAAAGAATACTGTTTTTGTTATCGTACACTGGAAAAAATGACTTAAAAATTGCCAGACCCGAAACTGAATGCTGAACCTCATGAGGTCAACACGGACACCGGACCACTAGACTACAAAGACAATTATTAATAATTTAAGTTTAAAACAAAATAATAATAGCTTCAAATAAAAAAATATGTCTCACCTGAGGCACTGTGTTGTACTTTATATTTTTGTCCACCTTATCTTTTGGTTCTTTATCCTTATCCTTTTCTTTATCTTTTTCAGTTGGTTGCGGGGAATTAGCTCGCTTTTTCTTTGCAGCTGGAGAGGGTAGTGCCGTGTTTTCTTCGGTCTGTTCATCTGCATATCTGTAATTTAGGAATTTTATATTATTTTTATTAATTAAAAAAAGTATCGTCACCAAACAGTATATTAAGTATGGAACTCTAAAATACAAACTTTTTTACTATTAGCAGGACTCCAATGAAGATTAACACAATATTTATAGAGTTCATGTAGGAATGAATTTGATCGATTGTCGCTTGGTTATTTACGGTTACGGACAGCTGGGCCTCCACAGTTTTTTCCTTAGAAGGCGAACTTCCCATTTTATTTGATTTCTTTTTTAAATTTCAACTATTAATATTAACTTAATATGAACGTAGTCATTTATTAAATTAATTTAATAAATGACTACGTTTATTAAACATTTATTAAATTAATCTTCTAAGATTCGGTAGTATGACACGATGGTAACCGATACTCACGCCCCATATATGGCAGGGACGCCACGTAGGGTTGTGACTAGGGTTCGGAATGAATGCAACGGATGATAAGTTAATACTGTTTTTATTAGTAAGACCTTACATTATATATGATATTCTACGAAGGCTTGATACATACACTATACTCCCAAATCCTCGAAGTAGGAAGACAGAGGGTTCTTTCTTTAGTTTTCTGATAAAAACAACTTCACAAAGGATCAGATAAAGGCCTGGTTGGCGATAGACTTGCCACCTATCACGTTGTGGGACTAAGTAACTTCGGTAATTGTGGGTGCATATGTTGTACCTCTGCCTACCTCTTCGAGAATACGGGCGTGAAGATACTTTTTCTACTCTAATATCAAGTTCTGTACGTCTGAATCGCAAGTTAAGACCAAACTCAAAGACTTAACTTCGGCCATAACGCAAATATTTAATCTATGGATTTATTATGACATCAGCATATATTTTTATACTAATGTTTTTTAAATCCAAAAATAATAGTTTTAATCTATATTTCAAGGACTTTATCATGATCTGTTTCACTACTGTAATGTTCTTAAATCTTCCATTTAAGGTTCTTTATTTTTAACTTATTACATAGGAGAGAAACCAAGCGATAGTTCCCCTGATGGAAAGAAATAATGATTACCTATAGACACAGATATCATACTAGTTTACCGTGCTACCTTACCCTCTAAGTGGTTCTTTATTTTAATACTAGCGGTTCTTTATTTTAATACTAGCTATTACTAATATATAGACAAATCCTTATAAAGTATGGAACCCTAAAAAAGAAAGTAGTGTTAACATTTTTTTTAAATTTTATTTTTTTAATTAATTTTATTAAGCGTACAAACACATAAGGCTTTCCTTTCTTTTTCATTACTAAGGAATGGACAAAACTTGTCATTTCCCGAGTTCAAGGGACACTGGCAGGTTTGAAAAATATGAGATGCTATAATACCATTAGGAGGGAGATTTCACATTGTGACCATCTGTGACAAGGCGGGTGAAATTAAAAAACCATAACATTTGTGTGACGTTATTTACAAATAACTCCTTACTGTCTTTTTATCACGATTGAAATCTATCTGATGTCTCCTAATATTAAAACACAAATAAGTGACAGAATCCAAAGAAGTTAATAGTGCAATGTTATCATGTAAATATTTTAGTAAACAAACCTCTTCGGGCGTATCTTTCTGCCACTCCTGCTAACTATTTCTTCTTCTTTCTTTTCATCCTCTTTCGTATCCTCTGTATCTTCTTTCTTCCCTCTCCCTCGTGGTGTTTTGGGTTCTTTTGCTTTTGGAGTTTCCTTTGTTTCTTTTGCCGGTGTTTTTGCTGTGGACTTGCGACCTTTTGCCTGCATGAAATATTTAAATCTATACATAAAAACATTTAAAGTTGCCTGAAGATTTGCTTCCATGAGTAATCGATTCTACATAAGAGTTTTGCTTAAATTTAATTGAATTACAAAAAAAATTAAGATCCCAAACACATTCCTTTACTGTAATACCGCCATAATCATTCTAAAAAAATCGACAACATTTTTAAATATAACACTTTTTGCCTCGCATTACTCCTTTGTGGAATCTATTACCCTCGGGGGTGTTTCCGAATGGAAACGACTTAGGGACCTTCAAGAAACGAGCTTATTCATTCTTAAAAGGCTGGCAACGCAGCTGCAATACCCCCGGTATTGCGGATGTCCATGGGCGGCGGTGATCACTTACCATCAGGTGCACCATCTGCTCGTTTGCCCCCTCTACTATAAAAAAAAAAATTTTTTTAAATAAGTGCACAACATAACAACGTAGAATATGTTAGAAACTTTTAATTAATTTTAGTAAATTGTAACACCCGTATTCTTGCAAAAAAATCTTTATTTCTTTTAATCTTTGCATCTTTGCAGAGGAAAATATGAGAAGGCTCGGAAGTCAGCGAAAGGTAGCTACCACCTAATAGCCATGATAGCAGTGAATTGTATAAACAATCCTTGGCCTCTTACGAATGCAGAATAGCAGATGGTCTAACCTTCAAAGGGGGGCCAGACCAACAGGATAACATCGGTAGTGGTCGTTATTTCAGTCATCCCAGCTCACTCTACAGGTACAGGAACAGTCTGGAGTGTGCTCATTCATCAATTTATTCTCTAAATTCATGTCATTAGTCCAACTATACCTATTATTAGGGGTGAATATAGAAAATTTACCTTAGATTCATCTATAACCAGCGATCCAGTATCATCTGAATCTTCAACACCACCTTCTTTTTGTGTAGTACTCTAAAAATAATAAAGTTACATATTTACACTACAAAACTTACAAAGTAGATGTAGAACTAGCCCATTTAGGATAAACAGCATGTGATATATCGCGAGCAATAAAAGAGAGAGAATGACCAGTAAGAATATGGTGCAGAATATATTGCTGTGGAATTGTATGACTTAATTCCGCCATCCCCGTTTTTCTATCGATCGTCGAGGCGCACAGATTCTAGGCATCGCCATATGGTAGACGTTCCACGTACCTGGACAACGCGGTTCGACTTGACATTCTTCATTCGAACCGCAAGGGACTGGAACATGCTCCCTGAGTCTGTGTTCCTCGAAGAGTACAATCTGGGGATCTTCAAGAAAAGAGAGAACAGGTACCTTTTACCCAGGATCACCCAGTTTCTCCAGAACAAAAAGTAGCCTATGTGCTATTCCAGGTCATCATCTACCTGTGTGCTAAATTTCATCCAAATACATTCAGTAGTTTTTGCGTGATTGAGTAACAAACATCCAAACTTTCGATTTATAATATTACTAGCTGCAGCGTGCAGCCCACTGCATTATAAGAGTTTTTGGAGAATCCCGCCAGATCACCTACTTTTTCCGAGAGAAAAAGTAGCCTATGTACTATTCCAGTTCAACATCTATTTGTGTGCCAAATTTCATTCAAATCCGTTCAGTAGCTTTTGCGTGATTGAGTAACAAACATCCATCCAAACATCCAAACTTTCACATCTATAATATTAATATAGATTTGTATTGATATGCATGAACCATAATTTATTTTTGTTACTAAAATTATCCTGTTTTTTTTAAATTATATTATTCTTCACTTGCTTGTTTTAAAAATGTGGTTATTTCAGCAGATTTTGCACAAATATTAGAATGTATGTAGGTCAGTTTTTATTATAGATACAAACTTTCGCATTTATAATATTATTAATTAATATTAAATAATTAATATTAATTATAATTAAATTAAAATTAATATTAATATAGATTGTTTGTCCCCTCGACAAATTGCTACTATTCTCAACGTAACAATTTTGGCTATGGATATTCTTTCTATGGATTCATAATAGAAAACAATATGTATCAAACTGCATCCTAAATGAATGAATCCAATTGGAAATATCTGTGCCATGAATAACAGCTGACATTTTGGGCATCTTGTTTGGTTTACACCATGCTTGGTCCAGTTCAGAAAGGCCTATTCTTCAAAGAGGCCCCTTTTGAAGAAAAGGCCTTTCTGCCAGGCAGCTCGTATTCAATGATTAGCTTTGCAAGTCACTACCATGGCCAATAGACACCACCAGGTCACAATGTAAACAAACTCACCTATTATTATCTTTTCCTGCTGCAATCGAATCAATGCTCGCATTGTCGTGTTCCAGTTTGGAGGGTAAGGTAGCTGGTAGAATTACACATGTGGCTTTGCCATCACGTCACATGGATAATAATGCATCATTAACATCTTTGGTTTCCATACGCGATAGTTTCTCTTTCCATCAGGACAGCGACCTGCATGTTTGCTATCTTGACAAATACCGCAACATAAGGTTGTGCTCTTTAAAATGTTTGTTAAATTTTTGGGAAATTGAAGAATTAATATGAACATTTATAAACTATGGTACTTAACTGTTATATTTTTACAAAATAAATATTTTTTTTATATCTTTTAGATAAAGTTTTTCTTACTCTTTGTATATAAATATAAAAAACACATTGTATACATACAAAAAAAATTTGTATAAATTGGATGTAGTTACACAAAAAGGATCCAATCCACACAAAATCACTTTAGAAATATTGAAGTTTGAAGTTGGACGTTTTTTTATTTTTTAACGTGACATACGTGGGGATAATATAGCAACAGAGAGCTATTTTTGCTTAAATGTTTTCTACTGGCCGATAGTATTGATGTTTAGCATCAGATTGGTGCACTTAACTCATTTTGACCATATTATAGATTGGATCCTTTTCTTTTAACTACGTCCAATTATATAAAACATACTGTAAAACACATACCTCATCATTAATAGTTTCGTCTACTGTTGTATCCACCGCCATGGAGTCATCAGCAGTATCATTTGCAGTTGTGTCATTTAGAGAATTATTAGCTGGTGCTTCGTCTGATGTCTGAAATTAATGAATAGTTCTCTAAGTCAAAAAATATATATTATAGTTTGAATATAGCGTAATTGAAATTATATCCATGCATTTTGCTTTTTGTGTCAGATAAAAATGAAATTTTGAATTTTTTGTAATATTTTTTTTATTACATAAATCGAACATATCGATTTTAAACAGCCTCTGAAACTTTGGCTGGACGTTTAAAAATAACCCTGTATACAACAGAGTGATATATTTTGATACTGTTAGATTTCAATTTTAAAAATTTAGTATAAAATAATACAAATACCAAGCTGTTATTAAAAAGATATTTGAAGACATTGATGTAAAAAGCCCAAGATACACAATCAGTGTCTTAAAACTGTCCTCTAAAAATAAGCGCACAATTTAAATTTGTGCGCTCATTTCAAATAGAATCACGACACTGTCAGTCTATTACTTTTTGTACACTGCTTTGTAAGAACAACTATAAATCTTGCACTTAAGGTTGAATATGCAAAAGCATATGTTTTTGCCATATCTATTACTTATGTGAAATTGGTGACAGTTTTGAGTGTCAGTTTTGTTCAGGACTGTGCATCTTGGGTATTTTTTATATCAATGATTGAAGAGTATATTTTATAGCATCACTAGGATATTTTATATTTATGGTAAGTACGTAAATAAATAAACTTACAGCCATAGAAATTCCAACCACCTGTTCCAAAGGAACATTATTGGCAAAATCATATTCAATCTGTTTGACACCATCATTGAAGTCCCGTCGTTTGACAGACTTTGTCAGAAATTTATCTTTATTTTCTGAATAGTCAAATATCATGTTGGGTGGAAGATTTGCTCTGAAAGAGATCAATAGTATATAATCAGTCAAACCATTAAGACTATATTAATATGTTAGAATTTCCTGAAATTCTCAAATAGAAAAAGTAAAATATAAAAGTTGTAGAAAGCCTTTGCCAAAGAAAACTAGGCAAGGCTGAAACTAATGTCTTATTTTCATCTTTATATGGATGTTAACATACAGTAAGCCACAAAAACCCTGTCCAATTTTCAAACACTAGGCTACCAATATACAAAAAAAGTGGTATGTTGGTAGCTTAGCATGGTCATATATGTATTTATAATAATATGGAAATTGATAAATTTTCTCAATTAAAATTTTATTTATTTTTATAAGGTTTATTTGTCTACATATTCAAAATAATTTATTTAATGAAAACTTAAAGAAATAAATGTGTAATTTATTTGTTAACTGATACATATGCCCCTTTTGGGTAAGAGCCTCTTCCAACTTAAATCATTATTCGAAGCCTCAATTAAAATATATTTTTAAGACCTGTGGCATCCCAAAATGTGACAAATACAGTCTTTGTAAGAAAAAATCTGTATGTAAATACAATTTAGTGATGTATCCTTTGGAATGTATGCTAAATTTTAGGTAAATTGATGAGACAATTTTTTTATTATTAAAATAATTCATTTTTTTTTTTGTCGTTTACAAACCCTTTTAGGTCAAATAAGGTTTTTATTACTCACTGTATTTGTAAGCACCAATTCAAGCTATTTTATAAACTAAAACAAAGCCACTTACATTTCACCAGTCCCATAGAAATAAACAAAGTATTTCTTTCCATTTACTCTTTGCACCTGTAAAGAAAACACGAGTTAAATCTATACATATAATAAAATCATAGGAAAGTCAAAACTGTACATTGAATATTTTTTTAAAAGAATATTCGGGGCGTGATCTACAATCGATATCAAAGCCAAAAATATAGTTTAGAATTTTTGTCTGTTTGTTTGTATGTATGTGCGGAGTAAACTCGAAAAGTACTGCATGGATTTACTTCAAATTTCCATGAATATTACTAATAGGTAGGGTCAACATATAGGCTACATATTATCACGCTATCACCTACGGGGGAGGAGGAGGGGGAGGAGCTGTGCGGAGTAAACGAAGTCCACGCGGACGGAGTCATGGGCAACAGCTAGTAACAAATAACTATGAGCACAATATGTTATCCTGCTTATAATGTAAATGTATGTTTGTCACGACCACGGAAAATAGGGATTGATTTTTATTTATATATATGGATTATTTTCTCCACCCCTTTTTGATCGCCCCATTGGTCGAATGGTTAGCGACCCTGACTATACAATTGATGGGGCTCGGGTTTGATCCCCAACAAGCATTTGTGTGATAAGCATAAATGTTTGAATTTCCGGGTTTGGGTGTTTATTAAATATATTCCAGTGTTTATATATGTATTTCTATCTGAAAATCTGCAGCAACCAACTTCACATTTCCTATGCTTCCATAGCCTTGCGTCAGTTCTCCACCGAATTAAAATGGAAACACACGGGGAATATATACTCTCAAAAAATAAATTACAAAATCGGTTAATAAATGATGGAGTTCTGAGGTAACAAATATAAAAAACATAGACGATTTCCTCATATTGGTTCTGAGCTCCATTGAAGAATAGACCAACTGCTGTTCTGCCAGGCAGGTCGTAAAAGGCACTGATCAGCTATGCGAGTCACAACCATCATTACTAGTAGGTAGTATAGTTCTGCATTGTCTCAACCAGGTCTGGTACTATCGCCTTATCTATTCTATTGCTGCTTTTAAAGTTACGCAAAACTTAAAGTATTCCTGCCATAATAGCATCAGTGTTAGTCACTGTCGTGTTCCGGTTTGGAGGGTAAGGTAGCCGGTAAACTTATGCATGTGGCATTGGACCTCACCACAAGATAGCAACGCACCATTAACATCTTTGTGTCTATAGGTGATGGGTGACTCTTTCCATCAGGATACTCATCTGCTTGTTTGCTATCTTATGATACTAAAAAAAAGATGAATTGATAACCTCCTCCTTTTAAGAAGTTAATTGAAAAGAAAACTCCATAGATCAAGGAACTTTACAAGTAAGACAATTTACCAGGTCTGTTTTTTTATAGATGCCTTTGGCCCACTGCTTGCGGCAATGAGATTCTGCCAATGTCTATGAGCGTAAGACACTTTGGAGTATATATTATGTTGGTGATATATGTAAAATTATTAATGATGTTTACAAATATTTCAAATGTAAAATCTAATCTTTGTGTCCCACAAAAATTAAATGATTTTTTATTATAAATATTATATGTGTAACAGAATGTATGTAAGTATAATGAACTAATGACGTATTTCAAGTGTAATTTTTACCTACGAAATAAATATATTTTGAATTTGAATTTAAATTTGATTGTTTTGCTGTGAACGATTGATACCACTGTTATTAGGATATTTGCCACTATTGTATATAACAATTAGGTTCTATTAGAATAGTGTAGGTAGGTAAGTCTGCTTGTCATTGTTGACAAATAATGGGAATTTAAGAAATGGAGGTAGGATTAGATACTGTTCCTTGTAGGGGCTACCTGGCTTATTGAACACGTCTGATAATTAATATTAAAATTTTATTGAACATAATACTGATCATTATATTTTGTCCATACCAATATTAAAAAAGTGAAAGTAACTTTGCCTGCCTTCTTCTTCACGCCTAAACCACTAAACCAATTTAGATAAAACTTGGTACATAGATAGTTTAAGACCTGAGAAAGGACATAGGATTGTTTTTATCCCAGAAATCCCATGGGAACGGGAACTATGAGGGTAAATCCCCAGGACTATCTTTAGAATTTATTCAACAGGAGGAAGTCATGGGCACAGCTAGACTTCTGTATTAAGCATTTATTTAAAATAAATACAAGTAACATATATTCCCAACTATTATGGAGATCTAACTTGCTAAACAGAGTACAAGCAAAAATGCCAATAACACATCCATGTATTGATCTTTTATTCATTAGTGTTTCAGATTAATTCTACATTTTGACAATACACAAACAGCTCCGTTGCATCAAAAGATAAATATATTTTATAAAAATTCCTTACACCAAATGTAAAATATTGGTATTATTTCGCAGTAAATATCATGCATATTATGTATGAAATAGGTTTGTTAGGTTCCCTTTAGGTCTCACACCTGGAAAAACTTCCGTTTACTGTTGTCCACTTCAGAGTTCATGGTTGACATCAATGCAATTTATGTCATCAAAAATTTGTAAATATTTAACGTTCACATTTATCAAATGACAACACAGTATGTTTCACGACTCATACAAATTGCAACACTACAATAACATAAAGCCCCGTTTTCACTTTGATAAGTGCAAGTGCGAGTGTTTAATGCAGGTACTCAGTATTAAGCGAAAAATACATGAAGACAGTGCAAGTGATCAGTATTCAGTGTAGTAAAAGTGAAAAGACGCTGATTACTAATCACTGGCAGGGATCAACGGCTGTCTTCACGAATTTTTTGCTTAATACTAAGCACCTGCATTAAACACTCACACTCGCACTACACAAAGTGAAAACGGGGCCTAACTAACAGTAAAACCAAATCAGTCAAATTAATAAAAGCACTTAACATATTTATTTATTGTACTATGTATAAATAATACATGTGTTCATAAAACACAAGATACCTTATATAATACATAATTTAAATATGTAGTTCATTATGATTTTCAAAGTAAAATATGATCAAATATACAAAAATCGAATACGGTAAATATAATGTATTACAGATTAATTTGTTTGATAAACTGAATTCAAACCCTTTTTTACAGAAGCGACGCTATTATGAATGATTATAGACATAGGCGTCACTCAATATGTCTTCCCGCGCTGCGATAATAGCGTTTCAAAAGCTGTTTTTTATAAACAAATGTACACATTTTATCAATTTGTACTCACCCTTGCTGGCCATGCTGGATATCCTTTAACTTTAGCAAAAATAAAATCACCAGATTTATATTCTTTCACTTTTTTACCCATTTTCAAATATAGTTGATAATCAGAAAAAGTATTCTTGATTTTGTTATAATCGTTGATATGTCACGAATACTGAAATGACAAAATTGTCACAATTAGTTTTTTGTACCAAATTAGATAATCCACTAGGTCTTATTCGGTGTTTTCTGAAGGAAAACTAAAAAGACGCTATGTTAGAATATAACCTAAAAGTCGAACAGCGGTCCGCGGAAACGTAATGACGGCGACAGCAGTGTTTCCAACCACTGCAGAATTTTCCCCGAAATTCATTTTAAATTCCCCCAAAAACCCCTAGACATTTAGTATAGTTTGTTTCGAATTTACAAATACTTTTTATTGGTATATCAAATAAATAACTATTTTACAGATGAAATAAAACAATTATGCAATGTTATTTATTGTGTCTATCTACGGCACCGTTATCAGTGACTTCAGCCGAGTTGCTAGTGCTAGGCGGTAATAATGCATCCTGCAGCTAAATGTTTATAACATATTTTCTGAAGGCTTAAAGTTTATGCAAGAATTGAATTCAATGATAAATATAAATCTTATCATCTTTGTGTTTTGCACCATGTCCAGCATTAATTTGTTTCTTCATTTATCATTTATAATGACATATACGTATAGGGAAGAAGACGACCTAAAATATTCACAATGATAGGCCTTACATAGAAGAATGTTAAGCAAACAATGCTTTTCCTCGACATCAAAGTGATAGAGAACATTATAAATAAACAGCTTCTACATTACTTGGCAGATAAGCAGCTCATTAACAGTAAGAAATACGGTTTCCATCACGAATACTCTTTTGGCGATCTAATAGTATACATAATATCTTACCTATCGTAGGACTGAAGCATCGACGCTTAAGCCTTCAACTGGACCTGGCACAAGGCACTTCTGAGCTAATTAACATCTTACGGATTGCCAGTAAAGCTTTCTAACTAGATCACCAACTTTTTAAACAGCAGTAGCATTATGATTGTAGCAGACGATGTATGATTTGGAGTAAAATACATAAATGCTGGTGTTCCTCAAGGGTGTCTGCTATTTCCAACTCTGTTCGTCTGGCATTTATTATTATACAGATGAAATTACGGGAAATGCATTATATGCAGGCCGTACTGTTACTACAAGGCAAATGTGGATGAGTGTCGAGAATTGAAACATGCTTGTATTTGAAGTTGAGACGTTTCTGAACGGGTCTCAGATTCAGATAATCAAAACCTGGTTTTATTCAACCCCTAGAAGACACAGATCTGTGTGTAAACTGCCAAAAAGAACTCCTTTGTTAGGCCTCCTGTATTTCAGAACACTCACCTTAAGGCGTCAACAAACACCACTGTACTGAATGACGAAATTTCGAATGAGGTCCAAATCTGAAACAGTTTAAAGGGTAAGGCTAAATAGCCTCACGCATTCCTTTTTTACAATATCATAAGATAGCAACCAAGGAGATTGGTCTCCAGATGGAAAGAGTCAGCCATCGACTATAGACACCATAAATGTTAATAGTGCGTTGCTATCTTATGGCAAGGTCTCATGCCACATGCATAAGTTTACCGGCTATCTTACCCTCCAAAATGGAACACGACAGCGACAAGCACTGACGCTATTACGGTAGGAATAGGTATGGCGGTGGTAACAGACCGGGGCGAGGCAATGCTGAACTCTACCACCCAGTCGCCACGATGGTAGTGACTCGCATAGCCAATCGGTCGCCTTTTACGATATGCCTGACAGAACGGCAGTTGGTCTAATCTCCAAAAGAGCCTGGGACCAACGTTCAGCCCCAAATGTAATATAATTTAAATATCTGGGTGGAAGCTCCTCAATATCAAACACTCCAATTAGACAAAATTAAGTGGAGCCCTATTCTACTAGGTACTCGATCGATAAGTAGTGGAATATGGTTCGATTATCCCATACTCACCAAGAGTTTAGACCGCTCAGTCTTCTCAGAGACATTGATTCTTTATTTGTATTCTAGCAAATATAATTGGGAATGTTCTGATGAAATTCCATTTTCCACCTTCGCACTGTACGCCATAGTTTGGTCATCTGCCACTGTTCGCTTTCCACACACATTCTTGAGCCGAACAGTAAAACTGTGGCACAAACTCCCTCACACGAGTTTTCCAAGGAGCTTTGACATAGATTTTCTTAAGAGAGAGTGAGACCAGCATCGTATTAGCGGCGAGATCTTTTTGTTACTGCTGATGTGTAAATAAAAAATTTTGAAATGAGACCACAGGTATTTGATGACTTCGTTCAGGCTTTTATTTTATTTGCTGTTGTTCCTCTTGGCACTACGGGCAATGACTGTCTAAAGGCTGTTTATTTTCTGCATGAGGTTTTCGCTTTTTTTAAATATATGTAGATTAATGTTCCGCTGATAAGTGATGCCCCTAAAAAATTCTTAAACAAATCCTGTCCCTAAAAACCCCCTTTCTATAATTTTCCCCCCTAAATTTAGAGGGAAAACCCCCAAGTTGGTAACACTGGGTGACAGGAGACAGCAGTGTGGCTAGATTAAATTTTACGAAAATACCGAGGCATCCCAGTAAGAAACTGAAATAACACCGACCTCCACCGGGCAAATATATCAATAAAAATTTAAAATACTGATATTTTTAACATGTTTTGTTTACCAATCATCATCAATCACAATCAATTATCATCAATCACAATACCTATGTAACTTATATATGCCTATGTCCTTTTATCATTCTTTTCGAAGAATTGAAATTAACATATTTTCCATCCTAAACATCTTGCTTTATTTTTTAAAATTGCTCATATAGTATTGTTGGTATTGTTTAATCATTTATTTAATTAGTCCGCTTTTATTATGAAAATACGCACTTTCATAGAATAAAACCTACACAACAGCTATTTACTAAAATCAATTAATTATATTTTTATATTTTAACATGCCATCAATGCTAAAAAAATTTCTTCTTCCATCCAAAAAATGTTTGCAAGAAAGGGGTGAGTTAGAATATGAAGGTTGTCCAATCTAATTACTTACTTCACGATTCATTTATTCATTTAAATGAATAAATAAATGAATTACTTCACGATCAAATTATAGGATTTTAAGTTTATTCTTCCACAGTTAACTGCATTTTTATGCTTCTACTACTGAGTGCATGGCAGTGTGTGGGTCAAGAAATTAAAGTTCACAGAAATTTGATTTCACAATTTAATCAATTTAATGAAGAATGTTAACTAATTTTGATTATTAGCACTCCATATTCTCTGTGAAAAATAAAAAATACTAGTGAAAGAATTACTTCGATACGTCAATTAGTTTCCGATTTAGAAGTAAAATAAGTTGAACCGCACGACGCTGGCTGCTGTTGACGTTGTGACGTCATCTCACAACACGCTCAGTCTAGTTCGCTCGGCGGCCGGCGCTCGCGGTCGCGCGCCCGTGCCGTCGAAATTACACCTCAATACTTTTCCAAAAAAAATGTCCAATCCAAATACTAGGAAATCATGAGTTGTGTCTACTGAACGGATCTGGACGAAGTCTGGAATAACTCACGGCTCCTTTTAATTCTGGGAAAATGTACAGTTCCCGAGGTTTTTTTTTTTCGGAATGTCTCAATTGCTGTTAGCCTTATGGACTGTTACAGCTTCACCGATCGCGGGGGCGAGCAGAGTGCTCAGCTAGAATTTAAAGGTGTACGCCCTCCGCCCTAAGGGTGTCTCCTGTGAGACCGAACCTCGGCTTAGGGTGGGGTCGTGATTTGCAATGAGAGGGCTAGTGGCATTGTTTTGTCCGTCCGCCGAACCTGGCCCTTGGGCTCGGTTCGCCGAAGGGCGAAACAGGGGTCCTCGTCGCCGCCGGTGGCGACGGTGTCGCGAATGTAGGTGTGTAGTGTTATCGTGTAAACCGTTGGCCAGAGTTATCGGGTCATCGGGATTGGTAAGAACGTGGCGGGGCCTACGTAGTTTGGGATCGGGATTAGGGTCTGGGATGTAGTCAGCCGCGGCTACCACCAGTGGGTTCGGATGCGAGATGGCACGATCGAAGTATCTTTCGGAGATATCTTTGAAATGCTTTGCTAAGCTCGGCAATTCAAGATCGTTATGGAGGTCTACGTTGCGCATATACCACGGTGCTCCCGTGGCAATACACAGAAATTTATTTTGTACCACTTGCAACGGATGCAAGTCCGTACGGGGGAGATGGGCAAACGCTACGCAAGCGTATGAAAGGATGGAGTTCCCGAGGTATTTATTTAAATTAAGAAGAACGGTAGGTACCTATAGACGTACATATACCTACGTCCTACGTACCTACCTATAGCTACAAAACTAATACATATTTGTTGTCTTTAACGTAAAAATTTAATGATAGGTAGGTCCTTCTATTATTTGAGTTGCATTCTTTCATTACGACATTAGTTGGGTATTTTGTTTTGATAAAATAATTTAGAACAGATAAACTATTAAGCATAAGTAGTAGCAAGGAAAGTTTTCTTACCTTTGCATTTTTCTTCCTCGCATTTCGGCGCCAACGAAATGACCGCCCCGTTGGTCGAGTGGTTAGCGACCCTGACTACGCAATCAACGGGGTTCGGGTTCGATCCCCGACGGGGACAAGCATTTGTGTGATGAGCATAAATGTTTGTATTTCCGGGTTTGGGTGTTTATTATATATATTCTGCTATTTATATATGTATTTCTATGTATTAGTATCGTTGACTAACACCAATAACACAAGCAAATATTTGCTTACTTTGGGGTTAGATCAGTAAGTGTAATTTGTCCCGTGAATATTTATTTATTTAATCACTATTTGTTGATAAATAATGCGCAACCATTAATCCATCTATTTTAGGTGAAATATCCGATTGCCCTTTTTCGAATCCTTCATTCATTTTATTAATCGAATAATATTTACTATTAATAGACTATTAAAGTAATACGCTGACGAAAACTACAAAATACTGCGCAAGCTATTACACCTTACTATACTATAACGGCTGGAGACTTGATTTGATACTAAGCGAGGCGCGGCGCGTTGTGTCATGACGTCACAAGCGGTCACGTGGCTGTTAGCGAAACTTGATATTTTTCGAAACTTTGAATGCCTATAAAATCAAAACTACTAGGTATTTTTTACTACAACAAAAACTAGTGTATTTGTATACATACAGGCTTTACTGAGACAAAATTGCAAGCGATTTGGCATACCTAGTAACATTCTTCATTAAGAATTATTGAAATCTTCTGAAAAATCAGGTATTAATATTGTTTTTTATGTCTCAGTTTTCTCTTTATTTGATTAATTCTTGAACTACTTGGATACTTAATATCTTTCAATAGTAAAAAGTTTACATTAGAATTAGAGTCTAAATTACTTGAGAAAGAAATATCAAACTTCAAATTTCTTCACTTAGATTCTCCAAAAAATAAGGGTAGTTTATAACTACTTCTTATTATATTATCCAGTTCGATTGATGTTTTTCTGTTGTTTTGTTAGATGTGTGATTAAGATTTTTGCACTGCATGCTTTACAAAAGGCAACGGACTCGTCTTCTTTATAACATGAAAGCCACAAAGAAAATTCAGGAATATGTTCCCACTTTAAAAAAATATTAAGAAAACTAAAGATTGTGTCCGGATGGGTGCGTCCACGGTGCGTCAATTAAATTAATCACAAAAGAACTCCTGCTATTCATATGTTAATAATAATCAAATCGTAGGAAAGTCAAAACTGTACATTGAATATTTTTTTAAAAGAATACTTGGGGCGTGATCTACAATCGATATCAAAGCCAAAAATATAGTTTTAGAATTTTTGTCTGTTTGTCTGTTTGTCTGTATGTATGTCCGGGGTAATCTCAAAAAGTACTCCATGGATTTACTTCAAATTTTGCATGAATATTACTAATAGGTCGGGTCAACATATAGGCTACATATTATCACGCTATCACATACGGGGGAGGAGCTGTGCAGAGTAAACGAAGTTCGCGCGGACGAAGCTGTCGCTGGCAACAGCTAGTATGTCAATAAAAACCTACTACTTATTTAGGGAAATTAACGTAAGAACAACCTCATAGATTAAGTAGAATGCAAAGCAAAAAAGTAATCCTCTTAAAAAACAATTTTGAACGTGTGTAAGCTATAGTGTGTATTTCATACGCAAAAGTATTTTATGTACTTGTAATGAGTATTCATGCAAGAGGAAACTTAAATTCAGACATTGTTATTGTACAGTTTAATAATACTACGGCCTCATGGTATAGAGGTACCCTATTCGGCTCGATCATGACGCCCCGGGTTCGATCCTCGGGTCGGGCAAAAGTATTATTGAGATTTTTAGAGGTTTTTCACAAAAATCTAAAATCTCAATACCTAGCTTTTGGAATATGACGGAGTGGTGTATTACCAGTTCCTTGCATCGCATGAGCACGTAAAGCGGTCGGTTCCGGTTATCGCTAGAAATAGTTGATAATCGTTGACATATCGGTAAATGTGGCCAACCTTGCCAACCGACAAACCGGTGAATTGCGATGAATCGAAAAGTCTATAGACGTTCGGTTTACCCTGCCTACCCGCAAGGGAACTGCAGGTGTGACGATACTTTTTAATAACACTACAACGGCGGCCTTAAGTCATATTTTATCTCAAACTTACTGATCTTTGCTACTTCATACAATTTAACTAAATGTGGGAAATTCCCTAATCAGCAAAGTTCACGATGTTCCCAAGAACGATGCTTATGGTGTTATCGTAGCGTTATACTTGTTACTACAATTTATTACCCAAAATACTTAAAAAATGTATTGACTTCCAGAAATATACCTACAAAAATACTTTTGTACAAAAAATCGATAAAATAAACTGAAAAGTATTAAAATAAGATTTGAATTATGAGTAAAGATATACTAATGCACTTACTCGATGCTTTTATTTCGATACCAAGTATTGTTTGTAGGTATCGATACTTTAAAACTGATTACCAAGCAGACATCAGTGAAGTACTCTTACCACTAAAAATATTTGTAAGTAGTTTAGATTTGCCAATGTTGTATTAAAACTAATTATGTACGATATACCATTTCATTCTTTAGGGTTCTGTACCTCATAAGAAAAAACGGAAACCTTATAGAATCACTCATGTGTCTATCTAACTGTTCGTCGTTTCGCCCGTCATAACAAATACGTTTTAAACATAAAATACATTAGAAAACAATACATTAGAAAAAAAACAATACATTAGAAAAAAAAAGGTTTGATTTAAGAATAAATTATTGAAAACATCTGTCATTCTGCTAAGTAGGTCGTAAAAAGCTAACGATTGGCTATACGTGTCACTATCATCGTGACTATTAGCTGGAAGAGTTTCACATCGTCTCGCCCGATATATGTTACTACTGCCTTTCTTATTCCTACCACAACAGTATCATCGTGTTTTGCTTTTCGGGTAAGATAGTCAGTATATTTGTGCATGTGGCATTGCCATCCCACTTCGCGGATAGCAACGCATTATTATCATTTTTGTTGTCTATAGACAATGGTCTCAATTTCCATCAGGAGACCCACCTCCTTGGTTGTTATATAATGATATAAAAAAAACTCTTTTGTTTTCGTTGGTTCAGTAACCCAATCTCTAACCAGGTATTGACTGTCATTATCACCTACGGTTAACTATTGTTTTCTTTTTTAATGAGTAATAAATTAACAGATTGGAAGTGACAGTGACAGTAAGGGTGTTGCATTGTCTAATCCTTAAGACGGCTGTACACTTGGGCCAAGTATTGGGCCACCATATTGGCCCAACGTGTAGAAGCATACTTGGCGCTATGTTGGTAGTTGGCGCCAACATTGGCCGGCCAAGCGAATGTTGTCGGTTTTTTGTGCGCACATCAAAGGATTTTGGCGCGCTCGGCAAACGGTGTTCACACGTTGGTCTCTTATTCAGTTCCTTGTCATACGTCAGTAGAGACGGTTGTGTTGCGCGTGAGTTAAATTGTTGTTCCCGAGTTACGATGGCGTGGTCAAACACTGAGGTTTTACAATTCATAGAAATGTATCGAAATGAACCAATGAATGAATGACTGATGATGATGAATGTCCTTTATGAATTGAAACTTTCTCATTATTACACCACAATTATTAAATATGATCATCTTTGTCGAGAAATTCTGTAACATATTGAAAATAATAATTACTTATCGATACATATTTACGAGATTTGGACTGATTTTAAAGTACAAAGTAATTATTATTTTCAGTATTTTATACGGAATCATTATATGGAATCTATCTGAATTCCGAATACATGCTGTTCGTATTGAATTCAAGTCAATACTGGTTATTTTTTAAACCTTTCTCGTCTTGTCTCGTTTCGCCTTGTTTTGCCTCATTGGTGTAAGAGGAGGTTCAGAGCAGTGCACTGTTTCAGGTGACATTAGGTATTAGGTTAGGTTATTAAAAAAATTTAATTTTTTAATACTTTTATTTCAGGTTAATGATGCTTAGAAACGTATAGCAGATTGCTGCTGCAATAGCGTCATTGCTAGTCACTGTCGTGTTCCGGTTTGGAGGGTAAGGTAGCCGGTAAACTTATAAATGTGGCATTAAACCTCGCCACAAGATAGCAACGCACCCTTAACATCTTTGATGTTTATAGGCGATGGTTGACCCTTTCCATCAGGAGACCCATCTGCTTGTTTGCTATCTTATGATATAAAAAAGTTAAGTATTCCTGTTAGTGAACTAAAAAAGAAAAAGGAATCATTAATGACAACTCTTACGGCTGTAAGAGATTCTACGTCCATCTTTATTAAAGAGCCGATGCAGAATGGTCAATACACCAATGTATAAACAGAAACATTTAATGTTGACCCAACACCTTGGCCCAATTTGTACAGCCGCTATAAGGTCTAATCACAAATGGCGATAAAAACGCGACGTACAAATAATGCATTTGAGTTACTGCCTATTCTGTGGGTTAATAAATATATAACCGCTTCTTCATTTCCAAATTAAAAACTTAATTTAGATAAATTTCAGCCAAAATCTACATGAAAAAAAATCAGATTAAACGAATATACGATTAATTTTGACCCATATCCATATCTAGATCCATATAGGATAGAGATTTGACGTGCTGTTTCTTTAATTTGTCCAAATTTTACAAAAAAAATATTAAAACGAGTAGGTATTGATTCCTTTTAGTCGATACCGAGTAACTGTCGATACTTTCCGGTCGATACTGTGTCGAGTAAAAGTCGCGTAAAAGTACGTGTTCACTCTATTTGTACTAGGTATTATGTATTCTGTGCTCTAGGTGCCTATTTCACTTAAGAGTCACCAACGCTAAAAACCAAATTCTACTTAAATCCTTTGATATTCTACCAATACATACCTAAATAAAAAAGACAATTTTATTATACGCTTTGGCAAGAGAAAGATAAGGACTTGGCAACAATTTCCATAAACAATCAAAATTATAAAATTGCATGCATTCCAACGATGACCAAATAAAATGGCTTTATCTCTGTCTAACAAGTTAGAATTTTCATAAAAGACAAAGCTACAACAATTTTGTCAGTGTTCTAATTTCAAATCACTTAAGAAAATTAACGCTTACTAAAGTTATGACATGTTTACATACACACAGACACATACACAACATACATACAGACATACTGTCGTCATCGTGAAAATAGTCGGAAAAGGTGCCTAGGACCTCAAAATGTGAACATCTGATGAAAATTCGATTTTTGAAAATCGGGGTAAAATCAGTAACTTCCTTATCTGCATACGTAGTGGGAAGTTAAAAAAGAAAACAAATATAATAAAATAATACAAATTACACTCATTAATTATTTAGAATTTAACATTAGTGTATATTATGTAGGTATATAAATATGACTTGACCACAGAACAACTTGACAGCAGATTGTTTTTTTTTAAGAACGGTAACACTGGTGCAGCGATCCGCGATCGTGTCAAATGAATGATGAATGCTTTGGGCGAGCATTTTCGCGTTTAATAATTGATTATTTCTAATTTAATTAATGTGAATCATTGTGTTAACAATGCAAGTGTAATGTGAGCCATGCGTATAAATATTGTGATAACTTTCATTAAAGTGACTTCAAAATAGGGGGTGTAACAGAAAATCAAAAATGGCTTCAGGAGATAGTGATCACATAGAAGTGATGGATAGTTTAGTGATAAAAAAGAGTGAAGCCGCTACTGAGCACTCGGCCCTAGAAGAAGATGGTACGTAATAGATAAAACCTTGCATCCATTACAACTTTAATGACAAACAATGATTGAAAAAGCGACCCAATTTCATGAGACTTATTCCCCTAATTTTCTTTACAGATCGCGACAGGATTTCAGTTTCAGAAAAAAATGTTCCTTACGATGTGAGTATATCCTAATTGATCACTAGTTTTATATTTATCACATACTAAAATAGCACAGAGAAAGTTTAAAGGATTCCTAAAGTAATCAGTATTCAGTACACAAACCGTGAGAAATTCATATAATGCTTTTTATTTATTGCTTATTTTCAAAGGTTTTCATACAAGGCGATGTAAGATTCAGTATTCAGTTTGTATTTAATTATACAACACATAAAATTTAGTAAATCCAATTAATTGAAAATATCACCAACAGTGCTTAACATTTGTGATAATGTGTTTTCATAATACCATGTAATAATATTAATAGTGCCGTGTTGAAGATTAGTTTTATGTACATTATTAAATTATAAGTAATTTGGTAAAGTAGTTACTATATCACTTATCAACACTTTTTTTGCCCCTATGCACAAAATTATTCTAACATTAGGTATTTTTTTAATATTTTTAGTTTCTGGTTTACCTGTTAATTTTAAACCAAAATCAAGTATACGAGGTGTAAGAGATGGTCTATTGAAAATCAGAACTATAGCTTTGGACCATGATTCTGAGATAAAAACCGTTAGAAATTTGTGTGGGTTTTTTTTTTTTACCTTAGCTTTGTATAATGTGATTTATTGTAATATTCTACAGGGCTTAAAAAAGTATAATTCAAGGAAATACATAAAATAAGCAATGTATTATACAACACATGCCGTGAATTTGTGTGTTTGCATAGCACTAGCCGTTTGGCTGGTTTGAGAGTTCCGTGGTTATAAGTTCGAGCAATTTATGTTTTATATTGCGTGCCTTAAAAATAAGAAAAAATCATAAAATGTAAATGCATTGCATTTCCCACTCAAAAAGGAATTGCTACTGTGATTAGAATATAAAAATGGCATGTTTTTTAATTTTTTTGTACACTATCCCTTACACGGTGTATAAGGAGCTTTTCATTAAGGGTAGGCTAGGGTAGAGCTTTCATAAGGAAGACCTTAACCTCAAAAATACTGGTTTTCTTATGGAGCTAAATTATATGGTTTTACAGTCAATTGACAGATTAATAGAGGTTATTTAAAAATATTCCTTTTGTCCTTTTGTTTAAACTATGTGTGACATACCATTCCATAGTTTTAGCTTAAACCTGTTTATATAGGTTTATGAAGTAGCCTTATCTCAGATATACTCCAAGCTTAACCTTCTATCTATAAAAATCTCTATCAACTGTTAATTTTTAAACCAGTTTTAAGCCTTGTTTCATAGTAAAATATTACCTTACTTTACATTCTTGTAGCTAATATAAACACTTATCACACAAATGCCTGTCCCTATTGATAATTGAGCCCAAGTTCCATTGATTGCATAGGCAGGGTCACTAACCACTTGACCAAACACCATTCTTATCTATAATAAAAACTGACCTACATACATATATTCTAATATTTGTGCAAAATCTGCTGAAATAACCACATTTTTAAAACAAGCAAGTGAAGAATAATATAATAAAAAAAAACAGGATAATTTTAGTAACAAAAATAAATTATGGTTCATGCACATCAATACAAATCTATATTAATAATATAGATGCGAAAGTTTGGATGTTTGGATGGATGTTTGTTACTCAATCACACAAAAGCTACTGAACGGATTTGGATGAAATTTAGCACACAGGTAGATAATGACCTGGAATAGTACATAGGCTACTTTTTATCCCGGAAAAAATAGGTGATCCCGCGGGATTCACCAAAAACTTATAATGCAGCGGGCTGCACGCTGCAGCTAGTAACATTATAAATGAGACATTAAAAAAATAGTGTATTTTGAGCAGAGTCACTATATGGTTTTGTTTCAATAAAACTAACACAATTATATCGAAGTTCTTCATTATAATAAATACATACAATAACTACAATGTTACTTTTTAATGAATTATTAATGTTGTAATGCGAATATAAAACATTAAAGCAATGTGTATGTTTTTAGTAATTTATGTATAGATATTCAGATTTAAATATAATATGACAATAATTAGGCAATCTTAATATTTAATTAATTTATATAACTTAGGAATCAGGATCGTCTATATTAACTAATATTAATTAATCTATATTTCTGTATCAATATTATAAATGTGAAAGTTTGGATGTTTGGATGGATTTTTGTTACTCAATCAAGCAAAAACTACTCAACGGATTTAAATAAAACTTGGTACACACATAGATGATGACCTGGAATACATAGGTACCACATAGGCTACTTTTTATCCCGGAGAAATTGGATAATCCCGCAGGATTTACCAAAAACTGTTATAATGCAGTGGGCTGCACGCTGCAGCTAGTAATATTATAAATGGGAAAGTTTGGATGTGTGGATGGATGTTTGTTACTCAATGATGAAAAAACTACTAAACAGATTTGAATGAAATTTGGCACACAGGTAGATGATGAGCTGGAATAGCACATAGGCTACTTTTTATCCCAGAAAAATCAGCTGATCTTGCGGGATTCACCAAAAACTTTTATAATGCGACAACTTGTACCCTGAAACTAGTGTATTATAAATTACAACTTAAAAGCACCTCTGTGGTCTAATGGCCCGGTGTCGGTGTTGACCACATGTCCCAGGTCGGATAAATCATAATGTGTTTTTTCAGTTTTCTGATAACAATGTTGGCAGGGATTGGATAAGTGCCCGGTTGATGATAGGCTTGCTACCTATCAGATTATAGGACTAACTGTCTTCCGCTTGTTGTGGGTTCCCAACTGTGCATCTGCCTACCTCTTCGGGGATTTGAATGTGAAGATACATTTATAACTTAAAAGTGAAGAATATTTCAGGAATGTATATCGTCGATGAAGTGACAATACCTCCTAATTGCATAAACATTAATTTTACAGGAAAGGAAAAAACGTTTGACATCTAGTCTTAAATGTGTTGATTTTTTTAATATAAAGCTATTTCCACAAAGCTCTAACTTTTCTTCTGAAAATTGTTAAAAGAGAAAATTCTATAGATGCAAAACTGAATTTTATGTCTATTGCAATAAAAAAGTGAATATGTTTAAAAATGTTAGTTAGGAGGTATTGTCACTTCAATGACGATATGACATTTAGAACCAAAACATATACAAAAAAACAAAATTAAACACTAGCATATTTACTGCAAGTACAATATGTGAAACATTTTATTCTTTTTATCCATCCCATAATGGATTTGGTGTGAAGTTATGTAAGTACTATGTGATATTTAATAAATATGCTATAATGTTTATCAGAAAAAAAAGTACTAAGGTCCAAGGGAGTGCCTGGAGTTCTGTAGTACAGGTCTCAACCTAGTTCAGACTCCTGATGCTCACAAGGAAACTTTTAATTTTTTAAGTGTGTACTAACTACACTTTGATTTGTCATCAAATACTTTCATACTTCTGTTTGTATGTTTTCCTCATGAGCAGGAAATAAAGAATTATTATTATTATTAATTAAATAAACTACACACACTCCAAATACAGCCTGTTAGGTAAGTCGACCTAAACCTTGGAGGGGATAATAAGGTATCTGATTCTCATTTCAAATAAATAAAAAACATATCCTTAAATTGTAACCCTCATTATCCAATAAATTCATAATACATATGCACTAACACGCTTGCACAAGTAACACACATATCGATAGAAAGATAAATAGGTAGTTTCATATTACATATTACTCCCTATTTACAGCATATTTTCGTAGCCTATTTATCTATCTATTGATATGTGCATTATTTGTGTGAACGTGTTGGTGCCAATGAATTATGAATTTATTGGAGAATTAGGTTAAAGTGTAAGGGTGTTTTTTTTTTATTTATTTGGAATGAGAATCAGATACCTTATTACCCCCTTCCCCCCCCTTTAAGGTTTAGGTCGACTTAACTAAGAGGTTGTATAATCAATTGTATTGAGTTCAATATCTATTTGATAATTAAATCACTTCTGTTTGATTTCTCTCAATTTGAATACTCTTTTTGAGTTATCAATGAAGGTTATAGGCTACATAATATCATGCTACGACCAGTAGAAGCGGAGTAAACATGGTCCGTGCGGACGAAGTTGCGGGCAACAGCTAGTTAATTATATGTATGTATAAAAAGTTGTTTTTGTCCATGCAAGGTAGCACTGTCAAAATTGTCTTGATCATTTATATAAGTCATTACTTTCATAAACCCAATGTTTCCTAAAAATACCATATTTTTTTTAATTTATATCATTTTAATCATAATAACTAAATCATATTATTTTGGTACACATAATATTCCTAGAAATACTATACATACTTTAATTTTTGTAAACCATGGATTTGCTTTCATTTTCATTTATTTCTATTTTCCTGGCAAAACAATGAACTATCTGCCCATCTGCCAGGCAAATAGTAAGTAGCGAACAATTTTGTTGTGACTTTGTGAGTTATTACCAGTGTGGCTACTAGGTGGGGGATTTCTACATTGCTCCACCCAGATCTGATACCTGCCGCAATAACACCAGTGCTAGTCTTTCTTGTGTTCTAGTTAATAAATAATAAATAATAATAAGGGATGGTTGTCTCTTTCCATCAGGACATCTGCTTGTTTGCTACCTTTGATATAAAAAAACTTATTCTAATTTGAGGATAAGATAACTTGTAAACTTATCATTCCCTTTATATCCCCACTACAACTGTGACTATGAATGATTCAAATCTTTAACCTGTGGAATCCCAGTCGGTCATATATGAATGCTTCGTATTTTTTAAATTTCTACCGGTGCTCAATGGTTATATATGACTGCACCTAATTTGAATTTTATTATATAAATAAAGTATTTTACTGAATAACTTTATTTTGAATCCTAATAAACAGAAAATATATCTATTAATATGTAGTCGTTTACAGAATGATAAAATATGGTTTAATTATAGAGAAATCATATTATTTATACAACGCTGTGTCAGCGTTGGCACGGGTCAATTAGTAACGAATGCCAACGCTAAATACTGCACGTCCGAGGATGGGACTCGAGGGGTTAATGCCTATAGGCTATTATTATCCTTTTCCATCCAGAGAGCCATCTGCTTGTTTGCTGTTCCATGATATAAAAAATAGTAGTTAAGCTATTTTCCCAAATTTGTTACATTAAAGATACAAAAAACCATTGTGTTTTCTACTGTGAAAAAATACTTGAAAAATGATACAACTACATTATAACACACACAAAATGTATATTTTTATGTGTAAATAGAATATTAAAGATGCTTCATAAATAGTTGGATCAAAGTACAATATTTAATTTGTGTAATTATCATGGTAGCGGTTATAAAACTGGTTTTTTGAAGTGATTCTATCAAATGATATTATGATGTTTCTTACCTTGAAATTTTAAATCAAGTTTTCAATGTGTACTGAGTTTATGACTGACTTCGAAAAGGAAGGATTTACTGAAATGAGCAATTTTATTACATTTATTTTTATATTTTTATATTAGAACTAGCTGACCCGGCAAACGTTGTTCTGCCTTTTTAACTACTCTTATTTTTTTCTATATTTTCTCACCTATAAAACCTTCCCTGGACTTCACCAATTAATTCAAAACTAAAATTAGCCAAATCGATTCAGCCATTCTTGTGTTTTAGCGAGACTAATGAACAGCAATTGATTTTTATATATATTTTTATATATATAGATAATGTATGTATATAAAGTATGTAGTATCATACATTCCACCTAACAGTATGCTATATTTGTCCTTAAATATAAATCTATTTACAACATGGTACCATATACACGGGCGAGATTGTGGAACTCTACCACTTCATAGTCACGATGGTAGCCAATCGGTCACCTTTTCGACCTGCCTGACTGAACGGCGGTTGGTATAGTCTTCAAAGCGGGTGGGTAAACTAAACTAAGGTAAAAGATGTAATTAGAACTGTAAGGATCATGGTATATGTAGTATTGATATTTAACTAGCTGTTGCCAGCGACTTCGTTCGCGCGGAGCTTGTTTACTCCGCACTGTCCCTCCCCCATAGGTGATAGCGTGATAATATGTAGCCTATATGTTGACCCGACCTGTTAGTAACACTCATACAAAATTTGAAGTAAAACCATTCAGTACTTTTCGAGTTTACCCCTGACATACATACAGACAAACAGACAAAAATTCTAAAAACTATATTTTTGACTTCGATATCGATTATAGATCACACCCCAAGTATTCTTTTAAAAAAATATTCAATGTACAGTTTTGACTTTCCTACGATTTTATTATATGTATAGATTAGTGTGTAGTGAAAATTTTATACATTCTTTTATGAAAATTGCATAGATTGAAAAGTATCTCCCCATCTGCCAAATCGTAGTGTAACTGCTACGTTCTGCCTACCTCAAATAAAACCAGTGTGTTGTCATTTTTATCTCTAAAACTAGCGACCTGCCCGCGGTTTCACCTGCGCAGCTTTTGTTCCCGTGGGAATATCGGAAAGGTTTATACACTAAAACCTTCCTCAAGAATCAATCTATCTATTAAAAAAAACCGCATCAAAATCCGTTGCGTAGTTTTAAAGATTTAATCATACATAGGGACATAAGGACATAGGGACAGACAGAGAAAGCGGCTTTGTTTTATACTATGTAATAATAACGATTGTTTACACTTTCTCGAGATTTGACAGTGTCCCCAATTGAAACTGCTGGCTTCTTATAATATCGACTTTTTTGTATCATAAAATAGCAAACAAACACATGGGTCTCCTGATGGAAAGTGTCAACCATCGCCTGTAGACAACAAAGGTGTTAATAGTGCGTTGCTATCTTGTGGCGAGGTCTATTGCTACATGCATAAGTTTACTGGCTATCTTTCCCTCCAAACCGGAACACGACAGTGACAAGCACTGACGCTAGCCGTTCTGCCAGGCAGGTCGTAAAAGGCGGCCGATTGGCTATACGAGTCACGAACATCGTGGTTACTAGGTGGTAGAGTTCTGCATTGTCTCGCCCGGGTCTGGTACCACCGCCTTACCTATTCCTGCCGCAATAGCGTCAGTGCTTGTCACTGTCGTGTTCCGGTTTGGAGGGAAAGATAGCCGGTAAACATATGCATGTGGCATTAGACTTCGCCACTAGACAGCAACGCAACATTAACATCTTTGGTGTCTATAGACGATGGTCGACTCTTTCCCCCAGGAGACCCATCTGCTTGTTTGCTATCTTAGGAATGTATAAGCCTACCGAATACCCTCGAAACCGAAACAACAAGCAACAAACAAGCACTGACACTATTGCGGCAGGAATAGGTAAGGCGGTGGTGCCAAATACCCGGGCAAGACGTTGCCAAACCTACCACCTAGTAAAGCTAATCATGCAGAGAGCTACGGGGCGTAACAAGTGTAATTAAGTTTATCACTAGCGGAATATTCTAGAAGTAAGTTACGAACAAAGAGATGAGACCTAACGGTTCACGTCGAGGTCATCGGACAAACACCCATTCATACGACATTAGGGGTTATTTAGAACAATTAGACCGTTATACTTGCGTAGTCTTCATAGCGTCGCACAGTATACTGGAGACTAACAGTAGTCAATCTACATACATGTGATATTCGAGCAACGCACACATAGACACCTCTCACGTACGCGATATCTCGGAATGGTTCGGGACAGTTTGTTCCGCACCAGTCCGAGATATCGCGACCGTTAGAGGTGTCTATGTGTGCTATGCTCGAATATTACTTGTATGTAACATTGACATCTGTTAGTCTCTAAGTATTCTGTGGCGTCGTTGTCTAATGGTTAGCTCAAATCGTGAAGTTTTTTATGTCATAGCATAGCAAAGAAATCTCTTTCCATCAGGAGAGCCATCTCGTGAGAAGCCATCGGCTAGACACCAAACATGTTAATGGTGCGTTGTTATCATAAGATAGCAGATGGTTCTCCTGGTGGAAAGAGAAACCATCGTATATGGACAACAAAGATGTTAATGGCGCGTTGTTGTCCTTGTGGCGGTATGGTAATGCCACATGCATAAGTGATTAGCAATGACGCTATAGCGGCAGAAATAGTTAAGGCGGTGGTACCAGACCCGGGCGAGACAATGCAGGACTCTACTACCCAGTAGCTACGACGGTAGTGATTGGCATAGCCTTTAACGACCTCCCTGGCAGAACGGCAATTAGCCTATTCTTCAAAGGAGCCTAAGAACAACTCAGGGGCAAAACAATCTTTACCGGGTCAGCTAGTAAGTACATAAATCTCTGAAACCATACCTTTCCGTACCGATTTTTAAAATCCGTTGAGCAGTATCAATCTGCATTATTCTAGAATGACCTAAGCTATTTCCCGCGAATTGGTATCCACGCGGGCTATACCACGAGAACGGCTAGTTTTATATATCACTAGCTGTTACTCGCGATTTCTTTCGCGTGACGCAAAATAATTACAATAGTAAGTAAGAACCTCAGTCGGGTAAAAAAGTAGCCTTTGCCACTTCTCGATAGTGCAGCTTCGTAATGGTAAAATAAACTTTAAAATCGGTTTTGTAGTTTTGATTTTATTTGTTGCCAACATATCTTCAATAACATAAATGTTTTCTTGTTATAATATTAGGAAACAAATTAAGGAAGACACATCTTAATAAAAAAAAACTAAGCCGGCTGACATTGCAGGCCATCCCTGAAATTTCTCGGTAAATTATACTTTAGCACAGACTTTTGAGCTCGAAGAGTTCAAAATGATGATCGATTTTGATCTTTCGAATAGCATTCAACGTAATTTTTGAGCTCTAAGTTGTTTTAGTAACTACAAAATCGATAGGAATATAATAAAAAATGTCAAAAAAATACCAGAAAATCATTTTTACACGCTTTTTATTAGCTTCACCTGTATGTTTTTACACGCTTTTTATTAGCTTCACCTGTATGTTTGTATGTTTGTTTGTATGTTTGTTTGTATGTTTGTGTGTAACCGACTTCTTTGGGCGCGATTTTGACCCACTTTAAACGGCCAGATTTCGTTCAAACTTTGTAGATTTATCGAGGACCGATGACAAAACACTATTTTGATAAAATTATTCCATTTTTAACCGACTTCAAAAAAAGGAGAAGGTTCTCAATTCGGCTGGTATATTTTTTTTTATATATGTACACCGATTTCTCCGAGGTTTCTGAACCGAATTACGTGATTCTTTTTTTGTTTGATGCGGAATAGTTTCGAATTGGTCCCATAAAAATTTGATTCAGGTAGGCCCAGTAGTTTTTGTTTTATGAGCATTTTTTATTTATTGTACCTATCTCGATGTTTGAAATCAAATCTCGCAAGTAAATTTGATCCACTTCCCGGTTACCGATTGAGCTGAAATTTTGTATACGTATGTTAATGGAATGACAATGAAACCTTATTATGACATGCAGCGGATCTGATGAATCTGAATCGGAAGGTGACCACAGGAACTTAATAATTAAATGGTTAAAAATCGGTTAATGACTATTGACTAGGTAGAATGAAAAGTCTATTGAGTTTGGACTCATTTGATTCATGTTGACGAGCACTTTGGTGCTTGGTGGTAACTAGGATCCTGCAAGGTCCGATGATGAAGCCAGAAGGTGGCCCTAGGAGCTCAGTAATTAAATGACAGAACTCTATCGAGCTTGCGTTCGTTTGATTGATGTTGACAAGCACATTGGTGCTTGGTGGTAACTAGGTTCTTACAGGGTTCAATGATGAAGCCAGAAGGTGGTCATAGGAGCTCAGTAATTTAATGACACAACTCTATCGAGTTTGGGCTCGTTTGATTCGTATCGACGAGCACTTTGGTGCTTGGTGCTAACTAAGATCCTGTATGTTTGTATGTTTGTTTGTAACCGACTTCTTTGGGCGCGATTTTGACCCACTTTAAACGGCCAGATTTCGTTCAAACTTTGTAGATTTATCGAGAACCAATGACAATACACTAATTTATCTATAGTAAATCTATATTAATATTATAAATGCGAAAGTTTGGATCTTTGGATAGATGTTTGGATGGATGTTTGTTACTCAAACACGCAAAAACTACTGAACGGATTTGAACGAAATTTGGCACACAGGTAGATGATGACCTGGAATAGCACATATGCTATTTTTATCCCGGAAAAATTAGATAATCCCGCAGGATTCACCAAAAACTTATAATGCAGCGGGCTGCACACTGCAGCTAGTTTTTAATAAACTACAAAACCAAAATGGTTAAAAAAAATAGTTCTGATAAAAGAATAGTAGCCCATACAGGAAGCCCCAGAGTCGAACGACGGGGCCATGCCTGGGACATTATTGGGAAGCCCATCTTGGCAAACCTATATTGTCCTATGCCCGGGCCATAACTGGGCAATCAGCCTTGGCCATTCCAATGATTACCCAGGCTTGGGCCAAGACTGAATAACCTAGCCTTGGCCAAGCCTAGAGTCACCCTAACTTGGGCCAAGTTTGTGTAACCTAACCTTGGCCAAGAGTCTTCGCAACCGGCGTGTGTGTATGAAAAGAGTGATGAATGTGGAGGAAGCGAGACAAACCTGCAAGGATCGTGATGTATGGCACTCGGTTCTCTCTGCCTACCCCGTAAGGGATCTGGCGTGAAGATATGTATATATGAAAAAAAATTTCGATCGTAAAGCACTCTCTGATGCTTCGCATCATGAGTCGTGCAATAGCTTAAAATTAAATAAACCAAACTAAAAAGTAGAAAATAAATAATAGTTTAAAAAAACTAAAAAACACGCTTTTTATAGAAAACCGAACTAAAAAATAGAAAATAAATTTTAATAAATTTAAATTAAGAATAGTGTCAAAAATTTCAATAATTATAAATTAATAATAGTGTGAATAAAAAAAATAATTTTATTTTAAAAAAAGCGTGGGGTGCTTTTTAAGATATTACCGAAATGATAATCACTCTACTCATATCTGTCAATAAAATATTTATAACTATTGACACCATGCACCCCACGCTTTTTTTAAAATAAAATTATTTTTTTTATTCACACTATTATTAATTTATAATTATTGAAATTTTTGACATTATTCTTAATTTAAATTTATTAAAATTTATTTTCTATTTTTTAGTTCGGTTTTCTATAAAAAGCGTGTTTTTTAGTTTTTTAAACTATTATTTATTTTTCAAATCAAATTAGTTGCCGAACGAATCAACCGATTTCAATCCGATTTACCGTACTTTTACTTAAAAAAATTAAACGCGGCTTTTTAAGTAGAAATTCATGATTTTTTACTTTTAGCCTGAAAACTATTTTTAAAAATATGATTTTAATATTTGAACAGCTGTAATTTTTGAAATTTTAATTTTTGTAACGGAATTTGACGTAGTTTTTAAGTAATAAAATACTGTAGAAATACAAAAAAATATTAGAAAATTTCGAAGTTATGACCAATAACTGTCTCTTTTATCTAGATTGTTCTGCAATTTTATCCCCTCTTAGTTATGTTCGTCCCGAACATCTTTACTTCCGTTATAGACGGCTAATCGATCATCATAAACAATCTTCATGGTCCATCGTGGCTGCTTTCTCTCTGGTGAAAATTCGATTTTCGAAAATCGGAGCAAATTATTAACCTTCTTAATTACATAAGGGGCCATCCATAAATTACGTTACACGAAATTCATGATTTTTTGACCTCGCCCCCGTCCTTGTCACAGCTGGTCACATTTGTGAGACCCCCCTTCTACATAGTGTGATGTCACATATTTTACAATTTTACATTGCAATAATGATGTAATTTGATTATTATTTATTTATACAGATAGCTTTTTAAATTTAGTGTTGTAATAATATTTTGAGAAAAATGTGATGTCACAAAATTTGGGATCCCTCCCTGTCCCCTTGTCACACATTGTCACACTTCGTCGACCCCCTACCTCCCCTTAACATGTGACGTAATTTATTGATGGCCCCTAATATGTAGCGGGAAGTACACAATACAATATAAAAAATCAACAATTGAAATTGTCAAATTCGCATCGTAAAGTTCGTGCTTATATTTGATTTTAATATGTCACTAAATGGGTGTAAATCGACGAGACTGAGTTCATTGGTATCTGAATGTAGGTATGATTCATCATATCTCACTGCGCATGCGCATTTGGGGAGCTCAGGCTACACTGGCTGTTTGCCAGTTCTTGGTCGTAGGATGACAAACATGATGGTTCGAAAAGAGATATAACCATCGTATATAGACACCCAAAATGATATGTTGTGATTCTGAGAATGTAATGTCACAATCTTGAGTTTTTCGGCTACTTTACCTTAAGCCCCGTTTTCACTTTGATTAGTCGGAGTGCGAGTGTTTAATGCAGATGCTTAGTAACAAGGAAAAAATACGTGAAGACAGTCGTTAACGGTTAAATGATTCATGCCTAGTGCGTAGTATTAAATGACCGCCTCGTTGGTCGAGTGGTTAGCGACCCTGACAAGCTATCGACGAGGCCCGGGTCCGATCTCCGACAGGAACAAACATTTGTGTGATGAGCATAAATATTTGTATTTCTGGGTTTGGATGTTCATTAAATATATTCCAGTATTTATATATGTATTTCTATGTATTAGTATTGTTGACTAACACCCATAACACAAGCAAATAATTTGCTTACTTTGGGGTTAGATCAGCAAGTGTAATTTGTCCCGTGAATATTTATTATTTATTATTATTAAGTAAAAAACACGTGTAGATTAGTGCGAGTGATTAGTCATAGACGCCGATTACTAATCACTCGCACTAATCTATGACTTTCTACACGTGTTTTTTCCTTAAAACTAAACACTCGCACTAATCAAAATGTAAACGGGGTAGTATACACGGGAACGTTACAGCGAAAACAGCTGTTAAAGAAGATGAGGTGATGGTATCGAATCCGGGCGAGGCGTTGCGTAACTCTACCACCTAGTAGTCACGGTGTTATAAGACATGTTTGACCCCGTTTACGTACTGCCTAGCAGACAGGCAGATAATCTGTTCTACAGAAGGGACCTGCAGGCCTACTCTTGAAAACAATATAAATCTTTAACCAATATTGATAAAAATAATAACTTTCGAATATCGTCAAAAAACGGTACTCTTGAAACCAATATTGCCCACATTGATACCACATGACCTAATTATTGGAAATAGATGTCATCGTTACATGTCAAGCTAGTGTTGTAAATGGAAATTTTAAGTACCTTTTTAAACAAAATAACGAATAAAAGCAATAATGAGTAGTTCCAAAAACTTTCAAAATCCGTGTGGCGCTCTAATCCAATAATTATATATATAGTTGTCCAGAGTACGAAATACTTCAAAACTCATTAAATATTCATTTAAAATTGAAATCGGTTTTCAAGAGTAGCCCTACTGAAATATTGTAGGGATTGGATCATCAGCGGAAAATGCATCTCAAAACGTTTATAAACTCATTTGAACTAATACATCATCTTTTCTTATTTTCATATCAAACCAGAAATTTTGATTATCAACCGACGAAAAAACGGAGGTTACCAGTTTACATGTACTGTAATATTGTTGGGATTGGATAATATTTAAGTATGATGATCTTTTTAGGCGTCAAAATTACATAAGTGTATGTATGTTTGTCCACGAATTTCTCGTGAACTAAAAGTCATAACTAGATAATTCTTTTTGATTTAGTTAAGTGTATTCCAATTTAGAGTACAGATCAAGTTTTATCAAAATTGGTTTTACCAAAATAGCAAACAAGCAGATGGGTCTCCTGATGGAAAGAGTCAATCATCGCCTATAGACACCAAAGATGTTAATGGTGCGTTGATATCTTGTGGCGAGGTCTAATGCCACATGTATAAGTTTACCGGCTACCTTACCCTCCAAACCGGAACACGACAGTGACAAGCACTGACGCTATTGCGGTAGGAATAGGTAAGACGGTGGTACCAGATCCGGGCGAGACAATGCAGAACTCTACCACCTAGTAGTCACGATGGTAGTGATTCACATAACCAATCGGTCGCCTTTTACGACCTGCCTGGCAGAACGGCAGTTGGTCTATTCTTCAAAGGAGCCCGGAACCAATACGGGGAAAATATATGAGTATAGTTGGCAGTATTTGATGTTGGTTAATTGTTTAAATAACTTTTAAATTATATTTGTGTTTTAGCATTCACCTAATGCTTGGGAAATCTTGAAAAACTTTAAAAATAACACAGAAAAAATAATCCTAGCGTGTCGAAATTTTTCTCTGTTGTTTTTAAAATACTTTTAAAATTATTCTTTTGGGTTTTACTTATTATCTACTCGTTAATTAAAATTTTGCCAAGGTCGAAAAAACAAACGATTGAGCGACAAAAACTAATCTTTGAACTTCTAAGAAGTCTTTATAATTGTCTACAATATAATGAATAATAGATAAAGTTAGAAACTACTGGACCGATTAAAAAAAAAAAAACATTATGGCTCTTCCGCATTTGCGTCTATCGTCACAAAGCTTCGTGCTACATGCCCAAGTTTACAAGGGGGGGAGGCAGGGAGGGTCAGCTGAACCTGCCTGGAATTACGTTACCTCTCTACTATTTATTGTCTGATTTGCCTCGCTCTGGCTCAGAATCTGGGTACGCCCATGTCAACGCCCGTTTTACTTCGTTACCGCAGCATCTTCAGGAGAGATTTTTTTATATTATAAGATAGCAAACAAGCAGATGGGTCTCCTGATGGAAAGAGTCAACCGTCGCCTATAGACACCAAAAATGTTAATGGTGCGTTGTTATCTTGTGACGAGGTCTAATGCATAAGTTTACCGGCTACCTTACCCTCCAAACCTGAACACGACAGTGACAAGCACTGACGCTATTGCGGCAGGAATAGGTAAGGCGGATTCGAATAGCTTTTCTTAATAAGAGTTGAAGCATCAAATAACGGTTTTTATGAAATCATTTGCCTGCATCGTAATGGATTTGGCGTGAAGCTACTTATAAATAATATGGCAATTGACAATGACTCCAAATTGCTTAGACGTCGCGTCGAGTTCAATGTATTATGTAAATATCTGAGTCATCTCACTGCGTATGATCATTTGGGGAGCGCGGACTGCATTGGATGTTTATCAGGAAGCCTAAGTTATGTAACACGAGACATTTCATGCGCATTTAACTAAAGTGCCTAACTGTCATTAGTTTGCCTATGCTGTTGTCGGCATATATACAAGGGGCCGTCCATTAATCGTGTGAGGCTCATAAAAAATCACGAAATATCACAGGGGGTGGGGGGGGAGGGGGGGGTGTAGTAATATATCACGTGTAATTATTTGCAAGATACTCAGTTAGTGTGGAAGAAAGTCTTGCTCATCCGTAGTCCGAGGACACTGTACATTGAATGATGTTCATGTATTAGTACAAAAAACTTTTTGCATTCTTTTTATTATTCTTATGTCAGCCAAAAACAACCAACCTTTCTGTCTACCTCTAGACACTATTGTTGTAGTCTTTAATTTTCTATAATAAAAAAATGATGTGGTGTCGCGGGACACCAGGTAGGAACGAACTTCCTTCGGCTAAACGGCACTACTCGCTTGTGTACGCGACTGTCGCGCCTGCGCACGTCTCATTTAACGCTTTTATTCCACGCATTTTTCTTACGGTTTTACTATCACATTTTTTTCAGTTCGGTCGCGCAGCAAAATCCCTATCCCCTCCAAGCCTGCCGTAAGGAACTTCGTTCCAATTAGGCGATACTTATACCTGTATTTCCTAAATATAAAAAAAATAAAGATTCTTTGCAGGTACTTAAAGTACACGTGATATAGGGGATGGGGGGTAGTCTTCAACATCACCATGTATCACCAACGGGAAGGGGGGGTTAAAAATGCCAAAAAAAATCACGTGATTAATGGAGGGCCCCCAATGTGTAAGAAACATCTGTCCAATCCGAAAGAGGTAGGTATCTATACAAACATTATAAATGCGAAAGTTTGGATGTTTGGATGGATGTTTGTTACTCAATCACACAAAAACTACTGAACGGATTTGAATGAAATTTTGCACAAAGGTAGATGATGACCTGGAATAGCACATGTGCTACCTTTTATCCCTATATATAATTAAAAATTAGGTGATCCCGCGGGATTCACCAAAAACTTTTATAATACAGCGGGCTGCACGCTGCAGCTAGTATACTATATGTATAGGTATAATAAAATAATTCTTTTTACTAAAATAAAAATATCTTTTTTTTAAATGCCTCATTTTATTAAACTTGAGGAACTTCCCCCTAAATCAAGCAAATATTTTGAAACTGTATCAATCAATATCATGGATTAAATGGATACGCCTTTCAAGGCAGTTTCTCTGTTTGTCAGTGTAGCTTGCAATTACACACAAATACAATACTTACCAATGAAATAAAATTACTCCAAGGGTAATTTTTAAGCCTCGTCATCTCATTCGGTACGATAAAATAGAACATGGTTTATTTTCCTATTTTTTCACGATTTAATATATACGCGGCGACACATTTCCTTCCCAATGTCGTGTCTAATAGTATTTATGTGGTCTGTGATTAATATACTTCAAATCGGTTTAATTTAAAAGGCAATAATGCCTGTGTTGGTACGAACCCTTTGTATAAAATGGAATATCTATCTGCCGTTCTGCCGAGCAATCCGTAAAAATGAGTCACTTCCATCGTGGCTGCTAGGTGGTAAAATTCTACGTTGTCTCGCCTAGGTCAGGCACCACCGCTTTACCTATTCCTGTTACAATAGCGTCAGTGCTTGTCACGGTAAATTTATGCATGAGGCATTTAGTACCCTGCCACAAGGATAACAATGTACTATTAACATCTTTGATGTGTAGGCGATGGTTATCCCTTATATCAGGATTCAGGATAGCCATCTGCTTATTTGATATTTTATGATATAATTTTATAAGAGCTATTAATTAGTAACTCTGTGTTATTCATTTGTTCCTTATTACACAGTGTTCCTCAATAAGGAAAACCGATAGAACTATTTCGTATGTGTCATAAATTTAGTTACAAAATTAATAGACTAATTAACAATATCAAACGGGTTTTCAGTACGGCAGCTGTGACTGAAGGCAAGCGAGCATTTTCAATACATAGTTTACAAGTTTTGGTGAAAAATTATTTTGTGTAAACTCGAAGTAGTTGACGAAAATCGTAAAATGTAACTGATACTATCAGAATCAAATTAGAAGAAAAAAGTTATTACGTATTTTTAACGTGTTTCTTTCCACGTGTTGTCGTTTTGTGTTATAAAACTGATACGTTAAGTTACTGTTATTTTGAACTGTTGTATTAGAAATTAAACGCGAGGTTACTGTTTCGTAAAGTGCAACTGATATTATCTGTTGTCGTGTAAAGCCATATGTTGTAATGGATTTTTAACGTGATTTTTCTGTGTATTGTAAAACTGATGGGCGAAGTTACTCTTCTACTTACCAAGTTCGCGTTCTGTTCAGAAAATGTATTTATAAAAATAAGACGGGCGGTTACTGTTACAAAATTTTTAAAGTGAAACTGATATTACCTATTGCAATGCAAAGCCACAAGTTGTTGTGGATTTTAACACGTTTTACGAAAAAATCCATGATAAAACTAATGCGCGAATTTATTGTTAGCTTTACCTAATCGTAAATCTAAAGTGTAACGAATATTTTTAGTTCATAATAGTTTATATAAAGGCACAAGTTGTGGTTTTGACACTTATTAGTCAAAAAAAAAAATTGTATAGTTAACTTATTCGTGAAGTTACTGTTAATATAATCGTAATATGAAACTTATGTTCTGGTCAAAAAAGATTTAATAAAAGTGATACGCAAAATTACTGTCTACAACAATACTTGTACATTGTAACTGGTATCTATATAGAGGCGTAAAGCCACATTAGTAATAGAGAGAATTTTTGAAACTTTTTTCTTAAAAGGTATTGTAAGACTGGCACGTGAAGTTATGGTTAATATTACTCGTAATATTTAATACAAAGTATTTACTCAATCTAATCAAAAATATTTTATAGAAGTGATACGCAAAAATACCGTTACAAAAATCGTTAAATAAAACTTATAAACCTGAATAAAACTTGTCAGTCTTGATATAAAATTGTAAAGTAAGTAAATTTTCAAAAAACGTATGATGAAACTGATACGCGTAGTGACAATTTTAATTTTAATGTAAAAATACTTAAAAACGTTCTGATCATTTTTTTATAGAAATTATAAGCGAAAAGATACTGTTATCAACCATCGTTACCAAAATGATATGATCAATCGTTATATAGAGCGTTTAGTTGTAATGTTTTTTACTTTTTTTAAAAAAAACGTAAAAAATCTTAATTTGAAACTGTTGTGCCAAGGGGATTTTCACAAGTTTTCGTCAAAAAATGATTTGTGGACGTAATGCGCAAGATCAACAGTTACTAAAAATTATAATGTGAGAGTTGAGACTGGTCATTGACTAAGCAGGCTTGACATAAAATATTGTTACGAGGTTTCAGTTCGTATTGTGCAATAAAATACCATTTATATTAAAACCGTGTATTTACAATACACCACAATGCAATACGTAAATACACTAACGAACACTAATAACACTCACTATATTAACACTAGAATTAACCGAGGTGTCTATGTGTGCTATGCTCGAATATTACTTGTATGTAACATTGACTTCTGTTAGTGTCTAAGTATTCTGTGGCGTCGTTGTCTAGTGGTTAGCTCAAATCGTGAAGTTTTTTATGTCATAGCATAGCAAAGAAATCTCTTTCCATCAGGAGAGCCATCTCGTGATGGAAAGAGAAGCCATCTGCTAGACACCAAACATGTTAATGGTGCGTTGCTATCATAAGATAGCTAACGAGCAGATGGTTCTCCTGGTGGAATGAGAAACCATCGCCTATATAAACAAAGATCTATAGAAACAAAGATGTTAATGGCGCGTTGTTGTCCTTGTGGCGGTATGGTAATGCCACATGCATAAGTGATTAGCAATGACGCTATAGCGGCAGAAATAGTTAAGGCGGTGGTACCAGACCCGGGCGAGACAATGCAGGACTCTACTACCCAGTAGCTACGACGGTAGTGATTGGCATAGCCTTTAACGACCTCCCTGGCAGAACGGCAATTAGCCTATTCTTCAAAGGAGCCTAAGAACTACTCAGGGGCAAAACAATCTTTACCGGGTCAGCTAGTAAGTACATAAATCTCTGAAACCATACCTTTGTGTACCGATTTTTAAAATCCGTTGAGCAGTATCAATCTGCATTATTCTAGAATGACCTAAGCTATTTCCCGCGAATTGGTACCTACGCGGGCTATACCACGAGAACGGCTAGTATATCACGGCTAATATATATATATATATATATATATATATATATATATATATATATATATATATATATAGATATATATATATATCACTAGCTGTTACTCGCGATTTCTTTCGCGTGACGCAAAATAATTACAAAAGTAAGTAAGAACCTCAGTCGGGTAAAAAAGTAGCCTTTGCCACTTCTCGATAGTGCTGCTTCGTAATGGTAAAAGAAACTTTAAAATCGGTTTTGTAGTTTTGATTTTATTTGTTGCCAACATATCTTCAATAACATAAATGTTTTCTTGTTATAATATTAGGAAACAAATTAAGGAAGACACATCATAATAAAAAAAAACTAAGCCGGCTGACATTGCAGGCCATCACTGAAATTTCTCGGTAAATTATACTTTAGCACAGACTTTTGAGCTCGAAGAGTTCAAAATGATGATCGATTTTGATCTTTCGAATAGCATTCAACGTAATTTTTGAGCTCTAAGTTGTTTTAGTAGCTACAAAATCGATAGGAATATAGATAAAAAATGTCAAAAAAATACCAGAAAATCATTTTTCAAATCAAATTAGTTGCCGAACGAATCAACCGATTTTAATCCGATTTACCGTACTTTTACTTAATAAAATGTTAAACGCGGCTTTTTAAGTAGAAATTCATGATTTTTTACTTTTAGCCTGAAAACTATTTTTAAAAATATGATTTTAATATTTGAACAGCTGTAATTTTTGAAATTTTAATTTTTGTAACGGAATTTGACGTAGTTTTTAAGTAATAAAATATTGTAGAAATACAAAAAATTATTAGAAAATTTCGAAGTTATGACCAATAACTGTCTCTCTTAATTTTATCCCCTCTTAGTTATGTTCGTCCCGAACATCATTACTTCCGTTATAGACGGCTAATCGATCATCATGAACAATCTTCATGGTCCATCGTGGCTGCTTTCTCTCTGGTGAAAATTCGATTTTCGAAAATCGGAGCAAATTATTAACCTTCTTAATTACATAAGGGGCCATCCATAAATTACGTCACACGAAATTCATGATTTTTTGACCTCTCCCCCGTCCTTGTCACAGCTGGTCACATTTGTGGGGTCTTCTACATAGTGTGATGTCACATATTTTACAATTTTACATTGCAATAATGATGTAATTTGATTATTATTTATTTATACAGATAGCTTTTTAAATTTAGTGTTGTAATAATAATATTTTGAGAAAAATGTGATGTCACAAAATTTGGCATCCCTCCCTGTCCCCTTGTCACACATTGTCACACTTCGTCGACCCCTACCTCCCCTTAACATGTGACGTAATTTATTGATGGCCCCTAATATGTAGCGGGAAGTACACCATACAGTATAAAAAATCAACAATTGAAATTGTCAAATTCGCATCGTAAAGTTCGTGCTTATATTTGATTTTAATATGTCACTAAACGACGACGACGAGACTGAGTTCATTGGTATCTGAATGTAGGTATGATTCATCATATCTCACTGCGCATGCCCATTTGGGGAGCTCAGGCTACACTGGCTGTTTGCCAGTTCTTGGTCGTAGGATGACAAACATGATGGTTCGAAAAGAGATATAACCATCGTATATAGACACCAAAAATGATATGTTGTGATTCTGAGAATGTAATGTCACAATCTTGAGTTTTTCGGCTACTTTACCTTAAGCCCCGTTTTCACTTTGATTAGTCGGAGTGCGAGTGTTTAATGCAGGTGCTTAGTAATAAGGAAAAAATACGTGAAGACAGCCGTTGGTCAGTGCGAGTGATTAGTAATCAGCGTAGTAAAAGTGAATAGACGTTGATTACTAATCACTCGCAAGAATCAACGGCTGTCTTCACGGTTTTTTTGCTTAATACTTAGCACCTGCATTAAATACTCGCACTTGCACTAATCAAAGTGAAAACGGGGCTTTGAACCGCGATTAAACTTTGATTAGAGCGAGTGTGAGTGTTTAATGCAGGTGCTTAGTATTAAGCAAAAATACGTGAAGACAGCCATTGATCAGTGTGAGTGATTAGTAATCAGCTAGTATAACTGAATACACGCTAATTACTAATCACTCGCATAGATCAAATGCCGTCTTTACGTATTTTATGCTTAATACTAAGCACCTGCACTAAACACTTGCATTCGTTTTAATCAAAATGTAAACCTGGCCTAATACCCCGATTACACTTTGACTAACGCAAGTGCGAGTGTTTAATGCAGGTGCTTTGTAGGCATGGAAATTATTGTTAAATCAGATTAACTGTTATGTTGTTAAAGTTAATTAATATTTAACAGTTATTTGTTTACGTTATATTATATCAGTAGGCTATATATATATAATAAGTATTAGAAGCAGTAAAAACACGAAGCTACTAAAAAAGGTCCTCTAGAATGGTTTTGATAACTTTTAACAGTTATTATTATCACGGTCTCTCGAAATATTTTTAATAACAGTATTATCATAAATCAAGTTAGCGAGCAAGAAAACGCTCTCTTAAATATTTTTAATAACATTATTATCATATATCACGGTATTGGTAATTTTAGTGATGCATAAAATAACTTTTAACAGTATTTGCTAATATAAATAACAGTTGTTAATTGTTAAAAAAATTTAGTACGAAATTTAATATGTTAACGGTTAAATGATTCATGCCTAGTGCGTAGTATTAATTGACCGCCTCGTTGGTCGAGTGGTTAGCGACCCTGACAAGCTATCGACGAGGCCCGGGTCCGATCTCCGACAGAGACAAACATTTGTGTGATGAGCATAAATATTTGTATTTCTGGGTTTGGGTGTTTATTAAATATATTCCAGTATTTATATATGTATTTCTATGTATTAGTATTGTTGACTAACACCCATAACACAAGCAAATAATTTGCTTACTTTGGGGTTAGATGAGCAAGTGTAATTTGTCCCGTGAATATTTATTATTTATTATTATTAAGTAAAAAACACGTGTAGATTAGTGCGAGTGATTAGTCATAGACGCCGATTACTAATCACTCACACTAATCTATGACTTTCTACACGTGTTTTTTCCTTAAAACTAAACACTCGCACTAATCAAAATGTAAACACGGGAACGTTACAGCGAAAACAGCTGTTAAAGAAGATGAGGTGATGGTATCGAATCCGGACGAGGCGTTGCGTAACTCTACCGCCTAGTAGTCACGGTGTTAAAGACATGTTTGACCCCGTTTACGTACTGCCTAGCAGACAGGCAGATAGTCTGTTCTACAGAAGGGACCTGCAGGCCTACTCTTGAAAACAATATAAATCTTTAACCAATATTGATAAAAATAATAACTTTCGAATATCGTCAAAAAACGGTACTCTTGAAACCAATATAGCCCACATTGATTCGGTATAGTAACGACCTAATTATTGGAAATAGATGTCATCGTTACATGTCAAGCTAGTGTTGTAAATGGAAATTTTAAGTAACTTTTTAAACAAAATAACGAATTATTTTTGTGTTATAGCGCTCACCCCGTGCTTGGGAATCTGGAAAAACCTTAAAAACAGCAAAGAAAAATATCGAAATATATATAGCAAAGAAGAATTTCGCCGCCTCGAACTTGTCGACACTAGCTCAGCGGAAGAGCGTCCCGGCTTTAGGGAAATGGTCGCAGGTTCAAATCCCGCGTGTCGATATTTTTCTTTGCTGTTTTTAAGGTTTTTCCAGATTCCCAAGCACGGTGTGAGTGCTATAACACAAAAATAATTAGAAATACGAAAGTACTGATCAAAATTATAAATGTGAATTTCATCTGTAACGATGAACTCATTTAACTAGTTATACGTATGTATAGCTAGCGATCAGTACAATCGACGTAAGCGATTATATAGCAAAGAAGAATTTCGCCGCCTCGAGCCTGTCGACACTAGCTCAGCGGAAGAGCGTCCCGGCTTTAGGGAAATGGTCGCAGGTTCAAATCCCGCGTGTCGATATTTTTCTTTGCTGTTTTTAAGGTTTTTCAAAATAACGAATAAAAGCAATAATGAGTAGTTCCAAAAACTTTCAAAATCCGTGTGGCGCTGTCGCCGAATCCAATAATTGTATATATAGTTGTCCAGAGTACGAAATACTTCAAAACTCATTAAATATTCATTTAAAATTGAAATCGGTTTTCAAGAGTAGCCCTACTGAAATATTGTAGGGATTGGATCATCAGCGGAAAATGCATCTCAAAACGTTTATAAACTCATTTGAACTAATACATTATCTTTACTTATTTTCATATCAAACCAGAAATTTTGATTATTAACCGACGAAAAAACGGAGGTTACCAGTTTACATGTACTGTAATATTGTTGGGATTGGATAATATTTAAGTATGATGATCTTTTTAGGCGTCAAAATTACATAAGTGTATGTATGTTTGTCCACGAATTTCTCGTGAACTAAAAGTCATAACTAGATAATTATTTTTGATTTAGTTAAGTGTATTCCAATTTACAGTACAGATCAAGTTTTGTCAAAATTGGTTTTACCAAAATAGCAAACAAGCAGATGGGTCTCCTGATGGAAAGAGTCAAGCATCGCCTATAGACACCAAAGATATTAATGGTGCGTTGCTATCTTGTGGCGAGGTCTAATGCCACATGTATAAGTTTACCGGCTACCTTACCCTCTAAACCGGAACACGACAGTGACAAGCACTGACGCTATTGCGGTAGGAATAGGTAAGACGGTGGTACCAGATCCGGGCGAGATAATGCAGAACTCTACCACCTAGTAGTCACGATGGTAGTGATTCACATAACCAATCGGTCGCCTTTTACGACCTGCCTGGCAGAACGGCAGTTGGTCTATTCTTCAAAGGAGCCCGGAACCAATATGGGGAAAATATATGAGTATAGTTGGCAGTATTTGATGTTGGTTAATTGTTTAAATAACTTTTAAATTATATTTGTGTTTTAGCATTCACCTAATGCTTGGGAAATCTTGAAAAACTTTAAAAATAACACAGAAAAAAAAATCCTAGCGTGTCGAAATTTTTCTCTGTTGTTTTTAAAATACTTTTAAAATTATTCTTTTGGGTTTTACTTATTATCTACTCGTTAATTAAAATTTTGCCAAGGTCGAAAAAACAAACGATTGAGCGACAAAAACTAATCTTTGAACTTCTAAGAAGTCTTTATAATTGTCTACAATATAATGAATAATAGATAAAGTTAGAAACTACTGGACCGATTAAAAAAAAATAACATTATGGCTCTTCCGCATTTGCGTCTATCGTCACAAAGCTTCGTGCTACATGCCCAAGTTTACAAGGGGGGGAGGCAGGGAGGGTCAGCTGCCCCCCCCCACCCCCTGCCTGGAATTACGTTACCTCTCTACTAACTATTTATTGTCTGATTTGCCTCGCTCTGGCTCAGAATCTGGGTACGCCCATGTCAACGCCCGTTTTACTTCGTTACCGCAGCATCTTCAGGAGAGATTTTTTTTTATATTATAAGATAGCAAACAAGCACATGGGTCTCCTGATGGAAAGAGTCAACCGTCGCCTATAGACACCAAAGATGTTAATGGTGCGTTGTTATCTTGTGGCGAGGTCTAATGCATAAGTTTACCGGCTACCTTACCCTCCAAACCTGAACACGACAGTGACAAGCACTGACGCTATTGCGGCAGGAATAGGTAAGGCGGATTCGAATAGTTTTTCTTAATAAGAGTTGAAGCATCAAATAACGGTTTTTATGAAATCATTTGCCTGCATCGTAATGGATTTGGCGTGAAGCTACTTATAAATAATATGGCAATTGACAATGACTCCAAATTGCTTAGACGTCGCGTCGAGTTCAATGTATTATGTAAATATCTGAGTCATCTCGCTGTGTATGATCATTTGGGGAGCTCTGACTGCATTGGATGTTTATCAGGAAGCCTAAGTTATGTAACACGAGATATTTCATGCGCATTTAACTAAAGTGCCTAACTGTCATTAGTTTGGCGATGCTGTTGTCGGCATATATACAAGGGGCCGTCCATTAATCGTGTGAGGCTCATAAAAAATCACGAAATATCACCGGGGGGGGGGGGTGTAGTAATATATCACGTGTAATTATTTGCATGATACTTAATCAGTTATTGGTGTTGAAGAAAGTCTTGCTCATACGTAGTCCGAGGACACTGTACATTAAATGATGTTCATGTATTAGTACAAAAAACTTTTTGCATTCTTTTTATTATTCTTATGTCAGCCAAAAACAACCAACCTTTCTGTCTACCTCTAGACGCTATTATTGTAGTCTTTAATTTTCTATAATAAAAAATGATGTGGTGTCGCGGGACACCAGGTAGGAACGAACTTCCTTCGGCTAAACGGCACTACTCGCTTGTGTACGCGACTGTCGCGCCTGCGCACGTCTCATTTAACGCTTTTATTCCACGCATTTTTCTTACGGTTTTACTATCACATTTTTTTCAGTTCGGTCGCGCAGCAAAATCCCCATCCCCTCCAAGCCTGCCGTAAGGAACTTCGTTCCAATTAGGCGATATTTATACCTGTGTTTCCTAAATATAAAAAAAATAAAGATTCTTTGCAGGTACTTAAAGTACACGTGATATAGGGGATGGGGGGTAGTCTTCAACATCACCATGTATCACCAACGGGAACGGGGGGTTTAAAATGCCAAAAAAAACATCACGTGATTAATGGACGGCCCCCAATGCGTAAGAAACATCTGTCCAATCCGAAAGAGGTAGGTATCTATACAAACATTATAAATGCGAAAGTTTGGATGTTTGGATGGATGTTTGTTACTCAATCACACAAAAACTACTGAACGGATTTGAATGAAATTTTGCACAAAGGTAGATGATGACCTGGAATAGCACATGTGCTACCTTTTATCCCTATATATAATTAAAAAAATGATGTGGTGTCGCGGGACACCAGGTAGAAACGAACTTCCTTCGGCTAAACGGCACTACTCTCGCTTGTGTACGCGACTGTCGCGCCTGCGCACGTCTCATTTAACGCTTTTATTCCACGCATTTTTCTTACGGTTTTACTATCACATTTTTTTCAGTTCGGTCGCGCAGCAAAATCCCCATCCCCTCCAAGCCTGCCGTAAGGAACTTCGTTCCAATTAGGCGATACTTATACCTGTATTTCCTAAATATAAAAAAAATAAAGATTCTTTGCAGGTACTTAAAGTACACGTGATATAGGGGATGGGGGGTAGTCTTCAACATCACCATGTATCACCAACGGGAACGGGGGGTTTAAAATGCCAAAAAAAACATCACGTGATTAATGGACGGCCCCCAATGTGTAAGAAACATCTGTCCAATCCGAAAGAGGTAGGTATCTATACAAACATTATAAATGCGAAAGTTTGGATGTTTGGATGGATGTTTGTTACTCAATCACACAAAAACTACTGAACGGATTTGAATGAAATTTTGCACAAAGGTAGATGATGACCTGGAATAGCACATGTGCTACCTTTTATCCCTATATATAATTAAAAAAATGATGTGGTGTCGCGGGACACCAGGTAGAAACGAACTTCCTTCGGCTAAACGGCACTACTCTCGCTTGTGTACGCGACTGTCGCGCCTGCGCACGTCTCATTTAACGCTTTTATTCCACGCATTTTTCTTACGGTTTTACTATCACATTTTTTTCAGTTCGGTCGCGCAGCAAAATCCCCATCCCCTCCAAGCCTGCCGTAAGGAACTTCGTTCCAATTAGGCGATACTTATACCTGTATTTCCTAAATATAAAAAAAATAAAGATTCTTTGCAGGTACTTAAAGTACACGTGATATAGGGGATGGGGGGTAGTCTTCAACATCACCATGTATCACCAACGGGAACGGGGGGTTTAAAATGCCAAAAAAAACATCACGTGATTAATGGACGGCCCCCAATGTGTAAGAAACATCTGTCCAATCCGAAAGAGGTAGGTATCTATACAAACATTATAAATGCGAAAGTTTGGATGTTTGGATGGATGTTTGTTACTCAATCACACAAAAACTACTGAACGGATTTGAATGAAATTTTGCACAAAGGTAGACGATGACCTGGAATAGCACATGTGCTACCTTTTATCCCTATATATAATTAAAAATTAGGTGATCCCGCGGGATTCACCAAAAACTTTTATAATACAGCGGGCTGCACGCTGCAGCTAGTATACTATATGTATAGGTATAATAAAATAATTTTTTTTATTAAAATAAAAAATATCTTTTTTTTTAAGTGCTTCATTTTATTAAACTTGAGGAACTTCCCCCTAAATCAAGCAAATATTTTGAAACTGTATCAATCAATATCATGGATTAAATGGATACGCCTTTCAAGGCAATTTCTTTGTTTGTCAGTGTAGCTTGCAATTACACACAGAAATACAATACTTACCAATGAAATAAAATTACTCCAAGGGTAATTTTTAAGCCTCGTCAACTCATTCGGTACGATAAAATAGTAAATGGTTTATTTTCCTATTTTTTCACAATTTAATATATGCGCGGCGACACATTTCCTTCTCAATGTCGTGTCTATTAGTATTTATGTGGTCTGTGATTAATACCCATATTTCAAATCGGTTTAATTTAAACAATAATGCCCGTGTTGGTACGAACCTTTGTATAAAATGGAATATCTGCCGTTCTACCCAGCAATCCGTAAAAATGAGTCACTTCCATCGTGGCTGCTGGTGGTAAAATTGTACGTTGTCTCGCCCAGCAGGCCTACTCCTGAAAACAATATAAATCTTAAACCAATATTGATAAAAACAATAAGTTTCGAATATCGTCAAAAAACTGTACTCTTGAAACCAATATTGCCCACATTGATTCAGTATAGTAACGACCTAATTATTGGAAATAGATGTCATCGTTACACATCAAGCTAGTGTTAAAAGTGGAAATTTTAAGCACCGCACAGTGTATCGCGTGGAACATGCTAGGTGGACAATATTATTTTATGTTATATAACGATGCTCTTACTTATTTCAAATATGGGTAGTCATGTTTTTGTAATAAAAAACGAAAAAAATTATGATAGCAAAAAAATATTTTCAAAAATAATATATAAGCAACAATTAACTTAGCGAGTACTATGAATGCTGTAAATTGCATGCAGTTCAGATCGAATAAGTATCAAGAGGTATGTACAATATAAATCTAAATACATAAAATTACAAATAGTAACAAAACAATCATAGGTTTATTTACAATAAAAGAAAATATATGCATGAAAACTAAAACTAAGCAGCAAAGATAATATTTCATAACGTAACCTAATAATCATCATCAGAGTCTTCTGATGAATCGTTTACTGTGTAATCGTCATCATTTTGTGGAACTGTGCGATAATATGATGACGTTTCCAGTCTTGATTCTACTATACTAGGGCTTAAAATTAACTTTAAAACCTCTGAACATATTTTTTCCGGCTTTTTTTGGGGAATCTCTCGAAGGCTATTGATCAAGGGATCAGATGTTATAACCAACATTGACAGCAAGTCTCTGTTCGTGGCAACACGCGAGCACTTGCGGGTGTTGTACTCCCTAAATCTGCGGCAATCTTTATTACGTGCTTCCTGAGCCTCTTCGGAAAGCTGCCCAATTGGAAGCAATGCAGCTTTGATGACCTCTGTACTATGAATTAATATTTTATGTACAGTAGCAGGCATACAGTACCACGAATAGAGACTTAGATAATGTCTTCTGGTTTCAAGACAAAATTTATTAAATTCAACTAAGTTTATCTCGAATCCAGAAGACAAAGTCCTCAATATTACATCGAACTGTTTGATGATTTCAACATCCAATCCCGTGATCTGAGCACTCATCTCAGCATTCTTAAAAAACCGACGAGCCGTGTTTCCATCGTTTGAAGAACCAAATCCTGGCTTTGGTTTATCTACAATAAGTCCCATCTCGTTCTTAAATTTTAACTTAATTTCGTCGGAACGAACCTTGATATCTGCTTTGTCTTCGTTGCTTCTAGCCTGCCATTTCTTAATATTCAACTTGTAGCTGATATGTAAAAGGCATTCGAAGCAACGAATCCAAGCATGAAGTGTAGATAAACCAAAGCCAAAATGATCTTGGTTGCTGTTGAAGTTCGCGGGTTCATCATTCATCGTCTTGGGGGTGGCGCCACAGATGAAACACTTTTGAGTTGAACGAGTTTCCGTTAAAGCGTTGCATACCTTTCCGTCTGTCATTGTCAGCAAAAGTTCGTGTTTCACAGAGATTTGAGAATCACCAAAGTCGATACGTGTTGGAAGAAGAGCGTTAACTTCTTCCAACAATCTATTTGTCTCCGTTAACGTAAAGTCATTCGTTTCTTTAGCAAATATTAATTTGATTGGGCGACAATACAATGTTGATGAAGACCGAGGATTTTGCCAAACAATTTTGGCCCCATCATATAATCTAAGGGGAACTAAAGAAAATACGAAAAGAAATTCGTCCGTATCTTCAGTGTTCTCAAATCTCTGTTTGTATGTGCTGTGCCCAGAACTTCCATCACATCCCCATTTACTTACAAGTGTAAAAGACGAACTTGTTGCGAGGACACTGCTGATAACTTCATGCTGTGCTAATACTAAACGTTCCACTGTTTTGTTTAATAATGCTTGCAAATTTATTTCAGCACGTGTTTCTGTTACAGCAATGTGCTCCTGTGCAGGATAACAGGCCTGTTTAGATTTTGTCAAACTATAATATGATGGAAACACATTATGTCCTGCCTTCATAGACCACTTTCTTGTTTGTTTGTACGCATGTGTTGTTGACTTAGAATCTATATAGTAAGCTAACGCTTCGTCACTACTTAACTGCCTAGGATTAACATTACTGGTATCCTTAGACTTAACATTAATAACTGAGCTTTCACTAATGTCTCTAATTACGCTGGCAATTTTCCGTTGTCCTGCTGAACGCGCAGCAATTTCGGCAGCTGTCACCAATTCACTGACACTTCGCGATTCTACGAGATCCACGACTCGACGTTTTTTGGTTTTAAACGACGATTCTTCGAATTCTTTGCGAGGCCTTCCTGCTGAAATCACAGCCTCACTCGAAGTTGATGGTTGTGGCTCAAAAGAACTCACAGTAAACTGTGTATCTTCTTCATCCAGCCAGGTCTTATTTTTAATTAAAAAACGCTCCTTCGATTTTCCTGAAGCCAACCATTTGACACCAATTTTATTGGAAAAGTTGGATATCTTCAACTTTATTTCTTTTTGGCTACATTCAGTAATGTTACCAAAGTGAAATTTTGAAGAAAGGTACTCATATATACCCGAGTTCTTTTCATTTTTTGTGGGTTTCAACCACTCTTCAAAAAATTCTACCCTAGAAATAGAGTATAAGCGTTCTGAAAAAAAAAGAAAAGAATATGTTGTACTGAAGTGTGCTAAACAATTTGTGTATTTTTATGAAGAATAAAGTATTTCCTATGATATATCAAAGAACTAGCCCGGATAAAGGTGAATGTCTGCAAAATTAACTCTTTAAAACTATTCTTTCATAAAAAAAATACGTTAAAATATATAAGCTATGTTAAAATTATACCTAAAATTCATTTGAACAGATTCAGATTTTAAAAAAGGTTTTTTAAATAATAGGACTTACCCTCCGTGTTGATATCCATCACAAACACTCAAAATATTAACTATAAGCCACTATGGATGTGTACGAAAGTGTCACTAAACTGCAACTGATTGACTGTAACGATTTCATTAAACTCAATACCTGACTTCTAACCACTATTCCTTATCAGTTAAGCATTTGACAAACAACCGATTCTTGGAATCTGGAGATTAGGGGTGTTGTTTACGTTTTGCAATTAAGATTTCCTGGAAATGATAACATGAATTTTGTCCACCTAGCATATTCTAGGCGAAATACTGTGCACCGTTTTAAATAAAATAGCGAATAAAAGCAATAATGATTAGTTCCAAAAAATTTCGAAATCCGTGTCGCGCTGTCGCCGAATCCAATAATTGAATATAGTTGTCCAGAGTACTAAATACTTCAAAATTCATTAAATATTCATTTAAAATTGAAATCGGTTTTCAAGAGTAGCCCTACAGGTCAGGCACCACCGATTTACCTATTCCTGTTACAATAACGTCAGTGCTTGTCACGGTAAATTTATGCACGAGGCATTTAGTACCCTGCCACAAGGATAACAATGTACTATTAACATCTTTGATGTGTAGGCGATGGTTATCCCTTATATCAGGATTCAGGATAGCCATCTGCTTATTTGATATTTTATGATATAATTTTATAAGAGCTATTAATTAGTAACTCTGTGTTATTCATTTGTTGCTTATTACACAGTGTTCCTCAACAAGGAAAACCGATAGAACTATTTCGTATGTGTCATAAATTTAGTTACAAAATTAATAGACTAATTAACAATATCAAACGGGTTTTCAGTACGGCAGCTGTGACTGAAGGCAAGAGAGCATTTTCAATACATAGTTTACAAGTTTTGGTGAAAAATTATTTTGTGTAAACTCGAAGTAGTTGACGAAAATCGTAAAATGTAACTGATACTATCAGAATCAAATTAGAAGAAAAAAGTTATTACGTATTTTTAACGTGTTTCTTTCCACGTGTTGTCGTTTTGTGTTATAAAACTGATACGTTAAGTTACTGTTATTTTGTACTGTTGTATTAGAAATTAAACGCGAGGTTACTGTTTCGTAAAGTGCAACTGATATTATCTGTTGTCGTGTAAAGCCATATGTTGTAATGGATTTTTAACGTGATTTTTCTGTGTATTGTTAAACTGATGGGCGAAGTTACTGTTCTACTTACCGAGTTCGCGTTCTGTTCAAAAAATGTATTTATAAAAATAAGACGGGCGGTTACTGTTACAAAATTTTTAAAGTGAAACTGATATTACCTATTGCAATGCAAAGCCACAAGTTGTTGTGGATTTTAACACGTTTTACGAAAAAATCCATGATAAAACTAATGCGCTAATTTATTGTTAGCTTTACCTAATCGTAAATCTAAAGTGTAACGAATATTTTTAGTTCATAATAGTTTATATAAAGGCACAAGTTGTGGTGGACTTTTGACACTTATTAGTCAAAAAAAAATTGTATAGTTAACTTATTCGTGAAGTTACTGTTAATATAATCGTAATATGAAACTTCATGTTCTGGTCAAAAAAGATTTAACAAAAGTGATACGCAAAATTACTGTCTACAACAATACTTGTACATTGTAACTGGTATCTATATAGAGGCGTAAAGCCACATTAGTAATAGAGAGAATTTTGAAACTTTTTTTCTTAAAAGGTATTGTAAGACTGGCACGTGAAGTTATGGTTAATATTACTTGTAATATTTAATACAAAGTATTTACTCATTCTAATCAAAAATATTTTATAGAAGTGATACGCAAAAATACCATTACAAAAATCGTTAAATAAAACTTATAAACCTGAATAAAACTTGTCAGTCATGATATAAAACCGTAAAGTAAGTAAATTTTGTGTAAAAATGTGTAATAAGATTTCCGGAATAAAAACTACCCTATGTCCTTTCTTGGATCTCAAACTATATTTGTACCAAATTTTATCCAAATCGGTTCAGCGGTTTAGCAGTGAAAGCGTAACAGACAGACAGACAGACGGTTACTTTCGCATTTACAGTACCCGGCGATAAATATTGCACATCGACCTTTGGAAAGAGACAATCGGCTAATTTCGGCTTCGTAGAGCGTTATCTCTGTCGCACAAAATACAAACAGTCCGGTACCTATTAGGAGCTGTTAAAACAAGTATGATTTGCTTCTTTTGATATTTTTATTCTTTGTATAAAATACACTAATTTTTCTATAAGTGATGGCTTTAGGTTGGGGTAAAATAAAATAAAAAAACATTTTTACATTATGTTTACGTATTTAATTATTTTGGAACATTACAGCTTTAGTGTACATAATAAACACCATTATACCTATTGCTAAAATGAGACATTGCAATAAAAATAATAATAATTCTAATTCTCAATTACTTCCATTTCACTATCTGTGCTCTCAAAGAGGTCAATATCACTGTCACTATCAGCCGTATTTATTACTAATCTATCAGTGTAATTGTCTAAACTGTGTTGAATGCTTCTATATTCATTCTCACATTTGATTGCATGATCGCAAACCTTTTTCCACTCTTCAGCGCCGATCATGTTTACTTTTTCAGTCAATAATGTTTTTACTGTAGTTAAGTTCATACCCACATTTCTAGAGGCTACATAGCCTTTCAGTTGAGACCATATATTTTCAATTGGATTAAAATCCGGATGATATGGTGATAATCGCAACACAGTGTGCCCATGTTCGGCAAGTATTTTGTCCACAGAAAACTCTGTATACCTCTCCTTGTGCTGACATATAATAGCGTAAATCTGGGTTTTTGTTAATTTTGGATCAACTGGAATTTCATGTCTGTTTAACCAGTTGATCATTTCCCGTTTAATGGTGTTTGAGTTGGGGGGTCTCTCAACATACTTGTTGTGATAGGGTGCGTTGTCGATAACTAGAACAGAATCACTGGGTATATTTGGGATTAATTGGTTAACCAGCCATTTCTCATAGTTATCGTTATTCATTTCATTGTGATAGTCACCTGTAGTGTCCGTGGATTTATACGTTAAAAAAGCACCGGGTACAAAGCCTTTTTCATTTCCCGCATGAACTATTATCAAACGTTGACCTTTTGAAATTGGCTTTTTTACTCCTTTTTTCTTATCGTCACTCCAAGATTTCCCTTTAGTGTGGGATGCATGTATATATGACTCATCCATGTAGACGATATTATTACTATATTAGTAGATACATGTAGTCTCAAACGAATGGAATACCTTGATAAAATACGCAAATTTCGCGAAACAGGAAAAAATATCGTCTACATGGATGAGTCATATATACATGCATCCCACACTAAAGGGAAATCTTGGAGTGACGATAAGAAAAAAGGAGTAAAAAAGCCAATTTCAAAAGGTCAACGTTTGATAATAGTTCATGCGGGAAATGAAAAAGGCTTTGTACCCGGTGCTTTTTTAACGTATAAATCCACGGACACTACAGGTGACTATCACAATGAAATGAATAACGATAACTATGAGAAATGGCTGGTTAACCAATTAATCCCAAATATACCCAGTGATTCTGTTCTAGTTATCGACAACGCACCCTATCACAACAAGTATGTTGAGAGACCCCCCAACTCAAACACCATTAAACGGGAAATGATCAACTGGTTAAACAGACATGAAATTCCAGTTGATCCAAAATTAACAAAAACCCAGATTTACGCTATTATATGTCAGCACAAGGAGAGGTATACAGAGTTTTCTGTGGACAAAATACTTGCCGAACATGGGCACACTGTGTTGCGATTGCCACCATATCATCCGGATTTTAATCCAATTGAAAATATATGGTCTCAACTGAAAGGCTATGTAGCCTCTAGAAATGTGGGTATGAACTTAACTACAGTAAAAACATTATTGACTGAAAAAGTAAACATGATCGGCGCTGAAGAGTGGAAAAAGGTTTGCGATCATGCAATCAAATGTGAGAATGAATATAGAAGCATTCAACACAGTTTAGACAATTACACTGATAGATTAGTAATAAATACGGCTGATAGTGACAGTGATATTGACCTCTTTGAGAGCACAGATAGTGAAATGGAAGTAATTGAGAATTAGAATTATTATTATTTTTATTGCAATGTCTCATTTTAGCAATAGATATAATGGTGTTTATTATGTACACTAAAGCTGTAATGTTCCAAAATAATTAAATACGTAAACATAATGTAAAAATGTTTTTTTATTTTATTTTACCCCAACCTAAAGCCATCACTTATAGAAAAATTAGTGTATTTTATACAAAGAATAAAAATATCAAAAGAAGCAAATCATACTTGTTTTAACAGCTCCTAATAGGTACCGGACTGTTTGTATTTTGTGCGACAGAGATAACGCTCTACGAAGCCGAAATTAGCCGATTGTCTCTTTCCAAAGGTCGATGTGCAATATTTATCGCCGGGTACTGTATAATATTAGTATGGATTTACAAAAAAATATTGCAGGTAGGTAGATTTTTTATTTTATTTGTTACTATCTTATAATAAGATGTACTAATTGGGGGTAACGGTTTGACGTTTATACTTTGAATAATTTAACAATATCTCAAAACTATCCTAGTGCCCTACGTACTCCATCGTTTTTGCGGACCTAAAAACACCTTATTTTCGCGTAATTTTTTTTTCATATTGGTGGGTTTGGTTTGCTTATCTAATAGGGTTGTGGAAACGTTTGTAATTTTCTATGTTTGTAGCACTAAACTTAAAATTTATATTGCACCGATTTTAAAAATTCATTTACCATTAGCAAGCTATTTTATCCAAACAAAAAAAGTAATAACTTTGAGTCAAACGAACTAAACGGCTAAACTGCTGGACCGATTTTCATGAAATTTGGCATGGATATAGTTGAAGATCCGGGGTCAAACATAGGCTAATATTTTTTTTCAAAAATCGACCCCTAAATGGCTGAAATAGAGAATGAAGTTTGTATGAAAAACTATATAGACTATATGTAATCTACTCGCGGGAAAAACTGCGTGGGTCAGTTTGTATAGTATATAAATGCGAAAGTTAGTTTGTTTGTTTGTTACGCTTTCACGGCTAAACCGCTCAACCGATTTTGATAAAATTTAACATAGAGGTAGTTGAAGAACCGGAAAAAGGAAACTTCTGTTAGACAACACAGGTTTCCCTTTTCAAAATCAACTTCTAAGGGGCTGAAATTAGGAATAATGACTGAATCGCCGACATGATAATGTACACGCGGGCGAAGCCGCTCGGATGAGTTGGTATGAAATAAATATATGATTGCATATTTTCAGCCGGCTGTGGGGCCCTCCGGGGCCATCAGCAAAGTTCACAAGTCGGACCGAAAGATCGGCCATCGGCGGGTCGGCGAAGGTGGCGAAATTACCTACAAGAAAATCCAATCTTCGCAGATTATGGGCTCTATACAACTTGGTAAGTTCTGAAGGTTTTTTTATTTATTCTTGTTGAAATATAAAAAATTTAATTGCCCGATCCGGGAATCGAACCCAGGACCTCATGTGGTTAACACCGACACCGGTCCACTAGACCACGAAGGCGATAAGAAAAAAAACAAGAAAATTATATTTTTAGGTAATTTAATCAGGACATTTATAAAAAAACGTTCAAACTCGGCCGGAGGCATCCGTTACATAAAAAGGATTGTTTTTTCACGGTACAAAAGGGATTAAATTATCACTTGGTGTGCCTTTTTTAACTGCTTTTTAGACTAAATATAAATAATAAATATCGGTCAAGTACACGTCGGGTTATGCGAAATTTTAACTTAAGTAAAATATCGCCCATCACTTACGAGCGGCCTGACGGAATAAAGACGGAAATCGTTAATGTATGTATGTATTTATATATGTATGTAAAGAAAACCCTGTCCGATCGTCAAAGGCATTATTTGGTAGCTTAATACAAACATATTTGTGTCATTATTTTATGGATATTGATACATAAATTTTTTAAATACTTGCTTAATGTAAGGGGAAGTGGGTCAATTTTAGTACTAAAATCAGACACTTTAAGCTATATAAGCTACGATATTTTACTTATTTTAATAAAAATAAATATATTTTTTGATAATGTCATTGAACCTACCTTTATATCTCTTTCGGATCGGACAGGGTTTTCTTTACACCCTGTATATATATATATGGCATTAGATCTCGCCACAAGATAGCAACGCACCGTTAACATCTTACCATCGATGGGTGACTCTTTCCATCAGAAGACCCATCTGCTTGTTTGCTATATTATGAAACAAAAAAAGTACAAATAATATCAGTATAGCTTCTCGAGACGGCTTTTTATGACTAATGACTATAGAGATATTTAAGTCAAATCTCAAAAAAAATATATAATATTTAATCATGTGCTCTCATTGTGTAACACGAATAGATTACATTATGTACATTAATCATGTGATGTTTTTTTGCATTTTTAAGCCTTCCCTCCCCCTTGGTATTGGATATGTGGTGATGTTTAAGACTACCCCACCCCCACCCCCTTTATTACGTGTATTTTTTAGTACCTACAAAGAATTTAATTTTTTTTTAAACATTTACGAAACACAGGTATAACTATCATCTAATTTTATTATAGAAAATTAGACTACAATAATAACATCTAGAGGTAGACAGAAAGAAAGACAGAAGGTTCAAGGTTATTTTTGGCTGACATAAGAATACAAGAAATGCGAAAAAGTTGTTGTACTAATACATGGACATTAATGTACTTTGGCCTCGGACCATGGATTAGAAAATCTTTCAACACCAATAACTGGATAAGTATCTTGCAAATAAATACACGTGATATATTTCTACACCCCCCTCCCCCCTTGTGATATTTCGTGATTTTTTATGGACTCCCCCCACCCCCCTTTCGAGCTTCACGTGATTAATGGACGGCCCCTAGATGAATTTTGATCTAACCCCAAAGTAAGGTATTTATTTGCTTGCGATGTGGGTGTTAATCAACGATACTAATAAACATCTATGCTTATCACACAAATACTGTCGGGAATCAAACCCGAGCACTAATGATTCCGTCTGACGTGATATGGCCTGTTATTTGCGTAAGCAAAGCAAAAGAACATATTTCTCACTCTATACCAATTTTCATCCAGATCGGTCAAGTTTTCGAGTTTTAATGCAACATATATGCGGACAAAAAATTTAAAGTAGTAAAATTGATGTCATAAAATGAAAAAAAAAATGACCAAAAAATTGAACTCATGGACAGATGCTACAGTTTTAAATATATAATGTAGCTAAAAGGTCAAAGGAAATTCCTTAATTTAAATGTCACAGTAAAATACGGCCATGACACTCGAAAAGTACTCAGTCTGAGTGGAACAACGATTAATGGGTTAAGAGGTCATTTGGACTTAATGGCAAAGTAATTTATTTTTAAATCTTTGAAACGACTTTTTCTGTTTAATTTCCTTATCCGCACTTAAAGAATAAATTAGTTACGACACGTGTCCTCGCATGAATCCCACGGGAAAATATATTTTCCCGGAAGGAGAATCCCTATGAACTAGAAGGATGTAAGTATATATCATCCCACAGCAAAATCAAAACACAACAGGGTTAGATAAATCTAGTGTTGACTGTACCTTTTTCCATACGCATAATTATTCAATGCCGCTAATGTCGAGGTCATACTATCGTCCAAAGATTCGTAGTGTGTTGTCACTATGAAATTTCGTGGTTGTGCTATGGCGAACTAGGTGGCCACAATAGTCTTATCTCACTTCAACTTGTAAAGCTCATCAAAGCAAAAGAAAAGTTAGAGGTGGCAGTAAACTGACAGAAGCCCCAAAGATTTGTGTTTCAGTGTAGTGGTTGGCACATCGACAATATAGCCGCACCATAATGATAATCTCGCAAAAAATCGACAACATTTATAACAACAAAAGTGTTACATATACCAGCAGGCCTACTCTTGAAAACAATATAAATCTTAAACCAATATTGATAAAAACAATAAGTTTCGAATATCGTCCAAAAACGGTACTCTTGAAACCAATATTGCCCACATTGATACAGTATAGTAACGACCTAATTATTGAAAATAGATGTCATCGTTACACGTCAAGCTAGTGTTACAAGTGGAAATTTGAAGTACCATTTTAAACAAAATAACGTATAAAAGAAATAATGAGTAGTTCCAAAAGCTTTCGAAATCCGTGTGGGGCTGTCGTCGAATCCAATAATTGAATATAGTTGTCTAGAGTACGAAATACATCAAAGTTCATTAAATATTCATTTAAAATTGAAAACGGCTTTTAAGAGTAGCCCTACTGGTGGTCACTGTACATTGTTATAATGTCATTACTGATCGTCTCGCAGCAAAATCAAAACACAACAGAAGTGTTAGATAAATCTGGTGTCGACTGCACATTATTGTATACGTATACTAGCTGACCCGCGCAGCTTCGCCCGCGAGTATATTAATAAGTCATCCAGATAGCTTTTAATAAAAATTTCATCACCTATTTCAGCCCTCCAGGGACTGATTTTTGAAAAGTTAGCCTATTTTTGGCCCCGGATCTTCAACTATATCCATGCCAAATTTCATGAAAATCGGTCCAGCAATTTAGCCGTGAAAGCGTATCAGACAGACTTTCTCATTTATAATATTAGTATAGATTCAAAACTGCTAATAATCATCACGCAGCAAAATCAAAACACAATTGAATTGTTAGATGAATCTGGTGTCGACTGCACATTTATTGTATACGTGAATTCAAAACTGGTAATAAATAATAATCATTACAGAATCAGCAAAATCAAAACACAACAGAAGTGTTAGATAAATCTGATGTCGACTGCACATTATGGTATACGTAAATTTTCAACTGCTAATAATCATCATGCAGCAAAATTAAAACACAAAGAAGTGTTAGATAAATCTGGTTTCGACTGCACATTATTGTGTACGTAAATTCAAAACTGCTAATAGTTATCACGCAGCAAAATTAAAACACAAAGAAGTGTTAGGTAAATCTAGTTTCGACTGCACACTATTGTATACAATTCAAAACTACTAACAATCATCACGCAGCAAAATCAAAACACAAAGAAGTGTTAGATAAATCTGGTTTCGACTGCACAATATTATATACGTAAATTCACAACTGCTAATAATCATCACGCAGCAAAATTAAAACACAACAAATCAATAAATAAGTCTTATATAAATCAGCAGGCCTACTCTTGAAAACAATATAAATCTTAAACCAATATTGACAAAAACAATAAGTTTCGAATATCGTCAAAAACGGTACTCTTGAAACCAATATTGCCCAATTTGATTCAGTGTAGTAACGACGACGACGACGAAATAGATGTCATCGCGTTTCATGTCAAGCTAGTGTTACTTTGGTTACAAGTGGAAATTTTAAGTACCGTTTTAAACAAAATAACTAATAAAAGCAATAATGAGTAGTTCCAAAAAATTTCGAAATCCGTGTGGCGCTGTCGCCGAATCCAATAATTGAATATAGTTGTCCAGAGTACGAAATACTTCAAAATTCATTAAATATTCATTTAAAATTGAAATCGGTTTTCAAGAGTAGCCCTTCTGGTGTTGACTGTACATATCGTGTACGAATATTCAATGCCGCTAATGATCATCTCGCAGAATTACCTTAGCAAGGCTTATTCACGGTTTTTGCATTGGCGTGGGAATAATCGTTTCCTACAAACGGACAGATTATGTAACCGTCTATATATAAAGCACAGGGTTTTTTTATACACAGAATATTTTCAGAATGTTTTTATACTTTTATATCATTAGGTAGCTAGCAAGAAGATGACTCTCCTAATGGAAAGAGAAACCATCACCTATAGACACCAAAGATGTTAATGGTGCATTGCTATCTCTGTGGTGAGATAGCAAGCCACATTTATACTCATACCCTCCAAAAAAAAAACGCGACACCAACAAGCATTAACACTGTTGTGGCAGGAATATAAAAGGCGGTGGTATCAAACCCGGGCGAGACAATGCAGAACTCTTCCACCCACCTAGGGTTGCAGACGATACATCGATTTTTTCAAACATCGATATATCGTTAATAAACATCAATATTTTAACATCGATGTTGAAACTCCAAACATCGACGATACATCGTTCTTCATGAGCGATGTTTTATCATAGTACCATCTTCCGCTCTCAAGTACTCCAATAAAATATTCAATACAAATAATTTGTATGGCATAACATCAACCATAATTGACGTCGATATATCGTTCATAAACTCCGATGTTTTTAACATCGATGTTGTACAGAAAACATCGATGTTCTGATATCGATATTTTTATGAGCGATGTTGCACCCACCAGGCACGATGCCACTATAGCCAATCGTTTGTGTGTTTTCTATTCCTTAAAGGTGCCCGAAACCACAGGGCTCTTACCTCGGGGGTAAAACTGCGTCCTTTGTCTTCTCTCTTTTTTTTCTATAGGCAATGTTTGTCCTTTGATATCAGAAGAACCATATTTTTATGATATAAAACCCATACATACATACTGACGTCATTGTGCAGTAAGTCGGAAAATATTTCTAGGACTTCAAATCGTAGAGATCTGATGTAAAAGCAATTTTCAAAAATCGGGGTGAAATCAATAACTTTCTCTAACGGGAAGTTAAAAAATGGTTGTTAATCATTTGGACAGATAATTGTGGAAACGTACTGCTCATGCACTGCGTCAGAAATGAACCGCGAATAGTGATGAACGGAAAGTGTTTATAGCATCGGCTTAGTTTAGGCGGCTGTTTTGTAAACACATAGACAAAATACCGTGGTTGTAGATTACATTTAACAGTATAATAATTAAGGCCCTTATCATACTGGCGTTTAATTCAGGTGTGCACTCAGCTACGACGCGACGCTACGTTGCGTTTCGAATAACATCTATATAAATATTATAAATGCGAAAGTTTAGATGTTTGGATGGATGTTTGGATAGATGTTAGATGGATGTTTGTTACTCAATCACGCAAAAACTACTGAACGGATTTGAATGAAATTTGGCACACAGGTAGATAATGATCTAGAATAGCACATATTTTTTATCTCGGAAAAATTAGGTGATCCCGCGGGATTCAGCAAAAACTTATAATGCAGCGGGCTGCACGCGGCAGCTAGTAATAAATATATTAGTCTTTTTAGAAGTAGGGTTTTCACTTCTTGGCTGTGGTATCCTTTTTTTATGCCGTTAAGAAAAATTAATGTTTTTCTAAAATATCCGCCTTTTTACAAGTTATTGGTTATATGGTATACCTCGATTTCCGAAAATCGAGTTTCATTAGATCTCGACGTTGACATCCCTAGGACCTAATTAGGAAGTTGTTCTGGCTGTTTCAGCCCAGAATAGAATATTAAGTACTCTTCTTCGACGAAAAAATGGCGGGTAAATATATATATTTTTTATAAATGTGAAAGTTTGGATGTTTGCAGTTTGGATGGATGTTTGTTACTCAATCATGCATAAACTACAAAACGGATTTGAATGATATTTGGCACACAGGTAGATGACCTGGAACAGCACTTAGGATTTTTATCCTGGAAAAATTTGGTGATCCCGTGGGATTCAATAAAAACTTATAATGCAGCGGGCTGCACGCTGCAGCTAGTATTTAATAATAATCATTTGAAAATGTAGTATACACCACGCAGATTTGATTAAAAAGCAAGTGATTTTTTGTAAACTGTTTGATTTAGTCTGTGGTTATGTAGTCCACAGCGTAGTTAGCGTTGTTTATATAAGATCAAGGTCGGGATGCGTTAATTGATGTGAGTGAATACCCTGCAGAGTGCAGGCATCGGTTACATAAAGCCGTTTGTTTATATACAAGGTTGATAAAAATTATGGTAACATACATGCATACATATCTACACACCAGATCGCTTATGAAGTAGGCATAGTGACCTGAGTGCTAAGTGTGAGTTTTTCTTTTCGCATTCGATCGTGAACGTATTTCGAGTTTACTAGGAATTTGTATGTGATTTGTACAGCGCCACCTAGTGGTAAACTGGTTTCTCACATGTACCACTAGGTGGCGCTGTACAAATCACATACAAATTCCGAGTAAACTCCAAACGCGCTCACGATCGAGTGCAAAAAGAAAAACTCACACTTAGCACTCTGATTGTCATATGTCATGATCCTTACATATTTAACTTGTTTCCTCCACATCCATTACCCTCTTCATATAAACACGCCGGTTGTGAAGACTTGACACTATTTTCGGATAGTACTCGATCAATCTGATCATGGTAAGTCAGTCTTGGTCTTCCCAGGTATCTAAATCTTTCCACCTTCCCCAACTATGTGCTTGTCCCAACGCTATTGAAATAGCGTTGGGACAAGCACATAATTATGCAGGGCAAGGCAAAGGCAACGGGCACTCTGGCTTAATACGGAAAAAATAAAACCATGATAAGTCTATTAAAACGTTACATTTGGGGTTGCAAGAGAAAGAAGAGTTTAATTATTTGGATCTTGAGAGGTTAGTTTAAAGTGTTGTCCCCCCCCTTGTTCGTTGGCCAACTGTCGTTCTGCCTAGCAGGTCGTAAAAGGCGACCGATTGGCTATACGAGTCACTAACATCGTGGCTACTAGGTAGTAGAGTTCTGCATTGTCTCGCCCGGGTCTGGTATCAACGCCTTACCTATTCCTAGTAGTGAGTACTAGAAAGTCGAGTTCCGTAACGACTCGTCCGGCTATTTGGTACCACCGCCTTACCTATTCCTGCCGCATTAGCGACAGTAGCGTAGTTTTTTGGTTTGGAGAGTAAGGTAGCCGGTAGACTTATGCATGTGGTAATGCCAACCCGCCACACGGACAGCAATGCACCACAACATCTTAAGTGTCTGTAGTGGTTTCTCTTTCCATCAGAGAAAGTAGTATCTTCACGCCCGTATCCCCGAAAGGGTAGGCAGAGGTACAATTGCACCCACGATTAGCCGTAGATACTTGGTCCCACAATGTGATAGGTGGCAAACCTATCGCCAATCGGGCACTTTCCAATCCCGGGCAATGTTGTTTTTATCAGAAAACTGAAAAAATACACTTTTAAATTGCCCGACCCAGGAATCGAACCCGGGTTGGTCAACTCCGACACCGGACCACCTCATGTGGTCAACTCCGACACCGGACCACCACACCACAGAGGCGATTGATCCATCAGGAGAGATAGAATATAAGGCGGTTTAGTGTGTTTCCAAAAGGCTACGGCTTAGAAATGAGCTTATTCATTCCTACAAGGCTGGTAATACAATTCTGGTGTTGCAGACATCCATGATAAGTGGTGATCACTTATCATTAGATAAGCCTTCCGTCCGTTTGTCCCTAACTATACTGAAAATCATGAGGTCCTAGTTTCGAATGTCGGGACAATTTGTTTTAAATTAGTTTTTTTGTCATTTTAAGGGTTCCGTACCTAAAAGCTAAAACGGAACCCTATTACTAAGCCTCCGCTCTCTGTCCGTCTGTCTGTCTATCACCAGGCTGTATCTCATAAACCGTGATAGCTAGAAAGCTGAAATTTTCACAAAGTATTTCCGTTGCTGCTATAACAACAAATACTAAAAATTAAAATATTAAGGGTAACAAAGGCATTTTTTTCCTATTTTTTTCCATGATGGTATGGAACCCTTCGTGCGCGAGTCCGGCTCGCACTTGGCCGGTTTTACATGATTTGTCTAAAGTCGCTGATCGACGGACGAGCCTATACCGCGGCCTTTATGGTCTAAGAGCCTTCGACACAAAAGTTATGGCCGATAAATCAGCACCTTTAAGGTCCTGATCGACGAGCGACCCTATACCGCGGTGTTATGGCTCGTCGGTAAAGCTCACCCGTGTATATCTCTAGGACATTCTAGGGAAGAGCCAGGCCGGTAAACTCGAAAGATTCTGAGCATGCTAGCATCTTTTAAAGTAAAAAAACTCCGATTTTAATTTTTCAATTTTGATACATTGCTATTATTTTTTGTAATTGTTGTCCCGCTATAATTTGTGCCCGAATATCTCAAGGCCATCCTAGAGAAGAGCCAGGCTGAATTTCAACGAATTCCGATCACCCTGATGGATGTAATTTGAAAAATTGTGGCGAAGAATTTCGCCCCTGACGATCTTAAAATAGCTGGTACTTTTAGCTGCTAATTTCAGGTTCCTTATCACAATACCCCGGTCATATGTAGTGCATTGGCTATAAGTTTTGTGTCGAGGGCTCTTAGACCATTAAGACGGTGGTATAGGCTCGCCCTTGATCAGCACCACTAGAGTGGGTATATGCCGGATTTGTCGATAGCTCAAAACAAGAGCAAGTTTGAGCTTTGTTTATCTCCTTTAAGGCTTTAGCTACCAAGGATTTATTTATTTTAAAAATGCTGTTAGGAAAATAAAACACAAAAAGGCTTTTTACAGATTTAAAAATACATTACGCGTTGTTGGCCTTTAGTCTAGATGACCTCTCGACCATTTGGTCGTCTTGTTTAAATCAGCTGAATATATTTTAGGGTTGTGTAGCCAAAGTATCTCTCGCTGCCCTGTAAGGATGTATCTTGTGAACTCTCATAGAAGGACACTTTAAATTTTCACATAGTTTTTTTTATGCCAGGTCTAATGCCACATGTATAAGTTTACCGGTTTACCCTCCAAACCGGAATACGACAACGACAAGCACTGACGCTATTGCGGCAGGAATAAGTAAGGCGGTGGTACTTGACCCGGGCGAGACAATGCAGAACTCTACCACCTAGTAGCCACGATGGTAGTGACTCGCTTAGTGAGTAGTGACACGGTCGCTTTTTACGACCTGCCTGGCAGAAATGCAGTTGGTCTAGGTAAAATAGTTTGATTAGTACTATGATTGTGTTGTTTTATTAATTATTGCTTATAATGAAAACAAAGTAAGGTTTGTTTTAATTATGAGCAATTAATAAACTCCAAACCAAAAAAAAAACGTGATTTTGTGATGTTTTAAAAATTAAAATGGAACCCCCTTTATTTCAACTTGCTAACTCTTATAATTAGCTGCAGCGTACAGTCCGCTGCATCATAAAAGTTTTTGGTGAATCCCGCGGGATCACCTAATTTTTCCGGGATTAAAAGTAGCCTATGTGCTATTCCAGGTTATCATCTACCTTTGTGTCAAATTTCATTTAAATCCGTTCAGTAGTTTTTGCGTGATTAAGTATCAAACATCCATCCATCCAAACATTCGCATTTATGATATAAATATATGTATACTACTAGCTGGTTGGTTTGTACTACTGGTTGGTACTACTGGTTGGTTGGTTAACGTTGTTCTGCCTTTTTAACTATTCTTATTTTTTTCTATATTTTCTTACCTTTTAAACCTTCCATGGACTTCAACAATTAATTCAAACCAAAATTAGTCAAATCGGTTCAGCCGTTCTCGAGTTTGAAGAAGAGAAGAAAGATTCGAATGTTTATGTTTTTTTTATTATAAAATAGCAAACAAGCAGATGGGTCTCCTGATGGAAAGAGTCAACCATCGCCTATAGACACTAAAGATGTTAATGGAGCTTTGCTATCTTGTGGCGAGGTCTAATGCCAAATGCATAAGTTTAGCGGCTACCCTACCCTCCAAACTGGATCACCACAGTGAAAGTCACTGACGCTATTGCGGCAGGAATAGGTAAGGTAGTGGTACCAGACCCGGACGAGACAATGCAGAACTCTATCACCTAGTAGTTATATGTTTGTAATGGATAAAATCAAAAACTAATAAACCGATTTTAAAAATTCTTTCATCTATCGAAAGCTGCATTATTTCAAAGTAGGCTACATTTTACACAACTGAGCAAAAGGAAGTAATGCTTTTGGGTCAAGTAAACGATGTCGCGGGCAACAGTTATTGCCTTATAATATTTATTCTCTTGTTTTTTGTTAGACTTTTAAAGCAATATATCTCTACTTACTTTTTAATAATATTATACGGTGATAGCGAACCATAGAGTTTAATTTACTTGGTACATACTAGAGCAGCTATGCTAGATAAAAGTCGTGTTACATTTCGTTAACACTCGCTCCAGCGCTGAAATAATAATAAATCGTCCAATCAAGGTCAAAATTAAGCAGCGCTGCAGCATATAATATATATTCGCGACCAAAAGGTCGTAACCACCGCGAATTTCATGGCGCTTACGCGTTTCATTCAATGTGCTCTGACGTAGGAGCAACTTATGGACTTTAGTGGAACACAAGTAGCGTGGCGCATGCCTTGTCCAGTACGTCACTAATAGAAGTATTTGTACCGAACCCGGTGTGTGCAAATTCAACGCTTATTTGACCGGTTTTTTGGAATGTCATGGCCGTATTTCATTACGATATTCTCACCGACGGCGTTTACTTTGATCTTTAATGTGCATCTACATAATAAGTATTAATTTACCTCGCAGGGTCAAAACCCCATTAAATTAAAATCTTAAGTTACCCATGGATAAATTAAGATATTTATTTCGAGGATAGTGCTTTATTTGATGCGTATTATCTATACATCTATACAAATAAATGAAATTGGTATGTCTGTTCGTAACATTAAAATAACAGCTTTTTACGAAATGCATATGGGTATATATATATATATATATATATATATATATATATATATATATATATATATACCAAAATAAAAATCTTGAGAGGTGTCAAGGACACCCGGATGGAACGAAGTTCCTTTTATTATTATTTACAAAAAACCTGTATACACTCAACAAAAATAATCGTCGGGACACCACACTGTTCAATGCGAAATAGAAATGAAAATATCTGGCTTGCTTTCGATAAGAGAGAGAGAGAGAGAGAGAGAGACATGCGCACGCCGCACAGCTTACAATAGCTTACTATAGCAAAAAGTGTCGTAACAACTTTTCGTTAAGAATTTTTTCCGTCTAGCCCCCCTTTCACAACGCGCGATAAGGAACTTCGTTCCAACATTTTTTAACTTCCCGCTGTGTATGTAGAGAAGGAAGTTACTGATTTTGCCCCGATTGCCTAGTTACGAAAATTGTGCGGGCTGAGGAGAATGAATATTTATCTCAAGGTGTGCGCAGATTCGCCCGCTAGTAGAGTAACATTTCAGCGATATAATCTTTCATACAAACTTTAATCCCGAGGAGTTTTTAAAATAACAAGTAAAGTCCTACAGATCAGGGTAATTGAGATAAAACTATTCTATCCATTACGTTGGACCAAACAGTAGATAACTACAGAATTCCATGGAAATTGCTTCAGTAGTTTAGCAATCCATAGCAGATAAGCAACGTAACACTTTATTAAGATACTAGCTGTTGCCCACGACTTCGTCCGCGCGGACTTCGTTTACTCCGCACAGCTCTTCCCCCATAGCGTGATAATATGCAGCCTATATGTTGACCCGACTTATAAGTAATATTCATGCAAAATTTTAAGTAAATCCATGCAGTCCTTTTTGAGTTTATCCCGGACATACATACAGACAAACAGACAAAAATTCTAAAAACTATATTTTTGGCTTTGATATCGATTGTAGATCACGCCCCAAGTATTCTTTTAAAAAAAATATTCAATGTACAGTTTTGACTTCCTACGATTTTATTATATGTATAGATCATTAGATCATATTTTATATATTCATCATCATCAACATATTTAAGAGCAAGCTCTTGTCGGTGCAGCATCTATTTCGCCGTGTAATTTCTTCCATTTTTCCCTATTCAATGCCGTCTCCTTGATTTCCCTATACGACACGACATTTATTTTTTTCTTCATTTGTGATATATAGCTAATCCTTGGCCTTCCTCTACCTAGCTTTCCTTCTATGATATTGTTAATAAGACTATCGTGTCGTATTAGGTGACCTATTATTTTCTCTCTACGGTCTTCCAACGTTCTTATCAGGCTCCTCGTCTCGTCTACTCTCTTGAGCACTTCTTCGTTGGTCACCATTTCTGTCCAGCTTATCTTTTCCACACGCCACCAACACCACATTTTAAGGGTTTACAGGTAGCTTCTTTCCTTTTGTTTATTATCGCTACTATATAGTTGTACAAAGCTCGGTAGCCCTGGTGCTACTAATTATATGCTGCGGTGTGACGGCCATGTTTCTTGTACAATGACGTGTACGTCCACATTAACCTCATGTTTATGAGAAAGCCTAATACAATGAGCTAAAGGACACGTGAGAACCTATTGTTTTGTATGGCCATTGTGTGTACAGTGTGAAGGGGTCCCATCATTTTGTGTTTTGATCGACTTGAAAAAAGTTTTCGATAGTGATGTGCGATTTTTGGCAGGGACAAAACCTGTAGGTTTGTGTGATCTTCACGTACGTAAATTCGTGTTGTCACAAGATGTCTTACGTACACACCGTCTTGCGACAGTATGAACTTGAATGTGTGATGTATTCTTTCGATAGCAAAGAGCAGATTGCTCTCCTGATGGATAGAGAAACCATCCCCTTTAGACACCAAAGACGTTAATGGTGCGTGGCTATTCGTGTGGCGAAATGCCAATGCCACATATCTAAGTGTACCGGCTATTTTACTCTCCAAACCAGAACACGACGACGACAAGCATCGAGGCAGGAATAGGTAAGGTGGTACCAAAACAGTGGTGGTGGCGCTATTCGTGTTTATGGCTCAAATCGGACCTCATCCGTTAAGTTTTGAAAAATAAACAAAATACTTGATTTTTTGTTATCAAAAAAATCACGATTTTTTAGTTTTAATAACAAAAAAAATCGTGATTTTTTTGATAAACTGAAAAAAAAAACTTATTTTTTTTCTAACCCTGGTTCAGCGATTTAGCTTTAAAAGTCTTACAGACAGATATTCCCCCGGGTTGGTTCCGGGCTCTCTTGAAGAATAGGCCAAATGCTGTTCTGCTAGGTAGGTCGTAAAAGGCGACCCATTGGCTATATGAGTCACTACCATCATCACTTTTTTTGGTTGAGTTGGTGTTGTTGGTGGAGTTCTGCGTTGTCTCGCCCGGGTCTGGTACCACCGCCTTACATATTCCTGCCGCAATAGTGTTAGAGCTTGCAACTGTCGTGTTCCGGTTTGGAGGGTAATGTAGCCGGCAAACTTATGCATGTGGCTTTAGAACTCGCCACAAGATAGCAACGCACCATTAACATCCTTGGTGTCTATAGGCGACGGTTGACTCCTTTCATCAGGTGACCCATCTGCTTGTTGGATATCTTATGTTATAAAGAAAATATTAATATGTATTAATAAGTATCGATTCTCACTAGTTAATTACTATTCAAAACATTAACGAATGATTAATAAATGTTGCAATAACTCATAGCCAGCCACGATTATTGTTATTAGAGACGTGTATAAGTTACCAAGTAACCGAATATCGAATGTTACTCGGTTTGATATTATCCGTACATACTATTCGGATCTATTTTCAATGCGAAATCGATTTTTAGTCGCAAAATTAATTTCTTGCTAAAGTATACGACGTAGCGATGGGCTGACCATAAATTAAAACTTGTTTTTGATTACGAGATCCGTCGATTTGATAGTAGTAAAATCGAGTACTCGGTTGAGTGATTCGGTATGATGGAAATGACGAATATGCCGGAGACCGAGTATTTATCATGTAATATCCCCGTGTGGGTCCAATCTGCCTTTGAAGAATAGACCATCTGCCTTTCTGCCAGGCAGTTCGTAAGAGGCGGGCTATTGGTTACGCGAGTCACTACCATCGTGGCTACTAGGTGGAGTTCTGAATTATCTCGCCTGGGCCTGGTACCACCGCCTTACCTATTCCTGCCGCAATAGCGCCTGTAATTATCTCTGTCGTGTTCCAGTTTGGAGGGTAAGGTAGCCATTAAACTTATGCATGGTATTAAGACCCCGCCACAAGGATAACAACGCACCATTAACATAATTGATGTCTGTAGGCGATGATTGTCTCTTTCCATCAGGAGAGCAATCTACTTGTTTGCTATCTTGTGATATAAAAAAGCATCTATGACACTACGCGAATGTGTAATACAGTTATAACTTAGTACTTGCTTCGGATATATTCTAGTCTAGAGAGTAGAGACTAAAAAGTATATATTATTTCAAAAACTCTAAATCAAAACGGAATTGCAAAGCGTTAGTAGAACTATTAAAACTTTCGTTAGACGTTATTAACTGAATAATCAAAAACGGATTCACATACGTTTAATCGTGTAGGTTCCGACTAGTTTCGGATCAATCGGGCCTATGAGGTCCTCCTTCAGGGTTAGTCGAACGTTCTTGCGGTCGCGTCTCGTCTCGAACTGACGCGACCGATACCTTCGAGACGAGACGAGACGCGACCACGGGCTCATCGCTTCATACAATCCTAGTTTGTATAGAAAAATAATTATATGCTGTAGTTTCATCTTTTGCCAATAGATGGCACTTCATTCAACTGTAAATTTATTTGAGCTGTTATTTTTACTTTAAAATAAATTATATGTTACTTAAGTTTAAATAATAGTATTTTGCCACTAAATTAAATAAAATAAAATAAACATCTCACATATTATTTAATAATAGAAAGGCAACCTCGATTAACCACAACACAGTTATACGTTTCATTCTACGCTTTGAAGATAATAATCTCCCAAAAGCAATATCAAAAATAATGTTTATATATAAAATTGCTAACTTAAAATATATCTATTTAACAAATAAGTTAATGATACTACAAGTGTATGGAAAAATAATTAAAATTTACAAAAGAAATTAATATTTTATATTGTTATTCCGAAAACAACGATATGCTAGGAACGGAACGACTAATGTTATTATTCGAGTCAAACATGGCCGATTTGTTACTTTTTGTGTTTGTGAAGAATGCGTTTTGGATTGTTTCAAATAAATAGTGATTTTATTTTGCGACCTGACTACGTTTTATGGATTGCTATCTACTCTATTAAACTGTGTTTTATCCTGGATCTTAGAAAAGGGACTTATCTTATTGGACTCCGATTTCTATAATGACTTCAGAAAAAAAGTGTTGTGTTCATTTAACCTTCATATTACATGATATAATAAAGATAATTACAAAATAAAGTTTGACGAATTTACTACTCGTTTTATTTTACAAAATGTAAATTTAAAATAAAAAAAGATACAAGAGGGCCGTATGTAAATATATCGTGAGTATAGTTCTGTCTTTACCCACGAGATGGCGTCTTTAAACGAGATCAGCTGAGGTCTCTAGAGCCTATTTATAAAGTACTTTGTGGACGCGACCACCAGGAACATGCGACTCACCCTAATGAAGAACCTCATATAGGTCCGACACTAGTCGGAATCTGCACCAATTAAACGAAAGTGTAATGTGTTTTTAATTATTTAATCATTAGACCTATTTTAGTTAGTAGGAATTTGCCAACAGGTTGCGAGTCTTTATTACGAGAATTACGTATTCTATTTAGTTTACTTTATACATATATCTGTACTAGCTGTGCCCGCGACTTCGTTCGCGTGGAAAATTTTCGAAAATAAAAACCCGCATAGTTTCCGTTCCCGTGGGATTTCCGGGTTAAGAACTATCCTATGTCCTTTCTTGGGTCTCAAACTATATTTGTACCAAATTTTATCCAAATCGGTTCAGCGGTTTAGCCGTGAAAGCGTAACAGACAGACAGACAGACAGAGTTACTTTCGCATTTATAATATTAGTATGGATAGTATGGATAATTCAAAACACTAACATAACCGAGTATTCATAAGTTGAATCGAATTATTCCGCCGCGAGTAGTGAGTAAAATCCGATTTTGCAGAATACCGAGTACTCCACGCGTCACTAGTTGTAATGAATAATTAATTGTGTTTGTTTTATCATGGGATTCTTTTATAATGGATGATGGCTGCTGTGACGTTACTCCACCCACTAAACGCAGCACAATAGTTTTATTGACCGCGCGCCATCCACATATACATTGTGTACATAACTCTGTCCGATCCGAAAGAGGTGACAAAAAGAATAATTATATTTATTAAAATGAAAAAATGTGTTTTAAAGTGCCTCATTTTAGTACTAAAATTGAGCAACTTCCTCTTAAATCAAGCAATATCATAAGATAGCAAACAAGCAGATGGGTCTCTTGATGAAAAGAGTCAACCATCGCCTATAGACACCAAAGATGTTAATGATGTGTTGCTATCTTGTGGCGGGGTCTAATGCCACATGCATAAGTTTACCGGCTGGCTACCTTACCCTCCAAACCGTAATACGACAGCGACAAGCATTGACGCTATTGCAGCAGGAATAGGTAAGGCGGTGGGACCTGAGCCGGGCAGACAATGCAGAACTCTACCCCTAGTAGCCACGATAGTAGTGACTCGCATAGCCAATCGGTCGCCTTTTACGACCTGCCTGGCAGCAGGCATGCGAAAGTGATTCTGTCTGTCTGTCTCTTTTTCACGCCTAAACCACTGAACTGATTTGGACGAAATTTTGTACAAAGATCCCGAGAAAGGACATAGGATAATTTTTATCCCGGAAATCTCACTGGAACGGGAACTACACGGTTAAAATCCCTGGACTTTTAATTTAGAAATTTTTCCACGCGGACGAAATCGCGGGCACAACTAGTATTTAATAAACACTCAAAACCAGAAACACAAACATGTATGCTCATCACAGAAATGTCTGCCTCTATAAGAATCGAACCCGAGTCCAATTGATACCGTACTCAAGGTCGCTAGCCACTCGATCAACGGAGCGGTCAATAATTAAAATCGTGGTGTGGTTAAAAAGTAAAAATTGTAATATGGTGATTAGTTTATATTCAGACAACGATCCATTTAAACGGACTTGTAATATGCCGGGAAATCGCGTTGCAAGGTCACTGCATTATGTCATTCAATGACGAATACGCTCCCACAACGATTTTTAGGTCAAAGCCATGTAAAATAAAAAGTATCTTCATGCGCGTATCCCCGAGGAGATAGGCAGAGATATAAGTGCACTCACGATTAGTTGAAAATACTTAGTCCCGTAATATGGTAGGTGGCAAGCCTGTCGTTAACCGGGTACAATTCGATTCATGAAAAATGAACACAAATGGCGGCCAGCTGCGCAGTGTACAATTCTGACCAGTCGCTATTGGTCTCTCAGACAAATAGCGTCTGAGCGGGGGCGCGCGCGCACCAATAGCGCCTCAGCGCATTCCGCCCGCCTCACCCCGCAAACCAATGGGACCTAAAAATCGACTTCTGCGTAGTGTTCATCTTTCGTGAATCGAATTGTACTTATCCAATCCCGGACTACGTTGTTCTTATCGGGAAACTGAAAAAACACGTTTTGAATTGTCTGACCCGGTAATCGAAGTCAGGACACCAAAGGTGTTAATTGCGTTGCTATCATAGCGGCGGGGTCTTTATGTCACATGCATAAGTTTACTACTACCTTACCCTCCAAACCGGAACATGACAGCGAAAAGCACTGACGCTATTACAGCAGAAATAGGTAAGGAGGTGGTATCAGAGTGCTAAGTGTGAGTTTTTCTTTTCGCATTCGATCGTGAGCGCGTTTGGAGTTTACTAGGAATTTGTATGTGATTTGTACAGCGCCACCTAGTGGTAAACTGGTTTCTCACGTTTACCACTAGGTGGCGCTGTACAAATCACATACAAATTCCTAGTAAACCCCAGACGCGCTCACGATCGAATGGGAAAAGAAAAACTCACACTTAGCACTCAGACCCGGGTGTAACAATGCTGAAATCTACCACATGGTAGCCACGATATGAGTAACTATAACTCGCATAGCCAATCGTTTGCCTCTTACGAACTTCCTGGCAGAACGGCAGATAGAGTGCTGCCAGCGGCCATTGTATTGCTATCAGAGTTTTCGTCATATTGTATATTTTTTATAGAAGGGGCACTCGCAAACAAATAAACATAGCAGCTCGAAACAGGGGTAATTTAGTCGTTAGCGTTACCCAATTCGTCACATAAATATGAAATAGATTTCATAGGTTGCCCTTAAGTTACATACCTGGAAAAGGCTCTGCGACTTTTACCTGACTTGTTACATAAATAAATAGGTGATTTAGAACTAGTACTCGACCTGACCTGACCTGACCTGACTAATTGTTGATTTATTGTACAGATACGACCTGACCTGACCTGACTAATTGTTGATTTATTGTAATTGATTTAGAATTAGAACATTACCCGATTGGTTACACACATGTGAATTGAGTTTAAGTTGCCTTTAGGTCATACACCTAGGAAAAGGAGCCCAGCTCAGCGGGACTCGTCGGCTAGGACCTTACCTTACGTGTTACTAATTATTGGTTTATTGTGTAACCATTCTATTTATTGATTTATTGTGTAAGCATTTTTGTGTAACGGGTATTCGGGTAGGGCCGACTGATTACACAAATATGCACTGAATTTATTAAGACATATTTAGGTTACACCTAGGAAAAGAAGCCCTGCTCAGCAGGACTCTTCGGCTAGGACTTATCCTGACTAGTTACTAATTATTGATTTATTGTACGTAATCGATTTAGAATTAGAACATTACCCGACTGGTTACAGAAAAAATTTAATGAGTTTGTTAAGTTGCCATTAGGTCATACACCTAGAAAAAGGAGCCCCGTTTAGCGGGATTATTCTACTAGGATCTTGTGATCAAACTATAGATTACATCGATAGTATCGATAGTTGTAATAATATTGAGAGGCAATACTATCGATAGTATCGATAGTTTTTAATTTTTTAGGTACGATACTATCGATAGTATTGCTGTTTACCGATAGTATTGTCCTAAATGATATATCGAAACTATCGATACTATCGTTTTTTCTTAAAATATCGATAGACTATCGATTAGCTATCGATATTGGACTATCGAGCGGCAACACTTAAATGTACCCACTATGACAGTAATCGTCACTAATAAAATATAACGGTCGTGATTTATCATGCCTGATATAACAGTTACAAAAACAAATAACTTCAAGTGATGTGAAATAAATGTAGATATAACTCCCATCCCTAGTTGCCAGTCAGTCGAATTCCGACCAACGGACGATCACTGGTTTTAACTAATGTATATGTTTACAGGTATCCAGCATGCAATCGGTGGTCTCGCGTCGAAGCCTGAACGTGATCTGCTCATGCAGGACTTCATGACGGTGGAGACGACAAACTTTCCGCACGAGGGCTCCAACCACACGCCAGCGCATCACTACTCCGAATTCAAGTTCAAGACGTACGCGCCCATAGCGTTCAGATACTTTCGGGATCTGTTTGGGATACAGCCAGATGATTTTTTAGTAAGTATATACAGTAATACCCCGGACTTACGCGATAGGTGGGACCGAGCGCTATCCGCGTAAGTCGAATTCGCGTAAGTCGGGGTACAATTTTGCATATACCTATAAAGTGATACAAAGTATGTTTAATTGGGACCGGAGACTATAATTTAGGAAATATAAAACAATAATTTAGGAAATAAATTTTAATTTAATTCTAGATAATATGACAAACTATATTAATAAAATGTATAAACACAATCTGAAGTTATTTTGATGTAGAAGGTTAAATCGCGAAGAAAATTAAATCGCGTAACTCCGAATTCGCGTAAGTCGAGGTAGCGTAAGTCGGGGTATTACTGTACATCCCTACTACTATCCCTATTATAAAAAAATCGGCCAAGTGCGAATCGGACACGCGCACAAAGGGTTCTGCAACATTATAGCAAAAATGAAAACGAACAAAAAAACACCTTTATTATATTTACACCCTTAATATTTTCATTTTTTTATTTTTAGTATTTGTTATAGCGGCAATGGAAATACATAATTTGTGAAAATTTCAGCTTTCGGTACGGAACCCTAAAAAATTATTTTCACGCTCGCTCGTATCTCCGAGGAGGCAAAGGTACAACATGCACCCACGATTAGTCGAAGATACTTGGTCTAACAGTTTGACAGTTTGATAGGTGGCAAGCCTATCGCCAACCGGGCACTTTCCAATCTCGAGCAACGTTGTTTTTTTCGTAAAACTGAAAAAAAAAATTCAATTGCCCGACCCGGGAATCGAACCCGGGACCTCATGTGGTCAACACCGACACCGGGCCACTAGACCACAGAGGCGATAATTTCATTATTACCTAGGATTACCGTCTATTACCTACAAACCGCAGCACGGTTATAAAGAGTGAAACAGTGGTAACGAATCGAGACAATGGTAGACATCGTGCCGTTAGGACAGTGGTGCTTAATTGGTGGTCTGCGGACCACTGGTGGTTCTTGAAAGTATTCGAATTGGTCCGCTAGGAGTATTTTATTTATAGTCTATATAAGTAGTAGAAATTCGTGTTTTATACGAGTACTAGCTGTTGCCCGCGACTTCGTCCGCGCGGAGTTCCTTTACTCCGCACCTGTTAGTAATATTCATGCAAAATTTGAAGTAAATCCATCCAGTACTTTTTGAGTTTACCCCGGACATACATACAGACAAACAGACAAAAATTCTAAAAAAATATTTTTGGCTTCGATATCGATTGGAGATCACGCCCCAAGTATTCTTTTAAAAAAATATTCAATGTACAGTTTTGACTTTCCTACGATTTTATTATATGTATATAGATATTAATTCCATAAGGTAGTTGGTCCGTGGCGAGACAGATATTTTGTTTTGTGATCCATCATCACTAAATGGTTAAATAACTCTGAGTTAGGATATTAAAGACACATTTCTTACCTCGCCTTTTACTTAGTTACTGGCCAGCAGCAAAGCGGATGATTTTTTAAAAAATTGGATGAAAACCATTGATATAAAAAACCCTAGATGCACAGTTCCGAACAAAACTGACACTCAAAAGTGTCCCTAATTTCTTTTAAGTAGTTAAGGATATGGCAAAAACATATGTCTTTGCATATCCAACCTTAAGTGCAAGACTTGTAGTTGTTTTTACAAAGCAATGTACGAAAATAAATAAAATTGACAGTGACGCGGCCGACGCGATTCTATTTGAAATGAGTGCACAATTTAAAATTGTGCACTCTTTTTTGTAGGACGTTTTTGACACACTGATTGTGTATCTTGGGTTTTTTATATCAATGATGAAAACGAAAAAAAACATCTGTTTGAGTATAGAGTCAAAATATTTATGTTGCAATAAAAATAATACAACGATATGTAGATATATCTTCTTTAGGGGTAATATTTTTGAAGGAAATATTTTTTATTTTTATTTAAGCCTAATAGTGTAAGGTTGTGTTTGTGTGGATAAAATTATCGTTAATTAGTCAAACGACTGAGGCGCTACGTGTTTTTCGGACGAATTTTCGCTTACTATCGGATTGTTAACACCTGTTTGTGGTGATGAAATAAGCTGATGTAACTTAATTTCCTTTACATAATCCATACTAATATCATAAATGCGAAAGTAACTCTGTCTGTCTGTTACGCTTTCATGGCTAAACCGCTGAACCGATTTGCATAAAATTTGGTACAAATATAGTTTGAGACTCAACAAAGGACATAGGATAGTTCTTATCCCGGAAATCCCACGGGAACGGGAATTATGCGGGTTTTTATTTTAGAAATTTTTCACAGCTAGTTATTTATATTTTTGGAGACGCAAAAATATTCAAGAGCGCGCAGTTGATTTACCGCAGGTTCATCTTCATCAAATCTGATCGGCAAACGATGGCGCAAGTGGTTTTATAGTGTTTTTAATTTGTCTAAAATAAATGAGTTCATAATTAACGAAATGAAAAAAAAAGTATATTGAGCTCACAGAAAATATATAATTCCGTGATTGATCATTACCATAATTCGCATATAATAAATATTTTTGGTTTCGATTGAAATACTTATTCTTGAAAAAAATGTTAAAATGAAATGATTTTGTAATTTTTTAATATTATTTTTTTATATCTAACAACAATATTTTTGTCATTTTGGCCCTGTATTGCACTTTAGGACCATATATCCTGTTGGAAAAATGCATAAAATAAAATATTTTGGTACATTACAATGGTTGTATTCGTCCTGAAAGATAACTCTGACGCCTATTTTTGTAAAGCGCTAAAGTCAAAAGTCAAAAGTCAAAACATTTTTATTCAAATTATCCTTTACAGGCACTTTTGACGAGTCAACATTTTTTGAGTTACTACCGGATCAGAAACGCGGCCACACACTGAGAAGATCCGGCGGAAGAAACTCAGCGGGATTGTCTTTTTTGTGTGGTGAAGGGATTGTCTTCCATTTAAAAAAATTGTTATCAAAAATTATATTCTTGCTCTGTAGTGCACTAAATCAAGACTTAATCTTGCTAAAAACTTTAAAAATGGGACCAACGGGGCGATCAGCTTACTTTGGAGTTAGATTCGTTAAATTTGTCCATCGATTTTATAATAACACATGCAGAGCAAAAACACATTTATAACATTTCTTTCTAAGACACGGGACAGGAAAAAATTTATTGAAATATTTGTGTCTCAAAATTTTAATGATGTTGAAAAAATTGACCGTTGAAAAAAATTGATTTTTCCTTAGAGTTAAAATATGCGTCTACTGCTGTTTTGACTTCGTCGTTTGTCGAAAATCTTCGACCTCTCAAGTGCTTTTTTTAGGTTAGGGTTAGGGAACAGAAAGAAGTCTGACGGTGCCAGATCAGGTGAATAAGGCGGACGCGGTACCTAATAGTTCAAAGCCACAATTGTGGATTTCAGCCATTGATTGCAACGTGTGAACACGGGCGTAATACTTTTATTTCCCGTCGTAAACGACGTAGTAAGACACAGTAGTAATCAGTTTATAGTCTGACCCCTTTCATGATAATCAATCATAATCACACCCTTCGAATCCCAGAATACTGAAGCCATTATTACCTTATTTGCCGACAAAAGCACCTTAGCCTTTTTGGAGGGGTGGTGAACCAGGTCTTCTCCACTGTTTTAATTGTTGTTTTGTTTCTGGTGTACAGTAATGAACCTATGTTTCGTCCATTGTAACAAAACGATTCAAAAAATCATCTGCATTGGCTTCAAATAACTACAAAGTCTCGTTAAAAGCAACGAAAGCAATCGCGGAATCTACCTCTCAGACACTTTGTGGAAACCCAATTCGTTGACTATGATATTTTGAGTTCGTTCATAAAAGATGCCTATAATTTCGGCTATTTCTCTAGTTTTTAATCTGCGGTTTCCATAATTAACTCAAGTACTTTTTTAAATATTTTCGTCAGTAGTGGACCTCGAAAGCCTTCCAGATCGGGGTTCATTTTTCACACTCTCTCTGCCATGCTTGAATTCTGCTATCCGTTTTTTGACGGATGAATAAGACAGAGCAGAATCCCCTAATGTACTGATCATATCATCATGGATGGCTTTCGGTGATAGCCCCTTCTTATGGAGTTACTTAATGACGACACGCTGACAGAAAGTATGCTCGATTGCTTTGTTAAAAAACTTATAAAATCACAACAAATTATTGCACACGTTTCGAACTTCACACAATTAACTACTCTGAACTGAACTAAATAATGTGGGTAGATTTGATTTTTATAATTGAATGGATATGTGTTAGTCCGAGTAGTTTTCAATCCACCCTCGTATCACCTGCTTAAAATTATTCTAAGTTTATAGCCGTATTGTAATATCTCCAAATGGCTATGGAAGGGTTTCTGTTTTACTTTTTTTATACAATGCTATGATTTTTCATAGGTATGTGTTATAGCCACCCAATATTAAATTGTTGTTTATAGCTGAATCATGTCATCACTCAACCTTGAATCATTATAAATTGTAAACATAGTTTCGTGTTGATTAATTATAATTAACTATTAACTAATTGATTATATTAATCTCTGGCTGACCCGCGCAGCTTCGCTCGCGAGTAAATTAACATGTCATCGATATAGTTTTTCATACAAACTTTAATTCCTATTTTAGCCCCTTAGGGATTTGTCGACAAAATATTATCTCTATGCCAAATTCCATAAAAATCGGTTCAGCATTTTAGCCCCGAAAGCGTAACAGAAAAACTTGCATTTATATAATAATAAAAGTATGGACTACAGCCAAGATTATGCTTCACACGGCTACACTAATGAAGAAAAAAAATAAGACTAACGGCCGGTTTCCGAAACGCAAATTAATTTTAACAAGCAATTAATCCGTGGTTTTTTTTTAAAAGGGCAATGGGCCCACCTCTCGTTCCCACCACTGTAACTTCTGTAAACCAGAATCAACAGCGGCAACCGTCCTAATAACCTCTGAGTTGCAAGCTCAGGGTGCCCTGGGGAAAAGCTAAGCTGTCTTGGATCCCGCAACGAAATTAATCAGAAGTATATAGGAGAAGTAGGAAAATACATCCTGTTTCCCTCCCTTTTTAGCAGGAGACAGCAAAATGTTAAAAGCATAAAAATGCTACGAAATGAGACTTTTACAATCAGGTTAAGCCTGATTGCTATTGCACCACGGAAGTTTGGAAATTAGGGACCTACCAGAATGGCCTACTTAATTTTGCTTCCAGTAGTAAGTGTGACAAAATCGTTTGAAGGCACGGAAGTTCCCACGTGTACCCACAAGATCGGAGTAATAAATTACACCGGATATACATTGGATACTATCAAGCATTTGACGACGTTCGTTTTGCCAAAGATTACACTCCCAAAGAATGTGATGTGCAGTTTGTTCATATTTACAGTTTAATCCGTGTTTAACAAATCATTTGCTTGTAAAAATGATATTAAACACAGATTGTTTGTTAAAATTAATTTGCTTTTCAGAAACCGGCCGTAAATCTCCCATCTACTACTACATAAATTAAAAAAATAATTTATCATAATATCGTCGTGTATGTTTTACGTAAATCCGTCTACGTAACGGGCAATATTTTGCGATGGTAATATTTTTCATTCGTCGCACAGGTGCTGTCGGTTCGGTCATCTTCGTATTTTTGTAATTCCAATGGGTATCATTAGATTGCTATATAAAAATCCTTTCAGACGGTATGCTTGGACGGTATGGCTTTTTAATGATTTTTTCACTTAAAGGACATATATGTTAACTATCATATATATTTAAAACTAGCTGACCCGGCAAACATTGTTCTGCCTTTTTAAATACTCTTATTTTTTCTATACTTTCTCACCTTTCAAACCTTCCCTGGACTTCAACAATTAATTCAAAACCAAAATTAGTCAAATCGGTTCAGCCGTTCTCGAGTTTTAGCGAGACTAACGAACAGCAATTGATTTTTATGTATATAGATTAATTTATTTAAATACACAATTGCTAAATCTTTTCAAGAACTGGGAATAATATTTAATCGAACGTCATAGTCGCTCCTATTCAAAAGATATACACAAAAAATGTATCGCAGTGAAACTACCAAAAATGGTGGTACTTCATCCTCTAGCCCCCGCAATTCATCGTAGCCCGCACTCGGCTTAATAAATTATTTGATTCTTTAGCTATCCAATGGTATAATTATATTTTAGTATAACATCAATAGTAGGTATAACACCAAACTATATCCCCCAATTTTGTTATCAGTTTTTTAAACTGTCTCTCACTATAAAATAAATAATAAATTATATCACTTGACAAATTACACAAATTGATCTGACCCCAAAGTAAGCAAATTATATGCTTGTAGTATGAATGCCAGTCAACAATACTAATACATAGAAATACGTATATAAATAAATACTCTAATATATTTAATAAACATCCAAACCCAGAAATACAAACATCTGTGCTCATCACACAATGCTGCCGGGAATCGAACCCGGACCTCATTGATTGCGTAGTCAGGGTCGCTAACCACTCGACCAACGGGGCGGTATGAACTATGAAAGCAACTTTAACGTTCCCTTAGTAACATCGCAAAATTTCTCTTGCAGATGTCAATGTGCAGTGCACCCCTACGGGAATTGAGCAATCCAGGCGCATCAGGTAGCATATTTTACCTGACCAATGATGATGAGTTCATCATCAAGACGGTCCAACACAAAGAAGGGGAGTTCCTTCAGAAACTTCTGCCAGGATACTATTTAAACCTCGACCAGGTAAAGCAACTAGTGACTTGTAACATTTTGTTCAATATGTTTTGCAACAACGAACAGGTTATGTTTAGCAACATTGTTTGTCCACAGTCGTTAACATTGTGATCAGGTAAAACCATATTTCATCATCATCATCATCATCATCATCATCATCATCACCATATTCATCATAGTTCATCCATAATATTGTTACGTACTCGGGTTCGTAATTGTAAGAAAACACCACTTATATTAATTCCGTGTATTTACACGACACAACACAACGTAATACTAAAATACACTTTACACCCTAGTCACTCGCTGTACTATCACTGAACTTATAACACTACACAATAAAACACTTCTCGCTTCGCACTGATCACTTGATGTATCGCTCTCGATCGCTTGATAAAAACTGCCTCGTGTTTGTCAACACCTCTGTATTTATAGGCAGGGTAAAGTCCTAGCTGGATCCAAAAAAATCTGAATGTATCGGGAAACAATGAATCACTTCTTATCGTAAACATGTTATGAGTTATAAATTCTAGTACACGCTACTTTCAACCTTATGCCATATCTCACGAAATCCATTATGGCATAGCCCAGGTCAACTATTTGTTTGTCAATAGGAGTCTCTCTCTTCTCTCTTTCTTTTATTTCTAGATAGTTATCGCGCGCGCTCCAACTCTACACGCTTCTTCGTAGATTATTCGTAACAATATGTTGATCAATATAAAGCTCAACATGTTGTGTGATACCGTGTTAAATATTTTTAGTTTTGTCTATCTATAGTTAACATGCCGTCTAAAAAGACAGTGTCAATTTTTCCAAATATTTTTTAATGGATAACTAATTACCATTCAATCATTTTCTTAAGTCGTACATTTCTGCAATTTTAAGGATTATAAAACTACAGTTTTTAATATAACTAGACAGCAAACAAGCAAATGTCTCTCGTTTTGGAAAGAGAAACCTAAATATTAATACACGGATAGCAACGCATACAAATATGTTAATGCATTGCTATCCGTGAGGTTGGTGGCAATGCCACATACATTAGTCTACCGGCTATCTCACTTCACACCTGAGACAATAACAAACATTGGCGCTATTGCGGTAGGAATTAGGCGATGGTACCATATACTTAGATGAGATGCTGTGGAACTCTACAATTTAATAGTCAGTTAATTTTAGGATACCGGTCGGCTTTGTAAGCTGTTGAGAAGCTTTAACAATTTATTTTGTGAAAGAAAAACCGTTAAATTTTTTGCCTTTCTTTTTTTAATAGAAGAGGAAAAATGGTTAAAAAAGATTAGGTGCTTCTTTAAACGTTAGTTCTATAAGACTCGCACGAGTCGCCTCGCAAACGACTCGACTTTAGTCTCGCTTAATCGAGATACCACAATTAATTTATTTTATTATTATTGTCTTATATTTCAGAACCCCCGCACGTTGCTGCCAAAGTTTTTCGGTTTATATTGCTACCAGTGTAATAGTAAAAACGTGCGGCTAGTGGCTATGAACAACATTCTACCCTCATCCGTAAAGTTACACCAAAAATATGACCTGAAGGGATCGACTTATAAACGAAAGGTAAGGAATCTTATATAATACTAATTCTCACTCGCGACCTCATTAGTGTAATCCAAAATTACTTACTTCCATTTACGGAGTCCGGTAAAAAATTAGCCTATGTCACTTCTAGATAATTTATCTAGCTTTCTAATGGTTAAATAATTTTTAAGGTTGGTTCAATCTTCTTTGAGTTTAATGTTACAGACAAACAGAATTGGGTGATGGTGTGTTTATTTTACCCGTGCATCAGATAAAAATAATATCACTAAAAAAATGACCCAAGTTGAACCCCAATATGAGAAAATTATTTGCTTTTCAGTCAACAATACTAATACATAGAAATACACATAAATAAATACTCAAATATATTTAATAAAAACCCAAGCTCCTAAATAAAACACAGTACACAAATATTTGTCCCTGTCGGGAATCAAACCCTAACCCTAATGAGGTTCATTTATCACTCAATCTACAGATGGTAATTGTTATCAGCAGATATCCTGTGCATCACCGATGATCCGGTGATAACCAGTCATTGCATAGTACTTAAATGACTTATTAAAGTGACTTTTTCTATCAAGGTAGCAGACTCCACATATGTAATTCTATGCAGTAAAACAAGATATCTTCTATTTATTTTTGCAGGCAAGTAAAACAGAGAGACAGAAAAGTTCACCAACATACAAGGATCTCGATTTCATGGAGCATCACACCGAAGGCATATTCCTTGAAGCAGACACATACAGTGCTCTCATCAAGACTATGCAAAGAGATTGTCGTGTTTTAGAAAGCTTTAAGGTATGTATATTTCTACTTTTGTGTAATAAGTAATAAGAATTTTGTGTAATATTTATTACACAAAATTCAATATGTATACATTTTCGAAGTGACAACTTCTGTAGGTGCGCTGAACATTTTATTTTCTGGGCAATGAGACCGAGTCGTTACGTTCGGCTATGTAACTCTCGTTCGGGTAAAGTCGTCTTTAGTTGACTAAGGGAGTGAGAGAAATTTAGTCAACATGTCAATTTGATCATAAATTAGCTTAGGCTAGGCTTAGCGAAATCACAGGGGACTCCCATTCTGGATCGTTTTTGGTGCAAATATTGACCATCGCGATTCCACGCGGTAACGCGACGAGTGTCATGGGCGCTTTTGCGCCGGGAACGATCCAAGTTATGTAAAATAGCTAGTATTAAGGTTTGACAACGAGAATAAGTGAATTTTGAGACAATTTTGATCATAAATTGTAATTAAAATGTATATAAATGTATGATTCATAATAATTATAATTTATATAAACTTCAGTCGTGCGGTCTTAAGCACAAACAATTTTTTATATGGGGATGTTAATAAAATACGTTCGCATACAGGAGGCGGGAGGGGGGGGGGGTCTCGCTAGTGTGACAAGTGGGGACAGGGGGTCTACGGCAACGTGACGTTCGCCGTTTATTAAAACAATACCGATTATATTTATTTCGGCGCATTTACAAAATGCTTGGACCTTTGATTATCATTACATAGTATAAAACAAAGTCGCTTTCTTTGTCTGTCCCTATGTCCTTATGTCCCTATGTATGCTTAAATCTTTAAAACTACGCAACGGATTTTGATGCGGTTTTTTTTAATAGATAGAATGATTCTTGAGGAAGGTTTAAGTGTATAAAACTTTCCGATATTCCTACAGGAACAAAAGCTGCGCGGGTGAAACCGCGGGCAGGTCGCTAGTAGAAATATAATTCATTTGTTTGTTATAAAAGATATTTATTGGTTTATTTAAATTTTATTTTAAAAACTAAATAAATATTTTTAATTCTCAAAATGTGTGTACTATCACATGAAATTAATCACATTCGGGAGGGTTCTTAGTTTTTGTGACGAAATATGTCTAGGGGGGTCATAGAAAATGTGACACAGCGTAACAATAGGGAGGAGGGGGTCAATAAAGGCAGATTTTAGCGTGACGTATTTTATGAACGGCCTCCATATATTTTGTAGGTAAAAATTGTAAGACGTGTTGGCTCTTCCGATGAAAAGAGACAACCATTGCCTATAGCTACTAAACATGTAAATAATATGTTGCTGTCCTTGTGAAGGGAATGTTATATGTCAAAATTTACCATTTACCTTGCACTCCAACAACACAAAAGTGACAAGCACAGATGCTACTGCGGAAGGATTAGATAAGATGGTGGTACCAAACCTGGCCGAGATGTTGCACAACTCTCCCACCTACTTAGTAGTCACTATGGTACTGATTGTTGGCCTTCTCTTGCCTTTTACGAGTTGCCTAGCAATAAGGCAGTTGATCTATTGTTCAATAAGTGTATCTGAATGTTTTATACCAAAAAGCTTTCGGAATTAGTGTAGAGGAAGCAAGACAAATCTATAAGGTTTGTAAAATATGGTACTCGTTCTCTCTTTTTACCCTATTTACCTTATGTAGTACTAGCTGTTGCCCACGACTTCGTCCGCGCGGACTTCGTTTACTCCGCACTGCTCCTCCCCCGTAGGTGATAGCGTGATAATATGTAGCCTATATGTTGACTCGACCTGTTAGTAATATTCATGCAAAATTTGAAGTAAATCCATGCAGTACTTTTTGAGTTTACCCCGGACATACATACAGACAAACAGACAAAAATTCTAAAAACTATATTTTTGGCTTCGATATCGATTATAGATCACAAACCAAGTATTTTTTTTAAATATTCAATGTACAGTTTTGACTTTCCTACGATTTTATTATATGTATAGATAACCTAGAAGCAGTTTGACCGAATAAAACAGTTAACCACTTTTAGTATAATTTTTGGGCTGAGTAACACTCTCAAGAATTACAAAGAATAGAGAACATCTTATCCCAGCCTATTCATACTATCCTTATTTATATTTATCGATTGTTGTTAATAATAAGATTATTATCTCACAATAACAGGTACATAAATCACACAGGTGCGCCACACCAGGCCGGCTAATACTTGTTGATAAGCGCAGTTGCTAACACTTGTCTATCTGTTGGTTCGAGCTAATTTCCACTATAGTCAAATGGAATTAGCGATTAAAAATGTTAATATGTCAATGTCACTACCCATTGCCGCCAAGTCGACCATTTAGATATACTTAACATTTTTGTAGACAGTTATGTCTATCATTATATCATATGTCTATTATTATATTTTGTTTATAATAAAAAACTGCCTATTTGATAATCCCAAGTATATGAGTTTGATTCAATTTCTGGCATGAACAAACAAAATGGCGACTTTTCATACACGTCCTCTATAGACATCCATTGAATTATAAGTTTGCCATTAACAATGTTTATGTAATAACATTTGTAATTTAAAAAAAAAGAACCAAATGTTTAACCACAGTATACTGGAGACTGACAGTGTTCAATCTACATACATGTGATATTCGAGCAACGCACACATAGACACCTTTCACGGACGCGATATCTCGGAATGTTTCGGTACAGTTTGTACCGCACCAGTCGGAGATATCGCGTCCGTGAGAGGTATCTATGTGTGCTATGCTCGAATAATACTTGTATGTAACATTGACTTCTGGTAGTCTCTAAGTATTCTGTGGTTTAACCTTATGTTTCCTTCCTTATTGCTTGTGTCATAAAAAAAATTGTACAATAAGTACTAACAGTTAAGTTTTATTATTGGTTCGTATTTTTTAAATATTTTGTATAAAAAAAAATCTTTTATTTTTCAAGATATTTTAATACTTTTTGATAAACCACTAAACACGGCTGTTAGTTTAAATTGGCTACACCATTTTGATCTCGCATTACATTTCCGATACTGGTTTTGGCGGGATCAGCATTACATTTCCGATCTCGAATTACATTTCCGATATTAGGCTAATTTTGGCAGATCTAAGTCCAAGCGGACGAAGTCGCTAGCTCGGCGAGTATTTATATAAATTTTAGTTTTCTAAACTTCTTCATATCAGCGTTAAGTGTTTAAATTAATTTTTATAAAAAGAGATAAACATTTTTCCTTTACGAATCATATATTAATATATAGGTGAGTTACTCTCCCTTGTATCAGGTACATTTTCTTTGTGATAGACTGAATCACTTCGGTCAGATAACTCGTAATAGATGAGCGAAAGCCATGTATTTCGCTACCATCATCGTGACAATATGGTGGTACAGATATGTAACGTTATATACCACTTTTACTTAACATTATATACCAACATTATAGATTTTACACTTTCAATCGTCGGCACTTGGTGAAATTCCATTATTTTTAGTTGAAACTAGTTTATCACTCACTTGTACTTAGTACAAGTGAGTGATAAACTAGTTTCAACTAAAAACCAACGTTATATACCACTGCATAACATATTGTTGGTGATTTCTTGATTGGATGTGTTCTATCGTGGGGGTAAGGTAGTCAGAAACGTTGCATAAGTTGTACAACTCGACCATACACATAGCAACACGTTAAGATCTATTATTTCTCAGCTTGCCTGCCTATGTTTTAAAAAAACTTTGATAATATTGCAGATTATGGATTACTCTCTCCTAGTTGGAATTCATAATTTAGACGAGGCTCAAAGAGAGAAGACTGAAGCACGAAAACGGACTGACTCAGGCCAAAGCGACGATGAAGCTGACGGAGAACCAAAGAAAAGTGGACTGAATAGGACTAGGTGAGAATTTGGGATTCATAATTAATTTCGTTTAAAGTAGTCATTAAAGTAATCTATTTTCTTTAACCAAAACGTTGACATTTTAGAAAATTGGTTATATTTTAATAAATGTATTTTGAATGGTTATAACATACGTAATTTATTTTGATTAAAAAAAACTGTGTAAGTTTTGTATTAAAACGGCGTTTTATCGTAACGTTCTCAATGACGTCACGCCGTGCAAAGCAGTCATGTCATTAAGAACAAAGAACATAAATTTATTAGTTGGGTGCCACAACCTGCTGCATAATCAAATGTTTTTTTGTGAATCGCACAGAAATAATAAATATTCCTGGTAAAAATAATAATAATAATTTGTATCCTGCAGTATGTGCTAATAACTGATTCTATTTTACCATTATTTGATTTTTATTTAAATTTCAAAATTTAATTTGATTTATTTAATTGTTCATATGTAGGATATTTTAATACAAGTTTTAATTTAATTTTTTATCTTGTTAAACTTCTAACTTGTTATGTTGTAAAAATGTTACTAATGTTAATTATACATTGTCTTTTCGCATTGGATATTGTTTATTTTACACGTTGATAACTTTTGTTTTTATCGTGAATTAGTTACTAAGATAAAATAAAAAATGAACCTAAGACATGATTACTAAGAATTGTCCAATGAATTAAACACAATTCAAAGAATCGAACAGAAAATGTAATAGGTTTTAAAAAGTGAGTTAGGAATAAAAAAAATATTGGTGGAAAGTATTCTCAAGTTATCATTCACAAAAAATTGTGTTATATAGAATGAAATTTTACAGTGTAAAATTAAGTTAGTTTTAATGTAACACAGATTCTTCTATTCTAGCAATGGTGATGGTTTTCAAATTTTCCTTAAAATAATTTCAGATCTGAACAGAGCAGGGAAGATTTTCGGGCTCAAGTAAAAAGAACACAGTACGGATAATACTTTATGCATTTTTCGTTATCTGTTTACTAATATGTATATTAAAAGTGCCAGACTATTTGTATATATCTTTGTATATAATCTCATTCGCTAAAAAAAGAAAACAATTACAAGCTCACAGCGCTATAAATATATTGAAGATTCGAAAAATATGTTCATATATTTCAGAAAAAAAAACATAAACACAAGCTCTTAAAGACACTATTATATTAATTTCGAGTCCATTTAAAGAATAGATTGATTTAAAGTTAAATAAGGGATTAATTTGTTTCTATTATCATTACCATTAAGTAAAAAAATATTGTGACCAATCATCTGCTACGGTATAACGTCCCCTTAATGTTAATACTCTAGTTTTCCGACTTACGCTCGGCTCGTATATCAATAAAACCACTCGTTTTAGTTACAAGTATTGACATTTTCTACATGGTGTAAGCTAAAACCGTTTTTATGAATGTAAATTACTAAATGATCCAAGAAACTTGTGGAACACCTCATTTTTCTTAAATTGATTACTAACAGTTACTGCTATGAATAACGATTATAGGAACCCGGCATTAGAGTGTAAACATAGATGGTAGTCATATATTCAGACTGGTCACAAGTTTAGCAATTCCTTATTAACGTCTTTGGTGAGTTACATTTCGGTGGGTTACATATATAACCATCGCTAAAAATTATGTCTGAGAAAATATTTAGCATGATTTTATAATGTACACTCAAGTAAAGGAGTGTTACAAGGTACTTTATTTGGTCTATTTCTTTATTTCAGTTACAATTTTAATAAAACTTTAAATTATTTCCTTAATCGATTCTTAGCCTCTTAGATATTTACAAACATTCATACATTAATAAAATAAATTCTGAAATTCATATCAGTGTCTAGTTCTATCAACAAAGTGACAAGCATAAATAAAATAAAATTGAGTAGTCATAGTTTTCTTTCAATCTATATACATAAATCCAACATGTAAAGATAATTAGGTCTCAATATAAAATCACAAATTATCCAAAATATTCAAAAGTAACAGTATATACAAGATGGGCTGGTTCTTTTAATGAAATATTAATCCACGTGACATTAAACATGGCTTGTGTCATTGTCTTACTCTGTCTAACAAGTCTAACGTTAGCTTCTATATGTCCTGCATGGTTCGACACTACGAGTTATACCTGACTAGAATCTATTTCTATAGTCTAATAATTACTTCTAGAACCAGATAGATGGCATGTTACTAATTAGGAATGTTTATTAAACTTGTAAATTATAATCTCATACTAGTAGTTTCACTTTCTTAAGTATTTTTATTGTGTTCCACGGAAACCTTACTATCTTTAGTTTTAGTGTAGGATGTTATAGAATTAACATTTTTGGCAGTCTCCATTATACACATAACTTCACGCCAAATCCGTTACATGGTGGATAGGGGAGAATTAGTGCCACACATCCAGATCGGCAGACTTGTCCGTTACATTCAACACTTTATACAAACTCGCCGGATTCATACATCACCTCATCAATTTGATCATTTTATAAGCAAATAAAAAACCATTTAATTTTGTATATATGAAAGTTAACACAATACTTGCGCTTTGTTTGTTTCTTATAAAAAAAATAATCTAAAGAAAATGGGGGTTTATATTGTTATCAAATTATATATTTAATAAAAAACTAGCTGTTTTCAGCAACATTGTTTGTGTTAATTTTTCCCCTAAATTACCACTTAGTAGTGTCACAATCCTGTATACATATTCAGGGCACAGGTAAAAACCCGTCCAGAAGGAACCCGGTGCCAACACTACCTTCTAGTAGCCACGGAAATTGACTAACCCAATAGGCTAACATTTTTACAAAGAGCCCCATAACCATGCTGGAAGGCACATTTGGAGCCTGGACCAAAACTTTATCAAAATAGTCTGAGTTTTTCCTATATTTGATAGATTCATAGTGCTCTTTAGAAATAAGTTAATGTATTCACTTAGATATCACACACTAATTCTTTTATCATATTAATCTCTACAATTCACTCACAATTGATTATGTATGAAAGCATGAATTTGTTAACAAAAAAGTATGTGTTTGACACAATTAATAGTCTAACATTTATAAAAAAAAATCTCAATTTATTATAATATATTATAAAACAAGTTGTCATAATTGACCTTGTTATAGTAGTGGTACGATCCCGCTGAAATCGTAGGATTTCTGGTTTAAAGAAGTATATTTTAAGGTTTTTTTTTTCTAAATATTTTGCCTCAAAATCGAGATATTTGGCAATGTATTAAAGTTAGTAATTATAGTTTGATTCGATTATTGGAAGATGTGGTCATAACATTAATGTAAAAACTGAAAGACCTAATCACTGGAAAATTAAATATATATTTTATACTACATAGAATATATTATGAAATATCTTCACGCCCGTATCCCCGAAGGGGTAGGCAGAGGTACACCAAGTGCACTCACGATTAGCCGAAGATACTTGGTCCCACAATGTGATAGGTGGCAAGCCTGTCGCCAATCGGGCACTTTCCAATCCCCGCCAACGTTGTTTTTATCAGAAAACTGAAAAAACACATTTTTGAATTGTCCCAAGAATCGAACCCGGGACCTAATATGGCCAACTCCGACACCGGACCACAAGACCACAGAGGCGACAATATATTATGAAATTTTATAAATATTTACATACTATGTCGTAGTAGAAATATGATGGTGTCTTTGATTAATTTTAATAACTTGTAAGGGGGCGTCCACAAATTACGTGAGATGTTTAGGCGGGAGAGGGGGTCGAGTCAATTCTCATCTAATCTTACGTTGGGAAGAGGGGGGGGGGGGTCTCGGCAAATATCACGCAATTTTTTTTCTGTCTGATCATTCACTAATTCGTTCAAAAGAAAATAATTTAATTCATACTTCGACGTTATACTTTAGTACTAACCATAAAGTATTTGGTACAGAGCTAACACTCCTATTAATCAACTGAAAGTTGAAATCCATATTTACGTTATATCTCTGTCTCTAAAGCCTCCCCATCTCTTTTTATACAGCTGTGTTAGAAAGAGAGGGTCGGACCTCAGAAGATGACAGCAGTATTTAAAGTTGTGTTTTAAGTAGGTATTAGAAGTGCTGCCTCCAGATATAATACAGCTTCATGGTACTGACTGTCAAACCACTATATTGCACAACACACGCATGCTTCTCCATGGACGGAATTACAGTAGATATTCTTTTTTTAATCGTAATAATTACGATTTAAGTATTCTATTGTTAAATTTTTATTACACTTATAACTCTCAGCAATATTGAATACTAGTCTTAACTAGGTAGTCGTAAATAAAAGCACGAAGCAATTGTTTTTTTCTTTTTACAATAACAATCCAACGCGCTTACCTATTAAGAAACCCACATTTTGAAAAACCTCACGTGAGATTGGGGAAGGGGGTTGAATAAAATCTCACGATATCTCACCAGGGGGGAAGGGAGGGACAGATAATTTAAAAAAACACCTCACGTAATTTATGGACGCCCCCTAAGCTGTTAAGATTACAAGTACAATAACACCTATATTCTTGCAAATAAATATTTTTGTTCACTTCATAATTTTTGTTTAATCCAAGTAGTATGGTAATCTATCATGATAGGAAATGACATAAAATTCTTGTTATTCCTAAAAATAACATAATTTTCAATAAATTTACTTTTTATTTAGAATTTAATTTTTATTTATGTGGTCTAGAGGTCCAGCGTTGGCGTTGACCACATGAGGTCCCGGGTTCGATTCCTGGGTCGGGTACTTTAAAAAAAAAAGTGTTTTTTCAGTTTTCTGAGAAACACAAAGTTGCCCGGGATTGGAAAGTGCCCGGTTGGCGATAGGCTTGCCACCTATCACATTTGTGGGACCAAGTATCTTCGGCTAATCGTGGGTGCACTTGTTGTACCCCTTCCGGGATATGGGCGTGAAGATACTTTTTTTTTTTTAAATAAATAAATAAATCTACTTTTACTAGTAGACATACTAAGTATTATTACAGTCTGTTTCGACCGAAAATAACATAACGTTCCTGTTACCTCAACAATGTCATCATATTTTCAATTCAATTTAATTCATTAAGTAGTACGTAGTATCATTATAGTCTGTTTCGACCAAAAATGACATTACATTCTATTATCCCTAAAGATGTCATCATAACTTTTAATAAATTCAATTTTTGTCATTTAGTAGTGCTAATATCATTATATAGTCTGTTTCGACCGAAAATGTCATAACATTCTTGTTACCCCAAAAATGTCTTTACAATTTTCAATTCAATATTGATACGTAGTATTTAGTCTCTATCGACCGCTAAAATGACAACGCTCTTATTACCCCTAAAAGTTTCATTATAATTTTAAACAAATTTATTTTTTGTTATTTAATAGTATGTGGTATCATTATGATCTGTTATGACCGATAAAGTCATAACATAGTTCGTACCCCAAAACACGTCATTACAATTTTCAATTAAATCCAATTGCTGTTATTTAGTAATACGTAGTGTTATCATAATCTGTTATGACCAAAAATGACATTACATTCTTCTTACCTCATTCAATTTACAGTTCAATAGTTCATGGGTTATAATGTGTCTACCCTCATTAATGAAAATTTGTAAATACCTCCATGTTTTAAAAAACGTCGCTATTTGTAAACGCTTTTAAATGTTTATTTGTTAAAATCATTTTTTTGCTGTCTAAAAGCTTAATAAAATATTGGTGATGGACGTCAAATGGCCTTTCGTTTTGGCTTTATATGGTTCGTCTTTCCTTGAGTGGGTCATATTTTCGAATAACATTAAAATGTCATGACGAAACCTTGTACCACAATATAATAAGGCTGTATAATGTCAGTTATGTCAGTGTTATGTCAGTTTAAATAGTTTAGTTTGTTGAGGCCAAATTGTTATCATTATGTGTTATGCCTTAGCTGAAAGTGCCGAATAAGCTTTAGAATTGTTTGGTGAGGGTCAACCGATAGCATTGTTCGTTTGTCTTAACATTTTTGGCGCCTACCCGACTGTGCAAGATTTCAAATGTTTTGAAGATGAATGTTTTATTAGTGAGTGTTTAGTACTGCATAGTTATATTACAAAAACATGTTACGGCAATGCGCAATAAACCTTTCTGATAGGCGACGATCTTTTGATATTGATTATCGGTGGAACGTGTGCGTGCCATTAAGAGATCTGTCATTTTTATTAGTTTTAATTGTCGTTTGTTTGCACTCGTTTGTGTAGATAAAAATACCAACATCTATACATATAATAAAATCGTAGGAAAGTCAATGTATGTCCGGGGTAAACTCAAAAAGTACTGCATGGATTTACTTCAAATTTTGCATGAATATTACTAACAGGTCGGGTCAACATATAGGCTACATATACGCTATCACATACGGAGGAGGAGTTGTGCGGAGTAAACGAAGTCCGCGCGAACGAAGTCGCGGGCAACAGCTAGTATAATATATTTGGTATTACTATGATTATATTTATGGCTGGTGTAATGATTTTTATGATTGGCAACTTGGTAATTTGGAGCAATTCTTTAGCCAGTGGATGTTACTGAGCTGATTTGGTGTTGGTTGGTAACAATATCGAAAGACTGATCTTGTTAAAAGGTTGCGTGACTGAGCGGGTTAAGGAGTGCAAGATTCAAATATTTTTGCGCAGTCGGGTTTTTTAAATGAATACCGTTGTTTTAGAAATGTTTATTATAACTCCAGGTCCATAAATCGGCAGCGACTAGTGGCGCACTCTACTGCGATGGAGAGTATTCAAGCGGAAAGTGAACCTATAGACGAAGAAGAAGATGTTCCGTAAGTATATATAATCATTACATAGTATAAAACAAAGTCGCTTTCTCTGTCTGTCCCTATGTCCCTATGTAAGCTTAAATCTTTAAAACTACGTAATGGATTTTGATGCGGGTTTTTTAAATAGATAGATTGATTCTTGGGGAAGGTTTTAGTATATAAACCTTTCCGATATTTTCACGGGGACAAAAACTACGCGGGTAAAACCGCGGGCAGGTCGCTAGTTTTTTTATATATCATAAGATAGCAAACAAGCAGATGGATCTCCTGATGGAAAGAGTCAACCACCGCCTATAGACACCAAAGGTGTTTATGGTGCGTTGCTATCTTGTGGCGAGGTCTAGTGCCACATGCATAAGTTTACCGGCTACCTTACCCTCCAAACTGGAACACTACTGTGACAAGTACTGACGCTATTACGGCAGGAATAGGTAAGGCGGTGGTACCAGACCCGGGCGGGACAATGCTGACTGGCATAGCAAATCGTTTGCCTTTTACGACCTGCCTGACAAAACGGCAGTTGGCCTATTCTTCAAAAAGCCTGGGACCAGCACGGGGAAAAATGTGTCTTATTCTTACCGTGACCATAATGTGTTGTTATTCCACATAGTCATGTTGAGAATATTCCCACACTATGCTGATAATGTTATATATTTCCAGGCCAGGTGGAATTCCGGCGAGGAACGCGCGTGGCGAACGCTTACTTCTGTTTCTGGGCATCATAGACATTCTTCAGTCGTATCGACTTAGGAAAAAGTTGGAGCATACCTGGAAAAGCATGATACATGATGGGGTAAGTGTTACATTCTGTCTCATCGAAATAGGGGATCTATTCCGGGGTCATACACCATCTGCTTTACTATCAGGCATTTCGTAAAAGGCGAATAATTGGCCAAATATGCTATTATCATCGTGACTACATGGCAGTGGAGTTTTGCAACCTATCGCCGGGTTCAGTGCCTGTTTAGAGGGTTCCGGTTTGGGAGGTGAAGTAGCCGGTAAACTTACGCATAAGGCATTACCATCCCGCTAAACAGATAGCACCATTAACATCTTTGGTGTCTATAACCGATGGTTTCTATTTTCACCAAGAGAGTCATCTGCTTGTTTGGTAACTTAAAAAAAATATCACGCGAACTAGTAGTTGTAAGTCTATAATTGTTCCTTATAATCCTAGTAGTTGGAAGTCTATAATTGTATCATAGTAACGCACCATTAATATCTTAGCTGTCTTTATGCAATGGTATATCTTTTCACCAAGTGAGTTATCGTCTTGTTAGGTAACCCATAATATAAAAAAAATAATGTCCCGCGAACTCGTAGTTTTTAGTCTATAATTGTTCCTTTTAATCCTGATAGTTGGAAGTCTATAATCGTATCTTTCAATCCTAGTAGTTGGCAGTCTATAATTGCACCTTTTTAAGGTCCCGTGAACTATTAGTTGGAAGTCTATAATTGTACATTTTAGTCCTAGTAGTTAAAATTCTATAATTGCAAAAAATAAATAAAAGGTGTATTTTAATTTTCCTGAAGTAGTAGTTGGAAATCTATAATCGTACTTTTTTAAATCCTAGTAGTTGGAAGTCTATAATTGTACATTTTGGTCCTAGTAGTTAAAATTCTATAATTGCAAAAAATAAATAAAAGGTGTATTTTAATTTTCCTGAAGTAGTAGTTGGAAATCTATAATCGTACTTTTTTTAATCCTAGTAGTTGGAAGTCTATAATTGGGGATACCTCTTTAATGTCCCGTGAACTAGTGGGTTGTAGACTATAACTGAATTTTTTTTCAGGACACTGTTTCAGTGCACAGACCAAGTTTCTACGCTCAAAGATTTCTGGACTTCATGGGAAAGACAGTTTTCAAGAAAATACCTTCGTGTAAGTACATACTTGGTTTCCTATTGAAATTATTAACATTAAATTTTGGGTATTTCATTTCAAAGTTATATATTTACGGGTAGTAAAAAATATTTTCCCAATAGAAGTCATTCTAAATTACTAAAGTAGTTAAAATGTAGGTTAAAAGTCAGCTCAGAAGAAGCCTGAAAAAAAAAATGGCGGGCTACTTTTGCAATTCCATTTTTAATTTAAAAAGGTTAAAAATATCATATTCCCAAAATGTAGCGTCCTAAACCAATTTTTGTTTTTATTGTAATGTGTCAAGAGACACACGAATTAGTAAAAAGTCTCATGAAACTATGCTTAAAATTAGTCGATCCCTTTAATACCTGCTACGAAACGCACATACATACATACAAGTCAAACACAATTAACATTTTGGGTTTCGCTATGGTTAGTTAAAAATTGGCAAAGATCAGAACAGATTTTCTATTTGACTTTGCTTTTTGACTTTGCTTTTTGATGTATGTTAATAAGAGGTTTGTGATAAATAAAACATATATAATAAATAAATAGGCGTATAGCAACTACACTACGGTTACATTATTTCTGGTACTGACGTCAATGAAGTCATATAGATGTATAGTGTGACATTGTACTCTGTGTGTATCTCAGCCCATTGTATGTTTCATCGTTATACAAATGGCGCCGTCAATTTATAAACGTAAATAAAACCTATGAATTGTCGAAAGGAGATTGTTAATGAGTTCAGTTGAATCAGTGGATAAATCAGATGTTAACGTAGTCAACAAAACCGCTTTTCACTCTAAAGGCAATCTAACAAAGTAAAGTATCTTCACGCCCATATCTCCGAAGAGGTAGGCAGAGGCACAACATGTGCACCCACGATTAGCCGAAGATACTTGGTCCCATAAATGTGATAGGTGGCAAGCCTATCGCCAACCGGGCATTTTCCAATCCCGGGCAACTTTGTGTTTCTCAGAAAACTGAAAAACACTTTTTTTTATGTGCCCGACCCGGGAATCGAACTCGGAACCTACTTTATATTTATCTACTTTATATTTAACAGGTGGGGTACGATTCTAGTTCTAAATCAACTACGTATTTATGTAACAAGTAATTTGAACAATATCCCCGTGTTGGGCCCAGGCTTCCCCGTGTTGGGCCTGGCTTCCCCGTGTTGGTCCCTGGATACCCTGTGTTGGTCCCGGGCTCCTTTGAAGAATAGGCCAACTGCTGCTCTGCCAGGCAGGTCGTAAAAGGCGACCGATTGGCTATACAAGTCACTACCATCGTGACTACTAGGTGGTAGAGTTCTGCATTATCTTAGCCGGGTCTGGTACCACAGCCTTACCTATTTCTTGCCATCAGTGCATGTTACTGTCGTGTTCCGGTTTGGAGGGTAAGGTAAGGGTAATGTTTAAGGTTTTAGGCCGGTTAACTTATACATGTGGTGTTATTAGACCTCGCCACAAGATATCGGCGCACAAGGTGTTAATATCTTGTGTGTTTATAGGCGATGGTTGACCCTTTCCTTCAGGAGACCCATCTGTTTTTCTTTGTAAATTGACGCGGCCGTTTATATACGGACTAATTATAGAATTTGCAACATATGTATATTGCAATAAATACCGAACTATAGAATAATATTATATAAATATAAAATATACAGAACGGCATTATGGGCTGAGCGAATTGAAAGTGAAAATACATCCCATTCAAATGAGGTCCAGAATTGATGTAACCGTTTTATACAACGTCTATCAAAAAATGGTAATTTTCCCAAAATGCTAATATGTTGGAGTCTTTATCCAAGTTTAATTAAATCCCTTGATGACGTATTCTAGCGTCACAAATATGCTAACGGTAACGTTTCTAAAGTGCTTATGTAAATTGACGTCACTATGATGCTGGCCGTGCGTATTAGCAATTTGCGAGGCTTACGTTATCCTGAATAAGATATAATACTGTCTGCAAAACTAAATAAACTGATAGTGAAGTTATGTGTATAGATAACTTAAATTAGACAACTTGTACTGTTTTCCAATTCACAGGCTATAAAATATCCTCACTGTAACATCCTCAAAGAACTAGATCAATTAGCCAATATTGTTAAGTTCATCATCATATCATGATGTGACAAGTGCCCGATCTATGACAAATTGGGTACTTACATTCCGGGCAAGATACGAACTCAGTACAGATTCGTCTATGCTGAAGCCAGTATTGCAATACTATTAAGGCAATCCATACTAATAATAGGTGGTAGAGTTCCATAACTTCTTGCTTAGGCTTGTTACCATCGCCTGGGGCCTAATCCACGAAATCAAACGGCAATGCAGTTGAAGCGTTTAAGACTCTTACACATTTTCTTACATATTATGCCGCATCGTAGCACGTCTCGACAATCTATCGTGTCTATGTGTGTGAGAGCCCTAAGCGCATTGACTCATTTTGTCACTCACATAAACGGCCGAAGGTAATGGGATGCTACCCAGATATTCAACATGCTAGATTACATGGAATACTTTAGATATTTGTGGAATATTTTTATTAAGAAAAATAGGGTTCGCGTAAGATTTATCAAAGTCTTTAATTGAGCACCAAGCTTAGGGACGCAGCTAGTAAATAACGTCTTGACAATAGTACATTAAAAAAGGTATATAATTTCCCGTGTTCAATCTAATGTGATTGGCGCGACACGGAGGCAGTTCCGACAGCTTATAGTAATGGACGTTTATATGCTAATACATTACCAACATTAATCAACATTTGACACTAGATTCAACATCATTTGAGTTTAACTAAATCATAAAATCAAAGTCAACAATTTTTATTGCAATTTATACTCTACAGGCACTTTTGATGCGTGAAACTAAGTGAATTGGGGTGCTGATCGAGTTGTCGGTAGAAAGATGCTATAGCATGGTAACGCATGCGTTCTATATCTGTGATACTGTCATACTTTGTTTCTGTATGGGTAGCATATTATCAGTGAATTCGACTCAAAACCATTTTTGAATATTTTTTTTCTAAGTACTTAAATAATTGTAAAACAGTACAAGTATATTTTATAAAATTTCCTTAAAATATTTACAAAATGGTGATCTGTATCTATCTTTTCTTTTTCTATATTCTTATAAACTTCATATACTGTCACCATTATTTCAAATCATGTTGCTATATCCATAATTGTTATATCCCCGTAGACAATATCGTGTATAATGGTATGGTAGATTTGATCATCTATAAAAACTTCATGTGTCTGCGGTTATTCCGTGATATAATATTAAATGTCATTTGCGTATGTTTGAAACTATCTGTATTTATTTTTATAGACGATATATCAAGTGATGGGATTGAATAATAAGGAATTTTAATTTAATTAACGTAAAAATTTCTGTACTTGAATTCAGTTATTACAATAATTACTTAATAATAATTAAGAATTCCCTTTTCATGAAAAGTATTTCGTAATTAGTAAACGGTTAAAAGTGTCACCACCGCTATAATTACTAAGTAGTAGATTTCTGCAACGTTTTGCCACGGTTTAGTATCTTTGCATTTTCCTACCTCCATAACACTAGTTCTTTTATTGTCGTGTTCTAATAAGTAAAGCACGATTTTCGGTATTTTTTTCAAAATGAGTAGGAATAATAATATTTATGCGTCTGGCATTTCATCCCTGCCTCACGGATAACAGCATAGCACTAACAGCTTTAGTATCTTAAGGTGATGATTATCAATATCCATCAGGAAAACCATCTTCTTTTCCATCCATAGATGCTAGTATCAATTAATGTATTAAAGATTTTCTATAATGTTATATAAATCAGGAATTAGTATTTATCACTTATAAGCCACTTTAATTACAAACACTATTTACTAAAATGCGCAAATATATATTTAAAATCGACGTATTTTCTTTATGTCTGCTGTTTACATTTTTCCTTTCTTATTTAAAACGTGATTTATTAATGGTGGCTTATTAAAAAAAAATATTTTTATCAAATTTTACTTCAATTCTAGCAATTTCTACAATCCCTTCTCTTGATTCGTCAGTTACATCTCCGATATTATATAAAATTAGGTTATGACGCAAAGTTAAAATATGTTAAACTTGTATGTATAACGTTATCGACTTAACTAAATTGTTGATTAGTGGACCTACCGGAAATCAAAGGGAACCATCGCAAGTTCAGAACATTGGTCACGAGTTACATAGGTATTGTAGGGCATCTAAACTATGTTGTGTGCGTGTTTAAAAAGGGGTGGATATTGGTGATTTGTTTATATAAATTTGGAATTAACTTAAAAATATCGCCTAAAATTGTATATTTTAATGTGGGATTATATGGCTCTCACAGGGTACACTACTGGGTCTCCTATTATTAGTTGTATATGTAAATAACCGTACATAATATATTTATGTAATTTTATTTATTTTCTGTAAGAATAAACAAATAAAAAAGTTGTTAAAGTAAATTAAGATAAATTTCGATCTATCGCCAATATCTAAACCTAAAAATTGTAAGTAGGCGTTCACTATTGCTGGTGAATGTGATTTTATATAACCTTTTAAATGATTTTTGGTTAGTTTCTTTTGGTTCAATTTAATTTACAAATTCGGCATGATTAGTCCAAATAAATTTTTATTTTATTGGCATTGGTTTAGCATGACACTTTTATTTAAATTTACAATGTGAAAGTCATGCACGCCCCCTTTTCCACCTACCGTTTTATCATTTGAGAATAATACCTGTTTTTATTCCTTCCAAACAATTGTCCGTAATTGGATTCTGGCGCGGCTTTCTGGAGGTCTAAGTAAGTTGTGAAGTTTAAGAAGAGATCGGTCTAAGCATGATATGTGTTACTGCCGTGACTTGATTAATCATGTGAAATTCTATATCTTGGTCAAGGAAATTGTTATATTCTGCAAATACTTTTGGATATTGTATATATTTACTGAGACAAGCGTTTTTGTCATACTATATTTTACAATTCTTACAAACGTCAGACAATTATAAGTTCACAAATGATACCCCTTTTAAATTGGTAAATATAAACAGTGTAGTAGTTTCACATTAGCAATTCCCTTAGAAGTATAACAATTTCACAGTGATCCCTAGCTAGTTGATGTGGTCAGTCTTAGTGCCATTTAGTTTCCAAAAAAATCCGCTATTTTATAAATGTTCTGATATAAGATTTTCAAGTAGCTAGTTCCTATATGTGTTATGCTCATTATCTTCATAACATTTTCATTCTCTATTTCTATTATCTCGTTACTTTTTTGTCTTAAGTATTCAACGTCAAAATCTTTCAACAATGTTCTTATACTATCTAAAAAGTCATTATTTTACATGTATTTAATACATGTATTAATACTGTGAAGTAATTTTTAATGTTGAAATTGAGACAACTTTTCGATTTTACACTTATCGAGCATGGTTTTCACTAAAAATATTTTTTTCTTTTCTGTATCTACAGCTTACTTCTTTTCTTTCCTAGAGAGTTTAAAAGTTTTATACAATTGTGCAATCATACAATGCAACAATTTGCTACATTGCTTCTGCATATTTTATTTAAATACACATATTTTAATCGGCCATTTATTTAATTAAGTATAATTGTGGGATCGCGTTTGAATTTAAATTATTTTATTCTAATAAATAATAGATTTCATATGATAATGATGTTATTTTTGTACTACGTATATCTTATTTTAACATATTTATATAAATGTTAACTGTAACTAACCACAGTTATACTTTACGAATATATATTATTATAAATATAAAATGGTGTATAATATTTACAGCATTGAAACACTCACCATCGAAGAGAAAGAGTATCGCAAAACCTTCAAGACCACAAGAAGAAATCGATACCACAGGTACAATGTTTTTAGTTACTTTATTAGTTAAATACATTATTGTTTTTATGGGTATTGTTTTTAACAATACTTTTAATTTTGTACACTAAAAAATCCTGGCATGCTTATTTACTTCCACATACCTGCATGATATATAGTTCTTATAACAATAGAGTTAAGGCTAACACCTGTAGCAGTAGTTATTTTCCTATTCCTAACACCAGTGAATGCGGATTTTATTTTAGTACCTATGTAATATTAATTGTATACATTTCAGTTTATTTTTTGTCCCCACCCTTTTCCTGCCCGTTACCCATATAGTTGTTGTGCATTTATTTTAATTTTTGGAGATTTTGTTGTTTTTTGTACCGTGCGTATACCGCCACGTATGACAATCGCGGATTCGAAAATTGCGTGTTCTGTGCTAACAGTGACAAATGTGATTGCGGAATCTTAGTATCGGGATGAGAAATAAACTGAAATGTACAATGTAGTAAAAATACCTAACATGGTGATTTGTACGCAGGAAGTAAAATCATCGGACGACCAATTAAAGATTATAATCCAGATTATTTGAGACAAAGCAAAATGTCACCTAGATCTTCCTTGAGATCTAGTATGAGTGACTTTACTGATACAACGATATCTACATGGAATCAAAGACATAATATCCCACCGGAATATCCATCGGTATTATCAGACAGATTAAAAATGTTGGATAGAGATAGAATACAATTTCAGAGAAAGATAGATTTTGATATGTCTAATTTAGCAAGAGAACCAGGAACGTCTTACGCTGATAATGTACAATACAGAATGGAAACATTATCAGATCAGCTAACTAAAGTTTTAAGTATAGGAACTGGCAGTATACATATAAACGGTAGTCTAGCTGATAGTGGAATTCACACAGATAATACAAGTACTAGCGTACCACAGATATTTATCCAAGATGCTCAAACTATTACCCAAGGTAAAGTTTATAAAGACGCAGCTGTGGATACAAGAAATGAAAACAATTACCAAGAAATACCATTCATAGATGATGATGAAGACGAAAAATCATGGAAAAGGCGTCCTATAGGAAAGCACAAAAGTATGTCGAATATACCAGAAAAAATTGACGAAGTGAGTTCTAAGGAACAATCAAATGAAAGATTAACGAGCAGTTTTAATAGAGCAAAATCTCCAACGTTTGTTGAAAAATTTAAGAAATTTTTCTTGGATTTAGGTCTAGGTAAAGTAGAAAGCTCACCCAATACATCTGACACAAGGGATACAAATACTCTACCGAAAAGTCTCAACTCAAGTTATAGAACAAGAAGTGCATCTCCTCCAGTAACTGTTGAAGCAAGAGATGTATCAACCCTTCCAAAAGATATGAGATTTCGTAAAGTGCGATCAACACAAACAGTTTACATAAAACCCGAATCTCCCTTAGTTGTACGAAGTAATTCTGAATTAAAAAAAGATAACGTCTTAGTTATAAAATTGAATGGTGAAGATCAGGTTTTAAGTAATGCTGCATCAGAACGAGTTATAAAAGAAACCTTTTACGACAACAGTCTTGAGAAAGCATCGATATATACGGGAAAGGATAGCGGTAGTACGATTATTGTAATACCGCCAGCTGATTGAACGAATGAGTTTCGTTTTATGAAACTCATCGTATAAGCCAAAGTGATGTAAGTTTTGATATTCTAAAGTACGTTTCAAATGCACGCGAAAAAGGTATTTATTGACACTGTTTGCGTTAGTATTAAATAAGATTTTAATTTTGCTATACATTTTGACGCTAAATAAAAAAAAACATGGTGCATGGTTGAGGCGATAAACATCAATTTAAGCATAAAACACATAAAACGCCAGAAGATTTCACGAAATTACTTGTTAAATTTAAGATTTGAATTTTATTATAGGTAACAACAAATAAAATATATAGGTAAAATATTAAATATTCGATTGAATTATTTTTAACTTTTATTGTGGTCTGAATATGATTTTTAATTAAAATAGAAATTAAATTTTTTTTCCGAAAATTTCGGAAAATTTGGTGAAAAGTTGGGGAATGTGTGTGCAATGTTCTTTTTAAGTACATACACTGTATTTGGATCTCAACTAAATTTTGTTGTAAATGGGAAAAATTTTGTGGCACAACTGACACTCAAATGACAATTATCCGTTTTGTGGCTGCATTTGAAACAGACTATAGAAAAAGTTGGGTTATTAGTAGTTTTACATTCCTTTTTGTTATAGTTACAGAACGGTAGAGGTTTTGGATTGTAATTAAGTAATACGATGTTCGAATTCCGTGGTTCTTTTTTGAAGTTTAATAGTACTTGGCAGTTTTACAGAATTGGCATTATGAGTATTTGCGTTTGCTGTATTTAAAAAAAACATTTCAGAACGTAGTTTTATAGCAATTTAAAAGCTTTATCGCTAATAAAAGTGACTTTCCAAAAAAATATTTAATTATTTTTGAAAATATATTTACGTAATGTATGCCATTAAATTTACTTAAATCAAAATATTAGCCAATCGGTATTATTATTGTAAATAGATATTTTTAATAAAGACATTATTAATGTTGTAATGTATTTCTCCTTTAACTATTTTATAGACAATATAGAAAATTTTATTATTAATTTTAATGAAAGCTCTTGTACGACATTATTATTATTTTATAACACAGACCACAGTCCAGTCCAGTGTCTGCATTGACTACATGTAGTACAGGGTTCGATTCCCGAGTTAGGGGATTCAAAAATGTGCTCTTTCAGTTTTCTGATTAAAACAGCGTTGTCCGGGATGGGATAAGTGTTCCGATTGGCGATAGGCTTGCCACCTATCACGTTGTGCGCATGAGTATCTTCGGCTAATCATGGGTGTACTTGTTGTACCTCTTCTTGTCTCTTCGGAGATATATCTATATATCGGAGATAAACATGGTTATTATTTCATTGTGTAGCAAAGATGGTTCCGATTGAAAGAGATAACCGTTGCCTATAGACACCCGAGATATTAATGGTGTGTTACTATTTGTGTGGCAGGGATGAAACGTCTAATTTATAAGTTTACCGCCTACCTTACCCTCCAAATCGATGACAATGACAAGCTCTGATGTTATTGTGGCAGGAATTAGTAAGGCGGTGGTATCAATCCCGATCGAGATGTTCCTGAATTCTACCACACAGTAATTACGATAGTTGTGACATTCGGCCGATCGTTCGCCTTTTACGAACTGCCTGATAAGGCAGATGGTCTGTAGTTTAAATAAGACACGGATTAACACAAGGACAGATCCAGCCTTCGGGTCAGGCGGGTCACATATTTGAGGTTCAGTTAAGCTAGGCTTTATCTCTATCTCTAATAAATGCAGTTTATATACTTATTAACCAATGTACATCAAATTTATTGCATTTAAATTGCGCAAAAGACAACACATTGTCCTTACAGTCAATTCCTTACCTGTCCCGCACTGACTTAAGGGAAAAATTAGTCATGTTAGTATTGAAGGGCATGATAGTTAATAATCATATGTATTGAAGTAAAATGTAACAAATTAAGAATATTGCTTAAACACATAGTAAATCTCAACGAAATTATTGTATTCATATTCAAAAAATATAATCACTGCGCGGGAGACAGCAGCCCGACAACGAAGTCTGCTCACGAGTTCGCATATCACTGTTTGTAAATAATTAACTTTGAACACTGCAAACACTTTAACAATAAACTATAGGTGGGTTTCCGTCCTTAATATTTTCATGTTATAAATCGATGAACGCCGGCTGCACGCTCAAAAAGCATGACTCATTGTCACGTTCCATCTGAGCCGAGCGTGCAAGCGAGAGCGCGGAACAAGTGATGGAGAGGCACGATCTTGTTTTTTTATGACGTTATCACGGAATTATCGTTCGTAAACCAACTTACAGACAACCTATTTTTATTGGATAATTAGGTCAAAATTTAAGCACCTAGTTTTTTTATACATTCGGTATCGGAATCGGTTACTAAACACCCTCCTGTAATATCTCTAATCTTTTACAAATTAACCCGTAATATGTTTTACATATCACATATTTAATTTGTACAATTTTGCCTAATAAAATAAACATTAAATGAAAGGTATGGTGACATATGGATGCATAGACAGACAGAAAACCATCTTAATTAGGCGTTTGGGTGTAGTGAAACTGCAAAAACCGACTTCCAAACTCCTATATCTCTGAAACCCTGGAAAGATATCTCAAAAATATAGAACTAGCAATTCATTGCATCTTTGTTCGCTTGACCAAAAACCTTTACTTCCCTTGCTTAGTAATGTAAAAAGTAGCCTATATCACTCCTGGATAATGTTGCCTTCTAAAGGTGATAGAATTATTGGAATCGGTCAAGTAGTTTTTGAGTTAGTCGTAACAAACAAACAAATAAAAAACCCTAAAAACTAATATTAAAATTAAATAAAATGGTACCACTTTAAAGTCAAATCATGACAATCTTACAAGTGTTTTAATTATTTGTTTGTCTATATAATTTAGGTATTGAATGTATTTTAAAATGCCTTATAAAATTTAATTTGCCCTATGCATATGAAAAAATATTTTAATAACACGAATTATATAATTTTGCATAATATTATTCTAATTATGTATATTACTTTCAGTGATAAAATGATTTTATCATTGTTATTTAATTATTATATGAAATAAATACAAACCGCACAAAAAATAGTTTTCGTTATGATCCTAGGGTCGTTTTTTACACTTTTCACTTGACACAAATATCTGTATATTGAATCGCTGGGCGTGAATTCATTGACTATAGAAAATGTTCTATCATCATCTGTTTTCACTGTAAACCAATTTTCGTCAAGATCAATCGAGAAGTTTTTCTATCCGTTCTCGATTTACAATACGACACCATATTTATCAACAGTAAAATTTAAGGATCGGGTATACGTGTAACTACCATCATGACTAATAGTTATATGACATCATGAATAATCGGTCTGCAACGTCTCGCCCTCGTCTGGTTTCATCGCCTTACCTATTTCTGCCGGAAGAGCGTCAATGGTTATCGTATTCCGGGTCGGAAGATAAAGGGCTAGTTTATGTGGTATTAACATATCCCGAATAGCAACGCACCATTAACATCTTTGGTGTCTATATACGATGGTAGTCTCTTTCCATCAGGAGAGACATCTGCTTATTTGCTATCCAATGAAATAATATAAAATACACACGATTACATTCTCGCGGCAGAGATGGGAACTAATAACATTTCAAGTATCTAAAGGAGACGATATTTTTTTTATCAGGACTTGATCTTGCTTCCTATGTTAAGGTATAAAATTAAATATATCAAGAAATTGCTGCAATTGGTAAACTAAATATTACATTTTATTTTTATTATCGTAAATAATTAAATTCTAGCCAATCAAATTTCGGCGACGTAATTTCGGCATATGTATTGCCACATTCAAAATTTAGAGTACGGCTTTTATCTATATTTATAAACTTGTATAAGCTTTCAACAGCTATGACGTCTGTCATCTACTACCTGTCATACATTTGCGATAGCATAAAATCCACAAATTTATTATTATAGGTAAAAAGTTTATAAATATTAAAACTTGTCACTTTAAAAAATCATCTTACAATTGATATAAAAATTCTGTACCACAAATTTTATCATTTTACTGTAATGTATTATAATTTATTAGATGTATTAAGTAGTTAATTATGTGTACTTAATTTATTTGAAAATTAATATTAATCGAATATAGTTGAGATTATATACCTATAAAGATGTCACTTTTAGACTAGTGATTGATGATATGAAATATAAATTAAATCATGTTATTTATTTATTACAAAATAAAATAATTGGCAACATTTTTGACTTTTTTTTGTTATGATTTAAAAAGTTTATGGTATATTATTTGGTATATTATTCACCCAACTTTCTAATAATTCGAATACATTCTGCAAATTAATAAATAATTAATAATTCTTAAATTTTGTCGTCGTATATATCTGCATAGCTTTTTCTTATTTAAAAAATAGGCTATAAGTTTATGATCTATGTATTTTTATCGAATTTCTTAATAATTTAATTGGATTATTCAGTTTAATAAATAACTAAGCAAATCGTAAATTTTGCTGTTTTTCAAAAAAGAAAATTGAACATTCAAAAATATCAGATTAGTCCATAATATGGACACATATATAATATATCTGTATACAATATATTATGTTCATCAACAGTTTATAAACAAATGAACTAAAAAAATACTTTTTTGTTAACTTGTAACTTAGGCAAGAGCGAAAATAGTCAAAATATTAAAATAAAAAAATCTGAACATTTCAATGATTTTTAATTTTTTACAACTTTAAAAAATTTAAGTTAATAAAATAAAATCAAACTAAACTTTTACGACATGATCATGTTTAGTATGATTGGAGAAAGGCCTCCACGAAGTATAAAATTGATGAAGAATTAATTATTAATACTAATTGCACGGTTTTTAAAATTAGCCGACATCCAGTATATATACTGACAGACCGACAATATAACTTTAGAAAAAAGAAAAATATTTAATAATGTTTAGCCAACGGGAGTTTTTTCACTCAAGCATATTTTTTTTTAATTTTCAAATGAACAATTCAATAAACGATAAATTTCAAATGAACAATGATCAATAAATAATTGGAGTCTGTGTTTCGCTGACCCACTGCTGTAAACATCTATATTAGCTGGAAGACTATTTTCAGCGTTAAATTAAAACTTTTACAACAGTGTTAAATAGAGTGGAGATAGACAAAGTCAAGACTTTTTTGGAAATTCCCCCCACTTTAGGGATCTTTTTTCAATTTTCACTGTCATTTATTGAGTTATTTCCAAAAACTAGAAGCTAATTTATTTTGCTTTTTGTTAATTGGACAATTGGAACGATTTTTCGCAGGAACCTCGACCAGAATTTTCATAAAATAAACGATATTTGATACAAGATTTTGCTTCATCAAAATCTTTAAAATTTGCACTCGAAGAGAAGGAGATCGTACAATCGTCATTAAAAAAAACAGATAGCAAACAAGCAGATGGGTCTCCTGATGGAAAGAGTCAACCATCGCCTATAGACACCAAAGATGTTTATGGTGTGTTGCTATCGAGTGGCGAGGTCTAATGCCACATGCATTAGTTTACCGGCTACCTTACCCTCCAAACCGGAACACGACAGTGACAAGCACTGACGCTATTGCGGCAGGAATAGGTAAGGCGGTGGTACCAGACCCGGGCGAGACAATGCAGAACTCTACCACCTAGTAGCCACGATGGTAGTGACTCGTATAGCCAATCGGTCGCCTTTTACGACCTGCCTGGTAGAATGACAGTTGGCCTATTCTTCAAAGGAGCCCGGGACCAACACGGGCGGAAAATTATGCGAATCTGGGCTCTACGAGCGAGCACAGTGTTCTATTAGAGTTCAAGTGAGTCTAGAGCCGGTCCTAAAGGTGTCCCCTGTAAAACCGAACCTCGACTTAGGACAGTATTTTGGCCTATTCTTCAAAGGAGCCCGGGACCAACACGGGGAAATATGATTATGGGCACAGCCTTTCGAAAATCGGCCAATTGCGAGTCGGCGTATTAACTAATTCATAATCGATATACTTAGTTTATTCCTGATATATTTTATTATGACGGCTTGACCAAGATGTACACCACACCTATTAATTTGTCTAGTGTTTAACGTAGGCAAAGCTGTGGAGCAAATACTAGTAAGTTTATAAACGTGTTAAATGTTAGTTTTTTCGTTCACAAAAATTACAATATAAATGTTTGGGAACACAGCTTAGCAGCAGTAGGTGCTTTTGATGTTTGTTACCAATTCATTGTTCTTCTTATATAGGTATTACAGATCTATATTATTGATATTGTTGCGAATAATCTAGAAAAGTGAAGATTGAGAACACTGGAAAAATGTAAAAATAAAAAGAGATAGCTGCGCTATTGATAAACAATAGCCGCCGCAACCCAAGCAACTATGCCATAATGGATCTTCTGTCATAAGGCATAAGGGTGAAAAACGTGTACTAAGACTTGTTTACATTAAAATTATTGTTTACGCGATAGATTCGGAACATTCTGGTACTAGTACCGGGGACTGTTAGAAACCCCACCCTTTCTAACGGGGACTGTTAGAAAGGGTGGGGTTTCTAACAGTCCCCGGTAGTCGTCTAGTAGTTCCTTGTACTAGAATCGAGTATAAAATGGACTTATTGCTGTTTGGACATTAGAAAAAACAATAATCGATCGGTCTGGCTATCTTTAACTTTCTTTAACTTGTCAATTTTTTTAGAATAACTCGTTCCTATTTTTTTTTGTAAAAATTATGTGCAAGACATAAATAAAAATGTTATAATATAAATAAAATTATAAATAAAAAACATAAAAATGGAAAGCCAAAAAGAAAGTTTCTATATTATTTTTTTTAACGGCCCCGCTTGTACTATTCGGGAACATAGTCGAACTTTACCTTGGGTATAAATAGGGATGTGTTGGCGAATAGAGCTGAGTTTATAAAGCGATCGGAAGCGACACTTGGGACAACCAGTGTAAAGCGATATAGTAGAGTGAATACGAGAAGTGTTTTAGTTTAGTGATTCAGTGTAGTCGGTTAATTCTGGTGTTAGTATAGTGAGTGTCATTAGTGTTCGTTAGTGTATTTACGTATTGCGCTTTGGTGTATTGTACATTTGTGTTGTAAATACACAGTTTTAATATAAGTCGTATTTATTATTATTATTGGTATCTACATATATGAAATCGCAATAGACCGTAAAAGTGTGACGTCAGAAGTCTATTAAGGTTGTGGGAGTGCACATCGTGCCCGCCTATAAACACGACAATGAAATGTATCGACGGTATTGCAGCAGGAATACGAATAGGTAAGTCTTTTATTCGTATTCTCGCTGCAATAGCGTACTTCTATAGTATAATAGCGTCTTACCTTAAGATCATACCCGGCTGATACACTGCAGAACTCTACCAGCTAGGAAGCAATGGAGCAAACTTATTGAAGATCTGGAAAATTGCGTTCGCTTCCCCGTGTTGGTTCCGGGCTCCTTTGTAGAATAGACCAACTGCCGTTCTGCCAGGCAGGTCGTAAAAGGCGACCGATTGGCTATGCGAGTCACTACCATTGTGGCTACTAGGTGGTAGAGTTCTGCATGGTCTCGCCCGGGTACCTGGTATCACCGCCTTACCTATTCCTACCGTAATAGCGTTAATGTTTGTCACTGTCGTGTTCCGGTTTGGAGGGTAAGGTAGCCGGTAAACTTATGCATGTGGCATTAGACCTCGTCACAAGATAGCAACGCACCATTAACACCTTTGGTGTATTTGTCCCGTGAATATAGGCGATGGTTGACTCTTTCCATCAGGAGACCCATCTGCTTGTTTGCTATCTGTTTTTTTTAATGACGATTGTACGATCTCCTTCTCTTCGAGTGCAAATTTTAAACATTTTGATGGTGCAAAATCTTGTATCAAATATCAGGATCGTCAAATATCGTATGCAAAATCTTCCAGCAGGAGACCCATCTGCTTGTTTGCTATCTTATGATATAAAAAAGACTTTTTATTGTCCCTTATTGGTTCCGGCCACAGACCACATGAATAGCAACGCCATTGGGAAGTAAACGTGTCGCCGCGCATATGACCAAACGCTACTATCACTGTCAAAATGTCATAAATTTGTAGGTTATATTGAGGAAAAATAGAAATAAACCATGTTGTACTATTTTATCGTACTGATCGAGCTGACATGGTTTATAAATTACCCTTGAAGTGATTTTATTTCATCGGTAAGTAGTATAATTCTGTATTTCTGTGTGTGATTGCAAACTATATTGACAAACTAAGAAATTGCCCTGAAAGGCCTATCCATTTAATTCGTGGTTCCGGTACGTTTTAAAGAATAGATTATTAGTTTTCCTGCTAAAGGCTTTAAGGCAGGATATTAAGGGAAACGACTGGTCAGGCATGTTACTGCCATGGTAGAGTTTAGGTTTGACAAACACTGATGCTATTGCGGCAGTTGAATTATTACCAGAACCGGGTGAGACAATGCAGAACTCTACCATCTAGTAGCTATGGTGTTAGTGACTTGCATAGCCAATTGTTCGCCTCTTGCATACTGCCTGGTAGAATAGCAGATGGTTTCTTCAAAGGGGGCCCGGACATACTTCATATATAACAAATTGGGTAGCAATTTACTTGTGGCTATTTCTAGCCATATACTAGTATGCCGCAAATTGCGGCACTATAACCGATACGCATAAAATGCCACTAAAGACACTATATACTTGAACACGTTTAAAAACAGCGAAAAATTTTGGCACGACTGAATTTGAACCTGTGAATTTCCCTCTGGCCGGGACGCTCTAACCAACTAAGCTACTTTCGACTAGTTCATCTCTATACACTTTTTAAATTTAATTATATATAGGTATCTACCGAATATAATATGTATTTGTTTGTAGTATTTAAATAAATAAATAATAATAAAGGAAGAGCTTCTAAGTTTGTCGGAATCATTTGTTTTGTATGTTCACTGATTACCCGAAGACGCCTGAACCGATTTGGAATATTCGTTTTTTGTTTCAAAGCGTATGATTTCCAGCAGACATGTGACTTATCTAAGATACAAGTATTTGAAATACAGATACAAGATACAAAATACATATTTTCATCTTGTATCTAAAACACTTTTTAGAAAGGATTTTATATTTAAATACTTTTGTTTAGTATCTTAGTATTTAATAAATACTTTTTCTGATAAAATACTTTCTCTGATAAAAAATATTATATTATTTGGTGTCATTTATAAAATGCGAAGAATTGAATGTGCCGTTTTTAGAGTCCGACCGAAACTGGTTTTCTGGCCGAAACCGACCCCGAAACCGAATTTTCGGCCGTGGCTTCATTTTCGGCAGAAACCGAAACCGAAATTTATGTGGTCAAGGAAAAAAAATACCTTAAAATACTTAAATTTGGTGCATTTTACCCATTATTGTGCATAATTTAGGTACATGAAATGAAAACACTATATGTATGGAGTCCAATATCAACTGCCAGCTTCTGATGTATTTAGAGGAGCACCAGCTGATTAGTGACCGTCAGTACGGTTTTCGTTGTGGCCGCTCAGCTGGTGATCTTCTGTTTTTTTTACCTAACACATCGATGGGCGGAGGCAGTGGAAAATAAGGGAGAGGCATTTGCAGTTAGTTTGGACATACCGAAGGCCTTCGATGGGGTATGGCACAAGGCACTTCTCTCCAAGCTCTCATCTCATGAGATACCTGGGAAATTGTGCAATTGGATCACCAGTTTTTTGACGGATCGGAGTATCAAGGTTTTTGTTGATGGCGCATACTCTGACCTTAAACTCGTCAATGCTGGTGTTCCTCAAGGCTGTGTGCTATCGCCTACGCTGTTTCCTCTGCACATTAATGACATGTTGCGATCAAGTGACATTCATTTTTATGCGGATGACAGTACAGGCGATGCTTTATATTCCGGCCGTAGCGGAATTTCTCGGGAACACGTCAACGAGTGCCGGAACAAACTTGTGTCAGAAATTGAAGAAATACTTTCCGTAGCTTCGGAGTAGGGTCGATTAAATCTGGTTCAGTTTAGCCCATTTATAAATTGGATAGTTTCCATCGTCGGCACTTGGTGAAACTGCATTTTAAATTATGTATTACAAATAAACTCACTTGTACTTCCAGTTCAGGTATATTTTTAATTTTTTACTGTTCACATCCAACCGGTTTCGGTTATTAAAGCATCATCAGGGATGTTTTACACATATTTTACATATTTGGGGTTATGATCATGATGCCACAACAAAGGCAAAATGATGGATAAGATGTTCGCAGAGCTGGTGTTACTTGAGTCTAACTTAAAATTACAATAATTGGTCTGCTGCTCTATGTATAATGAGAGCTATAACACAAAAACTTAAATTCAATTGTTGTTTTCTTACAAAAGTATTTGTATTTACAAAATATTTATAAAATCAACCGCCCCGTTGGTCGAGTGGTTAGCGACCCTGACTACGCAATCAACGGGGGTCGGGTTCGATCCCCGACGGGGACAAGCATTTGTGTGATGAGCATAAATGTTTGTATTTCCGGGTTTGGGTGTTTATTATGTATGTAAAAGTATTTATATATGTATTTCTATGTATTAGTATCGTTGACTAACACCCATAACGCAAGCAAATAATTTGCTTACTTTGGGGTTAGATCAGTAAGTGTAATTTGTCCCGTGAATATTTATTTATTTATTTAATACCTATTTTGTATCTAGTATTTCAAATACCTTTCTCGAAAGTATTTTGTATTTTTTATCTGAAATATTTAATTTAAAAGTATTTTGTATTCCAAATACTTTTTACAGGGTATTTCGTACATCACTGATTTCCAGGTGGTCCCATTTTTACTTGATGATGTCATTGAAGATGTCATGCAGGTTTTCGGCGATACAAGGAATGGGAAAATCTATACATATAATAAAATCGTAGGAAAGTCAAAACTGTACATTGAATATTTTTTTTAAATGAATACTTGGGGCGTGATCTACAATCGATATCGAAGCCAAAAATATAGTTTTTAGAATTTTTGTCTGTTTGTCTGTATGTATGTCCGGGGTAAACTCAAAAAGAACTGCACGGATTAACTTCAAATTTTGCATGAATATTACTAACAGGCGGGTCAACATATAGGCTACATATTATCACGCTATGACTTACGGGGGAGGAGCTGTGCGGAGTAAACGAAGTCCGCGCGGACGAAGTTGCGGGCGACAGCTAGTATTATATAAAATACTACAGGCTCGGTACGTGCTTCGCTACGTATAACGTGAAATATTAAAAAAACCGCTATTTATTGAATTCATTTGTTACAAAAAACGTGATAAAAGAAGAACCGCTCTACCGATTTTGTGCAAATTTCACATAAACCATCACAAACAAGAACACAAAGAACAAATAGAAACAAAAAGAATTAGATTGAGGTTTTAATTTATTTGTGTATTTATTTACAATTATTTTCGCACGCTTTCAAATGGATAGCAGCGGCCACTTCAAGTACCATCACCACCAAAGCAGGTGAGACTGATAGTCTAATTAATTATATACTACTAGCGAACCTTCCTGCCTGCTGCATTATTAAGTTTTCGGTGAATCCCAAGGAAACGACTTGTTTTTCCGGGATAAAAAGTATTCTATGTGTTATTCCAGGTCAAAATCTACCTGTGTGCCAAATTTCACCCAAATTGGCTCATCCGTTTTTGCGTGATTCAGTAACAAACATCCAAACGTGAGAAACTGCAGCCCACGGCATTATAAACAGTTTTTGGTGAATCCCATGGAATCAACTTATTTTTCCGGGATAAAAATTAGCGTATGCGCTCTTCCAAGTTATCATCTATATGTGTGCCAAATTTCATTCAAATCGGTTTGGCTATGTTTGCGTGAGAGTAACAAACGCCCATTCATCCATCCAAAAATAATTTCGCATTTATTTAGACGGATAAGATGTAGCGCAGGACTTCCCAACCAGGGGGGCACGCCCCCCTAGGGAGGCGTAGATAAATGTTAAGGGGGCGTCGTACGTAATCTTACATAGATTACATTTCCAAAAAAATGAACGAGTAGGTAAATCTATACATATAATAAAATCGTAGGAAAGTCAAAACTGTACATTGAATATTTTTTAAAAGAATACTTGGGGCGTGATCTACAATCGATATCGAAGCCAAAAATATACTTTTTAGAATTTTTGTGTTTGTCTGTATGTACGTCCGGGGTAAACTCAAAAGTACTGCATGGATTTACTTCAAATTTTGCATGAATATTAATAACAGGTCGGGTCAACATATAGGCTACATATTATCACGCTAGCACCTAACGGCCAGGTGCTGTGCGAAGTAAACAAAGACCGCGCGGACGAAGTCGCTGGCAACAGCTAGTAAGGAATATAAGGTGGGCATGAAAATATTATTTTTGGCTCGGAGAGGCTCGGCGAAATAAAGGTTGAGAAGGCCTGATGTAGAGGATTATAGCTGTTTGAGTTAGTCCCGATTCTGTTTCATTTCGCCTTGATTTTAAGTTTTTGCTTTCTTTTATGTCAGCGGCTACATTGCCAAGATACGGGGAAGTTTTGCGTTATCGCGGTGTCTGTGGCTAGGGTTGCCATGTTTAGCCTTTTTAGGTTGTATCCGGCTGAGTATTTATGTGTCTGTCCGGTCCGGACTTTGCTGCTTTTTTGTCAATGAGCAAGTGAAGCATATATATTTGATTGTTGAAGTAGATAGATAATGTCCGCCTAATACAGCCCACAGTTAGGCTTACTTATTTTAGAAGATGACAACCCTATATCTATATAAAGCCAATCAATTCGCTGAATCGCGAATCATTTGAGCTTAACACGGCTTCTGTTAGTTTTCTACCGCGATTAACTCCGTCTCGCTTTTGCAAGTGCAACTCCGAAGTACGCAAGTCGAAGCTAAATAGATTATTGTCGACATCTTAACCACTGGTGGTCTCTGGAAGCGACTCAAGTATTCAAGTGATGGGGTTTATTCATAAATATAGAATAACGTTTTATTTATTTACTCTACGAGTGTGTTACCTCTAAACTGTTAGTGGTCCTTGGCAAGCCAGATATTTTGTAAAGTGGTTCATCACCACTAAGGGTTGAGTTATATTCTTTTCTGTCGCTCAGAACTGTCATTTGCTAGATCGAGAAAGGTAACGGGAATGCGATTGCAACGAGGATTCGATGCGTGTTGTCGCATTGCAGCTAACTTTATTCATTAAAAAAAGCTCTAAATTTTTATCTAAAATCTTTTAAGATACGAGAATATCGAGCACTACAAATAAAATAGGTATTAGGTTACGATATAGCATCAGAGAGCTCCTATAGGTGTAGATATATCTAATAAAAAATGGTAGCTATTTCTAATGTAAGCTTAAAATTCTCATGTTAGAAGAAGAGTTATATTTTAGGTGTTTTTGTATATTTATTTGGCAAGCTGAAAGTTCTGTAGCCTAAAATGGCTTGATGGATTCAAGCTTGATATGTTTCATTAGATTCGTCTTAACTGTGGCTATTAATTTTTTTATATTGAGGTCGCAGGTTTCTTTTTTCATTTTACATCTTACCCCATAAGGGATCTGGCGTGAATCTTCACGCCAGATCCCTTACGGGGTAGGCAGAGGGAATAGAGTACCACACATCACGATCCTTGCAGGCTTGTCTCGCTTCCTCCACATTGGCATGTTAGAGTCATATATTAGCAGCCAGAGATATATATATATATATATATATATATATATATATATATATATATATATATATATATATATAGATATAGATAAAAAATGAGAGATAACTGTTTAATAATGAGAGTAGTAATAACGAACTTTATTTTCCTTTAATTAGAGTTCATTTGAAATTTTACTTCAATTGCGCATATATATTACATACATTTTTTTACCAATAGTCACATTGTTTCACTTTAATTTGATCGTACGTTTGTTTCATTTTTTTTATAAAATAATTATTATTTGCGCGCGATGACAATGGGATACGACTTTTTGTCCTGAGACGTGAAGTCAGCCGTAGCGTCGCGTCAAATAACTACTGGAGAGCTGTCATTTTCGATTTACTTTGATAATATTCCATCCCATTCTAATCGCGCGCGGATAATATCAATGAAATTTATATTATGTTGATCATTTAAATATTAATAAAGTAACTTCTCGATCCATAAAATAATTTTTATCAAATATTTTTTCCAATTACCACAATGTCATATTAACATTTCGATAAGTAAACATAAATCTGTGATTTCAATTGTTAATTATAATGATTTTATTTTTAATTATGATTATTTTAAAGCATAATGCATATAAATATATGTCAATATTTAATACTTTGATAATAATTTCTTAAAAGTAAACTTATTATTATAATTCTTTCTTTTCATGCTGCTCTTGACCTGTTGGATCTTTTACTATTGGGTAACTCTTTATTGTTTCACCTACCCACAAATTGCACTATTTGTAACCTTTTCACATAACTATTCTTACATTGCACCAATAAAAAAATACATTTATGGTCAAGCTCAATACAAAAAATATAAATACAAACACGCAATTTTGGATATGTAATTCCTACTAAACTAAACTATATGCTTCCGTTCACAAATGTTTTGTTACTCCGTGCTTTACAACTTCTCCTTCCGTGCCAAAACTATTTACATTTTATTTATTCAATGTATATTTTATTTATATTTAAATAATAAACCTATAAAAATCCTCCGTGCGTTTCTTTTACCCTGAAGTGTCCTTATCTGACGTCACAGCTCAAATCACACCAACATCAATCACTTCTCCAGTGTCAACAGCAGCAAAAGTATCAATGGCCACTACTAAAACATCGTCTTCTGAACCAGATGTTGCATTCCCAGCTGTTTTGAAGGGATCTCAAAAACAAAGGGTCCCTCCCCCTGTACCCCCGCGAGGATCTCCAAAAGCAAAAAGGGGTGGGGGAAACTCTCAAGCCTCAAGTCTTGATATTAAAGGTGATTATCAATCTTTACACATTTCTATTAATGATTTACCAGCGCAAACACCTATAACAAGTAGTGATGATGATTTTTATTTCTCCCGGCATGATTTGAAGTTTAAAGAACCCTTTGCATGCAAGATACCACCTTCAATTTCTGATCATTCTTTAAAAATAAGAAAATTAGATGCATCTCAACCTTTCTTGGATTACGTAGATGAAGATAATTATACACAGAATTCTAATCAGGAGAGGGATTTGGTAGCACAATCCAATATGATGTCAAGTTTCAATATAAATAAAACGGTACGTGAACATTTGGACACAGGAAACTATGATGATGCCTCATTTACGGACTCCAGTGATGAAATTATCGAAGTACATGAAATTGATGAACAAAATAAAGTTGTTATTAATACATTAACAAAAGCTCAATTGCTAGCTAGAAGTTCCACCAGAGACGATGAATCACAACAATCTTCTGATAGTGTAGATACTCCTAAAATATCTTCCAAATTAAAACCACCTAAACCTAAACAACCAGGTCTTATATCTAGAATCAGTACATTAAAAAGAGCAGCTAAACAGCCCAAGGATAACGTAGCTGAAACAGAGAACGACAAAAATACTTTTAAAAGTGGTTTAATATCGGGGCTTACAAAAAAATTCAATTTCAACCAATCTAAGAAGGATAGAAATCGAAGTGTGAATACTTTGAAACCAAAAATTGAAATAAAACCGTATATAGAGCAACATTATCATGGAGAAAAACGAGATGAAGATGTTTGTCACAAAAAGGCTAAAACTAAAATTGATCTATTTCAAAAGCAAATATTGAAAGAATCTGAAAACAGTTCGGTTGCTTCTTCGAGAAATAGTCTTTCGAGAATTCACATTGAAAGACGTGAACTGGTTGCTGAGAAAAAGAAATTATTTGAAAAAGTTTCACAAAACGCGAACTCTGCCGTTGCAAAGAAAAATCCACAAGTTAAAATGCATCCTAAAAAAAGAGCGGCCCCTCCAATTCCAGTGAAATCAAATCTAGGAAATGTAAACGATAAAATCCGTAGATTCTCAGTCACAGTCGTACCTGAATCTAATTTACCTAAGATCAGACATAAAGAATATATAAAAGAAAGTATTAAAGTCAAGCCCGACATTCAAATTTATGTAATGAGAAAAGAATTTGAAGAAATATTGTAGATTAATTCTGTTGTAACTAATTGGATTTGATTTCTCAATATCTCGTGATCAAATGTGAATTTTGATTGTAATTCTTAGATGTAGCATGTTCTTATGTTACTAAATAAAAATTAGTTATAAATTTGTAGTGGATTGATTTGTTCGGATGTCATAATCACGTAGCTTTTGTTTTTTGTTCTTTCATTTTGCTGTTTGAATATTTATAACTTCTTTTCTATGTATTATTTTATTTAACCTATATAGTATATTTTTTGGCTATCATCTCTGCTAACAGTATCTTATTTAATAACTTAATGCACGTATTAATCCATGTAACTATGTATACAATTTCTATAAATCAGTAGAAGAATTTAAAATTTAGTCACAGTAGTTTTTGTAGGTTCCTTAGTGTTAATATCAGTAAAGTCTGTAGTTAATGCTAGATCATTTAGTAATGCTAGTTGTGTATCAGCTGCGGCGCCTCTATCCTGTTGTTCGACTCCGCCACCTCCGTTTGAAGAAGCACCTCCTCAAAGATCCAGTCGTACTAATTCTTCGTCAACAACATCATCAAGTGCATCCGGAAGACGAAGAGCAGCGAGTGTTGTTACAACTTCGTCGGCTTCTTCATTAGCATTGACGCCTGCAGCGCTGAGCAGTGCTAGGAGTAATGAGGCTAGGTATGACAATAAAGTTTTTTTTTTAATATTTCTTCTGCATCTGCAAATAAGCAAATGGCTCTCCAGATATAAAGAGACAATTGCCTGCTATAAACGCAAATAATGTCAATAGTGCGTTGCTATTGTGTAGCGGGGTAGTATGGTCACACATGCGTAAGTTTAAATCGGCTAATTTATCCTTCGAACCGCAACACAGCATTAACGCTATTGCGGCAGAAATAGGTAATGCGGTGGCACCGAACTCGGTCTAGATATAACTTATGAAATAACGAAAAAGTTGACGGTCGAATAATTAAAAAAAAACAAGAGAACGATCACAAATTCGAACTTAATTCTCAATTAAAATATTTAAATTTAAATTACATTTTCATTTAAGTATATTTGCACATACAGGTGTATGTATTGATGAACGTAGGTTAAGCATATATAATGGATAGTTTGCCTAATAATCCTTCACGAAAATTCTGCAATAGTCGAGATTAACAATGAGTCGTAAACAACTTAAACGTGAACAAGTCATGTACACGTTAATTTCAACCTAATGCCTAATGGGGGAAGGTTCATTATAGCATCACTATTTGTATAACAAGCAGCTGTCTCTTTCTTTTTTATAGAGATTTATCTAGTGACACTATTGTTTTTTTTGATAAAAATAACCGTCTCTTATCTAGAATATTCGCAACATTATATTTAAATATTGACGTCTAATGTAACATTTTCCCTCTCGCTCTCCTGCAATCTATAAGAATTATTTCGTGAAATGAGCTGGAAGTGTGTATTTGAGAACCTTAGAAGCCCACGCTATTTGAATAGACCAATGAGCCCGCGCTATTTAAGTTAACCAAAGAGCGTGTGCTATTTGAATTAACCAATAAGCGCGTGCTATTTGAATCAACCAATAAGAGCGCGTGCTATTTGAATTGACCAATTAGAGCGAGCATTGGTAGAGTTGGCCATCAAATTTTATCAACTAAATCACTCGGATCAGATATTACACAAATCCTATGCGACTACCGAACTCTCACTGCTTGCATTTTTCAGTGTATGTTGGACACCACCAGCGTCTGTAGAAGGCTCAACGCCCACCTGGACAGAAGGAACACCTAGTTTTACCGAGTCGAGCAGTAGTGAACAAGGTACAGGTTTTATCTTTAAGTAAACTAGCTGATGGAAGCGTTTTCGTTAGTGTTACAAAATATTCTTTTTAATCATAAGATTGCAAACAAGCAGATAGCTCTTTGAATATGCGTTGATGAATGGTGTATTACTATTTATACTACTCTTGTGGTCTACTATTCTTATGGTCTAGGAGTCTTAATCCCATTTTTTAAACAAAGACATTTTTGACATGACTGGATTTGGCTTGCTTTGCCTAACTGGTAAAGGTATCTGGCTGGTCTAGCGGGTCTGTTTGCTGATCATGTCAGAATTTGTACTTTTTTGTACCTACTTGTTTAAAGGCAGAGTAATGGTATTTTTTCTTAAATCGTATTTTTGGAAAATAAATAAAACGCTTTTTTCAGTTTTCTACTAAAAACAATGTTGCCCGGGATAAAAATAACGTTACACGGACAGTAACGCATCATTAACATCTTTGGTGTGTATATACGATGGTTGTCTATTTCTATCAGGTTAGTCGTCTGCTTGTTTGCTTATTATTATAAAGAAAATTACCGCGACTCATTTTCGTTCCGCCTATTTATTATTGTCTCTGTGGTCTAGTGGTCCGATGTTGGTTTTGACCACATGGTTTCCCGGGTTCGATTCCCGGCCGGCAAATCAAAAATGTATTTTTTTTCGGTTTCCTAATTAAATAAACTTTGCCCGGGATTAGATAAATTCCTAGTTAGCGATAGACTATCAACTTATCACATTGTGGGACTTAGTATCTTCGGTTAAACGTAGTTGCACTGGTTGTACATCTGCCTACCTCTTTAGGGATACGGGCGTGAAGATACATTTTCGTTTCATCGAGTTTCAAATTACATCGATTCTAAAGAAGTCTTACTTTGACAAGATAACAAAAATGAAATGTTTTACCAGGCTATCCTGTAACGCCTGGACGCGGTCCAACCCCAAGTTCTGGAAGACGATCACCTCGCCCGCCCCCACCGCCCCGAGCGACACCCATCAACTGCCTCACGACTGAAGTGGTGAGTTTATAGCACTATTAACCTGCCTTGTTATTGCCTTCATCTAATGCAAAATATCGAATGTACATATATTACACGTAGTGAAACTTCTTATTACACGTACAAGAAGTGAAACTTCTCAAATAATAAAGATATCGATTAATAAAAACTAAATTACACATAAGAGAAGGAAAGCTTCTCAAATAATAACGAAGTCAAATAATAAAAACTACACGTAAAAGAAGTGAAACTTTTCAAATAATGATAAAGCACATTTATTATAAAATAAAAGAATGTGGTTACTAATCACCTCTACATTAAAAATAAATTATTTTATGCAGAAAGACGTAAAGCGTTATGAGACAAAATTATTTAATTCATAAAAATCAAAAAGTTTTAGTCCATTGTTTTCTGTTTTGGATAGATACCTTTTTCGTTTTTCTTTCCATCAGGAGAATCATCTACGTGTATATTACCTTATGATATAAATAAAAAGTCACATGTTTTTAAAATATTAATCTCAATTTGCATCCGTTTGTCAATTATCAAATCGACATCTAAGAAGTTTCACTTCAAAAATCTCAAAAAACACGGTACATATGTATCTTTATCACTAGATCACACTCTCATGTTTATCATTTGCACAGGAATAAACCAATTAGCATTAACTTGATACAATCGTTTATGCTATCGTAGAGTTAGTAGTTTGCATACCAATGATCACGTTAGACTTATCTTAAATACCTACTTCTAGTCAGTGAGCATAATGTACTAAGTACTAGATAAACTATTCTAAGTAGAAGTTGTGTTCCAATTCGTTAACCCTCCCTGCAACCAAAGAGCTGCAGCGCTAAAATAATAACAAAACGTCCACTCAAAGTCATAATTAATCAGCGCTTCAGTGTATAATAGATTGTAACCGCCGCGAATTTTATGACACTTAGAGCTATGAAGTAGGTTCAGTCCATGGACTGCACTTAGTGGAATACAATTAGCATAGCGCATGATTTGTATAGTACGTTAGTACTAGAGTTGTGGTGGTTAATATAATGCATAGCGTTATAATAATAACGCGCTATGTGTACACAACGTGAAGCGTAGAAAAATATAGTTTATAGTCTATAACGCGCTATCATAAAATAGTTTGTTTGAACAATACACCACACCTCCAGTTAGTACATAGAAATGCTTGACACTAATAACATTTAAAGTACTTAAAACCATTCGCGTATAACATCCGATCAGTTTCATTATGGTATAATAGTTTTGGCCTATCCGCATTTCACTCGTATTCTCATTTCTTTTTTCATAGGCACTTTACAATACCCACATCACTCGTCACAATGACGTTAAATATGTTATAAAATGTACACTCGATTAATTTCGCTTTAACGGCAAATTATGTCATGGCTAATAATTGCTATTAAGTTTATAAGGTGATGGCGTACATATATATTCAATGAAGTGATCGTTTTGTTTTAAAAACTTCCGAAATTTCACAATTACAAAATTAACCAAAATAAAACCACGAAGTAGTTTTTATTTTATTTAAAATTGAAGATTGAGTCGAATAGATCACACATTCTTTGTATATGTATATAATTTATACTAACAACCGCTTTTATAAAAGGCTTTGATTAATCCAATTCTTACAGATTTGCCTTTACTCACATATGTATACTACTTTCACAAAGTCACAAATTGAGTTTATCAAAATATAATAATCAAATGTTTTTTTACCCATAACTAGAGCTGTAATTTGCTGACTAAATGTCAAACTCCAGTAAAGTTACTATTCATATGTTTTTCCTCGCTATAATAAGTTTGGATAATATCTATGTCTCTTTGTTATTTATTGTAATAAAAACTGTTAGTATTAGTAGTTACCACGTTCTCGCTTGGCAGAAATACACGACAAAAGTTTTACCAAACTTGAAGTTTTTTTCAGCAAATGGCAACATTTTAATGCTATGTTTTTATTTGGACGCTGCTTTTATGGTGGGTTATAGTTGCAATTGAAACAGAAAGTAGATTTAGATTATAAATGATGAAATTTCTTTATTGTATATTTGCTTTAGTGTTTTTGACGCTAGCTTAATAGACAATTTAAGTGATTTTTATAAACCGCAAAAATACACAAAATTGGGTGCTTCCATTTTTGAGAAGTGCGTACAGTTTTGAAATGAAATGTCTGGCATTATTGTTGCTAATTTTAAACACAATTCTGTTATAAACATTAGGAACTTTTTACGTTCTTGTTATGTCATAAAAAATGTAAAAAATAAATACCAAAATTATTTTGTTTATTTTACGTTAATTTAATTCGCTTTTTTTACGGACCTACATTTAATATATCTTCACTTACAGGAAATGTAATAAATTGATCGTATCTATACGGAATTATTAAACAGAAAGTAGTTGTTGAATTTAGTCATCTATGACTAAAATGACATCTCTAACAAATAAAAGCTTAAAATGTTTTAAATTATTTGACTATTTGCGTTATTTTCACATTTTTTATCCTTTAATAATTATGCGTAGTTTTAAAAAATAATTTTGTAATTCCTGTGTCCATAAAATAACAGATTATTTTTTCTACTAATATTTTATAGCTATTTTCTGGTCGTTTTATCTCAGCTTTTGATATGTAGATTATATAACATTTCGAATGTTCTAGACTCTGAAGAATTACTACTTTTGTCAAATAAAATCTTTTAATTCAAATGGTGTTTACAAATCTGTTTTATTTTATGATTGATTAAGTATCATATCATGTTGTAAGTGTAATATTGATCAATACAAGTACGTTTATTTGTAAATTGGTTAAACTTTCTGGTACTTATAATTTTTTTTTAATCAAAAATTGTGAAATCCTAATCAAATATCCTAAAGCCTTACCTTGACTGAAGTTTTTATTAGATGCATGTAATAGTACTAATATTGAAAGATCCACGTAGACTTATCTATACATTTTAACCTCCTGAAATATAACACTTACGTACTGAATAGAGGGATATTGGGAAACGTTATGACGTTATAAGTTTCTTACCTTATATAGGTGTTTCCCAAGGTACACTGTTTAGCCATATTCCATTTTCTGAGCATTCTTTTTTGGTATAATATTCGGAACTATTTTTAATATTGGAAATTTCATATTGGAATGGTTTAAAATTCTAATCTTATTTTCCCGATGACTATATTTTATAGTTATTATTAAAATACACCTTTGTTATTATCGGAGCTACTAAAAGCAATTACGTGTCTTTTCTGTCATTCTAGAATTTTACTCTTTAAAGGGATTGGCTGTAGGAATACTAGCCATTTATTAAATTGTTGTATGAGATCCACGTTAGCTGTAAAGTGACGTTTGACAATATTTTTTATTCCCATTTTTCAGATTTAGACTATAAATTCATTTCAATGGTCTGAAAAATAGCCAGCTTTTTATTTTTTTTCTTCAGAATATTGTCTTATTTGATTATAAATAATAACTAGGTAAATTATTATTTTGCAATTCTTTTCCTATTTTCCTCCCCTCAATTGCATCAGTAGAATATTAATTGTCTGTTAATTTCTCTGGATTAGCAGAGTATTTCAATAATCTATTCATATTTTCTACTTACAATTTCTTTATTTAATAATGTGTTAATATATTAACTTGTAAATTATCGTTAAATCATATCAATTTATTTGCATAGTACAAATTGGTATTTGTAAGTGTTCATTAATGTATAACGTTTTTTATAAATGATTCGTAGTGCACATAAAATCGAATTTAAATAGATTCGAAGTGGAATCAAAATGTTATCGTTCCATTTTTGACATTATGAAAACAAATTGTATTTCTTTTATTTTGAGCATGACTAAAAACGTCGTTTTTACACAAGTAGCGTGTTTTAGGTATTTAAAAACCGGTGTTGCCAACTTTTAGAAGACCAAATGTTACTGTTGATAGCTTAGTGATTGCCAGTATAAATAATAATCTAAAGGTTGTTTGTATCAAAAGCAATTTATTGTCCGCTTAATATAAATGTATTCAGCTTTCTTGTAAACGTCATTATTAATAAAATTATACCTTCCGTGTGTCACAAGGATCTGTTAGTAATATTGCGTAACCGTTTAAAATATTCGCTGTTGTGTAAAATTGTTAAGTATTATTTCAGACTCTAAATTTTATTGCTCATAAGCTGACCCGGTAAACGTTGTTCTGCCTTTTTAATTATTCTTATTTTTTTCTATATTTTCTCACCTTTTAAACCTTCCCTGGACTTCAACAATTAATTCAAAAGTAAAAATAGTCATATATATATATATATATATATATATATATATATATATATATATATATATATATATATATATATATATATATATATATATATACTCTTTTCTTGAATGTTTCTTAGTTATATATCGGTTCAAAAACATATTTGCAGATAACTGAATATAAAATTTTGACACTGTTTGGTTAATATATGTTGAACCGATGTTTTTGAACCGATATATAACTAAGAAACGTTCAAGAAAAGAGTTTTTTTGTTTTATAAAAATCCGGCAACGTTTGGTTTAGTGTTAATAGGTATATCTCGTCGATATTCATTAATCTAACTAAATTTGGTAGTAACACATGAAGTTTTATCTTCAAAGAAGATTTTCCGCCGTGTTGGTCCCAGCCTCTTTTGAAGAATAGGCCAACTGCCGTTCTGCCAGGCAGGTCGTAAAAGGCGACCGATTGGCTATCGAGTCACTAACATCGTGGCCACTAACTAGGTGGTAGAGTTCTGCATTGTCTCGCCCGGGTCTGGTACCACCGCCTTACCTATTCCTGCCGCAATAGCGCCAGTGCTTGTCGTTGTCGTGTTCCGGTTTGGAGGATAAGGTAGTGGCATTAGACTTCGCCACAAGATAGCAACGCACCATTAACATTTTTGGTGTCTATAGGCGATGGTTGACTCTTTCCATCAGGAGACCCATCTGCTTGTTTGCTATCTTATGATTTAAAAAAAAGACTGTAATTTCTTTCAATCAGTAAGTAATTACAGTAAAAGTAATTACTTACGGATCACTTAGGAGAGTTAGAGATTTAGACAGTTTTATAAAATACTAGCTTTTGCTCGCGGCTTCGTTCGCGTTAAATCCATTTTAGGGAAGTGGGGGGGTTAGAAAGAGACAAAAAGTAGCCTCTCCATCCCTTCAACTATCTACACTTAAAAATCACGTCAATTTGTCGCTACGTTTTGCCGTGAAAGACGGACAAGCAAACAAACTTTCGCATTTATCATATTAAGTATCGATAACATGTAACGTACGAACAGTAATAAAAGTTTAATTTCATTATTTATAGATGCATTTAATAAGTTATTATTAATATAAATTAAATTGTAATAAAGAACATAATTTTTGTTTTTGATGTTTGAGGTTTAAATCCAGGATTTTCTAAGGTAACAAAAAAACAAAAACATAAGCAGACTGAACATATTTGAGAGGCATAAAAACATTTAATCCAATTATTAAACAGTATGTTTACGCTGACAAAATCTTGAACTTGAGTGTACTATTGAGGCCTTTGCTAATTTTATTGATAAAAAAAAATAAACTTAAGTACCTACTTCTTAAGCCAGTGCTTAAGTCGGTGCTTATGAGATGTATAGATTAGAATAGAATATATTTTTATTGAAAATGAGTATATAAAATACATTTTTTTAACGTTAAAACTGTCATCATAGAAAAAAGTATTGCAATATTCTAGAAAAAAGAAATAATTTAAATACATTAGCTTATACCTTAAATTATTTAAAATTGTGAATTATTACGATAGAAACATCTAAAGTTAATTGATGATTTTGAATGTCAATGTGAAAAGTAATAATTATATAATTTTAGCGGTATGTGGCAGTACGTCCCCGCCAGACAGATAGCAACGCACAATTAACATTTTTGGTGTATAAGCAATGGTTATGTCTTTCCATCAGGAGAATCACATGATTGCTTGTCATTTTATAGTATTAAAATAAAGCTCAAATCTAGTTTATTAAATTTATTTAGATTTTTTATAAGTTTATATAATATGCAGACGTAACTTACAAAGATATTTTTAAGTTTCGCAATATTACTTACAGACCCTATTTTTTTCAATGTTCTTGAAAATGTGACCGAGTAAATCTTTATAATAAATAGGCTACCTACAAATCAAGAAATTACGATCGATCGAAGATTTTTTTTTTAATTAATCAATATCTCTATTAAGCTGAGTTTTTTATGTAGTCCATATTAACAACCCAATTATGCCGGGTTTCCTATAATAAACGATTCTTAATTTTGCTAATGGATTTTGCTAAAATAATCATTAGTAAAATTTATTAATAACGAGGCGTTCCACAAATTGTATTTTTCTTAATTAGGTACAGGAACAGTTTTTGCTTACACCTACAGCTTTTAGTAAATGCAAGAATTTAAAACGTTATAATATCGATATGTTTGCTGTTTCGTGATTGGTTCCCCGCGTTTCATGCTGTTCCGTGATTGATTCGCCAACTAACGCTAGAAGACTCCGTTATAATATCATATACCATAACCAATCACGACGACGCAAACATATCAATATTATAACGTTATAAATCCTTGAGTAAATGTTACTACACGTAACTAAAACGTTTTCTTAAAAATTGGACCCGGCATTAGCGATTATCTTGTCATCTACCAGATCATATCACGTACTATGCGTTTCAAGTAAGAATAGGACTGTCAGGATGACATATTGCTCCGCATTTTGCAAAAACTTCGTCAGTGATGAGTAAGGTGTGCAAAAAAATTCCAACAAAGCGATGTCAATACGATTTAGTGAATATCTAATTAATATAATTAATGACATAAAAACATATTATAATACCGGTTACCTTTACGAGTATAAAATTATACATAAATTAAAAAATATGAATTAAAGTAAAGATAGTTTAAACAACATGTATTGCTTTTCCCCCGTCTTGGTCTGGGTATCCTTCGAAGAATAGATCAGAGCTTGATAACGTTACCAAGTAATAAATAAAATTAAATAACGTTATTTCCACTGTGTTTAACGTTATTAAAGTAATAACGTTAAAAATATTTTTTCCTATTATATTTCCCCGTGCTGGTTCTGGGCTCCTTTGAGAAATAGACCAACTGCCGTTCTGCTACACGAGTCACTACCATCGTGGCTACTAGGTGGTAGAGTTCTGCATTGTCTCGCCGGGTCTGGTACCACCGCCTTATTTTATTTTATTCCTGCCGCAATAGCGTCAGTGCTTGTTACTGTCGTGTTCCGATTTGCAGGGTAAGGCACTTGGTGAAATTCCATTGTTATTGTAAAAGTGTCTAACTTTTACTATTCCACTTGTACACAAATTTCACTTTTACACAATTTTTTAATATATTACTCGACCGGTTTCACTTTTTAAAGCATTTTCAGGATGTAATTATAACAGGAAGTTATTAAACCTATCTATAACTAAGCATAAAAACTCAAACTTCATTTCAAAACTAAACTATGCATGACAATAATTGTCGATTCATGTAAATGTTACATTTGTAAACTCAAACTAACATTCTTTCTCTTCCCAAACTTAGATTTTCTTTATATGAATACTGGTCAAAAATAGTCTCATAATCTATACACATAATAAAATCGTAGGAAAGTCAAAACTGTACATTGAATATTTTTTTTAAAGAATACTTGGGGCGTGATCTACAATCGCTATCGAAGTCAAAAATATAGTTTTTAGTTTTTTGTCTGTTTGTCTGTATGTATGTCCGGGGTAAACTCAAAAAGTACTGGATGGATTTACTTCAAATTTTGCATGAATAGTACTAACAGGTCGGGTCAACATATAGGCTACATATTATCACACTATCACCTACGGGGGAGAGGCAGTGCGGAGTAAAGGAACTCCGCGCGGACGAAGTCGCGGGCAACAGCTAGTAATTTAATAAAAAACAACAAAAAATTGATTTAAAACGTTTTCTCCGAAACATTTTTTCAACACTATCGGTGTGCTATAAGTATAAAAGAGTCGAAATGAAATTGAAAATTTTACATCGACCCTTTCACAGTGATAGAAATGAAAAAAAGCGTACTTAAAACTTCAATGTAATAACTATACGACAGTCAACCATATTAAGCGTAGAGGCGTACAGGCAGACTCAGTGACAGTTGTCCGTTGTTATACATAACGAATGAGTTAAAGATATCGACGGGTCCTACGTAAGTTGTCGTAAATTAAAAAATACGATTTTTGTTTTATTTATGAAAATGACTCCATTTTTATAGATAATTTAATAGCACAAAGAATAAAAATGAAATTTGTATAAGATAAATCCAACTACTAACAGAAATTTCATTTTTATTCCTCGTGATATTAAAAGATCTATAAAAGTAGAGTCATTTTCATAAATAAAACAAAAAAAGCATTTTTTTAAGTTACAACTTACGTAAGTCCTGTCGATATATTTTATTATTCCTCGTGATATTAAAAGATCTATAAAAGTAGAGTCATATTCATAAATAAAACAAAAATCGCATTTTTTTAAGTTACGACAACTTACGTAAGTCCTGTCGATATATTTTACGATATTTTTTAATAATGCTGATTATTACTTCTCTTCTAGAAAAGTCTATGTATTATTTAGTATCAGAGATATGGCGATAACTTTCGTTATAGTACAGGAGCCCAAGATGGCTAAATCGGGATTTACTCGAGGGTCTTGGAACCTATTGGATGTCGTAAATTAGATGATAGGAAATATAAAAGGTTGTATAATGTATTTTATTCATTTCAATGGTGGGGAAACAATCTACAGATAAAAAATGTAAAAATCAGCGACATCGAAACACAGAAGCGCGTAAGATTACAATGTGTTGGGTAATTTAGGGTTAATTTTGGTTGGGTTGCGAGCTTAAATTTAGAAAATCTTACGATTTGAGTATAGCACAAGGAAGTGGGCGAGTCACAAAGTTACAAAGAAAACGTTTATCATTCTCGAGCGCGTCTGATTTTTTTTAATTTTGAAGAAAAGTATGTAAGAATAACGAAAAAATATATAATCTGCCAATTTCCGCAAGAGTTCTAGATGTCGGGCTCTATATAAATATAAGCCATATTTGGTGTAGAGCCTTATGCGTAGTATGCTATGTATCTGCGGCGCTCGCGTAATTCCCAAAATCCCCTCTTATATTACTTATCGTTTGATCATGTATTTTATAATCTTTTGCTGATAGGCTTCTAGGTCAAAATTTCTGTCACATTTTCAAGTACACATCTGGCATGTGTGTGGGAACTGTTTGTTATGTCGTTGTTAATATTTAAATAAGTGTATGATGTATATTCTGTTATTGTTAAATATATAAGATCAAATGTAGAATAAATATTTCAAAATACTTTGTTGTGTACTCTATACTTGCAAATATTATAAATAAAAAAACAAATAAAGGCGCGGAAAAGTAACATCTATCCTGGCTATCCTGTTGGAGCAATGTCGTGGAGTCTAGAGGTAAGGAAGACTAATTTTGTGGAAAGAAGATCAAAAAGGTCCAATAATGGTCACGCCACCGTCGTTTAAGAATTTTAGAAAGAAAGCGGTAAAAGCGCTAACGTTTCCAGTAAACTGTTAAAACAACGCTACATGCAGTATTTAACAAAATACTTATGCACATTTCACTCTATCTACAACAGCTATGTTCATGTCGTAGTTTATCCTACGCCAGCGCCATTCAGATACTTTACTTTCAGCACGCAGCTGGACAATTTTACAACCTTTTTTTCTTTTTGGTCCTCCTTTCCTCTAGACTCTATAGAGCAATGATTTGATTAATATAAGCTACATCATCGCACTCAACAGCCTCATAATATCATATTATAACACTCGTATTAGGTAGTGAACGAGATAGCAAGACTTTATCTGTCATTGCATATTGACAGATATTTATTAAATTGAAGCTTACGGTCGGTCAGTTCTAATTACACTCGAATGTCGCATTTATCACCGGCAAAGAAAGTCGCAATTACAGTTTCAAAAGAAAATAAAAGAAAATGGTTGACTCAAGTCCTCTCAAATTATTGTATACTAGAATAAATTTTATTTGTAAAATATGATTAACTCGAATTAACCAGTCAATTTCCATCCCCTAAAAGCAAAAACAAAAACGAAAATTAGCTTTAATTAAATTAAAAACTTTTAAACAAAAAATCAAACATATTAAATTTTTTCTCAAAAATCGGACCAAGTTTATAAAACTTGACTTAATTTATGCGAAAATTCTTTATACATTTTTAGCAAAAATCAAACAACTTTATAACAATTTAGTAAAAAAAATCGTAATAATCTGTTTAAATTCAATTTAATAGCACTTTTGAATATATAAGTTCAGAAATTACTCCAGCTGCTTAAAAAATATATATGACTTTAAATATTATGACGTAAAACGTACATACGTGCGAAAAAGTACATTTTTGGCCGTTGCTTTTTTTTCGAAGTTTTATATAAAAAAACAACTATAAAATTGGTTTTACTAAGAACTATATATACATATTATTTTTCATACTAATAAAATTGAATTTTTTTCCACTTGTTTTTTTCCTTAAAACATATTTCAAAATAATACATCTGTGTGATTATTCACGTTATATTTTTAATACATATTTATAAGTTGGTATTGGTAACAGGTTGTATTTTGCGCACTTATTAAGCATTAACAATTTAAAAAAAAAATGTTGTATTCAAACATATGAAATAGTTAATCTAAAAGAAACACGTTTTTGTTTATGTTAACATAAGCTAATAGCATGTAAATGCCACAGGACGCCCTTTCGCTGCTACCTGCATGATTAGATTTTATTTAAGGGTGGCCATTATTGCGTATTACTACTAAATTGGTAGAAATAAAAAGCTTTACACTAGTCTTCAGTTATCCAGGTAAGATAATTAATACCTTTTAAAATTATCAATAGCTTGACTTAACACAATCTTAATTAGAAATTATATTTCTATTCTGTAGGAACATAAAATACCTAAAAAGTATATTTTTTAGCCTGTATATATAATCAAATTAAGTTAAATTAAATTCAATATTATTAAGTTATAACTAAAATGTTAGCAAATACCTGATTTTACGGATGATTAAATTATTTTGTAATTTTTGTTTGATTATTGACATAGATTTTTGGATGGTATTTAATTTAAAAAATGGATAAATTCTCCCAAATTTTATGGCCACGTAGCACTTTTTTCTTCGAAATATGTTTTTATATTCTTTTTTCATTAAAAAAACGTTTAATGATATTTAAGTATGTCAAGCTTTGATTATTTTATTTTTAATTAACTGCTATTTATTGTATAATGATATTGGTATATTAATATTTTATAATAATAACAGGCAGAAATCAGACACCTTGTCTCAGAGACATCGAGTATTTCAATAACAACATATGAAGTGCAACAACATATGCAGAGAGAAGAGAAATATAGTTAGAAGAAATAATACATTCGGCATATAAATATACCATATTACCTATTTACTGAGCTGATCTACTTAGGACAATACAAGAGTTTATTTAAACGCAACTTGTGTAACTTATAAAAAAAACTTGTTATAATGTCCTTAAAAGCTTAGCAGTATTATAAATGCACTGAAATTATTGGACTAAAACCTATCACATTACTATCTACTACTATACTATCGCATTATCTTAAGCAGATCAACTTGGAGAGAATTATAACAATTGTTACAGTATTGCCAACATAAAATCGACTGTTAGAAAATAACTTAACCTAAATTTGTAACTAGGTGAATCTGAAACTGCGTTTAGTAAAAATATTAACTCTATGAATACTTTAATATTGCAAATCAGTTTCGCGCTTTCAACACATACGGTTGCCAACTTTTTGTATCAGAAATTAAGTATATAAAAACAATACACGAAAAAAATAAAGAATTTGAGTAAAATTACCTGTGAAATTGACACCAGAAATTTTTAACAAATGATTTTGGTTTTAAGCCAACCGGTTACGTAGTTACAAGTTGTGTACCACATATAAAGATTGTATGAATGATACTTTGTTAAAATGAAACCGGTTGCCTTAAGTTAGAATAAACAGTATTTTTTTAAGAATACAAGTGTTGTATTTAATTGTTTACTGTTTAGTTTATACAATGTGAAACTGAGTCAAAAAAATGTATAAAAGTCAACTCTTTTAATATGAACTTCCTTTAGAAATCTACACTGAATTTTTTTCACAACTATTTAAATTTTGTACCCAATCGGTTTCGTGCTTTCAACACACTGTATTCAACACATAAGGTTGCCAAATTTTGTATCAGAAATTAAGTATATAAAAACAATACACGAAAAAATTAAACAGTATATTAATTATCTCACCAATCAATTTTTGTTTAATTAATAGAAGACCGATTTCTATCATCCCACGATTTGGTATTAATTACAGATACCCTCATTATATAGGTAACTAGCTGGTGCCAGCGACTTCGTCCGAGTGGACTTCGTTTACTCGGCACTGCTCTTCCCCCATAGGTGATAGCGTGATAATATGTAGCCTATATGTTGACCCGACCTGTTAGTAATATTCATGCAAAATTTGAAATAAATCCATACAGTACTTTTTAAGTTTACCCCGGACATGCATACAGACAAACAGACAAAAATTCTAAAAACTATATTTTTGGCTTAGATATCGATTGTAGATCACGCCCCAAGTATTCTTTTAAAAAAAATATTCAATGTACAGTTTTGACTTTCCTACGATTTTATTATGTGTATAGATTGTGAGACTATTTTTGACCAGTATTCATATAAAGAAAATCTAAGTTTGGGAAGAGAAAGAAAGTTAGTTTGAGTTTACAAATGTAACATTTACATGAATCGACAATTATTGAAATGCATAGTTTAGTTTTGAAATGAAGTTTGAGTTTTTATGCTTAGTTATAGATAGGTTTAATAACTCCAGATACCATTTTCTCCGTTTTGGTCCAGGCTCTCTTTCAAGCACATATCATCTGCCGTTCTACCAGGCAGATCGTGAAATGGCACCGATTGGGTATATGTGTCACTACCATCGTGGCTACTACCTAGTAAAATTTCTACATTATTTCACCCGGGTCTGGTACTACCGTCTTACCTATTCCTGCCGTAATAGCGTCGGGGCTTGTCACTGGCGTGTTCCGATTTGCAGGGTAAGATAGCCCGTAAACTAATATATTTGGCATTAAGACCTCGTCTTAAGGATAACAACGCACCATTAACATCTTTGGTGGCTATAGACGATGGTTCCTCTTTCCATCAGAAGAGACATCTGCTTGTTTGATATCTTATGATATAAAAAAATACCAGCGACCACGAAAACAGTATTTTAAAAACGTAAACAGTATTAATAAGCGAAATCTATACATATAATAAAATCGTAGGAAAATCAAAACTGTACATTGAATATTTTTTTAAAAGAATACTTGGGGCGTGATCTACAATCGATATCGAAGCGAAAAATATAGTTTTTAGAATTTTTGTCTGTTTGTCTGTTTATCTGTTTGTCTGTATGTATGTCCGGAGTAAACTCAAAAAGTACTGCATGGATTTACTTCAAATTTTGCATGAATATTACTAACAGGTCGGATCAACATATAGGCTACATATTATCACGCTATCACCTGCAGGGGAAGAGCAGTGCGGAGTAAACGAAGTCCGCGCGGACGAAGTCGCAGGCAACAGCTAGTAAATTATAACAACAAATTATGTCTTTAAGAGTATGGTTTTCCCGCATGCTTGCGTGTTAAAGTTAGTGGTAAATGAGAAGTCGGTCGGCTTTTAATAACATTTAAAATTAAATATATATTTCAAAATGTACAAGAGGTGTACATTATCTAGTTGTTAACTGTTTTGTGCAAGTGTAGTCAGTCTATTTCAAGCAATTAATGAAAATTAATTTCATTCAATACCATATGTAAGATCTTAATTATTATTAAGTAATAATATGTGATTTTGAAATGTTCGCTGTTGAAGCAAAAAGCAATAATCTGAAATAAATGTGTGTATATATAAAATCGTTAAACTCTCATACCTTTTAAACATGAAATTTGATGTTTAAATGTATTTTTTCGTGGTTTTTTTTTGTCATGGTACAATTTGTGTACAGATGTTTATACACGCTAGTTTTTAGCATCACAAATGTTCAATCATATATTACACATGGTATACCACGAAAATCTCATTCTGTATACTGAATCTAGTAAAATTATATCACGTAGTATTATTTGCTTATATAAATATTATTAATGAATTATTATTTTTAAAGAAGATGCGTTCCTTTTTTTAAATCGAGGTTATTTTTAAACTTTTAATTTAATACACTTATATGTTTACCATTTTTGGTGCATACAAAATAAATTTTCTATTGCTTTTAATTTTATGTCTGTACATATTGATATTGTGTTTTAACAATTGTTACTGTTCATAAATAAATATCCGAAGACTGAGTAATTGGATCTGATTTTTACAATGTATCCTATTATTATAAAAACATTATTAATACGCCATTAATTATGAAAATTCATTCAAATCAATTTTTGTAAAAAATATTTGTTTTTAAACAGACTTTAGAATTTCCAAAAACTATTTTAATTTTTCTGTTTAGAAAGATTTATTTTTTAGCTGTAAAAGTGACTTCGGGATTCGGGAAATATTTTTTATCACAATTAATTTAAAAAATACATTGAGTAGATCTTTTAAATTTTTCTCTACATAAATTATGTAAAAATTTTCTTTAATTTTCTATTACAAAATATTTATAACGAAGGCAATGAAGCCGCCATAAAATCTTAAAACAAGATTTAAAATCCGACAACACTGAAAAGGTTTTAGATTGACTCGCGAGTAAGCATAACATAAAGTTTTCAAACTTGGTTTTTAGTCACTTAACAGACTGATAAAATTATGATTTTCTGAGCATTTGCCAAAAAAACATTAAACCATTGATATAAAAAACCCAAGATTCACAGTCTCGAACAAAACTGACACTCAAAAGTGTCCCTAATTTCATTTAAATAGTTATAGATATGGCAAAAACATATGTCTTTGCATATCCAACCTTCAGCGCAAGATTTATAATTGTTTTTACAACGCATTGTACAAAAAGAAAAAAAATTGACAGTGTCGCGACTGACGTGATTCTATTCGAAATGAGCGCACAATTTCAAATTGTGCGCTCATTTTTGGAGGACGTTTTTGAGACACTGATTGTGTATCTTTGGTTTTTTATATCAATGCATTAAACAAATAAAAATGTAGTGTTCTATCAACTATCGCCTCTGTGGTCTAGTGGTCTAGTGTTGGCGTTGACCACATGAGGTCCCGGGTTCGATTCCCGGGTCGGACACTTTAAAAAAAGTGTTTTTTCAGTTTTCTGAGAAACACAAAGTTGCCCGGGATTGGAAAGTGCCCGGTTGGCGATAGGCTTGCCACCTATCACATTTGTGGGACCAAGTATCTTCGGCTAATCGTGGGTGCACTTGTTGTACCTCTGCCTACCTCTTCGGGGATATGGGCGTGAAGATACTTTTTTTTTTGTTCTATCAACTGCATACAATTCTTGAATTTATACAATATAAGAATAAACATTCTGAGGGATGATGACTCAGTGTTCTCAAATAGGAATGGCATAAATGCCATAAAAATGTAAAACTGATCTATTGTCAAATTCAATTTGCTATTAATGGCGTGGCTACGACATTGAGTTTCACCCATTTTACTTTTCTCAAAATAATCGTAAACTTAGACATATTTTTAATGTATTTATTCATCAGTTCCTAATATTAAATTTATAGTAATCTGTATTATTTATTGCCTTTATTGCTCAATGACGAATATACACTACATCGTGTCCAAAGCAAGGGTTTCTCAAATTAATATCTCAATACATCGATATAAAAAAGGAAGATACGTTACCTAGTCAAAGCGCCTGGTTCTACAAAACTAGGTCCGTGGACACAGTGATAATTGGTGACAATCAATCACACGCGGGACCTCATATCACACACTTATATTTTCCGACTGTTTTTACCATTAAACACGCATCAAAATACCTTCTTGTATATTCAGCCAGTGTTACAATCACTCAAGGAAAAAAAAGACACACGGGATTACTTTCCATTCGTAAGTACGGTTAAAACAATTTGTTTGAAAATAATATTAAATTATTGTTTTGTTCGCCTTGTTTGCGAGAGGTAGATAACAATACAAAAGCAAGCGAGAGAAACGTAGCTTGCTACGTTCGTCGCATTACCTTGCGTTCGACCGATCGAGCTTTGGTTTAGCAATTGAGATATTAGAGCGTAACGTATCTTCCCTTTATAATATTATATCAATGTCTCAATGTTATTTCGTTTTTCAAGGCAACGGTGAACATTTAACGACACAAGTTGTAGATAGTACAGAAAAAGTATTTAAATTATAAAAAAATACAAAAGAAAATTTCTGTTTATTAATTGTATTATTCAATTATTTGCGGATTAAGGTTATTTTAGGCGCTAATTAAGCAAATTTTAGAGTAATTTTGCTCCAAATACATATTCAGCATATTCGTTCGTCCCACAACCGAATACAGTGATTTCATTTTGATTTTTTAACTTCTAAGTAACCTTACGTTTGGGCTACACAGCAGTGCAGCGGTAGAATATTTTAATTTTGCTAAATACATACTCTTTCTTCATTATCCTCATAGATAATATGTTTTCTCCTACGGAGGTAATGAATTACCCGTAGGTTTAGAACCCTGGTTCTATTCACATATTCACATAAAAATGAAATATTTTTTGGAAAGCGTATAATACATCACTTTAGAACGATTGTGACTTATTTTAGTAAATGTTATATTTCTAATAAGATAATGAAGAACTATTTTAATATTAAATGACCTAGATATTTCGAAAATACTAGAAAAAAAGTACGTGTTTCTATAGAATCACCAACATATTAATTGAAATTTAAAGATTGTTATTATTTTCAAAACAACCTATATTCTTGGTCACGCCATTAAATTTGATACAATGTTAACATTTCTTATGTATTTAATGCTGCATTTAAATGCTTTTTTACATAAAAATCGTATTTAACTGTTCAATTAAGGTCCGTGTGTATTTAAGATTTGGGACCCAAGCTTAAAACTATTATAAAGAATTGTGATTTCAGTGGTAATATTATCTATAGTGGGTAAACTGACAACTAGTATGGCGGGTAATCATAGAAATCTTACCTTATTATTTTTAGTTAGCCTTTAAGTTACAGACAAAAATATCTTAATTTCTATAGCAAACGAGACTGTGTAGATCTACATTTTTACCTTTGATAAACGAATAATAAGAAAATATAATAAAAAATATAAAGTCTAGCCTATTCCACATGAAGCTGTATTATATTTGGAGGTAACACTTCTAATACGTACTTTAAATATTGCTGTCATCTTCTGACGTCTTATCCTCTCTTTCTAACACAACTGTATAAAAAGAGATGGCGAGATCTTATAGACTGATATTACGTAGGTATATGTTTCAAGTAATTAATCTGAGTGTTCCCTCCATCTTTACTTAATGCTATCGCATAGCGGAAAAAGGAAAAAAAATGTTGATTTTGGACGTTGAGTGATAAGTCAGTTTGATTTATGTATAGTTTATATATTATGTATTATCTACATATTATATAGATATATGATTTTATAAACTAGATGCAAAATGAACAGTGCAAACGGAGAATGTATTAGAAAAACGTAACAAATTATTAATATGGATAATTTAAACTATTCAAGAATGAATTTCAAGTTATGATTCAGTGCAAACACCTCTGTCCGTGATTGATTTCACAACAGAGTAATACGAGAGCAATTGACAAAACAGTATTTTACAAGCAAAATGGACCGTATGATGGAAAATATAGGGCAATAATGCTGTGTTTTATGTATCTGCGCAGTATGCATATTTACTATTTCAATCGTTACGTAGAGATGTGGCATCACCCTGCATCTTTTATCGGCTCTATCCTGGGAAATGTTCCGAGGAACTGTTTGGATTAATTCCTGCCGCCGAATTTCACCATCGGATATCGCGACAAAATTCGAAGTTCCATCCTTACCATCTCGATGTCTGGAAGTCCACAACCGTGCGATTCTCGAGGCATTTTTTGCTCCGCACCACTCCTTTGTGGAACCAGCTACCGGCAGAATTTTTCCCAAATGGATACAACTTAGGGACCTTCAAAAAAAAGAGCTTACTCATTCTTAAAAGGCCGGCAACGAAATTACAAGACCTCTGGTAGTGTAGTTGTCTATGAGCGGCGGTAATCACTTACCATCAGGTTAGCCTCCTGTCCGTTTGCCGCCTCTTCTATAAAAAAAATTAAAACTTAATAGCCTTTTGATAGAACTTAATGAAGAGGTATAATATGTCTGACTAACAAAAGAAGCTACGTCTTTCAACGTCTGCGTCATTGAAAAATGTAGATGAATTTCAAAGAGCTTACAATCATTACGTTTTATTGAATTTATGTATGTATTAAGAACTGTTAAGCTAAGGTTTTACAAAGGAAGTCTCATCGCTGAATAATAATTTTTACCAGAAATCTTTATGGTTTTAATGATTATTAAATAAATTAGATAGATCTGACTAAATAACATTACCACTGAGTCACCTCAATATTGTTAAAATCAAATGAGTGTAACTTAAATTGTTGTCTAATATGTAATGTACAGCGTTTTGTATCCGCCTTAGGTGAAAATTCTGCTAACTGTAACATAATGCAATGTTCTTACCTAAAATATCTGAAAAAGGGTACAGTTTTCAAATGTAAATGGAATGTTATGTAACCTTATTAGCGTACCTAAAGAATTGGGTTTTAACCAAGGAAGTTACATTCTACCCGGAATGCTTACACGCGCTTCAAAATCGTTCCGAAGAGTACCACGACATGAGTGGAGTGTGTCTCTTTCTACTAAATAAAGCGCCAATCGCCATATGTAAGTGTGGCCATGCGTAGTTTGCAAATTACTACTAAGTAATTCTACTAATTTGAGAAACAGTTTTTGCATTACATAAGTGATTACGTAATAATTAAAATAAGCACATTTTAGAACTCACTATGTTAATCACAATACATTTTATGCGAATTTATTTATCGACGGTATGAATAAAAAGGATTTAACGATTACCGAATATATAAAAATCTACCATCTAGATAGTTTTATTTACACTGGCAATTGCAAGAAAGGGACAACATCCACTCTTGTCGTTGTCTTGCTCAGAACGTTTTTCCCTTCTGTTATGTAAGAAACAAATATCAACTTTATTACTTGTGAAATAAAGTAGGGTGACTGGTCCAACAATGAGACACCTAAATTTAAAAGTATCATATCTGCGATGTTCATAGTAGCAGGAATATTTTTTTTTATACAAAGACAGAACATTTATTTGGCTATAGATAGGTATAATTACTTTTCCGATACTTACAATACATTATGTACAAATTATCTTTTTTTTAAAAATGGAATTTGTCTCATTGTGTACACAGGTATGTACACAATGCGACTAGCTATTTTCTACAATGAGACATAACACATTTACTTACTGTTTACCATAAATTAAATTGAAAATGCGTTTTAATATTTAAGTATCATTTATTAAAGTCTTCATAATGATCACAGACTGTTTCTTACATTAATCAGTCGTATTAAATAATAATTAACCTTAAAAATAAAAATAAAAACAAAAACAATTAACTTTTTATGGTCATAAAATCAACAAAAAATTAATTTAAGATATCTAACGTAAAATTAAGTTTGGTGTTACACGTATAGGAAAAATGTAAGTGGAGTTGCGGGTTTTTGTTCCATTTATTTGTGGTAGGGGTAGAATCATTTTAATATCTTTGATATGCACTTCCGATAAATCCGGTTCCAACGGCATCTTATATTTCATATTCTCTTTTGTTATCAATCTCATAAAAGATACACCGTACGTTTCGGCATTTATAACTTCAGTTATTACAGCAGCATAATATATCTTAATTCTTTTTGCATTAAATGATACCAAAACATAATCTTTATATTTCGGCTTTCGATCTAATTGTCCAAATTTTTCATTAACGATAGGGAGATCTTCATCATAAAAATTTTCTTGTTCCATCTCGCTAATATCAGATTCACTTGAACACATTATTTCAATATTTTCTTCCTCGCTGGTGTCTATATCTGATGTAATCTTTACTTTCTTTTGTTTTGGTTTTCTCTTTGACTCCCTATCATTTTTTTCCATTAATATTGGTCGTTTCATAGCGGTCGCTGCAGACTTTCTTTCTTTTGCTTTTTGTCTTTCTTCAGCAATCAGGGTCTTCTCCGGTGTGTCTGTAGCGATCATACTTCTTCCTAGTTTTCTTGGCTTCCGATTTCCAACCCGTGGTTCACTTTTCAAAGGTGGCATAAATTCTTTAGGAGATGTAAAGTTGGTTGTTGTTAGTTTGACCTCTACAGAGGCAATAGAAATGGGCTTAAAAGGTGCGGTATCCAGTAAAGAAGGACTTTCAATATTGCACGTTTCAACATCTTCGTAGTCGTCGTCTTTAGGATGCTCATCAAACCGTATTGGGCTTTCAGCATCAGTAATATATGATGAGGGACTTACACGATTATGATGTAGCTCTCTAGAGGACACCTCCGATGGCATGAAATCGAGTTCATTGAATACATCTGAATTAAATGGGAAGATGCCGCATTTCTTAAAAGAAGATGCAATATTATTCGGCGTCATTGCTTTCGCATAGGCCTGTCCCACGAGCTCGGCAACATTATATATGGTTATTTGCTTTCCAGGGTTTCTCATCAACCAAGAATCCATAGCACTGTTATAATAAATTTTAAAGGGCCCATTCAAACCTACGTCGAGGGGCTGCATTTTGGCGGTAGTATGTGGGTGAAGGGTAAGTACTGTCACTCCTGATTTTTTTGCTAGATCTAAAGCTTCGACACTTAAGTGCGATTCGTGGTTATCCATGATCAGTAACGCAGGGTTTTCTGGGCTTGCAGACGTATATTTTATGAAATGCTGCATGACTTTGATAAACAGCTCTGCGGTCATCCAACCACTCGGGTTGGCAAGTCCAAGAGAACCAGGAGGAGCCCCAGTTAACATGTGATCTTTGTAGTTTTTTCTAGGAAAAACTAGAACAGGAGGTAAAGCCTGTCCAGCTGCACATACAATTGCACACGTGGTAACCAAGGTACCCTTTTCTCCACTGGTTATTTTGCCTATATTCTGCCGTCCTTTAGGAGCTATGACTTTTTGCGGCTTTTGTACAGTCGTGGTTGCAGTTTCATCCAAGTTGAAAACTCTGCAACCATTGCCGAAAGATGGATGACGTCCCATGACTTCTTTTAGATTACAAAAAAATTTTTTGACAGTTTCTTCATTGAAAGCTGTCGCACGAACAAGGCTACAAGCTTCTGGCTTCCTCAAAGTTAAATCCTGATGTCTCGATCTGAATGACCGAAGCCATTCCCAGCCTGCCATTTTCTCTGATCTCCAAGAATCAGGAATTTTTATATTATTTATAATTGCCATTTGATACGCAATACGGCGCAGATCTTTCGTGGACAATCCATAAAACTTAAATGCACATTCTTTGATGTACTGTTTGAGAGCCACTTCTTGATCGGTTTGAAAAACTTTATTAACATCATAGTTAGGTGTTAATCTTTGTGCAACTAAATCAACGTCGCTGACGTTAACATTTTTTTTCACATAGCGATGCAGGGTTTGGAAAGAGACAGAACATTCTTTGGCTGCTTTGCGTAGACTCCACCCTTGCCTACACAGTTGAACAGCTCTGAGCATATTCGTAGCGGTGTGGTTCCCCTTCTTTCGCTCAGCAATTTTCGTACGCCCCATCTTAAAAAGAAAAAAGATTTCTCAAAAGGTAAATACTTAGTACCTACTAAAAATTAAAACCCAATCTTTTTACGAACTTGTAGAAGTGAAAATTGTAATGAAAACAATAGCAATGAGTTACACATTAAACAATAAAAAAGAGTTAGTGCACAATGAGACACAATCAGTACACAATGAGACCTGTCTCACTGTGTCCAGCTTAATTTTGTCTCATTGTACACCACCTAGTGCGTATTACAAAAACATTTAAATACAAAACGTTAAACGTAAATATTTTAAGTAAGTTTTTATTACACTAGAATCTGTTTCATATGTACTAAATCATAGAATATCGTGAAATAAATTAAATTCTTCCACTTAATCAAGAAAAATCGTCAAATATATTCAAAATTACTTACTTTTTCGATGGAAAAATTGTTCGGTCTCCAAAACACGGCAGCATCGCACGCGACACAGGCGCTAACTGGGGAAGCGGGAGGGCGACTCGGGTGCGGGACTTTACAAGTAATGCGCACGATTTGGCAACGTCGCGTTTTAGAAATATTGACAAGTCTCACTGTGTACGTCTGTCTCAATGTTGAACCAGTAACCCTACATTTTTATTTTTCAAATATTGCTTCGTAACAATTCCAGTTATAGTATATAAGTTCCTTGGTTTTAACTTATTGACAAATAATTAAAAAAAAAAAGAAAAAAAAAACGTATGATTTTTCTAATTATTGAAATAGGGTGTTGGGTAATCTGTATAATTAAAAATCAATTGCCACAAATACTTGTCCTTCCGTCATAAAAGGGCTATTTATTTAACTCTTTTTTTGTTCTTGTAATTATTTGAGCAAGGTTTGTATGAAAGTAATATTTTAAAAAATCATACAGAAAAGTGTAAAACTTAATTTTTAATATCTAGTAAAGGGGAAATTTGTTAGTTGGTCTCATTTTATGCGTTAGTATAGCCGTGCGAAGTTGGATCGGGCAGCTAGGCTTAGAATATTTTAAGCCACTTTTCCAGTTTTAGATTTAGTCGATGCTACTTTCATTGCATTTGGTATAGCTAAGATTTCAACTTGAGTTTAATTCACACAAATGCCGCTCAGTTAAGAATCTCTACCTATATACCGAAAAGTTAATTAATATACTTTCTTAAACATAATATAAAAAAGTAAAGTAAGAGTGTGGACCATATTCCAGAATACGTTCCATAGACAATATATGTAGTCGTCAAGTTGAATAATAATATGTATTTATTTCAAAATACCACATTTGATATACTTAAGATTTCCACTTGAGACTAGAGTTTGCAATCGACGTTCAGTTGAGAATATATTTATATTAAAACATCACTTTGTCTTTGTACCTGAAGTTATCAATTGAATGTCGCATTTTACTTAACGAAGTTTTCCACTTATGATTGTATGTGTTGTGTGTTAGTTGTGTATGTTTTATTCCATAACATCATTTGAACGTCACATTTCGTATTACGATTTCCACTTGAGATTAGTTTCCATAACTGACACTCAGTTGAAGATGTCTTATTCAAAAACTTAATTTGAACATCATATTTTATATAACTGAGATTTCCACTTGATATTAGTTTCTACAACTGACGCTTAATTATGGAGACTAGGTGGTAGAGTTCTGCATTGTCTCGCCCGGGGTCAGGTACCACCGCCTTACCTATTCCTGCCGCAATAGCTTCAATGCTTGCGCTGTCGCGTTCCGGTTTGGAGGGTAAGGTAGCCGGTAAACTTATGCATGTGGGATTAGACCTCGCCACAAGATAGCAACGCACCATTTACATCTTTGGTGTCTATAATTGATGATTGACTTTTTCCATTAGGTGACACATCTGCTTGTTTACTATCTTATGATATAAAAAAAATAATGAATATATTAAAATATTTCGAAATGTGTAAGATCTATTGCTGTTTCAGTTAGTGGAATGGTCACCAAGTTGTTCGCTAGTGCTATGTTGTATAAGTTGTATTGTATTTTAGTGTAAAAAACGTACTTATCTGTATATGGAGAACAATTAAATGTATTGAAAAGTTGTCTTTGTTTAATTCATATATTCCGAGAATTTTGTGGTCACCATCATAACTACTAGGGGGTAATGTTCTGCAACGGCTTGTCCAAGTTTGGTACCACCGTTAAGTCGCAAAAGCGTCACTGTGGTAAACTGTATATTTGGTATTACATCCCTGCCGTTGCGTCTCGCGATAACCAGGACTGATGAATTACGTACTCATCCGAGGCAAGGGAATAAATTAAATAATATTAAGACTTTAATCTACACCGCTATATTACAGTTTTCGAGGATACGCCAGAAAACCTTAATAATATTTGCCCGAGTTATGACTAAACGCGGGCCTTAAAATCTAAGCCGAATCGGCTTTGATTTTAAGGCCCTAGAACAAAAGACCACTTGTCAGCCGTATAATAATTGTATGACATTTTACATCTTTTTCTGCACCTAGCAAAGACATAACTATTCAGCCTATTTATTGACGTACCTAAGTAAGCTGAATAAAGGCTAAGAAGTAGAAAAAAACTACTGCATATTGGAACGAAGTTCCTTACGGCAGGCTTGGAGGGGATGGGGATTTTGCTGCGCGACCGAACTGAAAAAAATGTGATAGTAAAACCGTAAGAAAAATGCGTGGAATAAAAGCGTTAAATGAGACGTGCGCATGCGCGACAGTCGCGTACACAAGCGAGTAGTGCCGTTTAGCCGAAGGAAGTTCGTTCCTACCTGGTGTCCCGCGACACCACATCATTTTTAGCAAAACTTTGAAATAAGGTTGTTTTTGTAGCTGAATTTGTCTAACATCACTTTGACGCCATTACTTCACAAGTTTAAAAAATGCAGATAAAGAAACTGCTTCATATTTAACAAAGCCAAGAGGTTATCTTGGCAAAATAACTGAAACATATATATTATTATTACTTAATATACTGAAAGAGAGTTGTAAATATCTGTTTGCACTGTTTGCTGCACTTTGTGTTCCTGTGCTAATCACGGAGATTCTCGGGCAGGTAAGATTTGCACATGTGTTTTTGTGTTTTCACTAGGTACTCGGGAGTGTAAGTAATATACAATCATGGTGTTGGGTATTTAATATTAATTCAGATATCACTTCACATTTGCCATACATTATTAGGCCAGTTGACTTAATTTGAGAAACTGCTTAATACTAGGGTAGTTTTATAATTAAGTACCAAAAAAAACTATTTCAATAAAAAAATCGCGTTTTAAAATTTAAATTGACCGCGAAATGGCTCTGGACTGTCATGGCGCCTTGCATGACTTCACGCCGTGGTTATACATCATTGACGCGTATAATTGGTAATATTATACACGTCAATGTTATACATACATTACATGGGTACTATAGTTTCTATAAAAACGTCAAAAACAATATGGCGTTTTACCACGGCGTGAATTGTGTTATAACAATATTTTAAACCGACGAAAAACGGATATAATCAATTTGACATATTGTGTGTATGTTTATTATTCGACTATTTCATGACCTATTTAGGCGTCCGAACAGGTATACTAAATTTCTAAATTAAAGTGTATGTATGTTTGTATATGAATTTCTCGCTCTATTTCTGTTCTTATTGAACTAAAAACATTCCGTGAAAACTACGTTCTGTGTATAAGCTGATTATTAATTATTTTTATGATAAAACTTAGCAGATTAAAAAATAACAACGCACGTCGCTTTATTTTTTAATCTTTGAGAAAATATTTCTAAAGAGTGGGTTATGAGAATAAATTTTAAGTCTATTTTATACATTTCAGACAAGATTATGAGGCCAAAAAGGGAATGATAACTTAACCAAAGAATAACAGGTATGTTTGTAATTTATTTGTTTATTACCATCGACCATGTAACCAGTAGAGCGGTAATGTTATTTGTTTTGTTACAAATTTCGCCAAAACACTACGCCGGTTGCTATGCTGTCATTGGCCGATTCAAGGTTAATTTGATGATGACGCAGCAATAGGAAACGCGTATTGAATAAAATGAGATAGCTGTATTTAGGTTATACCTAGGCAAAAGCAAGACGCATAAACTAGTGTTCAAGTGTTTCGTGTTATCTGTTTAATTTAACTTGAGCCATATTATATGAAAGTAAATTAAAATAAAATCAATGTTTGTTAATGCCAATGAAACGTAATTCCGTCTGTTTTATAATTCGATGTCTTAGTGTTTTTTTCTCACCATCTAATAGAATAACACGACATTAAGCGGTATAATATACCAATCTTTGAATGTTTTCGAGAGTATCGGGGACGTACACACAGATCACTTGTTGGTGCGGCATGGTGCGGTACTGCTTTAGTGCGAGCGTGAATTGCTAATGACCAATTGACAGTGGTAAACCACTCTACCGGTCATCACTCTATCCGGTTACATGCTCGATGTTTGTTACATAATTATGACAAATAATGAAGACATGACAAAAATAAAAAATGAAAACAAAGTTTTTTTTTATATATCATAAGATAGCAAACAGGCAGATGGGTCTCCTGATGGAAAGAGTCAACCATCGCCTATAGACACCAAAGATGTTAATGGTGCGTTGCTATCTTGTGGCGAGGTCTAATGCCACATGCATAAGTTTACCGGCTACCTTACCCTCCAAACCGGAACACGACAGCGACAAGCACTGACGCTATTGCGGCAGGAATAGGTAAGGCGGTGGTACCAGACCCGGCGAGACAATGCAGAACTCTACCACCTAGTAAAGTCGATATATTACGTCAAATACATATTTTGTTCTTAGATAGATTTTTTATATCATAAGATAGCAAACAAGCAGATAGATCTCCTGCGTCTTCGTCTCAACTTCTTTAAAGAATAGGCCAACTGCCGTTCTGTCAGGCATGTCGTAAAAGCCGACCGATTGGCTATGCGAGTCACTACCATCGTGGCTTCTAGGTGGTAGTTCTTGTATTGTCTCCCCCGGGTCTGGTACTATTCCTGCTGCAATAGCGTCAGTGCTTGTCACTGCCGTGTTCCGATTTGGAGGGTAAGGTAACCGGTAAACTTATGCATGTGACATTAGACCTCGCCACAAGATAGCAACGCACCATAAACAGTTTTGGTGTCTATAGGCGATGGTTGACTCTTTCCATCGGGAGACCCATCTGCTTGTTTGCTATCTTATTATATATAAAGAAAACGCTTTTGACACCTGCGTCCCTTGTCACACAATGTCACATTTCGTTGACCCCCCACCCCCCTAATATGTGATGTAATTTGTAGATGAGCCTTTATGTACATTCAAGAAAAGAGCTTAGGTATTTAATCTTAAAAAACCGGCAATGCGAATGCAAAATCTCTGGTATTTAATGGTGATCACTAACTGTCAGGTTTCCCCTCCCTTCTATAAAAAAGTTAATTTTATTTTTAACACGTTTTTTACCTTATCGGTGGTTTTGCAGATGACATAAATGAGAGTCTGCGGACAGTTACGATTTGTTCTATGAATTATGGATATCTGAAAAGTCGGAATCTATAAAAGTGTTTTAGTCCACTTTGTTGTGTGTTGTGTCCACTGTAAGCCGGAAGCTCCCACTTGAAGAGTGGACCATCTGCCGTTCTGTCAGGCAGTTCGTAAGAGGCGAACAATTGCTATGCGAGTCACTACCATAGTGGCCAGTATGTGATAGAGTTTTTTTTTTTTTACTGTCGATAAGGAAGCGCTTGACAACGATCTCGCTGATGGTAAGCTAAGATGCGGCCTAAGATGGATGGTCTAAATGAAAGGTACCTGTTCACTCTTCTCTTGAAGATCTCCAGATGGTACCCGTCGGGAAACACAGACTTAGGAAGCATATTCCAGTCCCTTGCGGTTCGGATCAAGAATGTCGAGTCGAACCGCTTTGTTTGGGCACGTGGAACGTCCACCATTTGGCGATGCATGGAATCTGTGCGCCTTGATGATCGATAGAAAAACGGCGATGGGGGAATTAAGTTCTGCATTGACTCACCTGTGTTTAGTACCACCGCATTACTTATTCCTGGCGTAATAGCGTCAGTGTTTGTCGCTGTCGTGTTCCGGTTTAAAGGGCAAGGTAGCCGGTAAACTTATGCATATGACGTTAAGACCACCTATAAGTATACCAACGCACCTATAACATATTAGATGTCTGTAGGTGATGGTTGCTTCCAGCAGGAGAGCCATCCGTTTATTTACTATCTTATAAAAAAATAGCTATAAATTTATATTTTGTTTTATTATTACAGGGTTATTAATGATATAAAGCTGCTGAAACTAGAAACCAAGAAATAATCTCCACCGAGTAAATACAAAATATATAAGAACACATTTATTTGAGCCGCACCACACAAAGCAATAAAAATATATAGCTTCAAAATACGACGTTAATTAGTATACACACAATACGATAATAAAAACAAAAAAATGATAATATATAAAAATAATGTATAAATAGTACCTAATATTGGTGCAACATCAAAAAATAGTTAATACCTACCACCTACCACTTAGCATATTATGTTGGTATTATATGATAATCCCCTAACGCCTCCCAAGCAGCAATCAAGCATGTTTAATACCCATAAAGCAGCTCATATATTACTTAAAGTTCTATTGCAGCCGTACAATGGTGTAAAAAGATGCTTTTATCTGTATAAGAGTCTTTTATGAGTTATTATACAGCCTAAAGCTGTATACGGGCTTCCTTAGGGTTTCGCGTAAGCCTTAAGCGCTATATCTGAATATTAAAACACCACTGTACAGGTTTAAGCATTTTGTAACTCACTAGGCTGATTTTATTACTAAAAGCTGTATATTAGCTGTATTTTGTCTAGCACGGGAATTTATTACAGCTTTAAGTGTTATTATAGTATCACTCGACGCTTGTGTCTGTACAACGGGATACGCAAATCGCTGTTCTACAGCTAATTTTTATGGTGTCATTGTAGACTTTTGTACAGCCTGTGGTGTTAAAAAGTCTGCATTTACGGCTGTAGTACAGCTTAAGGCTGTATTACTGGGAAAATTGTTATTTGCTGTTTTCGTATATGCATATAGTGGATATATCATGTGGAAAAAAAGGAAAAGATCTGGTGCAATCAAGAGGAAGATTGAAAAGGAGTATTTAAATATTATAAATTACCAACCAAATAACATTGATGAGGAAGATAAAACCAAAAAGTTTATAAATCAGATAACCTATAATCAAACGTCAATTTTATTAACGTCGAAGGAAAAAGGTTCCGTAACAAAAATATTAAAAAGTGATAACAGTGATCAAAAAAGTTGTGTTAAATGTTTAGATGTAGTTCAACCTTCGGAATCTGATGATGACACATCTTCATGCCATAGCACATGTAGTTCATATCACAATGACGAGTTTTCAAAAAATTTACTATTTCGTAAGCAAATAAGAAAATGGGCAACAGACAGAAATATATCTCAATTAGCTCTTAACGATTTAGCTACCATTGCTAATTGTAGATTCCCCGGAATCTTACCATGTGATGCAAGAACAATTTTAGGTACTATCAAACAAATAAGTTTTAAAATGATTGAGCAAGGTGAATACTGGCATAATGGTCTTACTACATCTCTGAAGAAACCATTGGAACAATGGATTGATGTTCCATCTGAAGTTTCGCTAAATTTCAATTTCGATGGTTTGCCCATATTCAAAAGCTCCAACAAAGAATTTTGGCCAATTCTGTGTACTATATTTGAAAAACCTGATATTGAGCCTTTTGTAATTGGTATCTATTTCGGTGTTGGGAAACCAAAGCAAATTGACCAATATTTAGATGATTTTATAAATGAAATAGAACAATTGATTAAAAATGGGATATATATTGAACAAGCTGAAAAAAATATTTCTATTAAAATTAGATGTTTTATATGTGATTCTCCTGCAAGAGCTTACATTAAAGGTACTATTTTTTTTTTCATAAAAAAATAGAAAGCCCTATAATATGGCAATTAATTACAGTAGTATTACATTTTACTTTCAGGTGTATGCAATTTTAATGCAAGGCACGGATGCTTAAAATGTGTCACAGTAGGGGAGTATTCACATGTATCCCATACCGTGACTTTTCCTCAAACTAATTGCCACCCTAGAACAGATCAAGAATTTCGTGAAAAAAAATATGGGCCTCACCATAAAAAAGATTCTCCCCTACTACGGCTTCCAGTAGATATGATACAAGACTTCGTTGTAGCAGATTCCCTACACCTTGTTGATTTAGGAATAATGAAGCGGTTATTGGTTGGTTGGCGTAATGGTAATTTTGGAAAATATATAACAAAATGGAGTGCCAAAAACAATGAGACAGTTAATAACTTTCTAGCCAAGTGCAAACTACCCTCTGAAATTCACAGGTCTGTGAGAGGATTAGACTGTCTTCTATATTGGAAAGCATCTGAATATAGATCGTTCTTGCTTTATTTGAGCATAGTCATACTTCCAGATGTATTGGTGCATGATGCGTTTTCACATTTTTTAGCCTTTTTTTGCGGTATAACTATTTGTTCTAATAAACACTATGCTCATATGCTACCGTTGGCAAAAGAGCTACTAAAGCATTTTGTTGAACATTATAAAGATTTTTACGGAGTGGATTACGTAACTAGTAATGTTCACAATTTAGTGCATATCACGGATGAAGTACAAAGATTTGGCCCACTTCATACAATTAGCTCTTACCCTTTCGAGAACAAGTTGTATTCAATTAAAAGAATGCTGAGGCATGGTAACAAGCCTCTTGCCCAAGTAGCAAAAAGGTTTAGTGAAGATTCAGCATTCTCAGAAGTTATGAGAAATAAAGAAAAGCAACAACTCAAAAATCGTGAACCCTTTGTAACTACTAACAACAGAAATCTAACTATATTACATTTTAAAGATTATAAAATGACATCAAAATCACGTGACAATTTTTTTTTATGTAATAATAATGATATTTTGGAAATAACGAAAATATCTGTTGTTAGCGATGAAATAAAAATACATGGCTATAAAATAACCGACTTAATTGAAGTGTTTGAACAACCAGTGAAATCATCGTACTTAAATATATTCAAAGCCAAATTACATACTCAACAGAGAACAGATGTTACTGTTAGTCCTCTAGATATTAAAATGAAATTAGTATGTACTGAACACAAAAATCAGTTATATTTCATACCCCTTTTACATACAGTTTAAATGAGAAATAAAATACATTATACGAAGAAATTTTTTATTTTTATTTTTAATCAATTAATTTATTTTACAAAATCTTGCCTATATGTATCTATACTAATAATAATAATAATTATAACATATATTTGTTTTTTCAGGACAAGCACTGTCAAGAAATTACGTGTTTCTCCTAAAAATAATAACAAAAGTATATAATTCTGTAACTTAAAATTAATCACAGCCACGTTAATTAAAGCCAGTAATAAGTTAGTTAAAGCCAGTGTTCCTCTTCGAAATAATATAATTTAGTGTTTTAAGGACAATCACATATTTCTCTAAGCATAACGTATTTTTGTTATGAAAAAATATATATTATTTTCCTTAATAGCACATAATAACACAATTATCTATTTTAAGAATAATTACAGGTTTACGAATATGCTTTTATAATATTAATAATATAATTTTACATTTTAATGACAATCATAAAGAACTTTGGCAAACTCTCATACATCACTACATCTGTTTATATATTTGTTTTTTCAGAACAATCACTGCCAAGAAATCACGTGTTTTTCTTAAAAATAATAACAAAAGTATATAATTCTGTAACTTAAAAGCAATCACAGCCACGTTAACATGTGTTTCTCTTAAAAAAACAATAATATATTTTTGTATTTTACGGACAATTACAGCCACGAGCTAACATGTTCCTCTTGAAAATAATATAATTTAGTGTTTTAAGGACACTCACATATTTCTCTAAGCAAAATATATTTTTGTTATGAGAAAATACATATTATTTTCCTTAGTAGCACATAATAACACAATTTTCTATAAAATCACAGGTAAGTTAAAAACAATAATATAATTGCGTTTTATAAATAATCACAGTTTTGAGTATATGTGTTTCTCTTAAAACAGTGAAACGAGCAGGCTTATTGCTTAGTTCCGTGGTAAGTTCAAATAGCGCATTCAATGGGCAATTTAAATAGCACTCGTTCTCCCGGCTTTCATAACATTTTACGAAATCATTTCCACAGATATCAGGAAAGCGAGAAGAAAGATGTTACAAAACCAAAAACAACTTATACGTGTGTCTCGAGAGATTGCATATTCGGGTTAGCATTAGAAACAGGCAGCATGAGTTTTGGATTTCTGTATGTAAGGTTTAATAGGGGTTAGCTTCCACTTTCTAATGATGCTAATCCCGTCCCTCGAAGAACCTAGGTTTTTATGCATATTTTTCTGAACTAGTGACTTGTAAACTAAGTCTGTGTATTAATTAGAACTAAAATATATGGAAAATTTGGTAGAAGCGAGTAAGGGGCCATCTACATAGAGGCGGGGGAAGATTTCCCATTCTAAGGGGATCAGGGGACTAAATCCCTTACTACAGAGAAGGAATCCAGCTAGATTAATTCGGTTCTATTTAGATACCACACACAGAAATAGGGGCCCTACGTCCGTCTTCCAAGGCTCCATCGACTTGCTCGTATCCGACTTATTATAAAAATGGGTAGTATTTTATTGCTAGATTAAAGATAAAATGTTCTAGATTTATGAAAAAAATATGTTGTTAAAAAATGATTATTTATGATTTTCTACAATGATAAACTATTTATATTATGTGCTATATTTTTTGGATTAACATTTAAAACATTCCAAATGATGACTAAAATTTCAAATTAGAGAAAGTAGAATTATTACAATTGGAGCTCCTACATCCCATAAAAAGTAAAGAAAAATAATTTAGGATTGATTGATTGACCAGACCTAACCTGAAAATGTGTGCAAATGCATAAAGTCACATGAAACTATGTGTTTTTATGCATTTGCACACATTTTCAGGCTAGGTCTGGTTAGTTAAAAAAACGGATTAGTTTTTTTACAAAATTCTAACAAAGAGACTCGTCTTCTTCTTGTTCTAAAAACTCTGATACAATAATATCGTTTTCATTTAATGAATATTGCTCTATGTCATAATTTTCTTGATTAGGTTGGTTTTCAGCTATACTTTCAAGAACAACTTTTTTATTTCTCATCCGTTGGGATGAGGTTCTTTCATTTTTATTAAGTTTCCTCTTTGTAGAATTTTTTAAGATGCTTTTGAAGAATTTTTCGTTGTTTTCTGCGGTATAAGTATGATCCCAGGAACGTATTAATTCCAAATAAAAGTTGAGGATGTTTTTATATGCTTTCAGGCTAATTTTTACTGTTTCACTGTTTCTACTACCACCTGTCCAAGAACATTTGCATAAAAAATCTCTAGAAAAAAACATATCCAATATTTTATATGCACATGTTACACCATTTCCCGCTGACTTAGAACATACAAAAGAATATTAAGATAACAGTTTATTTTTTTGATTTTTGTCTCTTAATCTAGACTCCATTTGCTCCAGCTCTTCAACTGAATCTATGGGTTTTATGATGGAATCATCACTACACATATTATAAGATTCGTTTAGCGTAACCACGTCTGTATTTTGACTTTGGTCATGCTTCGAAAATCCGACATCTATTTGTACAGATATATTTGCTAACTTATGAATAATTTTGTTTTGGTTTTCAGCTAAAGCATTTATAGCTTGTGCCATATTAAATTGATTATCTAAAATTAGTTTTAGATAATTTTCTACTTGATTGACATCAGTGGCTTCCTGGTTTTGTGTTGGGGTTTGCGTTTTAAACTCATTGTCATTGGTATCACCTTTAAGTGTTGCCAACTCGGACTCATTAATATACTGAACAACATATTCTGTTGAGGTCGTTGCTTTGGGGAACACCGGCGTGGCTGTCTTAGCGGCAGAGATTGAAGATTTTTCTTGTCGATTGGAAACCTGGAACCACACAAAAAATATATTATACAGGTGCCCTCGATAGTTAAGTCTATTGAACCAAGTGTCACTTGACATTCCGAGACCCCACAATTCACTTGTTTATTGATAGGTACGTACATAATGCAATAAAATACATTTAAACAGAGTAGGTATAGATACATAAATAAATATAAAACTTAAGTAAGTGCTGTTTCTTTAGTTAATCGTTTACTTTAAATGAAAAATGATAATTTGCCTAATGGTAAATAGTTAAACTATGCGCAGTCTGAAGCGAAATTGTGTATTTTATATCATAGGATAGCAAACAAGTTCTGGCAGGCCGTTCGTAAAAGGCCTTCTAATACTTAAGAATACTAAAGCGGGGCATTCACTAGACAGACATGCCCGCGGGCTTGTGTGCGGACATGTCCGGCAGACTTTGCTACTATAGGTCTGTCTAGTGTATTACCGACGCTGGCGGCCCGGCCTATAGTAACAATTGTTACTATAGGCTGGGACCGGGACCGTCAGACCTTAAGGGCATGTCTGTCTAGTGAATGGGACGTCTTAGAGATAGAGTTCCACATCGTTTCGCTCGGGTAGGTAGGTACGTAGGTATATTGTACCACCGCCTTATCTATTCCTGCAGCAATACCGGCAATGCTTGTCGGTAATTGACGTGTTCCCGGTTTGGACGGTAAGATAGTCGGTAGATTTATGCATGTGGCATTGCCCTCCCGTCACACGAATACCAACGCAACATTAGGGTATATGGTGTCTATACCTACTTAAGTGTTGATTTCACTTTTTATCAGGAGAGCCATCTATTTATAAAAAACAAGCATAATGATAAATAATATATACCTAAATATCGCCGTCTATCGCGCTACCTAACAAGCAAATTATTTTTTGTTTACTGTGGGTTTAGTTGAATTAGTGTAATTTGTACACTAATTCACCTAAACCCGAAGTAAATTAATTATTTGTTTGTTAGGTTCCTATGTGGTTGTTTTTCATGTGGTCTATATTTATACGTAAAAAGACTCATATAAATAGTCAAATAGGTATATTTAATACACACCGAAACTCAGAACTAGATACCAGCATATGCTTAACACACAAATGTTTTTTTTCTGTCGTAAAAAAAGTGTAATTCGTATACTAATTCACCTCAAGCCGAAGTAAACAAATTATTTGCTTGTTAGGTACCTATGTGGTTGTTTTTCAATGATATTTATACATGAAAATACACATATAAATAGTCAAATATATTTGATACACACCGAAACACAGAACTACAAACATATGTTCAACTACAAATTTGTTTGTTTGTGTCGGAAATCGAACCCGAGCCTCATTGATTGCATAGTCAGTGTCGCTACTCGCTAATGACTCGAACAACGGGGCGGTAATTAAGTGATTATTAAACATTATTTTTTACGAGTGATAAGAAAACAAGTACGTTTAACTGAATAGGTATGAATATAAAAAATAATACATATACCTATCTATCTATTTATATTAATAATATTCACTTGCCACACATATATAAATACTCAAATATATTTAATACACACCCAAACTCAGAACTACAAACATATGCTCAACACACAAATATTTGTTTCTGTCGGAAATCGATCCAGAGTCCCATTGATTGTCAAGTTTCTGTCGCTATAACCACTCGCCCAACGCGAAAGGGGTGGTCATTGAATGTTAAATAATTATTTAATTTGTTACAAACCATAAGAAAACAAGAAGTGTATTTGACTACATAGGTATTAATTAAAAAATAATATATCTTAACATCTATCTTCTAATTATATAAATGACTAGCTGAGCCCGCGATTTCGTCCATGTGGAATAATTTCGAAAAAAAATTAGCTTAAGTTACTCCCTATCACATCAGCTATCTGCTAGTGAAAGTCCCGTCAAAATCGGTCCAGCCGTTCCAGAGATTAGCCAGAACAAACAGACAGATAGACAAAAATTTAAAAAAAATGTTATTTTGGTATATGTACCGTGTATCCATATGTATTTAGTAAAAAGCGATTATTTTAATATTACAAAAAGACACTCCAATTTTATTTATTTGTATAGATAAACACTTGCCATGAACATTCCTTAACTATTTATAAAAAATCATCACGCCGGGTCCCTTGCCAAATACACAAAGTGAATCGAACTTTAACTATTTATAATAATATTAATACTTACCAAATGATCTGCTAAAGCGTTAAAATTGGTTGTATTATTTGATGTGTAGATTTCTATTTTACTATCGTAGTCAGTCATATTTTCTGTGTCGCTGTTTTGAACCATTATGTCGAGTTCTTTCACCGCTTCTTCATATGAAGATACTATCCTTTTCACTCGACATTGTGAAGTGGACCAATTATTTAAGGGTTTTGATTTTTCGTTTCTAATTAACTTATTTATGTCGAGTCGCTTTCTTGGCCATTTTAGTTCACCTTTTACTTCCCACAAACTTGGTACGATACAAAGATTTTTTTGCCCCTTTTCAATCGTTTCTATTATTTTATACGGCATATTTCCCTGAAAAATAAAGTAGAACATGCATTATATACACAGCTCATAAGTAATAATTAACAATAAATTGGTTTAGTTTTAAAGTAAAACGGATAAATTTCTGCTTTTACCATACCTACGTTACGTATAACTACGAGCGAATGAATACAAAAAATGCGTGCACGCTTTCCGGGAATCATCTATCAACTAAACTTTAAACTTTAAAGTTTAAAGTAGTTCTGTCGGCTGTCGTGACTCGTGTCAATCATAAAAAACATTACTGAACGAATTTAAACGAACGATCGAATCGCGGCTTCTCTTTACATGTGTCGGCAAAGACCCATGTTTTGATTAAATCACCTCATAGGTACCTAGCGAACTGCGACCGATCCTGACCGAAGGGTCCACATATGATCCGCAATTGCGATTGAGAAGTGATATCAAAAATACCTATATTATAACAATAGATAACATAGTATATACACATTACCTAATTATCTTAGTTTGTCTAATGTGATCATAGATAAATATGTGTATTACTATAGGTATGTGATGGACGACGTTCTCGTTCTTGCGAAAACTTAATCCGTTTATATTCGAATCAATATAGAAATACCTATGCATGAGGTATATCGAAAATAAAACCACAGTTACCATTTAAAACAGTAACAAAATAGAACCACTGACACCACCTCCATAGCACGATCACTACACTTCAATAGTAAAATAGATTATCAAGTGACAAACCGATAAAACATATATGTTACTTAGAGTTTTTAAATTTTTATACGCATCTCTAAATATAAGAAGTTGTATCGTGCCTATGAAGAACTTTGTGCAGCTGATTAAAAGCCAATGACTGTATAATAGATTCAAACAGATACTTAGTACAGCCTAAAGTGTATTTGGACGGTGATTAAAAGCCAATAGTTGTATAATAGAATAAAAAAAGGATTTAGTACAGCTTGTTGCAGTATATCACGATCCAAATACGCTTTAGGCTGTATAACAAAACATCGCCATTACTGCATATTAAAAACAACATTAAAAAATATATTGTTAAATAAAATTTATATTTAACAATAGCTAAAGCAATATTGTGATAAGAAACTTATATTATGATAATTATGCCTTTATATATATATTGTACTATAAATACTTGTATATTCTAATCATAAACACAAACAATAACTTACCGTATTTTGCAATGATTTCATTGTGTTATCTTGATTATTTCGTTGGCGCGTGAATATTTTGAGAGAAAACATACATGGTTTTACAATCAATTTGAATTTGCACTTTGAATACACCATATAATACTGCTCCAAGTCCAAGAATTTATCGTTTATTAATATATTTTTAATTATGGCGTCTGCAGATACCATATGATATAATGTTATACAATATCAAAAACAGATTGTTACTTTTTATCATTTTCAAACACCTATTAAGAACATTTAGCTGTATGAGAGAGTATATTTAGTGTTATAGTTTCTTTATACACCGAATAACAGCCTTTGTACAGCCTATAACAGCTTGTACAGCTATTGTGCAGCCTATTTAACGCTTAGCTGTACAAGACAGTTACAAGAGAGTATCCTTAGTGTTATAGTGTCTTTATACACCAAATAACAGCCATTGTACAGCCTATAACAGCTTGTACAGCTATTGTGCAGCCTATTTAACGCTTAGCTGTACAAGACAGTTACAAGAGAGTATCCTTAGTGTTATAGTGTCTTTATACACCAAATAACAGCCATTGTACAGCCTATAACAGCTTGTATAGCTATTGTGCAGCCTACATAACGCAATAAGCTGTATAACTTGGGGCCCTTTTTGGTGTTATATCGGCTGTAGAAGCGCTTCTACCGCCTTTGTACGGCTTAGTATACTGCTTTAAGTTTAAAAATGAACCTAAATGCAGCCTATATGCAGCTTAACGTGCTACTTGGGCTATTTTCTGTAGCAGCCAGAAAAAAACAACAGCAGCAGTCACCCGAAAAAAGACAGCAACAGTTAAGTTCTGTTTTTACCCAGTAGAGAGTAAGGACTAAAGGTACTAAAGCTGTTAGCACAGAATTTTCCGCCGCCCCATCCTTTTCTCTCACACAGAATTGCTATTTGCTGAAGTAAGAAACGTAGCGGAAAGCTATCGCGCGAGGATTTTGCCACGTGCTATAGCATTTCTGTTACCTTTCTCGCTCTACCAAATGGTGGGTTTGAGCGAAAAGCATATGGCGACGAAAAAAGCGTGATTCTGTGCTGAAAGATGTAATTCAACCCTAAGGAGTGAAGTTCCACTGTATTATGCCGGATATGCTTAGAGGATAGGCGTCAAATGTACACAATACAACAAGGCTAAGACTCCAGTCAAACTTTACGAATATAGGTTTACGAAGGTAAATTGACAGAAGACTGAACAGTGAAGACATAGAGCTTGTGAAATATATGAAATAGTGGGTATCACCTCGCACCTAATGCCTCCTTTACACGTCTACAGATTCGTCCGCGGACGCTGATAGATGCATTAGCTGGTGGATTACCACGTACTACCCACACGTCTGTAAGTCGATCAGTCTATGTTCATTCACGACAAACGTAACTCGCACGTTTAAAAATAGATATTGATATCGTAGATGCCACAGCTATTTATTTATTAGTAGATACTTTTAACTTCAATTTGAGTGTGCCTCGCAGTAATTATTATTTAGTTATTGCTCATATTGTTAGCCATTTCGTTTCTACGAGTATTGTGCAAAGTAGGTACCTATAAACTAACAGAAGCACGCGTGCTTTCTCAACTACAACTCCGATCATATTGATGCGTCATCAGACGTGTAGATACTGGACAGACGCGGAACGTTCGCGCCAAAACCCTTTGATCTATGCCACAAAAACCAACAACTATAGGATTCGAGGCGGATGCATCTGCATACGTTAAATAGGTACCTATTACCTACAACAAACGTGCAAAATACGTCTGTGGACGCATCTGCAGATGACGTTCGCGAACCCATCTGTAGACGTGCAGAGGAGGCTTAACGCGAAGCGCAATGCCATTACTCCGCTCGCCATAATTAGTCCTAAAGTCGCACTAAGCCAAGGTCCGGTCTCACAGGAAACAGTCCGAGCGCAGGCGTTAATGACCCAAATATAAAATTAAACTGCCCAAATTTCAAATTAAATTTACTACAATTGCGCGAACGAATGAGTATGAAATTTGGCATAGTCAGATTGCAGAAACGTCATTTTTATATAACTTTCATTAGAAATAAATTAAATTAATAAAAATAAACATTACATGCAATGTAATCAGTTAACATACATATGCTTCAAAGAGAACAATCACTACGTTTTGATCTATGTATGATTTCTGTGGTTTTAATACCTATGTTGGTCTAAGAGCCGGTGGGAGGTCGTCCTTCACCGATCTGATAACCAGATGAGACGTATATTTTATCAAATATTATTTATAAACAAATATGCCTATAATTACTGTGCAACAGTACTTTGAGTACGATTTTTTGCATGCAAATATATGTGACTGATTTTGTAATAAAATATTCTAAAATTTGATATAACTTTCGATAAGTTACCAGATCGATGGAGTCACCTATATTGACTTACCTGTTCACATCTGCTTGCCAGCCATACACAGAAATGAGTAGGCAAGCCTACCTAGGCATATTCTGTGTGTTAAAAATTATCAGTGAAATAAATTTCATTTGGTTATCAAAAGTATGAAAGTGATGAAAGAAAAAAACGATTAAAGTTAATTTAATTAAAAATAGCCATGAGCACTTTTGGATAGGCAAGTAATTATAGGCATATTTGTTTATAAATAATATTTGATAAAATATACGTTTCATCTGGTTATCAGATCGGTGAAGGACGATCTCCCACTGTCTCCTCTACTATGTGCTTTATATTTTGTTCTGTGTACACATGGCCAAAGTCTGTTGTCAAACTAATGAGATTTTATTGTATAGTCTGTGGTCGAATATAGATTACGAAGCGAGTAATTCCTATACATAGTCAAATTCATAGTTTAATTGCAATCGCCAATGTAAGATATACGGCCTGTGAGGTAAGTTGACCTAAAGCTTGAAGGGGGTATAAGGTATCCGGTTCTCATTCCAAATAAATAAAAAAAGGCAGTATTTACGTAACTACCTATTTATCTATGCTCTTTACTTGCGCGAATGTACGCATGATTTATGAATTTATTGTATAATTAGGTTAAACTTTAAGGGTATATTTATTTTATTTATTTAGAATGAGAATGATATACCCTCTTACCCCTTCAAGACTTAAGTCGACTTACCTAACAGGCTGTAGGTATAGGATACAGATTTGATGTTTCATCTTTAATTTATTCAAGTCTTTTGATGTGATGAAGAATGTTTCTTATTTATTTTTTACAATATAAATTAAGCAAATTTTGTTTTAGTTTACTGTTTCCTACCGAATAACCTATCTCCGTAATATTTTTTGTGATGTTTTCTAGTTTTATAGGGCGTAATGAGCATATAACCGACCAAATAAATAAGAAAAAAATAATAGGAACATTTTTGAAAATGCTGAAAGTTAGAGCACCCTAGATGATATCATTGGGTACCATGCTCACAAATGTCTTTATTTTGATATAATTTTTCTTTCTACCTAATTCTTAGTAATAACGCTATTGTTTCCAGTTATTAATCTAACGCACATATGGTCAGTTAATGAAAACATAGTAAAATTTAATTGAGCCGTAATCAAAAATCTTTTTGTAAGTAAACTTTGTCACTTCATAATTTAAAAAAATTGCTACCCTTGGCAAGTTATTAAGAAAAAATAACTTTATTATTTCTGTACCAAATTACTTAAATTTTCAACTTTCCGCTACGTATGTAGATAAATGTTGGGGCCAGTAGCGGGACCATCCATAGGTTGGGGAACGAAGGAACGAAGGACCATATGTTGGGGCCAGTGCCTTTGCTATGAGCTCGGGAATTCTGGCTTGAAATAAGTGTGGACTGTATTTTGGAAGAGTATAATAATTGCACAATACAAAGATAGCCCGACAGTTTGTTGCGAATGATGATTTTGCAATATTTAAATTCGCCCGTTGTGTATAATGTTGTGTATAATATATATATATATATATATATATATATATATATATATATATATATATATATATATATATATATATATATATATATATATATATATATATATATAGCAAAAAGGGGCAAACGAGCAGGAGGCCCACCTGATGGTAAGTGATTACCACCGCCCATGGACAGCCACAGCAAAATAATTTTCTTAAAGGTACCTAAGTCCTATCCGCTCGGAAACACCCCCGCCGGTAATTGATTCCACAGAGGAGTGCGTGGTAAAAAATGCCTAGAGAATCGCACGGTTGTGGATTTCCAGACATCGAGGTGATGAGGATGGAACTTTGAATTTTGCCGCGATGTACGATGATGAATTTCAACGGCAGGGATCAACTCCAAATAGTTCATCGGAACACTCTCCATGATAGATGCGGTGAATTGCGATTTTTCACCAGATCTCCACGTTTTAAGGTCCTAGGAACCGACTCTTTTCACGATGACGTCAGTATGGCAAGTATGTTGGATTCCGCTCAACTTTGAAAAACCGAGAAAAATTAAGTGGCACAGTATTTTAACTTCCCGCTATGTATGTAGATTAAAGGCGGTTACTGATTTTGCCCCGATTTTCGAAATAGAGTTTTTAGATCTCCACGTTTTAAGTTCCTAGGAATATTTTCCGACTATTTCCGCGATGACGTCAGTATGTATGTGTGTGTATGTAAACATCGCATAAGTTTTAAACGGCTTGACCATTCGAAACCCGGTTGATGGCATTCGATTGGATTCCGCTTAACTAGACTTTCTGAAAATTTTGTTCAATTTAATCCTGGAAATTTTGAGAAATTTTGATAAAACTAAATAATAACTTCCAAATTTATGTACCAATTGAGTACAAAATCTAATCAGCTCTTTTCCTCAAAATACTGCGTCCAATACATAAATTGCATCAAATTCGTGAGTAATGTTGACGAAAAATTTTGAAAAACGTATCATTTCATCATTTTTCGTTCTACAGTATTTTAGTTAGTTAGTTTTACTTAAGAAACTACGTCAATTGCCTTTTTTAAAGATAAAAATCGATTGAAATTTTCAAAAGTTACAGCTTTTCAAATATTAAATTACGCTATTAAAACAATTAAAAAATCAAAAATTACGTTGAATTCCACTCAAACGATCCAAATCGATTATCATTTTGTAAATATACACATTCGTCGAAAATTAAAACACTATCATTTTTACAAACTTTAGATTTTTAAACTCTTTGAGCTGAAAAATCTATGCTACTAAAACCGCCTCGTTGGCCGAGTGGTTAGCGGCCCTGACTACGCAATCAACGGGGCTCGGGTTCGATCCCCGACGAGGAAAATTAAAACACTATCATTTTTACAAACTTTAGATTTTTAAACTCTTCGAGCTGAAAAATCTATGTATAAACCGCCTCGTTGGTCAAGTGGTTAGCGGCCCTGACTACGCAATCAACGGGGCTCGGGTTCGATCCCCGACAGGGACAAGCATTTGTGTGATGAGCATAAATGTTTGTTTTCCCGGGTTTGGGTGTTTATTATATATATTCTAGTATTTATATATGTATTTCTATGTGTAAGTATCGTTGACTAACACCCATAACACAAGCAAATAATTTGCTTACTTTGGGGTTATTAAAACAATTAAAAACTCAAAAATTGCGTTGAATTCCACTCAAACGATCCAAATCGATTATCATTTTGTAAATATACACATTCGTCGAAAATTAAAACACTATCATTTTTACAAACTTTAGATTTTTAAACTCTTCGAGCTGAAAAATCTATGCTACTAAAACCGCCTCGTTGGCCGAGTGGTTAGCGGCCCTGACTACGCAATCAACGGGGCTCGGGTTCGATCCCCGACGGGGAAAATTAAAACACTATCATTTTTACAAACTTTAGATTTTTAAACTCTTCGAGCTGAAAAATCTATGCATAAACCGCCTCGTTGGTCAAGTGGTTAGCGGCCCTGACTACGCAATCAACGGGGCTCGGGTTCGATCCCCGACAGGGACAAGCATTTGTGTGATGAGCATAAATGTTTGTTTTCCCGGGTTTGGGTGTTTATTATATATATTCTAGTATTTATATATGTATTTCTATGTATAAGTATCGTTGACTAACACCCATAACACAAGCAAATAATTTGCTTACTTTGGGGTTAGATCAGTAAGTGTAATTTGTCCCGTGAATTATTATTATAATATTATTTTATACTGGTCTACTGGGTTTCAGGAGATTTATTTCCGCGTTTGGGTGTTTATTATTAATTCCTGATTAATGTACTGATTAAAAAAAAATCTAATCAGCACTTTTCAAATAACTGCGTCCAATTTTAAATTACACCAAAATAGGTTTATCCCTTCGGGAGTTGTCGTTGACGTAACATTTTGAGTGTTTTTTAACAGTACTTCGAGAATTTTTAACCTATCATTTTTCGACTTTTTACAATATTTTAGTATTTAAAAACTACGTCAAATGCAGTTTTAAAAATCAAAATCGAATCAAGTTTTCAAAAGTTTCAGCTTTTTATATATTAAAACTTACTTATCATTTTTAAAATAACTTTCAGGGAGAATGACTTAAAAATCTAAGTTTTTTCTCTTAAAAACTCCGATGAGATTTTATAACTTAAAAGTTAATTGGATCAAAATCAGTTGATTTATTTTAGATTTATTAATAACGAAAATTCTTGACAAAAATGTATTTTGTTATTACTTCGTCATCTTTCAGTCTATAGATTACGTGGCTAAGAAAACATTTTAAAGCTCAAAAATGGCGCTGAATACCATTCGCAGGATCAAAATTATTCAAAATATACAGCTTTTCAAAAATGAAATTACTGGCATCTCACTCTGAAAAAATGTATGCTTAGGTATAGTTTTTGTTTCTTTCCATTTTGAAATGGGTCAACCTTACAGATTTTTTTAACAGAACTGGCATTAGGTGCCTAGGCTATCGCCCCATGCATGCTTGACGTTTAGTTTTGGGACCTGTAAATTTTCTTTATGCATCTTAAACGTAATAAAAATAAAACTTCTTAATCACGAGTGAACAAACAATGATTAATATTAATAATACAACTTCTAGGCTCTTTGTAAAAGGAGACTGATTAACCCCATCGTTGTTAATCCCATCCTATCTAAAAGGGAAGACAGCCTTACCTTTTATTGCAATAGCGTCCATTTAAGGCACCGTCGCTTTTAATCTGAAGGTTATAGTAGCCGGTAAATTTATGGATGTCGAATAACCATCCCGCCACGGGGATAGCAGCCCGGTGTCTATAAGTGATGGTTGGAAACTCTGTTCTTTGGGGATCAGTAATTAATATTATAATATTTTATTTTTTTAACATTAATTGGCCGATAAATCAAACAATATAATGTTTAAACGCATTTATACAAAAACACAAATTCGAACAAAAACAACAAATCATCGCTTTATTAAGAAACTGGTTGTATTTCTTTGGCTGATATGCTTGAAACCTGCGATTACTTCTTCATAGTTACGTACTTCGCTTTCTCTATTCACTACTAATTTTGGAAGTCTAGCCACGATATGCTGACCTCTATCAGAAATAGTCTTTTCTGCGTAAATTTTTAAAACTGCCTTTTTAGTTTCGTTTAATTGTAAAATATCCTCTGGCTTGAAATTTTTGTTCCTTTTCATTTTCTGATGATTTAATTCATTTGAACGCGGTACTAATACTTTATCAGTAGGTGTACCAAGATCTACCTTATCCAATGTTCTATGACGTCTTTTGTGATGACCACATCTATGTTCAGATTTAGAGTGTTTTTTATTATCATCACTCATTATTCCTTCTATTGTAACAGTTGTCGACATGTTTGTCATTATAACAGACTTGTACTTTCCAAATCTGGAATCCTGTGTTTCTACATTTACAAATTTATTATTATAATTTAAAAAATATTCATCTCTAAGGTCACAGTAGGTTTCTTCATTCTTTTTTTCTTTTATTCCACAGCAGCAACCAGTAGCACCGTTTAGGTTCACATTTAATTTAGCAGCAACTTGACTACATAAACAGCCTACATTGTCATTTACATTGGAATGACTAGTTTCACTTGTATTATTATCATCATCCTCTGTTGGGTAAATCTGATCCTCCGTATCAGTAGTTTTAGACTCCTTTTCAGATGCTGAACTGTCCACTGGACAATAATTATTCATACTATCTGTGTCTCTAAAATAATTAGGTTTTAATGAAGCATATGTTACCTCGTCTGCTAGTTGATTACTAATATTTATATCATCACTACTATCTGATGTTAAAATGGCATGCAACATTTGACGTAATTTTTTCACTTTTTCTTTCTTATGGTGTCCTTTTAATTTACTTTCAGATTCAAATATATACTTAAGCATTTCTTTCTTTTCTTCTTTGTTATTATGAAGTTTTAGTATTGAAACTGGGAACTTTTTATCTCTTGGTTTTTTAACAATATTTTTGTCAGATTCTTCGACAGTATCGGTAATTTCTTCATTCTTAGATTTTTCGACAGTATCTGTAATTTCTTCGTTACCTTTATTGATATCTATATTAATCGATTCTTTCGTATAGCTAGCTGTATTAATAGGAATTGATTTTTCATCCTCCTTGGTTTTTATGTTGTTGAAACTAGTCTGATCTTTAAAGTTATCAATAGATTTTGATAGTTTAGTTACTTCTTGTTCTAAAGATAAATTATTATCATTTATTTGTATCATAGGTAAATCGGGAATGACGTCATGTTCCAAATTCATCATATGCACTGAATTAGAATTAAAAATATGTTCACTGTTTAACTTTTCTTTTGAGTTATTTGTGGTGTGTAATGAATATGCTTGTTGATTTAGTAACTTTTCGCTATAACCAGTCGATACGGTTATAAATTTATTAGATATTTTTTTGGAAAACTCGTCATTATCCAAACGTGCTGGCAGGTTGTCATTAAGAATCAGGCTATCAGCTTGCTTGTAATTTTTTATTGTAACTTTAATGTTTAGATCCTTTGTATCGCTTTCCTTATAATTCTGCTGCTTAGAATCTTGTATTAAATACACTTCTTTAGGTGAATCTGTGTGTTTGTTTGTGGGTTCATCACCTGCAGAATTATCACCATATTTATTTATGCCTATTTGTGTATTTTTATTCATTAGTTTAAATTTCAAGGTTAAGTTTATTTCAACTATAGCACATACGCTGTTGTTACATTTGATTTTATTTTCTGAACTTTTCTTTTCTGATACCAACTCATTAGTAATATTTGGTGTAGAAACCCTGTTTACTTGTGAATCTCTGTACAAATCTCTAACTATATATGGCTTGTTCATTGTATAGTCTCGCCTTTCATAAAGAGTCCTGCCATCTTCATCTTGAACTTTAATATTACAACTTTCTCTTATTTCGTCAGTGCTTGGTGATCCGTTCAGCATTTTAATGCGTATTTCTTCGTTTGAATTCAGTCTTATTAAATTATTTGTATTACAACCACTAGAGTCACTTCGCTTTTGTGAAGGCAATTTTCTCAGATGTATACCAGTAGGTTTACATGGGGGCTCCGTGTCGTTTATTATTGGTGATCCACAAGACACTGATTTAGATTTTCCTTTAACGCTAAAGTTACTCGATACTTTATCGATAAAGCGTTTGATCGCATTCGTGAGACTGTTGCTACGCCTACACAAATCTAGTTTCTTTATTAAACCCACTCCTGATTCATTTCGACACAACATATCGTCAGTTCCTACATCTACTGTCGGGCAAGAGGACTTTTTTGGAATTTCACGAGGTGATTGGCAGTTCCCTGGACATTGCGGAGACTTTAACAATGGTTTCTGGGGACTGGTACATGATGATAATTTAGATTGAGTAGGTTGAGTAGGTTTCTTAGGCACACTTTTACAAGATGTTTGTTCAGAATTCATACATGAATCTGTCGATGTTGAACACGACGATCTTTTAGCAAGACTCGAGCGCGACATTTTTCTGGTATTTGTACATGAAGAAACACTTGCACGAGATGGAGAGCATTTACATGGTGGAGGTGTTCGAGCTGGTGATTTTAAACCAGGCCTAGTACACATTGGTATGACACAATCTGGTGAACCATATCGTTTAGAACTGGATTGCCTGGAAGGTGTTGGACATGGTGTTGATTTATTGCTATGATCAGGAACGTATGTTTGTGATGATGAACGCCTAGGACGGTTTATTGAGCTCATTGAATCGCGAGCACAAGAAGTATTGGCTTTTTCTGGGCAAGGAGGAGGATAAACACACTGGTTTGGACCTAACATACAATCAGGCATTGCTTGACAAGGAGGAAGTTTTGGTGGGCAAATCTTTTGACAAGGAGAGGGGGGACCGGCTGGACAATGTGGAGGAGTCGGCACATTGCAAGACGGGGAGCTTTTCTTAGAACATGCTGGCTTTTTTTTCGACAGACAAGAATCTTTGCAAGGTGGTTGAGGAATTTGGCATACAGGTGTTGGGATTACTCGTGCATGCTTTGGACAGTTTAATTTAGCTTTACAAAGACTACAACCTGCAGCTTTCTTAAATGTAAGTATACCTTCCAAACCTTTATCCGAAACCTGTTCCACTAGCATATCGTCAACGGCATTACAATCTTGTAAACAAACACGTTTCTTACTGTACCGTTTCTTAGGTATTGTATGTTTAGAACACGGTTTAATGTTTAATTGGTTTAAATCACAGGTATCTTGAGAGCACTTTTCGTCCGTACTAGGATTCAGATGTGGTTCGCATGGATTGTCTTTAATTTGTTGATTTGAGGACCAATTAGATTTATTGCTTGCAGCATACATTTTCCTTTTTTTAACCACTTCAAGCGAATCTTTTGGTAAGACTCGTTTACCATCGTTTGCCTCATATGGCTTCTTTTTAAATTTATGCAAGTACTTAGATATTTTCTTATCATCTTGCTTCTTATCTTCATCAACAATAACAGCTCTGCAATGACTGCAGGAAGATGTGTCACATGATGATACTATAGTAGATGCTTGGTAATCATCACATATATTAGGACAAGATTTAGATCCGTCTCCTTGATTATTCAGACTATTTAATGAATTATTTTCCGAAGATCCTTTTAGTTGGGATTCACTTACACACGAAGAATATAAATCAGTGCCAAGTGGTGTCCAATGACGATAGTAATCCTGTAAGTAACTTTCGGCTAACTCGCATTTCTTTTGTGGTGGCAGCAAAGGCTCCGAATCTTCATCACTAAGATAATCTTGGATTTTTAATCTAAAAAATAAGTATTTGCTATTAGATATATTAGCTTTAACACAAATTGCAGCTTCGTCTATGTGATGTAGGTGAATTCTAAAATCAGTAACTTCTAATAAGTATTAACCAACCCGCGTAGCGTAGCCCTTGCTTGCCATCAATATTATCTTATATATAAACTTTTTTCAGCCTCTTATTATATTTTGAAAAAAATGTCGTTCGATCCCCGGACTTCAAATGTCTCTGCGATTCAGCGGTTTAACAGACAGACTTATGCGTTTGTAATGTATTGATTAGCATCATGTTAATCTTTTTACTTTTTATTCTCAGTTAAATATTAATTGCATTATTATTAAAGCGTAAATATCCTGTTCTTGAAGATATGCATTATTGTTATTTATTTTTTAAATTACGGCCCCGTGAGTCGAGTGGTTGCGACACTAACTACGTAATTGACGGGATTTGTGTGATGAGCATAAATGTTTGTATTTCCGGGTTTGGGTGATTATTAAATATATTCCAGTATTTATATATGTATTTCTATGTATTAATATCGTTGACTAACACCCATAACACAAGCAAATAATTTGCTTACTTTGAGTTAGATCATTAAGTGTTTGTGCCGTGAATATTTTATTTATTAAATACCTCCCTAAACCCCCTTTTTCAGCTGATTTTTTATATTATGAGACTCCAAACAAGCAGATGGCTCTCCTAATGGAAAAAGAAAACCATCGCCTATAGACACCAAAGATGTTAATGGTGCATTGTTATCTTTGTGGCGAGGTCTTAATGCCAGATTCATAAATTTACCGGCTACCCGATCCAGTGGCGTAGCAAGGCCCACTTCGCCCACGGCCTCACACCTAAAGGGGCCTCGCACTACCCGATTTAAAAATCTTTGTTTATTTTTAAATTAAATATAAGCCTGAAAAATATTGGCCTCACTATTCTGTATCTGAAATACAAACAAAACAACTCCTAGATCCTAAGTTAACGCGTTATAAAGACACGATAGCTTTTCGCTTATTACAAACTTGGCGCGTGTTTTTGAGTAGCTTTTGGGAACGAACGGAAAGGGGCCTCGCCGATGCGACTTTTCACATGTATATATTAGTCCACGCTACGCCACTGATCCGATCCTCCAAACCGGAACACGACTGTGACAAGCTCTGACGCTATTGCGGCAGGAATAGATAAGGCAGTGGTACCAGACTCGGGCGAGCCAATGCAGAACTTTAACACCTAGTAGCCACGATGGTAGTGACTCGTATAGCCAATCGATTGCCTTTTATGACCTGCCTGGTAGAATAGCAGATGGTCTATTCATCAAAGAAAGTCCGAATTAACACGAGGTAAAAAGCAAAAATACTTACATAGGTTTCTTAATATCTCTAATATCCTTTTGTGTTATAATCCCTACTCCAATAACATCACAACGTGTCGGGATGTAAACTTTACTACCTTGAACAACCACATCTCTGTGAAGTGGTGGCCTTTTTATAATTGTCTCCAATACTGTAGATTCTACGTTTCCACTATCTTTGATACTTACTATAACCTTTATGTCATTGGATGTTGAATTATGATCACCAGTGTCCATGTTTCGTTCTCTTTTTTTTCTTAAAACGCTATTGGAGTTAGGCGTTTCATATTCAACAATTTTGTAAACTTCTTCATCACTTGAATGATTCGAATTATCAGTTGCGGAGTCCGAAAAATATCTCTCCGGTATATTAATTGTTATATATTCAGAGCTTTTTTTATTATTTGTTCTATCATAATTATTTGAATGTAAAACTATTTCTACATTCTTAGAAAATGCTTTTGATTTGTCTATAAACCACTTTCGATTTGAAAATGTCACTTCTATGTTTTTACTTTGTTCATTACTAATACTCTTGGTGATTTGAGGATGTTTAGCATTTTGTAAGTCTATAATTGTTTTTGGTAGCATAAAGGCTTTAATATGTTGTTTCATAAAATTAACATTTTCTTTTTGGAATGAATAATACATAGATGAGTCTTCAGTATCCATATCACTTTTAGATCTCATAACAATTCCATTATTTTTGTACACACAGTCCAAAAGTTCAAAAACGGTACTGCTACTTGTAGTATACATTTTGTTATTCCATCTAATATCAGCGCTCTTTTTTAAATCTATCTTACTGGTTAAAAATCTTTTAAGCCAAGCTTCTCGTAAAATATTATCATAATGCTTGCTACCATCGTTTTTCATAGATGCCGCCGAATTTTGTAGAGGATTTTCTTTTTCTAAGCCTATTTTTATCATAAGGCCATCTCCAACCTCACAACGACCAGCAGTAACACCTTTTCTTGATTTATAAGGATTTTTTAATTTATCTTTGTCTTTGATTTTTTGTTTCTTTTTGAAGAAAGATAATAATCTCCCCTCCTTTTTACTTTTCTCAGGCTCCTCCTTAAGTAAAGGATTTTCATTTTTATCTGTGCTTTTTGAAACTTTTCCAGGCTTCTCAGTTGGTGGTGTTACTTTCGCATTTTCGTCTTCATCTAAATTAAACTTTTTACCCCATAATTTAAACATTCCTTTGACGCCCTGGTATTCATTGTCTACAATCTCTGATGACAATTTTATGATTGCTTCGTTTCTATCAGCCGTTTTATTGTACGAATCGCTATGTATCGTATTACGAAGTAGTTCTACAAGAGATGTCTTAGGACTATATAATTTTGTTTTTGAAAATGATCGCGCCTCTAAGGATGGTGGATCAGACACTATTGATACATCTTTTCTACTAGGAACACTTGACTGACTTGACGTTTTTATGACAATAGAATCTTTTTTTGAGTCTCTTTTTCTTCCTAAACCTTGGCGCAAAGCTTCAAATCGTCGCCGTAGTAAAGAAGCGCTTTTGAAATCTGGAATCGGTTTTTCATCACTCGTCTGTTTAGGTTTTTGCTTTGTTGAAAATATTTTTCTGAATTCTCTTTCTAGCTTGTTTTCCATTGGATCAAAAGACGCTCTACTTGATTTCTCAAAGCTGGAAATTTCTAAATTAGAAATATGCTGTACAAGTGAATCAGATGAAAGATTTTTCTTTTCATTATCAACTACAGTTGTGTTAATTGATTTCTTATGTGTTCGTGGATCCAATACTTCTGTGTTTAATTTCTTTGAAATTTTGTTTGATGGAGAACCTAGGTATTGCTTAACTATTACAATTGTATCTTGTTTTATACTTTCTGAATTAGTTTTATCATTAAAATCGATTTCAACTTCTGAATCAAGTTTCTCAAATATATTACTGTCAAAATTGATATTTTTCTGTTCTTTAACAATTACTTCAGGACTAGTTGATTCGGATTTCGTTTGAATAATCGGTGAAAGCTTTTTATCTATTGCTGCCACGTCTATGTTTATTATAATGCCCCCGACGCACTTGGAAGATGTTTTCTTATTATCATAATAACCAGTCTCCCAATTTTTGCGTTTTGCTTAAACATAAAAGTATTCCGTTATTTTTGTTCATATATAAAAACTAGACGTACCCGCGACTACGTATGCGTGGAAAAACGTTTAAAAGATCCATCTGTCCGATCCAATCCCGGGGTTTTAACCACATAGCTCCCGTTCTCGTAGGATTTTCGGGATAAAAACTATTCTTAGAATAGAATAGAATAGAAATCGTTTATTTAAGACATACACCACAACACTTACAGTAATTAACACATACAGTAGCAAAATAAAAATACAAAGGATAAAAACACAAAACAAGACAGAATAATTAGGTATTTGACAATATATAAAAAAAAGATACCACCAAATACAAAAACTTGAAATAAAAAATATATATTTATGAACAAATCAGAGTGGTACATAAAAAAAACGCTAGTGCAGCAAACATAGACTATGTGTATGATATTTTTACATAAGAAGGCATTCTTAGTCCTTTCTCGGACTTAAAACTATCTTTGTACCAAATTTCATCCAAATCGCTTCAGTGGTTAAGGCGTGAAGAAGAGACAAACAGACAGGTAGACAGAGTTACTTTCACACTGATAGTAGGTATTAGTATGGATTTAGCATAAAAATAACAGTACAATAAATCAGTTTTTATTCAAAAAGACTATGATAAAAGGTACATTGAACTATTAATCTTATTAAAATTTTGCCCAAAGCAATGTTATTATAATTGAGGACTCTTTTGATTCAATTAATGTTTACTCTATCGCATTTGGTGATTTTAAGACAGTCTGCAGCGCTACAACTCTTTTTGTATTATAAGATAGCAAACAGGCAGATTGCTCTCCTGAGGAGACAATCATTGCCTGTAGACACTAGAGATTAAATGGTGCGTTCATTGATATAAAAGAGAAAGATACCGTTATAATACGTTACGTTCTTATATCGCATTCACTAAACTCGGCTCGGCAGAATACATATACACCGACACTCACACACATCTGTTATCACAATCATAAACATTGAAACAAAGACATAGATAGGGCGGATACACTCGTACGAGCGAAATAGTATTAGCCATCGCGCGCGTCGTCGCCACGGTTATGGATAAACAAAAACAGAGATAGGGTGGATACACTCGACGAACGAAATGTCATTAGCCACCGACCGCCTCATCGCTATGGTTACCGATAAACAAAGAAAATTTTATTTTTAAACAAATTTAATGTTATAGCTGTACTTACGAATGGAAAGTAATCCCATGTGTCTAATTTTGCCCTTGAGTGATTATAACACTAGTTAAATACACAAGAAGGCATTTTGATGCGTGTTTAATGGCAAAAACAATCGGAAAGTAGAAGCGTTCTATGTTACAATGTCCCGCGTGTGACTGAGCGGCATACTACAACGACTGTGTACACGGACCTAGTTTTGTAGTACCAGGCGGTGTGACGAGGTAACATATCTTCCTCTTTTTATATCAATGGGTGCGTTGCTATCCTTGTAGCGAGGTCTTGATGCCACATGAATGAGTTTACTGGCGGTATAAGTAACAGTATAATAACGGTATATCTACGGTATAAGTAAGACGGTGGCACTGGACCCAGGGGAGACAATGCAGAAGTCTACCACCTAGTATCCACTGTGGTAGTGACTCGTGTAGCTACTCTTTCACCTCATAAACTGCCTGGCAGAAAATCAGATGGTCTATCTTTCTAATTACAGACAGCTCCCATATTTTATAAATACGTTTCATTGAAAATGTTAGTATAGCATGAAAATAACATATTTTTTTTGACAAACACAACAAAACGGACATTGAACTATTAAAATTACAGAAGTGTTGCCAAGAGCACGGCTTATAAAATACAGGGCTTACTTTATTCAGTTAATGTAGTTCACAATTCCATCGTGTTTGTTGAGTAGTAATACTACAAGTTGAAAAACATTGATAGTGGAGCGCCGTAAGGCATAAAAATTGAAAAACTTCGGAACCCAGGGCTAGTCAATGAATCTGTTTAACTAGTGTTTGACAGCATTATAAAAGGCTCAATTAAAAAAGTTTAAAATAAAATACTGATATCGATTATAATTTTTTTAAACAATTTACTGGAAAATGAGAGGTGTAAGGGGGAACAAAATTTTTATAGTAAAGAGTTCAATTTTATATTTAATAAATTATAGGTATTTGAATAGTTACTTTAACGTTAATTTATTAGATTTTTAATTGGCTATTTATTATATACATTTTTTCATGTTACCGTTACGTATATAAGAAAGTTATTGATTTTCGATTTTTTGCCCCGATTTTCGAAAATCGAGTTTTCACCAGATCTCGTTTTGTGGTCCCAGGAAGCTTTTCCAGCTATTTTCACGATGACGTTAATATGTATGTATCTGTGTTTGTATATGTGTGTATGTGTGTGTTTGTGTGTGTGTTTTTTTATCATTATCGACAGGGAAGCGCTTGACCACGATCTCGCCTGATGGTAAGCTAAGATGCGGCCTAAGATGGAACGCGCTTCCCTAGAAGGTACCTATTCACTCTTCTCTTGAAGATCCCCAGATTGTACTCGACGGGGAACACAGACTCAGGAAGCATGTTCCAGTCCTTTACGGTTCGGATAAAGGATGTTGAGTCGAACCGCTTTGTCCGGGTACGTTGAACGTCCACCATATGGCGATGTATGTATGTATAGGTGTATGAGCTCTTGTGTATGTAAACATCTCATAACTTTTGAACGGCTTGACCGATCAAAACGCGGTTGATCGATGACATTTGAAAAATTTGAAACGATTTGGTTCCGGATATTTTGAGAAATTTTGAAAAAACGTCAAAAAAAATTTCGTGAAACAATATTTTTTAAATATAACTTCCAAATTTATTTTCCAATTGAATACAAAATTCAATCAGCTCTTTGTCTCAAAAAACTGCGTTCAATGTATAAATTGCATCAAAATTGGTTTACCCGTTCTGGAGTTATCGTTGACGAAAGTTTTTGAAAAAAGTGTTTTTTGACCTGACTTCGAAATTTTTCAACTAATCCTAATTTTGATCCACAATAAACGAAATGCTGTTTCAAGAATTAAAATTGAAGTAAATTTTCAAAAGTTACAGCTTTTCAAATATTAAAATTATGTTTTGTGCAGCGAACTAACTTCATATTTTTAAAATAACTTTCAGGCTAATGTATTGATTTATTTAAAAAATCAGTCGGCTTTTCTACTTAAAAAACTGCGTCAAATACCATAAATTGGATTTAAATCGGTTTATTCTTGTTTTTGATTGATTTGATATATTGATCTTTTAGAGCATGAAAATTAACTCGATTTTCGAAAATCGGGGCAAAATCGTTAACTTCCTTATCTACATACATAGCGGGAAATTAAAAAAAAACATTTGGCCATTAAAAAAATCTAATAAGTTAACATTAAAGTTACCATTCAAATATAATTTATTAAATATGAAATTAAAAATTACTATAAACATTTTGTTCCGTCTTCCACCTCTCATTTCCAGTAAATTGCTTTAAAAAGTTTGTAATTGAGATCGGTCAATTATTTTTTTAACTTTTTTTATTTGAGCGTTCAATAATGCTGACAAACACTCTATACAGATTCATTGACAAGCCCTGGATTCCGAGGTATAAATCTTACGGCGCTCCACTATAATGTAAATATGGGAGTTGTCTTTCGTTTGTAACACCTTCCATTGTTAATATTTACCTTGCAATGTTGGTAAGTACATTATCACTGATTTTTTTAAATTAATGTTGTCTAAATAATACACTCGAAGTAATTAAGTATTAAAAGAACGTAATAAAAAAGATTATTGGTAAACATTTATATGTACTTACGTTGAGATGATATTAATTCAGACGAACCTACTCCAGCATCTACTGCCTCTGGTAAATAAATCCTTTTAACTCGTCTTTTTGCCAGAGCTTTAACGCTTCCTACTCCAATATCTGCAAGACCGCTCGAATATAAATATTTATTCTGTGCTCTGTAAACTTGGGAAGAAATATAATATCTATTCCGTTTATACTTGGATCTTCTACATGTACAAATTTGTCCTCTATCTCGTCTGCTATTAAACTGACATGAGAAATCACTGCCTCGAGTGTAGTTTGATGTAAAAAAATCTCTATCAAATCTTTCAAGAGTATTAGAATAAATACCGTATTCACGGTTAAAAACACTCCGTATTTCTCGTTTTGTCACATTAACAGCTTTACTATCTTTCATTTCTTCTTATTTATCATTATTTTCGCTAGTGGTTTCATTTTTAGCAACGTAACGATTGAAAAATATTATTGATTGTTTTATCTTTTAAATTTTATCTGAAAATAAACAAATAGTTATACAGAAAATAAATATAACAAGGTTATAATGCATGGTCAGTTAATAAAATATTACTTTAAATTTATAGGTATGTATACTGAAAAAAAATGATTTGGTTAAGCATTAACCTTTCAGAATCTTCTGTTGTCTGACAAGGATATGCCGAAGATCACTTCATTCATCAAAATTTTAGACTACTAAATTTCTAAGTACAATTAATAATCAATGTAAAATCTTACATCTTAATACAAAGTTAATATTTTTGACTTCTCTAAAGATATTACAATATTTTTACAAAAATTTATTAGGTTTTTCTTTGTGACATCTAATTTATTTTTTTAGCTTCTGTCACAGCTGGTAAGCATTAGGTAAAGAATACAATACTGCAATTGTAGTATAATATATTAGTTATTCACAGAAAACATAATATATAGGTAGTCAGTATTAAATTTCGTGATTAAGATTAAAATCTTTTGCATTTAAAAATCTAACTACGATTCGTCCCTTTTTTGCATGGTCTTTCCTTAACCAAATAGTATAATTTTTTTGTTTCTCTTATTATAGTTCTACTATCAAAAGTCATGGTTCATTCACGGAATTACTGTTTTCTGTGGTTCATGTAATTAAGATAACCAAGACCCTCATGAGCGTCGGAATAGGCTCTCATATATTTTTGAATCTGTTAAGTCCATCAAATTCACAATTAGTTTGTGAAAAGAGCTTGTCAAAGTCAAATATTTCGATGATTTTAGACCCCGATTTTATATACATATTTTTAATGGATTCAACGTTTAGTTGGTATTTTTATTATAATTTTACAATATTTATAAAGGATATTACTGTTTGAATATTGAATTTAACATGGTGACTCATTCCAGAATTACTCTAAATTCATGTAGGACTATTGCGTCCTCAAATAATATTGGCATGTGCTAAGGTTGATAATAGTAGCGCAACAGATCCAAGCGAGCGACGTTGACTGACCAGAATATTGACCGATGGAATGTTGTAAAATATCTTTATTTTTCTTATTATATTTCAGAGGACCTTCTTTTTGACGTTGGAGAAATCTCCTTCCTGCTTTGGTGAGCTTTTTAACTTCGTAGTTTTTTCTACTTGGATAGTTCCTATCCGGTACCTAGCTATTTCTACGAATATAGCCGTATTTTCTACTTGGATCAAAAAGATTGGATGTGAACGTTATTTGTATATTCCTTTATCTATCTTACGCTTTAAATATTATTTTACTAAAAAAATCCTTAATTTTGTAATAACGTCATTACTTCAACAACTTTTAGGATAGTTTTTCCATACACTTAATATAAATTGATAATTTTCAGAATCACCATAATTCACATGATATCAGCCCATAATTACAAAATTATACAGATCGATATAACAACTTTTAGAAGTAGAAAAAATATGAACGAAGAAAAATATAGCGATAGAAGATATTGCAGAGATGACCATAACAGGTTTATTTGTTCTATTTGCCTAAATAAAAAACCATCAAATGAAGAAGATACAAATATAGAATGCCATAAACGCAAGTCAAGATCGTGCCCTGTTTGCCAGAGGAGCTATGATATTGATGAATATGCAGAAAGCATAGCGAAGAAAGAAAGTTGTACTAATACAAATAATGATAACAAAGACAAATGTGAAACATGTCATAAGGATAGTGGAAAGAAAGTACAGACTTCATTACCTGATGTTTCTCATGGCTTATCTCTGTTAAATGAAGTTCTGACTGTCTTCCAAAACAAAAAAATGGAACGTAAACATGAAAATCACAAGACAATAATATTAAAAGACGCGTGTGTATCCACAGAATACTTTCCTAAACAAAGTTCAGTTCAATTGACTGTAAGCAAAGTCTTCCATTATTCAATCGAAGAAAATAGTCTAAATATTGAAAACAAATTCACAGTATTAAACTGTCAACCGGAAAATATTAATAATTCGCTTTCAGTTGATTTAATAAAACACAAATCTTCATCAATACCACAAATGAAGTTGGAGGAATTAAAAAAGTCTTTAAAAGATAAAACTAAGTCTAAAGATGCAATAGAGGAAGTTAATAGAATGTTTGCAACTGTAAGGAAAATTGAAGCATCTGATAGCTTGGAAGATTGCAATAGACCGATGGTTAGGAATGGCCCACGAGTATTGCCAGTAGTAAAAACTGACTACCACGAATCAGAAAATAACGCTCGTAATGGAACTGAAAGATGCAGATGCTACTATCATATGTCTGGTGGTGATTCCATCGAAAAGCAAGATTGTTTACACAAAACTGATAACAGATGTGATGATTGCGTTCGCTCATCGTATTGTCGTCGTGTTCACAGACCTATTTGTGATAATTGTAGAACTTATAGAACTGAAAGACAATAATATTTAGACTTTACCGTTTTTTAGTATTTTTACAATTATTATTAAAGCTCTAAAATATTCTTTAAATATTTTGATGACACTTTTTTATTTATAGTCCTAGTAACCTTTTTACATTGCAACTGTAAATGTTATCATAGACGCTTTCCTTACCGTCTCCATCGATAGCAAACAAGCAGATGCCTGAAGATGCCAAACATGTTAATGGTGCAATGATCTATGAGAATGGCAAATTTAGCTGAAATTGGTAGTGATAAGTAGTATATAGTCAATCGCTCTCCTTTAAGAATTGCCTGGCATAATTAAATAAATAAATAAATATTCACGGGACAGATTACACTTATTGATCTAACCCCAAAGTAAGCAAATTATTTGCTTGTGTTATGGGTGTTAGTCAACGATACTAATACATAAAAATACATATATAAATACTTTTACATACATAATAAACACCCAAACCCGGAAATACAAACATTTATGCTAATCACAGAAATGCTTGTCCCCGTCGGGGATCGAACCCGAGCCCCGTTGATTGCGTAGTCAGGGTCGCTAACCACTCGACCAACGGGGCGGTCAAATAATATATAACAATATAATAATTGGAAAGGTAATAAATGTAAAAGTCTATCTGTATGTAACAACTTCAATAAAATGTGGCAAGGAATGTCAAACAGGCTGTTTTTTTTTGAAAACTGCGTAGTCCGGTTTGAAAAGGCATAAATATTTTTTCCCGTGAATGTAAACTCTTTCAGAAGAAAAAAACCTGCCTTTCTGCAAAGTATTTGTACAATTGTGACAATGTCTATCATTGTCGTGTTCCGGTTTTGGGGTCAGTTAGCCGGTAGATTTTTGCATATCGTCGCCCCATTTCTTGAATGGCGAACCGACCAAATTTACCAAAATTTATTTTATGATTGTATCATTTAGAGAAACAAAATACGCTTTTTTGCCAACACGTTTAGATTCTAAAACCAAAAATGATGTACCTAATAGGACAGTAGTTATTCATTTTCTAAACGAAACAATATTTCCTGTTGTTATCATAAAATCCTTAAAGTAACCCTCATTTCTAAATTCTAACTAGATCTAGTTTTTAAAGATACATTGCTTAATTATAATCTATTTATTAATAAAGACATTCTGATATGGTTAAACAATGGTCGTCTGGACATACAAGCACTGAACTATAAAATATTTTTCATGGGCTATCTCCATGTCACTAAGGCCAATTTCCAGTTACTAAATTTTATCGGAGCCGTTTTGTCCAAACTCCACCAATAGTAAAAATGACCCTAACTATATTAAAATGACGTATAGATAATCATATAAATACATGACATATCGTCGTTGATACTGCAATACCGCGTAACTAACAGTGGATAATACCGCGGAAGTACAAAAGCATCAAATTTTAGATTTGTATTTGTATGATGTATTTTTTAGCTTAATATTGATTGAATTCAATTATATATTATTATATAAGCTCACTAATACACTTTTTTAAATGGCTAAAAGTTAAGACACGTATTTGATTAGTATTGGAGAAGATTTACAGTTTTTTCGTTCTGTAAAATTGGCCACATCTAAGTTACGCGGTAATGTCTGTTGTTAGTTACGCGGTATTGCAGTATCAACGACGATATCAATCCATTATCATGAGTCATTTCATATTTTTCTCATAATTAAAATCGAGAAGCGAAAAAAAAGCGAAAAAAAACGTTTCCTGTATTTGCTCAATGTTCGATTGGCCACTCAAGAACTGAGGCAACGATATGGCATTTCCATCCCGCCTCATAGATAGCAGCGCACCACTAATATCTTTAGTGTCTATAGGCGATAGTTTCTCTTTTCACCAGGAGAGCCATCTGCTAGTTTGTTATCTATATTAATACGTAAAGGAAAAACTTTGGACTCCTTTTTAAGAAAAAGACGAATGGTCAAGTATGAAATTTGGCTCAGTTAAAGTTTACATTGCGGAGAACTGCAGAAACCTAATATTTTTAAATAAAATGCATTAGAAATACATTGAATTAATATAAATAAATATTACACACACTACATTCAGGCGATATTATACACACATGAATACTATTTTCTTTACGGCTAAAGTCACGGGCTAAAGTATATATAAGTATATTTTCTGTGGTCAGAACGATCAAAACCTACATCAAATATAGTTTCAAAAATCAAAATCGAATCAAATTTTCAAAAGTTATGGCTATTTGTGGGTAGTTTGTGGTTTACAGCAAATTTACTATTTTTAAATAACTTTCAGGCTAATATACAGATTGACTTAAAAATCTAATGAGCTTTTCTCTCTCAAAACTGCGTCATATACCGTAAATTGGATAAAAATCGGTCGTAAATTGACCTTGGAAATCGAAATTGGGATTTATCAATAATGAAAATTTTGAAAAAAAAAGATGTTTTTTGTTATAACTTCGAAACTTTTCAGCCTATAGATTCTGTAGCTATGAAAATATTTTAGAGCTCAAAAATTGCGTTGGCATTCAACGATGAAGAACATATTGATTAAGATCGATCATCGTTTCCAAAATGCATAGCTATTCAAAAATGAAATTACTGTCATTTATATTTCGACCAGGCTATTTCGAAACGGCTTGACTCTTTGGCATTACGCAGAGATGTAGGTTCACTCTGCGTCTTCTATCGTATTTATCATGGGGAGTGTTCCGACGAGTTGTTTGGATTAATTCCTGCCGCCGAATTCCACCATCGGACGTCGCGTCAAAATTTGAAGTTTCATCCTCACCATCTCGATGTCTGGAAATCCACAACTGTGCATTTCTCCCGACATTTTTTGCCTCGCTTGTGTTGTGTCGCTACTCTGTTGTGGAATCAATTACCGGCAGGGGTATTTCCGAACGGATACGACATAGGGACCTTCAAGAAAAGAACTTACTCATTCTTAAAAGGCCGGCAACGCAACTGCATTGCAGATAACCTCTGGTATTGCAGATGTCCATGGGCGGCGGTGATCACTTACCATCAGATGCACGTCTTGCTCGTTTGCCCCCTCTTCTATATAAAAAATAACAATATGGATTTTTTTTATTCAAAGTAGGATTCATAGTAATCACTTGACACGTTAGATTTTTGAACGCTGAAAAATACCTATGCTTAGTTTTTGTTCCTTTGAGCTTAAAATACCTTCATTTAGCGGAAAGCTTCATGGATGGCCTGCAGGGTCAACCGGTTTCCAGATTTTTTGTTTTAATTCATCCATTGAAAATGAATTAGTGCGAGGCATCGGAGACAAACGGAAATAAACTGGTTTGCTTAATAACATTTTTATGTATTGATTGTTAAATAACGGTTTTACAAAAATTACACGATATACCTGAAGATATCATCTAAGGAATGTGCTAACTCATTACATGATAGAATGTACTTTACTCGATCATATAAAATTCCGAAAACAGGCTAAAAAATCTCTAAAACAAGTAATTTGTTCATAATATTCCTAATTTTCCACGTGATTTTTATATATGGGGATATTTAGTTTTAAATAAAAAAAAATAATGTACTAAATTTTGTTTTTCAGCTGAAGTTCTATATTTGTTTATCCGGAAACTAAACCATTTCCAAGCGTCGTTGCGGTTTGTTCCATTTCAGAACATACCGCAACGCCCACTTTCTATAATATTGGCGCGCGTCAAAATACCTCGGCCTTAAGTAACAATCATTTCCATGCTTAGTGAAAATCCAACGCTGCCTTTAGGTTATTTTCCGGATTTACGGTGAGTTTAATCCATTTCTTACCCTATTTTTCATCCTCAATGGTTAAAATCCCAACTTTTCCCCGAACTTCAAAGTAAAAACACAATATTTAGAAATGAAAATTTATTTTAATATAAATATAAAATTAAATTCTTAATATTGTATTTTTTTATCATCAAAAGTAGAAACTCTCAGAAGAACACTTCATTTTCTCGCTTCTGAAAAAAGAACACAATGTCAGAAAAGCTTAACCTCGGATATTTATAATTCAGTTATGAATTACGAGTTACCTGGCAGGATGGTAGATACAATTCTGCCAGGTAACTCCTAAAAAGCTCAAAAGCATGGTAAAATGTTACCATGACAGAATTTTTATCATAATTGGTCACGTCAAATTATTTGGAGCATTTTAAATACGCGGGGTTGCATTACTTATAATAATAATCTTTATTAATCAAATCTAAGTTTTGAATTTAAGAGAGTTTGAGGCTAAGCTTATTAAAATTAAAGAGATCGCAGCCATTACAGATTGTTTTTTTTTATTGTTATTTGAATTTGCAGAGAGCAAATGTCATACGATGCAGTTAATAAGTTTTTGACACATATTACCGAGAAGGCGAAAGTTATGTAAGAAAAAGTATACTTTAAATTTAATGGGAATGAGTGATGAGTAGTCAATCACACCGTGCGAACCGTACCAATAACAATTAATTTCCATTGTCGTCACCAGCATTTTATTTTGGAGTTCTCGCTATGACAAAACCCGTGTCCGACACACACACACACACACACACACACACACACACACACACACACACACACACACACACACACACACACACACACACACACACACACACACACACACACACACACATTTCCGCAACGTTTTGCCCAGATTGTAAGATGTAGGTAGCACCACGAAATAAAGAAAACAAGGGGAAGTGAAGAGTGGGCGTGCCGCGTGCGTCACTATTATGCGCTTTTACTCTAAATTGCCTTAGTGATACTTACCATATCATTAGGAGATAGTCGTCGTGCGAAAATCTATTATACACTGAATTATGCCGTATTGTGCCATCCTTGAATGCAGAAAATGATAGTAGAATACAGATGATTAAAAATGGAGATATTTCATATCATCCGAAAGTACAATTTTCTTTTTATTTTAATTAAATTCCTGATTTAATATAATCTCTAATCATATAATAGAAAGTCAAGCTAAAATCAGCCGTACACCTTACATATAAAGTTCATTTTAGGTTGACCTAATTTTTCTAGAAAGATATACGTAATGACAGTCATTACGTATATCGTTCTAGAAAGTTCTCTACTCAAATATTATCAACTGAAAACTACGGAAAAATCAATGCTGCCATCTATTGTAGAATAGCGAAACTATTACGATCTTAAGTTTCACTATTGTACAAATAGATGAGTCTATTTTAAATAGACTACAAAAGGACGTAAATACTCTTTTTCTTTTTGTAGCAAAATAAAATTTATTGTAACGCAGTTTGGTATATTTTTAAATGTTCTGTTTGTGTGTTTCGGATTATTGTTGCTTAAAATGAAAACGACCAATGAAACAATGTTTGCATTAGTAGTTTATATGCAATAATGCTTATTTTATGTGTGAGTGTGGCGATCGCGGTCCTGATACAAATGTTTGTACTTGCCAATTCCGTTCTTTTCTTTATTTCGTGGGTAGCACCGTCTTCATCACTGTGATGTTATGGCTTAAAGGGTAAGATTACCTTCAATCTTAAGAATGTAGTATTTCATCCCCGCCACGATAGGCGATGGTTGACTCTTTCTATCAGGAGACCCATCTGCTTGTTTGCTGACTTTATGATATAACCCTTCCGCCCCGTTGGTCGAGTGGTTAGTGACGGGGACAAGCATTTGTGTGATGAGCATAAATGTTTGTATTTCCGGGTTTGGGTGTTTATTATGTATGTAAAAGTATTTATATATGTATTTCTATGTATTAGCATCGTTGAACAACACCCATAACACAAGCAAATAATTTGCTTACTTTGGGGTTAGATCAATAAGTGTAATTTGTCCCATGAATATTTATATTTATTTATATTTAAATTGAAGGTTATCTTACCCTTTAAGCCATAACACCACAGTGATGAAGACTCTCCTCCATCTTACAACCAAGACCTCCATTTTACAACCTGAGCGGGACGTTGCGGAAATATCTGTGTGTGTGTCGCTATCTTGGGGCGAGATCTAATGCCACGTGCATAAGCTTACCGGCTACCTTACCCTCCAAACCGGAACACGACAGTGACAAGCACTGACGATATTGCGGCAAGAATAGGTAAGGCGGTGGTACCAGACCCGGGCGAAACAATGCAGGACTCTACCACCTAGTAGCCACGATGGTATTGACTCGTTAATAGCCAATCGGTCGCCTTTTACGACCTGCTAGGCAGAACTGCAGTTGGCCTATTCTTCAAAGGAGTCCGGGACCAACACAGAGAAAAATGTCTCTATTTATATGTTACCGTACCGACTTTCTCCGTGTCTGCTTCTATTTCTTTCAATTTTTTCACTATGAGCTCGTTCCCAATCACGTGGAGAATCTGGTCTGTAAAGAAACAAAACTTATCAGCAATTGCTTAGCTTGATATTATCGAGCTCAGTACCGAAACATGTCAGCGCCTAAAACATTATAGAAATATCAAGGCGGTGGATTGTAGGGTTGCCACCTTGTCTTAAATAAAAAGAATACATTTTCTTTTGTAAGGTTAAAAAATAAAGTAGAAGATTGAAAAATAAAGTATTTTCAAAATAGTAAATTTTATTAACTGTGTTTTCCCATATATATTTTTCCTGGGTTTGGCAATTTCTAACAATATTTTTCACTATTTAACTTTCGAGACGTTGCGTTTCGTCCGTCCCGTCACTAGATATATTATGTACCTCAAAGAAAAAACAATATAAATGACAGTTTTGTATACATATAATATTCAATGTCATTAATATTTTGATACTAGCTGCAGCGTGCAGCCCGCTGCATTATAAGTTTATGGTGAATCACCTAATTTTTCCGGCATAAAATATAGCCTATGTGCTATTCCAGATCATCATCTACCTGTGTGCCAAGTTTCATTCAAATTCGTTCAGTAGTTTTTGCGTGATTGAGTAACAAACATCCATCCAAACATCTATCCAAACATCCAAACTTTCGCATTTATAATATTAATTAATATAGATAACAAAAATCATATTGACTGAAATTATATGAAATATACGTTTTAGACCATGTTTAAAAGTGGTCAGTCCTGTTTCTGTTACACGCAAAAAATGCCTAAGATTTTTGTTCTTTAACACATTCACTCCGGCGTGTACCACCGGTGGAGCACAACGGATGTGCTGATATGGCGGGGTGCGCCACCGGTGGCCACGACATACAATACTTAATGTACTAATAAATAGGCGCATTTTGAGAGAAAGTGTTCTATACTTACCATACCCGCCTAGTACAAATGAAGAATTTTCAAAATGTAGCTCAGGAGATTGATATCGTTTGAAAAGTAAAAAAATCAGTGTTGATAAATAGTATTTATTAGAAGAAAAAAAACAGATAAACAGGGACATAAATTGTACGAAATCTCAATTATTATTTATGAAAGTATGTTGAGAAACTGTAAGAATTGCAAAACCAAATCAAAATTTAACAAAAACATAATAAAATGTCATAAAATTGCAATTATTTTTTATGAATCGCATTGAAACAATCCAAACGCGTTAGTTTGTCACGCAAGCAGAGCAAATTGAATTTATCCGTGGGTTTTTTTTCTAGCCACAGCTGCTGATTCGGTTGTAGTAAAACGGTCGTAACCAGGTTTGCATCTCTTTCGGGTATTTGTTACCTTTTCGCTTATTCCTAGCCGTGCCCACCGGTGGCGCACCCCGCCCGGCACGACTTTTGGTTTACAGGGTGGTGATGTCCACCGGTGGCAACATAAAGATTTGTCCCGTCGAATACCAAGTACCTAAGTCGCCGGTCTGAACGTGTTAAGTCAACATTTTTTTTTGTGGAATTGGAAAATTAAGTATTTTCGCGTACTTTATTTATTGCCTTCTAAAAGTACAAAAATACATTTATCTAAAATAAATTACAATACTTTATTATAAAGCACGGGTGGTAACCCTAATAGATTGAACCAGGCGAGTTTTGTGTATTCATTTCTAATTGTAAGAGGCAACTATCGCCTGTTGATAGCGACCATATTTGCTATCTACATGGCAAATTCCTGGTAACCCCGTCACTACTGAAAATATAAACATCACAAGAATACTGAAAAACTTGGCATTACCCCCCCACGCCCCCGTGTTAGTCCGCGTTCCGTACCGTTACCATCATACCATCATCCGTTCTGCCAGGCTTCTTAAGAGGCAAACAAGTCACTACCATCGTGGTTACTGGGGATAGAGTCTCGCCCGGATGCGATATCCCGCCTTACCTATTCCTATCGCAATAACGTCACTGCTTGCCACTATCGTGTTCCGGTTTGAAGGGTAAGGTAGCCGGTAAACTAACGCATTTGACATTAAGACCCCGCCACAAGGATAACAACGCGCAGTTATCTTTGGTGTCTATAGGTGATGGATGTCCCTTTCCGTCACGAAAGCCATCTGCTTGGTTGCTATCTTATAAAAAAAAACATAAAAACAATCTTTTAAGAAAATAGTATAAGCTCTTAAATATTTCAGCCAAGTTGGTGATTCCAGACCCGGACGCGACAATGCAGAACTCTACCACCTTGTATGATAGCCTCAGTTCATTTTGGAGTCCAACTTGGCTGAAATATTTTGAAAGCGGTGCCTTCTTAAAAGTTTGTTTATATGTAGGATCAATAAATAAGTTGCCTCAGTGCTAGACCACGGTGGTGACCACATACCCGGGTCGGGCAAATCAAAAATGTGTTGTTTTTTTCAGTTTTCTGATAAAAACAACGCTGCCCAGGATGACATAAGTGTCCGGTTGTCGATAGGCTTGCTACCAATCATTTACTTATCCAATCCCGGACATCGTTATTTTTATCAGTAAACAAAACATTTTGAATCGCCTGAACTGAGGATCGAACCTGGGAAATCATCATCGGACCACCTGGGACCACTTGGGACCACCAAACCTCAGAGCCAATCTTACCTTTTAATTTAAGAAATCTACTTACTCTCCCAAACCCAAATCAAAGAATGATCTATCATTTATTTTATTTAAATTTTTCTGACTGAACTCTTTAGTAAGGACTTTCTTCAAAGCGTTCGAAGATGTCACAAACTTGCTCATGCATTCACTCAAAGTCTGCATTTTCATCAAGAAGTGCTCCTTATCATCTCCTGCGGGTGCATCTATAATTTTCTCAATCTCTCTTGATATTTTTTTACAATTATCTTCCAAATCTGGAATATCTGTCCATTTTAAATCGGTATTCGTAAATGCGTGTTTCAAAATTTTAATCTTAGGAGTAATAGTTTCTATAACGAATTCTCCGTCTTCGAAGATTTCGTCTGCGGGTTTGTAATAAGGTTGTCGAATACCATACATCTGGGCTTGATTTTCGTCTGATAATCCGTCTTTAGTTTTTGCCATAACTAGTTTTAATAGATTCTCAAGACCAATTTTATGATCGTTAAGGAGATGCCGGTCTAAAACTGTTATCCTGGAATTGAATTGTGGATTGTAAGTCATCTTTTTTATATTAAAAGATAACAATCTAGCAAATGGGTCTGCTAATGGAAAAATACAACTATCGAGTACCGCCTATAGACACCAAATATGTTAATGGTACGTTGCTATTTGTGTAACAGGGATGTATTTCTACATTCATAAATTTACCTTACCTTACCCTACAAACCCGAGCATGACAGCCATGGGCTTCTATATAACAAGCTCCCTTATAGACACTCATGGCTGTCGTGCTGGCTGTGCTGTTCGGGTCTCATGGCTATTGTTAGGGGTCCTGACCTTAGTGAAAACATTTATATTCGTGGAATAGGTATCTACAATTTGTATCCGACATGGGATTTATTAAACATCAGGATGTTCGGGTAATACTAGTTACATATCTTCACACCAGATCTTACCAAGAAGGAAGAGATAACTAGTTGATGTTTGTAAATTTGGAGCCTTCAAACTTCCCCTTTATAAAGTTATCGTTACGCCCATGAAAACAGCTACAATCATACCATCGATACCGTATAAGGAGTAGGCAGGATTGGATACCTTGCCTACTCCTGCTACAGGTCGACGACTTCTCTACTTGGTAGAGACATTGCGAACTTCTACAACCTAGTATAAGCTATAAAATCATTATGTTAGTGACGAGTAGAGGTGTGAGAAAAGGCTATTTTTGTTATGACGCTTAAACGTTGTACTTATTTTTCTAATCGCGCTTAGTAAACGGCTGTCCACTTAAAACGCTTTTTGTAAAAAACACTTTATAAGCAGAGTACAAGCTGGCAAAAACGAAACACACGCTCTGCAGCTGTACCGAAGATGACGAAATGCGAACTAAAAACGTTGTTATTATTAAGGAGAGGTATTTCGACGCGCGTCAATTCTATAGAAAATGGTTGGCGCGGTATGTTCTGAAACCGCTAGGAAATGTGTTAATTTTCGGATAAATAAATATAGTACTTCAGCTGAAAACTAAAATTTAGCATTCTTTTTTGTATTTACAACTAAATATCATCATATAAAAATCATGTGGAAGATTAGAAATATTATTAACAAATTATTTGTTTTAGACATTTTTTAGCCTGTTTTCGGAATTTTATATGATCGAGTAAAGTACATTCTATCATGTAATAACTCAGCACATTCCTTAGATAATATCTTCAGGTATATTGTGTAATTTTTGTAAAATTGATATTTAACAATCAATCCAAAAAAACGTGATTTAACAAACCAGTTTTTTCCCGTTTGTCGCGATGCCTCGCCTTAAACGAAAGTTTACCGACCAAATTTAGCAGTCTAGGTGTGCTTACACTTATAATAATTAATAAATACACTTCAATTTAGCAGCTTTTTATTAATAGCATATTGTGCTTTACTTACATTAAAATAAGGCTACTTTTCAATCACGCTGCAAAAAAGCGTACGCCTAGTTTAAACGAAAACTGATAGTTTTAAGCACATATTATGCTATTGTAGAGAAGCAAACTTTTTAAGAATCTTTTCGTTTAAATGCTCATATCTGTTGCTAAATATTCGCATTCTCTCGACTTTAACTGTAAGATAGTTGACCTATTATTATACCAAGGCGCCACACGTTTTTCCCCGTGTTGGTCCTGGGTCCCTTTAAAGAATAGGCCAACTGCCGTTCTGCCAGGCAGGTCGTAAAAAGCGACCGATTGTCTATGGAAGTCGCTACCATCGTGGCTACTAGGTGGTAGACTTCTTTATTAAATTGGATACTTTCCATCGTCGGCACTTGATGATACTGCATTTTGAAATAGATATTGGCTCGTCCGGGTCAAGAACCACTGCCTTACCATCTATTCCTGCCGTAATAGCGTCAGTGCTTGTCGCTATTGTGTTCCGGTTTGGAGGGTAAGGTAACCGGTAAACTTACTCACGTGGCATTAGACCTCACCACAAGATAGCAACACATCATTAACATCTTTGGTGTCTATAAGCGATGGTTGGCTCTTTCCATCAGGAGACCCATCTGCTAGTTTGCTATCTTATGATATAAAAAAAACGGGTCTAAATCAGTCCTTGGTATCTTTGGTAGCATTAGGTGTATTTGTCACTTTCCATCAGGAGTTTGCTATCGTATGATATACTAGCTGAACCCGCGACTTCGTCCGCGTGGAAAATATTTGAAAAAAAAGTAGCCTATGTTACGCTCTATCACATTAGCTATCTGCCAGTAAAAGTTACGTCAAAATCGGTCTAGCCGTTCCAGAGATTAGCCGAAACAAACAGACGGACAGATAAAAATTGTAAAAAATGTTGTTTTGATATATGTACAGGGTATACATTCATACGCATTTAGTAAAATGCGGTTATTTTAATATTACAAACAGACACTCCAATTTTATTTATTTGTATACTTAGATAAAAAAACCTACCGATCTGCATCAAATGAGCATAAGTGGCAACCAAATGTCTCTTTCTGGGGCTCCCTCAAAGTTTCCACGAGATCTATGTCATTGAGCGCCTTTGACGTGCATACGCTTTGTGCAGATAGGTCCTGAAAAAATCCATAATATCCTAACTAATATTATAAATGCGAAAATGAGTTTATTTGTTACGTTTTCACACCTAAACTACTAAATCGATTAAAAAATCTACCAATAGAAAGCTACATTATCAGTAACATGGCTGTATTTATGCACACCGCATAAGTGGAGCGTTGAGTTAGTGGTCTGTCAACATGTCAAGATCAAGACGTACATATATATAAAGAATAACCTTTTTATAAACACACTAGCTATGATGCCCGGCTTCGCTCGGGATTTGATACGAGATTACGTGGAAGTTGAAATATAACAAATGTAATTTAACACTTTATTGAAATTGGAATTTTAAATTTCGCGCTATTACGACACATGCTGCAATTGCTCACAGCGCCTTTCGAAATGCAACCCAAATAATCGTTGTTCTGAATGAAGTTCAAATACTCGACAACAGATGGCGCCACTACACTTGATTCCAAGTTGAAGGGTTAGAAAAGCCCTTATATCTTTGAAAACACGCCCTTTAGGTTAAAACAGGAACTTTCTTGTTCAAGGGGGGATAAAGGGCTATCACAATATATAAGTTCCATTATCGTGCCGGGACTCCTTTTTAAGTTTCATTATTATTAGTTTTATTATAATTTAAATTAATAAAAATTATAATAACTTAGTTTTATTATAATTTTTATTAATTTATTAAATTAATTATAACTAGCAAAAAGCAGAGCTTTGTAGGGGCTCGCAAAGTTATACTATCTAGTAATATTGTTAGAAAAGTATTTTTATGAGAATTACATCTTTTAATGTATAGACTTTATTTATAATAATAAAGTCTATAAGTCTTTTAATGTATAGAAAAATAACAGTAGTTTGTTCACCAAGGCGAGAAAATGACCGATACCTTACGAGAGTGTAGTTTGAGCCCCGATGCGCAGCTGAGGGCCTCAATACACTCAGGTATCGCATTTCCTCCCGAGTGATACATACTGTGCTTTATACTACACCAATGAGGAAAATAAAAACATTTTAGTTAAAATTTATATTAAAATTATTACAATTATTGAAACTCCATAAATTCTTCATATGTTTTGTTGTACTTATGCTTGGACTTTTCTGGCAAAAGGTTTAAAATGACTGTTTGAGCAGCTTCTTTTAATTCAGGGGGCGTAAATAAATCTTCATTCTCGCTACTAGACATAGACATCAGAACAGAATGTAAGAAGATACAATAAAAAGAAAATTCGCGCGTACAATCGTTTTTTTTTAATATTGAGGAGGCAAATGAAATAAAGCACATACTGCCAAGTTTCCTTAGTAAATGTTAGTGGCCAGTAACATTTTGATGTGCTTCGAGATACAAACTTATGAATTTAAAAAAGTTAAAGGAGGCGAGAAATCCCATACATTTTTGCCGCCCGCATATTGGTTCCCTTGAAATTAGGTACTTTCTTCTCGTTTTTCAAGTAAAAACTAATATGCTTTCCGAATAGGTGTAGTGTAAATAATAAAGTATTTCATCTCTCGCATTGTATATCTGTTTTGTAAATCTTTCACCTACCATTCTTTCTACATGTCCGAACCAACGGAGCATGCCCTTTCTCATCTTTACACCAACACTTTCTTTCAAGCATAACTTCTCTCTCACTTCAACATTACGAGCCCGGTCCGCGTGAGTTACGCGACATATTTTTCTCTGTTCACACACTGTTCCCCGCCAGCCAGCCAGCCAGCCAGCCCCCTCCCCCCCTCTATTTTTATGGTAGATAACATATCTAGACATGAATTTAAACTACTACGTTGAAGCACAAACCTAAAAGTCCGATAATTTTTGAGTAAAATGTTCCACAAAAGTGCATAGAAAGTGGCCTAGTGTAGGGCTCGCTTCGCTCGCCCTAATGATTTAATACTTTAAAAAAATTACTTGGAGTTCTTGCTTTAAATGTTAGTTTCCTTTATAAAGTAGCTTGTTATTTATCAGTAATAAATTACTGATAAATAACAAGCTACTGACTGTGGCTTTGTTTGGATATTAAATATTGGATCATGATCCTACATTGCACGAAACCTTCTTAGTTAAATTCTTAAATAGAGGAATTGAGGAAAAATGTGAATAAGTTATAAATTTAAAAATCGATAAATTTAAGCAATCGTTATTATTAACATACCTATATTGTTTTTATTATTAAAACATTTAGAGAAGAACATCTATATTAATATTATAAATGTGACTTTGGATGTTTGGATGGATGGATGTTTGTTACTCAATCATGCCAAAAGTTGGCACAAAGAAACTGGAATAGCACATAGGCTACTTTTCATCCCAGAAAAATAAGGTGACCCCGCGGGATTCGCCAAATAATTTTACAATACAGCGGGCTGCACGCTGCAGCTAGAATTAATAAAGCAGCTAAAAAATACGGCCGTGTTATAGTACTGTATAGATAATATTACCGTGTCTCGGTCAGACAATTACCAAAATACATTATTTTATTTACTTTGATTATGTAAAATGATAATAATAATGCCTTTGGCAGTTATTAAAAGACAATTTTTATTTATTTATATTACTTACTTTATTTTTATACACTATATATTATTACTATATTTATTATATACAACGTAAGCGAAGCAGAAAAGGTTAGTAATTATTTTTATTTATTTATATTACTTACTTTATTTTCATACACTATATATTATTACTATATTTATTATATACTACTTTTATCCCGGAGAAATAAGATGACTTCCCCGCGGGATTCGCCGAAAATTTTACAATGCAGCGGCCTGCACGCTGCAGCTAGAATTAATAAAGCAGCTAAATAAGATACGGCCGAGTTATAATGCTGTATAAATAATATTACCGTGTCTCAGTCAAGCAATTACTAAAACACATTATTTTATTTACTTTGATAATGATAAATTATAATAATAATGCCTTTAGCAGTTATTAAAGACATCAACGCGAGCGAAGCGGAAAAGGTTAGTAATTTATTTATTTTGTGTCCCCGTGTTGGTTCCGGGCTCCTTTGAAAAATAGGCCAACTGCCGTTCTGCCAGGCATGTCGTAAAAGGCGATCGATTGGCTATGCGAGTCACTACCATCGTGGCTACTAGGTGGTAGAGTTCTGCATTGCCTCGCCCGGGTCTGGTACCTCCGTTAATCTATTCCTGCCGCAATAGCGTCAGTGCTTGTTGTATTGCTTCGGTTTGGAGGGTAAGGTAGCCGGTAAACTTATGCATGTGGCATTAGACCTCGCCACAAGATAGCAACGCAACATTACCATCTTTGGTGTCTATAGGCAATGGTTGATTCTTTCCATCAGGAGACCCATCTGCTTATCCATACTAATATTATAATGGGAAAGTGTGTTTGTTTGGCCGTTCTTCATGGCCAAGCGGGGCGACGAATCGTCGTGATTTTTCAAGTGGAGATAGTTGAAGGGATGGAGAGTAACACAGGCTAAAATAAACGTCAACCGTCTGTCATTCTCAAGTCAAACCGAAAGATAATACACGTAGAAGCAGGGGCGTAACTACCACCGTATCAATGATACGGGGCCCCTAGAATGTGTAAGCAAAAATTAGTAAATTCCACAAATAATCTCGTCCTTAAAAAAATACCCAAACATTTTGATGGCACAGGAACAGCTATCAGACTTGTCACTATTGTCTTTGAAGGCAGAAATTTTAGAAAAACAGAAGCTAAAGGTACATTAATAAATCAATTTGCCGAAACAAGACAAGAAAACTGAATATTTAATTTGAATTGTTTGGCCAGCGCAATTTCTAAGAGGAAGTGATAATGTACAATAAATAAATTTATTTTAATTTAATGCAATCATTTTTGTTTCTTTCGTGAGAAATCGTTATTAATTGGGCCAGGAACTAATTTTGATACAGGGCCCCTCCATGGTACGCTACGCCACTGCGTAGAGGAATAAAATGCGATAAAAGACGTACTATGTTATTTTCCGTAATGCTAAAAGTACTATATTATGCATTTTAAACCGAATAAACACTATATTTTTTAAAAAAAAGAGGGCGTCAACCCTATGCCTGACCCAATACCAGGTATAATCCGTTTTTGTATCATATATCAATGAGAATGATGCCGTATTCAAAAGTTAATTATATTTACAACTAGCTGTTGCCTACGACTTCGTCCGCGCGGACTTCGTTTACTCCGCACTGCTCTTCCCCTGTAGGTGATAGCGTGATAATATGTAGCCTATATGTTGACCCGACCTGTTAGTAATATTCATGCAAAATTTGAAGTAAATCCATTTTTTGAGTTTACCCCGGACATGCATACAGACAAACAGATAAAAATTCTAAAAACTATATTTTTAGCTTTGATATCGATTGTAGATCACGCCCCAAGTATTTTTTAAAAAAAATATTCAATGTACAGTTTTGACTTTCCTACGATTTTATTATATGTGTAGATGTGTCTTCTACTCTAAACTAATATTAAGATCTTGGTTTTATTCCACGCTGAAAACTAGTAGAAGGTCTCATCCCCTGCTAAGACCCAGTAGACGGTCTCGTCTTCTGCTGAGACCCAGTAGACCACTATATGTACTTACATTAATTGTCGTTATATTAACGGCTTCTTCAGGGTGAACGAAGAGTGTTTTGCTACGACAGATGCGCGCGCGCAATTTGTCGAACACTCTGGTAGCCGAGGATGACCGTATGGGTACTGCAAAAAAATATTCACAAACTTCAGCATTAGTCATTGAAATCATGCATTACTTTATGTATGTGTGTATGTTTATTAATTATTGTACACTTAATGAAAAATACACACAAAAAATATAACAAAAAATGCACAAAAGGTGAGCTTATTGGCGGAGATTTCTTCCAGCTAACCCGAAATGTGGAATAGGGATTAATAAATGGCAAGGCATTGTGCACAACTAATAAAATAATACCTAAACGAGTTTGCACACATATACATACACTAAACATATTTATATATGAAACACATACATAATATTAAAGGAAATGAAAGGGAAGAAAAATGTTTGTTTGTAATCGTCTCATAAGTTTTGTACTACTTGACTGATTGGAACGCTGTTGATCGCATTCGGTACCTATCACCGTTAAATTAGATTTTGAAAATTAGAATTGCTTCCCAGTTTTCATCCAAAAATTCAAAAACCGCTAAAACGTAACCGATACAAATGGGCTTTTTAAATAACTTCCAGACTAATGTATCGTATCGATTGATTTTAAAATCGAATCAATTCTTGTATCAGTATGAGTAGTGGACTTCCAGGCACCAATATGGTAAGGGTGCGTTTTTAAGGCACTTTTGCCTGGCACTACTTCTCCGTAGAGCGAATTATATGTGTATCCGAACCGATACGACTTGGGAGTTAAGGACAGAGTTTACTCATTTCTCAAAGGCCGAAAACACACCTGCAAGACCCCCGATATTGCAGCTGTTCAGGGGCATACATAAGGTAGAATATCTTCACGCCCGTATCCCCGAAAGGGTAGGCAGAGGTACAACAAGTGCACCCACGATTAGCCGAAGATACTTGGTCCCACAAATGTGATAGGTGGCAAGCCTATCGCCAACCGGGCACTTTCCAATCCCGGGCAACTTTGTGTTTATCAGAAAACTGAAAATACACTTTTTTTAAGTGCCCGACCCGGGAATCGAACCCGGGACCTCATGTGGTCAACGCCAACGCTGGACCACTAGACCACAGAGGTGTGCCACCTATACTATCAAATCAAAGGTTACTGATTATGCTCAATTATTTTCTTTTTAAAATAAAGCATTTTATAACTAAACTAGCTGTTGCCCGCGACTTCGTCCGCGCGACTTACTCCGCTCCTACTGGTCGTAGCAAGATGTTATATAGACTATAACCTTCCTCGATAAACAGGCTATGCAACTCAAAAAGAATTATTCAAATCGGTTCAGCGGTTTTCGAGATTACCGCGTACAACCAAACAAACAAACGAACAAACTCTACAATTTTATAATATTAGTATAGAATCTATACTAATATTATAAAATTGTAGTTTGTTTGTTTGTATCTGATACAAGTATTGTTCGTTCAATAATTTAAGATTAAAGTACAATACGACCACTTTATTTCCAGACCCTGGTTGGAATGTGACACGTACTTACGTTAATCTATCATACTAAGCATGGAAAGATTATGCTCAATTATTTTCTTTTTAAAATAAAGTATTTTATAATCACCCACTATAAACAAATAGTTCATTTAAGGCGAGGTATGTTGACGCGCGTCAGTTCTATAGGAAATGGGCGGCGCGGCATGTTATGAAAGCACTAAGAAACGTGTTAATTTTCGGATAAATAAATATAGGACTTCAGCTGAAAACCAAAATTTAGTGCATTCTTTTTTGTATTTAAAACTAAATATCACTATACGAAAATCATGTGGAGGATTAGAAATATTATTAACAAATTACTTGTTTTAGAGATTTTTTAGCCTGTTTTCGGAATTTTATATGATCGAGTTAAGTACATTCTATCAAGTAATAAGTTAGCACATTCCTTACATAAGATCTTCAGGTATATCGTGCAATTTTTGTAAAATTATTATATAACAATCAATACAAAAAAAATGTGATTTAGCAAACCAGTTTTTTCCCGTTTGTCCCCATGCCTCGCCTTAAATAACGACCTCTTTATTTCCAGACTGTTGGAATGTAACACGTACTTTAAAATCATTTTCATAGGATGGAATAAAACAAAAAAATCACAATGATTTCACATGTACGATATTTCACTGGTAATGATTTTCACTCACAAAATTACCCGAACGTCAAATAACCTTAAGCTATTAGAAATGAACTATGAATTTTAATCACAGCCGCTCCTATATGAATTGGATCATTGGATGATATCACAGTGTGTGGCATTTCACAGAGATATTGAAGAGAGGTTGCAAATGCGATGTATGAAAATCCATTTCATATAAAATTTCACATGCAATTCGTAAAATGTTCTATGCCTTTGTTGTACCAATATCGATATGACGTCATCAACGTCAGGTCTAAAAATAATGTGACTACGTTATTTATACCTACATTTAAACCGCCTACTCTCCTTGCTGGGTGATAGCGATCGTTCTAAATGCACATCCCTTGGGATTGTCTTTGATTTCTCCTGCAAATATAAATCACTGTCACTTATTTTTCTGTTTTCTGTCACTGTCACCTTTTAGCATCATTGGCCTCTCCGGCTCACAAAGTTTCACTTTTTTTTATATCATAAAATAGCAAACAAGCAGATGGGTCTCCTGATGGAAAGAGTTAACCATCGCCTATAGACACCAAAGATGTTAATGATGCGTTGCTAAGGCGTTGCGGTCTAATGCCACATGCATAAGTTTACCGGCTACCTTACCCTCCAAACCGGAACACGACAGCGACAAGCACTGACGCTATTGCGGCAGGAGTAGGTAAGGCGGTGGTACCAGACCCGGGCGAGACAATGCAGAACTCTACCACCTAGTAGCCACGATGGTAGTGACTCGATAGCCAATCGGTCGCCTTTTACGACCTGCCTGGCAGAACGGCAGTTGGCCTATTCTTCAAAGGAGGCCGGGACCAACACTTACTGTCTAGATGGGTGGCTATCCCCATAACTGCGTTTACTAACTGTTAAAAATGTGAAATTAATTAAATTTGCTATCATCCGCAAACTTTTTACTAACTGTAGCGGACGCAGGGAAGGGGGAGGTGCTGGGGGCTCAAGCCCCTTTACAACACTTCGTCATACAACGGCTAAATAGATTTGAATGAAATTCGATAAGTATATTTTTTTTATTATTTAAGATAGCAAACAAGCAGGTGGGTTTCCTGATGGAGTCAACCATCGCCTATAGACACTAAATATGTTAATGGTATGTTGCTATTCGTGTGGTGAGGTGGCAATGTCACTTACATAAGTCTACCAGCTACCTTACCCTCCAAACCGGAACATGACAATAGTAAACATCAGGAGAACCATCTGCTTATTAGCTATATAATTTTTATAATAGCTATATAAAGTTAGCTATATACAATACTAGAAGTTCGGGGTACTGTTGACTTTTGTACTTTTTACAACCCTTGGACACCCCCTGCAACAAGTGATTAGTAACCAGCGTAGCAAAAGTGAATAGACGCTGATTACCAATCACTAACGCCTGTCTTTTTTTATCATAAGATAGCAAACAAGCAGATGGGTCTCCTGATGGAAAGAGTCAACCATTGCCTATAAACACCAAAAATGTTAATGGTGCGTTGCTATCTTGTGGCGACGTCTAATGCCACGTTCATAAGTTTACCGGCTACCTTACCCTCCAAACCGGAGCACGACAGCGACAAGCACTGACGCTATTGCCACAGGAATAAGTAAAACGGTGATACCAGACGCGGGCGAGGCAATGCAGAGCTCTACCACCTAGTAGCCACGATGGTAGTGATTCGATAGCTAATCAGTCGCCTTTTACGACGTGTCTGGCAGAACGGCAGTTGGCCTATTCTTCAAAAGATGCCGGGCCCAACACGGCGAAAATCACTACACTGTCTACTCATGTTTTTTGGAAATGAGCTTACAAGTTACGATAGTAACATATAATATCATTGTTTTTTGGTTAATACTCAGCACCTTCATTAACTCACTCGCACTCGCTCTATAGTACATTCGCGTTAAGAATGCAGTGAGTCATCGTCATCCGTTGGCCCATTAACCAATCATATTACTTGAAATTCAATTATGATTTATGAGTGATTTGATTGGTTAGTGCGCCATCGAATAACGATGACTGGCTTCTTAACGCGAACGTACTATAATCAAAGTGTAATCGGGGCATATGACTAAGCGGTAGAGATCTGCAACATCTCGTCAGGGTTTTGTTACCACCACCTTACCTATGTATGCTGCAGTAACGTTGTCCCTTGCTGTCATATTCCAGTTTGGAGGGTAAGGTAGTCAGTAAGGTCATGCACGGGGCATTAAACGGAGATCAACACACAATTTACATCTTCGGTGTCTCGGCGATGGTTATCTCTTGCCATCACGGAACTCATTTGTTTTTGCTATCTTATGTAGCTAGATCGATTTTGGCTTCCGGAACCCCATGCATACTTTATTTCATGAAAATCGTTTTAGTCATTTCCGAGATTCAGATTATATCCATACTTTCCATACTATAATGTTATTCTGTCTGTGTATGCAAAGCATATCGCACTGTAAGCTCCGAAGCTTTACCCGTTTTATCAGGCGTCTTACCATTAGATTTAGAAATTCAGCGTCGGGCTTCAATGTATTACAATTCTAGGAATTTTACTAACCCAGAATTTATCAACTCGCAAGCCCAAACAAAAATACGTCGCCTTTTTAATCCCGTAATCGACGTTACTAATGAATTAACTTATGAATGGCAGTCGCGTTGGTCTTGTTCAACTAAAGGACGGCATTTATATAACTTTTTCCCGTGCATCCGGGATCGCTTAAGTAAAACTTGGATAGAAATAGATCATTGTGTTGCACAGTTTCTCACTAGCCACGGTAATTTTAAAGCTAAATTATTCTCGTTTAAATTAGTTCCTTCTCCCTTTTGCGAGTGCTCTACATTAAACTGTAAATATGAACAAACTGCACATCACATTCTTTGGGAGTGTAATCTTTGGCAAAACGAACGTCGTCAAATGCTTGATAGTATCCAATGTATATCCGGTGTAATTTATTACTCCGATCTTGTGGGTACACGTGGGAACTTCCGTGCCTTCAAACGATTTTGTCACACTTACTACTGGAAGCAAAATTAAGTAGGCCAGTCTGTTAGGTCCCTAATTTTCAAACTTCCGTGGTGCAATAGCAATCAGGCTTAACCTGATTGTAAAAGTCTCATTTCGTAGCATTTTTATGCTTTTAACATTTTGCTGTCTCCTGCTAAAAAGGGAGAGAAACAGGATGTATTTTCCTACTCCTCCTATATACTTCTGATTAATTTCGTTGCGGGATCCAAGACAGCTTAGCTTTTCCCCAGGGCACCCTGAGCTCGCAACTCAGAGGTTATCAGGACGGTTGCCGCTGTTGATTCTGGTTTACAGAAGTTACAGTGGTGGGAACGAGAGGTGGGCCCATTGCCCTTTAATATTCTGTCTGTCAGTCTGTTATGTATTCATAGCTAAACCGCTGAACCGATTTTCATAAAATTTGGCATGGAAATAGTTAAAGATCTCGGGGCAAATATAGGCTATTTTTTTTTTCAAAAATCAATCCCTTAGGGCTGGAATAGGGGATGATTGTATGAAAAACTAAATCGACAGCTAGTATTTATACAGTGTGTAAAGAAAACCCTGTCCGATCGTCAAAGGCATTATTCGGTAGCTTAATACAAACGTATTTGTGTCATTATTTTATGGATATTGATACGTACATTTTCAGCATATTTGCTTGATTTAAGAGGAAGTTGCTACATTTTAGTACTAAAATGAGGCACTTTAAACTACGATATTTTTCTTATTTTATATAAATAACTAGCTGTGCCCGCGACTTCGTTCGCGTGGAAAAACTTCTAAAATAAAAACCCGCATAGTTCTCGTTCCCGTAGGATTTCCGGGATAAAAACTATCCTTTGTCCTTTCTTAGGTTTCAAACTATATTTGTACCAAATTTTATCCAAATCGGTTCAGTGGTTTGGCCGTGAAAGCGTAACAGACAGACAGACAGACAGAGTTACTTTCGCATTTATAATATTAGTATGGATTATTTTATTATTATTTTTTTGTTAGTCATTGACCTACCTATATACCTCTTTCGGATCGGACAGGGTTTTTTTACAACCCGTATATATACAAGAAATGCTCGTTTAAAGGTATTAGATTAGTAGATACAAAAATAAAGAAAACACTTTTTTTATGCAAGATTTTAGTTTTTTAAGTTTTTCCTTTAATCAGTTATGAGAGGCTGTTTGCTGTTTTTATGCTTGCTTGCTACCCAAAGAAAAAGAAAAACATACACTCACTTTGTTTGTTCGTGGCTTAGAGCTCCAGTCTACAGAGGTCTCGTGGTGAAGCTGGTGGTGCATCGTCAGGGCGCTCTCGAATTGCGCTGTGAAGCTACATTGCGAACAACTGCAAAAGAAACATTCTAGAATATCTTGGAGAATCTTCTAGAAAATGTTTCACAATTATTGTACAAGAAATGGTGTTACTCCTGGGGGTAAATACAGTTACATTTAGGGGTAAAATGACCGTTAATTTAAACAGTAAAAACAATCGCACAAACAACAATCTCCGAAATATATTTTTTGATTGCCAGTCCGCTTAGGCTGGCCATACACGCTAGGGTGTACCGGACAGATATTTCTGTACACATAGGCGTATATAGAAAGGGGCTACGTGGGTCGTACCAACCGCAGTATGTTCTAGTGCTTACCCTAGGATGTTAGCTTCCCAATTCAAAATTCTACTCTAGAAACCTATCACTATTTTTTACGGTTCCGTCCCAGAAAAGGAAAAACGGGGTGCCGTTTTTCCTTCCTTTTTTCTTTCCTTTATAAAATCACATCGTTAACCTTATTTATGTCACACATTCTGCAATCCAAATCAAATCACAGGAACATCAAAATTCAAACAGATTTAAATATTTTTGGATTTGAACCAGTGTAATGACTGTTGATATTACATTTATTTCCTTTATTTAACAAGTAACTGAAGTGTGCAGCCCACTGCATTTTAAAAATTATTGGTGAATCCCGCGGGAACAACTAATTTTTCCGGGATAACAAGCAGTCCTCATCTACCTGTGTGCCAAATTTCATTCAAATCCGTTCAGTAGTTTTTGCGTAATTGGGTAACAAACACCCATCCAAACATCCATGCATCCAAACATCCAAACTTTCGCATTTATAATATAGATAATATAGATATAATAAACTACAATATATTCGCGACCAAAAGATCGTAACCGTCGTGAATTTCATGGTGCTTACGCATATCATTCAACGAGCTTTGATGTAGGTGCAGTCCATAGAGTGATTTAGTGTAACGTACTGCGCATGTCTTGTCTAATAAGTTAGTACATAGAAATTCTTGCTAAAGTACTGCCCACACGACTAAAATATTAACGTAATGCGAACTAGGCATAACTGATAGACTGCCTAAAGATTTCACAGGTCAAACCACTGAATGGATCAGGAAGCAAAATTTAGTATGTATAGTTTATAAGAATATGACGGAAGCGCTCATTAAAAAGGTTTTTTTAGTTTCACGTAAATATATCCCCGGACGATGCTTAGGAATTAATAAAACCACTTACCAATAGGACATTATAAAATAATCGGTACAACTAAAATTGACTAAATGACAACTTCGTGGATGTCATAGAAAGACGTGTATTTCTTCTTTTTGACTTCAAAAAGAGGTTAACTTGAAAGTATTATAGTTGTATAATCTAGCAAAAAACTTAGGATGTTATAATTATACATCCATACTTACTAATATTGTAAGTGCGAAAGTCTGTCTGTCCGTATGTCTTTTAAGTTTTATGCATTCACGGCTAGGCCCTTGAAGCGATTTTGATGAAAGGTAAAAAGATAATTGAAGACCTGCGATCAAATAAAGGCTACTTTTTCCCGAATTTCAACCACTAAAAGGCTGCAATAAGTAATGAAAGCTTTTAAGAATTCTATATTTATAAAAATGAATATATATCCTTTATAGAATTGTAGCAAATGTCACTCGCGGACCGGATTCGTAATGTCGAAGTGAGAGAGAGGTTAGGTTTGAAAGAAAGTGTCGGTGTAAAGATGAGAAAGGGCATGCTCCGTTGGTTCGGTCATGTAGAAAGAATGGTAGATGAAAGGTTAACAAAACAGATATACAACGCGAATGTGGAAGGATGTAGGTACCGGGGAAGACCAAGACTGACATACCACGATCAGATTGATCGAGTACTGTCCGAAGGTGGTGTCAAGAGTCTTCGCAACCGGCGTGTGTGTATGAAGAGAGTGATGAATGTGGAAGAAGCGAGACAAGCCTGCAAGGATCGTGATGTATGGCACTCGGTTCTCTCTGCCTACCCTGTAAGGGATCTGGCGTGAAGATATATAGAATTGTAAACTATGCATTTGATCATGTGATGTTTTATAGCAAAGTTGTTGTGCATGAGCCCACGAAGGTTTCTTAGTTGGTAATGTAAATTCCTTCAAATTTATTTTAGTTGGTGGCGTAGCAACGCGTGCAAGGTACAGCTAGTTTATTATATTAACTAGATGAAAACCCGACTTCGCACGGAAGTCTCATAATACGCAATCTTTTATACTTACTCAAATAGAAGACATTAAAAAGTAGCAACACTGTAGTGATGTCTTCTTTCAACTATTACGTTGGTTTAATAAAGACAGCACTATAGTGTTACTATTTTTTAATTTCTACTCTTTTATGAACGAAGAGAAAATAAATTTCACCATAATCTGCGCTCCGTTTTACGATACTTTAATAAATGCTCACGCCATCTACACCACATATTTTTAACCTTTGAAGAAATATGGCCGATCTGTCTGTCAGCACCGTTAGAATTTTTAATCACTATTTTAACAAAATACTCGACAATCCGAACTTTGCGGATATTTGTTGTCGACTCAAAATTATTATTTTTTTACACTTTATAATTTAGGTAAGGTTTCGATTGAGTCTGCCGTAACCCTTAACGAAATTATTAATATAGATGACTTATTGAACCTGAGCAGTGTACGGCTCAGCTAGCAATAACTCTAAATTAAAAATTTGAAATCCCTTTTTCATTAGACCACATTCTTGCTTCATATGCATCCTTTGCCTAGCAACAAATTCTATTCAATGAAACAAAACACGACACATTTACCGTAACTCTAGGCTACACTATCGTGCAATGATTTCTTGAATTAGCTCGCAATCAGCCAATAAAGCGATGATTTAGATCACGTATGATACAGAATGCTTCTCGAAACTTCCTTTCTATGGGCTTGCTAAGGAATGTTGTAATGGGATTGCCAGCTCTTTGGCTAGCCGGAGTGCAAAAGCCGTTGTCAATATACTTGATTAAATCTTAAAGATGAATAATCTTGCTTTCCTCAAGGCTTCTTCTGCATATAAATAACCTGTTTAATCGAAGTAACATTAATTGCATTGAAGATGACAGAATTGATGATGTTTTACCGCAAGTAGAGTTCTTGGTAATGGTTCGAAAAGAGCTAGAACAGAGCTGTCCAACGGACGGCTCGCGGGCCACATGAGACCCACAGCTTATGATTGTGCGGCGAAATTTACTGTCTTCTTCATGCGGGTAAGCTGTAAGAAATCTCAATACGAGATAAGCTCGTCTTTTGTACAACGAGTATCATGTTTTATTTTATTTATTATATTATATTTTTTTATTTTATAAATCCCTTAACTGTATTTGTGTGTTTTCCTTACTGTATATTTATTTATCAATTTTCCTTATTTTTTTTAATTGGAAATTGTGAGTTGTCTTTGCGGCCCTAACTTCTCTTTGGTATTCATATTAGCCCAGAATGGTATCTAGCTTGGACAGCCCTGAGCTAGAACATATTAGTATCTATTCGGCCCCGAACAGACACTATTTATTACTACCGAATTGATTGGCCCCGAATAAAGATTTTTTTTTAAATTATTTTTGATGCTTCACAAATCATATAGTGAAGTGATTTTCGATTATCCTAAAAATGCTTCGATTGCGAAGTGAAATTTGTGTTGAATACATAATTTGTGTGTCTGACTTTGCTACTGACGTGGAAGAAAGAGTGGAGGTCGTGGGTAGACTATTGCGCCCTTGGGGTCTCCTTTAATTTACAGATTTTGGATAAGTTTGCCCCATTCCTTACACTACCTTTCGTTTCATTTGCGATTTCATAAGATTTCGTGGAAGTTTTTCAAATTAAATACCTTAATCGTCTTTGAATAATTACGAATTTCCGCAAAGTAACCCCCAAAGTGATCCCATTGCCTCAATCGACAATCGACCTAATAATTATTACCGTCTAATTCTAACGATATAAACAAGTATATGTTATTGGAAAAATTAAACCAAGCACGTTCTTTATACATTACCTCTAAATTTTCGAGAATAAATATTTAAGTGTGCTTAGTTAAAGTAGACATAAACGATGGTAAATAAAACAGACATGCTAACACTTAATTTGCATTCGTAAAGCCTCATTCAAATAAGGCTACGGAGTTCTTCGATTACAGTGTCATAAGTACTAAGCAAAGCCTGCATAGCAGTAAAAAAGTTTAGCTAGTAGCAAGTTAGCAACCACTAACCAGTTGACATTAATAACCCAACGCGAGCGCACGTTTCTTTAACTTTTAACAGGAAAGTTTTATCAAATTGAAAGCACGCAAAGGATTTTATAGAAACACAATCATTATTAATAAATAAACAACATTATTTGTGAGTTTCATAACAATAAGTTGCGCGTTAAGAGAAATCCAGTTAAATAGGAAGTAGGTAAACAGTTATATAAAATTGTAATGGTGGCTTTTCTTCGCAGGTAATCGGTATTGTTTGTGTAAAAAACCGAGTTTAGTTTAAAAAAAAGTGTTTTATAGTCTGCCTTCTGAGTGAAATCGAGTGCAGTTTTATCAGGTAAGGTTTTTGTTCAATTCGCTTTCTCTCGACATGTTTCAGATCAATTCTAAGCTATACCTTTTCTTTTTGTGATTGTAGAATGCGCTTACGAACCAAAACTAGTTTAGCAAGAACTGTGTTTTAAAAATTTAGTTTTGACCGAATATGGTAGTCGGATTTTGGACCGAAATTCCCTAAAAATTGAAACAAAAACCTGTAGTTGTTTCTATGACACGTTTGTGTAAAAAATAGTTATTTTTCGCGGCTTTGTCTGCATATTGAGTAAACCGCATTCAAATAAAACCGGACTAATCCGAAGTTTTCTGTGTAATTTATTTGTCGGTTTTAGGCCTGTTCGTCCAAAATAAACGGTTTTCGGTTTACCTGATTTTTGTTATGTTTTTACTCCCTATTAGATTAAATTGTTAAGCAAATTAATTCCTAATACTAATATATCTATCTCTAAGAATATTTTATTATTTTGTGTTTATCTATATTTCTATATTAGATAATAGATGCGAAAGTTTGTGTTTGAATGTATGGATGGATGGATAAATGTTTGTTGACATGACTCAATCAGACAAAAACTAGTGTACGGAGTGAACGTATTTAGATATAGACCTGGAATATCACATAGGCTTCTTGTTATCCCGGAAAAATAAATTGTTCCCGCGGGATTCACCAATAATTTTTATAATACAGTGGGCTGCACGCGGCAGCTACTTGTTAGATAAAGTAAATAAATATAATATCATCATCAGTAATTACGCTGGTTCTTTTAGGAGGTAGACTGATGCAGAACGGATGTAAGGATAAGAAACATTTCGGTATTCGGCTCACCAAGATTTAAACCACCTTCTGGTGATTCAATTTCGTCACCCAACGCAATCGAATTACCGGAACATCATTTTGATTTTCTGGTGATTCGATTTCGTCGGGAAACGAGATCCGCCTCGTTGGTAAAGTAGAACAACACAATCGATCAGGCTCGGGTTCGATTCCCGATAGATGCAAGAATTTGTGTGATGAGCATAATTAAATGTTTGTATTTCTAGTGATGTTTATTGAATATATTTCAGTAGCTCAACCTGCAGCTAACGGGCTTACAAAAGTTGTTGGTGAATCTCACCTTCCCGTGAGATTCACCAAAAACTTATGTGTCCAGGATAAAAAGTATTCTATGTGCTATTCTAGGTCATAATCTACATGTGTGCCAAATCGGTTCAGCTGTAATTGGGTGATTGAGTGACAAACATACATCCATCCAAACAAACTTTCACATTTATAATAGGTACCTACTAGACTAGATGCAGTGTGCAGCCAGCTGCATTTTAAAAGTTTTATGAAAATCCCGCGGGAAAAACTCATTTTTCCGGGAAAGAAAGTAACCTATGTGATATTCTAGTTCATCGTCTACACGTGTATCACATTTCATTCAAATCCGTACAAAATATTTAATAGATTTAGGCGTTACTTTGCGGAAATCCATAATTTAAAGAAGAAATTTTGGTATTTAATTTGCAAATTTTCAGCGAAATGTTATATGGAACTGCTGTGATGCAACAGAAATGAAAGGTAGTGTAAGAATGGGGCAAACTTATCCAAAGTCTGAAATTATAGAAGACCACAGCGGCGCAATAGTCCACCCATTTCCACGACACTTTCTTCCACGTCAGAAGCAAAGGCAGTAACGCACAAGTTATGTACTCAACGCACGTTTCACTTCGCAACCGAAGCATCTTCAGGAGAGTCGAATAGTACTTCACTCTATGAAGGGTGAAGCATTATCATTAATGTCTTCTATAATTTCAGGCTTTGGATAAGTTTGCCCTATTCCTTACACTAACTTTCATTTCTGTTGAATCACAGCAGCTCCATATAACATTTCGCGGAAAATTTGCAAATTAAATACCACAATTTCTCCTTCAAATCCGTACAGTAATTTTGGCGTGAATGAGTAACAAAGATCCATCCATTCACCCAAACTTTCGCAATTGTAATATTAAAAATTAATTTATATAGATCAGTAGGATATGATTAATAGAATAGCGTGATCCAAAAACAGTAGGTAGGTACTTCCTTTTACTCTAACGGGTAAAAACAGAAGCTTATGTCACTTTTTGACAATGTATTTTTCTAATGCTGGGGCCGCACTTGCGCCACAGGATAAATGCAAATGTGATGGGACGGGCTATTTACGGCTATTTTCGATACATTCCGGACTGCGTGTGCTTTAGCCTTTTCCTTGGGTTCGGTTTTTGGTATACTAGCTATTACTTGCGATTTTGTTCGCGTGATCCAACAACAGTAGGTACTTCCTTTTGCTCGATCGGGTAAAAGAGAAGCTTATGTCACTTTTTTTCAATTTATTTTTCTACTTCACTTACGGCTATCGACACAAAGCTTCATACGAACATCACACGATAAATGCAGATGTGACCGGCTATTATCAGTAATTTCGCATACATTTCGGACTGAAGCCCGGTGACGCAGTAACGACCCATAAGGTCAACTGCAATAGCCATTTCGAAAAAAAAAAAACGTGTGCCTCAGCGCGCTAATATCTTTGGAACGATATACACAGTGCGGCCCCAGCATAATGGTAAAAGAATTTTTAAGATCGATTCAGTTTTTGAGTTTATTCGTTACAAACATATAAAAATACAAATGTTTTCTTGGTTTAATAGTACGTAGTATAGGGTTCTTGGGCGTTTCGTACCGCGAGCAGTTCGGCCCGCGGCACACCTAAGAGCTCTTTTGGCATATGTCCACTTTTACCACAGTGATGGAGCGGTGCGAATCGCCAATCGAACATGTAACCTAATAGAGTAGCAATATGAGCCATCTAATTCCGAAACTGATCAGTGTTTTGCCACTGATAAATAGCAATTCACGCTCGCACTAAACCACCGCACTAACAAGTGACCTGTGTGTAAGTCCCCGATACTCTCGAAAATATTCAAAGTTTGGTATATTATACCGCATAATGTCGTGGAATGTTATCTATTAGATGGTGTGGAATAAGCAGCAAAACGTCGAATTATAAAACAGAAGGAATTACGTTTCATCGGCATCAATAAACATTGATTTTATTATAATTTACTTTCATATAATAAGGCTCAAGTTAAACTGGACAGATAACACGAAACACGTGGACACTTGTTTATGCGTCTTGCTCTTACCTAGGTGTAACCTATATACAACTATCTCATTTTATTCAATACGCGTTTACTATTGCTGCGTCATTATCACATTAATCTTGAGTCAGCCAATCACAGCAATACAACTGGCGAAATGTTTTGGCGGAATTTGTTTTCTAACGAAACAAACAACATAGCCACTCTTCTGGTTACATACTCGATGGAATCGCCCAAGGTATTTTTTGAAATGTGTCGATTCGGACCACGAGGCGAAACGATCATATGTTTTTTTCTTGGTTAGATTTCTACTTATATCAATTTAAAGATACCAAATATTCATTCACTGTACAGCGGTGTGAATTGACCCAATACAATAAGGGATTGGGCGATTCGCACCGCTCCACCATTCGGACCGCAATGACCCATGCCAAAAGAGCTCTTGGGCAATTCACACCGCGCACAGTGTATCGCGTGGAACATGCTAGGTGGACAATATTATTTTATGTTATATAACGATGCTCTTACTTATTTCAAATATGGGTAGTCATGTTTTTGTAATAAAAAACGAAAAAAATTATGATAGCAAAAAAATATTTTCAAAAATAATATATGAGCAACAATTAACTTAGCGAGTACTATGAATGCTGTAAATTGCATGCAGTTCAGATCGAATAAGTATCAAGAGGTATGTACAATATAAATCTAAATACATAAAATTACAAATAGTAACAAAACAATCATAGGTTTATTTACAATAAAAGAAAATATATGCATGAAAACTAAAACTAAGCAGCAAAGATAATATTTCATAACGTAACCTAATAATCATCATCAGAGTCTTCTGATGAATCGTTTACTGTGTAATCGTCATCATTTTGTGGAACTGTGCGATAATATGATGACGTTTCCAGTCTTGATTCTACTATACTAGGGCTTAAAATTAACTTTAAAACCTCTGAACATATTTTTTCCGGCTTTTTTTGGGGAATCTCTCGAAGGCTATTGATCAAGGGATCAGATGTTATAACCAACATTGACAGCAAGTCTCTGTTCGTGGCAACACGCGAGCACTTGCGGGTGTTGTACTCCCTAAATCTGCGGCAATCTTTATTACGTGCTTCCTGAGCCTCTTCGAAAAGCTGCCCAATTGGAAGCAATGCAGCTTTGATGACCTCTGTACTATGAATTAATATTTTATGTACAGTAGCAGGCATACAGTACCACGAATAGAGACTTAGATAATGTCTTCTGGTTTCAAGACAAAATTTATTAAATTCAACTAAGTTTATCTCGAATCCAGAAGACAAAGTCCTCAATATTACATCGAACTGTTTGATGATTTCAACATCCAATCCCGTGATCTGAGCACTCATCTCAGCATTCTTAAAAAACCGACGAGCCGTGTTTCCATCGTTTGAAGAACCAAATCCTGGCTTTGGTTTATCTACAATAAGTCCCATCTCGTTCTTAAATTTTAACTTAATTTCGTCGGAACAAACCTTGATATCTGCTTTGTCTTCGTTGCTTCTAGCCTGCCATTTCTTAATATTCAACTTGTAGCTGATATGTAAAAGGCATTCGAAGCAACGAATCCAAGCATGAAGTGTAGATAAACCAAAGCCAAAATGATCTTGGTTGCTGTTGAAGTTCGCGGGTTCATCATTCATCGTCTTGGGGGTGGCGCCACAGATGAAACACTTTTGAGTTGAACGAGTTTCCGTTAAAGCGTTGCATACCTTTCCGTCTGTCATTGTCAGCAAAAGTTCGTGTTTCACAGAGATTTGAGAATCACCAAAGTCGATACGTGTTGGAAGAAGAGCGTTAACTTCTTCCAACAATCTATTTGTCTCCGTTAACGTGAAGTCATTCGTTTCTTTAGCAAATATTAATTTGATTGGGCGACAATACAATGTTGATGAAGACCGAGGATTTTGCCAAACAATTTTGGCCCCATCATATAATCTAAGGGGAACTAAAGAAAATACGAAAAGAAATTCGTCCGTATCTTCAGTGTTCTCAAATCTCTGTTTGTATGTGCTGTGCCCAGAACTTCCATCACATCCCCATTTACTTACAAGTGTAAAAGACGAACTTGTTGCGAGGACACTGCTGATAACTTCATGCTGTGCTAATACTAAACGTTCCACTGTTTTGTTTAATAATGCTTGCAAATTTATTTCAGCACGTGTTTCTGTTACAGCAATGTGCTCCTGTGCAGGATAACAGGCCTGTTTAGATTTTGTCAAACTATAATATGATGGAAACACATTATGTCCTGCCTTCATAGACCACTTTCTTGTTTGTTTGTACGCATGTGTTGTTGACTTAGAATCTATATAGTAAGCTAACGCTTCGTCACTACTTAACTGCCTAGGATTAACATTACTGGTATCCTTAGACTTAACATTAATAACTGAGCTTTCACTAATGTCTCTAATTACGCTGGCAATTTTCCGTTGTCCTGCTGAACGCGCAGCAATTTCGGCAGCTGTCACCAATTCACTGACACTTCGCGATTCTACGAGATCCACGACTCGACGTTTTTTGGTTTTAAACGACGATTCTTCGAATTCTTTGCGAGGCCTTCCTGCTGAAATCACAGCCTCACTCGAAGTTGATGGTTGTGGCTCAAAAGAACTCACAGTAAACTGTATATCTTCTTCATCCAGCCAGGTCTTATTTTTAATTAAAAAACGCTCCTTCGATTTTCCTGAAGCCAACCATTTGACACCAATTTTATTGGAAAAGTTGGATATCTTCAACTTTATTTCTTTTTGGCTACATTCAGTAATGTTACCAAAGTGAAATTTTGAAGAAAGGTACTCATATATACCCGAGTTCTTTTCATTTTTTGTGGGTTTCAACCACTCTTCAAAAAATTCTACCCTAGAAATAGAGTATAAGCGTTCTGAAAAAAAAAAGAAAAGAATATGTTGTACTGAAGTGTGCTAAACAATTTGTGTATTTTTATGAAGAATAAAGTATTTCCTATGATATATCAAAGAACTAGCCCGGATAAAGGTGAATGTCTGCAAAATTAACTCTTTAAAACTATTCTTTCATAAAAAAAATACGTTAAAATATATAAGCTATGTTAAAATTATACCTAAAATTCATTTGAACAGATTCAGATTTTAAAAAAGGTTTTTTAAATAATAGGACTTACCCTCCGTGTTGATATCCATCACAAACACTCAAAATATTAACTATAAGCCACTATGGATGTGTACGAAAGTGTCACTAAACTGCAACTGATTGACTGTAACGATTTCATTAAACTCAATACCTGACTTCTAACCACTATTCCTTATCAGTTAAGCATTTGACAAACAACCGATTCTTGGAATCTCGAGATTAGGGGTGTTGTTTACGTTTTGCAATTAAGATTTCCTGGAAATGATAACATGAATTTTGTCCACCTAGCATGTTCTAGGCGAAATACTGTGCCGCGGTTCGAACCGCTCATGTTGCGAAACGACTAAAGACCCGTAGTATAGATATCTATGCATAATTAGTATTGTTGACTACCAGCCATATCACAAATACCTAATTAATTTTCCTTATTTTGTGGCTGGATACGTGTATATTGTTCAACATATTTATTTATTCATTAGTAGTTTTTTCCCCATGTTGGTCTCTTTTGAAGAATAGGCCAATTGCCGTTCTAAGAGTCAGGCCGTAAAAGGCGTCCGATTAGCTATTCGAATTACTACCATCGTGGCTACTGGGTGGTAGAGTTCTACATTGTCTCACCCGGGTCTGGTACCACCGCCTTACCTATTCCTGCCGCAATAGCGTCACTGCTTGTCACTGTTTTGTTCCGATTTGGAGGGTGAGATAGCCGGTAAACTTGTGCATGTGGCATTAGACCTCACCACAAGATAGCAACGCACCATTAACACCTTTGGTGTCTATATGCAATCGGTGACTCTTTCCATCCGGAGACCCATCTGCTTGTTTGCTATTTAGTATATTATGATGCAAAAAAATAAAAATAAAAAAGCTGATCCGGCAAACGTTGTTTTGCCATAAAAGTATTCAATACAAGGAATATGTTGGTGGGGTACTTGAGGTGGTTAATTGGGATGAAAACTATCCTATCTTTTAGGTTGGACCAAACAGTAGGATCTACAAAATTTCATTGAAATCGGTTCAGTAGTTTAGTAATCTATAGCGGATAAACAATGTGACAGGTAATTTATATATACCTATTAAAACTAGCTGATCCGGCAAAGATTGCTTTGCCATACAAATATGTATTAAATTTTAACTACCTTATTCAATCTATGACTATTTTATTTTATTAATTACTATTATTGTTAATGTATTATATCCTAATTGAATACTATTTTTTTAATTCAAGAATGTCTTATTGCCTTTAATTGAGGCAGCATTTAACTTGATGTATGGCACTCGGTTCTCTCTGCCTACCCCGTAAGGGATCTGGCGTGAAGATATGAATGTATTTTATTTTAACTGAATACAATTTTTTTTTAAATTTAAGAATGTCGTTATTGCCTTTAATTGATGCAGCATTTAACTTGCGTTATTGTACTAGATAATATATATAATATTACTTATGTTAATGTTTATAATGCATGCTTTGTTGGCAATACTTTAAATAAAATAAATAAATGATATTAACACGAATCTATAAACGATCGTTCGCCTTTTACGACTTGCCGGCCAGAACGGCAGGTGGTTTATTCTTTAAAGGAGCCCAGACCAACACGGAGTAAAGATTTTCCACACAGTTTCAGTGCTAAAACATTTTTGCCTCTCAACTAGTGATGAAAATTGCCGGCAATATTCCCAAAGTTGCCAAAACTACCACGAATGAATAGAATAGACCAACTGCCGTTCTGCCAGGCAGATCGTAAAAGGTGACAGATTGGCTATGCCAGTCACTAACATCGTGGCTGAGGGTGGTAGAGCTCTGCATTGTCTCGCCCGGTCATGTACCACGCCTTACCTATTCCTGCCGCAATAGCGTCAGTGCTTGTCGCTATCTTGTTCCGGTTTGGAGAGTAAGGTAGCCGGTAAACTTATACATGAGACATTAGACCCCGCCACAAGATAGCAACACTCTTTTAACATCTTTGGTGTCTATAGTCGATGGTTGACTCTTTCCATCAGGAGACCCATCTGCTTGTATGCTATCTCATGATATAAAAAAAAGAATGTTTCTAAAATTGCCAGTAGGTAACATTGGCAAGAAAAGTGTAAATAGAGAATATTTTTTTTATTACACTATTTATTCTGATAAAAAAGTTAACTTTTTTACCGGCAAGTTTAGGAACATTCGTGGCAGTTTTGGCAAGATTGGGGATATTGCCGGCAATTTTCATCACTACTCTCAACTAATGCAAGGATTAAGTTATCTCTACGTTATCTCAATCGTTTGCTAAGAACTCCTTATTAAGAAAAATGTACATCGCAATGTAATTTCTCAACTGAGATTACGAGCATGAAGAAACAACCTAATATTAGCTAGGACTAATTGCGGTGAGCGTGTATCTTGAGTAAAACTTACACTTTTATAATGAGGAATGTGTATCTTTTTAAACCGACTTCAGAAAAGGAAAAAGTTTTCAATTCGACTGTATGACTTTGACGTAATAACGTCTTGTTAATCGACTAGCTGTGCCCGCGACTTCGTCCGCGTGGAAAAATTTCTAAAATATAAGTCCCAAGGTTTTACCCACATAGTTTCCGTTCCCGTTGGATTTCTGGTATAAAAATTACCTATGTCCTTTTTCGGGTTTCAAACTATCTGTGTACCAAATTCCATCTGAATCGGTTCAGTGGCTTAAGCGTAAAGAAGTGACAGACAGAGTTAATTTCGCATTTATAATATTAGTATGGATGAACGCCGCCTGTACGCACGAAAAAGCATGATTCATTGTCACGTACGGTCTGAGCCGAGCGTGCAAGCGAGAGCGCGGAACAAGGGGTAGAGTGGCACGATCTTGTTTTCATATGACGTTATCACGTAAAATTATCGTCCGTATGCCAACTTTACAGAGAACCAATTCTTTATGTAACTTCAAAACTTTGATCATTTATTAACCGATTTTGATTCTTTTGTGTTTGAGAGGTATACTATTGGTGTGGTTCCATTTTAACTTACTTAGTGAAAATCTGATGCAGGGTTCCTGACATTTACGAAATGGGAAATCGGTTGGTGCAGTTTCATTGCGTTAATAAATTATCTTGTATCATAAGATAGCAAAAAAGCAAGTGGTTCTCCTGATGGAAAGAAACAACTATCGACTATAAACACCAAAACTGTTAATTAGACAGGAATAGGTAAGGCGATGGTACCAGACCCGGGCGAGACAGTTCAGAACTCTACCACCTACTAGCCACGATGGTAGTGACTCGTAAATCCAATCGGTCGCCTCTTACGACCTACCTGGCAGAACGGCAGTTGGCCTATTCTTCAAAGAAGAAAGAAATGATTCATTTGCATTCATTCTATTGAATATGTGAGTTACAAGTTATTAAAATTTGATTAAGTTACCAACATATTTTACCATGATATGGTGTGCAAATATTTTAAAATTATAATTATTTATTATTAAACTAAAAATGTTGTAAGTAGATTTTTTTACAATTACTACCGGATTGGAACAAACGAGTCCGGGACCTGCAAGGGGAAAATAATTTTTTGGTATTCTATGATATTTTAGTACTAAAAAAATTACGTTGAATTCCGTTTCAAAAATCAAAATCAAATCTAATTTTCAAAAGTTACAGCTTGTCAAATATAAAAATTATGTTGTTTTTAGCAAACTTAATATTTTTGAAGTAACTTTCAGGCTAGTTAACCGATTAACTTAAAAATCTTATCAGCTTTTCTCCTTTAAAAACTGCGTCAAATATTGGTAATTGGATCAAAATAGGTCAATTCGTTTGTGATCTATCAATGACGACAATTTTTGAAAAAAAGTTTTTTGCCATTGTCTCGAAATTTTTCAACCTGCTGGTTATTTAGTCAGGGCTCTATTTTAGATCTCAAAAATTGAGTTAAATACCATTCGATGGATCAAAATCGATCATCGTTTCCAAAATATGCAGCTTTCAAAAAATCAACATACTACTATTTTTAACAAAATAGATGTTTGGACAGAAAAAATCTATAATTATAGTTTTACTCTTTTGAGCTTAAAATACCTAAATTTAGCGGGAAGTTCCAGGGATGGCTCGCAGGGTCAATCGTTTACATATTTTTTTTTATATTGTTATGGCTCTGCTAAATTTTTTGCGATTCTGCCAATGTCAAGGTTAATGTATGCACGTTTATTATCAGAAAAACGATTTTTAGTGATTTCTTATATAACTGTTAAATATAGAGCATAAATATAGAGCAAATATAAAACAAAACAACAATATTAGTAAAATGTTAAAATTAACATGCACATTTGAGTTAAAATTTTAGGAAGAACATTCAACAAATATTTAAATTACAGGCGTATATAACTACCATATAAAGTGTTTAGTCTGTGGGTATAACGCTTAAATTAAAATGTCAAATCGTGTCAATTGCAAGGAAGTTATATTCTACCCGGAATGCTTACACGCGCTTCAAAATCGTTCCGAAGAGTACCACGACATGAGTGGAGTGTGTCTCTTTCTACTAAATAAGGCGCCAATCGCCATATATAAGTGCGGCCATGCTTACTTTGCGAATTACTACTAAATAATTCTACTAATTTGAGAAACAGTTTTTGCATTGCATAAGTAATTACGTAATAATTAAAATAAGCACATTTTGGAACTCACTATGTTAATTACAATACATTTTATGCTAATCTATTTATCGACGTATATGAACAAAAGGGATTTAACGATTACCGAATATATAAAATCTACCATCAGCAGTTTTATTTTAACACTGGCAATTGTAAGAAAGGGACAACATCCACTCATGTCGTTGTCTTGCTCAGAACGTTTTTCCCCTCTGTTAAGTAAGAAACAAATGTCAACTTTATTAGTAACGAAATAAAGTACATTTTTATTTTTCAAATATTGCTTCGTAACAATTCCAGTTATCATATATAAGTTCCTTGGTCAATTGTCACTCATCACTGACAAATGCTAAAGTCTAAACTCAATGTCGTAAATCGTTTACTTTTTTCAAATGATATGGCTGCCAGCTTGTTCAAATGCTTGCATTTATTTAATTTTAATTTTTGTATACTGTTTTCTGTGATATTCAGGTCGAGGTGACAAGTGTCCTTCGCTTCTCATTTTAATATTCTTTTATACATTTTGCTTGGTTTTGTGTATTTTCAAATTGAGTTAAAGTGCGTATGTTAAGAGTGACTTCTAGGTTAAAAGTCTGAGTTAGAGGTCGGGGAAAACAAAATTTTATTCTAAAAGCACAACCGGCAGGCATCTGTAATTGTCAAAACCTGTAGAAGTGTCAGAATTATGCAATGGTCCCATAAAATAATAGAATATTTTTAAGTATATAATACAAAGTGTCCTGGTGGAATTCTATCTAACTTAGATTTGTGATTTAAAATGTTTAGCTGAAGACGCCCAATATTATGTTGAGATGTTTTAGACCTCTATTCTTAAAGAGATTAGATGTTATGTGAATCCGTGGTTGCTTGAACAGTCTTACATTAAATAAGAGTACGTACATTTGTATTCTACGATATAGAATCGTTGTTTTATTTTAATTAAAAAGTGAAAATACTAAGAGGAAAATCAAGTTTTTGACAATTTACACGTCGGTTTAGTAATATATATGAACAAAGTGTATACAATACTACGTAAGAAATTCCAAATTTACATACTTGGTTAGATGACACTGAATTCCTTTAAAATATTAAAATTCCAAATTTACATTTTGGTTTAGTAGATGGCGCTGAAGTCCTTTACTTTAATCTATCTATATCTATACATATAATAATATCGTAGGAAAGTCAAAACTGTACATTGAATATTTTTTAAAAGAAAACTTGGGGCGTGACCTACAATCGATATCGAAGCCAAAATATAGTTTTTAGAATTTTGTCTGTTTGTCTGTTTATCTGTTTGTCTGTATGTATGTCCGGGGTAAACTCAAAAATACTGCATGGATTTACTTCAAATTTTGCATGATTATTACTAACAGGTCGGGTCAACATATAGGCTACATATTATCATGCTATCACCTAGCGGGGAGGTGCTGTGCGGGGTAAACGAAGTCCGCGCGGACGAAGTCGCTGGCAACAGCTAGTACGTATAATAAAATCGTAGGAAAGTCAAAACTGCACATTGAATATTTTTTTTAAAGAATACTTGGGGCGTGATCTACAATCGATATCGAAGACAAAAATATAGCTTATAGAAATTTTGTCTGTTTGTCTGTATGTATGTTAAAATTTGAAGTAAATCCATGCAGTACTTTTCGAGTTTACCCCGGTAAACTCGAAAAGTACTGCATGGATTTACTTCAAATTTTGCATGAATATTACTAACAGGTCGGGTCAACATATAGGCTACATATTATCACGCTATCACCTTCGGGGTGGTGCTATGCGGAGTAAACCAACGCGGACGAAGTCGCTAGCAATAGCTAGTATTTAATATTTATATAGCATTTGCTAGATGACGCTGAAATATTAAAGTTTCAAATTTATGGATAGATGGGGCTAAAGTTCTTTAAAAATATTGAATTCCCAGTTTACATGATAGCAGATAGCGTTGAAATATTTCTATGTTTGAAATCCTTTAATAATATTGAATTCCAAATTTATATTTTGGTTTAGTACATGATAAGTCATTTAAAAATTTTGAATTTCATGTTCGATTAGTAGATGACGCTGAAGTCCTCTAGAAATATCGAAGTTCCAACAAGGTAATACAGAATAGAATGTCCGAAGTCAAATGGCGCGAAAACAAAAGATAACTAACTAAATTCTAAACTCCCCATACTTTGCCATCAAGAAAGAAAATAAAAATCTAAACACGAATACATGTATACAAAGGTCCATTTAAAATAAATTTGATTTTGGAACTCCTAATCAAACATCAGTTAGGTGACAATATCAAAGTGACCAGAGTGCTAAGTGTGAGTTTTTCTTTTCGCATTCGATCTTGAGCGCGTTTGGAGTTTACTAGGAATTTGTATGTGATTTGTATAGCGCCACCTTGTGGTAAACGTGAGAAACCAGTTTACAAAGACAAAATATTTACTTGATAATAATTAAAATTGTTAAATATTGATTTGATTTTTTTAAGGTAAGTTAGGTGGCAGTGGATCGCTATGTTTTGTTCCATGCTAAGGGGGTTGTATCTTGAAAAAGACTGAAAAACACTGATTTATAGAATTTAAATAGCACGTAATCATGCCAAGAAATGATGAGATACGTTGTTTATTTAATTAGTATAAGTGCCTAGTGTTTTTCCGCATCAATTTATTACATTCCAGTATTAAATCGCGGCAATTGTATATTGACTACCTCGTGGTTTAGGAGTTAGTCGGTTCAAACAAACACTTTTTTTCTTAAATTGTATATTCCTCGCTTCATCCGATACTGGTTTCAGTATGGATACAAAGAAACGCCTACGTTCAATAGCAGGTCGGTTAAATTCAATGCAGGATGAAGTCCATATGTAGATTAAGCAATATGTAATGAAAAATTAAAATGAATGAAATTTTAAAAATAATGGTTATTTAAAATCAATATACAATATTTAAAAATGTATTTAACTTGAGACATTATCGATAGTAGGGTGGACTAAAAGCTGCTTTTGAATACATGAGGTGGTAAAGTTCAGCAACGACTCTCCCGGGCGCTTGATACCGCTTTATATCAAGCGCCCGGGAGAGTCGTCTCTTTCCATCAGGAGAGCCATCTGCTTGTTTACTATCTGTACATACATACATACATATCTTCACGCCAGATCCCTTACGGGGTAGGTAGAGAGAACCGAGTGCCATACATCACGATCCTTGCAGGCTTGTCTCGCTTCCTCCACATTCATCACTCTCTTCATACACACACGCCGGTTGCGAAGACTCTTGACACCACCTTCGGACAGTACTTGATCAATCTGATCGTGGTATGTCAGTCTTGGTCTTCCCCGGTACCTGCATCCTTCCACATTCGCATTGTATATCTGTTTTGTTAACCTTTCATCTACCATTCTTTCTACATGTCCGAACCAACGGAGCATGCCCTTTCTTATCTTTACACCGAAACTTTCTTTCAAACCTAACCTCTCTCTCACTTCGACATTACGAACCCGGTCCGCGAGTGTCACACCACATATTTTTCTTAGCGACCTCATCTCAACCGCGTTGATTTTACTTTCATGCCCTTTCTGATATACCCAACTCTCACTTCCATTCAATAGCGTTGGGATAAGCACATGATTATGCAGGGCTAGACGGGCACCCTGACTTAAAATTGTGCTATTAAGTAACCTCCCTAACGCTCCATTCACTCTGTTCCCTGCACACACTCATCTTTCAACATCATTACTATCTGTGATATAAAAAAACTTGCAAATTAAAAAAAAAAACTGTATGCAAATTGATTAACCTGATAAAGAGTTACGATGCCATGTACACACACACTTAATATTGCTGAAACTGATGAAAAAGAGGTGTTATTTTTACGTCGGGGGTAAAACTTATTGGTAAAACTGATGAAGAAAGAAATGTTCTTTTTTGCGTCGGGGATTAAACGTATAGATGAAACTGATGTAAGAAGAGGTTTTTTTTTGCGTCGGGCAAAAACTTATTTGTGAAACTGATGTAAAAAGAGGTGATTTTTTTACGTCGGGGAAAAACTTATTGTTGAAACTTATGAAAAAGTCGTATTTTTTTACGTCGGGGAAAAACTTATTGGTGAAACTGATGAAAAAGTCGTATTTTTTATTTCGGGGATTAAATTTATTGATGAAACTGATGAAACAAAAGGTGTTTTTTTTTTCGTCAGGGAATAAACTTATTGGTGAAACTGATGTAAAAAAAGTTGTTTTTTTGCGTCGGAAAAAACTTAGTGGTGAAACTGATGTAAAAAAGAGGTTTTCTTTTTTGCGTCGGGGATTTAAAAAAAGTCGAATTGAAAATAATTTCCTTTTCGTGAAGTTGTTAACCTTAAAAGAATTATATCATCAGATATCTCGTCACCGGACAACCTTTGTGAAGATATCAATTCTTGATCGATTCGTATTGTATTGCGCTAAGGTCGTGCAAAGACTGAGACTTAAGTTTTTTGTAGTATTCAAAATGGCTGCCGAATTTTTTGTTCCATCCATTGAGTAATTGCCTAGCAACGTTACATAAGTTAGCAGTTAAAGTGGAATAAACCACAATTACTACAGAGAAACGGTCAATCTTATTTAGTAACATGCTCTGATGATGTTTTAAATCGCGAAATCGGTAACCATTAAAATCGCAACAAAGTAGGCAGAGTAAACCGAACGTCTGTAGATTTTCCGGTTCACCACGGCTTTGAATCAGATCTTCACCAGATTTATAAGACAATCTGCCTTGCATGGAGGCAGATGCCACTAAACACTCATACCAACCATGCTATACGAGTTTTCAGTGGCAACCGTCAAAGTATCCTTTGGTCATCATTTTTTATCAGATAGCAACAAGTAGATGCTTCTCCTGATGGGCAGAGACAACTATGACCTATAGACACCAAAGATGTTAATGATGCCTTGCTGTCTTGTAATGTGGTCTTAATGCCATTATGCATAAAATTACCGGCTACTTTACCCTCCAAACCAGAACACGACAATGACTAGCACTGACGCTGTTGCGGCAGGAATAGTTTAGGTGGTGGCACTTGACCCGGGCGGAAAATGCAGAATTCTACCGCCTAGATTTTTGCTATTAGATTTAGAGATTTCTAAGTAAAAACTACGTCAAATACTGTAAATCGGATTAAAACCCGTTGATTCGTTCGGAATTTATCGGTACGGGATATACGGCAGAAGGTCTATTCTTCAGAGGGAATCCGGACCAACCCGAGAAAAATCTGACATCTTCTTAATTTTTGAGTTATAAGTTATAACTAAGTTTTTGCTGAAAAGTAAAAACTGGATTTTAAAAATTAGAATTTAATTAAATTAAAATCATGTTTCGCCTCTGTGGTCTAGTGGTCCAGCGTTGGAGTCGACCACATGAGGTCCCGGGTTCGATTTCCGGGTCGGGCACATAGGAAATGAGTTTTTTCAGTTTTCTGAGAAACACAAAGTTGCCCGGGATTGGAAAGTGCCCGGTTGGCGATAGGCTTGCCACCTATCACATTTGTGGGACCAAGTATCTTCGGCTAATCGTGGGTGCACTTGTTGTACCTCTGCCTACCCCTTCGGGGATATGGGCGTGAAGATACTTTTTCATGTTTAAATACGATTTTGCTTTACCCCGGATGCAAACACGGGTCTTTATTATTTATAACCGCTTACACATAACATAGACAAAATAATAAAAAGAAATAAAAAAACAGATAATTTTTTTTCCGTTTAAAAACGATTTTAGGTATTTTTAAGATTTAACCTGTATGCACTTTGTGTCTTAAGCCTATTGTTACAAAATAACCTTGACAAAACAATAATGTCACTTGGGAATACAATCTCTTTGGCATTCGGCCTTGTTGAAAAAAATGCAAGTGTTTAAATATGTTTAAACCATTGATATAAAAAACCCAAGATACACAATCAGTGTGTCAAAAACGTCCTCCAAAAATGAGTGCACAATTTTAAATTGTGCACTCATTTCAAATAGAATCGCGTCGGCCGCGTAACTGTCAATTTTATTTATTTTCGTACATTGCTTTGTAAAAACAACTATAAGTCTTGCACTTAAGGTTGGATATGCAAAGACATATGTTTTTGCCATATCTATAACTACTTGAAAGAAATTAGGGACATTTTTGAGTGTTAGTTTTGTTCGGGACTGTGCATCTAGGGTTTTTTATATCAATGGTTTAAACCTTAGATGAAGGAAACTTGTACTAGATATGAAATAACTAAGGGAAAACCGTGTCATTTCGTCCCGAGTAATGGCGGACTTATGAACAGCTGTTTACTGTGTACATAACAATTGATAAATTATATTGCAATTTGCCCAATTGCAATATAATTTATCAATTGTTATTTTAACAATTAGTTTTTATTTTAGATTTAAGATACTAGGTAGAAAAATACAAATAAACGCTCCAATTAATTTAATATTTTGTTAACGAAGAGTTATTTGACATTAATTTACGTACCTACCTACAATGACAGCGTATTTTAGTAAAAGACTTTACCAAGACTTTTACTTTATTAAGCTCAGGTCTGTCCCCATATGAAGTATGTTCACACTTATGGGCTCGTGCACCAAATCATCAAATTCTTCCATTTGGCCGCATTGAGCTTCCCGCGTTACACACGATACCAAATACCAATTTGACCAAACCTCTGATGCTTCTTGATTTGAGGAGAAATGTTGGTGCTCTGAGTGCTCTACCGGCTTTATTATGGGGAGTGTTCTAAGGAATTGTTTAGTTTGATACCAGTTACTTCTTTCCACCGCTACACTCGTCGAGGCCGGAACCTCCATCCACACTACCTTGAATCATGGTGTTCATCAACAGTATATGACATGGTTTAAAAATTAACCTTGGAGTGATTTTATTTCGTCAGTAAGTAGGATAACTCTGTATTTTTTCTGTGTAAATGCAAGATACACTGAAAAACTAAGACAATGTCTTGAAAGACGTATCCATTCAATCTGTGGTAATAGTAGTTGGAGTATAGCATACATGTTTATAATATTATCGTGTCATATGTGTAATGTTTATTTTTACTGTTTAATTTGTTTTTATGTCTATTTATTAAACTACTAGCTGCACCGCACAACCACAGCATTATAAAAGTTTTTAGCGAATCCCGCGGGAATAACCTTTTTTTCTGGAATAAAAATTGGCCTATGTGCTATTCCAAGTTTTATCTACATGTGAACCAAACATCCACCCATTAAAACATCCAAACTTTCGTTTTCATAATATTAACATAGATATAGATTATCTTTCAATTCTCCTTCACAAAAATAAAAGATTATCTATACATATAACAAAATCGTACGAAAGTCAAAACTGTACATTGAATATTTTTTTAAAAGAATACTTGGGGCGTGATCTACAATCGATATCGAAGCCAAAAATGTAGTTTTAGAATTTTTGTCTGTTTGTCTGTTTTTCTGTTTGTCTGTTTATTTGTTTGTCTGTATGTATGTCCGGGGTAAACTCAAAAAGTACTTTTCGCCGGCCAGCAGAGCGAAACAGTACTTTTCGCCGGCCCATCGTCTTCAACTTTATAAGTTAGTTATATACCTATACCAGTCTTACTTTTTAAAGTATCTTCAGGATGCTCCTCATTATTTTCCTGAAGATGCTTTAAAAAAGTAAAACCAGTTGAGCAATATATTAAAAATATATAGGTATGTTTCGAAGTGAAATTAATGTACAATTATAACAATATTATAGTGTCTAATAACAATGGAATTTTGCCTTGTGCCGAGGATGAAAAGTATAGAATACTCGTACATCACACATCTAGATCTAAACCGAGACAACTCAAAAAAGTTTATTTCTCAGGTGACGAATTAAACATAATATATTTGCATTTGTTTAGAGTACTTATTCAACTTGATTTGATTCTATCTTAGATTAAGGAAACTACTGTCAAAGGGTTCTATCATATACATATAATAAAATCGTAGGAAAGTCAATGTTTGTCTGGGGTAAACTAAAAAAGTATTGCATGGATTTACTTCAAATTTTGCTTGAATATTACTAACAGGTCGGGTCAACATATAGGCATCATATATCACGTTATCATCTAGCGGCCAGGTGTTGTGCGGAGTAAACGAAGTCCCCGCAGACGAAGTCGCTGGCAACAGCTAGTCTAAAGATAAAATTTCGTCAAAATGTTTAGAGCCGTTTTGGAGGACCGAGGAATTAATTAGGTAAGTACATACAAATATACACGAGTTATTCGTTTAAAGTATATACCTATATATATAGTTTTATAGATATTGAAGGAAAAACGTATCATTTTTCCAATCAAAATAATTCTTAAAAAATATTTTCATACATGACCTGTGGCAACAAAATGATGTCTACTTATATGAAATTAATTATGTAAATAAAGATTGCAATTTTCAAAATAGCCGCCCAAGGATATTATGTGTTTTGATTAAAAATGAATTAATATTATACAAAATGGATGATTATAAGTGGCTTTATAATATTATAACGTTAGCCAACAACATAAAAACAACATGTTGAGTTTTTAATATTCGTGTAATTATTGGATTGCACTGTACAGTCTACAGCCATTCGATTCATATAAGGAGTTTATAGTTTTGCATGTCTATGAAACAAGCACATTAAACTTTGTTTGCTAATTACTAGGGACGTTCCAGAAATATCGATAGTAATATGTCGACCATGTAAACTGGTAAAAAATATCGATACAATGTTATGAAATATCTTGGGATGGGGAATCGAATTCATAACTTGAAATAAAATATTTATTTGTAAAAAAATACTGTCTGGATTTCCAAAGAAGTAGAGAGAGATAGACAGGTTGCTAGATGATTGACAAATCAGGCACATATGCCCTTGTCATCTATTCCTACTGCTATAATAATAATAATATCGCTGGACAAATTACACAAATCGATCTAACCATAAAGTAAGCAAATTATTTGCTTGTGTTATAGGTGTTAGTCAACTACTAATTCATAGAAATACATATATAGATACTGTTACATATATAGAATAAATTACACATTTATTCAAAATAAGTATTAACATACATTTTTTGAATGTCAGACACTAATTTTATATTTAAAATAAAACAGAAAGTGATAATATTTAAAATACATCATATTAGTGTCACCCATGCAGTATTGTCATTCATATATTCATCAATACTGTAATATGCCTTTTTACAAGAAACCTTTTTTATGTATGTTTTACATGAATTTTAGCTTAAGGTATTGATCGATTCGTCTCAATTGTTAAAGTGACATCACTACATCGTATAAAACAAAGTTGCTTTCCACTACCGTACTGTATATACCGTTATAAATATATTTAGCAAAAAACGTTTGCCGGGTCAGCTAGTAGGCTATATAATTCGGATCGTGTGGCATTCGCATTGTCGTTTTTAATGATAATTATTTACTTTATTATAAACACTATTTAAATGTCAAACAAATGTTAATTTTCACTAACGATTAATTAACGTTATAACCCGTAACTATTGATTACAAGGTTAGTTCTGATAACTTTGAAATTTTATGTATTGATTTTAATTCATATTTAAAAGAACAGAACTAATGTTGTCATTGGTTAAAAGAATTTGTAAGATTTTTTCGACTTGTCGATTGTCGATTGCACATCACTAATTATTGCGTTTCAAAAACGTCTATAGATAAATGTCCGTTTATAATAATTGTTTAGAGGTTTTATAATAGTTAAGAAATCTTTAGCGTTGCGTAGTGGCCAGTTAGAGTTATATGATTAAACAAGTGGTGACAACATAAACTGCGTCGTTAAACCTTTTCTTTTGTATCATACCATACTTATTTAATAGGGTGGAGTGAAAAAAAAAATTTTTTTTTCTTTTTAGCCTGGGGGTCAAATTTGTAGCTTATAAAAAACAAAAATTTTTGAAAAAAAAATAAAATTTTTTACTCAACATCTTGAGGCGGCCCACTCATTTTTAAAATTAATTACGAGTAAAAATATTTGGTTGCAAAAAAAAATTTTTAAAAGCGTTCTAAAAACTTCAAAATATCCTCTTTTATGCCAATTAAAAATCACAAGTTAAAAAAAATTTTTGTGACTATTGTTTTAATATTTAAAAAAAATCCAAAAAAGTAACATTCCTCGTTAGGGCACTAGAATAAAATTTGAGTTGGAAATGATCATAATTGCCAATTCTTGGATGTTTTAAGACATTAAAAGACAAATTTTTTTTTTTTTGCAACCAAATATTTTTACTCGTAATTAATTTTAAAAATGAGTGGGCCGCCTCAAGATGTTGAGTAAAAAATTTTATTTTTTTTTCAAAAATTAATGTTTTTTATAAGCTACAAATTTGACCCCCAGGCTAAGAAGAAAAAAAAATTTTTTTTTTCACTCCACCCTATTATTTAATTGATATTCCGATTTTAGAACATCACGATTTGCTTCTATGTATGTAACTTCCTTTTTTCTATCATGATACAAGCAGATGATTCACCTCGGGGAAAATGAAGATAGAACACCATCGCATATTGACAACAAAGATGTTTATGGTTCGTGCTATCTTTATAGCGAGATTGTAATATCATACATGCATAAGTCTACTCTCCAAACCTAAACACAACAGAGACAATCATTGATTACTTTGCGGCAGGAATAGGTTAGGCTTTGTTGGCGGTCAGGTTACCATACACCTGGGCAAGACCTCGCAAAACTCACCCACCTTGTAGTCACGACAGAAGTGACACGTATTATATATAGCCCATCGTTCACTGTGTACACTGTACGTACAGCCTATTAGAAAGGTAGATGGGCCCAACCGGGACAGGACAGTGGCTAACATTGACTCTAACGCGGCAGGAATAGGTAAAGCGGTGGTACCATACCTGGACGTGACGTTGCAGAACCTTAGCACCCTAGTTATGTTGTTAGTTACACGTTTAGTCAGTCGCTCACCCCTGTCGATTATTTGCATTCTACACACATCACTAACTATTGCGTTTTAATACACGTTCATAGATACGTAGAAATCTGCTTATAATTGTTTTAAAATTTAATAAAAATGAAAATACGGCGAAAGGAACTCAGCGGGCTTGTCTTTTTATTCATGTTTTCGTCAATTTAATTAAATCTACTTTGCCGATCTATCGATTGTCGCACATCACTAACTCTTGCGTTTTAAACGTGACACGTCTGTAAATTCATAGATATCTGCTTATAATAATTGTTTTGAAATTTAATAAAGTTGCTGGGAAATACGTAGGAACTCGGCGCGGCGGGCTTATCTTTTTTATTAATTTTCTCAACGATTTAATATTTTTAATCTATTTTGCCGATCTAACGATTGTCGATTGTACGTCACTAACTATTGCGTTTCTAAATACTTGTCCTTGGATTCATAGATATCTGCTTAAAATTATTATTTAAATGTTTAATAATTGTTGAAAAATCTTTACGACTGCATTGCGACACATACCTTTTCTGTGATTGCCGCGAGCCAAGAAAACATGACCATAAATACTTTTACCTTGATATTTTTATATGATACTAGCTGTTGCCTGCGACTTCGTCCGCGCGGACTTCGTTTACTCCGCACTGCTCCTCCCCCGTAGATGATAGCGTGGTAATATGTAGCCTATATGTTGACCCGACCTGTTAATAATATTCATGCAAAATATGAAGTAAATCCATGCAGTACTTTTTGAGTTTACCCCGGACATACATACAGACAAACAGACAAACAGACAAGCAGACATACAGACAAACAGACAAAAATTCTAAAAACTATATTTTTGGCTTCGATATCGATTACAGATCACGCCCCAAGTATTTTTTAAAAAAAGATTCAATGTACAGTTTTGACTTTCCTACAATTTTATTATATGTATATAGAATATAGATATAGATAAAGTGTATATATAATGTATACAATCTTTTATATACTATTACTTAATTAACGGACTTGAAGTGTGGAAGAAGAAGAAGTGAAGGAAGATTAGAGGCAGTTTTAAAACGTTTAGCTTCTGTGATCGTTTAAATAAATTTCGTAAAAAGCTATTTGATTTGCATAGATATAATATACTCAAAGTTGATTTGCTAATGGAAAAAAAAACATACTATTATGTGAACGATTTTTTTGCTAATAAGTTATAATATAAAACTTAGAAATCACTTATTTTGTAATTAAATAAAATATCAATTTAAAAAAATACAAATTCAACATTTCGATTGGATAACAAATGCAATTTTGTAAATTATAAAAAATCAAGACAATCCCGCTGAGTTTCTTCCGCCAGATCTTTTTAGTGCTTAGCCGCGATCCGTTGGTAATTCTTAAAAAATCGACTTGTCAAAAGTGTATGTAAAGTTAAAATATTTCTTGGATAGGTTAATACAACAATATTGCAATGTAAATAAAAACGATTTGATAAAATTTCAATTTAATACATATAACTATTAATTAATGTAAATAATATCTAGAAATTTGTAGATAATAAGTATATAAAATTGATGATAATCTATGTAGGTACCTATTTAATATCATAAACGCGAAAGTTTGGATGTTTGGATGGATTGATGTTTGTTATTCAATTACGCAAAAACTACTGAACGGATTTGATTTTGATTTTATGTATTATCTTTCTTCTTAAACTTTGTAAAATGTCAATATTTTAATTAAACAAAAAATGAATTTTGTAATTTATAGAAATAAGTTGTGATGTCAATTAATGTGTGTAATTGTATCATATAACTATAATTTAAAAAAAAAGACAAGCCTGCTGAGTTTCTTCCGCCGGATCTTCTCAGTGTGTGGCCGCGTTCCGATCCGGTAGTAATAGTAAAAATCGACTCACAACATTTTTAGTTTATTGATAAATAATTATAATTTTAAAATATTTGCACACCATATCATGGTAGAATATGTTGGTAACTTAATCAAATTTTAATAACTTGTAACTCCCATATTCTGGCAAATAAATTATTTCTTTCTTTCTTTCTTTCTTTCTTGAATGTAATTTGGCAAACAGTTAGACCTGGCATAGCACATAGGCTACTTTTAACCCCGAAAAAATTAGGTGATCCTGCGGGATTTACCAAATTTTTTTATAATACTGCACTGCACGCTGCAGCTAGTTTTTAAATATTTATATACCTTATCATGGTAGAATATGCTGGTATCTCCGATTATTTTAATAATTTGTAACAATCATATACTTGCAAAAAAATATTTTTCATTTAATTTCATTAATTAACATTCCACCAGGCAGGTGTAAAAGGGGAAAGAGTGGTCAGTTGTGTTACTACCATCGTGACTACTAGGTGGTAGAATTCAGCATTAAGTCTAAAGGTAAACGCACACTTATCCGAGCCGAACGCGTCGTACTAAGAATTTTAGAATTTTGTATCTGAAATCTCATGAATTCGATGTCAATTCGACGCGGGTAAGTGTGCGAGGTTTCATGCGATTTCCAGAATTCTAAAATTCGTTTCATTCGACTCGTTCGGCGCGTTCAACTCGAATAAGTGTGCGTTCACCTTTATCCGGATTTAGTATTACCACCTAAGTTATTTCTGCTGCAGTAACGTTATTTTTTGTCGCTGTCGTGTTCCAGTATTGAAGGTAAGGAAGTCGACGAACTTAAGCATATGCCATGTCTCATCACCATCATGCCACACAATAACAACTCAAAATTAACATCTTCAATGTCAATTACCGATTATCTTTTTCTATTTGGAGAGCCATTGCTTATTTGTTTCCCTATCCTAATGATATTCGAGTTAGCATCGAATAAACATACTAACGATCGCCCTGTTATCGAAATTCGATCGTAGACCGACAAAGTTGAAGAAAAACGTATTAATAATATATATACATAAATCGTCAATCGTCAAGTCAATGTATGTCCGGGGTAAACTCAAAAAGTAATGCATGGATTTACTTCAAATTTTGCATGAATATTACTAACAGGTCGGGTCAACATATAGGCTACATATTATCACGCTATCACCTACGGGGGAGGAGCTGTGCGGAGTAAACGAAGTCCGCGCGGACAAAGTCGCGGGAAACAGCTAGTACATACATAAAAACGTCGAATTGTACAAGTACCTTAGAATTTCGCTCGTTCAATGATAAATTAGATTAGATAGAATAATTAAAGTAGAGGGAAAGTCTCAGAAAGCGATATCAGATATTATACGATTTAAATACAGGTCACGTGGCAATGAAAGTGTGACCATAATAGCGGTCAAGTGACCACGGGCTTGTACTGTCGCGGGTGAAACTACTAACTGGTATAAATTATAGTATAATAATTATAGTACAGTCTTTTGTGCTACCCTTACGTAGATTTCTGCATTGCCTGGTAAGACCACGGATTAAATGGATACGCCTTTCAAGACAATTTCTTAGTTTGTCAGTGTAGTTTGCACTCGCACACAGAAATATAGAGTTATTAGATGAAAACCCGGCTTCGCTCGGAGGTCTCACAATACGCAATCTTATATACTAACTCAAATGGTAGACATTAAAATGTAGCAACACTGTAGTGACGTCTTCTTTCAACTATTACGTTGGTTTAATAAAGACAACACTATAATGTTGCTATTTTTTAATTTCTATTCTTTTTTATGAACGAAGAGAAATAATTTTCACGATAATCTGCGCTCCGCTCTACAATACTTTAATAAATGCTCACGCCATCTACACCACATATTTGTAACCTTTGAAGAAATATGGCCGATTTGTCTGTCAGCACGATTAGAATTTTTAATCACTATTTTAACAAAATATTCGACAATCTGAATTTTGCGGATATTTGTTGTCGACTCAAAATTATTATTTTTTTATGCTTTATATTTTAGGTAAGGTTTCGGTTGAGTCTACCGTAACCCTTGACGAAGTTATTAATATAAATACTACTTACCGATGAAATAAAATCACTGCAAGGGTAATTTTTACACCTTGTCATCTCATTCGGTACAATAAAATAGTACAAAATGTTTTATTTCTATTTTTTCACGATAATAGAAATACATATATATAAATACTGTTACATAAATACCTACAATCTACATACTGTACAATAAACACCCAAACCCAGAAAAACAAACATCTATGTTCATCACACAAGTGTTTGTCCGTGTCGGAAATCGAACCCGTGCTCCATCGATTCGTAGTTAAGTTCGCTAACCACTCGACCAACGGGGCGGTCAAGGTTTTGAGTTACGCTAACGAAGTCGCGAGGAAAAGCTAGTCATCTATACATATAATAAAATTGTAGGAAAGTCAAAACTGTAATTGAATATTTTTTTTAAAGAATACTTGGGGCGTGATCTACAATCGATATCGAAGCCAAAAATATAGTTTTTAGAATTTTGTCTGTTTGTCTGTTTGTCTGTATGTATGTCCGGGGTAAACTCAAAAAGTATTGTATGGGTTTACTTCAAATTTTGCATGAATATTACTAACAGGTCGGGTCAACATATAGGCTACATATTATCACGCTATCACCTACGGGTGAGAGGCTGTGCAGAGTAAACGAAGTCCGCGCGGACGAAGTTGCAGGCAACAGCTAGTCAATAATATAATAGAAAAGAAGAACAGAAAATGTTATTCTCTCTTTATTGATAAAATGATTTATTCATTTTTTTTTATTTTTTTTTATATCATAAGATAGCAAACAAGCAGATGGGTCTCCTGATGGAAAGAGTCAACCATCGCCTATAGACACCAAAGATGTTAATGGTGCGTTGCTATCTTGTGGCGAGGTCTAATGCCACATGTATAAGTTTACCGGCTACCTTACCCTCCCAACCGGAACACGACAGCGACAAGCACTGACGCTATTGCGGCAGGAATAGGTAAGGCGGTGGTACCAGACCCGGGCGAGACAATGCAGAACTCTACCACCTAGTAGCCACGATGGTAGTGACTCAATAGCCAATCGGTCGCCTTTTACGACCTGCCTGGCAGAACGGCAGTTGGTCTATTCTACAAAGGAGGCCGGAATTTATTTTTTTAAAGTAATTTTTTTTTAAATCACATTTTTTGTTTCAGGTAAATGCTTGCGTTGCAACCCGCCTTTGTTCTTTGTAAGTTTGTGTAAAGAGATACAACAATTTTTGTTTGTACCTACTATGCGTTCCAACTGAGAATAGGATCGCGCTTGTTATCAACTTCATACCACAAATGTGAAATTACTAATGTCAGCAAAAAATATTTGTTCAAAAAATATTGCTGATTTATTGAAGAAGAAATAACGTTTTAATAATATTATTTTCATCTATAAAAAATAGTAAGAAACATCAGTCTAGCTGTTCATATCTATACATATAATAATATCGTAGGAAAGTCAAAACTGTACATTGAATATTTTTTTAAATAATATTTGGGGCGTGATATACAATCGATACCGAAGCCAAAAATATAGTTTTTTAGAATCTTTTTCTGTTTGTCTGTTTATCTGTTTGTCTGTATGTATGTCCGGGGTAAATTCAAAAAGTACTGCATGGATTTACTTAAAAATTTTGCATGAATATTACTAACAGGTCTGGTCAACATAGGGGAGGTGCTGTGCGGAGTAAACGAAGTCCGCGTGGACACAGTCGCTGGCAACAGCTAGTATTATATAAAAAAGTCGTGTTATTTACACCACTTATAAGTTAAAAGGCAAAAACGACGGGGCCAATTTTGTTGCGATTTTTGTGGGTTTGGGTTGTCTTTGTCCAGAATAGACTAAAAAGTATTAAAATATAATATTTATCAATAAAAAAATAGTAAAATAGTCAGTCTAGCCGTTCATCTATATATAATATGTATATATAAAAGTCGTGTTAGTTATTTTACAACTTATTTTAATACATGGAAACATGATCTGATGGGTATCTTAATAAAAAAATATACCAATAAGAATGAATTTTTTCTTCAGTATTTCTTTGTTAGAATTTTTTTGCACACCTTACTCATCACTTATGAAGTTTTTGCAAAATGTGGAGCAATATGTCATCCTGACAGTTCTATTCTCAGTTGGATCGCATAGTATTCTCCAAAACTATCCATTCCAAAAAATAGTCACAAATATTTTAAATGGACTGAATTCAAAATTATTTTTTTTAAGTATATCATAAGATAGCAAACAAGAAGCTGGGTCTCCTGATGGAAAGAGTAAACCATCGCCTATAGACACCAAAGGTGTTAATGGTGCGTTGCTATGTTGTGGCGAGTTCTAATGCCACATGCATAAGTTTACCGGCTACCTTACCCTCCAAACCGGAACACGACAGCGACAAGCACTGACGCTATTGCGGCAAGAATAGGCAAGGTGGTGGTACCAGACCCGGGAGAGACAACGCAGAACTACCACCTAGTGGCCACGATGGTAGTGACTCGCATAGCCATTCGATCGCCTTTTACGACCTGCCTGGCAGAACGGCAGTTGGTCTATTCTTCAAAGGAGCACGGAACCAACACGGGGGAAAATAATAAAACTACATTAAAAATCCTAAAATTCTATACTAAAATCTATCATATATTAATCCCTAATATTATAAACTATTTTCCCGCGGCTTCACTCGCGTAAAATTCGGGGCAGATTTCCAAAAAAATGGCGCACGATTTTTTGTTAGTCACCTTGAAAATTGTGGAATTCTCCATACATACGTCCATCCCCCATTTTAGAGAAGTGGGGGGTTAGAAAGAGACAAAAAGTAGCCTATGTCACTCTCCATCCCTTCAACTATCTCCACTTAAAAAATCACATCAATTCGTCGCTCCGTTTTGCCGTGAAAGACTGACAAACAAACACACACATACACAACCATTTATAATATCAGTATGGATGAAAATGTAAGTTTGTTTGTTACGCTTTCACGCGACAACTACTGAACCGGTCATCATGAAACTTTGTACACATATTCTTAGAGGTATCAGAAGTAACAAAGGATACATTTAAGGGACCATTCATAAATTACGTCACACGTTAAGGGGGTGGGAGGTGGTCGACGAAATGTGACAGAGTGTGAGAAGGGGTAGGGAGGGGTCCCAAATTTTGTGACATCGCATTTTTTTCAAAATATAATACCTGTTTAGATAAAAAATAATCGAAGGAGATAATTTTTCCAATATAAAATTGTAAAATATGTGACATCACACTAGGTGGGGGGGGGACTCACAAATGTGACCATCGATGACAAGGACGGGGGAGGGGTCAACATATCACGAAAATCGTGTGACGTAATTTATGGATGGCCCCTAACAACAAAAAATCTTAAGCGAGTGAAGTCGCTGGCAACAGCTAGTATAAAATAAGTCTGAACGTAGAATTAATTACCTATATGCCAAATTTCATCTAAACTCATTGTCGTTTTAGCATAAAGAAGCAACAAATAAACACACATTTACACTTAGAAATTACACTGTTTCTTTGTGAAATTCAATAACATTGAAAAAACTAAAAGCCGTTGGTCGAGTGGTTAGAGACCCTGACTACGCAATCGACGGGGCTCGGGTCGATCCCCGACGGGGACAAGCATTTGTGTGATGAGCATAAATGTTTGTATTTCCGGGTTTGGGTGTTTATTATATATATTCTGGTATTTATATATGTATTTCTACGTATTAGTATTGTTGACTAACACCCATAACACAAGCAAATAATTTGCTTACTTTGGGGTTAGATCAGTAAGTGTAATTTGTCCCGTGAATTATTATTATTATCATTATTCTGAAAAAAAAAAATGATTCATCCGCATTCTCGTACTCGGCCTGTTTCGTGTTATCTCGTGGTGAGTGAACAATCGCCGTAAGGGGCGTATTTACTTCATTCAATACTAAAACTAAAATTCCCGGAACCTTATCACAAAATTTTCTGAATATTTGATACTATCTTTTTACAGAACAATGACGTATTTGGGAAATTAATGGATATATCTATTATTTAATATTATAAATGCGAAAGTTTGGATGTTTGGATAGATGTTTGGATGGATGTTTGTTACTCAATCACGCAAAAAGTACTTAACGGATTTGAATGAAATTTGACACACAGGTAGCTGATGACCTGGAATAGCACACATATATATATATATATATATATATATATATATATATATATATATATATATATATATATATATATATATATATATATATATATATATATATAAGTTTCATTTTTAACAGACGTTGTTTTTGCCAAAAAATACTAAGCAAACCGGTCATCCGGGCACTGATATTAGAATAAATAAATATGTAAAATATATATGTTTATGTGGTGTTACAGATGTCAGTCAACAAACGGGAATTTTTAGTATGTTTAATCATTTACCATTAGGTATTTCTTAAATGTCATTCCAAATCCTGTTATCTTATGAGTAGGCTTAGTGAACAGCAAGTTAATAGACTTTCGGTTCTCCACGATTTATCGGTTTGGAGATTGGCAAGATGGGTGGTTATCTTGTATCTGCATTTCACCGACCTGATAACGACTTTTTTTATCTATCATAAGACAGTAAACAAGCAGATGGGTCTCCTGATGGAAAGAGTTAACCATCGCCTATAGACACCAAAGATATTAATGTGCGTTGCTGTGTTGTGGCGAGGTCTAATGCCACATGCATAAATGAAGTAAGTAAAACTAGCGATTGTTTCCTTTTATAGTCAGGACCGTCAATTTTGCGTGCTCATCCAAACACGATAACACACTAGCAGACTTTGAGTTGCTAGGGAAATTTCGTCTTCTGAGGATAATTCGCTAAAAACCAATAACATTTACCTAAAACGAGGATCGCCCCCGAACTTTCATGTTTTGAGTCAAATAGGAAAAAAAATAGAGTTGGTCCAAATAGGGCGTTACGACATCGCACTGTAGCTGCGTCGTTTTCCATTAAAATAATTTTTATGTGCACATAGTGCACTGCGTCGACGTAACACACACACACACACACAAACGACTTACTGCAGCCTTCCAAGACGAAGCAAAATGGGTACACTCATTACCACAGTGTCTTTCAAATCTTCGTTGTCTATGGGCAATTATTAACTCTTGCCATAAGGATGGCCATCTTTGCTTTACTATAATAAAGCTTTGCTTTACTATAATAAATAAAATAAAAAATAATAATAAAAAAATAGAAATAATATAAATATATATATATATATATATATATATATATATATATATATATATATATATATATATATATCGAAGCCAAAAATATAGTTTTTAGAATTTTTGTCTGTTTGTCTGTATGTATGTCCGGGGTAAACTCAAAAAGTACTGCATGGTTTTACTTCAAATTTTGCATGAATATTACTACTAGCTACGCTAGCACCTACGTGGGAGGAGCAGTGCGGACTAAACGAAGTCCGCGCGGACGAAGTCGCAGGCAACAGCTAGTACATAATAAGCACCCAAACCCGGAAATACAAACATTTATGCTCATCACACAAATGCTTGTCCCCGTCGGGGATCGAACCCGAGCCCCGTTGATTGCGTAGTCAGGGTCGCTAACCACTCGACCAACGGGCCGGTCAAATGTTTTTTTATGTTAAATGTTTTTGGAGAAATGACTTGTTGTTGGATTTCCTTATCGCCGTCGTCATCCGAAATGTACGCGCAAAAAATACCAGATTGTTATTTGATAAAATAATTTATACAAAAAATTCGCAGAAATGTGGCGTGTTAGGAAAATTAATGGACAGTGTTATACAAGATCCAGCACAATCGATACATATATGCCCGCCTTTATAACTTTTTTATATCATAGGATACCAAACAATTAGATTACTCTCTTGTTAGAAAGAGACAACCATCGCATATAGATAAAGATTATTTGAATATTCATAAACATTTCATTGCTCATAAGCTCTTCATTGTATTTCTTTCAAAAATGTATTTATTCTTGATCTTTTTTCTTAAAAAGCTAGCCATTTTTGATCAGACGCTAAAAACAAAGGTTGTAATTAAACTAATACATATATGCTCTAACTATATTGTTGTATTCTGAAATATAACACTTTTTTCCCGAAAATTTTTAGTTCATACTTTTTTCTACACACGCCTTATTCTTGTTCTAATCAGGGTGAGGTGGCTTTCAAGTCAGCAACTGCAAGACTTTATATTTATAACGAGTGACACACCTGATGTCACTCGTTATAAATATCAATTCGAGAGCAATATCAGACCGTCGCAGTTTGTAGTGCATACTTTGCGCGACTTGATTCCAAATAAACGATGTGCCTAGATGTGTACAGCTCTGCAATTATATTAATAGATAAATGATAATATTCTTATATATAACTTACTCATCCACTCTAACGGGCAGCTTATCGATCGCACTGAAGTTTGGGGTATTTTTTTAAATCCTTGTTATTATATTTAGCCACCTATCACATTGTGGGTCATGTGCATTATCACATTGTGGGACTAAGTATCTTCGGCTAATCATGGGCGCACTAGTTGACCTCTGCTTATCTCTTCGAGAGTACGGACGTAAATATATTGACTATTTTTATACTATTTTATAATTTAAAGTACTATACAACTTTAAAATAGGGTATTTTGGCTGAAAATAGGATTTTTAATTTCTGACTCTAAGCTAATCTAGACAAATAATATAACTTATATTATTTCAAAATTAGGTTTTCAGAATCAAATAAAAGACATGTGACTTAAAACGTTATATAAAATTAAGGAAGAAAGAACTACTAAGAAGAAACACCTATGCGTTTACTCGTTTTAAGCTCAAGAGTAAGTATGTAAATGTAGCTCAATCATTACTATCGCGCAGCAATGATTTGAGATAACCCTAGGATAAACAACGTGAAAAAATTTTGACGATTTGTTTTCTCGCCATTGAATGCCAAATCTCGTCATTGCAGCTAACATGGCTGTCCACATCATTCCTCTTAATACGTTCTTTGAAAATTGACCATCTGCCAGTTCACTAGGCAGTTCGTAAAAGGTGAACGTTTGCCTATACGAGTCACAACCAACATGAATACTAGGTGGTAGTGTACCGCAACGTCTCGCCCGGGTATATGGCAACATCGCGTTACCTATTCCTACAGCAATAGCGTCAATGCTTATCATTGTCATGTTCCGGCTTGGAAGGTAATGTTTCCAAGGCATTGCCATCCTGTCACATGGATAGAAACACACCATTAACATCTTTGGTGTCTATAGGCGATAGTTTCCCTAACCATCAGGAGAGCCATCTGCTTGTATGCTATCTGGTGGTATAAAAAATTAAGGCCCTATTAAAACATTTCTTAACGCTACATAATATATTTGTAGAGCGTTAATGAATAGGTGGTCGCGAAAAATCTTTCTATTCTAACATTAACGTACAATGTTGAAAATGATTTTGCCCTCGATAAATCTGCTTAACATTACTGACCCAGACTAGAAAAAATTGGCCCACGCGTAAATAAATGCTACATAGATATAAAAGCGGAAATACTGGCATTGTTGTATAAAGCGGTCCATTATCAATAACAGAAGTCGAAGAGACGTATGTTATCTGTGCGCGGGCTCATCACTAAATTTACATCAATAAAATAATCGGTCAGTCCATCAGTGCATAGTTAGACGTCGGACGTGCACAACGTAATTTAATGCACGCTACGTAACTTAAATACGTAATAAGTGATTTGTGTTTAAAAAAAATGGCGGAAGGTGATATACCTTTGGTTACGAGTTTTGGTGGCAGCGAAGTGGAATTTGGCGGGAATAAAGTGTCAAAAACGAATTTAAGGTATTTTTGTTTTGAGGCAAAGGTGTTAATCCGGTCAGCCTAGTATATTATGTTTATGTCAATGCAGACTTATTTGTTAATTTGCCTTTATATGTCCAAGGTCTTTAAACGGGTAATGAGGTTATAATGTAAATAACAACAATGAAATACAAAAGGGAGGTTTTAGCAAAGAGTTATAATACACATTTAGTTATTGCATGGATGTGTTACTAAATCTAACGGGCCTTTTCAGTTTTCGCTAGCAAATTATTCAGAAAGTGAATGTTTGCGCTTCGTCGCTTCAAGTATAAAATTTAAATGTTTTAAATTTCTTTTTTATTTTACGAAGGCAAAGGAACGAAATTTTAGTGCTTATTTTCTAAGACATTATTATAACTTTATTTTAAACTATTATATTATTATACTTTTTTTGATTGTTTGTTTTGTTTGTAGAATAAAATATACAGGTATTACAAATAAATAACAATATACATTATGTATTACAAAAAGTAAATACCTTATATATGCAACAAATTACTTTCTGTAAAAAATGTCATGATAAAATTAATAATGCAGAAAATCTAATTTGTTTCATTAATATTATATCAAAAACAAAAGCTCTTAGTTCATATACCTAAATAATTTAATAAATACAACAAATAAAAATCTTTGCACAGATATTCCTAAGTGCTATTTGCTAATTATTTTCCAATGAAGTACCTATATAATGAATGAAGTATATTGTATGGATACTTCATTGGAGAATAAGTAAGATTCTTAATTATTCATCAATGAAGAACCTACCAATGCAATACATTTTTTTAATTTTATATATTTCAGTCATTAATATTATATCAAAAACAAAAGCTCTTAGTTCATATACCTAAATAATTTAATAAATACAACAAATAAAAATCTTTGCACAGATATTCCTAAGTGCTATTTGCTAATTATTTTCCAATGAAGTACCTATATAATGAATGAAGTATATTGTATGGATACTTCATTGGAGAATAAGTAAGATTCTTAATTATTCATCAATGAAGAACCTACCAATGCAATACATTTTTTTAATTTTATATATTTCAGTCATGGACGAATTATTTTTTATTAATAATACCTACCATGAGTGATGTTTTACATCACTTATGATAGGTATTATTAATAAACCTGTATCTCTTCATCTACGACTTAGCAATACACGCTAATGAACGAGACAGAATGACCGCTGTCCAGCGAACTTGCTTATTATTAAGAATAAATTTTACTTTTAAATTAGTAGGTACTAGCTAAACCCGTACTATTTTCGCTGTGGCTATTTATGTATTTGTGTTGAATGCGGGACGATAAGCTAGTGACTTTCATGCAAACAATAAGACTTAGGTTTAATTCCCGAGAGGGACAGACATTTATATGATGAACATAAAGAACACAGGCGGTTTTGGTTTTATACATCCCTTATGTGTCTTTCGGTTGACGAATATTAGATAAACTAGAATAATTTTGTTACGTTTTTTAAATTATTTACATAAAATGTATCGCTAGGAAAAATCATATAAAAATATTGGGACTTTAGTTTGATTGATTTCTATCATCATATTTTTGTATTACCATTACCATTTACAAAACTTAAATTACATTTACACTAAACCAGCAATAAGTTTATATATCATAATTTTCATAATAGGTATCCAATAAAAATTCTCCCTGTTTTTGTACTAATAATAGTTTAAAGCTTATTTCTTTTTCGATATTTTAAGAATATATAAAGTGTCTTGACAAAATCTTAGCTCAGAATTCTGTCAATCTGCCTTAGATGTCCGAGATTAGCAGTTGTACTAAAGACATGACATACATATGACAACATAAATACCAAAACACATACTACTATTAAGGAGAGAACTAAATGTTTACGTTAACCTTACCTAAATTGCAACTTTATTAAGCTACTATTCCATAAGTTTTAAAAATATTTATTAAATGCGGATAAGTTAAGGTGTTTATATAGAATTTTACGGAATATATTAGACTTTAAGGTAATAACTAAAGAAAACGATCTATGAAGTCTCGATTGTGTTCTTTGCAAACTAGATACATCAATTTCGTATTTGATTATGAACTTCCGCAAGTAACGCCCGAATCCATAAAATACCTATCTTTAAAAAAATTTAATTAATTTAAGTCCTCTTAATTGTTTGTATATTTTAGAGGTATGCGTATTTGTAAAAAACACCAAAAGTTATTTAAAACAAATGCTGAAGTCACTGGTAACTTATATTTTAAGAATAGTAAGAAACTATATGTGCCTAACCAAAAATTAAATATTTTTACAAAAAATGTGTATTGTATGTTTATTATTATATACAATCATATTCCTGGTAGTCTTAAATCATTGACTATAAATAAATTTCACAAAAAGTTGTTTGATTTGCTGTTAGATAAAACTTATTATGATATTAAAGAATTTTTAGCCGATAAAATTAAATTTTAATGGATAGAAATATATGTTTGTTGATTTTGGCTTAAAAAAAATTCAGTGTAGTAAAATTTTGCAAATGGTGGAAACTTTGTAAATTACAAAAATCCTAATCACACAAAAAATGAAATTATAAAAATAACTTTTGTAATATGAAATAATTCTTGTTCATTAGTAATAAGTTCATAAAATAGAGAAAAAAAAGACCAGCCCGCTGAGTTTCTTCCGCCGGATCTTCTCAATGTGTGGCCGCGTTCCGATCCGGTAGTAATTCTAAAAAATCGATACAGAGTTTTAAATGTCATATTGTATAGTGATGTTTTTTTAAATATTTGCACACCATATAATGGTAGAATATGTTGCTAACTTAATTAATTTTTAACAACTTGTAACACCCATATTCTTGCAAATAAATATTTTCTTTCTTTCTTAAAAAATATTAAGTTTAGACAAAAATACAAATGTTTTCTATTGATTGATACTATTAGTATAAATAAAGCCTGACAACTTTACTTACGAATATAGCTAAACCCGTCTATATAAATTTCTTTACCACGACCGATGATATAACGTCCAGTAAGCATAACAAAGAACTCTTAACGTATTAGAATTTTAATTATTTTTTTTTTTGCAAGTCAGTAACCGTGATATTCAGTTATTAGTAGTAGGTTAATGGCGTAATAAAATAATCAAGTTGTATGTGTACATATAATTTATATTTATTTATTAAATACGTGAAGCGAAAACATTGTGCCCCTTTTTGAGGAAAATTGTGCAGACTGAGTATTAATTTGATACAGTTAATTTTATATAAGATAGCTAATATTTCTGAGCAAGACAGCGACAAGAGTGGATGTTGTCCCTTTCTCGCAATTGCCAGTGTAAATAAAACTATCTGATGGTAGATTTTTATATATTCGGTTATCATTAAATCCCTTTTATTCATACACTTCGATAAATACATTAGCATAAAATGTATTGAATTTAACATAGTGAGTTCTAAAATGTGCTTATTTTAATTATTACGTAATTACTTATGTAATGCAAAGCTGTTTCTCGAATTAGTATAATTACTTAGTAGTAATTTGCAAACTACGCATGGCCGCAATTATATGGCGATTGGCGCTTTATTTAGTAGAAAGAGACACTCCACCCGTGTCGTGGTACTCTTCGGAACGATTTTGAAGCGCGTGTGAACATTCCGGGTAGAATGTAACTTCCTTGCTTGTTATAAAATATGAAGTATTTAATATTTATGAACATTGATACAGAACAGAAAAAATATGCATTTTTATTAATTATAATTTAATAAAACACCGCGGAATTACACTGCCATTTGCAATAGGAAACTATAATTATGAATCAAATAAAAAAAAGATAGTTTAGATTTGCGGCCGTGATCGTGTCAGATGCGTACATATAGACAATAGACATCCCGACAGGCTTGGAAAAATGTTTTCTATGAAATAGGTTTATTTAGTCCCACATCTGGAAAAAAAGTCACACACGGCAGCGGAGCCCGTCGCGTCGTCGACGAAACCAACAAAACGTCGATGTCGAAGCGTTTTTATTTGTAAAATGACGACGTGTTTGCACTTTGCACCTAAACGGAGAAACTTACAAATTGAATCAACATAATATACACATCACATGTATACACATACATACATGTGTCTACATACATATATACATCATCATCTTGATGTATTTTTATGTTTCATATTTTATTTGGGTTTTTACAACATATTAATAGGTTAAGAATGTTTTTTGTCTAGTTTTATTGTAGAAGTAATAAGTAAAATGAGTATATAATATGCGAGATTTTATTACAATGTTCAGATTATTAGACCAAATTATATATTTTAGAGGATTTCTTAGATATTTTTTCTGAAAAAACTTATTTAATTTATACTAGCGACCTGCCCGCGGTTTCACCCGCGCAGCTTTTGTTCCCGTGAGAATATCGGAAAGGTTTATACACTAAAACCTTCCTCAAGAATCAATCTATCTATTAAAAAAAACACATTAAAATCCGTTGCGTAGTTTTAAAGATTTAAGCATACATAGGGACATAAGGACATAGGGACAGACAGAGAAAACGACTTTGTTTTATACTATGTAATGATTAACTTATTCAACAGGACTTTTAGTCATCATACAAGCAGCCAGCCAATTTCGCTTCATGTATTTTTCTTCATTAATATAAGTTTTTTGTAAATCGAGTATTCTTATCGATAAAAAACAGCACTGATATTATTGCGGCATGAAACGGTACAGTCATTACTGCTTATCAAACGGTAAAGTATATTATTAGTACTTATTATTAATAATTCCAACATAAAATGTTCCATGATACTCCGAGATAATTAAATACTGTATATATTTATTTTAATCTTGTTATTTCAAGGCTGCCTTCATGTGTGTGATAGGTATAACGGAAAAATAGCAAACTAACGTATGCTTGTCATCAGTAATTATAAGTTCAAATTTCACGAATTTACTTAAATTATTTTATATATCCTTAATGGTTTTCGTAGTGCACACGAAATATTAACTTATCGGCAAAATTTTAATACAGGCTGAGGCTTCGGTTACATTGTTCCAATTTAGGGTTTTTTAATATAATGTTACTTGTTAATGTAAACAATAAACATTTCTAATTGTAAACAAGTTATGATAAACAATTCCTAATACACGCTATTTTCACCCTTATGCCCTAAAGCAGAAGATCCAGTATGGCATAGCTATTCGGGTAACGGTCAACTATTTGTTTATCAATTGGAGTAACTATCTCTTTCTTTTATTTCTAGATCTCTCCAGCGTTCCAACTCTTCACGTTTCTAGATTATTCGCAACAATAATATAGCCTATGTTACTCAGGGATGATTAAATATATTTGTAATGGTGAAAGAATTTTTCTATTCAGTCCAGTAGTTTTTGAGTTTATTCGATTCATATAAAAATACAAAGATACAAATAGTTGTTATTAATATTAGTGTAGATTTCAGTCAAAGCAGTAAAAGTGGGTATTTTTTTCTATTTCCGAATGTTCGGCATTCCGAATTTCAGCCGAACGTCGAAGTTCGACTCAAGCTGCTGAAATTCGGTTATACAAAATGTAAAACGAATTTCGGCCCATCCCTAACTACCTAACCATATGTGCTCACTCCCAGCTCTCTATAGAGACGGAGTCGAGGATACTACAAGTTTGTCTTAATGACTAATTACTACCGTTGTGAGAAAGATATGATGCAATTGTTTTACAATTAAATATTATACCAGTGCAAACAGAACTTATCTTGGTTTCGCAATCTCTAAAATCAACTTTCGCGGAATGATAAGATTCATATTTAGCTGAGTTGAATTGCGAAATTTTGAATCATAACAGTAGGTAGTAGTAATAATTTACATTAGGAGAGTTATCTGCAGCTTGTTTAACAAGAAACAAGCTGCAGATCACCCTCCTAATGTAAAGACCACAATCCTCTATAAACGCTAAAGATTTTAATATATTGCAATTTGAAATCCATGGTAATTTGTTCAGTGGCTCCTTCACACCTATTTTCTGTCGGCCCAAAGTTTAACTGGAGAATAATGCTCATAATACTAATAATGTTTTTTTTTTATTAACGATAGGTAAGCGCTTAACCTCGATCTTGCCTGATGGTAAGCTAAGATGAGGCCTAAGATGGAACGCGCTTCCCTAGAAGGCACCTGTTCACTCTTGAAGATCCCCAGATTGTACTCGTCTAGGAACACAGACTCAGGAAGCATGTTCCAATCCTTTGCGATTCGAATAAAGAATGTCGAGTCGAACCGCTTTGTCCGGGTACGTGGAACGTCCACCATATAACGATGCCTAGAATCTGTGCGCCTCGACGATCGATAGAAAAACGGGGATGGCGAAAAACTAGTATATGTTCATTGGCGACGTCAACCACTTACCATCAAGTGGCACGTCTGCCAGTTGTCTATCCAAGTAACATAAAAAAATCTTTGTATAAATAAAGTAATGTATATGGAGGAAGCGAGATAAGTCTATAGATATCGTGGCATATGGCACTCGGTTCTCTCTGCCTACCTCGTAAGGGATCTGGCAAGAAGTGGTGTATGCACAGTAAAGTTAAAATAAGTATCTGTTGAAAAAAAAAACAAAGCCCGCTGAGTTAATTCCGCCGGATCATCTCAGTGTGTGGCCGCGTTCCGATCCGGTAGTAATTGTAAAAAACAATCGACTCACAGCATTTTTAATTTCATAATATACATATAATTATCTATATTTACATATAATAAAATCGTAGGAAAGTCAAAACTGCAGTACATTGGATATTTAAAAAAAAAACTTTGGGGCGTGATCTACAATCGATGTCAAAGCCAAAAATATAGTTTTTAGAATTTTTGTCTGTTTGTCTGTATGTATATCCGGGGTAAACTCAAAAAGTACTGCATGGATTTACTTCAAATTTTGCATGAATATTACTAACAGGTCGAGTCAACATACAGGCTACATATTATCACGCTATCACCTACGGGGAGGTGCTGTGCGGAGTAAACGAAGTCCGCGCAGACGAAGTCGCTGGCAACAGCTAGTAAATTATAATTTTAAAGATTTGCACACCATACTATGGTAGAATATGATGGTAACTTAATCAAATTTTAATAACTTGTAACTTTGGCTAATACTGACAAATAAATAATTTAATTTCACTTCAAACGCCAATTATTCTCATATCTGAAAAATTACTTAACTTGGACTTGTTCCCTAAGTAGAAATATACCCGATTTAAATTTAAAAAAATATCTCGATACGGATTTTAGTTCCCGAGAAATTTGTAGACAAATATACAAACATATAAACGTTAAAACATACATAAAAAAGTATCTTCACGCCCGTATCCCTGAATAGGTCGGCAAAGGTACAAGTTGTGCACCCACGATTAGTAAAACATACACTTACGAAATTTAGTACACGTGCCTAAATAGATAATCATACCCAAATATTATTCAATTCCAACAATATTACATACATACATGTCAAATTGATAACCTCCGTTTTTTCGTCTGAGTGCTAAATGCGAGTTTTTCTTTTCGCATTCGATCGTGAGCGCGCTTCGAGTTTACTAGGAATTTGTATGTGATTTGTACAGCGCCACCTAGTGGTAAACTGGTTTCTCACGTTTACCACTAGGTGGCGCTGTACAAATCACATACAAATTCCTAGTAAACACCAAACGCGCTCACGATCGAATGCGAAAAGAAAAACTCTCACTTAGCACTCTGTTCATAAAAAAAAGCGTTTTAATCGAAACAGACGTATCCAGTATTGGTAACTAGTGCATCAAAGTTCGAAAAACTCAGCGGATACAATGTAAATAATTTTGCCGAAGGGAACTGATAATGTACAATAATGAATAAATTATTACCGCCATTAATGTTTCCATTATTAATAATAACTTGTTTGTTTTATATTTATTCACTTTTATAATGCATTGATAAGGACGTAAATTAACCGTCCTGTGATTGATTTTTGAATTTAGAATCTTTATGGCCTGCGCAGACGAGGAACTTTTGTATAATCCCTAAAGCTCATCCAAGAAGCTGTATTATATCTGGAGGCAGCACTTCTAATAATAATAATAATAATAAATATAACAATTCAGCATGACGATAACCTCGTGGAAGCAGAAAAATAAAACGATCTAAGTATTTGGACTTAGCTCACGAGATTACTGACATGTGGGTGTAGACTCAACAATGATTGTCCCGATAGTCGTTTCTGTAAACGGTCTTGTAGCGAAGAGTCTTGACTAACATCTACGGAGGCTCTCCCTGCAATTCTGGATCAAGGGCCAGATACAGAAGGCGGCAATGTTAGGAACGGCACGTATTGTGAGGAGGTTTCTTTCTCTGTCGCCCTGACCACCGATGGCTTAGCTGCAAGGTTCCCATCCGCGGAAAAGCTATTTTCATATATTTATTTTTATAATAATAACTAGCTGTTGTCCACGACTTCGTCCGCGCGTACTTCGTTTACTCCGCACAGCTCCTCCCCCTTAAGTGATAGCGTGATAATATATAGCCTATATGTTGACCCGACCTGTTAGTAATATTCATGCAAAATTTGAAGTAAATCCATGCAGTACTTTTTGAGTTTACCCCGGACAGACAAACAAACCAAAATTCTAAAAACTATATTTTTGCCTTCGATATCGATTATAGATCACGCTCCAAGTATTCTTTTAAAAAAATATTCAATGTACAGTTTTGAATTTCCTACGATTTTATTATATGTATAGATAAACCATCTTGCCCTACATTAGTATTCGAAAGAGACGCGACAATTATTTAAATAAGAGAACGTAATACATAATTAAGATAACCTTAAAGGTTAGTCGTCGGAGACAGCTGTCGGGGTTCAAAGTTCGTATTCCGGGAGTTTATCTTAAAAAATAAATGCATTAATATTATAAAGGCTGATGTTAGTGTGTGAATGAATGAATGATAACTCTTTATTGTGCACATAATTACAATAAAAATACATGATTAGTACAATATAATTGAAAGACAATTTAAAGAAAGTACACAAAGGCGGCCTTATCGCCAAAGAGCGATCTCCACCAGACAACCTTTGTTGATAAGAACAACATTTTAAGGTAGAGTAGGATATCCGTAAAATATGTACCATTACACTTACAATAACTTAAGACTGTACATATATGCTATTTCTATACATAACAATTCTGCTCTCACACATAAACAAAACAAAAAGCATAATAATACAAAAACATTAAAATTAAAATTTAAATATATATAAAGAAATGCACAGAAAAATGAACTTGAGAGAAATATATTAATCTAATCTGTAGAACAAGAATTTAAATTATGCATTTTAACTAATTTTTTAAAAATATTAAACGATTTTGCAAGTCTAATGTTAGCAGGAAGTTTATTTCATAGCTTAACAGCTGAAACAGTGAAAGAGTGTTCATAAAAACGTGAATTATGCACAGGCATACGCAAGGAAAGATTTTCACTTGAACGCAATTTCATACCATCACTTTCGAAAAAGTCAAATCTTTCATTTAAGTAAGGGGCCATCCATAAATTATGTCACATTTTAAGGGGGAAGGAGGGGTCAACGATGTATGACATTATCTGACAAGGAGTAGGGAGGGGTCTCAAATTTTGTGACATCACATTTTTTTCAAATTTTTTCAAATTTTATATCTAAGTATTAGATCACTAAATAAAAAAAAAATAGCTGTATAAATAAAAAAATAATCGAATGAGATCATTATTACAATGTAAAATTGTAACATATGTGACATCACACTAGGTAGGGGGAGGTTCTCATAAATGTGACCAGCTGTGACAAGGTCGGGGGTGGGGTCAAAAAATCATGAAATTAGTGTGACGTAATTAATGGACGGCCCCTAACCTCGAGTCATTGGATAAAAAAGCACACTGTGTGTGTGTATGCGCTCGTGTCTATACGTGTATTATCGTATGTGATATAGTTTAAATGTGTGTTATTACTTCTTCACGCTTTAATGGCGGGCGGATTTAAAATTTTATATCGTACCACCTGCAGCGTGCAGCCGGCTGCATCATAAAAGTGTTTGGTGAATCCCGCGGGATCATCTAATTTTTCCGGAATAAAAAGTAGCCTATGTGCGATTCCAGGTCATCATTTACCTGTATGCCAAATTTCATTCAAATCCGTTCAGTAGTTTTTTTATGATTGAGTAACATCCATCCATCCATCCAACCAAAATCCAAACTCGCATTTATAATATAAAAATAGACTAAGGATTAATATAGAATGTAAAAAAAACTCGAAGATGTCTATGCTGATTGATGAAAAAAAAACATAAGCAAGACAGCTATGACGGTAATGCCACATGCATGAATAAGGTAGCCGGTAGGGTAACCTTACCCTTCAAACCGTAACACGACACCGACGACAATAGTAGGTACCGATTACGGACAAGACGTTGGAGAACTGAAATTTCGTAAAAGCCGAACAAATGGTTACCAGTGTTTCTCACATCATGACTAGGTGGTGGAGTTCCAGTCTTGGTTGACTTTGGTACCACCGTTATACTTTCCCGTCGCAATAGAGCCAATGTTTGCGACCTGGTTTCTGAGCGACGATAGGCATGTGACGGAAATGGTAGGTTCCAAAATCGAAATAAAAAAACAAATTTTGACGAGTCGACATTTTTCAAAATTACCACCGGATTGGAACGCGGTCACAATGTTTTGCTCGGGTTTGGTACATCGCATTACCTTCCCAATAGCTTCAATGGTTGTCAATATCATGTTTTTGTTTGGATGTTAAGGTAGCCGGTAAACTTATGCATGTGGCATTAGCATTCCGCCACATGGATAGCAACGTATTAAGTTTGTTGTCTATAAGCGATGGTTATCTCTTTCCATCAAGAGAGCCATCTGCTTGTGTGCTATTAAATGATATAAAACATAGAAAAAAATGTGGTGTCGCGGGACACCAGGTAGGAACGAACTTCCTTCGGCTAAACGGCACTACTCGCTTGTGTACGCGACTGTCGCGCCTGCGCACGTCTCATTTAACGCTTTTATTCCACGCATTTTTCTTACGGTTTTACTATCACATTTTTTTCAGTTCGGTCGCGCAGCAAAATCCCTATTCCCTCCAAGCCTGCCGTAAGGAACTTCGTTCCAATTAAGAGTGATTGAATTTCAGTAAATGCCGTCGGTGGAAAGTAAAAAATACTGTAAACTAGCTGACCCGGAGAATGTTGGTCCCGGGCTCTTTTGAAGAATAGGCCTGGCAGAACGGCAGTTCACTATCATCGTGGCTACTAGGTGGTAGAGTTCTGCATTGTCTCGCCCGGGTCTGGTACCACCTTACCTGTTCCTGCTGCATAGCGTCAGTGCTTGTTTCTGTCGTGTTCCGATGTGGAGAGTAAGATAGCCGGTAAACTTATACGCATGTGGCATTAGACCTCGCCACAAGATTTACTATCTTACCATTAACACCTTTGGTGTCTATATGCGATGTTTGACTCTTTACACCAGCAGACCCATCTGTTCGTTTGCTATCTTATATTAATAAAAAAAAAACGCCAAACGTTATTTTGCCATACAAATTACTTATTTTGAATATTTTGGTGAGGTACTTGAGAGGGAGGGGATTAATTGAGATAAAAACTATCCTATCTTTTAAGTTGACCCAGAGGGTACGTATATATTTATAATATTTCATTGAAATCGGTTCAGCAGTTTCGAAGTCCATCGCGGACACACAAAGTGACAAGTAATTTATATTAATTAGATTGTCCTCATAATTGTCACTTGCCCTCGCCTGAAGGCAGTGTAAGATGCTGGGGCCTAGGCCCTCTTCTCCTGGTATCTACCGCTGGCCGTCACTACGGCTAGGTCCTTGGGTTGAGGTGTTGTTTTGCCTCTTTGTCTTCTCATGGATGTGGTTTTCACCGAGGAATGGTCTAATCGGGTGGGTTCGCGTCGACCCCCTCGCTGTCTTCGCGCCACCCCGGGTGATCAACTCCCCCCGGGGGCGAGTTGATACCCAACGGTGAGTAATCTGCGACCGAGACCCGACTTAAGTGGAGAGGGTGCGGAGTTCAGTTCTCGATTTAAGTGAATGTTCTCGCGTCCAGGGGACTAATTAGATTGTGTTCACACCGAACCAACCGATCCGAGTAATCCGAACGAATACTCGGTTTTACTAGTATTAAATCGAGTTGTATTTGGTAATCGACTACTCGATCAATCTATATTTGGGCATCTCTATTTTAAAGTGCAGTGGTTTAAATTTATTCTCAAGAAAACCTACAAAATTTGAAGGTTGCACTAATGATTTCGTGTATGTAATTTAATGGCACTAATTAAAAATATTACACTTGAAATACTAAGAATATGGAACGGATGTTAAGTGTTCTAGAAACATCTAAAACAATTATATAATATTATAAACTAGCAGTTACTCGTGAATTGGTTCGCGTGACCAAAAATCATTACTTCGCTTTGGTCAGTCGCGTAAATAAGTAGCCTATGTCACACCTGGGTAATGTAGCTTTCTCAGGGTAAGTTAATGCCACATGCATAAGTTTACCGGCTACCTTACCCTCCAAACCGGAACACGCAGTGAATAGGTAAGGCGTCTACAAGTTATAAAAGAAAATTCGACCATGATATGTGCCGAGGGGCGAGGGGGAGGTTTTTTCGCCTCTCTACTCTTGGCATTTACCTTATTTACCTTTTCGGCTACCTAATTTACCTTTTCATTGTCTTATTCCATCCGAGTAAAGTATCCGGTAGAAATGCAAATTATCGATACCTTTGGCACCGAACACAAGAGACTAACAGAAGTCAGTGTATATACAAGCAATATTCGAGCAACGCACATATAAACACCTCTCACGGACGCGATATCTCTGAATGGCTCGGGACAGCTTATTACGAACTTGACTTCTGTTAGTCTCCAGTATTCTGTCTTTGGTGTCTATAGGCGATGGTTATATTTTTTATGAACAGAGTAATCTGCTGATGTTTGCTATCTAATGATGTAATAGATAAAAAAAACAACGTTACGGTACTTTAAATGGTAGTGTTAATTTGCCACAGCCTTCATACGCTTTACGGATCATTATCGATACCGATGTAGTACTGCTAACGGCTCTAAATACTTTTCCTAAAATAAATGTGTTCCATTGTTGTACTCCGTTTTGTAAGGTCTTAAGTCTGAGTGCTAAGTGTGAGTTTTTCTTTTCGCATTCGGTCGTGAGCGCGTTTGGAGTTTACTAGGAATTTGTATGTGATTTGTACAGCGCTACCTAGTGGTAAACGTGAGAAACCAGTTTACCACTAGGTGGCGCTGTACAAATCACATACAAATTCCTAGTAAACTCGAAACGCGCTCACGATCGAATGCGAAAAGAAAAACTCACACTTAGCACTCTAAATCTAATACAATATTCAACACAGCCCTAATAATATGTAACAGTTACATAAGTATTAGGTTACATGCGAAATAATTATCATTATAATAGCGAATTACGACACGTGAATTGGGTCGCATTGTCGTGAGGCGTAGAATTTTTAGAGTGTAGGAAAAAAGATAGCAGTCCTACTACTGTGATATACAGAAACATAGACACGTGACACTTCGTAATCAGTCAATCATCGTCCCGTCGTCGTTGTCATCACGTAAATAAATTTTACAAAAAAATATTCCATTTGCTATTAAATAAAATATACTATGATATTTAAGAATTTTTAGCCGATAAAATTAAATGTTAAAAGATACATATAGAAAAATATGAGTTAAATTTGCCTTAAAATTTAAATGTAACAAATTTTTTAAAATGATAAAATAACTTTGTAAATTGTAAACTTTTTTTTTTTATATTATAAGATAGCAAACAAGCAGATGGGTCTCCTGATGGAAAGAGTCAACCATCGCCTATAGACACCAAAGATGTCAATGGTGCGTTGCTATCTTGTGGCGAGGTCTAATGCCACATGCATAAGTTTACCGGCTACCTTACCCTCCAAACCGGAACACGACAGCGACAAGCGCTGACGCTATTGCGGCAGGAATAGGTAAGGCGGTGGTACCAGACCCGGGCGAGACAATGCAGAACTCTACTACCTAGTAGCCACGATGGTAGTGACTCGATAGCCAATCGGTCGCCTTTTACGACCTGCCTGGCAGAACGGCAGTTGGCCTATTCTACAAAGGAGGCCGGGACCAACACGGCGAAAACTTTATGATTAAACAGAAAATGAAACTTTATAATTATAAAAATAACTTTTGTGATGTGAAATCATTCCTGTACATTAGTAATAAGTACAATAACATAGAGAAAAAAAGATAAGACCGCTGAGTTTCTTCCGCCGGATCTTCTCAATTTGTGGCCGCGTTCCGATCGGGTAGTAATTCTAAATTCTAAAAAAACTACAGTAACCAATCCCGATCCGAGGCGTTATCGCTGCCAATCCCAACCTTACAAACAGACACACCACAATACGCCGTTGCTGCTGATCACGGTGACGAAGTGGCCTTTTTCGTCCCGCACCTAAAGCGGAGCACAATGCCACTACATCTCCCACCATAATCAGTTAATCAGTTAAAATGCCGCACTAACGCTGAGGTCTGGTCTTACAGGAGACAGCCCTTAGCGCGGGCGTTTAAAATTTAAATTTAACTACTTGAGCACTCGTCTCGCCCAATAGCACGACGTTGTAGTACAAGCTTAAAGCTATCAGCTATTAATTATAATCTAAATTATGAAAAAAAAAGATTAATTACAAAACGATTTTAAAAATAAGCTTTTATTCTAAACGTTTGTTGTATTAAAAGAAAAATATGGCGGCCGTTTTTGAATTTAATTTTTTATAGTGTTTTTATGAATTAAGCGCTTTGATTGGATATCCTTATTGGGTGTAATGTACAAAAATAAGTAATCCGCCATTTTGTTGCAGCGGCCATTTTGGATTAACAACAATACTAATTAAAGATAACTAACTGCATTGTCATTAAAACTAAAGTTGTATTCCAAATTCAGTTAAATCGGACATTTTATCAAATCAATTGGAAAGTGGGTCAAATTTAGCTTGGAAGACTTGAGCTACGCTAACTATATAACACGGAAATTTCAACAAAAGCTTGTTTACCACGGGATGTGAATATCCATCACTGCAATATCCTACCTTAGTGATTTTTACTTGGTTCAAAAATAACTATTTCATAACAGCTGATATCATCTCGATCCTCGACGTTAATTAAGAATTTATGTCTTTTTCCTTGTTAATTTGTGCAATATAATTAAGTGTACCCAACCAAATACATTATTACTGTAATGGTAGTCTGTTATTAGTGTTTTTGCTTTTTATAAACCAATTTACAAAACCCTAACATTAAACTCAATAAAACTGTACCAATTACTTCCAATTTATATTTATTATACGTATGTTTTTTGATTCGAGAAAACATGAAACAATTCTATTTTTAAGCCTATTTGTTAATCCAAGTCCTCACCAGTTTGTAACCTATCTCGGTTGTGTGTAGGATAGACCCTAAATAAAATATTTGAAAAAATTGTTCTAAATCGAATGTATCTCCTTGCCAAAAGCTTACAGACAGACAGACAGACTTTCGCATTTATAATATTAATATGGATGGTACGGATATGGATTCGGGGTATTATGTGATTTATATAAGGCATTTGATAATTTTCATCGTAATATCTTAATCAGAAAACTATACCACTTTGTCTAGTTTTTAATTTGCTTGATCTTCTGATATCATATTTATATAGAAGAATTTAGAACGTTGATTTAAATTGCATAAGTTGAACCGATGTTGCTGCCATCTCGGGTATCCCACTAGGAGGAATGCTTAGTCCATGTTTATTTACATTTTATGTAAATAAACATGGACTAAGCATTGTTATTTACATTACATTTACATGCATACAACATATTACAAGCATATGTTATTTACATTACATTTACATGAATGGTTTGCCTTACTGTGTGGGCGGTAATCATGAAATCATGATGTTTACAGATGACATTTCACTTTTATTCAAAATTAGCTCAGATTCTGTCTGGGACTCGAGTCAGAGATAGAAAAAACTAGTCTGGAGCTATAGTGGCTTTTTTTGATAATGTCATTGATTTTCTTACATACCTTTTTCTGGTCGAACAAGCACACCCGCGTGTGCGTGTATGTAAATGTGTCAATGTAATGCTAGGATATAAATTTGTGGTCTGTACATAATTTTAATGTTAAATATTTTTTTATGTCTCATATCGATATTAACATGTTGAAAATTAATGTCCCTATGTCTGTTTGTATATCCTGTTGTAACTCAAAAACGGCTTGCCCGGCAGGTGTCAGCTTGTAATTAATAGATCATTATTAAAAATGCCCTTGCAGTTTGAAATATGCCCATTATAAAAGGACAGTTAGATAGTAAAAAAAAATCACGCCCGTTATGAAGAGGTAGGCAGAGGTACAATAAGTGCACCCACGATTAGCCAAAGATACTTAATTCCATAATATGATAGATGGCAAGCCTATCGCCAGTTGGGCGCTTATCCAATCCCAGACAACGTTATTTATTTATTTAATACTTTATTGTACAAGAGGCAAAATTATATATTGTTTCTGGAAATTTCCACAAAAGGCGAGCTTATCTCATGAGAATGCGTGAAAGAGATGTAGAATGCAAGTGTACAGATTATTAATTTAGAAAGTATGTACAATATGTATACAAATATAAAACTTATTTTACATTACTTAATTCTAATTGTTTTTATTAAAAAACTGAAAAAAACGCATTTTGTTCTCATGTTTTCAACACCGACAGCGGACCAGGAGACCACAAAGGCTGTGGTAGTCAGGAGTATGGATTAGCATGTGATAATAAATACAAAAAAAAAGTTGACCGGGTATTATTCATAATGTTACCTATGGGGAAGAGTCATATTGTTCAAATTGTACATATATAAATGTACGTACGCACGTACGTACGTACGTACGTGCGTACATCTTACATAAATATAAAGTATTTTTGTTAGGTTGCCTTTAAATTCCACACCAAGAAAAAGAAGTCATACGTGTCATTTTAAATAATAACATACAATTTTCCTTTAGCAATTTGCTTAAACTGTGAACCCCGCAGCTTGTGCAATATAACTGTGTATTTGATATGCATCAAAATTCCCGAAAACCACAAGAAAAATTCATAATGTCTAGACAATGTGATAAAAAATAAAGAAGTTCAAATTATAATCATTTATTTTGTTGTTCAATACTAATTGGTCCGTAACATCTAATGCTGTAATCGAGCAATTCTTGTACATCTGAATCTCGGAAACGGCTCCAACAATTTTCCTAAAAGAGGGATGGCCACAATCGACTTGGTCTTGTCTGAGATCATAATATATCTTGAAAAATACGTAATTTTTTTTAATATAAACTAGCTATATAGAAATCCTCGAAGATGTATTTAAATAAAATGTAACACATTTTTTGTAAGTCTCCATAGTGAGCAGTTCGACTACTTACAAAAAAATAGAATTCCAGCATGTTGAATGTTTTGTTTTACAAATGAATATAGAGGAAGGAGGACCATTTTTGGGTATAGAAGTGTCCATCAAAAGGCATCAAAACATGGTCTCGCCGCCATTGTAAAATAAGTTTTAGAAAGAAAGTGGTAAAAGTAATTATACATTGTTATTTAATTTTATTTATCAAAAAAGCCAAAATATTCTATTATTTTTTATATTTATTTCATTTGTCCATTAATACACTATTGTGATAAATCTAAATACGACAAAACTGACAACTGGTATTGCAAAATGTCAGTTATTTATAAAAAGTCAAAATATTATTAATACTTCTTGAGAGACCTTTATAAATGAAACTTGTTTTTAAATAATAAAACGAAAATGTTGGCACGAATTTCGTTATAAGACATGATATTCAATTTACGAGTCCAAGCGATGTATGAAGCGTGGTCAGAGTTTTTTTGTAGTTATGCAATGGGTTTCGGGGGCGATAAGTCGATCTAGCTAAGTTTCATTTTAAAAAAAGTAGTTTTACCATAATAAAAAATATCGAGCTAATACTGTCATGTCATTTGATAATCGTTTACTTCTTTAAATGCGATAATGTTAATTTATTATATTTGCTGTATTTCGAAAGACGAGTATTCGTGTCGCGTGCCATATTTGGCACGTGTCTTCGCGTTGGTCATTTCCGTAAGATCTACACAAAGATCTCTTAGCGAAAAACGGTGTTTAAACAATGGAACTTTCAAACAAAGAACGGTGTTAGTATGCGTTATGAACTGTCTAACTGTTTGTTATGAAAGGTCTTTGTTCGTCGTACTGATGAATAATAATATTTGTTAGATAAGTGGGTGTGTATTATTTTGGCACTTATTCGCACCATTATCAGCTCTATGTATCAGATTATATACTATTAGTAAAAAAGTTTTGATAATTTAAAAGTACATGCTGCATTACGCTTGTTTAATTAAAAACCCCGTGTTAGTCCCGGGCTCCTTTGCAGAATAGGTCAACTGCCGTTCTGCCAGGCAGGTTGTAAAAGGCGACCGATTCTCTATGCAAGTCACTACCATCGTGGCTACTAGGAGGTAGATTTCCACATTGTCTCGCCCGGGTCTGGTACCAACCAATCATACCTATTCCTGCCACACTAGCGTCACTGTTTGTCACTGTTGTATTCCAGTTTGGAGGATAAGGTAGCCGGTAAATAAATAAATAAATATTCACGGGACAAATTACACTTACTGATCGAACCCTAAAGTAAGCAAATTATTTGCTTGTGTTATGGGTGTTATTCAACGATATTAATACATAGAAATACATATATAAATACAAGAATATATTTAATAAACACCTAAACCCGGAAATACAAACATTTATGGTCATCACACAAATGCTTGTCCCCGTCGGGGATCGAAACCGAGCCCCGTCGATCGCGTAGTCAGGGTCGCTAACCACTCGACCAACGAGGCGGTCGGTAAACTTATGCATGTGGCATTAGACCTCTCTACAAGATAGCAACGCACCATTAACAATTTTGGTGTCTATAGGCGATGGTTGACTCTTTCCATCAGGAGACCCATCTGCTTGTTTACTATCTTATGACATAAAATATATATAGTTTGTGAATTGTGAAGCTGTACAATCAGTGCAAAATTTAAATAATTAGTTTAAGCCTCCAATTCCCAGCACAAATTATTCGCTCATGCAAACGAATCGTTACGTCAACCGTTCGACTTCTAAGGAATTACTAAAATAGTAATATGCATGCAACAGATAAAACAAAACGATTTGCTTATTAATAGACTCGCACCATTGCACGTGCGTTGAACTGTTCATGCTAATTTGTGTCACTAAACATCTGATTTATTACGATTAAGTAGTCTTATTATTTATTCTGTGGTAAGCATATAGAAAACAAATGAAGGCTAGGCATGGATTATTAAAGTTAACCAAGGAAGTTACATTCTACCCGGAATGTTCACACGCGCTTCAAAATCGTTCCGAAGAGTACCACGACATGGGTGGAGTGTGTCTCTTTCTACTAACTATAGCGCCAATCGCCATATATAAGTACGGCCATGCGTACTTTGCAAATTACTACTAAGTAATTCTACTAATTTGAGAAACAGTTTTTGCATTGCATAAGTAATTACTTAATAATTAAAAATAAGCACATTTTAGAACTCACTGTGTTAATTACAATACATTTTATGCTAATTTATTTATCGACGTGTATGAATAAAAAGGATTTAACGATTACCGAATATGTAAAAATCTACCATCTAGATAGTTTTATTTACACTGGCAGTTGCAAGAAAGGGACAACATCCACTCTTGTCGTTGTCTTGCTCAGAACGTTTTTCCCCTCTGTTATGTAAGAAACAAATGTCAACTTTATTCTTTACGAAATAAAGTACATTTTCATTTTTCAAATATTGTTTCGTAAAATTCCAGTTATAGTATATAAGTTCCTTGAAGTTAAAATATTAATTTTCGTACTAAATTTTTTTAACAATTAGCAACTGTTATTTATATTAGCAAATACTGTTAAAAGTAATTTTTATGCATCACTATAATTACCAATAACTTGATATATGATAATAATGTTATTAAAAATATTTGTGAGAGCGTTTTTTTTGCTCGCTAACTTGATTTATGATAATACTGTTATTAAAAATATTTCGAGAGACCGTGATAATAATAACTGTTAAAAGTTATCAAAACTATTTTAGAGGACCTTTTTTTTGTAGCTTCGTGTTTTTACTGCTTCTAATACTTATTATATATAGGCTACTGATATAATATAACATAAATAAATAACTGTTAAATATTAATTAATTTTAACAACATAATAGTTAATCTGATTTAACAATAATTTCCATGCCTAATGAAGTCAGACTGTACCATGAAGCTGTATTATATCTGGAGGCAACACTTCTAATACCTATATGAAAGTGAAACTGGAAACATCTTCTAAAATCTTGCCCTCTCTTTCTAACACATCTGTATAAAAAGAAATGGCGAGATCTCATCATTCTATGAGATCTCGCCATCTCGCTAGATATAACGTAGGAATTTGTTTCGAGTGATTAATACGAGTGCTAACTGCTAGCTCCACCTTTACGTAAAACTTCATGGACTGTACCCTTCATCCAAATAGTATAAAAATAGTAATTATTTACATAGTTACCTTCATCTATTCGCTAGCAATGCGATCGCAGGGCATTCCATGGCAAAAATTCGCAATTATCCGGGAAATCTTTCGAAGAACTCGTAGACCAATTTTTATGAATTTTGTGGTTTTGGATTCGTCTTCATCCGGAATAGGATAATCTATACATATAATAAAATCGTAGGAAAGTCAAAACTGTACATTGAATATTTTTTTAAATAATACTAGGGGCGTGATCTTCAATCGATATCGAAGCCAAAAATATAGTTTTTAGAATTTTTGTCTGTTTGTCTGTATGTATGTCCGGGGTAAACTCAAAAAGTACTGCATGGATTTACTTCAAATTTTGCATGAATATTACTATTAGGTCGGGTCAACATATAGGCTACATATTATCACGCTATCTCCTACGGGGAGGAGCTGTGTGGAGTAAATAAAGTCCGCGCGGATGAAGTCGCGGGCAACAGCTAGTAAGTAATATTCATCAATTAAAAAAATATCAATAAATATCATTTTGCTGACACGTCATAAAAACACCTTATTTAAAAAATATATTTATTTTATTTATATTTATTATTATTACCCTAATGAAAAATTGAGCTTAACTTTTTCTAGGATTTTAAAATTAATTTTAAAATCCTAGATTCACTTATTTATTGACTGTTATGCCACAAAAGTGGAACAAAATTCCCCGGGTCAGCTAGTTGGTCATAAATGTGCGACTATTGTGCTGTATAACGGCACAATTATTCCTGCCGCAATAGCGTCAGTGCTTGTCGCTGTCGTGTTCCGGTTTGAAGGGTAAGGTAGCCGGTAAACTTATGCATATGGCATTAGACTTCGCCACAAGATAGCAACGCACTATTAACACCGTTGGTATCTGTTGACGATGGTTGACTCTTTCCATCAGGAGACCCGTCTGCTTGTTTGCTATCTTATGATATATATATATATATATATATATATATATATATATATATATATATATATATATATATATATATATATATATATATATATATATATATATATATATATATATATATATATATATATATATAAAATAATGATGTCAATTAACGTACTTTATCTAAAATGAAGTTAATTTTACTTCATTATATACGTTTAAGTTATGAGAGTACTTAGGTTTTAATTTGTTTTATAGGGTCTTAATATTACCCAGGTTTGAGGAAAGGTGTGAAGTCGTATTAAATTTCTATTGCCATTATTTCGTAGCTCTTCAATATTTCTTACACGTTGTGCTAAAACTAATTTATTTCCTTTCTACACAGTTTTTTTATGTCATAACTAGCTGACCCGGCAAACGTTGTTTTGTCTTACATATTAGGAATCCATAGCGGACAATCAACGTGACACGTAATTTATATAAGACTATGGGATTGTCCTTCCACGCAGCCAAAATGGCAGTAAACTTTATATGGTGGTTAAGTATTCTTAAATTTTCTAATTTTCCGCGCAATTTTCTTAATATTTTCTTTTATAAGAACCCTGTCCTTACAATTACAAACACAACAAAAAAAATTGCCGAAATTGGTCCTGCCATTCAGGCGTGATGTCGTGACCAAGGAAAATAGGGATTGATTTATATATATATATATATATATATATATATATATATATATATATATATATATATATATATATATATATATATAGATGTAGCAAATAAGCAGATGGAAAGAGACAACCGTCGCCTATAGACACAAAAGATATTAATCACATTTGCTTTGAAGCCCGGAGCAATATAATTTAATAAATCTCATTTTCTTACCAATTTATAGACCATTCAACTGGGTAAGTTATGTTAAATTATGAAGTTGTTATCTACACATATAATAAAATCGTAGGAAAATCAAAATAGTACATTGAATATTTTTTAAAAAGAATACTTGGGGCATGATCTACAATCGATATCGAAGCCAAAAATATAGTTTTTAGAATTTTTGTCTGTTTCTCTGTATGTATGTCCGGGGTAAACTCAAAAAGTACTGCATTTTAGTAAATTTTGCATGAAATAACAGGTCGGGTCAACATGTAGGCTACATATTATCACGTTATCAGCTACGGGGGAGGTGGTGTGCGGAGTAAACGAAGTCCTCGCGGACAAAGTCGCTGGCAACAGCTAGTTGAGTCATAAAAATAATATTTATCACAAAAATTGTCAAAAATTATGCACCAACAAATACTATTAGTCTACTCGACAAGTTGAAAATGGTCTAAAATAGAGATACTGCTCTGATATATATTAACCATGTAAGTTTTTTATCTGTTAATAAATGTCAATCTATTTTAAGCGTTTCCTCGTGGTTTGTAGGTCATAATTGATAGCGTTATTTGGTAAATAGTTACGAGCATGGACGCTGTTCTTGTTACTATTATTTTAATCTACATACTTAAATTACATAATAGAAGTCTGCTGTTTGCCGTTGCTTTTTATAGAAGAGGGCAGTAAGCTCACTTGATGAGGTTATGGCGGCAGGAATTGGTTCTTTTTAGGGTTCTGTGCCCAAGGCTGACGGGAGTCTATTTTTAGTTGTGTGTATTTAGTGTGCTCAAGTGAGCATAAACTAAACAGTAAATCCTCCATTTAGATGTGACTATTTGAGCTTGTGTTGCAACTTCGTCCAGAAGGCAATTGATAGTAAGAAAATAGTAAGAAATAAATACCGATAATGACTGAAATTAACGTTAAAATTGTTAGGATTTGATTTTATGATTAAAACATTTTGATTTTTACTTAAAATCCCGTTTGCTAATACATTTCGCCAGAAATTAACTCGATTCTAATTTTATTTTATTGTGGGAGTCTTGAAGTCTCGGGATCTTCCGGGACGTTGATCGTAGGCTGCCTCGTATCTCGGGACTTTGAAACTGTCAAGACATCCCAAACCCTAGTAGGAAGTAATCTCAGAAACAACTGACCGGTTATGAAATTCTTACACTAGCAGAAAACTACATTATTCCTGAGTGATATAGGCTTTATTTTATACCAATTTCTCTGAAGGATCGGAAAATACGCGGTATATTCCGGGAAACGGCTAGTGTTTTATTATACCCACTATATACCACTCGTCTTCAAATGTAGATACTAGGTAGGCCACGCACGTTAATTTCAAATATGGGTGGACGTACTCCTAAATAATTTGTAGTGAAACGCGGTCTTAATTATCAGACACGCCTTTAAAGGCATCTGCCTTTTTATGTTGCCTGTTTTGTCTTTGTAATTGCTTTTTCACTCTCACTGTGTATCCTGTCATTAGAATGAATCGTCAGACATTGTTTGTTAGCCTAATGCTAGAGCCGCTCTTGTTTCTAACGTCCGGAAGTTATATGCGCGCTCATATCAATAGCTAAGGCACACGTAGTCCGGAATGTATGAAAAAATAGCCGATAATAGCCGATCACATCTGCATTTATCGTGTCATTACACGAAGCTTTGTGATAACGCAAGTGCGGCTCCATCGTAATACAATCATTTTACCTTAACAACCAACCTTAACCATAAAGTAATATTGAGTTAACTGGGAATATATCTGTACCTTACAGACGAAGAACCCTTAGACTATAGGATTTTGGACTTTTCTAAGTATCATTTCGCTTAAAAGAAATCCATTGTTAGTCACATGACCTACACAAACAGCGAAATTGTTACAGGAGCGAAACAAAAAAAATACAATCATATACTTACATGTAATGATTTTTAATTCTTGTCAAAATAATTAATCTTTAATGATCGAAATAATTATTCTTTAATGATATTTCAAATATTACTATGGCTACACAAAATGTCGGACAAAAATGGCAGATAGTTCCATGACAGCCACAGACGCGACTACGATATAAGGGATGCAGAGCATTGAGACGACTGAGTGTTGTCAAGTTAAAAATATTCGCTTAATTTTATCTAAATTGAAGGGTAAATATTTAAATTAATTTTAAAATACTATACTATTTTTATTTTATAAATAAGAGCATTTTATTATTTTTATTGATGACTAGCTGTTGCCCGCAACTTCGTCCGCGCGGACTTCGTTTACTCCACACAGCTCCTCCCCATTAGGTGATAGCGTGATAATATGTAGCCTATATGTTGACCCGACCTGTTAGTAATATTCATGTAAAATTTAAAGTAAATCCATGCAGTACTTTTTAGGTTTACCCCGGACATACATACAGACAAACAGACAAAAATTCTAAAAACTATGTTTTTGGCTCCGATATCGATTGTAGATCACGCTCCAAGTATTCTTTTAAAAAAATATTCAATGTAAAGTCTTGACTTTCCTACGATTTTATTATACATATGTATAGATGTCATCAACGTACCAACATCTCCAATTTCTGTCGAACAGGGTTATTGTTACTCACTGTGTAGGTAAATATTTATAAATATGTTTACCCTAATCAAAATAATCAATTTTAATGATGTTTCAAATATTATTATGGCAACACAAAATGTCGACCAATAATTTCTAAACACAGTAAAACTTTAGCAACCGACTTTCCATTTCCTGTATCTCCGGAACTTGCATCAGATCTTCATCAATTTAAATTGGGACCACACGAGGAGTATACCCTCTATATAAAAAAAGAATTTTAAAATCCGTTCATAAATGACCGAGTTGTGAGTTAACAAACATAAATAAACATACAGCCGAAATGATAACCTCCTTTTGGGAAGTCGGTTGAAAATGTTTGTTGACACCACAGACCACACTCATTGCTCATATGAGCAAACGTATGTAAATGTCAAACGCTTGTAGGTAGATATATTATATCGTAAAAAATAGAAATTTGCTAAATTGTGCTATTATATCGTGTCGAATAAAAACTAAGACTTAAGGAATACATTTGGAGTGAATTTATTTCATCGATAAGTATTATAAGGGGCCATCCATAAATTACGTCACACGTTAAGGGGGAGGGAGGAGGTCGAAAAAGTATGACATTGTGTGACAAGGGGTAGAAAGGGGTCCCAAATTTTGTGACATCACATTTTTCAAAATATAATATACCTCTATAGATAAAAAATAATCGAAGAAAATCATTTTTCCAATGAACAATTGCAAAATATGTGACATCACACTAGGTAGGAGGGGGGTCTCCCAAATGTGACCAGAGTGCTAAATGTGAGTTTTCTTTTCGCATTCCATCGTGAGCGCGTTTGGAGTTTATTAGGAATTTGTATGTGACTTGTACAGCGCTACCTAGTGGTAAACGTGAGAAACTAGTTTACCACTAGGTGGCGCTGTACAAATCACATACAAATTCTTAGTAAACTCGAAACGCGCTCACGATCGAATGCGAAAAGAAAAACTCACACTTAGCACTCAGATGTGACAAGGACGGGGGAGGGGTCAAAAACCATAAAATTCGTGTGACGTAATTATGGATGGCCCCTAACTCTGTATTTCTGTTTGTAAATGTAAGCGACACCGAAAACCTGAGAAACTGCCATTAAAGCCGTAACCAGTTTAATCCGTGGCTGACGCCTGACACAGAGGCGTTTATAGTGAAGTCGCTGATCAACGGGCGAGCCTATACCGCGGCTTTTATGGTCTAAGAGCCCTTGACACAAAACTTATGACCGATAGATCAGGACCTTTAAGATCCTAATCGACGAGCGACCCTGTACCGCGGTCTTATGGCTCGGTAAAGCTCGCCGCTGTATCATCACAATACCGCGGTAATATGTAGTGCAATGGGCCATAAGTTTTGTGACGAGGGCTCTTAGACCATTAAGACCGCGTTATAGGCTCGCCTGTCGATCAGCACCTTAAGATTCAGTAAGGTTATTACACTATCCCTAAAACGAGGATATTATTTGTTGACACCTTTTTCATGTTTTTTTTTCTTTCACAGGTAAAGGCAAAAAACATTTCTATGATGCGCTTAAATATATTCATTTGTAAGTAATTTAATATTATATAATAGTATTTTAATTTCTTTATTCGGTGTGTAAAGAAAACCCTGTCCGATCCGACAAAGGCATATAGGTTGGTTAAAGGTATTGCTGAAAAAAATATTAAAATGACTATTTCTCAAAAATCAAAAAAGATATCGTTTTTTTAACATTTATATTTTTACTTATATTTCCCTAGAGTTAGGCAAATATTTTAAAAATGCCAACACCTTGTCGCTGTTTGTTTCATTGTTTCGTTTTGGCGGCTTTCGCACAAACACCACTCGTTGGCGGGCTATTTGTTTTTCGGCTTTTTACAAAGGAATTTTAAACGCGCCTCACACGCGCCGTTTGTCTTTCGGTAGCATCCAACTTGCTCGGCATTCTTTGATAGTAGAATTCACTTATTTGTAGGTGTTGTCATACTTAATGTATGAAAATACCATTTAAGATTATTTTTTATCGGGAAAACTAATTAATTAATACCCATAAAATAATTACACATATGTAACCGTATTACGGTACCAAATAATACCAACAAGGTTTTATTTACACACCGTATATCCACGAATAAAAAACGAGCAGAGTGCTAAGTGTGAGTTTTTCTTTTCGCATTCGATCGTGAGCGCGTTTTGAGTTTACTACGAATTTGTATGCGATTTCTACAGCGCCACCTGGTAAACTGGTTTCTCACGTTTACCACTAGGTGGCGCTGTACAAATCACATACAAATTCCTAGTAAACTCCAAACGCGCTCACGATCGAATGCGAAAAAAAAAACTCACACTTAGCACTCAGATGGCTCCCCTGATGGTAGGAAATAACATTGCCTATAGATATAGACACCAAAGACGAATATAGTGCATTGCTACCCGTGTGGTGAGAGGGTAATGTTACGCGGATCGTTCACCGGCTACCACTCTCTAAACCGAAACATGACAGATACAATCATTGACACTATTGCGGCAGGAATATTTAAGGCAGTGGCATTATTTTTGTATAGGGAAATAAACGATATCCCCATACAAAAATAATGCCACTGCCTTACGCCTCGTATCAATGGCGTTATCATATAAAATAAAAGGGTTTGCTGAGAAGAATAAAAAAATAAACAGACTTATTCTAAATCCAATATGGCGATCCACCCAAGATTGTGGACTTGTTATGGTTAAGCACTCATTATATGGGTAGCATTTAAATAAAAGCTTGTTTTTAAAAATATCTTTTAAAAACAAGGTATTATTGTTAATGTTAATTTATTGACGATGTCATTGAACTACCAATATCTCTTTCAAGGTCGAAGTGGTATTTGTTATTTACCCGTCTTGTATAGGGAAGAAAACATAGTTTTTTTTAATTGTTCCCCTAAAAGCATAAAGTTTGGGGACAAAACCAATGAGTAATACATCTACTGTGTATACCGCTTTGAATTCTAGTCATACACACAACCACGAATGTCGATGACCCAACCACGCATGCGCGACACAAACACTCATTGCTGCGTCATTTGTGCTATTCTATTAGCCGCACTTTTTTTTGACATAAGATAGCAACCAAGCAGAAGGGTCTTCTGATGGAAAGAGTCAACTATCGCCTATGACACCAAAGGTGTAAATGGTGCGTTACTATCTTATGGCGAGGTCTAATGCCACATGCATAAGTTTACACGCTATCTTACCCTCCAAACCGGAACACGACAGTGACAAGCACTGACGCTATTGCGGCAGATATGTGTAAGGCGGTGGTACTGGACCCGAGCAAGACAATGCAGAACTCTACCACATGGTAGCCACGATGGTAGTGACTCATATAGCCAATCGGTCGCCTTTTACGACCTGCCTGGCAGAACGGCAGTTGGTCTATTCTTCAAAGGAGCCCGGCATTATATATTAATTTCAGCCAATAATTGGCTATCACTTTCTATCAGTAGAGTCATCTGTTTGCGTGTCATTCTATTATTTTAAAAAAATAGTTTTTCCCCGTATTGGTCCCAGGCTCCTTTGAAGAATAGGTCAACTGCCGTTCTGCCAGGCAGGTCGTAAAAGGCGACTAAGTGGCTATTTGCGTCACTACCATCGTGACTACTAGGTGGTAGAGTTCTGCATCGGTTCGACCGGGTCTGGTACCACCGCCTTACCTATTCCTGCCGCAATAGCGTCCGTGCTGGTCACTGTCGTATTCCGGTTTGGAGGGTAAGGTAGCCGGTAAACTTAGGCATGAGGCATTAGACCTCGCCACAAGATAGCAACGCACCATTAACATCTTTGGTGTCTATAGGCGATGGTTGACTCTTTCCGTCAGGAGACCCATCTGCTTGTTTGCTATCTTATGATATAAAAAAAAACATAAACGCTATCTCTTCTCTTCTCGGCTTTGTACTATCACGAGACTAGATAGAAAAAGGTGATTCTGTCATCTATTGATTAGACGATTTCTGTTAGCAAAAACACCAAGCAATTCTCGGTTTCTCAGTTGTTTAGAAAAATCGTGTACTGGAAATGCCTTCAATACTAAGCTATACTTATCTAGTCTAGTTCAATGGAACTAATTCCATGGCAATTTCTGAGTAAGTCAGGCATGCCCCATAGAGTTTTTGAATTAGAGTAGACATAGCATATAATAAATCACGAAGAATATGAAAGGAGCCATAGAATACGTTCGCGATACTTGGAAATTTGCACGATCATTTTATTATCTGTACATCTATACAAATAAATAAAATTGGAGTGTCTGTTTGGAGTATTAAACTAACCACTTTTAACTAAATGCATATGGGTGTATGTATACACGGTACATATACCAAAATATTTTTTTTACACCTATACAAATAAATAAAATTGGAGTGTCTTTTTGCAATATTAAAATAACCACTTTTAACTAAATGCATATGGATGTATACACGGTACATATACCAAAATAATTTTTTTTCACTGTTTGTTCCGGGTAATCTCTGGAACGGCTGGGCTGATTTTGACGGAACTTTTACTGACAGATAGCTGATGTAATAAGGAGTAAATTGCCTACTTTTATTTTAGATTTATTTTTTAAATTAAATTGATTAAGAAATTATGTTTTAAAAATTTGCAAGGTTTTGTTGGTATTATTCCACCTGCATCAGGAAAATTTGAGATTACATTCTCATTAAAATTCTGTGGTTCATACCAAATCTAAATTAAACTTTTAATATTTGTTCGCCTTTTACGAACTGCTTGGCAAATCGTCTATTCTTCAAAAGGAGCAACAGCAACCCCAACCAACAAGCCCCGTGTTGGTCCGAAATGGTAGACAATTTATATTATATAGAAATTTTACAATTTTATATTAATATAGAAATTTTAAATGCAGCCTATAAAACTACCATGTCATACGTTTGTGATTTACATTCCCGCATTATTAATATATTTAATACCATCAGTGGCTGTTATCTTTCGATAGGAGAACCGTAAGCTGTTAAAAAAATTAAATTATAATAATCTTAATTACATTTTAACCGTCTTAACGGCTATTTCTTTGTAATTCAGCTTGAAATCAAATTGTTACGGTAATGCCAATTTTCACACGGTATTGTTAATTTCTCAAATCCTTATTAATAAACTTATTTTACCGAATAGCTATTATCTGACCACTTTTAAGTACATGACAGCAATTTTTTACTTTGTAAACTTAGGATTCGTATACGCGAACAATATATTACCGACGTGTCGGCACGGCAGACGGCAGAAACAATTGCAGTCGTCGACACGCGTTGACGGCAGCCGTCAATGATTCGGCGTTAAACGTCGACGTGTCAGCTCTCTTAGTTACTGTGTATGAGCGAGTTGCAAAATGGATAGGTATGGAATGGAAAGATATAAACCCGTTTATTGTAGCATCGATAAATATTAGTTAATAGAAAACAAGGTGGACATTTTTGTATACACTACCACTTTTTGGAAAAAAATCATTAACAATCATTAAATTATTTACAGCTTTTCTTTTCTTTACTTTTCTTTTCTTCACATTGCTTTAAGCAGAAGTTACTCATATTATATGTCTAATATAGGGCTTATTGAGCCGCGAAATGTTAAAAACATTAGTTTCGTCAAAAGGCGTTACTTAATGTACTATATGTAACTACTCTTTCCACTGACCCTTGTGTTAGGCCTTGCGTATCTTTTCCAAACCAAAATAGTTGGAGAAATGCTTCTTTATAGCGATATAAAGCATAGCGAGGTGATCATTCTGGTGTATTTAACTCAATTTTCACTTTTTATGAGATACGCCTATTAGTAACGCTAGCGACGATATGTACAATAGTTATTGTAGTAACGAAATGGCCAAGCCACATATATTGACTAAGGTGTAGTTTGTGAAGTTAAGGTTAGTAGAGTTAGGCCATATAGAGTTAGAAGTTTGGCTCTACGTGAGATCGGGTAATTTGGCAGTGCATGCTATGTTATAATCTTGTTTTGACAATATTTAAAATTAATATATTTATCAAGCGCGTTCCATCTTAGGCCTCATCTTAGCTTACCATCAGGCGAGATCGAGGTCAAGCGCTTACCTATCAATAATTTAAAAAAAAATTTACATAAAAATGTTTTTGGTGGGATATTTTTAACGAACTTTTGTTTAGTATCAGAATCAAATATATTTCTTTTTGACTAAAGAAGTGTTAGCAACTGCGCTTAATGACAAGCACCTGTGTGATTTATACAGCTTTTATTGCGAGATAGTGACGCCATTTTTAACAACAATGAACAAATATAAATAAATATAGTATTAATAGGCGGGGATAAAATGTTTCGAGGCATTGTAATTTTATCGCTTCTTGAGGGCGTTACACTGCCCAAAACTTATACTGTGCGCGTGCGTGTAAAAGTGTTTTATTCGGACAAACTGCTTCTCGGTTATAGAAGTAAACAATGATATATAGCTTGTTTCAGAATTTACTTATTATAAATTCGAGACATGTGCACACTCCGAGATTATTTGCAGTCGTCCGACGAAATTAGAGACGCGGCACGCTACAACTGCATGCGTTGCTAGGGGTCGACGACTGTCGCTGGCGCGTGTCAACGTTTGCAGTTGCACCTGCAGTTAGCTACGTGCCGTCGTGTATATGAGCCCTTACATATCTACGATCCACATATTTGTTTTTTTTTTATAACAACGACGGACAATAACAACATAACAATCAACATCGCTACGGTTCTTTTCGTGAATATCCAAAATCATTCGATAAACCACTATGACAAACGTATGTGTCTTCAATACGATGTAATTTTAATCACACAAGTTCACCACGGTTAACCACTTTTTAAAGTGAGCTAGTGAAATCGGACTGAACGGCCTCTCAAGTATTGTTGAGAGGCCGCTCAGTCCGCTTCGTACTACCGGAATATTAAACGTCATTTCTGGCTACCCGTATTTGTCCAGCCGCCTTTGAATAATAGACATCTACCAGGCAGTTCGTAAGAGACGATCGATCGTCTATACGCGTCCATCGTGACTAATGGGTGGTAGAGCTCCGCAACGTCTCTCCCGGGTATGTGGTACCACCGCCTTACCTATCTCTGCTGCAATAGCGTCTATGCTTGTCTCGTATTCCGGTTAGAAGAGTAAGGTAGCCGGTAAACTTACATATGTGGCATTAATACTTCACCATATGGATAACAACGCACTATTAACATCTTTGGTGTCTATTGTCGACGGTTGTTCCTTTCCATTAGCAGAGCCTTTCGCTTGTATGCTATTTTATAATATTAAAAAAACTGTTTAATAGCGTTATTATACATAAACTGTCATTGTATGTATATTAACGCTAGTAAATAGTTTTTTAGTTGCTAGTAACGCCTCGTAGCCCCATTGTATGAATCATTTTTTTCTGAATTTTGAATTCTGAAATACGATTTTTTTTTTGAAACAATTCATTTTTAATCGACTGTACAATAAGGAGGAGATTCTCAATTTGGTTGTATATTTTTGTTGCCGTAGAACTCACTCATTTTTGAACTAAAAATCTCTTTGTGCTTAGGAGGGTACCTATAGTGCCCGCAGCCTGCAGGCATATCACCTAAAATTTTCAATCGGCCAGTGATCAGCGATAAATGTTAAACGTAACCAAAAATCATCAATAACGTCGCGAATTGCTTGCCGATCACTGGATGCAATGTATCAATTATTTTTTTCTGAATTTTGAATTGTGAAATACGGTTTTTTTCTGAAATAATTCACTTTCAATCGACTGTTCAATAAGGAGGAGGTTCTCAATTTGGTTATATATTTTTTGTTGCCGTAGAACTCACTCATTTTGAACTGAAAATCTCTTTGTGTTTAGGAGGGTATAGTGCCCGCAGGCATATCACCTAAAATTTTCAATCCGCCAGCGATCAGCAATTAATGTTAAACGTAATAAAAAATCATCAATAATACTCACTCATTTTTGAACTGAAAATCTCTTTGTGTTTAGGAGGGTATAGTGCCCGCAGGCATATCACCTAAAATTTTCAATCCGCCAGCGATCAGCAATGAATGTTAAACGTAATAAAAAATCATCAATAACGTCGCGAGTTGCCGATCACTGGATGCAATTTTGCAATGTTACAGCACCAAAAATAATCAAGCGGTAACGATTGCCACTAACATAAAAGGCTATTATTTGTCTTGCAATAACTAAACAATTACGATAATTGCGCATTGCGAGATACGTGATTATCCCGCTGTTTGTTTTCATATAAAAGTGAAAATACAAGAGTTGTAAATATGTTGTTGTAGTTTTACTTCGCTTAAATTATTTTAGGCGTAGACTAATTATACACAGCCAATTATTTTTTTAGTGCGCTTTTTATATTAACATCATAAACCTAATTTTTAATTGATAATCAAATTTAATTGATTTGAATTTCGCAAATTATACAGTAGATTTTATGTATGATTTTTTAGAACTTTTCACATTATGACATCATGAAGTAGACCGTATAATCTAAACTCTTTACCAATTCTATCTTAAAAAAGAAACATAAATTGAATAATCACTGACTTATTTTTTTTATGTATTATGAGATGGCAAACAAGCAGATGGGTCTCCTGATGGAAAGAGTCAACCGTCGCCTATAGACACCAGAGGTGTTAATGGTGCGTTGCTATCTTGTGGCGAGGTCTAAAGCTACATGCATAAGTTTACCGGCTACCGGCTTACCCTCCAAACCGGAACACGACAGTGACAAGCATTGACGCTATTGCGGCAGGATTAAGTAAGGCGGCGGCACCTGACCCGGGCGAGACAATGCAGAACTCTTCCACCTAGTAGTCACGATGGTAGTGACTCGTATAGCCAATTGGTTGCTCTTTTACGACCTGCCTGGCAGAACAGGAGTTGGCCTATTCTTCAAAGGAGCCCGGGACCAACACGCGGAGAATATTATTTTTTGTCATTTTAACTAATTATATCATAATGAAGGTTGAGGAGCTAGTATTATAATAATAACATCGCTGCGCATACACGAATTGATCCAACCCCAAATCCGAGTATCCGAGTGGCGGAGTTGGAATGCCACATGCATAAATTAATCGGCTAAATTACCCCTAAACCAAAACGTGCCAGTAAAAAGCTGCGAGTCGATTGTAACACGAATAGGCAAAGCGGTGTTACCAAAACCTATTCGAGACATTGCAAAATTTCACAACCTAGATAATAACCTTACCTAAACTTCTAGTAAGCTACGTCTATCTCATTGTATGTAGAAGTCCTTGTCATGCCCTAGTTAACCCTAAGTATAAAGAAAGCGGCGATCGCCATGTCGGCTTGGGCGTAACATTGGTAGCCATATCGTGTACAGACTTTTTACTTTCTACAAGACATGTAAGGAAGCGACCTTGGCTTGCATATTTAAATAGATCTTCAGGATCGAGTTTTTGTATACAGGGTGTAAAGAAAACCCTGTCCGATCCGAAAGATGTATATAGGTAGATCAATGACATTATAAAAAAAATAATAAAATAATTATTTTTATTAAAATCAGAAAAATATCGAAGTTAAAATGCTTCATTTTAGTACTAAAATTTAGCAACTTCCCCTTAAATCAAGCAAATATTTTGAAATTTTAAGTATCAATATCCATAAAATGATGACACAAATACCTTTTGCGATCGGACAGGGTTTTATTTACGCACTGTATAATAGATGGATCTTCTGATGGAAAGAGATAACCATCGCTTATAGACACCAAACATGTTAATGTTCGGACATTAAAAGAATGAACGATTGTTTTTTTATACATACGACTGTAACAAAGATTAGCACTTTAAAGCTTAACCTTTCGTAAGCCAATCCGTTAATCGAAAAGTTGTTTTCACAAACCTACAATGAGCTACGTCACCCCACTGTCCATCTTGCAATATTGTGGATGATGTTTATCATATTCTGATGGAATGCGTCCGGAACAGCCATCTGAGGGTATTCACGCGCTGCAGCCTGATAGGGAGCTGTAATAGTATCCTGGCGGAACCTTTATCGGACTCCGCCAGACTATATAATCTAGCAATTAAGAGACCCCCATAGTTAGTAGTTATTTTGTGGTGTGTAGACATTAAGATGACTGCACCAGGGCGACGTAATCGTTTTCACGACAAAGCCCTTCCTAGAATAAAAAAAAACCTACAATGTTTTTGAAGAACATACATGCACACTATGGGGTGCACGAGAAAAAAATTAACATCCCCATTTTACATGTAGGGGAACTATCCTAAAACAATATTGTTCAAGATTTTATGTTACCACTTGTTGCCATGACTATTACTACATAGTATAAAACAAAATCGCTTTCTCTGTCTGTCCCTATGTCCCTATGTATGCTTAATCTTTAAAACTCCGCAACGGATTTTGATGAGGTTTTAATAGATAGATTGATTCTTGCGAAAGGGTTTAGTATATGTATAAACCTTTCCGATATTCCCACGGGAACAAGAGCTACGCGGGTGAAACCGCGGGCAGGTCGCTAGTAATGTATATTCATGCAAATATACAGCCTTCTAGAACTAAGGATCTCTGCGCTAGACTGCGGACGGACGGACGGACGGCCATACCGAAACTATAAAGGTTTCTAGCTTACTTAGGGACTCTAAACTTTTGTGATATGAAATCATTCTTGTACATTAGTAATCTATATATATAAAAATCAATTGCTGTTCGTTAGTCTCGCTGAATCTCGAGAACGGCTGAACCGATTTGGCTAATTTTGCTTTTGAATTAATTATTGAAGGTCAGGGAAGGTTTAAAAGGTGAGAAAATATAGAAAAAAATAAGAGCAGTTAAAAAGGCAGAACGCTTACCGGGTCAGCTAGTAAGTACATAAAATATTTAAAAAAAGACAAGCCCGCTGATTTTCTTCCGCCGGATGTTTTCAACGTGTGGCCTAATTCTAAAAAATCGATATAAAGTTTTAAATGCAACATTATATAATGAAAATTTTTAAATATTTGCACACCATAATAATGGTAGAATATGTTGGTAACTTAATTATTTTTAACAACTTGTAACACCCATATTCTTGCAAATAAATATTTTCTTTTTTTCTTCTAAAAATGAACCCAGCTTGGTGGGGAGCGCGGACCAATCATTTAAACCTTAGAATAATTACACTATAGAAAGACAGTTTTAATACAAGCGCTCTGTCTAAAATGAAGCACTAAAAATTATTTATACAAATGAAACGAATAAAAGAAAATAACGCGTATTTTTTTACATTTTTTTTATTCAAACGAAACACAGTAGTAATATTATTACAAACTTGTAACTTGTAATTTTAATCTATATTAATATTATAAATGCGAAAGTTTAGACATTTGGATGGATGGATGGATGTTTGTTACTCAATCACGCAAAAACTTCTGAACGAATTTAGATGAAATTTGGCATTCAGATAGATGATGACCTGGAATAGCACATAAGCTACTTTTTATTCCGGAAAATGATTTGTTCTCACGGGATTCACACTTTATATTTTGGAACCATTTATGGCTCCAATTAAAGTGCTTCAAAATGGGCGCGCGGACTTGGTTTCTATAGTGTAATTATTCTAAGATTCAAACATTACTTATTAGAGAACGCTCATCATTCTCAAGTTACAGAAAGTGAGGCGAAGACGTACAAACACATATCTGGTATCGCATTTCGAAAGCAATTTCCGATCTGTCGCGCTGATCGGATGGTGTAATTAAATGTCTGGGTGTTTAATGTCATCGCGTTTTAGGATTCCGTAGTTTCGCAACTTAAACCTCATGCGAAAGTGCAATGGTTAAGTCTCACACACATTATTAGAATCATGTTTAAACATGTTTTTTTATATCTATATCTATACATATAATAAAATCGTTGGAAAGTCAAAACTGTACATTGAATATTTTTTTAAAAGAATACTTGGGGCGTGATCTACAATCGATACCGAAGCCAAAAATAAAGTCTTTAGAATTTTTATCTGTTTGTCTGTATGTATGTCCGGGGTAAATTCAAAAAGTACTGCATGGATTTACTTCAAATTTTGCATGAATATTACTAACAGGTCGGGTCAACAAATAGGCTACATATTATCACGCTATCACATACAGGGGAGGAGCAGTGCGGAGTAAACGAAGTCCGCGCAGTCGAAGTCGCTGGCAACAGCTAGTATCATATGATACAAGCACATGGGTCTCTTGATGGAAAGAGTCAACCATCGCCTATAGACATCAAAGATGTTAATGGTGCGTTACTATCTTGTGGCGAGGTTTAATGCTACATACATAAGTTTACCGGCTACCTTATGGTTTTGCGACAGGAACAGTTAAGGCGGTGGTACCAGGTGAGACAATGCAGAACTCTACCACTAAGAAACCACGATGGTAGTGACTTGCATAGCCAATAGGTCGCCTCTTATTGCCTGCCTGGCAGAACGGCAGTTGGCCTATTCTTCAAAGGAACCCGGACCAACACGGGGAATAATTTGATTTTTTATCGTTTTTTTTAATGAGCAATGATAAGCAATACAAGAAAAACATCAGTTGTGTTAAATATGCTAATGGTGGGTTATAATTTTTTTATATCGCCCGGGTGTTTGGTACCATTGTCTTAACTATTCCTGTTTTTTTATATCATAAGATAGCAAAAAAGCATTCATTTCAAATAGAACCGCGACACTGTCAATTTTATTTCTTTTAGTACATTGCTTTGTAAAAACAACTATAAGTCTTGCACTTAAGGTTGGATATGCAAAGACATATGTTTTTGCCATATCTATAACTACTTAAATGAAATTAGTGACACTTTTGAGTGTCAGTTTTGTTCGGGACTGTGCATCTAGGGTTTTTTATATCGATGTATCTTATGATATAAAAACACATTCATTTCTCTACTTCTCTAGAAACTAACTTTGAATTTTCAGAAATTTGTACGGAACCATCTATTGCAATAATTTCTTTCCAACACAAAAGCAATCATTAAAGTCGGTTAATTTGGCATATAATTAGAATAGAATAGAAATCGTTTATTTAAGACATACACCACAACTCTTACAGTAATTAACACATACAGTAGCAAAATAAAATACAAAGGATAAAAACACAAAACAAGACAAAATAATTAGGTATTTGACAATATATAAAAAAAAAGATATCATCAAATACAAAAACTTGAAATAAAAAATATGTTTATGAACAAATCAGAGTGGTACATATAAAAACGCTAGTGCAGTAAACATAGACTATGTGTATTATATTTTAATTACTCGTCTGTGTGTCATACAATAGCTTACGCAATTATTGAGTTTAGTTCGATTGAAAATTTTGTCATCATCAGACGTCAGAACTTGGTCAGATATATATTGGATTACATTTATATAACTTCCATTCAAATAATAACAAAAGGAAAAATAATTATAGAAGTCAATCCACGTTGAAAAAAATTCATTACATAATAGCTGTGCCCGCGACTTCGTCCGCGTGGTAAAATTTTCAAAAATAAAAGTCCTGGGGTATAATCCGCATAATTCCTGTTTTCATGGGATTTCTGGGATAAAACCTATCTATGTCCTTTCTTGGGTCTCAGACTATTTTTGTACTAAATCTCATCCAAATCGGTTCAGTGCTTTAGGCGTGAAGAAGAGGCAGACAGACAGACAGACCGACCGATAGAATTACTTTCACATTTATAATATTAGTATGGTATGTATGGTATGTTATGTATGGATAATATATGCGATCATTTGTCGGAACCACGGAGTAAATAGAGGCGCCTTCTTAACACATTTCTTAGTAGCAAAACTTTGAACTGACATAAATACGAGAATGTATGCAACAGTACGTCAACAACAAAAACTCAATGACAATTAGAGTCAATTTGCCTATATAATTTGTCATAATTTTGACAGTGATATGAGCAATCGCACGACTACACGTTCAATGCCAAACGCCGTGTCTATTAGAATTTATGTGGTCTGTGGTCGGAACGAACCTTTGGCCGAATTTCGACCGCAATTTTTTGTATCAAAAAAAATGTTAAAGTACAAATATCTATAAGAGAAATTTTACCAAACCAACATTTTGTTGGTCTGAGAAACATGCTCTCAGTTTGACCATAGACTAAAAAATCTCTAAGTGTTACAACAGATTTTGACCGGAAACTTTTCTTCTTTAAGTTTAAGTAGAAACAAAATAGTGAACTAGGTGGTAGAGTTCTGCATTGTCTCGCCCGGGTCTGGTACCACGGCCTTACCTATTCCTGCCGCAACAGCGTCAGTGTTAGTCACTGTCGTGTTCCGGTTTGAAGAGTAAGGTAGCCGGTATACTTGTGCATGTGGCATTGCTATTTCGCCACACTGATAGCAACGCACCATTGCTTGTGTGCAATCTACTGATATATCGACAACAACATTTATTCTTTCTTCATGTGTGATGGTTATAAATAATGGCAGATTGCTTAATAAAACAGATATTAGGCTATGAGAACCACACTGGCCTAACTATTTTTTTACAATATAGAAGTTAAAATTAAAAATGTTGATAGAACCTGCAGGCCTACTTTTGAAAACAATATAAATCTTAAATCAATATTGATAAAAACAATAAGTTTCGAATATCGTCAAAAAACGGTACTCTTGAAACCAATATTGCCCACATTGATTCAATATAGTAACGATCTAATTACACATCAAGCTAGTGTTACAAGTGGAAATTTTAAGTACCGTTTTAAACAAAATAACGAATAAAAACGATAATGAGTAGTTCCAAAAAATTTCGAAATCTGTGTGACGCTGTCGCCGAATCCAATAATTGAATATAGTTGTCCAGAGTATGAAATACTTCAAAATTCATTAAATATTTATTTAAAATTGAAATCGGTTTTCAAGAGTAGCCCTACTGGATGGCCTAAACGTAATATAATAAATATTCACTAGATGGCAACAAAAAACAATAACAATAATATCGCTGGATATTTATCCATTACACAAATCGATGTAACCCTGAAGTGAGCAAATTACATATATATTTAATAGATTCAGGCGTTACTTTGCGGAAATCTATGATTTAAAAGAAAAATTATGGTTTTTAATTTGCGAATTTCCGCGAAATGTTATATGGAACTGCTGTGATGCAACAGAAATGAAAGGTAGTGTAAGAAACAGGGCAAACTTATCCAAAGTTTTATAAACTAGTTTTATAAACTATTGTAAAATTAATAAACTTCGTTTAAATATCGCTAAATGCAATGTCATAACTTTTTCGAGGAGTCCAAACCACATCAAGTATAACAATGAACTTGATGGTACCACCATCTCTCGCGTTACTGAAGTAAGGGATTTAGGAATAGTATTAGATAGTAGTCTTACATTTAACCAGCATCTAAATTATATTATCCCGAAAGCTTACCGTATGCTTGGCTTCATTTTAAGAACAAGTAAAGATTTCCAGAACAGCAGTACACTAACTTTACTTTTTAATGCTTATGTTAGATCTTTACTGGAGTATGGCTCAATTATTTGAAACCCACAGCACAAGACTAAACAAACAAAGATTGACAGAGTTTTTAGATTATTTACAAGACATCAAATGTATCGTTATAAATCAGTACTTAAAACCACAACCCTCACAAACAGACGATCAGAAAGAGATCAAGTTTTCTTGTACAAAATTTTTAATGGCTATGTAGATTCCCCATTTCTTCTTCAGCAAATACATTTCAGCTGCCCTCGGATAAACTCACGACATAAACCGTTGTTTTATACTCACTCTACTAAAAGAAAGTACGCTACACACTCCTTTCTCTGTCGCGCATGTAATTTTCATGCAGATCCTTTTGGCTGTTCAATTGGAATTTATAAGAGAAACATACGACAAATAATAGCAGGTCTTACCTAATTATAACTTTGTTTTGCCATGTTACTCAGTTCTTATTACTTTTTTGTTAAATTTGGTTTAAATTTATTATATATTAATTGCTGCTACAAACTACTAAATCAATATAAATGTGATAGTTATAGTGGAAACTTAATTGATTTATGTAATTTTTTTTCTGTTATATTAGTAATGTAATACCATATTGTATGTTTCCCAAAAATAAATAAAATAAAAAAAATAAAAAGTCTGAAATTATAGAAGACCACAGCGGCACAATAATCCATCCACTTCCACCACACTTTCTTCCACGTCAGAAGCAAAGGCAGTAACACACAAGTTATGTACTCATTGTGTCAAGTTATGTACAGCTTATTGTGAAACAGTACAAGTGTGATCAGCTAGCAAATATTGTGTTATTATGTACTCAACGCTCGCTTATGCATATGCTTCACCCTTCATAGAGTGAAGTTGTGAAGTGGCACTTAAAAAAAGTGTTTTTCAGTTTTCTGATAAACACAAAGTTGCCCTCGATTGGAAAGTACCCCGTTGGCGATAGACTTGCCACCTATCACATTATCACATCAAAAAGAGTGACGTCGATTTAATAAATGGATAAAACTCACCGATGGTCCGGATAAAAAGAAGACCCCAGCGGCACAATTATCCGCCCACATCCACCACACTTTTACACCCACGTCCCACGCTGGCACATAGCACAAAAGCACACATTTTACGTGCTCAAAGACGTTTCACTTCGAAACCGAAGCATCTTTAGGAGAAACGAATACGACTTCACTCTGCGCGAGTGTAAGTCATAATTTAATCAATTTCATATTTTTTAATAATGAATTTCCGCAAAGTAACGCCTGAATCAATAAACTATGTTAGGTGATACGCCTGCGGGTGCTGTCACATGGTTTTGTTAAAGGTCTCAACAAACCGCGTCTTTTTGTGAACTAAGTTCATGAACGTGAAGGAATCAAGACAGATCTGCAAGGATCTTGATATATGACACTCGGCTCTCTTTGCTTACGTGTAAGGGATCTGGCGTAAAGATATGTATGTGTGTGTATTTCATGAGGCTAAGGAAATATCCGTCGTGTTATTTCGGCAAGTATGTCGCTAGATCATTAACAAAACGCGCGTCTAACCTCTGTTGTGTGAAAGGCCACTAAGTGTCCTGACCTTAGCTGGTTAGCATCCTGAAGGTGACCATTCATTATCACGTAATCGTTAACTATTATAACTATTACTAAATGTCATAATTCCTAGGTCACCACACTCATAGCTACTGAGACATCGATATTTGAAGATAACCCCGAAAAAAACAGTTAAGAGCGATGTGGACTTGCACACGCAGGGTTCTGTTATCAGTATAGAACCAAATAGAACTATATGAACTAAATCAAATAATGCGGGATTTACCAACGAACGAACAGAAACGGGCGAAAAACAACTTTAATATTTTTTTAAAGTTTTCTTAAAACGATATCTATATAAATAAATAAAACTGGAGTGTCTGTAATATTAAAATAACCGCTTTTTACTAAATGCATATATATGGATGTATACACGATACATATACCAAAACAGCATTTTTTACCATTTTTGTCTGTCTGTCCGTGTCTGTGTTCCGGCTAATCTCTGGAACGGTTGGACCGATTTTCGCGAGACTTTTAATGACAGATAGCTGATGTGACAGGGAGTAACTAGGCTACTTTTTTCGAAATTTTTCTACGCGTCGCGGGCTCAGCTAGTTGGAAAATAATCTCTTGGCTTTTACGAAATAGGTACCTAAGTACTTAATCATCATCTTCTATACAAATAAATAAAATTGGAGTGTCTGTAATATTAAAATAACCGCTTCTTACTAATTGCATATGGGAGTATACACGGTACACATACAAAAATAACATTTTTTACCATTTTTATCTGTCCGTCTGTCCATCTGTCTGTCTGTCTGTCTGTCTGTCTGTCTGTCGTGTATGTATGTAATGTATGTCACAATTGTAGATATATCGTGAAAAAAATAGAAATAAATCATTTTGTACAGTTTTATCGTAACGAATGAGATGACAAGGTTTAAAAATTACCCTTGAAGCGATTTTATTTCATCGGTAAGTAGTATAACTCTGTATTTCTGTGTGGAAATGTAAGCTACACTGACAAACTACGAAATTTGTCTTGAAATGCGTATCTATTTAATACGTGGGTCAAACAAATATAGAGATATTACTATTCGAAAAATTTAATTAACATATTTATTGACCTCAAAATTGAAACCACATGATCTCAGCTAAATAAGCTAATCAATAGACCGCGAAGCATTCCCTCTTGTAACATTTAAATATAACTTTAGTTTAAAGTATTTGCTGCTTCTTAATTATCATATCTTAAACCAATATGAAAACTAATAACATATTAAATTGCATAATTATAAACTTTATGTTTATTGAAATAGAGTTGTAAATATAAAGTCAACGATTTTATTATATCTTGGTCAGTTTAACAACATAGTCCTAGACATAGTTTTGACAGTGGACACAAGAGCATTTATTGCTTTAGAATATGCGCATCGCGTGTGAAATAATTAAGTAGAATTATTCATTGATTTTCACGAATTGAATAATCCCCAACATGTAGATTTACCTGTTAGTCCAGTAAAAAGTTTAATGAAACCATGATCTGATCAGTTTTGGCGCAATGAGTAAAAATGTGGTCATTAATACTTAAATAATGATGTTATGAAAGAAATTTTGATTTAAATTTAGGGGAAAGGGATGAAAAAAATAAAAAAAGGGTTGAAAAATGCCTTTTTTTTAAATAACTTAATAACGGTAGGAAATAGAAAAAAAAGTGTCAAGTAAAAGTTGTAGAGAAAAAAATTTTACACAAAAAAGTTCCTTTTCATTTTTTGTTATCTGCTTTAGTTTAGCTACAAAAAATAAAAATTAAATTAATAGTAAAATATGTAAAAATATATAAATATGGGAAAACATATGTAGTAGTGTTAGTACATATTTATGTGATGCGCGCGCTGCATGGTACAGGGCCGTAATAATTCTGGTAAGTTTTTATAATTAATTACAAAGCAAATTTAATTTTTATTTTTTGTAGCTAAACTAAAGCAGATAACAAAAAAATGAAAAGGAACTTTTTTGTGTAGAATTTTTTTCTCTACAACTTTTACTTGAAACTTTTTTTTCTATTTCCTACCGTTATTAAGTTATTTAAAAAAAAGGCATTTTTCAACCCTTTTTTTATTTTTTTCATCCCTTTCCCCTAAATTTAAATCAAAATTTCTTTCATGATATCATTATTTAAGTATTAATGAACACATTTTTACTCATTGCGCCAAAACTGGTCAGATCATGGTTTCATTAAACTTTTTACTGGACTATGTGAATTGAGTGTTGTCATCAATGCAATATTTGTGGTTTGCTCCCAACTATGAACTGATGGCTTCTATCGGCTTATTTCTCTCGGTAACTTCTTGACTAATTTGGCTCGTATTTGAAATTAAAAATTCTAGTGGTCTTAATTTACCTACCAAATTTTACAACACTCCGATGAATTATACTCGAGTTAGCGTCGAACAAACATCGGATTGTTCTATTACCTAGACTTAGAACAACACAACTCGCTTCGCTTGTTCATTCAATCTAAACCCAGAAATACAAACATATACAGGCCGTTTTTTAAAAGAAAATAATGTTTTTTTATTTTTAAATAACATAAACATAGTTATAATTAAGTCAACTACCTATGGTTTTAGTGACATTTATAAGATAGCAAACAAGCAGATTGGTCTCCTGATGGAAAGAGTCAACCATTTACCACAACGAGTTCATGGTGCGTTGCTATCTTGTGGCTAGGTCTAATGCCACATGCATAAGTTTACCGGCTACCTTACTCTCCAAACCGGAACACGACAGTGACAAGCACTGGCTCTATTGCGGCTGGAATAGGTAAGGCGGTGGTACCAGACCGGGCGAGGCAATGCAGAACTCTACCACCTAGTAGCCACGATGGTAGTGACTCGCATAGCAAATCGGTCGCCTTTAACAACCTACCTAGCAGAAAGACAGTTGGCCTATTCTTCAAAGGAGCCCGGGATAAACACGGGGAAAACAACGGTGTTTCTATTCCCCTTCTTTTTTCTGTTTGTTTCTTACAGCTGTATGTTAAACTCGAACTACGTTGACTATGTATATAGTAATCTCCTGCTAGCTGCTGGACTTATGAATCGATTGGAATCAGAATCTTTTGGATAAGGATATTTCTAATAATTGACTAATATATTTGAAGAAAATTGAAGACTGTTTATCTAGTTTAGTGGCAAGCCTTTTCGACTCTGATCTTAAGGTCGTGGATTAGATACTTGGGACGGTTATAGGATTGTTGGGTTATTTTTCCCCAAGTCTCAATAAAGTAATAGTCTATAGTGGTTAACAAATGTATTTTATTCCAGGTATTTGCCAGTCCACGTAGTAGTAAGTGAATTGTGGTTACTTTTATTATGTAATGTGTTTACAAAAAACGAATGATATTTTACTATGCCCATAGCCAGGACGTATAACATACTTTTTACACAGGAATGTCGGCGCAGCACTGTTCTTTAACTAACTATAATCATACAACTTAATATCGGGTTCGTCATTATCATGCTTGTTTTATAGTAGTAGTCAAATTTTTTTTTTATCATAATACTGAAAACAAGCAGATGGATCTGTTGATTGAAATAGACAAACCATCGCCTAAATACCGTGTTTTCGCCGTGTTGGTCCCGGCCTCCTTTGTAGAATAGGCCAACTGCCGTTCTGCCAGGCAGGTCGTAAAAGGCGACCGATTGGCTATCGAGTCACTACCATCGTGGCTACTAGGTGGTAGAGTTCTGCATTGTCTCGCCCGGGTCTGGTACCACCGCCTTACCTATTCCTGCCGCAATAGCGTCAGTGCTTGTCGCTGTCGTGTTCCGGTTTGCAGGGTAAGGTAGCCGGTAAACTTATGCATGTGGAATTAGACCTCGCCACAAAATAGCAACGCACCATTAACATCTTTGGTGTCTATAGGCGATGGTTGACTCTTTCCATCAGGTGACCCATCTGCTTGTTTGCTATCTTATGATATAAAAAAAAAATACACCAAAGATGATTCATTTCTATCCGTGTGGCGGAATGATAATTTCACATGCAGAAGTTTACCAGGGTTCGGTCCCCTCTAAACGTAGGTAAGACGGTGGGACTAAAACAAGGGCGAGAGATTGCAAATGTTATCACCTAGTAGTCACGATGGAAGTAACACGTATAGGCAATCGTTCGCCTTTTACGAACTGCCTGATAGAATGACAGATGGTCTATTCTTTAAAGAGGGTGTGGACCAACGTAAGGAAAAGTGTTTCAATATTATTAAGAAATATCGAAGACACTGGATAATACACATTAACCGTCATTTAGTCTTTTGTGCACGCTCTATAGTAACACATGGTTTAATATGTTCAACAACAAAGATGTAGCTAGTATTGTTATGTAGGAGACATAATCATTAATTTAAACGTAAGGCCGAGACACGAATCGCGTGCCACCTTAGAATTATGTCAAAGTGATTAAGATTAATTCCCAACAAGTACACAATTAGATGATTACACACGCTCTAAAATCTTATAATCCTTACTGATATCATAAATTACTGAGCCACATTTAAGAAAATGCGTTTTAAAATATTATAATCCACACTGAAATTATAAATTACCGAGCCACACTTTAGAAAACACGTTCTAAAATTTTATAATCCACATTGGAATTATAAATTACCAAGCCACATTTGAGAAAACGCGTTCTGAAATCTTATAATCCGTATATTAATATATATAATAAACGCGTTTTAAAATCTTATAATCCACATTGGAATTATAAATTATCAAGCCACATTTTAGGAAACGCGTTTTAAAATCTTTTAATCACACTGGAAATATAAATTACCAAGCCACATTTTAGAAAACGCGTTCTGAAATCTTATAATCCACGCTGAAATTATGAATGACCGAGCCAAATTTTAGAAAACGCGTTTTAAAATCTTATAATCCACATTGAAGTTATAAATTACCAAGCCACATTTTAGAAAATGCGTTTTAAAATATTATAATCCACACTGAAATTGTAAATTACCAAGCCACATTTGAGAAAACGCGTTCTGAAATCTTATAATCCAATTTGGAATTATAAATTATCAAGCCACATTTTAGAAAACGCTTGCTTAAATCTTATAATCCACATTGGAATTATAAATTATCAAGCCACATTTTAGGAAACGCCTTTTAAAATCTTATAATCCACACTGAAAATATAAATTACCAAGCCACATTTTAGAAAATGCGTTTTAAAATATTATAATCCACACTGAAATTGTAAATTACCAAGCCACATTTGAGAAAACGCGTTCTGAAATCTTATAATCCACATTGGAATTATAAATTATCAAGCCACATTTTAGAAAACGCGTACTTAAATCTTATAATCCACATTGGAATTATAAATTATCAAGCCACATTTTAGGAAACGCGTTTTAAAATCTTATAATCCAACTGAAATTATAAATTACCAAGCCACATTTTAGAAAACGCGTTCTGAAATCTTATAATCCACGCTGAAATTTGAATGACCGAGCCACATTTTAGACATCGCGTTTTAAAATCTTATAATTTACACTGAAATCATAAATTACCGAGACGCAATTTAAAAATAGACTCCTCCGTGTTAGTCCCGGCCATGTGATCTGTGAGTGAGAGATGAGTCTCCGTGTGATCCCGCGGGATTCGCCAAAAACTTTTATAATGCAGCGGGCTGCACGCTGCAGCTAGTATGTTTATATACATATAATAAATTCGTAGGAAAGTCAATGTATGTCCGGGGTAAACTCAAAAAGTGCTGCATGAATTTACTTCAAATTTTGCATGAATATTACTAACAGGTTGGGTCAAAATATAGGCTACATATTATCACGCTATCACCTAAGGGGGAGGAGCTGTGCGGAGTAAACGAAGTCCGCGGGGACGAAGTCGTGGGCAACAGCTAGTCTTAATATAAAATACTTTATAATATTTCAAACTCTTCTGTCTGTCCAAAGCTTTCGCTTAATCTATATTTATTTTAATATTAAGTTTGGATATTTAGATGGATGTTCGGATGGATGTTTGTTACTCAATTACGCAAAAACTACTGAACGGATTTAAATAACATTTGGCACACATGTAGATGATGATATGGCATAGCACATAGGCTATTTTTATCCCGAAAAATTAGGTGATCCCGCGGGATTCACCAAAAACTTATAATGCAGCGGGCTGTACGCTGCTGCTAGTATATAAATAAATGATTAAAATTTTTTTTAGCACAGATGTATTATACTCTCTTTAAATCGGTATACAATGTTTAAACTGCAATTGCAAACAGTTATCTAAAATCTTCAAGTTCGTCGGAACAATAGGTTCTTTCACTTTTAACCTCAAACTCCCGCCATTTTAGCCGCCATCTTGTTAAAATGTCAGAAGGCTTTCGGTTACAGTAAATGATTCTAGAATGTAGCTTAATTATTTTTGTATTTATTGTTTTTATATTACTAGCTGGTCTGGCAAACGTTGTTTCGCCATTCAAATCATTGAATCAACGCTATTTAAAAAAAAGATTGATGATAGAATGGTGAAAATTTAGGATTGAATGTATTTTTAATGCCACTTCATATAAAAATAAAAAAAATTGAGATGGACCACCCTTATCATTTAGAGGTATAAAAATAGATAACAACCTATTCTTAGACCTATTGAATATTAAATTTCATCAAAATCGGCCAAACCGTTTCGGAGGAGTATGGTAATCAAAACTGTGACAGATTAGTTGTTGCCTATTGGAGATTTTGTTTGCATTACCCAAGATCATTACTTCCTTTTGTTTAGACGGATAAAAAGTAGCCTATATATAGCCTTTTCTATGTAAATCATAAAATTGTTTACTGGCTAATTACCCTCCAAACGGTAGGACTTTCCAAAACTTGTCCCCCGTACCGGACCGGACCAACAGGCTCCTTTGAAAATAGACTAACAGCCGTTCTGTCGTAAGAAGCGACCGATTGTCTACGTGTCACTGCCATCGTGATTCGTGACTACTAGGTGGTAAGAGTTCTACAGCGTTTCGAGTATTTGGTACCATAGTCTGACCTATTCCTGTGCAATAGCATCAATACTTGTCTTAATCGTGTTCTGGTTTGCAGGGTAAGGTAGCGAGTAGACTTATGTATGTGGCATTTCCATCTCGCCAAACGGATAGCAACTCACACTTAACATATTTGTGTCTATAGGCGACGGTTTCTCTTTCCATCAGAAGAGGAATTTGCGTGCTATCTTATAAAAAAACTCTACCTTGTAGTTAGCAGTCACGATGTTAGTGACGTATATTAAGCCTTTTTTCTCCTTTTACAATATACCTAGCAGTAATCTGGTGATCTGTTCTTCTAAAGTAGAGTTGCCATTAGTCTGGGCTTCCCCGAATTGGGGGAAGTTTAGTGTTAGGCGGTTTAAATTGAGTCCTAGTTTAGAGCTCAATTTACACCGCCGCGGAATGGAACGGAAGCGACTTTTTGGAATTAAAATTGTACATAGAATAATAAACTTTATGTCAATTCGCTACGGATCAACTGAGTACGCAGACAGTAGCAAGAGGAATTCTCGAGAATGCGCGAGGATTCCGCGGAAGACGCGCGACCTTTATTAGCTTGTATTTAATTTGTGTGTATACAGTTGACATAAAGTTCATTATGATATGTACAATTTCATTGCAAAGAGTCGCCTCCGTTCCACTCCGCGGCGGTGTAAATGGAGCCTAGGAGGCGTCCGAGGAGCATCCGGGCGTGGTTTAAATTGTTGTCCGGGTTTTAATTCAAATCACGCGCGTGACTCGTGATAATAATAGCTCCTTAATTTAAAAAGTTTATGTTTTTTTTTTGTTTTTTTTTTTAACGTAATTTGGTTAAAAAAATCAATGAAAATAGATAAAAGTTAATTGAAAAGCATTAAAACTATATTTTATTCCACTGAGTAACAAAAAAAAAATACTCTGTTCAAACGTCCGGATTGTACGCTCCCAAAATCCGGGAGCGTACAACCCGGTTCTTGTCCTGGTTGACAGATTTTTGAGATGGCAACCCTATTCGATAGGGACCTAAATTAAAACAGGGAAAACATATTGTTGGTTAAACTTCATATAAAATTCTGTGATAATTAAGTTATAATTACAAAAACGAAATTATAACTTCAAATAATTACAAAGGCGACTTATCGTGGGAATTATTCCGCCAACCGCAGCTCTAGATTCTACCAAACAATGAAACTACGGAAATATAATTATTAACTGTGGCAATTGTCGTGATCTAACGATTTTATCAATATTCTCTTAATGGCACTGATTTATTATAATGCTACTGTGTGGGTATGTAATGTCTTTGTTAATTAAATCAGTTTTTTTAGCTCTCCTGATGGAAAGAGGTGGTCTCTTTCCATAGACACCAAAGACAAAAATAGTGCATTGCTATCCTCATACAATATTTTATATCGATAACACTTGTACTGTTTCACAATAAACTTTTATATATATTATCCAACCGGTTTCGCTTATATAAGCATCATCAGGGCAATTACAAATTTAAACTAAATTTAAACTTTTGTTTTTAGTTTAAATTTGTAATTGCCCTGATGATGCTTATATAAGCGAAACCGGTTGGATAATACAAGTGTTATCGATATAAAATATTTTATGATAATGAAGTTTCATAAAGTGCCAACGATAAAGAGTGTTGAATACATTGTTATCGGTCTTAATTCTAATTTCTTAATGCATAAGTTAACTAGCTTACCCTCCAAATCGGAACACGACAAGTATTGACGCTATTGCGGTAGGAATAGGTAAGGCGGTGGTACCTGACCCGGCGTTACAAAGCAGAACTTTACCACCTAGTAGCCAACATGGTAGTGACTCGCATAGCCAGTGTTGGCAGATTCGTGAAAAATTATTATTGAACCAGAGCCGTAAAATTATTGTACTTTTGACAAACTTATTGTACTTTATAAATTTATAAATAATTGCTATTGTAACAAAATATTAATTGAAAATCTAGTATAAATATGTTCATATTATTTAAAGTTTACCTCAAGGTTAGATAGGAAAACCGACAAAACTTTTAAACGATAAAGTTCTAACGATAAAGTTTTACCAGTGGGAGGGATGCGCTGTGCCGCGCCCCGGCGTGGGTACCACCATCTTGCTTATTTCTCCCATGAAACAGCTTTGCTATGTTTCGGAGAGAAAGGCTAGACAGGCAGTGTAATTACTGGCACCGAGACTTAACATCTTATGACTCAGGGTAGGCAACGTATGAATGGAATACCCGGGCTAGTTCCAGCTCAGGTATTTCATTTATGTTCATTGGCGCCGTCGACTACTCACCATCAGGTGGCACGTCTGCCAGTTTGCCTATCCCAGTAACATAAAAAAAACCTATAATAATATTATATACAGAAAACATCTCTGTGGTCTAGTGGTCTCAGCGTTGGCGTCGACCACATGAGGTCCCGGGTTCGATTCCCGGGTCGGGCACTTAAAAAAAAGTGTTTTTTAGTTTTCTGATAAAAACACAAAGTTGCCCGGGATTGGAAAGTGCCCGGTTGGCGATAGCCTTGCCATCTATCACATTTGTGGGACCAAGTATCTTCGGCTAATCGTGGGTGCCATTGTTGTACCTCTGCCTACCCCTTCGGGGATACGGGCGTGAAGATACTTTTTTATATACAGAAAACATGTGTATTTTTATGTTTCTAACAAATAAATTGACAATTGAAATTATAGTCGTATTTTTCTTAGGATTGCACGCTTAGGATTGAAGATTGAAAAAACATGAAATTATGGTACATGTACAATAATTATTGTATGTCTGCCAACACTGCGCATATCCAATCATTCGCCTCTTACGAAATATTGGTCTATTCTTGTTAGGGAGCCCAGACAAAATGTCGTATTTTTAATATTATATTAGTTTGTAATTGATTCATTAATTATTAATATTGTATTTATTCTATTACAGGTAAAAAGGAGAAATATTCTACACGCTTAATAATACGTGAGTGCCTTTACAGAACAAATATAAATATCGAGGTATCTAGAGTTATTTTTCAGGGGGGGGAGGTCTATTTATTATTTATTTATTAATAAGACATACCATCGAATTTTCATAATACATTAACTATAAAAATATATATTAAAAACCGACCATATGAAAACACATTTTAGGTATGTACAGCTATATCTATACATCTATACAAATAAATAAAATTGGAGTGTCTGTTTGTAATATTAAAATAACCACTTTTAACTAAATGTATATGTATGTATACACAATACATATACCAAAATAACATTGTTTACAATTTATGTCTGTCTGTCCGTTTGTCTGTGTCTGTTTGTTCCGGATAATCTCTGGAACGGCTGGACCGAATTGGACGTGACTTTCATTCTGCCAATGAACAGAGATAGCTGATGTAATTTCATTTAGAATTTTTCCCACGCGAACGAAGTCGCGGGCACAGCTAGTAAATTTATAAGTACACATAAGTCTGTGTCTCGACTCCAACAATGCCCGGTCGGTCGATCAAGTGCGAACGTCTCGCATACCGAGGGTCTCGGTCGTCTCGTCTTATATTTTATGTGATAAATAAATAAATAAATAAATATTCACGGGACAAATTACACTTACTGATCTAACCCCAAAGTAAGCAAATTATTTGCTTGTGTTATGGGTGTTAGTCAACGATACTAATACAAAGAAATACATATATAAATACCAGAATAAATATAATAAACACACCCAAACCCGGAAATACAAACATTTATGCTTATCACACAAATGCTTGCCCCCGTCGGGGATCGAACCCGAGCCACGTTGATTGCGTAGTCAGGGCCGCTAACCACTCGACCGGTCGGCGGTCATAAAGATTACCTTTATCGGATTTTTTCACGTGCTGTAAGACATTGTTTTTTGCTCAATTTCATAATATTTGGTGAACGGGAAGTTCCTTCGATCAGAGTGCTAAGTGTGAGTTTTTCTTTTCGCGTTCGATCGTGAGCGCGTTTCGAGTTTACTAGGAATTTGTATGTGATTTGTACAGCGCCACCTAGTGGTAAACGTGAGAAATCAGTTTACCACTATGTGGCGCTGTACAAATCACATACAAATTATTAGTAAACTCGAAACGCGCTCACGATCGAATGCGAAAAGAAAAACTCACACTTAGCACTCAGACCTTTTTGATCGAAGCGAAGTACTCTATAGGTTTTGATTCATTCTAAAAACGAAGTAGGTATGTACTATGTACATCATTGCAATTTGTACATACATAGATTTCTCGGTTGTAACTTGATAATAATTTGATTTCAATCATCTTTTGTGAAGTTTTTTATAGGTGTCCAGCCTAGAATTTCGAATCGGGAACCCAATATCCTGGGGTGGGCACTAGACTATCCTGGGGAGGGCACGACCCACCCGGCCCCCATTTGTATGTGCCTATAGATAAAATTATGCCTTAATACACTGACATTTTTTTATGTCATAAGATAGCAAACAAGCAGATAGGTCTCCTGGTGGAAAGAGACAACTAGTTATCGCCTATAAACACCAAATTGTTAATGGTGCGTTGCTATCTTGTGACAAGATCTAATGCCACATGCATAAGTTTACCGGCTACCTTACCCTCCAAATCGGAACACGAAGTGACTAGCACAGATGCTATTGCGGCAGGAATAGGTAAGGCGGTGGTATCAGACCCGGTCGAGCCGATGCGGAATTCTACCACCTAGTAGTCACGATGGTAGTGACGCGCATAGCCACTCGGTCGCCTTTACGACCTGCCTGGCAGAACGACAATTGGCTTATTCTTCAAAGGAGCCCGGGACCAACATCTACTGTGAGATGCCTCGGTTTAGTGCGGCGTTCGGACTAAATGTGGGAGTTGTGGCTGTGCGCCTCGCGTTAGGCGCGAGGCGATAGAGACGTCTTCGGTCTCGTCGACGACGCTCGTGGCGTAGAAGTATCGTGTGTGTATTTGTACCTAAATCTGTATTGTTTAAGTAATAGGATCATAATGATAGTCGTGTAATAGTAAGCGAGGTAAGCGCCCGCTGTTTGTATTGACAAATGAACGCGTGCGGTGGTAGAGTTGACCGTCAGATTGTACATTAGTACATTCAGTAACCCTTAGATGTCAGATGTTGCACATCATTTTATGTGACTATTTTAAGGCTCACCTGATAGTAAGTGATCACTAACAACTTATACCAAAGTGCTTGCAGTTGAATGGTATCTAACATTTATTTTTTCAAAATCTGAATTCCAAATACATGATAATTTAAACATATGTAAATGGGTATATAATTAATTTAATCACGGCTGCTTGGCTGATTCGTGCGTGGGATCTGCTGCAAAATAAATCTAGCTTGCATAACGGAAATGACTGCTAAATCTGAAGATTCGGCTGAGGGCCTTCAGAACTAAAGCAATTCGCGTCTAGAATCAACACCATCTCTTATATTAAATAATAATTATAATAGAGAATTTATCTTTGATGACTTTATTTACTTATTCCATTATGACCGCCCCGTTGGTCGAGTGGTTAGCGACCCTGACTACGCAATCAACGGAGTTCGGGTTCGATCCCCGACGGGGACAAGCATTTGTGGTATGAGCATAAATGTTTGTATTTCTGGGTTAGGGTGTTTATTATATATATTCTGGTATTTATATATGTATTTCTATGTATTAGTTTCGTTGAATAACACCCATAACACAAGCATATATTTGTTTACTTTGGGATTAGATCAGTAAGTGTAATTTGTCCCGTGAATATTTTTTTTTTTATTCCAGCCATATGTATCTTATCTGGTTAAGATTGGACTTTTTTTAATTTATAGAGTTAGTTTAAGGTATGAGTTTAAGAAACACTGCATTAGTTGTTTAATAATAAAATTAACTGAGCCGCGCAGCTTCGCCTGCGTCCATTAATATATCATCGATATAATTTTAACGAACAAACAAAAGTTTAAGCAAACTTTATTCTCTTTTTGAGTCCCTTAGGGGTTGTTTTTCGAAAAAAATTAGACTATCACCCCGAATCTTCAACTATCTTTATGCCAATTTCATCAAAATTTTTAATTACTTTAACAGAATTCTGAGCTAATAATTTGCCAACACACTTTATAGATACTTAAAATAGCAAAAATACATTAGTTTTGAACTATTCTTTAGAAGGTACAAAAATATTAAAAAAATAAAGGTAATAGAGTATATTTGATACATTTTATTTTAATCAATTTATTAAAGTGTAGAAAATTATTGTATTTTTATCTAATATTTGTCACTCCTAAGACGCACAAAAGATGTTAGAACTCAAAAACTCCGTGCACTTCGATTTCTCTTATTTTATAGTTGAAATATTTTTTTTATACATAAGTTTTTCTTGTTTTTATTATTTTTATTTTATTTTTATTAGAAGTTATTTTATGTTAATGTATATTTTTTGTATTAGTTTCGGTAAATTGTTTCACTGTTTTATTTTTATTTTTTGTATGATTTATATGTTCAGCTGTAATTGGCAGGTACACTAGACTTGTACCTTAAGTTCTATTTATAATTTGTATTTATTGGGTATTTGCTGTTGGTGTCCCATTGTAAATAAAAAAAAATAAATAAATAAAATTGAGCGGTGTAGCCGTGAAAGCGTAACAAACAAACAAACTCACTTTCGCATTTATAATATTAGGTAATTGCATGTGGCAACCCTACACAGTATCTAAAGCAATAGTAGCGCAACAATGTCACGCGTTCCCACGCGTTAATTGTATGAAACTAAAGTGATCGTATGTATGTTTTTGTATGTGTGTGTGTTACGTATTTTTTTAATATATATCATAAGATAGCAATCGAGCAGATGGGTCTACTGATGGAAAGAGTCAACCATTGTCTACAGACACCAAAGATGTTAATATTGCGTTGCTATCTTTTGGCGAGGTCTAATGCCACTTGTATAAGTTTACCGGATACCTTACCCTATAAACCGGAACACGACAGTGATTAGCACTGACGCTATTGCCGCAGGATTATGTAAGGTACCAGACCCGGGTATTATAATGCAGAAATCAGCCACCTAGTAAATTGTTGAGACATTTCATTTTTTTATATAATAGGATAACTAACAAGCAGAGGGCTCATCATATGGAAAGAGATAAACATTGTTTGTTGATACCAATATTTTTATATACCCACGCCACAGGCCTTGCCTAGTGTGGAGTCCAATAGAAATTTAAGTTATTGTACTGTACTTTTGAAATAAGAAATAATAAATCTTATCTTATCTTTAACGCGGTAAAACTGCAGCAACCGCCTTCCCATATCCTGTATCTCCGGAACCCAGCATCAGATCTTCACCAAATTAAAATTAAACTACGCGGGAAGTATACCTAACGTGACCATATGCCCCGTTTTGAACGGGACTGTCCCATTTTCAAGTACTCTGTTCCGGTGTCCCCAAGTATATTTCAAGGACGTAAAATGTCCCGTTTTCCGGAAAATATACACAATAAAGGCACAAGAAGTTTTAAATTGCAAATCAATTCGTCGGAAATCCTATTTAATTAAATAGATATTTGCTAAGATATGAGCCTCTCTGGTCTCTGGTTCTCCTCTGGTTCTGGATCTGGTTGACCGAGCTTTGCTCGGTTTTTCACATTAGATAAACAATTGATTTTCTTAGTCTAACCTCAAAGCAAACACTCATTGACTTCGTGTAACTTAACAAAGCCATCTGGAATAACTTACAATACAAAAAATAGTATTATTATTCGCCAATAGATGTCAGGAAGAGTCATATTTTTCAGTTTTAATTGGGACTTTTATTATCGATCAAACACGAATAAAATAACATTTTCTATATATATATATATATATATATATATATATACTGACCATATAACTGACCATACCACCATCCCGCTCCCCCCACCACACCCCAATTATATATATATATATATATATATATATATATATATATATATATATATATATATATATATATATATATATATATATATATAATTGGGGTGTGGTGTGGGGAGCGGGATGGTGGTATGGTCAGTTTAAATATACCCTTATAAAAAAAATAAAAAAATTCATAATCAGTTCATAAATGACCGAGTTCTGATGTAACAAACATAAAAAAACATACAGCTGCGTTGATCACTTCCTCCTTTTGGGAAGTCGATTGAAAATATTAATGTTGTGTTGCTATTTATTGAGATTTTTTTTAGAATGAATAACCGCCATTAAACTAGGTTAAGATGCACCTTGATGATTGAAATTAAAGTACAAAATTTCACTTTAAATATAGACAAATATTTTTAAATTAATCGACCTGTTTCACTTTTTCAAGAATCTTCAAGACGTAATATTCTTTTGCGCGCCTCCGCGCAAGCGGAAAGCTGTGCTTTACTCTCAATAGGCTGTGTCGGTTATTTTTTCAAAACATTTTTCAAAAAAATATAACTAAATCACATCCTGAAGATGCTTTAAAAAGCGAAGCCGGTCGGAAAAATTAAAGTTAAATTTTAATCAATTTTGAGTTTTAATTTTAATGTTAAATTTATAGTTTAATTTTAAATTTAAAGTTTAATGCTAAATTTAAAGTATAATTTTAAATTTAAAGTTAACTTTTAATTAAGTTTAATTAAATTATAGTACAACCTTGTTACAACTAATAACAATGGAATTTCACCAAGTGCCGACGATTGAAAGTGTAAAATCCTACCGCCATAAATTTGTGCTTGTAAAGAGACCTGACGATTTACAGTCGGATCGGACAACTGTTACCATAAATAAGTCTTAATATAAGCGGTATTATAGTAGTATGATTATTTATTGTTTTTTTTTTTTCAAAAAAAATTTCAAACAAAAATATCGTCCTGAAGATGCTTGCTTTAAAGAGCGAAACCGGGTCGAAAAAATTAAAGTACAAGCACATTATAACTAACGTAACAATACGTCCCGTTTTGAACGGGACTGTCCTGTTTTCAAGTTCTCTGTCTCGGTGTCCCCAAGCATATTTCAGGGACGTGAAATACCGAAAAATGTATTTCACGTCTTCCGAAAAATATCTATATCTATACTTACATGTAATAAAATCGTAGGAAAGTCAAAACTGTACATTGAATATTTTTTTTAAAAGAATACTTGGGGCGTGATCTACTATCGATATCGAAGCCAAAAATATAGTTTTTAGAATTTTTGTCTGTTTGTCTGTATGTCCGGGGTAAACTCAAAAAGTACTGCATGGATTTACTCAAATTTTCCATGAATATTACTAATAGGTCGGGTCAACATATAGGCTACATATTATCACGCTATCACCTACGGAGGAGGTGCTGTGCGGAGTAAACGAAGTCCGCGCGGACGAAGTCATGGGCAACAGCTAGTATACAATAAAGGCACAAGAAGGTTTAAATTGTATACCAATTCGTCGGAAATCCAATTTAATTGGACAGATATTTATTAAAATATGAGCCGAATATAAAAATCGCACTTAGAATGTTTAATTTTGAATAGGAAAATTATTTATTTCAAAATATTCAAAATTTTTGGTACATCTAACTTAACACCGATATTCAATTTCTTTCTTATTATGAAAATAGATTCATCTTACAGACATTATTTCTATCATTTATTGTTTGCGTAGTTAAAATAAACTTAGTGTTAAGTTTTAAGATAAAAATTATATGGTCAGTTTAATCATAGCCTAGTTACAAAAATTAACAATGGAATTGCACGAAGTGCCGACGACTAAAAAGGGTAAAATCCTACTTATATTTATATCGTATTAAAAGCACTTGTACTGTTTTACTTGACTTTTTATTTATTAAAACCCACTGGTTTCGGGTTTTAACGCATCATCAGGGCAAAAAAGGCTTTTTTGCTCTTAGGATGCGTTAAAACGTAAAAAAGCCTTTTTTGCCCTGATGATGCGTTAAAACGCGAATCCGGTTGGTTTTAATAAATAAAAAGTCAAGTAAAACAGTACAAGTGCTTTTAATACGATATAAATATAAGTTAACATGGAGTTTTACCAAGTCCCGACGATATTCAGTGTTCAAAGTAAAATCCTACCCCCATAGATTTGTGCTTGTAAAGAGACCTGACGATTTACAGTCGGATCGGACAATCAATAAGTCTTAATATTGTTACGTACTCGGGTTCGTAATTGTAAGAAAACGCCACTTGTAATAAATCCGTGTATTTACGATACACACAATACACAAGACAACACAATGTAATACTAAAATACACTTTACACACTAGTCACTCACTGTACTATCTCTGACTACACAATAAAACACTTTTCGCTTCGCACTGATCACTTGAAGTATCGCTCTCGATAAAAACTGCCCTGTATTTGTCAACATAACTCTATTTATAGCCAGGGTAAAGTTCTACCTGGATCCAGAAAAACGCAAATGTATCAGGAAACGATGAATCACTTCTTATTGTAATCAACTTATGATAAACAAGTGACTCATCAATGACTCATCAATCCTAGTACACGCTACTTTCAACTTTATGCTCTACACCACAAAGTTCATTATGGTATAGCTTAGATTAACTATTTGTTTGTCAATAGGAGTAGCTATCTCTTTCTTTTATTTCTAGATCTCTCCAGCGTTCCAATTCTACACGTTTCTAGATTATTCGTAACAATATAAACGTATTTTAGTAGTAATATAAACTTGCGTGTTTCACTGTTCATATTACAACTTTCTCTTTTTTATTAGTTAGTTATGACATGATTGCCTCGTGATCTGGTAATCACCGTACTAGACGCAAATCATGAAGTCCCGGGTTTGAATCTCGAATTGGGCAAAAATAAAATTTTCTTTCCATCAGGAAAATTGTTTGTTTTCTATGGCATTATATCTGTCTAAGTATAAATAAAAATAAAGTCCCCGCTGCTTCTATGTGTCTTTTCGCGATAAACTCAAAAACCACTGAACGGATTTTCATGCCGTTTTCACCAATGGATAGAAGAATTCAAGAGAAATGTTCAGGTGTATAATTTGTCAAGGTTTTTTGTATATATTACCCGTGAGAAGGCAGAGCGGGTCGCTAGTAAAATATAAAAAAAAACACGTTTGTACCCATAGACTTGCGTTATTAAGTTTGTAGAAAATTGGAGTAAACGTACGTTGTTAAAACAAATTACTTGCATTCTTTTGAAGTTATGACATACGATATTTTAATGATTTCGACAGAACTCAGAAGTTGAAACGTGATTTTTTTATGCATTATGCACCAAAATGAATTACTTTTTATTGTTTACTAGCTGACCCGGCAAACGTTGTTCTGCCTTTTTAACTACTCTTATTTTTTTTCTATATTTTCTCACCTTTTAAACCCTCCCTGGACTTCAACAATTAATTCAAAGCCAAAATTAGTCAAATCAGTTCAGCCGTTCTCGAGTTTTAGCGAGACTAACGAACAGCAATTGATTTTTAGATATATATGTATATAGATTATTGCCAGGACAAGGGTTGTGTGAAAGAAAATATTTAAAAATTGCATCGCAGGGCAAAACGTAACTTTAATAAAAATGGAGTTAGCAGAAATAAGCGATTTTTTTGTTATTGATAAAATATTAGGAAAGTATTAGGAAAATATTAGGAAGTGCAAGAAAACCGCCAACCAGTGGTGGATGTACAGTTAACACATTTACCGCCAGTAGGGTATTAAAATTTTGCCGCTACTACCGAATTCTTGAAGTGGCAGCTTCTAGATTATTTTTACAATCCAACAATTTACTTATTTTTTTCTATATTATTGAAAAGCAAACAAGCAGGTGTCTCTCTTGACGAAAAAAACCTAGACCGTGGTCCTACGAACACACATTTTTTTTTAATAATAACAAGCTGAATTATTGTGACCAGCTTCGTTTTGCCGAGACAACCATCTTTTCTATTTTCGAAAAATCTTAAATCGGGTAACTAACAAAATTAAGGGGCTTTGAAAATTTTTATTTTTTAAACGAAAAATATTTATTAATACCAATAATTATTTTTCGACTGTAATCGCTTGATTTTATTCTGAAAAACACGATGAAACTTTTGTCCTACACATTCGATGAATTTTCTAACGAGTCCCCACTCTGAAATTTGGGAATTATGAGATTTTTAAATTGACATTAATCAATTTAAAAACCACCTAATTTTCTCACAACAGCTTGTTAATTATTATTGTAATTCAAGGGTAACATTGAACTACACGTAAAGTGGAAACTTTTCTTAGTCCGACCACAGAATATACAATAGTACAAGTACAGAAGAGACACTCCGTAAAGTCGTTTAAAGAAATAGGGACTCTTGCTACAATACAATTAAGTCAAATTCAGATCGCGCAGCGCTTGATTACCTAGGTTTATATTTATCTAGAAGTTGCATCTCTTTCTAACGCGTAACTCTTATCCTTTCTAATGAAATCAGGGTTGTCTCAAAGATTCCCCGTGTTGGTTTTGGGCTCCTTTGAAAAGTAGGCCAACTGCCGTTCTGCCAGACAGGTCGTAAAGGGCGACCGATTGGCTATACGAGTCACTACCATCGTGGCTACTAGATGGTAGAGTACTGCATTGTCTTGCCCGGGTATGGTACCACCATCTTATCTATTCCTGCTGCAATAGCTTCATTGCTTGTCACTGTCGTGTTCCGGTTTGGAGGGTAAGGTAGCCGGTAAACTTATCCATGTGTCATTAGACCTCACCACAAGATAGCAATGCACCATTAACACTTTTTTTATATCATAAGATAGCAAACAAGCAGATGGGTCTCCTGATGGAAAGAGTCAACCATCGCCTATAGACACCAAAGATGTTAATGGTGCGTTGCTATCTTGTGGTGAGGTCTAATGCCACATGCGTAAGTTTACCGGCTACCTTACCTTCCAAACCGGAACACGGCAGCGACCAGCACTGACGCTATTGCGGCAGGAATAGGTAAGGCGGTGGTACCAGACCCGGTCGAGCCGATGCAGAACTCTACCACCTAGTAGTCACAATGGTAGTGACGCGCATAGCCACTCAGTCGCCTTTTACGACTTGCCTGGCAGAACGGCAGTTGGCTTATTCTTCAAAGGAGCCCGGGACCCTTGGTGTCTATAGGCGATGGTTGACTCTTTCCATCAAGAGACCCATCTGCTTGTTTGCTATCTTATAAAAAAAAGATACTCTATCGCCTATAGTCACCAAAGATGTAAATGATGCGTTGCTATCTGTGCAGTAGGATTGCAATGCTATGTACATAAATCTACCGCCCAACTTTAACCCCCAAAACGGAACAAGATAATGACAAGCATTGACGCTATTACGGCAGAAACAGCTAAAGCAGCACATGTGAGACGATGCAGAACTCTACCACCTAGTAGTCACGATGGTAGTGACACGTATAGCCAATCGGTCGCCTTTTACAACTTGCCTGGCATAGCGGAATTTGCTCTATACTTCAAAGAAACTCTAATCAACACGGGGAAAATGAATTTTGTTAATAATTAATTAATGTTAAAATATAATTTATGGCGCATTTCAAGTTGCAATACTGGGGCATGATAAATCTGCGACATCCTTACCTATAGTACTTAAAACCAACTTATAAAATTACGGGTAAACTAAACAAAACATAAATATTTATTACGTTTCCAGAATGTTTCAGTAAAGTAAAAAAACGAAAACTGCATCCTTCTGTTTATTGCGACAACCATCCAAAAATAGTTTGAGACCCGAGAAAGGACATAGGATTTATCCCGAAAATCTCAAGGAAATGGGAACGACACTGATAAAACCCTGGGAATTTTATTTTAGAAATCTTTCCACGCGGACGAAGTCGCGGGCCCAGCTAGTATGAAATAATTCTTGTAATATTGTAACGCAATTTTTTTATCTTTACCGAATGTTCGGCCGAAGTTCGAATTCGGTTCAAACCACCGATGGCCCAATGCCCATCTCTAATAAATACCCTTTTGGGGTTAGGTTTGCCACCTATTACATTGTGGGATGGAGTATAATATTCAGATAATCGTGCATGCACTGCTTGTACCTCTGCCTACCTCTTCGGGGATACAGGCGTTAAGATACTCTCAATGGTTTAACAGTATTAGATTCGGTATAGAAGCATAATGTTTCAGATTTGTATTCCAGGTTGGGTAATTCGTTCTGAATAATTTACTTAAAAGCATCGTTCCCAAAATATAAAAAAAATGAACTTTCTGAAAAGCATCTTTCCCAAAATATAAAAAATGACCTTTCTGAAAAGCATCTTTCCCAAAATATAAAAAAATGACCCTTTTCTTATCAGAGTATTCTGTAAATGTCGCACGTCATAACTCAGCGAGATCTCGTTTGTTGCCTCAACATTTGGGCCAATTTATCCAATCATTGGATCAAAGATCATCTCGCTGCGGTCCCTGGTACCGGTTTGGACGGTGTAATTCACGTTATAGCCTTGTCCCCACTTAGTCTCAACATATATCGAGTGTTTCGAGGAGTTTGTCATGGATTATCTTTGTTGAGATAGCTAAGGATTAACACGTGAGATGTTTAACGTCTCGTTTTAAACGGGACTCTCAAAGTTTCCTCCGTGTTCCTCCGTGTAGCCCCAATTAATGTGTGTAATTGTATCATGTAACTATAATTTAAAAAAAAAAAAAAAAAAACAAGCCCGCTGAGTTTCTTCCGCCGGATCTTCTCAGTGTGTGGCCGCGTTCCGATCCGGTAGTAATTGTAAAAATCGACTCACAACATTTTTAGTTTCATGATAAATAATTATAATTTTAAAATATTTGCACACCATATCATGGTAGAATATGTTGGTAACTTAATCAAATTTTAATAACTTGTAACTCCCATATTCTGGCAAATAAATGATTTCTTTCTTTCTTTCTTTCTTTCTTTCTGGATTCCTTTGAAGAATAGGCCAACTGCCGTTCTGCCAGGCAGATCCATACCACCACCGCCTTACATATTCCTGCCGCAATAGCGTCAGCGTTAGTAACTGACGTGTTCCGGTTTTGAGGGTAAGGTAACCGCTTAACATGTGGCATTAGACCTCGCCACAAGATAGCAACGCACCATTAACATCTTTGGTGTTTATAGGCGATGGTTGACTTTTTCCATCAGGAGACCCATCTGCTTGTATACTATCTTATGATATAAAAAAAACTCTTTTTCGGTGTCTTCAAGTGTATTTTAGGGCCGCGAAAATGTCCTGTTTTCTGAAACTACACACAATGAAGGCAAAAAAGTTATAAATTGTATACAAATTTATCGATAAACCTATCAAAGAGTAAATTCACTCAGATACAAGCCGAACACAAAAATCGTGCTAAAATGTTTGATTTTCAATAGAAAAACCAATTATTTCAAATTATCAAAAAATTCGACTATCGCCTCTGTAGTCCAGTGGTCCAGTATCAGAGTTGACCACATGAGGTCCCGGATACAATTCCCAGGTCTCATAGTTTTCTATTAAAAACAACGTTGCCCGTGTTTTAAAAAGCGCCCGGTTGGCGATAGGCTTGCCACTTATCACATTGTAGGCCTACGTATCTTCGGCTAATCGTGAGTGCACTAGTTGTACCTCTGCCTACCTCTTCGAGGATACGGGCGTGAAGATACTTTTATCCAAAACCTTTAATACAACGTTTTTGCTGCACATAAAAGATTATCTATGTATATTTATATCTATACTTTTTAATATTATAAATGCGAAAGTTTGGATGTTTGGATGGATGGATGGATAGATGGAAGTTTGTTACTCAATCACGCAAAAACTACTGAACGGATTTGAATAATATTTGGCACACAGGTAGACGATGGCCTGGAATAGCACATAGGTTACTTTTTATCCCCGAAAAATCCGCGGGATTCCCTAAAATCTTTTATAATGCATCGTCTGCCGGCTGCAGCTAGTAAAAAATAAGTTTTGTGGTCGAATCTAACATCGATATCAATCTATCAATCTTGATATTGACATCGATAGATTAATATCAAAATTGCTCATTCTTAGAATATCACCAAGAAGTAAATATGAATGTATGTATATAAAGCTTGCGCCTTATTTATTTTAAAGCCTTATTGTCTGACTGCGGCAGGTACCCCAAGGTCTTTCACCTTAGCTACGGTCTTCGTATCCTGTTCATCATCAAATTTACACGGCTAATGAGTATTTTTAATTGTTTTCTCAACAATGCCAAACCACTTCGCCGTTTTTTGTCTTCCGCGGTTTAACCGGTATTCACCTCGGCCTTGTTATAACGTCAAATTAAATTCCATTAAAGCGCTTACATAAATACAAATACATTATTTTGGCCGGCTTGTTCTATACAGTGTGTAAAAAAAACCCTGGCTGATCGTCAAAGGTATTATTTGGTAACTTAATACAAATATATTTGTGTCATTATTTTATGGATATTAATACATATATTTTCAATACAAAAATTTCGTACAATATATTTGCTTGATTTAAGGGGAAGTTGCTAAAGTAAAAAAAAATGAAACACTTTAAAGTAGGTACGATATTTTTTTTATTTTAATGAAAAGATATATTTTTATATTATTGACCTACCTATCTATATACCTCTTTCGAATCGGACAGGATTTTTTTACACACTGTTCTCTTTCTAACGAAAATTGCGTGGATTGAGACGAATGATATTTGCCAAGGTTTAAAGCTTAGGTATAACATTTGATATAAAACAGATTTTTATACAAATTTTCTTAAAAATGTTAGCCTTTTTTAACCCGCCGTTGGTGACGTAGGTATATGTCTGAGAGACCGGGTGATTCGAAAGATTCGAATAATTTTTTCTGCCGCCGTCGATTCCATTTGCGATTTCCAGTAACAGCCTCATTTTAAGTCGCACACCGTTGGTACCACTCATGAGTTTGCCGCGGATACACGTTCACGAGTGTCAGCACCAACCCGGTCCGTAAGACCAGCGTCATAAAACATGTAAGTAAAATATTTATTATATTTTCATATAGTAAAATACATGTAATATTTTTTTGTTACAAGTATATATATTTTGTTTATTTTCTAAGAGTTTGCAATGTCCTAAGATTGACAAAGGTTGATTTTAATCAAAAAAAATTAAACATTTTTGCTAATTTCAAATTTTTCATAAACATATATGGATAAATAGAATATTTTTAGTGTCGTGAGTATAACTTTTTAATAAGTAATAAACAACCTGTGATCGACTGAATTTTTGTGTTTTATTTTCAAAAATTTGTTTATAATTAAACCTAAACTAACTAAAAGAAGGATAACTAGGGGCGAGCGCAGCGAGCCCTACACTAGGCGACTTTCTGTGCACTTTTGTGGTACATTTTACTGAAAAAGTATCGCATTTTTTAGGTTTGAGCTTCGACGTGGTAGTTTATATTCATGTCTAGATTTGTTATCTACCATAAAAATACCATTTTATAAAAATAAAAAAATAGAAGGTACAATTTGTATTAGAATCTTATTACTACTAACGCCATCTCTTATTAAATTAATGAGTTAAAATTGATAGAAGATACATTTTGTATTAGAATTTTTGAACTTATTAAGAGACTACCTACTTCATGAATTGTTTTTTCATATTTGACTGGCGGCGCGCGGTCATCGTACCCTCGTATAAAGGCGAGGTTCAAGTATAAACTGCAATATCTATAGGGCCATCAGTTTGATCAGTTTGGCATCGAAAGTGTATGATAAAATCATTGAAAGGAGAATGCAAAGGAAGTTCGAAGTAATAATAAAATAAATAAAGGCACAAGAGGAATTTAGGTCTAGAGCAGGGATGTTTGCGGGGAACAGAGGGGAACTATAAAATAAGTGGTTTCTTCAATATAGGAATGTAGGAGTTTGAAATATGGCACAGCTACGGGCACACCAATGTTCACATTGCGGGTAAACTTGGCTGTGCCATGTTTCAAACTCCTCAACAAAGAGGTATGGGGCCGTCCATAAAATGCGTCACACTAAAATCAGCTTTTTTTGACCCCCTCCCCCCCATTGTCACGCTGTGTCAGACTTTTTGTGACCCCCCCTAGAAATATTTCGTCACAAAAACTAAAACCCCCCCTGCTGAGTATGATAAATTCTAAATGATAGTACACAAATTCTGAAAATTAAAAATATTTATTTAGTTATTATAATAACATTACGCGCAGGGTACGTGGAAACGTTACTGTCTCAAGTATTGGAAAAACAAAAAAACCCGTTGAGACGGATCGCAACGCCGCTAGAGTCGCGCCACAGAGCTAGCGCTCATGTCAAAAAATAATAAACGGCGAACGTCACGTTGCCGTATACCCCCCGTCCGCCCTTGTCACATCTTGTCACACTCAGCCAGACCCTCCCCCCCTCCCCTTGTATGCGAACGTATTTTATGAACGGCACCTATGCAGAGATTCGAATACACCTTCGAACCTCTGCAAACCCTTGCTGAGACATGGGCGTGATGGTATTTTTAAACATTCCTATGAACTGAGAAATATGTTAATGATAGGAGTAAGGTAGGGGAAAAGAAGAGATATGGTAGGGAAAGATAGAGCATGGTAGGGATAAGGTAGGAGTTAGCCAATAACATGCGCTAAGGACTGCTAACGAAGAAGTGAATCCATTTTAACCCTTCCAATAAGAATAGAAAACTTGGAACTTCTTTACCTTTAAGAGAAAACGGATCCAGGAGTGCCAAACTTCTGGTTTCCGCTTCAATAATTTGGGGTATTGCTTCTCCAAACATGCCATTCTTACGATTCAACCTTAAAAGTAGAGTTAGGAATGGGGAGGTCGGGGAAGGAAGGGGGAAGTATTTGTTAAACATTAAAATTCATCCGTTTTCGGCAAAAACAACATAAAATTGTATTTTAATTATGAACTCGTTTTGTAGACATTCTCATAGGTTCACTTACCTTCGCTAGGATAATTTAGCTGCACTTTGATAACATTTTGATAAGTTATTTTAGGTCTTAACGCAAGGACAGAAGGTTTATTATTCTGTAAAAAATATATACATATAATTGTGTAAGGAAGGTGTACTTGACTAGGGTTACTACCGCTAATTGAGTAAACTTTTATTACTTTCCAACCAACTTTTTTTTATACTGTCGATAGGGAAGCGCTTGACCACGATCTCGCCTGATGGTAAGCTAAGATGCGGCCTAAGATGGAACGCGCTTCCCTAGAAGGTACCTGTTCACTCTTCTCTTGAAGATCCCCTGGTTGTACCCGTCGAGGAACACAGACTCAGGAAGCATATTCCAGTCCCTTGCGGTTCGGATCAAGAATGTCGAGTCGAACCGCTTTGTTCGAGTACGTGGAACGTCCACCATATGGCGATGCATAATATCCTCGACGATCGATATAAAACGGGGATGGTGGAATTAAGTCGTGCAATTAGGCTGTAACTGTAACTTAAAGCTGGCTTTTTTTATATTTTTTTATGTTGTTACCTAAGAACTCAATTATTTATGAACCGAGTTTGTTTTTTTTTTTGTTTTGGGAGAAAACCATACTCTCTGTGCCCCATTTTAATTTGGCGAAGATTTGTTGCGGGTTCCTGAGGTACAAGAAATAAGAAATCGGTTGCTGCAATTTAACTGTTATTAAAAAATTATTTAAGGAGTATTCACCGATTACTCGAAGACGGCTGAATCCATTAAGAAAAATATTTTTTTATTTCAATAGTAATACTTTAAATGTGGTCTCATTTAAATTTGGTAAAGTTCTGATGCAAGATTCGAGAAAAACGTAAAATAGAGTCAGTTGTTTGCATTTTCTAGACGCTAGATCAGCGTTTCCCATTTGCTGGGTCGCGACCCGGTACAGGCCCATCAAAAACAAAATACCGGGTCGCAACATTCCCGCCTTGCTTTTACAATATTACCTACTATAGATCGATGCAACGCGACGAAAATTCATAAGCGTTGAGTGAAGATAAAATAGGCGACATCAAAGTATGTAGCATAAATTAAACCTTTTTACTATTATTAAATATGAATTATTTCACCTAATAGAACCAGCTTGGGTTTAAAAAAATTAAGTAGGTCACGAAGGGGCAGTGTGAAAATTACCGGGCCATATCAAACCAATGTTTGGGAAGCACTGCGCTAGATCACAGCGGCGATTAATCTATTGTAGTTAATAGGATGGATGTCAATCTCAATCACGCAAAAGCAACTGAACGGATTTGAATGAAATTTGGCACACAGGTAGATGATGACGTGAAATAACACAGGCTACTTTTTAACCCGGAAAAATTAGGTGATCCCGCGGGATTCACCAAAAACTTCTATAATGCAGCGGGCTGCACGCTGCAGCTAGTATATTTTAGTTAAATGCTGCAGTTAGTATAAATTTTATCGAAATCCGTTCCCTGGCTTAGCCATGAATGCGTAACGGAGAGACACATGGGCAAACAGGCAGACTTCCACTTATATAATATCAGTATAGATGCAAAAAAATCTAACAATCATATCACAATTTTACAACTCGGGCCGAAGTCCTAGATTTAATGTTATGTAAGTGACAACCCTGTATGACTCATAGTTCAATCTCCTTGGAATTCAGAGCTTTGTGTCGGAGATAACGTTAAAGTTCATTTCGTGAGGGGTTTGGCAACTACGTCTAATAGAAATAGTTTATTAGTTACTAGCGACCTGCCCGCGGTTTCACCTGCGTAGCTTCTGTTCCCGTGGGAATATCGAAAGGTTTATATACTAAAACTTTCCTCAAGAATCAATCTATTTATTAAAAAAACCGCATCAAAATCTGTTGCGTAGTTTTAAAGATTTAAGCATACATAGGGACAGACAGAAAAAACGACTTTGTTTTACACTGTGGTAGTGATTACCTGTGATTAAGGATAGGTTTCCTTGGGGTTTGGCAACTGTGTCTAATAGAAATTGTTTATTACCTCTGATTAAGAATAGGTTTCCTGGGGGTTTAGCAACTACGTCTAATAGAATTGTTTATTAGTTATTACCTGTGATTAAGGATAGGTTTCCTAGGGGTTTGGTAACTACGTCTAATAGAAATTGTTTATTAGTTATTACCTCTGATTAAGGATAGGTTTCCTGGGGGTTTGGCAACTACGTCTAATAGAAATTGTTTATTAGTTATTACTTCTGATTAAGAATAGGTTTCCTTGGGGTTTGGTAACTACGTCTAAAAGAAATTGTTTATTAGTTATTACCTCTGATTAAGGATAGGTTTCCTGGGGGTTTGGCAACTACGTTTAATAGAAATTGTTTATTAGTTATTACCTCTGATTAAGGATAGGTTTCCTTGGGGTTTGACAACTACGTCTAATAGAAATTGTTTATTACTTATTACCTCTGATTAAGGATAGGTTTCCTTGGGGTTTGGCAACTACGTCTAATAAAAATTGTTTATTAGTTATTACCTCTGATTAAGGATAGGTTTCCTGGGGGTTTGGCAACTACGTTTAATAGAAATTGTTTATTAGTTATTACCTCTGATTAAGGATAGGTTTCCTTGGGGTTTGACAACTACGTCTAATAGAAATTGTTTATTACTTATTACCTCTGATTAAGGATAGGTTTCCTGGGGGTTTGGCAACTACGTCTAATAAAAATTGTTTATTAGTTATTACCTCTGATTAAGGATAGTTTTCCTTGGGGTTTGGTTACTACGTCTAATAGAAATTGTTTATTAGTTATTACCTCTGATTAAGGATAGGTTTCCTGGAGGCTTGGCAACTAGGTCTAATAGAAATTGTTTATTAGTTATTACCTGTGATTAAGGATAGGTTTCCTTGGGATTTGACAACTAGGTACGTCTAACAGAAATTGTTTATTACTTATTACCTCTGATTAAGGATAGGTTTCCTTGGGGTATGGCAACTACGTCTAATACAAATTGTTTATTAGTTATTACCTCTGATTAAAGATAGGTTTCCTTGGGGTTTGGCAACTATGGCTAATACAAATTGTTGTGTGTGTACGGTCTATCAAAAATCGAAACCATAAATTTAGACCATGATTCTGAAGTAAGAAATTTTTCATTGTTTGATGAAATTTTTTACCTTACCTTAACTTTATATAATTTGATTTACTCTGCAATGTTTTTTCTAAATAAATATAAAAATTATTTATTTATTTTATAAATGAAAGGAAATCCATAAAACAGGCTATGTAGTACGCGCGGTATATGACCACGCCCTGAAGGCGGGCTTGAAAGTTTCGTGAGCGCAGCTAGTCGGAGAGACGTACGCTTTACATTGCGGGGCGTGAAAACACATTAGAAAAGGCTAATATTGGATTTTCATAAAAAAAGGAGTTGCTATCCTGACTAGAGCGTAACAATGTTATGTTTTTGCTATCTTATCTTCTAATTGTGGCTACCAAGTGGTAGAGCTCCGCATTATCTCGCACGGATTTGATACCACCGGCTTACCTACCAACCACAATATAGCGTCAATGCTTTTCACTGACGAGTTCCGGTTTGGAGTTAAGATAGCTAGTTAACCAGTGTTTCTTAATCTTTTTCAAATCGCGGACCCCTTTGAAAATCGACCACAACTTCAAGGACCCCCTTAATAAAAAAAATATTGGCATTTATTTATTTATTTAAACGTTTATACTTTATAGATAAGACGGCGGATACATTACCCCCGTACACATACTCGAGGATCCCCATACACATACTCACGGACCCCCAGGGGGTCCGCGGACCACAGTTTAAGAAACACTGCAGTAAAATGCATATGGCATTAAAAACCCGCCACGAGGATGGCAAATACACTATTAACATCTTTGGTGTCTATAAGCGATGGTTGTCTCTTTCCATCCATCTGTTAGGAGACCCATTTGCTTGTTTGCTATTAATGGTATAAATAAATATACCGGCCAAGTGCGAGGCGGACTCGCGCACGAAGGGTTCCGTACCATCATAGCAAAAAAAAATACGAAAAGAACAGGTTTATTGTATTTATTTTTTTGTTTATTTTTTGAGCATTCCATAATACGTAGGTATATTTTCATTTTTTTATTTTTAGTATTTGTTATAACGGCAACGGAAATACATAATTTGTGAAAATTTCTATATTCTATTTGTAAAAGGCTTATGAGATACAGCCTGGTGACAGATAGACGGACAGACAGACGGATATTTAAGCTTAATAATAGGGTTCCGTTTTACCTATTAGGTATGGAAACCTAAATAGCACTTAGCCACTCTTGATGATGATGTTTTTGTTCTATCTTTTAACTTTATATTAATTTCTCAGTATTTAATTCTAATCTTGAGTCTAATAAATTAAAAAAAAAGTATCTTCACGCCCGTATCCCCGAAGGGGTAGGCAGAGGTACAACAAGTGCACCCACGATTAGCCGAAGATACTTGGTCCCACAAATGTGATAGGTGGCAAGCCTATCGCCAATCGGGCACTTTCCAATCCCGGGCAACTTTGTGTTTCTCAGAAAACTGAAAAAACACTTTTTTTTAAAGTGCCCGACCCGGGAATCGAACCCGAGACCTCATGTGGTCAACACCAACGCTGGACCACTAGACCACAGAGGCAAATATAATTAATAAATTAATGTTTTAAAATTAATGTTAAATAAATAGCACAATTTTATTTTGACATTTCAATGCTTATAATGTGAATCAATTATTATAACATTATTTATTATTGTACTCGTCCTTTATTGTTTGAAATTCTTTTATTTTTAATTAAGTATGGTATTCCAAAATACAGGCTCCGCTAGTTTGGGAACCCCTGGCAATTCTAGAATGCACCAAATGATTGTCCTAAATTAGCGTAAGTCAGTGTAAATTTCTTGCAATCTTTGTAATACTTGTTTTTTAAATAAACTATTATTATATTAGGTACTAGCTGTTGCCCACGACTTCGTCCGCGCGGACTTCGTTTACTCCGCACAGCTCCTTCCCCGTGGGTGATAGCGTGATAATTTGTAGCCTATATATTGACCCGACCTGTTAGTAATATTCATGCAAAATTTGAAGTAAATCCATGCAGTACTTTTTGAGTTTACCCCGGACATACATACAGACAAACAGACAAAAATTCTAAAAACTATATTTTTGGCTTTGATATCGATTGTAGATCACGCCCCAAGCATTCTTTAAAAAAAATATTCAATGTACAGTTTTGACTTTCCTACGATTTTATTATATGTATAGATTATATATCTAGATAATACTCAAGTCCGGTCTTGGCCACCAAAGCAACTAAACCTACGAATTCGATAAATGTTTGCGTACGTGTGGGTGAATATGAATATTTTGATTTCAGTAATTGAACCGCTCTGATTATGTCATACTCTTTGACTATTGCGTCATAAAATAAATATGGCGGAAATGAATATGACAACATGTTGGTTAGTGATTGAGCTGTTTAAAATTTTCAGATTTTGTGTTCGATTCCTGATGTGGGAGTTTTTCTATAATAAAATATAAGTTTCTGTCTGGAAAACTGTCTGGAATTTCGAGTCTGCTACATGCAAAACTTTACCTTCTCCTACCCTTTTTGAAAATGAAAATGAAAAGTATTTATTTGCAAGAATATAGTGTTACAAGTTATTAAAATTAATCAAAGATATTCTAGCATATTCGAAGCATATTCTACCATTATATGGCGAGCAAAAATTAAAAAAAATTAAAGTTACCATAATATTCTATGTTAAGATTTTTTATTATTTACATATTACTATATATTTACATAACTTAAATAAATTGAAATTTTATCAAAATATTATTATTTAAATTCAAATATTAACACACATTTTATACACCAATTCAAGAAATATTCTTTCCATGTATTTATTTTTAATGTGAATGTATTGATTCGATTTCCTTAGAATTATTACCGGATCGGAACGCGGCCTCAGACTTAGAAGACCCGGCGGAATAAACTCAGCGGGCTTGTCTTGTTTTTCTTATAATTTACAAAATCACATATGTTTATTCAATCAAAATGTTTACATTTATACATATATAAATTTATATAAATTTCATAATAAGAAGTTCTTAGTTTAACATTTTAGCTTGTCAGCAGAAATTCATTGAAATTATTATACATTTTTTGTAATAGCAAATTAAATAACTTATTTGCAAAAATTATTAAAAATTTTTGCAAATGAGTTATTAATTACCCTCTAAACCAAAATAAAACAACAACAAACGGAGTCATAGGTATTATTTATGCTATATTTATGCTATTACGTTAAACTTAAGAATAGGCAGTATCTATACATATAATAAAATCGTAGGAAAGTCAAAACTGTACATTGAATATTTTTTTAAAAGAATACTTGGGGCGTGATCTACAAGCGATATCGAAGCCAAAAATATAGTTTTTAGAATTTTTGTCTGTTTGTCTGTTTATCTGTTTGTCTGTTTGTCTATTTGTCTGTTTGTCTGTATGTATGTCCGGGGTAAACTCAAAAAGTACTCATGGATTTACTTCAAATTTTGCATGAATATTAGTAACAGGTCGGGTCAACATATAGGCTACATATTATCACGCTATCACCTACGGGGGAGGTGTAGTGCGGAGTAAACGAAGTCCACGCGGACGAAGTCGCTGGCAACAGCTAGTTTATACATATAATATTATGTATTTATATGTACTAGCCATGAGCGATCACCAGTGGCTGAAATTCAACCGTAGACTAAGTAAAAGTTTGACATGGTGTACATGTGTGTATCACTACATAGTATAAAACAAAGTCGCTTCCTCTGTCTGTCCTTATGTCCCTATGTATGCTTAAATCTTTAAAACTACGCAACGGATTTTGATGCGGTTTTTTTAATAGATAGATTGATTCGTGAGGGAGGTTTTAGTATATAAATCTTTCCGATATTCCCACGTGAATAGAAGCTACGCGGGAGAAAAGAAAAGGTTGCTATTATTATCATAAATATCACATGAATGTATTGTGTGTAATGTTTATTTTTATTAATTTAATGTATTTCTAAGGCATATTATTTAAAAACTAGCTGTTGCCAGCGACTTCGTCCGCGCGGACTTCGTTTACTCCGCACAGCTTCTCCCCCGTAGGTGATAGCGTGATAATATGTAGCCTATATGTTGACCCGACCTATTAGTAATATTCATGCAAAATTTGAAGTAAATCCATGCAATAATTTTTGAGTTTACCCCGGACATACATACAGACAAACAGACATACAGATAAACAGACAAACAGACAAAAATTCTAAAAACTATATTTTTGGCTTCGATATTGATTGTAGATCACGCCCCAAGTATTCTTTTAAAAAAATATTCAATGTACAGTTTTGACTTACCTACGATTTTATTATATGTATATAGATATTAGGTTTCTGCAGTCCTACGGAACGTAAGTTTTAAAACAGTTTTAAGGCCTTTCATACCCTACCGTTCGGATCTATCGGAAAAAGAGCGACCGACAAAGCTTTTACTTCACGTATTGTTATACTCATGGGCGTACCGAGGGAGGGGGGCAGGGAGGGGCAGCTAACTATCTACTGTTGTAGATAAAAATATAATTAAGATAAAAATATAATTAAGATAAAAATATAGTCTTAAAATGTTACAGTTGCTTCCCCCTGGCCCAGAACCTGAGTACGCCCATGGTTATACCTATAGATTACATAATGTCGATGGCTATTCCGTATATACATATCAGAAGCAAATTCCTTACTTTGGGGTTAGATCAATTCCTTTAATTTGTCCTCTGATATTATTATATTTTTATTATAATACGGTGGTACCAAAAATCCGGGCAGGCGTCGCAGAATTCCACTTAGATTTATATTTTGTCGGATTTGGATCGAATAGAACTGCCCCTGATATTTTGAATTGAATCGATTATTCGAATCAAGACGGATCGCTAATAATTCATTAAGATGTTATTGTACGTCACTACAATATAAACAGGAAAATCTCTAGTGCCAACTGAAGATATCTCTCAAACTTCTCAGAACACTATTTGTGTATTTTTTTATTTTACAAACGTGCTTTTTGTATTAGAGCCTGACTAAATATACATTCTTGTATCCTTGAGAGATAAAAATAATTTACATTGGAATATGCAATGGCCAATGGCATAAAAAACTTGTTGCTTTATTGGCTATCTTCGCTTTGCATTTGGTTTCTATATTATTAACTCTTTTCACCAATTCCCTTAAGATATTATGTAATAGCAGATATGTCGCAAATGAGAGAAGACTTCGACTAATAAATAAATAAATATCGTTAAACATGATATAAGAAATTACATAAATTATTTAAAGTAAAAGTATCTTTACACCCATATCCCCGAAGGGGTAGGCGGGGGTGCAACAAGTGCACCCACGATTAGCCGAAGATACTTGGTCCCACAAATGTGATAGGTGGCAAGCCTATCGCCAACCGGGCACTTTCCAATCCCGGGCAACTTTGTGTTTCTCAGAAAAATGAAAAAACACTTTTTTTTATCTGCCTGACCCGGGAATCGAACCCGGGACCTCATGTGGTAAACGCCAACGCTGGACCGCTAGACCACAGAGGCGACCTGTAAATTTTAAAATTCAGGTAAATTATTTAAAAACATATATATAAACATACAAATCAGTTGAGTTTTTTCCGCCGGGTCTACGCAGTGTGTAACCGCGTTCCGATTAGGTAGTAATTCTAAAAATGCCGACTAGTCATAAATGTCTGTAAAATTTTATTTTTATGGAGCAGTTTTTGATTTTTGAACTCATCAGAAAGCATAATATTAGTCAACGAAACTTTAATGATCTTTTCAACTTCAAATTTCAATGATCAGTAAATAAGTCGATTAAGTAGCCCCGTTTCGATTCGGTAGTATTTTTAAAAATGACGACTTGTCAAAAGTGCCTATAATGGTTTATTCTAAAAGTATCTTTACACCCGTATCTCCGAAGAGATAGGCAGAGGTACAACCAATGCACACACGATTATCGTATGATAAAAATAACCGTTGAACGGTATTCGGTTATTCTCTAAACCTTACTCTCGTCCCATCACTATTGAATACTTATGTCATCGCGTAGGTTGACAGGACAAGGTAGATATCCTTCATAACAAGTCACGATCCAGTCTCTGCTTCAAGGCTGTATAAAACAATTGATGTAAGCGAGACAGATTGTCATTCGACAAACATCCTACTAACCTAACGTGACCATAAGTCCCACTTTGGGCGGGATTGTTCCACTTCAGGCTGTCTGTCCCACTGTCCCCAGCGAAGGCGAAAGTGTCCCGCTTTTGAAAACAAACCCAATTTAAATAAAAAGGATTTATTCAGGACAGCAGGCATTAATCGAAATCAGTGATTGAATGACAAACGATATTTATTAATAATCATTAACAACCCCCCTGCTCCCGCTCTGACTCACGAAAAATTGGTCACATTTAGGCATGGAAATTATTGTTAAATTAGATTAAATATTATATAGTTAAAGTTAATTAATATTTAACAGTTATTTATTTATGTTATATTATATCAGTAGCCTATATAAATAACAGTTGTTAATTGTTAAATAAATTTAGTTCGAAAATTAATATGTTAACTGTTAAATGATCCATGCCTAGTCACATTATACTATTCTAACTATTTATTTAAGGCGAGGCATCGAGACAAACGAAAAAAAAACTGGTTTGCTTAATCACATTTTTATGTATTGATTGTTAAATAAAGGTTTTACAAAAGTTACACGATATACCTGAAGATTATCTAAGGAATGTACTAACTCATTACATGATAGAATGTACTTTACTCGATCATATAAAATTCCGAAAACGGGCTAAAATATCTAAAACAAGTATTTTGTCCATAATATTTCTAATTTTCCACATGATTTTTATATGATGATATTTAGTTTTAAATAAAAAAAAGAATGTACTAAATTTTGGTTTTCAGCTGAAGTCCTGTATTTATTTATCCGAAAACTAAACAGTTTCCCAGCGGTTTCAGAACATACCGCGCCGCCCACTTTCTATAGAATTGGCGCGCGTCAAAATACCTCGCATTACCTAGCAAAATGCGAAAGTTTGTTTGGATGGGTAGATGAATGTTTGTTACTCTTTCATGCAAAAACGGCTGAACCGATTTGAATGTAAGGCACACTTATAGATGATGACCTGGAATAGTACATAGGAAACTTTTTACGAAAACGGGAAATATACAAGTAATACCATGAAATTTTAATTTTAGAAATTTTTCACGCGAACGAAGTCGCAGGCACAGCTAGTAAAGAATAGAATAACCATTCCTAACCGATATGACATTATTTGATGAATATGAGTGATGGTTATATCTTTCCATAAATAGAGCTTGCGTGTTGACTTACGATATAAAAAAAACAACCGGACTATAAGAATTAGATAACCGTTCCTAAGAGGGTAAACGCCACCTCAAACAAAGGTGCTCAGCTCAGCTCACAGCTGTGCAACCGTGTATACAAATAAAACCCATATAACCAGTTTTCAATGATTCAATAAAAAAGTGATGTCATTTCTCATATCGATAAGTGGGTGACAACTTTCGTATCGATATTACTTGTTTCGTAACGTGACAAAAAATGATGATTTTTTAATTTGGATTTCGATTTAGAGAATTATTTTTGCATTTTGTGAATTTATTGAGGATATAAATTTTTCGCTATAAATATCTGACCATCACGGCCCTTAGGCGGTATTAATTTATTACCTTAAACTATATTTGTGGGTTTTTGATCCTTCTCTCTCTCTTTATATAAGAGAAAAAGAGCATAAGCTGACTGTTAATATATTTTATTACGCAAGAATCTAAAAGTAAAAATAAATACAAGTTTGGTTTATTTTAATGTTTTCAAAGTTAAAATTTTTAGGAATGGTTATTTGTACTTACGAATGGACGAGTTATTATCTTTTTTAGTAATTAACTTTGATTGTAATAATTTGACCGGTTGGTCGAGTAGTTAGCAAACCTGGCCTAATATATATATATATATATATATATATATATATATATATATTTTTTTTTTTTTTCCCCGCGTTGGTCCTGGGCTCCTTTGAAGAATAGACCAACTGCTGTTCTGCCAGGTAGGTCGTAAAAGGCGACCGATTGGTTTTACGAGTCACTACCATCTTGACTACTAGGTGGTAGAGTTCTGCATTGTGTTGCCCGGGTCAGATACTACCACCTTATCTATTCCTGCCGCAATAGCATCAGTGCTTGTCACTGTCGTGCTCCGGTTTGGCGGGTAAGGTAGCCGGTAAACTTATATATGTGGCTTTAGACCTTGCCATAAGATAGCAACGCACCATTAACAGCTTTGGTGTCTATGAGCGAGCGTTGACTCTTTCCATCAGGAGACCCATATTAGGTATTACTATAGTTGACTGACCCATAATATAACTAGCAAGACCTACATAAGAACTAGCAAGACTCTCTTCTACCCTTTGTAAGAAACTCCCCCCTAAATCGTCTTACGTAATACACTACAATCGCAGGTTTTTTTTATTAGAACCTCAAGGAACAGGTAGTCATATTATAATAGTGTCAAATTTTGAATAATTGTCTTCTTACAATGCCTATCTCTACCTATTTTTACTTACTTTTTTTACGTTACTATTATTCAGTCGTCAGATATTAATTCTATTCGTCGTTCGGTCCACCATTAATGAAAACCGTGACTGCGTCGCTAAATATCTGTCAGTTGTGTGTAACACTTAAAAAACATTTTTCTAATATTGTAGCGTAATGAGTAATGACTAAGTTTACTGCTTTCCTTACCCTCCAATCTGGAACAAGACGGTGACAAACATTAACGGTATTGCGGCAGGAATAGGTAATGTGGTGGTACCAGAATCGGGCGAAGCAATGCGGAACTCTACCACCTAATAGTCTTGATGGTAACTACCATCGTGTAACTACACGTATAGCCGATCAAAGTGGGTCCGGACTAACACGCGATATTAAAAAAATATTCTGAATACAGATATTACTGCTTTGAGTAGTTGTTGTAAAGTTAAAACCTTTTCAAGCTGATCATATATATATCACACTAAAAAAAAATCATACCATGTTGAAATGAAATGAAATGAAATGAAATGAAATGAAATGAAATGAAAAATATTTATTTGCAAGAATATGGGTGTCACAAGTTATTAAAATAAATTAAATTACCATCATATTCTACCATAATATGGCGTGCAAACATTTTAATTTAGGTCGATTTCTTTATAATTACTACCGGATCGGAACGCGGCCACACACTGAGAAGATCCGGCGGAAGAAACTCAGCGGGCTGTTAAATTTTAATAATATGGAAATCAGGCATTCTTTGTACTGACTTTGAGATCGGTACTGAGCTATAATTTTAACGACATCAAATGAAAAAACAGTATATCATCACACTGTTAATAAGATTTTCTTAAAACGTTTGGGTTTTCCAACATTGACCTTGCAAATTGTAAGTCTTATGACTCACCATATAAAAACTTCATAACCCGCTAAATACTTACATACAAGTGCTTAATCCGCTATGAGTATAAAATTGCATGAATAAATCTTGTTCAGACGTTTTACACGGATGACTTCTGCTTATCGCTCGTTTTCCTGTTCCAGGCTAAGGATTAACGACAAACAACCGAATAGCTGAAAGAGGGGTTACGTCGACTATCGATATTTTAAATTTAGTCTTCCCCTAATTACATATGAATAAAGTAATTATATTTCAAGATTAAACACCGTGCATAATTAATTGCTTGTGAAGTAATTGGTTATAAAAATACATAGTTAAATTATACTTAACGACAGGTTTTCAGTCAGATTTATAATTTACGATGTAATCATAGGATAATATGATATAAAAAATACTAAAAGCTAGATATCCTGTATTTCAAATATCTTTTAGCTGACCGTTGGTGCACTAGTTGTACCTCTGCCTACGTCTTCGGGACGAGCGTGAAGATAACTTTAAAAAAATCCCAATAAAAACGATATAACAGCGGTTATTGACCTTGATATGGCAATCAATAGAGTTTGGGTTCGATTTCTAACGGGGACAAACATTTGTCTTTGTCTGGAATCGAACCCATATAACAAGGAAATAATTTGAGTAATTTGAGTTTTGTAATGTATCTAACAATGTTTATTAGTATTATTTAAAGAGAAAAACAAATCATACATAGATATTTCGCTTCCAGAATTCAGCAATGATAACACAATGAAAAATATATTTCATCACTTGCCAGATTTTACTTTATACTTTGTTAAATACATTCCATAAAAAATAAGGTGGTATAATAAATATTCATTACCCTTATGTTGTTGTTATTCGTCTGTACTCGCAAGTTGAAATTTGTAGTTTTTTCAGAAATTCGAGCTCGCACATTATTATGTTAGTTTTGTGTTTTTATTTCATTAGTTTTTTAAAAAATAAATCATTACAAGTATAAATAGGAATTTGTAACTAATCAGCACATCTCTCATCTGCCTCGCCTCTTTGATACTGGCTGTGTTTACATAGGAAATATTCACCAAAGATACCCAACGTTATATATTTCATATATAACTTTGGGTATTGTACCATTTTATTTTAATCATAACAATTGGAAACTGCACTCAATTATGACCATGTTGTCAATTAGTAGTATTATGACATTTTTCCAAAACCACTATTTACATTCAGACTTCGGACTCATTGTAGAAAATAATTAAGTTCGTATTTATCGGGTTCGGTTCCTGACAGGAACACACGTTCAAGTAATGAGATATAATACATAAATCAATTGCTGTTCGGAAACTCGAGAACGGTTGAACCGATTTGGCTAATTTTGGTTTTGAATTAATTGTTCAGGGACGGTTTAAAAGGTGAGAAAAAAATAAGAGTAGTTAAAGAGACAGAACAACGTTTGCCGGGTCAGCTAGTTATATATATAAAAATCAATTGCTGTTCGTTAGTCTCGTTAAAACTCGAGAACGGCTGAACCGATTTGACTAATTTTGGTTTAAAAATATTCATGGGGGTTCAGGTTAGGTTTAAAATGTGAACAAATGTAGAAAAAAAAACTGAAAAGTAGACAAAAAGCTGCCAGAACAACGTTTGCCGGGTCAGCTAGTCTATATATATAAAAATTAATTGCTGTTCGTTAGTCCCGCTAAAACTCAAGAACGGCTGAAACGATTTTGGCTAATTTTGGTTTTGAATTAATTGTTGAAGTCCAGAGAAGGTTTAAAAGGTCAGAAAATATAGGAAAAAAAGTAGTTAAAAAGGCAGAACAACTTTTGCCGGGTCAGCTAGTAAGCAAATAATTTGCTTGCGGATTTGATTAGTGTAATTTGTCCATCGATATTTATTTATTTATGTGTTACTGCTAAAAACACAACCCTTCTATTTTTTTTCAGAATTTGGGTACTGTCGATAAAATTGTCAACAATATTACATCCTTACGTCGATAGAAGTGTGAATGAACACTTGCATCAGTGTGCTCACTGCCGTCGTATCAGGCCGTACTAAGTACGGAACTCGTGGTCGGGGAGATCTAAAAACGTCGTATCTATCAATTAGTTCAAACAAACATTAACATTATTTGTATGTGTATAAAGTTTAGTTCAGTTTGATAATCAAGTTTTAGAACATGCTCGCGGATGAACTACGCTCTGAATTGGTGCAAAGGTATGTCTTTGGTTTATATAGTCCTGATTGTTTTTGGTTTAAAAATAAATGTGTATGTTTTGTGAATTATAAATACCGTTAATCAAACGTATTGTACCGTTATCCACTCTTCCTGTTTCGTCCACCATTATAAACCTTTTTCAAGGCATTATTATAACCTGACCTTTGCCTTTTCATTTGTGTCGGTTATATTTTTTATTTATTTTGGCATTGATCTTTAGAAACTGCCTTAAAGTTTTCACACAAAAAAATAAAAGAACCTACAAGAAACCTATTAACAAGATAAATGTTTCTAAATGTGGGTTATTTAAAAATTTCAATATTAACAAAGAGAATTTTCTCTTGAAAAGAATGTAATGACTAATCATTAAGCTAGTAGGAATTTTTAAACTGACCTCCAAAATGAATAATAATCTGAATTCAACGGAATGTTTTTTATACCTATTCTGTGATTTGTTTGACGTGGACCGATTTCTACAACTCTATTTTAGTGGGTTTAAACTGTTCAAGTTCTAGCAATGGGACCCAAAAATTCAGGGAATTTCATGTCGGTTACAGAAGTTTAATTGCGTTAAATTATAAAATCAAAATATTCAATTGATTCTTTTTATGACGTGCCAGACGTGAAGCTTTTTTAAGAACACACCTAAAAATATTTAACCATAATAAACCATATAGAACAATATTCAGAAATTTATTTACATTGTTTCAAATTACGCCTAGGTATCAGTATTATTAGTTACTTCAATATTAGTATAAATCATTTTTAACGCAGTAAAACTGCAGCAACTGACTTACCCATTTCCTGTATCCTTGGAACCCTGGATTTAACACCAAATTAAAAAGGGACCTCTCTTTTTCTCTCTGGTAAAAAAAAAGCCAAATTGATAAAATCCCCCTTATAGTAAGTCGGTTGATAATACGAATTACGAGTGCCTGTATTTTTTTTTTTATAATAAAGCAAACAGTCTGACAGCTTTAGCTAGAAAAAGATAAATATCATTTATTGAATCTAAGGATGCATAAGTTTGCTGGTTACTTTACCCTTCAAAACCGGAACTTGAGCCTGATAAGCTCTGACGTTATTATGACAATTTTTGTCAACTCTTTCACCCAGATAGGTACTTAGTTGAAATATCATGTTCATTATTTTATTTTATGCTTCCGTGGTGCGAATGGATAGACTAAACAATAATATATCTTTTAAGTTTGACTACGGAATTAAGCTGTAAGATAATACATGATAATATACACCATATGGTGTATATTATCATGTATGTCGCATGAATATGTATAATATTATTTTTCATTAATTTTATGTATTTCTAATAATAAATTCTTAGAATAAGTTCTCCGAAATGTAAACTTTCATTGTGCCAAATTTCTTATCCATTTGTGTAATTGTCATAAAAAGAGTAACCAATTTTTGCTTCCAGTATTAATATATAGATGTCGCTAAATTAATATATTATGTTCTTCAGTCCTTTCAGAAAAAAGTATCTTTAGCTGTTATGTATTTATTTATTTAATTTATTGTACACCTTAAAATATATTTGTACAAAGGGCAAACTGAATGCCTAGAGATATTCTCCACCAGTTTACCTTTTACGGTACAGTTCAATGTGTGTATTTTAATTAATAGGATACCTATTAAATACTTACTCCGCTGGCTCAGTGACTCGAAGTGGATCTTGGCCTCCGAAACAAGAGTCTTCCATCTTTCTCTGTCCTGCGCTACTTCTTGCCAATTGAAGACTTGAAGTTCACGCCGTCAGCTTCCACCCGATCTCTCCAGCGATATCTGGGTCGTCCAACCGGTCTTCGACCACTCGGTCGACCCAAATATGCTCGCTTCACACTCCGATCTCCGGTGACCAAACCAACGAAGTCGATGCGCTTTTATTTCCCCATAATGTTTGATCGGTCCACTAGGTCTTCTATTTCGGAGTTATCTCGAATTCTCCATGATCCATCTTCTCTTTTCTTTCCGCCCAAGATTTTACGGAAAATCTTTCGCTCGTCCACTAACAACTTATTTTCCTCCTTAAGCGTGAGTGTCCATGCTTCGGCTCCATACATTAAAATGAGACGTATCACCGTGCTATATATTCGCAGCTTAGTATTTACATATTAAATAATTAAAAATATTGCCATAGTAATAGTAATACGTGTTTTACCTTCTCTTATTTGCATAGCATAAAACAAGTCGCTTTTGATGTATGTTCGCTTATATATTTTAAATTACACGACTAATTTTAATGCGGTTTTCATCAATAGATAGAATGATTCAAGAGGAAGGTTATACATATAATACACGCTTAAAATATTAGAGAAAAGCCGAGAATTTCTAAGATTTTCACAGTGTATCATTAAACACCCGTGCGAAGCCAGGCGGGTAGTCTTAGTATAATTAGGATTGCCATCCCAAAAATCTGCCTGCCAGAGCAAGAAACGTGAAAACACCGGATTTTGGAGGTTTAACCCGGACATTTGAACAGAGTGTTTTTTTATGTTACTCAGTAGAATATAAGGTGGGTGGACCATGAAAGGTCACGTTAACAAATAGATAAGACACAATTATTCTTATATTTCCTGAATAAATAAATAAATTATATTATTAATTAACACTTTGCTTTATTATGTAACATGTAAAATACTTTGATTTGTTACAGGTTTAATCACTATTTATTAATCATATGTTTTAATAAACTCTTCCAAACGGCCTTGCTAGGAAAAAAGCTCTTTACAAGGCCGATGTAATATATCAGCATTTTAACTTAAAACTGACGTTGTGGCAATTGACATATCTCTTTATACTTAAAATACATAAAAAGATATTTTATTTAAATGAAACATTAAATGCTTATAATAATATTATTCACTTATAAGTGCGATTTACAGTGTGTGTTTACGCAAATCACATTTTTAATTGGCCTTCGAAGGACCATGGTAAGTTACTATAACAAATAAACCGTTATTATTATTTTATTGGCTAGAGACCCTGACTACGCGATCAACGAGGCTCGGGTTCGATCCCCGACGGGGACAAGCATTTGTGTGATGAGCATAAATGTTTGTATTTCCGGGTTTGGGTGTTTATTATATATATTCTAGTATTTATATATGTATTTCTATGTATTAGTATCATTGACTAACACCCATAACACAAGCAAATAATTTGCTTACTTTGGGGTTAGATCAGTAAGTGTAATTTGTCCCGTGAATTATTATTATTATTATTATTATTATTTACTGGATAAATAAAACAAACAAACTCCTAAATATAGCTTTGTTTTATCATGTAAGACATAAAATACTTTTTTTATAATTTCAGATTTAATTACTATTTTTCTTAAATTAAAGTCAAATTAAAGTCTTCCAAACGGCCTTGCTAAAAACAAGGTTCCTTACAAGGCCGATATAATAAATTGTTTTTTTTAACTTAAAACAAACGTTATGGCACACAAAATATCTCATTACACTTAAATTACTTAAAAAGGTCTTTCATTTAAACGAAAAACAACATGCTTACAATAATATATTCACACAAATGTACGAATTTTATTGTGTGTTTGTGTACGAATTAAAGTTTAACTTCGTGTCGATATCTGAATTTAGATTAGCAAGAGACCTTACTGGCAAAATAGTGGCACAAACGAATCGCCGCTACGTCTGTATCTTTGAGTTCGATTAATATTAGTGTGAGTAGAAGGAATTTGTCATCACATGGCAATAACTATTCGTTTTTAATAATTGGCCTTTGAAGGAGCATGACCTTCCATGGTTCACCCACCTCAATATAGTTTTACAGTCTTTAAATCAACTTTTATTTATTTTCATTGATTTTTTTAACCAAATTACGTCTTAAAAAAACAAAACCAAAACAGAATCTTTTTAAATTAAGAAACTATTATTATCACGAGTCGCGCGCGTGATTTCAATTAAAACCCTGATATCAAATCAAACCGCGTCCGGACGGTACCCGGACGCCTCTTAAACTAGGACAAATCCGGAGAAATCCGGACGGATTGGCAACTCTAAGTATATCAAACAATTTAATGACAACAAATAGGTAATCTATGTTAATATTATCTATATTAATATTATAAATGCGAAAGTTTGGATGTTCGGATGGATGGATGGATGGATGGTTAGATGGATAAATGTTTGTTACTCAATCACGCAAAACTACTGAACGAATTTGAATGAAATTTGGCACACGGGTAGATGATGACATGGAATAGCACATACTTTTTATCCCAGAAGAATGAGGTGATCCCGCGGGATTCACCAAGAACTGTTATAATGCAGCGAGCTGCACGCTGCAGATACTAAGTTATTAATGCAAAAGTTTGGATGTATGGGTGGACGCATGTTACTCAATAACGCCAAAACTACTAAACGTTATTAAAAAAGTTCCCAAAAGCTCCTTTTTGGTTTCTGGTTTCTCACGTTTACCACTAGGTGGCGCTGCACAAATCACATACAAATTCCTAGTAAACTCCAAACGCGCTCACGATCGAATGCAAAAAGAAAAACTCACACTTAGCACTCAGATTTTCAGGAAGTCTAAGTTTGGTGGAAGCACGTTTAGATCGATCGAGCCCACAAAGTACTTTGTATACACGTCGAGCCGTTCAAAAGTTATAAGATGTTTACATATATTCACACATACATGCATATAGATATAATAATGTCATCGTGAGAATAGTCGGAAAATTTTTCTAGGACCTCAAAACGTGGAGATCGTGAAAACTCGATTTTCAAAAATCGAGACATAATCAGTAACTTCTTTATGTGGTATCTATCTACATACGTAGCGGGAAGTTAAAAAATATATAAATTAAACATACTATTTTACTTTAAGATGTCATTTGCTTACACACGCAATGTCATGCAAAGAAATGAATACCGCTCAGCAGAGCAGGTTTTGAGACAGAGATTTCAATGCATTGCATCAAAATCGGTATATCCGTTTGGGAGTCATCGTTGACAAAAAATTTGAAAAATGTGTTTTTTCGATATAGTTTCGAAATTTTTCAACCAATTATTCTTTGGTATTCTACGATATTTTAGTAAAAAAACTACGTCAAATGCCGTTTCAAAAATCAAAATCAAATCTGACTCTCGAAACTTATGGCTTTTCAAATATTAAAATTACGTTGTTTTTAGCAAACTTACTTAATTTTTTTTAAATAACTTTCAAGTTAATTCACCGATTGACTTAAAAACCTTATCAGCTTTTTTTCCTTTAAAAACCGCGTCAAATACCGTTAATTTAATCAAAATCGTTCAGTTCGTTTGGGATTTATCAATGAAGAAAATTAAAAATAAAATGTTTTTTGACATTGCATCGAAATTTTTCAACCTGCCCATTATTTAGGTAAAATCAATATTTTAGATCTCAAAATTGAGTTGAATGCCGTCATCGTTTTCAAAATATACAGCTTTTCAAAAATTAATATACTGCCTTTTTTTAAAAAAAATGGATGTTTGAACTGAAAAATCTATGCTTATATTTTTTACCCTTTTGAGCTTAAAATACCTTAATTTATAGGGAAGTTTCAGGGATGGCTCGTAAGGTCAACCGTTTATACATTTTTTTGTTTCATAGCAAACTGAATTTTCGTGAACAGCTTCATTTTGACAAGACGCCCATCTTTTTTATCTTCGAAAAATCTCGAATCGAGTAACTAATATAGTTAGGGGGCTTACAATAAAAGTTCGCTTACAATACCGAATGTTCGGCAATCATCTCGTAAGCAATGCTAATCATAAATACAGTACCCGGCGATAAATATTGCACATCGAACTTTGGAAAGAGACAATCGGATAATTTCGGCTTCGTAAAGCGTTATCTCTGTCCCACACTACCTATGTGACGTTTAGTCAGTCGTTGTTCAAGTACGATAGAGTGCAGTCGCGTCCCGAAAAAATATATATATTTAGAGTTGATAACACCCACAAATTTAAATAATTTAAAGTTGTAATATGGCATCTTTCGGAAAAAGAGGGAAACCTTTACTAGGTCAGTCACGTGAAATTATCTACAATGTTTATAAATACTTTGTAAGCGAAGCTGATAGATTTAAAAAAAAAGTAGATGAAAATGTAAGTTGTTATTTTAAGAAGATTCAAGAGCGAGTTGCAAATGCCACTGGAATTTCAAGAAGAACTTTGAACAATATATTAAACGAAGTCAGTACTGAAACACATTCGACTGAAATTAAGTTCAGCACTCCAAAAAAAGGAAGACCAAAAAAGCAATTTCGTTTGGATATGGACGATTTTGATTACGATGTTGTTCGAAGAATGGTGTATGATTTTCACTTACGATTTAATGAACTGCCAACAATAAAATCATTAAAAGCTAAGTTATCTGAAGCTATTAATTACAATGGGTCTGAAAAAACGTTGAGAAAAATACTTCATGACATGGGATTTCAGTTCACTAAAATGGAAGATAATCGAAAAATTCTAATGGAAAAGCACGACGTTAGTCTCAAACGAATGGAATACCTTGATAAAATACGCAAATTTCGCGAAACAGGAAAAAATATCGTCTACATGGATGAGTCATATATACATGCATCCCACGCTAAAGGGAAATCTTGGAGTGACGATAAGAAAAAAGGAGTAAAAAAGCCAATTTCAAAAGGTCAACGTTTGATAATAGTTCATGCGGGAAATGAAAAAGGCTTTGTACCCGGTGCTTTTTTAACGTATAAATCCACGGACACTACAGGTGACTATCACAATGAAATGAATAACGATAACTATGAGAAATGGCTGGTTAACCAATTAATCCCAAATATACCCAGTGATTCTGTTCTAGTTATCGACAACGCACCCTATCACAACAAGTATGTTGAGAGACCCCCCAACTCAAACACCATTAAACGGGAAATGATCAACTGGTTAAACAGACATGAAATTCCAGTTGATCCAAAATTAACAAAAACCCAGATTTACGCTATTATATGTCAGCACAAGGAGAGGTATACAGAGTTTTCTGTGGACAAAATACTTGCCGAACATGGGCACACTGTGTTGCGATTGCCACCATATCATCCGGATTTTAATCCAATTGAAAATATATGGTCTCAACTGAAAGGCTATGTAGCCTCTAGAAATGTGGGTATGAACTTAACTACAGTAAAAACAATATTGACTGAAAAAGTAAACATGATCGGCGCTGAAGAGTGGAAAAAGGTTTGCGATCATGCAATCAAATGTGAGAATGAATATAGAAGCATTCAACACAGTTTAGACAATTACACTGATAGATTAGTAATAAATACGGCTGATAGTGACAGTGATATTGACCTCTTTGAGAGCACAGATAGTGAAATGGAAGTAATTGAGAATTAGAATTATTATTATTTTTATTGCAATGTCTCATTTTAGCAATAGGTATAATGGTGTTTATTATGTACACTAAAGCTGTAATGTTCCAAAATAATTAAATACGTAAACATAATGTAAAAATGTTTTTTTATTTTATTTTACCCCAACCTAAAGCCATCACTTATAGAAAAATTAGTGTATTTTATACAAAGAATAAAAATATCAAAAGAAGCAAATCATACTTGTTTTAACAGCTCCTAATAGGTACCGGACTGTTTGTATTTTGTGCGACAGAGATAACGCTCTACGAAGCCGAAATTAGCCGAATTAGATGACTTTATGAGGTTTTGTAATAAGTGACAGATCGCTACTGACAGAGTTGTACAGTACCCGGCGATAAATATTGCACATCGACCTTTGGAAAGAGACAATCGGCTAATTTCGGCTTCGTAGAGCGTTATCTCTGTCGCACAAAATACAAACAGTCCGGTACCTATTAGGAGCTGTTAAAACAAGTGATTTGCTTCTTTTGATATTTTTATTCTTTGTATAAAATACACTAATTTTTCTATAAGTGATGGCTTTAGGTTGGGGTAAAATAAAATAAAAAAACATTTTTACATTATGTTTACGTATTTAATTATTTTGGAACATTACAGCTTTAGTGTACATAATAAACACCATTATACCTATTGCTAAAATGAGACATTGCAATAAAAATAATAATAATTCTAATTCTCAATTACTTCCATTTCACTATCTGTGCTCTCAAAGAGGTCAATATCACTGTCACTATCAGCCGTATTTATTACTAATCTATCAGTGTAATTGTCTAAACTGTGTTGAATGCTTCTATATTCATTCTCACATTTGATTGCATGATCGCAAACCTTTTTCCACTCTTCAGCGCCGATCATGTTTACTTTTTCAGTCAATAATGTTTTTACTGTAGTTAAGTTCATACCCACATTTCTAGAGGCTACATAGCCTTTCAGTTGAGACCATATATTTTCAATTGGATTAAAATCCGGATGATATGGTGGCAATCGCAACACAGTGTGCCCATGTTCGGCAAGTATTTTGTCCACAGAAAACTCTGTATACCTCTCCTTGTGCTGACATATAATAGCGTAAATCTGGGTTTTTGTTAATTTTGGATCAACTGGAATTTCATGTCTGTTTAACCAGTGTAACATTATTACGCAGCCTCCGCTGTCTGTCTGTTCGTCTGTCCGTCTGTCTGTCTGTCACCAGGCTGTATTTCATAAACCGTGATAGCTAGAAAGCCGAAATTTTCACAAATTATGTATTTTTGTTGCCTCTATAACAACAAATACTAAAAATAAAAAAATGAAACTATTAAGGGGTCCCCATACAACAAGCATGTTTTTTTTTTTTTTTTTTGCTGTTATGGTACGGAACCCTTTGTGCGTGAGTCCGACTCACACATGGCCGTTTTTATCTACCTTTACTAGTTATCCGACTCGAGATTTTTCGAAGATAGAAAAGATGGGCGTCTTGTCAATAAGAGGCTGTTCACAAAAAGTCAGCTTGTTATTAATCAAAAAGGAAATTGTTTCTGGGACCACGATCTATAAGTGTAGATAAAATAATGTTGATCATGTATTTGCATTTATCTGATCTTAGATTTCCTGTCATTTAGACACGTTTGGTTACAGATTTATGCAGGATATTAAATGTGTCCGATTCGAAACGGTACTAGGATCTTGCATAATAGAACTGCATGAGAACGGGCTGACACGTGAGCGCAGATTTCAATTGGATAAATTAGATTTAAAGATATAGGTAAAAAAAGTTGCACGCCTGTCACGATACCTTTGTAGTACATTCAAGCGAATGTTCTCAACCGACTTTCCAAGAGGAGGAAGTTAAAAAAATATAACAAAAATAGTTTATTCGTAATTAAAATCTTAATTCATAATACATACAAACCGTTTTAGATCTCTTTTTCTTTATAGAAAAAGGGGACAACGGACAAGAGGCTCACCTGATGGTAAGTGATCACCGCCGCCCATGGACAACCACACTATCAGAATATTTGCTGTTGCGTTGCCGGCCTTTTAATAAAGAGTAGGCTCTTTTCCTGAAGGTCCCTAAGTCGTATCCCCTTGGAAAAAAAGTGCCTCGATAATCGCACAGTTGTGGATTTCTAGACATTGTCCGATGTCCGATGGTGGAATTCTGCGGCAGGAATTAATCCAAACAGTTCCTCGGAACACCCCCCACGATAGATCCGATAAAAGATGCAGAGCGAAGCCACATTTCATAGCTCTCTCTACTGCTGAGTTTAAAAACTGTAGCGTAGTGAGAGTGACTAGTAGGAACTCTAAAGAGATATTTGAGGGTATATTTTATTACGGTTAAGCAATATAAGAACAAATAATAAAGAATAAAGAGCAATTGAGAACAAACAACGGACTAACGATTTATAAAAATAAAATTTTAAAATTATGAGAGGCTATGTTTTTGAGCCATACCGTTTCCAGATCCCATATTATCTGTATGGTTGGACCCTAAGCATGGTATTCACGGCCGCGTCACAAATTATTCACTAGTATGTTAAAAATATTGTAATGTGTTAAAAGTATTGAATACAGAGTATATAAACATTGAACGCTACATCAATATTGGTAAACACGCTAGATTGTACAATCGCGTCACAAATACAGACGAATCAAGGATGAATCATGACAATGACCTTTGCCGCAAATTTATAGGAAAAAATATTTTGTATACAAGGTTTTTTTTATCTGTTGTCACCTTTCGGGCCTCAATAATCAAATGTGACAATATTTTCAAACAAATCAAACATAATAAAAAATCAATATTTTCTGATTTACTAGTTGAAAACCGTGGCTTCGCCGTGCGTCAATTCACTTTTACTACGCTGATTACTCATCACTCGCACTGATCTACGGCTGTCTTCAAGTATTTTTTGTTTAAAACTAAGTACCTGCATTGAAACACTAGCAATCGTACTAATCAAAGTACAATCGGGCCCTAAGTGTTTGCATTTCTGGGTTTGAGTGGTTATTAAATATATTCCAGTATTTATATACGAATGTACATGTATCATTGACTAACAATCATACCACAAACAAATAATTTGCTTACTTTGGGGTATGATCAATTGGTGTAATGTGTCCAGTAAATAAATTTATTTATTATTTATGTTAAAAGTCGGGTAGGATTCTAGTTCTAAACCAACTACTCATTTATGTGATTCGAACAATATGACGTGCCAAGTGTATAGGGCTGCTTTAATGTCATGAATATTATGAAATGGCAACACATTGCTTTATTAAAGTATTTTTAAGACGTTTTATCGTTGTAATCTAACTTCAACGATTGTGCATGGACGAATTATAGAACTTGCCCTCGACAACATAACACCTAGAAATTACAATAGTAGATAACTATTTAATATAATCTGTGCTAGAAATTAAGTCGACTTTTTATATCATTAGGCGCCCAATAGACCTACAATAACATTGCGCATACTTTTATTGTGCCATATTATTGAATACCCCCTTTGACTCCAAACGTTCAATAAATTCACTCAATAAAATTGACAAACTAGTCTGATCAATATTTTCGAGCGAGCAACACGTCTGACGACGAAGTTTTGGTAGCAACCATGCTGGTGATTTTGTTAAATAAATCTCTATACAATTCTATACACTCAAGTAAAAACTTCCGTTCTTTATCTTGTATAGCATTCTTGCTCGCCATTTTGCTTAAATTTACGACACGACCATAGATTAAACACCGTGACTGACCGAACGCGACCGCTCCAAACTCCGAAGTGAAAAATATTGTGCAATATTAAGCCTACACAGTGCAAGAAGAAAATATTGCGCAATAAAAATTAAACCCGCTCAAACTTTCGTTCAAACTTTGTGCAAACTTCAATATTAACCCTAAACGGTCAATAATATTGCACAATACGTAATATTGCGCAATATTATTGAAGGTCTATGGGGCACCTTAGACTAGCTGACCCGGCAAACGTTGTTTTGCTATATAAATTGTTATAAACCTTCCTCTTGAATTACTCTATTAAAAAAACCGCAACGTAATCCGCTGCGCAGTATTAAAGATCTAAACATACACAGGGACAGACAGCGGAAACGAAAAGCGAAACGACTTTGATTTATACTATGTAGTGATAGCAAATAAGCAAATGGCTCTTCTGATGGAAAGGAAACCATCGCCGCTCGTCACCAAAAATGTTAAGGGTGCGCTGCTATCCGTGTAGCGGGATGGCAATAACCCATGCATAAGTCTATCAGCTATTCTCAAAACCGGAAGACCACAATGACAAGTACTAATGCTATTGCAGCAAGAATAGGTAAGGCGGTGGTAGCAAATATTCGGGCGAGACGATGCGGAATTCTACCATCTAGTAGTCACGATGGTAGTGACAAGTATAGTACATCTATCGCCTTTTATGACCTGCCTGGCAGAAGTTTAAAGGACCCCGACCAACACGGGGGAAAACTTGTAAGTTTTTTTATATTACGCGACGTAAAATTTTAGATACTGCCGAGCCGTGTGTGAGTGCCGAGCTGTTGCCAGCGACTTCGTCCGCGCGGAGTTCGTTTACTCCGCACTGCCCCTCCCCCGTAGGTGATAGCGTGATAATATGTAGCCTATATGTTGACCCGACCTATTAGCAATATTCATGCAAAATTTGAAGTAAATCCATGCAGTACTTTTTGAGTTTTCCCCGGACATACGTACAGACAAACAGACATACAGACAAACAGACAAAAATTCTAAAATTATATTTTTGGCTTCGATATCGATTATAGATCACGCCCCAAGTATTTTTTTAAAAAAAATATTCAATGTACAGTTTTGACTTTCCTACGAATTTATTATATATATAGTTTAGTTCATAATATACCTAAGCTAGGAATAAGGCTGCGTTTTCACTGAGTGGAGCTGAGGTGAGGTGGAAACGCAGCCTAAAACTTAGTGATCGTATCATGGAGTGTAGAGCTAAGGAGGACCAACACTGTGAATAAGAATTTTCCATCAAAAGCACCGATAGTGGTCTCGCCACCGTCGTATAAGAATTTAAAAAAATGTAATATCGCCTCATAATACGTTTCCAGTAAGCTGTTAAAATAGTGCTACAAGCGCTGTTAAATACTTATGCTCAGCACACTTTTGTACGCCTACGACAAATATGTTCATATCGTAGTTTATCTTATACCAGTGCAATTCTGGTAGGTAAGTATTGTAAACTTTATTTTCTGTATACAGCCATGGGCGCCACCAAGATAACTTTCAGGGACGCTTATGTATACAGCTGATCTCTTTTAACAATTTTCCCTCAATATTAGTTAGTCTTCCTCACTTCTGTATTACATACACCAGAAAGTTTATTACTTAATTGGTCAGGTTAGGTTAGAAATTTAATGATAAAATACTAAGGCAGATAGATCATAATTTACAATTTTACGGTGTTTTAGGTATACATATGAGTAATTACTGTCGACTCAAATACTATGAGACCACGTTCATTAGTAATCAAATAATAACACAAATCTATAACTGAAATTGTTAATCATAATGTATGTATGGCAATACAAGATAAATAACAAAGCGAGATAAGTACAATATGTGTTACACGCACAAAATAGTCCTTGGGGCTTCGTGATCGATTTGCTGATATAATCAGCAATTAATAAATGTACGCCATTTGTGTTCATGTCAAACAATCACGAAGATACATGGACTAAGCTGATTTGAGTTTTAACTCTTGGCAGTATAGAACATTTTCGTTTGCCATTTTTTTTTGTATACGAACTTTTAATTTGAGAACCTGTGCTATTGTTCCCATTTTGAAAATGATAATGGTTTTTTTTTTTATTTAAACTAACTTTTTGACATTAGCATTTTTTACTAAACATTTTCAAAAACTTTGAATAATATGAGAACCTTCATTTTGTATTGCAATTGAATTAGGTATTTTAGACATTATTATATATTTTTATTTACCGCTTTGTTGGTCTTGTAATTGTATTCGAAAAAAATTTGACAGTACAGAACAATTTTGTTTGCCGTTCTTTTTTTGAAAAAATGTTTAGTTTCAATTTTCTTTGGTTTGAAAATGAAATGTATACCTATTATTTCTTGTACCTTATTTACATAGTACACACTTTAATTAACATTATTACTAAACGCATTTATGTTCTGGTAATAATTGTTTCGGTGCGAAGTAAGGTTTGGTCCTATATAACATTTTGTTTTCCGTTCTTTTTTAAGAAAGGTCTTTTAATTTTAGAAGTATCTCGTGTTACCGTTTCGAAAATAAATATTTTTTTTATTTCTGCTAAATTTGACACATTATTGTTTTTCCTAAATGCATATTTGTTCTGGTAATAGTTTCCATGCAGATATATAAGATTTGGCAGCATAAAATATATTTGTTGGTATTTTTTTTGCAAACAAACTTTTGATAATTACAGAACAACCAAAGTTTACGTTCTGAAAATCTTTTGGATATATTTTTTGTATTTTAGCTGAAATTGAGTCATTCTTATTATTTTTACTACATCATTGGTCTGGTAGATGTGTCAGTGCAGACTTGGTTTTTCGACAACCTTCTTTAGAGTATATTTACGCCCGTATCCCCGAAACAACAAGTGCACCCACGATTAGCGGAAGATACATAGCCCCACAATGTGATAGGTGACAAGCCTATCGCCAACCGGACCCTTTTTTCCAATTCCGGGCAATGTTGTTTTTGTCATAAAACTGAAAAAGCACATTTTTGATTTGCCTGACCCGGGAATTATACCCGAAACCTCATATTATGGTAAACTCCGACACCAGATCACTAGACTATAGAGACCATTGCTTTTTGGATTTAGCAATTTTGAGTCCCTGTCTTCTGGCGCCTAGAACAACAGCTCCTCTCACCTTACCCAGTGTCGGATTTGCCCATAAGCAAATTAAGCAATTGCTTAGAACAACACGTCTTGGGGAGCACCAAAAAAGTTTGCTAGTATATGAAATTCGAACCACCTTACCTAGTTTTAAAAATCCGCGTAGTTTTAAATTAACTAAACATTTGCGTTGACGTTTGGAGTAACATAATGATTTTTCTCGTTGTAGTAATCATTTTAAGACCAATATACTAGTTTACCAATGCATACTAGAGATGTCGCGTATTGTTTGAACAGACTATTTTATGATAGCGCGTTATAGACTATAAACTATATTTTTCATAGCGCGCTATTATTATAACACTATCCATTATATTAACTACCACAACTCTAATGCCTACGGGTGCACGCATAGGTGTGAATTGCGTAGGGAATCAAGTAATCTTAAGCCGGCACTGGCCACTGACTCAACCCGAAGCCAGGCACCTTTATCCTGGAACGTTCCTCTAGAGTCACAATGTTCGTTTCACAAAATATAATCTAGATGGCGCTGTTCATTTAATGCAATAAAGTGATAATAGTTATATTCTATACTTTCCATCTCAAAAAGTGAAACCGGTTGAGTAATATACCAAAAATATATATGTTATGAAGTGAAATTAATGTACAAGTGCATTGTTAATTGTGTCTAGCAGTAATTGCGTCTAATGATAATTGTTATCTCGTAAATTGTCTATAGACTTTAGGAATTCCAGTTTAATTTTGACTAAAAATACACTTGGTATTTTTGGTGTACGAAGTATTCAATATTTTTGCTTACGTACCGTGCAGGTGGGAAATATCTATCAAGCTGAATCATGCATATGGCGCTATCTATATATTATCAAGTAGTATCATTTTATTTGTCCCCTTTTTATGCCTTGACTAAAGCTCTTTTAAGTATATTGTTACGAATAATCTAGAAACGTGTAGATTTGGAACGCTGGAGAGATCTAGAAATAAAAGAAAGAGATAGCTACTCCTATTGACAAATAGTTGACCTGGGCTATGCCATAATGGACTTTGTGCGATATGGCAAAAGGTTGAAAGTAGCACGCACTAGGATTTATGACTCATAACATGTTTACGATAAGAAGTGATTCATTGTTTCCCGATACATTTAGATTTTTCTGGATCCAGGTAGAACTTTACCCTGGCTATAAATAGAGATATGTTGACAAATGCAATGCAGTTTTGACGTGACAACGTCTTATAATTCGATAGAGCTGGCTGCACGCACGAAAAAACATGACTCATGCGGCGTTACCTCGCTCTGAGGCGTTCCGTTTAAGGCTTAGAGTACAAGCGAGAGCTTAAGACGTTGTCACGTTCAACTATCGTCTGTAAACCAACTTTACAGACAACCGATTTTTTATCAAGCGATCGAGAGCGATACTTAAAGTGAACAGTGCGAAGCGAGAAGTGTTTTATTGTGTAGTTCAGTGATAGTATAGTGAGTTACTAGTGTGTAAAGTGTATTTTAGTATTACATTGTGTTGTCTTGTGTATTTGTATACTAAATACACGGATTTAATATAAGTGGTGTTTTCTTACAATTACGAACCCGAGGTACATAACAATATTAAAAGTACTCTGTGGCTCTACCACAGGGCGAAGTCCCATTTCGGACCAGATAAGTAGGATACGTGGCTTGGACAGCCCTGATTAGACGAAAAACAGGTAATGATTTTCAATATTGTCTGTATGTCCGACAGTACCGAGAACTAAATTACAGATGTGTGGCTTATTAATAATAATTAGCTTCATAATTGCTACCATTGTGTTTTCCCAACAAAGATGAAAAAACTACTTTTGAACTAGCGTCATAAAGATGTTAAGATCTGTATTTTCCAATGTTTTTACGTCTGGCTATAATATTCAATTCTAATTGCATAATATTATGTTGAATTTAGTTTGATTGTTTCCTAAATATTTCATTTATATAAATACTAGCTGTTGCCAGCGACTTCGTCCGCGCGAACTTCGTTTACTCCACACAGCACCTCCGACGTAGGTGATAGCGTGATAATCCTTGCAGTACTTTTTGAGTTTACCCCGGACATACATACAGACAAACAGACAAAAATTCTAAAAACTATATTTTTGGCTTCGATATCGATTGAAGATCACGCCCCAAGTATTCTTTTAAAAAAATATTCAATGTATAGATTCCGCCGTGTTTGTTCCACCAACAAGGAGCCCACTTTTGAAGAATCTGTCGTTCTGCCAGGCAGATTGGCTATGCGAGTCACTACCTACGTGGCTACTAGGTCATAGAGTTCTGACCTGTCCGTTTTTTCCTATTATCTTGTCCGGGTCTGGTACTACCGTTTTACCTATACTTGCCGTAATAGCGTCAGTGCTTGTCTCTGTCGTGTTCCGGTTTGGAGGATAATGTAGACTCATGCATATAGCCGCCACAAGGATAACAATGCACCATTAACATCTTTGGTGTCTATAGGCGACGGTCTCTTACCATCAGGAGAGTCTTCTTATCAGAGGAGAGGAGAGAAAACGGCTCCCAACGATTTTTAATGAAATCTAGTATGCAGGGGGTTTCGGGGGAGATAAATCGATATAGCTAAGTTTCATTTTTAGTGTTCTGTATCTAATACTAAGCCTCCGCTGTCTATCCATCTGTCTGTCTGTCACCAGGCTGTATCTCATAAAACGTGATAACTAGAAAGCTGAAACTTTCACAAATTATGTATTTCCGTTGCCGCCATAACAACAAAAAGTAAAAATAAGAAAATAAAAAATATTAAGGCGGGTCCCTAAGAGTACGGAACCCTTCGTTCGCGAGTCCGACTCGCTGGCTTTAGAAAACCTCGTTTTTACCAAAACAAAAAATATCGAGCAAAATCCAGATACTATTCTTTAAATCTGCGATTTTTAATGCAGCGTGTAAAAGGCGAACTATTGACTTAACTTGTCACAACTATTAGATGATATTGTTCTGCAACATCTCATCAGGATTTGGTACCTTTAGTTTATATTTTCCTGCTGCAATGGTGTCAGGAACAGCCGCTGCAGCTGAGTAAGCTCAGCATATGCATATGGCATAACATCCCCGCCAAACGGATGAGAAAATATTATATTGAACACCCCGTTGGTCGAGTGGTTAGCTACCCTTACGGGGCTCGGGTTCAATCCTCGACGGGGACAAGCGTTTGTGTGATGAGCATAAATGTTTGTATTTCCGGTCTTGGGTATTTATTAAATATATTGTAGTATTTATATATGTGTTTCTATATATTAGTATCGTTGACTAACACCCATAACACAAGCAAATAATTTGCTTACTTTGGGGTTAGATCGGTAAGTGTAATTTGTCCCGTGAATATTTACTTACTTATTATTTATTTATTTATATCCTAATATCTTATCTTACTACACTACATCCTACTTCTTGCTAATCCTAAAACTATTTGGTGAAAGTTAATATGAAATACAAGCGACAACCTAAACAACAAAAACTGGTTTCTCACGTTTACCACTAGGTGGCGCTGTAGAAATCACATACAAATTCCTAGTAAACTCCAAACGCGCTCACGATCGGCTCAGTGAATTTGGCCCCACTTTTGTTGATTTTAAGATTTTTGATATTTTTAATTATTTGTTCGTCGTTCGTTCTTTAACGTTCGATTGTAAAAATTGTTTGTTCGTCTTTTATTTATTTATAATTAATTAAACAAATGATCACCCTTAAGTTGGCCCCCTTACTAGATATCTTTATTATTATCACTTAGATTAATTAATTTTGATTAATTATCGTTTGTTCGACGACTATTGGTGATTGTTCGATCATAAAAACAATTAAATTCCCAAATATTATTTATTTTATATCTAATATGCAAACCATTACCTCACGCCTACATTGCGCATGCGCCAGCAGTCTAATGGCGACTGAGCGATACGTAGTGCATGTCATGTAAAAAAATGACATTATAAATAATGCTCCATTTCGAATATCATCAAATTATACGATTTGAATGAAGTATTTATTCAACAGTGTGAGTACCTCGATTAAATATAAAGGTATTTAATTCTTATTAGGAAATATTGTAGGTAGTTCCGATAGTGGTAAATTTAACACGATACATAAAAAAAATCTGCACATTTTTTGAGGTTAACTAATGTGGTGCTGATGTGGTGCTGCAGGGCATGGAACTTTTCATTCCGTTTTCTGCGGTGCCCATCGGTGGCAAGTCTCAGCCTTGGTTTGGTCGCCACTGCAAAGCGGCTTTACGCCGAAAGCAGGATTGCTACCGAGCTTGGGCTGCTGCGTCGGCATCTCGTGATGTAAAAACTAGCGCATTACGAAAGGAGTACAACTCATCCTCGAGATTCTTCAAAAGAGCTATCGCCAAGGCAAAAGCGGAACACATTGGCAGAATTGGTGAGAAATTAGTTCGCCTTCCTTCTGGCACTCGCGCGTTCTGGTCTCTCGCCAAGGCTGTCTTAGGGAATTTCTCCCAGCCTTCATTTCCATCCTTGCACAGAGACGATGACTCTCTTGCCCATACCGCAAAGGAGAAAGCCGATCTTCTGGGCTCGTTCTTTGCGGCCAACTCGACTCTGGATGACCGAGGGAACACACCGCCTACCATCCCGCAGTGTGATAGTTCCATGTCAGAACCGCAGTTTCGGCAGTCAGCTGTGCGTAAAGCACTTCTTTCTTTGGACATCCACAAGTCGAGTGGGCCTGATGGCATCCCTCCTGTTGTGCTTAAAGTATGTGCTCCAGAGTTGGCGCCAGTATTGACGCACCTATTCCGGCTCTCCTATTCACTCGGCGTGGTACCGAATTCATGGAAAACAGCTTTAGTGCATCCCATTCCTAAAAAAGGAGATCGCTCTAATCCGTCAAACTATCGGCCAATAGCCATAACCTCCTTGTTCTCCAAAGTCATGGAGACACTTATAAACTGTCAGCTCCTGAAGTATTTAGAAGGGCACCAGCTGATTAGTGACCGTCAGTACGGTTTCCGTCGTGGCCGCTCAGCTGGTGATCTTCTAGTATACTTGACACATCGTTGGGCGGAGGCAGTTGAGTCCAAGGGGGAGGCATTGGCAGTTAGTTTAGACATAGCGAAGGCCTTCGATCGGGTATGGCATAAAGCGCTTCTCTCAAAGCTGCCTTCCTATGGGCTTCCCGAGAAACTATGCAAGTGGATCACCAGTTTTTTGGCTGATCGGAGCATTAAGGTCGTAGTCGACGGTGTGATCTTAAACCTGTCAATGCTGGTGTTCCCCAAGGCTGCGTGCTATCACCGACTCTGTTTCTTCTGCATATCAATGATATGTTGCGAATTAGTAACATACATTGCTATGCGGACGACAGTACTGTTGATGCTACATACTCCGGCCGTAGCGGTATTTCTCGGGAACACGTCGAAGAGGGCCGGATCTAGCTCGTGTCTGAACTCGAGAATCAACTAACTGATGTCTCAGAATGGGCTCGTCAAAACCTTATTATATTTAACCTCAAAAAGACGCAGCTCTGTGCGTTCACCGCAAAAAAAACACCCTTTGTCGTGTCACCTCGGTTCGAAAATACTCTCCTGACAGCCTCAGCCAGTATTGGAATTCTGGGAGTCGACATATCGAACAACGTTCAGTTCCACGGTCATTTGGAAGGGAAGGCTAAACTAGCCTCCAAAAAGCTTGGTGTACTCAGTAGAGCAAAGCAGTACTTCATGCCAGCCCATCGCCTCCAACTTTACAAGGCCCAAATTCGACCTCACATGGAGTACTGTTCTCACCTCTGGGCCGGAGCTCCTCAGTACCAGCTTCTTCCTCTTGATCGCATTCAACGTAGAGCGGTTCGAATCATCGACGACCAGGCTATTTCTAATCGGCTTGACTCTTTGGCGTTACGGAGAGATGTAGGCTCGCTCTGTATCTTTTACCGTATTTATCATGGGGAGTGTTCCGACGAGTTGTTCGGACTAATGCCTGCCGCTAAATTCCACCATCGGACATCGCGTCAAAATTTAAAGTTCCATCCTCACCACCTCGATGTCTGGAAATCCACAACCGTGCGCTTTTGTCGATACCTTTTGCCTCGCATTACTCCTTTGTGGAATCTATTACCCTCGGGGGTGTTTCCGAATGGATACGACTTAGGGACCTTCAAGAAACGAGCTTATTCATTCTTAAAAGGCCGGCAACGCAGCTGCAGTACCCCTGGTATTGCGGATGTCCATGGGCGGCGGTGATCACTTACCATCAGGTGCACCATCTGCTCGTTTGCCCCCTCTACTATAAAAAAAAAGTACATCTAATATATACACACATACTTTGCACACATACTTTTGCACAGGTAGACTTAACGCCCAAGAGCATTCTCTGCCAGTCAACCTCCAAAGAGTACAGAGAAGGCGCAAGGGGTGCACATAGAAAGACGAAAATAAAATTGAAACTTAATTTAGTACTATTTGATACTAGTTATGTGAAAACAAAACTCACACAATTAAAACACATAATTAAAACATAAATTTATATATAATATAATTATATAGTTAAATACACATATTGAATTTACATGAATACAAATAATTCAATATATAAGAATAAAATACATATACTTATAACTATAGTCAAATATATACTAAAATACATAGTAACCAATATATATTATATAAATACTCTTTTATGTCTTCATACCACAGCAGCAAATACATTAATAAAATTATATAAGTATTTAAGCAATCAACCAGGAACAATTCCCAAGTAAAGTACATCTTTAACAGAATTATAAATAGGCCTATCATTTTAGCAAAGAAACAAATTAAAAACAGTTGTATGATATACACACCCACACACATATGTACATAAGAAATTCATATTTGATTAGAGTAATTACTCTTTTTGTTTACTCAACAAACAGCTTTATGTGGCTTTATGAGTTAAGTACATATATTGGACGTAATGCATGTAAATGGACTATATAGACATTAGATGTTTTTCGATGATAATTAATAAGTACATAATTTATTAATAATGATTCTTTTACAACTAAACATTCGAAATGGAGCATTATTTATAATGTCATTTTTTTACATGACATGCACTACGCATCGCTCAGTCGCCATTAGACTGCTGGCGCATGCGCAATGTAGGCGTGAGGTAATGGTTTGCATATTAGATATAAAATAAATAATAATTGGGAATTTAATTGTTTTTATGATCGAACAATCACCAATAGTCGTCGAACAAACGATAATTAATCAAAATTAATTAATCTAAGTGATAAAAATAAAGATATCTAGTAAGGGGGGCCAACTTAAGGGTGATCATTTGTTTAATTAATTATAAATAAATAAAAGACGAACAAACAATTTTTACAATCGAACGTTAAAGAACGAACGACGAACAAATAATTAAAAATATCAAAAATCTGAAAATCAAAAAAAGTGGGGCCAAATTCACTGAGCCCTCACGATCGATGCGAAAAGAAAAACTCACACTTAGCACTCAGTAAGTGTAATTTGTCCCGTGAATACGTACGCTCTACGTATCCGCATTGCTAAATAAACTATTCGCATTCATATACGCTATTAATTAATTTAATAAGGTGTATCATTAGCAAAATAATTGCATTAATACTATTATTATAGTTATTAACGAACATAATAGTATTAACATTGAGTAAATTTTATTGGTACCTTTTGCCCGCGACTTTACTCGTATTGTATACTAGATGTTGCCAGCGACTTCGTCCGCGCGTACTTCGTTTACTCCGCAAAGCTCCTCCCCCGTAGATGATAGCGTGATAATATGTAGCCTATATGTTGACTCGACCTGTTAGTAATATTCATGCAAAATTTGAAGTAAATCCATGCAGTACTTTTTGAGTTTACCCCGGACATACATACAGACAAACAGACAAAAATTCTAAAAACTATGTTTTTGGCTTCGATATCGATTGTAGATCACGCCCCAAGTATTCTTTTAAAAAAATATTCAATGTACAGTTTTGACTTTTCTACGATTTTATTATATGTATAAATACAATGAGTTATAAAAACCCTGCCAGAACCGAAATAGGCAAAAAATTGACTTTGACTTTACATATAACATCAAATTCAGTTTTTTTTATTCAAATTAGCCGTAACAGGCACTTTTGACGGGCTGACTTTTTTATAGCTACTTTCGGATCGGAACGCGGCTTCACACTGAGAAAATCCGGCGGAAAAACTCAACAGGCTTGCCTTTTTTCGTTAACCATTTTTAATTAACAATTATTATTATCAGAGATTTGCATGTAGATCAATCATTCCCAGGCTTTTTATATGTGAAATTTTATATCAAGCTTTTTTGCATAATTGTGTTTAATACATGTTTTATTTAATTTTTCTTGTACTCGGGAATCTTATTGTAAAAGCGTATACACTGTTTCATAAATAAATTGAGGGAGTGTAGGTTAGGTCGATATCATTAACAAAAAAAGTGTGTAGGCGGTTGACCCTACAGGCCATCTCTAAACTTCCCGCTAAATTAAGGTATTTTAAGCTCAAAAGATTAAAAACTATAAACATAGATTTTTTCAGTTCAAACAACTATTTTGTTAAAATGGCATTATAATGATTTTTGAAAAGTTGTATATTTTGGAAAAAAATAATAATTTGGAAACGCTGATTGAATTTGATCTTTCGAATGACATTCAACTCAATTTTTAGATCTGAAATATTGCTTTAGCTAAATAATCGATATGTTGAAAAATTTTGTAGCAATGTCAAAAAAAATTTTTTTTTCAAATATTTTCATCATTAATAAATCCTAAACAAATTGATTAATTTTGATCCAATTAACGGTATTTGAAGGAGAAAAGCTGGTAAAATTACAATAATAATATCTTAGTGTAAAAAAATATCTTAGTGCCTATAAATTACACCTTACATATAAGAAAGAAATACATTACTATTGTAAAAACAATAAGTAAATTAAATTAATATTAAACCAATCGAGCAAACTAAAATGTGATACATGGTACACTATGGGTATTCTTATACGATACGGTACCATTTAATTACGATATTGCTTTTGAAAAAACTTGAAAACATGAAGTTTCCGTTGCAAATCGAATGCACGCTCTTAAACAACTTATAATTTAAACTTACTAAACAGAAGGCCAATTACGGATTTTATTTTTTTAACAATTCTTAATAAAATACAATACAATAACTCTTTATTGTGCACCAAAATTTATGACAAGATAGAAGTAAAATACAGTTTCGTACTATGTTAGATACACAAAGGCGGTCTTATCACTAAAAAGGCGATCTCTTCCAGACAACCCTTGGTTAAAGGATAATAATATATATATTCAAAAGAGGTGCTAACCACGAATAAATGTACAGTAAAATACTACAGATCAAAGCTAAAAAAACCTGAATTAATTTATGTTAGTTTGTGTCCACGGGTTAATAAATGTGTGTTAGTGTGTGTAAATATGTGTATGTATGCATATGTATATGTATTTGGGCATGTGCGTTGTTATGGTGTGTATGTCTAATTATATGAGTATATCTCACATACCTAGCTATGTTTTATTTAGAATTATGTTTATTATTACCTTTCCTGAACATCCTCTTAGATAGATGAAATATATCAACGGACGTAAATTTTAAGTTATAGATATAATTCTGTAAATGACAATGTTCTTTGAATAATTTGTTTTACTTTGAGACATATAAAATGTCGAAGAATTTTTAGTTTTTTACAGGTACTCTTAGATTTAAGATTAAGGCCACAAGTTTATTCGAATCGAAAGAGCCATTACAGATGTTATATAAAAATAGAATGTCAAGCATGATTTTAGTCATTACTGTAATTCCTATCCTATGATATTAAAACATGTTTATATTTTTTAATAATAATAATAATAATAGTTTATTGACCAAAAGTAGTTTACAACATAAATTATATCATACATTGTCCCCACACTAGGTTACCCTGTGTCGTGGGTAACAATTCACTTCCAGGGATTACTATAAAATACGATGTGGTGCGTGTAAGACCCAGAGGGAAAAAAATAATACATCTAAGTAGACTTACAGTGAACAAATCAAATACTGATAAATAAACATTATACAAACAAAAAAAAAAAATTAAAAAATTATAATAATTATAATAATAACAATTTAGCAATCTTAAAACGACAAACAACATTTACTCCTTTAAATACAATGCATTAGACAAGGTAAATTAAGTATCTCATACTCCTCTGTCCACACAAATTTTCATAAATAAAGGGCTATTAATATAGGAGGTTTAAAAAGTTTCACGTATTAGAGTTAATTATTAGGTGTTTAGTAAAGATTTTTTAATTTAATAAAAAGTAAGTAGGTAAGTAATGTCAAACAATAACATAATAATATAAGCTATAACGCTGGTTGTTAGGTAATTTTTAGAATCAGGTGGTAATTATGAGTAGTTTTTCTGTCTCTTCGTAGCTTATGCCTGCCAGCCATGTACTTAATTTTTTTTTTACTTTATACCTCGTGTCATGTAGCAAATTAAGTTCTCTGTGTAATTTGTTATACAGTAATGGTCCTAAAAAAAATATAGTTTCTGCTTGCGAAGTAAGTTTTTCTTTTGGGGTAACTCCAAGTATGGTGTCGATATGTCCTAGTTGAAGATTTTTGCGTTAATTCTGCAGTCTTATGAAAACGGAGGGTAGTAGAAAGAATGAAAATCTGCCTTACACTTAGAACTTCACATTCTCGATATAGTAACTCAGTTGAATATCTAAATGGTTTCCTGTAAGCAGTTTTTAGTATACCTCTTTGACAAATTTCTAGTTTTAGAAGGTGAGTTTTGTTTGCCGTACCCCAAACGGTTATACAGTAGCGAATTATTGATTCACACAGACTGTTGTATACGAGTTTAAGTGTGTTACTGTCTGCGATTGCACCCAGCCTTTTAAAAATATACTGTAGTTTTCGTAAGCGTGTGGATAAAGCATCTATTTGAGGGACCCAATTTAATTTGTCATCAACTAGGACACCCAAGTATTTAATTTTATTTGATTGTTCAATTATACAACAATTACAGTCAGACTTTGGCGTGAGGCATGTGTGGAATCTTAGTGATAAAGGGAAAGATGGAGCAGAGCGCTGTGAAACTTTGAAGGCTAAATATTTAGTTTTATTTATATTTAGAGTTAGCAGATTGTGTTGGAGCCAAATCGACACGCGCTTTAAGCCTTCCTCGGCAACATCAATGACTTCATTCCAACTATTTGCATGGAAAATAATAGCTGTATCATCAGCAAACGTTACTATTTGTGCTTGTTTCAGAGATAAGTTGCATAAGTCGTTGATGTACAAGAGAAACAGAGTAGGACCGAGGACACTACCCTGCGGCACACCATATAAAATTGTTTGAGGGTCACTTTTAATATTAATACTTTCAAAGTTAATTATCTGTTTTCTATCTGTGAGGTAGGAATGGAACCATTTCAAAGCCGTACCTCGGACACCTAATAAATCCAATTTCTTCAAAAGGATTGGCCTAGAAACTGCATCAAAGGCCTTCTTTATATCAATAAAAACGCCAAGGCACTTTTGGCCACTATCGAGTTTGTTGACAACTTCATTAACGAGATAGGCCACAGCATCCTCAGTTGAAATATTTTCTTGAAAGCCGAATTGATTGCTAGCAAAAATCTGTTCTTTCCGCAAAAAAGAAGTTAACCTTTTATTAACAATCTTTTCCAGTATCTTTGAAATTGCGCTCAGTAGGGAAATGGGGCGGTAGTTATTGGAGTCCATAGGGTCATTACTTTTATAAATGGGACAAACATGAGCTATTTTTAAACTGTTTGGCACCACTCCTTGGGACATACTCAAATTGCAAAGGTGCGCAATCGGAGCAGACAGTAAAGAACTAAATTTCTTGAGAAATCCGTTATTAATAACAGAGGGGCCCGATGCTGAGTTAGGCTTAAGGTTGCAAATAATTTTAGTTACCTCCTCTTGATCTGTGGGGGCTAAAAATAAAGAGTTTAGTGGTGTTTTTGTGACCATTGTCTCCTTTACTAACTGTTCCTCATTTTTTTTAAGATTATTTAATATTGGATCTGCAAGATTCTTTCCAATGTTTGAGAAAAATGTATTCATATTGTTAGCTGATTCTTTAGGATTACCACTTTTATTGATAAATTCACACATTTTCTCTCATATAAATATGCTAATAATAAAATTCCCCACTGTATAAACAAAGAGAAGAATATTTATAATATATGTATTAATTATGTATTCTTGTAAATGATTTCTTATTCACGAATACCTCTGTATAATTAAGTCCACGTGCGTACATCAAATAAAACGCAATATATACCGGTACCCATCTCTTACGTAAGTAACGTATCGCGTAACAGAATGTGTGAACCAGGCCACGAGTTTGAATGGCGCGACGACGACACGCTTTAACGGTGAATTAGCAGACCGAGAGATATCTTTCGTCGGCACTAAATTTTTTCTTTTTTATATTGTAACTATGTAGTTGGAAACAAAAATATTTATGAATTAGTAGCTAGTGTTTCCAGGCACTTTTGTTGTAGTCCAGTACAAAAAAAATTAGATTTATACAAACTTGCAAAAACTTAGGCCTTCTTGAAAACAAAAGCATTTTATAGATTCAGGCGTTACTTTGCGGGAATCCATTATTCAATCGAAGGATGAATCGGATTGAATTTACGTGTACCCTTGTGATACCTCTGAAAGGGAAACATTAGTAAATTATTATCCCCTGTTTCCAGGACTACAACAGGGGTTGTAGTTTAGTAGGGACAAAATATTACTATTATATTTTTTATATTACTATAATAATATTACACTTTAGGCGTCCCTAATTCAGCGCTATCGTAAAAACTATTCATAGAATAAATGTAGTTGAATGCTATAAGCTATATGTATATATGATGTTTCCCAGGATACACTATTGCATTTTTTTTGGTACTAACAATAACAAAAATCTAGCCTTGAGCAAAAGTTGACTTTCGTTTTAGTTACTTAATTTTATAAATTAGAAATTTGTGTGTGTTTGTTTATTTGTTACATCTTATTAATTACACGTATTACATGTAATTTGATATACATTTACATATATTGATTCTGAGATTTATCATTATATTATTGATTATATGAATTAGAAGCGCGGAATAATAAAAAATATTTAAAAAAATATTCTTGTGCATTGTTGACGAATCAGTTTTATTGTTACTATCGAATGAAAAATTTGGCTCTGAGAGTGCTCAGCGGCACGTGTATATGATGATTATTACTAAATTATTGTCAAATTTCCCCGTGTTTAAATTTAAGCGTTTGTTTTTGTTCGGTTCCCTCTGCCTACACTACAAAGAAAACGTTGTGAATTTAATTTTTATGTTTCGAGACAGGGCATTAAAAATGGGTCATATTGTTTAAAATAAACACGAATCAATTATCTAGCGATACCAACATTGGTATAGACGGAGGACTTTCTGGATATAAATACCGGGTCAGGTAATTTGTTCTAAATAACTTTTGCAGACAGTGTGAACAGGCGACAAAGAAGAGTTTAGGTTTTCAAATCTATAAAACTATGGAAAAAAGTCATCACATCCGATTCCCTTACGCGGTAGGCAGAGTAGACCGAAAATCTGTAGACTTGACCGAAAATCTGTAGACTTGACCGAAAATCTGTAGACTTAACAGTTCACCACGATTCACCGGTTTGTCGGTTATCGAGATGAGTGATGATCCCCATCGCCGTATTTTACTGACCTTGTAACGTTTCTCGACTATTTCTAGCGATAACCTACTCCGGCAGCTTTACGTCAACAATGTCTGTATGAGTTTTTAAGCGATTCTTCTCACACAGATAATAAATAACACTTGTCGTCGATTCGTTCTCAATTCGCAACGCCGCAACAATCGTGGCTGTAAGCTTATTATAATCGCAATTTCCCTCGGCCTTAGTTCGTAACTATTAGAAAAGTGGGCCAGAAATTTGCGGATAAGTAACTTTCACAGTTTGTAAAATATATTAAGTAACACGCCGGTTTTCTAACGGGGTAAGCAGTCCACTCTGCTTACCCCGAAGGTTTACTCTGCTTACCCCTCAAGATGTGATGATACTTTATTTTTCAAAGTTTTATATATTTGCTAACATAAACTCTTCATTGTTACCTGTTCACTCTGTCTGAAAAAGTTATTTAGAACCATAGATTGAGGTAATCTATGTTTAGAACGAATTGCCCGGCCCGGCATTTAAATCCAGAAAGTCATACGTCTTTACTAATGCCGGTACCGCTAAACAATTGATTCGTGTTCATATTGACCGCTCCGTTGGTCGAGTGGTTAGCGACCCTGACTACGCAATCAACGGGGCTCGGGTTCGATCCCCGACGGGGACAAGCATTTGTGTGATGAGCATAAATGTTTGTATTTCCGGGTTTGGGTATTTATTATGTATGTAAAAATATTTATATATGTATTTATATTTATATTAGTATCGTTGACTCACATCCATAACACAAGCAAATAATTCTTACTTTGGGGTTAGATCAGTAAGTGTAATTTTTCAAGTGAATATTTATTTATTTATTTATATTATCTTACTTATTCCTTGCGCAATAGCGTCAATGCTTGTCATTGTCGTGTTCCGGTTTGGAGGGTAAGGTAGCCGATAGACTTATACATGTGGCATTGTCATCCCGCCACGCGGATAGAAATGCACCATTAAAATCTCTGATGTCTATAGGCAATGGTATTTCTTTCCATCAGGAGAGCCATCTGGTTGTTTGCTATCTTATGATATAAAAAAAAACCGGCCTAGTGCGAGTTTGACTCGCGCACAAAGGGTTCCGTGCCATCACCTATAAAATAAAATCACGTTTGTTGTACTTATTCTTAAATATTTATTTTATGTATTAGGTATTTATTTTCATAGTTAATATATTTCCAAATACATACTTTTTTTGAAAATATTCAAGTTTCTACCTGTTTAAGATCGAGTAAAAAATTACCTAAAAATACGTTTTAATATTTAATTTATTTCTAATTATTTATTTTGAAAGGTAATAAATATACAATTTAATAGTCTGTGAATTTTAAGCGTCTACCTGTTACCGTTATTAGTATTGAGCAAAAAAATACCAAAAATTAAAACACGTTTATTGTATGGGTCCCCATACATCCCCTTTAATTTTTTTTTAATTTTTATTTTTAGTGTTTATTGTTATAGCGGCAATGGAAATTACGTCATGTGTGAAAATTTCAACTTTCTTATGAGATACAGCCTTAGTAATAGGGTCCTGTTTTACTTTAGTTTTTTAGGATTCCGTATCTTTTAGGTTTAGGGTTTTAGGTTAGGTTTAGTTTCGGTATCCTTTACGTACGGAACCCTAAAAAACTATTTCACAACCATAATTTATTTTATAAGAGGCAACCAGTTTACCGGTTTCTTTTATTACAGCATCATCAGGTATTTTTGTTTACATATTATTTTAAAAACATAATTACAAGATATCCGTGTTTATCTTAATATATATATATATATATATATATATATATATATATATATATATATATATATATATATATATATATATATATATATATATATATATATATATATATCTATTTTCTCTATATATAATCTCTATTTTCCTTGGTCACGACATCACGTCTGAATGGCGGGACCAATTTCGGTATTTTTTTTTGTTGTGTTTGTAATTATTTTTTTGTTGTGTTGGAGAAGGTTCTTATAAAAGAGAATATTAAGAAAATTGCGCGGAAATTTAGAAAATTTAAGAATACTTAACCACCATATAAAGTTTAAAGTGGAAGGACAATCCCGTAGTCTTATATAAATTACGTGTCACGTTGTTTGTCCGCTATGGATTCCTAATATGTAAGGCAAAACAACGTTTGCCGGGTCAGCTAGTGCCTATATAAATTACGTGTCATATTGTGTGTCCGCGATTGACTCGGAAACTCTGAACCGATTTCAATGAAATTTTGTAGGTATCTGCGGTTTGATACGAATTAAAAGATAGGCTAGTTTATATCTCAATTAACCGCGCCCCCTCCCCCCGTTTATTCCACCAAAATTCGTATGGCTATATAAATAGCTATATAAATTACGTGTCACATTGTTATCCGCGATTGTCTCCGAAACTACTAAACGGATTTCAATGAAATTTTGTTGACATCTACCGCAGACCTTATAAACTAAGTGATATCTACTGTTTGGTCCAAATTAAAAGATAGGATAGTTATCTCAATTAACCCAGGGGGGTTCTCAAGTACTCCACTAAAATATTCCCCCATAACCCACCCATTCTCAAGTACTCAACACAACGTTTGCTGGGTCAACGAGTATATTTATCTCTAATATTCAACTGTAATTTGTAATACGAAAGTAATAGACATTGGTGTAAAAAGGGAAGATATGTTACCTAGTCACAGCGCCTGGTCCTACAAAACTAGGTCCGTGGACACAGTGACAATCAATCACGTGCGGGACCTCATATCATACACTTATATTTTCCGACTGTTTTTACCATTAAACACGCATCAAAATACCTTCTTGTATATTTAGCCAGTATTATAATCACTCAAAGAAAAAAATAAGACACACGGGATTACTTTCCATTCGTAAGTACATCTAAAACAATTTGTTTGAAAATAAGATTAAATTATTGTTTAGTTCGCCATGTTTGTGAGAATGAGATAGTACAATACAAAAGTAAGCGAGAGAAACGTATTCTGCTACGTTCGTCGCATTACTTTACGTTCGACTCGACCGAGCTCGACCGAGCTTAGGTTTAGCAATTGCGATGTTAGAGCGTAACATATCTTCCCTTTTTATATCAATGGTAACATATATTTTTGTTGTTCCAGGATGTCTAACCTGCTGTTCTGGCAGGGCAAGGGCAAAGCGAATGGCGCCCCGAACGGCAGGAATTGGATACACGCACCAGACGCATTAGTCAAGGGTCACGTTGCATATTTAGTTAAGGTAAGGTATTTTTATGATAAAGATATTTTTTTTTATCAAAGACTAAATAAATTTAGTCTTGGACTAGCTGTGCCCGCGACTTCGTCCGCGTGAAAAAAATTCAAAATAAAATTAGCCTAAGTTACTCCTTATTACATCAGCTATCTGCCAGTGAAAGTCCCGTCAAAATTGGTCCAGCCGTTTCAGATTAAGCGGAACAAACAGACAGACAGAAAATAATTGTAAAAAATGTTACTTTGGAAATGTGCCGTGTATAGGTACATCCATATAAATTTAATAAAAAGCGGTTATCCTAATATTACAGACACTCCAATTTTATTTATTTGTAAATATAAAGAAACTAGCTGTTACCCACGGCTTCGTCCGCGCATATTGCCATTAGAACTTATTTAACCTTTCTTTATAAGCTTCTTCCATGATTTTACTCCCTTAGGGATCGAATTTTGAAAAACGCTTAAATAATTTTTAAGCATTATTTTTTTGTACTCAATTCATACGAAATTTCATGCAAACATGTCAAGGGAATAAAAAGTTTCATACAAACTTTTATCTCCTTTTTCACCCCCTTCGGGGTTGAATTTTGAAAAATCCTTAGTGGATGCCATCATCACAAGAGAAATACGTGTGCAAAATTTCAAGTTTCTATCCCTAAGGGTTTGGCCTGTGCGTTGATACATCAGTCAGTCACTTTTGCCTTTTATATACATATATAGATAAATAAATTAATGTATAAATATAAATCCTACTAATATCCTACCATATTATCCTACTAATCTGTATTATCTATATTAATCAATATTAATATTTTTATATTATAAATGCGAAAGTTTGGATGTTTGGATGGATGGATATTTGTTACTCAATCACACAAAAACAGCTGAACCGATTTAGGTGAAATTTGACACATATATAGATGATGACCTGGAACAGCATATAGGATATTTTTTATCCCGGAAAAATAAGTTATTCCCGTGAGATTATGATGCAGCAGGCTGCAGGGCGCAACTAGTCTTATTACTTATTAGTATAATTTATATTTTATTTTATGTTATAAACGCGAAAGCTTGGGTATTTGGATGAATGTATGTTTGTTACTCAATCATGTAAAAACGGGTCAACAGATTTGGATGAAATTTGGCACACATGTAGATATGACCTAGAATAACACATAGGATGCTTTACCCCGGAAAAATTAGTTGTTCTCGGAGGATTCACCAAAAACTTTTATAATTAAACGGACTGCAGGTTGTCGCTTGTATTTCATATTAACTTTCACCAAATAGTTTTAGGATTAGCAAGAAGTAGGATGTAGTGTAGTAAGATAAGATATTAGGACATAAATAAATAATAAGTAAGTAAATATTCACGGGAGAAATTACACTTGCTGATCTAACCCCAAAGTAAGCAAATTATTTGCTTGTGTTAAGGGTGTTAGTCAACGATACTAACACATAGAAACACATACATAAATACTTTTACATACATAATAAACACCCAAACCCAGAAATACAAACATTTATGCTCATGACACAAATGCTTGTCCCCGTCGGGGATCAAACCCGAGCCCCGTCGATTGCGTAGTCAGGGTCGCTAAGCTAACCACTCGATCAACGGGGCGTTCAAAGGACATGTTATTCTACTAGTAAGCAAATCCGCGTGAGTTACCCTGTCATTGATATGTATAATAAGACCACACATATGGAACTGGGCCGGTTCGGTATCAGTCTGTCTATCTGTCCTCGATAACACTACGCCTATATTTTACGCCCCCAGAACATCTGGTTGACACGTGTCTGATAAGAACGCTCTTCCTTGTGGGGAGTCTACTGCGTCGTTTGTTTTGTTTAGTAACCGCAACTCCATTTTTTTAACTTCCCGCCATGTAGGTGCATGATTTTACCCCGATTTATGAAAATCGAGTTTTCACCAGATTCCACGTTTTGAGGTTCTAGAAACCTTTTCCGACTATTTTCACGATAGCGTCAGTATGTCTGTATGTATGAATGTGTGTGTGTATGTGTGTATGTAAACATCTCATAACTTTTGAACGACTGGACCGATCGAAACGCGGTTGATGGCATTCGATTGGATTCCGTTCAACTTAGATTTCTTGCAAATTTGAACTAAGTCAGTCCAGGAGATTTTGAGAAATTTTGAAAAAACCCCAAAAAATTTTGGCGAAACAATATTTTTTTAATATAACTTCCAAATTAATGTACCGATTGAGTACAAAAACTAATCAGCTATATTCCTCAAAAAACTAAGTCATTGCATCTAAATCGGTTTATCCGTTTGGGAGTTATCGTTAACAAAAATTTTTGAAAAAAGTGTTATTTCAACGTAACTTCGAAATTTTTCAACCAATAATTTATTGGTATTCTACGATATTTTAGTACTTAAAAACTACATTGAATTCCTTTTCAAAAGTCAAAATCGAATCTAATTTTCAAAAGTTACAGCTTTTCAAATATTAAAATTACGTTGTTTTTAGCGAACTTACTTAATATTTTTGAAATAACTTTCAGGATAATACACCGATTGACTTACAAATCTTATCAGCTTTTTTTCTTTAAAAACTGAATCAAATACCGTCAATTGGATCAAAATCGGTCTATTTGTTTGGTATTTATCAATGACAAAATTTTTTAAAAAATGTTTGCCATTGCTTTGAATTTTTTCAAACTATCGATTGTTTAGCTTAAGCAATATTTTAGATCTCAAAAATCGAGTTGAATGCCATTCGAAACTTCAAAATCGGTCATCATTACCAAAATATACAGCTTTTCAAAAATAACTATAATGCGTCGGTATAATAATTTTAGGCGTCGGGAAGTGACGACCCCATCGCCCGCCGGAGGGATAATATTCTTTTTTGAGATTATTCCACCGGTGCAGTCAGTCAAAAAAAGTGGTAGTGCCATGCTTAGCTGAATGGGTCGGCACGACCGGGGCGATACCACTACCTCACTTAAAACCAACGTAAAGTAACAGCTTTGCTGTTGCGTTTCGTTTGGTCTGTGAGGTTCCCGGAGGCCCTTTCCCCCCTCCCCCTAACACTATGGAAGCGCAATCTAAAGGTAGTAGTTTACCCCAGGGGGGTACCACTAGCGTAAGCGGTGGAGAATCCCCCTCTGGACATCCATGTTCAGGGGTTTGTAATCAGCCTAATCATGGATGCCCAGGCTGCCCTGCGTACTCTGGGGGGGGCACAATTGCGCTCTCAAACTTCGCTGCTCGGGGCAAATCGAACAGACATCGAAAGGCACCCTCTACCACACTCCACGTGGATTATACTAATATTAGGGGTCTTCACTCAAACCTAAATGCCGTCCACTACCACCTTGAGACGGCTAAGCCGGCTCTGTTCTTTTTAACTGAGACGCAGATATCTTCTCCGGCTGATACCTCATATCTCTCCTACCCGGGGTACAAATTAGAGCATTCATTTGTACCCCGGGCGGGAGTTTGTGCTTATGTCAGAGAGGATATCTGCTCTCGACGTCTCAGCAGCATTGAAGGCTATAGGGACCTATCCATCCTCTGGCTGCGTGTAGACTGCGACGACCATCCCCGCATCTATGCGTGCCTCTACAGGTCCCATAGCGGAAATGCTGAAGTCGACAGGCTCGTTGAGCACCTTCAAACGGCTGTAGATTCCGTGTTGCAACAGACCCCCTCCGCTGAGATCGTGATCTTAGGCGATTTTAATGCCCACCACGCCGAATGGCTGTGTTCACGCACTACCGATCATGCGGGGAGGTCTGTTCACGATTTTGCCTTGGCATATGGTCTAACACAATTGGTAACCACGCCTACGCGAATTCCCGATGTGGACGATCATACGCCTTCACTGCTGGACCTTCTGCTGACCTCCCCTCCGGACAATTATCAGGTATCTGTGGACGTCCCTCTAGGTACGTCAGACCACTGCCTGATCCGGAGTAAAGTGCCGGTTACGCGCCTATCACGGCCTCCTTTTGCAGGCTGTCGTCGCGTTTGGCACTATAGTTCAGCAGATTGGGACGGGATGCGGTCTTTTTTTTCGTCCTACCCATGGGGGCGGATGTGCTTCTCGCTGGATGATCCGAGTGTCATCGCTGACTCTATCGCTGATGTGGTGCTGCAGGGCATGGAACTTTTCATTCCATTTTCTGCGGTACCGGTTGGTGGTAAGTCTCAGCCTTGGTTTGGTCGCTCCTGCAAAACGGCTTCAAGCCGAAAGCAGGAATGCTACCGGGCTTGGGCTTCAGCGTCGACATCTCGTGATGAAAAAACCAGCGCGTTACGTAAGGAGTACAATTCCGCTTCGAGGTTCTTCAAAAGAGCTATCGCCAAGGAAAAATCTGAACACATTGGCAGAATTGGTGAGGAAAGGAGATCGCTCTAATCCGTCTAACTATCGGCCGATAGCCATAACCTCCTTGTTCTCTAAAATTATGGAGACAATCATCAACTCGCAGCTCCTCAAGTATTTAGAAGAGCACCAGCTGATTAGCGACCGCCAGTACGGTTTCCGTCGCGGCCGCTCAGCTGGTGATCTTCTTGTATACTTAACACATCGGTGGGCGGAAGCAGTTGAGTCCAAGGGGGAGGCATTGGCAGTTAGTTTGGACATAGCGAAGGCCTTTGATAGGGTATGGCACAAAGCGCTTCTGGCGAAGCTGCCTTCCTATGGGCTTCCTGAGAAATTATGCAAGTGGATCACCAGTTTTTTGGCTGATCGGAGCATCAAGGTCGTAGTTGACGGTGCGTGCTCTGACCTTAAATCTATCAATGCTGGTGTTCCACAAGGCTGCGTGCTATCACCGACACTGTTCCTTCTGCATATCAATGACATGATGCGAATTCGCAACATACATTGCTATGCAGATGACAGTACCGGTGATGCTACATACTCCGGCCGAAGCGGTATTTCTCGGGAACACGTCGAAGAGAGCCGAAACAAGCTTGTGTCCGAAGTTGAGAATCGACTAACCGATGTCTCGGAATGGGGTCGTCAAAACCTGGTCACTTTTAACCCCAAAAAGACACAGCTTTGCGTGTTTTCCGCTAAAAAGACACCCTTTGTCGTGTCACCTCGATTTGGGGATACTCTCCTGACAATCTCAGCTAGTATCGGGATTCTGGGAGTCGACATATCGAATTACGTTCAGTTTCGCGGTCATTTGGAAGGTAAGGCTAAACTAGCCTCCAAAAAGCTCGGTGTGCTCAGCAGAGCGAGGCAGTACTTCTTGCCGGCCCATCGCCTTCAACTTTATAAGGCTCAAATTCGGCCCCACATGGAGTACTGTTCTCATCTCTGGGCCGGAGCTCCTCAGTACCAGCTCCTTCCTCTTGATCGCATTCAGCGTAGAGCGGTTCGAATCGTTGACGACCTGGCTATTTCGAAACGGCTCGACTCTTTGGCATTGCGCAGAGATGTTGGCTCACTCTGTGTCTTCTATCGTATCTTTCATGGAGAGTGTTCCGACGAGTTATTTGGATTAATTCCTGCCGCCGAATTCCATCATCGGACATCGCGTCAAAATTTGAAATTCCATCCTCACCATCTCGATCTGGAAATCCACAACTGTGCGTTTCTCTAGACACTTTTTGCCTCGCACTACTTTGTTGTGGAACCAATTACCGGCAGGGGTGTTTCCAAACGGTTACGACTTGGGGGCCTTCAAGAAAAGAGCTTACTCATTCTTAAAAGGCCGGCAACGCAACTGCAAGACCTCTGGTATTGTGGATGTCCATGGGCGGCGGTGATCACTTACCATCAGGTGCACCTCCTGCTCGTTTGCCCCCTCTTCTATAAAAAAAAAAAAAAAAAAAACTATAATGCCATTTTTAACAAAATAGATGTTTGAACTGACAAAATCCATACGTTTTTACTTTTTCGAGCTTAATATATCTTAATTTAGCGGGAAGTTTCAGGGATGGCCTGCAGGGTTAACCACTTACACATTTTTTAAACTTGGCTTTATCCGTGTTGGTTCAGGCTGCTTTCAAGTGTAGACCATCGGCCATTCTGTGTTTCAGGAAACGATATCTCTCTTTCGTTTATCTGTCTCTTTCTAACAGTAGAACTTTCTTTCTAACTGCCCAAGGTTTTGGGATTTATTCGAGTGTCAAATTAACATAATTAACTAATAGATAAAAAAAGTGTGTGTTTACTTATTTAGGTACGCACGTAAGACGTTATGCTTCTTTGGCGTAACAAGATAAAAATCTTAGAGAAAATACACTAATAATAGAAAATAAGGTATTTAATACATTAAAATAATGTTTTATTAATTATTATAAAGCATTATCTAGTAAAATAAATTTTATTTAAATATCATAAATTTAAGATTTGTGCATAATTAAAAAACGATCATTTTTTTTGAAAAACCAAAATGTTGACTTGCTAATTTCATGCTGTCGGTTTTTCGTGACGGTGTGCACGCGCATCACAAAAAATTACTCTCATCATTTTTACCTAACGCGCCAAAAATATTACTTCAATAAATATTGCTGACAAATTACACAAATTGATCAAAACCCAAAGGGAAGAAATTACTTGGTTGTGTTATGGGTGTTAGTCAACGAACTAACAGATAGAAATAAATAAATAATAATGGTGTAACTATGTCAGTGGCGCTATGGCAGTATAATATGTATTTATATAACTGTATATAAATATGTACTTGTATATATGTATAATAATGTATTATATATGTAATATATTACTTGTATCTAAGTATATTGTAATATCGTATTATCTTATTGTTTGTTTAATTTTAATTTATTTTAATAATAATCAAGAAGATATATCAGTAGTAAACGATTGTAATAAGTTTCTCTGTGCACCCCATCGTAAACACTGTTTATATTTGTTTAAGGTTGACTGGTAGAGAATGTCATGTAGCATTAAGTCCACCTCTGTACATGTTTGTGCATAAATTTTAAATAAATAAATAATAATAAATAAACAACCATAAATACATAAATATTCACAGGACAAATTGCAATTAGGTTATGATCTAACCCCAAAGTAAGCAAATTATTTACTTGCATATATACTAATACGTAGAAATGCTATAAACACTGTTACATACATATTTTTTTTATATCATAAGATAGCAAACAAGCAGAGCAGAAGCATACTTCTGGTGGAAAGAGTCAACCATCGCTTATTATATAGACACCAAAGGTGTTAATGTGGCTAGGTCTAATGCCACATGCATAAGCTTACCGGCTACCTTGCCCTCCAAACCGGAACGCGTCAGCGACAAGCACTGACGCTATTGCGGCAGGAATAGGTAAGGCGATAGTACCTGACCCGGGCGAGACAATGCAGGACTCTACCGCCTAGTAGCCACGATGTTAGTGACTCACATAGCCAATCGGTCGCCTTTTACGTCTGCCTGGCAGAACGGCAGTTGGCTTATTCTACAAAGGAGCCCGGGACCTACACAGGAAAAAATAAACACCCAAATCCAGAAATACAAACAACTATGCTCATCAAGCAAATGTTTGTCCCTGTCGGGAATCGAACCCGAGCCCAATTGCTTCGTAGTTACGTTCACTAAACGTCACCAACGGGACGGTCATAGTCATCTATATATAGGTACCTCGCATACTGTTGAGCTTCTTCACCAAATATAAGCCCTTTGTAGACTAGGCTATAGAGGCGGATGACAAGGGCAAAAAAAAATAGATTTCCAGTAACTTCGCCTTCTGGAAATCGTCAGATTATATTTTTTTCGTTATTTTTAGGTGCCCCATAGACCTACAATAATATTGCGCAATATTACGTACTAGCTGTTGCCCACGACTTCGTCCGCGCCGACTTCGTTTACTCCGCACAGCACAGTTAGTAATATTCATGTAAAATTTGAAGTAAATCCATGCAGCACTTTTTGAGTTTACCCCGGACATACATACAGACAAACAGATAAACAGACAAACAGACAAAAATTCTAAAAACTATTTTTGGCTTCGATATCGATTGTAGATCACGCCCCAAGTATTCTTTTAAAAAAATATTCAATGTACAGTTTTGACTTTCCTACGATTTTATTATATGTAATAGATTGTGCAATATTATTGACCATTTAGGGTTAATATTGAAGATTGCACAAAGGTTGAACGATTGCTCATTTCTTCCGTTTGGGAAGTCGATTGAGAAAAGAAGGCTACTTAGTCTACGATTCGAACCTGCAGGCCTACTCTTGAAAACAATATAAATCTTAAACCAATATTGATAACAACAATAAGTGTCGAATATCATCAAAAAACGGTACTAGTGAAACCAATATTGCCCACATTGATTCAGTATAGTAACGAACTAATTATTGAAAATAGATATCGTTACACGTCAAGCTAGTGTTACAAGTGTAAATTTTAAGTACCATTTTAAACAAAATAACGAATAAAAGCAATAATGAGTAGTTCCAAAAAATTTCGAAATCCGTGTGGCGCTGTCGCCGAATCCAATAATTGAATATAGTTGTCCAGAGTACGAAATACTTAAAAATTCTACACTTGTACTGTTTCACAATTCACTAATTACATATAATATATACTTTTTTTTATTTAAATAGCCAACCGGTTTCGCATTTCACTGCATCATCAGGGCTAAAACTTAAAGGTTGACAATTTAAGTTTTAGCCCTGATGATGCAGTGAAATGCGAAACCGGTTGGCTATTTAAATAAAAAAAGTATATATTATATATAATTAGTGAATTGTGAAACAGTACAAGTGTAAAATTTAAAACAATTATGACGGAGTTTCACCAAGTGCCGACGATGGAAAGTATAAATTACTTAAAAATTCATTAAATATTCATTTAAAATTGAAATCGATTTTCAAGAGTAGCCCTACAGAACCTTACAATATGAGTTATATTAACATTTTGTTTTATTTCATTCCAGTTCCTAGGTTGTACTCAAGTGGATCAACCAAAAGGGATAGAAGTCGTCAAAGACGCTATAAAGAAACTCCAATTTACACAACAGTTGAAGAAATCGGAGACAAAGGACGCCGCCAAATGTAAAAAAGTTGAAATCACCGTATCGGTAGATGGTGTTGCGATACAGGTTAGTTTTTGAAATTAAACTTCTTTAGAATTGTGATTTGAAACTTGATAAAATGATTTTTTTTATGTCATAAGATAGCAAACAAGCAGATGGGTCTCCTGATGGTAAAAGTCAACCATCGCCTATAGACACCAAAGATGTTAATGGTGCGTTGATATCTTGTGGCGAGGTCTAATGCCACATGCATAAGTTTACCGGCTACCTTACCCTCCAAACCGGAACACGACAATGACAAGCACTGACGCTATTGCGGCAGGATTAGGTAAGGCGGTGGTACCAGACCCAGGCGAGACAATGCAGGACTCTACCACCTAGTAGCCACGATGGTAGTGACTCGTATAGCCAATCGGTCGCCTTTTACGACCTGCCTGGCAGAACGGCAATTGGTCAGTGCTTGTCATTGTCGTGTTCCAGTTTAGAGAGCAAAGTAGCCGGTAAACTTATGCATGTGGCATAAGACCACGCCACAAGATAGCAACGCACCATTAACATCTTTGGTGTCTATAGGCGATGGTTGACTCTTTCCATCGGGAGACCCATCTGCTTGTTTGCTATCTTATGATATAAAAAATAATTAAAACTATATGCAAAAATTATATGAAATTTTTTATATTTTATTTATTAGTTACATATGATGGGTTAAATAATAAAATACAGTCAGAAATAGTCGATGTATTAGTGTATACGTGTACACAGGCTACTGCGCGTGCGCTAGTCTGGCTCTCCATAGCTATAGATATTAGATATACTATTATCATTAGCATGTCGGTGACGCGAACCGAGGATTTTACCCTCTACCAAAACGCTCAACGCGCCTAAAGAAGTTTTCACTTCAAAAAACTTTCGCATTTATAATTTTAATATTGATTAATAATATAGATTCAAACAGTAAAACCGATTATGCCGGTATCGAGTTATTTCCAAATACTCCGCACAACACTAGTTAAAGTATATTTGATACCCGCTAAAATCACAGTAAAAACTAAATATTTTTGACGGGCTAAGATAAATGCAATTTTTTGTCAAAATACCTGAAACGTAAATTAACGCTGAGGTTGATGCAAAAAACTGTGAAATTTCAATGAAAAATTTACATTGTTAAGTCATTTGGCTAATGGCTATTACGTGATGTACGCTGTTATAAAAATTATATTCTCGCCATTAGTGATGGGCAGAATTTATTTAATTTGAAAAACTTTAAAAAACTACACTAGCTCAGTGGTAGAGAGTCCCGGCTTTAGGGAGACGGTCGCAGGTTCAATCCCTGCGTGTCGATATTTTTCTTTGTTGTTTTTTTAGTTTTTCAAATTTTCCCAAGCACGGTGTGAGTGCTATAACACAAAAATTATATATTTTGACGAGTAACTGAATAAGACGTATATATATTTCCGAATTAAAATGATTTAGAGGCTTTAAGAGGCTTGAAGGAAGCTTACTCAATTTTCAAAGGTCTGCAACGGTATCTGTAAAACCTAAGAAATCTAAGGATGTGAAACAGGTTAATTATTCCCAAAGACTCCACTGAATTTAACCAAATGCTGCCTCCATGGTCGAATCAAGAGCTTACTCATTCTTAAAAGGCCGGCAACGCAACTGCAAGATCTCTGATATTGCGGATGTCCATAGGCGGTGGTGATCACTTACCAGCAGGTGCACCTCCTGTCCGTTTGCCCTTTCTTCTATAAAAAAACGTGTAGTGGCTTAATTGTCGCCCCATTTGATCTAGACTAAAGGTCCGGTTTTGATGTTGATCACATGAAATCCCGCGTTCAATCTCGGATCAGGCGATTCAGAAATGTGTTTTTTCTATTTTTTGATAAAAACAACGTTATCTGGGATTGGATAAGTGCCCGGTTGGCAATAGGCTTGTCACCTATCAATTTATGGGACTAATGGCCAATTGCACTAACATTTTCATTTAAGACAAGAAGTGACAGCATACTACTTAGGTTTGTACTAAGCTAAGACAGTGTTAGTGCAATTGGCCATAAGTGTCTAATCGTAGGTGCACTAGTTGAACCTCTGCCTTTTTGTTTGGAAATACGGGCGTGAAGACACTTTTACCTTGTGCCATAAAAAATAGTGATATAAATAGGGCTGCGAACCGTAACGAGTGAGGCGGGACATCCCATTTCCACAGCCTAATTCTCCGCTTTAAGATAAGTGTGACCCAGATTAGAAAGAATTTACAATTTACATTGTTAAATCATTAGACTAATGGGTATTACGTAATGTGTGTTGTTGTAAAAATTGTGTATTCCTATTTTCGCTGTTAGTGATGGGCCAAATTTATATTTTGACAAGTAACCAAGAAAGAATTAGGATATGTTCCCCAATTATTACGACTTCGAGTTTTTCAAAGAAGCTTACTCGTTATTTAAGGGCCTTGCTTGCATCTGCTAAACGAACGAGTAGATCCTAATTCAACTAACATTTAACTAATATTTAGTATATTAACTAGGTATCAAACAAATCTATATTAATCTCATCTTTCAATAAGTTTTATTTCTAAAATGTAGTATTTTTAAGTATTAGACATTTGTATAATTATTTTTTAAGAAATGGGCATTGAAGCAGAAGCCTAACGTGGCTTGCGCCATAAACATCTTTGATGTCTATAAGTGATGGTGGTCTCATTGTTTGTTATCCTATAATATGTATAACATTATATATAATAAAACTAAGTTGAAAAATATGCGTGCCGACACGATAAAGGGACTTATATAGTGTGATAGCCCTTTATCTCCCCTCGAACAAGAAAGTTCCCGTTTTAACCTAAAGGGCGTGTTTTTAAATATATCAGGGCTTTCCCAACCCTTCAAATTTGAAATTAAGTGTAGTAGCGCCATCTGTTGTCGAGTATTTGAACTTCATTCAGAACAACGATTATTTGGGTTGCATTTCGAAAGGCGCTGCGAGCAATTGCAGCATGTATAGTAATGGCGCGAAATTTAAAATTCCAATTTCAAAAAAGTCTTAAATTTGTTATATTTCAACTACAACGTAATCTTATATCAACTCCCGAGCGAAGCCGGGCATCATTGCTAGTATATATATATATATATATATATATATATATATATATATATATATATATATATATATATATATATATATATATATATATATATATATATATATGTATATAAATGCTTTTTGAAGAAACTAATACTCGTGAGTATAATAGGTAAGACATTCTACAAGGGCCCGGACGAATGCGTAATATTAATGTAGAATTAACTAAATTTAAATAACACTATGTAGTCGTCTCACGTACTGCCTGCGATTTCACTTTTACTAACGCAAGATATGTAATTTCTATCCCGAACTTAGACCCGAGTTCACAATACCACAAATGTTTTAGTTTTAATCGGATGATTAAGTTGTAAACGTCGTTTAAAAATCAATTTATTTCACCATAGACAAAACTTTGATTGTCTGTCTTCGGTCGATCGTTTTGTAATCGACTGTACTTAAACCTTTGACAAGAAGTAGTTTTCTTCATCTAAGGCGCCTCATAGACCTACATGGGACACACTAAAAGTTTTGCACTTCTAGCTAATCGGAACTATTTGAATTTCGAATGTTATATTTTTAAAACGTTGCAACCTTCTTAGTAATAAAAAAAACAATTAGCGAGAAATGATTTGTCAATTGTTTTTTTTTTATCACACATCAAAGTTCTACGTACGCAACGAAAATGGAATTAAGTCGAAAAGATTTAGCAACGATTTTTTATGATTTTAAAAGTTCTCTTTCTCCGCAAGACCGTGCCGCTCGTCTTCAAAACGCTTTTGGGAGAGAAGCACCTTGTTTGAGCACCATGAGGCGATGGTTTGCTGAATTTTGAGAGAGGTCGAGTTTCTTTACATGACGAATTTTGTGAAGGGCGACCTTCAACTGCCGTCAACGAAATTAATGTGGCTACTGTTAAGCGGATAATTGAAGAAATTTTACCCATGAGACACCCGGATTACCTATGAGACAATTCGAGGACTATTGGGGATTGGTATGAGCCAAATTCAGAAAATTTTACACGTAGAATTGAAAGTTCGGAAACTTTGTTGTCGTTGGATCCCTCATGAACTGACAGCGGAGCAGAAGCGGGTTCGCGTGGAATGGTGCTCACAGATGCCCTTGAAGTACGACCACGGACATTTTAATCCTGTTTATGACATTATCACAGGAGACAAAACGTGGATTAATCGTTTTGAACCCGAAAAAAACAGCAATCTTGTGAACGGGTGTTTGAAAATGAGAACAGGTCAACAAAAGTGAGACAGGCGAGAAACGCTGGTAAAAAAATGATCGCGTCTTTTTTCTCAGCTACGGGTCCCATCTGTATAATTCCACTTGATGATCAAAAGAGTGTTAATGCCGAGTGGTATTCTACTATTTGTTTACCCAGGGTATTACAAAAAGTTCGCGAAATACGACCCAAAAGCCGCGCATTCTCCTACACCATGATAACGCTTCTTCACACACGTCCAACAAAACAAAGTCATTTTTAGCTTCCGAAAATGTACATCTCTGTATTTTCCCCAAAATCAAAGATTTGATGAGAGTTTTTATTTTTACCAACTCCGAAGAGGCAGTGATAGCATTCGATCAGCACGTAGAAAACATGCCTTCAGATCTGTGGTCCTCCTGTTTTTAAAAATGGTTCGATCGTATGAAGAAATGTTTAAAATATAAGGGAGATTATTTGAAAAAGCAATAAACATAATATTTTGGTTATAACATATTGTTTTTTAAAGTTACGCAAAACTTATAGTGTGACCAACGTACAATAACATTGCGCAATACTTTTATTGTGCAATAATTTTGAATACCCGCTTTGACACCAAACATTTAATAAATTCACTCAATAAAATTGACAAACCAGTCTGATCAATATTTTCGTGCGAGCAACATGTCTGACGACGAAGTTTTGGCGGCAACCATGCTGGTGATATTGTTAAATAAATCTCTATAAAATTCTATACACACAAGTAAAAACTCCCGTTCTTTATCTCTTATAGCATTCTTGCTCGCCATTTTGCTTAAATTTACGACGTGACCATACATTAAACACCGTGATTGACCGAACGCGACCGCTCCAAACTCTGAAAATATTGTGCAATAATAAGCCTACACAGTGCAAGAAAATATATTGCACAATAAAAATTCAACCCTCTCAAACTTTTCAATCTTTGTGCAATCTTCGATATCAACCCTAAACGGTCAATAATATTTCACAATACCTAATATTGCCCAATATTATTGTAGGTCTATGGGCGCTATAAACGTACTTTTTAGATTTGGTGAAATCGAACCTTAATAATAGTAATTTAAACATTTAAACTGACGTCAAATATTAATTATACTCATATTACAAAAACTACTAAACCGATTTTGATAAAACTTGTACTGTTCTCTAAGTTGGAATATACCTGATTTAAGTCAAAAATAATTATCTCAATATTGCTCTTAATTCCCGAGGAATTCGCGGACAAACATACAACAATTTTTAAAATAATAGTATACATGTGTGTATCTTATCATGTTTGTCACCACATGAATGTAGGGTTGCCATCTCAAAAATCTGTCAACCAGGACAAGAAACGTGAAAACTCCGGATTTCGGAGCTTGCAATCCGGACATTTGAACAGAATATTTTTTTATGCTACTCAGTAGAATAAAATATAGTTTTAATGCTTTTTAATTAACTTTTATTTATTTTTATTGATTTATAACAAAATTACGTCTTAAAAAACAAAAACAAAACAGAGTCTTCTTAAAATGAAGAACTATTGTTATTATCACGAGTCGCGCGGATTGGAATTGAAACCCGGACTAATGAAACCCAGTCCGGGAGTCCGGACGCTCCCCGGGGCCCGGACGCCTCCTAAACTAGGACAAATCTGGGGAAACCCGTACGGATAGCATCTCTACGCGAAGGTAGTGTGTGTAATATTTTTTTTATAAATTAGATGTATTTCTAATGCATATTATTTAAAAATATTAGGTTTCTGCTGTCCTCTAAAATGTAAACTTTAACTTTGTCAAATCTTATACTCTACCGTTCACGTGATCGTTTTAAAAAGGGTAACAAAGTTCATATTTACGTATTAGTTACGTAGTATTTTAGTTTAGGTAGTAAAGATTATTATTTACAATTCATATCCGATATGGGATATCCATGTTTATATATAAAATCAAATAAGTTATTGTATTACTAACTGCAGCGTGCAGCCCGCTGCATTATAAGTTTTTGGCGAATCCCGCGGGATCACCTGCATTTTCCGAGATACAAAGTAACCTATTTGCTATTCCAGGTCATCACCTACATGTGTGCCAAATTTCATTAAAATCCGTCCCATAGTTTTAGCGTGATTAAGTAACAAACATCCCTCCATCCAAACATCCAAACCTTCGCATTTATAATATTTATATAGATATATACTACTTTGTTTGCGTATAAAGTCTGTAGTCAAACTAAGAAGAGGTAGTCAAACTTACGGTCGTATTTCGACGAGCGGGCGAACGCTAGTAAAGTGAAATATGTAAATATAACAGCAAATTATAACCTAGAAGTCTCCAATTGGCGGTAATCTGTCATCACCAGTGATTGATGTAATAACTTCCTGTTATTTCTAAAACTAGAATTCGAGTTAAGGTGTAATTTCGCTACTTACGCTAACCGCTAGATATTTAATCCACCAGATTTAATCCACAACTTTGAACGTGCTGTACTGTGTTGTCAATTTAATAAAAAGTTAAATAAAATATATTAAAAAGAAAATAAATAAAAATATATCATTTGAACTTCTTGGTAAGAATAGAGGATTTTCCAGCCTGCTTGACAGTAGTTCACATCTAAAATAAGAAAGTTATATGTAAACTTGTATGTGTGTGTGTGTCATATGTATGATTGGATTTACAAGTCACTAACATCGTGGCTACTAGGTGGTAGAGTTCTGCATTGTCTCGCCCGGGGTCTGATACCATCGCCTTACCTATTCCTGCCGCAATAGCGTCAGTGCTTGTCTCTGTCGTATTCCAGTTTGGAGGGTAAGGTAGCCGGTAAACTTATGCATGTGGCATTAGACCTCGCGACAAGATAGCAACGCACCATTAACACCTTTGGTGTCTATATAATAAGCGATGGTTGACTCTTTCCACCAGAAGTCTGCTTCTGCTCTGCTTGTTTGCTATCTTATGATATAAAAAAAAACTAAAAACTTAAAAATATTTCTAACTCAATCTATATTTATTATGTATGTAGTTTTAAGTCGTCGAGTGCTCATCAAAAAAACTGCTTTTTAATTTAACTTCTTTTGAATATAAAATTGAAAAATATGTGACATACTAGGAGAGAAGAGGTTTCAAAAGTGTGATAACCTGGGACAAAATGAGACGTACAAACACCCTAAAATTTTTATGACGCAATTTATAGATGACCGCTTCTGTTTATAATAAAAATATAAAAACATACCAATAAAAATTCCTTACATACCGAATTGTAAACTTATCTAATAGATATTAATACAGAGAAATATTTATAATAGTTCACATTGAAACCAATCCTAAGTATAAAATTATTAGGTGCATTCCCCAGCGGTTGCGTGTTTCCTGGTCTACGAATATGTTGCCATGCCATGCTAGTTTTATAACAAGGAAATCATAGCTCACAGCTATTAATACATTTACACTTATTATAATCAACTGTTGAAGTAATTCAGTATAAAATGTGTTTTGGTACACTGTTTTTTATTTTTGCATTAAATATATTTTGCAGATTATAAAATTTGAAAATTAAATTCTTAAAATGAGAAAGAATTCAAATAAGTTGCTTAAATATTTTATTGTTTTATAAAAATTATGCTTGTCGCTTTCGTTATCCTGCTACTTTACCCTCCAAAGCGGAACACGGCAATGTCAATCATTGACGCTATGGTGGCAAGAATAAATAACGCGGCGGTTCAAAATACCTGGACTAGACGTTACTCAACTCTACCACCTAGTAGTCAAGATGGTAATGATACGTATCGCTAGTCAATCGATCGCCTTTTACAACCTGCGTGGTAGAATGGAAGATGGTTTTTTTGTATCGAAAATTAACACATTGAAAATTGAAAATTGAGAGAATTTACACGGTCAGGAGGATCATCGCCGCCCATGGACAACTACACTATCAGAAGACTTGCAGTTGCGTTGCCGGACTTTTAAGAAAGAGACGAAAGAGTAGGCTATTTTCTTGAAGGTCCCTAAATCCTATCCGCTTGGAAAAACCACTGCCAGTAATTGGTTCCACAGAATAGTAAGTAGTGCGAGGAAAAAATTGCCTCGAGGTTTATTCTTTAAAGGTGTAAGGACCAACACAGGGGAAATATAAAATGCTGCTGCATAATATTGGTTAGACCAATTCGTGTAACTTGTCCAGCAATATCTATTTAGGTTAATCTGATACACTCGAGTAAATCCCAAAAACTTCTCTTGGGCTATACTATAGGTATTGTGTATGTAAAAGTATTTACATATGTATTTCTTTGTATTAGTATTGTTGACTAACACCCATAACAAGCAAAAAACTTGCTTACTTTGGGGTTAGATCAGTAAGTGTAATTTGTCCCGTGAATATTTAAATTTAATATAACGTCAAAAGCGCCTATAATAGATTATTTTTAAGTTTCTACACTAATTAAATGATGACGCAATTAAAGAAAATATCACCATAATACATAATAAAGTTATATATTGGTTATGAAACCGGTCCTTAATTGCCGCCAGTTTTGGGCGTAGATTCGTGTATTTGATTGGTAACCTAATTGTTGCTAAATGTCAAGTAATATCTCCCGTAGATCCGTAAAAACGTCTATATTTATCTTACGCAAGACATTTTCGTGTTTTACAACATAAAGAAGGAGATGGTGTGTAAAGAGACGACCATCGCCTATAAACATCAAAGATGTTAATGGTACGTTGTTCTACCCGTGTAGGGGATATATTGTCTATCCTTGGTGATTATCGAGAACAGGCGACATATTTCTTTTTATAGAAAGACAACCGTTTGTTTAGTTTAAAAAAAGTTTATAAAAAATGTGTCAGTACAGTACTTATGTAGACACGTAAGAAGTTATTCTCTTTTGCACAGAATAAGCGTTATTCCTCTAAGGCGGCCCGTAGACCTACACTAACATTGCGCAATATTTTTAACTAGCTGCAGTGTGCACCCCGCTGCATTATAAAAAATTTTGGCGAATCCCGCAGGATCACCCTATCTTTCGGGACAAAAAGTAGCCTGTGTGCTATTCCAGGTCATCATCTACCTGTGTGCCAAATTTCATTCAAATCCATTCAGTAGTTTTTGCGTGATTGAGGAAAGAACATCCATCCATCCAAACATCCAAACTTTCGCATTTATAATATTAAATACAGATGTGAAATAATTTGAATGTCCTTTCTCTTTCCTTAATTTTTCGATTCTCCTTTAACGTTATTTTTGCGCGCGTGCGTGTACTCATAAAAGCGAACTGCGAAACACAGATTAAAAAATATTGCGCAATTCTGACTCTAGGGCCTACTATGTAACGGAAAAATATGGTGCAATAAAAATTAAGCCCGCTCAAACTTTCATTCAATCTTTGTGCAATCTTCAATATTAACCTTAAACGGTAAATAATATTGCACAATTTGTAATATTGCGCAATATAATTTATCGTTTATGGGGCGCCTAAGGCCTAAGCTCTTTTGGAGTAATAAAACGTTATTTTTGGACGAAGAATAAAACCATAGAATATTTTTATTTATATCAATTTAAAACATATTATGTTGTAGGTTTTTATAACAAAATATCAGGTCCCGTATTCGATTCTGGGTCGGGCAATTCAAAAATGTGTTTTTTTTTTCAGTTTTCTGATAAAAATGTTACCCGGGATTGGATAAGTGCCCGATTGGTGATAGGATTGCCACCTATCACATTGTGGGACCAAGTATCTTTGGCTAATCGTAGGTGCACTGGTTGTACCTCTGTCTCCCTCTTCGGAGATACGGGCGTTAAGAAAATAGCAAACAAGCAGATGGTTCTCTCGATGGAAAAGAATCGGTCGTCTATAGAGACGATGGATCTCTATAGACGATCGATTGGCTATACGTGTCGCTACCATCGTGAATACTAAAATTTTCGCAACTAGTGGTAAATTTTCGCAACGTCTCGCCTGAGTATTTGGTACCACAACCTAACCTATTCTAACTGTCGTGTTCCGGTTTACTAAGGTAGCCGGTAGATTTATGCATGTCGTCATACTCACCCCACCACACGGGTAGCAACTAAGCATGGATCATTTAATAGTTAACATATTAAATTTCGTTCTAAATTTTTTTTAACAATTAACAACTGTTATTTATATTGCAAATACTGTTAAAAAAATTTTTATGCATCACTAACATTACCAATAACTTGATATATGATAATTATGTTATTAAAAATATTTGAGAGAGCGTTTTTTTTTTGCTCGCCAACTTGATTTATGATAATACTGTTATTGAAAATATTTCGAGAGACCGTGATAATAATAACTGTTAAAAGTTATTAAAACTATTCTAGAGAACCTTTTTTTTGGTAGCTTCGTGTTTTTACTGCTTCTAATGCTTATTATATATAGGCTACTGATATAATATAACACAAATAAATAACTGTTCAATGTTAACTAACTTTAACAACATAACAGTTAATCTAATTTAACAATAATGTCCATGCCTAGTAGCAACACACCATTAACATCTTTGTGTCTACAGGCGATAGTTTCTCTTTGAATCAAGAGATCCATCTGCTTGTTCGCTATCTTATGACATAAAAAAATCACTGTCGATCTCGCTAAATGGCACACCATTTTATCGTTTACTGGAGCGTCTTGAGATTTGGTTCACTCTACTTACACCGTAAGAAAACCGGCGTAGTTATATTTATTTTATTTTATTTCAGGAGCCGAGAACGAATAATGTTATGTATCAGTTTCCCCTACATCGGATATCATACTGCGCTGATGACAAGGGTGCGAAGAAATACTTCTCCTTCATTGCAAAAGGTAACATTTTTCAATGCGTTTACAAGATACCTTAAGGCGTCATTTCCTAAAAACTGCGAAAAAGAGTATTGCGGTTTTTAAATTTTCTTAATGTATACATGGAATTGCTTTCTAAAAAATTCAGTAGTAGTCTTAATGTAACTGTTAATAGTTTTACGGAGAGATATTTTTAAAATAATTTTTAGTTTTGCACAAAAAAAATAAACTTCGCCCAAAACCTCTAAATCGACAGTTTCCGTTTTCAAAAATTACAGTATTTCTAGTGAATTAATTTTTCAAATTTTAGAATTATTTTTAATAAAGAACCATATAACACTTTTACTATATTATTTTTTTATTAAACGACCTCTAAAAAAATAATTTTAATACAAACATACTTAATATTTTTGTTTATAAGAAATTCAAAACTATTTTTAAAGCATTAAATCTGCAGTAATCGACTTCTCATTGTACTTCCGGAACCCTGCATCAGATTTTCCCCAAAAATAATGGGACCACACGGGGGTATCACAAACCTCGGGACCTCTCAAATAAAAAAGAATCCTCAAAATCAGTTCATAAATGACCGAGTTTTAGGTAACAATCACAAAAAATCTGTAAACCGGTTGACCCTACAGGCCATCCCTGAAACTTTCCGCTAAATTGAGGTATTTTAAGCTCAAAGAAGCATAAACTATATCTAATCATAAATTTTTGAGCTCTTTCGTAAAAACGACAGTATTTTAAATTTCGAAAAGATGTATAATTTCAAAATGATGACCAATTTTGATCTTTCCAATGGCATTCAGCGTAATTTTTGAGTTATAAATTGTTTTATTTAGCTACATAATCGATAGGTTAAAAAACGTCGAAGAAATGTCAAATACAACTTTTTTCATAAATGTCCGTCATTGATGATTCTCGAAAGAATCAATCGATTTTAAATTCAATTATCGGTATTTAGCAAAGTTTTATAAATAGCAGCTGACTAAATTTTTAAATAAGTTATTTCAAAAATATGAAATCAATGTGCTAATAAAGTAAATAATGTAATTCTAATATTTGAAAAGCTGTTACTTTTGAAATATGTTTTAATTTTAATTTTTGAAACGGAATTTGACGTTGTTATTTAAGTACTTAAAATATTGCAGAAGACCAAACAATGATTAATTATAAAATAATTCTGGCCAGGCCACATATTAATAAGCTACGTTTCATACATCTCGACTCTAAATTTAATATCAAGTCTTATAACGAAATCCGTGTCAAAATAGTCGTTTTATTATTTAAAAACAAGTTTCATCTATAAAGTATTAATTAAATAATATTTAGAATTTTTATAAACTACTGACATTTTGCAATACGAGTAATCAGTTTTGTAGTAGGTATTCAGATTTATCATAATTATACTTACCGTTTTAAGCGGTTGAATTATGAATATTTTTATTAAATTCATTGAACAAAAAACATTATCGGTTTGTGTGAATTGTATGTTTGGGAGTTTGAAATAATAAAATTCTGATCACAAACAATGAGCGTACATAAGATAAAACAAAAAATCATCTCTCTCCACAGTTATGCTTACATTACTTACTTATACACCACATTTAAGAGCATACAATAGATTATTACGCAAAAAAAGTTCAAGTATTAATATCTAATGTCTCGCCCGGATCTGGTATCACGCCTTACTTATTCCTGCCGCAATAGCGTAAGTTCTAGTTGCTGTCGTGTTCCGGTTTGAAGGGTAAGGTAGCCGGGAAACTTATGCATGTGGCATTAGACCTCGCCACAAGATAGCAACGCACCATTAACATCTTTGGTGTGTATAGGCGATGGTTGACTCTTTCCATCAAAAGACCCATCTGCTTGTACTTTGCTATCTTATAATATAAAAAAACTACATATGTACATACCAGTGGACATAGCCAAAAGCGGACCAGGAGGCCGGACAGTGGCGGATATTTGCATAGGCTGGGGTTACTCCGACAAATTTGATCTGTCTGCCCCTTTTAGTAGGGGAGCCCACGATGCTAAATAGGTAGTGACTCGAGCGTCGTAGGGACCTATTGGATTTTGTAGATTAAATTATAGGAAAAATAAAAGGTTATATAAAGTTTTTCATTTTAATGGTGGGGAAAAACTACAGATAAAAAATGTTTAAAAAAAATATGTGCCATAGTAACACTAAATCGCGTCAGATTAAGGTATGGCGGATTAATTTCCACCTAAAATTTAGAAAATCTGCCAATTCAAGTGTAACTTAAGGGAGTGGGAGAGTTACAAAATTGCAAAGAAAACGTTGTTTGACATTCTCGAGCGCGTCTGAATTCTGTTTTATTATATAGGAAATGATGTAAGAATAACGAAAAAAATATAATCTGACAATTTTCACAAGCCGAAGTTATCTTAATCTTGTTTTTTTTTTCCTAGTTACCCCCTCTATAGAAATGGCTTATATTGGTGGAGAGCCTCAAAAGTATGCGAGGTATCTTCCCTATGTTAATCTGACACGCTCGAGAAAATACCAAAATCTCCTCTTGGACTCCCCTACTATTTAAAACGTTTTTCATATTACCACGGATCAATTGTAATGGGATTTATTTCATATTTCCAGGTGGTAACATCAGCAATGGTGTCAACGGCCATGATGCAGGGACACCGGAGAAGCATGAGTGTTTTGTGTTCATATCAACCAAGTTGGCATCGGAGATTACCCTTACCATCGGACAGGCGTTTGATTTAGCTTACAGGTAACCAATGAAGAATGTTAACTAAATTTGATTATTAGCACTCCATATTCTCTGTGAAAAATAAAAAATACTAGTGAAAGAATTACTTCGATACGTCAATTAGTTTCCGATTTAGAAGTAAAATAAGTTGAACCGCACGACGCTGGCTGCCGTTGACGCTGTGACGTCATCTCACAACACGCTCAGTCTAGTTCGCTCGGCGGCCGACGCTCGCAGTCGCGCGCCCGTGCCGTCGAAATTACACCTCAATACTTTTCCAAAAAAAATGTCCAATCCAAATACTAGGAAATCATGAGTTGTGCCTACTGAACGGATCTGGACGAAGTCTGGAATAACTCACGGCTCCTTTTAATTCTGGGAAAATGTACAGTTCCCGAGGTTTTTTTTTCGGAATGTCTCAATTGCTATTAGCCTTATGGGCTGTTACAGCTTCACCGGTCGCGGGGGCGAGCAGAGTGCTCAGCCAGAATTTAAAGGTGTAGGGCTGTACACCCTCCGCCCTAAGGGTGTCTCCTGTGAGACCGAACCTCGGCTTAGGGTGGGGTCGTGATTTGCGATGAGAGGGCTAGTGGCATTGTTTTGTCCGTCCGCCGAACCTTGCCCTTGGGCTCGGTTCGCCGAAGGGCGAAACAGGGGTCCTCGTCGCCGCCGGCGGCGACGGTGTCGCGAATGTAGGTGTGTAGTGTTATCGTGTAAACCGTTGGCCAGAGTTATCGGGTCATCGGGATCGGTAAGAACTTGGCGGGGCCTACGTAGTTTGGGATCGGGATTAGAGTCTGGGATGTAGTCAGCCGCGGCTACCACCAGTGGGTTCGGATGCGAGATGGCACGATCGAAGTATCTTTCGGAGATGTCTTTGAAATGCTTTGCTAAGCTCGGCAATTCAAGATCGTTATGGAGGTCTACGTTGCGCATATACCACGGTGCTCCCGTGGCAATACGCAGGAATTTATTTTGTACCACTTGCAACGGATGCAAGTCCGTACGGGGGAGATGGGCAAACGCTACGCAAGCGTATGAAAGGATGGAGTTCCCGAGGTATTTATTTAAATTAAGAAGAACGGTAGGTACCTATACACGTACATATACCTACGTCCTACGTACCTACCTATAGCTACAAAACTAATACATATTTGTTGTCTTTAACGTAAAAATTTAATGGTAGGTAGGTCCTTCTATTATTTGAGTTGCATTCTTTCATTACGACATTAGTTGGGTATTTTGTTTTGATAAAATAATTTAGAACAGATAAACTATTAAGCATAAGTAGTAGCAAGGAAAGTTTTCTTACCTTTGCGTTTTTCTTCCTCGCATTTCGGCGCCAACGAAATGACCGCGCCGTTGGTCGAGTGGTTAGCGACCCTGACTACGCAATCAACGGGGTTCGGGTTCGATCCCCGACGGGGACAAGCATTTGTGTGATGAGCATAAATGTTTGTATTTCCGGGTTTGAGTGTTTATTATATATATTCTGCTATTTATATATGTATTTCTATGTATTAGTATCGTTGACTAACACCCATAACACAAGCAAATATTTGCTTACTTTGGGGTTAGATCAGTAAGTGTAATTTGTCCTGTGAATATTTATTTATTTATTTATTTAATCACTATTTGTTGATAAATAATGCGCAACCATTAATCCATCTATTTTAGGTGAAATATCCGATTGCCCTTTTTCGAATCCTTCATTCATTTTATTAATCGAATAATATTTACTATTAATAGACTATTAAAGTAATACGCTGACGAAAACAACAAAATACTGCGCAAGCTATTACACCTTACTATACTATAACCGCTGGAGACTTGATTTGATACTAAGCGAGGCGCGGCGCGTTGTGTCATGACGTCACAAGCGGTCACGTGGCTGTTAGCGAGACTCGATATTTTTCGAAACTTTGAATGCCTATAAAATCAAAACTACTAGGTATTTTTTACTACAACAAAAACTAGTGTATTTGTATACATACAGGCTTTACTGAGACAAAATTGCAAGCGATTTGGCATACATAGTAACATTCTTCATTCCTCGTGATTTTCTAGCTTACATCAACAGTCAACTAGCTAACACTAAAAGCTACTCCTACGAATAAGGTATCATTCAGACCACGGAGTAAATGGAGGCGCCTTCTTAAGACATTTCTTAGACGTCAAGCGTAGCAAAATTTTGAACTGACATAAATACAAAAATGTATGCAACAGTACGTCAACAATAAAAACTCAATGATAATTAGTGTCAAATTGCCTATATAATTTGCCATACTTTTGACAGTGATTTGAGCATTCGCTCATATACACGGCTACACCTTCAATGCAAAACGCCGTGTCTATTAGTATTTATGTGGTCTGTGATTCAGACCGTATCCCATCGTCCCGGCTCGGACGGCACGCATGCGATCCAAGCTATTTTAAAGAATAGATCAACTGCCGTTCTGCCAGGCAGGTCATAAAATGCGACCGATTGGCTATATGTGTACATAAAGACTACTAGGTGGTAGAATTCCGCAGTGTCTCACCCCGGGTATTTGGTACCTACGCCTATTCCTGCCGCAAAGCGTCAATGCTTGTCATTGTCTTGTTTCAGTTTGGAGAATAAGGTAGCCGGTAGTCTTACGCATGTGGCCACACACGCCACACGGATAGCAACGCACCATTAACATCTTTGGTGTCTATAAGCGACGATTTCTCTTTTCATCAAAAGAGTCATCTGCTTGTTTGCTATCTAAGCATCGACATGCATTGACGCTATTGCGACACGTATATTCTATCGATCATCGAGGCACATAGATTCTAGACATCGCCATATGGTGGACGTTCCACGTACCCGGACAAAGCGGTTCGACTTAACATTCTTCATCCGAACCGCAAAGGACTGGAACATGCTTCCTGAGTCTGTGTTCCCCGACGAGTACAATCTGGGGATCTTCAAGAGAAGAGTGAACAGGTCCCTTCCAGGGAAACGCGTTCCATCTTAAGCCGCATCTTAGCTTACCATCAGGCGAGATCGTGGTCAACCGCTTCCCTATAGATAATAAAAAAAATCGGTTGTCTGTAAAGTTGGTTTACAGACGATAGTTGAACGTGACAACGTCTTAAGCTCTCGCTTGTACTCCAAGCCTTAAACGGAACGCCTCAGAGCGAGGTAACGCCGCATGAGTCATGTTTTTTCGTGCGTGCAGCCAGCTCTATCGAATTATAAGACGTTGTCACGTCAAAAACGTATATTAATAAAGCGGTGGTACCAAAACTCGGATTATACGTTACGAACCCTGCCTCCTAGCAGTGCACGTTTGGCAAACTGTTCGCTTTCTATGATTTTTTTGCCAGAAAGGCCAAGCTTTGTCTACTAGCTGTTGCCAGCGACTTATTTATTTATTTATTTATTTTAACTTTATTGTACACCAAAAACATACATTTTCGTACAAAAGGCGAACTTAATGCCTATTGGCATTATCCACCAGTCAACCTTTGGGCCAACAGAATGAAGGTGTGAAGGTGCCATTGAACTTTATATATTTTATTATTATCATCATACACATACATACATATTTAAATATTCATATACATATATAGATAGATACACATACATACATAAGCATATACATATATAGATAGATACACATACATACATAAGCATATACATATACATACATATACAAATATATAAAATCATGTCATATTTGCATATACTAGATTATAATACTTCAGTTATTGGAATGAAAAATAGAATAGAATGCGTATAAACCATATAACTACGTAACATGAAATTATTTGCGATTCAGCATGTGAGCTTTGAGTTGCTTTTTGAACTGGAACTTATTATCAGCCTGTCGCAACGACAGTGGTAAATTGTTCCACAGCCGCGACGCGTGCACTGTAAATGATGTTGATACAAAATTAGAGCGATGTAGGGGAATGGCTAAAGTCAGCGTATCGGCAGATCGAAGATTTAAATTATGCGTGTTGGAGAGAAATTGGAATTTAGATTTTAAGTATTGCGGTGAGAGAGGATTGAAAAGTATGGTATACAAAGTACTCAAGATCCTATGTTCGCGGCGTTCAGCAATTGTTAACCACTGAAGCTGCTTACGGTAAAAAGAGATTCGGTCGAACTTACGTAAACAGAATATAAAGCGAATAGATTGATTAAGTAGCCTCTCAAGTTTTAAAAGAAGGTCGGTAGAGATATTCGTTAAACAAACGTCTCCATAGTCCATAAGGGGTAATATAAGAGTTTGAACTAATAAAACTTTCGTCTTATAAGGTAAAAAGTTTCTGAGACGATTTAAGGACCTTAATGTACACGTAACCCTTCGGCATAGTTCAGCAGTATGGAACGACCAATTGAGATTACTATCAATGTGAATGCCTAAGTCCTTAACAATAGAATTGAATTTAATTGTGTTATTATTAAATGTTATTGGGGGAATCGCATCCATGTCAACCTTAACCAACTGTCGCTGACTACCGACTATGATCGCTTGACACTTCGATGGATTGACTTTAACTCCGAATTTAGTGGCCCAGATCCTTAACTCTTCCAGGACACCATTCATTTTAGATATTGTACGCCCCAAATCATTTACGTTGGTATGCTCGTAGAGCTGCAGGTCGTCAGCGTAAAAGTGGAATGGACAATGTAGCAACCGCGTAAGAAAATTAATAAAGATAGAAAAGAGCAGTGGGGATAAAATACCACCTTGTGGTACCCCAGCTACCAATTCAAGCCATCCAGAGAGAGATTGACCACTACGAGTAGCCTGATGACGTTTACGGAGGTAAGTAGAGAACCAATTCAATGCTGTTGATGAAAATTTCAAATGGCGGAGTATGGATAATAAGATGTCATGGTCAACAGTATTAAAGGCGTTAGAAAAATCAATCAAAACAAGAACTGTGACCAACTTATTTTCCATAGCCTCCCTGATATCTTCTGTTACCTTCAGTAAAGCAGTAGCGGTGGAATGACCAGGGCGAAAGCCGGATTGAAAGGGACTAAGAATATCATTGTTATAAATATAAGCAGATACTTGTTTATAAGCAACTGCTTCCAGGATTTTGGAAAGATAAGGTAAAATGGAAATAGGCCTGAAATGAGATGGAAGGGATGGATGACTTATTTTAGGAAGAGGAATAATGAAAGCTCGACCCCATGCTGCAGGAAAAACGCCAGTTTGGAGAGAGTAGTTAATAATGTGGGTTATACATGCAGCAAGGTGATCTATAATAGGAACAATCAGATTTCGCCCCAACCCGTCACAACCAACAGCATTAGATTTAATAGCCCTGACTGATTTAACTACATCATCCTCACTAACTAAGCTAAATGAAAAGTTATCACCAGAAGGCAGAATTTGGTTCATTGAGTTTATTTCAGATATAGTATTACATTTTATTTTAAGGTCTAGTGGCTCTATATCAGCGAATTGTTTGTTTAGTACATCTAGAGGAAATTGATCTACGTCAAATGAAGAAACTTTGCTGTTTAGGCCAATGGAGTTTAAAAATTTCCAAATTTCTGGTGTGGAAGAATCATTTATGCTATCGTGAATAAATTTACGCTTTGCAGTCCGGACCATCTGATTACATCTATTACGAGCAACTCTATAAGCTTCCCAATTTATATCGGTCTTATTTCTCTTAAATTTTCTGAAAGCCCTGTCACGTTTAGTCATCGCCGAACGAACTGCGGTTGTAATCCAAGAAGCAGGTGGTCGCTTTAATTTAGTCAGCTTAAGAGGTGCATGCTTATCGAATAACTTCATTATAGCAGAATTTAGAATGGTGATTTTAGTGTCAATGTCACTTGCCTCATAAAGACTTTTAAAGTCAATGCACGCAGCATCGTTCTGTAAAGATTCCCAGTTAATTTTCTTAAAGTTGCGCATCATCACAGTTACAGGGACACGTTTGGGAGGCTTAATTTTATATGAAACGAAAATCAGATCATGTAACGAAAAACCAGGAGCAATAATGCTACCATGTTTGATGACATGGTTGAGAGAGGACACCAAGATCAAGTCTAGCCAAGTATCCGCAGTATGAATATTCCTATGTGTTGCCTCTAAGGGCAGGATTGACATGTGAGCTGACATAACTAGATCACGGAGCCGTTGAGACCTTGAACAATTTTTTATTAAATCAGTGTTAAAATCGCCCATTATGATGGTGTGGGTATAATCTATAGAAATCATATCTAATGCGTTTTCGAGACTTGTAAAGTAATCTGTGCCAGGAGGACAGTAAACTACACCAAGTGCGATTTTGATACTATTTATTATAATCTCGATAAAAAGATACTCTGCTGAGCCCGAGTAAGTGCTTGATGAGGATGAAATTATTCTAAATTTAAAATCACTACGCAGATACACCGCGACTCCACCACCACCCTTACCAATGCGGTCATTCCTAATCAGGACGTACCCGGGAAGAGAATAGCAAGTGGAATCAAGATTTGGTTTGAGCCAGCTCTCTGAAATCAAGATTGCATGTGCTACACCCGGAGAGAAAGCCTCGAGTAAATCCGAATAGTGAGATGGTATACTTTGACAGTTTATATGACAGACATTAAATGATGAAGTATTGTCACAAAAGCTAATGCGTAATGTATCAGAAAGCGTGTCGGCTGAAACTAGCGAATCATAACTATCGTCAGATGAAAAACCATCAGAAGCTGTATGAAAAGAAAAATCTGACATGTTTATAAAAAATATGACAAAAATAAATAATAAAATACAATAATTATTAAATATTCGTATAAAATAATAATATTAAAATTATATATTAATAATAAATATTATAATTTGGAATTAAAAATAATTCACTGGCAACAATGAAACGCACAGGACTGTTGTCCTGCCAGTTGTTACAATGCTTACTTGATTACTAACTAAAATTATACCAAAAAAAAACATATTATTTATCTGATATTCCACTCGTAGTCTATACCATAGGTTAAAAAAAGAAAAAAAAAATACTAGACTACCCACTAAGACTGCACATTAATAAAAGAGCAAGGAAGTTACATTCTACCCGGAATAAATAATTTCGTAATAATTAAAATAAGCACATTTTAGAACTCACTATGTTAATTACAATACATTTTATGCTAATATATCTATCGACGTGTATGAATAAAAGGGATTTAACGATTAACGAATATATAAAAATCTACCATCCGAAAGTTTTATTTACACTGGCAATTGCAAGAAAGGGACAACATCCACTCTTGCCGCTGTCTTGCTCAGAACATTTTCCCCTCTGTTATGTAAGAAACAAATGTCAACTTTATATGTTACGAAATAAAGTACAATTTTATTTTTCAAATATTGCTTCGTAACAATTCCAGTTATAGTATATAAGTTCCTTGTAAAAGAGCAAATAAAACAAAGAAATATTGTCTATGGTCAATAAGTTTAGACTGTTGAGTGTTAACCAAATGACATCACACATCACTGGTGACAAGTGTCAACTGTCAATATCATGACTTCAGTTGTGACATTTAACGAAATATAAAATTTTGTTAAAGTGGACTGATGACATTTTAAAGTATTAATAACAAATTGTAAATATGGTACATATATATAAACAGGAATAAGTTTAAAGTGAAGGGTATCTAGTGAAATTTACAAAGGAGCGAAAAAATAAGTAAAACTACCTATTTACGAGTACGAGTGGAACGTTTTTGTATGGCGGACGGTGCAGTAGTTTGACTACACGATTGTTCTTGCGGTCTCAATTCAGATGCCTTTTCTGCGGATGGAATTTTGCACAACGAAAGATCTTCAATGTCATAAATGCGTTGAATAATATTATTAGACTTAAACATAATGTCACCATTCTGCGTCCAACAGTTTTTTATTCCAAGTTGTTTACGAGCTGCAATAAACAGATCTTGTCGCCGACGTGTAAGGAACTCGGACAAGACTACCGGGGTTCCCTTGAGACAAGCTTTGCGCTTCCATAATGTAGCTTTAAGTTGTAAGTTGGCGAAATAAACTAATAGCGGCCGAGTCTTGCCTTCAATTTGCTTGCCAAATCGAGTTACAGACTTGAAGTCCGTGTCCGACACCTCTTTCAACCCGAATTTGGACTGAAGTATATCCAGTAACGCATCCGTACAAGAATTGGAAGAGTTTTCTGCGACGCCATGTATTAAGAGAAATTTCCTCCGATGCCTCATTTCCACAGAGTCAATGTTTTTGCTAAGCTCACTTATTTGTTGTTTTAATAGTTGTAAAATACCACAAACTTGTTCTTTGAAAAGTGAGAAATCTGCTGACAATTTAGTCAAACTGACTTCATCCTTAGCAGCCTTGAGATGCTGCTCAAAATCAGTCATACGCTGAACAAGTAAGGCTTCCACACTATTTTGTTTATCCAGGATGCTTGTTAAGTTTGCCATATTATCTTTTATTAGTGAGAGTTCTTGAATTAGGTAGTAATGCTGAGAATTTTAAACAAGAGATCCTTTATAACTGGCAGGACAATGTAAGTGCTAAAACCTGTTTATAACATTGCTATGATTGTAAATTATTATTTCACTGTATGTACTAATACACTTTTAACACAATAAATCACAAAGTTTTATAGATTATTCACTTATTAATTTTAATATTGCAATTATAATCGGTAGCTATTACTGTTCAGTTTGGGCACCTACCCTCTTTTTTTTTCTTCGCGCGGACTTCGTTAACTACGCACAGCTCCTACCCCGTGATAATATATAGCCTATATGTTTACCCGACCTGTTAGTAATATTCATGCAAAATTTGAAGTAAATCTATGCAGTACTTTTTGAGTTTACCCCGGACATACATACAGACAGATAAACAGACAAAAAATCTAAAAACTATATTTTTGACTTTGACTATATCTATTGTAGATCAAGCCCCAAGTATGTATTCTTTTGAAAAAATATTCAATGTACAGTTTTGACTTTCCTACGATTTTATTATATGTATAGATTCTTAAAAACAGCCTGAGCGAACATTCGTTCTAAATAAATACCGTCACGCCCATGACTCTGAAAGATAGCAGAGCCCAGAGGTCCAACTAATGAAAACACGGTTATCTGACAGTATTATTTTATGTGATTTTTTCTTAAATCATAAAACAGCAAACAAGCTGATAGCTCTCCTGATAGAAATTGGCAACCATCGCCTGTAGACCAGGGATCTGAAATCGGTTAATTTTCTGAAGCGGTTTCGGTCATTATCTCCATACCTGAATTAATTGCGGTTACGGTAAATACGTACCGGTATTTACTCGGTAAAATTCAGAAACCGATTTTTTTTTTTTGCTTCGATTCTGATACATAAATCGATTAATTTGATAGTCAACTCTCTACCCCGTAAGGGGCCACCCATAAATTACATCACACTTTAAGGGAGGGGGAGGGGGTCGCCGAAGTGTGACATTGTGTGACAAGGGGTAGGGAGGGCTCCCAAATTTTGTGACATCACATTTTTTTCTAAATATAATATTTTATATCTAAGTATTACAACACTAAATTTAAAAAGCTACCTGTGTAAATAAAAAATAAACGAATGAGATCATTATTCCAATGTAAAATTGTAAAATATGTGACGTCACACTAGGTAGGGGGGGTCCCACAGATGTGACCAGCTGTGACAAGGACGGGGGAGAGGTCATAAAATCATGAAATTCGTGTGACGTAATTTATGGATGGCCTCTAAGATATTTTTATTTTTATTTTATTTTATTAAGGTATTAATATGAATATATTTATTTTATTTTTCAGGCGATTCTTGAATGATAACGGCAAATACATAGAAATGCAGAAACTCACATTACAGAACAAGAAACTAGAATTACAGATGAACGCATATAAAAATCGTCTCCAGGTAAGTTTTACTAGCGCTAAGAAGTATTTTGGCACCGTTTGTTTTTAATATTTATACACCAATCGAATTAGCCAGATGTTTTCATCGACTTCTTTTGTACAACCCGAGAGGCTAATAACTAAATCGTAAAAATGTGTTCTTCTAATGCGCGGACCGCAATTGGGTCTATCGTCACAAAGCTTTGTACATGACACGATAAATGTAGAGGTCACATCTGCATTTATCGTGTCATTAAACGAAGCTTTATGGAGGTAGACGAAAGTGTGACTGAGACATTAATGACAATAACATTGATATCGCTATAAGATCAACTATAGGCTAGGCTTCCTAAGCTATGCGTCGCGACTCCCCAGGGTGTTTGCAGTACCATTCCAATAGCAAATTTCCTATGGCAAATATGGGAAATTTCCATTATAACTTTGGGAAATCCAGGGCTAATAAGCAAGCCAAGATCTCAGCTAGAGTTTAAATTTGAACAGACGACATCTGTATTAAGGGATGTCTTCTGCGAAATTCCATTGTTTTTTATGTCAATCATATGTCATGATAGCAGACAATCATGGAAGCTATTACGCCAGGAATAGGTTATTACACATTTTCTTACATATTATGCCGTGTCGTAGCGTCTCGACGTTCTATCGTATTTATGTGTGTGAAAGCCCTATTAGCTCTTTGACTCAATTACGTGAATTAGGGGGTCTGAAATATGTGATCCCCCCAAAACCGAAGACTTGATCGGCCCTTGTATATGTGACCCCCCAGAACCGAAGGCTGGATCTGCCCTTTACTTTATTGTATTTTCACAGGAATTATCCAAAATCACGTACAAAGACGATTTATCAGCGTATCTTAGCCGTAACAATCTGACGGACATCGCGGAATTCAAGCCCCCACCGGAACTGGAGAAGCAGATATCATCTCTTACTTTGGCGAACGGCTTCAGCGCTATGAATGGAATGAAGACGCCCGATGTTGGTAAGATAACTTTAATAAAAAAACGGATAAGTTTATTTTATTTATGACCGCCCCATTGGTCGAGTGGTTAGCGACCCTGATTACGTAATCGACGGGGCTCGGGTTCGATACTCGACGGGGACAAGCATTTGTGTGATGAGTGATGTTTGTATTTCCGGGTTTGGGTGTTTATTATGTATGTAAAAGTATTTTTATATGTATTTCTATTAGTGTCGTTGACTAACACCCATAACACAAGCAAATAATTTGCTTGCTTTGGGGTTAAATCAGTAAGTGTAATTTGTCTCGTGAATATTTATTTATTTATTATTTATGTATAGTATAAGTCTCGCTTTTGGCCATCTCAGTATCGTTTCTGATCACTTGGAATTAGAATCATCGTACAAAAAAATTTGTTTTATATCATATCTTATGATTAGCAGACAAGCTCATGACTCTACTGATGGAAAGAGACGACCATACTCTATAGACATCAAAGATGTTAATGATGCGTTGTTAGATTTATCTAGATAGCTAGAAGAATATTTAGATTGCTAAATTGTATCAGTTTAGTTTTTATTATATAAAGTACTATGTTTTCTATGTTCAGGATTTTTGTTTTATATTGATAGACATTTTAAATTTGTTGTTTTACTTAGTAATAAATGTTTAGTTTTTCTTTTAAAATGAAACGTAAATCGGCATAGATAAATGGCACTATCTTGAAAAACAAAAACAAACGGCTTTCGTCTAAATCTAAGTCGTACATCTTGCTATAATATAAAAGATTTATTTTATTTCTTACATAATTATTGTACACATAAAAAATATAAATTTAATTCAAAATAATTGTAAATGAATTTGCATGCTAACGTATAGCGGAATAGGCGAATATATAAACTAGATATAAGATCTTTGTAACCCTATTTCTTGCAAATAAATAAATTATTATTATAAATTATTATTATTATAAGAGCAGTTAGATAATACCCATAGTCAAATTTGTATTACATATTAAGTGCTGTATCTTATGTTGGTAATCCAATAAATAAATAAATAAATAAAATATCCTTGCGGCGGGGTCTTAATACCACATATACGAGTGTACCGGCTACCTTACTCTCCAAATTAGAACACGAGAGTGACAAACACTTCCGCTAGTGCGGCAGGAATAAATAAGGCGATGGTACCAGACCCGGGTGAGACGATGCAGACTCTACCACCTAGTGGCCACGTTAGTAGTGACCTCGAACTTCTGGTCTATTCTTCAAAGAAGCCAACACGGTGGACCAAAACTATAATGTTGAATAATATTTTTATTACATTTACACAGTTTTCTTTATAATGATATTGTATACATAATAAGTTACTTTTAAAGACCCGATCAAATTTTCAGAGGCTGTTCAGAATCGATATGTGCCATTTATGTAATAAAAAAAATAAAAAATTAAAAACACATTTTTGACCGACACAAAAAAACAAAACGCATGGATATAATTTCAATTACGCAAAATTCGAAATATATATTTTAGTGCCTGCATCCAAATTGATCGGCAAAAATGTATTTAGAACAACAGATTACATAATAATTACTATTGTAAGTATTAGTAAATGTAAGATGACACGCTGCCAGCATTACAGCGTCTATTCACAAGACTCGGTGCATCCAATTCATGAATTTAGTTTAATATTTTTAAACAAATATTTTTATATTTTCTTGTAATAATTTTGCAATAAATATTAAAATGCTCTTTCAACGATTTTGACGGGACTTTCACTAGCAGATAGATGATGTGATAGGGAGTAACTTAAGCTACTTTTTTTCGAAATTCTTCCACGAGGACGTCGCGGGCTCAACTAGTACTAAATAAAACGTTGTTATGAAACCGGTCTTAGCGCTAGTCAGTGGAAATAAGAATGAATTTTAGTACTGGAACTAACTTTAATAACGTAACAAATCTAGACTTCTTAGTCTTGGTTTAAACCGGGTACTAAATATGTTTTTATAATAAGGCCTTATGAGTTTAATTTATCGTATTTAAATGTTTTAAAATATATAAATAAAAATAAATAAATATGTTTTTGTAATAAAGCCGTATGAGTGTAATTTATTGTATTTAAATGTTTTAAAATAAATAAATGATAATGTTACGAATAATCTAGAAACGTGAAGGGTTGGAGCGCTGGAGGGATCTAGAAGTGAAGGAAAGAGATAGTTACTCCTATTAATAAACAGATAGTTGGCCGGTATCGGAATAGCCATACTATAGTGAACTTTGTGGTGTGGGGCATGAGGTTGAGGATAGCGTGTACTAGGACTTATGAGTCATAACTTGTTTATCATAAGTTGTTTACAATAATTGTTATTGTGTACGAGATGATTGACGAACATTCGCGATTGTTGTCGAACTTACCTCGGGTATAAATAGAGATGTATTGACAAATACATGGCAATTTTAATAAAGCGATCGAGAGCGATACTTGAGATGACCAGTGCAAAGTGAGAAGTGTTTTATTGTGTAGTCGGTTAAGTACAATGTTAGTACAGTGAGCGGCTAGTGTTATTCAGAGTATTTAAGTATTACATTGTGTTGTGTTGCGTGTATTTGTATTGTAAATACACGGATTTAATATAAGTGGTGTTTTTTTACAATTACGAGCCCGAAGTACGTAACAATAATATAAATAAAGAAATATCACTGGACAAATTACACGAATTGATCTGACCCCAAAGTAAGCAAATTATATGCTTGTAGTATGGGTGTCAGTCAACGATACTAATACGTAGAAATACATATATAAATAATTTTAAATATTTAATTAACACCCAAACCCAGAAATACAAACATCGTGCTCATCACACAAATGCCTGTCCCTGCCGGAAATCGAACCCGGACCCCATTGATTGCGTAGTCAGGGTCGCTAAACACTCGGCCAACGGGGCGGTCAATACTTGTTGATCACTTGTTTACGTGTTATCTAAATGTTTTTCAGGTATGGATGCTGTGTCAAACAACTCGACAGACACGTTTAACTCCAGTAACGACAAAAATCTACTGCTGTCAACACCACCGCCGACACACAACGGCAAATCTAGTTCTGGGTAAGTATTTAATACTATTTTTTTTTTTTTTTATGTAATAAGATAGCAAACAAGCAGATGGGTCTCCTGATGGAAAGAGTCAACCATCGCCTATAGACACCAAAGGTGTTAATGGTGCGTTGCTATCTTGTGGCGAGGTCTAATGCCACATGCATAAGTTTACCGGCTACCTTACCCTCCAAACCGGAACACGACAGCGACAAGCACTGACGCTATTGCGGCAGGAATAGGTAAGGCGGTGGTACCAGACCCGGGCGAGACAATGCAGAACTCTACCACCTAGTAGCCACGATGGCAGTGACTCGATAGCCAATCGGTCGTCTTTTACGACCTGCCTGGCAGAACGGCAGTTGGCCTATTCTACAAAGGAGGCCGGGACCAACACGGCGAGAAATAGTATATTTAATAGTTATATGTGTGTTTTAGTATTAACCCATGCTTGGGAAACTTTGAAAAACTTAAAAACAACAAGTAAAAATTTTCGTTGTGATAGAATTTGAACCTGCGACCTTCCCTCAAGTTGGGGCGCTCTACCAACTGAGCCTCCTTCAAATCTTAGCTTGTCGAAATTTTTATTTGTTGTTTTTTAAGTTTTTCAAGGTTTCCCAAGCACGGGGTGAATGATAAAACACACACAATTAGTACACACGAAATAAAAATATTGATCAATATTATAATAGAAATTTATCTGTAACGATGAACTCATTTAAGTATTTAAACGTATGTATATCTAATGATCAGTATAATCGAAGAAATCGATCACAGCAAAGAAGAATTTCACCACTAGTCGACACTGGCTTAGTTGGTAGAGCGCCCTAGCTTGAAAGAGGTCGCAGGTTCAAATCCTAGCGTGTCGAATTTTTTCTTTGTTGTGTTTAAGTATTAAACAGTTAATCTAGACTTCGTTCGCGTGAACAAAAATCACTACTTCCCTTTGCTCAGTCAGATAAAAAGTAACATATGTCAATCCTGGATAATAAAGCTTTCTAAAGGTAAAAGAATTTTTAAAATTGCTCGCGTAATTGTGGAGTTTAATCGTATCAAACAAACAAAAAACAAAATCTTTCCTACTTATAATTTTAAATATACAGTGGTCATCTAGTGGTCGAAATATGACCATTAAATTTTTTACCCTGGTGGAAAACTTGACCGTAGTTCGTTTAATGTGGAAGCACAAATATAGTTTTTTTAGTAAGATAGCAAACGAGCAGATGGTTCTCGTGATGAAAAGAGAAACCATGGCCTATAGACACCAAATATGTTAATAGTGCGTTGCTATCCGTGTAGCGGGATGGCAATGCCACATTTATAATTACCGGCTACCTTACATTCCATATAATGACAAGCATTAACGCTATTGCTATCCGTGTAGCGGGATGGCAATGCCACATTCATAAGTACCGGCTACCTTACCCTCCAAATAATGACAAGCATTAACGCTAATGCTATCCATGTAGCGGGATGGCAATGCCACATTCATAAGTACCGCCTACCTTACCCTCCAAATAATGACAAGCATTAACGCTGATGCTATCCGTGTAGCGGGATGGCAATGCCACATTCTTAAGTACCGGCTACCTTACAATCCAAATAATGACAAGCATTACCGCTAATTGCAACAGGAATAAGTAAACCATATACCCGTGCGAGATATTGCGGACTTACTACGTAGTAGCACGATGGTAGTCACGCGTATTCGGTCGTCTTTTACGACCTGCCTAGCAGAACGGCAGTTGGTCTATTCTTCAAAGGAGCCCAGTCCAACACGGGGGACGTTTATATTGCTACGTGCTTCGGGTTCGTAATTTGCAAGAAAACGCCACTTATATTAGAATCGTGTATTTACAACACATACACGAAACAAACACTATGTTATACTTAAATACTCTGATTAACTCTAGTCACTCACTGTACTAACACTAAACTTAATCGACTACACAATAAAACACTTCTCTTCTTCACTGTATTACACACTGGTCACTCCGCTTTACACTGGTCGCTCGTACTATCGCTTTCAATCACTATATCAAAACTGCTCTCTATTTGTCAACACATCTCTATTTACACCCAGGGTAAGTTTCTACCTGGTACTCGAAAAATTTATCGCGTAAACAATAAATAATTCTAGTTGTAAACAACATATAATAAACAAGTCCTAGTACATGCTATTTTTTGTTTATCAATAGGAGTAGCTATCTCTTTCTTTTATTTCTAGGTCTTTCCAACTCTTCACGTTTCTAGATTATTCGCAAAATATATTGTGAGGTAAATCTGTTCTTGTTATTAAATTATTTGAATTTAATTTCAGTAAACTCTTAGGCGATCTGTCATCGAGCAAGAATCCAATGGTGGGCACTAAACTAGAAGGAGTTATTTGGCAGTCAGATTCCGACAGTGGTAAGTATATTAACAATTGCAACAAAAATTATATCCCATTAAAATTATATCTATACCAGCTTTAGTATATACATGTCAGGTCTTGGTTTTGGTCGAGTCGACCATTTTTTCAGTTTTTTTGGGGGGCAATTGGTTTGAAATAAGTTTAGGTTTTTCTGAAAGACAATTCGTACTTAATTAGTTTTCACTTTTTATGAAAAGCAATTTGTTTGAAATTAGTATTTTAGTCTTTCTCAAAGGCAATTCGTTGTAAATAAGTTTTTCAGCTTTTCTGAAAGGTCTGAAAATTTATTCCAAATAATGTTATTAGTTTTTCTGAAAGAAAATTCGTTCTAAACCAGTATTTTATTTTTTCTGAAAACCAAAAAGTTGCTCTAAACTAATATATTAGTTTTTCTAAAACGCCAATTTGTTCTAAATCAGTATTGTAGTATTTCTGAAAGGCATTTTGTTGTAAATTAATTTTAGATTTTCTGCAAGCTAATTCGCTCTTAAATAGTTCTTCAGTTTTTCTGAGAGACATTTCTATCTAAGTTTTTCTGAACGGCATTTCGATCTAAATAAGTATTTTAGTTTTTCTGAAAGACATTTCAATCTAAATTAGTATTTTAGTTTTTCTGCAAGCTGATTTGTTCTTAAATAGTTTTTTAATTTTTCTGAAAGTAATTTCGATCTAAATTAGTTTTACATTTTGTATTGTATTCTGAAAGGCATTTTGATCTAAATTGGTATTTTACTTTTTTGAAAGGCAGTTCGTTCTAAATTGGTATTTTCCTTTTTTGAAAGGCAGTTCGTTCTAAATCAGTATTTTAGTTTTTCTAATTCGTTCTTAATTAATCTGTGGCGCCACTAGTCCGAAGGCTTACAGATAGAACTACGTGGGCTAAATTTCATCCAAATCGATTCCGCCGTTTTTGCGTGAAAGAATAACAAACATCCATGCATACATCCAAACATACTTCCGCATTTACAATATTAGTAGGATTAGTAGGATATATGATTAATATGGATTACGCATTAATATGACCTTATGGTTTATTGGCTAGTCTATTTGTTTCAGGTCACAAGGTTCCGAATTTGATACGATCCATGATAAGGGGCCATCCATAAATTACGTCACACGATTTTCGTGATTTATTGACCCCTCCCCCGTCCTTGTCACAGCTGGTCACATTTGTGAGACCCCCCCCCCACCTAGTGTGATGTCACATACTTTACAATTTAACGTTGAAAAAATGATCTTCTTCGATTATTTTTTATCTAAACAGGTATTATATTTTGAAAAAATGTGATGTCACAAAATTTGGGACCCCTCCCTACCCCTTGTCGCACTTTGTCACATTTCGTCGACCCCCTCCCTCCCCCCTTAACTTGTGACGTAATTTATGGATGGCCCCTAAAGTATTATTAAGAGTTTTTAACCCAATCTCAATAGCAGCTCGGTGGCTTCTCGGTCGCACTTCTATGCTTCGGATTAACACATAAAACTATCGAACGAAAAAAAAACGTTTTATATTAATGATAGACTAAAATAGTTTGGCAGATTTAAGCTCTAAATCATAACAAACAACTAAAAATCAAACCTCTCTCACTTTACAACCTTAGTTTAGGTATACAGTGGTCACCTGGTCAAACTGTGATATTTTTTTAACATATCATATCAGAATATAGCAAACAAGCAGATGGCTCTCCTGATGGAAAGAGAAACCATCGCATATAGACATCAAAGATGTTAATTGTACGTTGCTATCCATGTGGCGGGATGGTAAATACCTCAGGCATAAGTCTACCGGCTATTTTACCCTTCAAAATGGAAAATGACAATGACAAGCATTGATATAGCAGCAGGATTGATATACGCCGTGTTGGTCCCGGCCTCCTTTGAAGAATAGGCCAACTGCCGTTCTGCCAGGCAAGTCGTAAAAGGCGACCGATTGGCTATCGAGTCACTACCATCGTGGCTACTAGGTGGTAGAGTTCTGCATTATCTCGCCCGGTTATGGTACCACCGCCTTACCTATTCCTGCCGCATTAGCGTCAGTGCTTATCACTGTCGTGTTCCGGTTTGGAGAGTAAGGTAGCCTGTGAACTTGTGCATGTGGCATTAGACCTCGCCACCAGATAGCAACGCACCAATTTGGTGTGTATAGGCGATGTTTGACTCTTTCTATCAGGAGACTCATCTGCTTGTTTGCTAACTTATGATATAAAAAAAAAGAAATGGGTAAGGTAAGTGGTACCAAATACCTGGGAGATGTTGCGGAACTCTACCATCTAAAAACCAAGAGGCGATAGTCATAATAGCCAATCGAGGAACCGTTGAACCGGATAATCTATAGACATGTGGTTTACTCTGCTTAATCCACAAGGGAAACGGTATGATGACACTATTTTTTTAAATTTTCAGATTTTGATCCACGCGCGTTCGAGTCGGAACCCGTCGCTCGATTTTCCTCCCCCGCTGTCGAACAACCCGTCACCTCCCCTCCACCCCTTTGTAAGTATTGAAAACCAGTGTTTTCCAATCTTTGTCGTACGTAAGAACAATTGCGACTTACTAACCTCCACCACCAAACCTGTACAATTCGATTCACGAAAGATGAACACTGCGCAGAAGTCAATTTTTAGGTCCCATTGGTTTGCGGGGTGAGGCGGGCGGAATGCGCTGAGGCGCTATTGGTGCGCGCGCGCCCGCTCAATAGTATCACAGAATACTTACAGACTAACAGAAGTCAATGTTACATACAAGTAATATTCGAGCATAGCACACATAGACACCTCTCACGGACGCGATATCTCCGACTGGTGCGGAACAAACTGTCCCGAACCATTCCGAGATATCGCGTCCGTGAGAGGTGTCTTTGTGTGCGTTGCTTGAATATCACATGTATGTAGATTGACTACTGTTAGTCTCCAGTATACTGTGGTAGTACACTGCCCACCTGGCCGCCATTTGTGTTCATCTTTCATGAATCGAATTGTACTAAAAATATTAATTCCGTTTAACCTTTAAACCAACAAAAGAGGCGATGGTCAGTTTGACATGTATGTGTGTAATATTGTTTGAATTCAATAATATTTGAGTATGATGATCTATTTAGGCGTCCAAGCACGTCTACTAAATTTTGTAAGTTGGTGTTTGTAAGTTTGTATGTTTGAAAGTTTGTCCACGAACTTCTCGGGGACTAATAGTAGGGGAACCCAAGATGCTACGTTTTGGCTATGTCCACTGGTTATATGCTATGCTACATATAACCAGTGGACATAGCCAAAAGCGGACCAGGAGGCCGGACAGTGGCGGATATTTGCATAGGCTGGGATACTCCGACAAATTTGATCTGTCTGCCCCTTTTAGTAAGGGAGCCCACGATGCTAAAAGGGTAGTTACTCGAGCGTCGTTGGGACCTATTGGATTTTGTAGATTAAATTATAGGAAAGATAAAAGGTTATATAATTTTTCATTTCAACGGTGTGGCAAAAATCTACAAATAAAAAAATGTTTAAAAAAATTAGTGACATGGAAACACTGAAGCGCGTTAGATTAGGGTATGGTGGGTTAATTGCCAGCTAAAATTTAGAGAATCTGACAATTTGAGTGTAGCGTAAGGGAGTGGGAGGGTCACAAATTTGCAAAGAAAAAAAAACAAAGAAAACGCAACTGAACTTTCTTTTATTATGGACGAAATGATGTAGGAATTACGAAAAAAGTATAATCTGACAATTTCCACAAGCCGATGTTATATTAATTTTGTTTTTTTTCTGCCATAGTTACCCCCCTCTATAGAAAGGGCTTATATTTGGTGGAGAGCCGTAACAATATATGAGGTACCCCCTCGTATGTAAATCAGACGCGCTCGAGTAAATACCAAATTCCCCTCTTGCTATAAAAGCTATATCGAGATAATTCTTGCATATTTCAACTTAGGAACTAAGGAACAATCTATGTTTCATCAAAATAGGTTTAGATTTTGAGATATGAATATAGTTGATGTTTGAAGTCGGTTTAAATATTTAAAATTACTATCATAATTATTTATTTGTAGCCATATTATTGTTCTTTGGGCAGTCGCGACTCACACTTCGAAAAACGTTGTCCTATATACAGGTGCAGGGTGTTAAAGAAATTGCATGCCATAGCTTCATGGTGAGCTTCAGGGTGAGTTCAGCATCGATAAAGGAACCCTTAAAAATAAATAAGTACCTTTAAAAAAGAATTGTAATGTACATACACCGTCGCGTCGTAGCGTTATCTTGCTATTTGTTAAGAGTCGTTTTCAGTAGCAATTTAAATTCTCAACTTTTAATATTTTAAGTTAGTAAGTGTTAAATTAGTTTGATCTTGCAATTCTTTTTTTGTTTTTTTAGTTATTTTTTGTTTTTCCTTGTTTTCTTTATCGACACTGAATCTAGTCCTAAGCTATGGCACGCAAATCCGTTCAGTAGTTTTGGCGTGATTGATTAACAACATCCATCCATCCATCGTACATACATACATACATACATACATACATACATACATACATTCATCCAAACATCCAAACTTTTGCATTTATAATATTAATATAGATTAACTTTCTGCACTCCTTCGTTTAACTGTGCAAAATTTTAAACTCCACCGTCCGCGTAATTGTCGTAAAAACGAATACAGAATTTTCGCTCCATGTATTGATATATAAATTTATAAAGTTTCTTTTACTTTCCAGTGGCGCCCCCACCAAAAGCATCAAAACGTCAAACACCTCAACCAACGCCACCCGTGAATGGAAGTGATTTATTCGGATCAACACCTTTCTCGGTGCAAAGCCAAGTGCAAACTGTCCAAAACCCGACATTCTCAACACAACCCAACAAACCGAACTACGATATAAGCGATTTCAACTTACAAACGTCAGTTTTTAACACTAATTCCTTTACAAACGGACTGACAGGATACGATCCGTTTAATACGCAAAACGCTGGAAACATATTTGGCAATGGATACAGCAATACGTTTAATGGGTTTGGCAATCTCAGTGAGAAGCAGACAGTCGAATTGGACAGCAGTTTCAATGGCTTCCTAGACAAAACTATATCAGAAATGAAGGTAAGGTTCTATTTTTGTAGAATTCAAAATTTCAAAAATTCAAAATTTCAAACAGTTAATATTTCAAAAATTCAAAATTTCAAACATTCAAAATTTCAAAAATTCAAAATTTCAACAATTCAGAATATCAAAAATTTCTATATTTGTAAATTCCAAATGTCAAATATTCTAAATCTACAAAGTTCATAATTTCAAAAATTCAAAATTTCAAAAATACATAATTCAAAAATTTTAAATTTTAAAAAGGCTGTTAATCCTTTGTTTATGACATAGGATAGCAACCAAACATTTAGCTCTGCAGTTGGAAAGAGACAGCCATCGCCAATAACACCAAATATGTTAATGGCGCGTCGCCATGTGGTGTGATGAATTGCCTGCATAAATTAACCGGCTACCTTATCCCTAAATTAGTACACAACAGCGACAAGCATTCATACCATCGCGGAAAAATAGGTAAAGTTACCAAGCCCCAGGCGAGATGCCGGAGTTATAGCACTCACCCCGTGCTTGGGAATCTGGAAAAACCTTAAAAACAGCAAAGAAAAATATCGACACGCGGGATTTGAACCTGCGACCATTTCCCTAAAGCCGGGACGCTCTTCCGCTGAGCTAGTGTCGACAGGCTCGAGGCCGTATAATCGACGTAATCGATCATATAGCAAAGAAGAATTTCGCCGCCTCGAGCCTGTCGACACTAGCTCAGCGGAAGAGCGTCCCGGCTTTAGGGAAATGGTCGCAGGTTCAAATCCCGCGTGTCGATATTTTTCTTTGCTGTTTTTAAGGTTTTTCGAGATGCCGGGGAACGATAACCAATCTTTCGAGTTTGACAAACTGCCTGCCAAGAAGATGGATACTTAAATATGTGCCCAGATTAACATGGATATTTTAATTTCTAAAAATCGTAAAAAACTTGCGATTTGCGAATTGCAATTTGCGATTGCGATTGCGAAAATATAATTCACACTTATAGTAAGTTTGTTATTAAATAGTAATTTCTGAATTCTTTATCAACAGCATGATTGGTAAGTAGTTATAGAATTATACGTTAATTTACGAAAAACAATAATTTTAGATAGATTTTGGAAACTTTACTTTTGTTACATGCTCTCGCTTGCACGCTCGGCACAAGTGGAACGTATTAATGAGTTTTTGTGGTGCAGCCAGCGTTATCGCGTCAAAAATAAAATATATGGGTAGTTCTCTTATTATTTGTATTAAAATAGCCTTTGTATTGTGATCGAAATAGCAAGAGAGTAATGTATATACTGACACATTTTAAATTAGAGCAAAAGAAAGCTATGTATATACAAAAACAAAACTATTCAATGTTTTTCACCGTTATGTTCCAGTTTGTAGTTTAAGTTAGCCCATAAACTTAACAAGTATCATCACCAAACGGTTAGAAAAACATAAGTTACATATCATGTGTCTATAAGTGGTGGTTATCTCTTTACATCAAGATTACCATCTGCTGGTTTTCTATCTTATTATATAAAAAATCTTAAATTATATTAAAAAAAACATAATTATATAAAAACACAATTATATAAAAGTAAAACAATAAAATGTTCTTTATTAAGCTACTCGTATTGAAGCCTGAGTTAGATGTCAACTGTCATCTTCAGGAGAACAAAGCAGTAGTGTACTCCTCAGTACTGTTTATTTCCTCTAACGGTGCTACCGTCAGAAGTGTAATGTGAATTTATTACGTATTTTGGGAAAATAGCATATAAGATCCTCCAAAAATAGGTGGATCATATTTCAACACAGCATTCAGTACGTCTAACCAAAGATATTCATCCAAAATATAATGTGATTCAAGGGCATATTATTTTTTTATTTTTACGACTAAAATAATTTTGTTTCATAACGCTTTATTCCTTTCTGCATAAAATCATCCACTTTTAACATAGATAGAGTAGTAAGGTAAATAATCTCGCGCCATATCTACGGGTGTGCGTCAGAGCCAGTGCGTAGGTTATTTTATGCAGAAAGGGGTAAAAAAGCGTTATGGAGACAAAATTATTTTATATTAAAATGTTATAGTCCCTTGAATCGCATTCTTTTTTGGTTGGATATCTTTGGTTAGACGTATTGAGCGCTGTTTTGAAATATGATCACCAATTTTGAAAGGACATTATATAATAACAGTTTGTTTTTTGAGATGTTAGGGTTTTCTTTATTTTCAGGTTTTCGGTGAGTTGTTTCTGCGCATACATGTTTTTTTTTTTAAATTTTTAAACTCGAATTTTCGGAATCGAAAGACAAAATTATTAAAAATTTAAATAAACAATGATATGTATATTATATAATCACAAAAATGTATTTTAAACAAAAATTAAAAGTGTCTTTTGTCCGAGTGTTGCAAGTTTCAAAAATATGAATAGGACCCGGCTTGCGCTACCGCCAGAAACTGAATTCTAATGTTCCAAAGCGAGAACTAAATTCATTTCTCACTCCGCATGGCGTTACGAACTACAGGATGTAATGCTAAAATGCTAATCAATCATCTTGTGACCTTAATTAAAGCCAAGTAAAATGTAGGTACATCATAAATATAAAGTAATAAGCAACTGAAATAATTTGCAACATAGAATAAATAAACTATTTAAATAATTAATTTATGAAGTGTCGCTTTTGCGGTCTAGTGGTCCGGTGACGGTGTTGAACACGTGAGGTCGCGGGCAATTCTCGTGTCGGGCAAATCAAAAATATGTTTTTTTCAGTTTTCTGATTAAAAAATACGTTGACCAGGATTGGATAAATGCCCGATTGGCGATAAAATTGCCACCTGCACATTGTGGAGCTAAGTGTCTTCAGCTAATCGGTAGACTGGCTGTACCTCTGCCTGTCTCTTTGAGTATACGGGCGCAAAGATTCTTTTAATTTATGAAGTGAAACTATAACCTATATGTACGCGAATTACATATACAAAATGCGGGTTTTGCACTAAGCTTATGACTCGCGTTTTATTTATGTAGGATTCTTATATCGATAATACTTTAAACGAAACGCGATGTGATTAGATGCTTTTAAAAATCCATTATTGCGGAGGTCTGTCTCGTCGTAACTCGCAATAATAAAAAATGTGTTTATTAATTTAAAAAAGAAATAATTGATATGTAGTAATTGTATAAATGTTATTAAAATATGTTTTGTTTAATTTTTACTAAACATGTGTTTATTTATTGCAGGATGGATTCAGCAGAGGAATCAGTTTTGGAAATGATGATTTTTCAATAGACAACCTCGATCCCTTGAAGAAAAATTAAATAAGCACACATCATAATAAATTTAGTTACAATTGAGTTCGAATTATTGCTTTAGTTCATGCAATTTAGTATAAATAAAATGCAATATGAAGTTATATTGTTAAAAATATTTTCAATCCTAGTGATAGTATTGCGTGAATTGAAACGACAAAATCTTCAGATGTTGCCATGTATTGGTTACAAATTTCAAATAACGTGATAATAGTTAGTATTCCTTATTGGAATTTTCGATAAATATTTTTATTATAAATTTTTAAATATAAAGACCGTTTTTTTAATTAAATTTTAATTTTCGGGCATGTCATTTTGAGCATTTTGGAAATTTTTGAATTTAAAATTCATTTTTATTAGCTGATTAGATATTAAGTCATTTTTCATTATATTTCCACGCAAAAAAATGTGATAAATCGCCAAAAATACTATTTAATTAAAAAACGAACTTTAATATGAATCTCGAAATTATAGCAGATAGTATGACGTTTTGTAAACATATCATTGTATTTTTCTAACAAAATTATAACAACGCTCAATGTCATTCTAGTGCCTAAGAATTTTGATCAACAATTATTAATCGCTTTTAAAATGAAAAAAAAACATCCAAAAATATTTTTTTTTAAAATCTAATTGCATGAAATCATTAATAGATTTTTAAGACTTAAAATATTACTCGATAGATGTAGTGACAAAATATTTATTAAAAATTAGGGACCAATTTAAATTTGAAGATAACCTCAAATATTCTGTGATAATTCTCTTCAAGTTGAGGTACTTCAAATTATGTAAAAATAGCGACGAAAAAATTACCACAATATATTAAATACGAGATTATGATTGTAATTAAATTACTAATTCTGATTCTTCTATCCAACCCAGTGCAAATATTCTAATATTTTATACATGTGATTATTATTATCTACAAAAAGTGGTCGCCATTGTTAACAACGCAACACACAATAATAACAACAAAATGAAGGTGTATTTTATCTGGAGGCAACACTTCTAATACATACATGAAACACAATTTTTAATACTGCTGTCATCTTCTGAGGTCCTGTCACCTTCTCTTTCTAACATAGCTTTTTTTTTATATCATAAGATAGCAAACAAGCAGATGGGTCTCCTGATGGGAAGAGTCAACCATCGCCTATAGACACCAAAGATGTTAATGGTGCGTTGCTATCTTGTGGCGAGGTCTAATGCCACATGCATAAGTTTACCGGCTACCTTACCCTCCAAACCGGAACACGACAGCGACAAGCACTGACGCTATTGCGGCAGGAATAGGTAAGGCGGTGGTACCAGACCCGGGCGAGACAATGCAGAACTCTACCACCTAGTAGCCACGATGGTAGTGACTCGATAGCCAATCGGTCGCCTTTTACGACCTGCCTGGCAGAACGGCTGTTGGCCTATTCTGCAAAGGAGGCCGGGACCAACACGGCGAAAAAATAGCTGTATAAAAAGAGATGGCGAGACCTCATAGATAGAGATATAACGTAAATATTTATTTCAATTGATTAATACGAGTGCTAGCTCCACCTATACTTAATACTTCAAGATGCCAACCATCAGTCAGAATCTGTTAAATTTTTTAACATGAATTATTTTATCAAAAATCATAGTTAAAATGATTTTTTTATGTCAAAACTATTTTAATTTATAATAAACAATTAGAGTAAATGAACTGGAAAATAAATTATACCAACCGTGTGATACCAACAATGTGCCGATTATTTCCAAAAAAAAAAATAAGCAAATGTACCTTATTAGTTTATTAGTGATAAGTACATAAGAGCTGATGTCACAAAGGAAGAAACGATTTATTAATTTCATATTATCCTAAAATTATGTACTTCAGTCATATATTTTTTAATTAAATTTGTTAGAAAATTATGACATTGAAATTCTATTGTTGTGGCAAAAGATGTTGTACATAATGCCAATAGACAAACAGTAAAAACTGTTTTCATTTCGTTATAAAACAGTGTTATCTTAACATACAAAAAATAGTGAAAATATCATCACAAAAATATTAGATTTATAAATACAGCATATAAGTGTTCAATATATTATTATTTCAATGTTAATCACACTACATAAAAGTAATATTTTATGAATGGCATTGTAGCTGTAAGGGTATATACATTCCATGAACATATTTTATTGAATAACAATTTTATCCTGTATTTTAAGTAAATGATTAATTATTGTGTATATTAGTAATTTTTAACTGTTGTATATCGCATTAGTGGAATATTTAGTATTGAGAACACTAATGTTACTTTTAAGGCCAAATGATATACATATTTGTGTATTTTCGAAAATAAAATTTATGTTTGTATTATGTTGTTTTATTAAATAACTTTTTATTTTATTTTATTTCATAGGAACGGAAACAAGCAAGTAGTTACCTGATAAAAAGAATACCAACTCCTGTTGACAACAAATATGGTAATGGTGCGATGCTATGTGTGTCGCGGGGCAGTTTACCGGCTACCTTACCCTACAGGCTGGACTGCAGTATGTGGCCACCTAGTACTCCATATCACAACCACAATATGCTATTGCAATAACGCTCCACGAACCTTTGAATAGTAATTTGGCTCTGACATAACTGTAACTCTGTAAAAATTATGACTGTCGCTCTTTTCCAATTACGGACCGTATCGAACGAACTGAGGCCTTAGACAAAGTAACAACATAATAAATTCGTAAAGTGCGTGTCAAGCCACACGCAATTAGGGTTCCGAAGTTTGCCCATCACTAAAATGCGGACTGAGAAGAGGGCTGCAACCACAGACCACATAAATACTAATAGACACGCCATTGGGAAGGAAACGTGTCGCCGCGCATATGAGCAAACGCTCCTATTACTGTCAAAAATTTCATACATTTGTAAGTTATATCATATTGTGAATACATAGAAATAAACCATGTTGTACTATTTTATAGTACCGAATGAGATGACAAGGTTTAAAAATTACCCTTGAAATGATTTTATTTCATTGGTGAGTTTTTTTATATCATAATATAGCAAACAAGCAGGTGTGTCTCCTGATGGAGAGTCGACCATCGCCTATAGACACCAAAAATGTTAATGGTGCGTTGCTATCTTGTGGCGAGGTCTAATGTCATGTGCATAAATTTACCGGCTACATTATCCTCCAAACCGGAACACGACATTGCGGCAGGAATAGGTAAAGCGGTGGTACCAGACCCGGGCGAGACTATGCAGAACTCTACCACCTAGTAGCAACGATGTTAGTGACTCGCGTAGCCAATCGGTCGCCTTCTACGACCTGCCTGGCAGAACGGCAGTTGGTCTATTCTTCAAAGGAGCCCGGAACCAACACGTGGAGATAGTATAACTCTGTATTTCTGTGTGTAATTGTAAGCTACATTGACAAACTGAGAAATTGTCTTGAAAGGCGTATCAATTTAATCCGTGGCAACGACAATAACAAGCGTTAACGCTATTATCACAAATAGGTACTCGTAAGGAGGTGGTACAAAATCCGAGTGAGACGTTCGTCTTTTGTACCTTTTAACTTTTATTAATAACTGCCGCTATGTCAGGCAAGTTTTAAAAGGCGACCGATTGGCTATACGTGTAGGCTTAGGGATTGGCTACTAGGTAGTAGAGTTCCGCATCGTCTCACCCGGGTGTATGGTACCACTGATTTTCTAATTCCTGCCGCAATAGCGTCAATGCTTCTCATTATCATGTTCCGTTTTGGGGGATAAAGTTGGGTGATAGACTTATGTATATAGCATTGCCATCCCGCTGCACAGATAGCAACGCATCATCTTTGGTGTCTATAGAGGATAGAGTATCTTTGAAACAACCCTGATTTCATTAGAAAGGATAAGAGTTACGCGATAGAAAGAGATGCAAGTTCTAAGTAAGTATAATGGTAGGTAATCAAGCGCTGCGCAATCTGAATTCAACTTAATTCCATCGTGGCAAGAGCCCCTATTTCTTCAAACGACTTGCCAGAGTGTCTCTTCTGTACTTGTACTATTATATATTCTGTGCCCCAGCTAAGTTCAAGACCGTCCCCCATCGCGCCGTTGGCATTTTATTTCCCAACTTATTTTAATATTGAAGACTCCGAGATCAATTAATTATTATTTATAATTTTTTATGAAGAAACCGGAATATATAATTACGCTTTTACATGAGTAAGCACTTTTTTTTATTTCTGAAAATCCCTCAGGGACCCACCACACTATTACTACTACTTTGTCGTATCATTTGTGTACGAATTTCATTACATAAATCTAAAATTAATTAGGTACATGTTTCAAATTATGTTTATATGTTACACATAAAATATGGCATAGGTACACTTAGCTTAGGTATAAAGTATTATTAGTAGGGGAGCCCACGATACTAAATGGATAGTTACTCGAGCGTCGTAGGGACCTATTGGATTTTGTAGATTAAATTATAGGAAAAATAAAAGTTTATATATGGTTTTTCATTTTAATGGTGGGGAAAAATCTACAGATAAAAAAATGTTTAAAAAAAGATGTGCCATAGTAACACTAAATCGTGTCAGATTAAGGTATGGCGGATTAATTCTCACCTAAAATTTATAAAATCTGCCAATTCAAGTGTAACTTAAGGGAGTGGAAGGGTTAGAAAGTTGCAAAGAAAACGTTGTTTTGAAGAATAACGAAAAAAATATAATCTGACAATTTGCATAAGGGGCCGTCCATAAATTACGTCACACGTTAAGGGGGAGGGAGAGGGTCGAAGAAGTGTGAAATTGTGTGACAAGGGGTAGGGAGGGGTCCCAGATTTTATGACATCACATTTTTTTTTAAATATAATACCTGTATAGATAAAAATAATCGAAGAAGATCATTTTTCCAATGTAAAATTGTAAAATATGTGACATCTCACTAGGTAGGAGGGGGTCTCACAAATGTGACCAGCTGTGACAGGGACGGGGGAGGGGTCAAAAAAATCATGAAATTCGTGTGACGACGTAATTTATGGATGGCCCCTAAGCCGAAGTTATCTTAATCTTGTTTTTTTTCTGCCCTAGTTACCCCCTCTATAGAAATGGCTTATATTGGTGGAGAGCCTCAACAGTATGCCAGGTATTTTCCCTATGTTAATCTGACGCGCTCGAGTAAATACCAAAATCCCCTGTTGGGCTCCCCTACTATATATGGAACACTAATATTATTATTATAGAATTATATGAACGTTATTTGTTCTTCAAGAAATCAGCCCTATTTTTTGATTTTTTTTTTGCTGAGATTACTAATTTTACTCTTGTAATATGAAGTTGACAACAAGTTCGATCCGATTCTTAGTTGGAACTTAAGGTAAAATAGATTTTCGGTATTTTTTCTATTTAGGTATACCTTAACAACCGCACAAATGTTTTTAAATTAGACGGGGCTTTATAGGCCTACATGTCTATGTCTTATTACAAAAGCTAGCTGCGCCCGTGACTTCGTCCGCGTGGAAAAATTTCGAAAAAAAAATAGCCTAAGTTACTCCCTGTCACATCTGCTATCTGCCAGTGAAAGTCCCGTCAAAATCGGTCCAGCCGTTCCAGAGATTAGCCGGAACAAACAGACAGACAGACAGACAAAAATTGTAAAAAATGTTATTTTGGTATGTATACCGTGTAGAAATCAGAAATCAGAAGTACTTTATTCAATAAAACTTTTTACAAGTTATTTTGACATGTCAATACATCCAATCCAACCACTTTAGTAAAAAGCGGTTATTTTAATATTACAAACAGACACTACAATTTCATTTATTTGTATAGATGTAATACCTACGTCAGTCGCTAGTCATTCAATTGTCAAATTACACAATTTTTTTACAAATTCAGTGCTGCCAATTTGGGGGTTTCCCCCTCAATTTAGGGGCAAAAAGAATTGAGAGGGGGATTACATGGGTCAGGATTTCTTTGGGGTTTTTAGGGGCATCATTAATCAGCGGAAGGTTAATCTATACATATAATAAAATCGTAGGAAAGTCAAAACTGTGCATTGAATATTTTTTTAAAAGAATACTTGGGGCCGTGATCTACGATCGATATTAAAGCCAAAAATATAGTTTTTAGAATTATTGTCTGTTTGTCTGTTGGTCTGTTTATCTGTTTTTCTGTATGTATGTCCGGGGTAAACTCAAAAGGTACTGCATAGATTTACTTCAAATTTTGCATTAATATTACTAACAGGTCGGTAGGCGGATCATCTAACGTTTGCAATTCACCAGCGATCAGCGATGACTCTGAAACGTAATAAAAAAATATCAAAAACGTCGCCAATTGCTTGCTGGTCACTGGATGCACTTTGTGCAATGTCACAGCATCAAAACTAATCAAGAGGCAACGACTACCACTAACGTACAAGGCTGTTATGTGTCTTGCAATAACTAAACAATCACGATAATTTCGCATTGCGAGTTACGTGATCACCCCGCGGGTCAACATATATGCTACATAATATCACGCTATCACCTACGGGGGAGGTGCTGTGCGGAGTAAACGAAGTCCGCGCGGATGAAGTCGCTGGCAACAGCTAGTCTATATATATAAAAGAAAAGTTAAAACCTTATCCACAAAACACACAGACTTTAGAAAGACATTGTCCGTAATGCCAAGAGGAACAAAGGCAAATAAAGTAAAAGTCTGAATTAAGTCATCTTAACTGTAGTATAATCTACATACTTACATATAATAAAATCGTAGGAAAGTCAAAACAGTACATTGAATATTTTTTTAAAAGAATACTTGGGGCGTGATATACAATCGATATCGAAACCAAAAATATAGTTTTTAGAATTTTTGTCTGTTTGTCTGTATGTTTGTTTGTCTGTTTGTCTGTTTGTCCGTTTGTCCGTTTGTCCGTTTGTCCGTTTGTCCGTTTGTCCGTTTGTCCGTTTGTCCGTTTGTCCGTTTGTCCGTTTGTCCGTTTGTCCGTTTGTCCGTTTGTCCGTTTGTCCGTTTGTCCGTTTGTCCGTTTTTCCGTTTTTTCGTTTGTCCGTTTGTCCGTTTGTCCGTTTGTCCGTTTGTCCGTTTGTCCGTTTGTCCGTTTGTCCGTTTGTCCGTTTGTCCGTTTGTCCGTTTGTCAGTTTGTCCGTTTGTCCGTTTGTCCGTTTGTCCGTTTGTCCGTTTGTCCGTTTGTCCGTTTGTCCGTTTGTCCGTTTGTCCGTTTGTCCGTTTGTCCGTTTGTCCGTTTGTCCGTTTGTCCGTTTGTCCGTTTGTCCGTTTGTCCGTTTGTCCGTTTGTCCGTTTGTCCGTTTGTCCGTTTGTCCGTTTGTCCGTTTGTCCGTTTGTCCGTTTGTCCGTTTGTCCGTTTGTCCGTTTGTCCGTTTGTCCGTTTGTCCGTTTGTCCGTTTGTCCGTTTGTCCGTTTGTCCGTTTGTCCGTTTGTCCGTTTGTCCGTTTGTCCGTTTGTCCGTTTGTCCGTTTGTCCGTTTGTCCGTTTGTCCGTTTGTCCGTTTGTCCGTTTGTCCGTTTGTCCGTTTGTCCGTTTGTCCGTTTGTCCGTTTGTCCGTTTGTCCGTTTGTCCGTTTGTCCGTTTGTCTGTTTGTCTGTTTGTCTGTCTGTTTGTCTGTTTGTCTGTAATGTCCGGGGTAAACTCAAAAAGTACCGCATGGATTTACTTTAAATTGTGCATGAATATTACTAATAGGTTGAGTCAACATATAGGCTACATATTATAACGCTATCACCTACGGAGGAGTGGCAGTGCGGCGTGGCGTGCAAAACATCATGATGGTAAGATTGACATAAGTCTTCAGCTGCAGGATGCATTATTACTAAAGAAAAGGCGCCTAGCACTATCACCTCGGCTGAAGTCACTGATGACGATGCCATTTTAGACAACATTATTTTATTTTATTTGTAAATAGTTACTTATTTGATGTATTAATAAAAAGTATTTGTAAACCTAAAAAAGCTATACTATGTACATACTAATAAAATATTAGACGTTTTAGGGGGATTTTTAAATGAATTTGGGGGAAAATTCTGCAGGGGCTGGCAACATTGTACAAATCAACAAATTTCACTCAACAAAACAATGGGTGAGGAAATGAATGTTCTGTGAAATGAATACGAACTGTGAAATGTGAATCTAACAATTGTTTTTGAGAAAAACAATCGAACATGCTTTCCTAAATGATCTGATTGAATCGAATCTTTACAGTATTATTGTATTTATAAAAATGGTAGACTTAAGTGGTGGTCAAGACGGTCCGTTGGAACACGCATTCTCTAACACAGTTTTTATCTTACCAGGAATAATCGTTATTAGTTTAACAGGTAAGTTTTATTAGTATTTTCTTATAAAAGCCAAGACAAGCTCATCGTATGTGTGTCCACTCGGATCTATTGTTAAATATTTATAGAGTCATTCATGCCAAAAATGCAATTTCGAAGTAGGTATGTACATAGTTATTAGAAGTACTTTAATATACTATATAAGTCTAAATAAATATATTTTTTTCTTTTAATATAATAAAAGTATCAATATATCAATGGCGAGAATGTTATAGGGATGAAAATTTTTTTTGAAAATCATTTTCATTTATTCAGTTCTTTTTTCGAGCTCTATCGATCGGCATATTGAAATTTATTTACATGTACATATATAAATTGAGATGCCATGAATATCGGTATTCGACCTATTCGGCTACTTTCTTTGGTATTCGGTATTTCACTGGTATAATTATTAACAGAAGTAGACCGTGATCCTAGGAACAAATTTTTCTTTTATTAATAAGAAACTGAATTTTTGTAAGCAGCAGTTTTGACAAGACGCAAATCTTTTTTATCTTCGAAAAGTCTTAAATAGGGTAACTAATAAAGTTAGGGGCTTCAAATATTTAAAAACAACCTGATTTTCTCAGAAAAGCTTGTTAATTATTATTATTATTCAAGGGTAACTTTGTTCTACTCGTAAAGTGGAAACCTCTTTTTTCATCAATTTTAAATGTATGAATGTCTGACACTCTAAAGTTTTTTTATCTAACTTAATTAGTTACCCGTTTCAAGATTTTTAGAAGATAGAAAAGATGGGCGTCTGGTAAAATCGAAGCTGTTCACAAAAAATTCACCTTGTTTTAATCAAAGAGTTTGTTCCTGGGACCACTGTCTGAAAGTCTTAAGGTGCCGTTTTTACTGGATTAATCTAATATGCAAACTTATAAGATAACATAACACATTGAACAGTCAGTGATATACATCTCAATTAACTTTCAGATCCTCAGAGAAGCAATGACCAAATTTTTAAATAAACTTAGCCAACTTCGCTTCGCCCGGGTCTGGTACCACCGCCTTGCCTATTCCTGCTGCAATAGCGTCAGTGCTTGTCGCTGTTGTGTTCCGGTTTGGAGGGTAAGGTAGCCGGTAAACTTATGCATGTGGTATTAGACCTTGCCACAAGATAGCAACGCACCATTAACATCTTTGGTGTCTATAGACGACGGTTGGCTCTTTCCATCAGGAGACCCATCTGCTTGTTTGCTATCTTATGATATACAGAAAAAAAAACTTTTATCAAGCGGTTCACCATGCGACTTTATTGGTGCTATTTTAGAATAGCTCCCGTGTTGGTCCCAGCTCCTTTGAAGATTAAACCAACTGCCATTCTGCCAGGCAGGTCATAAAAGGCGACCGATTGTCTGTATGTGTCCCTACCATTGTGACTAGTAGGTGGTAGAGTTCCGCAACATATTATCTGGGTTTTTGATACCACCGCCTTATCTATTCCTGCTGCAATCGCTTTAATGCTTGGCATTATCATGTTCTAATTTGGAAAGTAAAGTAGACTCATGTATGTCGCATGCCATCCCCCACGGATAGCAATGCACCATTAACAACTTTAATGTCTATAGGTGATGATTTCTCTTTAGGAGAGCCATTTGCCTCTAACTATTTAATTGTATAAAAAGTATTTGTTGTCTGCTTTAAAAACCATATCTTCGCTCTTGATTTATATTTAAGCCCAGTTCTCGGCTCTCAGATTCAAATAATTAGTTTTTTAAAGAGATAATAATATATATGGTGTAAAATCTTGCAATGAAGATAATATAATATACTAGAGTTTTTTTTTATATCATAAGATAGCAAACAAGCAGATGGGTCTCCTGATGGAAACAGTCAACCATCACCTATAGACAGCAAAGGTGTTATTGGTACGTTGCTATCTTGTGGCTAATGTCTAGGTCTAATGCCACATGCATAAATTTACCGGCTACCTTACCCTTCAAACCGGAACACGACAGCGACAGGCACTGTCACTATTGTGGCAGGAATAGGTAAGGAGGTGGAACCAGACCCAGGCGAGACAATGTAGAACTCTACCACCTAGTAGCTACAATGGTAGTGACTTGCGTAGGCAATCGGTCGCCTTTTACGACTTGCTGGCAGAACTGCAGTTGGTGTATTCTTCAAAGGAGCCTGGATCCGGCACGGGGAAAAAAATACAGTAAATATTTTGAATATTCCAATATTGTTAGACTGCAAATGGTGTTTAATTAAAATGTTATATACTTTATTAATCACTAGCTGTACCCGCGACTTCGTCCGCGTGGGATTTTTTTAACTTCCCACTACGTATGTAGATAAGGAAGTTACTGATTTTACACCGATTTTAGAAAATTGAATTTTAATGTTTGATAAGCTATAACTTTTGAAAATTTGACTCAATTTTGATTTTTGAAATTCAATGTAGTTTTTTTAGTAAGTACTAAAATATTGCAGAAGATTAAAAATGATTAGTTAAAGGAATTCGAAGTTATATCGAAAAAACATGTTTGCAAAATTTTTCAACTCCCGAACGGATAAATAAATTTTGATGCAATTTATGCATTGGATGCAGTTTTTGAGAAGTAAAGCTGATTAAATTTTGTACTATATCTGTTCATTAATCTGGAAATTGTTTTAAAAAAATACTGTTTCGCCAAAAACCTTTGTGAGGTTTCCCAAAATTTCTCAAAATCTCCTTGAATTAGTTAAAACTGACTGAATTAGTTAAAATTTTCAGGAAATCTAAGTTGGGTGGAATCCAATCGAATCCCATTAACCACGTTTCGATCGGTCAAGCCGTTCAGAGTTATTAAATGTTTACATACACACATACACAGTCACGCACACACGCACACACGCACACACGCACACACGCACACACGCACACACGCACACACGCACACACGCACGCACGCACGCACGCACGCACGCACGCACGCACGCACGCACGCACGCACGCACGCACGCACGCACGCACGCACGCACGCACGCACGCACGCACGCACGCACGCACGCACGCACGCACGCACGCACGCACGCACGCACGCACACACACACACACACACACACACACACACACACACACACACACACACGTCATCGTGAAAATAGTTCCTAGGTCCACAAAACGTGGAGATCTGGTGAACTCTCGATTTTCGAAAATCGGGGCAAAATCAGTAACTTCCTTATCTAGATGCGTAGCGGGAAGTTAAAAATGTATATCTAATTAGAAAGATGAAAAGTTATTTATTCAGGTTTATTTTTTGAATAATTTTTATTTACTTAAGGCAATTTTCGTAGCGGGAAGTTAAAAATTAATTAATTAACACATGGCTTTGTAGTTTGTTATTAATAAAAAAATAAGCCTTTGACTAAGAAGCTTATTGAAAACAATTTGCAATTAAAAAAAAAAACAGTAGCAGTCGTGGGACTGCCGATAGAAGTGAAAACGGAACTATTAAGTTGAGAGTAATTAAAACTATGTATATGCAAAACATAGCTATAGATATACTATTATCATTAGCATGTCGGTGACGCGAACCGAGGATTTTACCCTCTACCAAAACGCTCAACGCGCCTAAAGAAGTTTTCACTTCAAAAAAACTTATTATTATTTATTATTTTTTATTTAAATTTATTATTATTTTAGTTCTCTAAAAGATATTTTTAATGTAAATTTGTATCATTTTCAATAAGCAAGATAAGGTCAAGGGTTTTTGAAGTGAAAACTTCTTTAGGCGCGTTGAGCGTTTTGGTAGAGGGTAAAATCCTCGGTTCGCGTCACCGACATGCTAATGATAATAGTATATCTATAGATATGTTTTGCATATAGTTTGTAATTACTCTCAACTTAATAGTTCCGTTTTCACTTCTATCGGCAGTCCCACGACTGCTACTGTTTTTTTTTTTAATTATTATAACAAACTCTCTCTGGACAGCCTATTCGGCTCAGTTCATGAGTTCCCGGGTTCGATCCCCGGGTTGGGCAAAGATGTTATTGAGATATTTTCGAGGATTTTCTCGAAAATCTAAAATCTCAGTAGCAACTCCGAAACTGGCGGAGGTGTATATACAGGGTATAACAAAAATAAGCACTAACTTTCAAGGGTATACGTGTACATGAACTAAACAAACACCTGGTAAAATATTATACCAAAAGGCACACATTTTTTGTTTCATATAAATTTAGTAAAATAAGAAATTAAAGTTTATTTTCACACCCCTACCTTGAAGATGGAAGTGATGTGACGTCAGCAACACGTTGAATGAATAGCGTGACGCACACATAGACATGAAGAATACCGCGTACTTGTACTTACACACATTTAATAAGCAATTTTTTACATATCACTTTCGTCACTGATTAATTATTATACATTAATCCAAATTCACTATTTACAGGCAATAATAAAACAACACTGTCTTCAAATTAATTTATAAGTAAGGTTCAAAATGACCACCACCCTTCTCAATGCAAAGAGCAGTTCTGCGTAACATTGATAACCTTACATTATGCAACATATGTGGGGTTATGGACCTAAATGCTGCATTAATTTTACCTTCCATCTCTTCACGTGTATGACATTCCACAGAGTAAACTTTATTTTTCACATAACCCCATAAAAAGTAGTCTAGGCACGTGAGATTTGGAGAACGAGGTGGCCAAGGCACCGGGCCACTTCGACCTATCCACTCTGCAAATCGATCGTTTAAATAATCACGCACAGGGCGTGCAAAGTGAGCGGGTGCTCCATCGTGCTGAAAAATTATATTACGGTATACATTCAGTGGAAGATTTTCCAGATGTTCTTCTAAATCCTCTCTCAGGTGTTGTAGGTACCTTTGAGCGTTAAGACCCTGAGGTAAAATAGTCGGCCCCAAAACATAGTCCCCAACGATGCCTGCCCAGACATTAATTCTCCACTGGTGCTGAAAGCTACTTTCACTCGAGGCATGCGGGTTATTATGTGCCCACACATGCTCGTTGTGCAAATTGAGCACACCATTTCTTGTGAAAGAAGCCTCATCTGTCCATAAAATATTAAAAGCAAATTCGGGATTTGCTTCAGCACGGTTGTGGTACCACCTACAAAAGTCCATTCTGGGCATATGGTCTGCAAGTCCTATCTCCTGAGTCCTTGAAAAATGGTAGGGATGTCGTCCATCATCCTGCAGAGTACGCCACACCACCATATGGTTTACATTTAACATAGCACTGCATCGGCGTGTGCTGGTCCGAGGATTCTCGTCAAAATGATTTAGAATAGTCTTGGGTAGTTCGCGAGCGACCTAGGTGGGAAGAGCGCTCTTTTAGGTGAACTATGCGAACTAGTTCATTGAAAATCCCGCTCTTAGTTCTTTTTATATTTCTGTTAGCGTCCACTTTACTAGACAGTGGCACTATGTGACCAACCGAGTTATTTACTTTTACTGTGCGCGCCTTGATATTTCGATAATTGATATCGATACTAAACAACTTCAAATCCCCATGGTTGAAATTTTATCAAGTCATATGAAATCATAACAATCGTCAACTGAAGTATTGCTGGCTAATTATCAAACAGAATACTAATACCATTTATGTATTACTAGCTGTGCCCGCGACTTCGTTCGCGTGGAAAAAATTCTAAAATAAAAACCCGCATAGTTCCCGTTCCCGTGGGATTTCCGGGATAAGAACTATCCTATGTCCTTTCTTGGGTCTCAAACTATATTTGTATCAAATTTTATCCAAATCGGTTCAGTGGTTTGGCCGTGAAAGCGTAACAGACAGACAGACAGACATAGTTACTTTCGCATTTATAATATTAGTATGGATAGTATGGAAGTATGGATTTTATGGTAAGTTTAATTAAATTAAAAAAAATCTCTCCTATTCCCATTTATTGTTACAAATAATTGATTATTATTATAATATATCACGTTAATTATGACTAATTATTAATATAAATCATTTTATTTTTTCGTTTTTATTTCGATAAAAGATTTTATGTGTCATAACAAAAAAGTCAACTTTAACTGTAAAAATTCATACTTTTTAAGTATTCTAATATTATTATTATATTATATATATAATTTTAATTACACATTATACTAGGAACTAGCCTAGCTGTTGACTAATCATTAATTTAAATTATTTTATTTTTCATTATTTAAATAAAAAATCTCATACTACATAAATGGACGTGTAAAATTTTCATGTAATACTTTGTATTTTTTAAATAACAATAAACAAAACTTACAATAATCATAACTATATTTTTTTCTTTATTTATTGTTTTCAATAAATTATTTCAAAAAAAGAACTAATGAACTAATAGAACGAACTAGTTCATCCTTGGATTATGAACTAAATTGAGCGCTCTCTGTAGTGACCGGTTAGGCCCAAGCCTAATTTAGAATTCGAGTCTCAATAGCAGTACCTACTCTTGAATTAGGACGTCCAACGTTTCGTTCGCGGTGGAAGGAACCAGTACGCTGAAGTCGTAAACACATGTTACGGAATACTGAGTACGGAGGTAAATGACGTTGTTCTGCTGGTGGCCTTCCATCAATAAACCGTTGTCGGTAAATCTCCCTCGCTTCATTAATGCTACCATTCCTAGCAGCACCAACACATAGCATCATTTCGTAAAATTCACTATTAGTGTAAAGGTGACGGTCATTATTATTTCTACGTGGCATTTTTAAAATCGCGATTTCCAATCAATGGGTATTAAGTAAGATTCATAAAAAATCGGCAATAATAGCAATAGTTACGCTCTCCAAAGACAAACGGCAACTGAATAAAAAAATAAAAATTCCTTTACAATTATCTAGGTACTTTTCCGAACTAATTAGGGTTCAGTGAAACAAATTTAAAAATAATCTTCTTCATCTTAGAGTTTATTCCGGTTATTCTCCACGCTTGCGCTAGGAACGAGTTTGAGTTTGCCGTAGCGACTGTCGTCTAACCTCCGAACCTCTCTGGAGGAAGCCGGTGCCAGGACCTCTTTCATTGTACAGCAGTCAGGTTGTCTTGGGTCCCGAAGGTGGTGGTGGGACCCCTTGCACCATAAATAAAAAAAATCATTTCCCGTGTTAGTTTGAGTGCCTTAAGAAGAATTACCCTCCATTCTACCAGGCGAACTGAGAATCGAACCCAGTACCTTACGAAGAAACGCCTAAACCGGCATCACTCTTATCATAAAAGTGACAAAAATGTTGACTAAAACTATACGGAACTACATATTAGTATGATTTTACATAAAAACAAAATGGCAGAAAAAAGGGAGTGTCTTGTCTCTTTCCGAAAGTGGTCTTTTCGCCAATCAAAGCGTTTCGTTGCACTTTGTATAAGCCGCAAAACACGTGTAAGTTCTAAAGGCCTGTACAAACGACCGGCGGCGGCTTTAAAGTTAACTTAATACTTTTTCATTTCCAGTATGATAAACAATATTTTGATGAAAAAGATTAATTTTTCTGAATGAATGAACAGGTTGATATGTAATCCCGGCAATCGCTAAAATTAGCAATAGTTTTCGTTGGTTTCGCTTGCGTGGTTTATTTTTGACATTCACAAAAAACTCTAACCACGCGTGCGAAGCCGCGAGCAACGGCTAGTATTTTATAAAATCTTTGATCTAAAATGTAATCAACAAAACGTAGTCAAAAATTATCTTTTTCCTGAAATAACTACTACTTAGAAAGGTCTTGCCAATTTCTCCCGTGAAATAGCTTTGCTGTGTTTCGGAGAGAAGGGCAAGACAGGCACTGTAATTACTGGCACCGAGACTTAACATCTTATGTCTCAGGATCTTAACATCTTATGTCTCTAACACATGAATGGAATACCTGGGCTAGTTCCAGCCCAGGTATCCCATTTTTGTTCATTAGCGACGTCGACCACTTACCATCAGGTGGCACGTCTGCTAGTTTGCCTATCTCAATAACATAAAAAAAGGTAAGAAGAGGCGCACCTAAAACAAACTTTAGGTTGGTACTAAGTTCCATCAGCCATGTAGTGATAGTGACAAACGAGCCTATCAACTCACCGGGAACATTCCGATTCTTGACATTTTTTTAGCAGTGCTAGCCATGTCAAATTTCATATGTAACGAAAATTAATTTGCGCAATTAAAATTCCCGCGGAAAATATTCAGTAGTGTGTGTGAGCAAGGCCTTAAGTCGGGCGCTTGGTGTTGAGACGCCTAGCGCGATGTCGGTAATACTTCAAATCAAAGGACTTCTAGGCTAATCAATGCGTAGGTTTATTTGTCAAAAATGCTTATAAAAGGTTGTGTTGTGTCTTAATTCTTAATGATAATGCATATTTATTTTGCGAAGTGTCGTGTTATCAACGAGAAAGTTTTACTAAGTTTTTAGAATTGTGTGTAAAAAAAGTGATAATAGCTATGATTTACCTGCTCAAAAACTAATTACCTATTTAGACACCTTGTTATGTGAAGTTAGAAGCAAACAGGGTAGGTACTAGAGGTAAGTATTATGCCATTAAAACAGTTTGTAAGTTGAAACCATGCCAGATAATACATTGTAAAATGCCTATGAATCACGGAATAGATTTAGGTACCTACACTGAAAACACATGTGAATAGTTGACTTTGAAGGTGGATATTGTGTGATGAAGTAATTCATGTAATGTGTTTTCATAACAAAAAGATACCTTAATTAGTTATATTGGATTATTTGCCACGATTGTTTTAGAATGTATGTACCAAACTAATAGTTTCACTCAGAGTTAGAAATAATAATCCAGGTCACAATAAATTTTAGGTACACAGCTGATATAATTTTGTTGCCAGGCGGGAGATTTTCCTGCATGAAATGCCTAATAGCCGCAGGTTTGCCTTACGTAAACTAGGTATGAGACTACTAGGTAGGTATTTACGATTAATAAAATTTTATGAGATTTTTTTTATTGAATATGAGTATAGTAATTAATAATTATTTTAATATGATCGTAATATGCTATCGAGTGACACCAATAGTCGGACAGTGTTTTTTTTAACATAATGTAATAATTATGGCTATCAAAACCCAGTTAAGTTACCTATGAATCAAATTGTCCAGCCTGGTAATCAAACTAAGGACCCTCATGGGTTTATTCCAACATCAGTCCTGGTAGAAAAAAATATAAAAAAACTCTTTAAATAATATCTACATTATTTACTCTGTCAAGTAATTAGTACTTTGTTGTGCGTCTAGCAGTTCATTGACATCTATCATATGATTGTGACCTTTCATAGCTGCGTAAACCGTGCGCGTACGTTACTGCGTGCTATACTTCAGGGCTGCCACAGATCATTTTGAAAAAAAACTTTGACATTCATTTTCTCAGAAATTTCATAGTTTTTATTTATTAAAAATGTATAATTAAAGAGCTAACCACACATCCTGAACGCTCCTTCAGTATTAGTGCTTATTTTTGTTATACCCTGTATATATATATTACCACTCTCGTACCTCGGATGGGCACGTAAAACTTTCAGTTCCAGTTATCGCTAAAAATAGTCGATAATCGTTAACGTGTCAGTATATGCGGCGATAAGGATTAACATTTATCTCACCAACCGATAAATCGGTGAATCGCGGTGAACCGGAAAGTCTATAGACGGTCGGTTTACTCTGCCTACGCAGCAAGCGAATCGGGCGTGATGATACTTTAATAAAAAACAACAACGCCACGTATTTTGTTCTCACATTTTTGATTTTTGATTCTCACAAATAAAGGAATTTTAAGTATCTTTTGATTGAATTTGTTTTGATGAAGTTATGTGTCTAAAGTACATGTTCGTATATTCTACTTAACAATTTTTCTAAAGTATTTTGAAGTCCGACTTTAGTGAGTATACTAAGTAGCTTAGGCACTTCAACATCTACACTTTGCACAAGTTTCATTCATTTTAAAAGTTACCTGATTGATGTATCTAATTTTGAAATATTTACCGTGTTGTCTGGTGGTCCGGTATCGCCGTTGACCATATGAAGTCCCGGGTCCGATTTCCGGCTCAGGCAAAACAAAATGTCCTTTTTTAGTTTTCTGATAAAACAACGTTGCCCGGGATTGGAAAGGGCCCGGTTGGCAATAGGCTTGCCACCTTTCACATTGTGTGAGATAGTATTTTCGGCTAATCGTGGGTACACTTCTTGTACCTCTGCCTAAGTATTCCGGGATATTGGCGTGTAGATACTTTTTTACCCTTTTTTACGTTATGTAATGTAAAAAGAAAATAGTGAATTTTCGCAATAGCCTATCTTTACGTTAAATTTTATAAAGAACAAATTCTATTAGTATGCTCAATTTCGATTAGATGCATATTTTCTGAGATACCTATTAGTAAAAACCTGAAAATTGGCCTGTTATATTTTCAAATATATTAAAATTATTCTTATATTTTTTACCCTTTTTTACGTTATGTAACGTAAAAAGAAAATAGTGAATTTTAGCAATAGCCTATCCTTACGTTTATAAAGAACTGATTATATAATATAAACACTTGTACTGTTTCACATTCGTTGTGAAAGCCCCTGATGATGATTTAATAGGCGAAACCGGTTGACTCTAAGTTTAAAAGTGATTGTGTAATAAATAAAATTTAAATTACATTTGTGAAACAGTGCAAGTGTTTATATTATATAATCAATATGATGCAGTTTCACCAAGTGCCGACGATGAAAAGTATAAATTTATAAAGAACAAATTCTATTAGTACCTATACTCAATTTCGATTAGATGTATATTTTCTGAGGTATTAGCAAAAACCTAAAAAATGACCAGTTTTATTTTCAAATATATTATAATTATTCTTATATAAATAAATAAAATGTTCTTATATAAATAAATAAATAAATATTTTTTTATTTTCAAATATAATATAATTATTCTTATATAAATAAATAAAATGTATAGATTTATATTTTACACATATTTAGTAAAATTGCATTTATAACATTTTAATAAAAAAGTACACATTCTTGAACTGATTCTCTCGGATTATATCCAGTATACAAACACTATACATACATACATACACTATACATACATACAAAAACTATGAAATGATAACGCTAACTTATAATGAGCCGTGCGTTCAAAGGTTTTGTATATATTCCGGGTGTCACGTTCAACTGGACTTACCACCCGAAACCGTTGAAACTTGTGATGTCTGTAACTTCTAAATTATAAAACTCATGACCTTGAAATTTTTAAGGGATAAACTTTATAGTATTTACTTTTGAACAAAAAAATAATAAAGGATTTCGGACTGCAGGTTAATGAATTAAAGCTAAATATACGTTTTTGTTTTCATCCCATATCCCACGGGAACCGTACTGAATTTTGGGATAAAAAATATCCTATAACCTTCTTCGGAGTATGAACTCTAATTATGCTAAATTTCATTTGAATCCGTTCAGTAGATTCGGAGTGATGCGCGGCCTTGATACAGACAGACAGACAGACAGACAAAAATTAAAAAAAATATATATTTCGCTTCAGTATCGATTAAAGAGTATCTCCCAAAAAAAATTTTTAAAATATCTTCAACGTACAGAAATCGACCTCTTACATTTTTATTATATGTATAGAAGATTTATTGACCAAAAATAGTTTACAATATAAATGATATCATACATTGTCCCTAAACTGTGTTACCCTGTGTTGTGGGTAATAATTCACTTGTGGGGGGATCAATATAAATACAGTGTTGTGCATGGAAGATCCAAAGGGAAAAAAAACAACATATAACTTTAAAGGATACAGTATGATTATTTTACTGTTGTATTATTATATTGTGTGTTGACCGCCCCGTTGGTCGAGTGGTTAGCAACCTTTTTTTTTTTTCGGAATGTCTCAATTGCTGTTAGCCTTAAGGGCTGTTACAGCTTCACCGGTCGCGGGGGCGAGCAGAGTGCTCAGCCAGAATTTAAAGGTGTAGGGCTGTACGCCCTCCGCCCTAAGGGTGTCTCCTGTGAGACCGAACCTCGGCTTAGGGTGGGGTCGTGATTTGTGATGAGAGAGCTAGTGGAATTGTTTTGTCCGTCCGCCGAACCTTGCCCTTGGGCTCGGTTCGCCGAAGGGCGAAACAGGGGTCCTCGTCGCCGCCGGCGGCGACGGTGTCGCGAATGTAGGTGTGTAGTGTTATCGTGTAAACCGTTGGCCAGAGTTATCGGGTCATCGGGATCGGTAAGAACGTGGCGGGGCCTACGTAGTTTGGGATCGGGATTAGGGTCTGGGATGTAGTCAGCCGAGGCTACCACCAGTGGGTTCGGATGCGAGATGACAAGATCGAAGTATCTTTCGGAGATGTCTTTGAAATGCTTTGCTAAGCTCGGCAATTCAAGATCGTTTTGGAGGTCTACGTTGCGCATATACCACGGTGCTCCCGTGGCAATACGCAGGAATTTATTTTGTACCACTTGCAACGGATGCAAGTCCGTACGGGGGAGATGGGCAAACGCTACGCAAGCGTATGAAAGGATGGGGCGTACGCACGACTTGTAAAGTGTCACCTTGTGTCTAAGTGACATTTTACTGCGTTTATTGATAAGATGATATAACCGACCTACAACGAACTTAGCCTTAACTTTCATTCTTTGTATGTGCGGTTTGAATGACATTTTGCTGTCCAACGTTACCCCGAGGTACTTGGCTTTCTTTTCCCACGGGATGACGTTTCCGAACAGGGTAATGTTGCCTAGTTTACGCAGACCGCGCCTTTGTTGTCGCGGGTGTTTACCGCGGCGAAAGTACACGGCTGCACTTTTTGAGGGATTTATTTCGATACGCCATTTTCTGAACCAATCACCGAGGGCGTTGGCCGCAGCCTGCAGCCGCTTGGTGATTGTTACTTCGGAAAAGTTGGACGTATAGAGGGCGGTGTCGTCGGCGAACAACGCGAGCTCGACGTGCGGCTCGCGTGGTACGTCGCACGTGTAGAGGGAGAATAATACGGGTGACAGTATGGAGCCCTGCGGGACACCTGCTGTAATCGATCTGTGGGTGGAGAAGGCTCCTTCCACGCGGAATTTGAATCGGCGGTTGGTGAGGTACTCTCGTATGATGAGTACGAGTTTGTCGGGCACGCCCATTTGGTATAGCTTGTATATTAAGCCATTGTGCCAGACTTTGTCGAACGCCTTTGCGACGTCGAAGAATAGGGCGCCTGTGGGAATTTGCAGCCCCGGGGCTGCGTTTAACCCGGTTAGGATATATTCGGTGAGACGGTGCACTTGATGAGTGCAAGAGTGAGCCGCTCGGAACCCGAACTGCTCATTTATTAAGAGGCCTTTCTCGTGAACAAATGCCTTAAGGCGAGCGAGAATGATTTTTTCATAGATTTTGCCTAACGTATTTATTAGGCTAATGGGGCGGTAACTACTGACTTTATTGCGGGGTTTACCCGGTTTGTGAATTCCTATGACGGTGGCTTCTTTCCACTCGTCTGGAAACGCGCAGCCGGCTAGTAGTGCATTGAAGATGCACACTAGTAGGCATATTAGGGAGGGGGGAGGTATTTAACTACCTTATTAGTGATTTTATCGGGCCCCGGGGCCTTTTTATTGTGTAGACCTTTTATTATGTCGCCTACTTCTTCGGGATCGGTGGTTAGAAGCGGGTCACCCTCCAGTAGTAGCGCCGCCCTGCGCTCTACTTCGCTATCCACAAGATGGACGTGGTCTAGGTCCGTAGGCTGGTTTGATGGGGAACATTGTGTTTGGATACTGTCGGCCAGGCATTCGGCTTTGTCTGCATCATCAAAAGCGGGCGTTTGATTAGGTCGAATGAGTGGAGGCATCTCTACTACTGGTTCGTTTTTAAAGGCCCTCGCCAACGGCCAGTAGGCCGTGTGCGATGGCGAGACCTCACTTAACAGTCTGTCCCACCGTTCGTTACGATACTCGGCAATGCGCCGCTTTACTTCTCTTTGTAAAGCTCGTAGCGAACGGCGATTGTCGTCGGTCATGTATCGGTCGTAGAGCCGTGTAGCGTCTCAGTAGGTCGCGTAGCTCTTCCGGTAGTTCCCATCTGCCCCGAAAGGCGTCCGGTATTTCCCGCGAGGAGCTATCGACTACCGATTCTATGTGGCTAGTGAGTGACTTAATGGCGGATTTGGCTTCCTCTACCGTACTAATGTTGCCAGGAATTTGGTCGAGGTGCTCTGATTGTATCGATTGAAAATTCTCATCGAGTTTTTTCCAATCGATTATCTTTTTCATGCGGACGGCGTGCGCATGGTGGGGGGAACCTAGTTTGAAAACTACCGGTCGGTGGTCTGAGTCGAGTTCGTGTAACACTGATACTGAACGCAGTTGTAAATCTACGTTCCTCATCAGCGCTATATCGAGTACGCTCGGTCTGTGTGTCACGTCGTTTGGCGGGTATCTAGTGGGCTCTGACGGGCCTACTGCTACGAAGTTAAGTCTGTCCGTAAGTCGTTCGATGTCTAACCCATTTTGGTTGTTTATGGGGGAATGCCACAGACTGTGCTTGGCATTGAAATCCCCCCCTATTATGACAGAGTTGCCCATGTCGAATAGAGATTTAAGATCTCTTTCTGTTACTCTTTTACCGGGACCGAGATAGGCTGATGCTAGTATGACTGGTTGATGACCGGTCATACCCACCTGGCAAACTGAGACTTCGAGATATTCCAAAGTAGGGGGATCTAGGGGAACAATGTGGAGGCTTCTTTTATAGTAGATAAGAGTGCCCCCACCGCGATTCGTTGGTCGGTCATTTCTGACTAAATTATAATTAGCTATACGCGGATTACGCCTACAAGGCTTTAATAAGGTTTCCTGTACAAGGAGGATATCTATTTCGTGATTTTTAACAAATTCGCGAATCTGGTCTATTTGCCTGACTAAGCCGCATGCGTTAAACGACGCGACAGTTAGGGAATAAGGTTTCGTCCTCTGGCTATGGTTGCTATCCATTATGAGGCCCTAGCAGTTATGCGCCTGATGGTTTCCATCAGGGCTGCGTGTTTAGTGATCACTTCGATCACGTTTTGTGGTGTCGCTGTAAGGAGTTCGTGAGCGAACTCCGCTACCTCACCCGGGCTAATCGCTTGGGATATTTCCATGACCAGCGCGAGGTCAGTGAAATCGTAACCTGTGTGTCCTGTGTTGGCCTGTTGGACGCGCGGCAGATTGTTTGGCCTGCGAGTGAGAGGAGGAGGAGGAGGAGGACCTGAAGGAGGACCTGGAGGCCTTATAAGAGAAGGTGGTTTGACCCACGCGTTAACGGTTGACGGGGGTGCTGGTATCACAGAGTGTGATACCGGCTTTGGCCCTGCCTGGGGGGTTTTGATCTTAGGGGCCTTTTTATAATAGTTATAATTGGTGTTCCTGGCATTCGGTGTTGGAACCGGTTGGGAATTGCTTCCCCGGCTGCGTTTGTGCGGGGCCTTTGGGCATCCGCGATAATTCGCCGGATGACCTTGGGCACCGCAGTTGACGCAGCTCACCGGCGTCGCGGGCGTTGGGACGTCGGTTTGTCCGCGCTTAGGGCGTGGACAGTCCGCCGTGGCGTGGTCCTCCAGGCACTTGACGCACCTGGGTCGGGCGTAGCAGTTTCGGGCAGAGTGCCCATAGAGTTGGCAGTTGTGACACTGCCCGGGGGCTCCGCGGTTACGCGGAGTCTCTATTGTGAGGCCGGAGGTCTCACAGATGGTGTTCACGTTGAACACCTTCTTGCCCTCCGGGCTTAGTTCTAGTACGACTAGAATTAATTCGTAGGGCTCGCGGGACCTCGGGTTGTACATCCGGTGTACCTCTAATACCGCGGGGACTTGGGATTTTAGATCGGCCTTGATTTTGTCGAGGGGGTAGTCGGTGGGGACTCCTCTAATGACGACACGAAGATGCCTTTCCCCGTCCAAGGCATATGTGTGGTACCCTACTTTGCGTTCGCGCAGTAGGGTGGTTAAACGACGGTGATCGTTTGGGGTGGGGATTTTAACCCGGATCCCTTCGCCCGTGGAGCGGGCGTGGGTGAAATTTATGTGCTGCTCTCTCATGGCAGCCGAGATCATAATCCACGTCGCTTTGTCGCGGATTATGACGGGTGGGGGGACTTTCTCACGCCGAGCTCCAGATTCGTCATCAGAGGCGTCGGCGATCGTCGGTTCGTTGGTCTGGTCGGTCTGTACTGGGGTCGGCTTAGGGCTTGATTGCCCAGTCGCCTGCTTTTTGGCTGGCGTAGCCCTAGTGGCGGGGATGTTGATGGGGGAAGCTCGCCCCTTTCGCTTGCGCCGGGTTACCGTTTCGAACCCGTCGCAATTGTCATCGTCCGAACCCGAGCGTTTGTCGGAGTCATTGTCTGCTTCCATAGGGGAAGCGGGGGGTTCCTCGAAGCGGGAGGCTGAGGTGGTCGGGGCGGGCTTGGTTTTCCTATTCAGGAAGTCATTTAGGGCATCGGGGTAGTTGGCCTTAAAGAAGGCCTCCAGTTCTGCGGCGTCCATGGTGGACGCCGTGGGTAAAAAGGGCAGGGGCCCCCCTTGAAGAGGGGGGTGTGTGCCTAATTATGTGTGAGTACCTAAGTGTGAGTAGTGTATTGCCACTCTACTTACGGTTTTAACTGACGTCCGGGAAAAAGAAGAAGCACTTTTAAACAGGGCACCGTAAACAAAGACACTGCGATCCAAGTGAGCACAAGCACGAAACAAATAACTGCACTTTAAACTATCACAATGCGCGTATACGGTCGTCGGAATGCACACGACAAGAAACAAAGAATGCGTAAACAGCGAAGTGAAAGGCACGCCAAAAGTGAATGGCACGCCGATCGGGATTTGTCAGAGCGGCGGACGGAGACGTCTGCTCGCTCCGACTAGCGAAGGTGGTATGGGTTAGCAACCCTAACTACTCAATCGACGGGGCTCGGGTTCTATCCCCGACGGGGACAAGCATTTGTGTGATAAGCATAAATGTTTGTATTTCCGAGTTTAGGTGTTTATTAAATATATTCCAGTATTTATATATGTACTTCTATGTATTAATATTGTTGAGTAATACCCATAACACAAGCAAATAATTTGCTTACTTTTGGGTTAGATCAGTTAGTGTAATTTGTCCCGTGAATATTTATTTATTTATTATTATTGTATTGTAGTATAAGTACAGTATTGTGTGTTGACTGCCCCGTTGGTCAAATGGTTAGAGAACCTTACTACGAATTGATGGGGCTTGAGTTCGATTCCCACCGGAGACAAACATTTGTGTGATGAGCATGAATGTTTGTATTTCTGCGTCTGAGTGTTTATTTAAAAACAGTATTTATATATGTATTTCTATGTATTAGTATCATTGACTAACACCCATAACATAAACAAATAATTTTCTTACTTTGGGGTTAGATAGATTTGTGTAAATTGTCCACCGATATTTATTTATTTATATTTGTACTTAAAAGGTAGCCTGCCCCAACCTTGAGTTGTAATATGATTGTTGATAAAATTAAATAATTATTATTATTTTATAATTATTTAATGTTCCTATGGTCACATTGATGACGATCACTTGGGTGGCCGTTTCCTCAATCTTCAAGCGGGCTCTGCATAGAAGTCTGTAACACCCAAACTAAGCATGTGTTTGTTGAAACGACCAAAGAATCTCTATGTTACTATTATCTATGTAGCAAATTTCCACCCGATCAGTCTTCTGGTAACTGATCAGTTGGGTCAAACAATAATCATACTCTGTTATAATGAATCAATAGTTTTAAAATAATATGAATTGTCAGACGATTCGATATTTACTTAAGGTCATATGGTTCTTATTTGTTCTATTACATATTTTAATAATACAAGTCTAAGTCAAGAGCTACCAGTCATTTTTAAATAATTTTTAATAATACGATAACTAACAAGCAAAAATTGTTTATTTTACAAAAGGGGTTGAGACTCGTAAGAGAAAAAAATAATATACTGTAATAGTTGATAGGAGGCATAATAATTTTACTTGAGTCTTGCAATTTTTACATTTAAAGGTTTAACTTAAAGTGAATCCTAAATCGTACTACAACAATTATTTATACTGTAACAATATAAAGTTCTCAGACGGTATTTTGTCTCCAGGCAGTACAGAGTACATTTTGTCTGGTTGAGAAGATCTTCCATTTTCCAACTAACCATCACAATATTCAAATTTTCAGTTCTGACATGATGCCTGAGACCATAACCGTTGCTAATATCAGCGTGACAAAGACGTTTACCTGTTACGTAACAAAATGTCCATCAATGTTTTTGGCTCTTACACATTTTTTATATATTATGTCGCGTCGTAGCACGACACGACGTCGTCGACTTCGAATATGTTGACGTTTTGTTACGTGAATTGGAGGACTGGAATACGACAGTAAAGTGTGATACTATTGCGATTGAAACAGTAAAAAAAAGGTATATTCATGCCCGTATCCCTAAAGAGGTAGGCGGAGGTACAACCAGTACATTTACAATTAGCCGAAAATACTTAGTCCCACAATGTGATACGTGGCAAGCCTATCGCCAATCAGGCACTTGTCCAATCCTGGGCAACGTTGTAATGAGCAGAAAACTGAAAAAATACATTTTTGAATTTTCCGAACATAGGACCTCATGTGGTCAACACCGATACCGAACCACAGCGATCTTATCGCTTTGGCCATTAAAGGTTTTATTAACTTCTGTATATCTAAAAATGGATCGCTAAATATATTGTTAAGCGCAAAATTCTAGAACGGATCACAAGAACGACAGGCGTATCACTTAACGTTGGCAATCTGCCAGCGATCAGCGATGTCTTTTAAACGTAACAAAAAAAACATCAAAAATGGCGCCAATTGCTTGCTGTATCATTAGATACACTTTTTGTATTGTCACAGTACCAAAACTAATCAAGCGGCCTGCGGCAACGAAAAGCGAAACGTCAGACTAAAAGTCGAACAGATGGCAACACTGTGTCCGGTGGATATTGCGTAAGACGATAATACCGCCAAATCGTATGCTATTTGTCTATTATTGGTGTGTAATAAGGAGTTGTGATTTATATAAAAATTTAGACAGAAATCCTAAATTATGAAATACTAGCTGCAGCGTGCAGCCCGCTGCATTATACACAGTTTTTGGTGAATCCCGCGGGATCACCTCTTTTTTCCTGGATAAAAAGTAGTCTATGTGCTATTCCAGGTCATCAGCTATCTGTGTGCCAAATTTCATTCAAATCCGTTCAGTAGTTTTTGCATGATTGAGTAACAAACATCCATCCAAACATCCATCTAAACATCCAAACTTTCGCATTTATAATATTATTAATATTAATGAATGAATGAATTAATTAATTAATTAATTATTAATTAATTAATTAATATAGATTAATATAGATAATTAATTAATATAGATTGTTTTGAATCTAGTATTTATGTATATATGTATTTCTATGTATTAGTATCGTTGACTAACACCCATAAAACAATCAAATAATTTGCTTACTTTGGGGTTAGATCTGTTAGTGTAATTTGCCGTGAATATTAATATTTAAATCCTGTTATATTAAAAATAGTCTCGAATGATGTATTTTCTCAAATGTATTTTATGTTATTCAGTACTGTATATACAGTACCCGGCGATAAATATTGCACATCGAACTTTGGAAAGAGACAATCGGATAATTTCGGCTTCGTAGAGCGTTATCTCTGTCGCACAAAATACAAACAGTCCGGTACCTATTAGGAGCTGTTAAAACAAGTATGATTTGCTTCTTTTGATATTTTTATTCTTTGTATAAAATACACTAATTTTTCTATAAGTGATGGCTTTAGGTTGGGGTAAAATAAAATAAAAAAACATTTTTACATTATGTTTACGTATTTAATTATTTTGGAACATTACAGCTTTAGTGTACATAATAAACACCATTATACCTATTGCTAAAATGAGACATTGCAATAAAAATAATAATAATTCTAATTCTCAATTACTTCCATTTCACTATCTGTGCTCTCAAAGAGGTCAATATCACTGTCACTATCAGCCGTATTTATTACTAATCTATCAGTGTAATTGTCTAAACTGTGTTGAATGCTTCTATATTCATTCTCACATTTGATTGCATGATCGCAAACCATTTTCCACTCTTCAGCGCCGATCATGTTTACTTTTTCAGTCAATAATGTTTTTACTGTAGTTAAGTTCATACCCACATTTCTAGAGGCTACATAGCCTTTCAGTTGAGACCATATATTTTCAATTGGATTAAAATCCGGATGATATGGTGGCAATCGCAACACAGTGTGCCCATGTTCGGCAAGTATTTTGTCCACAGAAAACTCTGTATACCTCTCCTTGTGCTGACACATAATAGCGTAAATCTGGGTTTTTGTTAATTTTGGATCAACTGGAATTTCATGTCTGTTTAACCAGTTGATCATTTCCCGTTTAATGGTGTTTGAGTTGGGGGGTCTCTCAACATACTTGTTGTGATAGGGTGCGTTGTCGATAACTAGAACAGAATCACTGGGTATATTTGGGATTAATTGGTTAACCAGCCATTTCTCATAGTTATCGTTATTCATTTCATTGTGATAGTCACCTGTAGTGTCCGTGGATTTATACGTTAAAAAAGCACCGGGTACAAAGCCTTTTTCATTTCCCGCATGAACTATTATCAAACGTTGACCTTTTGAAATTGGCTTTTTTACTCCTTTTTCTTATCGTCACTCCAAGATTTCCCTTTAGTGTGGGATGCATGTATATATGACTCATCCATGTAGACGATATTTTTTCCTGTTTCGCGAAATTTGCGTATTTTATCAAGGTATTCCATTCGTTTGAGACTAACGTCGTGCTTTTCCATTAGAATTTTTCGATTATCTTCCATTTTAGTGAACTGAAATCCCATGTCATGAAGTATTTTTCTCAACGTTTTTTCAGACCCATTGTAATTAATAGCTTCAGATAACTTAGCTTTTAATGATTTTATTGTTGGCAGTTCATTAAATCGTAAGTGAAAATCATACACCATTCTTCGAACAACATCGTAATCAAAATCGTCCATATCCAAACGAAATTGCTTTTTTGGTCTCCCTTTTTTTGGAGTGCTGAACTTAATTTCAGTCGAATGTGTTTCAGTACTGACTTCGTTTAATATATTGTTCAAAGTTCTTCTTGAAATTCCAGTGGCATTTGCAACTCGCTCTTGAATCTTCTTAAAATAACAACTTACATTTTCATCTACTTTTTTTTTAAATCTATCAGCTTCGCTTACAAAGTATTTATAAACATTGTAGATAATTTCACGTGACTGACCTCGTAAAGGTTTCCCTCTTTTTCCGAAAGATGCCATATTACAACTTTAAATTATTTAAATTTGTGGGTGTTATCAACTCTAAATATATATTTTTAATCGGGACGCGACTGCACTCTATCGTACTTGAACAACGACTGACTAAACGTCACATAGGTAGTGTGGGACAGAGATAACGCTTTACGAAGCCGAAATTATCCGATTGTCTCTTTCCAAAGTTCGATGTGCAATATTTATCGCCGGGTACTGTAATTGTCGTGTGAATGGTTTTATTAAGGCCACATATGACGCTTGCGAAAACTTAGAACTATCCTTCGAATTTCGATTGTCCAGTACAAATCGTGACGTCGAGTCGTGCTGGTTGTTTAATCCACGTATCGTGAAGTGTAAAAATGAAAAAAAAAATCGACTAATTGCTTCTTATATAAAACTTAATAATATTATAATTTTATTGTGCACAAATTATACGAAATGTAATAAATTACCAGAAAATCAGAAACGCGAACTTAACTATTATAAATTCAATAATAATATAAATATTTTTTAAATGAAAAAGCCTATTACTCTGTCAAAGAATATTTAGAAGACAAATCACTCTAATAAGAAGTCGCTACCCCATTGCCATTCCAGTTGCTGCGCCTGATCACTACACATAGTATAAAACAAAGTCGCTTTCTCTGTCTGTCCCTATGTCCCTATGTATGCTTAAATCTTTAAAACTACGCAACAGATTTTGATGCGGTTTTTTTTAATAGATAGATTGATTCTTGAGGAAGGTTTTAGTATATAAAAAACTTTCCGATATTCCCACGGGAACAAAGCTACGCGGGTGAAACCGCGGGCAGGTCGCTAGTAAGATATATAATATTATGTAAGTCGTCTTATGCACGTAAAGAAAGTGAAAAATATTATGTAATGCAACTGTAAAATAAATAATTTTTTTATAGAGTCAGGCGCTATTTTACGGAAATCCATAATTCTAAGACGCAATTAAGGTAATTGCGTCTTAGAAGAACGTCAAAATAAGAGACGCTATATGTGTCACTACTATCGTGACTACTAGATGGTAGAGTTCTGCATTGTTTCGCCCAAATCTGGTACCACGGCCTTACCTATTCCTGCCGCAATAGCGTCAGTGTTTGTCACTGTCGTGTTCCGGTTTGGAGGGTAAGGTAGCCATTAAATTTATGCATGAAGCATTAGACCTCGCCACAAGATAGCAACGCACCATTATCACCTTTGGTGTCTATAGGCGATGGTTGACTCTTTCCATCAGGAGACCCATCTGCTTTTTTGCTATTTTATGATATAAGAAAAAACTCAACTAAATTACTTTGCACAATATAATAAAAGGTGTTTCCAAGAAGTGATAATACAACTTTAAAAATTTTAACCCTGTAACGGCTTCTGTATTGCGTGTATTATTATCATTAGCGGTATAATATTTTATCAATCCGCTATCTCTTATAAATTGTATCAAAACACCTTACAGCGTGGAACTCCACGTTTTGATACGTAATCGGAGTAGATAACTCAAATACTGCACTAGTTTTAAAGTGTATTTAAAGTGTAAACAAAATGGCCGAATTAGCTGAAGAAAATGCTCAAAAAATTGAGGATATCCTCTCAGCGGACCCCAATTATGTACCGTCTACTAAGGAAATATTAGAGATGTTAGATACTGCAGAGATGGATGATGAGATGAGGGAGAATTTGAAGAATATGTTGTCTGGTGGAGTGCCTAAGTTGTTCGGAGGTTATGGTGCAGGGATGAATATTGCTATAGCCTTTGCTGCAATCATATTTTCTATTATATGTAAGTGTTATAACGGTATTAGTATTACCAGGGGATACCCGGAATATTCATTTAGTTGATGAAGGGGGGGACAGTGCGAACTATGCTGTTGAATGTTTTGATTCTGTTAGTTCCATGGGTGGATCCCATTTTTTTCATATCCGACTGGTTCATCCAAAGATTAGCGCGTTTTGAAAAACTTTTTATCAACCGACGAAAAACTGGAGATCATCAGTTTGACATATACGTATGTAATATTGTTTGAATTTGAGTATGATGATCTTTTTAGGCGTCCAAACACGTCTACTTAACGTAATTTACGTAATTCTTGTTCTATTACAAGCGTTCCGTAATTTCTCGTCCCGGTATTTGGTACCACCGCTTTACATATTCCTGTCGCAATAGCGTCAATGTTTGTTATTGTCGTGGGCCCGTTTGGAGTGTTAAGGAGGCGGCAAATGTATGCAAGTGGCAACCCCCCCCCCACACATGCACACACACACACACACACATCATTAACATCTTTGATGACTATAGGCGATGGTTGCCTCTTTCCATCAGAAGAGCCATCTGCTTATTTCCTGTCTTATAATTTAATATTAAAAATAAATATAAACTATATAGTCGCCTCTATGGTTTAGTGGTCCGATGTCGGTGTTGGCCACATGAGGTCCCGGATTCGATTCCCGAGTCGAGCATTTCAAATATTTTTTTTTTGTTTTATGATAATAACAACGTTGCCCGGGATTGGATAAGTGCCCGGTTGACAATCGGCTTGCCACCTATCACAATGTGGATCTTCCGCTAACCGTAGGTGCATTCGTTCTCTTCCTCTCATTCGTGCCTCTTCCTACCTCTAGGGATTACGGGCGTGTAGATACTTTATTATAAGTTAATTATAAGGAATTTTTTAATTATTGTTATCAATTTCATTATGAAAATCGATTAGGGTCGTGTAGTTGCCACTTATCAGTTATATAAGTCGGATAAATGACAATCTTGTGATAGGTATTTGTTGCGAAAACAAATTGTAGATAATATATCATTGAAATTATTACGTATGGAAATGCTATTGATAGGGATATTAATAGCAATTAAAAATGTCACTATTAGGCTGTCCATTGATACGCCAAAAATAAAGGCGAATCACATCCGACGTACATTAGGGAGAGAGAAATACATATAATTCCCAAGTAGACTGAATTAGAAAGAATATTTTTTACCTATTTAAAAAGTTATTTTTACTGTGACTGTAAAAACTTGACTACGATATAAGTTTTAAATTAAAATGATTGATAAAATTATGTTCTTTAGACCTATCTGTCAACCTTCACAGCAGAGTAACAATCTTTGTACTCTGAAAAGTAAAATTAATAAAAAATAGCTCTTTAAAAAGAACAACGTAAACTATTAAAAAGACAACCCTTTCCCTTATTCTCAATAAGGGAAAGGGTTGAACCAAATCTGAATAAGTTACCAAGGGGCACTCCGCCGCCGCCTTGATGAGTTGTTCAGATTTGCTTGTATTAAAAATCATTTTAGCATTTAGTAGTAAGTTGAATTTATTTAGTAAATACTTTTTTATTCTCATGGTTTAATTAACTTTTGTTATAAAATTAATTAGATTAAATTTGCTACGTCATGTCACACATCTCAATACAATCCTGCAAAAATAACGGATTGTTATGCGAAAGGCAACTATTATTTCAAGTACATATTATATATACATTAAAATCTTATACAAAGTTGTGTCATTATCACGTATTTTCATAAACAACTGGCAAGTTCAAATCGCACGCCAACCAAATGATAATAAAACGAAATTGTTATCACAACGCGACCACTATCATTTCGACACGTAATTGAGCTATCTAAAATTAGTTGCACTCGAATTTAACTCTGCCCTTTCGGTATTAGTTTATCTGAAAGTGTTGTCTGTATACAGTGTGGTGAGTGCTTGAATATTGAAACGTGGAGAAAAGTTGCAAATGTCAAAATATATTCGATGCAATGAATAGTGTTGTACCCTTTACGCACATTTAAATACAAAACATGTAACAATATTAGTGGAGTAGACTGGTTTGAAATTGGAATTTTATGATATAAATTGATACGTCAAAAATAATCCTAAACCGCACGTGTAAACTGATTTAAATATCCTACCAAAGTGTAAAGCTTATTTTTATTAGTATTTCACTCACTCAAGCGTCGCTTATTTAAAAAACTACTCTTGTGATTTCCGAACTGTGAAACAAAACAGAAGAAAAAAAATGTCATTTGGACTTAATGTTGCCAGACGTATTTTAGAAATTTTACCATACCGACAATTTTGGTTATAACCTTATTAATTAACTTTTAATCAATTTGTAACATTAAATATCTTGTAAACATATACAATATAGGGTTGGGTTAAAAATAGTATTGCTGCTCGAAATAATTAACATTGTAAAATTGGGACAATTGAATTTCAAACTATATCCGCTGCTTCGAAGATTTTCAATATTTTCGCGACCGCTCCCAATCCATACTAATAGTATAAATGCGATTGTCTGTTTGTCTCATACGCTTTCACGGCTAGACCGCTAAATCGATTTTGACGAAATTTTGTTCGGAGAATCTTTTGGGAACAATATGTTTTTCTAGGATAATACCTATGCGTCACGTCTTAACATATTGCATTTACAAGAATTAATCTGACCCCAACAAAAACCCGAAGGAAATTGTTTGTGGATATGGGTTATTACCCATATACTATAATAGTCAACGATACTAATATATAAAAATATAGCATATATAATATTTCTATTTACACTTACACATATTACTCGCATAACATAGAAGTAATATAAACATACACACACTTTAGCATTTTTATCTTAAAGATTTTTAATATAACTACACAACTGATGCAAGCGACCCTTGTGTGTGTGTGCGAATCCTTAAAATTAAAGCCTGACGAGCAGCTTCGTGCCGTATAGTACGAGACGCCTTCTTTTCTCTCTTCAAATAATCTCGAATATGGAAACTAATAAAGTTAGGGTACTTCAAACATGTAAATTTGGTTAAGGAATAATATTAGTTAATGATAAAAATTAGTTTTTTTATACTTTAATCGATTGATTATTATATGAAAAACACGAAAAAAAGTTGGCCTTCACGTTCCAAGGTTTTTCTGATAAGTCCTCCACTCTAATGATTGCCGAATTATGAGACTTTCAAAATTATATGAATCAATTTAAAAACAACCTAATTTTCTCACAACAGCTTGTTAATTATTATTATAATTCAAAGGTAACTTTTTTCCTACACGTTTTTTTTTTACCTAAATTTATTAGTTACCGGATTCGAGATTTTTGAAAGATAGAAAAGATGGGCGTCTCGTCAAAACGAAGCTGTTCACAAAAAATCAGCTTGTTATATAATCAAAAATAAAAATGTTCCTGGGAACACTGTCTTAAAGTAATATTAGAAATTTCATACGAAAGATTGTTTTTTAGCCCCCCTATTTGGCCCTTTAGGGGTTGATTTTTTAAAGTAGTTTGATCCCGGTTTTCAACTATCTCATTGCCAAATTTCATCAACATCGGTTCAGTGGTTTAGCCGTAAAAGCGTAACTGACAGACTTTCGCATTTGTGATATTAATAGGAATGTAACTTTCTGTAAGTGAAACTAGCAGCTATATTTATTACACAGAAAAAATATTCCTCATCAATAGAATAAAAATTACCAAAAGAGTATTATTATAAATGGTAACATTTTGGGATCACAAATTCACTGGCGTTTGGCCAATCTTAACGTTGCGCATTTGTTATTAGATGCGCTAGGTCGGTAACCTTTATAGACTGCGCAGGCGACGGACTTTTCTCCGTGGCGGAGAAAAAAGTACGCTCCGCGAATAAAAACTCCGCCGCGAATTTACCGCGAATTCAACGCACACGGCGTGCGATCATTTGTTGCACAGCGCTCTAGCGCACAACGCGGACTAAAGTCCGCCGTATGCGTTGCTTCGCCTAGTCACACGGGTTCTATTCTTTTCGGGGACTCCCCCGTACTTTTGTCCGATCCGCTCTCTGCATCTCCTCGGTTATTCGGGGGACTTTTTGTACTTGGTACTTTTAATCTCTCGTTTGCGTTACTCGATACAGTTGTAAGTGATCTAATTTAGCGGACAAAACGTCCGCGGAAAAAAATCCATCGTCTGCGCAGGCTATTATACGTTATAAGTATTCCTACCGCCATAATTTCTTATTTGTCTTCTTGTCGCCGTCGTCCAGGGTAAGAAGCAGAAATAATGTTTTTATAGGAAGAATGGCAATCAAGCAGACTAGCTTTCCTGATTGAAAAAGATCTTCCTCCGCACCAAAAATTATACCAAATAGACGATTGGGCTTTTAAAACAAATTAACATTTATTGTCTACTAGCTGTTGCCCGCAACTTCGTCCGCGCAGACTTCGTTTACTCGGCACTGCTCCTCCTCCGTAGGTGATAGCGTGATAATATGTAGCCCATATGTTGACTCGACCTGTTAGTAATATTCATGCAAAATTTGAAGTAAATCCATGCAGTACTTTTTGAGTTTACTCCGAACATACATACAGACAGACAAAAATAAACTATATTTTTGGCTTCGATGTCAATAGTAGATCACGCCCCAAGTATTCTTTTAATAAAATATACAATGTACAGTTTTGACTTTCCTACGATTTTATTATATGTATAGATTTTGAAAGCCCAAGCAAACCTAATCTTTTAAATTGGATATTTAACAAGAAAACTTTCGGCCCTAACTCAATTTGTACTAGTGCCCTTCATATTAAGCGCGAATGACGTCATACCACAAGTAGAATAACTAAACATGGGACCCTTACCGCCGGTAGTAAGGTACTTGCACCCCCCCCCCCTGTCAGGAAAGAAAATATATTAATAAAAAATACATTTTTGTGTTAAGTTACTGATGAGATTTTACAAGGAAATACCTAAAGACCCGGGATAAAAAATAGGCTACTTTTTCCCAACACCAACCACTAAGATATCGAAATCTATACTACATATAATAAAATCGTAGGAAAGTCAATGTATGTCCTGGGTAAACTCAAAAAGTACTGCATGGATTTACTTCAAATTTTGCATGAATATTACTAACAGGTCGGGTCAACATATAGGCTACATATTATCACGCTATCACCTACGAGAGTACGAGAGAGGAGCTGTGCGGAGTAAACGAAGTCCGCGCGAACGAAGTCGCGAGCAACAGCTAGTAGGGGGAAATTGATGATATGTAATACGCGGGCTAAGCTGTGTGAGTCTAAACAAGGATATCTCATAGCGGACACGAATTACAAATATTTATTCCGCGCATACATATTTTTTAGCTAGGGGTGAGGGGGATCCCCTAACCCCCATTATGCCCATGTCAGTTAGTATGCTATAATTTACAAGTTTATTTTAAGACTTCACGTTCACATATTCATAGTCACGGGCGTCTGCTAGTATTTTTAATCGAAAATAATAATTATAAGGGATTAATATATAACCTCCTTGAAATAACAACACTGATAAGTTCTCTGATAAACACCTGCTTAAAGTTGCCTATCGTTATCAGTAGATTGTTAATAAATCACCTAAAAATAGAGTATTTTTTAAACATTTAACAAAATATTTCTTGTCCGGCTTAGCGAAGCTGGAACAGGATGTTTCATATTTTGAAAAAATTGAACATTCTTGATGATGATTCAGGTATCTTTTCAACCGACGAAAAACGGCGGAGATTCTTTTTCTATTCGATATGTATATTTTTTTAAAATATGTCAACGCATAATTTTTTACAGAGTAATCCCATTTTGATATTTGTTTTTTGTATTGGAATGGCATACTCCGAGGGTGGTCCCATAACCATAACTATACGTAAACAAGGGATGATGTTAGTGTATGACCACGGCAACCTTTCGTCGGTTTAATTTTATGTTAAAAAAATATTTTCGAAGATCACCTGTCTCACTGCGGCTTCTCGGAACAGCCGAGAAGAAGCTAAAAAGTGTCACTAACTTCGTGACTAGAATACAGAGTTCTGTAACGTGTCGATCGGTTTTTGGATGAGAGTTTTGTTTGGGAGGTTTTTGATTTAGTGAATGCTTGTTTTGGAACTTAATTCATCCGAGGGTAGACTTTATCAAAGTAATCATCAAATTTTTTAAGGTTGTGGGGGGGGTCTTGAGCTTAGGCTCGGATGCAATCTCATGATCTGAACGGAACTGATCTGCTTCTTTAGTATAAATAACGTGTTATATTTTGCCATGACGTCTCGCCATAAGCATGAGTTTTTCAGCTCCCTTATAATATCGGAACACGACGGTGACAAATAATGGCACTCTTGCCGTCGCGACGGCACGCGCGCGTCGCAAAAGTCTACCATTAAGTAGTCATGATAATAGTGACAATCTTTTTCAAACAGCTTTTTTCAGCATTTACGAAAAAAATGTTGTGTTTCCCTATTAAGAGGCTGACAAGTCCTAACTTGTTGAAATTGATGTTATTTAAGCAACTTTCAAGAAAAACTATTTGTTATAGCACGTCACAAGAAATATATGTTAATATTCATCATATGTCAAAGACCGTGGCCGGACCCGATACATAATTAAACAAAATTGAGTCGATAGAAAATAATTGCGAGGATTAGTTTTAAAATCAGCATTAACGGTTCTAAATCTTTATTTTTTTGACGTATGGGTCTGCAATTGAAAACATGAAGTCATCATATTCATACCTAAACCGCTACCGAATCATATTTGACAAATAATCTACCCTTTTTTTAAATTTCAATATTTACTTAATAAGAGCTAGCCGCCCAGTTACACTGATAGTGGGGTCTCGTTTACTCCGATAAAAATAGAGTGCGTGATTTTGGTGTTGACAGCGTCTTAATACAGCAGACGGATTCCATTCAAAGAAAAAAATAAAAACACTGACGTTTATTTTTTTCTTATACCTTTATGGCTTTTCTAGAAAATTGCAATAAATTATGTTCAGGGTGGTCTAGTTACAGATTTGTCAAGAATATCGATCCGAGACTAAAATGTTATGCTTTACTGTACAAAATACATCCAAATAGTAAAAAAAACTTGTGTCAAATAAAATAAAATAGAAATAGGAAAAGAATATTTTCTAAAAAAAATTGGACGAGTTACTTTACTATTTGTCCATAAAGCAAAAAAAGTCTACTTTTGTTTTCTTTCTGGATCCCCACCCTTTTTGCCGGTCCCCACTTAGACTAATAGAGAAACGCCTTTAATTATATCCAGCCTAAATATGTACTTAGGTGATATTTAACAATTAGGTAACTTTAAAACATAAATTACTTCAGCTTTTGTACAACACTATTTGTCGCATCGTTTGTTATAAAAGAATTGAACAGATAAAAAATATTTTCCCGCGTATTTAGAAAATGGAAGATCAAGGCGTAGCACCAGATGGTCCAACTCTAAACCTGGGAGATGCCATTGGCCAACAAATATCAGCATCGATAAAAAACATGGACATAATGTCATTAGTACAAAAAATGGTTGCCGAAACACCAAAAGACGAAGAAGGACATGAAATTCGAGAGAAATTAAAAGACATTGTGAAGAAATATGAATCTATGTCCGATACAGATAAAGTGCAATTTGTTGAGCAAATGAAAAATCTCCTAAGTGAAAAACTGAGTTTGAAATTAAAAGAAATGCCTATAGATATGAGTGGATTACAAGAAGCTTTAAAAGCCGCAATTTTGCCTAAGCTTTATTTGTTGGGTGCTGCCGCAATTATTATATTTGTGATCATTGGTATGGACCGTATTTTATATTTTATTGTGTATAAAACAGTGAAGGAATCACTAATCTAAATATATACTTTTCACCGTCGTAGGCACATGGCGAATGTGCAAACTATTTATTAGAAATTCTTTTTTCGATTACACTTTTAACAAGTTCTTTCCACGCGTGTAAATTTAGCTTATAATTTGTTGTCTTTCTAACTTTTGTGCTATTTTACAATACATTAATTTTAAATCTAATCGGTTTTAATTATATATGAAAGATTTTTCCTTATGATGCTAATAAAAAAAGCCCTGGTCATGTTTATAAGCGTGATGTTTTATAACCTTAACATGAATGTTGGAATTGTGAACAACACAAGAGAAGAGTTAAAGAGTTCAATATTGTCTTTTTGATTATATTTTAATAATTGGAAAAATGAATGACCCATTTTATAGACTTACTAACTGCAGCTTGCATCCCGTTGCATTATAAAAGTTTTTGGTGAATCCCAAGAGAACAACATTTTTCCGGTGTGAAAAATATCCTACGGCCTTTTTTAGGTCATTATCTACATGTGTGCCAAATTGCATCCAAGTCGGTCTAGCCGTTTTTGCGTGATTAAATAACAAACATACAAATTTTCATATTTATAAATATGAATAGTACAATAAATTTTATTTTAATTTTCTTTAATAAAATCTCTTTTTAATCATATTCATTATTTGATCTTACTTTACTATATTTCTATGAATAACAACATTACTTAAAAAACAATAATTTCATTTAGAGATGGGCTACCTTCGACGAGATTTTAATGGTCTAATGGTCAAGTCAGTGATGAACTCCTCGTCATTCATATCGAATGCGTTGTTCGCATAACGGGCCATTCTTCTCAAATTTCGCCTATGTCGCACATCAAAATGATGCCCGTCTTCTAACGAATCGAAAATATGTTCCAAACGCGCCATTATTCACAACACAAATATTTTTTCTTAAACAAAATATCAAACTCGAATCCAAAAAAGTTTGTTTTTTACAACTGTGTCAATTCGGTCGCAAACTCGATTCCATACACGATCTGTCGCTGTCAAAATCTCGTCAAGAGTGCCGCCATAAGTGCATAGTCGAGTAAAGTCGATTTCATTTAGTTCCAAAAAATTTCACTAAACCCGAACTAGATCGTGCGCTAGTATAGCGTTCAAGAGTGCCAATAGGCATAAATTCGATCCCAATTTCAAATCCCAATTGAAATCGAGTTTCAAGAGTAAGGCAGGTCCAAATTAAAGGCACAAAAAAGAAAATTCCGTTCCAGAAAATTGTTGTTTTCCCTTAATTTACAGTTTGTAGCGAGAATATCTTTAGATGTTAGACATTTTTTTCAATATTTAATTGTTTACGGAAACTAATACGGGGTCAATTTTTGTCGAGTTAACATCCCAAATGTCGTTAATTTTAAAAGATTTAGGCTAATTCTAACAATTTGTCTCTAGCGTTTACGACATTTCATAAAACAGAATAGCAATGCTAATTTCGACAAGAAATGCCCACAGCTGCAACCAATTTACTAACACATAATATTAAGCTATTGGCAATATAATGCAGGCAATAGAGGATTTTTACTGCACTAAGTTGTAGCAGTATTTTTAATAGAAAACTTCGTATGACGTATCGAATGTAAATACACGAAATACAAATGGGCGGAGGGAATTGCCGCCATTTTGCGAAAAACCGTTCCGCTTATACGTCATATCTCCGTTACATTGCTATATATACCACTTGCGGCAAAAAATGCAGATAGTTAAATTTACTCTATTTTTTGTGGAATATTTTTTTATATCACCGTTTACTACTTACCGCCCGGCCACACGAACCGGCGGCGGCAGCGCGGTGGGCGAGGCGAAAATTCGCGTGCGCGGATTTTCAGGCCACGTGAACTTACGTCCTCCGCCGCGACTAACATAGTCCGAGAGTAAGAAGACTTTTTCTACTTTATCTCGATATTGCTTGGAGGGGAGAATTTTTGAATGGAAGAGAATGTGTAGTACATGATTTAAATAAGAATCAAGGTATAGTATAGACGTTGAATTTTACAAGAAGTATGAGAAACGCGTACTATATCAAGACAAATTTTTGAAATGAGTGTCGAAACTCGAAACCTTTGATTTATAGTGTTGCCGCTTGATAGTCTATTATCGATAGGGTTTCTTTACCTCAATAAGTACAATACTATCAATAAACAGCAATACAATCGATAGCATCGATAATATTCATGATTAATAAAATAAACTATCAAAAGTATCGATACTATCGATAGTATAGCTATTTAATATTGCATTAATCACAATTACTATCGATAATATCGATACTACCAAAACTATCGATAGTCAACTTTATTCTAATACTGACCGATGCTATAGATTGTACAGACTATCGAATATATCGATAGTCAACGCAATATTGTCTAACAGTACTATTGATATAATCGATACTTTGTTTATCTCCAATGATTGATACTATCGACGCAATCGATAGTTATTTACTTGCAGCGTTCAATACTATCGATACTATCGACGTTATGGCGTTTCTAGATTAAAACTATCGATTTTTTGGCGAAACTACTTATATTCTTATGAATATGCAACATTGTGGGAAGAAAGAAAAATTGTATCTCTGGACTTTGTTTAAAGAAAGAAAAATTGTATCTCTGGACTTTGTTTGTACTTATGTGTTTGTACTTATACCGCGCATTATTAATTATTTGTATTAATTTGTACTTATGCCGCGCGAAAAATCGCAAGCGCGAATTTCCCGTGGCCAGGCCGTTATACGGGCAATAAGGAGCCCGTTATTCTTGTCCATAATGCACTAAATTTCTATATCTAAATTCTTAGATAGGTTCAGTATGATGTTCCGAATTTCATTGACTTACAAATACTAAACACCTTATAGTGAAAGTGCCGTTATTTTGTGTAAAACCGTTTCGGCTTCGGCAGGTCTTCCTTTATCAGCGAAGCCACTAAACTGATTATCCTCTTTTCTTGATTTGTTTATTGTTTCACTGCCCAATGACGTCAAAGTCTGGTGAAAGGGTCATGATAGTAGTGACATCTCGGCTATCTTTGGCTACCTTTATGTTTGGTTTAGGAACTGTTCGTAGAAATGCAGATGGTCCTACACAACATATCCGGACCTACGTAGAGATCATTGCTCCTGTCTTACCAACTTCCTGACCACAAGGCTATCTCTGAAGAGATCCAAGTTTTATCCAAGCAAGATTAAAAGAATGTTTTTTCTTTTTCAGTATTCTTCGGCTATAAACTTTACAAATCAATAAGGGATAAGGAGAAGAAAAAAGAAGAGAAAAGAAAGTTAAAGGAGATGAAGAAAAAGAAGTGAAATACTTTGGCGAGGACATTGATTAAATCCACGAAGACCTGGAAAATTAGGGAAATATCTACTATTACAGACTGTATGGATATATTTATTTATAAACGTTGTATTTAGTCGCCATTTTGATTATATGAATTGATAAATTAATAAATTTGCATTCTACCCGCTGCTCTCAGAAAAAAAATCGGTTGTCTGTAAAGTTGGTTTACAGACGATAGTTGAACGTGACAACGTCTTAAGCTCTCGCTTGTACTCCAAGCCTTAAACGGAACGCCTCAGAGCGAGGTAACGCCGCATGAGTCATGTTTTTTCGTGCGTGCAGCCAGCTCTATCGAATTATAAGACGTTGTCACGTCAAAACAAAAATACAAAAAAAAAAATATTCTTTAATGTCTTTACTAGGGGATACTATATGTGGGGCTTGAAGAAATACAGATAACTTACACACATACATACCTTCAGACGTAGTCCTTGACAAGATGGACAGAGAAACGGAACAAATGGCATTTACTAATTACTATCGTATTAAGCTACCAAGTGATGTCTGACGATCGAACAAGATCCCCCCCCCCCCCCCCCCCATCAAAAATTCTGGATCCGTTGTTGTACTTAGAGTATATATCCTTCCTCATTTACATTACATATCTGTTTTACTGATCTCCCATCTGCCATTCTGTTTAGATATCCGACCCACAGGAGTATGACACCTCTTCTTATTTCAAATAACTACTAGTCATTAAATATTTTATACTAACATTTCAAAAAATATCTGGAACATCCAAATAAATTATATCGTTCCATTTTTAGTATTTAAGTGCATTGGATGGGTACCAAATCATTGTCTGTTCATGTGGCATTAGCGTTCAGTATTTTGCACTGTCATATTCCGGTTTGAAGGGAAAGTTGAAAAAATTTATGCATGTGGTTTTTAATCTCACAACAACATCTTTGGTGTCTGACGATGATTTTTTTTAATATTTGTATCATAAGATAGCAAACAAGCAGATGGGCCTCCTGATGGAAAGTGTCAACATCGCCTATAGACACCAAAGATGTTAATGATACGTTACTATCATGTGGCGAGGTCTAATGCCACATGCATAAGTTTACCGGCTACCTTAACCTCCAAACCGGAACACGACAGCGACAAGCACTGACGCTACCATCTAGTAGCCACGATGTTAGTGACTCGCATAGCCAATTGGTCGCTTTTTACGACCTGCCTGGCAGAACGGCTTTTGGCCTATTCTTCAAAAGAGCCCGGAACCAACACGGGGTTGTCTGTTTCTAACGTGATTTTCCTACCTATAACACAAAACTGGTAAACATTTATTGAACGAATAACAAATGTTTTTTTTGTCTCCCACAATCATTGAAACGAGAAAGGGTACCAATGAGACTTGTAAACCTTCAAGAAAAAGATTTTTCTCATTTCTTAAAGAGTTGCAATCGTCCATGAGCAGTAGTTTCTAAACTGACAGGATCCATTTGTTTCTACTAAAAATACAAACGCAGTCATAAATACTGTCAACAGATGAGAGGTGTCGTTAGAAACGAAATTCCTTTCGCTGTAATTATGTATAACCCTTCTAACCCAAAGATGCACGCGCGGAATTAATCGCTGGCGTTAGACCTTTGACCGTTAAAAGAACATGACAATTGACAAAGCTGTTACCACAAAATGCTAAAAATTTTAAGAAGCCAGCGGTAAATGTCAATATAGCTGTCTCATTTCACAATATATATCCAAGGTCGTTAATTACCAAGCTTATTCAAACCAAATTAATCACTATTATTATATAAAATAGAGGATAAATTCAAAATGAGTGTGGTCACATTTTATCGAGTTGCGGCCGACCGAAAGTTATAAAACAGAGTGGCGGTCATATTTTTCCGGTCTGAGCCTTGAGGGAATAATGTCAATGAGGAAATGGTAATAGGATTGTATTACAACGTATACTGCTTGTTAAATACATCGTTTATTCTCTCTTCTTTTATTCTTTCGTTTCTTTCATCGTTTATTCTTCCTCAAATCCTTGTGGAGCTACTTCCACATTACGTGCGAAAAGGATTCCTAAATGTAAATTTTTTAATACTATATTGTTTTACAAATGCTAGTAATTACACTATTACGCGTTTATTTGACAATTAAAATAAATCAAAATGGCGACGAACTGATATCCTTCCACTTTGAACTCTTTTCCTTAATAAAAGACTATTTATACATGTTTGTGATATGATTGTATTGATGTTGGTAGCTATGATATTTGACATCGAATTTTTTTTATGTATTATGGGACCTACTTGTAGGTACAGTCCCGACATTAATTTTTGGATAATAAATTATATGGTCGGAATTTTGTTTTCGGGAATAAATTTTATTTTTGGCTAGAATTGTGTATATACCTAAAAGACAAATTATTGCTTAATTAAGAACTCATTTCAGCATTTTGTAGCCTCAACTAACTTGCTGTTAAGTTGAGCATAGCTTATTTATATTTGTTGCTATTTATTTTACGTTAATGTTTTTAAATATACTTGAGGTACTGCTCTCTTTGTGATATCCATTGTTAAAAATATTTTTATTGATTGCAAAACTAAAACTAAAACAAAGCACAAACAATGAATATAGTCAAGTTACGTTAAGTTAAGATTTATTTACAATTTTAATGTTATTTATATTTAAGATATTTTAATTTGAAAAATATATTTAGGGAATTTGTTTTTAGTCTCCGACTGAAAAAGATTTTTCAGTCAAAACAAAAACTCTTGAATTACTTCATAATGACGGTTCTACTTTCGCATAGCTGTAAGGTTCGGTTATCACAACAAGCGAAAATCGTTATTTAAAAAACGTGGTGATGAAGATCACAACCCATTATGAAATCCGACAAAGAATCTTTAAAAATTCTGTTTATAAGCTCTTTAGCTTACGAAAAATTAATCTAACAATTTCAACTAAACCGACGCAACAACAATTATTTAATTGTTAAAAATTAGTCCAATCAAATCAACGAAAAATTAATTTAAAACAATTTCAACTAAATCAACGCAAAAACAATTATTGTTAAAAATTAGTCCAATCAAATCAACGAAAAATTAATTTAAAACAATTTCAACTAAATCAACGCAAAAACAATTATTGTTAAAAATTAGTCCAATCAAATAACACCACAGATTAGAATATACAGTTACTTTAAAAAGACTAGTTTGCTCTTTGCGATAACAGCGACCGTCAGCTTTACGAACTCATTCTAAACTCGGAGATTGTTAACGCACAATATCACAGTATAAATGCTTTGATAAACTATATTATTAATTAGTACTATTTCTTCAGTGCTTGTTTGAAATATAGTTAGTACTATAGTGTAGCCCTTTCATTAAGTAAATGCATGTATTTTTAAAGTAATCTGGACAATTCCATCTAATTTTTAAAATATAAACTTCAAATTATGTCCTGTTGGACTGAGTCTGACGCACAAAGTATGACCACAGTAGATATATAGCAGTAATGCAATTTAATATGTACATACTCGAAATTGACGCATTTCTTCAAGGCATTTTATTCTCACTCAGACTGTTGAGACAGTGTGAAGCATAAGAGTATAAAATATATTACGTTTATTTTAAGTAAGCAAACTTAAATATGCTCTGAGTGGGTCTGTTTAGACTGTATTTTTGAAGTTGAGTAACTCTATGTAACGTATGCTTTACCTGTGTAAAACATTTTTAATTTATAATTACAATTTGTTATACTTTTATAATTTTAGCTTAAAGATAATTAAAAAAAAATGATATGTAACAGTTTTTGTATTTATTCTTTTTTTGTAAATAATCATGGAATAGGCTGAATAGCCTAGTTTTTTTGCCAGGTACAGAAAAAAGAAATAGATTAAATGTTGATTTATCATACTTTTTTGTTCATATAAATAATGTGGTATTTTTAATGATATTAGGTATATAGTATTTTGTTACTTTGTTTTGACATATCTTAGGAACATTTTTAGATCCTACAAGTTATCTTTATCTTTCCAGTTCAAAAAATTGTAATGCTCTGTTAGTACCTATCACATAAATTGTCAGCGGTCTTTCGTAAATATTTAGATATATTTTTATAGGTACCATAACTAAAGCAAACAGTTTTTTTTCGTAACAAAACAATGTCAAGGCTATATTGCCGAAGAGGAAGGTAGCGTAGAACGTCGTACCCACGATTAGCCAGCGGTATTAAGTGCTATAGAGTGACAGATGGCTAGCCTAAAGACAAATCGGGCACATAGTCGATCCGGGCAAATTGTAATTAAAAAAAGTGAATATCTTATGTAAACTATTTTTCCGACCTGGCCTCTTATGCGTTTCGTCGGAAAAATAGATGCTCATAGAAAATTAAGTGTTCTTGATGTTACCTTTTTAATAATATCAGATATAATAATATATAATTAATAATTGTAATAACCTACCTACGCAAATGCATTATTATTATAAAGCATTTATTTTTGTAAATATATTAACACTAATTTTCCAGGTGAATATTTTGACTGAATAAATATATTATTTTTTGTTCGATATTGTTTTGTTCATTTTCCCTTTTTGGTAATGATTTATAGTTGGATGGATTTGCTTGAAAGAACGCAAGTAAAAGGTTGACATATTTAGTTTACATTTTTTACCCAGTAATTAGGGAAAAATAACGCTACAATAGTTGGCAATGTAATAGTGTCTTTTTTATGGCAGAGAGGGCAAACTAGGGCAGGAGGTGAACCTGATGTTAAATTATAACCGCCGCCCACGGACAACTCCAATACCAGGGGCCTTGCAGTTGCGTTGCCGACCTTTTCAAAATGAGTAAGCTCTTTTCTTGAAAGTCCTCAAATCATATCTGTTCGGAATACCCCCTGCCTGTAATTAATTACACAAAAGCGTAGTGCGAGGCAAAAAGTGCCGAGAAACACACGGTTTTATGGATTTCCAGACATCAAGATGGTGAGGTTTGAACTTCAAATTTTTAGGCGATGTCCGTGATCCGATGATGGAATTCAGCAGCATTATTTAGATTATTATATTATTAGAATTAATCCAAACAACTCGTCGGGACACTCCATGATAGATGCGATAAAAGATGCAGAACGAACGTACATCTCTGCGCAGTGTCAAAAAGTCAAGCCGTTTCGAAATAGCCTGTTCATCGACAATTCGAACCGCTGTACGTAAAATGCGATTAAGTGGAAGAAGCTAGTACTAGGGAGTTCCGGCCCAGAGATGAGAACAGCCCCCCAATTCACGTAATTGAATCAATGCGCTTAGGGCTCTCGCACACATAAGCACGATAGAATGTCTAGATGTACTACGACGCGGCATAATATTTTAGAAAATGTGTAAGCGTCTTAAACCCTTCGACTCGATGCCATTTAATTACGTGAATTAGGCCCCAGTACTCCATGTGAGACCAAATTCGCGCCTTATAAAGTTGGAGACGATGGGCCGGCAAGAAGTACTGTTTCGCTATGCTGAGCACACCGAGCTTTTTGTTAGGCCTTACCGTTCAAATGAAAGCGAAACTGAACGTTTTTCGATATGTCGACTCCCAGAATTCCGACACTGGCTGAGGCTGTCAGAAGAGTATCCGCAAATCGAGGTGATACGACAAAGGGTCTTTTTTGCGGTGAACGCGCAAAGCTACGTCTTCTTGGAATTAAATGTGACCAAGTTCTGAGGTGAGGACCCAATTTCGAGATATCAGTAAATCGATTCTCGACTTCAAACACAAGCTTGTTCCGACACTCTTCGACATGTTCCCGAGACATACCGCTACGGCCGGATGTAGCATCACCAGCACTATCAACTACAGAGCTCTGTATGCTACTGATTTGCAACCCGTCATTAATATGCAGAAAAAAAAGTGTTGGTGATAGCACGCAGCCTTGGGGAACATCAACATTAACATTTTTGTTTCCTGTTTATTATTTGAACTAAATTATTTTTCCGATTTGACATTTTAGCGCCTTTTACCGCCTGGCGTCTCCAGTCCCGAATCTAGAAGAGGGCACCCGCTCCGAGCAGTTGTTGCAGGGTTCATCAAATCAAATCTTTGAAAATCTATATACCGGTTTCTCTAATAGGCATCAACCTAATTATCGCCTCTCTTTATCTACTCTCAAATTATCAATTCTAGTGGTGGTTTCTGGATTGACAACTAGAATCCGGATCAATTCAAAAATGGTTTTTTTAAGTTTTCTGATAAAAAAACGTTGCCCGGGATTAGATAAGTACCCGGTTGGATGTGTTACTCTTGCCACCTATCACATTGCAGAACTATCTTCAGCTTATCGTGGGTGTACTCGTTCTACCTCTACCTACCACTTCAGGGACACGAGCGTGAAGATACTTTTTTCTAATTTAACGCTTCACCCTTTATAGAGTGAAGTGCTATTCGACTCTCCTGAAGATGAAGACGAAGTGACACGTGCGCTGAGTTCATAATTTGTGTGTCTATAATATAACTATATAAATAATAATAACTATAAAAAATAATAACTATAAAAAATAATAATAACTATCAAAGTATAGTTAAAAAAATATTGTGTCGCTGGGTTCTTTAATTTTAGGATCTTAAGTAAGTTTATCATATTCCCCATACTACGAGGGTGGATTGAAAAGTATTCGACCTAACCAAGAAAATAAACACATACTAAATCAGTTATTTTTCTACATATTTAATCACCATCAAGTTCAATGAACTTTTGCCATCTCCCATTCAAAGCATTCAGACCGTTGAAAAAAAAAGATTCTTCCTTAGAGTCAAAATATGAGTCTACTGCTGTTTTGACTTCGTCGTTTGTCGAAAATGTTTGACCTCCCAAGTGCTTTTTTAGAAAGAAAGATGTCTGACGGTGCCAGATCAGGTGAATAAGGCGGTTGCGGTAATAGTTCAAAGCCATAATTGTGGATTTCAGCCATTGATTGCACAGACGTGTGAACACGGGCGTTATCTTGATGATACAGGACTTTTCTTCTGAGCATTCCTGGACGTTTTTCTTTTATTTCCGGTTGGTTTTTTTTTGGTTCCGGGCTCCTTTGAAGAATAGACCATCTGCCGTTCTGCCAGGCAGTTTGTAAGAGGTGAACGGTTGGCTATGAGAGTCACTTCCGCCGTGGCTACTTGGTGATAGTGTTCTGCATTGTCTCGTCCGGGTCTGGTACCACCGCTTTACCTATTTCTGCCGCAATAGCGTCAGTGTTTGTCGCTGTCATGTTATTTCGTTACTTATAAAGTTGAAATTTGTTTCTTACTTAACAGAGGGGAAAAATGTTCTGAGCAAAACAACGACAAGAGTGGACGTTGTCCCTTTCTTGCAATTGCCAGTGTAAATGAAACTATCTGATGGTATATTTTTATATATTCGGTAATCGTTAAATCCCTTTTATTCATACACGTCGATAAATACATTAGCATAAAACGTATTGTGATTAACACAGTGAGTTCTAAAATGTGCTTATTTTAATTATTACGTAATTACTTATGCAATGCAAAAAGTTTCTCAAATTAGTAGAATTACTTAGTAGTAATTTGCAAACTACGCATGGCCGCACTTATATATGGCGATTGGCGCTTTATTTAGTAGAAAAAGACACACTCCACCAATGTCGTGGTACTCTTCGGAACGATTTTGAAGCGCGTGTGAACATTCCGGGTAGAATGTAACTTCCTTCAGTTACGTAGTCTAACTCTAATTGGTCTATGGAAGTTACGTACTATCTGGAATGTTCACGTGCGTTTTAAAATCGTTCCGAAGAGTACGACATTGGTGGAGTGTCTCTTTCTACTAAGTAAAGCGCCATATATATAAGTGTGCCGTGCATAGTTTGCAAATTACTAGTAATTTAGCTAATTCTACTAATTTGAGAGAACAGTTTTTGCACTGCATAAATAATTACATAATAATTAAAATAAGCGCATTTTAGAACTCAGTTAATTACAGTACCTTTTATGCTAATGTGTCTATCAACGTGTATGAATAAAAAGGATATGAAGGTTACCGAATATATAAAATCTACCATCCGATAGTATTATTTACACTGGTAAATACAAGAAAGGGACAACATCCACCGTTGTTGTCTCGCTCACATTTTTTTTCCTTTGTTAAGTAAGAAACAAATGTCTACTTTATTGGGAACGAAATATATATTTTTTTTATTTATTAAATACTAGCTGCAGCGTGCAGCCCGCTGCATTATACACTGTTTTTTGCAAATCCCGCGGGATCACCTCATTTTTTCGGGATAAAAAGTAGCCTATTCCAGGTCATCAGCTAACTGTGTGCCAAATTGCATTCAAATCCGTTCAGTAGTTTTTGCGTGATTGAGTAACAAACATCCATCCAAACATCTATCCAAACATCCATCCATACATCCAAATTTTCGCATTTATAATATTAATATAGATTGCTTCGTACTAATTCCAGTTCTCGTATAAGTTCGCATTTAGTGAAATGTTTGGCTAGTCACCAATCACACAGCCCGTATTGAATGCATTCTGGCAACTAGCTGAGGTAAGACGAAACGGGGTTGCAACGCCGTGAGTGGCTAACTCAAGGCCACAGTGAAAGATAGTGATGTACAGAGGATCTGATTAGTCAACACTGATTACTTCCGCGTGGACATTTACATTGGATGTATTGACAGAAGCCATTCGCCTGTTATCTCTGATAAAGGATACTAATGGAGATGTTACAATATCATATAGATACTTAGGTATGTAATAGTTTAGAAGATGAAATTATAAACATAATGGCCTCTTTGTCTAACGTATGCAATGAAAACAAGCCAACTCTATACGCAATAGTTTTGCTTTATTGACAACATTTTACGTGACGTCACGAGTGTGCCGAGCCGCCATTTTTCGTCGCTATGTACTTACGTTGTAAACCATAAATATACTCTGTGGACACTACTAAACAGGCTAAAATATAATCGTTTATGGTTTTAATATATTTTAGTACCTAGTAGTTGTGGTAGTACGACAGTATTGTCACAGTTATCTACTGCTACTGAAACAGAGTCTTAGTAACAGACCTATTTTACCTTTTGAGTATGGAACCCTAAAAACCCATTTTAACTAAGATAATGTAAAAGTGGACTTTATTACGAAATCAATAAGCTTCAAGGATAGTTTTATAGATAAGTATATAGTGTGTATGTTAAAATATAAAAGCATAGAACAATAATATTCTCCTGATGGAGTACCACACGGAGTATGTAATCCGCCATTATTCGTTGCGTAGGTATGCACGTTATTTTCGTAGGAATGGCATCTCCATAGGTTCCTTACTCAGAGCCTGTTATCAGGAGTTTATGGACTGTGTGGTCGGTGGCTACAGCCTACAACGCGAATTTTCGCCGTATCGTAATAATGCCCCCGGTAATATTATTCATCTATGGCGATAGTTCGTGTATTAACAGTTTGAGAGATTGAAAGAAAGAAAGAAATTATTTATTTGCCAGAATATGGGAGTTACAAGTTATTAAAATTTGATTAAGTTACCAACATATTCTACCATGATATGGTGTGCAAATATTTTAAAATTATAATTATTTATCAATAAACTAAAAATGTGAGTCGATTTTTACAATTACTACCGGATCGGAACGCGGCTACACACGCGGATTATATCATGAATGTAATATATATTTGTATCTGTTAACCATGACAAAAATTAATGTAGTATACATTCGACTGGTAAAACTGTACATACTGAAGGAGGGCGTTGAGTACTTGATTCTGATACCGAATATGTAAAAAAATAAGTTCTTACGTCTTTAAGTCAAAATCTTAATTATCCAATAAAAATGTTAAATACGTACACCCGCGTATAGATATCGAAGTTCATTGTTTACAAGTAGCGATTTGCCGAATACATTGCTATCGCTTTTTTTAAACAATACTATATAATTACTAATTTCCTTGAGTTTTACTATTTACAATATTCTGTTTTTAATGGTTCATATTATTTTGACCATTCGTTATCGTGTCCTTCAATATAGTGTTACGAGTCAATTTGTATATAGAAAAATAAAAAACACAAATGGTAGATATGCTATTTAATTTTCATAATACTTTCATTATAGCATACATTTAACTTATTTTTTGGTCAACATTTAAACTGTGGTCACCCCAACGTGGTTGCGACCACGATTCAAGCAAAAATAATTCTCACAATTTTCAAGGGCTCCCAAATGATAATTAGGCATTAAAACCAGGTGTATACACATATAGACAACAATACTAGATTACAACCTTTCATGTACCTGAGTCAAACTGTTATATCACATTTTTTTCGAATTAAGAACAGCGGCCATTTTTATTTCTAGATACGCTTCATAAATATGATTACGCATTGACCCACTTTGTTCGGCCTTAAAAGTCTATATCTATGAATTAAAAAAGAAAACTATACCTAAAGTACAATTTTGAATTATTATACAAATGTACAATTTATGACTACTTAAAAAAAATATGTGAAGCAAAATATAAGATTATGGAAAGCGTCTAACATATTTTTATGCCTCCATATCTTAAATACCCAAAGGTTAGCGCAAGTAAACTATGTCGTGTGCGTAATTTGAGTTGATGGATGTTACATCAAATCCATGTTAAATATATGAATTATGAAAAAATAGCTAAAGGTAGGTCTTTTCATATGTTTGCGTGCTTTTAATATACGCACTTGCGATTATGACTACGTTACTTTAAAAGAGAAAGAAAGGTTAGGAATTTATTTGAAAAGATATGGCCTTTCTTTCTTATTCTTTTTAAAAGATGAGATTTTTGTAGACAGATTTTAGAGAGAAATAAAAGGAAAGGTAGGTACAAATTACGCACATTGGGTGCGTTCCTGACAACTGTCTTAACTAAGATGTCTAACAAACTTACTGAGACCTGTTAGAGTAAATAAAATTTTATTCTGTGCACAAGTTTAGCCAATTTCTGCCTGGACACATTTTCTATTTTTTTAATGGCAAAACCTATGGAATATATTTTTTTAATGGCAAAACCTATAGAAAAACTGTCAGAATTAAACAATGGCGCCTTGACTTACGTAAAATGGCGGCATTGAAATATGTCCAAGTATCTGCAGTGTCCTGACAAAATCTAAGTTAAGAAGCAATCTTATTTAGCCGGCTGAGTTTAGCAGTTGTCAGAAACACACCCATTTACTTTACCCTCTCTAGAAGTTTCGATGAAATCGCAAGTGCAGATCAAAAAAGGAAAACAAAAAAAAAACGTGTGACAATTATAAAACGCGCGAGTAACAAACACCTGGCTCAAATTACAAGTGTGTAAAGAAATGTGTGCAAAAACATTAATTTACATTTTTTAAGCAAATACACACACAACGGTGACAGATGTGCCATCGCTACGCACGGCGACGGCGGGGCGCCGCGCGGGAAGCGGAGGGAGTATCGAGTACCGAGCCAGGTGTCATGCTAATTCGCACGAGTTATAACACCGAGTCAAATATGCAAATTCATATTTAAATAAATATAACAGGTTTGTTAGGTAGCATTTAGTTCAAATACCGAAATGATACTGCAATAAAAGATATGTAAGCATTGTGCTTACGCATAAGAGTACATTTTCCTTATGTCATCCATACTTTAAATCATACAACAAATCTTACTTCAGAATAGTAGCGATTTTATCGAAACTTCGAAAACATATTGTTGATCTCTCAAGCACAGAACCTTCTCATAGGATGATAAAGTTTAAAATATTTATTTGCTTGCGCATACGAGTGTGGTATCAATGACTACTTAGATCACCGTATGTACCAAAAATCGAAGTCTTAGGTAAGAACGCTGGAACATTTAAAAAATGTAAAATCTTAATTTTTTTTTGCTTTTTAAAATTATTTTTAGTAGAAAATATTTTTCGAAAAGAATTGTTGATGACACGGTTACCGTGTCCCCCGCCATTTTAAAAGGCTCTAAATTTAAATTGTTTTAAAAAGTTCAGGGTAGAACCTTTTAAAATGCAATTTGAGGGAGATATAATGGATTTATAAGTGACACGACTCCTGTGTATACGCCATACGTTAAAAACAATCATGATACAGCTGCCGTGTCATCCGCAACGAATCGGTTAATCATCCATCTTTCCAGTCAGCAAACCAGTTGGAGTCATATATTTTAGAGTCAAATTAAAATATTTCAGATGTGTAAGAATTTTCTTCACTTATTTTCGAATTAGTTTCGGGCCGCAAGAATGACAATCATGGGCCACCAACATTTCGTCTAACGATCGTATGCACAAACTCTTGATTTCCCCTTGCAAGTAGTTTTAGCAAAGATATCAATTTAACTACAATCAACTTCACAAACAGTATTCGATCTGTGTTGGGTATGCTCATTGACAACATTTATTTAAAGTTTAAAGTTGACATGCCACAAATGATTTAAATACTTTTAAATAGATTTAAAAAATATTCAAACAGTTTGGGGCAAGACGGCCTAAGACTGTAAGTTTAACAATAATTTCAGAAAGTATATACTGCTATCGGCACTTTACCATTATCAGTTAAAATACCGCAATTTAAGTCCTAGTAGTGTATGTCTAGAAAGAGCCACAAGTTAAGTATTACGCAACTTGTCAGATATTTCTAATGTTATATTTTATGTAGAATATATTTTTACGAATTGATAATTTAGTAATTTTAATTTTAGTTTCACCTTATACATACTATTTAAAAATAACTCGTTCAAATATGTTTTTTATTTTTAAATGATGACATCATAAAATAGGCTAACGGGTCTGTCAGATACAGAAAATAAATGCATTAAATGTCGCAAATAATTTCCAAACACCTCACTAACATGATGAAAAGAGATTTCTATTTTTATATGTATTTAATGAATAAGCCAAAAAAAAACTAGATCGAATTGCGAAAATATTTTATACTTAAAAAAACTACACTACACAAGAGTCTATATAAGACTACTTGACTGTACAAGAGAAAAAAGTAATGTATTTTATCGCGCAAATTAAGTCATTTATTACTACATACTTGCCAAAGAGAAAAGATTATTCAGTCCATAATCATGACGTCATCACATTAAATTTAAAACATTAAAAACTTTTGTATATTGTTTTAAATAGAATTATGTATAAAATAAAAAAATAACCATTTACAGATCGTATTATAAACAAATACTATTAAAGTGACATATTTTGATTGATGACTTACACTAATTCTACAAACAAGGAACGAAATGACAACAATTCTTATAATCACACGAACAACGACATAAAATATTGTCTAATACGTATGTAATACGTTATTAATCGAATATTTTAATGTTTGAAATAAATTATCCCGACATGTGCCAACATCATCGCTTCATCATATATATATATATATATATATATATATATATATATATATATATATATATATATATATATATATATATATATATATATATATATATATATATATATATATATATATATAGAGTACACATTTCTTTAAATATTATATACTATTTGCGCTCTCAAGCGCAATGCACTTCTGAATTTTCTTTCACTTCGTTTCAGTGGTTACCATTACCTATTAGACAATATTTTTCAATCATTTGTCAATTTCCCAAATTATTCTTAACGTATAAAGCATAACATTGTTCAAACAGTCCATTTAAAATTACAACTATATTTTTTTTATAATTTTACTGGATTATTTACTTATATTAGTATACTCGTCAGTATATCATAAGAATCGTCTGATTAGTAATCTACGTTTAAGCTACTGTCAAGTAACTAAAAACTGCGATCGAAAAGGCGTAACTTAGGTAATATGAAGGCAGTTTTAAAGATATTTCTGTTTTAAAAAAATCAGGGCTTAAAACCCGAAAAAAAGAAATCACATTAAAAAATAAGTAAGACTACGTGCGTTATTAGCAAAAAATTTTTTCTCGCAGTTTCCAGATAATTGGCCAGAACCTATACCCATTTAATAAAAAAAATCATGTTAAATAATTCAAAAACAATTACGTTATATTATTATCTATAATGAGAAAACTAAGACTTAAAGTAGTGGACATCACAGCCACTTAAATTATAACTAAATAAATGTATAACGACGGCAGAAATTCGGACCTGTCAATCACTTGAAAAAATACTACTTATAGATGTAGGCCCTATACTTCTCAGCGGTAATGTACATCGGGCTTGGCTGAGGAACGAAACAAAGCATCACATTAAACGTGAGTGAGAGAAGTTATACTAGCTGATGTCCATATTAACCGCCTGAAAGTGTATTTATGTTAAAATAACATTAATATGTTGTAGTGACAATTCAATGTTTGTCCCAGACTTTTTACAATGTCCGAGAGCATTATAAAAACCGATTAATAATAACCGATCAAACTAAGCTCTAACTTTAAAATACAGCTATATTTTTTTAGATGATATTTACATACGTTAAGAAATTATTACATACATTAGCAAATATAGTTATTGTTTTTTTAACAATGACCAACTTATTAAAAAACACGGCGATCAAAGCATGGTTACAGTAAAGATTTGACGTACAATATATGAAGTTAAATTTAAACGATTTTACATTTCTTGTCATTTGGCAACACCAAGAAGGTTTTATATTATTTTTTTATAAATATTACAAAAAGACAAACAGGTTCGATGGGTAAAAAGAAAATCTCTAGATAATAGTTTACTTGCAAAATACGCTACGCTACGGTTAATAGTAGTGCAAAATATTGTTGTCTATATCAGACAATAAGAAGGAAAGCAACAAACTCATCCACGATTAGTCAACTATTTAAAGTACCATGGTGTCAGAATAGCTCACTTATCGACTAATATAATCGGAAAGAAGATTATCAGAAAACATTGAAATTTAGAGCAATTTGCCTATCCTCAAAATTTCAAACCCAGTCTCCATCTTTGCATATGCACGCATGCAATATGACATGTGAAATTACAAAATATTAAAAAGTTTTTGCGAAAAATTAAAATAAAAAAATGTATTTGAAACTATCACTAAATCAGATATAGAATTAACGCAAAAATATATATAATAATAAAATAGATTATATAATATTAGTATACGTATTTTTATTATTATTACACAAAAAAATATTGTGATTAACCGCGGAAAAAATGCAATACATCTATGTATAATTCTTTTTCTACATTGATCTGAACTATTAAAAGTTGAACCTCAAAAGCAAGCATCTGTTTGAGTCATAAACAAGATTTAATTTCATTAATATTTCTCCTTTAAAAATCCTGTTGACGATTTAACGACAAACTTTAAAATTCCATAATTATTCTGAAATCATTGTTCTCATTTAATGCTATTTTTTTTTTAAACACTAAACACAAGTGCTATTAAGTTACACATATTATAAACTTCATAGGCTTCACAATGTATTCCTTTGCGATGTAGACACGTCGATGTAGAGAATGAAATAAAAGTAATGTACTATTAATATAATACCTCATGTGAGTGATGTATGCAATGGTTGACACAACTACGACATACTTTACACATGACGTATATATTATTGAAATACTGCTGTCGTCAAAATGATAATCTGTACTCCGTGGTATTCAACGTCAGTTACATTACATTACAGATTATAAACTTCATGTTTCACCACGTATCTACGTTGATGTAGTGGAAAAATAAAACTGATGCACTATTAACATAATACCTCATGTATGTAATGTATGCAATGGTTGACACAACTACGACATACATTACACACATGACGTATATGTTATTGAAATACTACTGCTCTAAAAATGGTAATCTGTACTCCGTAGTACTCAACATCAGTGCAATATAAATTACAGATTATAAACTTCATAGGCTTCACGATGTATTCCTTTGCGATGTAGAGGTTGAAATAAAACTAGTGTATTATTAATATAATACCTCTTGTGTGTAATGTATGCAGTGGTTGACACAACTACGACATACATTACACACATGACGTATATATTATTGAAACGTTACGGCTGTCCTCAAACTGGTCTGTACTTGGTAGTAAAATATACTGTAGTATCTTCTGAGTGCGCGCGCTTCTAATCTTATTACACAGATCATAGGCTTCAGTGTAATCTTTTGCGATGTATCCATGTCAATGTACTATTAATATAATACCTCTTGTGTGTAATGTATGCAATGGTTGACACAACTACGACATACATTACACACATGACGTATATATTATTGAAATACTGCTGCCCTCAAAATGGTAACCTGTACTCCATAGTAAAATATACGATAGAATCTTCCAAATGCGCGCGCTGTGTATAGACCATCAATTAACATTTATGCACAATATATAAAAATCGGTTTGTTAAAGAACTTTCAATTTGCATACGAAAAGCATTGATCCCACTTCTGATATACAGAATGGAATAATTTTGCCCAATAAATAACACATTTCTGCGTCTTATTTTCTGCATGTCTTTCATATTATTGGTTTTGGGTGTCTATTTTAATTTAGTCTTGTGCGTGACAATAGAATATGTCGTTCGGTCTATAGCTTATTATATAGTCAAATCATTCGTTTCATTCCTGCTTTGAAGGTTGAAGAAATAACCGAGACTAATGTGGCGTCATCAAAATAATATGAACACTTTTTGATGACGCCACATCAGTCGCGGTCGTTTCTTAATATTTGATGTATTCTTCCAAAATCCAGTATCTTCAATCTTTTACGCGGAGATCACTGCAAATGTAATAACTGATTCATGGACATATCTTGAAATTACAGATTAAATATTATTATTAAGTATTACAAGTATTTTAGGTGACCATTTGAGTCCTAAGTTTTTACTAGCCCTTCCAGCATTTACAAATTGAACACCCTGCAATTCCTGTTTCAAAATACGCTTTAATTCCAGTTCTATGTAAGAAAGATTTTTATATATTTTATAATAATATCCTATAAGCTTAGACTTTTCGTGATTTATTATTTAAGGTAATATGAATAAGATATTGTGCATGATGCTTGTAACATAACTGAAATACTGAGTAAAAATATACCAACTATTGCGGTTGAGTATTAATAATCTTTTTCTGTTTTATAATATCGCATTTAAACTTGACATTTCAAGTTTAAATATAAATTCAGACTCAGAAACACTGAACAATCTCAGTAGATATGTATTCTACATTAATCTAAATTGTACTATTTCAGAACAAGTGACTTAAAATAGCAACTTACATGTTATTAACTAAATATGTTTAAAAGCAGCATTAGATCGCACCTACATGTTCTGACAGAAAATAAATAAACAAATGGGTTATAATCTTGTGATTTCTAAATAAATCTTGTAATTATACTGTATTATATAATTTAAAAAGTCGAGTTATATCACCACATAATAAATAATCATATGGATTGTGGTCTGGTGATTCCTAAGTAAATCTACGTATTTTGTATTGTAATATTATATAATTTAAAATGTACAACAATTATACAAGTTGATGTTTTTGTAATGCCTAGATAATACTCGTGGATAGAAAATAATACATATATACTACACAAATATGTATTGAAAGATTTATTTATATAAATAAGTTATTAGGATTTTAAGTAGAGGAATTAAGTAGAAAATTAACATCACAAATTTTGCAAGTCCACGTATAAATAAAGTAGAATTTTTTGATGACGTCACATCAGTCTCAATCATTTACAAATCATTGATATTTTAATATTATTAGAGTAATATTAAGTTGGCTGATATAATAGTAGAAATTTTAGCAGGTCAACAAAGCAGGAAATATAAGTATGCAATATTAGTCTTAATCTACCTACTTGTAACGGAATAAGAGCAGTTTCGCTTTGCATCAGAGCCAAATCCAAGAAAAGACCCAACTAATCCGCACACAGTCCGAAATCGAATATTTTCTTTCGCACTATTAAATGTAACTCATCAGCAGCACGTTTAAATCACTTATGGTTGTGAGATGTTGAATTTATTTCCATTGAGATTTGCAAGGGCGGATCCAGGGGATCGCCCCCCTCCAGCCCCCCCCCCCCCCTCCAGACAGGGATCTATGTATGGATTCATTATTGCGAACTAAGGACAAGAGCCCCTATTGGCTGAACCTTAAATGTGTGAGCCGCCCCTGATCTGAAGGCTGGATCCGTCATTGGACATTGAACTTTGGATCTGGTATTTTACGTTTTTGGCATATTTCAAATTTCTTTATGTGGCTATTTCGGTCCGTTAACATTCCGTTTACGAGTAATGAAATAATAATTAGTTGAACTACAAAGAATTTAAAATTTGCACTTCAGTCGGCAGTCCCGATAACAGCCATTTTTTATTGTAACAAATTAAATATCTAAAAATTATAAAACTATGAATATGCCACTACAACATACTAAGATATTTTTTTGTAATCATATATATGTTGTACATAATCAACATACATATGACCATTTTTAATTTTAAAATATTTACAAACTTAAAGCTAACTTTTTTTTCGGTCACGTAATTAAGAAATAATATAACAGTGACCCTTTTCAATAATCAAACATCGCTAAAATATATTAATTAAAAATTACGTTTGCGGTCACAAATCAGAAAATAAATGTGAAAGTTTTAAATAGATAATTATCTACTGACTCAATTTTTCGACTTAATTTCTAAGATTAACTACTTATTTTTTTAAAGTTTTGCATAATTGATTTTTATAACTATAATTGGAAAAATATATGACGTGTGTGGAGATGTTATTACAATTAGATAATAATTAAGAAATTTCATTCATTTTGCTAGAATCTCTAATCAAATACTTGAGACAAATTACAAGTGATTCAAAATATATATGCAATAATTTATGTGTAAGGATAATTTCCATGTATTTTTGTTCTAAGGTACATTTTATTGTACGGCATTTTTTAAACCAGCTTGCATTTTAATAATGGACGAGGAATATTTTTTACATTTTATATTTCGGTACGATTTTGGCTCTAAAACTTATATAACATCTCAGTCTATAGCAATTGATTAGGCTATCTATATTAAGGCTTTCTTTCTATTATTGCTAACGAATTATTTTACAAAAACATGCTTTCAATAGGTAAGCACAGCCAGCAACATACAATATTCGGTATCTTAAGCTAATTAAACATCTGCTAGTTTTTTACAACAAATTATACCTCAATTCTTGACAAAAAAATAACAATGCTTATTTTTTACAAAAAATGTATATTAATGCGATCACTTTCAACTTTAGTCTATTATAGATTTGACCATGTTTCACAAATCATTGATATTAAAACGTATAGTAAAATACATATAAATGTTTACAAACAATGGTCACATATAATAACATATATGTGACCACGTTTTCATATAATCTTTTGAAGAGTTTTGCTGCGCTGCGTAAGAAATCGTCAGTGCTTCAAATAAATTATATAATTATCTTATAATTGATGAAATATAATGAACACTTTTTCTCATTATTTGTTAAATAAGTTGGTCAAATCATATTGTTACCAAAATTAAAATTCGTGCCGAATAAATTCGTGTTATTTTTTATAAGATTTATCTGTTTTTATGACTGGAAGAGACTATTTTATTCATGTGTACCTCGGCATTTTTCTCTGTATTGTACGGATCCCATTAAATAGTACACTCAAACGGTTGTGAAACAGTATAGACATTTATAATATTTTACTTTTAGAAAACGTCCTGATGATGCTAAAGACCCGGTTAAACAAAAACAACTTTGATAATATATGTTAAATATAAGCATTTTATTTAAAAGACTATTATTATTTCTCTGACCGTATCGGAGTCAAGAAAAGGTAAAGGATTTAAGTCTATAATATGACCGTTCGATCAAAAACTATTGCGCCGATTTTGACAAGCGAGATGTCTCCCTTCCTTTTTATTGTGCGAGTTATAGGATATGTATTTTTAGCCGAATACATAACGAAAAAGGCAATATTTTTTCGTAGCTGTATTTAAGTTTTCTGCGTGTATATCATGCTGCTGACTGTGCTTCCAAATTTTGTATTCAGTCTAACAGAACATATGCAAATTGATAAAATGCAATGTTCCAGGCGTTTCATATGTAAATGAATATTTGGTTCAGAGGTACAACTTTGGCGTTTATACAAAGAAAATATATATTGTATTATCCCTTAATTTTATATTAAATCTATGTTACAAATCGTAAACACTAATATATATTGAGTTTTCCAAGGCAATGATTTTTTTGTAATAAAAGCATCATAAGGAACTTTTAGAATATGTAACGACTTAAAAAATACTAAGAAAAGGTAATACCAAACCGTCCTGCCTTATGTTGGTGTCAATGTCAAAATATAAATATCATACACGTTGGTAATTTGGCGTTACCTAATTTTAGAAGCAGAACAAAGTGGGAATAACGACAATCAGTCAATTGGGCTATATCGTTTTAAATAGTGTTAGATAAATTTCCGTACTCTGAAAAAAGTTAATTATATACAATTGAATTTCATCACATGACCCCCAATATGTACAGACACAAACGTTTTGTTGGACTGTTCAACCATAAAAAAACACTGGTACAAAAAAGCTTCCTCAACAAACAACCTCGCATTAAAATAAAACTAACTTTTAAACTAAAAATCTGACACGTCAATTGTGCAGATGGCCGAGTCAGTCCAACAAAAATCACCCAAAGCATTTAAAAACGCTGGCAAAAACGAGCCAAAACCGTCCGTTGCGTGAAATGTGAACTGATTAATAAAAAAACATGTGTTAACCGTTACACTACACTAGTGAGGTCCGTTTGTTGCTTGAGGAACGTCGACACACGTAGCGCTAGGGATGGGGTGACGTCACTTCCCCGGATGCCCGTTGCCAAGTGTATGGTCGGCGACCTGCGAATACGATCCACGTTGAATGCGCGCACAGCGTGTGTCGTCGTTCCTAGTGAGGCAATACGCGTGGCGGCTGTATACTAAAACAATTATGTGTCAAAAACCGTAAAAAAAAAACCGTCTCTAAATCTATTAACAAAAATATATATATTATATTGAAAACTAAAAAGAAACTTTAAAAAATGAATATCAAATATATTCTAAGTACTATAACTGAATATGATTTAAATGATTTGACACATGATTGCGCAAATTAGTCGTGTTAAAAGTTCAATTGATATCACCGCCACGCGTTTCAAAACTATTCCACAAATCATGATCTGTAATGAACATAATTTGTTTAATAGCATAGCTGGGATTGTTTCAATGTCTGAGCAATCCAAACTACGATAAGCGACCCACCACCAATCATAAGCGATTCCCAAATTATGAAGTGAAAATTTGCTCATAAAAACTCCATTCCAATAAGATTTAATGTATCTTTTTTGGAACGAAATTTTGTTGCCCCACAGGTCACGAAGTACACAGCTGCGCGCAAGCTATTACCTAGTTGTCACATTTCACATTTTTAAGTACACACATCATGCCAAAACACAAAATAAAATGTAACAGCTAAATAATAGAAAAGTTAAGAAATAAGTGCTTTAAAACCGTGTAAAAAAGGAAAAAATAACGTGTGTAAAGCAACATATTATTCAACCATGCAATATATTGTTGGTCGTTTTATATGTGACGACGACGTGACCAATTTATTAGTGTAAACTGTGACCACGCTCACAGTACATAAAAAAAATTGTAAAAAAAATACATTATTTGCGAAAAATAATGAAATTCATAATAACCAGTTAATAAACGTTTATTTTTCAGTATTTAAAAATATGTCCTAAAAGGACCTCTCATTATAAAGCAGTATTATTTTAGCATTAATTTGAATATAAAATAATACTGCTGTATATTTTGTCATAGCACAAAAAATAGGCATCGAAATTAAAATAAGCGATGCGCCACATTTTACGGAACACGAAGAACCATGAGCATTCAATTAAAATAATATTCCTTTTTTATTGTTTTTTTTTTTGTTTTACTTTAGTTTTTTTCGTTAATAAAAAAAGAGTTGAGTGGATGAAATTTAAAGCCTCCAACTTTTAGTTTTGTAAAATATATATCGAAATCGATAAATAAAATCACCAAATGTTTATATAATTTATTAGTTTGCATTTTAGGTATATAAAATATACATATGATGTACGATTTCTATTCATCGTAAGAAAATAACAGTCCTATAAAAATGGACTTATTCGTTCATCCAGTCATGGTTTCCTTTTGGCTGAGCACCTTTCTCGACAAAAATATCAGTTTCGTAGTAAAAATCGAAAAGACCATCTGTTTAGTCATTTCGAAATAAAAAACGTTATTACGAAAATAAAGTAGGCATCAATTATTAATTTTTTAAAACATTTACGGTTACCCAAAATAAGTATTTGAAAACTATGTAGCACTGAAAAGTTTTATTTTTTTACATGAAAACATATCCTCACTGCAATTACTCCGAATTAGCTGTGGCACAAGACAAATTAACATTAAGGAAAATAATAAGACGGCCATGGAAATGTTTAAGACATGTGTGTTGGTTTGCTTTTAATAATGTTTAACAAATATATAACTATTTTCTTACCGTGAACAACATATGACATACATGAAGTTAAATGTATGTGTGTATGAATAAAAACTCGAAGTGACGCATGGTGTGTTGCCATCCGTGAAGCATGGATGTAAAGCCATATCCCATTTAAAAAATGATGGGTAGATATAAATAGATATACTAATCGTGAAAGCGTTACAAGCTTACTTTCATTTTTTTATTAAAACTGATTTAATTATGTTTTATATATACTGGGCAATTATAAAAGGTGTTATAAAAAAGCGGAGCATAATCATAACGGAAAGTAGAAGCCATTTTATGAGTAAGTTTTCCACGCGTAGAGAAAAAACTTTGTACTAATATTGTGAAAAAATTTTTTGAATGCAGGTTTATGATACACTTAAAACTCAAATTCTCACAGAATAAGCATATTTTTCGCATTCCGACTATGCTGATTTATTTTATTAATACCTTGTAAAATCTCACAGTATATACATGGTTAAGCTCACCAAACCACATGTCAAACGTGTCATGTCCCATAAATAAAATCAAAAATCATCTACAGTGTGACGTTTTTAATTTCCTTAAACATATCTCCGAGCACTTAAAATACGAAAAAAACAACCATATTTACATTTCTAATTTTTAAATAATCTCAATAAAAAAATAGCGATTCTCCTAAATAATAACCATTGTAAAGTAAAATTAAGTACATATACACTCTGTAAGATAAACAATTACAATATTCTATCCTACTACAGTACAAATGGTAACAAGAATGGCACCATTACTTTAACTAGAGCATTTTTTGTATTTACAAAATATATGAACAAATTTTTACAATCTTGAGAAAATTCATAGTTCACAAACTTGCCGATATAATTCGAACTCGAGATCTGTTTGACGAACATTAGTATTTAGGTTATACAAAACAATTTAGAATAATCGTCTTCAAAAAACTAAATATAGCATTAGTAAAATACGATTAAAAAGTAATAATTGCTTGATTTAAAAGTATATGTATTTTATTTTTAAATCGAAGTAAACATGACAAAGATTACTTGATTGATTGATTGATTATGGTAAAAAAGTTAAGTTTTAATAATACTTAAATAATATTACTATTGTTTAAGTAAAAAAAAAATAATAAGACCATAAAGGCATTTAAAAAAATATCCTGTAAAATACGTAAATCCACCGTTCCACCAAATGAGCGATATAGAGAATTAAAATTGCAATTTAATCTATTAATTATAATAATTTTGTATTTTATTGTGTTTATGAACAAGACCATGTTTTCAGGAGCGTAAGAAACAAGTTAACAGTAGTAAAGATGATAACTACATAGTTTTTTTAATATTACAGGTATAGAGTCTCAAATCTTTCTGCTTGCGTCACATTTTGTAAAGGAGTCCAACAATGGCAATACGAAACACTATGTATTCTGTACTGCAACTTTTATATATTTTGTCTTTCAGAGTATTTTATAAAGATAAAATATAAAATAATTTATAATTATATTATAATAACTATTTTATAACACGATCGTTAAAACAGTTAATAAAGTGTCACACATATGTTTGAAACGATGCAAATTTTCTCAAGCCTATAAAAATATAACACTAAATAATTTAATACTTTCAATCAGCTATGAGCTATGAGCTCTAAGTTTAAGGAACAGCATAGTTAAATCACCCTGTATTTTTTTTATATATTTGAGCAAAGAAATGTCTTATATGAACATAAATAACAAGAACATACTTTATATTAAAATTAAAGCTATAATGGTAATGTGTTCTTATGATGATATATTCTATTTTTAACTCAGGTTCCTGTAGTCCAGTTTTTGTACAATTAAATCTAATAAGGCCTCCCGCAGATAAGCGGTAATGTTCAATCCAATTAAACTAGTTTACGAACAATCATAAGCCAGATATGTGTAAATATATATTAATAATTATAAAGTAGACATTTTATTATTATTCATTTTAAATGAATTCCAATCTGTGTCATATATACGAGACATAAATAAACTCGCGTTTGCCCGGATCTTCGCTCGCTTTAAAAGTTACTTCCCATTTCGGTAATAACACTTCGTTGGTGAAAAATACCTATGTCTTTTCAGTATCCCTGACAACGAGTATGCAAAATTTCATGATGACTGGTTAAGCAGTTAAAACGACATATTTTAAAAGAATATTCAGTAAGCGTTTGAAGCCTCCCAAGAACCTGGCGATTTTATAAACTTTTGAATGGAATGAAAAACCATTAAATCTGAGAGTTGGTCAACACTAAAGAATTCACTGTCGAGGTCGAGTGGTTAGCGACCCTGACTACGCAATCAACGGGGCACGGGTTCGACCCCGACGGGGACAAGCATTTGTGTGATGAGCATAAATGTTTGTATTTCTGGGTTTGGGTGTTTATTAAAATATATTAAGTATCTTCACGTCCATATCCCCGAAGGGGTAGGCAGAGGTACAACAAGTGCACCCACGATTAGCCGAAGATACTTGGTCCCATAATGTGATAGGTGGCAAGCCTATCGCCAACTGGGCACTTTCCAATCCCGGGCAACTTTGTGTTTCTCATAAAACTGAAAAAAACACTTTTTAAAAATATATTCTGGTATTTATATATGTATTAGTATCGGTTGAATAACACCCATAACACAAGAAAATAATTTGATTACTTTGGGGTTAGATCAGCAAGAGTAATTTGTCCCGTGAATATATATATATATATATATATATATATATATATATATATATATATAACCCGACTGCGATACAAGCAGAAACACATTGTTTCTATTTCGGAAGTTTGAGAGGTATAATTTATTATCTTCTTATTTATGACACTTCTTAGACCAAACTGTTGAGGCTACAGAACGTGCCAATGAAATACATACATACCTACACTCGAAAAACATAACTAGCGCAGTCAGAACAAAAAAGGTGTAGAGCGTACCAAAGCTAATGGCAAAGACTTAAGCCAATTAAAAAAACTAGGTTTTTCAACAATTTAAATCACTTTGGACTGGATGCGATCGACGAAGAAGCTACTGGATGCATAGTAAAATTAAAGGTTGCTATCGAGCGACAGACTTGGTTTATATTGGTTTTCACACAGTAAACATAGACTGGAAAACATTCAATGAAAGACCATTCCGAATACTAAGCAATTAATTGTTGGCTAGCTGGCTTATAATTTTTTCAGTGTCAAAACGCAAAGATTTCCAAAGTCCTTGGCATTCAAGGTATGAAAACAGATCCATAAATTCTACGACTGTATAATTTATTTAAGCTTCATATTTTCAATAAACCATAATGCAGCTAATTATTAGAATGAGTAAAAAACTAATAAAACAAAATGCTATGGTACTTACCTTGATGCTAATAAAAACTTGGAAACCTATAGTGTAAATGATTAATGTTTATTTAATGTTTATTTAATATAACGTTAACCGGCAAGGTATGAAATACTTTTATACATAAAATATATTTATATAGATTACAATAAAAAATGTACCGTTAATAAAAACCATGATATACTTTGTATAAAGGCTCAACATGTTGATTTCTTTGCTTTTTTATTTTGTAGGACTACCATGACACCGAATTTAAAATATATAATGCGTTTCAACATGGATGTCAAATTTAGTTAACAAAAAAACTGATGTGTATTAAGATAGTCCTATATAGTATTGTAGTATAAATGCTATAAAAAGAAAAATAATATTTTACTTAATTCGTAACTTACTATCGAAGACAACATACTTATTGGACTTTGGATCATAATAGAATGTATTAACATTTTTTATACAAAAAATAAGTATATTTTATGGAAACGTTAAATATCACAATTTAATTTGGCACAATAGTACCAATATTGGTCGAAAACTTTAAGAATTTGTATAAAAACTTTAAATAGTTAAATAAAGAGTATTGACTGCTTTAATCGACATCAGTTAAGAATTTAATTAAAAGCTTGTTATTTAGATATACATAATAAAAAAAATATATTGTATAGCATTTATACTACGAAAATTGTCTTTTATTATAGTTGAACTTATGTTGAAATTATCTTTGCTTAGTATGCTGTATTTTATTACAAAATATATTACAATTTACAGAAAACTTAAGACACCAATTACTACAAAATTCTAATAATATAGGTAAAGGTCATTACTTACTATAACATGTGCCTTATAATAATAAAAAAAACATTATTTACAATTAGTAACATATATTTACCTACAACACGTATCTATTAAATATGAAACAATCATATAATAAGCAATGATCTAAATAAAACAAATTAAAGACCAAATAAGAAGTCTCACAAGGCAGTCGAGATTAATAATTTTTACTATAAACTAAAATATAAAGATAAAAGGAAATTTAACATGTCATTGCTGATTTTCTAATAACGTAATTTAATGATAAATATGCTATGAGCGAAATTAACGATTATACTCTAAAACGTCTTCCAAATAATAATACCATTAACAAAAAACAAAATAATTTGTTACGTGATTTATCAAAGTAATTATCACATACATGTAGTGAGTAATGACCTTAATAACAAAAGTATAATCATTTACAAAAAGTTAGCATTGGAATGTCATGGAAATAAATCGCGAATACTTTCCGATGGTAAATAATGCACATTGGGTTCTGCCACGGAACTAGGAGTATAAGTGAAAATGCGACGTTGCAATGGCACGCGTGTCCCAATAGGCCTGTTTCCACTAACAATGAATCGGGTATATTGTAGTTTCTAATGGTTAATTATGATATGGAGAGAAAAAGAACTAATATATTTATAACAAAAGGTAAAGATTATACTAAGGATAAGAAGGATAATATGTTTAGGCTATAATTTTGGCAATAATAAACATTAAGTCACATGAAAGTAAACACAAATCTGGAAGTGTTACGTCACACCGTGGTAAAACGCCGTACAAATACAAACACGTTAAGTATTGATACTTCAAAATATATATTTGGGTATTAAAAAGAACTAGTAAAATATGCTTATACTTTGGTTATTATATGGATGATATTTGGATAAGTTTTGTGATAACGCGTCTAATTCAAATTTTGATAAGTCGTATTTCAACTTGCACATTCGTGTTCCGTAGGCTCGACTGACGTGTAATAGTAAAGTCACAATGTATTGGAGTGATTGTGACAAAGTTAAAAAAAGTTAAAGCTAGGCTAAGTGCATTATTCATATGAAAGTATATTTAGTTTACTAAACATACACTACAATACAAAGAAATTAAATTCAAATCTATACAATACGATTCTGAAAAGCTTGCTGCTCAGAAACTGTTAAGCGTAGTACCACAAAAATAAATTATATCTGCAATATTCGTCGACGTTATAAAGTACAAATGAACTTTGATTGAACCCTCAAATAACACCTTATTTGACTACACATAAGGTTACAAATTAACTTGTGCTACCTCGCTCTTGACTTATGTTCGTAAAAATATTAGCCCGTTTAAGAAAAATTCTCAAGTGTACATTCGGAATACAAGGAATAGAAACATTCTTGCTATGTATTCATCTCGTATCCACGATAAATCACTATTCTTTTGAACATTCTATATGGTTTTGCTGATGCTGGGGCCGCACTGCGTCTATGCACCGAATATACGCCTATATGCGCCGAATATGCGAATATTTGACACTACAACATTATCGCGACAGAATTTGTGGTCATATTAGCCGCAACGATATTTTGCACTAACTATCGTGCAGTAATCCAGATGGCTGAAATCATTTTAACTTGTGACTATCTTTACTTCTATACGTGTGCTAACAATTACTAAAATTTTTTTGTGATTCACATTTTTCGGATGATGACGCGCTAAGCTTAACATATCATCCTTTGAATTATCGAAAATAAAGGCTGAAATGAGCTAGTGTAACCACGCAGCGCGATATGTTAGCGCGCTAAAAATCTTTTACATACCGCCAACCATAAGGTGCATGCAGTCCGAATGTCCGAACGCAGTGCGACGATAACCGATAATAACTGGTTACACCTGCATGTGTCGTGTCATTCTACGAAGCCTTGTGACGATAGGCGCAGTGTGGCCGCAGCATTACTGATGCATATAATAGATTTTTACCAGTAAGCCATTTTAACAAAGTATTAAAGTTAAAATAAAACTGTTATTATTAAATATTCTGAATAGTAAAAAAAAGATAATAAAGCTTGGTATTATTGCTCCTTAAACAAATATACTACAAGCAAATTGTAAATAATGTAATGTAATGTAAACCTTACATAAAAATATATAAGAAAAGACTGATAAATATGTTCTGTCACTTTGACATTAACTTCTTATGCTCCGCAAATGGCGGAGCCCTCAGTGAGGCGCACACGTTCAACCAATCCATGTTGCTTATTTTAACGCATAGCCTTATAATTGACAGACTTTAAAAAATGCTTGCTGTTTCTTACTATTGTAATGACTAAGCAGTAATCTACGAAGCTTTGTACTTTCACGGAAAGGAGACTACCATTACTAAATGGCATACGACTTAAAATCGGAGTGACAAACTTCTAAGAATCGTGTAAAAAAACAATGGGAATTTTATGACAGATCAGTCCCTAAGCTAGTTTAATAAATCTTCTCATATCTTATTAACACCCCAAAACGAATTTTGGTTCATTACAATTTATTATAAAAATGTAATTTTTTTTGGCAATTATTTTTTTAAATTCATTGTGTGATACAAAAGAGATCTGTACGACTTATATATTAAATACATAAAAAGCTACAAAATTTTGATATATGACATATAAAAATACGAAATATAGCAACATCTAATTTTATATATAACGACGTATATAACAACAATATAGAGAAAAAACGTATCCAATACTCCTGGTTGGGAAAGCTCTAAATATTGAAGATAACTTTTCTAGAAAGACTTAAAAAATTAGCGAAAAGTTTGTGAGAATCTTTTTATGTATGTTCACTTAAAAGTCAAAAGACGGTTATTATTTTTTTTTGTTCCAACTATGGCGTTGAGGGAACTTCCTTAAATTTAGTATGCGAGTTAGTCAATTTTTACAGTTTTACCGTTTAAAAATTATTGAGCTTGAGATTGAACCAATGAAATTGGTAGTAAAAATTTATCAAGTATTAATGTCTTACGTAAAATATAAGTGATGTTATATGTTAATAAAATTATCTATCTGTCTTCGTGCCTACTACCTCATCACCTGTCATGTCATATCATATCATATCTTTCAAACGTATGGACAGATATAGATTTTTTTGTTTAAAAAGTAATGTAATCGAGAATCCTCTTAGCTATGATTTATAAATTTCTGTACAGTCATTTTAAGAAATTTGATGAAAGCAATGAGAAATTTCTACAGCATGATCCATTTGAAAGGTATTTAGATACTTGAATGATGTCACAAGAAAAAGTTGAACTTGAAGGTTTTTTCATGGTCTGAAGATGTTGATGAAATCATAAAGGCCAGGGTGGCCTTTATGATTTGTAATTTTAATACTTTGATGATTTTACAAGGATGGAGAACTTAGTGGTTTTGTATTTTAATGCTTAGATGAATTCACTATAATTAAGTGATCTTTATGATTTGATATTTAGATACTGAGATAATTTTATAATGACGTGGTCATAATGATTTTCTAATTTGACATTTCGATAATTTTACAAGAACGAGGTAAATTCGATGTAAAGGGACAGAAAAAATTACGTTAAAAGTATAGCAGCAATATCTCTAAATGTATGACTGTTTGTTTGTTGTAAAAAAAAAGGTTTTCAACTTCCCAACAAGGAGTATGTGGTATAAATCGCTTTGTATACTTAAAATGTAACCAACAGGATCTTAGTTTCATCTAAGGTGCATATATTTTTTTATATTACATACAAGTGTAAAGCAGCTATCAACGTCATATAAAATATACATTGTAAGTATATAAAAAATTTGGACATCACAAATTATGTTCATAATATTTTTTAAATATATAATTATGACATTACACTTTGCTTATATTACGCAATAATATAAAGGATACAATAAAAATAAGCTCTAATATTTAAGAGTTTGAATGAGAATGAACTGTTGACATATTATAATAAAAAGTGCTGCTTTTTGAATGAATTATTTTGGTCATTGCGGTCACTGCTTGCAGATTAAATACAATGTCAGTTTTTACAGACATTATGTAAGATAAATTTTTCTTCTAGATGTATTATTCATTCTTGGAATATATTTTCAAAATATTAAAGCTTATCTGTTACAAGCTGTACAATTTATCATTAGTGGAATTTTGAACATTAATTAGCCAAAAGTTTTATAATTCTGCAATCTCAAATTCCAGTTCTAAACTTCTGAACACATATTGGAAACTGTTGATACGTCCATTTTTGATCTCTATACTAGCAGATAGATGGGGATGATATTATGTATGTCTAAAAATATTTGTTATTGGTTCCATTCGTAACAGAGTATAACAACGATATGTGTTCTATACACACAAAATATACAAAACTAACTTTTGCATGCAGGTTCGCTCGAGATAAAAGGTATTTGTTTTCCCTAAAGAATAGCATTTTTTTCTCTTCCATTATCCTCTTTCTAACAATATAATTATATGAAAAATTTCATGATGATCAGTTAATATAGGATGTGAGAATGTAAAAAACAAACTCAATTTCGTACTTATAATATTAGTTAGGATTTTTTTATTAAAAAAATATAAAATACGAAACAATTTTAAATTTTTAACTCTGCTTTTTCTATGTTAAGGTAAATATCTATTTTCTATGTTATTTTTTTTATGTTAAGGTTTAATTAAGGTTATGTTAAGGTTTAATTATTTTCTATGTTAAGGTAAATGTCTATATTTTGTAACAAATCTGGGTACTGCTTGATTTAAGAAAAAGTTCCCCAGTTTTAGAACTAATATGAGGCAATTTAATTTTTTTTTTAATGAAAAGAACTATTTCATTATTATTTTTTTGGTAACTTTATATACCTAACTAAGATATACACCTTTTTCGAATCAGACAGGGTTTTTTACAGACCCAATAAACATTTTGCCTTCCTGCCATGGAATTGCCATCTTATCATAATATAGAAATGTTTTAGGCTGGATATTTTGCCCCAATGCCAGATTTTAACAGCCGAATATATTAAGCATTGCTGAGCTCGTTCTACAGGTACATGCAATCATTGCACAAACAAAAAGGCTACCAAAATTAAGGACAAGGCATACACAAATACTTGGCCGACACTTGACTCAAAAAGCAAATATCTTGATAAAGCCGAACAGTCTGTCAGACAGCATGCGACAAGCAAAGAAAAAACTTGTCATTACCATCCTCTGTATTCATGTCATTATCATCATCTCCATCCAACTCAGCGTTGTTCTTAGACAAATTGACTATTCCAGTTTTGAGTTAGCTGATAAGCTTTCATTTAGGTTAATAACATCCATTCTATACACATAACAATACATTATAAATGTATTTGTTTTCTATAAGCAATATTTATTATTTCCTCTCTCTCGCCTCGCCTCTGTGGTCTAGTGGTCCGGTGTCGGAGTTGACCACATGAGGTCCCATGTTCGATTCCTGGGTCGGGCAATTCAAAAATGTGTTTTTTAAGTTTTCTGATAAAAACAACGTTGCCCGGAATTGGAAAGTGCCCGGTTGGCGATAGGCTTGACACCTACCACATTGTGGGATCAAGTATCTTTGGCTAATCGTGGATGCACTTGTGCCTCTGCCTACCACTTCGGGGATACGGGCGTGAAGATACCTTTTTACTTATTATTTCCATTCGAAAAGTAATCCGCACATCACCAATATAAAATTAACACTTTGGGGTTCCAATATCATGATAATAGATATTTAACTAATTCAAATAAGTAAAGCAACATTGAATGGAGAATTGGAAAAGTAACATCCAGAGCAGAACTTTTCGATTCATAGTTTATGCTAAAACACTACAGAAACAATAGTTAGTATTTTAGATGCACAAAAGCATTCGAAATAAAAGCGCTACGAAAAATTTGTGGTATAATGCCAGCACTACGCATTCATAGAAAAAAGTGTCAATGAAAATTTGGAAAACATAATGGACCATAGGCACAAGATAAAAAACAAAAAGTTTGAAATATAAGTTACACAAATGTTGAACACAGAAAGATAAGGGGGAGATGAAACCGCTATACTTTGGTCAAAATTGTCAGGTGTGTCTCAGTTAAGGCATTGTGTCATGAGTTACCAAAACGCACTATTTGGTATAAAAATAGGTAGAAAAATAGTGTAAACATGCAAGTGTAGATATAAAAATAATCAATTTTTTACATTAAGGCATTTTACATGTATATACATATAATTTTAATCCTAACTCCATGTTTGTCCAGATCCCAGAAGAATGGATCACTTGTTGTTCTGACAAGCATTTCGAAAAGGCGAATGATTGGCCAATCATGTCACTACTAACGTGACTACTAGCTGGTAGTTCTGTAACGTCTCCCGCGTTTGGTACCACTGCTTTACCTATTCCTGCTGCAACAGCATCAGTGATAGTGACTGTCGAGTTTTAGTTTGAAGGGTTAGGTACCCGGTAAGCTTAAGCCCCATTTTCACTTTGATTAGTACGAGTGTGAGTGTTTAATGCAGGTGCTTAGTATTAAGCCAAAAATACGTGAAGACAGCCGTTGATCAGTGCGAGTGATAAGTAATCAGCATCTATTCACTTTAACTACGCTGATTACGAATCACTCGCACTGATCCACGGCTATCTTCACGTATTTTTGGCTTAATACTAAGCACCTTTTTTTTTTTTATATATCATAAGATAGCAAACAAGCAGATGGGTCTCCTGATGGAAAGAGTCAACCATCGCCTATAGACACCAAAGATGTTAATGGTGCGTTGCTATCTTGTGGCGAGGTCTAATGCCACATGCATAAGTTTACCGGCTACCTTACCCTCCAAACCGGAACACGACAGCGACAAGCACTGACGCTATTGCGGCAGGAATAGGTAAGGCGGTAGTACCAGACCCGAGCGAGACAATGCAGAACTCTACCACCTAGTAGCCACGATGGTAGTGACTCCATAGCCAATCGGTCGCCTTTTACGACCTGCCTGGCAGAACAGCAGTTGGCCTATTCTACAGAGGAGGCCGGGACCAATACCTGCATTAAACACTCACAGTCGCACTAATCAAAGTGAAAACGGGGCTTTATGCTGTGGCATTACCTACACTACACAGATAGCAATGCACCATCAACATTTTGGTGTCTATAGACGATGGTTGTCTCTTTCCATCAGAATATCCGTCTGCTTCTTTGTAAAAAAGAACTAATATTGTGAATACGAAAGTGAGTTTTTTTATATTTCCATGTCTTAACTACTTAAACCGATCATCATTAAATTTTCACATACACATACAGGTTATCAAAAACACTGTAATAGGAGTGTTTTCAGAAAAAAGAGCAAAAGTACTGTTCTTGAGGAAAAGAACATAATTACGGACAAAAGCTAGAACAAGCAAAAGCATAACAACAAACAGGACTTCATAGCAAACTCACAGGTTTGTAAAAATTTTGTAAAATTTCTAAAAAATATGAGACACAAATATGCCTTATTTATGAAATATATGTTTTTAAAATGGTCCTCATTATTCGTTAATTTATCGTTGTTTTTTTTTATTTATAAAAATTTTCTTTATATAACTAATAATGTATAAGAATTCTAAACATACGCACAGAATAACTACGAAGAAATAGTGTGGTTCTAAAGTGTAATAATAATCTGTACTGGTCATCGGATAGTGATAGAGCCCGTTCAGCTGGCATTTAAGTTTTATTTGTATCGTAAGATAGCAAACAAACAGATGGCTCTCCTGATGCATTGGAGAAAGGAGAATGATGAGGGTGTATACAAAGATTGCCTAGAATGCAACACCTGTTGATAGATACTTATCGTATTTTAATATATTATTAATTTTGTTCTGAAATGCAAATTTTATCACAGACACTTTTTATAATGCTAATATTTACGAAAAAACCCGCAAATATTAATGTTACGTAAATTCACAATTACTTCACAAGACTTTAAAGCATTCACATCACAATATTTCAACAGTATATCTATAATAAGTTTTTATCTCTCATCATGAAGATTTAATTTTAACCACATAAAAGCTATAAGACGAGCAACGTTTGTTTATAGCAAAATATTTGTAACTCGTTCACAAATTAAATAGATAACACTTTTTTGTTTCTTTAGGATGATAAAAAGAGTAGCGTGTTGTAAATTTCGACTAAATATACTACTATTTTTGTTGCATTTTATACAATAGTTTGTTTAAAATTTTACATCCTACCTGTCCGAGATTTTTCTAATTCGTTTGATTGATCATAAATAAAAGAAAGTGATATCTTTATGGCAGAAAAGGAAAATCTTTGCTTGATTTAAAAATAACAAAAAATATGCAAGTTTTATTAGTTACATGACTTAATTTGTTTGATTGGTCATAAATAAAAGGAGGGTTACCTAACTTTATGGCAGAAAAGAAAAATCTTTGCTTGATTTAGAAATATGAGTACAAGTTTGATTAGTTACATAACCTACTTTGTTCGATTGGTCATAAATAAAAGAAAGTGTTAACTTTATGGCAGGAAAGGAAAATCTTTGCTTGATTTAAAAATAAGAAAAAGTGTACAAGTTTGATTAGTTACATGATTCATTTTTAAAAATTGTTTGCTATTAAAAAGTGTCTGTTGAATTCTAAAATCAGCTTATTTTACATTAAATTAATTTGATAAGTTCGTCTAAGGCTATATTCTATCATTTTAGGCCAATCTCATCAATCTACTACCTGGTAAATGACGTCACAATTTAACGAAAATATATATAAATATATTTTATCAAAACATTTTAACATTATATTTATACATTTAACTATGCAAACATTCAATACAACAACCTAAACAATACAAATATACAAAAATAGACATCTATCGATGGAAGCCTAGTCACCAAGCCACTGACTCAAGCGAATAAAATAAGGAGTCTTACATAGTATGTGTTGTTTCCAGAATTTCTGCTTTTTTATATGTAACATCTTTCCTTTCGCTTTCCTGCAATCTATTGGAGTGATTTTGTTTCATGCAACGTGTGTCACAGGAAACCGAGAAAACATGCGCTATTTGAAATGATCAAAGAGCGCATGCTATTTGAATTGACCAATGAACGCGCGCTATTTGAGATGACCAATGAGCGCGTGCTACTTGAATTGACCAATGAGCGCGCGCTATTTGAATTGACAAATAAGCGCGGGCGGTCGCCATCAGATTTTACATACAGACACATCACATGCGACTACTGTAAAACTCACTCAGTTTTTTGTATAATTATTATAATTTTTAGTTGTGCCAAATCTATGACACTAAGGTTATACGAAGATAAAATACAAATATCAAAGCCTCTTTAAGCTATTTAGTATAGAGATCAAAATTTGAACTACTCCGGCGGAGGTGGTGGAACTGGAGGTGGAGGCATTGCTGGCAAAGGCGGTTGTTGATGTTGGTGTTGATGCTGTTGATGCTGCTGATGTTGAGGGTAAGGTGGATACATATGACCATACATCCCGTAAAACCCATCCATGCCTCCAAAGTATAACGGTGGAGGTGGTTGTACCATGTAATATGGTAATGGAGCCCTGTAAGGGGGAGGAATATTCCAATTGCCTACCTTAGGGTGGGTTGCTTCGTGTCTTGGAATCTTCTGCGGAGGTCCAGCTTCAGATGTACCAGTCCTTTTCCTTGATGTCTCCAACACTTTCTTTGAAATAGTAATTTTAACACTTGATGGCTGAGGAGGAGGTGGTGGAACGGCCAGTCTTTCTTTTGGTATCTTGACTTTTAAGCCACCTGGACTTAACGATAGCTTTTCTCTTGGTATCGTTATTTTTAATGGCCCATCAGTTGGTTCAACTGGTGCAGGGGGTACCACAGGGTCTGATTTTTTCTCCCTTTCCTTATCTTTTTTATGTTTTTTCCGTTCATCCTTTGATTTGTCACGATCTTTATGTTTGTGTTTGTCTTTCTTTTTCTTTTCTTTTTTGTGTTTATGTTCAGTCTCTTCTGTAGGTTGGGTTTGTGGTTGAAGTTGGGGTTGGGGTTGGGGTGGTGGTTGTGGTTGAGTTTGAGGTTGTGGTGGTGGAGGTGGTTGGGAATTAACTATGGCTACCGGTTCAGGATTAACTGGAACCGGAGGTGGTCCAGGGGCTTCTACAATTGGTTCTTTTTTAACTTCTATGGGAGACTTTCTTTCAGTGGCCACCGTAATCGGAGCAGGTTTTGCTAGACTTTCTTTTAAGAGATTTGACACTAGAGTAGGATCAGTTTCTATGCCATTTAATGGTCTAATTGGTTCAGATTTCCTATCCCGAGCCTTTATAGCACTTCCTCTCTGAGAATCCCGGATTACATTCTCGTACCCAGGAGTTTCATCTATTTTCTTAACTACAGGTACTAATTCAGGTTCAGAAGAATTTGAAGGAAGTCTAGGTCGAGGTTTGACAGGTTCATTGGACGGTGATGAAAATGGTGATAAGATAGCTGGAGGTTGCAATTCTCGAATTACAGCTGCAGGATCTGGACGTTTCTTATAAGGACTGGGCGGCCTTTCAGGTTGAACCGGGGCTGCTTGTGTAACAGGTACTGGTATGTTTGGTCTCTGTTCAGGCCTAGGTCTTTGGGGAGGTTGAGGCCTTCTAGGGGCAGATGCAGCCGCTGCGATAGGAGTAGTTGCATTCTCCGGTGAAAACAAAGATGGCGGCCTAGTTCTTTGTGGAACAACTTCAGGATGAGTGGGATTTGTACTTGGCCCGGGTATAGGCCGATGATGTCTATGATCATGTGGTGGTTTATGATGGGGAGGTTTGTGTGGCCAAGCGTGATGGGGTTTATGATGTTGACTTGAAATAGGTCTATGGTGTGGTGGAGGCGGATTGGTGGTAGGCCTTGATCCAGGCTGTGGCACTCCCGGTCTTTGTTGAGGCTGTTGTAATGCTTGTAGTCGCCTCTCTCTCTCCTCCCGCCTTTCTCTCTCCTCTCTTTCTTTCTTTTCTCGATACAGATTGTAGTCTATTTTCTGTGGTTGTGGTGGTGGAGGGTTTGGTGGTGCGGTAGTAGCTGGCACGTAACCACCAGGGACTGGTTGACGGCGTCTTTCTCGTTCATATTCTATAACAAAGAGAATATTCAGAATTTTATGTGAGGAAGCAAACAAGGATGCAAATCCCCAAGTAATATCTCTATCTGTCCCACGGATTAAATGGATACACCTTTCTTCGTTTGTCAGTGTAAAGTACGGGCAACGAGAAGTGATACTAAATGTAAACAAAACTAATGCAAGGTCGTTAGGAAATACAGGTGTGTGTAACATTTTTAAAGTCATATATTTTTGCAGATAATATTTAAAAATATATATATTGCAATTTGAGTTACTATGTGTTATTGTAAATTTAAAAAACGATTTAGTAGTAAAAAACCGGCCAAGTGCGAGTCGGACTCGCGCGCGAAGGTTTCCGTATCATTTTCAATCAATCAATTATCTGTAAAAAACGGTAAAAAGTCACGTTTGTTTTATGTATATTAAACTTTATTATTTTTGTATTTTTAGTATTTGTTGTTAAAGTGGCAACGAAATACATAATTTGTGAAAATTGTAGCTTTTTAGCTATCACGATTTGAGATACAGGCCGACCGAATGTTGCCAAACCCTTCTTGACTTGAACTAGTTTTTGCTGGGAGAACGAGACTTTACGACAAATACACAAATTGAAAAGAGATAGATAATAGATTATCAACTCCACAGTAGTTTTTCAGGTAAATGACATTTTGTATCACTGCTGTTTGGCCGTACTTTAGCTTACAATAACACACAGAAATACAGAGTTACACATCTTACCAATGAAGTAAAACCACTTCAAGCATATATTTTAAACCTTGTCATCTCATTCGGTACAATAAAACAATACAACATGGTTGAAATCATGATATATCTAGAAATATACCAATGACATTTTTACAGTAATAAGAGCGTTTGCTCATACGCACGGCGACAAGTTTCCTTCCCAATGGCGAGTCTATTAGTATTCATGTGGTCTGTGATCTGTCTGTATCTGAATATCAAGGATTATTAAAATGTGTTTCTATCTACACGTTTATTCATTAAAAATGTTCATATTATATTGTTTCAAAAAGCTCTAAATCAGAGTTTACCAACCATTTCTTATTGAGCCTACCATGATTATATTTTGGTAGAGAATTCCTGCTCTACACAATGCAAAGGATTTTTTTATATTGAAATTTATTTCAATCAAAAAATAATAGCAAAATAGCGAAAAAAGAATTGCCTTGTGTGCACATTAGGTAACGACATTTCGAATAAAGAAAAGGGATCTGGCCTCACCCATTCCATTCAAACCATCATCCCCCACACCCTCCCACCAAAGATCTTCTAGTATTAGCCACCCTCTTCGATTGTACTAGCCCAGGCCATACGCAGATTAAAAAATATAAAGTTGAAATGTATTTACCCTTATCAAATGATTTGTCTATCTCGTCACTATTGGCAAGTGTGTGTTTTTTGTCAAACGGTGAGTTAGGAACAGCCGCGGAACCAGATGGATGTGCAGCATTCGAATGGGGAGAGCTTCCACCTAAAACAAATTTATAAAAGGTTAAAAATCAAATATTTCTGTTGTATGCAATCTTATACACAAATGAAAACAGAATTATAAAAGGTTAAAAATAAAATGTATGAAACATTTCATTTTTAACCTTTACGATATTACTGCAGGATAGTGTTAGGTGAGGTATTAGGAACAAACCAGGCGAACATAGCAAAATGCTACTACTAGCAGCCACTATAATTAATAATTTTGACCAGCCATTCTACAAAAATGAGACTAACACAATGAATATCACGGTTTAAATGGATACGCTTTCAAGACATGTTCTTAGTTTGTCAGTGTAGCTCGCAATTACATACAGAAATACAGAGTTATATTACTTACCAATGAAATAAAATCATTTCAAGGGTAATTTTTAAACCTTGTCATCTCATTCGGTACGATAAAACAGTACAACATGGTTTATTTCTATTTTTTCAGAATATAACCTACAAATTTATGAAATTTTTGACTGTAATATGAGCGTTGTTCATATGCGCGGCGACACGTTTCCTTCCCAATGGCGTGTCTATTAGTATTCATGTAGTCTGTGGTAAATACATAGTATACAATCGAAAACAAGTGTTTTTAGTATGATTTACTAGGTGGTAGAATTCTACATTGTCTCGCCCGGGTCTGGTACCACCGTCTCACCTATTCCTGCCGCAATAGCGTCAGTGCTTGTCGCTGTCGTGTTCGGGTTTGGAGGGTAAGGTAGCCGGTAAACTTATGCATGTGGCATTAGATCTTGTCACAAGATAGCAACGCACCATTAACAATTTGGTGTTTATAGGCGATAACTAGTTGACTCTTTCCATCAGGAGACCTATCTGCTTGTTTGCTATCTTATGACATTAAAAAAAACATAAAATTGACATCTTTGGCATCTATAGGTGATGTTTCTTTTTCCATCTGGAGAGCCATCTGTTTTTTTGCTACCTGATATAAAAAGTTACAAGGTCAATGGACACACACATGTAGAAACTAAACTTATACTGATTGTAAAATAAACTTACTATTGTTAGACATGGTCATCATCTTCCGTTTTAACCTGGATGGACACTTGTCGAATATGTGAAGGAACTCCGCTGTCAATCTTTCCAGCAGTTCAGTTGTGACAGACCGGTCTACATAAGAGAACCAATGCCGTCCTTCATGGGATTGTGGTATCTATTAAAAATATACATATCTTGTCATATACAAGAGAAAGACAATGCGAGGGAAGCGCTTTTTTTTAAGCCAGTGGCACCAAACTCAATTGAGATGGTGCAGAAGTCAATCACCTAGTGAGTAGTCACAATGTTGGTGCCAAGTATTAGCCTTCTTTTTCTTTTACGAGATGCTTAGTAGTAAGTCAGTTATCTTTTCTTTAAAACCCAGACCAGCACGGGATCTGTACCTTATTCTTATTGATGATGTTGATTGTTAGTTATACAATTTTATAGTATAAAGAAAATCACTAATATAAACTAAAAATGGTAAAGAACCTAAAACACTGCCTTGTGGTATCCCCACAGTTATTATTAAGGTAGTTTGAAATATATATTCTTAAGGTTTCCTCAAATTTTCGATATATCGACATTGTTTCCAGTTTTATTTTAACCCTGATTATCTAACAAAAGTGTTTAAGTACAAAGACCTGCACACAGAACTCGAATTTCATTATGATTTACCGTCACGACACGTCGGCCAAAACGCGCTTTTATACCCGTGCTGTGATCAAATTTTTTGTATATATGATATATATACAAAATATATAAATATAAATACGATATATCGACATTGTTTCCAGTTTTATTTTAACCCTGATTATCTAACAAAAGTGTTTAGTACAAACACCCGCACATAAAACTCAAATTTTACTATGATTTACCATCACAACATTTTAAATAAATACATATTTTTGATCCAAATTAAAATATAAAAACATATTTTATTGATTCAGATTTTGATTGAATACATAACTCCAACAATGAAAACCAGTTAATTTGCATATTTCCGCGAACATTGTTTCGTGAAGGTCACGATGCCACTAAAAGGGAAAGGGAAAAAGAAAAAAGCGATGTAAGAAATAGACCAAACTCATTGTAAAATAATGAATACCCCAGTGGCACAGTTATCCAATCCTCGTTCACCACTTCCACCCTGACAGTAGTAAGCACAAAAGCACACAGTATACGCACTCAACGTACGTTTCACTGCACAACCGAAGACGCGTCGTTTGCGAAGTGAAACGTGCGTTTTCAGGATTAATTCATTACACAACTTTTTTCAGTGGCATCGCAAGAGTACAATAACTAGTTTTCTTCGTTACAAAAACATACTAAATTGTATAAAACTTACCGCCCAATTACTCCATTTAGAAGCCAAATGTATACAAAAGCAAGCCACAACAGTCGGTCTGTACTGTAAGCACATTGTGGTAAGATGCAGGCTATTTGATGCCATGAAGTATGACGTTTGCGCTAAGTCCTTCGGTGCTGAAAAGGAGAATTTCACTCTAACATTATCATTATTGATTATATTATATACAGGGAGTAACAAAAACATGTCTGACTCGAAAGAACGTATATAAAAAAATTAATTGATTCTATTTATAAAGATAATATAATACTTAAAAATACTCAATTTTATCCTTTAATTTCCTTAAAACTTAGCAAACAATTTCAACTAGACAACACCAAATGAGCGCCTTTATGTCATAACTCTATGTCGGCTTTTTACTAAGATTACATGTGATAAAAAGCAGATTTTTTTAATATGTACAGGTGATATTTAAAATATAATTTTTTATCTATAAATGTACATAAAATATTTACACATATAGACGTTGACTGGTTAAATACAGTACATACTGACAGTGAGTGCTGAGTACTTATCTATGTAGCATATTGGTGGCAACTGATTTTAGGGATGAGGTAAATATAATTAAATAAATATCTTTGTTTTCTTTTTTATTTACATAACAAAATAAATAATTACAATAATATATTATTGTAATTATTTATTTTGTTATGTAAATAAAACAGAAAACAAATTTATTTAATTACTAGCTGTTGCCGGCGACTTCGTCCGCGCGGACTTCGTTTACTCCGCACAGCACCTCCCCCGTAGTTGATAGCGTGATAATATGTAGCCTATATGTTGACCCGACCTGTTAGTAATATTCATGCAAAATTTGAAGTAAATCCATGCAGTACTTTTTGAGTTTATCCCGGACATACATACAGACAAACAGATAAACCGACAAAAAGACAAAAAATCTAAAAACTATATTTTTGGCTTCGATATCGATTGTAGATCACGCCCCAAGTATTCTTTTAAAAAAAATATTCAATGTACAGTTTTGACTTTCCTACGACATTATATGTATAGATAATTATTAATTACCCCATCCCTAAAATCAGTTGCCACCAATATGCTACATAGATAACCAAGTATACTTATGACATAATAAAACGTCGCTCAAAGATAACGCATGAACATGGCTAGTCTAGCATTGAGTAGACTTTTAAAAGTCCCTAAAGTTATACCAGTTCGGATCTGGAAATTTGTATTTCCAAAATCAAGATGGTGAGAGTGGTTTTAAGTTATGTTGGCCTATGACGTGATAAAAATTGAACTTGTTCAGAATATTTTTTGAGGTTATCCTCTGCAATCAAACAAAGAATAGATGGAAGATCAAATAGCCTCCTATATATAGTCCTGTCCCTGAGAAAACAGGCCCTTAAATAATTCAACGCCAAGCTCTAACAGTATAAGGTGTAATTTACCTCGTCCGTTAAGCATGTTACACATAAAGGTCTATATTTTGTTTTTATATCATAAGATAGCAAACAAGCAGATGGGTCTCCTGATGGAAAGAGTCAACCATCGCCTATACACGCCAAAGGTGTTATTGGTGCGTTGCTATCTTGTGGCGAGGTCTAATGCCACATGCATATGTTTACCAGTTACTTTACCCTCCAAACCGCACACGACAGCGACAAACACTGACGCCATTGCGGCAGGAATGAGTAAGGCGGTGGTACCAGACCCGGGCGAGACAATGCAAAACTCTACCGCCTAGAAGCCACAATGGTAGTGACTCGTATAGCCAATCGGACGCCTTTTACGATCTGCCTGGTAGAACGGCAGTTGGCCTACTCTTCAAACGCCTGGGACCAACACGGGGTAAAATCCATTAAACCCATTACTTGCATATCATATTTATTCATTGGACAATGTCCCATTATCGAACCAAATATTTTCTCAGTTTTTCTCTAGGAAGTCTGAGTAGTTTCCTAAGTTAAGGATTGAATTAAATGATGATAATATCATTAAACAAAAAAACTTAGAAATAAGTCGGTAGTTAACTATATAGTATAAAAAAAACGCTTTTTGATGACTGTCCCTATGTATGCTTAGATTTTTAAAACTACGCAAGGGATTTTGATGCGGTTTTTTTAATAGATAGAGTGATTCAAGAGGAATGTATAATAACATCTATTACATAGTAGAGAAATACTGTTATAAATATATTTAGCAAAACAGTCAGTTGGTATATTATATAGTTGAATTATTATTAAGATGTTTTTAATAATCTCAATAATCTAGTAGATGGTACTGATAGGTCTTCTCCAATATTTGGTTTATGAACTACTAGCTGACCCGCGAAGCTTCGCCCGCGAGTAGATAAATATGTCGTCGAAATAGCTTTTAATACAAATTTCATCCCCTATTTCAGACCTTCAGGGGTATTGATTTCTGAAAAAAAAATTAGCCTATGTATGACCCCGGATCTTCAACTATTTCCATGCCAAATTGCATGAAAATCGGTCCAGCGGTTCAGCCGTGAAAGCGTAAAAGACAGACAGACTTTCGCCTTTATAATATTAGTATGGATTAGTTGCAGCGTGCAGCCCGCTGCATTATAAAAGTTTTTGGTGAAATCCGCGGGGTCATCTTAATTTTTCCGGGATAAAAAGTAGCCTATGTGCTATTCCAGGTCATCATCTACTTGTGTGCCAAATTTCATTCAAAACCGTTCAGTAGTTTTTGCGTGGTTGAGCTAAAAAACATCCATCCAAACATCCAAACTTTCGCATTTATAATATTAATATAAATCTGGCGGTAGTCTAATTTTATAAAACGCCTGAAGCAAAATGGAGCCTTAATCTATATGTACATTAACACGTGTAGAAAAATCTTTGTACTCCTTGTTAACACAATTGCCTGAAAGACTATGAAATTTGACACAATTACCGTTTACATAATGGAGGATTGCAGAAACCCAATACATATTTTTAATAATTATGCATTAGAAATACATTGATAATAATAAATATTACACACACTTCATTAATTTGACATACATGATAATATACACACATATATACCTACTATTTTCTTTACCGCTTACAAAATAAATCTGCAGGAATGAGAAGTCGGTGACGTCTCATTTCCTATATTTCCAGAACCTTGCATCAGATATTCATCAAGTTCAACCTTTTAATAACTCCTCTAACAAAGAAAGGACTTTCAAAATCGGTTCATGAATGACCGAGTTGAGTTAGCAAAGATAAATCATACAGCTGAAATAATAATCTTCTTTTGAGTATTCGGTTGATTAAGGGTGTAGACAAATGGAAGACATTTCAACTGCAATCCGAGTGCTAAATGGCATTTCAGATGCAGTTGACAAGACTGCAAATGCGTAGTCCAATCGTAGTTCAGTTGTAATCGGCGTGCAGTCTGCAATCGTGCAGTTCACACGACTGCACGCCGACTACAATTAAAGTCGACAGTCCATCTGTCTACACCCTAAGAGATTTTATTATTTAGTCTAGGGTCGAATTTTGACCATGAGACGATTGCTAATACAAATATTTAGGCATAGGAAACATTTATGATTTGTTACAGGTGAATCGGTTAGCAAAATAAGCTTGCATTGTGAAACTGAATAAGATAGAAAGCACATAAAAAGCTAACGGACAATGATTTTTTTGAAAGAAAATAAATCAAATGGCTAATATAACCACAGAATACATAGTATGGCATGCCATTTTCAATATTCATTACTACAATCTCTTCATAAATAGTTCTAGACGCTCAGATATAATAATAGTCTAAGATCCGAATATAAGCTGACCTTCATCCATCTGTTTACCGAATGAAACATTTTTATTATCAAATTTCATTCATAGACAAATACGTCTTGCATGTATTGCCTATCAAAATATGTTCATAGCTAGCTATCCTTAATTAATTTTTTTTTCACAAGTTCCTCCCTCTTGAATGCCGATCAAATGTTATTGCTATTAAAAGTTTTAAACATGTGGAATAGGTCTGTGAGGTATTGCCTACGTGCTTACGTTCATGGCTACCAGGTAAGCAGGTGTAAACATGTAAGTAAATATAACATAAACACGTAGGCAATACCTCACAGACCTATTTTATATGTATAAATGTTTAAAACTTTTAGTATCAATAACATTTGATCGGTAAACAAGTGGAAGAAACTTCCTAAAAAAAATTAATTAATATTTTTTTAATTAAGGATAGCTATGAATAGATTTTGATAGGCAATACGTGCATGACGTATTTGTCTATGTATGAAATTTAATAAAAAAAATGTTTCATTTGGTAAACAGATGGGTGAAGGTCAACTTATATTCGGATCCCGTACTATAATGTAAAATTGTGTGGTTTTATAAAACTACATTGCAAGTGACACTTTTACAATGGAGCACTTGCACGAATAAGTGAAAATATAAACGCTATGACCATGTAGTTACTCATTTCAGAGCTTCAGTTTTTGCTTTTTCGCCGTGTTGGTCCCGGCCTCCTTTGTAGAATAGGCCAACTGCCGTTCTGCCAGGCAGGTCGTAAAAGGCGACCGATTGGCTATCGAGTCACTACCATCGTGGCTACTAGGTGGTAGACTTCTGCATTGTCTCGCCCGGGTCTGGTACCACCGCCTTACCTATTCCTGCCGCAATAGCGTCAGTGCTTGTCGCTGTCGTGTTCCGGTTTGGGGAGTAAGGTAGCCGGTAAACTTATGCATGTGGCATTAGACCTCGCCACAAGATAGCAACGCACCATTAACATCTTTGGTGTCTATAGGCGATGGTTGACTCTTTCCATCAGGAGACCCATCTGCTTGTTTGCTATCTTATGATATAAAAAAAAAAAAGCTTCAGTTTTTGCTTATTAAACTTGATCTATATCCATCATGGTTCTTACTGAGTGATATATCTAGTGGCTTGAATGTAACCCCTTGCATTTGTGAAAGTTGTGTGTCAGGCTAAACTAGCTCCTCCAAAAATTACAGTAACGACACTTGGTGTTGCAGTCGCTGAAAGCGGCAGATATATCACAAAAACCACGTGCTTATTTTCTATGCTGTGCTGCGTAAATACTAAAAGTATACTTATTATAACCCAGTCTTCATTATTCGAACTGATATATTCGGCCTACTAAGTAATACCCAGTACACAGAATACTGGAGACTAGCAGTAGTCAATCTACATCATCGACCACACAGCCCATAGACGCCTAATGTTCGATTTTCCGTATTGAATGCATTCTGGCAACTAGCTGAGCTGAGCTGCAACATCGTGATTGGCTTACTCAAGGCCACAGTGAAAGATAGTGATGCACAGAGAATCTGATTGGTCGACACTGATTGGGTATTGGTGCATGGACATTTACATCGGAACTATAAGTCAAATGTGTTGACAGAAGCCATTCGCCTGTTAATAGGGGTCTATGGGTTGTGTGGTCGGTGATCTACATACAAGTAATATTCGAGCAACACACACATAGACACCTCTCACGGACGCGATATCTCGAAATGGTTCTGGACAGTTTGTTTCGCACCAGTCCGAGATATCGCGTCCGTGAGAGGTGTCTATGTGTGCTATGCTCGAATATTACTTGTATGTAACATTGACTTCTGTTAGTCTTAAATATTCTGTGCCGAGTATTGAGTGATTACCGAGTACTCGTGCCGAGTACTATATGGTTACATGCACATGCATGTAACAACAAAATCACTGTTTTGACTTATTTTTTAGGTAGGTTATTAAAAAAAGTATCATTGTAATAATAATAATCATAATAATAAATATTCACGGAACAAATTGCAATTACTGATCTAACCCCAAAGTAAGCAAATTATTTGCTTGTGTTATGGGTGTTAGTCAACGATACTAATACATAGAAATACATATATAAATACTTTTACATACATAATAAACACCCAAACCCGGAAATACAAACATTTATGCTCATCACACAAATGCTTGTTCCCGTCGGGGATCGAACCCGAGCCCCGTCGATTGCGTTCGTAACTATAATAGAAGTTCTGGTTTCGATTCGCTGGTTTATAGGTTAAGGAGAACACCACTTCAACTTTCTGCTAATTTTTATCGCTTTTTTCTTACAACAACAAAGACCAAGAGCTTATCGTGCATATTCTAGAAACAGAGATGGTAAAATTTTACCACCAAGTGCCGCTATTAAGAGTTTATTTTTCGAAGATAAGCCTAAAAAATCTCAATAACACATTGATCCAAGGATCGAACCCAGCACAATATGATCTGAGCAAAATGGCATAATCACCAGACTAGACACAAAACTATATGAAAATGTAAAACAAACGGAATTTTAGCTACACAACACAAAAATGTAGTGTCAAAAAATGTTAGCAATTTATGAAACATACTATTAATAACTGATTAAAATTGCAAAAATATTATAAATAATCCTTTAATTATAAACATCTTACTAATAGTTATTTTATAAAAAAAATCGTGTCAATGTGCAACAAGAAAAAAAAAAGAAAAATGAGGGTATTTCGAAATTTGCAGTGATGTGCGAGCGAGACAACACACACTCATGTAAAATATAAACATACCTGTAATACCAGCTATAGTTAGGACTTCATTTCGGCATACGTAGCTTAGCTGGGTAAAAGGTAATGGCTATAGCTTGACTTTGCTTAGGAAAATACTCTCAACTTTGTACGTCCCAAATAAGACTATAGAAAACTAAATCATGTTTGGTGAATTTAAATCACATTTTTTCATAGAGATATAAAACACTGTATAATACTGCTGGTTTTTTTTATGAATGTTTGTAAAAAAGTTGAGGTCGGGAACAAATATTTTTTTATCATTAATATAGATTCTGTCTCGTTGCTTAATTTAAAAAATTAAATCCTCTTGTTCGAGTGTTTACATGAAAATGTTTGAAAAGTTTAAAATGTGTTTTTATGTTTGTTATAAATTTTAATACTAGGAATATTAAAGAAAAAAATACTAATACGACAACTCATTTAACTGTGAGTAGTTTTTTCTTACACATTTAAATGAAGAAAAACGAATGACCAATATCTATCAGGTCAAATTATATACAATATTTACCTAAACATTTTTTAAATAGTTTTAGTTTGAAATAATATTGACGTACCATTCAAATGGTATCATATAAATATAACATTTCATTCATTCAAAGCAGAAGGCACAGACGAAAGGTCAATTAACATAAAAGCTTAGATATCCTGGACGGATGCATAGAAAATATTGGGAGTTTGAAAAAAAAAAGAGTCGCAAGAGACAAAAGTGGAAAACTTCAAAATGCTTCAAAATCAGAATTTAAACTCCACAAAGTCAGCCATTTGCCATTCCACGCGATAACCTAGCGTATCGCCACTTCGCCAGCTACGCCACCGCTACAAAACGCGTCGCAAACCAGCAGTGCTCACCTTTTACAAGGTGGCAGGTTCGGACCACATGTGTGTGCGGGTGGTCGATGGCAACATCAAACCCTAAGGTCTGAAGAAGCACATTCTCGTTGAATACCAAGTCCTGCGCCTGTTGACAAACAAAAATAAAACACCATAATATGTTAATATCATAATATAAACAGTCATCTATACAAATATATAAAATTGGAGTGCCTGTCTGTAATATTAAAATAACATGTGTACCTAAACATTTTTTTTTGTCTCTCTGTCTGTTTGTTCCGGCTAATCTCTGGAACGGCTGAACCGATTTTGACGGGACTTTCACTGGCAAATAGCTAATGTGATAAGAAGGAGTAACATAGGTAAATTTAATTTCGGAATTTTCCACGTGAACGAAGTCGCGGGCTCAGCAAGTATTATATAAACAGATATCAAAAGTGCCCCGTATTTAAAATTACCATCTGACAAGCATTTGCCACATTTGAGAGACATTTTGGCCACCTTTTCTTCGCATCATTCTTGCAAATATAATTTGTCTATGTCTTTGTAATATTTTAGACATCTTGGTCAGGCATCCTTTCACTTCCGTATGGTAAATGTATCCGTATTGGTCCGAGCCTCCTTTGCGTTTTTCAACCACTTCGACCATCTGCCATTCTGTCAGGCAGTATGTAAAAGGTGAACAAATGACTATATGACTTGGATTCTCAACAGGAACAAACATTTGTGTGATGAAAATATTTCTGGGTTTTGGGTGTTTATTATGTATGTTAAAGTATTTATATATATATATATATATTTTTATATGCATTAGTATTGTCATTGACTAACACCCATAACAAGCAAATAATTTGCATACTTTGGGTTTTTTTTATATCTTAAGATAGCAAACAAGCAGATGGGTCTCCCGATTGAAAGAGTCAACCATCGCCTGTAGAGACCAAGGATGTTAATGGTGGGTTGCTATCTTGTGGCGAGGTCTAATGCCACATGCATAAGTTTACCGGCTACCTTACACTCCAAACCCGAACACGACAGCGACAAGCACTGACGCTATTGCGGCAGAAATAATTAAGGCGGTGGTACCAGACGCGGGCGAGACAAAGCAGAACTCTACCACCTAGTAAAATCAATTTATGTAATTGTACTGTAATATTTTTATTTTTTTAACTCCCCGATCCTTGAATCGAACCTAGGACCTCATGTGGCCAATGCCAACACCGGACCACTAGACCACAGATACTATTATTATAACAGTAATAAATAATAAATATTCACGGGACAAATTACACTTACTGATCTAACCCCAAAGTAAGCAAATTATTTGCTTGTGTTATGGGTGTTAGTCAACGATACTAATACATAGAAATACATATATAAATACTAGAATATATATATATAATAAACACCCAAACCCGGAAATACAAACATTTATGCTCATCACACAAATGCTTGTCCCCGTCGGGGATCGAACCCGAGCCTCGTCGATCGCATAGTCAGGGTCGCTAACTACTCGACCAACGAGGCGGTCTCGATAATGATTTAAAACTACCGGGAGTACATAATAAAATCATACCTGTTCTTGATATTGTTCAGGTGTCAAAGCGCTAACCCCCTCACCTCTGTGGAGGCAAACGTGTGCGACTTTTATTACATATTCTAGTTTCCTGGGCTGTTCCTCTACCTGAAATCAAATAATAAATAATAAGTTCTGACCCTTTTAAAGAATTGACAATTGGCTATTTTGTAAGATAGTTAAAAGCAGGGATCTTATGAAGCTCCATATATGTAACCCTAACTATCGGATATCCGAAATAAAAATATATCTGTAATCATAACCGTACCTATTACAAGTTTCGGATAAGAGTGGAGTCTAAATAAAACTTCTTTCGACAGGTTTTTGTCTTACCGCTTGCACGCCATGTGAATCTTGCATAGTTTCTTTGTTATTTCTAGTTATAAAATAACTTTATTCATATTATTTTTTTTAAATTTACGACTAGCTGACCCGGCAAACTTTGTTCTGCCTTTTTATCTACTCTTATTTTTTTCTATTTTTTTATATTATTTTTTTTATTTTATATCATAAGATAGCAAACAAAGGTCTCCTGATGAAAGAGTCAACCATCGCCTATAGACACCAAAGGTGTTAATGGTGTGTTGCTATCTTGTGGCGAGGTCTAATGCCACATGCATAAGTTTACCGGCTACCTTACTCTCCAAACCGGAACACGACAGCGACAAGCACTGACACTATTGCGGCAGGAATAGGCAAGGCGGTGGTACCAGACAGGGCGAGACAATGCAGAACTCTACCACCTAGTAGCCACGATATTAGTGACTCGCATAGCCAATCGGTCGCCTTTTACGACCTGCCTGGCAGAACGGCAGTTGGTCTATTCTTTAAAGGAGCCCGGAACCAACACGGCGAAGCCCGGAACCAACACTGGGATTTCGCGGGTTTACCAGCCCCGGGCGAGACAATGCAAAACTATACCACCTAGTAGCCACGACGTTAGTGACTCGCATAGACAATCGGTCGCTTTTTACGATCCGCCTGACAGAACGGCAGCTGGCCTATTCTTCAAAGGAGCCCGGGACCAACACGAGGAAAAATCGTCGGGGGTCGTCCATAAAGAGTATTAAATTGATAGCTAAATATACACAATATGACTCAGTTGCCAAGGCCAGCTTCACGTACGTGTTAAAATAAAGTAAAATTAACTAACACTCGCACGCTTCCCTTGGCGTAAATCCATTGACGATAAAAAAATATGGCCTATGATTTGCACAATACGTATTCTCATTGTATACAAAGGAAATTGATGAGAGTGGCCTCAAAGACCTATAAGAATATTATAACCTTATTTAATGTACAATAAGCACATATTATAAATCAACGGACACTTTTAAAAGCAAGTACATTTTGAAGAGGATTATTGGTAGTTTATTGATTCAGGCGTTACTTTGCGGATATCCAATATTATAAATATGAAATTAATCAAATTTGCTATGATCCACGAACTATTCTACGTGTTTTTCGCGATGACACCAAAAAGAAAGACGTTAGCTCAACATATGGATAAGACTCGCCGATGGTGCGTATAACTAGAAGATCCCAGCGGCACAATAATTACGCGAGCGTAGAGTGAAGTAGTATTCGTTTCTTCTGAAGATGCTTCGGTTTCGAAGTGAAACGTGCGTTGAGTGCGTATAAGATAGCAAACAAGCAGATGGGTCTCCTGATGGAAAAAGTCAACCATCGCATATAGACACCAAAGGTGTTAAATGGTGCGTTGCTATCTTGTGGCGAGATCTAATGCCACATGCATAAGTTTACCGGCTACCTTACCCTCCAAACCGGAACACGACAGTGACAAGCACTGACGCTATTGTGGCAGGAATAGGTAAGGCGGTGGTACCAGACCCGGGCAAGTCAATACAGAACTCTACCACCTGAAATTGCTTTTGTTATTGGTGTCGGCGTGAGACGTGTGTGTAAAAGTGTGGTGGTGTGGGTGGATAATTGTGACGTTGGGTCTTCTTTTTATACGGACCATCGGTGAGTCCTATCCATTTGTTGAGCCGACGTCTTTCTTTATGGTGCCATCGCGAAAAACACATAGAACAGTTCGCGGATCATAGCAAATTTGATTAAGGCGCGGAATGACTACGATTTAAAAACGTCGAATTCACTTAAACAACGCATGTTAGCGCGTAATCTAATTTGACATTTACAACACGTTAAATACGATTAAAAATTGCAAAGCAAAGCAAACAAGAATATTATGTTATACTGTAACTAGACTGCAAATAAACGTTTAATTTGCAGGATTTCCTTAGATAACTCAGAATATACGCATTACATTCAATATTTGTCTGGTTAGTTTTAATAAAGCTTTATTTCTATTATATTCTTTAAAAAAAACTTGTTACCACTGAAAATACAGAGAATTTCGACGCCAAAGTTTTTTTTTGTGAAGCAAATTACGATTTTTATTGAAAATATTAAACAAATATTTAATATTCTATTCGGTCAACATTTTTCTTTAGACCTTATTCTATACTCTGTATTTTTTGCGTGGGATATTTTCCTTGGGTTTCCTCGTACTCGAGCGTCAAAGAAACCCAGTTTTGTGAATGTTGAGCTAACACCGCGCCTTAATTTCATCTTTTTAATACGGATAATTGGCGTGTATGCTTAACGCGTATCATGCCTAATGTTAAGCTGTCAATCATTGGGCAGTAATCAGTATTAAACTTGTTCTATTACGAACCACTGTCTGTATTACGCTCCCAACATATCAATTATAATTACTTAAAACTATACAATATTACAATACATACAATATTACATACTATTGTTACGAATAATCTAAAAGCGTGTAAAGTTGGAGCGCGCGCGGTAACTATCTAGAAATAACAGAAAGAGATAGCTACTCCTATTGACAAACAAATAGTTGACCTGGGCTATGCCATAGTGGACTTTGTGGGATATGGCATAAGATTGAAAGTAGCGTGTACTAGGATTTATGACTCATAACATGTTTACGATAAGAAGTGATTCATTGTTTCCCGATACATTTAGATTTTTCTGGATCCAGCTAGGACTTTACCCTGGCTATAAATAGAGAGGTGTTGACAAACACAAGGCAGTTTTTATCAAGCGATCGAGAGCGATACTTCAAGTGATCAGTGCGAAGCGAGAAGTGTTTTATTGTGTAGTCAGAGATAGTACAGTGAGTGAATAGTGGGTAAAGTGTATTTCAGTATTACATTGTGTTGTCTTGTGTATTGTGTGTATCGTAAATACACGGATTTAATATAAGTGGTGTTTTCTTACAAATACGAACCCGAGTACGTAACACTATTTTAAGCTATTCACGATTGATTTTAACCACTTAGAAGCTAAAAGATGAACAACCCTTGTTTATAACAACAAATTAAAATATTTATTGTGATTCGATCACAGATTAAATAGATGACACTTGTTTTTTTGTTTTTTTTTTTTTTAGATTAGGAAAGTACTAAATTTATCTTTTTTATACAGCTTTCTGTGTTGTAAGTTTTGCCTAGTGATAAATAATGTAATAAAAGGCGTTTCACAAATTACTTCGTTGATAGGACGTATCTGACCAGATACGTATTTTCATTGCAGTATCACGTATTTTCTAAGATTGTTTTTATGAAATAGAAAAAATATATATTTTATTCATTTTATTTAATTGAGATTTATACATGTTTTCGATAGACCAAAGTTAAATACACACTTTTGCATTATAAAATTATTATTTTGTTTATTTTAGTTCGCACAGCGAATTTATTAATTTCAAGAATACTACCTTTTTTTCCATTTTAAACTTTACATAGAAACGTCCTTGCTCCCACTTCGGCAGAATACTTCTCCTTTTTGTTGCATTTTATACAATAGTTTGTTCAACATTTTGCGTCTTACCTATCCGACATTTTTCTAACTTGTTTGGATGGTCATAAATAAAAGAAAGTGTTACCTTTTGGCTGACAATAAAAACAAAAATAAAAAGTGAATATTGCTTAAACACATAGTAAACCTCAACGGAATTAGTGTTTATACGAAATAATTAACGTTAATATTCAAAAAGTATGGTCACCGCACGATGTACCAACACTCGTTAGTTGCGAGCTCGGTCAATCACCATTTGTAAACAATGAAAATTATAATAGAAATGTTTGTATCGCGAATTGATTACCTTTGCGGCGAGAAACAGGGCAGCGGCTGCTATAGCGTTCCTGTGGAACTGTGTGAAGGAGTGAAACGCGTAGAATCGATGCATATACACAATTGCCGTATTGATACATAGTTGTGAACTGTGGATGAGAAAAACAATTATTTTAACACATCAAATCATGCAAATCTGTTGAATACTAATAGCAGGAGAGCCCAAGAGGGGATTTTGGGTTTACTTGAGCGCGTCAGAGTAACAAGAGAAGTACCTTGCATACTGTTGAAACTCTTCACCAAATATAAGCCCTTTATATAAAAGCGGGTGACTAGGGCAAAAAAAATTCGATAACTTCGGCTTGTGGATATTGTCAGATTATATTTGTTTCATTATTGTTATATTTCTCTATAATAAAAGAAAATTCAGACGCGGTCGAGAATGTAAAGACAATGTTTTCTTTGGAACTTTGTGACCTTCCCACTCCCTTATGCTACCATTTGAGTCATCACGTTTTCTAATTTTAGTTAACAACTATGTAGACCTCCATACCTTAATCTGAGGTGCTTCAATGTTTCCATGTCACGGTTTTTTTTTCACATGTTTTTAATAGTCGATTTTTCCCCACCATTGAAATGAAAAACATTTTATTTTTCCTATAATTTAATCCACAAAATCCAATAAGTCTCTATGACGCTCGAGTAACTACACATTTAGCATTTTGGGCTCCCTTACCATAAATAGTCTATGATCCCACTATAAAATGACCTTCACCAAGCTGATTAATGGGTGAACAGTATTTTATAACCAATTAAATATGTCAATAAGTAAAAATATATATATAATAATAAAAATATATGTATTTATATTGCAATAAGTTGACTAAAAAATGTCAGTCCAGGATATGATTAATAAACTATTGTTTTTTTTTAAAGATTTCACTTGTTACCATATTGTTGTTCTTTCTCCCAATAATCAGCCAAAAACAGCACAAAACCTCATTAAAATGATAATTTATTAAGGCTTTGCAAAATTTTTTTAGGTCGGGTCTGGTTTACTAATAAAGATTTATCTGTTTACACTTGCCTAACCAAGAGTTGTGATGAAAAAAAAAACAGAACGTTTGCATATTTTAAAGGGTTCCTACTTTTGATTGGTATGGAATTTGTTATTAACCAAACCAGTGAAATGTGTAAAAAAAATTAAATTGTTAATTAATTATATTTTAGAATGAAGTTTTTCAGTCAAATCATTAATTAAATTAAAAATACAAATATTAAAACATTTCCATATGTATACATTGTGCAAATAGTATCTTAGTAACAAATACAGCTCTCTTATACTATAACGCTAGGTTGTAAATATTTTACTCGGAAGAACAGCATTTGGTTGCATTTTTAACCTGAAAAATAAAAATTTGTGCATACATACATATCATCACACCAGATCCCTTACAGGGTAAGTAGGGAGAACTGAGTGCCATGCATCACAATCCTTGCAGGCTAGTCTCGCTCCCTCCACATTCATCACCCTCTTCATACACACACACCAGTTGTGAAGACTCTCGATACCACCTTCGGACAGTACTCGATCAATCAAGTAAAATTTGTAATTCATGTTTACAGGGGGAACTTACTTAAAGAACATAAATTAACTTTATAAAAAAATCCCTGTAAACCACTTCATTATTAAAGTTTTTGGTGGTGTGTGCCAAATTTCACTCAAATCCGTCCAGTCGTTTTTGGGTGAGTGAGTTACAAACATACTAACTTTTACATATATTATAATATGCACTTATTCATTGACCCGCAGTTTCGCATGCGATTAGATTAACATGCCATCGATATAGTTATTCATACAAATTTTTATCCCCTATTTTAGACTCTGAGGGGTTGATTTTTGAAAAAAAAATTAGCCTATGTTTCACCCCGGATATTCAACTATTTCCATGACAAATTTCATCAAAATCAGTTGAGCTGTTTAGCTGCAAAAGCGTAACAATCAAACTCACTTCAGCAATTATAATCTGTACATATAATAAAATCGTAGAAAAGTCAAAACTGTACATTGATTATTTTTTTAAAAGAATACTTTGGGCGTGATCTACTATCGATATCAAAGCCAAAAATATAGTTTTTAGAATTTTTGTCTGTTTGTCTGTATGTATGTCCGGGGTAAACTCATAAAGTACTGCATGGATTTACTTCAAATTTGGCATGAATATTACTAACAGGTCGGGTCAACATAATACCTACATATTATCACGCTATCACCTACGGGGGAGGAGCAGTGCGGAGTTAACTAAGTCCGCGCGGACGAAGTCGCTGGCAACAGCTAGTATTTAATAAAAAATTATACCTAATGAGTTTTTTTTAAGTTTCCAATTTTATTCTCTTATCTAAACATACCTATTATGATACTCTTATCTATACATTAATACGTGAAACAAAAAGTTTGTATCCCTTTTAGCGATAAATACGCGAACCGAGGAGTATGAAAATTGGCCACTTAAAGATTACATTGTGGTGGACTGCAGAATCCTAATATTTATAAATATAACTAGCTGTTGCCTGCGACTTCGTCCGCGCGGACTTCATTTACTCCGCACAGCCCCTCCCCTGTACCTACAGGGGAGGGGTTGTGCGGAGTAAATAAAGTATATGTGAGTGGTTACGCAAAAAGGGACCTCAAGGGAAAATAATTTATTTCGAGTAAATCACGTTTAAAATGTTGAGTCGAAATGAGAGAGGCGCGGGGTGTTTTATGTTAGTGTCGTTAGTGAGCGACTTCGTCAGTGAGAAATAGCACGTGTTTGCGATAGCTGTATTATTGGTGACTTATTTATTCGTCTTTTACTTGTCTTTATGTGCGCGCTAGAAAAAGAAACTAGTGTGCGCTGTGTATAAGGTGTAATATTTTCAAAACTGCCTCGGCTTACATAAAAAATCATTAAAAAAAACTACGGCACCTAAAATTATTTTGATTAGAACAAAACAAAGATGAAGGACCATAGAATCAGAATTTATCAAAAAAAAAAAACCGTTTCCAATCCCTTCAGGTCCCTTTTTGCGTAACCACTCACATATAGACTACATATTATCACGCTATCACCTGATCGTCCGCGCGGACTTCGTTTACTCTGCACAGCACCTGGCCGCTAGGTGATAGGGTGATAATATGTAGTCTATATGTTGACCCGACTTGTTAGCAATATTCATGCAAAATTTGAAGTAAATCCATGCAGTACTTTTTGAGTTTACCCCGGACATACATACAGACAAACAGACAAAAATTCTAAAAACTATATGTTTGGCTTCGCTATCGATTGTAGATCACGCCCCAAGTATTCTTTTAAAAAAATATTCAATGTATAGTTTTGACTTTCCTACGATTTTATTATATGTATAGATTTAGCTTTAGTCTATGGTCGAATTACGATTACAGTGCGATCACTAGTTATTTGTTACTAGCTGTTGCCAGCGACTTCGTCCGCGCGGAGTTCGTTTACTCCGCACTGCCCCTCCCCGTAGGTGATAGATAGCGTGATAATATGTAGCCTATATGTTGACCCGACCTATTAGTAATATTTATACAAAATTTGAAGTAAATCCATGCAGTACTTTTTGAGTTTACCCTGGACATACATACAGACAAACAGACAAAAATTCTAAAGACTATATTTTTGGCTTCGATATCGATTGTAGATCACGCCCCAAGTATTCTTTTAAAAAACATTCAATGTACAGTTTTGACTTTCCTACGATTTTATTATATGTATAGATTAATACGCGATATGGTTTTGGCTACTTAACTTTTTTTTGTCTTCGAAACTAATTCTCAAGAGTCCATCACCCATCCAATACTTAACATTGCTTAAAAAATGCGATCATTTAAATCCGTCGAATTTAACAACGTTACAAGTGCGTCATGCCTCAAGATACTCGACCTATATTCACAAAAAAAACGTCAGAAAGATCGCGAATGAAAGTGAAATTTCATAGGTACACAATGCAAAAAAAACGTGAGTCACCGATGACACAGTTAAATTACGCACACAACGTACAGTTACCATTTTACCGCTATAGGAAAATTACCATATGAATAAACATTGCGAAAATCTTCAGAAGTAAAACCTGGTTGGTCATCGAAACGAATTCGCATACCTAGCGTTCCGTACAACCGAGTGATATTAACCGATATTACTTGTGGGGGAACGGGGACCTCAAAAATAATTATTGCACCTATGTTGCAATTTTTTTGTGACAGTAAAACAGGGAAGTCTTATTGTGGCTTGTAGGGGATTGGGGACCTCAAAAATAATTAATGCGCCTATGCATTAACTCATGAAAAACAATAAATTGGGTCAATGTCAAATTTTGTCCAGGTTAATTTGTCCCACTTATATTATCTCAGACATTGATATAAAAAACCCAAGATACACAATCAGTGTGTCAAAAACGTCCTCCAAAAATGAGTGCACAATTTTAAATTGAACTCATTTCAAATAGAATCGCGTCGGCCGCGTCACTGTCAATTTTATTTATTTACGTACATTGCTTTGTAAAAACAACTATAAGTCTTGCACTTAAGGTTGGATATGCAAAGACATATGTTTTTGCCATATCTATAACTACTTAAAAGAAATTAGGGACACTTTTGAGTGTCAGTTTTGCTCGGGACTGTGCATCTAGGGTTTTTTATATCAATGATCTCAGATAATGAAAAAAATAAGAACAATGACATCTTTCAATCACGATATCAATAATTGTTAAAATATCGTGCGAAAATATGACCGTGGATAGTTTTTTTAATAATGGTCATCATTTTGAATACAGTAAAAGCATCACTTTTGGTAACAGAATTGTTTTATTTCATATACAAACATAACTTGAAACAAAAACATAATTGCACACAAAATGTAATTATTTGTTCCCAAAATATGCAACTAAGATTGACGTTCACTGTTTTTTATTTAGGATGCATGTATTTTACACGAAAAACAACTCTGTTACCCCATTTACCTGCTCAAAATTTGACAATGACACAAATATGGATGTATTATCGAGATCGTACTGGTTTGCCTTTTTTGTCGTGGCATAGTATATTAAAATGACAATGTATTTATTAGTCGGCGACCGGCGTTGACAAATACCTCTTCAGGCTCATTTTCATTGGTCATATAGCATGCGGAAGTTCCCGAATGCGAGTTAAAGGATCGAACATAATGGGTCAGGGCCACCGACCACACAACCCATAGACACCCAATAACAGGCGAATGGTTCTGTCAATACATCTGACTTATAGTTCCGATGTAAATGTCCATGCACCAATACCCAATCAGTGTCGACCAATCAGATTCTCTGTACATCACTGTGGCCTTGAGTAAGCCAATCACGATGTTGCAGCTCAGCTCAGCTAGTTGCCAGAATGTATTCAATACGGAAAATCGAACATTAGGCGTCTATGGGCTGTGTGGTCGATGGTCAGGGCGGACCGCATCGCATTTCTGTATGACGTATGTATTTCCAAATTTTATTCTACTTTGTTGATCATCATTATGTAGATTTCGCAGTAGCTCTTTGTAGCGTTGAAATAAAATTATTAATTGTTCTTCATTCATTGAGTAATTTTATAAATTAACTAGCTGCAGCATGCAGCCCGCTGCATTATAACAGTTTTTGGCGAATCCCGCGGGCTGGCCTAATTTTTCCGGGATAAAAAGTAGCCTATGTGCTATTCCAGGTTATCATCTACCTGTGTGCCAAATTTCGTTCAAATCCGTTTAGTAGTTTTTGCGTGATTGGCTAACAAACATCCATCCAAACATCTATCCAAACATCCAAACTTTCGCATTTGTAATATTATATAATTATATAATATAATATATAATATAGATACTCAAAACACAGAGGAATTCGTGCGCGAAATTTCACTCACCATAGCACACTGGCGACGGGGCACTGCACACTGGGCTAGACCACAACGTATTCACAGCAGTCTGCCACGCAAAAATCCGTCTCTCTACGCCCCGCCTTAGAGTGCAATAGTTCATATAAAAAGTATAAAAGCGATCTATGTGGATTTTTGCAATGCGGTCTGCATTGTGTCCTGCCCCAGAATGTCCGATCCTTAACGACTAATGAATACACACCATGCGGGTATTCCCCGCAAACTGTCTAAAAACCAATGAGATTCATCGGTCGATATAACGCAAACTATGTATGTAACTTGTATGTCTATTATTATATGCAATCATATTTCTGAGTCTCAAATCATTGCCTATAAATAAATTTCACAAAGTTGATTGATTTGCTGTTAGATAAAACTAAAAATTTTATCGGCTAAAAATTCTTTAATTATGATATTATAGAATTTTTAGCCGATAAAATTAAATGATAATGGATAGAAATATAAATTTATTGATTGCCTTAAAAAAAATACAATGTAGTAAAAATTTTGTAAAAGGTAGAAACTTTGTAAATTACAAAAATCTTACATCACACAAAAAATGAAACTTGTAATAATTTTATAAAAATAACTTTTGTAATATGAAATCATTCTTGTACATTAGTAATAAGTACATGAAATAGAGAAAAAAAGACCAGCCCACTAAGTTTCTTCCGCCGGATCTTCTCAGTGTATGGCCGCGTTCCGATCCGGTAGTAATTCTAAAAAATCATACAGTGTTTTAAATGAAATATTATATAATATTTTTTTAAATATTTGCACACCATATAATGGTAGAATATGTTGGTAACTTAATTAATTTTTAACAACTTGTAACACCCATATTCTTACAAAATTTTCTTTCTTTCTTAAACATAGTGCACGGCTTTAGTTCACGAGTGTTATTAGATAAAGAATTAACGCTGCGCGAAAGCACAATGCCTGCTCCTTTTACCCATTTACAAATGCTTAAACTGGTAGACACATGTCAATACTAGCCACGTTACTGCCCCATTGGTCGAGTTGTTAGCGACGCTGACTACGCGATCGACGGGGCTCGGGTTCGATCTCCAATGGGGACAAGCATTTGTGTGATGAACATAAATGTTTGTATTTCCGGGTTTCGGTGTTTATGATGTGAGCATCAGAATGACCGTGACCGTCTGTCACTATTGATATTTTACATCGAAATTATTATAGGAAGTTGCTTCCTAGTTGGTACAAGTTGCTACTAATCATTGAATAGTTGCTACCTAAGAACAGAAAGAAATAAACTACTATTTAAGGTGGCCGGCCATTCTGATATCAGAATGGCTGGTCACCTATCCAGTGATCGCAAACTGCACAAAATAAATCGAGTTATTTTTAAGCAATAGTTGCTACGAACTGCTACCTTTATATGCATCGTTTTGAACCTTATAGCTTTTAAGGATAAAAAGTTATAATCATTTGAGTAAATTAAAATCTATACTCCTGAAAAATTCGATATCAAACACAATTTGTAATTTATATGCAGGCGCTACTTGATGGACTGCCTCAATGGTAAAGTGGTGAATGCTCCACGTTCGATTCGAGGACCCGGGCTCAAATCCCAGGTAGGACACTACAAAAAATGTGAAAAATTAAAAAAACTGTCAGGGCAATCACAATCAGCCAAGGGGCTGCGAATTTGATCCATATTTGTAAAATAATGTTTCTGTCTTCCTTATATCATAATGATAAACGTTAATCACTTAATGTATATGTATCTAATAAATAACAGTTGAAACAAAACTATCAAGTAGCGCCTGCATATAAATCACATATTATGTCTGATATCGAATTTGTTCATCGGATTTTTCAGGAGTATATATTTTAATTTAATCAAATGATTATAACTTTTTACCCTTAAAAGCTATAAGGTTCAAAACGATACATATAAAGGTAGCAGTTTGTAGCAACTATTGCTTAAAAATAACTCGATTTATTTTGTGCAGTTTGTGATCACTGGATAGATGACCGCCCATTCTGATATCAGAATGGCCGGTCACCGTAAATAGTAGTTTATTTCTTTGTGTTCTTAGGTAGCAACTATTTAATGATTAGTAGCAACTAGTAGCAACTAGGAAGCAACTTCCTATAATAATTTCGATGTAAAATATCAGTAGTGACCGTCCATTCTGATGCTCACGTTTATGACTAACACCCATAACACAAGCTAATAATTTGCTTACTTCGGGGTTAGATTAGTAAGTGTAATTTGTCCCATGAATATTTATTTATTTTAGTATTTTTTCTTTTTTACTTTCTACCTATCACGGTTTATGAGATACAGCTTGGGGACAGACAGAGAGACGGACAGACAGACAGTGGAGGCTTAATAATAGGGTCCTGATTTCCCTTTTACGTACGGAACCCTAAAAATTAAGCAGTGTCCATCTAGAGATAATTGAAAACGTTTTTAATCTGTAAATTATTATACAATGTAGTTAAACAAATTAAGTAGGTGCTTGTTAACAACTCGACCAGTGGGGCAGTAGGTACAAAATCCGAACAGTCTACCTGCAATAACTAACATTTCACTCTCTTGTACATCTGGAAGCCTGGATCAGACAATCACCAAATTTATGTAGTTATGCAAAGTTTCACAAAGATTTGGTACCAATCATAAACACATTTCATAGCTTTACTTTTACAACAACAACAGTGTTTGTCACTGTTGAATTCCCATTCGGACAAGACAACTGGTAAAATTATACATGTGGAATTACATTCCTGCTAAACCGAAAATGTTCTATTAATCTTTGGTGTGTAGGCATCAACTATTCTGTTGCTGTTCTATAAAAAACAGTGTGAAAATGATATTCTTTTAGTGCATACAAAGGTCAGATCATCCATTATGTATGTGCATTGTGCAATCGTAAAAATTTCAATGTTAAGATATTATCTTCAATAAGAATTTGTAAAAAGATATGCCCTACTGACACAGATATAAAATTCAATAGCACCTAGAAATTTACAAGGTTTTTAACATGAAGTAATACATTTTTTCACAACTTCAGTGCTTTTCACTGGAGAGTTATGACTAGTCTTTAACTTAGGCATGAGGCTTTAAATTCCAGTAAGACGAGTCATCAATTTATTAGTCTAAATGCTACAACTATCTTTCATACGGCAAACATGCTCATTTGATGGGTACACTCCAAAAACATAAAACCAATATTTATTAAAAATGCTGAGGATTTTAGAACACATATTGTGAATAATACTATACCTAAAACAGGTAAAGGGAGCGACTCGGAGAAGAAAGAAAAAAGACAGGGAATCATAGACAGCTTTAGAAGAGGCCTACATTGAAAAACATGGCGACTGTGATGAAGTTTAATTTTAAGCTAGTTAAAAGATATATACTTCATAGTTGTTATAGAAAGCTTAATAATAATAATAAAAATTGTAAATAATATTTATATTAAGGAAATATAATTAAATCATGTTATCAATGACTTTATTTCTGTTCCCACAGTAAAAAATATATGTTTTTTCAATTATTGTCAGTTTAATATTAAGATAATTTATGCAAATGTAATGCTTTACAAAGCTATATTATGTTCAATTGGTACTGCAGTTCCATATATCTTATCACTTTAAATTGTCTAATGTAATATCATGAATATGTAACCAAAAAATGTGTAAAAAAACATGAATTCATAGAATTTTGTTTACTTGCACAATTATTTTTCTCTAACTGTACAGAGATATATACCTATATGTTTTTTTTCAAAATGACTGTTACAGTTGACCTTATGGGCAAGCAGAGCTCAACTAAAATTTAAGTTAAAATTTGGGCTACTAACGCCACACTAAGGGCTGTCTTCTGTGAGACCGGACTTCGGCTTAGTGCAGCATCCAGAATAAAAATGGTAGGCAGAGTGGTGAATGAGCATTAAATTAAAAATTAAAAATCTAAATTAAAAATCTGAAGTACGTGCTGGCATTAATAGATCTTGTAATAATCCGAAAGAATTAATACCAACCTATTCAGTAAACTCTAAATAAAATATTGATTTTTAATTAGCGAATCAGAATACAATGTCCATTTTCCCCGTGCCTCAGATTATTGACAGAATTAATTTGGTGTAAGGAAAGAGACTAGAGTAGGTAAGATAATTGATCTTACCTTAAAATAAGCAAATTATTTGCTTGCCATATGGATGTTAGTCAACAATACTAGTACATAACAAACTTTTTTTTAATGTCATATTTAAGAATCAGATGGATCTCCTGATGGAAAGAAAAGCCATTGCCTATAGACACCCAAAATGTGTAATGGTGCATTGCTATCTATGTGGCGGGATGGTAATGCCACATGCATAAGTATACTGGCTACCTTAGCCTCCAAACTGGAACACAACATTGACGCTATTGCGGCAGGAATGGGTAAGGCGGTGGTACCATGTACCCGGGTGAGACATTGCGAAACTCTACCACCTAGTATTCACGGCGGTAGCGACATGTATAGCCAATTGATCACCTTTTAAAACCTACCTGGCAGAACGGCAGTTGGTCTATTCTTTTAAAGGAGTCTGGTTATAATACTGATAGTATAAGAATGAAGACAAACCAAACATACACTTCCTGCATTATTTCCCATTAACTAACTGGCCCACCCAAAATAAATAAGAGGCTTCTAAACTCGTTAGATTTAAACTAAGAAAAATGTGTGCTCTAATAACAGAATACTGTCCAATGAACAATTCGAGGTATCAAAATTAGCCCACTATGTAAAATTTTCCATAAACTACTGCGTTCTCCTTTACCCTAAAGAAGAAAAACTAATCAATTTAAGAGCTCTGTTCCTTGGAGACAAGAAAACGTTTAAGGGAGTCGATTGATAGCCCTGGAAATCTCTTGAATCTCTGGACAGATCTAGTGTGGTAGCAATAGTCACCATCACCTACATGAATAATAGCCCATTATGTGGCTAAGTGCAGTACACTAGCCTTGATACATAGATACCATGCATATGCTAACATATATTATAATTATAAAGTATTAGATAAACGACTACATCTCTTTTGTTCAAAACAAATTTGACTAACACAACGAACACGAAATCATAAAGAAATTCAGACACATTGTGCATAAAGTGTAATTGAAAATAGTGATGCAACATTAACATATTTTGTACCAATAGCTGTTTTTGCAAGGCATGACATGCCACCATATCTTATACAACAGGCTACAATGTACCTTCACAGTAAAACTGGTCTACTATAAGGAAGAATTTGCATTTTACTTGTGTTTACAATAAAAATTTAGAGGTTATCTGAAATGAACAGTATATTTTTCCTCAAACATACAAAACATTGATAAGACTTAGGACGTATGTTTCAAACGTATGGAGTTGTATGCAATGTAATGCTTATTATAAAACTTTACTGAGAAAAACGATAAGGCAAATGTGATTCATTTTACCGCGCAAAAAACAATTTCTGTACCGTGAACGCGCAATGTTAATTTTAGAGGCAGACAGGTCGATCCCTACGTCAGCGCGCAAGCGTCCTACAAGGCACCCAGCTGTCAAAGAGCACTGACCTAAAAAATACCACGCCACACGCGACCATAACCTAAATAAAACCATTTACGATATAGCCAAATAATTAAAGTATATAAAATGTACTCACGTACTCCATAGAAAACACAAATACACTTCTCTCGGGGATTTCCAGAGCCCCAAAGCGAAAGTGAGCTGACGCCGTAACCATACTTACGTCTCATTAATTTTTACTTTTTAACTGAATAACCACGCACTTATTATATTTAACTTATCAAATTAACTATTATATTGGATTTTGTATACAGGAATATCGCTGTAATTACACTATTTGCACATTATATACACATGACTCGACAAAAACATTGCACTTTAATAAATCAAAAAACGTACACTTGAAGTCGCTGGCCCATATCCTGAATGAGATTAGCAGCCTGCTGCCGATAGGCAAGCTCTTTATCGGCATCTAAACCGCATTTTCTGCTTGCTGAATTCTGTAGTTGCTCTTTTGTAAAATACCATTTTTCTTGTCCTCCAGCCATTGAATGGAAATTCCGATGACTGCCCACGAAGAAGCGCGACGGAGAGCAACGCTCCGTCTATCCCTACAAGAGTAAAAGAGATAGTGCTATTAAAGCGGTAAACGGAAGTAAAAACTTTATCAATTGACTGATTCATAAGCTAAAACATAGTTTAATCAAGAAAAGTTAAGTTGTTAATTTTATGAATAAAAGTTAAATAATTAATTATATTTTAACAAATATAAAATATCTATAAGAAAAAGGAAAATTTTTAACTGCTTGTATAATCTTCGTAGGTTTTATCAAACGGCCGCCATAGTAGGATTTTGCTGATTTCACAGTGAGGGCTCCGGTGACAGAATGTGGATCTGCGAAGAACACAGGTACGTTTAAGCCTAGTATTATGCGTATTTTTATAGTCATTATTAAAATCTTTTATTTGTTACTATTTTTAAGCACTCTCATTCACTTTTCTTACTATATGAACGAAATTACGAATACGGACCTAAAATCTGTCACACGGTGAAGATGGCTGACCCACCACTAATTAATCAACACACAAACTATTTATTATTACAATTGTTAAATCTGATAATACAAACCTTAAAAGGTTGGCAAAATTAATTTATTAATTAAATATATGTTCTCGTTTATTACTATTTGATGGTGAATATTGTTTTGTAATGATTTCATTAGTAAACGAGTTGTGTAGTTGACAATGTTTACAAAAGCATCATTTTCGCGGTATTATTAATTACTTTGAGGAAATACAATTTGTTGTCTATAAGATATTGAGATAATTACATAATTAACTACAAAATATATTTTATTGCTATAAGAATTGTAATCCCGTTGCTCAAAAATCGTCATATTCACAAAAAAAGTGGTCCCAACTTTCTAATTTTATTCACTGAAGTTACGGTCTGCAAAAAAATATTTATTACAAAAAAAAATAATTTACATTTTTTGAAGTCACGGCAATGTTTCGAATAAAAAGTGACAATGTTAAACATTTGCAAATGTACAATGTTCGAGTATTTGAACGTAAGTAATATTAATTAAAATTTGAATCCGTTAAACTAACTTTTACGTAGGTAGTATCTAATAGGTATAATTATTATTTTTAATGTTTACCTATTATTGTTACATAACATTCTTTAAAAAATAATCGACCAACTTGCGAAGCAGCAAGGCAGGCAGAGCGTCATCTACCTAAGTCCTTTAATACATTTATGTCAAATATCCCATATTTTAGGACTTTTTGCAATTTCAAAGGGGGATTAAAAATATTTATTGTACTTTCCGTTCACCTGGAATTATGAAATTTGGCAAGAAGCAGTGTCTTACAGCACATGTAAAGGAAAAAATCCGAAAAGTGTAAATTTTTAGTTACATCATAAAAAAAACGATCAAAAGACATGACCGTTTATGTCGCATATTTTGCGATTTCACTGGAAATCAAAAACTTCCCGTTGACCTAGAATTATGAAAGAACACGGGCGAGTCCTCATACATCGTATTTAGGGTTCCGTACCTAAAAGGTAAAAAGGGGACCCTATTACTAAGCCTCCGCTGTCTGTCTGTTTTCAGGCTGTATCTCATTAACCGTGATAGCTAGAAAGCTGAAATTTTCACAAATTTTGTATTGTAACAAATGCTAAAAATAAAAAAATAAGGGTGTCGGCACTTCCCATACAATAAACGTAATTTTTTACTCGATCTTAATAAACAGGTAACTTGAATAGGGATGGTACGAAACCCTCCGTGTGCGAGTCCGACTCGCTCTTGGCCTATTATTTTTAGCCTATTATTATTATTAACTATTTTTAGCTATTATCTTAAAGTTTAATATATTCCCCAAGATTCTATTTCAACTCCTTAATTTATCCGCATTTAATGAATATTTTTACTTGGGGGAACAGTAGCTAAATAAAGTTGGAATTTAGGTAAGGTTAGCATAAACATTCAGTTCCCTACTTAGTATTCTGTTTTGGTATTTATACTTAAATCTCAGAAATCTAAGTTATATTGACGAAATTCTAAACTAAGATTTTGCAAACACTTTTTAGATACTTATATACTAAAGAAATGAGTTTATACTAATAATAAAGAATTATGAATACTTATACTAATAATAAAGAAATGAGCTTTAAATTAATCTTTAGTACAAAAACAGGAAGAACTATTATTTGGTACTTATAATGAAATTGTGATATTTAAATTGATTGCTGTTTTAATGAAAATTAAATAAAAGTTTTATACAATGGTAACACTTAAATATGATGATTGAAGTCAACCAAATTAGTCTTAAATCTTAATATTTTTATGTGATTGTTTTTAGCGATGTATTTTATTTAATTAATTTAAAAAATGTAAAAGAATATTCTAGTTTATCTAATATTCGTCACTCCGAAAGACACACAAAGGATGGAAGGGGATTTTTTGTGTGTAGCTAAGGTTACCTACAAGTTTGTACGGAACCTTCGGTATGCGAGTGCAACTCGCGCTTGCCCGTTTTTTTATTTTATACTTTATAAATAAATAAATATATATTTATACTGACTTGCCGTGTTGGTATCGGCCTCCTTTGAAGAATAGGCCAACTGCCGTTCTGCCAGGCAGGTCGTAAAAGGCGACCGATTGGCTATCGAGTCACTACCATCGTGGCTACTAGGTGGTAGAGTTCTGCATTGTCTCGCCCGGGTCTGGTACCACCGCCTTACCTATTCCTGCCGCAATAGCGTCAGTGCTTGTCGCTGTCGTGTTCCGGTTTGGAGGGTAAGGTAGCCGGTAAACTTATGCAAGTGGCATTAGACCTCGCCACAAGATAGCAACGCACCATTAACATCTTTGGTGTCTATAGGCGATGGTCGACTCTTTCCATCAGGAGACCCATCTGCTTGTTTGCTATCTTATGACATTAAAAAAAAAAGACTTGTTAAATACTTGTGCACTTACAAAGTTTCGATATTCGGTAAAATCTTTGCCGAATATTTATATTACACTAGCCGGTTATATTACACTAGCGAGGCCTGCGACTTCGTCCGTGTGGAAAAAATTCTAAAAGTAGCCCAAGTTACTCCTTATTCCGTGGTTTAAAAAATAAACTGTTCTGGGGTTATACCCGCATAATTCCCGTTCCCGCATAATTCCGGGATAAAAATTATCCTATGTGCTTTTTCGGGTCTCAAACTATCTGTAGGACCAAATTTCATCCGAATCGGTTCTGTGGTTTAGGCGTAAAGAAGAGACAGACAGACAGAGTTACTTTCGCATTTATAATATCAGTGCGGCTTACAAGAACTAACTGATGCGCACAATCGTCCCTGAGTAGAGAATCATGCCATCAATATAATCTTTCATTCAAACTTTCGTCCCCTATTTCAACCACTTAACCCTCGATTTATAAAAGTTAAAATAGCTTATGTTACGCCCTGTGTCGTCAAATACCTCCGTGCAAAATTTAATCAAAATCTGTTCAGCGGTATAGCCGTAAAAGCGTAACGGACAGACTTTCGCAGTAATATTAGTATGGAGTGTGGATAAGGTAATCGATAAATTTAGGTATATGTATATCATCCCGTTACATCAAAGGTTCCCAAACTTTCTTTTTCTCGTATACCACTTTCAAAATTTTGCTGGTTCCGATAGACCCCTGAATCTAAATTTCTACCATACTCCCTAAACTAGATAAATTTTCATGGACCTTCGCTTACGAATTGTGAACCCCCATTTTGGTCACGACAACGTAGACCCCCGTCGAGTATCCCTTGGACCCCTGGGGGTCCACCTGGACCACTTTGGGAATCAGTACGCTACATGGATAATTTTTCAGTTTTCTGATTAAAAAAAATCCGGGCAGATTGAAAAGTGCCCGGTTGGTAGATACCTATCACATTGCGGGACCAAGCATCTTCGGCTAATCGTGGGTGCACTTGGTGTGTACCTCTGCCTATTCTTCAGGGATACGGGCGTGAAGATACTTTTTTTACATGGATTATAACGCGCCATTAACATCTTTAACGTATAAATTCGACAGTTGAGAGCCATCTGCTTGTTTGTTATCCGCTGAAATCATTTTTTTATTATCAATAGGGAAGTGCTTGACCACGATCTCGACTGATGGTAAATCTACACATATAATAAAATCGTAGGAAAGTCAAAACTGTACATTGAATATTTTTTTTAAAAGAATACTTGGGGCGTGATCTACAATCGATATCGAAACCAAAAATATAGTTTTTAGAATTTTTGTCTGTTTGTCTGTATGTATGTCCGGGGTAAACTCAAAAAGTACTGCATGGATTTACTTCAAATTTTGCATGAATATTACTAACAGGTCGGGTCAACATATAGGCTACATATTATCACGCTATCGCCTACGGGGGAAGAGCTGTGCGGAGTAAACGAAGTCCGCGCGAACGAAATCGTGGGCAACAGCTAGTTACTCATAAACTTGTAAAGCCTTGTAAGCCGTAATAGTTTTCCTTTTAAATTCGTCATATTTACTACTACCATGAATTTTTTTCCACTACCAAAATCAACGTTTAGCTGGCAGAGGGTGGAAGACACTTGACTCACTTGATGCAGAACTAGAGTTCTGCATCGGCTCGACCGGGTCTGGTACCACCACCTTACCTATTCCTACCGCAATATCGTCAGCGCTAGTCACTGACGTGTTCCAATTTGGAGGTTAAGGTAGCCGGTAAACTTATGCATGTGGCATTAGACCTCCACACAAGATAGCAACGCACCATTAACATCTTTGTTGTCTATGCGATGGTTGTCTCTTTCCATCAGGAGACCCATCTGCTTGTTTGCTATCTTATGATATAAAAAAAAACTAACCAGAATTAACACTTTAAGGCTTAATTTTTCACAAACAAGTGCCTTCAGCGAAAAGTCGTTTTATGAAATCTACAATATTTTTTAAAAACCTCTCCAACGATGCCCCACACTATGATTGTACATGAAAAAAAATATCATCCCCATTTTGTATGTAGAGGAGCTACCATAAGAAAATATTTTTCAAGATTTTATGTTACTACTTTGTTGACGTGATTAGTATGTATAATCATGCCAAATAACAGCTTTCTAGTACTAAGGATCTCTGAGCTAGACTCCGGACGGACGGACGGACATAGCAAAACTATAAGAGTCCCTAGTTTACTTCGAAACCCTAAAAAAATCAACTTACCTGATTTGAACAACACAAAACTTCATGTATTTATTGCTTCTACATAACTCACTAAAACACCAACTACCACTTAATATTTTTAACTTTGAAACACCAATCAATCTGGCTGATCATTCTGCTCGCCTTAAAAGCCCGGTTTCGCAATAACGGTCATACAAACCTACCACCCAAGTCCATTACAAAAAAACGTCTCATTTGCTTGTAAGACCAAGGAAAGGAATTTATGAATTCGCATTCCTAACTGAATTCGAAAGTAATTTTCTAAGAATTTTTAACAAATGTATTCACAACCAGGTAACAATTTCAACTAACTCAAATCAACCCTAAATACTCGCAGAGACCATGCATTAGCTTTAATGGTATTTAAATCTATTCAACGATGTGTATTGTAAATGATCTATTGTGTTTATTTGAAATAGTAGTATTAAAATTGATGACGTGACATTATATTTTCAAAAAGAGCTGCTTTTACTTATGCTGTGACTACACTTCGCCGTTTAACGTTGTCGCAATAACCTCGCGGCTACATATATCTCATTTGGTGGAACATCGGCGGAAATGTATTATATTTTTAAATCGAAGTAAATATGACAAAGATTGCTTGATTGATTGATTATTATAAAAAAGTTAAGTTTTAATATTACTAACATACTACTACTATTGTTTAAATTAAAAAAAATAAGCACTAATTGCCATATTAAGGCCATAAACTCATTTTAAAAAAATATCCTGTAAAATACGTTAATCTGTAAATACGCCAATGTTCCACCAAATGAGCGATATATTGGCCTTATTCGCATTATCACGATGTGTGTCGCGAATTCCATCGCTATAACTGCTTACGTTATAATATCAGTGGTCATCAAATTGCGGCCCGCTGGTGATATTTGTGCGGCTCGAGACAAAGCAAACAAGAACATTGCAACATTCCTTAAATTCCTTTCGTCTTAAAATTATAATTCATTAATATTCGTTTCTTACATTTTTTAATTGTATGCTACTGTTTCTTCATATTAAATTCGCTCTAAGATTGCGAAACTATCATACTCCTTCAATAAATCATTAAGGATCATATCGTCGTGTGTTTTTTTCGTTCTGTTATGGATCAAAATAAAATAACATAGTTATTTATTTATTTATTTAATACTTTATTGTACACTTAATGAAAGATACACACGAAAAAGAGTAACAAAAATTGCACAAAAGGTGAGCTTATCTCTACGGGCGGAGATTTCTTCCAGCTAATTCGTAATGTGGAGTAGGGATTCAAATCACGCACGAATGAAGTTTGTAAACATATGTACTGGGGTAAATTATAGTTTGCTAATATTATTATTCTTTATCATAATTATTATTGTTTTTGACGTGAGCCGCACAAATATTATCTGCGGGCCGTAATTAGACGACGCCTGCAGTGACTCACAGAACCCCTTCACGAAGTTCCGCGATAGTCCGATCACATCGTGGCAACACGAACCTTCGCCGTAGCCCGATATCTTGTCACTTCAGTAGCACAATCACGAAATTTTACCCCGATAACGTACCACGAATCTTCGGGCGTTATGTAGCCGCAATGTTATTGACTAGTGTCAATTTTCAATTGTCTCTAGTAAATGTTATAGACGCTAGTACCCGATTGATCTAGAAAAAGCGGTATGGTTTTCGGATAGGGTCGCAGGTTTTTTTGTTTTTACAATAACCTAGCTGTTGCCAGCGACTTCGTTTACTCCGCACAGCACCTGGCCGCTAAGTGATAGCGTGATAATATGTAGCCTATATGTTGACCCGACCTGTTAGTAATATTCATACAAAATTTGAAGTAAATCCATGCAGTACTTTTTGAGTTTACCCCGGACATACATACAGACAAACAAACAAAAATACTTAAAAACTATATTTTTGGCTTCGATTGTAGATCACGCCCCAAGCATTCTTTTAAAAAAATATTCAATGTACAGTTTTGACTTTCCTACGATTTTATTATATGTATAGATACGTGTTTAATACACTTTATTAAATATACTTTTTGGTTTAATTACAGTTGAATCCTCAAATATGTCGCAGCCCCAAAAGGTGATTCACCTGCCCAAAGTCAGGATGCTTAGCCGAGGAAGGCCCTCCATTCGCATCACCAATGTTAAGTCCATCAAACCTCCAGACCCCACCCTTGTTAAGAAGCAAGAGGAGGATAAACTTCGAGCACAGGTAATTACATTGAAGGACAATCGTCATGCCAGAACTGTTTTGTGGAAGTCCCCATGTTACGGGCTCCTTTGAAGAATAGGCCAACTGTCGTTCTGCCAGGCAGGTCGTAAAAGGCGACCGAGTGGCTATGCGCGTCACTACCATCGTGACTACTAGGTGGTAGAGTTCTGCATCGGCTCGACTGGGTCTGGTACCACCGCCTTACCTATTCCTGCCGCAATAGCGTCAGTGCTAGTCACTGACGTGTTCCGGTTTGGAGGGTAAGGTAGCCGGTAAACTTATGCATGTGGCATTAGACCTCGCCACAAGATAGCAACGCACCGTTCGTTGGCTTTGGATTTGGCTAATTTTGCTTTTGAATTAATTGTTGAATAGCACGCGCTCATTGGTCATCTCAAATACCGCGCTCTCATTTGTCAATTCAAATATCAGAAATCAGAAGTACTTTATTCAATAAATTTTTTTACAAGTTATTTTGACGAGTCAACATTTTTTTAAACTACTACCGGATCGGAAACTCGGCCATTGGTCATCTCAGCACGCACGCGCATAATAGCACGCGCTCATTGGTCATCTCGAATAGCGCGTTCTCATTGCTTAATTCAAATAAAACGCACTTATAAACTGCTACGTTGTTCGAGTGGTTAGTGAACCTTACTACGAATCGATGGGGCCCGGGTTCGATTCCCGACAGGGATAAACATTGGTGCGATGAGCATAGATGTTTATATTTCTGGGATTGGATGTTTATTATGTACATAACAGTATTTATATATTATGTATTTCTTTGTATTAGTATCGTTGATTAACACCCATAACACAAGCAAATAATATCCTTACTTTGGGGTTCGATCGATTTGTGTGATTTGTCCAGCAATATTATTATTATTGGTCATCTCAAATAGTGCGACTATTAATCTCATCTACATCTCAAATAGTGCGCTTCCTGAGTGCTAAGTGTGAGTTTTTCTTTTCGCATTCGATCGTGAGCGCGTTTCGAGTTTACTAGGAATTTGTATGTGATTTATACAGCGCCACCTAGAGGTAAACTGGTTTCTCACGTTTACCACTAGGTGGCGCTGTACAAATCACATACAAATTCCTAGTAAACTCTAAACGCGCTCACGATCGAATGCGAAAAGAAAAACTCACACTTAGCACTCTGTTACCTTCGGCCGTACCTGCGTGTATCGTTCCAAAGATATTGGCGCGCTAAGTCACACGCAGTCGGAATTTTTGCGATGATAGCCAATGTTGCGTCATTGCGCGAAGCTTTGTGACAGCCGCATTCGTGTTACGCACTTCTGTTGTCTTAGACAATAACACCCCCATAGATCGCGGGTACGTGAGTAGTGTGGTGGTGGTGTACCGTGGCGGCGGGTCAGACAAACAGACAAAAATACTTAAAAACTACTGTAATTCAACCAAAAAGTATATTTAATAAAGTGTATTAAACACATATCTATACATATTTTTGATTGATTTGATTTGATTGAATTTTTTTTTAAAAGAATGCTTGGGGCGTGATCTACAATCGAAACCAAAAATATAGTTTTTAAGTATTTTTGTCTGTTTGTTTGTTTAAAAGGTGAGAAATAATAGAAAAAAATGAGTAGTTAAAAAGGCAGAACAACGTTTGCCGGGTCAGCTAGTAAGATACAGAAAAAACTTAATTTTAAAATGATTTTTTTCTCAACTTTCAGCTTCAAAAAGAAATCGTATCGCGGTCTCGGAAGTGTGCCCACAAATCATACGAATGTACTCTACCAGTGATGGCGGACCGCATGTACTGCGGGCAACACATCCTCGACGACCCGACCGCTCCGTACAAGCAATGTGCCCATATCACGCAAAACGGGCTCCGGTGTAACTTGCCCGCACCCATTGACAAGGAGCAAGGGTAAGTAACATATTAATGCTTACGACCGCCTCGTTGGTCAAGTGGTTAACGAGCCTATTCACGAATCGATGGGCTCGGGTTCGATTTCTTTATGATTTTCTTATATATCATTAACTGTTTCCCGCGACTTCGTTTGCGTGACCCAAAAAATTTGCCCGTAGCCATCCTCGTGAATGTGACTATCATACACAAAAAGATTTTCTTAAATCTAATTAAAATAATGTACTAGGTGGTAGAGTTCTGCATTGTCTCGCCCGGGTCTGGTACCACCGCCTTACCTATTCCTGCCGCAATAGCGTCACTCCTTGTCACTGACGTGTTCCGGTTTGGAGGGTAAGGTAGCCGGTAAACTTATGCATGTGGCATTAGACCTAGTCACAAGATAGCAACTTACCATAAACATCTTTGGTGTCTATAGGCAATGGTTGACTTATTCCATCAGGAGACCCATCTGCTTGTTTGCTATCTTATGACATAAAAAAAACTGACTGGTACATCCAGAGATTAGTGTGTTCAACCAAACAAAGAAACTCTACAGCTTTATAACATTAGTATAGGTAAGATAGCTAACAATGGGTCTCCTGATGAAAAGAGTCAACCATAGCCTATAGACACCAAAGATGTTAATGGTGCGTTGCTATTTTGTGGCAAAGGCTAATGCCACATACATAAGTTTACCAGCTACCTCACTCTCCAAACCGGAACACTATAAAAGTCATGTTTGTCACTGTCGTGTTTCGGTTTGAAGGGTAAGGTACCGGGCAAAGTTATGCATGTGGTATTAAGATCCCACCACACGAATAATAATGCACTATTAACATTTTTGGTATCCATTTGATGACCGTTCTCATTCTCTTTCGATCGAAAGGGCCATACGTTTTTTTTATATCATACTAGCTGTGCCCGCGACTTCATTCGCGTGGAAAATTTTCTAAAATAAAACCCGCATAGTTCCCATTCCCGTGGGACTTCCGGGTTAAAAACTCCTATGTCCTTTCTTGGGTCTCAAACTATATTTGTATCAAATTTCATCCAAATTGTTTAGACGTGAAGAAGAAAAAGACAGACAGACAGAGTCACTTTCGCATTTATAATATAGCATGGAAGATAGTAAAAAGCTTGCTTTCACTTATTACTTCTTATTTCTTCCTCATTCATTCTATAATTGCTATCTTATGATATTTACAAAGATGTGTACGATCGTAGTTCGAGTCGACATGTTTTGTGTTTAATCCTATGTAATTGCAGGTTGTGCTTCAGTCACGCGCGAGCAGCGCTCGCAGCCCGCCAGCGCAGCCTGGCGCCGCCGCCGCCCGTCACCACCACCGAGACGCTGCTCAACCAGCTGCAGCACTACGTGCGGTCGGTCACACCACACCACTGATAAATACAACTGCTGCACACCACACCACCAATAAATACAGCTGCTGCTTACCACACCGTCAGTAAATACAACAACTATACCACCAAAAATACAGCTGTTGCATACCACACCAACAAAAGTACTATTGTTGCATACCACACCACCAAAAATACTGCTGTTGCATACCACACCATCAATTAACGCAATTGCTGCACACCGCACCATCAATTAATACAACTACTGCAAACTATACCTCCAAAAAATGCAATTGTTGCATACCACACCAAAAATACAACTGCTGCATACCACACCACCAAAATACAATTGCTGCATACCACACCCAAAATACAACTGCTACATACCACACCACCAAAATACAATTGCTACATACCACACCAAAAATACAACTGCTACCCACCACACCACCAAAATACCACACCAAAAATACAACTGCTGCATACCACACAAAAAATACAACAGCCGACAAAATGGTAGTTGGATAATTCTTCAAAGGGGACTCGGGCCAACAAAGCGACAAAGATACAGCCCTACTTTTATTGAATGTGTTGTAATATTAAAAAGGTGACATTAATTAAATTTGCTATTATCCGCGAACTGTTCTATGTGTCGTTAGTTTAATAAATGGAAAACTCTACGATGGTCCAGACAAAAAAGAAGACCTCAGCGGCATAATTATCCACCTACATCCACCACGTTTTTCACCCACGTCCAAACAAGTACAAAAGCACACAATTTACGCACTCAACGCACGTTTCACTTCTAAACCGAAGCATCTTTAGGAGAAACGAACACTAACTCACTCTACGCAAGTGTATGTTGTAATATTTGTTTTATTTTTCAGCCCCGAACGGACAAGAACAACGTCATGTGCGTCATCAGTGTCAGTTGTCAGCGATCCGGCCGATCAAGAACAAGTGTCACCGCACGCCATAGACCCCTTTAGTAAGTACACACACTTATTCAAATCAGTCAATGAGTGCGTGCTATTTGAATTGAGCAATGATCGCGCTATATTTGAATTGACCAATGATCGCGCTATATTCGAATTGACTAATGATCGCGCTATATTTGAATTGACCAATGATCGCGTTATATTTGAATTGACCAATGACCGCGCTATATTTAAATTGTCCAATGATCGCGCTATATTTGAATTGACCAATGATCGCGCTATATTTGAATTGACCAATGATCGCGCTATATTTGAATTGACCAATGATCACGCTATATTGGAATTGACCAATGATCGTGCTATATTTGAATTGACCAATCAACTTGTCCTTTTGGAATCGACGATTAAACGCGCGCTATTTGAATCAACCGGTGAGCGCGTGCTATTTATATTAACCTATGAGCGCGCGCTATTTAATTGGACTGTGAGTGCATGCTACTTGAATTGCCCTATGAGCGCGCGCTATTTAATTGAACTATATGGCGGTGATACTATAAGTGTGCCAAATCTCAGACTTAATTAAGGTAAGGTAATTAAGTTTACCGGCTACCTTACCCTTCAAATCAAAATACGAAAGTTACACGCAATAACATTACTAGGGTAGAAATAAGTAAGGCGGTAATACCATAAGTATGCTAAATCTCAGACTTATCGGTGTGCGAAAGCGTTCCAAAGTTTTCGTTTCACGTATTAATTTATAGTATTACCGAGAAGCAGTTTGACCGAATAAAACACTTGAATCATTTTTACATACACAGTATAATTTTTGGGCAGAGTAACGCTATCAAGAAGCGATAGAATTACAATGGCTTCTTCATCCGTCATCCTCGCCTGTTTATACCATTCTTCGTTATATATTTTGTCCATTGTTATGACGTCATTATCTCACAACAACCGGTGCATAACACAGGTCCGCCACGCATCTGGCCGGCTAGTACTTGTCGTTAAGCGCGGTTGCTAACAATATTTTCCTTTTGGTTTACAGAGGAAATAGACGCGCGTGCAGTGAATGCGTCAGTGTCGAACGCCATCATGGAGTGCTGCAGCGCGAGCGACAGCGATGCGGACTCTGTCGGGATCGAGGGGCCCGAGCCGCACCACTCCGACACCGAGGACGCGCCCTGCGAGGACCTGCCGCTCTGGTCAGTGCCGCACACTCAACTATCAGCTGCAGCGCCGGTGACAGTGACACGGACTCTGTCGGGATCGAGGGGCCCGCGCCGCACCAAAATTTTATGACCTGGAGTAATGAGAAAAAAAACAAATACGTAATAACATGTTCTTCGAAACAATATTTTTGGCGACGTATTTGTTTGAGATTGCTAAAACTAAAAAGCCATCTACATTATAGGCGTTCTAACGTGTAGTTTATATTAAAAACTGATTTTATTGGTTTTACTTGCAAAATTACGGTAATTTAAATACTGTCAATTTTAATTAAATTAAATATATAAAAAGTCAATTTATTTCCTTGAATTTTTTTAAAGAACAGTATGTATATGTAAGAAGAAATGTATAATGAAATATATGCCTCGGTGGAAAGAGCACTTACCTATTTTGCGGCTTTTGCATTAATATACAGTCAGACCCAGAAATATGAACATTTGTACTCATCATATACTCACCTTTTCCTACAAATCGAAACCGAGTCCCTCATAATAATGTTACGGATAATCTGGAATCGTGAAGAGATGGAACGCTGGAGAGATCTAGAAATAAAAGAAAGAGATAGCTAACTCCTATTGATAAAGAATGGACTTTCTGGTATAGGGCATAAGGGTGAAAATAACGTGTACTAGGATTTGTTTGTTTATCATAAGTTGTTTACAATAATTGTTATTGTTTACGAGATTTAAGTGAATAAGAGTACCTAGTGTTTTCTTTAAACGTATTCGGTTAAATTTAGTGCTAGTACAGCGAGGTGACCAGTGTATAATGTATTTACGTAGTACATTTTGTTGTTTGTGTACTTGTAAATACACGGTTTTAATATAAGTGGCGTTTTCTTACAATTACGAACCCGAAGTACGTAACAATAATAATAATAATGCCCCAAATCTTAGTACGTGTGTAAGAACTACGGAGCCAAGTGAACAATGTTCATTGTCTCCAGGCGGGCAGGCGTGTACACGGCGGAGGAGGCGGTGCGCGAGGCCCGCACACAGCTGCTGGAGCTGCGGGCCGCGTACGGGCGGCAGGCCGCGCACCTGCTGCGGCTGCTGCGCACCGCCAGGCTCAAGTACCTGCGGGCGCTGCGGGCCGAGCGGGACCTCTACTGTACGTATACCACACTCACACACAGATACTTTTAAACATCCGACCTAATTTTCAGAATCGATAATGTGTTCGATTCACGTAATAAAAAAAAAATGAAAAAATAAGAAAAAAAAAACATTTTTATCCGACACAAAAAACGCATGGATATAATTTCAATCAAGCTATATTCGAACTAAAATATTTCAATCAAATTAAAAGTGAGCGACAGATTACGTAATAGTTACTATCATAATTATAGGTAAATGTAAAATTACTGCCAGCATCACAGAGTTTATTCACAAGACTCGGTGCATCCAATTCAAGAATTTGTGAGATATTTTTTAATCAATATTTTTATATTATCTTGTAATAATTCTACAATAATAACTAAAATGCGCTTTCAATATTTAGTACCTAATTTTAATATTTGGCTGGTCCTTTAAAATAAACCCTGTATTTTTTGAAGCGTGCACTTTTGGATTTTTGTGGAAATCAATTTTTAAAAAGGTGAAATTTAATAGCAAATTTAATTAATTTCACCTTAATAAAGTGTTTTCTTATAGGCAGCATCCATGTTCAGGCTCGAAGCGGGCCTTTGACTGTTCGTGAACGACGACAACTCCGCAAGTTAAAGGCGTATGCTGCTTACCATCGCAAGCATGGAGTAGAAGCCGTGCTAGCCAGGAAACTACACAGGCGGCGGGCTAAGGTGAGGAGATACACACACATACCTTTGCACAGACATATACGTACGCAAACGTATGCGTAAGTACACACACACGTATTGACATAGGTGCTTACGTCATATAAATATTGCGCGCGCGAGAGACAGACTTTGAACCACAACTTGAACCTTGGAAGGTGAGAGAGGCGGGTGGGCGTTCAAGGTATTTTACGCCGCGTGATATTGATTACAACATACCTACGCTTATTATTTATTGTATCTGTTAATATCTTATTTCCAGGTTTATAACTGAACACTCCAAAAAAATATTAGCTACAAATCTGCGTAATAATAATAATAAAACATTTAAAATTTGACAATTCCCGTCGCCCTCATCAAAAAAGCTAATATTATAACAGGTATAGGTATTCTCGGTCCAAGTTAGTCTTTTTCGCACTCTACGGTGCCATAGGGTGCGATAAAGAAAACTGTAAGGCGACAAATCGCTAGATTTTACAGATATCTGTTTTTTAATTCTCTCGCCCTTAATATTCCCTCTTAATAGCCAAAATAACAACTGTTATGACTGTTAGCCTATAGTGAATTGATAAGCGCGCGGTATATATATGACGTAATCACCCACGCACTGGCTCTGACGCACATCCATAGATATGGCGTGAGGTCATTTATTTTACGCGAGTAGTATTCTACGTTAAAAGTGGATTATTTTATGCAGAACGGCGTACAGTGCTGAGACAAAATTATTTTATTTGCAAAAATCAAAAAGTTTCAGTCCCTTGAATCACATTGTTTGGCTGAATATCTTTGATTAGACGTACTGAAAGTGGTGTTGAAATATGATCAGCTATTTTGGAACAATCGTATGTATATAGGATAGCAACGCACTATCAATGTCTGATGTCTATAGGCGTCGTTTGACGTTTGATTCTATCAGAAGACCCATCTGTATAGCAAACAAGCTATCTTATGATATAAAAAAATTGGTGTTACTGGCACCGCGATGAAAATATTTAAATAGAGAACAGAATATAATAATAAAATAACGAAAGCATCCTTTGTTTTATTTATTTATTTAACTTTATTGTACACCTTAAATAAGTTTGTACAAAAGCCAGACTTTGTCTTACATCGATCGGTGCCCCACAAGGATCCATTTTAGTCCCATTGTTATTTCTGATCTATGTAAATGATATCAGCGACTTAGGCTTTAGCTATTACTTAACCATGTATGCAGATGGTTATTCTGCTCTGGCCCATAAGTACACGATTAATATGAATGTACTCAGAAAGATCAAAACATTCTACACAACTGGCTTCAGTCAAGTAGTGTTAATTTCCCTCGAATTACATTGTTTCTTGTCTGGATATCTCTGGTTAGACGTACTGAATCCAGTGTTGAAATATGATCACCTATTTTAGAACGACCATATACAGGCTGTTAGTGTAAAGGCTGTTAGTGTAATCCTTGAAACCAGTGGTTTGGTTTCACTTGTAAATTCAATGCAAAAAAAAAATTAATGTAAAATCTCCATTTTTTCTCTAAATTATTTCACCCTATATAAGTGCACGGCAAAGTGGACGGAAAGCGGGATTGTTGTGGAATTTTGTGTAGGTATTTAAAACGGAAGGCCAGTGCGGCAGGTCAGCGCCCTTAGCGCATAGTATCCTATATTTACGGACGGTGTCAGACAAAATCTTTTTTTTATTTTTGAAAGAATATAACGTTTTTAGAAGAGGGGGCAAACGAGCAAGAGGTGCACCTGATGGTAAGTGATCACCGCCGCCCATGGACATCTGCAATACCAGAGGTCTTGCAGTTGCGTTGCCGGCCTTTTAAGAATTAGTAAGCTCTTTTCTTGAAGGTATGTCGTATCCGTTCGGAAATACCCCTGCCGGTAATTGTTTCCACAACAGAGTAGTGCGACGTAAAAAGTGTCGGGAGAATCGCACAGTTGTGGATTTCCAGACATCGAGATGGTGAGGATGGAACTTCAAATTTTGACGCGATGTCCGATGATGGAATTCGGCGGCAGGAATTAATCCAAACAACTCGTCGGAACACTCCCAATGATATATACGATAAAAGACGCAGAGAGAACCTACATCTCTGCGCAATGCCAATGAGTCAAGCTGTTTTGAAATAGCCTGGTCGTCAACGATTCAAATCGCTCTACGCTGAATGCGATCAAGAGGAAGAAGCTAGTACTGGGGAGCTCCGGCCCAGAGATGCGAACAGTACTCCATGTGAGGCCGAACCTGTTCCTTATAAAGTTGAAGGCGATGGGCCGGCAAAAAGTACTGTTTCGCTTTGCTGAGCACACCGAGCTTTTTGGAGGCTAGTTTAGCCTTGCCTTCCAAATGACCGCGAAACTGAATGTAATTCGATATGTCAACTCCCAGGATTCCGACACTAGCTGAGGCTGTCAGAAAAATATCCTCAAATCTAGGTGATACGACAAAGGGCGTCTTTTTAGCGGTGAACACGCAAAGCTGAGACTTCTTGGGGTTAAAAGTGACCAGGTTTTAACGACCCCATTCCGAGACATCGGTATGTCGATTCTCGACTTTAGACAAGCTTGTTTTGGCACTATCCGACGTGTTCCCGAGAAATACCGCTTTTTTATACTTAAATTCACTTAAGCATATTTATAATTAAGTCAACTATCAATGGTTTTAGTGACAACGATGTTTGTCCTTACAGCCTGTATTATAGTTTATTATAATTAGGACCATTAAAAAAGTTGATTCCTTAGAATATTGTTATGTAATAAAATAATTCAACGAAGCAAATAGTTAATTTACAATTTTCCTACTTTTACTACCCTTGCGATGCCACTGAAAGTGAGAAAAGAAGAAAAGTGGTGTATGAAGTGGAACTACGAAAAATAACGAAGACTCCAGCGACACAGTTATCCACCCTAGTCCAAATTAATCGCTGAAGGCAGATTTTTTAGCGTGTGTTGCATAATTAGATACAGTAACTAAAGTTTTCTATAAAAAACTTATAGACGTTCTGTTCGCACAATGTTTGGATAGTGATTGAATCCGAACATTATCAGATGGCGGCTACTGGTTTCCGACGCCGATGGATGTAGTATCCAATAGTCTGAATAACCTTCCTTCTAAGTAATATGTATTCGTGCAGGTGAACAACCCACCTCCCCGCAACCCCCTCCCCACGCTGCGGCGCTGCACATTTGCGGAGGGCGGGGTGCGCTGCGCCTCACTCGTCGTGCCGGCCACCAGGCACTGCGCCAAGCACATCCTGGAGGACCCGCACCAGGTAACACACACCGCCATGCCTGCCACCAGAAACTGCGCCAGGCACATTCTACAAGACCCGCACCAGGTAACACACACTGCCATGCCTGCCACCGGATACTGCGCCAGGCACATCCTGCTGGACCCGCACCAGGTAAATTGCCGACGTAGGGATATGACTACCCCATCGCACATCGGTGGGATAATATTATGGCAAAAATTTCACCAGTACAGTCATCCCAATTAGTGAAAGTGCCATATTGCAACTGTAGCTGAATAGACCAGCACGCCATACCGCTCTCTCACTGAACACCAACGTAAAATAATAGCTCTACCGATGTGTTTTGACCGGTTTTTGAGAGTCCCGAAAACGATGTCATCTATCTTCCCGAGACGACGAAGCCAGTCTTGCACTTTCTGAACGAAATGACCGGACCGAGTCGAGACCGTGTAGGAACGGACCACTTCAAGCAGTTCGTGTACCGCGGATCGAACAGTTTATTACTGCCGGCAGCTCGGCAAAACTCAATCGCACGCGGACTGTATATTTAGCTGCGACTGCAACTTGACAGCTTGAGTCCGTGTATTGAAAATGACAAATTTGTATTGAAACTGCAGATCTCCTAACAGCGACCACGAGAAGCTGATGACACTGATTACCCTAAGCAGTCCTTCTATGGCGACTCTAAAGTAGTTAAAAAACTTTTCATCTTCTCTGAGCTAAGGATACAAAGTATTAAATACTCCATTTTGCTTTATAGATTGTCTCGTGTGCCCTCGTTCTACGATGTTTTCTACGACTTCACTTGTGTAATTATAGCACAAAAAGTAGTGTTTCCTCTCTGAATCCATGTTGAAAGTGAGAATAGGAGTAGTCCGTGTCGCGGCCGGACACGATTTCACAACATTGGTACAAGGACTGCTTGAAGCATTCAAGTTGCAGTTAACTCCGACCGCAGCACAACTGCTCTAGTTCCGTTGGTTTCAACTGCTCTAAACAATCCGTTTATGGTCTACCTTACCAACGCCTTGACAGACTTGATGGTCAGGATCTATCCATCATCTGGTTACGCGTAGTTTGCGACGACCATCCACGAAGCTACTTGTGTCTATACAGGTCCCATAACGGGAATGCTAATGTTGACCGGCTCGTTGAACACTTAGAAATTTTCTCTAAGATTTGTCCATCATGCGAGGAGGTCTTTTCACTATTTTGCCTTGTCATATAGTCTAACATAATTGGTGACTTGACCTATGCGAGTTCCCGATGTGAATCTCAATACACCTTCACTGCTGAAGACTCATCTGGATCTATCTGTGGACGATCTTCTTGCTATCTCGAACTGCTTGATCCGTAAATATGCCGGGCAAGCGCCTATCACAGTCTAACTTAGCAGGCTGTCGTCGCTTTAGGCACTATAGATCAGCAGATTGGGGATACGTTTTTTGCATTCTATCATGGATCAGATGCGATTCTCGCTGGATGATCCGAGTGTCGCCGCTGACTTTATTGCTGATGATGTGCTGCAGAGCAAGGAACTTTTCATTCTACTTTCTATAGAATCCATTAATGTCAAAGTCTAAGCCCAGGTTTGGTAAGCACTTCAAAACAGCTTTCATGCATAAGCGCAATTTTTTTTGGACAGTCGAATGGGCCCGATGGTATCCTTTCATTTGTGCTCAATATATGTATTAGATGCTAAAATTGTGTTCTTGCAAGGGATCGTACGCGTGTATGTGACCCTAAGTTATGGCCCTCGAGGGGTCTGTCGCGATTGTCCCATTGACTATATCTGCTATAGTGCGTGTATTTGTTCGTGCAGGTGCTGTACAGCATGTGTGGTGACACTCGTGGATTGTCTCCGTGTCGCGAGCCCGTGGCGCGCCTGCCACCGCCCGCCGCTGCCTGCCGCTACCACACCGGCGCGCCGCACTACACCGTGTTCACACTCAAGGTGACACTCACACCGCTGCCACACCGGCGCGCCGCACTACACCGTGTTCACACTCAAGGTGACACTCACACCGCTGCCACACCGGCGCGCCGCACTACACCGTGTTCACACTCAAGGTGACACTCACACCGCTGCCACACCGGCGCGCCGCACTACACCGTGTTCACACTCAAGGTGACACTCACACCGCTGCCACACCGGCGCGCCGCACTACACCGTGTTCACACTCAAGGTGACACTCACACCGCTGCCACACCGGCGCGCCGCACTACACCGTGTTCACACTCAAGGTGACACTCACACCGCTGCCACACCGGCGCGCCGCACTACACCGTGTTCACACTCAAGGTGACACTCACACCGCTGCCACACCGGCGCGCCGCACTACACCGTGTTCACACTCAAGGTGACACTCACACCGCTGCCACACCGGCGCGCCGCACTACACCGTGTTCACACTCAAGGTGACACTCACACCGCTGCCACACCGGCGCGCCGCACTACACCGTGTTCACACTCAAGGTGACACTCACACCGCTGCCACACCGGCGCGCCGCACTACACCGTGTTCACACTCAAGGTGACACTCACACCGCTGCCACACCGGCGCGCCGCACTACACCGTGTTCACACTCAAGGTGACACTCACACCGCTGCCACACCGGCGCGCCGCACTACACCGTGTTCACACTCAAGGTGACACTCACACCGCTGCCACACCGGCGCGCCGCACTACACCGTGTTCACACTCAAGGTGACACTCACACCGCTGCCACACCGGCGCGCCGCACTACACCGTGTTCACACTCAAGGTGACACTCACACCGCTGCCACACCGGCGCGCCGCACTACACCGTGTTCACACTCAAGGTGACACTCACACCGCTGCCACACCGGCGCGCCGCACTACACCGTGTTCACACTCAAGGTGACACTCACACCGCTGCCACACCGGCGCGCCGCACTACACCGTGTTCACACTCAAGGTGACACTCACACCGCTGCCACACCGGCGCGCCGCACTACACCGTGTTCACACTCAAGGTGACACTCACACCGCTGCCACACCGGCGCGCCGCACTACACCGTGTTCACACTTAAGGTGACACTCACACCGCTGCCACACCGGCGCGCCGCACTACACCGTGTTCACACTCAAGGTGACACTCACACCGCTGCCACAACGGCGCGCCGCACTACACCGTGTTCACACTCAAGGTGACACTCACACCGCTGCCACACCGGCGCGCCGCACTACACCGTGTTCACACTCAAGGTGACACACACACCACTACCACACCGGCGCGCCGCACTACACCGTGTTCACACTCAAGGTGACACTCACACCGCTGCCACACCGGCGCGACGCACTACACCGTGTTCACACTCAAGGTGACACTCACACCGCTGCCACACCGGCGCGCCGCACTACACCGTGTTCACACTCAAGGTGACACTCACACCGCTGCCACAACGGCGCGCCGCACTACTACGTGTTCACACTCAAGGTGACACACACACCGCTACCACACCGGCGCGCCGCACTACACCGTGTTCACACTCAAGGTGACACACACACCGCTACCACACCGGCGCGCCGCACTACACCGTGTTCACACTCAAGGTGACACACACACCACTACCACACCGGCGCGCCGCACTACACCGTGTTCACACTCAAGGTGACACACACACCACTACCACACCGGCGCGCCGCACTACACCGTGTTCACACTCAAGGTGTCACACACACACACACATACACCGCTTAGCAAAGCTGCGAATGAATGGACATGGCGAAACTATAAGGATTATTTATAGTTTTAAAATGTTAATTTTCAAAAACTCTTAAAATTAAAATTTGAGATATTGCATTACACATATTAAATTAAATCGTATCTATATTCCAGAAAGAAGATACAGACAGTGATACAGAATCTCGAATAAGCTCAGAGATGTCAAACATCGACGATGGTGAACGCGAAGGCAGTCTTGCTCTCTCCGCTGAAGGGGCTGATGACTTGTGACACACGGACAGTGGGCTGTACAACGATATATTGTGGATGTAGTGATCAGTGGATATGTGACCAAAGACAATTATAATGTTAATGTAGACATGTGCGCGTAAATCAATAAAATTATCAATAAAATGTTATTTATCCAGGTTTAACTCATTTCTTCGTTCTTCAGTCTCAACCTATAGGCAAAATATTTGAGTTTGATCCTTTTATTTACAATGCAAGGCGATTCTACAATATTTTTAGTTAATCAGCACTTAGATAAAGGCTGATTTTCATGAATATTAAAATATACCGTTGGAGAGGTTCCGCACTACGCCCGATCCGAAACCGACCCGAACCCGTAAAAATATGGTTCGTAGCAGCCGTAGAACTATTTCTATGGTAATTCACGCATAAGATCCGATCTCCGTCATCCGATTTGTTTCCGTCATTCTAGAATCTCCATTCCGGAGATTTTAGACGGACCAAAGTAGCCATAGTATTATTTGTATGAACGCTCGCGCACTGCGTCCAAGTTACAGTCAAGCCACACTGTTGGAAACAAGCTTCCAACACGGGTGACCTTGGTGGGAAGATTGTGGAGTTCAGGTGATTTTTTGTTTCAAACAAGTGTTTACACTGTTGTAAACCGTCGGTGGAGACCCATGTGGAGGGCTTACCCTTTCGGCGTTGGAAACAACAGTGTGGCTCGGCTTTTAAACGCGAAGGTCGAAAGGGTAGGCAGAGGTACAATAAATGCACCCACAACTAGCCGAAGATACTTGATCCCACAATGCGTTAACTAGAAAGCCTATTGGTAACCGGGCACTTTACCTACCCGGGTAGCGTTATTTTTATCAGAAAACTAAAAAAAACACATTTTTTGAATTGCCCGATCCAGGAATCGAACCTGGGACCTCATGTGGTAAAATCCGATATCGGACCACTAAACCACAGAAGCGACGAGGGGTTAGATCAATTCGTGTAAAATTGTCCAGAAATATTTAATTACTAGCTGCAGCGTGCAGCCCGCTGCCTCAAAAAAGTCTTTAGCGAATCCCGCGGGATCACCCAATTTTGACATGAACTCTGCTGTGGCTCCGTATAAAATTACGTAATAATCGATCTGAGTTTTCACGGGTTCGGATCGGACGGACGAAGTGCGTAAGCAATATCCGAATTCGGTCCGAGTTTTTTAGATCAATATTTTCAGGGGTTCGAATCGGATTCAGATCGGACGTAGTGCGGAACCGCTCTAAAGGCTCAACTCAACATTGGAGCAAAGTCGAAGCGACGCGAAACGTCATGTTTTGCAATGCGACGCGCGTCTATGCGCGACGGCGCGTCAGTGCAGTCAGTACAATTTTTATCACTAGGTTTTCGCCTTGACGTTACACAGACATTCAAATTTCTGTACTAAATTAATTAATTTTTCATCTCGTCCACTGTCGTCGTAGTTCAGCACTGTCGTCCGTCCGTTGTGGTCGGCGTCTGACGTGTTACTCCATCCGAGTACGCGCGGGCCGCGGCGAATCGCGAATAGGGTTGGATTTAGGTACGTTGAAAATGATAGTACAAAAAAATGAAAAAGGTAGTATTTATAACAAAATTATAGTACACTTTCATTATTTTTAATTTAACTTATTATATAGTCATTAAAATCAACACCAGGTATGGCAGTTTATTCCTGTTCTAAGTTTATCAGTTCTTGAATTCTATTAGCTGATCTTCATCCTTGGCATTTAATCTCATCAACATAATATCCTCAGTAGGAATAAAATCAGTGCAATGAAGAATGTTACTAGGTATGCCAAATCGCTTGCAATTTTGTCTCAGTAAAGCCTGTATGATATGTAGTTTTTGTTGTAGTAAAAAATACCTAGTAGTTTTGATTTCATAGGCATTCAAAGTTTCGAAAAATATCAAGTCTCGCTAACAGCCACGTGACCGCTTGTGACGTCATGACACAACGCGCCGCGCTTCAGTATCAAATCAAGTCTCCAGCGGTTATAGTATAGTAAGGTGTAATAGCTTGCGCAGTATTTTGTTGTTTTCGTCAGCGTATTACTTTAATAGTCTATTAATAGTAAATATTATTCGATTAATAAAATGGATGAAGGATTCGAAAAAGGGCAATCGGATATTTTACCTAAAATAGATGGATTAATGGTTGCGCATTATTTATCAACAAATAGTGATTAAATAAATAAATATTCACGGGACAAATTACACTTACTGATCTAACCCCAAAGTAAGCAAATATTTGCTTGTGTTATGGGTGTTAGTCAACGATACTAATACATAGAAATACATATATAAATAGCAGAATATATTTAATAAACACCCAAACCCGGAAATACAAACATTTATGCTCATCACACAAATGCTTGTCCCCGTCGGGTATCGAACCCGAACCCCGTTGATTGCGGAGTCAGGGTCGCTAACACTCGACCAACGGGGCGGTCATTTCGTTGGCGCCGAAATGCGAGGAAGAAAAATGCAAAGGTAAGAAAACTTTCCTTGCTACTACTTATGCTTAATAGTTTATCTCTTCTCAATTATTTTATCAAAACAAAGTACCCAACTAATGTCGTAATGAAAGAATGCAACTCCATTAATAGAAGTACCTACCTACCATTAAATTTTTACGTTAAAGACAACAAATATGTATTAGTTTCTCATGATTTCCTAGTATTTGGATTGGACATTTTTTTTTGGAAAAGTATTGAGGTGTAATTTCGACGGCACGGGCGCACGACCGCGAGCGCTGGCCGCCGAGCGAACTAGACTGAGCGTGTTGTGAGATGACGTCACAGCGTCAACGGCAGCCAGCGTCGTGCGGTTCAACTTATTTTACTTCTAAATCGGAAACTAATTGACGTATCGAAGTAATTCTTTCACTAGTATTTTTTATTTTTCACAGAGAATATGGAGTGCTAATAATCAAAATTAGTTACCTAACATTCTTCATTCCGACTTTGGTTACCGCTTTTGGTAGCGTCACAAGACAATAATATAGCATCTATGGATTGTGTTTCCAGTTTGTCTTGGTAAGGTTTTTAGTTTTTAAGTTCAGTATTTTAGTCTTGGTAAGGTTCACTTTACTGAATCAGTTCGCAGTCGGCATTTTCATGTAAAAGTACTAAACAATCTAGGAGAAAACATCGCAAGATCAGAATTCGGTCGGATACACGCACGGTCGAAGTATTCATATGACGTGAAACTAAGCCTTCGAGAAAAAACTTTAAATTATAGTATTTTTGCGTACTATCCTTAGATATTGATAGTATATAGTACAAAGGGCGAAATAATAGTATAAATACTGTAATTATAGTACAAAATCCAACCCTGGTCGCGAATCCACTCGACTCCAGCCGAGCGACGAAGCGCGTAAACGCGCATCGACGCGTGCTTCTTTATTACATAGCACAAATTTGTACTTAAATAATAGAACAATAGAGATGAATATGGTTTAGGCGGAAAAATATGACGCGACGTGTCGCTTCGACTCTGCGCCAATGTGAGTTGAGCCTTACTCTCCATTCTGGAATATACAGTGACGCTGTTGCGGCAGTAATAGGGAAAGTAACAACAAACCCGGCCAAGTCATTGTGATTTATAGAACACTATCACATAGAAGTCACGACGCGCGACGTTGGGGACACTTTTACCCAATCATTCGCCTTTTTGCGAACTGCCTGTCAGGTGATCTATTAATATAAATACTTACTTACTGTTTATATAATATTGCTTACTGAATACTTTTGGGGGGGGGCGGGGGGGGGGGGGGGGGGCGGGGGGGTGCTGTCACCACGGAGTAAATTTAATTTTATCAAGTTTTGCCCTCGAACTTTTTTCAAATCGGGTGTATGACCCGAAAAATATTTAATTATTTTAAGACCCGGACAACACGGATTAAAATTACGAATTATATTACATGAAGTTTTGCTTATAGACCTTTTTTTAAATCGCATATACGTTATTTTATGTTTGTTACCTCAAAACTCGGTCATTTATAAACTGATTTTGAAAATTATTTTTTCTTTAGGAGGGTATACATTCTGTGTGGTTCAATTTAAATTTAGTGAACCTCTGATCCAGAGATACAGGTAAACGAGAAGTCGATGGCTGCAGTTTTACTGCGTTAAAAATATTGTAAAACTAATAGTTTTGAGACACAAATTATTCAAAAAGATATGACAATAGTACGTTTTATTTTTCTAGGCTCGTAGTAATCAGATATCAAATGTTTTTATTTTTTACTAGCATCTCGACCCGGCATCGCACGGCTGTACTAATAAAGAAACTAAGTTGTCCAATATTCTTTACTGTTTTATCGCTGGTAATTTTTATATTTCGTCGTTATCAAACAGCGTCGTCATTTTATAAACGTACCTAATAGTAGGGGAGACCAAGATGTTAAATACTCGAGCGTCGTAGAGATCTATTCGATTTTGTAGATTAAATCATATAAAAAATAAAATGTTTTTAATTTCAATGGTGGGGGAAAATCAACAGATAAAAAAACAAAAACACCTGTGACATGGAAACACTGAATCGAATCAGATTAAGGTATGGTGGGTTAATTGCCATCTGAAATTTAGAAAATCTGCCGATTCAAGTATAGCGTAAGGTGCCCCATAGACCTACAATAATATTGCGCAATATTATATATTGTGAAATATTATTGACCGTTCAGAGTTAATATTGAAGATTGTACAATGTTTGAGCGGGTTTAATGTTTATTGTGAAATATTTTTTCTTAAGCTGTGTGGGCTTAATATTGCACAATATTTTTCACTTCAGAGTTTGGACCAGTCGTGTTCGGTCAGTCACGGTGTTTTAATGTATTGTCATGTCGTAAATTTAAGCAAAATGGCGAGCAAGAATGCTACGAGTATAAAAGATAAAGAACGGGAGTTTTTACTTAAGTGTGTGGAATTATATAGAGATTTATTTAAGAAAATCACCATCATGGTTGGCGCCAAAACTTCGTCGTCAGGTATGTTGCTCGCACGAAAATATTGATTAGACTGGTTTGTCGATTTTATTGAGTGAATTTATTGAACGTATGGAACCAAAGGTGCGATTGAGTCCAATAATAATGCGCTATAATATTGAATACCCCCAATATTATTGCGCAATATTATTGTAGGGCACCTAAGGGAAAAGTTAAAAGGAAAACTATCACAGCTTAGAAGACTTTTTGACTAATGGTAATAATATATACCTACTAGTCTATGGTAGGTATATAACCAACTTATAAATTGTACTTCGTAAAAAACTTCTACAAGTTTTTAAAGGCGATAAACCTATGGTATGAATATATATTTGTTATTGACGTTGAATAGGTTAAATGTTCATAGTATGATACTATTAAAGCCCTCTTTTTAATCTTTCTTAATCTGCATTATTGTAATGAGCATCTTCGGAACCCTAAATTGCGCGTGGCTCGACACGCACTTTAACCAATTTATTTAAACTATCAGTTAAGAAATGACCAGTAGATACGTCTCTTATAGGCTGTAAGTCGTAAGTCATCTTTTAAAATACGCGACATGATTCTAGGTGCTATCTTCATCTCCCAAAAAAAAAATATTTTGCTTTCGGACAGAACTTCTTCGAATTCTTTCCCTTATGACTATATTCAGCGAGACACCATGGCGGCGCAACCAGTCGCGCCACCGTGGTGTCCGTGAGCTAATAAACTGGACACCATATAGACACCAGAGTTGCCAGACCGCAATGAGAGTTGAGACCGTATCAAAATTGAAGTCCATGAGATAAGTTAGCACATAAAGCAGTAGCTTTTCGCCTTATTTAGCCGATCGCTATAAGAAAGTACAATTCGTCAACGTATGCGACGATCTAAGGAGATATTCGAACAAGTTTTTTAGCTATGTGAGGATGTCCGGGAGGTCCTTTGATGACTTACTGTCTCTGTGTGAAAATGATTTTTTAAACAAGGCACAATATTTAAAAAATCAGTCAGTCCTGAAGAAAAGTTGTTTGTAACATGATGGTAAGCTGGCTGTCAAGTGACTAAGCCAACGTACAGCGCTATAGTAATTACTGATTCGTGGTGGCGCGACCAGCTACTAGTAGCTACACACTCTTTGGTGACCAGCAACATTCTGTGCACGCGTCCGAGCTGGTCGCACCGTCAAATTGGTTGCACAACATTGACATGTATAATATTACCACTATTATACATGTCAATGTTGCACAACCAAACGGACACCAGGAGAGTAACTATCTATAGTTCTATACATTTTGTTGGTAGCGGCGACTGGTTACGCCGCCCAGTGAAATATAGGCCATACTGCTTTGATCGACTTTTTCGTACGAATACTACGTGGACGGCCAAATCTTCTTCTGTCATGAACAGAGAAGGTTTCATTGTATCTATCAATAGCCCAGTACACAAACACTTGACTAATACCAAGTGTATGAAGAGTTTTAAAAATTGTATTTGGCTCCATACTTGGCGTAATGCAATCACAGCGATTCGACTCTCTTTATCACCCCACTCTATTTTAATATCACAAAATATTTTACAATGTATTGGCACGAAAATGAATAAACACAATAAAATAAAAATGACAGATTCCAAATTTAAATTTATTTATTTTTAATTTTAACGGTATAGCCAGCTAGGATAATAAATCGGCTAAGTTCGTGTTGGTCTTATTTTTAATTCTCATAATGTCTGTTGCTAAAGTCGAATGTGGAGTCAGAAGTCCTTAACTTGGCATTCCCGCGAGATCGCTATGTTGTACACAGTATCCACAGAATAACTATATAAATACTTTTTTATTTTGTTGCAGTAACTGTGCTTAGTCGTAAACGAGAGCTTACCAGAAGGGTAAAAATGGTAAATTACGTCTTGGCCTTATTTTTAATTTTCATGATATGACGTGTGTTGCTAAAGTCGACTGTGGAGTCAGCAGTCCTTCACTTGGCATTCCCGCGGGATCGTTATATTGCACTCAGTAACTGTGCTTAGTCGTAGAGAGCTTAACATTTTATTTGAAGGATAAAGACGGTAAAAATACACTTCTTTTGTCAAGATTTACTTCCTTACTTTTAAATACTATGCGTTCCAACGGAGAATAGAACTGTCAGGATGACTTATTGCTCCGCATTTTACAAATACTTCATAAGTGATGAGTAAGGTGTGCAAAAAAATTCTAACAAAGAAATACTTTAAAAAAATATTTTCATTCTAAATGATATATTTTTTATTTAAATTACCATCAGATCATGTTACTATGTATTTAAATAGGGTGTAAAATAACTTACACACGCCCCTATCCCCGAAGAGGTAGGCAGAGGTACAACAAGTGCACCCACGATTAGCCGAAAATACTTGGTCCCACAAATGTGATAGGTAGCAAGCCTATCGCCAACCGGGCACTTTCCCATCGCGGGCAACTTTGTGTTTTACAGAAAACTGAAAAAACACTTTTGTTTAAAGTGCCCGACCTGGGAATCGAACCCTGGACCTCATGTGGTCAACGCCAACGCTGGCTGGACTTTTGTTTCTTTTTTTTTATATCATAAGATAGCAAACAAGCAGATGGGTCTCCTGATGGAAAGAGTCAACCATCGCCTATAGACACCAAAGATGTTAATGGTGCGTTGCTATCTTGTGGCGAGGTCTAATGCCACATGCATAAGTTTACCGGCTACCTTACCCTCCAAACCGGAACACGGCAGCGACAAGCACTGACGCTATTGCGGCAGGAATAGGTAAGGCGGTGGTACCACACCCGGGCGAGACAATGCAGAACTCTACCACCTAGTAGCCACGATGGTAGTGACTCGATAGCTAATCGGTCGCCTTTTACGACCTGCCTGGCAGATATATATATATATATATATATATATATATATATATATATATATATATATATATATATATATATATATATATATATATATATATATATATATATATATTAGATGAACGGCTAGACTGATATATTTTACTGTTTTTTTATTGATGAATATTATATTTTAATGCTTTTTAGCTTATTCTGGGTAAAAGGCAACTCAAATCCACAAAAATCGCAACAAAATTGGCCGCGTTGTTCTTGATATATAAGTGGTGTAACTAACATAACTTTTTTATATATGTAGATGAACAACTAGACTGTTGTTTTTTACAATTTTTTTATTGAAGAAAATATTATTAAAACATTTATTCTTCAATAAATCAGCATTACTTTTTGTACAAATATTTTTTGTTGACGTTACTAATTTCATACTTGTGATATGAAGTTGGAATGCATAGTAAAAAGGCTCAGCAAGTTCTCATTGAAAAGAGGCCTATTTTTGTGGAATTTATATCCAGTATCATTAAAAAAGCCGATACCAAAACTCCGTAGTGAAAATAAAACAAAACGTTGAAACAGAATCTTCGCTTTATTCAGCAATTTCCGGTTGAAAAAAATAATCAACAAAACTACACTGAAATTCTGAACATGACTATTTTTACAAACAATTTACAGCATTTTATTGAGGCGGCCAATTCGAACGTCTCCCACGGCTTGAACCTGAGCGAAGCTCGTCACGGAACAACTTCCGAACTAAATTAAAATTAATATTTACACGAAAAATAAACTACAAAACGCGTTTACGCTAGCAAAGGCAGCCCAAAAAAGCTAAAAAAAATACAGGGCCTTCTTCTGAGAAACGTTCGAACTATCCGCGTTCGCCTAATCTAAAAATCAGAAACTTATGAGGTACATTCTTCCTATCCATTTTACTAAGCGTATGTTACCGGCCCCAAAAATGAGGCCAATTTTTTTTTACATTTTTTTCCCAAATTTGCAGCCTTTTGTATAGTATATGATACTTACTAATTATACATGTATAGACATAGTTAAATCGTTATTTTTTTTGTTGTAAGTCTTTTTCTTAACACCTTTAGTAAGCTGTTATGAAAAATACCCACGATTTTTGATGAACAATATGCATACATACGACCCATTATAAACTTTGCATAGCTAGATTAAAACCCCAACGTTTTAATTATTAAATCACGACATTTTTAATAAGTTTTTGCCTTTTTTACATTTTAACAGGAAAATATTTAACAGACAAACATTCGCCTGAAATAAAACTACACCGTCGTAATAGTTAATTTTTACTCTTGGTAAGATCCTTTTCGACTAGTGACTTTTTTCTTTAGTTTTAGCCTTGTGCATTTGCCTCAACGTTTTTTAAACTTAATAATTTTGCATGTAATAAATTATTTAAGATTATAAAACTGATAAGGATACGTATTTATCAATTTGCAACACTGGACAAAGCAAAGAATGAGCTACTATGTGAGGCTTTGAGATTTAAGAATGGGGAAATATTAACACAGTATGGTTTAATGCTTTTGCCCATTTCTATTTTTTCATTTAACCCAATGTTGCCATTGTATTATCTTAGTTTCTTCTTACTATAGTGTAGTTTTTTTCGAGCTCTATTAATCGGTACACGTTTTAGAAATCTAATTAACTACTAGGCTTTCTAAGGAAAGCTATCTATATTTGAGTTTTATGTCGATTGCCATAAAGCTTTTATTTATTAGCCATTTCTTGTTAGGACATTTTTACAATTTGTAAACCTAAACCTTTAATACCAACAGATAGTTCAAGCACTAAGATAATGTGACAAATTTTACCGGTTAATACTGATGTTACTAGATTAATAAAAAAAATTACTAACAGGCCACTACAAAACATTGATTATTCTGGCAACATTTATAACAAAGTAGTTTTTTTATTATTGTGACACTATATTGCTTTCGTACGTTAATTATTGGGATTAATTTGTAAATTGCTGTTGAATATTGCACATTAAATATGATTAACATGATATAATGCATTAAGCAAATATCATAATAAAATTTGGGATCATTATTTTTAGGGTAGTATTATCAATTTGAATTCTAAACCAATAGAAAAAAAATATTTACTATAGCTTATCACGTTTCAATTTGCATTTCGAATGTTTCTATAACGATCGTGACAAACTGCTTTACGATGACAAATATTCGGTGATATGGGACGGCAAACATTTAATAGCAATATTTTATTCAAAGCAGCGAATTGATACAAGTATTATGAATTTAAGTTTTTTGACTGTGTTTCTTTAACTTGCAATGAAAATGAAATATACCAAAGAAAAAATTATACATCATAAAACGGTTTCAAAACTTACCGTATACTTAGTAAGGAGAGCTCAAAATCAACTGATTTAAACTAAAAATACTAAGTAATAGCTTGTGAGTGTTTAAACTATCTGTCGGCAGATAAAAAAATAAAAGTTAATTTTCAGAAACTGCCCAAAACAATACCAATTTTCACGTCTTGTGAAAATTGTATAAAAGAAATTGTTAAATAATCTTTGACGATTATTATTTTCATTTTTTTAAAATGTGACTTCATATTTTGTTAAAAAACATATTGTATTGTTACATGTATAGATTTGAAAATAGACTCAACTGTTGCATAATATAGAAATGTAAACACTGTAAAAAATGTCTTATGTCAATGTATCTTGAAATAACGGCTATCTCAAGAAGCCATTCGATTTTAAACATTGAGAATATAATATGCTACTTGCATACTAGTAAATATCCTTTAAGATATCATCTTTGTCAAGTTTAAGTTTTTCAAACTGGAAATATTTTTGAACATTTATTATTGCAATCTGTGGAAAGAGCGCGATTCTTGTATTGACCAATGAGCGCGCGCTACTTGAATTGACCAAAAAGCGCGCTCTATTTGAATTGGCTAATGAGCGCGCGCTACTTGAATTGACCAATAAGCTTGCGCGGTGATAGAGTTGATCTTCAAATGTACCAATTAAATCACTCTGATGTCAAATGTTCTACATCAAATGTAGTTCTCGACTACTGTAATTCTCGCGCGTTTTTTATGTTACATGATACCGTGTCTACGTCTTAATAATTCTTTAATACATTAAAATTGTATACATACAATGTCTAATTTGTATAAACTAATTGTATCTGAGTAATATAAATTTTAAAATTGGGTTTAAGGAATGTATGAATTGTATTTTTTATATCTTTGTTTTTGGAAAAAATTTCAAACTTAGAAAAATAGCGGGAAAAAAATACATCAATATTTAAAATTATAAATTACCTTTTGGTAGAGAAGCTTTTGCTCGTTTTAGGGAGGATGAAATTTCGGCAGTTGAGACACTTGATATATATATTGTTATTTCTTACAGTTTACAATTATTGATTTTTTTAACAACAGTAGATCTATTTTCATAGCCTATACAAAAGAAAGTAATAAAGGCAGAGGGAATCTGTCTGACCCACGACCAATTAAACATAAAAATAACTTAGTTATGATATTTTATTTCCCAGACGGTTGACTATATGGCAGGTTCAGTAATGCCAGAATAAGTCAGACCAATATCCAACCAAGTGCGCACAAACTTAATTTATGTATTGACATTATATGTGGTTTTGTTATGATTGATTGTGTGACTTAGCCCTAACTGTAATATTGATAATAGGCATAAAATCGGCTATAAAACTCAGTTTGTTGATTATTAAAATTCAACGACTCTTGAAATCTTTAGAATTATTTATTATTTAATAAACCTTTATTTTTTCACGTTTACGAAAAAGATATTAATTATTATTGACGAGTAATAATTATTGTATTTTATTTTTTAATATGGAAAAATACCTACATTTATGAAAACTGGATATTTTATAATACACAAGATGTATTTCATTTAACAACATGTAAATTATACATGCACATGTTGTTATATAAATAACACATGTATATTTCCTCTAACTTTTATGTAAAATGAAAGCCATATAGTCACCATATAATATTAAAAATCCTAAGCATTTCACGGTGATTATAACTCACGCACATTTTCCATATACGCTGGACCGGCCAGCTTTATAATTAAGTAAATAATGTACACATAAACACTATATAATACACATAATGCAGTTTATATTACAATTCACATTAAATATACACTCAACGACTACTTATAGTATTTTTTTTTTTCATTCTGATGAAAAATAAAGAATGTTTTGCTAACGAAAACCTAAGAGCAAATGCCAGCTTAATAATTCTATTGTATAAAAATGAAACCTACATCTACGAGCAGACCTCACAACATGTACATGTTCATATATAATTAAACGGAAACATGTACATGTTGATGTTTAATTATTCAACATGCACATGTTGTGAGCAATATCTATGAAAAACGTGACCCGCTGGCATATGCAGTGGTTTCAAATGTATTAACTATGTCACAGCCACTTAAATTACATTTTATGAAGCTTGCTTTACAATAATGGACCATATTTAATGCGGGATAGTACTCAAGTTACAATAATCGTAGTCAGACATTCTGACCATATGTCATATCTAACGCTATAGACAATATTCAAGTTACTACGTCACTTTAAACAGATAATATTTATAGAGTCACAATAAACAAAATGTTACCCATAAAGTCATCAACAGCGTTTTCAAATTTAATGATTTTCAATCAAAATGACATATTTTTATAGGACATAATATTATGATTTACAATTTCACATTAAGGAAATTGTTTTGCCTTATATTTATGTGTTTACAGAATATTATAGCAATTAAATGCTATTTTTTTTGAGTATTTTACTGCAATCTGTTTCAAAAGAACAATCAGCAAAAGGTTAAGAATTTATTATACTGTCTTGATGGGCAAGCAGTCCAGCAACAATGCCCCTTGTCTATAACATTTCCTATAAATCTTTGACTTTCTTTTTAGTTTCTTAAATGTTAATTAATTCATTTAAATGCTATTTTTAAATGAATTTACTTAAAAAAATCACATACATCTGTGGAGCAACTCAATATGTGTAAATATTATTGGTGCCATGGCAGTGTACCAACACAATTGTTGTTGTGGACACACACAATAAAACACATTGGGAGATTAAAAAAAAAAGTTTTTTCAGTTTTCTGATAAAAACAATGTTGCTAAGGAATGGAAAGTGTCAGGTGGCGATAGGCTTGTCACTTATCACATTTTGGAACCAAGTGTCTTGGGCTAATCGTGAGTGCACCTATTGTAGTGCTGTCTACCTCTTTAGGAACAAGATCGTTAAAATACTTTAATATCAGAAATGGGTTCTTATTTTTTTTTCTAGTTTTTTCTTAATGTTAAATAAACAAACATAATTCTGAATGTTTAATTTCATTGCAAAGAAGCATGTTATACTTTTAACTATTGAATGAAAATCATTACATTACAAAAATGTCTAAATTGGTTTTATACACGCAAGAGTAATTGTCCCAATAACGATCACTATGTCCCAAAGGACATATTTACAAATAAAATATAGACAGTGTGATAGAATTTGAAATTCACCGTGATTTATAAGATTTTCAGTTGGCAAAATGGCGCTTAATCATGCTGAACCTAGTCATATGTTATACAACATGCGATTTAATGCTCAAATTGAGTTATTATATTATGATACTGTATAATATGAACCTTATTGTGTATACAGTAAAATCCACCGTTTATATTTTATTTGTAGAAGAGTTATAAATACGGTCAAGCCGTGGTTAAATAATATACAGACTACTTTTCCTCGATTGAATTGAGACGACTCATTTCTACACCAATTTGTCAAAAGTTGGAACCTCCAGAATAACTTACTATTGGGTTATTCAAGTATTACGTAAACACTAATGGGGCTGGGTTGTCATTGCTTAACTTATTTTTGATGACATGTCCCATGTTCCCATGGGGGAAGCTCTGAAGGTTGATTAAGCAGCAACATTCATTGTTTAAATAAATACCATCTGGGCGGCCGAGCTTTGTTCGGAAGACATTTTTTGCTTTTTGGGAGAGGTTGACTTGGGGGAGGAGGAATTAATGTAATTGTACTTGACTGTCCCCTATGGTAATTTAACTAAGTAGACAAATGCAGCAATGGTGGTAATGAATGGCGATTCATTAAACTAGACCAACCGCAACAGGCGTACTAAGGAGCAAGATCAAAAAAATATTAATAGGCAAATAATACAGAGTTTCTATTAAAAACCCGGCCAAATTCTCAGAGCCTTTTTAGAATCGATAATATTTTTCGATTTATGTCATTGACATATTATTACTATGGACGTCGGATCCACGCTAAAATTATCCAAAGCAAATGAGCTACAAAGCGCAAAAAGAGCTACAATTCCACGTTGGTCGAAATTAAACCTTGATATAATGAGTTTAGTGTTTAAATTACCTTGTTAACACATCTATTCTTGTGATGTGTAACTGGGACATTTTTTTCGCGATTTTAGTATGAGATAGTAATAATATACCAATGATTTGTGTAATAAAAGGTCGGCAACGCAGCTGCAAGACCCGCGGTATTGCAGTTGTCCATGGCCGGCGGTGATCACTTACCATCAGGTGCACCACCTGCTCGTTTGCCCCCTCTGCTATAAAAAAAATAAAAATAAATTAAAAAAATAATTAAAAATTAAATTTTTATCCTACACAAAAAACAAAACGCGCTGATATAATTTAAATTACGCAAAATTCGAACAAAAATATTTTAATGCCTGCAACCAAATTAAAAGTGATTGGGGAAATGTATTTAGAGCGACAGATTAGATAATAGTTAGAATCGTTATTATAGGTAAATGTAAAATAACACACTGCCAGCATTACAGAGATGATTTACAAGACTCAGTGCATCCAATTTATGAATTTAGTGGGATATTTTTGAACGAATATTTTTTGTATCGTAATAATTTTACAATAATAATTAAATCGTATTTTCAATTCAATAATTAGTTCCCAATTTTAAAATTTGGTCAGATTTTTAAAAGTAACCATGTACGTATTAAGCTTACCCTAACCTGGGATGTACCTATGGTATGGAACCTATCAAACCTACCTATCCAAAAACTTTGAACCCCATTTTAATTTAAGACAATTACGCGAATGGTAATGGAATGAGTATGAAATTTTGTACAGTTAATAAATAGTAGGAGAGCCCACGAGGGGATTTTTGCATTTACTCAAGTGCGTCAGATTAACATAGGGGGGGGGGGGGGGGTTCGATGCGTACTATTGAGGGTCTCCACTAAATATAAGCCCTTTTTACAGAGGCGGGTAACTACGCTAGAAAATAAACAAAATTCCAATAACTTTGGCTTGTTAAAATTGTCAGATTATATTTTTTTCGTTAATCTTACATTATCTATACATATAATAAAATCGTAGGAAAGTCAATACTGTACATTAAATATATTTTTTTAAAAGAATACTTGGGGCGTGATCTACAATCGATATCGAAGCCAAAAATATAGTTTTTAGAATTTTTGTCTGTTTGTCTGTATGTATGTCCGGGGTAAACTCAAAAAGTACTGCATGGATTTACTTCAAATTTTGCATGAATATTACTAACATCGGGTGAATGAATATTACTAAGGTCGGGTCAACATATAGGCTATATATTATCACGCTATCAGCTACGGGGGAGGAGCTGTGCGGAGTAAACGAAGTCCGCGCGGACGAAGTCGTGGGCAACAGCTAGTTTCCTATATAATAAAAGAAAACTCAGACGCGCTCGAGAATGTCAAAACAATGTTTTCTTTGCAAGTTTTTGTGACTCTCCCACTCCCTTGCGCTACACTGGATTTGGCAATTAACCCATCATACCTTAACCTGACGCGATTTAGTGTTTCCATGTCACAGGTGTTTTTAAAAAAAAAAAAATATCTGTAGATTTTTGCCCCACCATTGAAATAAAAAACTTTATATAACCTTTTATTTTTCCTATAATTTAATCTACAAAATCCAATAGGTCCCTACGACGCTCGAGTCACTACCTATTTAGCATCGTGGGCTCCCCTACTATAAAGTTAATTGCAGAAGACTAAGAAACCTGATATTTTTAAATAATATGCATTACAAATACATAAAATTAATAAACATTATACACACTACATTCACATGACATACATGATAATATACACACACATACACTATTTTCTTTACGGCTAAAGTCTGCTGTTTAATTTAAGAGATATTATTGCTTAGTCTTTCACTCGCTAAATACACATTTCCCACTAATAATATAAATGCAAAATTTAGTGTTGTTGTGTTTATCCGTGTGTGCGTAACTGCTGCATCCATACGTGTGTGAGTTGGTGCGTATATGACGTATGTTCATAAAATAAAACATGCGCGTGTGTATGTATGTATGTGTGTGTGTGTGTGTGTATGAATGCGTGTGTGTATGAGTGCGTGCGTGCGTGTGTGTGTGTGTGTATGCGTGCGCGCACGCTAGTGTTTTTGTTCGTGCGAATGTGTTTGTGTGTACGTACGAGTGTTTGTGTATACGTGCGAGTGTGTTTGTGTACGTGCGAGTGTGTTTGTTTGTCTGCAAAATGTGTTTATGTGTGTGAGTATGTATGTGTGTGTTCATCAGTTAAACACCTGGATACACTTGTATGCGAGACAGGTAGTTTGTAGTTTATGCCCAGTCTAAAACAAGCTATATTTTCTCCTGATGAAATACATTACTCGGATTCTCCAACTTTAAAAACGTAGTGTTCATGGCGGGCCAGTAAAGTTTAATATACACCCAGACCCCAAAATACAACATTTATACTCAAAACCCAAACTTGTCCCTGTCAAAGGCAATAGTCACTCGGCAACAAAAGAGAATGTTTTTGAAGCAGCATACCATATAGTATTCAACCATGGTCAGAATTTTAATTACATCCTCTTATAGTGAAAGTAATTATATAAATATATACTTCCCAGCGGTGAATAATGCATTAACATAGAGATAGATAGACCAAAGACCCAGTGTCTTATTTTTGAGTGACAGAGATGACACTATAAAGAAAAAACTAGTCAATCTTGCACTATTCATCGCCAAGAATGTACATTTTACACTCTTAGTCTAAATTAAGTAATATATTCCATTACTTATATCAATTTTGATATCTCTAAGACTAAAGCCGGTATTCCAGTATGAATTTCAAGTGATGATTTTAGATTGAATTCTAGAAATCATGACTTAAAATTCATTCTACTATATTCATTAAGCCGAGATTTAATTATAAGACATCATTGTGGTGGAATTCACCAATAAATACACATTTTTGAGCTCAAGATCGTGCCTCTCTCTCGCTTGTTCCGCGCTGTCGCTTGCACGCTCGGCTCAGATCATAATGAGTCATGCTTTTTTGTGCATGCAGCCAGCATTCATCAATTTATATAACACGTTGTCACATCAGCACATGTTTTTATACAACAAAAATCATAGTAAATATGAAATGATAAATAGCATGATGATATAACGATCAAAGATATTTATTCATATTTTATACCTGAAATTTACAATAGAAATGTAATCCATAAAGTTATAACAAAACTATTATATAATAATTATTATATAATAATTACAGTAAACAGATAATTCTATGATTTACCAAATATGAAACATCAATCCCTAGAAAGTATTTGTACTAAAAGAAAAATTGTATTTGCTTTTATAAGGTTCTTTCCTTACATGGAGATTGTACTGCTACAAAATATCACTTCAAAAATATTTGAATTTGATAATCCCTGACACTAAAAGTCAGATTCAAAATGAGAAAGGTTATATGCTTTCATTTTTATAATGTTGAAGAGGCCATATCGTCGATGAAGTGACAATACCTCCTAACTGTATAAATGTTAATTTTACAGGAGAGGAAAAAACGTTCGACATCTAGTCTTAAATGTGTTGATTTGAATATAAAGCTATTTCCACAAAGCTCTATCTTTTCTTCTGAAAATTGTTAAAAGATAAGAGAAAATTCTATAGATGCAAAACTGAATTTTAGGTCTATGGCAATAAAAAAGTAAATTTGTTTAAAAATGTTAGTTAGGAGGTATTGTCACTTCAACGACGTTATGCAACTTCTAGTAATTAAGACATCAGTTTTTGTTTGTTGAATGGTTAGAATGTTTTTTTTTTTTTAATCTGAAAAAGTAGAAGTTATAGACATCAACTTTTTATTTATGCTAAAATACTAAAATAGGAATTGGCTCCTTGTAATGACTTTCATCTGACAACTCTGTATGGGCAAGTATTTTATTAACAATGGGTGATTTCCTTGAATCATGTAAAATATCTTTATCTGTTTCAATATTAGTATTTGATGCCAGCAATATGTTTTTGGAAACAGTCTCACTTACTTCACAGGAATATTTAAGATCGTCAATACTTCTAGTAAGCTCACTTTTATCAGTATTATTTTTTGATAAATGTAAGTCACATTCCGTATCTTTTAAATCATTAACATTTGTGTCATGTTTGTATAATTTAGTGTTATTTAATTTTAAAATAATTGTTCTTTTGAAATCCGTGCCAATCCCTTCATAAGCATCTTTTAAATTTGCGGTGTGTGGATTGGTTTCTATTGTATCAATATTATTTTTTACTGGAAGAAATGTACTTTTGAGATCTGTGTCACCAACTATATGAGCATTTCCTAAATTGATATTTGGTTTAAGATTTTTAATATTATCATTTACCATTAAAAGAATTTTATTTTTAGAATCATTTATGTTTGTGGGATTTGCCATATAATCACTGGTTTGAGTATCTTTTAGATTAGCATGAATTTTGTGCATATTGATTCCAGTATTTGTTTTTGGTATTACTTTGCTTTTGTCATTAGAAGATTTACATTCTTTATCGGATTGCTTTTGAGCATTTTCTTCACCCATATTATCCTTATGTATTTTAGTACAATTTTTTGGTCTGACTGTATTTTTATAATCAATTTCATCTGTGGGAAATTTAAGAAAATCATCACCCACTTTTTGTTCACTTTGTAAGCTTACATTAATATTTTGATTACTTGTTTCACAAGTTTTTGGTATAATTGCCATTTTTGAATTAATGTTGTCGTCAGAAAGTTTAGATAAATTTTTGCACAATAATTGAGGTTTTTCTAGTTTCATATTAATGTTTTGTTTGTTTATATCATCAGTATTTGTTATTGATGCAGACGAATTTTCGAAATTAGTCTTGAAAATATTTTTAAACTGATCATTAGAGTGTTTTTGAGCATTTTTTATATCATCAAGATTATGAGAAACAGATAAATTAAAACTTGTGATATTGTTAATATAACTATTACAACTATTATATTGTTTACATAGATTTGGAATATTTGTACTGGCTTTATATGAATCATTAGAGATTCCAATATTGTAATTATCATATATTTCTTTGTATTGTTCAGTTATATTGTCCATAACCCTGCCATTATCACGTATACTGTTAATTTTAACTGCTGAGGTATTCACGCCACCGATTGTATAATTATCAGCTACAGTACTTGCAATATTATTCCCAATGCATTTAGTGTTAACACTGCAGATATCAGTCCCAATATCATTACTAATAGCGTAGTTATCCGCCAGATTATCTTCACTGTAAATCTTTGTTTCGATTGATTCACTGTATGCATTGTTTGCAACATCAGTTGAGACTTTAGTACTAGAATTATTATCAGTTGAGATACTGTCACTGTTACAAATCTTCATATTTGTTGAGACACTTTCAATTATTGTAAAGTTATTACTAATGTTAACATCCATTGAGATACTATCACTGTTTATATTGGTTGAAACACTTCCATTGATTGCACTGTTATTACTGTTGTTAATGTTCATTGTGATACTACCACTGTTACAACTGTTATCAGTTGAAATACTGTCACTGTTATTACTCTTGATATCAATTGAGATAGATTCACTGTTAAAATTGTTATCAGTTGAGACACTGTCACTGTGGCCACGTTTGCTGATGGTGTCCCCGTGGGCCTGGCCGCCACAGGGAACCTGTCACGTGACCTCCATCGGAAGGGTATCTGTAGGGCGCCGGCGAACACCATTGGCTGCTGTGTCATCAGCATCTGCCAGACCACCATCTGATGAGATGCCGGCTGATGATGATGGTACAGGTGCCGTATTTGCTTCTACAATCTCTCTGAAATGATTTACAACTAAATGTTACAGGTAGGAAATGTTGAAATTTATCATTACAATATTGGATAATAGCAGAAAATAAGTATTTTTATAAATAATGCATTATAAGCATTACGTCAGCCGAAAGCTGTTAAATTTACAGATGGTCATAGATCCCAACGTTCATTATTTTTTGTGCAGTTAGGTGAACACTTTTTTTACTAAACAATAATTAAATTTTTCATAGTTACATTTATTCATAATAAAATACAATAAGTGTTGGAATTTATTTTTTTACAACTAAACAACACAGTGTTTTGCTGCCAGAAATTATATAATACATATTTTTATGGTTTCCTTTTTTATTATAGTAATAATAGCCATATATTATAGCCACCACCTATAGAGATCAAAGACAATAGTGTATTGCTAACAACGTGGTAAGGATGGAATGCCTTAAGCCACGTACATAGGTTAACCAATCTTATCCTACAACCATGAACATGACAGTGGCAAGCACTGTCGCTGCTGTGGCAGGAATAGGTAAGACCCGGGCGATGTGGATCTATTTCATACTAAATATTCTCGAAACAACCTTAAAGAATAATCTCTTTTCTTTACCAGTGAATCATGTATTTAAGGAAAGTATTCTATATTAATAGTACAAGTTCAGTCGCCTCTGTAGTCTAGTGGTCCAGCATTGGCGTTGACCACATGAGGTCCCGAGTTCGATTCCCGGGTCGGGCAATTAAAACAAAAAATATTTTTTCAGTTTTCTGATAAAACACAAAGTTGGCCGGGTTTGGAAAGTGCCCGGTTGGCGATAGGCTTGCCACCTATCACATTTGTGGGACCAAGTATCTTTGGCTAATCGTGGGTGCACTTGTTGTACCTCTGCCTACCCCTGCGGGGATACGGGCGTGACGATACTTTTTTAAGTTTAGATAAACTATTAAAACAGATTGTATAAAATAGCTTTGTCTTTGAGGTAAAAATATAAAAGTTATTTTACGAAACATTGTGATAGCTGTTTGGAGATGGAGTATCAGCATCTTGCTACTTAGTACATACATATCGTGTTGCATTTTAGCCAGGAAAGTGTTTTCATTTATGTGGTTTTATTTAGGTCTATATAGCTAAAAATATTTCCATTAAGAGAACTTATAATGATTACTGCTTATTTCCGGCCTCCTTTGTAGAATAGGCCAACTGCCGTTCTGCCAGGCAGGTCGTAAAAGGCGACCGATTGGCTATCGAGTCACTACCATCGTGGCTACTAGGTGGTAGAGTTCTGCATTGTCTCGCCCGGGCCTGGTACCACCGCCTTACCTATTCCTGCCGCAATTGCGTCAGTGCTTGTCGCTGTCGTGTTCCGGTTTGGAGGGTAAGGTAGCCGGTAAACTTATGCATGTGGCATTAAACCTCGCCACAAGATAGCAACGCACCATTAACTTCTTTGGTGTCTATAGGCGATGGTTGACTCTTTCCATCAGGAGACCCATTTGCTTGTTTGCTATCTTATGACATAAAAAAAAAAAAACCAGAATCAACAGATTTATGTGCTAATATGAGGCACAGGTGTGATAACACACCACTCTCAGACTTTGAACTGCCACTGAAATATTGCGTTTTCAAGAAAAATGTGTGGCGCCGCTGGTCCGTACCGCTGAAGGGTCATAGTGATGGAACCAGCGGGCCAGCTTCTTGTCAGGTGACGTCATATAACTGTGGAGGTTGATGACGTCACACAAGGACAAGTAAGGGGAAAAGGAAGATCTTCCCAGCCAGGCAAGGTGTACTGCCTGGGGACCGAAGTCCATTTGAGAAGCGTTGAAACCTGTATATAGTGTTACAAGATAAATAATTGTGATATCACGATTCAGGATTTTATTTTGAATTCCATTATTTCCATTTGTTATTGATTTTTGCCCATTTTTTATTATTTTTTCTTGTAGCATTTGTGATTGTATTGAGCCGCTACAAACGAATTAAAACTTTTACCCAACCTACAACTGAAACCGGGACCCTCAGGAACCTCTTGCTCTGAGACGAATAAGATAAACCCTTTATTTACATTGCATAATCGGTTTAAAAAAACATATACTCACGCAACTGGCGTTGGTCGAGCTTGAGTGATCAGCCTACTCTGCCTCGCTTTAAGCTGTGCCGTGGAAAACGCTATCGCCTGTACATTAGCCGACAAAGCTTGTCCTCCTGGCCCAGAAATCGCTATCTTCTGTCCCTTCGGCAGTTGCACATTTTTATGAAGCAAATTCGCCACCACAGAACTCGGTATGGACGCAGTTTTCGCTGGTGGGATCGTTATACTGGTAGACGGTTCAGACACGGTCCTCGTCAACGGGGCAGAAACTTGAAGGGTACGATTTTTTAATTGAATCTGATGTCTGACTTGTGGAGCTCGTACTGGTAATGTCGCCCGCACGATTTGTCGTCCGTCAAGGCTCACACTAACTCGATGCGGTCGTGTCGTCGCCGCCATGTTCCCTTTCAACGTCCCGTCAAACACAACTTGACGTTTCTTTGCATCGTTGAAATCCAATCTTGCGACAGACGTTTTAACCGGTGGTGGTTGCCTCAAAACATTCACTAAATGGGTTCCTTTACCGATCTGACCACTTTTGATTTCGAAGAATTGAGCCACCGAGCCCGGTGCAGCTTTTAGTAACGCCCCAGGTGGTTTTGAATCTCCTAACGCAGCCAAAGATACAACAGTTGGTAATTGGGCTAGGGATCTATTCTGGGCTAGGAGTTGGGCTCGTTGGGAATGGGTCAATGGGTGAGCATGTAAAACTTTCAGTTTACTCGGGGCTACATGGTGAACTTGTGGGGCTACAACGACTGAGGGATGATGGATTTGTAAGGGTTTGTGAGTTAATGAGGCTGGAGCTAATTGGACTAAAGGTGCAGTGACTCGTCTCGTTGCATTGGCCACACTTGCAACATTGGTTACATTGGTAACATTAGCTACATTGGCCACATTTTTTCCACCACCGGCTGTTACTACACTGGCGACGCTTGCGACATTTGGCGAACCTGGAATATATACATCTATATATTAATACGGGAAGCAAAAACTTTGTACCCTTCTTAAGACAATTACATGACCGAAGAATTATAAAATTTGGTACAATTTTTTTTATAATAAATAAATAATTATAGTAAATAAATATTCACAGAACAAATAACACTAACTGATCTATACCCCAAAGTAAGCAAATTATTTGCTTATATATTATATATTATAGGAATATATTTAATAAACACCCCAATCCAGAAATACAAACATTTATGCTCATTGCACAAATGCTTGTCCCCGTCGGGGACCAAACCCACGCCGCGTCGATTGCGTAGTCAGGGTCACTAACCACTTGACCAACGGGGCGGTCAAGTTTACATTGCAGAGGATTGCAGAAACCTAATATTTTCAAATAATGTGCATTAAAATATATATTACATAATTGATAATAAAAATAAACATTACACACACTACATACAGGATAATATACACACATGTATAATATCTTTGTTACGGCTGAAGTATGTTGTCAAACTTAAAAGAGATTTTATTGTTTACTAGCTGTTGCCAGCGACTTCGTCCGCGCGGACTTTGTTTTCTCCGCACAGCACCTGGCCGCTAGGTGATAGCGTGATAATATGTAGCCTATATGTTGACCCGACCTGTTAGTAATATTCATGCAAAATTTGAAGTAAATCCATGCAATACTTTTTGAGTTTACCCCGGACATACATACAGACAAACAGATAAACAGAAACAGACATAAATTCTAAAAACTATATTTTTGGCTTCGATATCGATTGTAGATCACATCCCAAGTATTCATTTTAAAAAATATTCAATGTACAGTTTTGACTTTCTCACAATTTTATTATATGTAATATAGATTGTATGGTCGGATTTCGACCACAGGGCGATCACTACCAGATATAAATATCTTAATGCTAGCAATATAAATTTACCAGGTAGTAATTCTTCAACGTCTCGTTCGGGTTTAGTCTAATCTTTATGTGCCGCAATAGGATCAGTGCTCGTCATTCGTATACCCGTTTGGACGATAAGATATTCGGTAGACCTACGCAAGTGGAACTCACCACATGGATGGTAGTGGATCATTAACGTCTTTGGTCTCTTATTGGCAATGATTAATTATTTTTATTAAAAGAGTGAGTTTGTTTGTTTGCAATCCTATGATGATATAGAAACGTTGATACAAAAACGAAGATGTCAATAATGGCATCCCACAAGGCTCAATTTTAGGCCTTTAACTATATCTAATATATGTAAAAGATTTCACTTTATTTCGAAGGATTATTGAACAGTATTATATTTTTTGCAATCAACGCTTTCTTAATTCTTAAATTTAGAAACCACCTTTTAATAAAATTTCTTTGCACTATAGAAGACTACATATACTAAAAACACTTAAAATATTGGTTTCTTGTTTTAACTAATAATTAGCTTAGGCTAATGAATTTTCTAATATTAGTCTGGGTCTTCTCTAAAGAATAGACCATCTGCATATTTGCTAGGCAGTTCGTAAAAGATGAACGACTAGCTGATAGCTAGATACATGTTACTAACACCATCGTGACTACTAGGCGGTAGAGTTCCGCAATATTTCGCTCGGCTACCTATATGATATGCCTTTTTTTATATCATAAGATAGCAAACAAGCAGATGGGTCTCCTGATGGAAAGAGTCAACCATCGCCTATAGACACCAAAGATGTTAATGGTGCGTTGCTATCTTGTGGGGAGATCTAATGCCACATGCATAAGTTTACCGGCTACCTTACCCTCCAAACCGGAACACGACAGCGACAAGCACTGACGCTATTGCGGCAAGAATAGGTAAGGCCTTGCCTGTTCCTGTTTCAATAGCGTCAACGCTTGTAATTGTTGTGTTCCGATTTGGAAGTAAGATAGACGGTATACTTTTGCATGTTGCATTACCATTGCCACATCGGTAGTAATGCACCATTAAAATCTTTAGTGGCTCTGGGTGATTATTTCTCTTCATCAAGAGAGCTATCTGCTTTTTTGCTATCTAATGACATACAACATAATAATAATGTAAATAATAAATATATATAGTCAATTTCAATTACATTAAGCAACTTTATATAAGTATAATTATTTTGTGTGTGTTCGTGGGTCTGATCGCATGTGTTTGAACAAGATTGTATCTGTGTATGTGTGTGTGTGTGTGTGTGTGTGTGTGTGTGAGGTACCGATGTGCGAGTGCGGCAGCGCGACGGCGGCGAAGGGTCCGTTCTGCAGCAGCCCCACCACGTTGCCGGCGCCCACGCTCACCGGCGACCCGCTCTGACCCGCCAGACGGACCTGACCACAACATTTCTTCATACATTCACACTATCTAACAAACACATGTCAAATTAACATTTATCTAAAATCTCTCTTCATAAAATTATCGCGATACTTATGAAGAAGCATATTTATCTTGATAATTTTAAACCCTGCTTAAGGCGAAAACTGGGTTTCTTTGACGCTCGAATACGAAGAAACCCAAGGAAAATATCCCACGCAAAAAATACAGAGCATAGAAAATGGTCTAAAGAAAAATATTAACTGAATAGAATATTCAATGTTTGTCTAATATTTTCAACAAAAAAAATCGTAATGTGCTTCACGAAAATAAATTTTGTATTAGAAATTCTCGGTATTTTCAGCGGTAACATGTTTTTTTAAAGAATATAATATGGTTTTATTAAAACTTAACCAGAGAAATATTGAATTTAATGCGTGTATTCAGAGTTATATTTTTGATTACTTTGCTTTGCAATTTTTTAACCTTATTCAACGTCCCATAAATGTAACTTTAGATTATGCAGTAATATGCAGTTGTGTGAGTAAAAACAACGTTTTTAAATAGTAATCATTCCGCGCCTTAAAAACCACTTCTTCACTATCCTATCTCGAAAATTAGACATTATAGATATTTTCCCCCGTGTTCCAAGCTGCTTTGAAAAATAGCCCAACAGCCGTTCTGCCAGGCAGGTCGTAAAAGACGACCGATTGGCTATGCGAGCCACAACCATCGTGAGTACTAGGTGGTAGAGTTCTGCATTATCTCTTAACGACGCACCATTACCATCTTTGGTGTTTATAGGCGATGGTTGACTCTTTCCATCAGGAGATCTGTTTCTTTGATATGTTATAATATATATATGTATGTATATAAAACTATACAAACCTTCAAACTATCAGAAACAGCAACCGTGACCAACTGCGGTTGAGTTTGTGTCTGCAGTTGAGATGGTTGCGATTCTGTATCGCTGCCCCGTCTCGCTGTGATAATATGCTTCTTCAACGGTGAATACTTGGTGTGAACCGTCTTGAGCTGGACTCCGTGTGAAAGCTGGACTTCCTCGAGGGTGTCCTCCTTCTTTTCTAGTTTGACGGGTGGAAGATCAGCCACCTCCTCAATGATGATCTTGGAAGTGGGTACTGGTGACTTGATGACTGGTTTTGTCCTTTTAACTTCTTTGGGCGTTTCTATTTTCTTAGGCGACGGTGATCTCACCTGTTGATGAAATTCAGGATATTAATTGAAAATTAGAAAATGTAGACACATTCATTTACGCAATAAATATAAAATATTGTCTGTTAAGAGGTCATCCATAAATTACGTCAAACGTTAAGGGCAGGGAGAGGGTCGCAGAAGTGTGACATTGTGTGACAAGGGGTAGGAAGGAGACCCAAATTTTGTGACATCACATTTTTTTCAAATATAATACCTGTATAGATAAAAAAATAATTAAAGGAAATCATTTTTCTAATGTAAAATTGTAAAATATGTGACATCATAATGTGATGTCACATATTTTAGGAGGAGGAGGGGGGTCTTACGAATGTGACCAGCCGTGACAAGGACGGGGGAGGGGTCAAAAAATTATGAAATTCGTCTGACGTAATTTATGGATGACCCCTAATTAGTTTAATTACTTAGTGTAAAATATTAAAATGCTTCTATCAAAAATAACCGCCGCCGCGTTGGCCGCTTTTCCGATCCGGTAGTAGTTTAAAAAAAGTTGACGCGTCAAAATAACTTGTAAAAAGTTTTATTGAATAAAGTATTTCTGATTTCTAAACCACATTCAGGGTCACAGCCTTCAAAGTGGTTAATTCAACAAGACCACAAATAAATGTGTGTTCTTTTGTCGTCCAATCACAGCCAAAGTACGAAAAAAAAAGAAAGAAAGAAATTAATTATTTGCCAGAATATGGGAGTTACAAGTTATTAAAATTTGATTAAGTTTCCGACATATTCTACCATGATATGATGGGCAAATATTTTAAAATTATGATTACATATTTATTATGAAACTAAAAATGCTGTGAGTCGATTTTTTTACAATTACTACCGGATCGGATTGCGGCCACACACTGAGAAGATCCGGCAGAAGAAACTTAGAGGGTTTGTTTTTTTTTTTTAAATTATATCTACTAAATACAAATTACAAACAATTCACATCACAACACTTATTTCTATAATTTACAAACTTCATTCTTTAATATACAAACTTTTTTGTTTAATTAAAATATTGACATTTTTCAAAGTTTAAAGACAGAAGAAAGATAATAGATAATTTGTCACAATATGGGTGTTACAAGTTGTACAATTTAACGAACGCGTCATGTCACGAAAACGTTTAAGTCAACTTGCAATTTTAAATTTTAAAGCACTTTAAAATTATCATACTCTCATCAGTAAAGCGGAGAAATAGTTGGAACTAAACCATAACAGACATAAATGAGTTTGATTATTATGAATATACTTTTATAATGTTGCAATATTGTCTGAGTTTTTTTACAAAACATTCTCAAATAATTTTCTAAAGCTGAGTTTGTAGGCTGAATGCTGAATCATGTTATTTTGATTGACAGATTCACAAACAGACAGACAGATTGACAAATTGAATAATAATTCTTAGTGAATTCGGATCAGAGTTCCAGGAAGATTATTATTTATAGAGGTAGTACAGATTTCGTACCACTGCCTTACGTTTTCCTACAGCAGTAACGTCTAATGTTGGTTAATATAGCGCATAGCGTTAAATTATAGCGCGCTATGTGTACTCAACGTATAGCGTACGCTATTTAGATTCGTATTCGGCGCTATAAAATAACGCCACGCTATATACCTAGCGGCTAGCGTAGCCCGTAGTTATAACATTATAACCTACGAGGATAGGAGCTACGCGATCTAACGAGTAACGTGCTAGACCGTAGACGCTAGACATTATAACATAGTTTATAGCGTTATAGCGCTCGGTCATCGCTCGCCGTATGACGTTGCGATGAGTCACGCGCTATCAGTCAGTCCGCGCGATCTGTGTTACAGTTATAACTAGCTGACCCGACAAACGTTGTTTTGCCATATAAATTATTTATTTAAAAAATAGAGGTTGATCGTAGAGGGTTGAAAATTAAGGGTTGTGTATATTTTTCAATGCTGAATCATAAAAAAATAAAAAATTTTGTCCATAAATTAAAAAAATAATTTAGGGGTTCACAACCCTTAAGATTTAGGGGGAGGAAAAATAGATGTTGGCCGATTCTCAGACCCACTGAATACGCATACGAAATTTCATCAAAATCGGTCAAGCCGTTTCGGAGGAGTTTGGGAACGAACATTGTGACACGAGAATTTTATATATAAGAAGATATAGTCTATAACGTTACCATAGTCTATATCGCGGTATCATAAAATAGTTAATTTGAATAATACTAGTAACGTCAGTGCTTATCATGTTTGTATTCAGATTTAGCAAATTAGGTAGCCCCTAAATTTATGCATGTAATATTACAACCCACCAAACGTAAAGCTACATTACACATTAACAGTTTTGGTGTCTACATTTGATAGTTGCCTCTTTTCATCAGTCGAGCCATGTGGCTTTTTTTATAAATCACAGGGTAGCAAACAAGCAGATGCTGGCCTGATTGAAAGAGGTCATGAAGTATATTTGGGTAAGCAGTGAAACAAGGTGCGAGTATTGAAGTTAGTTTTCGCCGTGTTGGTCCCGGCCTCCTTTGTAGAATAGGCCAACTGCCGTTCTGCCAGGCAGGTCGTAAAAGGCGACCGATTGGCTATCGAGTCACTACCATCGTGGCTACTAGGTGGTAGAGTTCTGCATTGTCTCGCCCGGGTCTGGTACCACCGCCTTACCTATTCCTGCCGCAATAGCGTCAGTGCTTGTTGCTGTCGTGTTCCGGTTTGGAGGGTAAGGTAGCCGGTAAACTTATGCATGTGGCATTATACCTCGCCACAAGATAGCAACGTACCATTAACACTTTTGGTGTCTATAGGCGATGGTTGACTCTTTCCATCAGGAGACCCATCTGCTTGTTTGCTATCTTATGACATAAAAAAAAAATAATAGTTAATATAGGTCCAAGGCAGACACTAATAGACGTTGACAAGGTAACATCTGTCAACTTGACGCTCGTAGGGATGTCACCTGTATACACAATAAAGAACCATCACCTATGGACATGAAGAATTTTAATAGTTCATTGCCATCTGTATGCCAACCACCCCGAGACCAACAATAGAAATAAAGTGTTTCAGAACAAGGGTAGAATCCAACCTTCGGGTCAGGGGGTCTGAAACACAGATGATCCACTTTTGCAAGTGTTTCAGAACAAGGGTGGAATCCAACCTTCAGGTCAGGGGGTCAGGAAGACAGATGATCCACTTTTGAAAAGGGGTCCCGACCAGCACTGGGAATGCACTGGGATCTGCAGCGGCTAAATATAAATATTCACTAGGTGGTAGTCTGCAGTGGCTCGCCCGGGTCTGGTACCACCACCTTACCTATTCCTGCAGCAATAGCGTGAGTGCTATTCACTGTCGTGTTCCGGTTTGGAGGGTAAGGTAGCCGGTAACACTTATGCATGTGGCATTAGACCTCGCCACAAGATAGCAACAACATCTTTGGTGTCTATAGACGATGGTTAATTCTTTCCATCTGCTTATTTGCTATCTTATAAAAAAAAAAGTATCTTCACGCCCATATCCCCGAAGGGGTAGGCAGAGGTACAACAAGTGCACCCACAATTAGCCGAAGATACTTGGTCCCACAAATGTGATAGGTGGCAAGCCTATCGCCAACCGGGCACTTTCCAATCCCGGGCAACTTTGTGTTTCTCAGAAAACTGAAAAACCACTTTTCTTATGTGCCCGACCCGGGAATCGAACCGGGACCTCATGTGGTCAACGCCAACGCTGGACCACTAGACCACAGAGGCGACAATGCTATCTTATAAAAAAATCTAATAATAACTCACCCGATCCACAAATATGGGTTCTTTATCCGTATCGACGACATGAACGGTGGTGGACCCGAAGGTCTCCCGTCGCCTCTGCAGGCCAGAGCCGGCACGCCCTTCCAAGCTCTGGCCTTGGCATAAAAAAGGATCCTTAACCAACTCCGCCAACAAATCCTCCGACAGACCAATTTTCTTATCGTCCTTTGTTAGGTCAACATCGGCTAATGCCTTCAAATCTGTCTCTGATAGAATACTCTCAACTTGAGCTTCCGTTAATCCTGTGAAGTTCTCTGTTAGTAAGTCTTCACCGCTTATATCCAAGCTCCCACTGTTGTCTGCTTCTGGGTTGACACCGTATAGGTCGTTGAGGGTGAATTCTGATGTTGTGAATACGTCTAAGCCTCCCGTGGGTGGTTCTAAAGCAATTTCTACAGATATAGGTGTATCTAGTGCTATTGGAAACTGATCATCCGTTTTGTCGGATCTAGGTGGGGACGGAGGTGGTGTTTTGGGCCGGAAGTGTAACCTATAAAAAAAAGAAAATGTAAATATTCCTTATACTGATTAGTAAAAGATCGCGCTCATAAATCCACTCCTATTTATCAAACTAGTCCTCTTGTACTAAATTCTGGGTAACAAATTCGAAAATTCTTAGTATAAGTATCATTGATATAAAAACCCAAGATACACCGTTCCGAACAAAACTGACACTCAAAAGTGTCCCTAATTTCATTTAAGTATTTATAGATATGGCAAAAATATATGTCTTTGCATATGCAACCTTAAGTGCAAGATTTATGGTTGTTTTTACAAAGCAATGTACGAAAAGAAATAAAATTGACAGTGTCGCGACCGATGCGATTCTATTTGAAATAGCGCACACAATTTTAAATTGTGCGCTCATTTTTGGAGGTCGTTTTTGAGACACTGATTGTGTATCTTGGGTTTTTTATATCAATGTATAGTATATTAATTCTATATTGTTTATAAGTACACAAAAGTTCCAGGACATCTGGAGAACAAAACAGTCAAAGATGAAATAAGACCTTATGCTTTTAGCTACAAAAGACATACCAAACATCACCTAAACCTTTAACAGTGCAATTTACTGTTCCACTGTCATTCAGACACATAAAATGTAAAATCCTTGATATAGACAAAGCTGAAGAAATTTTAGTAGCAGCCTTTAAAGGGAGACTGCTGCATCATTCTGACTATCATAGAACAAATCTTCTTAAAATCAATAGACTGATTGCATGATTACAAAAAGTTCGTTCGTAAGAGGCAAACAATTGGCTAAATAAATGATTACCATCGTGACTACTCAATGGTAGAGTTCTGCATAGTTTCTCCCGGGTCTGATAGTACCAAAGCCTTGAATATAATTGAAATTAATTCTATATTAGAATAGTCAAAGTTAAATGTCACCTTTCCACCATAACAACCATCTTCCTGTTTATTAGAAAAAAAAGGTTTCTTCAAAATATATTTTTTTGAAAACCAAATTCAACCGATGCCTAAAAAGCTAACGACCACATATAAGAAACAACAATTATATTCCCTTACATGGTATAAATGTGAAAGTTTGAATGTTTGTTACTCAATCACCCGTATTGGTCCAAGCTCCTCTGAAGAATAGACTGCCGTTCTGCCAGGCAGGTCGTAAGAGGCGACGGTATGGCTATACGTGACACCACCACCGAGACTACTAGGTGGTAGAGTTCCGCAACGTCTCACCGGATATTTGATACTACCGCCTTACCTATTCCTGCCTCAATGGCGTCAATGTTTGTAATTGTATTCCGGTTTGGAGGGTAAGGTAGCCAATAGACTTATGACTCGGGACGCCACATAGATAGCCACAACGTTCACATCATTGGTGTCTATATGCGATGGTTTCCCTTTCTATCAGGAGAGCCATCTGCTTGTTTGTCTATCTATCTTATGATATATATGTCGCAGTGAAATTGTCAATAGCCGTTAATCTACCTAGGGATTTTATAATTTGGTTAGGTTAGGTTAGCAGTTAAATTATAATATCACTTAGGTACATTATAATCTAACGGTATTGACAATTTCACTGCGACATATATAAAAAATATATATATCGACGGATCCTATGTATACTGTTGCAACCCACAAAACAACAGAAACGATTTTATTGCATCAAAAGCCTTAAAATTACCTTATATTTGTCTTAATGTAGTAAAGTAATGTAGTAAAGCTTGTAATTTTAGACATAAACTATTAATTTATGTCAAAATTACAAGCTATAGAACATTCAATCTGCTCTCGTATAAAGTTGTGTTATTGCACTAGCACTAGTATACGTAGGACCCATCGATATGTTGTTCCCGTGGGATATAATGCAATGGGTTACAGGATGCAGTTGCATTTACAATAAATAGTAAATTACATACCATTTCTTATTGACTTCATCGATGAACTTTTCAAACTCCTGTTCGACAGGTTGCAAGCTATCCGATGAGTCATAACTACTATCACTACATCCGCTCCAAGATCTCTTCCTCATAACCCTCCCTAGATTTTCTTTTACCACTTCGTCCATAGTCCTTGCACTAACACTAACACTAATATCACTATCTTGAGGTATGTCCGGTAACGATTTCACATCAACGTCCATTGGTTCCACTTTAACACTGTCAATGTCCAATTTCACATCATCAATATTTAATTTGACGTCATCAATGTCTAATTTGACGTCATCAACGTCCAGTTTGACATCATCAACGTCCAATTTGACATCATCAAGGTCCAGTTTGACTTCATCCAGGTCCAATCTGACGTCATCTTTGACTGGGACGGTCCACAATTCAGGTTCTCTCGCCAAATGTCGCCTGAACGCGTGCCGCCAAGGATATTTGCCGCTTGTGTGGTAATCTCGGGTAGTTTCCTTTGGAATTCGGTAGGATTGCCTGTCTGACTCCTCCTGCAATGAGATTTTTTTTAAATTAAAAATTTGTTATATACCTGCTGTAAAGAGAACTTTACTTCCCCAACACTTATCACACAAATTAGTCGCACTTTTTCCCTTTACTCTAAACAGTATACCTCTAAATCCTCTTTCTCCAATCATATTTTCCTTAGAAACAAACTCTTAAACCTCATAGGTTGTCCGACCTTAGTCATCCAACTTAAAATAATTCCACTCATTCCTATCACACTTTATTACAGCCTGACTCTTGATACTCATAAGTCGTCTTAGTCATCAGATCCTCACTCAGACTAGTTCCACTAATTCCAATCACATCTAACAGATTAACTATTGACACTGACAGATAGCTTCAGCCATCTGACACTCACTTAGTTTCACTAATTCCTTTTCACATTCTTATTACAAACTAACTTCTGATCCTCACAGGTTACTTTAGTCATTCAACTTAACTGGACTTAAGATTAGTGTAATAGTTGGTTTAATGGGATATTCCTATCTTACAGTGGAATTTATATGAGAAAAAAAATTCACTTATCTCTAAGAATTCTATAATAATAATAATAATAATAAATATTCACGGGACAAATTACACTTACCGATCTAACCCCAAAGTAAGCAAATTATTTGCTTGTGTTATGAGTGTTAGTCAACGATACTAATACATAAAAATACATATATAAATACTGGAATATATTCAATAATCACCCAAACCCGGAAATACAAACATTTATGCTCATCACACAAATGCTTGTCCCCGTTGGGGATCGAACCCGAGCCCCGTTGATTGCGTAGTCAGGGTCGCTAACCACTCAACCAATGGGGCGGTCACTCTCCACTTTACTAACTTTATATTCTCCTCTCATCTCCCTTGACTCACCTCATTCCTAGGAGTTAGCTCTTCCCTCGCAGGTAGCTGTCCCCATAGCCAGTCCAGTGGTGTACTGATGCGGTCCAGGGCCACTCTGCCACCCCGAGTTAGTCTTCTCCGAGCGAAACCAATACACCGAGGGTATGGATGTCGTATTGATACCAACGTAAACCTGGTAAGAAGAAATAACAAGGAAATTAATCTTTGTAAAAATGTAAGTCCTACTAATATGCAACCGAAATCACCGAAAGGTTATAAACTATTGATTATAAAATAACGAACCAATTTTAGACACATTATAAAATGCATTAAAATTTTAATTCAATATCTAATTTTGTTCTAAATGTAATATGTTCGTTATAAAATATGTTTGTTTGCATTAATTCAAATGGTACAATAAAGCCATTATTAATTATTAATAATGGCTTCTCAAGACACAGTCTCTGCCTTGTTTGGGAGCCCCTGGTAATTCATAGTGATAACAATGTTTTAAGTTTCTGATTAATTAACTTGTAATTCGAATATTGAAATAAATAATTATTATTATTATTACTAATCCTACTTCCTACTAATATTATAAATGCAAAAATATATTTGGATGGCTGGATGGATCGATTTTTGTTAGTCTTTTACGCAAAGTCGACCGAAACGATATATACAGTATTCTTATATCTTTATAGCCAAGCCACGCAATCTTGAAATGTGAAAAGTGAGTGAGTGAGACCTTCTATCTTTATAGGCGAATTTTTATAAATCACATAATATGAAAAGTGAGTGAGTGTGTGAGACAAATGTCAATGTCAACAATATATTATTGTATATTCTACACTTTTTATCGTCGGCACTTGGTGAAACCCCATTTTAAGACAATATTTGCTAACTGATAACACTAATACTGTTTCACAATAAGATAATTATATTTAATTTCCGACCGGTTTCATTTAGATTTCGTTCTTAGTTAATAATTATTATAAATACCCTGAGGATGCTTGTGTAAGCGAAACCGGTCGGAAATTATATATAATTATCTTATTGTGAAACAGTACAAGTGTTATCGGTTAGCAAATATATATTACTAGCTGCAGCGTGCAGCCCGCTGCATTATAAAGTTTTTTGTGAATCCCGCGGGATACCCTCATTTTTCCGGGATAAAAAGTAGCCTATGTGCTATTCCAGATCATCGTCTACCTGTGTGCCAAATTTCATTCAAACCCATTCAGTAGTTTTTGCGTGATTGAGTAACAAACATCCATCCAAACATCCAAACTTTCGCATTTATGATATTAATATAGAAATATAGATAATATAGATTATTAATTTTGTTATGTAAATAAAGAAAGAAAACAGAGATTTATATTTATATATATAATATAATCACCCCATCCGTAAAATCAGTTGCCACCGATATGCTACATAGATAACTGGGTATAATTATCATCAATGTAGTGTGTCTAATGTTTAATTTTATTAATTTTATGTTCATATTTCTAATGCATATCTATCTATATATATAAAAATCAATCCCTATTTTCCTTGGTCACGACATTACGCCTGAATGGCTGGACCAATTTCGGTAATTTTTTTTTTGTTGTGTTTGTAATTGTAAGGAGGTTCTTATAAAAGAAAATATTAAGAAAATTGCGCGGACAATTAGAAAATTTAACAATACTTAACCAACATATAAAGTTTAATGCCCGTTTGGCTGCCTGGAAGGACAATTCCGTATACTTATATAAATTACGTGTCACGTTGTTTGTCCGCTATGGATTCCTAATATGTAAGGCTAAACAACGTTTGCCGGGTTAGCTAGTTATTTATAAAAAAATATTAAATTTCTGCAGTCCCCCACAATGTAAACTTTAACAGTGTAACATTTTAAATTCCTCCGTACGCGTATTATTTATTTAAAATAATTTGCTTCACTTCCTTTCTTTAGTTACTTTCGCATTTATAATATTAGTATGGATATACTAATATTATAAATGCGAAAGTAACTCTGTCTGTTACGCTTTCACGGCTAAACCGCTGAACCGATTTGGATAAAATTTGGTACAAATATAGTTTGAGACCCAAGAAAGGACATAGGATAGTGCTTATCCCGGAAATCCCACGGGAACGGGAACTATGCTGGTTTTTATTTTAGAATTTTTTCCACGCGAAGTCGCGGGCACAGCTAGTTATTATATATATTACTCACCTATTCCGTTCATCAAGCTCGTGTTGGAAGAGGCCGTCTTTGGATGGGTCGTCAGGGTCAACAGGATCGCCACATAGAGTTGAGGTTGGCTGGAAAAAAAAACACACTGTTATAACCGATTAAAGGTTAATAATCTCGAGCGATAAATAAGCTCGAGAATCATCGCTGTTTTTCAACTATATGGGTTTTGCATTGATGAAAAATACTAGAAAACAGTGATGAGCCGAGTGGGGCCGAATGGGAATTCGAAGTTCGGCCAAACATTCGGTGGAAATAAAAAATTCGGCCGAATTTCAGTTCAATTTTGGCGCACTTTCTCGAGAGCGACTTGCTTACTAAGGCAGTTTTTGAGGTTTTTTTTGATACATATAAAAATACAAATCTTTCTTCCTTATAATATTTGTGTAGATTTGTCAAAATAGTGCAAGTAGGTACTTTATTCTGATGCCGAATGTTCGGCATTTAAACCGCATTTCGGCTGAATGTCTAAGTTCGGCTCAAGTTCTGAAATTCGATTAAACCGAATGTAAAACGAATTTCATCCCAACCCTACAAGAAAACTTTATTTAATTCAGAAAAAATTACACAAATATTTGAACCACTGAACATTTTGCCTTTGACCTATTAGTAATATTCATGCAAAATTTGAATTAAATCCACGCAGTACCTTTTGTGTTTACTCCGGACACACATACAGACAAACAGACAAAAATTCTAAAAACTATATTTTTGGCTTCAATATTGCATAGATCACGCCCCAAGTATTCTTTAAAAAAAATATTCAATGTACAGTTTTGACTTTCCTACGATTTTATTATATGTATATAAATGATAAAAATATTTTACCTTAGTAACAAAAAACCCTGACATAAATATAAAATTGAAGATAGGAGCGGATAATTTAAATTTCGTTAAATCTATACTACTATAAGGCCTCTGTGGCTTAGGGGGCGTCCACAAATTACGTGAGATGTTTAAGGGTCTCCCCCTTAAGTCGGGGGTCGAGTCAAATCTCATCTAATCTTACGTTGGGGAGAGGGGGGGGGGGGGGGGGGGTCTCAGCAAATATCACGCAATTTTTTTTCTGATTGAAACAGAAAAAAATATACTATTTTGGTCCATTATCCAGATTGTACATGCTTAAGATTTAATCTTAAGCGTAATAATAATAAGCATCTAGCGTAGTAATCTTAAGCGTAGTAAGAAGTAATTCATGGGACAAATTACACTTAATGATCTAACCCCAAAGTAAGCAAATTATTTGCTTGTGTTATGGGTGTTAGTCAACGATACTAATACATATATATATATATATATATATATATATATATATATATATATATATATATATATATATATATATATATGTGAGTGGTTACGCAAAAAGGGACCTGAAGGGATTGGAAACGGTTTTTTTTTTTTTGATAAATTCTGATTCTATGGCCCTTCATCTTTGTTTTGTTCTAATCAAAATAATTTTAGGTGCCGTAGTTTTTTTTAAATGATTTTTTATGTAAGCCGAGGCAGTTTTGAAAATATTACACCTTATACACAGCGCACACTAGTTTCTTTTTCTAGCGCGCACATAAAGACAAGTAAAAGACGAATAAATAAGTCACCAATAATACAGCTATCGCAAACACGTGCTATTTCTCACTGACGAAGTCGCTCACTAACGACACTAACATAAAACACCCCGCGCCTCTCTCCCGCACTCGTGGCGAAACTCATTTCGACTCAACATTTTAAACGTGATTTACTCGAAATCAATTATTTTCCCTTGAGGTCCCTTTTTGCGTAACCACTCACATATATATATATATATATATATATATATATATATATATATATATATATATATATATATATATATATATATATATATATATATATTATATATATATATATATATATATATATATATATATATATATATATATATATATATATTATATATATATATATATATATATATATATATATTATATATATATATATATATATATATATATATATATATATATATATACACCCAAACCCGGAAATACAAACATTTATGCTCATCACACAAATGCTAGCACACAACAAATTTTTTTCTTTTTATAATAAAAATCCAACGCGTTTACACATTTAAGAAACCCAAATTTTGAAAAATCTCACGTGAGATTGGGGGATGGGGGAGAGGGTTGAATAAAATCTCACGACATCTCACCAAGGGGGGAGGGAGGGACAGAAAATTAAAAAAAACACCTCACGTAATTTATGGACGCCCCCATAGTGGTCCGGTGTGTCCCGGGTTCGATCGCGTTGGGCAATTAAAAAAGTGTTTTTTTTACTCAGTTTTTTGATAAAACCCCCTTTCCTTTGCCCTGGTTTGGAAAAGTGCCCGGTTGGTAATAGATTGTGTGGTGGTGTGGACTAAGTATTTTCGGCTTATTGTAGGTGCAACAGTTGTACCTCTTCCTAACTCTTCGGGGATACACGATTTTCATATTTTGTGTCTAGATCTGTCAAATTATAACTTAAGAACGATTCGACTGATCTTGATCAAAATTAGTAGTTAGATAAGCCACATTTTTGTATATATATCTGTCTATATATTCCATTATAACTCAAGAACGATTTGACCAATCTTGATGATAAATGGTATACAGTGAGAATATGTGATTACGCATATAATTGTTGTCTACATGTATGTGTTCTATTGTAACTTAAGAACGGTTTAGGTATACAACGTGAACAGTAGTATACAATGTAGGTAAACATTGCAGGCAAAGGCTTGTTTTATTTAGTATTTAAAATTATAGTGTGGTGTGTGTAGTCGATTGTTTATAAAACATACCATTTCATAATAACAGCCGGGCTTTCTTCTAAACGCGAACGGTCCATCGTCTGGCGGTGATGACGGTTCCTCCTCTGATGATGTACAAACTCCCGAATCTGAAATACCATTCAATCGGCCATTTTGAACATTAATTTAATCAAAAACTCAATGTAATGCATACTGCATGACTCGTTTTTACTATGCGTCATCTAAATTTATTTTAATTTAATGCTACTTTAACTTCAACAAAATGAAAAAAAAAACATTATATAGACATTTTTATACGTTAGAATATAAATTTGTAGCGCATTATTTTGAACGAAATCGAATATTTTTCGTCTCATTCTTGTAATTTCGTAAAGGGCAAGATAGCAATAATTTAAGTCTATCGAGAAGACGCACAGCAGAATCTGGGACAAAAGCTAGGTAACTAAGGCTCCAACGAATACGCCACGAATGCACGTTTATTACATGAAACAGAAGAACGCCTTTCACATATTAAATGTGTCTTTAAAAACTGTCTCTGATACAGCAATGGATATAGGATTTATTTTCGTTCATTTAAGTAGTCATTTTCAAGGATAAACTCGTAAAAAACCCTCAATAATATTACCTAACATGGGGATGTCTGTGACATGGGGATGCCTGGTATCTGAGTCGAAAAGGCTAACAACCACAAAGCTATACATTTATACATCTAGAGAATGTGAAACAATTTTTGACCCGACGCTTGCTGGAGACAAGTCTCTGATAATTTTTTTAAAGTCACGGGTCACAGATGCGTATATGAAAGGCCGTTGACACCATTAATTTAATTTTATAAACTAGTCAGTATAAATACTGTAATAGAAAATTAAATGTTTTTATTTAAAAGTCAAATATCAAACAAACTAATTCTTTATTATATTTATATCATACAAAACTTGTAACCCCCTTTGCAATATTTGTATTAAGTATAAGTGTCGTCACGCACGATTCGATATAGTTTACGATAGCATTGTCTGCGTCAGCGTAGTACTAGGCTGGATTACGATAGCATTGTCTGCGTCAGCGTAGTACTAGACTAGATTACAATTTCATTGTCTAACTTGACATCGTACTACAATATTATTGATTGAATAAGAACAGATTTCGTTGAAATGCAATGTTTAGTAAATAACATAGTGTAAGAAAAAAATATTACATCTAAAAACATATCCTATATTTAAACCATTGAATTTTTTGGGTTAATTCTTTTGTGAGCCTTTTTAAAAATTATTCTTAAGGTTCTTTATCAATTAAGTGAATACAATTTCTGGCATTCTGTGTAAAAAATAATCTTATTCCTAAACTCGAAGTTTAAGACAAAGTTTAAAAAAGTGGTCACGAACAGACTCTTCGCAGTTATGGAAAAACTGTGGAAAATTATGATGACCACCATCAAAGTAATTTCATCAAAAGAACAAGCGTTACACGCAGATTTCTATATGTACATGTCTGACCAATTTTTGAAATATATCATTACATTCCATTGAACGTATAAATTTCATTACATATTTCATAACTTTGGAAAAAGTACCTGGTACTTACTATGGCTTCCTTTTAAGACTCGCTTATTTTCCCGGCTTTCATATTTTTTTAAAATTTAATTTAAACATTTTTCAATTATGCAAAAAAACAGTGTATTTTTAATTTTATCCAGGAAGTGTAGGTGCAACAAGAACTCTATCACTCTCTTTATCACCGTAAAGCAGTATTTGTCAAGGGTCATTGCAGTCACAATTTAAGATAAGGTCTTGGTCAGTTCCTTTTAGGTGGGGGACCTAAAATTGACGCTTAGTTAAACTAACAGATGCTGTCTAGCACAACTTATAAGGAGAAAGGGGTATTTATAAAAACATTAAGATAACTATTATTAAAAATAGTGTTTTTGTATGTTTTTCCAAAAAGTTCTCGATAACTAAAAGTAATGTCGAGATTTTTTTAAGTCAGGTATACTCTGGCTTAGGGAACTGTTCAAATTTTCGGTTCAGTAGTTTTCGAGGTATGGATATATTTTTATTCAAAGTGGATTTAATTTAATAAATTATTTTTAAACAGACTGTCATAATAACTTTATTGAGATTATAACTCTTACTTTACCATAGCATAGAATAGGAGCATAGGTTAATTTAACGTATGTAACGTAAATAAACGATTTACAATAAACTTCCCGAAACTATAAAAGATCTACCAGTCAATAAATTTAAAAAATTAAAACAAAACTGTGTAAAAAAGGGTATTATAAAATCTCAGATTATTTAGAAGACAAAAAAGCCTGGGATTAATTGCTCCTCATACCGATCTCATATATATTTTTTGGTAATATTGTGATATTGTAAAAAAATAGATGGTATGAAAAATAAAGACAAGCCCGCTGAGTTTCTTCCGCCGGATCTTCTCAGTGTGTGACCGCGTTTCCGATCCGGTAGTAGTTTTTAAAAAAATATGTTGACGTGTCAAAATAACTTGTAAAAAGTTTTATTGAATAAAGTATTTCTGATTTCTTTAACGACAACCGCATAATTGTATCATAAAATGGATCGGTCCAGTCTTACGTTGCAATACCCTTATAGGGTGTATATGTTCACTATCTTTTAATTTAGTAAAACCAAATGTAATAATTGTAACATATTAAGCAATAAATTATTGAGTATTGAGCATTACGAACCTATCAATCCATAATGAATTATGAATACTTTTACTTTTAAGTCAGAGATTCCCAACGTTTCACAACCCCCAGAGAATAAAAATTTCTTTTTTTATTTACCAAAAATATTACTTTATATCGCTTCTTTGCTTCAATAACGTGTTATCTTAAAAATACAATTTTACAGTAGAGCATTATTTAACTTACAAAAATTATTTTACCTAAATGTGTAATTTTTTTTTCTTTATTGTAGATTACGTACAAACTTTAACACCTTAGCTGTCTCAAATCATGAGAATGTTTTGATAGTATATTAAATTTAGAACAAAACTGAGTTTTCAAACTTGTCACGTTATTGAAGCAAAGAAGCGATATATCTCTTGACTTAATGCGATAATCTATATTAATTATTTGGTAATATTATAAATGCGAAAGTTTGTATGTTTGAATGGATGGATGGATGTTTGTTACTCAAACACGTAAAACTACTGAACGGATTTGACTAAAATTTGGCACACAGGGCGATGCTGACCTGAAATAGCACATTGGCTACTTTTGATTCCGGCAAAATTAGGTGACCTTGTGGGATTCACCAAAAACTTTTATACTGCAGCGGGTTGCATGCTGCAGCTAGTTTAATATTATGCTTTCTATCCAGAGACCTATCTGCTAGATCTACATCAAGCATGATATTATTTTGTCGTAACAACGTCAGTACTTGTTGATGTCAGGCAGATAGTAAACTTATGACATTAATTTTCTGGAAATCGTGAAATACCCTTATTAACGGTGTCACCTTTTTTTTAAATTTGTTTTTCATAACATTTTCCCCGTGTTGGTCGGGGTCCTTTGAAGAATAGGCCAACTGCCGTTCTGGCAATCTGGCCGTCTCGCCCGGGTCTGGTACCACCACCTTATCTATTCCTGCCGCAATACCATCAGTGCTTTCAATGACGCTATTGCGATGTCCGTTTGGAGGTAAAGTTATGCTTTTGGCATTAGACCTCGCCACAAGATAGCGAACGCACTATTAACATCTTTGGTGTCTATAGGCGATGGTTGACTCTTTCCACCAGGAGTCCCATCTGCTTATTTGCTATCTTGTGATATAAAAAAGGACATAGACTTTTCAACAGAAAAACATACAAGCAGACGGCTTTCTTTTTAAGATCGATAAGTGATACCCGTCTATCAGTACAGACAAAGCTACTAATGATCCATTAATGATGGATACAAGTTTTTTATATCACGGGACAGCAAAAAACCAGATGCTTCTCCTGATGGAAAAAATACCATCACCCACAGACAACGAGATGATAATGGTGTTTTGTTATCTCGCTGTCAGATATCTAATAGCACATGCATACGCATTCGCTTCAAATCGGAAGACAAGTGACAACTATCGACGCTATTACGGCCGGCAGGCGTAATACCAAAAATTTGCAATCCGCCAACGATCAGTAATGACTGTTAAACGTCACAAAAAATCACCACAAACGTCGCAAATTACTTGCTGATGGATATACTTTTTGCGATGTCACAGCACCAAAAATAAGCAGCAACAACTGCCACTAATATGCAAGGTTGTTATGTGTCATGCAATAACAAAACAATAACGATAATTACGCATTGCGAGATAAAAATCGCTGAAAAGGTAACGCCGTGGTATTTGCATTTGGATCTAAGCGACACATCCAGTATTGCAAAACTCAAATCAGAATACCCATTCTGATTAATCCCATTACAATCGTAACTACTCAGGTAATTACCATTGTAGTAAAACGTTAAGCCTCACTTGCGTTTTACGAGCTGTCCGGTAGGAAGAAAACTGCTTTCCCCATTTTGCTATAATCATAAGAGTGGCCAAGCCACCAGTTTGTGTCTACAAAGCGAAACCATACTGGTTTCGCTTTTACGAAACCATATTGGGCTGCCGATTCTTCTTCACTTATTTCGTTTACTTATTGTTACAAGGTAATTTACCAATTTTTTATCATAAGAACAAATATGATCTATGGCACTAAGTTCTCTCCGTCTGCCTCGTAATATCGCCAGAAAAATCGATTAAATCGGGCATTTATATTTTCATCGCCTCTGTGGTGTAGTGGACCGTGGGTGCACTTCTTGTACCTCTGCCCACCCTTTCGGGAATACAGGCGTGAATTTACTTTTTATTTATATATTCAAAAAAATATTCTAGGTAACTCATCACCTATTAACCGTTGGTATCTTTCGTACGTATATTCAACAATAAAGTTTTATCAGAGAAATCAATTTTAAAAATACGTTAAGTTAAATAGGTTATAAACTATTATTATACAAATTATAAAATACTCCCTTAAACATAAATAGCAGTGCAATTGATTGCACTAAATATTTTCCCCCCCAGTCCAGAAATTACAATAATTCTCTACGGTATTTGATCATTTAAGTGTTGACTACTCTTCAGTTGTGTGTTACTATTCTCATTGACAGGGGTGTGAAGCCATATACACCAGTTTACAGTCTACCCAATTCTTCAAGCATGCCAGCAATAAACACTGACATAACTGCGGCAGGAATAAACAAGATGGTAGTGGTAAGAATAAGGCGATGCTACCATATCCGGACGAGCCGACGTAAAATTCTACCACCTAGTAAGTCACGACGGAGTGACACGTCTAGCCATAACTCGTCTTTTACTCACTGCGACGCAATAAGGCAGATCGCCTATCATACAAGGGGCACGGACTAATATGGGGGGATTGAGTGTAGTCTGTAGTATGTCTGGACTCACCTCGTAACCCCTGCACTGAGCCCGGGGCGTGGTGTCTGTGTTTCCGTCGCTTGTATGGTCGCTTCTCTCGCTGTAATGCAACCAATCACCCGGATAACATACGTCTTTTACATCCTATTAGGATCCTAATATGTCACCGGGATAAAATATCTTTTATATCCTACTAGGATATATTTCATCCAAATAACACATTATGCCTTTTATATCCTATTAGGATTCGAACATACACACTTCTAATTAAATTCGCTGCAGATTTCTAGAATATTTTTCTTTGGACACAGTTATCATATCCCCCAAAAAAGTTTGAGAGCCAATGGCCCTTACAAATTTTTTAATTTTTCAACCAGATAATTACGTGGGTAAACATTTTAAAAAAATCTAAATATTTTGTCAGTAATGATATATCGACTTCCAAATAATACTCAATAACCCCTTTTGAGTCAATTGAATTCAATATAGCCCAACGCTCTGAATAAAACTAAAATATCTCTTCACTTTGAGTATAATTCTAAATCTGCAATTCATATGTAGGGTATAATATAAATCCTTAAAAATTTCATTACGTAAGCATGTTTCAGTTAATATATTAAAAATTATTATTTTGTGAAGACTATTTATAGTTTAGAACAATAACTAAGATCTAAACTTGTGAACGTCAAAGGATTGGTAAAAATTAAATCGTAACCTCAAAGAATTATTCAAATAACTCAATATTAATATATTACGTATTTGGCACGAACATCCAGAGTGCCAGACTGTTCCATATAAATTTGGTAAGAATCAAACGTAGAGTTCTTCAGTTTGAATTGGTTGTTGAGGTTACACAGAACAATACTTGGAAATTCAAAGACATAATTTTACGCTGAATATTTAAAATAGAATAATTTGTAATACTTACTCTACTAATACGAGATAAGAAATATTTGTATCTAAATATAAAACATTACTAACCTGTCTTGGTTGATCGATTGGCGTGGAAGGTGCCCTTGGTGGGAAATGCTGAACGGTATACTCGCGACGAAAACTCGCCGAAGATAGGGGAACTGTGGTGTACTGAGGCCTGCAAAGAAATAAGGAAGTTATTGATTGATATTGTTGCGAATAATCTAGAAAAGTGAAGAGTGAGAACATTGGAAAAATCTAGCAATAATAGTTATCTGCTTCTATCTATAAACAATTGCTGCAGTTGCCCAAACAGCTGTACCATAATTGACCTTCTCGCATTGAGCATAAGGTTGAAAATAGCGTGTACTTGTTTATAGCTAAGAGTCATTTTCAGAACTTTCGAGAACATGGTCGAACTTTACTTTGAGTATAAATAAGGACGCGTTGGCAAATAGCGAGTCAGTTTTATAAAGCGATTCGGAAGCGATAGTTCCGAAGATAAATGTGAAGCGATATATTAAGTTCGATAAAAGTGATAAAGCTATTTGAAATGTGTTTTGGTTTAATGATTCGGTTTAGTCAGTTAGTGCTAGCTAAAAGTCATTTTAGGAACTATCGAGAACATGGTCGAACTTTACCTTGAGTATAAATAAGGACGTGTTGGCGAATAGCGAGTCAGTTTTATAAAGCGATTCGGAAACGATAGTTCAGACGATAAATGTGAAGAGCGATATATTAAGTGCGATAAAAGTGATAAAGCTATTTGAAATGTTTTTTGGTTTAAAAATTCGGTTTAGTCAGTTAGTTCTAGCTAAGTCATTTTCGGAACTTTCGAGAACATGGTAGAACTTTACCTTGTTGGTGAATAGCGAGTTAGTTTTATAAACTGATTCGGAAACGATAGTTTTGACGATAAATGTGAAGCGATATATTAAGTGCGATAAAAATGACAAAGCTATTAGAAATGTGTTTTGGTTTAAAAATTCAGTTTAGTCAGTTAGTTCTCATTAAGACTCATTTTCGGAACTTTCGAGAACATGGTCGAACTTTACCTTAAGTTAAAATAAGGACGTGTTGACGAATAGCGAGTTAGTTTTATAAAGCGATTCGGAAGCGATAGTTCCGACGATAAATGTGAAGCGATATATTAAGTGCGATAAAAGTGATAAAGCTATTTGGAAAGTGTTTCGGTTTAATGCTTTAGTTTAGTCAGTTAGGACTAGTATAATATAGTGACGGTGTTATTAGTGTTCGTCAGTGTATATTGTTGGGTATCGTATATCTGTGATGCAAAATAAACACGTTTCAAAGTGGTATTTTATTGCACAATACGAACTTTAAGCTCTTAACAATATTATAATCCATGGTTTATATATTTATTTATTCATAATACAAAATTCACAGCGCTTAGTAATAAATACAGTGAAAAATAGCGCTAAATCTAGGCCCGATTACGGATTTAAATTACAACTGGGTTGACTATACAGAATTGTATAAGTTTTGCCTGGGTTACGCTTGGAGTATCTTCACGCCCGTATCCTCGAAGACGTAGGCAGAGGTACATATCCACCCACTTGTTACACTTGGAATTCACTGAAAATCAATGGTGCAGCCTATGGTAAGGCAATGACATATTTATTTATTTATTTATTTAAATACTTTATTGCACAAAAAATAGTACAAAAGGCGTAACTTAATGCTATTAAGCATTTTCTCACAGTTTACCTTTCTTGATGCTGAGAGAAAAAGCTTGGGTAGTGCATAAAAAACTAATTATGAGCTATCAATAAAACTAAATACTAGATTCTAAATTACCATAACTAATCTATTTTTGTGATATACTACAACAAAGGAAGTAAGCTACATAACAACATTAGTGTTAATAATACATATATTCTATCCAATAGTTAAATATAGATTGACTACTTACATAGAAGATAAATATATATACACCGTTATTCAATAATTATTATAGAACTTATAACATTTACAGATATTAACATAATATAAAATACACACATATACAAAATTAACTATTCTGACAATTTAAAAAGTGCTCGTACAATGCAGTTTTAAAATTTGATAAAGTAGATGATTCACGCATCTGAGACGGGAGAGCATTCCATAACCTAATCGCAGTAACTGTGAAGGAATTAAAATATGTTGCCGTATTGTGGTCCGGATACATCAACGTACTAGAATTTTGAGACCGCTGAAGCCTACCTTGAGTTGAAATGTATTCAAAACGTTCTTTTAGATATATTGGAAAATATGGATTATTAAGAATATTAAATAAACATGAGAGAACGTGCATGTCCCGCCGGAGACGAATATTCAGCCACTTTAATTGTGACCGAAAATGGGTGATATGGTCATATTTACGCAGTCCGAATATATATCGAATGCATAAATTAAGCAGCCTTTCAAGTTTATTTAATAGTTCATCGGTAATATCAGTATAACAAATGTCCGCGTAATCTAGGATAGGCAACAGTAATGCATTAACCAGTGTAATTTTCGTTTTGAGTGGTAGGAAGTTTTGAAGTCGTTTTAATGCATGCATTGAGGCGAAAATTTTACGACTAAGTTCACTTACTTGAAGTGACCACGATAAATTGTTGGTCATATAAATTCCTAGGTTTTTTACGGAAGTAAGGTAAGAGAGACATTTGCCGTTAAGAATCACAGGGGGAAGGGTCTCTAAATCAAATTGTGCCAGGTATCTATCGCGCCCAATTAACATTACCTGCGTCTTGTCGGGATTCAACGTAAGTCCATAGTTTTTTGCCCAAGTGTTGATTGCATCTAAATCAGCGTTCATATCTACGATACCTTTATCTAGGTCATTCGGATGGAATGACAGATAAAGCTGCAAATCATCTGCATACAAATGGTAAGAGCAATGCTGTATGTAAGAAGTGACTGCATTTATAACATACATACTGAGTGAATTCTAATTTGGCACCACACCCCTCATGATTTTTTAAATAGATAATTTTATTTAATAATATTATTAATATAATTTTATTCTATAATTTTTGTATTATATTTTTGTTGTATTTTTTATTGAGGGTAGTTAAAGTTTGCTTGAAAAAATGTTGTTAGTATTACATTGGCGTAATACTTTTACTTACGTAATACTGATTTAAATGTAGCTCGTAACATTTTTACTTTATTAGTTAACATAGACGAAGAGACTACCATCGCCTATAGACAACAAAGATGTTATAGGTGCGTTGCTCACCGTGTGGTTATTGCGGTATGAATAGGTTAGGCAGAAGTATCAGATCAGGACGAGAGCTTGCAGAGCTCTACCACAAAATAGTCATGATGGAACTACACGTCTGCCAATGGTATACCTTTTAAGAACTGCTTGGTAGAATAGTCGAGTCTATCCTTTAAACATATAAAGTTGCATTTCACAGTATTAGATTTAGATTAGATTGCGGGTACAGTGGTGGTATTGGCAGTAGTGTGGTGGTGGTGTACCGTGGCGGCGGGTCGGGCAGCAGCTGGCTGGCGAAGTCCCCGGCGTGGTAGCGGCGCTCGGCCAGCAGCGCGGTGAGCCGCACCAGCTCGCGCTTGGCCCGCTCGCGCCGCGCCACCAGCTCCAGCAGCGTCAGCGCGCGCGCCAGCTCGCGCCGCAGCTTCAGCATCTTCTCGTACGAGCTCTCGTCGTTTTTCCTGCAGCAACACAATAGTTATAAACACAGACCACACCAATACTCATAGTCACGCAATTGGGAAAGAAACGTTTCGCCGTGCATATAAACATTTGTATATATTTCCTTCTGCTTCTCTAAGTATATTAGATCTTAAATGTAAATAAATTTTAAAATTAATTTATTGTAATTGCACCAATTGTTAAGAATTTGTTACATATGTATCTAGAAATAGCAAATGTTAACTATAATGTTATATATATATATAAAATCGTAGGAAAGTCAAAACTGTACATTGAATATTTTTTTAAAAGAATACTTGGGGCGTGATCTACAATCAATATCGAAGCCAAAAATATAGTTTTTAGAATTTTTGTCTGTTTGTCTGTTTATATGTTTGTCTGTATGTATGTCCGGGGTAAACCCAAAAGTACTGCATGGATTTATTTCAAATTCTGCATGAATATTACTAACAGGTCATATTATCACGCTATCACCCAGTGGCCAGGTGCTGTGCGAAGTAAACGAAGTCCGCGCGAACGAAGTCGCTAGCAACAGCTAGTGTTGTCCATACAACATATACATAATAACATTAATTTTATACAATCATCATTTGATTAATACATAAATAACAATTCCTCATTATAATGCTTATTTCTATTTATATATCTAATTAGTTGGGAAACCTATATAGGATTGTCAACCGTCCCGTAACTGGCGGGCGTAAATAATGCATGCTGTTATACATGTTCACGGGACACCGATTATCCCGTTTTAAGGTAAATCTGACTTAGGTTAGAAAAGCTGATTGTCTCACTAACATGACATACAACTAAGTCAATCACAGATTATCACAGTTAATTTGTGTTTATATTTAATGGTAACTAAGTACCAATGTACCTTTTAATGATAGTAAACAATTCATTTCGTCAGTTTTGTTTCTAATTTAAAATAAGTTAACTGGCTACCTTACCCTTCAAACCGGAACACGACAGTGAGAAACACTGAAGTTATTGCGACAGGTATAGGTAAGGCGGTGGTACCAGACCCGGGCGAGGCTATCCAGAACTCTACCACCTAGTAGCCACGATGGTAGTGACTCGTATAGTCAGAATGACAGATGGTCCATTCTTCATAGGGAACGGGCCAAAACACACATATCGACGGGTCCAAAATCGTATCTACAAAATTACCAAATTACAATAGGTTTGTTTGTGGGAGTACAAGATGATGTTCACTTGAGTATTTCCAAAAATAAAAGATTAGTAAATACATAAATATATTATCTTGTAGGTTTATGCGTGTTTAATGCGAATTTTAATATAAAACAGATTTCGTCTTATCTCTCCATAAGATTTTGTTCTTGAGACCCGTCGATATATCTATCCATATTAATTTAATAAATCAAGATAAATGACGGTATTAAAGTACCAAACAGTGCCTCTGACAATCTGACTAGAGTTTTTGTTACTCAATGTATGTGAGCAGAGTGTAACAATACCTATTTTTCCTGGTCTGCATCTTCTCCGTCCGCCGCCTAAACGCGAGATAAGGATTGTTCGTCGACTGGCCCGGCCTGCTTTCTGTTTTCACTGACAGCACTAACGCATGTTGCTGTAGACAAAACATAACATCAAACACTTTGTTACTTAAAACAAATTACCATTAATCTAATAAAACATCTATATATATAAAAACAATTGCTGTTCGTTAGTCTCGCTAAAACTCGAGAACAGCTGAACCGATTTGACTAATTTTGGTTTTGAATTAATTGTTAAAGTCCAGGGAAGGTTTAAAGGTGAGAAAACATGGAAAAAAATAAGAGTACTTAGTTAAAAAGGCAGAACAACGTTTGCCGGGTCAACTAGTAATAAATAAATATTCACAGGATAAATTACATGAATTGATCTAACCCCAAAGTAAGCAAATTATTTGCTTGTGTTATAGGTATTAGTCAACGATACTAATACATAGAAATACATATATTAGAAATACTCTCACATATATAATCACCTAAACCCAGAAATACAAACATCTATGCCCATCACACAAACGTTCGTCCCTGTCGGGAATCAAACCCGTTCAATCTTGATTTGTAGTTAGGTTTGCTTACCACTCAACCAACGGGGCAGTCAATAAACCCTTGATCGCCTCTGTAGTCTAGTGGTCGTGTCGGTGTTGACCATATGAGGCCTCGGGTTTGATTCCCGGGTCGGGCAATTCATGTTTTTTATTCAGTTTTCTAATAAAAACAATGTTTCCCGGGATTGGATAAGTGGTTGGCGGTAGGCTTGCCATCTGACACATTGTGGGATTCAGTATCTTCAGCTAATCATAGGTGCTCTTATTATACCTCTGCCTAGGCCTTCGGGGATACGGGCATGAATATACTTTTTTTATATTACTCTGAAAGTTTTATCCGAAAACAGTTCTTAATGTTTTAAATGTAACATTATATAATGATAATTTTTAAATATTTGCACACCATATAATGGTAGAATATGTTGGCAACTTAACTAATTTTTAACAACTTGTAACACCCATATTCTTGCAAATAAATATTTTATTTCTTTCGTTAAATATCAGACCCTCTTCCTGACTCATGTGCATCATTTGCAGAGCAAAACGTAAGGAAGCTGATGATCTTCGAAAGGAGACCCTACAGCATTAGATAAAGGTTACCATGTTATTGCAATATCATTGATATAACTGATTAACAAATTTACCAAAAAAAAAAAAAAAAAAAGTTTCGATCATGTCTGTACAAGTTGCTTCATTCTTTCATCAAGTAGAAAAGCTTCATCAAGTAAAAGAGCTGATCACCTTGAAACGGCTGCACTGATTTTGATAACCCATGTCTAAGAACCACTGCTAGAGAACCAGCTTTAAAATTGGTTCTACTGTTTAAGAGCTATGCCATAAACAGGTGCACCTAGTGAAGTAAAGTATCCTCACGCCCAAATCCGTGACGAGGTAGGCAATAGTACTCTCATACTGGACCGATGAACATGTATGGAGTAACATCCGAGTTCCCGTGTGATTTCCTACCAGCTTAGAATTCTTTTAAAACTCGCACGTGTCCTTTGCATGGCCTTTTACCATCTACGACTTTGGACAAGAGGCTGCGAAGCAATAGCATATTATAGGAAGCATATAGCTATCATAAGATAGAAAACAAGCAGCTCCTTTAATGGAAAGAAAAACCATCGTCTATAGACACCAAAGATGTTAATGGCGCAATACTATTCGTGATGGCAATGCAATATGCATAAATCTACCGGCTACCTTACCTTCCAAACTGGAACATGACAGTGTCAAGCATTGACCTATTGCGGCAGGAATAGGTAAGGCGGTACCAGACCCGGGCGAGAAAATGCAGAACTTTACCAACTAGCAGCCACGACGGTAGTGACTCTCATAGCTAATGGGTCGCCTTTTACGACCTGCCTGACAGAACGGCAGTTGGTCTATTCTCCAAAGGAGTCGACCAACACGAACTTATGATTGAGATGGTAGGGTTTTCTCCTATATTATGCGTGAGCAGAAGAAGCTACAGGAAGTGTACCGGGCGCTTAGAGGAGCTGCAACTACTACTACCCGCCGAAGGGGGATCGACCGTATTTTTTTGGGTTCACCGAGTCACCCAGCCAGCCCCTAGCAAGATAAGTCCCGGACCTGCATCTTATCGTGCGCCAGCCATAAGATATGTCCTTCGTAATTCATACTCCGTATTTCGTACTACGGAATTTGTAGCTTCTGAACTAGACCGATTTCTAACTATGTATACTAATATTATAAATGCGAAAGAAACTTTGCCTGTCTGTCGCTTCTTCACGGCTAAATCACTGAACCGATTTGGATGGAAATTGGTACAAAGATAGTTTGATGCCCGAGAAAGGACGTAGGATAGTATTTATCTCGGAAATCCCACGGGAACGGAAATAATGCGAGTAAAACCCCGGGACTGTCTATTTTTTAAACCACGGTAATTAAGAGTTACTTAGACTACTTTTATTTTAGAAATTTTTCCACGCAGACGAAGTTGCGGGCACAGCTAGTTTTAAATATATATTTGAGGGCTCGATCGAGTTATTTTGGAAAATATAATTGTGAACCTTTAACTAACTTTAACTTAAACAAAATTGTTTTTTGTTTTATCTAAACGTAAAGCTGCGACAATATTCAGTCATTTTTCATCATCTTTCATATATACGTCGTTCGCAATTAGAAAGGTCCGACTATGTTAGCTAGTCAACATAATGCATAGAGTTAAATTATAACGCGCTATATATACTCAACGTATAGCGTATGCTATTTAGATTCGCATTCGGCGCTATATAATAACGCCACGCTATATACCTAGCGGCTAGCGTATACCGTAATTATAACATTATAACCTACGAACGATATAAATTACGAACTACGCGATCTAACGAGTAACGTGCTAGATCGTAGATGCTAGACATTATAACATAGTTTATAGCGTTATAGCGCTCGGTCGTCACTCGCTGTATGCTAGGCTATACGTTGTGATGAGTCACGCGCTATCTCGACCGGTTCGCGCGATCAGTGTTCCAGTTATACGATATAATATAGTCTACAACGTCTGAAAAATATTGTTTATAGTCTATAACGCGCTATCATAAAACATTTTATTTGAATAATACTAATGTTAGCTATTGGGTAAATGCCCAACTTGTCTTTAAAACATGTTTTTTTAAATGACACAAAATTTACAGCATGGGGTTGAGCTATCAATAAATTACGTCACATATTAAAGGTATAATTACTGACCCTTGCCACACAGTGTCACATTTCGTCGCCCCCAAAACCCCTACTCCACCCGGTTTGGAGGCAAAGAAATGGGACACTGTGTGACAAGAACCTGAAAGAAAGAAATTGCGCAGGAGGCAGTGTCACATATTGAAATCTAAAATACTAAAAAGCCAAATTTATATGAACCTAAATCAAAATATATCTTGCGAATAAATACATATAATAAAATCGTAGGAAAGTCAAAACTGTACATTGAATATTTTTTTAAAGAATACTTGGGCGTGATCTACAATCGATATCGAAGCCAAAAATATCGTTTTCAGAATTTTTGTCTGTTTGTCTGTATGTATGTCCGAGGTAAACTCAAAAAGTACTGCATGGATTTACTTCAAATTTTGCATGAATGTTACTAACAGGTCGGGTCAACATATAGGCTACAAGTTATGACGCTATCACCTAGCGGCCAGGTGCTGTGCGGAGTAAACGAAGTCGAAGGCGAAGTCGCTGGCAACAGCTAGTATTTAACATAATTAACTCGGTTTACATTTCTTATATAGGTTCAATCGTCAAATATTGTAAATTTCAATAATCTGTTGTTTTTAATTTAATTATTACTTCTGAATTAAATATTAATGCAAGAATTACCCATGAACACAAAATTGAATAATATGTGACATCACACCAGGGGACGGGGTATCACAAATGTGACCACCTGTGACAGGGAGAGGGGTAGGGGGCACGCACGCACGCTCGCACCCCCCCCCCACACACACAGAAAGACAGACACAAACACACGTACACACAGATTATTATATACCATCTACACCTTGGATGTATATACCGTGTTCAACCGCTTGTTGAGCCAGTAGTCGTACACCGCCGTGACGAGATCATCCTGCCTCTCCAACAGCAGCTTTGCCTCGTTCAGCGTCACCACCGTCTGCCCAGAGCTTCTTTCCAACTTGTCCATCATCTGTTCGAACTTTAGCTCTGAAACATAAATATCACTCATCTTAATACAATTGTAATTTTGAAAGTTCCTTAATTTTCACGCTAAAACGATTGAACGAATTTTCAGAGAACTTTAGTGTAATTAGCGTCATCTTTATGATAACATTAATCAAGCAAAGTAAGTTAACCTTACTTAACCCCTCTTAGTTAAAATGGTCCCGCCTCAATAGTTTGTTTTAGGGTTCCGTACCCAAAGGGTAAAACGGGCTCTATTACTAAGACTCGTCAGGTCAGTCCGTGTGTCTGTCTGTCCATCTGTCACCAGGCTGTAACTCATGAATCGTGATAGACAGCATTTTTTTATTATTAAAATTATTAAATATCCCATACAAAAAACATGATTTTTTTACCGTTTTTTATACAATGCCTTTCGCCGATAAGTGACCGCCCGAAAAAATATGAAAATATACGTCAAATTATCGAGAAAAAACCCTAAAAGAGGGGGTCTAAGTTGTATACTTTTTTTTTATAAAATTTTACTTTTTATTTACATAAAATTTTTCGTTCTGTTTTATTTCGACGATATCTGCAACATACACCTACAGATCTTGTCGATTTTGGTTTTATTTAATAGCTACATACTTTTACTAACATAACAAAAGCAATTTAGAACTTACTGGCATCCAGTGACCAAAATAAAGTAAGAAGAACCCAGAATTTTTGCATAAAAAAGCAACATATTTTTATTTGACACGCCAAAACTCTAAAAAAACCCCCCTGACTTAGGTTATTTTACATTATTTTATTATTTTACAATAAATTTCTTAAATAATCTGCAAAAATTATGTTTACATATCTCTAACGGTTTAAATGTTAATGAGATAGCAAAAGTGCCATTTTTTCGATAATTAAAAATTCCATTAACAATAGTGACCCTTTTAGCAGGTAAAGACCGGCTGTACACAATCCCAGATGCGTTGCACGCGCTTACTAGTTAAATAACTTTAGTTGATCGATCTCTGTGCTCTTCACTACGCCTTTAATTGTTTTTACTGTTAAGTATAGTTAATTTGTACTGCGATTTATTATGCCGAGATTAAGTGACTTACCACCTTCCCACATTGCCGATATGCATTATGTGTATGGTTTTTGTGACGGAAATGCTAGAAGTGCTGTTGAAGAATACCGCCGCAGATATCCAAGCAGACCAGTACTTGGATATCGGTCCTTTATTGCTGTTCATCGTCATTTCGCTGAAAATGGCCTACAGCAAAGACGCCGCGAATCAATTCCGTTGCTTAGTGTCGACGCTGAAGATGCTGTGTTGGATATGATTGCCAGATATCCTACTACTAGTGTACGCCTGATATCTATTCGTTTGGGTATCCTGCGAGTTACAGTATGGAGAATTTTAAAGAAGGAAAGACTGCATCCATACCATTTTCGGCGTGCTCAACATTTACTTACCCTCGATGGTAGAGCACGATCAATTTTCTGTTCTTGGATTCTTCGGAAACAGAGACACAATCCAGAATTTTTGCAGAAGATTTTGTGGACAGATGAAGCTACTTTCACTAGAGAAGGTATAACAAATCACCGAAACATGCACGTTTGGGCAACAGAAAATCCGCATGCAGTTCGAGTAACGCAGTTTTCTATTAACATGTGGGCAGGTATTATCAACGACCAAATTGTAGGTCCTTTTGAACTACCAAATAGACTGACGCAAGAGAATTTTTTGAATTTCCTTCGAGATTCCTTACCGGGACTACTCGAAGACATCCCATTGGCAACACGAAGGGGACATTGGTTCCAATTAGACGGTGCACCTGCTCATTTCGCGCGAATGGTACGCGAATACCTACAACGAAATTATCTACGATGGATTGGAAGAGGCGGCCCTGTAGCTTGGCCTCCAAGATCACCTGATTTGACCCCACTAGACTTTTATTTTTGGGGCTACATGAAATAAAAAGTGTATGCAGTGGAAATCCGAAATCGCGAACAATTAATTCAGCGAATCCACGAGGCAGCAACCGAAATTAAATTGGATGTCAGTCAAGTGAAGAGGTCAACACAGAGTGTTAGCTTACGAGCTTTAGCTTGCCTGCAAGGAAACGGAGGACATTTTGAAAATGTAATAAATTAGTAAAAATAATTGTAACAAAATAATAAAAAATTCGTTAAACTATTACTTTTTAATGGTGTATGTTTTATTTTTCATCATACTTATGATAATTTAGATGTCACATAGTTAAACGTGACATATTAGAATAGTTTTTAACTAGAAAGCGCGTGCAACGCATCTAGGATTGTGTACAGCCGGTCTTTACCTGCTAAAAGGGTCACTATTGTTAATGGAATTTTTAATTATCGAAAAAATGGCACTTTTGTTAGCTCATTAACATTTAAACCGTTAGAGATATGTAAACATAATGTTTCCAGATTATTTAAGAAATTTATTGTAAAATAATAAAATAATGTAAAATAACCTAAGTCAGGGGGGTTTTTTTAGAGTTTTGGCGTGTCAAATAAAAAATGTTGCTTTTTTATGCAAAAATTCTGGGTTCTTCTTACTTTATTTTGGTCACTGGATGCCAGTAAGTTCTAAATTGCTTTTGTTATGTTAGTAAAAGTATGTAGCTATTAAATAAAACCAAAATCGACAAGATCTGTAGGTGTATGTTGCAGATATCGTCGAAATAAAACAGAACGAAAAATTTTATGTAAATAAAAAGTAAAATTTTATAAAAAAAAAATATACAACTTAGACCCCCTCTTTTAGGGTTTTTTCTCGATAATTTGACGTATATTTTCATATTTTTTCGGGCGGTCACTTATCGGCGAAAGGCATTGTATATATAAAAGTCAGACTCATGCATGGAGGGTGTTTCTCACGCATGGAGGTTCTGTACCATCATATATATGATGGTACAGAACCTCCATGTGTGAGAAACACCCTCCATGAATGAGTCTGACTCGCACCGGCCGGCTTTTATACATCACTAGCTGTTGCCCGCGACTTCGTCCGCGCGGACTTTGTTTACTCCGCTCCTACTGGTTGTAGCAAGATGTTATATAGCCTATAACCTTCCTCGATAAACTATCCAACCCAAGAATTATTCAAATCGGTTCAGCAGTTTTCTAGATTACCACGTACAACCAAACAAACAAGCAAACTCTATAATTTTATAATATTAAGTATAGATAAGATAAAACAAGCAGATGGCTTTCCTGATACAAAGAGACCACCATCATCTGTAAACACCAAAGAAGTTAATTGTGCATCGCAATCTGTGAGGGATGTGATTCGACAATGCATAAGTTAGCCGGCTCCCACATCCTCCAAACCAGAAGACGATATTGACAAGCACTGACGCAGTAGGAAGGTAATGCTGTGTTACAAAACCCGGGTCTCGTCCGGGTTTTCCTTCCTACTGCGTTGCGGAAATATACCACCTAGTGTTCACAGTAGTGGAGACAAGTTTGGCCAATTGGTCGCCTTTTACGAACTACCTGTCAGAACGACAGATCATCTATTCTTCATAGAGGTACCCGACTAACACACTTTTTTTTAATATCATAAGATAGCAAACAAGCAGATGGGTCTCCTGATGGAAAGAGTCAACCATCGCCTATGGACACCAAAGGTGTTAATGGTGCGTTGCTATCGTGTGGCGAGGTCTAATGCCACATGTATAAGTTTACTGGCTACCTTACCCTCCAAACCGGAACACGACAGTGACAAGTATTGACGCTATGGCGGCGGGAATAGGTAAGGCGGTGGTACCAGACCCGGGCGAGACAATGCAGAACTCCTCTAAAACTTAACTATCACCTAGTAGCCACGATGTTAGTGACCCGTATAGCCAATCGGTCGCCTTTTACGACCTGCCTCGCAGAAAGGCAGTTGGCCTATTCTTCAAAGGTGCCCGGGACCAACATGGGGTATAAGATATGTTTAACCGCCTCGCTGGACGAGTGGTTAGCGACCCTGACTACGCAATCGACGGGGCTCGGGTTTGATCCCCGACGGGGACAAGCATTTGCGTGATGAGCATAAATATTGTATTTCCGGGTTTGGGTGTTTATTAAATATATTCTAGTATTTATATATGTATTTTCCCCGTGTTGAATAGACCAACTGCCGTTCTGCTAGGCAGGTTGTAAAAGGCGACCGATTGGCTTTGCAAGTCACTACCATCGTGACTACTAGGTGGTAGAGTTCTGCATTGTTTGGGTCTGGGTCTGGTACCACCGCCTTACCTATTCCTGCCGCAATAGCGTCAGTGCTTGTCACTGCCGTGTTCCGGTTTGGAGGGTAAAGTAGCCGGTAAACTTATGCATGTAGCATTAGACCTCGCCACAAGATAGCAATGCACCATTAACATCTTTGGTGTCTATAGGCGATGGTTGATTCTTACCATCAGGAGACCCATTTGCTTGTTTACTATCTTATGATATAAAAAAAATCGATGTATTAGTGTCGTTGACTAACACCCATAACACAAGCAAATAATTTGCTTACTTTGGGGTTAGATCGGTAAGTGTAATTTGTCCCGTGAATATTATATTATTATATTATGTCGTAGTCATAGAGAGTCGGAGAGTCGTAATATTTTATGACGACGAGTCTTGGCTTGCTTCCTCCACAATGGCTATTATTTAAAAACATTTTCTCCGATGTTGGCTAGGGTTGTCGGTAAAAATATTAAATTATAATGGTGTACAATATAGAATTGAAATTATATTTGTATTTATACATATCTTCACGACAAGTCCCCTACGCCAGAGAGGAGAACCGAGTGACTCGTGATATTACGCTCCAGGAACATTACCTTGCATTCTCCACATTCAAGTCGTTTCTTAGGGTTCCGTACATTGTAAAGAAATAACGGAACCCCTCTAGAATCACTTTTTTTGGCCGTTTGACCGTCTGTCTGTCTGTCAAGACACTTTTTCCTAAGAACGCGTATAGGTATCAAGTTGAAATTTATATCTAACGGTCTTACGGGTCTACTGACCCTCTCAGTTTTGATAAAATCAAACTCAACGTAAATCAACGACAACGACGTAAGTCAACAACAAAAGATATGTCTATTTATGTCCATATTTTACGATTTCAAATGGGAATTAATACCTTCAGGGAACTTTGACCTAGAATTATGAAATTTGAGAAACAGTGTCTTACAAGCATATGTAAAGGAAAAAATCCGAAAACGATAAATTTAAACACATGACGTTTATGTTGATTTTACAAGGGCATCAAAACCTATAGGGTACGACTTCCCGTTGACCCGGAATCATGAAATGTATATGTAGCTAAGGTAATCTAAAACGGAACCAGCGGTATGCGCGTCAAACTCCCACTTGAGCGTTTTTTGTACAAATGGGCGTTTACATATATCATCAGAAGACCAAATACACTCATGGTTCTCGTGATGGAATGATAACCATCGTATTTAAACACGAAAGATCTAAAGTAAAAGATTAATCTTGTTTAGCTATCCTTGAGGCGGGATTTTATTGCCACATGTAAAGTTTACCAGCTAGCTTACCCTTCAAACCGTTACACGACAGTGACAAGCACTGGAAGATTTGGTACCATGGTACCAATAGTAGTACCAAATCCGAACTAAACGTTGCAGAACTCTACCACCTTGTAAATTCTACTGTTTACAATCCTACCTGTCAGTTCGGGATTCCTCTGCTGTTTGAGCCACCTCTCGTCCTCCGTGTCCATGTCGTACTCTGGCGTCTCTTGCTCCTCCCATAGCGCTGTAATTTATAATATTGTATTTCATTATTCATTGATACATGTTATTTTTAAATTTATAGTTTAAATAACATATTGAGATCTGAAACACACTTTTATAATACATGAACATTTTTAATCCAACTCAATGACGCGATATTCAACGCCAGCACACATCATCAGACCCTCACCGTCTCGTCATCCTTATGTTTATTCATCAAATCTCTCTATTCTTATGCTGGGACCGCACTTGCTTCTATTGTCCCGAAGTTATATGCGCGCTAAGGCACACGCAGTCCCGAATATATGGAAAAATAGCCGAATATAGCCGGTCACATCTACATTTATCGTGTCATTGCACGAAGCTTTGTGACGATAGACGCAAATGCAGCTCCAGCATTACACGCGCAATATATCACACGATGTTTAACTTAAGCGGGCTGATAATGCGGATACCTAATAGATTCAGGCGTTATTTTGCGGAAATCCATAATTTAAAGTAGAAATTATGGTATTTAATTTGCGAATTTCCGCGAAATATTATATGGAACTGCCGTAATGCAACAGAAATGAAAGGTAGTGTAAGGATAGGGCAAACTTATCTAAAGCCTGAAATTATAGAAGACCACAGCGGCACAATAGTCCACCCACTTCCACGACACTTTCTTTCACGTCAGAAGCAAAGGCAGTAACACACAAGTTATATACTCAACGCACGTTTCACTTCGCAACCGAAGCATCTTCAGGAGAGTCGAATAGCACTTCACTCTATGAATATATCAATTTCAGAATCGTGAACTTTGGCCTAAGGCTCTAGGACGTATCTTTGTGACCCTATTTCTTGCAAATAAATATCATTATTATTATTATGCGATCCCTGGCTCAAGCAAAATTATCCTTCATTAATGCTTCACGCTTCATAAAGTGAAGTTCTTTTCGACTCTCCTAAAGATGCTTCGGTTGCGAAGTGAAACGTGCGTTGAGTACATAACTTGTCTGTTACTGCCTTTGTTTCTGACGTGGAAGAAAGTGTCGTGGAAGTGGGTGGACTATTGCGCCGCTGTGGTCTTCTATAATTTCAGACTTTGGATAAGTTTGCCCTATTCCTTACACTACCTTTCATTTCTGTTGCATCACGGCAGTTCCATATAACATTTCGCGGAAATTTACAAATTAAATACCATAATTTCTCCTTTAAATGCGTATACCGCACAATAGCGTATTAACGCTAATTGAAGCCTCAAACAATTAAACTAGTGAAACCAGTACAAGTGTGTTTATAATAATAATTAAAATGCAATGTCACTAAGTATCGACGATTTACATAAGAGCGCATCCTTTACAATTCCACTCACATCAGCATTGCAATGCCTTATAGACCACATTTCTGCCTCACGAGTGTCACTTATAGCGCCAAACACGAAGAGCTGATGATCTTCGAATAAGAATCCTAGAGCCTTAGGACAAAGTTACCATGTCATTGCAATACCATTAAATTAAATCTGTACTAGTTGCTTAATTCCTTTCATCAAGCTGAAAAGATCTAATCACGTTGAAACGACTTAATCCATACTAATAATATTCGCATTTATGCAAAAGTCTGTCTGTCTGTCTGTTACGCTTTCACAGCTAAACCGCTGGACTGATTTTCATGAAATTTGGCATGGAAGTAGTTGAAGAGCCGGGGTAAAACATAGGCCAACTTTTTTCAAAAATCAACCCCTAAGGAGCTGAAATAGGGGATGAAATTTATATGAAAAACTATATCGACGACATGTCAATCTACTCGCAGGCAAGCTGCGCTGGTCAGCTAGTGTATTTTTATAAAACATATCTAAGAAACACCGCTAGAAATATCAGCTTTCAAATAAAAAAAACAACACATCCAAATCGGTCTACCTGTTTAACAGCTATGGTGCAACAGGCAGACACACAGACACACACATAGCGGTCAAATAAAACCTCTTTTTAGGGGTTAAAACGTGTAAACACGAGGGAAAGCCAAGCGGGTTGTTCACGAGTAAAATTATTCCCGAAGGATATACGCAGGACTTAAAAAATAAATATTATACCTTATGGATGTATAAGGAGTTTCCTTTATAAATAAAAACACAAAGCCTGCCCGTATCCGGTTTCGCAGGCAATATGTTGAACGCGTGACTTGCATATACTCGGTATGAAGTATATTTTAAAACTAAACGGCTCGCACAGCTTCGCCGCCCGTAAATATTCGTAAATTAATATTTATTTTTATATCATAAGATAGAAAACGCAATAGGAGAGTCTGCTTCTCTCCTGATGGAAAGACACGTCGCCTATAGACATCAAAGATGTTATGATGCGTTGCTATCCTTATGGCTGGGTCTTAATACCACATGCACAAGCTTACCGGCTACCTTACCCTCCAAGCTGGAACACGACAGTGACAATCATTCATACAAATACATTTTTTCACATCAATAATATACGATACGAAAGCCATAATTATCCATTAAATTAAAATATTAATACGTAAAGCGATTTTTTTAAATTTATCATAAGATAGTAAACAAGCAGGTGGATATTCCGATGGAAGGAGTCAACCATCGCCTATAGACACCCAAGGTGTTAATGGTGTGTTGCTATCTTGTGGCGACGTCTAATGCCACATGCATAAGTTTACCGGCTACCTTACCCTCCAAGCTGGAACATGACAGTGACAATCATTAACGCTATTGCGGCAGGAATGGCTAAGCCGTGGTACCAGACCCGAATGAAGTAATGCAGAACTGGTAGTGACTCGCATAGCCAATCGTCCGCCTCTTACAAACTGCCTGGCAGAACGGCCGGTAGTCTATTCTTCAAATGAAGAGCGGAACAACATGAGAATGATTCAGTGTAAGTACGCGAACGATTGAGTATGAAATTTCGCACATGCCCCGATTACCCTTTGATTAGAGCGAATGCGAGTGTTTAATGCAGGCGCCCATTGATATAAAAAACCCTAGATGCATAGTCCCGAACAAATCTGACAATCAAAAGTGTCCCTAATTTCATTTAAATAGTTATAGACAGGGGCGTGCACAATATAGAGGCACAAAAGCTCTGCTTTACCTATATTTTAATAAAACGTTCATACGTTTTAGATAACTTTAATTACTTATAAATAAATGAATAAACAAAATATAATAACTTAAAAACGCCTAATATTTTTAAATAGCACCTATTTGCAAGCACATCACTCAAACATGTTTGCCAGGCGTTTATTAAACGATAAATAATATTGAACTAATGCCGCTAGCAATCTGCCTCACATTGTAAATGTGTGCGAGACATAATTACCTATCCGCACGTAATTGGATCACTCACACAATCATGCTATTCTGTAGGGCAAGTAATGTGAGCTTGTTCTATAATCCGGGTAAAGATAATAGACGAAATATTATTGGCAAACAATATGATCACATTATGCATTTTTGTTTAGTAAGGTTTTATTTGTTTAAATAGCAGAAATGTTTTGTGTTTCGCGGGGGCCATTTGCTTTTTCGTGTGATAACTGTTAAGCATCGTTTATTATTTTGTTTGTGCCAGTATATTATATAAAGTTTTCATTTTAATATTTGAAAGTGTACATTTAATAGATTATTACTGAGTTTCTATAATAATTGTAGTGATTTGCTTTTACTAGTGCATTTGTTGATTTTTTTAAATGTTATTTGATTGTGAAGTTTGTGTTGAAAATGTGTGTTTATTAAAAATTAAAAATAACAAGTTTTTTCTACTTTGTCATTCAATGAAAAGACAAATCGTGTCTAAATGTAGGTGTGTACCCGAGTTACAATACACAGAAACACACAAAATCAACGACTCACAGAGCTTTCCATGATTTCTATAGAAACGACATTAATGATAGAATTAAAACGCAATCCAACTTTCTATGACGATATCCTAAACTCATATTTAAAAAAGGATAGGCGCATAGATTTCACTTCATAGTATAAAACAAAATAGCTTTCTCTGTCTGTCCCTATGTCCATATGCATGCTTAAATCTTTAAAACTACGCAACGGATTTTGATACGGTTTTTTTAATAGATAGATTGATTCTTGAGGAAGGTTTCAGTATATAAACCTTTCAGATATTCCTACGAGAACAAAAGCTACGCGGGTGAAACCGCGGGCAGGTCGCTAGTAATCTATAAATGAATGAGTAGTTTGTTTTTTACTAACCCGTAATTTTATTATTAAGTTTATATTATATAAGGCCATATCGGATATCTCGCAAGGGATGTGTTCTGTAACTACCACTCACTTGGATAATATATTTGAGGTGGTCAAAATCTTGCGTTTATTTATACCGGTGTATAGTAATCTCAAGTAATCTGAACCTTCAGTGAAAATTGAAGCTGACTAGGTGAGTAGTTAGATATTAATTTAGCTTATTATTTTACTTATTTTATTACAATTTCATTCGCCGCGACGATCGATTGCTGTTTTGTTTGCGTTGCCGTAGAAGATGTACATGAATAGTAGTACATCTAAGACTTATTCTGTTGGCATGATTTCCGACTTAGAGATCCGTCGCGTGGCTGTAGCTATGCTACAAATCTATAAGAAAAAGTTTTTGTGATCGAGTACACAGCTGCATACCCGGTGTCATAATTCTGTGCACGCCGCTGGTTATAGATATGGCAAAAACATATGTCTTTGCATATCCAACCTTGAGTGCACGACTTATAGTTGTTTTTACAAAGCAATGTACGAAGAGAAATAAAATTGACAGGTTCGCAACCGACGCGATTCTATTGAAATGAGCGCACAATTTAAAATTGTGCACTCATTTTTGGAGGACGTTTTTGACACACTGATTGTGTATGTTGGGTTTTTTTATATCAATGCAGGCGCCTAGTATTTATAACTAACTTTAAGGCGAGGTATTTCGACGCGCGTCAATTTTATAGAAAACTAGCTGACCCGCGCAGCTTCACCCGCGAGTACATGAATAAGTCATCCAAATTTAAATTATAAATTATAATAAAATTTAATAAAAACTTCATCCCCTATTTCAGCCCTCCAGCGACTGATTTTTGAAAAAAAATTAGCCTATGTTTGACCCCAGATCTTCAACTATATCTATGCCAAATTTCATGAAAATCGGTGCAGCGGTTTAGCCGTGAAAGCGTAACAGACAGACAGACAGACTTTCGCATTTATAATATTAGTGTGGATGTGTGGCGCGGTATGTTCTGAAACTGCTTGGAAACGTGTTAATTTTCGGATAAATAAATATAGGTCTTCAGCTGGAAATCAAATTTTTTTTTTATATCATAAGATAGCAAACAAGCAGATGGGTCTCCTGATGAAGAGTCAACCATTGCCTATAGACACCAAAGATGTTAATGGTGCGTTGCTATCTTTTGGCGAGGTCTAATGCCACATGCATAAGTTTACCAGCTACCTTACCCTCCAAACCGGAACACGACAGCGACAAGCACTGACGCTATTGCGGCAGGAATAGGTAAGGCGGTGGTACCTGCCCCGAGCGAGACAATGCAGGACTCTACCACCTAGTAACCACGATGGTAGTGACTCGCATAGCCAATCGGTGGCCTTTTACGACCTGTCTGGCAGAACGGCAGTTGGTCTATTCTTCAAAGGAGCCCGGAACCAACACGGGGAAATTTAGTATATTCTTGTTTGTATTTAAAACTAAATATCACCATATAAAAATCATGTGGAAGATTAGAAATATTATTAACAAATTATTTGTTTTGGAGATTTTTTAGCCTGTTTTCGGAATGTTATATATGATCGAGTAAAGTACATTCTATCATGTAATAAGTTAGCACATTCCTTAAATAATATCTTCAGGTATATCGTGGAATTTTTGTGAAATTGTGATTTAACAATCAATACAAAAAAAAACATGATTTAGCAAACCAGTTTCTTTCCCGTTTGTCCCGATGCCTTGCCTTAACCAAAAAAACACGTGTAGACAGTCGTCGATTGGTGCGAGTGATTAGTAATCAGCGTGGTAAAAGTGAATAGACCTTATGACCTAGGCCAAACAGAACCTCTAGAACACGAGGCAAAAAGCTAGGTCTTTCAAATCGTGAAAATTTTAATCTTCCAAATGTCCATTTTAAAACCAACAAAAACAACAAATATATCCTCTCTCTCATCTACCCTTAACCCGATACATAAACACCCCCAATGCATTATCAGGCGTGATCGTGCAATAAATTGACAAAAGGAGCTCCCTTGGGTCGCGGCGTAGGGATAATATATAGGCAATGTGTCGACCGGCGCCCCGTCATAATTTTAATGTGTCGCTCGTATATTGGAAAGTGAAATATATATATATCCGGACTCTTCTGTTATTTTAACCATAGGTATCAACCGTCACGTTTTGACTTCTCAACATTTTCAAGATTTTTTATAAGATAGCAAAAAAGCAAATGGCTCTCCTCATGGAAAGGGACAACCATCGTTTATAGACACCAAAAATGATTATGGTGCGTTGCTATCCTTGTGGCAGTCTTAATGCTACATGCCTAAGTTTTCCGGCTACCTTAATTTGACAAGCACTGACGCTATTACGGCAGGAATAAGTAAGGCGGTTTTACCAGACCTGGGCCAGACAATGCAGAATCTGGTTGCCACTATGACAGTGATTCGCATGGGCAAACGTTCGCCTCTTACGAATTGCCTGGCAGAACGGCAGATGATTTATTCTTCAATAGGAGCCCGAAACACCGAGGGGTAAATTTATTACTATTCAGTAATCGGATTAATATCAGACAAAAAACTTGGAAACCCGTTCTTAATATTATAAATGAGTCTGTCTGTTACGCTTTGACGGTTAAACCACTGAAACGATTTTGATGAAATTGGGCCAGGAGATAGTTGAAGATCCGGGACCAAACATAGGCCAACTGAATTTTCAAAATCGGGGTTGATTTAAGAGTCTGAAATAGGGGATGCAAGTTTGTATGAAAAACTATGTATGTGGACGACGTGCTAATCTATTTATGGTCGAAGCTGCGCATGTCGGCTAATCAATATATATAAAAATGAATGTTTGTCTGTATGTCCTTTATAGAATCGTAAATTATGCATTTGATCATGTGATGATCTTTAGCAAAGTTGTTGTGCATGAACCCACTAAGGTTTCTCAGATGGTACGACCGATTTCCGACAGATGACGCCACTGTCATTCCAATGAATTTTGTTGGTGGCGTAGCAACGCTTACGTAATTAAATAAAATATAAATATGCAAGAGATTAGTTCCGCTTTACATCAAACACCAAACATCCCTTGCCTCCTTCACATACATAACTCTGTGCCAACACTCGTTTGGTACAGAGTCCCTTTGAAGAGTAGCTATGCATCCAGGCGTAACCAGGAGTGTATACGTTACAAATCTATGACTATTAAGTTACCACCTAACGAGTTCCGCAATCTGCAACGTCTTGCCTGGGTATTTGGTACACTGCCTTACATATTCCTGCCGGAACACGACGGTGAAAAGCGTTAATGGTATTGCATTAACGCTTTTCACTGTCGTGTTCCGGTTTGAAGGGTAAGGTAGGCGGTAGACTTATGTAAGTGTCATTGCCGTTCCGCCACACGGTTAGCAACGCACCATTAAAATCTTTGGTGTCTATATGTATGTATATTTATAATAAGTACATAAAATAGAGAAAAAAGACCAGCCCGCTGAGTTTCTTTCGCCGGATCTTATCAGTGTGTGGCCGCGTTCCGATCCGGTAGTAATTCTAAAAAATCGATACAATGTTTTAAATGTAATATTATATAATGATATATTTTTTAAATATTTGCACACCATATAATGGTAGAATATGTTGGTAACTTAATTTATTTGAACAACTTGTAACACCCATATTCTTGCAAATAAATATTTTCTTTCTTTCTTTCTTTCTATGATGGTTTCTTTTTCTATCAAGAGAGCCATCTGCATGTTCGTTATCAAATGACATAAAACATGCCAAAGATTTGATAACCTCCTTTATTGAAATGGATTTAAAATAAAACTAAATCCCCACCGGCAGTCATGGACAACAGTTTTGCAAATACTTCAAATTACATAACTCCATAGGTATTAGCATCTAATATGCATAATTATACCGATAAATCTGGATCATTAGCAGAAAACGAATTTTGCGCCTCGTGAATCTCTTAATCAATCTTCAAGAGATTGATTAGGAAATCAAGTGACACGAACAGAGCCGAGGACTAGCATTTTATACAACCATTAAAGTCGGGCTTTCGTCCGCATTGCATAGATGTAATTAATGGTGGTCAATATAACGCATAGCGTTATATTATAGCGCGCTATGTATAATCAACGTATTGCGTACGCTATTTAGATTCGCATTCGGCGCTATAACATAACGCCACGCTATATACCTAGCGGGTAGCGTAGGCCGTAGTTATAACATTATAACCTACGAAGTTACGAACTACGCGATCTAAAGAGTAACGTGCTAGCCTGTAGTAAGTTATAATAGTATTGTTCAAATAAACTATTTTATGAAACTATTTTATAATAGCGCGTTATAGACCATAAACTATATTTTTCTAGCGCGCTACGTTATTAGCGCGCGGTATATATCGCGCAACAAGGTAATTGTATAATAAAATTGTCCCGGGCTCCTTTGAAGAATAAGCCAGCTGCCGTTCTGCCAGGCAGGTCGTAAAAGGCGACCGATTGGCTATACGAGTCACTACCATCTTGGCTACTAGGTGGTAGAGTTCTGCATTGTCTCACCCGGGTCTGGTACCACCGCCTTACCAATTCCTGCCGCATTAGCGACAGTGCTAGTCACTGTCGTGTTCCGGTTTGGAGGGTAAGGTAGCCGGTAAACTTATGCATGTGGCATTAGACGTCGTCACAAGATAGCAACACACCGTTAACACCTTGGGTGTCTATAGGCGATGGTTGACTCTTTCCATCAGAAGATCCATCTGCTGGTTTACTAACTTATGATAAATAAATAAAAAATCGCTTTACGTATTAATATTGGAACGAAGTTCCTTATCGCGCGTTGTGAAAGGGGGCTAGACGGAAAAAATTCTTACGAAAAGTTGTCACGACACTTTTTGCTATAGTAAGGTATTGTAAGCACAGAAATATCCAGCCACTTCCCTTTAGCTCGTGCATTGAAAGTGAAAAAGTCTTATCTACTATTTGATTGAGTTTACTTTTTTTCTAGTGCCAAATGTTCGACATTTATACATAATTTCAGCCGAATCTCGAATTTTGACCAAAAGTTGAATTTCGACGGATAGTCGAATTTCGAACGAGTGTCGAAATTCACCGAATGTCGAATTTCGATCAGTTCAGTCAAGATCCGATTTTCGACCGCCGGTCGAACGGGTGCCGAAATTCGACCGCGGGTCGAAATTCGACCGGGTGCCGAAATTCGACCGTGGGTCGAAATTCGACCGGGTTCCGAAATTCAAAAGGGTGCTGAAAATCGACCGTGGGTCGAAATTCGACCGGGTGCCGAAATTCGACTGCGGGTCGAAACTCGACCGGGTTCCGAAATTCGACCGACGATTACGAAGTTCCTTATCGCGCGTTCTTAAAGGGGTTTAGACGGAAAAAATTCTTACGAAAAGTTATCACGACACTTTTTGCTATAGTAAGGTATTGTAAGCTGTGCGGCGTGCGGATGTTTCTCTCTCTCTCTCTCTTATAGAAAGCAAGCCAGATATTTTCATTTCTATTTCGCATTGAACAGTGTGGTGTCGCGACGATTATTTTTGTTGAATGTCTACAGGTTTTTTGTAAATAATAATAAAAGGAACTTCGTTCCATCCGGGTGTCCCTTGACACCTCTCAAGTTTTTTTTAATTTAAGAATAATTATGGCTTTCGTATCGTATATTATTGATGTAAAAAAATGTATTTGTATGGATGATGTTTTTTATATCATAAGATAGCAAACAAACAGATGACTCTCCTGATGGAAAGTGAATCATAGCCTGTCGATATCAAAGATGTTAATGTTGCGTTGTTATCTTTGCGGCGGGGTCTTAATGCCTAACCGGGGGCTAACTTACCCTCCAAACCGAAACACTACAGCGACCAGCACTGATGTCATTGCGACGGGAAGAGGTAAGGCGGTGGTACCAGACCCGGGGGAGACAATGCACAACTCTACCCACCTAGTAGCCACGATGGTAGTGACTCGCACAGCCAATCGATTGCCTTTTACAAATTGCCTGGCAGAATGGCAGACGGTCTACTCTTCAAGAGGCTCGAAACGACACGAGGAAATATATAAAATATCACCGCCCCGTTGGTCGAGTGGTTAGCGACCCTGACTACGCAATCAACAGGGCTCGGGTTCGATCCCCGACGGGGACAAGCATTTGTGTGATGAGCATAAATGCTTGTATTTCCGGGTTTGGGTGTTTATTATTATATATATTCTAGTATTTATATATGTATTTCTATGTATTAGTATCGTTGACTAACACCCATAACACAAGCAAATAATTTGCTTACTTTGGGGTTAGATCAGTAAGTGTAATTTGTCCCGTGAATATTTATTATTTATTATTATTATATAAAATATATGATTCTCGTTCATTAACTGAAAACGCATTTCGTAATCAATCTTCAGGAGATTGGTTAGGAAACCAAGTGACACAAACAAGTGCCTGGGGATAGCATTTTATACAATTAACAAGCACGGGATTACGTCCGCACCGTATAGTTGTTACTAGAGATGGCCTGAGAACTAGGCATGTATCATTTAACAGTTAACATATTAAATTTCGTACTAAATTTTTTTAACAATTAACAACTGTTATTTATATTAGCAAATACTGTTAAAATTATTTTTATGCATCACTAAAATTACCAATAACTCGATATATGATAATAATGTTATTAAAAATATTTGAGAGAGCGTTGCTTTTTTACTCGCTAACTTGATATATAATACTGTTACTAAAAATATTTCGGGAGAACGTGATAATAATAACTGTTAAATATTAATTAACTTTAACAACATAACAGTTTAACCGAAGTTTAACCGAGTTTTTTTTTTTGTCATAAGATAGCAAACAAGCAGATGGGTGGAAACCGATCCCAGACCTAATAATGTAGCGGGCTGCATGCTGCAGCTAATCCATATCTATATAAATATTATAAATGCGAAAGTTTGGATGTTTGGATGGATGTTTGTTACTCAATCACGCAAAAACTACTGAACGGATTTGAATGAAATATTGCACACAGGTAGAATATTACCTGGAATAGCACATAGGCTACTTTTTATCCCGGAAAAATTAGTGATCCCGCGGGATTCACCAAAAACTTATAATGCAGCGGGCTGCACGCTGCAGCTAGTCTATATTAATATTATAAATGCGAAAGTTTGGATGTTTGGATGGATGTTTGGATAGATGTTTGGATGGATGTTTGTTACGCAATCACGCAAAAATTACTGAACGGATTTGAATGAAATTTGGCACACAGGTAGCTGATGACCTGGAATAGCACATAGGCTACTTTTTATCCCGGAAAAATGAGGTGATCCCGCAAGATTCGCCAAAAACTGTGTATAATGCAGCGGGCTGCACGCTGCAGCTAGTAATAATATTGTTACGAATAATCTAGAAGCGTGTAGAGTTGGAGCGCGCGCGCGCTAACTATCTAGAAATAAAAGAAAGAGATAGCTACTCCTATTGACAAACAAATAGTTGACCTGGGCTATGCCATAATGGACTTTGTGGGATATGTAATAAGATTGAAAGTAGCGTGTACTAGGATTTATGACTCATAACATGTTTATGATAAGAAGTGATTCATTGTTTCCCGATACATTTAGATTTTTCTGGATCCAGCTAGGACTTTACCCTGCCTATAAATAGAGAGGTGTTGACAAACACAAGGCAGTTTTCATCAAGCGTTCGAGAGCGATACATCAAGTGACCAGTGCGAAGCAAGAAGTGTTTTATTGTGTAGTGTTCTAAGTTCAGTGATAGTATAGCGAGTGACTAGGGTGTAAAGTGTATTTTAGTATTACGTTGTGTTGTGTTGTGTAAATACACGGATTTAATATAAGTGGTGTTTTCTTACAATTACGTACCCGAGAACGTAACAATATAAATGTGAAAGTTTGCATGTTTGGATGGATGTTCTTTACTCAATCACGCAAAAACTACTGAACGGATTTGAATGAAATTTGGCAAACAGTTAGATGATGACCTAGAATAGCACATAGGCTACTTATTATCCCGGAAAAATAAGGTGACTCCGCGGGATTCAACTTTTATAATGGAGCGGGCAGCACACTGCAGTTAGTATAAAGGATAAACGTATGCAATTCTAGCCCAATCAGCCATATCTCGAATAACAATGACGTTATATAGTAAGTATGAACCGATAACATTCTTCGTAAGCGTATAAAGTCATTTTGTGAATCATTTTGTTGTTCCAACGTGGCCGAAGACCGGATCGAACTAATGAATTACTTTAACGATAAGTATTGACAATTGAAAAAAAAATATTATAATTATATATATTATACATCACTACATGGAATAAAATAAAGTCGCTTTCTCTGTCTGTGTCCCTATGTATGCTTAAATCTTTAAAACTATGCAACGGATTTTAATGCGGTTTTTTTTAATAGATAGATTGATTCTTGAGGAAGGTTTAAGTATATAAACCTTTACAATATTCCCACGGGAACAAAAGCTACGCGGGTGAAACCGCGGGCAGGTCGATAGTAAAAAATATAAATGTAACTTAAAATAATTTGTACATGAAGTTTGGTTTTCATGCTAATGTATAACGGCACAGGCAAATAAATTAACTACATATAAGATCTTTACGACCTTATTTCTTGCAAATAAATATCATTATTATTATTATTCGACCCTCGGGTCAAGCAAAATTATTCTTCATTAATACTTCACGCTTCATAAAGTGAAATTCTGTTCGACTCTCTTGAAGATGCTTCGGTTGCGAAGTGAAACGTGCGTTGAGTACATAATTTGTGCGTTACTGCATTCGCTTCTAACGTCGAAGAAAGTGAGGTGGAAGTGGGTGGACTATTATGCCGCTGTGGCCTTCTCTAATTTCAGACCTCGGCTAAGTTTGCCCCATTCCTTACACTACCTTTCATTTCTTTTGCATCACAGCAGGTCGATATAACATTTCGCTGAGGAAATTAAATACCATAGTTGCTTCTTTAAACTATGGATTTCCGCAAAGTAACGCTTGAATCTATTATATACTAGCTGCAGCATGCAGCCCGCTGCATTATGAGTTTTTGGTGAATCCCGCGGGATCCCCTAATTTTTATCTATCTGTGTGCCAAATTTCATTCAAATCCGTTCAGTAGTTTTTGCGTGATTGAATAACAAACATCCATCCATACATCCATACTTTCGCATTTATAATATTAATAAATTAATAAATAATAAATGCGGCGATGCGGTGAATCGTGGTGAACGGGAAAGTCTATGGACGTTCGGTTTGCTCTGCCTACCCTGCATGGGAATCGGCGTAATGATACTTCGTGGTGAACGGGAAAGTCTATGGACATTCGGTTTGCTCTGCCTACCCTGCATGGGAATCGGCGTAATGATACTTCCACTACTAAGTACTAGATAGAGGGCCTAACATCAAACATCACGAGAGAGGAAACTCCTTAGTTCGTGTAAAGTGTTTCATTCCGTTTGGCATTAAAGTACATTGCGGAGGATTACAGAACTACATTTTTGGCTTCGATATCGATTGTAGATCACGCCCCAAGTATTCTTTTAAAAAAATATTCAATGTACAGTTTTGAATTTTCTAGGATTTTATTATATGTATAGAATAGATATGCACTTGTCGCCTCTGTGGTCTAGTAGTCCGGTGTCGGAGTTGACCACATGAGGTCCGGATTCGATTCCTGGGTCGGGCAATTTAAAAATGTGTTTTTTCAGTTTTCTGATAAAAACAACATTGCCCGGGATTGGAAAGTGTCCGGTTGGCAATAGGCTTGCCACCTATCACATTGTGGGGCCAAGTATCATCGGCTAATCGTGGGTGCACTTGTTGTAACTCCGCCTACCCTTTCAGGGATACGGGCGTGAAGATCCTTTTTTAATATGCACTAAAAATACATCAAATTAATAAAAATAAATATTACACACACTACGTTTACGTAACATACATGATATCATACATACGTTAATGATAACATATTATGCTATTTTCTTTAAGGCTAATAAAGTCTGCTGTCAAACTTAAGAGATTTTATTGTTTAATTTATGATCGAATTTCAACCACAGGGCGATCATTACTTAATAAAAATATGCATTTGCGTTATACATAACTAGCTGTTGCTCACGACTTCGTCCGCGCGGACTTCGTTTACTCCGCACAGCTTATCCTCCGTAGGTGATAGCATGATAATATGTAGCCTATATGTTGACCCGACCTGTTAGTAATATTCATGAAAATTTGAAGTAAATCTATGCAGTACTTTTTGAGTTTACCCCGGACATACATACAGACAAACATACAAAAATTCTAAAAACTATTCTTTTTGCTTTGATATCGATTGTAGATCACGCCCCAAGTATTCTTTTCAAAAATATTCAATGTACAGTTTTGACTTTCCTATGATTTTATTATATGTATAGATATAGATACTATATGTTCCAACTGAGAATTAGACTGTCAGGATAACATATTGCTCTGCATTTTGCAAAAAATTCATAAGTGATGAGTAAGATGTGCAAAAAAATTCTAACAAAGAAATACTTAAAACATTATTTTCAATCTAATTGGTATATTTTTTTTTATTCCCTGCCATCAGATTATGTTACCATGTATTAAAATAAGGTGTAAAATAACTAACACACCTTTTATACATACATATATAGATAAACCGCTAGACTGATATATTTTACTGTTTTTTTAGTGAATATTATATTTTAATACTTTTTTGCCTATTCTGGACAAAGACAACAGTAGTAGGGATTCGTTGGTTCCCGACCACCCGGGTCGTTGGGTCTGGATCCCTGTTTCTGTCCCACCTGTGTTTCTGACCCACTTGGTGGTCGGTCAAAACTAAAAAAAAAAAAAAAAAAAAAAAATTTGGTGTCAAAATGGGGGTTTCCGGGTACGCCCGATCGATTGCAAGCATCCGTTTTTTGATATCTCGCACGGTTGCAAAGTTAGCATTCCTGGCTCTCCTTCGTTATCTAATCACCTCATTATCATTAAGCTCGAACGCCCGTCACACAATCGCACTATTAAAAGCTCATTAGGACGTCTCGCATTGCGTATCACTTGCAACTAATGAATATGGAATAAAATAAATATCATCAAGCTGATTCCCGTGTCGAGAAGGCAGAGCGAGCGTCTTAACGTTCCACTGCGATTCACCTGTTCAGCGGACAAAAGCACGATTATGGCGATCATTCTATTATCATTTTAGCAGCCTGTAAGACTTTTACTTTTTTTTTTCATAGTAATTTATATCATTAACATCGTGAGTACTGACTATTTGGTGAGTTCTGCAACGTCTCGACCGGGTTGAGTACCAACACCTTGACCCATCTTATTACATACATCATCAGTGCTAGTCGCTGTGGTGGTGCTATTATTACTGGGTCTGTGTGCTTATTAAATATATTCCAGTACTTGTATGCATGTAAAAAAGTATCTTCACGGCCATATCCCCGAAGAGGTAGACAGAGGTACAACTAATGCTCCCACGATTAGCCGAAGATACTAAGTTCCACAACGTGATAGGTGACAATCCCGACCCAGGAATCGAACCTAGGACCTCATGTGGCAAGCATCGTCACCGCACCATTATGCCGCAGAGGTGATTTGTTTGAATGTATTTATTTAGTGTTGTTGACAAACACCCATATTGCATGATGTCTGGGCTAGCAGGATCGGTCACTTCCGGTATCAAAAGCTTCACATGCTCTTAAGGTATGTGGGTGTTTCGCAATACACAAGTATGAACTTCACTAACGATTCATTGGAATGTTGTATCATAATTGCTAATGCGAATGTGATGAGCAACAAGATTTGTAACAGAACGTGTTCGCTAATGTTAATTGCTTAAAACTTCCTATATAAACCTTGGATGAAAGCACATCTACAATATATCAAATAATTATTTTAACAGAGATAGTGCTACATTATTGTAACGTGTGTGTGTGTGTTATTGTGTTCACGTGCTACTTCGATAATATGGATGTAAGTATCTCATTTATTGCTCTTATAATATCTTATATATTAAATATGTGTAATGAATGTAGATATAATATTTTTGTCGTTTCATATTTTTACAATATTATTCATGTATTTCACCGGAGAGGAAAGTATACTTGTATGATGAACGTACACATATTTTTTCAGATTTGGTTAGAAAATAATATTTATACCTACATGCACACACAGAAATGATGTATGTGTTAAATCTATACATATGTGTACTACATGTATACTGAACAGAAATTTTACCTAAATATATTCAGTCGTTAAGGCGTGTAAGAACTTGTAACAAATATACACGCACAAACTTTAGATTTATAACATAGTATTAGGATTTTACGTTAGCTATGTCGTAGTGTCTAATATTTGGTATTATGTCCTTTACAGAATTCCTCGAGCATCCTTGAAGAGAACACTTTAAAACATTATTATTATCCACTGTCTGACGACGACGAGTCAGATTTACAATTGACACAGCCATTGAAAATAAAAAGAACACGTAGCAGCAGCAGTTTGGACGACCTATTTGAAAAGCCAGCCAAAAAGAAGAAAAAAATGTCGTCCTGCGTTGGAAGGGCGTCTCGAGATGGTGGAATGGCATACATATCAACCAATACCGACGATGGGGCGCAAGCCACACACTTTGTAAAAATAGAAGTTTACGATCTAAAAAAACTGGCGAGGATACCCCCAACTGATCATTGGAAACATGCAACCACTCGGATTAAATATTATGCGGCAAGTCATAGGCTCAACAAAATCAATGAAGTGATCTATGATATATCTAAGGAAATAGCCGATGCACCTGACGTAAAAAAATATCACTTCGACAAAAATACTTGATATTGTTCTTTCAATGACTGATTTTTTAAGTATGCTATTGTATAAAGTTTCAATGTAATTAGAGATAATAATGTGATTGGTGATTAATTTTAGTCATCAGTTAACAATTTTAAAAGAATTTTAAAGGTCTTTAGTTAATGAAGTGGGCGTGGAAAGGTGCCATATATATAACAGCGTTGCACTAAACAAGTGCTATTATTGTATATTTTAACGCAGTTGTCGTACAACCAACTGTAAAAATGTCTTTTATAAAAAGTTTATATTTTGAATTAAGTAACGATACTTTAGTTGAGTCACTATATGATTCGTGCTACGATGCTGAACTATATGAAATATGTTGCAAAGTAGAGAAGGAACAAGCTCAATGTAAACGTAAATCTGAAGATAATTATCAAAATGGCAATCATGAAAAACATCGCCGAATCAATGAAGATGAGTTTTGTCATGGTCACCGAAATAGATCACAGCCTTTCGTTGACTCTCAATATTTAGACTCAGAACTCTACAACATGTGTGAAACTATTGAAAGGTAAACGCAATTTATTGTTATATGAAATATTATTATTTATATACCCGCTATATGCAGTTTCTAAATTATTAATAAATTTTCAGTACTTTCATCCAAGTGGGTTGTGGAGAACCAGGTGCAATACCATCTACATCTAAAGATCATACATTTCATAATATAGAGACGTCGATTCAAGAATGTACACCATCTACTGTGAAAATGATGAAGTGTACTACTTGCAACGTTAATGTAAAAAAAAGGTATTTTTCCAATCATGTTAATAGTCATTTACATAAAAATAACTTATTTAAATTGAAACACTCCTTGGAAAACGTAGATATAATTGAAACTGCATTTAAAGACCGATTACTAACATATAGGATAGGTACGAATTCTTCCAAGGATTTTACAACCCCGGAATTATATTTTTCTTCAATCAATAACAGTGTTGTGCAACTACTCTCCGAATGTATAAAACAATTTACTACATTTAAGGTTAATTTTATATTGCGGGGGAGTTTTATTCAGCAAACGAAAGATTTAAAAAATTCATTTGATTTTCAGACTTCCAACTATATTGTTTGTATGAGTACTGATGTTAATGAACTAATTACATCTGTTTATAGTATCTTAACCAATAAGATTAGTGAATTTGAAAGGAAAGATAGTGGTTGGAGCCTTCAACACCTGACCGAATTAGATTTGAATGTAGGAAAGTTTAATCCCTGTCGGGGTAGTTCTTTTATTGAGCTGCCACGTGACATACGTTCTAAAAAGGCAGTTATTAATGTGAAAAACACAGATGTTCTTTGTTTCAAATGGGCAATTCTCTCCGCTTTATATCCTGCACAAAACCATTCTGATAGAGTCACTGCTTATAGCCAACACTCTAATAAATTAAAATTTAATCAAATAGCATTCCCAGTAAAATTACGTGATATTTCAAAATTTGAAATTTTAAATAATCTAAGCATTAATGTTTTTGGTTTAGAGTACAGTAAAAAAGAAAAAAAAAATATCGTAGTTGGGCCTTTACACCATACAAAACAACGTAGACCTGTTCACGTAAATTTATTGTTATTAACACATGGCAACACTAATCATTATTGCTACATTAAAAACTTATCTCGTTTATTGTCAAAACAAGTTACTAATCGAAACAATGCAATTTTTATTTGCGATGGGTGTTTACTATTCTTTACTAAGAAAGATGCTTTAATGAATCACCAAAAAAGTGACTGTATGCAAATCCGTACGGAAATTCCATCCGTAAATGCTTTAAGGAAGGATTGGTTTGGTACATTAACACACAGCAATAAGTTAAAATTTGAAAGCTATCACAAAAAACTAAAAATTCCATTTGTAATATATGCAGATTTCGAATCATTTTTAAAGCCAATTTATAGTTGTTCGAATAATCCATGTGCATCACACACAGAAAATGTACAGAAACATGATGTATATAGCTTTGGTTATTATATTAAATGTTCATATGATGATAGCATTTCAAAATATGTATCTTATAAAGGAAATGATTGTGAGTGTGTATTTATTCAGAGTTTAATTAAGGATTTAGAAAACATTATAGAACGTAACACTTTCCGCAAATCACCAAAACCACTATCTGAACAAAATGTAAACTTTACAACACATGATAGTAAATGTTACGTTTGTGATTTAGATTTAAATTGTGAAGATTTCACCGTGTATGATTCATATACCGGCGAATTTAAAGGTTTTGCACATACAATTTGTGGTAAGAAATATGTAACGCCTGACTTTGTACCAGTCATATTACATAACATGAGCCATTATGATGCTCACTTTATAGTCCGTGCTTTACACGTAGTTGAAGGTAACATTCAAGTAATACCACAAAACAAAGAAAAATACATATCTTTTTCAAAAACTATAAAGATCAACAATCGTAGTATTAGTATACGATTTATAGATTCTTTAAAGTTTATGTCCAGTAGTTTAGAAAAATTATCTCAAAACCTAAATAATGAACAATTTATTGAATTACGTAAAAACTTTCCAAATAATGAGGACTTTGTACGTGTAAAGCGAAAAGGAATTTATCCGTATGAACAAATGCAATCATTTCATTCTTTAAATTTAACAACGTTACCCCCTAAGGAAAGGTTTTATAATTCAATGTCCGATTCTAATGTGTCAGATGAAGATTATAAACATGCAAAGGACGTGTGGCAACATTTTAAATGTAAAAATATGGGTGATTATTCCGATCTATATTTAAAAACAGATGTTTTATTGCTGACCGATGTATTCGAGAATTTTAGAAATGTATGTTTAACTACTTACTATTTGGATCCATGTCACTATTACACAGCACCAGGGTTAAGTTGGGATGCCATGATGAAATTAACAAAAGTGGAATTGGAGTTATTAACAGACTTTGAGATAATTTCTTTTTTAAAATCAGGTATACGAGGTGGTATTTCACAGTGTAGTAATCGCTATGCTAAAGCAAACAATCAATACATGGAAGATTATAATAAGGAACAACCTGATTCCTATCTGATATATTTGGATGCCAATAATTTATATGGGTGGGCAATGTCACAATATCTTCCAATAAATAACTTTGAATGGGTAGATGTCAACACAAAATTCGATGTTTCTGACGATTCTGATTATGGATACATAGTAGAAGTAGATTTGGAATATCCTGAAAACCTACATGATACTCACTCAGATTTACCTTTATGTCCTGAACGTATTTGCACAGACCAATCTATTCACCCCAAATTAGTAACAAATTTAAATAATAAAACAAAATACGTAATTCATTACCGAAATCTTAAACAGTGTTTGTCACTGGGCTTAATACTTAAAAAGGTTCATAGAATTTTAAAATTTAGACAAAGTCCTTGGTTAAAACAATACATAGATCTTAACACATCTCTTCGAACTTTATCAAAAAATGAGTTTGAAAAAGATTTCTATAAGTTAATGAATAATTCAATATTTGGTAAAACGATGGAAAACATAGAAAAAAGAGTTGATGTTAAGTTACTTACCCATTGGGAAAATCTTGGAAAGACCCAAGGAGCTCAATCACTTATTGCACGTCCCGAATTTCATAGTCTTTCTATATTTTCCGAAAACTTAGTAGCTGTTCAACTCAAAAAGGTAAAACTTGAATACAATAAACCAATATATCTCGGATTTTGTATACTGGATATTTCAAAAACCTTAATGTTTGATTTTCATTACACCTATATGAAAAGTAAGTTTTTAAGCCCAAAATTACTATATACTGATACAGATAGTTTAATATACCAAATATATACGAAAAACTTTTACAGTGATATTAAACCAGATTTAGAAAAATATTTCGATACTTCAGATTACCCGGAAAATAATATTTATAATTATAACCTGATAAACAAGAAAAAAATCGGGGTTTTCAAAGATGAAAATAATGGGCAAATATTTCGTGAATTTGTTGGGTTGCGATCAAAAATGTATTCAATGATAGTTGATAATAAATTAATAACTAAAGCTAAGGGTGTTAATAAGAGTGTTACTAAGAAATTAACATTCAAAGATTTTGAGTCCTGTTTAATGAATAACACAATCAAATTAGCGGAAATGTATAGATTCAGATCGATTAAGCACATAGTTTTTACTCAAAAAATTAATAAGATTTGTTTGTCTTCTAATGATACTAAAAGGTATTTAATACCTAATTCAACAGACACCCTCGCATGGGGGCATTATTCAATAAGATAATTTAAAGAAATTGTAAATATTTTTGTTTGTAATTTGTAATAAATGTAACGTAGTTTTAAGTATTTTTAATATTTGTAACTGTAGTTTTAAGAATATAAACTCCGTAGCACTTAAGTGAAATGACATACTTTGTATAGTAATAAGTTTCTTTCTATAAAATAAATAAATAAATAAAATAATTTGTGTAAAAATATGTATAGTATAAATGTGTTCTGAGCAATAAATTTATTTGTATATAAAGACTCTGTTTTATTTCTTCATATGCCATTATAAATTATTGTTTATAAAGAGGTAGACGTTTAATATAATACGGAATAAAAATGATTCACTTTATTCATCCATTCACATCGATAGTGGCTGGACCTAGTGGATGTGGAAAGTCTAACTTTGTTTCAAATTTTTTGACTTACATAAAAGATATATGTGATGTCAAGTTTGATAAAATATTATGGTGTTATGATGAAATGCAACCACTTTATAATAGAATAGATGTGACATATATCCAAGGAATACCTGATATGAATATGTTTAATGGGAAACACCCTCAATTACTCATTATCGATGATCTTATGAGAGAATCGGATGGTCGTATAGTTGATATCTTCACGAAAGGAAGCCACCACAGAAATTTAAGTGTATTTTACATAACCCAAAACTTATTCCATCAGGGCAGAGGTCAGAGAGATATTTCTCTAAATACCAGCTATCTCATATATTTCAAAAATCCTCGAGATAGGACACAAATAAAACATTTGGCCCGTCAGGTGTTTCCCGACAATCCAAAATTCGTGGAAGAATCTTACAGAGATGCTACTAATGAGCCTCATGGGTATTTGATGATAGATTTAAAACAAGCTACGAATGACGCATATCGGTTTAAGACGAAAATATTTCCCTTAAATGAACATTGTATAGTGTATGTACCGAAAAAAGGATTTAAATACGATTTGAACGATGAGATTCTTAATAGTATCCGATGAATGGTGTCGGTGAAACAGCGTCTACTGCAAAGTCCAGTAGAAAAATTTTATACACTTTTAAATCAAAATATCGCAAACTTTTAATACAATCTTACAGTGATAATGAATTAGATCTTATTTGTGAAAACCTTTATAAAATTTTTGATGGAAAACTTGCAGATGTCACTAAGTCTTCGGGTAACATTCTGCAGTGCAGTTGTTTTTTGATACCGTTTATAAACTATTTTACACCTTAAAATTTCTCAGTGTAGAGCTATGTCGAAAAGAGTGAAGACACATCAAGATTTATTAAGAGCTTTACATACACTGAAACCCAAACATCGTACAGCCTTATTAAAAGTCTGTAGCGATGAGGAAATAAACTGTATTTGTGAATGTATTTATAATGTTCTGAATGGTAAAATAATATTGAAGGAAACAGAAAAGTCTAAATTAAAGAAATATAAAAAGCTGTTGCGTTTGCTAGTGTCGAAGGGTAAACATAGGTTAAGAAAGCGAATCATTATACAGAAAGGTGGGGCTTTTCTTCCTATTATTCTTAGCACAGTATTAAGTGGATTATTGAATTACATAATAAATAAATAAAAACAAAATGGATACTACAAAGAAAATGATATTGATTGAACCAGACGCATTGGAGCGACTAAAGAAAAGAGAAAATATTTCTGATGATTCTTTGTCAAGATTAGACAAGGAAATGCAAAAAATATTAAAAAGTAAAATTGATGATCGTGAAAAATGGTCATTATACCTCCAAGAATTACAGAAATACTTACACTTAATACAAGAAGATAAAAAACCTTTAAAGTTACCTATCACAATTGAAGAAGTTAAAGACAACACAAGCGAGAAGCAGATGATTCCATTTGTAAAAGAGTTATCACCAGTTCAGGACGTACAGACACCGGAATCTCCAGATATATTACTAAAACACTACACGGCTGATTATTTGAAACGACTTATTCCTAAAACTTACAAAAAGAAAGGTAGCATTCTTTTAGATACTCTTTATAAAAATAACGATAAAATTTCCTGGAATGATGATGGTACTGTTGTGATCAACAAAGAACATTTACCTCAAAGCAATATAATAGATCTCATAAATATAACTCTCCGACCCTTAAAATATAAACCTGATGGGTGGGAAAAGTTTGCAAAAGCATTAAAAGATATTAAAGTACCACTAATATGTGTTGGTAATCCTGAAATAAATAAATTCATGAATGAATTGTATGTAGAAGATTTTCGTCTTAATACTCCTACAAAACTAAATACACCGAAATTATCTAAACCAGGAAGAAAAATAGATTGGGAAAGATGGACACCTTATTAGATATACATAGTACTTACTATGATATAGCAAATCCGGCGGGATATAGTAGTGTAAATGCATTAACTAGAGCAATGAAAGGTAAAATGAATCGAAAACAAGTTCAAGAATGGCTGCAAAAACAGGAAACTTATACTCTTCATAAACCTATAAAAAGAAAATTTCCAAGAAACAGATATATTTTATCAAACTTAAATGAACTCTGGCAAGTAGATTTAAGTGATATGAGAAAGTATAGTCAATATAATGATGGTTATAATTATATTTTGTGTGTTATTGATGTATTTAGTAAATATGCATTTGTTAGACCCTTAATTAAAAAGAATTCACAATCAATAAAAAATTGTTTTGAGAGCATATTTTGCGAGGCAAAGGCCACACCTAGTCACATACAATCGGATAAGGGAACCGAATTCGTATCAAAAGATGTAAGACAATATTTAATGAATAAGAATATTAATTATTACACAACGAATAACCCTGATATTAAGGCTAGTATAGTGGAAAGGTTTCAGAGAACTCTCAAAACGAAAATGTGGCGATACTTCACCCACAAAAATACATATAGATACATAGATATATTGCAAGAATTAGTCTATTCCTATAATTATAGTTTTCATTCGACTATAAAAATGCGCCCAGTTGATGTTAATTTTAATAATATAATGACTGTATGGCGTAATATCAACGAAGGACGATTACAGGGGAAAAAAATGGTACACAATAATCAGGATCCAAAATTAAGTATAGGCGACTACGTTAGAATTACTAAATATAAGCATATATTTAAAAAAGGCTATGAGACTAATTGGAGTGATGAAATTTTTATAGTGGCCTCGGTAAAACGTAAGCCTGTATTGATTTATACCATAAAAGATATTCTAAACGAGGGAATTGTAGGTACATTTTATGAGAATGAATTACAAAAAGTTTCTTATGACCCCACATCGTATTTTAAAATTGATAAAATAATAGGTTCACGTTATTCTGGAATCAGAAAAGAAGTGCTTGTGAAGTGGGTAGGTTATCCGAATAAATTTAATACTTGGGTTCCTATATCAAATTTAAAGAAAATATAATGGATAATAGTTTTTATTTAACGTTACTTAGTAACAGCTCCATGGGCTACTTTCCAGAAAACACAACAGCAAACTTCTTCACTAAACTACCTAAAACTATTAAGCTAGAAGGAGAATGGGTGGTCGGTCTAGTTGAATGTCACTATCCGTGTAGTATGTTAAATGTACAGGATCATGAAAATGTAGTATACATTTCTAAAAAAGTATATTTACCCGATTCAAAAACAGATTATGCTAACGTTGAATATAAATCCCATATACCAGCAACAAACTACGAAAATATTAGTAACTTCTTAAACGCATTCAATGCAAATCCTTTATTAAATGGGAAAGTAAAGTTTCAACACGATGAAATATCAAGACTTGTCGCCGTAACAAATATGACAAGTAACATTACTCGAATAACAGCTAACCCCAAATTGTCACTTCAACTTGGGTTCGAACCCAATACAAATTTTGTTAGGCAGAATATTGGTAAGTATCCAATAAACTTACATTTAGGTCTACCGTCACAACTATTTATTTACTCCGATATAGTACATCCACAGATAATAGGAGATGTAATGTCATCTTTACTGAGAATAATTCCATTAGATCCTACGAAATATATTTATGGAGCCTACAAAATTAATGTATTTTCTCCTGCACACTATCTTCCTGTTTTACGTAGGGAATTTGATGTGATAGAAATTGATATAAGAACGAGCATTGGTGAAAGAGTACCATTTCAATTTGGAACCTCATGTATTAAGCTTCATTTCAAAAAAATAAGTTCTTAATATTACATTAAATATATAAAAATGGTATGTCCCTATCATCACTATTACTCTGCACAAGCAGGATCTGGTGTAGGTATAATTTATAAAGGAACACCATATCAACGTGGACATGGCATAGGGAGTTTTCTAGGGGGTTTATTTAGGTCAGTATTTCCAATTTTAAAAAGTGGCGCAAAGGTTCTTGGAAAAGAAGCATTAAACGCTGGAGTTGGTCTTCTAAGTGATTTGGTTGGAGCTCAACCTCTTGATGAATCGATAAAAACTCGATTCCGAACCGCTACTTCTAATTTAAAAAGAAAAGCTGATGAAAAACTTGACTCCATAATGGCAGGATCCGGTTATAAAAATAAAAGGCAAAGACTTAAGTCTATCACTCACAAGAAGACATCAAAACAAAGAAGAACTCTTAAAGGAGCTCTCAAAAATAAAAAAGATATTTTTGGAAATTAAAAATGGCGTTCCTACACAATAATTCTTGTGAATGTGTGAAATCAGAATTGGATATCTTTGCTTTACCGACAACACAAACAAGTATAGAGAGTGGTCAATGGATGCAATATCGTCCGATATCATCGCTAACTGATGATGGCCCTATCGAGTTTTTAATACCTGGTGCTGGTGATGAATATATTGACTTATCACACACAATGATTAGTATCAGTGCACGAATAGAAAATATTGATTCATCAAGATTAGCTGTCGATGCCAATGTTGCACCTGTAAATAATTGGCTACACTCGCTTTTTAGTCAGTTGGATATTTATTTAAATCAGAAACTTGTTTCTCCACCAAATAACACATATGCATATCGTGCGTATATAGAAACTTTATTAAATTATGGTCCAGCAGCGAAAGCTTCCCATCTTACCTGTGGTTTATGGTATGAAGATACTCCAGGAAAGTTTACTTCGTGTGACGCAACTAACGAAGGATTTGCTAAGCGACAGCAACTATCAAAGCAGAGTTCAACTATTGAAATGATAGGTCATTTACATGGTGATATATTTAATCAAGGGAAATTTTTAGTTAATGGTATTGAAATGCGGTTAAAATTAGTTCGTTCGAAAGATTCTTTTAATCTCATATCGTCCACAGTAGAAAATAAATTCAAAGTTAATATAATAAATGCTTCGCTCATAATCCGTAAAGCAAGAATCAATCCATCAATATTACTTGCACACGAAAAAGTACTAGCAACAACCACAGCTAAGTACCCAGTTGCTAGAGCTGAAGTAAAAGTATTAACTATTCCATCTGGTGTTCAAGGGAAAGTTCTTGATAATGTATTTCTTGGGCAAATGCCTAAAAGGTGTATTATAGGATTCGTTAGCAATAAAGCATTTAATGGCAGTTTCGAAACGAATCCCTTCGATTTTAAACACAACAACCTCAATCTGCTTAGTGTATATGTAGATGGACAGCAAATACCACCGAAAACATTAACTCCCAATTTTTCCGACAATGCTTTTACCAGCGTTTATCATACATTATTCTCTGGGACCGGTATACACTTTTTAAATGAAGGTAATTCGATATCTAAAGAAGCTTTTGCAAACGGGTACTGTCTAATGGCTTTTGATATGACTCCAGACTTAAGTGCAAACTCTACAACTCATTGGAATTTAGTAAAACGTGGAAGTGTTAGAATAGAAGTACGGTTTGAAGGCACTTTGTCATCAACAGTAAATTGTATAGTATATGCAGAATTTGATAATGTTATAGAAATAAACAAAAATAGAGAGGTTATTATAGATTATAATAGCTAATCTTAATTTTAATTAATTTATGAAATAGTACTTATATATTATATTGCTAGTGTATTTACTGTCAATTTCATTCAGCATATCTTTAAAAATAGACGCTTTTAAAAATTAAATCCTATGATGGATTCTATAGAAATCCAAAAGTTTCTGGATATGGTTAATGGTAGCTTAAAGCTTAATGTTTTTGCAGCTAATCGTATACCAGTACATGTTAGCTTACCCTTTTATTCTATATCAAATTTAGATCCTGATACAAAGCCTGGTTCTCATTGGGTAGCAATATGCATTGATAAACATGGTGTTGGGGAATATTTTGATTCTTTCGGGAGAAAGCCAACTGGTTATCATGAGTCATTTTTGGTAACAAATTGTAAGAAGTGGAATTATAATAATAAAGTAATTCAAAATTGTTTTAGTTCTATGTGTGGAATTTACTGTCTAGTTTTTATATATTTCAGATATTATGGAGTATGTATGTTTAACTTCACTAATATGTTTACTACTAATACTGTTATTAATGATAAAATTGTAAATAATTTGTTTAAATACTTTTTCTGTAATAAAATATAATTGATAAAGAAATTTCGTTGTATTATTTTACCCTGTATGTCATAGGAATACAAAAAAAAAACAAATGGGATAACAAAAATAAAATCTTTATTTAAGTATTCAAGTATTAATCACATTATTATCTCTAATTACATTGAAACTTTATACAATAGCATACTTAAAAAATCAGTCATTGAAAGAACAATATCAAGTATTTTTGTCGAAGTGATATTTTTTTACGTCAGGTGCATCGGCTATTTCCTTAGATATATCATAGATCACTTCATTGATTTTGTTGAGCCTATGACTTGCCGCATAATATTTAATCCGAGTGGTTGCATGTTTCCAATGATCAGTTGGGGGTATCCTCGCCAGTTTTTTTAGATCGTAAACTTCTATTTTTACAAAGTGTGTGGCTTGCGCCCCATCGTCGGTATTGGTTGATATGTATGCCATTCCACCATCTCGAGACGCCCTTCCAACGCAGGACGACATTTTTTTCTTCTTTTTGGCTGGCTTTTCAAATAGGTCGTCCAAACTGCTGCTGCTACGTGTTCTTTTTATTTTCAATGGCTGTGTCAATTGTAAATCTGACTCGTCGTCGTCAGACAGTGGATAATAATAATGTTTTAAAGTGTTCTCTTCAAGGATGCTCGAGGAATTCTGTAAAGGACATAATACCAAATATTAGACACTACGACATAGCTAACGTAAAATCCTAATACTATGTTATAAATCTAAAGTTTGTGCGTGTATATTTGTTACAAGTTCTTACACGCCTTAACGACTGAATAAAATTTCTGTTCAGTATACATGTAGTACACATATGTATAGATTTAACACATACATCATTTCTGTGTGTGCATGTAGGTATAAATATTATTTTCTAACCAAATCTGAAAAAATATGTGTACGTTCATCATACAAGTATACTTTCCTCTCCGGTGAAATACATGAATAATATTGTAAAAATATGAAACGACAAAAATATTATATCTACATTCATTACACATATTTAATATATAAGATATTATAAGAGCAATAAATGAGATACTTACATCCATATTATCGAAGTAGCACGTGAACACAATAACACACACACACACGTTACAATAATGTAGCACTATCTCTGTTAAAATAATTATTTGATATATTGTAGATGTGCTTTCATCCAAGGTTTATATAGGAAGTTTTAAGCAATTAACATTAGCGAACACGTTCTGTTACAAATCTTGTTGCTCATCACATTCGCATTAGCAATTATGATACAACATTCCAATGAATCGTTAGTGAAGTTCATACTTGTGTATTGCGAAACACCCACATACCTTAAGAGCATGTGAAGCTTTTGATACCGGAAGTGACCGATCCTGCTAGCCCAGACATCATGCAATATGGGTGTTTGTCAACAACACTAAATAAATACATTCAAACAAATCACCTCTGCGGCATAATGGTGCGGTGACGATGCTTGCCACATGAGGTCCTAGGTTCGATTCCTGGGTCGGGATTGTCACCTATCACGTTGTGGAACTTAGTATCTTCGGCTAATCGTGGGAGCATTAGTTGTACCTCTGTCTACCTCTTCGGGGATATGGCCGTGAAGATACTTTTTTACATGCATACAAGTACTGGAATATATTTAATAAGCACACAGACCCAGTAATAATAGCACCACCACAGCGACTAGCACTGATGATGTATGTAATAAGATGGGTCAAGGTGGTGGTACTCAACCCGGTCGAGACGTTGCAGAACTCACCAACTAGTCAGTACTCACGATGTTAATGATATAAATTACTATGAAAAAAAAAGTAATAGTCGTTACAGGCTGCTAAAATGATAATAGAATGATCGCCATAATCGTGCTTTTGTCCGCTGAACAGGTGAATCGCAGTGGAACGTTAAGACGCTCGCTCTGCCTTCTCGACACGGGAATCAGCTTGATGATATTTATTTTATTCCATATTCATTAGTTGCAAGTGATACGCAATGCGAGACGTCCTAATGAGCTTTTAATAGTGCGATTGTGTGACGGGCGTTCGAGCTTAATGATAATGAGGTGATTAGATAACGAAGGAGAGCCAGGAATGCTAACTTTGCAACCGTGCGAGATATCAAAAAACGGATGCTTGCAATCGATCGGGCGTACCCGGAAACCCCCATTTTGACACCAAATTTTTTTTTTTTTTTTTTTTTTTTTTTTTAGTTTTGACCGACCACCAAGTGGGTCAGAAACACAGGTGGGACAGAAACAGGGATCCAGACCCAACGACCCGGGTGGTCGGGAACCAACGAATCCCTACTACTGACAACCCAAACCCACAAAAATCGCAACAAAATTGGCCCCGTCGTTCTTGACTTATAAGTGGTGTAACTAACACGACGCGGACGTTTTTAATATATATAGAGTAACAGTTAGACTCGTTGGTCCCGGCCTCCTTTGAAGAATAGGCCAACTGCCGTTCTGCCAGGCAGGTCGTAAAAGGCGACCGATTGGCTATCGAGTCACTACTCACTACCATCGTGGCTACTAGGTGGTAGAGCTGTGCATTGTCTTGCCTGAGTCTGGTGCCACCGCCTTACCTATTCCTGCCGCAGTAGCGTCAGTGCTTGTTGCTGTCGTGTTCCGGTTTGGAGGGTAAGGTAGGCGGTAAACTTATGGCATTAGACCTCGCCACAAGATAGCAATGCACCATTAACATCTTTGGTGTTTATATGCGATGGTTGACTCTTTCCATCAGGGGACCCATCTGCTTGTGTGCTATCTTGTAATATAAAAAAAAAACTGACGTTTTTACTAATTTTTTTACAGGTGAAAATAATATTATCAAAACGTTATTTGTTCTTCAATAAATCAGAAATATTTTTGGTACAAATATTTTTTGCTTGTGATATGAAGTTTATAACAAGTGGATCCTATTCTCAGTTGGAACGCATAGTACATTTATTTGACAAACATTACAATATAAATACATGTATAATATTATTTACTTTAAGACTTAAGTTTGTTATCAAATTTAAGAGATTATATTCAATCGCTAGTTTTTTTTTAAATCGGAAATGACTTAGCATAAGTAGGTTAATAACAGGCCAGCCATCTACTCAATTAACTCAATTAAATCCCCCCCCCCCCCTCCGATACAACAAAAAAGCCCCACCATATCATTAACATTTTTGGCGTCTGCGCTGTTACTTTCTATCACAAAACCCATCTAATTGTTGATCAGTAAAGTTAATTAAAAAACACATAATCTATATATATAATAAAATCGTAGGAAATTCAAAACTGTACATTGAATATTTTTTTTAAAGAATACTTGGGACGTGATCTACAATCGATATCAAAGCCAAAAATATACTTTTTAGAATTGTTGTCTGTTTATCTGTTTGTCTGTATGTATGTCCGGGGTAAACTCAAACAGTACTGCATGGATTTACTTCAAATTTTGTATAAATATTACTAACAGGTCGGGTCAACATATAGGCTACATATTATCACGCTATTACCTACACGGGAGGAGCAGTGCGGAGTAAACGAATTCCGCGCGGACGAAGTCGCAGGCAACAGCTAGTCGTAATTATAAAACACTTCTGGAACATCAGATAAATGTTTTACCATAGGAGTAAGTATTGCGTAATGGGATTTCAATTTCCTTCTCCATTAAAAACGATAACATTATTTGAGACGCACAAACGCCAGTGGAATTTGATTAAAAATACAAAACGTTGCGTCATGGAAATCCCGTAAATTGCTCCCGACGCGCTAGGGCTGCCATAAGATAAATTAAACATCAAACTTGAAGCAAAGTTGAATATTTTTTACACATATATCGATAATTTTATGTCTGGTAGAATTAAATTCAGGCTTATATCCGGAGCATGTATATTTTTTATACCCGAAGCCAGTTATCAAACCAGCCCCCCAAATCACGTAATTGAGTCAAAGCGCTTAGGGCTCTCACTCACATAAATACGATAGAACGTCGAGACGTGCTACGACGCGGCATAATATGTAAGAAAATGTGTAAGTGTCTTAAATGCTTCGATTCGCTTGCCGCTTGATTACGTGAATTAGGCCCCAGATTTTAACCACATATAAAACTAACTATAAATATATAATTAAAAAGATACAAGTCGCCTCTGTGGTCTAGTGGTCCGGTGTCGGAGTTGACCACATGAGGTCGGGCAATTAAAAAATGTGTTTTTTCAGTTTTCTGATAAAAACAACATTGCCCGGGATTGGAAAGTGCCCGGTTGGCGATAGGCTAGCCACCTATCAAATTGTGGAACCAAGTATCTTCGGCTAATCGTGGGTGCACTTGTTGTACCTCTGCCTACCCTTTCGGGGATACGGGCGTGAAGATACTTATACTTACTAACTTAAAAAGATACATTAAAAAATTCGTTCGTTACGCCTATTCTCTAGCGCAGCAGGTAGAAAGAAATGAGAATTTAACGGACGCGCAGGTTTTGCACTATTCATCAGTTTGTAAACTGGCGAAATAGGTAGTAATCCCCTTCGGCGAGATATTAGCTATATCTGGAACCAATAACGTCACATAGTCATCCGGCATATAAGAATGTGTTAACACATATCCACCGGAACCCAGGGACAGGAATAACAAGCCGGAATTGAGAGTCAAAGCCGGAATCTCATGATCTGAGGCAAATTCAGTCGATTCGGAATAGTTTATTTCTTTCGTCATTCAAAACGATGGCACTATTCTGGACGCACATGTGTCGGCTTAATTAAAAAATATAAAACTCTGTAACGCTGAAACCTTGTATAATGTTCTCGATACTCGAGGGCTGCCACTGCTTAAGACTGAAATAATAACAATACGTAAGTATGCCAAATAAGCAGATGATTTTTTTATAAAATAGCAAACAAACATACGACTCTTCTGACGGAAAGAGTCAGCCATCATCTACCGACACCAAAAAATGAGTCTTCCTGTGGTAAGTGACAATTTCCGCATATATTTAGACACATTGGGCATTAACATGCGTTTGCATTCGTGTTTTGTACGCAATTTTACTGGTGACCTTACCTCCAAGTCGGAACACAACAGGACAGAAACACTTGAACAACACCATCGTTTTGAAATTCCACCGTATAGTAGATACGATAGTAGTGACAAGCCTTTCGTTACATTTGACGGGATACCCGGCAGGTAGTCATTACAATCTAGTCACCACACAATCACACTTGAAATAAGCTAAGTGGCTGTAAAGACCACGTAGGAAAAAAGGCTTTTTTTTATATCACAAGATAGCAAACAAGCAGATGCGTCTTCTGATGGAGAGAGTCAACCATCTCCTATAGACACCAAAGATGTTAATGGTGCGTTGCTATCTTGTGGCGAGGTCTAATGCCACATGCATAAGTTTACCGGCTACCTTACCCTCCAAACCGGAACAGGACAGCGACAAGCACTGACGCTATTGCGGCAGGAGCAGGTAAGGCGGTGGTACCAGACCCTCCGTAGTTATCCTTTTGCGGTCTTATTACCCTAGTGTATATACAGGATGTACCGTAAATCGATATCAAGCCATAAACCCGTGATAGGCCAAGTTTTAATAGTAATCAGAAAAAAAAACATCGAAGTAAGTAATTAAGTTAAGTTAAAATCGAGAAAACTATTAAATTCGAATCATTAGTTCAGGCAAAAAGCCTAATTTCCTGTCAAGTCGGAGTCGTTTGATTTAAATTTTAGGCACCAGTTTACTGAAGCATTACCTTTAACCTTTATCCTTTTTTTTACCTTTTGACTATTATGAATATAAGATAGCAGTGGTAGTTTTTAAGTTAAAAATAGGGATTACATATTTTTGTAAATTTATTTGAATACCCAAAAATCTATCATTTGTTTTTGCTAGCACTTAGCTTAAGTTAGCATTTTACTCTAATACAAATTGCCATAGCTAAAGATATGGGTTTTACACATCCATACTAATATTATAAATGCCAAAGTCTGTCTGTCTGTCTGTTACGCTCTTTCACGGCTAAACCGCTAATCCGATTTAAATGAAATTTGGCATGGATATAGTTAAAGATCCGAGGTCAAACATAGGCTAATTTTTTTTTAAAAATCTCTCCCTGGAGGGCTGAAATAGGGGATATTTTTTTTATTAAAAGCTATCTGGACGACTTATTAGTATACTCGCGGGTGAAGCTGCGCGGGTCAGCTAGTTTACAATATTTTTTTAATTGGTCTATCGAATGAAAACCCACAACATAGGTTAGACGAGAGAAAATATCTAAGCATGCTGTCTGGTAGGCAGGATAATAAATGGTCTATTCTTCAAAAGAACGAAAACATAAAAAATCCTTATTAACATATTACAAAAATAAAAATGACACCGCAAAGTTTCTGTCTCAGAGATTCAGAGATGGCAGAGGAGAAGTTACACTACCGCGTAAGTAGCCCAAATCCTCGCCCTATAAACTGAAACACCTAAAATCAACGATTGTACATATTTTCATAGTAACGAAACTGGAAATGTAAAAAAAATCTAATCAGTGGCAACCCTATCATACGTATTACTAATTCGGTTTAAAGGGTTGATAAGAAGCATTGATTATGAAAATAAACCGTATCGCAACTAATTAAGGTTAATTATCGCATAACTCAATAGTAGTAATAGGTATGGGGAATCTAAAGTCTACATTATACTTTACATATCAAGCATGGCAAGAGTAAATTGTTGGGTGTTTGGGTGAGGAGATTAACCTATACATTTACATTTAAACAACTTAAACCCTCACAGTTACATATTTCGGTATAATGGATAGGTATATTAATATTATAAATGCGAAAGTTGGTGTGTTGGTCCCGGCCTCCTTTGAAGAATAGGCCAACTGCCGTTCTGCCAGGCAGGTCGTAAAAGGCGACCGATTGGCTATCGAGTCACCATCGTGGCCACTAGGTGGTAGAGTTCTGCATTGTCTCGCCCGGGTCTGGTACTACCGCCTTAGGGAACGTACCCATACTACGTGACCCGTTCAGGGGGGGGGGGGGGTCTTTAAAATACTACGGTCAGTCACAGGAGCGGGGGGGTGGCTCAGATTTTTGTCACGTAGTCGATTTTAATGAGAGAAATTTAATGAATGAAAATAATCGTTGTGTTCGTAAATTAAGTTACTGTAAGTTCCATACTGTATAGCAATATGTTTTCACGAATGTTGTTCTTTTTCATAGTACATAATTCACTAGTAATTTAAGTATGCATGCAGTCTTATGCAATAAAGACGAGTATGAGCCAAATTATTTTTTTTTCAATTTTTGCCTGTGAAATGATTAAAAATCATAATTATGAATTACTACGTGAAAACTAAAGGAGGGGGGGGGGGGTCTTGGCATATACTACGAGTGGTCACCGAGGGGAGGGAGGGGTCGAAAAATCTTAAAAAATAGGTCACGTAGTATGGGTATGTTCCCTTACCTATTTCTGCCGCAATAGCGTCAGTGCTTGTCGCTGCCGTGTTCCGGTTTGGAGGGTGGGGTAGCCGGTAAACTTATGCATGTGGCATTAGACCTCGCTACAAGATAGCAACGCACCATTAGCATCTTTGGTGTCTATAAGCGATGGTTGACTCTTTCCATCAGGAAACCCATCTGCTTGTTTGCTATCTTATGATATATAAAAAAAAAAGTTTGGATGTTTGGGTGGATGGATGATGATGATGAATGGTTTGTTACCCAATCACGCAAAAAGTAAACGGATTTGAATGAAATTTGGCACACAGGTAGATGATGACCTGGAGTAGCACATAGACTAGACCTTTTATCCCGGGAAAATTAGGTAATCCCGCGGTATTTACAAAAACTTTTATAATGCAGCGGCTGTATAATGCGGCTGTGTATATAGACAACGGTTATCTCTTCATCAGGAGAGCTATCTGATTGTTTACTAATTTCTATGATTTAAAAAGATATCTCAAACTAGCTACCTACTTCTGATTCGCACGGGTATACACAAAAAAGTCTTGACAAATTATACACCTATACTTTTTCATTCATTTCTCTATCAATTGGTGAAAACCGCATGAAAATCCGTCTAGTGGTTTTTGAGTTTATTGCGAACAGACAGACGGCAGGCGAATTTCTTTTATAATATGTATAGATGGATGTGATATTCAATTGAGTTTGAATTCGAAAACGTTTTGGCGGCTTACCAGATTATTGTTTAATAAATTATGTGATTTGACGATGGTCTCACGATATTCGACGTAATGTCTGCGGAAAAATTTATTTCTTAGGAAGCCAAAAAACTCACGTCTCCGTAACAACTCTCCAAGTAATTATGAAAAGAAAAACGGTTTCTTCAATAACAACGGGAAAAAAATAACAGAAAGTTCGACGTTTACTTTTAGATTGTTACGATGTTTATTTACTACACAAGTAAGTCTTTTTAAAATACTACCACACTTCTTTAAATACTACCATTAGCTTGTTTTTATATTCTAACGGTATGTGTATGTGTAAAAAAAATCAACATTTGTTTAAAACAAAAATACTACCACACTTTTTTAAATACTACCAATACCTTGTTTTTATATTCTAACGTTATGTGTATGTGTAAAAAAACATCAACATTTGTTTAAAACAAAAATACTACCATACTTCTTCAAATGCTGCCATTACCTTGTTTTTGTATTCTGACAGTATGTATTTGTAAAAAAACATCCACATTTGTTAAAACAAATGTTGAAGTATTAGGGAACACATATTTTAGAAACAGTGAGAAACTGCATTTGCTTGGCCAAAAACTCGATATTTTTAAAATAAATACCTATTGTATGGCAATTTATACAAGGTTACTTTTTAAGCGTCCGGCCAATTTTTCAGAGCCTATTACAGAATCGATAATATGTTCGATTTATATAATAAAAAAAAATAACTTAAAAAGTTCAAAATTTCGTTTTTATACGACACAAAAAAAATAAAACTGATGAATGTTATTTCAATTACGCAATATTCGAACTAAAATATTTTATTTCCTTCAACGAAATTGAAAGTGATCGGGAAAAATGTACTTACAGATTACTTCTGTAATCTGTCGCTGTAACTACATTTTTCCTGTAAGTACAATTTTACTGTATTATTACGATAGTTACTATCGTAATAATTGTGGCCATGGTTTTTAACTAAATGCCAAATTTTTAAACTAAAGAAGATAAAAACATTGAGTTTAGATTCATTTGTTCTGTTTTGACTAAATAGTCTAATGCTAGTTTTACTCCGTGTTGGTTCCGGGCTCCTTTGAAGAATAGGTCAACTGCCGTTATGCCAGGTAGGTCGTAAAAGGCGACCGATTGGCTATACTTGTCACTACCTTCGTGGCTACTAGATGGTCCACCACCAGTGCAGAACTCTAGTTTTGCACTGTCTCGCCCGCCCCGGGTCTGATAACACCACCTTACCTATTCCTGCCGCAATAGCGTCAGTGTTTGCCGCTGTCGTGTTCCGGTTTGGAGGGTAAGGTAGCCGGTAAACTTATGCATGTGGCATTAGACCTCGCCACAAGACAGTAACGCACCATTAACAGATTTGGTGTCTATAGGCGATGGTTGACTCTTTCCATCAGGGGACCCAGCTCATTATTTGCTATTTTATGATATAACACCAAACCAGAACACGACAGTGATGAGCACCGATACTATTGCGGCAGGAATAGGTAAGGCGGTGATATCAGACCCGGGCGAGACAATGCAGAACTATACCACCTAGTAGCCGCAATGGTAGTGACTCGCATAGCCAATCGGTCGCCTCTTACGACCTGCCTTTCAGAACGGTAGTTTTCCTATTCTTCAAAGGAGCCCGGGATCAACACGGGGAGAAACTTTGTTTGCTTTTATTCTGGCAAAGGTAAAAAAGGCAAGGTAGTCATGTCAATTTATATTGACCTATAATTATTATAGGTCAATATAAATTGACATGACTACCTTGCCTTCCAAAGCGAAGTACGACATTGCTAAGCACTGGCGTTATTGCAGCGGGAATAGGCAACGCTATGGTACTAGACAAGTCTTTGGAGAGATCTACCAACTAGTATTTTATTACATTTCTGTTATGCTGGGGCCACACCTATGCCTATCGTCCCGAAGTAATATGTGCCGAGCTTTGTACGATTGGACACTAAAAAAATTAGCGCGATAAAAGCTGTGGCCACATTAGCGGCAACGATGTTTTGCACGAACTATCATGTGCTATATTATGTGCAATAATGCAAGACGGCTGAAATCATTTTCAAACATTTAACTATAGAAGACGACTTTCTTTACTCCTACGTGTGTGCTAACAATTAATTATGTACTAAAATATTTTTTGGGATTCGCATTTTTGGGATCCCATATGATAGGCTCATTCATGTTAATAATTATTTATTTACAATGGAACACCAACAGCTAGTACGCAATAAATACAAATTATAAATAGAACTTAAGGTACAAGTCTAGTGTACCTGTCAATTACAGGTGAACACATAAATCATACAAAAAATAAAATAGTGAAACAATTTAACGAAAATCATACAAAAAATTAATAAAGGAATTCCTGTACTATTTCATCGTTTCGCTCCATTTTAAACAACCACTGGCGTATGTCTAAACGATAACAACGGCTGAAATGAACAACGCTAGTCGGACCACGCAGCGCGATATGTTAGCGCGCTAGAACCCTTTGAGGTACCGCCAACCACGCGATAAGACACACGCAGCCCGAATGTGTTCGGCGATAGCCCAATAAAAGCAAGTCATCTGCATGTATCGTGTCATTGCGAGAAGCTTTGTGACGATTGACGCAAGTGCGGCCGTCCAACAGACTTCTCAAAAAAAGGAGGTTCTCAATACATCGGAATCTTTTTTATGTATGTTCACTGATTTTTTTTATATCATAAGATAGTAAATAAACAGATGGGTCTCCCGGTGGAAAGAGTCAACCATCTTCTATAGACACCAAAGATGTTAATGGTGCGTTGCTATCTTATGGCGAGGTCTAATGCTACATGCATAAGTTTACCGGCTATCTTACCCTCCAAACCGGAACACGACAGTGACAAGTACTGACGCTATTGCGGCAGGAATAGGTAAGGCGGTCGTACCATACCCGGGCGAGACAATGCAGAACTCTACCACCTAGTAGCCACGATGGTAGTGACTCGTGTAGTCAATCGATTGCCTTTTATGACCTGCCTAGCACAACGGCAGTTGGCCTATTCTACAAAGGAGCCCATGACCAACACGGGCAGTTGAATATTCAAAAACGACTGAACCGCTTTGGAAAATTCTTTTTTTTTTCAAGTTTTTTTACGACCTGCCTGGCAAAACAGCAGTTGGTCTATTCTTCAAAGGAGCCCGGACCAACACGGGGGAAGAAAATATATATATTTACTCAAATTTAATAAAAACCCAAACCCAGAAATACAAACAAATATGCTTATCACATAAATGTTAGTCCCGTTAGGGAATCGCACCCGAGCCCCATTCATGCGTAGTCAGGTTCGTTGACCACTCGACCAACGGGGTACCCCGCCCTGTTGGTCGAGTGATATACAAGTTTGATACCGTGCGTTTCTCAGTGCTCATTTTGTCACGTTCATTCTCACGTATTGTTACGTCGTAGTTAAAGCGATAGAATGATTTCTAATCTACAAACATTCTCCAATAGGTTTATTATATTCACACTGGACAGATCAAACACAAAGGTTTTTATTATCACAATTACACTGTACGTGCGTTTTGCGGGCCATGGCTATCAATCCGCACAGCCTCGTACTAGTCACTAAGTCGAGGTCCCTTTCATATGGATTATACGACACTGTGACGTCACCTCCAATAAAGATATTTCAATATATCTCTTAAATATCATGGTATATTTTATACTAACATACTTTTTACTTTAATACTAACGAAAACAATCTTGTTGTGCATGCAACTCGTCTCCACAGAATAAGTAACTCTTTTATGGGGCAATGTATACGCTTTTACAATAAACTTCCCGAAACTATAAGAGATCTACCAGTCAATAAATTTAAAAAATGTGTTAAAACAAAACTGTGTAAAAAAGGATATTATAAAATCTCAGATTATTTAGAAGACAAAAAAGCCTGGGATTAATTGCTCCTCATACCGATCTCATATATATTTTTTGTAATATTGTGATAATGTAAAAAAATCAATGATATGAAAAAAAAAAGACAAGCCCGCTGAGTTTCTTCCGCCGGATCTTGTCAGTGTGTGGCCGCGTTTCCGATCCGGTGGTAGTTTTAAAAAAAATATGTTGACGTGTCAAAATAACTTCTAAAAAGTTTTATTGAATAAAGTATTTCTGATTTCTGACTAACGACCTGCCCGCGGTTTCACCTGCGTAATTCTTTTTTCCCGTGGGGATATCGGAAAGGTTTATATACTAAAACCTTCTTCAAGAATCAATCTATCTAATAAAAAAACCGCATTAAAATCCGTTGCGTAGTTTTAAGATGTAAGCATACATAGGTACATAGGGACAGACAGAGAATGCGACTTTGTTTTATACTATGTAATGATGTAATAGCGATCTCTCTTGTTCAAATTTGATAATAATTCTATGGTTCCATGGGCGTACCCAGGTTCTGGGCCAGGGCGAGGGGGGGGGGGGCAGCCGTAGCATATTAAGACTATATTTTTATCTACAACAGTAAGGAGGTAAACAATTTCCAGGGGGGCAGCTGCCCCTCCCTGTCCCCCCCACGGTACGCCCGAGTATGGTTCTGTTTGTCGACTAAACAAATAAGACTAAACAAATGTTTGTAGACTAAACAAATAATCTCTACGATTTACAACAGACTATAAAAAAACAGTAGTGTGTATTATGACGTGTATCAAAACAATGTTAGTGTCGGTGGGATTCTTGATCGAAGATCATAGTACTGCAAAAATCGCTTCGTAATTAATTACAACATTTCCATACACTTCATTATTACTATCGAAACTAGTTATATTTACATTGTTTTTTAAACTAAAAATACATAAATAAAGAAATGCGGTAAAACTGCCTCTTGATTATCCGTCAAAATCGGGCGATAGGCAAACCCGTTACAGCTGGTAAGCTAACCTAACTCCAGTAACCTGTTAGAGTGTTAGAGAGAGACAGAAATACTCGACCCATTTTTTTCTATAGAAGCACTTATCTTCCGGTAAGCGGAGGGTCCTCCTAACTCTAGTTAAAGATTGCGGATAGATATTTCTATATACCTGTGTTTATTGAAACGTAAAATTGCGCAGATAGATACCGTCAGTTACTATTTTAAACTTTGGTTAGGGATACATCGATTATTGAGACCGGCTGTTAGTCCCACAATGTGACAGGTTGCAAGTCTATCGCCAATCAAGCACTTATCCATTTCCAGGCAACATTGTTTTTCAGATAACTCTCCCCGTGTTGGTCCCGGGCTCCTTTGAGGAATAGGCCAACTGCCATTCTGCTAGGCATGCCGTAAAAGGCGACCGATTGGATATACGAGTCACTACCATCGTGGCTACTAGGTGGTAGAGTTCTGCATTGTCTCGCCCGGGTCTGGTACCACCGCCTTACCTATTCATGCCGCAATAGCGTCAGTGCTTGTCGCTGTCGTGTTCCGGTTTGGAGAGTAAGGTAGCCGGTAAACTTATGCAAGTGGCATTAGACCTCGCCATAAGATAGCAATGCATCATTAACACCTTTGATGTCTATAGGCGATGGTTGGCTGTTTCCATCAGGAGACCCATCTGCTCGTTTGCTATCCTATGATATGATATATATAAAAAAACTGGAAAAACTCATTTTTGTATTGCCCCACCCGGGTATCGGATCCGGGACACATCATGTGATCAACACCGACAGAGTAGTGTGTGATGTGTTTCTTCTTATTAATTTCAAGTATTTCTAATGCATATTATTGGTGGTGGTGAACTTATATTTCGGTAACATTTAGCTCATCTTCGAATTTAAACATTCTTCTCTTTTACATCATAGGATAGGCAAGAAAGCAAATGGTTCCTTCTCCTATTGAAAACAAAGATGTTAATGGCGCTTTTCTATCCGTGTGGCGGAATGGCAATACCACATGCGTAAGTTTATAACAACGCACCATTAACATATTTGGTGTCTATAAGCGTTGGTTTTCTCTTGCCATGAGGAGTCTGCTTGTATGTTATCTTGTGATGTAAATAAAATATATCTTTTTCTATAAAATTCTCGTGTCACAACGTTAGTTACCATACTCTTCCGAAACGGCTTGACCGATTTTTATGAAATTTTATATGCATATTCAGTAGGTCTAAGAATCGGCTGCCATCTATTTTTCATACCCCTAAGTGATAAGGGTTGTCCACCTAATATTTTTTTTAACTAATATTTTTTTTAATTTTTTGGACATATTTTTTTTTTTTTAAATGTGGCATTAAAAATACATACAACCATAAATTTTCACCCTTCTATCACCAACCCCTATTTTTTAATAGCGATATTAGTGTTTCAATAATTTATATGGCAAAAAAAGTTTGCTGGGTCAGCTAGTATTTTAAACGACGCACGAATAGACATATCATATAATAAACAAGATGACCATGTACATAATGTGTTGTCATCAAGGCTTTAACCTCTATGATCGGTTAACTCAATCTACTACGCAAGGAAACCGGATTGATGATATTCATTTTATTTATTTACTAGCTGTTGCCAGCGACTTCGTCCGCGTGGACTTCGTTTACTCCGCACAGCACCTCCCCGCTAGGTGATAGCGTGATAATATGTAGCCTATATGTTGACCCGACCTGTTAGTAATATTCATGCAAAATTTGAAGTAAATCAGAAAGAGAAACAGACAGAAGAAATCAGAAAGAGAACAGAGAAGAGAAACAGATAAACAGACAAACAGACAAAAATTCTAAAAACTATATTTTGGCTTCGATATCGATTGTAGATCACGCCTCAAGTATTCTTTTAAAAAAATATTCAATGTACAGTTTTGACTTTCCTACGATTTTATTATATGTATATAGATGAATTATCTTTTGTCCTTGCTTTATGACCCTCTTTAAGAAGCAGACGACCGGGCATATTGTTCAACACACAAGTTGACTACGTATACAATAGGTTTACGTCAAGGCTAAATATATAGAGCTATTTAGACTTCGCTTCACAGAAATTAAACTTAATAGTCTTGATGATAGATTTTGAGTGGCAGAAGCCGTAATAACGTCCGCGCTTTTATGGCATCTTTCATTCAATCAAATTCTATAATTTTTCTATAAATTTTTAACTAAAGTACTTTCTAGTTCGCCTTTTACGAACTGCCAGACAGAGTGGCAAGAATTCAAATTAACCATCATATGTAAAAACTAATCTTAGCTCAGTTTTTCTGAGAAGCTATGACTTATATGATTTTATACGTCTTATATGTTACGCAGATATATACTTCAGAAACCGGTATTCCAGTATAATTTTTCCGGTGTAAAAAGTGCCCTATGTGCTATTCCAGGTCACCATTTACCTGTATGCCAAATTTCACCGAAATCGGTCTAGAAGTTTTTGCGTGATTGAGTAACGAAGATCCAAATTCCAAATACCCAAACTTACATTTATATGTGCAGGTTGACACGCCCGTTTTAGACTGTGGTCCTAAAACAGACTTTTTTTTATTAATAACAAGCTGAAGTTTTGTAAACAGCATCATTTTGACGAGATAACCATCTTTTCTATATTGGAAAAATCTCGAAACGGGTAACTAATAAAGTTATGGAGCTTGGAAATTTTTGATTCGGTGAAGGAAAAATATTTATTAATAACAATAATTATTTTTCGAGTTTAATCGCTTGATTATATTATGAAAAATATGATGAAACTTTTGTCCTACACATTCGATTCTTCGAGTTTTTCTGACGAGTCCTGTACTCTAAAATTTCGGAATTATGAGATTTTTAAATTAATATTAATTAACTTAAAAACAACCAAATTTTCTCACAACAGCTTGTTAATTATTATTGTAGTTCAAGGGTAACTTTGTCCTACACGTAAAATGGAAACTTTTCTAAGTCCGACACTCTAAAGTTTTCTTTTTTATCTATCTTTATTAATTACCCGTTTCGAGATATTCCGAAGATAGAAAAGATGGTTGTCTCGTCAAAACGAAGCGGTTCACAAAAATTCAGCTTGTTATTAACCAAAAAAAAAATTGTTCGTGTGTCTATTACCTGATATCGTAAACTGTCCCTACATACATATTTCTGAGGGGATCTCGAAATATCTCCAGCAATATCTTGCGGTCAGCGTTGGCTCGGCAAGGCAGTATTAATATCGAGTTATTTACACATGGGAACGGGAAAGATAATTTTATACGGCCCGAACTGCGTCTCGCGCGCTGTATATTTTTTTTTGTTAAATCCCATGGGAAAAACCGGGATAAAAAGTAACCTCACATAGGTTACTTTTTATCCCGGTTTTTCCCATGGGAATTCCCCTAGTCCATACTATAATCTATCTCTGTCCTACATTTCATCCAGATCTTTTCAGCTTTTCTCGCCTGATTAGGTAACAAACGTCCATCCATTTTACTGTCACATGTATTCACTATTCTACTAATCCTATAGTTCTACTAATATTGTTACGTGGTTCGAGTTCGTCTTGTGCAATAAAATATCCACCACACCACAATGCAATACGTAAATACACTAACGAACACTAATAATACTCACTATACTAACACTAGAATTAACCGACTACACTGAATCACTAAACTAAAACATTTCCCGTATTCACTGTACTATATCACTTAACACTTGTCGTCCAAGTATCGCTTCCGATCGCTTTATAAAAACTGCGGGTCTAGCCAAGTGGCATAAACGCTCGGAGAATAGAAAGATAAATGTATGGATTTGACATAAGCATAATCGAACGCTTACGTCAAGTCCGTACATTTATCTTTCTATTCTCCTAGCGTTTATGCCACTTGGCTAGACCCGCTGAACTCTATTCGCCAATACATCTCTATTTATACCCAAGGTAAAGTTCGAACATGTTCCCGAATGTTCCGAAAATATCGCGTAAACAATTCTAATTGTAAACAAGTCCTAGTACACGCTATTTTCACCATCCATCACCATCACCACAAAAGATCCATTATGGCATAACCGCTGAGGTAACAAGGGCTATTGTTTATCAACAAAAGCAGCCTCTCTTTATTTTATTTCTAGATTTTTCCAGCGTTCTGACTCTTCACTTTTCTAGGTTATTCGCAACAACAACAACAAAAATTATATTAATCTATATCTATATTAAAATTACAAATGCTAAAGTTTGGATGTTCGGATGGATGGATGTTTTTTGCTCAATCACGCAAAAACTTCTGAATGGATTTGAACGATATTTGGCACACAGGTAGATAATACCCTGGTACAGTACAAAGGCTACTTTTTTCCCAAAAAATGAGTTTTTCCCGCGGGATTTACCAAAAGCTTTCAGAGTGCAGTGTGCTGCACGGTGCAGCTAGTATTATAAATGCGAAAGTTTGTTTGGATGGATGTATAGATGTTTGTTACTCTTTCGCATGAAATTTGGCACACATATAGATGAGACCTGGAATAGCATATAGGATACTTTTTATCCCGGAAAACCAAGTTGTTCCCGCGGGATTCACCAAAAATTTTTTGATGCAACGGGCTTCAGGGCAGCTAGTAATACATATTAGTAAGATAGAAAGATTTAGATTATAAGGTAGCAAATAAGCAAATTACTTTTCAAATGGAATATATCAACTGCCTAACTGCTAGGCAACTCGTTAAAGACGATAAAAAGAATAAAACATGCCGCTAACGTCATGACTACTAAGTAGGCGGTAGAGTTCTTCAGTGTCCCGCTGGGGCTTTGTACCACCGCTTCAACTTTTTCTGTTGCAATAGCGTCGGTACTTGGTCCAGTCATGTTCTTGTCTGTAGGATAAAGCAGCTGGTATACTTATCTGGCATTCCAACTCCGCCACACGGAGGAACGCACGATAAATATAGACACCGTGGTTTGAGACGCGGTGATAGGTATAGACAGCAGAGATGTTATCATGCATTCTTATAGAGCAATATCTTTCCATCAGGCGAGCCATTTGTCGTTTGCATTTCTACGAAATAAAAAAAAAACAGATTCATACATACATATACGCACGCACACTCATACATAATTTCACATTTATAATATTAGTCGAATCTATACAAATAAATAATCTATACTCTATACTACAAACAAATAAAATTGAAATGTCTGTTTGTAATATTAAAATAACCGCTTTTTACTAAATGCATACGGATGTATACTCGACACATATACCAAAATAACATTTTTTACAACTTTTGTCTGTCTGTCTGTTTGTTTGTTCCGGCTAATCTCTGGAACGGCCGGACCAATTTTGACGGGACTTTTTTTGATAGGGAATAACTTAGGCTACTTTTTTCGAAATATTTCCACGCGGACAAAGCCGCAGGCTCAGCTAGTTATAAATATAAAATATCTTTCAATCATATTTGACCGCTGCTTTACTAAAAAGTATTAAATGAAACTAACTTACGACTCAGAACCTCTCGTTAATCTAACCTAGATTACAGTTAAATCTAGGCCATCCACATAAATAAACGTTACGCCTTTGAGTGTACCGAGATTGTAGGTCCCATAAACTAAGGTGTTAGTAAATAATTCAAAGGTGCACTACTATATACAAGGATAGCACATTGTAAAAAAAAGAGTGGAACATCGCGTTTGAATTTAGGCGAAATGCCACTTTTCACTTTTGTGTTTTCGTCGTTCTTGTGTAGGCATTCGTCATTGCTGTAGGGTTGTCAAAATATATATAAATTTGTGTATTCGTAGTATGTGTATATATATCAGGAATGAAATGAAAAAGAATCGCGTCCATTATCTTGAACCTCGTAATATGTTATGTAAAGTTCGTAATCGTCACACTCGAAAACCATGAAAACGATACCCATATTAATTTTATTTAAGAAAATTGCGTCCACCATCTTGAACCTTGAAATATATTGTCATACTAGCTGTGCCTGCAACCTAATGACGCAATAAATACAATATATTGATTATAGTTATGAACCGTTATAGAACATTGAAAACGAAACATTTCAAACTATTAAATTAAAAAGCGTTAACCCTGTTTGACGTGTCCCGAGCAAGTGTATGGCAGGTTAGGCTCTCTTTCTCCCGTAAACCCCTCACGATTGCCCTGTCTAGACGTGTCCGTTGGCCGACTATAAGTATATAATAGGCTGTGCTAGTAGTTACTCGCGACATCGTTTTCATGACCAAAAATCATTACTTCCCATAGGTTAGTCGGGTAAAAAGTAGCCTATGTCAATAGCTTGCTAAAGGTGAAGCAATTTTTAAAATCAGTCGAGCGCTTTTTGAGTTAAAACGTAACAAACAAACAAAAAATCAAATCTTTTCTCTTTACAAGTTTAGATTAATAAATTTATAACATAGGATGGGAAATAAATGGCTTTCCCGATAGAAAAATATTACCCACTGCCCATAGACTATAGACACCAAATATGTTAATGGTGATATAAAATCCACTTTTTTATATCACAAGATAGTGTTACGTACTCGGGTTCGCAATTGTAAGAAAACACCACTTATATTAAATCCGTGTATTTACACAACACAACACAACGTAATACTAAAATACCCTCTACACAATAGTCACTTGCTGTACTATCTCTGAACTTAGAACACTACACAATCAAACACTTCTCGCTTCGGAATAATCACTTGATGTATCGCTCTCGATCGCTTGATAAAAACTGCCTTGTGTTTGTCAACATCTCTGTATTTATAGGCAGGGGAAAGTCCTAGCTGGATCCAGAAAAATCTTAATGTATAGGGGAAACAATGAATCACTTCTTATCGTAAACATGTTATGAGTCATAAATCCTAGTACACGCTACTTTCAACCTTATGCCATATCCCACAAAGTCCATTATGGCATAGCCCCGGTCAACTATTTGTTTGTCAATAGGAGTAGCTATCTCTTTCTTTTATTTCTAGATAATTAGCGCGCGCTCCAACTCTACACGCTTCTAGATTATTCGTAACAATAGCAACACAACAACACAACAAGCAGATGGGTCTCCTGATGGAAAGAGTCAACAGTTTCAAGTCAAAATGTTTATGGACACCAAGCACTGAGTCTATTGCGGCAGGAATAGGAAGGCGGTGGTATCAGACCCGGGCGAGACAATACAAAACTCTACCACCTAGTAGCCACGATGGTAGTGACTCGTATTGCCTTAAATGTATTTATATTACGCAATGGTCACAGTTAAATTATATAATATTTTTGTATTATTACTTAATTTCAAAGTACAAAAAATAAATTGAGGGGAACCCCCCGTAATGTCAACGTAATAATGTTAACGTTTTATTAAATTAAACAGGAAGTTCGCGAATTACTCTTCACCATATGTTTTGTGCCAGCTGTCTGTTTCCCTGTGAACCTGTATTTATGTACGAAACTGCATTTTCATTTGTCCCTTTGTTAATTTATTTTATCTTTCGTCCCCAATAGGGTGGTGAAATTGTATGATTGGTTATACGGAAGATAATGGCATATTCTTGTATATATAATAAAACCGATAGTATACCACCACCGACCACACAACCCATAGACCCCTAATAACAGGCGAATGGTTCTGTCAACACATCTGACTTATAGTTCCGATGTAAATGTCCATGCATCAATACCAATCAGATTCTCTGTACATCACTGTGGCCTTGAGTAAGCCAATCACGATGTTGCAGCTCAGCTCAGCTAGTTGCCAGAATTTATTCAATACGAAAAATCGAACATTAGGCGTCTATGGGCTGTGTGGTCGATGTATACCACATATTTTACACTTTTATTCGTCAACACTTGTTGAAATTCCATTATGCAGTAATGATATTTCCCTTGTGTTCGTCCCGGGCTCCTTTGTAGGATAGGCCACCTGCCGGTCCGCCAGGCAGGTCGTAAAAGGCGACTTATTGGCTACGCGAGTTACTACCATCGTGGCTACTAGGTGGTAGAGTTCTGTATTGTCTCGTCCGGGTTTAGTACCACTGCCTTACCTATTCCTGCCGCAATAGCGTCAGTGCTTGTCACTGTCTTGTTCCGGTTTGGAGGATAAGGTAGCCGGTTAACTTATGCATGTGGCATTAGACCTCGCCACAAGGTAGCAACGCACCATTAACATCTTTGTTGTTTATAGGCGATGGTTGACTCTTTCCATCAGGAGACCCATCTGCTTGTTTGATATAATATGAAAAGAAAAAAATTCAAACAACACAGTCACGATTGTGCAATAACCAAAGTTACCTAATAAAGAAACAATTCAATGCCTTCTTGTTTCCACTCAAATACTCAAACCCACCATTATGTCATACTTCCCATGGAGCGCGTTACATCATTTCACACGTTTTCTGTCCTTATATACATATATGTATTAATATAATACTTTTTCTCAGTGCCCACGCATATATTTTTTTGTCTCGCACGACTGCTCCATGGAACCAATTACCAGTGGATGTGTTTCCGAATAATACAACTTAGAAGCCTTCAAGAATAGTAAATTATTGCAAGGGCCGCGAAATAGGCAATTGCAGGTCGAGTATGAGTTTGAAGACCGTGCAAGGGCGAATCCAGCCTTTGGGTCAGGGAGGGTCACACATTTGAAGTTCAGTCAATATAGGCTCTAATCCTTAGTTTGCAATAATAAATCCGTACCTAGACCTCTACCTAGGCGAGTGGGGTCGTTACATTGCCGGCGCGTTTCTTGTTCCAAATACAAAAACGCACCGACATAGACTTTTAGTTTACTGTGTACGTAAATACGATACTTCGCATACTCTTTATTCAAACGTAATGTCACTATTTGCGCGTGTTTCCGCGTATGTTTGAGAGAAAGAGCTTACCTACTCATTCCCATTTCCTATTAGCAACCTGCGCATTTTTTTATTATAAATTTCATATAATCATTTCATTCATTTCATTTCTTGTTTTAGCATCCCAGGGGTTGATTTTTGAAAAAAAAACCCTGTTTTTGACCTCCGCTTTTCATCATGTTCTTGTCAAAATTAGTTCGGCTAACCAGCCGTGAAAGCGCATCAGACAGACAGACTTTCATGGTCTACGCATATATTATAAATATTACTGTCACAATATATTTCTATATTCAATATATTCATTTATAAATATACAAATGAGTAATGAAGGATGACTGTTTATAAGGATAATATCCTAAAAACAATAAGGTACGATTCACACCGGTCGGCTCGCGTCGGCCCGCGCCAGAACGGATGCATACGCATGCCGTATGTGTGCCACAGAAGTTGTGCGTGTGCCGCAAAAGTCCTCCGCGTCCATCAAGGTCGTATGTGTGCTGCTGCAGATATGTCACTTTAATGACTCGACTGGCTACATTGCTGCCCGACGCAAGCTGACGGAGCCGGTTATCTGTCTCGAAGTCCGGTCGGAGCCTTTCAGGCACCGCGAAACGTGAATGTGACGGCAATATGAACCTAATTCCTATATTTTACAAGTTCGAATTTTCTTAATCACATTGTAAAATGCCGTTTCGGCCCAGTTGATGCGAACCGGTCGGTATGAATTGTACCTACAGATATATATTTTCCTCATGCTCAATATTCAAATTGAATAATACATTTGATTTAATATTAAACATTTAATAATATATACTGTTCGTTTGTAAGGTAAATATTCCGAGAATATCGTTATATTCTCATATTAAAAATTCTGCTTGAATCATCGTTTGAATTTATTATACAGCATGACTAAAGTTTATTTTATACTATTATAAAAAAAACGACATTTGAACTCACGTTTTTGAAAACGATACTAATAATTTAAGATTTTTCTAAACAAAGAAAAATTTTGACATAACAGGATTTGAAGCAGCTACCATCTTGCCTTAAAGCCAGATAACGCTCTTATTGCTGAGCTACGTGTCGTGGATTCAATGTAGCGGAAAATTCTCCTTCACCTTGTGATCGATTCCGTTGTGTTGGTCTGGGTCCCCTTTAAAGAATGAACTCCCGTCGCAATAACGTCAAAACTTGTTATTTTCGTGTTCTGGTTTGGAGGGTAGTAGCCGATAGACTTAGGCTGCGTATCCGCTGAGGCGGAGTGGAGTGGATCTTAGCGGTGCACAAATTGACCAATCACAATGAAAGAAATCTCCGCTCCACTCCGCTAACACTGTTTCCACTGGAGCGGAGCGGAGATTTCTTTTATTGTGATTGGTCAATACGTGCACCGCTAAGCTCCACTCCACTCCGCCTCAGTGGAAACGCAGCCTTATACATGCGGCATTGCCATCCGCCGCACGGATAGCAACCCACCGGTAATACCGTGTCTATAGGTGATGGCTTCGCTTTCGATCTGGAGATCCATCTGTTTGCTACCTAATGATTAAAAAAAAAAGTTTAGGAATTTACCTAAAATTATTTGTGAAACTGCAATGATAATTGACAAATCCACTTTACGGTAATATAAACGGTCCTATTAATTTGTCGTAACGTAACCAACTTGTATGCGCTTAACGGTATTTAAACGATAAAGTGTCGCATAATTGCTTCACTTTTTGCTAATATTCATATCATGAAAATTTCAATTTCAGAAAGTCAGTTTGCCCGAAACATTTAAAAAAGTTAGCTAATTTGCAATCCTAAGCTGCTTATCATTGTCGAGTATTCCATTATTTACTAGAAGTATTCGACCGAGTTCAAGTAGTAAATAAAATACCGCGTATGTGGAATGCTTATATTGCTTACTAGCTGTTGCTCGCGACTTCGTCCGCGCGGACCTTGTTTACTCCGCACAGCTCCTCCCCCGTAGGTGATAGCGTGATAATATGTAGCCTATATGTTGATCCAACCTGGTATTAATATTCATGCAAAATTTGAAGTAAATCCATGCAGTACTTTTCGAGTTTACCCCGAACATACATACAGACAAAAATTCTAAAAACTATATTTTGGGCTTCGATATCGATTGTAGATCACGCCCCAAGTATTCTTTTAAAAAAAATATTCAATGTACAGTTTTGACTTTCGTACGATTTTATTATTGAAGATGCACCGAGAACTTAATCTATACGTATTATAGATTAAGTTCTCGGTGCATCTTCAATAATATTTAAGAGGGAAATCTCTAATCTCAAATAATATAACACTAGGGACGTTCCTCCATACAAACGTTGTTCCTTATTTCCTCCCAGGATAACGAGGATACCCCAATAGATAAAAAAATACAATATGGCTACATTTGCCACATTACTATGTTTTTCTTTTTTTCACAAATTCATTACTAAAAGAAATATGAACCGTCAAAAACCTAAAAAAATGCCCCTTCTATTATGTGCAAACATCCGGCAAACTAATTTGACTAGATTATATAAAAAAGTAAAATAAAGAACATAGCGAAAGCCTTTCTTAAACTTATAACACAAAATTTAATCAAATCGGTTTAGTTTTAGAGGAAAAAACAGGGAACAACGAAAATTTGTTTTTGTGTAATTTTTATGGGTATATTGCGTCCATGCTTTTTTTATATCATAAGATAGCAAACAAGCAAATGGGTTCCTGATGGAAAGAGTGAACCATCGCTTATAGACACCAAAGTTGCTATCTTGTGGTCTAATGTCACATGCATACGTTTACCAGCTACCTTACCCTACAAACCGGAACACGACAGCGATAAGCACTGTCGCTATTGCGGCAGGAATAGGTAAGGCGGTGGTACCAGACCCGGGCGAGGCAATGCAGAACTCTCCCACCTAGTAGCCACGATGGTAGTAGTAGTAGTAGAGATATAGTGAGTGGTAATTTGAGTCCATTAAAAGGGAGTATTTGTTGAGGCTTGGTGAACCTCAACACTGTGAGCATTAGCGTCAATGTTTATCATTATCGTGTTCCAGTTTGGAGGGTAAGGTAGCCGATAGACTTATGTATTTGGCATTGCCATCATGGATAGCAACCCATCATTAACATCTATCCATCACGAGAGCCATTTGCTTATTTGTTATCTAACGATATAAAAAACACATACATGTTAAATTATACATGTGGCATTGCCACCCCTCCACACGGATAGCAACGCACCATTAACATCTTTGATGTCTATTGGCGATGGTTTTCTATTTCCATCGGAAGAACCATGCTTGTTTGCTATCTTAGGCTGTAAAAGAAAAGAATATCTAAATTCAAAAATGAGCCTAATCAGACAAGCTGTTGCTGAAATCCCATCTCGAGTGTCATCTGCTTTATTGTTTGCTAATGATGTAAAAAATACATACACGTCAAACTGATAGCAGTGATAACCTTCTTTTTCGTCAGTTGATAAAACATCGAATAAACCGAGTAATGGAAACATAATACCGAGTACTCGACGCATCTCCATTAATAATTTTATACTATCCTTACAACATAAAATATTCAAATTGAATCACCTTTATGTTTATTAATACAACAGTTAACACACACGTAATTACGTAAGATTGATAAACTTCCTTCCAAATACACACACGCGGAAATAACTCATAAATCAGAGATGAATGGGTACAAACTCCTTTGTACTACACACCAGCTGAAACAATCAGCTGTGACTTGTATTACATTCGCAAATTGGCTGACTCACGCGCGCATATCTTGCAATAAATGCATTATTACCGATAATAAACTTTACTGCCTTGTAATACGGTGTTTTTGTATACTTAAAACAACGCCACGTCACTTTAAACAAGTCGAAGCAATGTGAAATGTATGCGTAAGAACATAAAGTTTATTTTTTTAATGTTTAAGATAACAACGGGACTTATCGTCGCTGGCGGGAAACGCAACAGGATGCAAGTTTTTCTTTATTTTAACATTTAATGAATGATTGCCTTATTGGGAAGTGGTAGTTATGTAGATGCCTAAGTTCCAACCCGAGCAAGATGTGCGTCATGATGTTATTGAACCGTTTCTTTAGGGTTCCGTGCCCAAAGGGTAAAACGGGACCCTATTACTAAGACTCCGCTGTCCGTTTGTCACCAAGCTATATTTCTTAAGGCGCTGTCAACACCAAAATCGCTCACTTTTGTCTATTTCAATCGGAGTAAATGAGACCTCACTATCAGTGTAACTGGGCAGGTAGGGTCTTTAAATGAATAAACATTGAAATTTAAAAAAAAGTGTAGATTATTTGTCAAATATGATTCGGTAGCAGTTTAGGTATGAATATGATGACTTCATGTTTTCAATTGCAGACCCATACGTCAAAAAAATAAAGATATAGAACCGTTAATGATGATTTTAAGACCAATCTTCGCAATTATTTTCTATCGACCCAATTTTGTTCAATTATGTATCGAGTCCGGCCACGGTCTTTGACATAATATAATGAATATTAACGTTTATTTTTTGTGATGTGCTGTAACAAATAGTTTTTCCTAAAAAACTGCTTAAAAACATCAATTTCAACTAATTAGGGCTTGTCAGCCCTTTAAACCGTGATAGTTAGACAGATCAAATTTTCAGAGATTATATAGTATTTCTGTTGTCGCTATAACAAATACTAAAAACAGAATAAAGTGAACTTTCCCTTAAATATTTATTTTATTCTGTTATCGTGGGGGGTTCCATACAAGAAACATGATTGCCGTTTTTTATATATAATGGTAAGGAACCCTTCGTGCGCGAGTACGACTCGCACTTGGCCGGTTTTTCTTTTCACGGGATAGCTACAAGCGGATGGTTCTCATGATGGCGGGAGAAAACCATATATATTATATCGCCTATAAACACCGAAGATGTTAATGGTGTGCTCAATCGAAGTAGCGAGCTTTGAATGCCACATAAGTAAGTTTACCGGCTACCTTTTCCCTCGAATCGGAACACTACACCTACTAATAGCGACTCTATTGCGGTAGGAATATATCGAACGAATAAATTTTAAAAGTCTCTGTCACAATCTACACGTCTTAAGCTCTTTAGAATCTTTATTCTCTCTATCCCCATGCATAAGTTCTTCTTCATGCATAAAATTCTTTTGCAATTCAATCAATCCGCTTGTGGAATACTCTTCCTAGCTGGAATCAGAGTACCATGGTACCAGCTTCATAGAGTACATTTTAAGAAAGATCTAAAGTCGTAACATGCTTCATGATTTGATCATGTCAGACTACGTTGATATATGTATTTTTATAAGTATGGAGGAATGTCTGTATTTATGTAATCTAGTCAAAAAATTGCTGTGAGTTTTCTGCCGACCGCCCTGTCGGCCGAGTGGTTAGCGACCCTGACAAGCATTTATGTGATGAGCATATATGTTTGTATTTCCAGGTTTTGGGTGTTATTAAATATATTCTAGTATTTATAAACGTATTTCTATGTATAAGTATCGTTGACTAATACCCATAACACAAGCAAATATATTACTTACTTTGGGGTTAGATCAGTAAGTGTAATTTGTCCCGTGAATATTTATTATTATTTATTAATTAATTGTTATTGTCTGGCTAGCCAAATTGTTTAGTGGTTTTGTACTTTATGCATGAAGCTCGTCATTGGTACCAGGTACATTTTGTATATGGTTCGATAAAGATAAATAAATAAAATCAATAAAGAAATATGTTTCGGCTTAATACAAACACCGTCGTCATTTTATACACGAAATGTTTTATACGAATTGCCAAAGCCAGATTCTAAATGAATTGAATCGCATCTATAATATATAAGTCAGGTAGATTCGTAGTCCTTTTTCTAGATAACCTAACAAATCTACTTGAAATTTATGTTACGATTCGGGTAGGGTTCAATTTCTAATGCCCGGTTCTTAGAGTATTTATTTATTTATTCAGAAAACTCACAGCAACTTAATAAACGCAATAAAGTTGTAAAAAGAGTTTCCATAATTTGACAGCAGTATACTTACAACAGACACAATGTGTACAATAATACAAATTTGACTTAAAAGTTAGTTTTAAAAAAATAAGTTCGAAAGAATACGCCTTATTTGAGTTTGTTTCATGTGGAGCGCATCGTTATTACTATTGACTATATTAAGACTATCAGTAGCTTTGATTATGAGTGTTTTTTCGATAATTTGTAGAAGCAAAAGGTAGGTACATACAGCAAAGTTGGATTACGAACGGATCTATTGGCAAAATTAAAAGAATATTCTGCTCAGCCACTCTGGACAGTTGACAGTGCCATTGAGAATGCCTACAACATAATGTTGCGAATAATCTAGAAACGTGTAGAGTTGGAACGCTGGAGAGATCTAGAAATAAAAGAAAGAGATAGATACTCCTATTAATAAACATATAGTTGAACGTTACCCTAATAGCTATGCCATAATGGATCTTCTGTTATATGGCATAAGTTATATGAAAATAGCATGTACTGCGACTTGTTTATCATAACTTGTTTACAGCTAGAATCATTTATTGTTTACGCGATAAATTTAGATTTTTCGGGAACCAGGTAGAACTTTACCCTGGGTATAAATAGAGATGTGTTGATAAATAGAGAACAGTTTTATACAGTGATCGAAAGCGATAGTACGAGCGACCAGTGTAAAGTGGAGTGACCAGTGTGTAATACAAGTGTTAAGTTAGTGTTAGTACAGTGAGTGACTAGTGTTAATCAGAGTATTTAAATATTACATTGTGTATTTTTGTTGTAAATACACCGTTTTAATATTAGTGGGGTTTTCTTGCAAATTACGAACCTGAAGCACGTAACAATATGTTATGTCATTTAAGTCTCTCCTGGTGGATAATGGTAAATGATGTATTTTACAAGCTTCTTAATATGATGATTTCTCTTTTTTTATTCTGTGAGAAAGAAATTTAATAAGTTTTTTCTGAATTGATTCAATCCGGGTTTCATAAACGTTATATAATGGGTTCCATATTTGTGAAGCATATTCTAACTGAATTCTACTCATAACTAGTGTACAGTGTAGAATTTTAAGAGTTTTTGGATTGCGAAAGTCTTTAGTAGCTTGAATCAATAAACCGAGAGCTTTAGTTGGCTTAGAAATTAAGCTATTGATGTGGTCGTCAAAAGTTAGCTTTCAATCAAGAGTTACACCAAGGCACAGAATACTTAGAGACTACCAGAAGTCAATGTTCCATACAAGTAATATTCGAACATAGCACACATAGACACGTGTGTAATATAAATATATGTAATATAAATGTATGTAATATAAATCGCCGTGTTGGTCCCGGCCTCCTTTGTAGAATAGGCCAACTGCCGTTCTGCCAGGCAGGTCGTAAAAGGCGACCGATTGGCTATTGAGTCACTACCATCGTGGCTACTAGGTGGTAGAGTTCTGCATTGTCTCGCCCGGGTCTGGTACCACCGCCTTACCTATTCCTGCCGCAATAGCGTCAGTGCTTGTCGCTGTCGTGTTCCGGTTTGGAGGGTAAGGTAGCCGGTAAACTTATGCATGTGGCATTAGACCTCGCCACAAGATAGCAACGCACCATTAACATCTTTGGTGTCTATAGGCGATGGTTGACTCTTTCCATCAGGAGACCTATCTGCTTGTTTGCTATCTTATGATATAAAAAAAAAGACACCTCTCACGGACGCGATATCTCGAGCTGGTGCGGAACAAACTGTACCGAACCGAACCGATTCTGAAATATCACGTCCGTTGCTCGAATATCACATGTATGTAGATTAACTACTGTTAGTCTCCAGTATACTGTGACCAAGGTCTCTAACTGTATCGGCCTGTAATAAAGGAATATCCATGAGATAATAAATTGAATTTAGCATTTTCGACTTAATGTGACTGTAGAACATTTAGAGGGATTCAAGTCTAGTTTGTTCGTTAGGGGTTATCTCATGCGTCCATAAATTACGTGGAGTTTTTTTTAATTTACTGTCCCTCCCTCCCCCCTTTGTGGACGTATGCAATAATTTTTAAATCTATTTAAACCCTGTTCTATCCTAAGAGATCGTAAGAGACAGTCAGATATGTTTCGTATTGTTTGTAATAGTAACATTTACTACGAGGCGTAAGAAATTATTCCTATAAATATCCAAAAAACTAATGGAACGCCTCGTTTATTATTCAATTGGTTGCTTATGGTTATCACGCTTAGTAAAATTAGTTGCTAACATTGAGAAGTGTTTTTTAACTTCCCGCTACGTAATATGTAGATAAGGAAATTACTGATTTAGCCCCGATTTTCGAAAATCGAGTTTTCACCAGATCTCCACGTTTTGAGGTCCCAGGAATGTATGCGTGTGTGTGTGTGTGTGTGTGTGTGTGTGTGTGTTTGTGTGTGTGTAAGCATCTCCTAACTTTTAAACGACTGGACCGATCGAAACGCGGTTGATGGCATTGGATTGGATTCCGCTCAACTTGGATTTTTTGAAAATTTGAACCAAGTGGGCCCAGCAGATTTTTAGAAATTTTGAAAAAAATCTCAAATAAACTTTTTGGCGAAATAGTATTTTTTTAATATAACTTCAGGATTAATGTACCGATTGAGTTCAAAAACAAATCAGCTCTATTCCTCAATAAAATACTTCTAATGCATAAATTGCATTAAAATCGGTTTATCCGTTTGAGAATAATCGTTGCCGAAAAATTTTGAAAACGTTTTTTTAACACAAACTTCGAAATTTTTCAACCAATCATTCTTTGGTATTCTACGATATTTTAGTACTAAAACTACGTCGAATTTCGTTTCAAAAATCGAAATCCAATCTAATTTTCAAAAGTTACAGCTTTTCAAATATTTAAATTACGTTATTTTTAGCAGTCACTTAATATTTTTGAAATAACTTTCAGACTATTAAAGTAGTTGACTTAAAAGTCTTATCAGCTTTTCTCCTTTAAAAACTGTGTCAAATACCGATAATGGATTCAACTTTAAAAGCTATAAACTTACGTTGCATATGTATGTGCTGTTTGGGCATTTTGTAGTCGGGCGGGTAGCATCTCTCGTAGAAGTCGACATCTGTCACCTGAGATACTTCCGGTGTTGGTATGATAAGCCCCGTGCCAGATATAGCCCTCTGGAGGTGATGTTCCTGATGACAAAAGAAAAATAAAGTTAATTAAAAAATATATCACGTAATATTCATATATGTTATGTAATATTCTCCCCGTGATGGTTTCCTTTGAAGCATAGGCCAACTGCCGTTCTGCCAGAAAGGTTGTAAAAGGCGACCGATTGGCTATATGAATCACTATCATCGTAGCTACTAGGTGGCAGGGTTCTGCATTGTCTCGCCCGGATCTGGTACCACCCCCTTACCTATTCCTGCCGCAATAGCGTTAGTGCTTGTCACTGTCGTGTTCCGGTTTGGAGGGTAAGGTAGCCGGTAAACTTATGCATGTGTCATTAGACCTCGCCACAAGATAGCAACGCACTATTAACACCTTTGGTGTCTATAGGCGATGGTTGACTCTTTTCATCAGGAGACCCATCTGCTTGTTTGCTATCTTATGATATAAAAAAATATCATGTCCGGTTCGCTTGCGGTGTAGGCACTAGGCAGAGTAAACCGAACGTCTATAGGATTTTCAGTTCACCACGATTCACTGGTTTGTCGGTTGGCGAGGGTGAGTGGTGATCCCCATAGCCACATTTACCGACCTGATAACGATACTCGACTATTTCTAGCGATAACTGAAACCGACAGCTTTTGAAGTTGTCATCCAAGACACGGGAGGGGTAATACACCACCCGACAGCCTCCGAGCTGCTGCTGAGATTTTGAATTCTCGAAAAACTCAATAACATTGGGAATCGATCTCGAGACCTCATGATTTGAGGAGAGCCTATTCTGTTCTATCCTTAGGTTCTAAATTCTTTATAAAAAAAAACTCTTGAGTGTAAATAAAATATACTATTACTAGCTGACCCGTGCGAAGATTTCGCACCGCGCCATCTAGCGTTTTTCAAGTATAAACTCTATTAAGATATTTGACGTATCACCCACAGAAGTTCCGAAATAATTTTTTTTGATTTTTTTCATATTTTTCGCCTAAAGTAGAAAACATAAAATTTAACTGTGTATTTGTTGTTTTTTGTGAAGTAGTTAAAGAGATCGAGCCACTCCAGGAAAAACATCTTTTGGAAATAATCTATATACATATAATAAAATCGTAGGAAAGTCAACTGTACATTGAATATATTTTTTAAAGAATACTTGGGGCGTAATCTATAATCGATATCGAAGCCAAAAATAGTTTTTCGAAGTTTTGTCTGTTTGTCTGTATGTATGTTCGGGGTAAACTCAAAAAGTACTGCATGGATTTACTTCAAATTTTGTATGAATATTACTTACAGGTCGGGTCAACATATAGGCTACATATTATCACGCTATCACCAACTGGGGAGGAGCAGTGCGGAGTAAACGAAGTCCGCGCGGACGAAGTCGCTGGTAACAGCTAGTATATTATATGATGACGATAATTATACAGGAGTTACTTATACGAATACGGCTTCGTAATTTATACGGCCTGTATAATTGCATAAGAAGTTAAATCCACCGTCGTAGACATTCTACGAAATGAGAAATTTCCCGAATTACGTCACGGCGTTCGTTGGCGCACAAGGCGATGACGTCACGGCGGTAATAATTTATCAAGGGCGAAACATTGGTACTACAAATAAATAAACTAGGCGAATCACACAAATTCCAATCACCATTCCCTGCGCTGGGATATATCCAACTGAATATTTTTTATTGAAAGATTATATATATATATATATATATATATATATATATATATATATATATATATATATATATATATATATATATATATATATATATGTACAGTGTGGAGCTGACTATACACCAATTAATTAAACTTAGTATATGTAATAATGTTCTCAGCCTGAATACAAAAAATCAGACAAATACATCCACTGGTTTAGCCACAGGACATTAGTTTTCATTTCTAATTTTGCGAACATGATGTAGATTATCGGCTGTACGCATAGAAATATATAGAGGTCAATGGCTGTACGTGACCCGTTCACCCTTTATGGTTTGAAAGAACTCTTATAAGTAAGTTGCCAACTCGCAATACTAGCAGAAAATCCTTGCATTCATTGGTTATTTTAATTTTTTATCCTTTACAACTGACCAATAACAACCCAATCTTGTCATTAGGAGAATTTGAAAAGAAAGCGAAAAGTCGCTTTATCTTGAGTGCATACACAGTGTGTAGTGATACAAAAAAGCGCATTTTGCGCTTTCTTGATGAAAGCCGTTGATAACACGTGTCACGTACCTACGATACGTAGGTCACGGTCATTATTGTTTAATGTTATTGTTTAGTACGATCAAAGATTTTGCCGTGGTAATTGATATTACGTTATTACTTGTAATGTACTGAGTTTTTATTTTTTTCTTTTATTATTCTAGACTTATAAATTATGCGAAAGTAGACGCTTCATTTTAATTTTTATTGTGGTAAAATACGAGTTAAATTGTGCGAAAGTAGACGCTTAATTTTTATTGTGATGGCCGGCCATGGCCATGATGTTTGTGCTAATTAGTGCTATTTTGTGATAAGACACGTTAGGTACCTATTATTATTAGTGTGAAGTGAACAACATTTTTGTTTTTTCTTCTTTACTTTTAGTCAATATGTGGCACGAAACCTAGATTGATACGGTCTTTATTCTTACAATATACGCAAAAATAATTCTATAGCTACGTAATTACTTATTGTACAAAATGATTGTGATTAATAATAATAATTTATCAAAATAATTATTGAGGATGAGTGTGGTTTAAAAAGGCGCCTAAATATTATGTCACACGTAAAAATAATAATAATAACATGAGGCGCCAGCCGCCAAGCCGCGCGTGCGGCGTTGCCGTCTTGGTGATAGGTAAGTCAAAGGATGTTTTATCTTTATTATATTTTCGTGTCATTAATTTTGTTCGAAATTTTTGTTTTTTTAATTTCGATGTCAAGACTGATTTGATAGACTAAAAATACTAGTACTAACTAGTACTACCTTAATTCTCACTTATTGTTGTATGGCCATATATATATATACAGAGCCACCCATCTGCTTGTTTGCTATCTTATACTATAAAAAAATACAGTTACTTTTAAAGCTTCAGTCGAATTTTAAAATTAGGAACTAAATATTGAATTGAAAGTGTGTTTTAATTATTATTGTAAAACCATTACAAGGTAATATAAAAATATTCCACTAAATTCATGATTCGGATGCACTGAGTCTTGTGAATGAACTCTGTAATGCTGGCAGTGTGTCATTCTACATTTACGTACAATTTTTTTTATGTCATAAGATAGCAAAAAAGCAGATGGGTCTCCTGATGGAAAGAGTCAACCATCACCTATAGGCACCAAAGATGTTAATGGTGTGACGCTATTGCGACAGGAATAAGTAAGGCGGTGGTACCAGCCACGGTCGAGCCGATGCAAAACTCTACCACCTAGTAGTCAAAATGGTGTAAAGCGGATAGCCACTCGGTTGCCTTTTACGACCTGCCTGGCAGAACGGCAGTTGGCCTATACTTCAAAAAAGCCCGGGACCAACACGGAAAAAATTCCGAGTTTGGGTGTTTATTAAATATATTCCAGTATTTATATATGTATTTCTATGTATCAGTATAGTTGACTAACACTCATAACATAAGAAAATAATTTGCTTACTTTGGAGTTAGATCAGTTAGTGTAATTTGTCCCGTGAATATTTATTTATTTTATTAATATTTAAAAAATCAGTCACTTAGGGGTTAATTTTAAAAAATGTAACATATGATTGACCACGACTCTTCTACTATCTCTTCGCCAAATTTCATCAAAATTGATATAGCGCTTATGTCGTGAAAGCGTGATAAACAGAAAGATTTTCGAATTTATTAGTATGGGCTATATAGATAACAGACTCCACAGAACAGTTGACGTATACCGGTTTGTCGTCTCTCAAATCTGGTGACGCGTGGGAACTTCCGGGCCTCCAAGTGATTTCATCACAGAAATAAGTAAGCCATTTCTGATCAGGCCACTAATATGATAATTAAATGTTAATTCGCAAACAAGCTTTCTTTTATTTAAAAATATCCTTTTTCAACCGACGAATAAACTGTGGTTATTAAAACCACCGTTTTTTTGTCGGTTAAAAGCATGGTATAGGGTAGTATGTCGATAATGGCCTTAAGGCATAACAAAATGAGCCACTAAAACGGACAAACAGTCCGCATAGTTGCGTCACCTCTGCCATTCAATTGGGTGACGTCATTACGTTCATATTTTAGCAGTATATAAAGTCGTAAACAATGCGGTCCAGAGCGATTAAGTCGATTCCATCAATAAAATCGATCGGTATCTCGTTACTGATGTAAAACAAAGTCGCTGTTGGCGTGTCTGTTTCTTTGTTTACGCTAAAGCATGCATAGAAGTTTTGTACTATTTCACCGTCATTTATATATAAGTATTTTTATTACGTACAGATGTTGTGTACTTTACGTTATTAATATAAATACCACTGTGTATACGTGCGTATGTGTACATATGTGTGTGTCAGCTAGATTTAAATATAACAATTCTTTGAGTGTGATAATATTTTACTCACGATGAAATGCTTTTAAATAATTATAGCTCAAAATCGTATCTTCACGCACTTATCCCCGAATAGCTACGCAGAGGTACTACAACAAGTGCATCCACGATTAGCCGAAAATACTTGGTCCCACAATGATATTGTGTACTTTACAACGTTATTAAATGCCACCGTGTATACGTGCTATGTATATGTCGCAGTGAAATTGTGAGTACCGTTAGATTATAATTTACCTAAGTGATATTATAATTTAACTGCTAACCTAACCTAACCAAATTATAAAATCCCTAGGTAGATTATAATCTAACGGCTATTGACAATTTCACTGCGACATATACATATGTGTGTGTCACCTTGATTTAAATGTAACAATTCTTTGAGTGTGATAACATTTTACTCACGATTAAATGCTTTTAAATAATTCAGATAGCTTAAAAAAGTATCTTCACGCCCGTATCCTCGAATAGCTACGCAGAGGTACAAGTGCACCCACGATTAGCCGAAAATACTTGGTCCCACAATGTGATGGACAAGCCTACCGCCAACCGGGCACTTTCCAATCCCGGGCAACGTTATTTTTATCAGAAAACTAAAAAAACACGTTTTTGATTTGCTCGACCCGGGAATCGAACCCGGGACCCCATGTGGTCGACACCGACACCGGACCACTGGACCACAGAGGCTTAAAAGTAGCTAAATATAATAAAAAGATTTCCTTTACGTGGTTTATTTAAAAAGAAACTGAAATATATATTAACATGTAATTGTAATCAAAAAACTACAAGAACAATAAACGTGTAATTACATTTTATGGCCACAAATAACAAACAAGCAGATGGGTCTCCTGATGGAAAGAGACAACCATCGCCTATAGACATCAAAGATGTTAATGGTGTGTTGCTACCCATGTGGCGTGATGTAAATGCCATATGTAGACGTAGCAAAATTCTAGTAGCTATGTATAGTTACGATGGTAGTGACACATACTAGTAGCCTCTTACAAACTCCCTGGCAGAGCGACAGATAGTCTGATCAAACTTTTCAAACTTCAAACCCAAAATCAAACCCGTGATGACCTTATACTTTGAGCAAAATAGCGAATAGTATACTAGCAAGCAAAATAGTATACTAGGGCAAAATAGTATACTAGCTATTACTCGCACTTCGTCCGCGCGGACTTCGTTTACTCCGCACAGCGCCTCCCCCTTAGGTGATAGCGTGATAATATGTAGCCTATATGTTGACCCGACCTGTTAGTAATATTCATGCAAAATTTGAAGTAAATCCATGCGTACTGCATGGATTTTTGAGTTTACTCCGGACATACATACAGACGTAAGAATAGACATAAGAATTATCTCGATATGCTTTTAGTTTAACATGTTTAGATAGCTTTTCATACAAATTTCATCCCCTATTTTCAACAATTTAGGGATTGTTTTTTGAAAAAAAAAATTAGTGTTTGTTTTGCCCCGGCTCTTCAACTACTTCAATGCCAAATTTCATGAAAATAGGTCCAGCGGTTTAGCCGTGAAACCGTAACAGACAGACAGACAGACTTTCACATTTATAATATTAGTATGGATTCCACGCAAATAAAGAATTATTGTTACGATAAAATCGTATCAAAACACGTATTATGAAATTAAAAATTTACATTTGAATATGGAATTGGCTACTTACCTACTTGATAAATTATACGTATTTAGACTATAGGTTATCTCTAGTGGATATCTTTATAGTCTATAGTATAGACTATAGAGATATCCTCATAGATAAAGCTTTTAAAAAGCGATAACTCTCAGACAGTAAACATATCGGTTCTTGTGTTTCGGTATGCGGAATCGAATCGCGAGGAATCTCAAGTAATACGATTTACGCAATATCCTATCACGCAAAGGGATCGGCATAATAAAATGATCCTTCACACGTTTTCAATAAGGTTAAATTTATTTTTCTTTTATTGTATTGAAACGAAATACCAGATGTGTACGGGCCCTTTTCATAACGTTGTAACTACAATAACAGCATTGAAAAATGAGACCTAAATAATTATATAATTAAGGTTCATAATCATTTACTTAGCCTCGGTTCATTACACCTGAACATCGACATCACCTGATGAATAAGTATAGGGCTAATTTCAAGAAGGTTATAATTACACACTTGATTAAACAAAAATAGGCCATGTTGCACTGAAAATATGGTTGATAAGAGTAAATATGTATTTCGAATGGTACGTTAAATGATATTGAAATTTAAATAAACGTATTAAAGCTGAAATAACAATAATATCACGTCATATCAAAAAGGGATATGGAAACGAGTTTAGCTTAAACGCTAAGATGGATGGAACCGTAATAGCAATTAGGTTTTGTATCCACGACATTTTAATTATATTTTTTCTTGTGTTATTTAAATATATTTGTATCATTGGTGGTTATTATAGGTTAAGGACAGGTGTTGGAGAAAGATAAATATAAAGAAGGTAAGCGTATATTACAGCCTATATCATGAAACGCATAAGTTCATGCAAATAATTTTAAAATAGGTGCAAAATAGGAGAAAAAAATTGATTTCAAAAATGAAGGTAGTGACAGTTTGGCTAACCGTTCGCCTTTTACGAGTTGCCTGACAGACAGGCAGATGGTATCAATAGAGGGCCAGACCAGCCTACATGGAAGCTGATACGTTGTGCACAATCGTGGCTTTACATCGATCGAAAATAAAAATAATATGGCCGATTCCACACTGATAGCTTTAAGCTTAAGCTACGCTCCAATAACATCTTTAATGTCTGTTGGTGACAGTTGTTTCTTACTAGCGGGTCTAGACAAGTGGCATAAACGCTAGGAGAATAGAAAGATAAATGTACGGACTTGACGTAAGCGTTCGATTATGCTTATGTCAAATCCATACATTTATCTTTCTATTCTCCGAGCGTTTATGCCACTTGGCTAGACCCGCAGTCCGTTTACGATATGCAACGTGAGAAAATGTCAATCCCATTATTTTTTAAATAATGCGCTAGTAGGAGGGTTATATTTTTCGAGTGTATGTAAGCTTGTTATGTATTTTAGCACGCTCCATAACCTAAATGGCTCAATGGATTTAAGTTTGAGAGGTGACACAAATCACGATATCACGTCTTAAGACTTGTGGGTTACATAGGCATAGTTATAATTTTTATTTGACTCTTAATTGGACTTGATTATAGTATTTACCGATGAAATAAATCACACCAGGGGTCATGGGCGTACCCACATTCTGGTTTTATTCAATTATAAACCCAGTTTTATCACGATAACGTTCTCGCGATATAGCTTCAGGTGATAATGTGGCCACAACATAAACGGGCAGAAGCATAGTTTTCTTGTCTGTTATTATATTAGAAAAAAATGATTTAATCGGTATTGAAATTAACATTTATTCCTAATGCTATTGGTGTTTTCTGCAATGAGGCATCATCCAAATTGGCCATAGTTAAACAAATTATCTTGGACTGTCTTGTTGGTCTTGTGGCAAGATGGTCCCAGGTTTGATTCCTTTACGGCGTGTTGCCCGATCCGGCAGTCATACCTCAGCACATGCCTAGGAAAGATATTTAATACTTATCTACTTAATAGTGATGAATCTGAACGTTGATTGACATTCATGTTACTCTACATACCCAGCAAGGGAACTAGCATAATAATATTTATTTAAATATTTCTTTTTAGTGAATCCTGAATTCCATACAGGTTTAAGTATATATCTACCTAGGGTAGGCATAGAAAACTGAATGAATAGATTAAAATTAATAAACCGTCACGCCCATACTCTTAAAAAGTAGGCAGAGGTGTAACTAATACAGCCTTGATTAGTCAACAGTATAAACAAATCAAGCACGTCTCATATCCAAACTTGAACAAATTTTGCAAATCTTATTTTAAGCAATTTTTCCACATTTCCTCATATATTACTAAGACTATACCAAATCCGGAAATATTTATTGTAATATGAAAACATTGTTAATACGAAACAAGGGTATGCTCCACCAAAATATTCCGGAATCGAATACACAAAGAATACGAGGAATCGTATTTCAAGTCCCAAATCAAAGGGAACAATAAAAAAACTCACGAAAACTCTCCTCACAACTAATGACGCTCTAGGAACAGTATTATTACGGGAGCGACAAGCGATACTGTATCGAATAGATTTACACAATAAAAGTATGGCGTATAGATTTACACAATAAAATTGTTTCCACGATAAAGCCCTTTCCCTAGAATAAAAATAAATAAATAAAAGTCAATTAAAAATAAACTGACTTCAAATACACATATCTCAAAATTTACTGAACCGATTTAGATGAAACTTGTTCCCTAAGTTGGAATATACCTAATATAACCAAAAAGAATTGTCTCAATATGGCTTTTAGTTTTCTTGAATTTTGTTGACAAACAAACATTCACTTATGAAATATAGTACACGTGTTTGGAGGCCTAAATAGATCATCGTCACAGTATACTGGAGACTAACAGTAGTCAATCTACATACATGTGATATTCGAGCAACGCACACATAGACACCTCTCACGTACGCGACATCTTAGAATGGTTCGGGACAGTTTGTTCCGCACCAGTCCGAGATATCGCGTCCGTGAGAGGTGTCTATGTGTGCTATGCTCGAATAATACTTGTATGTAACATTGACTTCTGGTAGTCTCTAAGTATTCTGTGTAATCGTGCTCTAATATTACCCAATCCTAACAATATCACATACATACATATTTCAAACTGATAACCTCCGTTTTTTCGTCCGTTGAAAACTACCTACACCCATCCCGCTTAGCTGGCAGTAAAATCCATACTAATATTATAAATGTGAAAGTAACTCTGTCAATCCCTTCTTCTTCAACTAAACAACTGAACCGATTTGGATGATATTTGGTACAAAGATAGTTTGAGACCCGAGAAAGGACATAGGATAGTTTTTATCCAGGAAATCCCACGGGAACTATGCGGGTAAAACCACGGGGCTGTCTTAAGATTTTTTTCCACGCGGACCGAAGTCGCGGGCACAGCTAGTTAACGATAAAAATTAAAAAAAAAACATTAATACATGATAGCATATGGTGCATTATTCCGTATTAACTTGTCGGAAATCTTAGCTACACATACTTTTCATGATTTTAAGTTAACAGAAGTTCCCTATAAGTTTTGATTCCTTTGTGAAATCGCAAAATATGCGACATAAACGTTCATTTCACATATAATAATCTCTATAATATAATATAATAATCTCAAATATAATAATAAATGTATTTATTTGCAAGCGTTTTCATAGCGTTTTTTGTGATGTGACTAAAAATTTACGGTTTTTGTATTTTTTCCTTCACATGTGCTTCTTGCCCAATTTCATAATTCTAGGTCAACGGGAAGTACACGACAGGTTTTGATTCCCTTTTGAAATCGCAAAAAATGATCATACTGTTACGAATAATCTAGAAGCGTGTAGAGTTGGAGCGCGCGCGCGCTAACTATCTAGAAATAAAAGAAAGAGATAGCTACTCCTATTGACAAACAAATAGTTGACCTGGGCTATGCCAAAATGGACTTTGTAAGATATAGCATAAAGTTGAAAGTAGCGTCTACTAGGATTTATGACTCATAACATGTTTACGATAAGAAGTGATTCATTGTTTCCCGATACATTTAGATTTTTCTGGATCCAGCTAGGACTTTACCCTGCCTATAAATAGAGCGGTGTTGACAAACACAAGGCAGTTTTTATCAAGCGATCGAGAGCGATACATCAAGCGACAAGTGCGAAGTGGGAAGTGTTTTATTGTGTAGTGTTCTAAGTTCAGTGATAGTATAGCGAGTGACTAGGGTGTAAAGTGTATTTTAGTATTACGTTGTGTTGTGTTGTGTAAATACACGTATTTAATATAAGTGGTGTTTTCTTACAAGTACGAACCCGAGTACGTAACAATCCCTTTTTTTACGTTGACCTACAAATTTGATTTCTTCAAAGCTGGGAGGGACCATAGACCCAAGTATTTAATATAAATTTTAACTTAATACCTTTACGCGTTGTTGAGAAAATGGTCTTGACAGATGAACTGATAGATGCCGAAGTGATCCTATAACGATTCCGTTTTTTTCTTATGAGGAAATAAATTCTCCCGATACTCTCTTCTAACTTCTAATAATATATATTAGATAGAGAAAATGTAGAAAGGGAAACAATCATATACGAGTTTCAGGTTAGACAAAGAAAAACGTGTACCAAATTTCATTTTCTCTCTCTCTCTATCGGCAGGACGACTTTTTACTTAGCTCACCTCCTCTATGTACACTCTCTCCATGGTTATTACGGGAGATAATAGCGATACTGTACTGTATTCATAGATCAGAAGTAATTCGAACAATATGCCACGGCAAATTGTTAATGTCAAGAACCATATTATAAAATGAAGTTTATATTCGGCGTAAGACATTTTTTAAAACTTATTTATGTTTGTAATCTAACATCGCCATTTGTATTCGGAAGAATTATAAATCAGCTTGCGACATTGATTCACCTTTAGCAGATTTGAAGTTGAAAAAAAAAGCAATGTAATGTTTTTAACCAAGCCAAGATTCTACCATGGAAATTTAAAATGTATCATAAATTTCCATTACATCAGAGTTTCATTTCGGATGAATACTAACGTAACAGTATGTAAGATCTCCACGTTCTTCGTCACCTATCTAGCTTATAGAATAAGTCCGTCCCATCCCGTTCCGCCACGGTTCGCTGCTTCGAGGGAAATTTCATTACAACTTACAAAGTAACTAAAGCCTACATATTTCCATGAAAATCATATAACCGCGACATTTATACCTACTCAAAGATTACCTATTATAACAGAGTACAGACTGTTACCTCTTAATTGTAATTTACTGGCTATTCCCCGTGACTTCGTTCGGGTGATTTAGATTTTCTTGCCGCATTAGCACCATTGCTTTTCATTACATATGCACTTTAGGGTTGAGCACACAGAAAGACAGCGGGATGCTATAGCATGTGGCGGAATCCTCGTGGCGATTTCCGCTACCTTTCTCGTTTCAGCAAATAGCAGTTATGTGTGAGAGAAAACGATAGACAGAAAAAGGCGATTATTTGCAGTCAGATGTAGTTCAACCCTTTAAGCAATACGGTAGACAGTAAACTTATGCTCGTTGCTGTTGCACAACCCCCCGGCACGACTTGCATTGCATAACATCATTAACATGGCAGATGTCTACTCAGGTTATGAATATATATACACATACATACATATATTACTTATCAAGAAAGCCATTCGTCTTTTGTACTTTAATCATAAAAAAAAGAAATAATACCTATATGCAATATACATATAGGCACGGCCATTTGTATAATTATACGTGAAGCAAAAACTTTGTACCCGATTTAAAGACAATTACGCGAACGGTGAATTATGAAATTTGGCACATTTAAAAATTTACATTGTGCAGGACCGCAGAAACCTAATATTTTTAAATAATGTGCATAAGAATTACATTAAATTAATATAAACAAACATTACCCACACTACATTCATGATGATATACGCTTAAAGTCTTTTGTAAAACTTATTTAATTGCGTTTAATCTATAGCAAAACGGAGTCGTAGAATCGTAACGGAAAAGTAGGTCGAATTTCGATCACAGAGCGATCGCTAGTATTAATAAAAGTTTTATCGTGTGCGTGATAGCCGAGCCACACTGTTGGAAACATACTTCCAACACGGTTGACCTTGGTGAGAGGCTTGTGGAGTTCAAATGAATTTTTGTTGGAAACAAGTGTTTACACTGTTGTAAACCACCGGTGGGAACTCATGTGGAGGGCTTGTTTCCAACAGTGTGGCTCGGCTTTAAGTCAGCACTCCGCGCTCATTCCGTCTCGTTCACTATCACTCATTGCTCGTCGGAATGGATGCGAAAGAATGATCGTTAATCTACACGCAAGCTTTTAGCTAAGAGCTTTATTAATGGCACAAAGATCTTTTTTATAAACTCGCATTTATATTAATGTGATTTTCGTGTCAAATTCGTTACAGATGGAACCTAGTGCCAGACATTGAGACACATACAGATTATTCTTGCTTTCTCCACTTGTATATGCGCCAGTTGTAATTTTTTTTAAATTATAATAAGTACTTCACGCCCGTATCCCCAAAGGGGTAGGCAAAGGTACAACCAGTGCACCCACGATTAGCCGAAGATACTTGGGATTTGTGGGCCCAAGTATTTTCGGCTCTCAACTCTACGAACGAAATAATTGAGTTATCGAGTTAAAATAGCATCTGATGGTCGCAATAAGAGACACATTTTATGTAATAATCTTTAGTGGCTGCCTAATTGGTCGAGTGATTAGCGACCCTGACTATGTAACCAAATGGAGCTCGGGTTCGATTGCCGACAGGGACAGTCATTTGTCATGTAGATTTTTGTGTTTCTGAGTCACTATTATACGTTGTCCATTTTCCACAGAAGCATAAGCTTCTCAGGTACAGATATAATGTCGTCGGGCTGTCATAAAACCCTTTATAAAATGGACAAAGTAAAAAAATATTTAACTATTTATTTATGTATTTCGAGTTTGTTACGAGCTTCAAGTTCGTATTGTATAATAAATACCACTTATATTAAAACCGTGTGTTTACAACACAAATATACAAGACACCATAATGCAATACGTAAATACACTGATAAACACTAATAACACTCACTACATTAACACTAAAAATTAACCGACTACACTGAATCACTAAGCTAAATATCTATCTAAAATTGCATGCGATCTTCACACAAACGTTAAGTATTCCGAATATCCTCCTTCATGGGCGCGAAAGGAATTGTCACTTCACGTATGATGTACGTATATAAGAAAAAACATGCCCTATTCCTTTAGTATCTATAGGCGATAATTATCTCTTTACACAGTAGAAACACTGCTTACAGTGGTGAGATTATTTAAAAATGCACAGCTTAAAGTTTCCAAGTCGCAAACCAAAAACAACACGACTGAATTATTCGTCGTGCATTGAGAATAAGATCGAACGGCCTTGGTTGAACCGAGGCGAGAGTTTTCCGAGCATTGACGGTTACTTCCAGGTCATGTTTCAAGTTTCAACAGTACAATGAGGGCTATTGAAACATGGAAGCCATTTTAACTTTATATCGCACCATATATATAAGTTAAGCATATTTAAGTTTACTGGAGATCGCTGTCTGCTCGAAATTTTAAATTTTTTAAATAACTACGTTTGACCATAAACTAAATAATAAAAACCCTTCTAAGTTTGATAACAGACTTAACCATAAACAAAACAGTATACGTGTATGTATATTATGACGTGTGTTAAATGAATAGTAGTGTGTGTGTGTGATGTTTATTTTTTTATTACTTCAACGTGACGTGTGTTGAATGAATAGTGGTGTGTGTGTTTCTAATAGGCATGGATCATTTAACAGTTAACATATTAAATTTCATACTAATTTTTTTTTAACAATTAACAACTGTTATTTTTACGTTATCAAATACTATTAAAAGTAATTTTTATGTATCACTAAAATTACCAATTAAAAATATCATTAACACTGCGAGAGAACGTTTTTTTTTGGTCGCTAACTCGATAGCTTCTCGTTTTACTGCTTCTAATACTTATTATAATATATAGGCTTCTGATATAATATAACATAAATAAATAACTGTTAAATATTAATTAACTTTAACAACATCACAGTTAATCTAATTTAACATTAATTTCCATGCCTAGTTTCTAATACATAGAATAAAAAGAAATGGATCGGACGTAATTGAAAATTTCTAAACACGACAAATTTCATAATGCCACGATTGTGTTATAAGGTAAATTAATAAAAAAAAACTAAAAAAGTAATTTTGAGCTTCATTTTGCTTAAACAAATTAACTAGTTGACAAAAATTGCGCGTACTTTTGAAAAAATAGAAAAAATTACTCAAACGCGGAAATGGTTTTTAGAATTTTTTTCGAATTACTTTACAAGTACCTACGCTACAATAATTGTAAATAAATTTGCTTAAACAAATGAAACCTCAAAATTTCCCTTTTACATTTTTCTATTAATTTACCTTATCGGGCAATCGCAGCATTATTAAAATCGACGCTTTTAGAAATTTTAAATAATGTCCGATTCATTTTTTTTCTACTAGCAGCTAAATTTCAGCGTTATACATACATAAGTTTACTGGACGTCCTTACTTAATCCTTACCCTCCAAACCAAAACACGACAGTGACAGGCACTCACGCTCGCGCTGTTACGGTAGGAATAACAAAAGCGGTGGTACTAAACCTGAGTTGCAGAAGTTAAAAGGCAACAATCATCTGCTATTATCAGAAAAGTCATCTGTTTGTAATTGTTTGATTATTTATGGATCTATTTTAAAGTCGTAAAAAACTAAGTAAAAAATATCGGTTAGGAAAAAGATATTATTTTGTACCGTGTTCAAAAGGGCCAAGGTTCTTTTAAACAATTTATTAAAAAAGGTTTATCGGAAAATACTTTGAATGAGGTTTCCTTTGTTTGAGTTTAAGACCCGGCCCAGAAGTTTGTTTGCCGCATTCAGTAATGAAAAAAGAAATACGAATACATTGTGTATAAATCTGTCTTAACATCAAGAAAGTTCTTAGAGGGGTTACGCGTAATGGTGGTTAATATAACGCATAGCGTTAAATTATAGCGCGCTATGTATACTCAACGTATAGCGTACGCTATTTAGATTCGCATTCTGCGCTATAACATAACGCCACGCTAAATACCTAGCGGTTAGCGAAAGCCGTAGCTATAACATTATAACCTACGAAGTTACGAACTACGCGATTTAACAAATAACGTGCTACACCGTAGACGCTAGACGTTATAACATAGTTTATAGCGTTACAGCGCGCAATCATCGCTCTCTGTATGACGTTGTGATAAGTCACACGATATCTCGGCCGGTTCGCGCGATCAGTGTTCCAGTTACACGTTATAATAATAGTCTATAACGTAGCGCGCTACAAAAATATAGTTTATAGTCTAACGCGCTATCATAAAATAGTTTATTTGAACAATACTAGTTACGCTCTGTATTCGATCCGAATCCGAGAAAATACAAACCTAGGAATCGGGCCGCAATCAGCTTATTGCTTGCTTTCCGTACGACTGATCTGAATTTTTTTAACGCAGTAAAACTGCAGAATCCGACTTCCCATTTTCCCACTATAACTCCGAAACCCTACATCAGACCGTAACCGAATTAAAATAGAACCCGGGGAGTATACTGACAAAATGTAAAATTGAATAAATCCGCGAACTGCGAAGCGAAGCGGGCCCGGGACCAACACGGTGAAAGACCTTTAGAGTAACGAAATAAACCGTAACAAAAAATACAGTACATACAAAATTCCATTGAAGCGTATATATACGCATATATATATGTCGTGGCCCGATCGCAAAACTGATCACACCATGAAATGCTTGAGAATTAATTGAAATGGTAGCATTTCATGATGTGGGCAACTAAACCCGACTAGATTGTTAAATATTTAACGGTTCACCATTGGCCATATCGTGAAAATTGGACGTTCAAAAGATATTTCATCAATATTCAGAATATTTTATTAGTAACTAGTTTATTGTTTTTGAGTACGAGGAGTTTGAGTGATGAGGAGTGGAGGAAGCGAGACAAGCCTGCAAGGATCGTGATGTATGGCACTCGGTTCACTCTGCGTACCCCGTAAGGGATCTGGCGTGAAGATATGTGTGTTTTTGAGTACGATAGACGTTTATAAAAACTAGGCACGCTAGGAAGTATTAAAAATCCTTTCAACATAGTTTTCATGTCATTACTAAATATCACACGGTAAGGGGAACCTTGTTGTTACTTAAACAAAGCGCTTCTAACACCTCTATCGGTAGATAATGTAACTATTTTACGATATGACCAGTTAAGTTTGACCCTACTTTGACCATTTCAGGAAGTATTCACGCGTTTAGATAACAATATCGAAAAACACTTTCTTATCATTGATCTTATCAAGGAACACCATAATGTGGCCAATGGACAGAAAACAATTTCATAAAATGTCAACATTTCATGAAATTCTCGAACATTTCATGATGTGAGCAATTCTGCGATCTGGCCACGACATCACTACATAGTATAAAAAAGTCGCTTTCTCTGTCTGTCCCTATGACCCTATATATGCTTAAATCTTTAAAACTACGCAACGGATTTAGATGCGGTTTCTTTAAATAGATAGATTAATTCTCGAGGAAGGTTTTGGTATATAAACCTTTCCGATATTCCCACGGGAACCAAAGCTACGCGGGTAAACCGCGGGCAGGTCGCTAGTATATATTAAATACCGATGCAATAGCACATTTCCCAGTCACTAGCAGAATCTATAATAGGACACGTCAATGTCACGTATTGGTCTAGACTGCGCTTGAATGAACAACACTAAACTCAGTTGCAGCTGGCGAGCAATAAACACCTGTTGAAGACAACCGTAACGTTATAATAATATAGGACAATTCTTGTGCAGTTTTTTTTTATATAAGATAGCAAACAAGCAGATGGGTCTCCTGATGGAAAGAGTTAACCATCGCCTATAGACACCAAAGATGTTAATGGTGCGTTGCTATCTTGAGGCGAGGTCTAATGCCACATGCATTCCAAACCGGAACACGAAAATGACAAGCACTGACGCTATTTCGGCAGGAATAGGTAAGGCGGTGACCCAGACCCGGGCGAGACAATGCAGAACTCTACCACCCACCAGTAGCCACGATAGTAGTGACTCGCATAGCCAATCGATCGCCTTTTACGACCTGCCTGGCAGAACGGCAGTTGGCCTATTTTTCAATTTTACTATATTCTCTTAGCCATACTAATATTAATATGTGGTTGACCAAGTTTTGCTCGGTTTTTCACATACCCATATATTGGGAACCGAGCTTTTCTTGGACCTGGAACCTTGATAAATCGATTCCTTGACCCGAAAAACCCCTAATTTGTGACTTTCATGAATATCGTTGAAGCCGATTCCGAGATTCCAATTATATATATACAAGAATTGCTCATTTAAAGGTATTAGATAGATAAATGCGAAAGATTCTCTGTCTTTAACGTCCTAACACTCACATTTTTAGGAAATAAATTTCAAAAAGTTAAAAATGTAAACGATTTTTATTTTAAAGTTTTCCCTAACATGAGGTCAGTATTTAACAGTAACCTGAAGTCGCAAATGTTTTTTTTTTGCAACAAAAATAAAAAATGACGTATTTTTAGGTAGAAAATGGGTAGTTTCGGCGCCCAGAAGTGGTTTTTAGACGTTTACTAGTCTACACTATTTAAAATTATCAGTTTTATTGTTTCTTAAAACAGATTTTTTTTTGGTTGCATAAAATCATCATCATCAAATGCATTGAAAATTTCGAAATTTTTGACTTGCCCTGCTACCTCCACCTCCAAATTTCCAGTCATATACAAATCAGCAAGGAGAGCCATCAGCTTCTTGGTTCCATTGTCCTATGACACTAGAAAATATTGTATGGCTATGGATTGATTGAGTATTAGACTAATAAATATCTCTGGACTTACACGAATTGATCTAACCCCAAAGTAAGCAAATTATTTGCTTGTGATATGGGTGTTATTCAACGATATTAATACATAGAAATACATATATAAATAGTCAAATATATTTAATATACACTCAAACCCAGAAATATAAACATCTATGCTCATCACTTAAATGCCTGCCCCTCTCGGGGATCGAACCCGAGCCCCATTGATCGCGTAGTCAGGGTCGCTAACCACTAGACCAACGAGGCGATCAAATTCTATATAGGCTATCAGATTGATTGAGGACTGTCTGAGTGGTGTCAAGAGTCTTCGCAATCGACGTGTTTATATGAAGAGAGAAATGAATGTGGAAGGAAGGAGACAAGTTCGCAAGGATCATAATGTACAGTGCTCCGTTCTTTCTTCCTAACTCGTAAGGGATCTGGCGTGAAGATAAGTATGTAGGTATGACTATACTAACGTTTCTATAGAAAATCAAATCTTAGCCATATTTATCAACTTGATAGGAATGTGGAGGGCAAAGAACCGCCTGAGGTCAACTCGGAACCGCAGGAAATTCAATCGGACGAATAGCAAATATCCAGTTACGTCTAGCAAAGTGCATGTCACCAGTAAAAAATGACCTTCGTGGTAGATATTAAGTGATTTACGCTCTCTCACGGTGAAACTTTATATACTAACGATCTCCTGCTAGTCGAAATTTGACCATTGACTAAGGGGGTGTCCACAAATTACGTAAGATGTTTAAGGGAGAGGAGGTCGAGTCAAATCTCGAGACAAAAAAATTATACTATTTTGGTCCATTATCCAGATTGTACATGCTTAAGAATTAATCTTAAGCGTAATTGTAATACGATTAAGATAATTCACTAAATTCGTTCGAAAGAAAATAATTTCATTCATACTTCGACGTTATACATTACTACTGATTGTCAAATCACCATATTTGTTTTATACCAAATAGCTCAATTTAATCTGAATTTACGGTACAGTGTAACTCGTCATTTTAATGCTAATATTTATTTTTAATGCTATTTTTTTCTCATTATATATGATCGCCAACTATCACGTCCTTAAATATTGAAGGTAACTCACCAATCAGTCTGTATATTATCATGTATATCAACTGAATGTAGTGTGTGTAATTTTTATTTATTTAATGTGTTTTAAATGAATGTTATTTAAAAATATCAAGTTTCCGCAGTCCTACACAGTATAAATTTTAACTGTGCCTTTCATACTCTGCCGTTCAGCAGCTGCAGAGTATGAAAGGTTTCAGTTACGTTTTTCAGATTTTTGATAAATACAACGTTTCCCGGGATTAGAGAAGTTTCCGGTTGGCGATAGGCTTGCCACCTATCCTACCTATATCTTGTATTGTATCTTCGGCTAATCGTGGGTACACTTGTTGTACTTCTGCCTACCTCTTTGAGGATATGGGCGTAAAGATAATCTGTAAAATTCTAAATATATAAAAATCAATTGCTGTTCGTTAGTCTCGCTAAAACTCGAGAATGGCTGAACCGATTTGGCTAATTTTAGGTTTGAATTAATTGTTGAAGTCCAGGGAAGGTTTAAAAGGTGAGAAAATATAGAAAAAAAATAAGAGTACTTAAAAAGGCAGAACAACGTTTGCCGGGTCAGCTAGTTATATATGTTTTTTTAGCACTAATCTGAATGAACTCATTTAACCAGTATATATGTGTACGTATGTATATCTATCGAAGAGTACAATCGAGTGAGTTGAACCTAAAAGCAAAGAAGAAATTCGCCACGTTGAACTACCGACACGTAGCTCAATTGGTCAGAACGTTGCCCGGCTTTGGCAAAGGTCGCTGATTTATATCTAGTTGTGAAAGTAGGTACAGCCTTACATGCTCATCTGAGACACGGAAGTGTTAGCATATCACCATGTCCAACCCGGGGATCGAATCCGGGACCAAACTACCCAAATCTAATAGGCTAACCCTTGGACTATACCATAAATCTTTGTGCACAACATATTAATGAACACAAGATATTGATTAAATCATAAAAAAGCGGCACTCATTCATACTAATCTTATAAATGCGAAAGTTACTCTGTCTGTCTGTCTGTTCCTTTTTTACACTTAAACCACTGAACCGTTTTGGATGAAGTTTAGTACTAAGATAGTTTGAGACCCGAGAAAGGACATAGGCTAGTTTTATCCTATGTCCTTTCTCGGGTCGCTATAAATCCCACGGGAACAGGACCTATTCGGGTAAAACCCCGGAATTATCTTTAGAAATTTTTTCACGCAGACGAAGTCGCGGGCACAGCTAGTTTACGACAATTACAATTCTCATAAGCTTTGTACTGTCAAGACCAGTGAACGTTAAAGTTTTTTAAGCTACAGTACAGCATATAACTAACGCTTTTCCGCACTCAATGGAAGATATATATAGATAGGCTCCAAGGTTTTAATATCACAAAAAGGAGAAGGTATACGAAAATGCCATTCAGTGTTGCCACAAAGATAAACCGCCTCGTTAAATGAATAAAAAGACTTTTAAATAAAATACCAGCCCTTCGAATTTTGAGAGCTTTTGAAAAATGCTTGCAATTAGTTATCTCAGGCAAAGTAGACCAGGAGCGAACGGGAAAAATACACAATCGACGTGATAAATTCGTCGATCGTTTTAACACACTTTCTGTGCTTGTAAGAATATACCATCCTTAGACTTAATCCTATTCATCTTGGAGGTTGTCGAACAACTCCTAGACTTTTTCACCTCCTTTCAATAATAGTTTGGTGTTTGTCTCGAAGTTATTAGCCATTTTTTTTTAATTTATAAAGTTTTATTTCAATAAGGCATAAAATTTAGTCTGAGTGTAAATTTCAACCGGATTTAAATTATATCAATTACAAAAAAAAACGCATTTTTTTTATAGAAGTGGGGGCAAACGAGCAGGAGGTGCACCTGATGGTAAGTGATCACCGCCGCTCATGGACATCCGTAATACCAGAGGTCTTGCAGTTGCGTTGCCGGCCTTATAAGAATGAGTAAGCTCTTATCTTGAAGGCCCCCAGTCGTATCAATTTGGAAACACCCCTGTGCCACAACAGAGTAGTGCAAGGCACAATTAGATATTTTTCTATGAATTATAAATAAATTTGTATAAGAGGCTGATATCAAAAACATTAAAATATAAAATCTCTGTCTTAGTAACTGCCAAACATATCGCAAGATATAACTAAACAAATCGCAATTATAAAATCTGAATCGCGAGAAATACAATCCTGCATTTTGACACACACATATATATATATATATATATATATATATATATATATATATATATATATATATATATATATATATATATATATATATATATAACAACTAATATCCCGCTTATTCTCATATGTATACCACCACGACAAACGTTTTCTCGTCATGGCAACGAGATATAACGCTTATTCTTCCATGAAACATAACCAGATTAAAGATCACGGCCTTAAAAATGGCCAATGAGATAAGAGTACGAATAAATGTGTGGTTTTATTTCGCCTAATAACAGCCAATGTATGGACGCGCCACGTCATGAAATCGTCTTATGCGTAACATGTGACTAAAGCTATACAATAAAAGTTGAATTTTCTAAGGGCCTAATAAAATTTTACGAGCTCTCGTCGGTAAAGCGGTGCAATAGTTGAAACTACACCATAACCTACAGAAATAGGGTTGATTATTATTTATGACGTTTCGATATATTATTCTCAACTTAGTTCAAACATTCTCAAGCCATTTTCTTGCGCTGAGTTCGTAGGCAAAGCTGAATTTTTTTAGTTTTCATACATAGTTCTTATACGTCAAATTTCTCTTCCTTCACATGCAATATATCACAGCCTGTTAATCCTAAGAGGGTATGGTGTTTGCAACAGTGTCGAAATATCGAGTAAATAAAATAAACAAATTACGATTAGAACCTATTCAAATAATAATATAAATAATTATATTACTAACTGTAAAGCTGTGTAGTTATACGTATGTATACCTAGTGATCAGCACAATCGACGGAACAGTACAAGTGTTTGTAAAATACTAGTAATATAAATTAGCAAAGAAGAATTTCGCCACATCGAGCCTGTCGACACTAGCTCAGTGGTAGAACATCCCTGCTTTAGGGAAAGGGTGAGACCCTTTCGCTAAAGCCGGGATGTTTAATTCCTGCGCGTCGATATTATTCTTTCTTGTTTTTAAAGTTTTCCCAAGCATGGGGTGAGTGCTATAACACAATTTTTTTATGGATTGATGATGACCGTGAAAACGCGTTGACACGTTGAAATGCGCTACCGTGTCAGTCGACATCGGGGAAAGAACGGAGAAAGGGTGGCGCGTGCAGAACCGAACATCAGTACAAAAATAATTACTAACTGAAAATTTTAAAAGTGTACAAAACATGTCCATCGTCTCCTTGTCTATTGCGTCCTCCGTCGACAAATAGGCGGCAATTCAATTGACGGAACGGTACCCTGAACGGTTATCTTTTGTTTTTACTTTTAAAAGGAATGAATGAAAATATTTCTACAAATTGATGACAAAGCTTAAACGAGGGTTTACTTACATATATTTAAACCGTGTCCGATTTGAATTGAAAAATATGTCCCGGCATATTTTATTTATTGCTTGGGCGTATTTTATTTGTAACTAGCGACCTGCCTGCGGTTTTGTTCCTGTGGGAATATCGGAAAAGTTTATATACTAAAACCTTCCTCAAGAATCAATCTATCTATTAAAAGAAAAACCGCATCAAAATCCGTTGCGTCGTTTTAAAGATTTAAGCATACATAGGGACAGACAGAGAAAGCGACTTTGTTTTATAATATGTAGTGAACAGTGTTTTTTATTTCTCTTTGGTCGAGTGGTTAGCGAACCTAATTCCAATAGACGCGGCTCAGGTTCCCGGTAGCCTTTTGCATGTGGCAAAGGCTGGCTAAGGTAACCGGTAGACTTATGCATGTGGCATTGCCATCCCGCCACACGCACGCACTATACGCATATAACTATATGCGATGGTTTCTCTTTCCATCAGGAGAACCATCAGATTGTTTTTTCTAATGATATAAAAAAACACGACATTATCACTCGATCAGTCTCAGTTCATAGTAGATATTTCTACGATCGTTTAGTCGATTTTCCCGCATTTTATAAGCTTCTAAAACTTCTAATACTAAATCCAATCTTAAATAAGGAAAAAACATCAAATATTAGTCACTACAAAAGCTTTGAATTTGCAAACTAGCTTCGTTCTATCTTTTCAGACAGCGAAATTAGCTTTGCCATCAAATATATGCAAAAACATTGCGGTCCTTACATTCGCAAGTTTTGAAATGCGTTTTTTCTTCATGCAATTCTAAAGCCTTACGCCATGAAACGATATGAATAGATACAAATAGAAAATAATGTAATTTGATTTGCAGATTTCCGCAGTGAGCCTACTTCAACGCCGCTGAAACAACAAAAGCAGACAAACACAGAATTAACTACGCTGACAGTTAGAAATTATAAATTCTACACTTTTCATCGTCGGCACTTGGTGAAACTCCATTTTAATGTAATATTTTATCACTTATAATACTTGTACCGTTTCACAAAGCTATTATCATTTAAATAGCGACCTGCCCGCGGTTTCACCCGCGTAGCTTTTGTTCCCGTGGGAATATCGGAAAGGTTTATATACTTAAACCTTCTTTAAGAATCAACCTATTTACTAAAAAAAACCGCATCAAAATCCGTTGCGTAGTTTTAAAGATTTAAGCATACATAGGGACAAGACAGAGAAAGCAACTTTGTTTTATACTATGTAGTGATACCAACCGGTTTCGCTTACACAAGCATCATCAGGGTAATTTATAGTTTGTAACTATTATTAGTAATTAAGTATAGTTTGTAACTATAAATTACCCTGATGATGGTTGTGTAAGCGAAACCGGTTGGAAATAAATAATAATAACCGAAGATGATGAAGATGTTCGGGAGAAACAAACACTACCTCACTCTACGCGAGTATTTACACTCGCGTAGAGTGAGGTGGTGTTCGTTTCTCCTGAAGATGCTTCGGTTTCAAAGTGAAACGTGCGTTGAGTGCGTAAATTGTGTGCTTTTGTGATTGGTGCCGGTGTGAGACGTGGGTGTAAAAGTGTGGTGGATGTGGGTGGATAATTGTGCCGCTGGGGTCTTCTTTTTATACGGACCATCGGTGAGACTTATCCATTAATAAACCGATGTCTTTCCTTTCGGTACCATCGCGGAGGATACATAGGACAGATCGCAGATAACAGCAAATTTAATTAATTTTACCTTTTTAAAAAGACTCAAGCAAGACGACTGTCATCTGTAGTCCATCAAATTTTCCGTTACATAAGGACAAAAACACAAAACCATCCGAGAAATAAGCAGGTAATGCTATCACACCCGGTTATCGCAAGAAACAAGCGACAGTTTTTATTATAGCAGTAAAACGCAGCGATATGGATTCACTACCCATCTCGATGACATTAGGTACGGACGGAACGTCTGTTCATGCTCTGTACATTTTATTTATTTATATAACACTTTATTGTACACAAAAAAAAATACATAAAAGAAAATAACAACGAAAATGGTACAAAAGGCGAGCTTATTGTATATATATATATATATATATATATATATATATATATATATATATATATATATATATATATATATATATATATATATATATATATATATATAAAAGGCAAAGTGACTGACTGATGTATCAACGCACAGGCCAAACCCTTAGGGCAAAAAACTTGAAATTTTAAAAAATATACCAATTAGAATAAAAATGTTTTTTTTTAAGTATAATTTATAGATAATAAAAGAAAGCTAAAACACATTCATAATATTAAAAGTATCTTCACGCCTAACCCCGAAGGGGTAGGCAAAGGTACAACAAGTGCACCCACGATTAGCCGAAGATACTTGGTCCCACAAATGTGATAGGTGGCAAGCCTATCGCCAACCGGGCACTTTCCCATCCCGGGCAACTTAGTGTTTGTCAGAAAACTGAAAAAACTTTTTTTTAAGTGCCCGAACCGGGAATTGAACCCGGGACCTCATGTGGCCAACGCCAATGCTGGACCACTAGACTACAGAGGCGATAATATTATTAGTATTAAACAAGTTGACAAAATACAAACGACGCAGTTTTTATAAGTTTTATGCTTGGGTGAAAAGCAGAACCGTTTGCTCGCTCCATTGCGTGTAGCGCTTTTTAAAGGTCAATGAATTGAAATAAATATATATGCACAATGTACACCACGCGGCTAGGGTTGTCATATATTATACATATAATAAAATCGTAGAAAGTCAAAACTGTACACACAATATTTTTTTAAAAGAATACTTAAGGCGTGATCTACAATCGATAGCGAAGCCAAAAATATAGTTTTTAGAATTTTTGTCTGTTTGTCTGTATGTATATCCGGGGTAAACTCAAAAAGTACTGCATGGATTTACTTCAAATTTTGCATGAATATTACTAACAGGTCGGGTCAACATATAGGCTACATATTATCACGCTATCACCTACGGAGGAGGAGCTGTGCGAAGAAACGAAATCCGCGCGAACTCGCGGGCAACAGCTAGTATAAACACATTTGTGTCATTATTTTATGGATATTGATACATAAATTTTCAAAATATTTGCTTGATTTAAGGGGAAGTTGCTCAATTTTAGTACTAAAATGAGGCACTTTAAAGTGCGATATTTTTCTTATTTTAATAAAAAATATTATTTTATTGATAATGTCATTAACCTACTTATATACCTCTTTCGGATCGGACAGGGTTTTCTTTACATCCTGTATATTAATATGTGAAGCAAAAATTTTGCAGTGCTTTTATAACAGTTACGGGAACGGTGAAGTATGAAATTTAGCACAACTAAAGTTTACATTGTGGATGACTACACAAACCTACTAAAAGTACTTACTACTAAAAGTATTTGTTGTTATAGGCAACGGAAATACATAATTTCTGAAAATTTCAGCTTTCTAGCTATCACGGTTTATGAGATACAGCCTGGTGACAGACAGACACCGGAGGCTTAGTAATAGGGATCTGATTTACCTTTTAGGCACGGAACCCTAAAAATACCCCATAGTATTTGCGCAATCGTGTTTTATCCCTGTACGCCAATTTTCATCAAGTTCGGTCAAGAAGTTCTTGAGTTATAACTGGACAGGCAGACTGACAAAAGTTTTGTAAAATTTATATCAGCGGATATATGTGACGAAATTTTACAAAAAACAATTATGAATATTATAAAGATGCTCACTTGAGTTTTTTTATAATTCTAGCAACAGCATGCAGCTCGCTGCATTATAAGTTTTTGGAGAATCCCGCGGGATCACCTAATTTTTCCATGATAAAAAGTAGCCTATTTGCTATTCAGGTTATCATCTACATGTGTGCCAAATTTAATTCAAATCTGTTCAGTAAATTTTTGCGTGATTTGAGTAACAAACATCCATTCATTCATTCAACCAAACTTTCGCATGCTTAATATTAATATAGAAAGACTAGCGATCGCACTGTTCGAAATTCGACCATAGACTAAAACAATAAAATCTCTTTTAAGTTTTTTTTTTAATATCATAAGATAGCAAATAAGCAGATGGGTCTCCTGATGGAAAGAGTCTTGTGGCGAGGTCTAATGCCACGTGCATAAGTTTACCGGCTACCTTACCCTCCAAACCGGAACACTACAGTACAAGCATTAACGCTATTGCGGCAGGAATAGGTAAGGCGGTGGTACCAGACCCGGGCGAGACAATGTAGAACTCTACCACCTAGTAGCCACGATGTTAGTGACTCGCATAGCCAATCGGTCGCCTTTTACGACATGCCTGGCAGAACGGCAGTTGGTCTATTCTACACTGGTCATCAAAAAAATCGGCCCACCCTGTTTTTGTTCGTTATTTCTCAATTATTTCGTAGATAAGCCATTTCTCACAGTTGTTTTTTGTTTTGAGGGTCGGATAAGATGTTTGACACTCTGTTTGTCATAAATCCTATGGCACTTAACGGTACTTGATTATTTTTTGTTCAAAAATACTGCTAATTGCTGATTTGACGGTTTACGTCGGTACAAATTAAGCTCGTGTTTCCAGTCCGAAACAAACTTTTCTCGGGATATCTTGTTATTTACGTTAAGTTTATTTACTAAAGCTGTAGTTTTGATTAATTTTGCCTGAAAATAATGGATACTACTGAAGCGGAGGCAGCGCAAGTTGTGGCTCTACTGCAACAGGGCTTAAGTCAACGTGTCGTGGCTAGAAGATTGAATCTCAGCCGTTCTGCAGTTCGACGAGTTTACCAAAGGTTTCTAGAGACTGGGCAGTATCGAAGAAGATCTGGATCTGGCAGACACAGGGTGACAACTCAAAGGGACGATCGCTTTTTAGTGGTATCGGCTTTAAGAAATCGACACCTTTCTGGCGTCGATCTCCAACAACGCTTACGTGAAGATCGGGGTGTGGCTATAAGTGACAGTACTGTTAGAAGGAGACTTCGAGAGCAGAATTTAAGACCACATAAACCAGCAACGGGACCACTTTTGACCACAGCTCATCGTCAAGCAAGACTTCAATTTGCGCAAAATCACATTAACTGGACTATAGGTCAATGGGAGTCAGTTCTTTTTAGTGATGAGAGTCGAATGACTTTATACGGTTCTGACGGACGTCGTAATGTAATGCGACGACCGGGTGAACGTTATGCCCAGTGTTGCATAAGAGAAACAGTCAGTTACGGTGGGGGCTCTGTAATGTTTTGGGGCGGGATATCTTTAACTGGACGAACGGAGCTGGTTTTCATAAGTAGAGGTGCTTTAACTGCTGCACGATACATTACGGAGGTTTTAGAAGACCATGTGGTGCCTTATGCTGGCTACATCGGGGAAAACTTTCAACTTATGCATGATAATGCACGGCCACACATAGCGCGCAATGTCACCCAGTATTTAGAAGAGGTCGGCATTCGTGCTATGCAGTGGCCCGCCCGAAGCCCTGATCTAAACCCGATAGAGCACATGTGGGACACCTTAAAACAAAAGGTAAGAGCACGGAATCCAGCCCCTACCACATTGGGAGACCTGGAAACCGCCATCAAGGAAGAATGGGAACGAATTCCTCAAGAGACCATTAAAACCTTGATTAAATCTTTAAAACGGCGAATGCAAGCCGTTATTCGAGCAAGAGGAGGAAATACCCAATATTAAGATGAAAAAATGGTGACGATAACTTTAATGATTAAAAAAATAAGTGAGTTTGAAATTTTAACTAAAAAAATGTGAAATTAATGATTTTGACTTCAAATCCTAATTAAATTGATTTTTTTTATAATTTGAAGGTTTAAAGTACTTAAATTAGTGTAAATAAACATGATTAGTAAATCATTTTAGTTATTAAACAATATGTTTTCTTTTGCCAATGAAAACGCATAATTTGCGGTGAAAATGCAGGTGGGCCGATTTTTTTGATGACCAGTGTACAAAGGAACCCGGAACCAACACGGGGAATAACACTAGGCGACAACATACTTGAGCCGTAACGAAAATATATTTGCATGTGTGTATGTTACCATGTATGACAAATGAATATAGTGTGTGTATCTTCACGCCCGTATACCCGAAGGGGTAGGCAGAGGTATAACAAGTGCACCCACGATTAGCCGAAGATACTCGGTCCCACAATGTGACAAGGTGGCAAGCCTATCGCCGACCGGGCACTTTCCAATCGCGGGCAACTTTGTGTTTATGAGAAAACTAGAAAACACTTTTTTAAATGCCGGAACCGGGAATCGAACCCCGGGACCTCATGTGGTCAACGCCAACGCTGGACCACTAGACCACAGAGGCGATTATATTGTTTGTAATGTTTATTTTTGTAATATAATTCTAATGCATACTATTTAAAAATGTTGCAGTCCTCCGGAATGTAAACTTTAAGGCTGGTTTTACTGTCACGCTGACGGTCGGCGTTGATGTATCTAGCCTACGGTCGTCAGCGCTGAGCGGTTAGCGCGAATCAAAAACGTTACCTATGACTAACATGACATAAGGATCCATCAGCGCCGACCGTCAACTTGCGTTCAACGTGACCAGCCTTATACGTTACATAAATCATCGGTCTGCGTGACAGTAAAATCAGCCTGAGGCTGGTTTTCCTGTCACGCTGATCGCACGCTGACAGCCGGCGCTGATGGGTCAATATGTATATTGGTCATAGGTAGCGTTTTTGAGTCGCGCTGACCGCTCAGCGCTGACGGTCGTCAGACTACATACATATTTACCCATCAGCGCCGTCCGCAGCGTGACAGGAAAACCAACCTAACTGTGCTTTTCATACTCCACCGTTCTCGTAATTATCGTAAAAAGGGATACAAGCTTTTGCTTCAAGTATTAATCACTACATAGTATAAAACAATGTCGCTTTCTCTGTCCGTCCCTATGTATGCTTAAATCTTTAAAACTACGCAACGAATTATGATGTGGTTTTTTTTAATAGATAGATTGATTCGTGAGGAATGGTTTAGTATACAAACCTTTCCGATATTCCCACGGGAACAAAAGCTACGCGGGTGAAACCGCGGGCAGGTCGCTAGTATACATATATATGGATAAGTAAACTTTTTTGCTCCGCGTTGATTCGGCCAGATTTTAAACAATACATCAATTGTTTAAAAGCCGTCCTGCTGTGTCTTCCTCACAGGCTTTTCGTTAAAGGATTTGAATAGTTGCTGGTCGACGGGCGAGCCTATACTGCGGTCTTAATAGTCTAAGAGCCCTCGACACAAAACTAATGGCCAATTGCACTACATACAATCGGGGAATTATGATGATACACGGGCGAGCTTTACCGACGAGCCATAAGACCGCGGTACAGGGTCGCTCGTCGATCAGGACCTTAAAGGTCCAGAGTGCTAAGTGTGAGTTTTTCTTTTCGCATTCGATCGTGAGCGCGTTTCGAGTTACTAGGAATTTGTATGTGATTTGTACAGCGCCACCTAGTGGTAAACTGGTTTCTCACGTTTACCATCGACCATAAGTTTGTGTCGAGGGCTCTTAGAACATAAAGGCCGCGGTATAGACTCGCCCGTCGATCAGCGACTTTAGGGTAATTGGGAAGACCTAATTGTGTCACTATCATCGTGACAGACTAACAGCCGGTTTCCTAAACGCAAATTAATTTTAACAAGCAATTAATCTGTGTTTGACATAATTTTTACAAGCAAATGATTTGTTAAACATAGATTAATTGCTTGTTAAAATTAATTTGCGTTTCGAAAACCGGCCGTAAACGGTGTATTTATAACATTAATTTCACCCCGTCTTGATCAGACCCGCTCTTGTAGAATAGGCTTGCTGCTAGGCATCTTGTAAAAGGTAAGAGAAGGCTAAATGTGTCGATACAAAAAAATTTTTAAATTAATTAGGCACCGAAGATGTTAATGTGGCGAGGTGTTAATGCCACCTGCATAAGTTTACCGATTACCTTACCTTCCAAACCGAAACACGACGGTGACGAGAACTGAGGCTATTGTGGCAGGAATAGGTAAAGCCATAGAAGCATACCTGGGCGAGAAATCGCGAAACTCTATCACTTGTTGTAACGATTACTGACTGACACGTTTAACAAATCGTTTGTCTTTTACAAATTGCCTGGCAGAATGGCAGATAGCCTATTCTTTAAAGGGGCCAAAGGGTTCGGACCAAAACGAGGTAAAAAATCTTGTTTATAAAAAGTTTTTTTTTTTTTAAACCCCAAAGTAAGCAAATTATTTGCTTGTGTAATGGGTGTTAGACGACGATACTAATACATAGAAATACATATATAAATACTGGAATATATTTAATAAACACCCAAACCCGGAAATACAAACATTTATGCTCATCACGCAAATGCTTGTCCCCGTCGGGGATCGAACCCGAGCCCCGTCGATTGCGTAGTCAGGGCCGCTAACCAATATACTAACCAACTATTCTTCATCAGATCTGGTGCCAAATAAATATTTGTGTATTGTCCACGACGACAAGGTTTTGACGTGGCGATACACATAACATATAGATTTATCTTAAAACTAGCTGTGCCCGCGACTTCGTCTGCGTGCAGAAATTTCTAAAATAAAAGTACCCTAATTTACTCTCTATTACATCAGCTATTAGCAGTACAAGTCCCGTCAAAATCGGTCCACCCGTTTCAGAGATTAACTGGAACAGATAGACTGACAAAAATGGTAAAAAAATGTTATTTTGGTACTAGCTGAGCCCGCGACTTCGTCCGCGTGGTAAAATTTCGAAAAAGTAGCCTAAGTTACTCCCTATCACATCAGCTATCTGCAAGTGAAAGTCCCGTCAAAATCGGTACAGTCGTTCCAGAGATTAGCCGGAACAAACAGACAGACAGACAAAAATTGTTACTTTGGTATATGTATCGAGTCCATATGCATTTAGTAAAAAGCGGTTATTTTAATATTACAAATAGACACTCCAATTTTATTTATTTGTATAGATATGTACCTTATAGGTATATCCATATACATTTATTAAAAAGCGGTTATTTTAATATAAAAAACAGACACTCCCAATTATATTTATTTGTATAAAATATGTATAGATAACGCTTAAATTGAAATACATTTCTGCCAACATTCGCAAGGCGGTGGCTCGTCTTGATATTCCTTCAATTTCGGCAGTTACGCAACCACGGGGGGTCAACGTCCGGGGCCCTGTGCAAGCCAAGATTAGCGGGGTCGGTTATCACACCGCAAATTGCTTTTGCAAACATATAGACGGGTTTTTTATTAATACTCTCTTGCTTTTTTAAAGCAAACCGTCTTGATAATAGCAGGTTATGGGAATTTTACAGAAACATAATTTTGGTAAAATTTATTTTACGTTTACGTTTTTACGATATCAATAAAGGTAGAGTAGAGAATATATGTTTGCTACGATAATATTAAAACCCAGACCTTCAAGAAAAGAGCTTACTCATTCTTAAAAGGCCGGCAACGCAACTGCAAGACCTCTGGTATTGCAGATGTCCATGGGCGGCGGTGATCACTTACCATCAGGTGCACCTCTTGGTCGTTTGCCCCCTCTTCTATAAAAAAAAAACAGTTAAGACGTTGCAAAAGTCTACCACTAAGTTATAATCAGTTTTATTTATTTTTATTATCTATTTTTTTTATATCTATACATATAATAAAATCGTAGGAAAGTCAAAACTGTACATTGAATATTTTTCAAAAGAATAGGTACTTGGGGCGTGATCTACAATCAATACCGAAGCCAAAAATATAGTTTTTAGAATTTTTGGCTGTAAACTCAAAAAGTACTGCATGGATTTACTTCAAATTTTGCATGAATATTACTCGGTCGCATAGTAACAGGTCGGGTCAACATATAGGCTACATATTAACACTCTATCACCTACGGGGGAGGAGCTGTGCGGACTGCGGAGTAAACGAAGTCCGCGCGGACGAAGTCGCGAGCAACAGCTAGTAATATTAAAACATAGCAAACAAGCAGATGGGTCCTGATGGAAGGAGTCAACGATCGTCAATAGACACCAAAGATGCTAATGGTGCGTTGCTATATTGTGGCGAGGTCTAATGCCACATGTATAAGTTTACCGGTTACATTACCTACCAAACCGGAACACGATAGTGCCAAGCACTGACGCTATTGCGGCAGGAATAGGTAAAGCGGTGGTACCAGACCCGGGCGAGACAATGCAGAACTCTACCACCTAGTAGCCACGATGGTAGTGACTCACATAGCTAATCGATCGCCTTTTACGAACTGGCAGAACGGCAGTTGGTCTATCTTTCAAAGGAGCCCGGAACCAACACGGGGAATTAATCAGCATCTTAACGCCCGTATCACCGAAGAGGTAGGCAGACAACAAGGGCACCCAGGATTAGCCGAAGATACTTACAGCCAGTTTGCGAAACGTAAATTAATTTTAACATACAATCTGTGTTTAACAGAAGACTGAATTTCCGTGTGGACTACTAGACCACAGTCGCCTCTGTGGTCTAGCGTTGACCACATGAGGTCCCGGGTTCGATTCCCGGGTCGGGCACATATAAAAAATGTTTTTTCTATTTTCTGATAAGTACACAAAGTTGCCCGGGATTGGAAAGTGCCCGGTTGGCGATAGGCTTGCCACCTATCACATTTGTGGGACCAAGTATCTTCGGCTAATCGTGGGTGCACTTGCGGTACCTCTGCCTACCCCTTCGGGGATACGGGCGTGAAGATACTTTTTTGAGTTTCCGAATTAACTTTTTGACAATCTATCAACAGTCTGTCAACGTGGGTGCTAATTCAGCTGGTGTCCTTCATTTTGAGTTTCTGGAAGAGTGTGTGGCGCCGCTGGTCCGTACCGCTGACGGGTCATAGTGATGGAACCAGTGCGAGTGGGCCAAGTTTTTTGTCAGGATGACGTCATAACTTTGGAGGTTGATTAATTATGATTGTAATCATAATATAGTGTAGGGGAGCCCAAGAGGGGATTTTGGTATTTACTCGAGCGCGTCAGATCAACACAGAGGAAGTATCTTTCATACGGTTGAGGATCTCCACCAAATATAAGCCATTTCTATAGAGGGTGGTAACTAGGGCAGAAAGAAAACAAAATTAAGATAACTTTTACCCCGTGTTGGTCCCGGGCTCCTTTGAAAAATAGGCCAACTGCCGTTCTGCCAGGCAGGTCGAAAAAGGCGACCGATTGGCTATTATGCGAATCACTACCATCGTGGCTACTAGGTGGTAGAGTTCTGCATTGTCTCGCCCGGGTCTGGTACCACTGACTTACCTATTCCTGCCGCAATGGCTTCAGCGCCTGTCACTGCACTGTGCACTTATGCATGTGGCATTAGACCTCGCCACAAGATAGCAACGCACCATTAACACCTTTGATGTCTATAGGCGATGGCTAACTCTTTCCATCAGGAGACCCATTTGCTTGTTTGCTATCTTATGATATTAAAAAAAAAACTTCGGCTTGTGGAAATTGTCAAATTATATTTTTTTCATTATTCTTACATCATTTCTTATATAATAAAAGAGAATTCAGTCGCGCTCGAGAATGTCAAAACAACGTTTTCTCTCTACAACTATGTGACCCTTCCACTTCCTTACGCTACTCTTGATTCGGCAGATTTTCCAAATTTTAGGTGGAAATTAACCCGCCATACCTTAATCTGACGCAATTTAGTGTTACCATGGCACAGATTAATTTAAAAAAAAAATTATCTGTAGTTTTTTTCCCCACCATTGAAATGAAAAACTTTATGTAACCTTTTATTGGGACGAAGTTCCTTACGGCAGGCTTGGATTGGATAGGGATTTTGCTGCGCGACCAAACTGAAAAAAATGTGATAGTAAAACTGTAAGAAAAATGCGTGGAATAAAAGCGTTAAATGAGACGTGCGCAGGCGCGACAGTCGCGTACACAAGCGAGTAGTGCCGTTTAGCCGAAGGAAGTTCGTTCCTACCTGGTGTCCCGCGACACCACATCATTTTTTTTCCTATGGGGAGTATTATAGGAAAAATAAAAGGTTACATAAAGTTACTACTACTATGTTACATACTAATATGTTAATTCGTCGCTACTAATATGTTTGTTAGATGATTGTAGACTTAAGTCACGCTTCAGAAATCGGCCTGTCTCACAATATGAAAGGTGGGAAAGCTATCGCCAACCGGGCATTAATCCAATCCGGGGCAACGTTTTATATAGAAAACTGAGAAAACACATGATTATTTTTTTTATATATCATAAGATAGCAAACAAGCAGATGGGTCTCCTGATGGAAAGAGTCAACCATCGCCTATAGACACCAAAGATGTTAATGGTGCGTTGCTATCTTGTGGCGAGGTCTAATGCCACGTGCATAAGTTTACCGGCTACCTTACCCTCCAAACCGGAACACGACAGTGACGCTATTGCGACAGGAATAGGTAAGGCGGTGGTACCAGACCTGGGCGAGACAATGCAGAACTCTACCACCTATTACGGCAATGGAGATCACCACTCACCCAGCCAAATGACGAAATCAGTGAATCGTGGTGAACCGGAGTCTATAGACATTCCTACCCCGCTAGGCAAACGACGTGATTAAACTCAATATATGACCAACTAGTCTGAAAAACATATTACATTTCTATTTTAATTCTCTTGTATTTCAGACCCTTACTTGAATAACTTGTTTATTTTCAATCACCAGCGCACATTTTCCAATCAATTTTCAATTTTAAAGCTACTTACAGAGCGTTTATTTTCCAATGACACGAAAGGCATAAAAGAGCAAAATTAATAGACTGAAGTTACTTTTGAATTTCGTTTTATTTAATTTGCTCTCCCCATCGTCAGCTTAATGAAACTCCGACATAATAATTATATTGAACTTAGATGCTTGTTCTGTTTCACAATTCACCTTTTACGACCTGCCCAGCAGAACGGCAATTGGCCTATTCTCAAAGGAGCTCGGACGGAGCCCGGGATGACTGTACATATCAAGGACATATTAGTAAATGGCCATATGAATGACCAACACGTGGAGAATAAAAATATAATAAAAAGAGAATATTGCATTACTAAATAGTGAAACTCAATGAAATAAGTTTATTAATATTAAAATATATAATAATAATAAAAGTAATATTAAAATATAACACACCACACAAATGCTTGCCCCCGTCAGGGCTCGAACCCGAGCTCCGTCAATTGCGTAGTCAGAGTCGCTAACAACTCGACCAACGGGGCGGTCAAAGTAGCAGGAGAATAAAATGTTTTGCGAGTTTTGTTATTTTTTAGGTGTTTGTTATTTTTAGGCCTTTACGTATCACGACCTGTAGGGCTACTCTTGAAAACCGATTTCAATTTTAAATGAATATTTAATGAGTTTTGAAGTATTTCGTACTCTGGACAACTATATATATTCAATTATTGGATTCCGCGACAGCGCCACACGGATTTTGAAAGTTTTTTGAACTACTCATTATTTTTTTTATTTTTTATTTTGTTTAAAACGGTACCTACTTAAAATTTCCACTTAATACACTAGCTTGACATGTAACGATGACATCTATTTCCAATAATTAGGTCGTTACTATACCGAATCAATGTGTGCAATATTTGTTTCAAGAGTACCGTTTTTTGACGATATTCGAAAGTTGTTGTTTTTATCAATATTGGTTAAAGATTGATATTGTTTTCAAGAGTAGGCCTGCTGTTCTCTTGCTTCTTGACTATTCCTAGCGATAACCGGGACAGACTGCTCATCCGAGGCACGGGGGTGGTAATACACCACCCAACAGACTCGGGAGCTGCTACTGAAATTTTGGTCTTTCGAGAAAAACCACTTTTACTCGACGCGGGGATCGAACCTGGGACCTCATGATTTTATCCGAATAGGATTTCTCTTAGACTATAAGGCAGATTCTTTTATTTTAATATCACTACATAGTATAAAACAAAGTCGCTTTCTCTGTCTGTCCCTATGTCCCTATGTATGGTTAAATCTTTAAAACTACGCAACGGATTTTGATGCGGTTTGTTTTAATAGATAGACCGCGGGCAGGTCGCTACTACATAATATATTGTTAATCAATTACTCGATACACTGCAGCAATCTTTATAATAAAACTAGCGACCTGCCAGCGGTTTCACCCGCGTAGCTTTTGTTCCCGTGGGAATATCAGAAAGATTTATATACTAAAACATTCTTAAAGAATCAATCTATCTATTAAAAAAATTGCATCAAAATCCGTTGCGTAGTTTTAAAGATTTAAGCATACATAGGGACAGACAGAGAAAGCGACTGATTGTTTTATACTATGTAGTGATTCTGTCCCATCGCGACGAACAAATTATTCATAGCACGGCTACCGAAGCGCCATAAATAATGATGACACGGCTTCCCTGCTTCTCGTCGTGGTTGTAAAACAGTTTTTAGGGTTCTGTACCTCAAAAGGAAAAGACGGAACCTTTACAGGATCACTTCGTTGCTCGTTTGTCATGACCCTATTTCTCAGGAACGCGTTGAGGTATCAAGTTGAAATTACACGTATGGTACGGGAAGCTACTAAAATTAGAAAATGTCAAAAATTCAATATGGGGAGACGGATTTAAATTATCTCCTACTTGGAATCCAGTCATTAACAGAATACGGCTTTTGCATCTGCAAACCAATTTTCAAGTTACGATTAGTATTGTGTGTGGGTTAAATTAAAAAAAAAACAAGACCAGAAGGTAGTGATGAAAATCGATCCCGACGTGATCGACAGAGGAAACTCAGCGAGTTCCTGTCTTGTCCGCTCGTGACCAGTCAATATAATTTTTTTTTATATTAAGAGGCAGACGAGCAAACTGGTCACTTGATGGGAAGCGGTCACCGATGCCCATGGACATCCACAGCATAAGAGGAGATGCGCTGCCAACTCCTAAGAAATTCATTAATCCACCTCTTAAATAATCCAATGTTATATTTTTCAGGAAATATAGATTTAGGGAGTTCATTCCATAATTTAGCGGCACGAACTAAAACGTTCCGATTGAACTGTACTGTTGATGAACACCATGAGTGAGTGTTGTAGCGGTGGAAAGAAGTAGCTGGTATTAAACTAAACAATTCCTCAAAACTTTTTGCCCCGCACTAGTCCTATGTGGAACCCAGCTATCGGCAGATTTTTTTCCGGACGGATACGACTCAGGGACCTTCATGAAAAGAGCCTACTCATTCTTAAAATGCCGGCAACGCAACTACAAGACCCCTGGTAGTATTGTTGTCTATGCGCGGCGGTAATCGTTTACCATAAGGTGGCTAACGGACAGGAGGCTCTGTCCGTTTGCCCCCTCTTCTATAAAAAAAATACTCCCCATTATAAAGCCGGTAGAGCACACTCGGAGCAGAAACATTTCTTCTCAAATAAAGAGGCATCAGATGTTTAGTCAGATTGGAATCGTGTATAATGCGGGAAGCTCGTTTCTGAATGCGGTCAAATGTAAGAATTTGATAATTGGGTGCACCAGCCCATAAGTGTGAACAGTACTCCATATGGGGACAGACCTGAGCTTTATAAAGTAAAAGTCTTTGACGAAGTGTGAAGTAACGTTTCGCCCGGTTAATCACCCCGAGTTTTTTGGACACTAATTTAGCTTTATATTCCAGATGACTACGAAACTGAATATCTGCGGAAATTTCCACTCCGAGAATTCCAATGCCCTGGGTGACAGTTAGGGAGGTGTTCTAAAACTGGAAACACCAAAAATCAAAAAAATTTTGCCACTGAACGCGTAAATTTTAAAATGTCTTTGACGGACTAAACTCCACAAGATTAACCTTATCCCATTCCGAGATTCGCTCCATGGTGGCTCGCTCTACCACAGACACAACTTGTCGAGCTTACAAGTAAGTTCTATATATATACGCGTTTTTGACCCGTTTATATTTTTAAAAGTTGAAATTTATATCACTTTGGTCTACAATTCCTCTCAGCTGTGAAAAAAAATATATATTTGTAAGTCAATGCGATCAAAAGATGTGATCATTTATATCTATTTTTTATCTTATAAGATAAAAAAAAGGCAACGTTTTATATAGAAAACTGAGAAAACACATGTTTTTTTTTTTATATTATAAGATAGCAAACAAGCGGATGGGTCTCCTGATGGAAAGAGTCAACCATCGCCTATAGACACCAAAGGTGTTAATAATGGTGCGTTGCTACCTTGTGGTGAGGTCTAATGCCACATGTATAAATTTACCGGCTACCTTGCCCTCCAAACCGGAACACGACAGTGACAAGCACTGACGCTATTGCGGCAGGAATAGGTAAGGCGGTGGTACCAGACCCGGGCGAGACAATGCAGAACTCTACCACCTAGTAGTCACGATGGTAGTGACTCGCATAGCCAATCGGTCGCCTTTTACGACCTGCCTGGCAGAACGGCAGTTGGACTATTCTTCAAAGGAGCCCGGAACCAACACGGGGAAGATCGCAAATCTTGCTATTTCAAAAGGGAATCAAAACCTGTAGTGTACTTCCCGTTAATCTAGAATTATAAAATTGGGCAAGAAGCAATGTCTTACAGTACATGTAAAGGAAAAAATCTGAAAGGTGTAAATTAAAACACGTGACCGTTTTAAAACCTTTGTAAAAACGCATACCTTGCCAATTTACAAGGGTATTAAAACCAATAGGTTACGTGTCCTGTCCCGTTATCATGAAATTTATGTGTAGCTAAGCCTCAACTAAGGTTACCTAAAAGTTTATGCTGAACGAGTGCAACTTGCACATGACGGGTTTTTTTACATTCAACTCAATAAATAATTGAATTAGCAAACTCTCTTTGGACTCTCATACATATGTTCTGCATTACACCAGCAAGATAGTTGAAACTGAAACACCCAAATACAGATATATAAACATATATGCTTCACAAAAATGCTTGCACCTGTCGGAAACAGAACACGAGGCAAACGATTGCGAAGTCAATGTCTCTAACTACTTGACCAAGCGGTGAATATAAGTTATCAACTAGCATGACGTTTTTAAGGTAATTATCAGGTAAATAACCGAATAAAATTGATAACGAGATATTAGACACTTTTAGATTTAACAACACTTACAAGTTTGTGATAAGAAACACATTTAGATAACATTTTTACATAGAAACTAAGATTGCTGTGTTACAGTGTATAAACAGTTAACATTGGAAATCACTGCTGGAAGCAGTGTTGTCAAATTTTAGAATATACATGTGTGTACACTATCTATACATATAATAAAATCGTAGAAAAGTCAAAACTGTACATTGATTATTTTTTTAAAAGAATACTTGGGGCGTGATCTACAATCGATATCGAAGCCCAAAATATAGGTGTGCCAAATTTCATCCAAATCCATTCAGTGGTTTTGGCGTGATTGGGTAACAAACATCCAAACTTTAGCATTTATAAAACTACTAGCTGCAGCGCGTAGCCTGCTGCATTTTAAAAGTTTTTGGCGAATCCCGCGAGATCACCTAATTTTTTCGGGATAAAAAGCATTCCTATATGTTATTCCAAGTCACTATCTACCTGTGTGCCAAATTTCATTTAAATCCGTTCAGTAGTTTTTGCGTGATTGAGTAACAAACATCCATCCAAACTTTCGCATTTATAATATTATATATAACTATAGGGTCTTACTAATAAAATATTTCACACAGTGTATACAGGTACTATAACGCTTGCATAAGAAAAACACTACTAATAAACATCTGTTTGACACAAAGAGTGTATGTATACATCTGTTATAAGGGATCGAATTGTTCATAGAAAGTTACACAGGGTCTATGCACCATAAAACCCTTGTTTAAAGCTTTGTATAAGGCAAAAATCAAAATGGTGGCTCATTGTGTATCAGCTGTTAGACAACAAGCATGAATAATGGATTCGGTTTTGTTTTTATTTTATTATTTAGTTTAACATTTTTACTTATTCAAGGTATTCTTTATTAACAGAAAATGTTTCTCTATATCATTTGAAACAAATAAGCAGATTACTCTCCTCCTGGAAAGAGGAACCATCGCCTATCGAACACCGAATATGTAAATGGTATGTTGTTATCGTTACCGACTACCATTATTTTAATTTATTAGAAATAATTGATGGAAAAGTTCTTAGCGGATTCAAAGGAAAACCAAATCGTACAAAACCTGGATTGATTCGGAGTTATTGCTTGTCACTGTGTTGTTCCGGTTAAGGGTATGGTAGCCAGTAACCATATGCATGTGGTATTACCCCACCACCACCCACCACAACCGATAACAATGCACCATTAATATATTCGCCGTATATAGTAAAAAGTTGTCTCTTTCCAACAACGGAGTTATCAGCTTGTTTGCAATCCTACGATAAAAAAATAATAATTAAAGTTTCTACATCATCATTACATAGTATAAAACAAAGTCACTTTCTCTGTCTGTCCCTATGTATGCTTAAACCTTTAAAACTACGCAACGGATTTTGATGCGGTTTTTTTAATAGATAGATTGATTTTCAAGGAAGGTTTTTGTATATAAATCTTTCCGATATTCCCACGGGAACAAAAGCTACGCGGGTGAAACTGCGGGCAGGTCGCTAGTATAATAATAAAAAGGGATGCTTTTTCTGTAGAACAAGTTCACTGTTTAGCTCAAAGAGTATACAATACTACCGACTACGTAAGAGTTTAGCTGTTAGGTACCTGTTTGTAAATATTTGAAGTTAGGGTTAGAGGGAGGGGATGTTCGTCGTACGTCCGGAAATTGTAGCTATGAAGACGTTAATTCACGCTATCTAAATTGGAAAAAACCATTTGAATTTCAAAAATTTAATTAATAATTTAATACTGGGTGAAATAAATAGTATTTTTTTAAGTTATAAAGACATATTTAAGAGTTTTTTTGACCTAAAGTGTTATTTATTTCATACAACACTGTCACGCATAATGGTTTCCGAACAGATTTCATACAATGTTGGCACTATTGCGAGTGATTAGTTACCCAAGCTTTACAAGTTGTTTATTGGTAGCGATGCTGTGTAAAGCGTGTATAACTCTTATACAGACTCTATACCCTGTGTAACTATTACCATGTTAAACGGGTGGATAACTTTTGTTTATTAGTAAGGCTGATAGAATATAAATAGATTATGGATTATTAATAAACCTGCTTACAGGCGCAGCTTCGCCCGCGAGTGGAGTAACATGTCGTCGATCGATATAGTTATTCATATAAACTCTTTGATCCCATATTTCCGCCTTTTAAATTTAGAGTTTGTGTTTGACCTCGGAACTTCAACTATCTCGTTGCCAAATATCTTCAGAATCGTTTCAGCGATTTAGCCATGAAAGCCATATATATATATATATATATATATATATATATATATATATATATACTCCGCACTGCTCTTCCCCCGTAGGTGATAGCGTGATAATATGTAGCCTATATGTTGACCCGACCTGTTAGTAATATTCCTGCAAAATTTGAAGTAAACCCATGCAGTACTTTTTGAGTTTACCCCGGACATACATACAGACAAACAGACAAAAATTCTAAAAACTATATTTTTGGCTTCGATATCGATTGTAGATCACGCTCTAAGTATTCTTTTAAAAAAATATTCAATGTACAGTTTTGACGTTCCTACGATTTTATTATATGTATATAGACGGTATCTAAATATGTATTTCTATGTATTGATATCGTTGACTAAAACCAAAACCACGAGCAAATAATTTGCTTACTTTGGGGTTAGATCAATTCGTGTAATTTGTCAAGGGATTTAAATGTCAATTTGTTATTATTATTATATGTATAGATCTCTAAGGGATGTACTCTATAAAGCAATATAGAAAAAAACATTTATATTTTGAAAGGAAGGTGAAGGACGATAAATAATCCTAATAGAACGAGTTCTATTATTGATGGCGAAAATAACTGGAAAAATTCCACTTTATCTTGTTGGAAAAATATCTTTTTTTACGAGTTACGCCTACTCAAAGTCCTTTCTGTTTTTATAGTACCTCTATGTATTACTAGCGATCTGCCCCGGCTTTGCACGGGTAGCATTATTGAAGTATCTAATGGGATTTAATCGCATATTGTGAAAAAAAAAGATATGAACAAAAAGACAAGCCCACTGAGTTTCTTCCGCCGAAACTTTTCAGTGTGTGGCCGTGTTTCCGATTCGGTAGGAATTTTAAAAAATGTTGACGTGTCAATATAACTTGAATAAAGTTCGTCTGATTTCTGATTTCTAATTTATCCGCCCGTGTTGGTACGGGGCCCTTTTTGAAGAATAGACTATCTACCATTCTACCAGGCAGTTCGTAAGACGTGAACGATTGGCTACGCGAGTCTCTACCATCGTAGCTACTAGAGTTCTGCTTTGGTTCGCCCGGGTCTGATACCAGCGACTTACCTATTCCTGCCACAATAGCGTCATCGCTATTCACTGTCGTGTTCTGCTTTTGAGGGTTTTATTAGCCGGTAAACTTATGCATGTCGTATTAGACCTCGCCACAAGATAACAACGCATCATTAACGATTTTTGGTGTCTATAGACGATAGTAGACTCTTTCCATCAGAAGACCCATCTGCTATTTTGGCTATATTATTTTATTTAGGTATTTTATTTCCTTATATCTTATGATATTTAAAAAAGAAGCAGTTGGTTCTCGTGATGAAAGGAATATTTTTTTCTATAACTGGCAAAGACTGTTCTGCCTACATGACGTATTCATTTAAAACAATAAAAAAATAATTAACAAAATACTAATGCATATTTAATAGAACTATATGTTTTATAATTAAAATAACCATATAAATGTAATTACGAAAATATATTCTACACATCGAACGGTGTATTCGTGGGTTCATTTTAACTGTCATTACTCATTAATACATACAATATATTAGCCATATTACATGACACGATGGTTAAAAATAGATTTACATGGAGCGCAAAAAAAGTAAGGTCGGGCAAAAGTAATATAGGTTTTTTATCCCGGAAACTTACATAGTGTGTGATGTCTAAGCATAGATTTAAATGGAGCGCAAGAGTGGCAGGATCTAGAAGACTTTCTGCAGTTCCAGGTTATAGAAAGTGACGTGTGACAGCCGTTTCGACAAATATGGAAGTGAAATAACTACACACACACACACATTAATCTCCGCAGCTGATTGTTTACAACGACATTCGATTCACGCTGCCTAACCAGCAAGAGATTCCACTATGCCCAGTTCCTATGTTAATAAAACGACTTTTAGTTACGAGTAGTAATATTCTCTACGAGGTGTAAGCTGATACTGTTCCTATAAGTTAAATTACCTGTCAAAACAGATTGTGGAACACTTCGTTATTTTTAAGTTGGTTGCTAATGATTACTGCTAGGAATGATGGATCTTTGATTATAAGAATCCGGCATATATAGTGAATTATTTGAATTCAATCAGAAATCAGGCAAACGTGTTTTATTATCAATTAAAGAGGAGAAAATATCAAAAAGTATATTGATCGTTGTTACTATTAAGAAAAATTACTAAACAGAGTTGTATAAGATTTGATTCACAAATCCATACTAACAATAAAAATGCGAAAATCTGTCTGTTACGTTTTTTTTTTTGATGAAATTTGACATGGAAAAGTTAAAGATTCGGGAGTTTTAAAAATACTTTTTAAAAAATTAACATTTAAGCGGCTGAAAGTTTCTATATTAAATAATATCGACAAGTTAAATCTTCTCGCGGGCGAAGCTGTGCGGGTCAGCTAGTCTATATTAATATCATAAAAGCCAAAGTTTGGATTCTTAGATGTATGGATGAATGTTTGTTACTCAATCACGCAAAAACGGCTAACAAATTTGGATGTAATTTGACATGCATGTAGATGATGACCTGAAATAGCACATATTATGATGCTTTCTGTTCCCGCGGAATTCATGAAAAATGTAGTGCAGCCGGCTGCAGGATACAATTAGCAGTTTATAAAAATTGGATTAACGAAATATGGCCACGTTCCGATCTAGTAGTAATTTTAAAAATGTCGACACGTCAAAGTGCACGTAAAGGTTTATTTGAACAATTTATATTTTTTTTTTGATGAATTTATGATTAAAAAAACTTTATATACTAGTTGCGCAATAGTAAGGATAACTTAGACGTATACATCAATCGAAGTTAAGTCATAAACAAGTATTTATCGAAAAAACTTCGACATCGTTATACTTATTTATTATTTATAAAAAAAACTCTAAAATGAAGATGATAATGAAAACTTTTTTAAAAAAAGAAAATTTGCTTTAGATTTTACACAAACAAAATTAATTTAGATTAATGCAATGATTTCGTATTTTAACTCACTCTACGGTATCATATATTCTAAGCATACACGAATTACATATGGCGACAATCGCTTGAATTAGAAGGTCATAGCAATGGCGAAACTGAGTTTTTATCTCAATTGCATTATAGGAAACAAGTTTAGATAGAACCACAGAGAAATGTTAATTTCTAAATACCGTATGTATGTAAAGCAGGAGTCATATGTAATGAAATTGAAAAAAAAAAATACTTTTCGCCTAATCGTTCAGTGGTACCGGCTATTATAGATGTGAGAAGACCTGGTTTTGAATCCAGGGTTGGTCAATTCATTCTAAATAAATTTTATAGAATGTCTAGGTAACATACCTTGATCGAAACTGGATATATCCTCGATTTGTCGATAGGTTGGGCACCTATGCAATAAGTCTAATGGGACTTACTATTGTTGGCTTAGGTATACCAGTTGCATTTCTGTTTATTAGGGAAGAAGGGCAAGACAGTATTTTTTAAAGTCTGTGCTCATAAGCTTATTGATTTCTAAAACGAGTTTTAATTTAGATTTTCGACATTTTAGGCATAAACGACTTTGAATGTCGGTCAAAAGATCAAAATCTGTTGCCGCTTTTAAAAGTTTTTTATGCTCAGGTTTATAGCCTTAACTTAGCGGCAAATTTTAGGGATGGCCTTCAAGGGTAGGTGGTAGGAAAGTACAGCTAAAGCACTCACAATTTGCCATCAGCATTAAACTTTATGATTTGACATGTTGTCAGTCTATCAAAAATTCTGCCACATGACTATAACCTCGGGTAAGTTGGCCTTAAAAAACAAAAAATCATAAGGGACCTCATGCGACACTCAATACGTTTTACTGAATCAACTTTCATATGAGGAAGTGGGCTTTATCGTGTTTCACATCTGGCGTATTTTATTTAAAAGATATGGTATGTTACAACCATTGATATAAAAAACCCAAGATACACGATCAGTGTTTCAAAACCGTTTTGTTGTAACGTTATTGCTCGCGACATGATATAACGTTATTTTCAAGCATAGCGTTATCCAAAAATGATACAAAATTTGTTTCTTTTTAATAACGTTATTTATTACGTTTCTGTTATACATTACGAATTAACATAATGGACAATGGTATATGGTATTATGACGTTGCTTTCTAGCGCCAGTTGGCGAACCAATCACGAAACAGCATGAAACGTGCATACACATATCGATATTATAACGTTATTTAGCGTTAAGAATTTCGTTCTGTTATTTGAGTAGCGATACATAATGTTTAAAAATAATTTTGTTACCGAGTTATCGCTACAGAGATATCATTAAGTATCGTAAAATAAGTTATCTTATTTGATAACGTTTTAAATCCTGGCCCCTAGGGTATAACTTTATTCAATAAGATAAATATCTCGTAGCGATCAAATAATTTGATCGGCAATCCTCAAAGATATCAAATTCAATTTGTATCCCTTCTTGTGGAGATCATCTAGTACGAGTAAGACAGATATAATGCTTAGAGTTGATTCGGGCTCCTTTGAAGTATAGACCAACTGCCGTTCTGGAAGGCAGGTCGTAAAAGGCGATCGATTGGCTGCACGTGTCACTAACAGCATTACTACTGGTGGTAGAGTTCCGCAACGACTCGTCCGGGTATTTGGTACATCGCTTTACCTATTTCTGCCGCAATAGCGTCAATGCTTGTCATTGTCGTGTTCCGGTTTGGAGGGTAATGTACCCAGTATACATTGCCATCCCACAACACGCTTACACGCCGATAGCAACGCACCACAGACATCTTTGGTGTCTATAAGCGATGTTTTCTCTTTCCATCAGGAGAGGCATCTGTTTGTCTGCTATCTTATGATATAAAGTTATTGAGTTAAATCGTAACAAACAAACAAAATTGTTAAAGTGCGTATCGGGCCACGCACAATGTAGCTTACGTCCGAAGTTGCCCATAATGCGGACTAAGAAGAAGGTTTTTATAGTTTTATACTATGAGCATTTAAGGTATTCAACGTCAATGACAAATATATATCCGCACCACTAATAGTTATGTATATCCGTGCCAAATACAGCTTTCTAGTACTAAGGATCTCTGAGCCATCGTACGGACGGACGGACATAGCGCATTTATAAAGGTTCCTAGTTTGCTCCGTAATCCTAAAAAATCAGATCATTCCTATCTATACATGTAATAAAATCGTAGGAACGTCAAAACTGTACATTGAATATTTTTTTAAAAGAATACTTGGGACGTGATTTACAATCGATATCGAAGCCAAAAATATAGTTTTTAGAATTTTTGTCTGTTTGTCTGTATGTCTATTTGTCTATCTGTTTGTCTGTATCTATGTCTGGGGTAAACTCAAAAAGTACTGCATGGATTTACATCAAATTTTGCACGAATATTACTAACAGGTCGGGTCAACATATAGGCTACATATTATCACGCTATCACCTAAGGGGGAGGAGCTGTGCGAAATAAACAAAGTCTGCGCGGAGGAAGTCGTTGGCAACAGCTAGTTTATAATATTAGTTTAGATTTAGATAACACGAGATAACGTTTCTACGAATTTTCTGATAGCAAGATGTTTAACGCGAGGGGATACAAATTGAATTCGAAATCTTTGTGATTGCCTGATCAAACTCCACCGTTTTGTCCCAACAAGATTTATATTATTCAATAAAATTATTTTGATCGTTCTTTAGATGAAGTTTATTGTTATTTTTTTTTAATAACAAGATAGCAAACAGGCAGATGGGTCTCCTGATGGAAAGAGTCAACCACCGCCTATAGACACCAAATATGTTAATGGTGCGTTGCTAACTTGTGGCGAGGTCTAATGCCACATGCATAAGTTTACCGGCTACCATACTCTCCAAACCGGAACACGACAGTAACTAACACTGACGCTATTGCGGGAGGAATAGTTAAGGCGGTGGTACCAGACCCGGGCGAGACAATGCAGAACTCTACCACTTAGTAGTCACGATGGTAGTGACTCGCATAGCCAATCGGTCGCCTCTTACGACCTACCTGGCAGAACGGCAGTTGGTCTATTCTTCAAAGGAGCCCGGAACCAACACGGGGAAAATATTTAAGATTATATTTAGGCTTTAGATGTGATTTAACTTAATCTTTCATTCTTCAGGAAATTCGTAATAAGAAAACTATTGGTTAGAAGGTAAGGTATCGCAATCTTTCCCGTAGTTACTACTACGTTTTTTTTATACTATCAGAAAACAAGCAGACGGCTCTCCTGATGGAAAGAGAAACTATTGCCTATAGACACCAAAGATGTTAATGTTTCATTGCTATCCGTGTGGCGGGGTGGCAATGTCACATACATAGGTCTACTGGCTACCTTACTCTCCAAACCGGAACACGACAATGACAAGCATTTACGGTTCTGCGACAGGATTAGATATGACGGTCGCACCATATACCCGGGAGTGTCGTTTCAGAACTCTACCACCTAATAGTCGAAGTGAGAAGCATAGTCAATCGTTTGCCTTTTACGAACTGTTTGGCAGAATTACAGATCAATTCTTCAAATCATCAATACTTCCGGTTCCGGTTTGAAGAATAAGTTGGCATGTAAATTTATATGTAGCATTACATCCTTATTACAGAGACAGCATCGCACACTAACATCTGTGCCTATAGCATTGATATAAAAATCCAAGATACACAATCAGTGTCCCAAAAACGTCCTCAAAAATGAGCGCATAATTTAAAATTGTGCGCTCATTTCAAATAGAATCGCGTCAGCCGCGATACTGTCAATTTTATTACTTTTTGTACATTGCTTTGTAAAAACAACTATAAATCTTGCGCTTAAGGTTGGATATGCAAAGACACAATATGTTTTTGTAATATCTATAACTACTTATGTAAAATTAAGGACACTTTTGAGTGTCAGTTTTGTTCGGGACTGTGCATCTTGGGTTTTTTATATCAATGCCTATATGTCTATAGCGGTAGTTAACTTCCTCCATTAGGAGGTCAATCTGCTTCACTATGATAACAAAAGCATAATTTTTAGGCGTTACTAAAAACAATCTTCCCAGTTCCAAGATGTGCAGAGATTCGCAGCCGACTAAACGGCCACGAATAGAGACGAGCCAACGTTTACAACACACGAGTAGCGCCAGACGCGAAACATTTCATAACGAGTGTTGTAACACCATTGGATTGAAAGGCAACATTATTTTCGGATTTATGTTTAATTTTACTGCCAGAGCGCATATCGACAGACGAACCATATCGATCAAGTGCAAGGCGGACTCGCATACGTAGGGTTCCGGAATTATCGAGCAATGTTACTGTAGATTATTTGTATGGGGACCACTTTTATGATCCCACTTAAAAAATATCGTCACGCTCGTATCCCTCAAGAGGTAGACAGAAGTACAGGCAGTGCACCCACTATTAGCCGAAGATACTTATATCTATATCGTTTCTTCGTCTTATATATATATATATATATATATATATATATATATATATATATATCTATATATATATATATATATATATATATATATATATATATATATATATATATATATATATATATATATATCTATATATATATATATATAGTTTATGAATACGGGTTATAGTATAGTTCTCGACCAACGTAGCTAATGACACTAATTTTGTAATTGAATTAATTAACGCGCAGTCGACGTACCTTTTATCAGAATAGCAAGTGGCGTTGTGAAATAGTGTCCATTTTGCATTTCATGACATTTAGTAAATGATAGCAAATAATTAGACGGAGTTACCTGATCTTGACACTTCTTTTTCAACCGACGAAAAGGAGGAGGGTTAACCTCCTAGTTCGTTGTATGTATGTAATATTGTTAGAATTGGATAATATTTGAGTATGGTGATATAATATTTCGGCGTCGAAGCACGTATACTAAATTTCATGTGTATGTATGTTCGTTCACTATTTTTTCGATAATATGAAAGTCATATCGAGATCACTTTTTTGTATTAAATCAGATTTATTCCATCTTCGGGAATTTCAAATCAAAATCAGTTCAGTAGTTTTGAGATATAAGTGTAATTGCCAGATATTTAAAGTTGGTTTAATTTTATAAATTCAATTATTTTAAACCATAAGACAGCAAAAAAGCAGAAAGTTGTCCTGATGAAAAAACCATCGCCTATAGACACCAAAGATGTAAATGGTGCGTTGCTAGTCGTGAACGACTATAATGTCAGAAGCATAAATGTACCGGTTACCTTACCATTGCAACCTGAACACGATAGAAATAAGCATTGACGCTATTGCGTTAGGAATAGGTAAGGCGGTGGTACCAGACCCGGGCGAGATAATGCAGAACTCTACCACCTAGTAGCCACGATGGTAGTGACTCTAATAGCCAATCTAATAGTCACTGGTTACATTTTTAAGCATCACTAAAATTACCAATAACTTGATATATGATAATAATGTTATCAAAAATATTTGTGGGAGCGTTTTTTTTGCTCGCTAACTTGATTTTTGATAATACTGTTATTAAAAATATTTCGAGAGACCGTGATAATAATAACTGTTAAAAGTTATCAAAATTATTCTAGAGGACCTTTTTTTGGTAGCTTCGTGTTTTTACTGCTTCTAATACTTATTATATATAGGCTACTGATATAATATAACACAAATAAATAACTGTTCAATATTAACTAACTTTAACAACATAACAGTTAATCTGATTTAACAATGATTTCCATGCCTACTCAAAACATCTCAATAACACTTTTGCCCGACCCGGGGATCGAACCCCGCATCTTCTATCTGAGCCGGACAGGCTAACCTATACACGAGGCAGTATTTTTAAAGTTGGTTAAAGATGCAAATAAAAATCATCAGATGGTTTTTACATCCAAGATACACGACATATATTTCCTTGAATTTTTCAATGGCCTTAACTCCCCGTGTTGGTCCCGGGCTCCTTTAAAGAATAGGCCAACTGCCATTCTGCCAGGCAGGTCGTAAAAGGCGACCGAGTGGCTATGCGTGTCACTACCATCGTGACTACTAGGTGGTAGAGTTCTGCATCGGCTCGACCGGGTCTGGTACCACCGCCTTACCTATTCCTGCCGCAATAGCGTCAGTGCTAGTCACTGTCGTGTTCCAGTTTGGAGGGTAAGGTAGCCGGTAAACTTATGCATGTGGCATTAGACCTCGCCACAAGATAGCAACGCACCATTAACACCTTTGGTGTCCATAGGCGATGGTCGACTCTTTTCATCAGGAGACCCATCTGCTTGTTTGCTATCTTATGATATATAAAAAAAGTGTTCGCAATTGTATTCCTCGCACACAAACAAGCTTACAATGAGTTGCATTTTTTTTCCCGGAATGGCTCAATTACTGCTAGCCTTATGGGCAGCCTTACATCTTCACCGGTCGCGGAGGCGAGCAGAGTGCTCAGTCAGAATTTAAAGGTGTTGGGCTGTACGCCCTCCGCCCTAAGGGTGTCTCCTGCGAGACCGAACCTCGGCTTAGGGTGGGGTCGTGATTTGCGATAAGAGGGCTAGTTGCATTATTTTGTCCGTCGGCTGATCCTTGCCCTTGGGCTCGGCTCGCCGAAGGGCGAAACGGGGGTTCTCGTCGCCGCCGGCGGCGACGGTGTCGCGAATGTAGGTGTGTAATGTTTTCGTGTGAACCGTTGGCCAGAGTTATCGGGTCATCGGGATCGGTGAGAAATGAGTTGCATCAACTTGTATAAGTAGATTGCACAATAGGAAAGGGAGAATACTTTTATTTTTACTATATGGAGTATTTTTACTATTATAGTATTGCATGGTAGGCAAAATAAAACGAACGTCTAGACTTTTCGGTTCACCACGATTCACCGGTTTCTCGGTTGGCGAGATATGCTCCATTGCCGCATTTCGCATGATAACGATTATCGAATGTACTGATCGCTAGATAAACATACGTATACCAAGTTAAATGAGTTCATCATTTGCTTTTTCATCAAAATTCTACGTATTTTTAGGGCCACAATCAATGCAATTACAAATATTTATTCACAAAATTTTAGGAACTGCAAAAAGTTTGTAATTGACATTTTACAAAGTTTGTCTTATGATGACACTTAGAAGTTATTATTATTAGTTTGTTATTAAACAAAACTTAGAATTATGTATTTTACAACAATTAATTTTTCTCTTGTTCCAATTTGTGATAGTTTTAAAGAATTACTTTGTTTTCCTAGTTATATTATTACTTAAGTTTAATAAAGTTTAAGAGTTTAATAACATTACATTGTGAACTATGTTTACTTATTTTTTTACCAGTGATTATTAAATTATTTTATTTCACTAGCCCCTATCGCCTGAAACGCATGTTAACCTAGTTCAGGCAGATATATGTTAAGTTATCATAATATAGTTTGTAGTTATTTTACAATTCAGTGTAACTAATGCACGATTTATTTATCTGAATAAATATATTTTGATTTTGATTTGATCGTTACAGATGAAATTCACATTTATAATATTGATCAGTACCTTCGTGTTTCTAATTATATTTGTGTTTTAGCACTCATATATATACACAGAAAATCAAAACTTGTATTTAACAGCGCGTGAAACAGGAAAATTCCAATATCGTAGCTTATAACGGAAAACTTTCCATCCTAATTACGTTGTTTACGGTCACTATACAAACAAGTCTGAAATTATTTATTTGTTATTTAAAGGTTACTTTTCCCATGTTGAAATTCCCGTGACGAAATAATGGGAGTACCGAGGAAGACAAAGACTGACTTAACCATGATCAAAATGGTCGGGTGCTATCCGAAGGTGATGTCAAGAGTCTTCGAAACCGGGGTGTGCATGAAGAGAGTTATGAATGTGTAGGAAGCAAGGCAAGTCTGTCTGGACTATGACATATGGCACTCAATTCTCTCTGCCTACCATGTAAGGGATTTGGCGTGATGATATCCGTACACGAATGACGTCGTCAAATTGCAAAGACAAATACGTTATACAAAATGCCGTATGCCGATATCGATACGTTAACAAATTGCCGCAGCATAATGTTTAAATTACTTGTTAAGTAAATGGATTGTTTATTAACCCTATCCGTCTTCTTACATAAAAAAGAAGTGGGTTCGTTAGGTTGCCTTTAGTTCCCACACCTGATAAACCTCCGTCGACTATCAGCGATGTCAGAGGCTTGATTCACGTAATTGAACGGCAATCGAATCGTAGCTTTTAAGACTCTTACACATTTTTTCAAATTATATCACGCCGAATCGCGTCTCGACGTTCTATCGTGTTTATTTGTGTGAAAGCCCTAAGCGCATTACAGACTTAAATACACGAATTGGGGGACAGACATAGTTGACATTGACGCCATTTATATCATCGACAATTTGCTTTCGGCAATTTGTATTGACAGTTTACATTTATAAAATGACGACAGCTTTTGGATACGGAATATAGAATTATCTTGCGAATTATGCGACTTTTTCCACTGAAGATCGGCGGGGTTATCACGTAACTGGCAATGCGAAATTATCTTAATTGTTTAGTTATTGCAAGACACATAGCAGCCTTGTATATTAATGGCAGTCGTTGCCGCTTGATTAGTTTTGGTGCTGAGACATTGCAAGTGATCAGCAAGCAATTGGCGACGTTTTTGATGGTTTTTCGTTACGTTTAAAAGTCATCGCTGGTCGCTGGCGGATTGCAAACGGTAGGTGATACGCCAGCCGAGCTTTATTTCTGAAGAATTGATCAACTGTCTTACAGCTAGGAATTCTGTAGTAAAATGGAACCTGGGTCACGTTTAACGTAACAAAACACAAACAAATCGAATCGATGCGTTTAGGCTCTTATACATTTTCTTACATATTACACCGCGTCGCAGCTCGACATGTTGTATCGTGTTTATGTGTTAGAGACCTAAGCGCTAAGACTCGATTGACGTTTTATTCCCTGAATTGGGCGTTCTAGCTTTTCAACCACCGAAAATACAATGCTTATCAGTTTGACACGTACATATGTATGTACAGTACCCGGCGATAAATATTGCACATCGACCTTTGGAAAGAGACAATCGGCTAATTTCGGCTTCGTAGAGCGTTATCTCTGTCGCACAAAATACAAACAGTCCGGTACCTATTAGGAGCTGTTAAAACAAGTGATTTGCTTCTTTTGATATTTTTATTCTTTGTATAAAATACACTAATTTTTCTATAAGTGATGGCTTTAGGTTGGGGTAAAATAAAATAAAAAAACATTTTTACATTATGTTTACGTATTTAATTATTTTGGAACATTACAGCTTTAGTGTACATAATAAACACCATTATACCTATTGCTAAAATGAGACATTGCAATAAAAATAATAATAATTCTAATTCTCAATTACTTCCATTTCACTATCTGTGCTCTCAAAGAGGTCAATATCACTGTCACTATCAGCCGTATTTATTACTAATCTATCAGTGTAATTGTCTAAACTGTGTTGAATGCTTCTATATTCATTCTCACATTTGATTGCATGATCGCAAACCTTTTTCCACTCTTCAGCGCCGATCATGTTTACTTTTTCAGTCAATAATGTTTTTACTGTAGTTAAGTTCATACCCACATTTCTAGAGGCTACATAGCCTTTCAGTTGAGACCATATATTTTCAATTGGATTAATAGTTATCGACAATTATAGTTATCGACAACGCACCCTATCACAACAAGTATGTTGAGAGACCCCCTAACTCAAACACCATTAAACGGGAAATGATCAACTGGTTAAACAGACATGAAATTCCAGTTGATCCAAAATTAACAAAAACCCAGATTTACGCTATTATATGTCAGCACAAGGAGAGGTATACAGAGTTTTCTGTGGACAAAATACTTGCCGAACATGGGCACACTGTGTTGCGATTGCCACCATATCATCCGGATTTTAATCCAATTGAAAATATATGGTCTCAACTGAAAGGCTATGTAGCCTCTAGAAATGTGGGTATGAACTTAACTACAGTAAAAACATTATTGACTGAAAAAGTAAACATGATCGGCGCTGAAGAGTGGAAAAAGGTTTGCGATCATGCAATCAAATGTGAGAATGAATATAGAAGCATTCAACACAGTTTAGACAATTACACTGATAGATTAGTAATAAATACGGCTGATAGTGACAGTGATATTGACCTCTTTGAGAGCACAGATAGTGAAATGGAAGTAATTGAGAATTAGAATTATTATTATTTTTATTGCAATGTCTCATTTTAGCAATAGGTATAATGGTGTTTATTATGTACACTAAAGCTGTAATGTTCCAAAATAATTAAATACGTAAACATAATGTAAAAATGTTTTTTTATTTTATTTTACCCCAACCTAAAGCCATCACTTATAGAAAAATTAGTGTGTTTTATACAAAGAATAAAAATATCAAAAGAAGCAAATCACTTGTTTTAACAGCTCCTAATAGGTACCGGACTGTTTGTATTTTGTGCGACAGAGATAACGCTCTACGAAGCCGAAATTAGCCGATTGTCTCTTTCCAAAGGTCGATGTGCAATATTTATCGCCGGGTACTGTACGTAATGTTGTTGGAATTGGATAATGTTTGAGTATGATGATCTACTTAGGCATCCAAGTACATGTACTAAATTTCGTAAGTGTATGTACATATTATGTTTCTATGTTTGTTCGCAAATTTCTCAGAAAATAAAGGCCATATCCAAATAATTTGCAACATACGAAACAGTCTGAGATTCATCAAAATCAATTTAGTAATTCTTAAGAAATGAATGTAGTTGATATTTGAAGTCGGTCGAAATTTCAAATTAATATTATTTAATTTAAATCGTTTCATATTTTTGACACCAGTCAACACGGCCTGCCTTTTTCAATTAAAACCTTTTTGTTATAAGATAGCAGACAAACAGAAGTTTCTCCTGATGGAAAGAGAAACCATCGCCTATAGACACCAAAGATGTTAATGATGCGTCGCTATCCGTATGGCGGGATGGGAATACCACATGCGTAAGTCTATCGGCTACCTTACCCTCCAAACCGGACCACGACAATGTCGAGCATTGACGCTATTGCAGCAGTAATAGTTGAGGCAGTATCTTCACGCCCGTATCCCCGAAGTGGGCAGAGGTACAACAAGTGCAACCACGATTAGCCGAAGATACCTACTTAGTCCCACAAATATGATAGGTGGCAAGGCTATCGCCAACAGGGCACTTTCCAATCCCGGGCAACTTCGTGTTAATCAGAAAACTGAAAAAACACTTTTTTTTAAGCGCCCGACCCAAGAATCGAACCCGGGACCTCATGTAGTCAACGCCAACGCTGAACCACTAGACCACAGAGGCGATTTATAGTTAAGGCAGTGGAACAAAATACCCGGACGAGGCGTTAAGCAACTCTACTAGCTAGTAATCACAATACTAGTGACATATATGTATAGCCAATAATAGTCTTTCACGAAATGCCTGGCAGAATGGTAGCTGGCCTATTCTTATTCTTCAAAGGTATCCAGAACAATACAGTGTAAATACCTGTGAAGAATGAGGATTAATGGCTTGCATTGTGATATTATGTCAGTATATAAACATAAAATAACTTGCCTCCCCAATCTGTATCACGACATACATACATGTTTTACATCAAATAAACTTCAACCCAATAAATGAACGCTAAAAATTTGTTAATATCAAGTTAAAATATATGATAACATTAGCATATAAGAGTATATTGCGCACCGCACCAGGCGAGTAAAGCTAGATTATATTAGGCTCCGACTACACTAACGCACTGACGTGTCTGCTAGGCTCAATTTTCACCGCCGCGGAATGTAACGGAAGCGACTCTGCAATGAAATTGTACATCGGCGCCCTCATTGGATCCGCGGTGAATTGACATAAAGTTCATTATGCTATGTACAATTTAATTGCAAATAGTCGCTTCCATTTTATTCCGCGGCGGTGTAAACTGAACCTAAGTGACAAGTACTAAAGCAACTACGGCCGAATTAGTTAGCCCGTGCTACTAAACCTGACGCAGAAATATATCTATACTGTAATATAAATACGAAAGTCTATCGGTCTGTTTATCTTTTACGCTTTTACGGCTAAACCGCAGTTTTCGCCGTGTTGGTCCCGGCCTCTTTTGAAGAATAGGCCAACTGCCGTTCTGCCAGGCAAGTCGTAAAAGGCGACCGATTGGCTATCGAGTCACTACCATCGTGGCTACTAGTTGGTAGAGTTCTGCATTGTCTCGCACGTGTTTGGTACCACCGCCTTACCTATTCCTGCCGCAATAGCGTCAGTGCTTGTTGCTGTCGTGTTCCAGTTTGGAGGGTACGGTAGCCGGCATTGATATAAAAAACCCTAGATGCACAGTCCCGAACAAAACTGACACTCAAAAGCATTTAAGTAGTTGTAGATATGGCAAAAACATATGTCTTTGCATATCCAACCTTAAGTGCAAGACTTATAGTTGTTTTTACAAAGCAATGTATGAAAAGAAATAAAATTGACAGTGTCGCGACCGACGCGATTCTATTTGAAATGAGCGCACAATTTAAAATTTTATAGCGCACAATTTAAAATTGTGCGCTATACAAAATACACTGATTGTGTATCTTAGGTTTTTTATATCAATGGTAGCCGGTAAACTTATGCATGTGGCATTAGACCTCGCCACAAGATAGCAACACACCATTAACATCTTTGGTGTCTATAGGCGATGGTTGACTCTTTCCATCAGGAGACCCATCTGCTTGTTTGCTATCTTATGATATATAAAAAAAAAACGATTTTGATAAAATTTGACATCGAGATCAAAGTTGTAAACAAAAGGGGAATCCATAAATGTTTAAATAAATATATAAGGTATTAATAGGATAAATAGCAATCGATGTACAATGTCGTAGTAAAGTCACTAGAAGAATAAATACTACCAAAACATTTACAACATTTTAAGAGAATAATTCGACTACTTTTCAATGATTTCGATATGTAAAGTGGTTTTTGTTTATTTTTTAATGTTTACTTATTTTAACCATAAAGCTATATTAATCGACCTGTACATTGAATATTTTCAAAGTACAGGTCGATACGAAAGTCAAAACTGTACATTGAATATTTTTTTAAAAGAATACTTGGGGCGTGATTTACAATCGATATCAAAGCCAAAAATATATTTTTTAGAATTTTTGTCTGTTTGTCTTTTTATCTGTTTGTCTGTATGTATGTCCGGGGTAAACTCAAAAAGTACTGCATGAATTTACTTCAAATTTTGCATGGATATTACTAACAGGTCGAGTCAACATATAGGCTACATATTATCACGCTATCACCTACGGGGAAGGAGCAGTACAGAGTAAACGATGTCCGCGCGGGCGAAGTCGCTGGCAACAGCTAGTATTACATATATTTGTTTGCCAGGTACAAAAACTCACCACAATCCGTATAAATTATTCGAACGGGTGTTCATTTTATCAACGACAGAGATGTACATATAACGAATAATTACGCGAGCGTGAGGTTACGAATGAATTGTAAGTGTGAACACAGCCTACTTTAGAATCACAAATCTATTTTTTCATATATCGTAGTTAGTATTTTTAACGTATCCGTTTTTACCGGCCCGTTGGTCGAGTGGTTAGCGACCCTGACTACGCAATCGACGGGGCTTAGATTCGATCCCCGACGGGGACAAGCATTTGTGTGATGGGCATAAATGTTTGTATTTCCGGGTTTGGGTGTCTATTAAATATATTCGAGTATATATATATATATATATATACATATATATATGTATATATATATATATATATATATATATATATATATATATATATATATATATATATATATATATATATATATATATATATATATTTATTTCTATGTATTAGTATGGTTGACTAACACCTATATCCCAAGCAAATAATTTGCTTACTTTGGGGTTAGATCAGTAAGTGTAATTTGTCCCGTGAATAGTTGCCAATGACGCAATGTGTCAGTCTAATGTGAATCCGGCCTAACCGTGCTGACATCGCCGTTTATCACCCGTGAGTCACAGTCACGTGGTGGGTGGCGCACGGTCCGTATACAGATTAATGAACGGGTGTTTATTTTATCAACGCTAAAGGTCGTAACGGATATGGAACGTAAAATGAATAACGACGCAAGGGCGAGGGCTAATTTTATCCATCGAACAGCTATACTTAAATACTTAAACAATAGTATAATACTAGCTGATCCGCGCAACTACGCCGTAAAAAAATTAACATGTCATCGATATAGTTGACCGCTCCGTTGTTCGAGTGGTTAGCGAACCTGACTTCGCAGTTAACGGGGCTCGGGTTCGATTCCCGACGGGGACAAGCATTTGTGTATGAGCGTAAATGTTTGTATTTCTGGGTTTAAGTGTTTATTAAATATATTCTAGTATTTATATATGTATTTCTATGTATTAGTATCGTTGACTAACATCCATAGACCATAACACAAGCAAATAATTTGCTTACTTTGGGGTTAGATCAGTTAGTGTAATTTGTCCCGTGAATATTTTTTATTTATAGTTTTTCATGCAAACTTTCATACTCTATTTCAACCTTTAGGGCGGCTTGCACCAAAATGCTTAAATCATTTTAAGTCACTAAATACGTTTAAAGTGACAGCATTTAAGGCGTTTTGACATTTGCTAAACATGTTTGAGGGACTAAATGCATTTAAGCATTTTCGTGCAAGCCGCCCTTAGTTGCATGGACAAACTTAGAGGAGTCAATCATAGGTTATTTAAAAAAAAAACAACCCCTAGTACCCTGTACAGTCAGCTGTCCATTATAATAATAACGACTTTGTGTTTATATACATAATATAGGCTTATTTTCTTTACTGTCTACTCTTAACACTACTATATAATGTCGGAAAGCAAAGTGAAATCCGTAATTGGCTAATGTTTAGTTTATATACTACTTTGAATTATTTTTTATGAAATAAGCTGTGGATTTATGTTGATTTAAAATAAATAAATATATAAAACCTACTTCTAAGTTGTAAGGCTCGACGTCTCAGCCAAGTTACTATTAATCATAGTCGCGAGCGGACATATGACGGTAAAAATCCACCTAATTTTTTGCTATCTTATGATATTAAAAATCATTAACAACTGTCCTCGTTCTTTTTTGAAAGCTTGTTTCTTAACATTTTGCTAACCTTTACAAGAAACAAAAAACTAGCGACTGATATAAAATTGACGTCAAATGACGATTGCAGTTTGCTACATGTACAATCTTCCTGATTTGAGTATGCATTGTATTTGTTAATAAATTATAATAATAAAAATGGATTTAGTTTCAATAATAATTTATTCTGGAACCATCAATGAGTTTGCGTTGTGGGCTTTGAGATGACGCGGAGTTTGTAATTGTATAAGTTTCCACTCGTTAAAATACAAACACCAGTTTTATTGGTAACTCCTCAAAATATTACATTATACAAACAAATTAAATTAAAGTAAATAAATATCAAGTGACATAACTGCTCAAAATACCATAAATTATAAAAATCCCGAGTTCGATTTCCGGGTCGGGCATTTCAAAAAATGCGCTTTTTCAGTTTTGTAACAAAAACAACGTTGGCCATGATTGGTAAAAGTGCCCGATTGGCGATAGGCTGGCCGACTATCACATTGTGGGACTAAGTATTTTCGGCTAATCGTGGGTGCAGTATGAGGCTGAAATTATCTGCTGACGCGTTTAGTGCACTTGTTGTACCCCTACCTCTTCGGGGATATGGGCGTGAAGATACTTTTAAAAGGGGTTTTCCATCCTAGAAACGAGTTTTACGTGCGAACATTATAACAGCAATATATTCATATAGGTATCTAACTTGTAGTACACATAACAAATTTTAGAAATGACTAGCTGCAGCTACAACCCTGCATTATAAAGGTTTTTGGTGAATCCCGCGGGAACATATCATTTTTCCCGGGATAAAAGTAACATACGTTTTAGTGTAAGTATATAACATAAAGTATATACTATATATGTATAAAATATAATAACTGCACCGCGCAGCCCGCTGCATTATACCAGTTTTTGGTAAATCCCGCGGGATCTACTCATTTTTTCGGGATAAAAAGTAGCCTATGTGCTATTACAGGTCATCATCTACCTGTGTGCTAAATTCCATGCAATTCCGTTCAGTAATTTTGGCGTGATTGAGTAACAAACATCCATCGACTCATCTCACTCATAATATCATACTAGCTACAGCGTGCAGCCCACTGTATTATAAAAGTTTTCAGCGAATCCCGCGGGATCACCTAATTTTTCCAGGATAAAAACCTATGTGTTATTCCAGGTCATCATCTATTTGTATGCCAAATTTCATTCAAATCCGTTATGTCGTTTTTGCATGATTGAGTTCAAACGTCCATCCATCCAAACATCCAAACTTTCGCATTTATAATAATTATTAATCTAGATTTACATATCGTTGGTTGATAGGTAAAACTTACTAAGTACAATTTTGGGTGATTTTGAATTATCGACACAATGTTCAATTAATCTTAACTCTATCTTGTTCTGGAAAAGTCTACCAAATAACTAAACACGGTTTCTAATCTATATTATAATATATTATATTATAATTATTATAATATTATAATTATAATATTATTATAATTATAATATTATTATAATATAGTAATATAATATTATAAATGCGAAAGTTTGGATGTTTGGATGGATGTTTGTTACTCAATCACGCAAAAACTACTAAAAGGATTTGAATGAAAATTGGCACATAGATAGGTAATGACCTAGAATAGCACATAGGCTACTTTTTATCCCGGAAAATTGGTAATCCCGCGGGATTCACAAAAAACTGTTATAATGCAGCGGGCTGCACGCTGCAGCTAGTTACATATAAAGAGGAAACACTCTCACTACATTTCTTTCTAAATCACGAGCAAGAAAAAAATAATTGAAATGTCTGTGTTAAAATTCTAATTATGTTACTTAACGAGTTTTTCCTGTTAGGTATACGAAAATTTTTATTTGATCAAGGTGTTCGAGGCATTTGCATATTTACGCTTGAGATCATAAAGTTTATTTTGATTTCAACTAAAATAAACAACTAGTAATGACATACCTATTTCAGTTTTATCCTTTACTGATTACTCACTTGTTGTTGAATGTCGTTAACATTAAAATTTATATTAATATTTCGTCATCTCACTACTCTATGAGTATTATTATCTGACCCCTTAGTGTTTTTTTAAATTTTGAGCATGCTAGCAGCTTTTAAAGTAACAAAACTCGCATTTTAATTTTTCAATTTTGATACATTGATATTTTTTTTTTTGTAATTGTTGCCCCGTTATAATTTGTGCCAGGATTTCTCAAGGCCATCCTAGAGAAGAGCCAGGCTGAATTTCGAAGAAATCCGATCACTCTGGTGGATGTAATTCGAAAAATGGTGACAGAGAATTTCGCCCCTGACGATCTTAAAATAGCTGCTACTTTTAGTTGCTAATGTCAGGTTCCTGATAAAATATCGATGCTGATCGATCCTGACAAAAAACGTCGTAAACAGCAAAATAGCATTTATGGCAATTAACGAAAAACTAAAAGTAAAATAGGTTTTGGCTTATATCTTTTGGATTTTGATCGCCTCTGCGGTCTAGTGACCACTAGTGTCGGTACTGACCACGTGAGGTCACGGGTTCAATTCCCGGGTCGGACAATTCAAAAAATATGTTTTTTGAATTGCCTGTTTACGTTTTCATATAAAAACAACGTCGCCCGGGATTGGACAAGTGCCCGGTCGGCGATAATAGGCTTGCCACCTATAACATTGTGGAACTAATTATATTGGGCAGTTGTGGGTACACTGGTTGTACATCTGTCTACCTCTCGAAGATACATTTTTTATCTTTTGGGACATCTATCTTTATATTTGGTAAAGTATTTTTCGAGGTTAAATTCAGTTTCATATTTTTAGATCGATTTAGCGCCAAAAATCAAGTAAGCCTGCTATAAGCTCTTTTTGCTAAAAAATGGCTTTTGAGATCTTTTTTGTCGGAACCCTCGATGTAATTTTATATTAATTTTAAATTTATATTTTTTTGACGTAGACACATTGTGGAACTCCTTTTGTAATTATGTTTTGCTGTGTTTATGTATCAAAGCCCAGAAAACGCTGCAATTTTCGTTGCAAAACTATGCGTTTAAAACTTCAGGTTCAAAAGGCTGGCTAGTATGACTGGTATATCGAAACACCACGGTTGCGCGGTTACTGATTACCTGCTAGTGTCCTAATAGTGTAATTTACTAACAAGCAACCTCCATAGCAACATATTCTCTAAGTCCAGTCACGTTAGAAGTCCACGCCAGGTCCAACTGAATTACTCAGAAATATGTTAACAAATGTTTCGAATAACAATTTTATGGATATACGAACTTATGACGGTCAAAGTGTACGTGCTATGTAAATTTGGTATCTATACTACGGTATAAAGCGTCTGTCTGTATATTCTTTTTTTTTACATATCACTAGCTGTTACCCGCGGCTTCACTCACGCATATTTACTTTAGAACTTATTTAACCTTTTTTATGAGTTACTTTTCTTTTTTACCCCCTTAGGGATCGAATTTGGAAAAACGACTAAACACGAAACTCATTATTTTTTTGTACTCAATTCATACGAAATTCTATGCAAATATGTCTAGAGAAAAAAAAGTTTTATCCCCTATTTCACCCCATTCCCCTTCTGGAATTTTGGAAAATTCTTCATTAGTGGATGCCTACATCATGAGAGAAATACGTATGCGATATTTTAAATTTCTAGCTCTAAAGGTTTGGCCTCTGCGTTGATACATCAGTAAGTCTCTTTTGCCTTTTATATACATAGATAGATTAGATATCAAACAAGCAAATGGCTCTCTTGATGGATAGAGAAACCATCGCCCACAGACACAGCCACTTGCTAAAGTTTACCGGCTACCTTACCCTTCAAACCGGAACACGACAGTGGCATGCACTAACGCTATTGCGGCGGGAATAGGTAAGGCGGTGGTACCAGACTCGGGCGAGACAATGTAGAATTCTACCACCTAAAAGTCACGATGGTAGTGACTCGCATAGCCAATTGGTCGCCTTTTATGACCTGCCTAGCAAAACGGCATGGCTACATGGCCGTAATGCAACATTATTACACAGTCATACACACGAAAAACATTATTATCCTTAGTTTTGCTTTTGGAAAAAAATATCAATCTATCTACAATTGTACCTTGTAGTTTGTCCGTTATTATTGGAGAAAACATTTTTCTTTTCATAATTACTTGGATATTTGTTGCGGGGCCGTGGGTTTCATTGGTTTCCCGAGAAATTAATTTTCCACAGTCGTGACGTTGAATATCGGGAGACGAGAATCAATCATCGTAGCAATAATTTATTAAACAATAATCTAGTAAGCCACCAAAACGTTTTCGAACTCAATTGAATATAGCATCCTATACTAGTTGTGCCCGCTACTTCGTCCGTGCGGAAAAAATCTAAAATAAAAACCCGCATAGTTCCCGTTCCCGTGGGATTTATGGGATAGAAACTATCCTGTGTCCTTTCTCGGTTCTAAAACTATCTTTGTGCCAAATTTCATCCAAATCGGTTTAGTAGTATAGGCGTGAAGAGACAGACAGGCACACAGAGTTACTTTCGTATTTATAATATTAGTATGGACTAGATGTTACGTGTGACTTCGTCCGGGTGACCCAAAACCATTACTTCCTTTTGCTTAGTTGGGTAAAGTATTCATGCCACTCCTGGATAGTGTAACTTTCTAATGGTTAAATACTTACTAAGATCGGTCCAGTTGTTTTTGGGTATTCGTTACAGACATACAAAAAAAGAATTAAAAATACAAATATTCTCTTTAATATTAGTAAAGAAGTTTAGATAGCACTGTGATCTTTCTACACCGAAAAGCGTGGTTCAAGTGTGGGTTTATATCACACTAGCTATAAAGTAATATACGATACGTCTGAATGAAGTTGTCGCGGTATACACTGACGACGGGGCGCAACGGTTTGGGGCGGACCGCAACGTTCTCACCGAAATCCATCGTGCAAAAAACGGCGCCCCACCGTGCTGTGTGATAATTCTATTAAAATGTATGAAAGACGGATTTTTACGTCCTAGTGTACTGGTGGAACGGTATACGCGAGACATCGATCACGGCCTTTATGTCGACATATATAATAATATTAATCTATATAATTTTATATTATAATATATTATTAATATTATAAATGCGAAAGTTTGGATGTTAGTTACTCAATCACGCAAAAACTACTAAACGAATTTGAACGAAATTCGACACACAAGTCTAAATGATGACTTGGGATAGCACATAGGCTATTTTTTATCCCAGAAAAATTAGGCGATCCCGCGAGATTCGCCAAAAATTTTTATAATGTAGCGGGCTGCACACTGCAGCTAGTTTACTAATAAAATAACTTTATTAATGTACTTCTACATTAATAAATACTAGCTGCATCACCCGACTTCGCACGGCTACTCTACTGAAGAAAATGAAACCTCTAAACAAATCTAAACTAAATAAATACGCTTTAGATCTTTCATACTATATTAAAATTTAAATGAACTAATTGGACCACCCCGTTGGTCGAGTGGTTAGCGAACCTGACTACGCAATCGACGGGGCTCGGGTTCGATCCCCGACGGGGACAAGCGTTTGTGTGATGAGCATAAACGTTTGTATTTCCGGGTCTGGGTGTTTATTAAATATATTCCAGTATTTATATACAAAATAATATGTATTCCTATGTATATTAGGATTAATGACTAACATCGTTAACACAAGCAAATAATTTGCTTACTTTGGTGTCAGATCAGTGTAATTTGTCCCGTGAATATAAATTTATACTTATAAAAAAACTAATTGTCATTACTAGTTATAATAACAGGTTTTACTACTGAGATTTCGGTTTTCGATAATAATCTCGTAAAAACGCTCATACACTTTGTTTTCTCTATAATGTATTATTTAACTTAAATTTTTCTTACTATCTTCGGGAACGATTCAATTTTTTTATAGCTTATAAGCTTTTTCTCTCAACATCACGGAAGGTAAACTGTGAGAAAATGCTTAATAGCATTCAGTAACGCCTTTGTACTACTTTTGTGCGATAAAGAATTTAAATAAATAAATATGATTTTAACTCGGATTATCACACTGTGGCATTTTGGAATATCTTACGAATTCTTCCATATTCTACGGTAATTCTTACTATTAACTCCGTCAGACTGTGGAATTCACTTCCTTTTCTTATAAGAAGCAGTCAGTCATTAGCAATCTTTAAAAAAACGTTGAAGGAATTTTATTTATCATTTTAGATTTTAATTAGGATAAAAAGGCATTGTAACTAAAAATAAGTAAATTGAAATTAGTATCTTTTTTAATTGTGTATTTCGTAATTAGTTATCTATACAAATGTGTTCTACATTTCTTTCACGCATTCTCCCTCTTTTGGGTTTGCTGGTAGAAATCTCTTACAGGGTAAGCTCGCCTTTTGTACTGTTTCACAAATAAAATTGTAATTTAACTTTTATGTGTACTATAAGGTTTAAATAAATAAATTAACCTCAATAACGATTTCGTTTTACCCAAGGATGAAACCTGTATTCTCATGATCATACGAATATACAGACTACTACACAATGAGGGATAATACGAATGAAAAAATAACATATTTGCATTTATTACAAGTCAAACGTCATAATTATTACAAATGTTCGTCGTCGCGTCCCCTTAAAGCAATTCGAGACCGTCATTTTCATCCCCCAATTAAACGTCCCTTAACATGAAGTAACATTATAGCGTTGTATTTAAGAACTCAACAGGCTGGTACCTGGTGCGATCCAGTTACAAGGTACTAAAGTTTCACCTTACGATATTTTATTGAGTATTTTTATTTTTTACGGTACACTTTATATTTTTATATGATGGAAAACAAGCAGATGATTCTCCTGATGTATAGAGGTAACCATCGCCTATATACATCAAAGATGTTCATGGTGCGTTACTATCTATTTATATCATGATATAGCGAACAAGCAGATTTTATCCTGATGTAAAGAGATGACTATTGCCTATAGACATAAGATGTTAGTGATGCGTTGGATGCGTGGCAGGTTTGGAATGCCACATTTATATTAAGTTGACCTGCTATTTAAAAAAAAACCACAACGTATAACGATATTCCTTTCACTGTACCTATCACTCAAAACAACCGGTGTAATACTTAAAATCAAATAAGATTCACTAAACCAACACCTAAAAGCCACCCTTAAAATAAAACAATACAGGTTATTTAAATTTATTTACATTCTGATTGCTTTCGACTTAGAACGACCCTCGCCGCACCCGAAATTTAGCCTTCATATCTTCGCAATACCTCTCCGAATAAAATGATTATTCAATGGAATCCCTTCGTATCACTTTTTTAAGCCTTTTGATTAAAGTTATATTAAATTCCGATGTAAGCGTGATTTACACTCCTCTCACCTTAAACGTCCCGACCGATTTTAAAAACTCGAGACGGATACAGTCCAAAACTACCAAATAAATTTCAAATTATATATATCATCAAGCGAAATCCCTAACGAAATAGGTAGAGAGCATTGAGCGCCACGATTCAGGTAGACTTAGTCTGTTTCCTCCACATAACTTTCCTCAAACACGTCGGTTTCAAAGACTTGTCAAACATAAGCTCTTTTTTATATCATAAGATAGCAAACAAGCAGATGGGTCTCCTGATGGAAAGAGTCAACCATCGCCTATAGACACCAAAGGTGTTAATGGTGCGTTGCTATCTTGTGGCGAGGTCTAGTGCCACATGTATAAGTTCACCGGCTACCTTACCCTCCAAACCGGAACACGACAGCGACAAGCACTGACGCTATTGCGGCAGAAATAGGCAAGGCGGTGGTACCAGACAATGCAGAACTCTACCACCTAGTCGCCACGATGGTAGTGAATCGCATAGCCGATCGGTCGCCTTTTACGACCTGCCTGGCAGAACGGCAGCTGGTCTATTCTTCAAACGAGCCCAGAACCAACACGGGGAAAATGAGACTTAAAAAAAAGGTTCTTTTTTAAGTCTCATTTCGTAGCATTTTTATGCTTTTAATATTTTGCTGTCTCCTGCTTAATAGGGAGGGAAACAGGATGTGTTTTTTCAGTTTTCTGGATAAAAATCATTGCTCGGAAATTAAATAAGTACGAAATAAGTAAGAAACGGAATGGAATAAGTGTCCGGTCGGTGACAGGCTTGTCACTTATCACATTGTGCAACTAAGTATCTTCGGCTATTCATGGTTGCATTGGTTTTACCTCTGCCAACCTCTTCAGTGATATGGGCGTGAAGATACTACCTTGCAATAAGGCATCCGGCTTGAAATAGGAGCCCGGATCAATACATCCCATTTTAGCACTTACTAATTCAAGAACGTAATAACTAACTACACCTCCGCCTACGATTACTACGTGACGGTATATATTTTTAGTCTCAAACAAAACAACCAGCAATACAAAAAATACTAGTTTAGAGAATATTTCTGCCTGCAAGAGCCGATTTCACAATATTTAATCATACATTGAAATAAACAACGTCGCGAAGATATCAATCCAGAAAACGATATAATCTTACCTTACAAATGTCGTTCAATAAAACTGCCTCTCATGAAATTAACTAAGATAAAACAAGCTTTGTCTTAGTTTTTTTAACTTCCCGCTACGTAGGTATGTAGATAAGGAAATTACTGATTTTGCCCTGATTTTCGAAAATCAAATTTTCACCGGATCTCCACCTTTTGAGGTCCTAGGAACCTTTTTTTATTATTTTCACTATGACGTCAGTATGTCTGTATATATGTATGCGTGTTTTCTTGAAGGTCCCCAAGTCGTATCCGTTCGGAAACATCCCCGCTGGTAATTGATTCCACAAAGAAGTAGTGCGAGGCAAAAAGTGCCGACAAAAGCGCACGGTTGTGGACTTCCAGACATCGAGGTGGTGAAGACGGAACTTTAAATTTTGACGTGATGTCCGATGATGGAATTTAGCGGCAGGAATTAATCCGGCGGATTGGAATGGAATCTACACATATAATAAAATCGTAGGAAAGTCAAAACTGTATATTGAATATTTTTTTAAAAGAATACTTGGGGCGTGATCTACAATCGATATCGAAGCCAAAAATATAGTTTTTAGAATTTTTGTCTGTTTGTCTGTTTATCTGTATGTATGTCCGGGGTAAACTCAAAAATACTACATGGATTTATTTCAAATTTTGCATGAATATTACTGACAGGTCGGGTCAACATATAGGCTACATATTATCACGCTATCACCTAGCGCCCAGGTGCTGTGCGGAGTAAACGAAGTCCGCGCGGACGAAGTCGCTGGCAACAGCTAGTTAAAAACAAACTTTTAAACGGCTGGACCTATCGAAACGCGGTTGATGTTGTTCGATTGGATTCCACTCAACTTAGACTTCCTGAAAACTTGAACCAAGTCGGCTCAGGAGATTTTGAGCAATTTTGAAAAAAACCCCAAAAGAATTTTTGGAGAAACAGAATTTTTTAATATAACTTCCAGATTTATGTACCGATTAAGTACAAAAACGTATCAACTCTATTCCTCAAAAAACTACATCTAATAAATAAATTGCATCAAAATCGGTTTATCCGTATGGGAGTAATCGTTGACGAAAAATTTTGAAAAAGCGTTTTCTCGACATAACTTCGAAAATTTTCAACCAATCATTTTCTGATATTCTACGATATTTTAGTACTAAAGAAAATACTTCGAATGCCGTTTAAAAAATTAAAATCGAATCTAAATTCCAAAATTTACAGCTTTTCTAATATTAAAATTATATTGTTTTTAGCAAACTTACTTAATATTTTTGAAATAACTTTCAGGCTAATACATCGATTGACTTAATACAAACCTTATCAATTTTTCTCCTTTAAAAACTGCGTCAAATGCCGTTAACTGGATCAAGATTGGTCAATTTGTTTGGAATTTATCCATTACGAAAATTTTGGAAAAAAATATTTTTTGACATTGCATCGAAATTTTCCAACTTATCGATTTTTTAGCTGAAGCAATAATTTTTGATCTTAAAAATTTAGTTGAATGCCATTCAAAAGATCAAAATTGATAATTGTTATAATAATTCCATGATTGTTACCAAAACATACAGCTTTTCAAAAATCAATATACTGCCATTTTTAACAAGATAAATGTTTGTTGAAAAAAATCTATGCTTATAGTTTTTACTCTTTTGAGCTTAAAATACCTTAATTTAGCGAGAAGTTTCAGGGATGACCCGCAGAGTCAACCGCTTAGAGATTTTTTAACACCCAGTCGGTCAAGTGCTTAGCGAACGTAACTACGAATCGACGGGACTCGGGTTCAATTCCCGACCGGGACAAACATTTGTGTGATGTGCATAGAAGTTTGTATTTCTAGATTTGGTTGTTTATTATGTATGTAACTGTATTTCTATGTATTTGTATTGTTGACTGTTGGTCCCGGCCTCCTTTGTAGAATAGGCCAACTGCCGTTCTGCCAGGCAGGTCGTAAAAGGCGTCCGATTGGCTATCGAGTCACTACCATCGTGGCTACTAGGTGGTAGAGTTCTGCATTGTCTCGCCCGGGTCTGGTACCACCGCCTTGCCTATTCCTGCCGCAATAGCGTCAGTGCTTGTCGCTGTCGTGTTCCGGTTTGGAGGGTAAGGTAGCCGGTAAACTTATGCATGTGGCATTAGACCTCGCCACAAGATAGCAACGCACCATTAACATCTTTGGTGTCTATAGGCGATGGTTGACTCTTTCCATCAGGAGACCCATCTGCTTGTTTGCTATCTTATGATTAAAAAAAAAAAACACAGCTCTCTATCCATCAGGAGACCCATCTGCTTGTTTGCTATCTTATGATATATAAAAAAAGTAAGCAAATTAAAGCTTATGTTATTGGTGTTAGTCGACAATACTAACACATCTATACATATAATAAAATCGTAGAAAAGTCAAAACTGTACATTGAATATTTTTTTAAAAGAATACTTGGGACGTGATCTACAATCAATACCGAAACCAAAAATATAGTTTTTAGAATTTTTGTCTGTTTGTCTGTATGTATGTCCGGGGTAAACTCAAAAAGTACTGCATGGATTTACTTCAAATTTTGCATGAATATTACTAATAGGTTGGGTCAACATATAGGCTACATATTATCACGGTATCACCTACAGGGGAGGAGCTGTGCGGAGTAAACGAAGTCCGCGCGGACGAAGTCGCAGGCAACAGCTAGTAGAAATATATATATAAATATTGTTACTTACATAATAGACACTCCAACCCAGAAATACAAACATCTATGCTCACTACACAGATGTTTGTCAGTTGGAAATCGAACCCTAGCCCCATTTATTCGTAAATTAAGATTCTTGTTGCTCACAAAGGCAAATAAAGAAATTTAATTTTACCAACTCAACCATGTGGCGGTCATCAGATTACATCAAAGTAAGCAGACATAATATAACTTTAATAATATACAATAACAGTAAAACTAGGATAGAATGTATTATTCACATTGGACCCTAAGTTTAGAGGGCTAGGCTCTGTACATGTGTACCATTTATTCCAATATGCAGGCAATTTGATGACAAATAATTTTCTGTTTGGTATATCAGTCATAAACATGCTTTAATGTGGAGATATCCTACATTTTTTTCTGGCATCTATCTCGCATCTGGATCATAACTTAGAAGAGATTTTATCATTTAGTCTATAGTCAAGCTGAGTCATAGATTATTTGTCTAACAGATGAGAAAAGGCTGGAAAATTTGAATTTGCCTACGTTAAAGGACCAAAAGAATAGGGATGATGTCACATTAGTGTTTATAAATTGCATCAAATAAGAATGATTGTGCTAAGTTACTATCTATACTCAATCCCGGTATGGTCACACAAACTAAACTTACAAGAAGACCATGTTGCACGAAAGTTGGATACCATATCCTTAACAATCAAGTCTTAAACACATGGAACAGATTACCACAGGTAATCATTGAAGCAACCTCAACCAATGCATTCAGAAAAAGGGATGAAACATTGCTCATAAAAAACAGAGATATCAGAACATCAATGTTTTCTAGAGTAAAACATCGGAGTTTATAAAAGATACATCAATGTCGCTTATGGTCGATGTTTTGCCATACAAATTACTTGTATTGAATTTTTTTTTGGAGTACTTGCATGTGGGGGATGATGGTACTTTGATAAAACATCATTCATAAAAAAATCACTCATGAAGAATGATGTATTGTCGATGTTTAGGGTTCCAACATTGATGTTTATGGCACTTAGTCCTCTCTGCCTATCCCATAAAGGGTTTGGCTGATATGTATGTTGATGAATGATATATCGATGTTTGAAAAAATCAATGTATTATTTGCATCCCTATTCAAGAAACAATGTTTGAAAAAATCAACTTATTGTTTGCATCCCTATTCAAGAATCAATTTGATAAATGGCAAAATGGAAACATTGGCACTGGCATATGGACATATCAGCCAAGAGTTGCTCGTCCATTAATAAATAATAATAATAATAAAATTCGAGACAATCAAATTTCAACACAGAAGGCAATCACTGATATATTTATAATGACTGTTAGTTCATTTAACAAAAACTTCGATTGCTGTTGATTCTAGTTTTTTTTTATAGTAGAGGGGGCAAACGAGCAGATGATGCACCTGATGGTAAGCGATCACCGCCGCCCATGGACATCCGCAATACCGGGGGTATTGCAGCTATGTTGCCGGCCTTTTAAAAATAAATAAGCTCCTTTCTTGAAGGTCCCTAAGTCGTATCCATTCAGAAACACCCCCGAGGGTAATTGATTCCACAAAGGTGTAGAGCGAGGCCAAAAAGTGTTGACAAAAGCGCACGGTTGTGGATTTCCAGACATCGAGGTGGTGAGGATGGAACTTTAAATTTTGTCGCGATGTCCGATGGTGGAATTTAGCGACAGGAATTAGTCCGAACAACTCATCGGAACACTCCCCATGATAAATACGGTATAAGATGCAGAGCGAACCTACATCTCTGCTTAAAGCCAAAGAGTCAAGCCGATTAGAAATAGCCTGGGCGTCGACGATTCGAACCGCTCTACCTTGATTGTGATAGTTATCTCTAGACATAGCTGTTAATGAATGTGAATGAATAAAACATAGCTGTGAATCTTAGGTTGTTAAAAGATGGGAACACCAGTCATCTTGCCAATTGAGAAACTGCTGAATCGTGGTAAACCAAAGTCTATAGACATTTGGTTCACTCTGTCTACCCAAGGGAACCGGTGTGATGAAAGTAATGTTAGTTCAATGACTTTTAAACTATTGCTGAGATATCAGCGGCAACTATTGCATTCCCAACACCACAAATTGATGACAAAACCACAGGGGCCTACAGAGAAATAAACAACTACTAATAAGAAATAAAATTTCCAATAATCTATATCAACCTATCTATATATATAAAAATCAATCCCTATTTTCCTTGGTCACGACATCACGCCTGAATGGCTGGACCAATTTCGGTAAATTTTTTTTGTTGTGTTTGTAATTGTAAGGAGAAGGTTCTTATAAAAGAAAATATTAAGAAATTTGCACGGAAAATTAGAAAATTTAAGAATACTTAACCACCATATAACCATTAAACTTTTAATCCCGTAGACTTATATAAATTAAGTGTCACGTTGTTTGTCCACTATGGATTCCTAATATAAAATACATACATAAATACTGGAATATATTTAATAAACACCCAAACCCAGAAATACAAAAATTTATGCTCATCACACTGCTTATCCCCGTCGAGGATTGAACTCAAGCCTCGTTGATTGCATAGTCAGGGTCGCTAACCACTCGACTAACGAGGCGGTTAATATTATAAATGTGAAAGTATGAGTAGGAATGGGTGTTCATGCAAAAACTACTAAACGGTATTTTATTAAATTTGGCACACAGATAGATGATGATGTGGAATAGCACATAGATTACTTTTTATTGCAGAACACAAGAGTTGTTCAAAGTCAAAGTCAAAACATTTTTATTCAAATTATCCTTTACAGGCACTTTTGACGAGTCAACATTTTTTGAGTTACTACCGGATCGTAAACGCGGCCACACACTGAGAAGATCCGGCGGAAGAAACTCAGCGGGCTTGTCTTTTTTTGTGCATATACATTTTTAAACAATGTATTTACAATAATTTATGAATGATATAATTACTATGAGACTGTGATGACGAGCAATTAATCCCATGCCTTATTATTATCCAATTCAGATAATTTATAATAACCTTTTTTACAAAGTTTTGATGATACATTTATATATATACAAGAATTGCTCGTTTAAAGGTATTAGATGTAGATTATAATTAATTTATATAATTTTTGGAAATTTTATATCTTATTTAACACTGTCTCTAGGTTCCTATGTTTTTAATCATCAGTATGAAGTTTATGTTGTTTTTCGGGTCAAGAAATCAATTTATTAAGGTTCAAAAAAGCTCGGTTCCCAAAATTTGGGTATGTGAAAAACTGAGCAAAAGCTCGATCAACCAGGTACAGAAAAAAAAAATTCTATAGGAATCGATTTATCAAGGTTCCAGGTCCAAGAAAAGCTCGGTTCCCAAGATGTGGGTATGTGAAAAACCGAGCAAAGCTCGGTCAACCAAATATTTAATATTATAAATGTGAAAATTTGGATGATTATTACCAAATCATGCCAAACTACTGAATGGATTTAATTGAAATTTGGCACAAATCTAGATGATGACATAAAATAGCACATAGGCTACATTTTATCTTGGAAAAATGAGTTACTCGAGGGATTCACCAAAAACTTTTATAATACAGGAGGCTACATGGTGCAGCTAATATTACAAATGTGATAGTCTGGGTGTACAGATGGATGAATGTTTGTTACTCTTTCACACAAAACTGGCCAAACTAATTTTGATGAAATTTGGCATACATATTGATGATGACCCGGAATAGCACATAGGCAATCTCGGAAAAATCTGTTTTTCCTGTGGGATTCTACTAGGTGGGATTTTACTACATGGTTGAGTTGTGCATTGGCTCATCTGGGTCTGGTACCACCACTTTATCTATTCTTGCTGCAATAACGTCAGCGCTACTCATTCTTGTGTTCTGGTTTGGAGGAAGGTAGCTGGTAAACTTATGCATGTGGCATTAGACCTCGTCACAAGATATTAACGCACCGTTACTATCTTTGGTGTCTATAGGGGATGGTTGACTCTTTCCATCAGAAGACCCATCTGCTTGTTTCCTATCTTATGATATAAGAAAACACCAAAAAGTTTTACAATGTAACTTAATAATAGAAACAATGTCTAACAGGGATATAACACAATGTCTTAAAGAAATAAGAATAAGTTAGATGGAAATCTACTACCATTGCAGTCTTTGGACTCAAACATTCGCAAAGTCTTCTTACTCAAAATTATACAAAACACCCAGAAATGTAAGACAAAATTGTAAAAAATAGCCAAAAGTGTAAGAAAAATAATAAGAAACGCCCAAAAATGTAAAAAATTAGTAAGGAACACCCAAAAATGTAAGACATTCTTAAGCTCTATCGTGACTTGGTTTGTGTGGAAAATTTTCTAAAATAAAGTTACTCCTTTAATACACCAGCTATCTTCCAGTGAAAGTCCCGTCAAAATCAGTCCAGCCATTTTAGATTAACCGGACTAAACAGATAGTAATTTAAAAAAAATGTTATTTTGTAATTTTGTTTATGTCTCAGCTGCCCTTGCGTCTATCGTCACAAAGCTTTGTGCAACGACACAATAAATGCAGATGTGACCTATACATTTATCATGTCACTGCACAAAACTTGGTAATGATACAAGCAAGTGGCAATGGCTCCAGCATTAAAGATATAGATTAACCCATTATTAAATCAATGAAAGCATAATCATGAAGTTTTAACTAAATGTATAACTTAAAAGCTTATAGTGAAATAAAAATGGCTACATTTTTTTAAAACAAGTGATGCATGGCACTCCACTCTTTCTACCTAGCACTTAAAAGAATCGCTGAGGAGATATATTGAGTTCAAATTGGCTTCATAATTTTCAAAGTGCTTTTATTTAGGCTTTTATAAACTTATGAAGTAGGTTTAACTTCTTTATTTCATAGCATAATATTCATTCATTAAAAAAACTTATATATTGCATAAAATTAATAATGAACAAAAATAAACTGACTTATTCAAATTAAAACAAAAATAAATTGAAATTTTGTTAAATAAGTAAATAGAAATTCACACTGTTATAAAAATAAATTAGCAAATTATCAAAAATTATATAGAAGAAAACTAATCAAATAAACATTAATTTTATTAATATAAAGTTATAACGCTTAATTATTTCCATGTAAGATATAGCATTGATTTATAAATAGTTGCTTATGTTTATGTGATAAATATTATCATTAATTCAATTTTATATGAAGAATAATTTGTCAATCAACGCGTACCGGCTTACGAGTTTGTTTGTAAACAAACAACATATGTTGACATATCGATGTTGTAAATTTTGCTTTTTTCTTAAAACACATATCTTCATTCTGGAAATAACGAAAACTCTAAGCTTCAGTACCATTACAGCAAATTCATTCGCATTAGAGTACGCTATGGTAAGCGCAAAGGCACATTATCAACACCATGTGCCATTTAACGCGCCAATTTTTGATAATCGTCAATAACACAGACCTGCACGTAAACGATAAGGACTAATTTGATAATTCGTCATTTTAATACAGCCCACAAAATTATTCGAGGTTTCAGATTTAATTATTCCAATAATTTCCTGCAAAATCGCTAAATCTGAATAAAAACACGGCCCCTAGCGGTAAGAATACGAAACCCCAACGTAATGGCCGACACACAGTAGTTACGAATTATGATGACTTAACACCTAAATGCGCAAAATACTTACACTTTCCTCCTCTTTTTCCATACCAGAGGGCATCTGAGGTACAGCACGGTTAATCGCCGAGTAGTCCGGTAAATCCGGGAGCTCCTCGGCGAGATATATAGGCATTGGTTTCGATGCATCCAGGGCCCTCGCCCTAAACGAGAGCTTCGACATTTTGTTGACAGAACAAAACACGCTAGCGTCGACACAAAAATGCACTAAAAAAACACTTTATAGCTTTTCCAGGAGGTCCTGAAGGACCGTAAACTACACTAGGCACACTCTAGTTCGTTCCCATGGTTAATTTTTGCACACACTCAGTCACAATTAACGAAAAACATTATCGAAACATTACATATTGAGCGTACTTTACAGAAAGCCATCATGGCGGCTTTCCGTTTGGCGGACGACCATGACCAACTTCCACCTAGTGCGACGTGCGCGGGAAGGAAACACGCGGAATCGTACTAAAAATTTCTATCCTTTTATAAGTTTTCATCGCAAATAAACACTAATTAAAGCATAAATATTAATAAATAATTTAAAAAATATTTATTAACTACGTTAGTAGATAATTATTTATGTATTTAAAATTAAATAAAAATAAAAATACTGATATGACGTCGAATGAGGCTGTCACACCATAGACAATCAAAGACTAGACAATGGAGAGTAGACACACATAGATTAGTTTTTGGTTATAATATGTTGCCAATTCTTTTTTACACAAATGACAAATGATCTAATTTTTTCCGAGAATAAAAGTTTTAAAATATTCGAATTAAGGAACTTACCTATATCGGATAACTGGAATTATTACGAAGCAATATTTGAAAAATAAAAATACACTTTATTTCGTTACTTATAAAGTTGACATTTGTTTCTTACTTAACAGAGGGGAAAAACATTCTGAGCAAGACAACGGCAACAGTGGATCTTGTCCCTTTCTTGCAATTGCCAGTGTAAATAAAACTATCTGATGGTAGATTTTTATATATTCGGTAATCGTTAAATTCCTTTTATTTATACACGTCGATAAATACATTAGCATAAAATGTATTATAATTAACACAGTGAATTCTAAAATGTGCTTATTTTAATTATTACGTAATTACTTATGCAATGCAAAGCTGTTTCTCAAATTAGTAGAATTACGTAGTAGTAATTTTCAAACTACGCTTGGCCGCACTTATATATGGCGATTGGCGCTTTATTTAATAGAAAGAGACACACTCCACCAATGTCGTGGTACTCTTCGGAACGATTTTGAAGCGCGTGTGAACATTCCGGATAGAATGTAACTTTCTTGATTCGAATTGCAACACAGCCTACAAAAACCACTGACGTCTAAATATTACCAGTTAGAAGTCAGTGACAAAAACAAACTAGTCTTTTAAAATAATTGATTTGCTTTTATCTATTAATAAATTAAAAAATGACAGAAACATTTATACAAGCTAAAATATAGGTAGGTTATATTTTAATAACTGAAACGCCAATAAAAAGCTTGATGAACTGATTTGGTTACATACACAACTAGATTTTATAATTTTGTTCCACTGGTTTAACTTTTGAACGCAGTAGTCGAAGAATTAAAGACTAGTACTTCAATAACGAATATAAAACTAGGTTTTTATTGGATGGCTGAAATAATCAAAAGTTTAACCAAAACAGGAGGCACTTACTTTTCAAATACCAAGCGTGCTTCTTATGCACGACGTGAGCATCAAAGAATCATCATTGATGCTCAAGATGTATGGACCATCTATCTATCTATGTAATATCTTGATCCACATGACCATACGCTAACGCGAGTATGGACAGTAGGCTCACATTATAAACGCGCGTCGCGACCGTGTCTCGATCCAAGTCCGTGTATTTTGTCCGAGTTAAACAATTCACTTGCGTCTATCGTCACAAAGCTTCGTGCAATGAAACGATAAATGCATATGTGACCGGCTATTATCGGCTATTTTCGCATACATTGCGGACTGTGTGTGCCTTAGCGCGCATAATATAACTATGAGATGATAGGACGCAAGTGCGGATTCAGCATGAGAAACACAAATACATTTGAATTCACGGATTTTTGCAGTGCTGTGAGATTTTAAATTAAGAAAATTGACTATTTCCCTGAAACGATCTGAAATAAAAACTGCTGAAACCCATCAAACCGAGAATACAAATTAGGATGGAATAAATTCAACATTCATCTTCTATTTTTTATACATACCTATATATAATTGTTATATTATATCAGAAGAGGTCAGAGCAAGTTAAAGAGTCAGGGACAAGAACAACAAAATAAAATTGTTGTGATTAGCAATATTGAACTTAAATAGCCAGTTTGTATGATTCAATGACGTGTATAATAAATCTTTTGAGTATATAAACCTCTATATCTATGAATTGATCACTACTAACCATGAAGCTGTATTATATCTGGAGGCAGCACTTCTAATACCGACTTGAGATTAAATTTTGAATACTGCTGTCATCTTCTGAGGTCTTACCATCTCTTTCTAACACAGCTGTATAAAAAGAGATGACGATACCTCACAGACAGATATAACGTAAATATTTATTTCAATTGATTAACACGAGTGCTAGTGTGAGTTTGTATGAAGAGATTTATGAATGTGCAGGAAGCAAGGCAAGTCTGTCTGGACAGTGGCATATGGCACTCGGTACTCTCTGCCTACCCTGTAAGGGATTTGCCGTGAAGATATGTAGTTGTTATCTTAGTATATTAGTTATATATGTAAATCGTGGTTATTAACGAACGCATAGCGCTATTTTTTCGAGCTGATTACTATCGATGGTTCATGCATAATATCAACGTACTTCTTCTTACTAGTCTGTGACAATATCGAAGCGGCCTTATTTATTTATTTATTTAATATTTTATTGTACACAACAGTAAATAATATAACAATTACAAACGAAAGAAAAATCGTACAAAAGGTAGACTTATCTCTACACTATAAAGATTTTTTCCGGCCTATCCAGCTTATGAAGCTATTAAGTAGAAGCAGCAGACATTGTGCACAAAACAAAAAGTAAATCACAACATACAACACTTTAAAACACGATAGTTAAAACTTAAAACGCGTGTAGGGAAATAGTGCAAAGATTACTTACTTAGGCTATGATTCACTAACTATAACTAATCAATTAAATAATTACAAATAAACAAAACTTATTTTAATGAAAAATAGTAATTTCTTAGACTTCTTTTAAACACTGGCAGAGACGGGCTATTACGAATGGTGAACGGAAGAGAGTTCCATAGTTTAACGGCCTGAACCGTAAATGAGCGAGAATCAGCTTGGGAATGAGACTCAGGAAACTTTAATAAAGAACGCACAGATTTTCGACAAGGAGAATCAAGGGTATGTAGAAATGTGAAACGCTCGCGCCGGTATGGAGGAGCTGCAGGATTAAACAAAATTTTATAAATTAAACACAAAATATGAATATTCCTACGAAACCGAATAGGTAGTAACTTAAGCTGAGCTCTGAAGTTCGACACATGGTCATATTTGCTCAAGCCAAACACAAAACGAATACATAAGTTTTGGAGTCTTTCAAGTTTGTTAACAACCTCTTCGGTAGCATCTAAAAAAGCAATAATCGGCGTAATCTAAAATAGGCAAAATTAGAATATGAATGAGAGTAATTTTAGTCTTGAGCGAGAGAAAGTTTTTTAAAGTATTTAAAGAATGAAAAGCAAAGTATATTTTAATGGTAATACTTTATATTTGTGACAAGCAGTTTCCATTTCTACCAAGTTTTGGTAGCAATGGAAACCGCTATTATAAATCTACCAACCATTGATATTTATGTGCTACAAACATTATTAAAAATGTACCGTTTTTTAAGAAATCAATTGATTTCAAATTTTAATCCATTAGAAATCAAACGTTACCAACGTTTAAATTATAAAACATACGTGTTATCGCTTGGCCATGTAAATTCACACCCGCGAATGTTTCGCGCGGGCCGAATGGTGAAACTTCTAGCGTCTAAAACAACTATGGAAATATGGGTACTCAGCATGTCTCGCGGCGCGGCGACAGGCGGGCGGCGCATTTTGCCGAACGGTTCACGCGTTTGGAGGGCGACGCGGTGGATGATCGAAACAAACCTACAGCGCGTGCTACAAGGAGAGACTCGTGCGGCGAATAGTCAAAGAATTAAAACGGTTTAGTTATAGTTGACGTGAAATACACAATGAACAACTATCGATACAATCAATATTATGTTGAATACTATCGATAGTTTGTACAATCGATGGCATCGGTTAGTTTCAGAATAAAGTTGACTATTGATAGTTTTGAAAGTATCGAAAATAATTTTGATTAATGCAATTCTAAATAGCAATACTATCGATACTTTTGACAGTTTATTCAGTTTATTTTTTAAAATCATGAATACTATATAATATATGCTATAAATCTGCTATCGATTTTATTGCTGTTTAACGATAGTATTAAACTTACTGAGACATTGAAACCATACTACCATCACAAATTATAAAGTATTATGTACTAGTACAGATAGGACAGCTAGTCGTCATAGTGAGTTTGGAGGGCAAGCTTTTTTCCGCTTGGTGGCGCCTATGAGCCGACGCGCTGTCAAATTGCGTTTGGGTTGATAAATCAAGTTAAATTTTTTATTCTATCAAGTAATTTTTAAAATATGTAACTAAAATTAATTTTGTTGTTTGTATATAGTTCACAATCTATTTTAATCAAACGATAAAATATTTTACTTTTGAATGAAATAGGTACACTACTACGAATATTTTACTTAGGGGTGACAATAATTAAAAATTGGTTTTTGCCCCAAAGAAGATAAGGCTTTCTTATTGTTTCTTCTTGATATAAAATATTCTTATTCCCAACTATTCTAAATTACTTACGCTTAAAATAATTTTATTTCCTAATAGTGTTATCCTTTATTACAAATCATGTATTATTAAAAATGTATTATTTGTTAGGTCTACAGAAATCCTCCAGTAAATTTTTAATACCAATTACATTACTGTCTTTTATATATTTTATGCATCTATATTGTATACACATTGAGATGTGTGTAAATGTTGATATTTTTTGTAATAATATATTTTGCGAATAGCGTTGCTTAAATAAACACTGATTTACATATTATTATATCATTATCTGCGGTGTGACACTCACGGATCATGTTTGTACTTTGTAATACTAAGTTGAGAGAGACAGATAGGATATGATCGGAAGACAGAATCGGTGTGATAAAGGTGAAAAGACATGCTTCATTGGTTCGAACATGGTGGAAGAATGACAGATGAACGATAAAAAAAAACAGATATAAAATGCGAATGTGAATGAATTTAAGTATCGGGGAAGACAAAGGCAAGAGCACTACGATCCAATTGGCGGGTTGCTATCCAAAGGTGGTGTTAAGAGTTTCTGAAAGCGACTTATTTACATGAAGAGAGTTATGAATGTGGAGAAAGCATAGCAAGTCTGTCTGGATCGTGATATAGGACACTCCAATCTCTCTGACTACCACGTACAGTGTATTTGTGTGTATAACATCTATCTTTGACTTTAACAGTTTCCTCATTTAGTATTTCAGGTGATGTATAAACTTTAAAGCTATCTTCATAAGAAAATTATCCATCTGAAGTATAATCTCAAACAATTACTAGGAGGTGGTTTGGTATCCGAAACACTACCTTACCTGATTCTGCCTTCATAGTGTGGGAGATTTTTACATTAGCGTTATCTTATGCATGCGGAAGTACATCCTGCAAGTCGGATAATCAGGCTCTATTAACATATTTGTCTATAAGCAATGGTTGCTTCTATCAGATGAACTTTCTGCTTGTTTGCTATTAATTTTGGTATAAAAAATGGTTATCCGTATATCATATCGCAAGCACGAGCAATCCACACAATTGCTAGAGAGTCAGTCGCCAGCACAGTCGCCAGTGTCAGAATTTTTTAATATATTATAAGGGTTTAATTTCACAGATAATTAACTACCTCCTTTAGAACAGTCACTCTCGTATCAGACTGTACAGTCATGTCAAAGCTTGCTATACGGACGCTGTTTAGATCATCTACTTAAGATATAAAGGCCTGAATGATGATAGAACAATGCAGTGAATTAACGCAAGTTGCATTACTTTATGCCACATTGATGACAACGCTATATAAATATTATGTTTTGAGAACCATCTGCTTTTTAATTATATAAATAGATATAAAAAAGTCACTATCAACCGTCGCTGAGGGATGCCTGATGAACCATCGCAAATCCAGATAACAATCTTTGAAGTTATTAGACAGTTAGGTTTCATTGATTTATATGAATGAAAAGTTACTTATTCAATCTGGATAGTTTTGCAATAAAATTTAGAACACTAGTCGATCTTTACTTGGATTACCATGTAGATTACTAAGTACTTTACGAGCAAAGCAAAAATATGCGATTTAATTCAAAATTGGGCTTAAGAATTTATCGCTGTTTACTTTCTCAATGCCAAAAGCTTACAAAACAAATTGTTGTCAAATGACAATATGCGTATTCAGTGAAACTTTAACTCAGAAATCTAAGCTAGTCAGAAACCTGAGCTGAGATTCCACCAGAAAACTTTTTCGAAATTTAAAAACATTTCAATGCCGCCATTTCACTTTATATGTCACGGTGACATTGTATAATTCCAACACTGCTTCTCTAGGTCCAGCCTAAAATCGTCTACGTTCGGATGCTTAAAATAAAATGTTGTTGATTCTTATTATTTAACTTAAAATTCTGACTTAGAAGTTACGTTTGACATGCGTTTGACACACCCAGTAGCGCTACCAAGCGGAAATTGTGTGTGCCCTCCAAACTCTTAAAATTCTTAAAAATGTTCTAGCTGTCAACCCCGTGACTACCATGATGATTGTTTATTGTTCATTAGCCGTCTATAATGTAAGTAATGATGTTTGGGATGAACATAACTAAGAGGGGGGTAGTGTTGCGAATAATCTAAAAACGTGAAGATTTGGAACGCTGGAGAGATCTAGTAATAAAAGAAAGAAATAGCTACTCCTATTAATAAACAAATAGTTGACCGTTACCCAAATAGCTACGCCATAATGAATCTTCTGTTTAGGACATAAGGGTGATAATTGCATGTAATAGGACTTATTTATCATAAATTGTTTACAACTAAAATTATTCATTGATTACGCGATAAATTTAGATTTTTCGGGAACCAGGTAGAACTTTGCCCTGGGTATAAATAGAGATGTCTTGACAAATACAGAGCAGTTTTTGTACATGAAAATTTTTGCATGTCACTTTTGACGAAATGTGAATGGAAACAATGTTTAAAAATGTAACATCCTATGTACCCACATTCTTGCAAATAAATGATTATTATTATTATTATACAGTGATCGAAAGTGTTTTATTGTGTAGTCGGTTAATTTCAGTGTTAGTACAGTAAGTGACTAGAGTCAATCAGAGTATTTAAGTATTACATTGTGTTGTAAATACACGGTTTAATATAAGTGGCGTTTTCTTGCAAATTACGAATCCGAAGTACGTAACAATATGAAAGACGATTCTTAGAATATAGGCTTACATTTGAATTAAAATAATACCAAGCCAGTATTACAATTGAATTAATCAGAATGAAAGTAATCGTTTTGGTTGATGATGTAATGTTAGAACAACTGGATGAGATGTTAAATTAGGTATTTAGCACTTTATAAAGTTAGCCAAGACTGCTATGAAATAGTGTTTACTTTAATAATAGTTCAAAATGGTTTTAAATGTAGACCATCTGCATTATTTCAGGCAGTTCGTAAAAGAGGAACAATTGGTTATACTTGTCCTTACCATCTTGACTTCTACATGGTAGAGCTCCTCAACGTTTGACCCGGGTTTGACACCACCAGTTTACTTATCCGTGCTCCAATGGCATCAATGCTTGTCATTCGTGTTTAGGGAGTTAAGTAGTTTACGGACACCACACGGATAGAATTGTTTCTTTCTAACAGGAAAGCTCCTAACTCTCCAGCGTTCCAAATCTTCACGTTTTTAGTTATTCGCAACAGGAATGCCATCTGATTTTCCATCCCAAGATATAAAAAACTCATGGCAGTTGCAGGGAGTTACATAAAATTTCTTTCCCATTTAGAAATAAAATATTGAAAAATAGAAAATAACGTTCCACTAGAATTATTAATTTTATGCCGCACATCTAGCACGGCCATAACTAATACTAACACAATATAGAGTCCTATATAGACGTGAAGAAGAAGAAACAATGAAGTCTTCAGATTTTTTAAATTATAAAACATAGCACAAAATCCTTGCCAATAGATTATATATCTCAAAATTTGGCTAATATCAGTCTAACAATTTTAGTTTAATAAATAATTAATAAATAAATATTCGAGGGACAAATTACATTTACTGATATAACCCCAAGATAAGCAAATTATTTGCTTGTGTTATAGGTCAACGATATTAATACATAGAAGTACATATATGAATACTTTTACATACATAATAAACACCCGAACCCGGAAATACAAACATTTTATGCTCATCACACAAATGCTTGTCCTCGTCGAGGACCAAACCCGAGCCCCGTCGATTGCGTAATCAGGGTTGCTACTCACCCGACCAACGGAGCGATTAAATAAGTTTTTTTTTTATGGAAGAGGGGGCAAACGAGCAGGAGGTGCACCTGGTGTTGAGTGATCACCGCCGCCCATGGACATCTGCAATACCAGAGGCCTTGCAGTTGCGTTGCCGCCTTTTTAAAAATGAGTGCGCTCTTTTCTTGAAGGTACCCATGTCGTATTTGTTTGGAAAAACCCCCGCCGGTAATTGATTCCACAAAAGAGTAGTGCGAGGCAAAAAGTGCCGGGAGAACCGCACGGTTGTGGATTTCCAGACATCAAGATGGTGTGGGTGGAACTTCAAATTTTGACGCGATGTCCGATGGTGGAATTTAGCAGCAGGAATTAATCCAAACAACTCGTCGGAACACTCTCCATGATAGATACGATAAAAGACGCAGAGTGAGCTTACATCTCTGCGTAATGCCGAAGAGTCAAGTCGTTTCGTAATAGCCTGATCGTCAACGATTCGAACCGCTCTACGTTGAATGCGGTCAAGTGGAAGAAGCTGGTACTGGGGAGCTCCGGCCCAGAGATGAGAGCAGTACTCCATGTGAGGCCGAATTTGCGCCTTATAAAGTTGGAGACGATGGGCCGGCAAGAAATAATGCCTCGCTCTGCTGAGCACACCGAGCTTTTTGGAGGCTAGTTTCGCCTTGCCTTCCAGATGACCGCGAAATTGAATGGTATTCGATATGTCGACTCCCAGGATTCCGACACTGGCTGAGGCTGTTAGGAGAGTATCCTCAAATCAAGGTGATATAACAAGGGGTGTCTTTTTTGCGGTGAACGCGCAAAGCTGTGTCTTTTTGGGGTTAAATGTGACCAAGTTTTGACGACCCCATTCCGAGACATCAGTAAGTCGATTCTCGACTTCAGACACAAGCTTCTTTTGGCTCTCTTCGACGTGTTCCCGAGAAAAACCGCTATGGCCAGAGTATGTAGCATCACCAGTACTATCATCTGCATAGCAATGTATGTTACTAATTCGCAACTAAATAATTCGCAGAAGAAAAAGGGTCGGTGATAGCACGCAGCCTTGGGGAACACTAGCATTGACGGGTTTAAGGTCGGAGCATGCACGTAAGTAATATAAAAGCAGATATAACAAATACACATAAAAAAACATTTACTATCGATATACCTACGTCAGAGCTCGTTGAATGTAACGCGTAAGTGCCGTGAAATTCACGGCGGTTGAATACTTTTGGTCGCAAATTTATGTATGGCGCTACTTAATTTTGGCTATTGTTGGAAGATTTACAGCGTTGCAGCGAGTGTTAACGAAATGGAACACAACTTCTGCTTAGCATAGCCTCTCTAGTACGTAGTACATTAAACTCTCTGTTTAAAAACATATTTACTAAAATTTTGCTTCACTTTGTGACAATTCTCTTTTTATTACTTTGGCAACATTTAACTTGGAAAGTCTGTAAATTATGTGATTGTGAATTGTAGAGTTCCAAGTTTTATTGACATGATCAAATTACAAAAAAAATCTATTGCAATGTCTTAAAATTTAGATTTTTTTTAGTATTAGTTTAAAATACTAATGCTTATAGTATAAATAAATATGTTAATATCTATACATAATATTATAAAACTGTAGTTTGTTTATTTGTTTGGTTCAACGCGCTAATCTCTGAATGTACCAGTCAAATTAAATAAATTTTTTTGTGTATGATAGCCACTTTCACGAGAAAGGCTATAGGTTAAGTTTTTACCCGACTGCACAAAAGTAAGTAATCTTTTTGGGTCACGCGAACGAAGTTGCGGGAAACAGCTAGTATTTTGTAAAATGGTTTGTCATGACTACCAACGCACAACCCAAACCAAGACGGCTGAAACGCACCTACGTACGTCCGCTAAGTAAGGGTTTTTAAAATTGAACCCTTAGAGAGTTAAAGTTGTGTACAAATTACAACGCGAGTGAAGCTGTCTTTTGCTCGCAGATTTGCATACGATGTCACTATCACATTTGCCTGCCAAAGTAAGTTCTGGAGATGGCAAGCTTATACATACATTTTATTCCGAACAAAACGTTTACAAGTCATAAACTCATACTTGTAACATAGCTCATAAGTTTTATCCGATAAATATCATTAGGTTCCGTAGTATCATCTCCCCGTGTTGGTTCCGGGCTCCTTTGTAGAACAGACCAACTGCCGTTCTGCCAGGTAGGTCGTAAAAGACGACCGATTGGCTATGCGAGTCACTACCATCGTGGCTACTAGGTGGTAGAGTTCTGCATTGTCTCGTCCGAATCTGGTACCACCACCTTACCTATTCCTGCCGCAATAGCGTCAATGCTTACCACTGTTGTGTTCCGGTTTGAAGGGTAAGGTAACCGGTAAAATTATGCATGTGGCATTAGACCTAGCCACAAGATAACAACGCACCCATTAACATCTTTGGTGTCTATAGGCGATGGTTGACTCTTTCCATCAGGAGACCCATATGCTTGTTTGCTATCTTATGATATAAAAAAAGGTAAAAGTTGAGTAACAAACATCCATCCATCCAAAAATTCAAACTTTCGCATTTATAATACCAGCTGCAGCGTGCAGCCCGCTGCATTATAAAAGTTTTTGGCGAATCCCGCGGGATCACCTATTTATTTCGGGATAAAAAGTAACCTATGTGCTATTCCAGGTCATCATCTACCTATGTGTCAAATTTCATTTAAATCCATTCAGTAGTTTCTGCGTGATTGAGTATCAAACACCCATCCATCTAAACATCCAAACTTTCGCATTTATAATATTATAATACAGATCAAAAGACATTGCTATATTTAAAAACTGTCTGGAACGTATGAAATCGAAATCTTGAGAAAAGAAAATATTGAGCGGTTTTTGAGAATACCTTTTTACTAAATATTTTAAAATGGCAACACTTAATAATCGTGCCAAGATTTTCCCGATAAATATGTAGAGTCTACGTAATACTCTAATTGGTCTGTGGTAGAGCTCCCCGGTAGAGTGGGCGACCTGCGTTGAGTACAATTTTATTGCGTTTGTAAAATTGTTGTTCTTTGTTGTTTGTAGATCTAATTTAAAGCTTCAGTGGTTCAGATGCAGAAATTAGACAGCGTCAAATTAGAATATTCCGTTAGTTACTGATTTCAGTATTTGCTTTGGCAAAGCTTTTGTGTTAATTTTTTATAATAAGTGATTATAACTGCGTTTATATATTACCAAATATTTAGAGGAAATAGTGATAACGACAACGTGCTTTTTAACAGGTAATTATAGTTTAATATAATAAAACCGTAGGAAAGTCAAAACTGTACATTGAATATTTTTTAAAAGAATACTTGGGGCGTGATCTACAATCGATATCGAAGCCAAAAATATAGTTTTTAGAATTTTTGTCTGTTTGTCTGTATGTCTGTTTGTCTGTATGTATGTCCGGGGTAAACTCAAAAAGTTCTGTATGTATTTACTTCTTTTGCATGAATATTACTAACAGGTCGGGTCAACATATAGGCTACATATTATCAAGCTATCACCTAAGGGGGGGAGCTGTGCGGAGTAAACAAAGTCCGCGCGGACGAAGTCGTGGACAACAGCTAGTAGTTTAATAAAGACCTAGTTTGCATTGATATAAAAAAATTATATCGATGCTCTTTTTATATCAATGCTAGTTTGAAACAAGTTTATTGTATTCAGTGCTTTCTTTTGCCATTTTTATTTTGATATAGCAGAAGTAACAAAAGGATGCGCAAAATATTTTAAATTTTTATTTTATCGGGACATATTTATTTTTTTCGGGACTCTAGACATCATACGAAATGTCGGGACAATCCAGACGAATCCCGACCATCTGGAAACCCTAATCAGGAGACCCGTCTGCTTGTTGGCTATCTTATGATATAAAAAAACAAAAAGGGAGGGTTGGATTTAGAAACGTGCCGCACCGATAATGCCGATAAATGCCGGAAATCTGAAGCTGTGGGGGGATTCTAGAAGGTCTTCCGTAATCCCCCGTTAGTTGTTATTTTTGACGAAACGCGAAATAAAAAAAAATATTTTTGTATATTGTAATTTTAGGCGCGTAAATATTTACGACTAGCTGTTGCCCGCAACTTCGTCCGCGCGGACTTCGTTTACTCTGCACAGCTCCTCCCCCGTAGGTGATAGCGTGATAATATGTAGCCTATATGTTGACATGACCTGTTAGTAATATTCTTACAAAATTTGAAGTAAATTCATGCAGTAATTTTTGAGTTTACCCCGGATATACATACAGACAAACATACAAACAGACAAAAATTCTAAAAAATTTTCTTGGCTTCGATATCGATTGTAGATCACGCCCCAAGTATTCTTTTCAAAAATATTCAATGTACAGTTTTGACTTTCCTACAATTTTATTATATGTATAGATAGATAAATTGTAATTGTTATGAGTTTTGCGTTTGTATTTTTAACTTCCCGCTACGTATGTAGATAAGGAAGTTACTATGCGTTTCAACTGAGAATAGGATTGTGAGGATGACATATTACTCCCTATTTTGCAAAAACTTCATAACTGATGAGTAAGGTTAAGTAATTTTAACAAAGAAATACTTTTAAAAAATAATTTCATTGTAATTGGCATATTTTTTATTTAGATTCCCATCATGTTGCCATGTATTGAAGTACGGTGTAAAATAAATGACATGACTTTTATATAATATACACACGAAGGAACGGCTAGACTCACATATTTTACGGTTTTTATTGATGAGTTTTAATATAATTAATATAATACTTTTTAACCTATTGTTACGTACTTCGGGTTCGCAATTGTAAGAAAATACCACTTATATTAAATCCGTGTATTTACACAACACAACACAACGTAATACTAAAATACACTTTACACCCTAATCACTCGCTGTACTATCACTCTTAGAACACTACACAATAAAACACTTCTCGTTTCGCACTGGTCACTTGATGTATCGCTCTCGATCGCTTGATAAAAACTGCCTTGTGTTTGTCAACACCTCTCTATTTATAGCCAGGGTAAAGTCCTAGCTGGATCCAGAAAAATCTAAATGTATCGGGAAACAATGAATCACTTCTTATCGTAAACATGTTATGAGTCATAAATCCTAGTACACGCTAGTCCATTATGGCATAGCCCAGGTCAACTATTTGTTTGTCAATAGGAGTAGCTATCTCTTTCTTTTATTTCTAGATAGCGCGCGCGCTCCAACTCTACACGCTTCTAGATTATTCGTAACACTATTCTGGACAAAGACAACCGAAACCCACAAAAACCGCAACAAAATTGGCCCCGTCGTTCTTCACTTATAAATGGTGTAACTAACACGAATTTTTAATGTTTTTTTTTTATATCATAAGATAGCAAACAAGCAGATGGGTCTCCTGATGGAAAGAGTTAACCATCGCCTATAGACACCAAAGATGTTAATGGTGCGTTGCTATCTTGTGGCTATAGGTCTAATGCCACATGCATAAGTTTACTGGCTACCTTTCCCTCCAAACCGGAACACGACAGCGACAAGCACCGACGCTATTGCGGCAGGAATAGGTAAGGCGGTGGTACCAGACCCGGGCGAGACAATGCGGAACTCTACCACCTAGTAGCCACGAAGGTAGTGACTCGACAGCCAATCGGTCGCCTTTTACGACCTGCCTGGCAGAACGGCAGTTGGCCTATTCTACAAAGGAGGCCGGGACCAACACGGCGGAACTACTATATATACGTACTTTTTTATATAGATGTACGACTATGTAAAGATGAACTGCTAGACTTATGATTTTTACTATTTTTTTATCGATTCTAATTCGTTATTTGTTCTCTAATAAATCAGCAATATTTTTTTGAAAAAATTGTGTGGTCCCCGTGTTGGTCCCGGGCTCCTTTGAAGAATAGGCCAACTGCCGTTCTGCCAGGCAGGTGGTAAAAGGCGACCGATTGGCTATACGAGTCACTACCATCGTGATTACTAGGTGGTAGAGTTCTGTATTGGCTCGCCCGGGTCTGGTACCACCGCCTTACCTATTCCTGCCGCGATAGCGTCAGTGCTTGTCGTTATCATGTTCCGGTTTGGAGGGTAAGGTAGCCGGTAAACTTATGCATGTGGCATTAGACCTCGCCACAAGATAGCAACGCACCATTAACACCTTTGGTGTCTATAGGCGATGGCTGACTCTTTCCATCAGGAAACCCATCTGCTGGTTTGCTAACTTATGATTTAAAAAAAAAACGAAATTTTTCAACCAATTATTTTTTGGTATTCTACGTTGTTATTTGTTTCTATGTTTTATTTTATTTATTCTATGTTTTAATACTGAAAAAGTACTTTGGATGCCGTTTCGAAAATCAAAATCGAATCATTTACAGCTTTTCTAATATGAAAATTAGGAAAAATGAAATAAACATACCTAATGTTGTTTTTAGCAAACTTATTTAATATTTTTGAAATAACTTTCAGGTTAATAGACCGATTGGCTTAAAAATCTTATATATATATTTATAGAATATATAGAATATTTATGCAAAATTTGGGTTGGCATTATTAACGGGCCGCACGATTTTTAATAAAAATTGGTGCATGCCCGACCACGCGCAATGTAGGGTTCCGAAGTTGCCCATCACAATAATGCGGACTAAGAAGAAGTCTTTATAGTTTCATACTATGAACATTTAAGCTATTCAACGTCAATGACAAATTTATCCGCACCACAGGTTCACCGCCTATAAAAACTTCTCTAAGTACAATTTGTAAGTTGGTCGATTATTACTCAAAAACTTGTAGGGCCTTTTAAGCCGTGATAGTTTTCCTTTTAACTTCATTATATTTACTACGTCCATGACTTTTTTCCCACCCCCAAAACCAACCGTTTAGCCTGCAGGGGGGGGGACATTTGACTCTAACAAAAATTGCGCTTTAAAGAAGGAACCTGAAATTAGCAGCTAAAAGTAGCAACTATTTTAAGATCGTCAGGTATGAAATTCTCCGCCACAAGTTTTCGGATTACATCCACCAGGGTGATCGGAATTCTTTGAAATTCAGCCTGGCTCTTCTCTAGGATGGCCTTGAGATATCCTGGCACAAATTATAGCGGGGCAACAATTACAAAAAAAATAGCAATGTATCAAAATTGAAAAATTAAAATCGAAGTTTTTTTACTTTAAAAGCTGCTAGCATGCTCAGAATCTTTCGAGTTTCGGCCTGGCTCTTCCCTAGAATGTCCTAGAGATATTCTGACCAAAATCACCGCGGAGCAACCTTTGTAATTTTTTTTTCAATGTATAAAACTTGAAAAATTCAATTTTTAGGTGGTTCTTTTGCTTTTAAAGTAGTCAGCATGCTCTGAGTACTTTGAAATTCGCTTCAGCCCTTCTCTAGAATGACCTTAAGATATTCTGGCCCGAATCACGGCGGAGCAACCATTGTAGTTTTTTTTTTCAAAGCATGAAACTTGAAAAATCAAATTTTTCGGAGTTTTTTTATTGCTTTTACAGCCGCCAGCATGCGCGGAGTGCTTTGAAATTCGGCCTGGCTCTTGTTCAGAACGTCCTTAAGATATTCTTGTCTGAATCACGGCGGAGCAACCATTGAATTTTTTTTTCAATGTATGAAACTTGAAAAATTCAATTTTTCGGAGTTTTTTTTTTGCTTTTACAGCCGCCAGCATGCGCGGAGTACTTTGAAATTCGGCCTGGCTCTTGTTCAGAACGTCCTTAAGATATTCTGGTCTGAATCACGGCGGAGCAACCATTGAATTTTTTTTTTCAATGTATGAAACTTGAAAAATTCAATTTTTCGGAGTTTTTTTGCTTTTACAGTCGCCAGCATGCTCTGTGTACTTAGAAATTCACATCGGCTCTTCTCTAAAATGTCTCTAAGATATTCTGGCCTGAATCACGGCGGAGTAACCATTGTAGTTTTTTTTTTCAAAGTATGAAACTTGAAAAATCAATTTTTCGGAGTTTTTTTCTTTTACAGCCGCTAGCATGCTCGGAGTACTTTGAAATTCGGTCTGGTTCTTCTCTAAAACGTCCTTAAGATATTCTGGTCAGAATCACGGCGGAGCAACTACTGAATTTTTTTTTTTAATGTATGAAACTTGAAAAACTCAAGTTTACGGGGTTTTTTTTGCTTTTACAGCCGCCAGCATGCTCGAAGTACTTTGAAATTCGCTCTGGCTCTTCGCCAGAAATTCATTAAGATATTCTGGTCTGAATCACCGCGGAGCAACCATTGATTTTTTTTCACAGTATGAAAATTGAAAAATTTTTCTGAGTTTGAGGCGGCTGTAAAAGCAGAAAAAACCGAAAACTTGAGTTTTTTAAGTTTCATACATTGAAAAAAAATTCAATGATTGCTCCTCCATGATTCAGACCAGAATATCTTGCGGACGTTCTGAAGAAGAGCCAGACCGAATTTCAAAGTACTCTGTGCATGCTGGCGGCTGCAAAAGAAAAAACTTAGATAAATTAAATTTTTTAATTTTCATACTTTGAAAAAAAAAATCAATGGTTGCTCCGCCGTGATTCAGACCAGAATATCTTAAGGAAGTTCTAGAGAAGAGCCAGAGCGAATTTCAATGTGCTCCGAGCATGTTGGCAGCTGTAAGAGCAAATAAACCCCGAATACTTTAATTTTCAAGTTTCATACATTGAAAAAAAAATTCAATGGTTGCTCCGCCGTGATTCTGACCAGAATATCTTAAGGACGTTCTAGAGAAGAACCAGACCGAATTTCAAAGTATTCCGAGCATGCTAGCGGCTGTAAAAGAAAAAAACTCCGAAAAATTGAATTTTTCAAGTTTCATACTTTAAAAAAAAAACTACAATGGTTGCTCCGCCGTGATTCAGGCCAGAATATCTTAGGGGCATTTTAGAGAAGAGCCGATGTGAATATCTAAGTGCTCAAAGCATGCTGGCGACTGTAAAAACAAAAAAAAAACTCCGAAAAATTGAATTTTTCAAGTTTCATACATTGAAAAAAAAAATTCAATGGTTGCTCCGCCGTGATTCAGACCAGAATATGTTAAGGACGTTCTAGAGGAGAGCCAGACCGAATTTCAAAGTACTCCAAGTATGCTGGCGGCTGTAAAAGAAAACACTCCGAAAAATTTGATTTTTCAAGTTTCATGCTTTGAAAAAAAAAACTACAATGGTTGCTCCGCCGTGATTCGGGCCAAAATATCTTAAGGTCATTCTAGAGAAGGGCCGAAGCGAATTTCTTTTGCTTTTAAAGTACTCAGAGCATGCTGACTACTTTAAAAGCAAAAGAACCACCTAAAAATTGAATTTTTCAAGTTTCATACATTGAAAAAAAAATTACAAAGGTTGCTCCGCGGTGATTTTGGTCAGAATATCTCTAGGACATTCTAGGGAAGAGCCAGGCCGAAACTCGAAAGATTCTGAGCATGCTAGCAGCTTTTAAAGTAAAAAAACTTCGATTTTAATTTTTCAATTTTGATACATTGCTATTTTTTTTGTAATTGTTGCCCCGCTATAATTGTGCCAGGATATCTCAAGGCCATCCTAGAGAAGAGCCAGGCTGAATTTCAAAGAATTCCGACCACCCTGGTGGATGTAATCCGAAAAATTGTGGCGGAGAATTTCGCCCCTGACGATCTTAAAATAGTTGCTACTTTTAGCTGCTAATTTCAGGTTCCTCTTTAAAGATTAATATTTTACAAGCAAGTCGTTTAATTGAAAACTTGTTTTCACAAACCTACAATACTTTTTTTAAAACCTATCCAACGATATCCCACACAATTAAAAGTAGGGGAGCTACCCTGAACAAAAATACATAATTTTCAAGATTTTATGTTACCATTTTGTTGACGTGACTAATATCTATATTCACGCCAAATTACAGCTTTCTAGTAATAAGGATCTCTGAGCAATCGTGTGACATAGCGAAACTATAAGGGATCCTAGTTTACTTCGGAATCCTAAAAACGTAGAAAAGCTATCCTGGGGAGAAGCGAGGGGCGGGACCTCCAAGGACGACATTACATATCTTTACTACCTAGTTGCAAGCGTCTAGTAGTAATTTATAATCAAAATTGTTTGTTGCAGAATAAACATGCGGATCCGAGCGCTCAGTCTAATAGTGAACGAGGAACTGCAAGCCTACAATTTGAATGATAAAACTGTGGTTATAGATGGACAAAATTTTTTCTACAATCTTTATGAAAGAAGTGGGATATCGTTTGCGTTCGGTGCTGATAGCGACCGATATGCAAACTACGTTCGAGACTTTCTTATGAAGTTTAAAAAAGCAAATGTAAAATGTTATTTTATTTTAAAAGGAGGTGACTCAGATATGGAAAAAAAGTTAGCTAAATTGAAAGAAATCAACCATGGTATAGATTACAAAGAAGCCCCTGACAATTTTGTAAAACCAATATTTATGAAAGATATTTATAAGCAAGTAATGGAGGAGATGGGTTTCGATTATGTAGTAGCTCAGAAAGAATCCAAATATGAATGTATCGCATTAGCGCATAAACTCTCGTGTCCTGTGATCAGTTTCGACGTTGAAATATGTTTCTTCGGTGTAAACTATATACCGTATACGAGATATCAGAAAGATGATCTTATAATATATAATAAAAGTACGGGAAATTTGGAATGTGGAATTTTCAGATTGGACAATTTTCTAAAAAAATATAAAATAACAGAGGAGAAGCTAGCAGTTTTTATAGTATTGACCGATGAAAAATTTTTCCCACAAAATTTCTTCATTAATTTTTTGCATTCAGCAAAAATTCCCTTACAAAATAAGAAAAGACTATTATCAATTCTAGCCTACCTATCAAGGAATAATAAAGAAAATGTTTTAAATGAGATATTTCGACATATTTCTGCCAAAGATAAAGAACTTTTTCTGAGTAATGAACAAAAAATGATGGAATTAATTAGAAAACAAGAGAGTGGTGTAATTGCTACTCAGTATTTTACCAACAGAGATGAGGTTGATATTACGGAAACAGATGCATGCTGGTTCGAAAAAGGAATAGCTTTGAAGTTTATTTCCCGTCCGTATATTAATTTGTATATTCACAAGACTGTCATAGCTTCTTCTGCCATCGAAGATTATAGCCAAGAAAACTCTCTTATATTGAGCATAGACATAATTAAATATGCTTATGATTTACTTAAAAATTTTGATGGCAGTGATATTAAATTATGTTACAAACTTAGCTCATCAGGCTTCGAACGTGAAGCTGAATTGTTAGATTACAGCATTTCTAAACCAGATTATGAGGCAAGTATTTGCGTCTTTGAAAACGGCTGGGAAAATATTCAACAGTTAGGATTATTTCAACATTTCATTTTAGAAACTTTAAACGTGTTTGAATTTGGTAAACTAGAGAGAGCTCCTGAAGATGCTAGATTATTAATAATAGCGTTGGTTTATTTCGCGAGAAAAAAAACGACTGATACAAAAAGCATTATTTCGGGGATAATATTATCGTACGTAATGTTGAATGTCGTATTTGAAAAAACAGAACACAAGTCAACAGTGAAAGAGATACCCGAATCGAATAAACCAATCTTAGACTTCACAACAGATACTTCATTAGTGACCCGGGATGATTGTGAACTGGCTGAATTTATAATGGAGAAATATTTTACTTGTACGCATTCTGAGCTGCTTTATATTTTTGATGTAAAATGCCTTCATCCTTTGGTAGAATTTCAACATTGTCTACAACAACTAAATTACCTAAATAAGTTATGTGGGTCACCTTTCAAACCTACAATATATTCAAAAACGTACAATGGCACATTTATATATAAAATTGTCAACCATTTGAATAAAAATGGAGTTCAATCGGTTAGTAATATGCTGTGCCCAGCTGCGACCGTTTTGGCGTTTTTTAATGGTATGGTTGAAATTTACGATTCAATAATGTATTGAAATTGTAAAAAATTAACTCTACTCATTTAATTGATTAAGTTTCTCTATAAAAACAAATAGGTTTCAGTGGTTTTTAATTAATGCGTTAATTCAGCACACTAATTAAGCTATCAAAACTTTTATTAAGTAATTTTATAGTGTCTTATAATTTTTCTCGTTCAATTTTGATTTTAATAAAAATGCCTCTATTAGTTTGAATTATTCACGAAAAATACCATTGCCTTTATCATAACTTAGCAAACAAGCAAATGAATAATCCTGATGGAAAAAGACAGTCAACACCTTAGACACTAAAGTAATTAATGAGGCGTTGCCATCCGTTTAACCTAACTATCCGTGTAATCTAACCTAAGACTCTACCTGTTAATGCCATATGTATAAGTTTATCGGCTACCTTACCCTCCAAACCGGAACCAGGCAGGGACACGCATTGACATAATATTGTCATGAATGTTTATGACGGTGGTGGCAGAGCCGGGCGAGATATTGCACAACTTTACCAACTAACGTTTAACACTAAAAAAAATCTAGCAAACACTCATCAAAAAACTCCCATAAAATAAATAGCTGTATCGATGTGCGTCTTTGGGTTTCCTAAATTTATGTTGCTGAAGTAACGTTTTGCTAGTACATAAATATAAAGTGTATAGTATATAATGAATTTTTGCTATTAGTGTGACGGGATAATAATGCCACATGCTTAAGTTTACCGGTGACCTTACTACTGAAGTGGTGGTATCAAACTAGCGGAACTCTTAACACTTATTGTTCAGCTCTTACGAACTCCCTGACAGGATAGCAGATGGTCTAATTCTAAGGTCTGGACCAATATGGAGAATGGGTTTATAATAATTGTATCTTTTGTTGAATGAAATTTAAAAATAATATTGATATTTTCTAATGAAACGGACTTTTTGACAATTGCAGTTCGTTTTAAAATAGTATTCGGCATATTCGGTAGTTTCTTAAACTAGATTCTAGTCTAGTGATTAGAAGCATCGTTAGCTAATATCATGGACAGATGCGAGTCATAAAAAACGAAAAATGCAAGACAAGAAGACAGGAAATGTCCGCCGCAAACACAATCTTGCAATACGATCAAAATTTATGCTCCCGTACCACTTACACACATTTATCTGTCGCTGGCGTGGGGAATCAATGTCCAGAATTCTCAAGAATATACATAGGTAACAATGATCTTGAGATTTGATGTGCCTATGCTAATTTATTGAGATTTAAAAAACTCTTAATGACTTTCATAATAAAAGCCGTGTAGTCAATCAATCAGGAATACCACCCATAAAGCCGTGTAGTCAATCAATTAGGAAACCATAAGGGCAATTATAAGGAAAATAAACCATTAGCTAGTAATAAAATAAGTTTAAATTGTCAATTAAACCTGGTACATCAAAATATTCAAGGCCTGATGGGTAAAGAATTAGAATTGGAGCTGTTCATGAACTGTAATTATATTGATATCATTTGTATAACAGAGCATTGGCTAAAGAGCCATCAGTTCATGTTCAACTTCAAAAACTACCAGGTTGGTAGCTCAATCAACAGAACCAACATGATACATGGTGGCTCTTTAATTTTAGTCAGCAAATTGATAAAATTTAAAGAACATAAAGATATTGTGAGCTTTTCTGTTGAGCGAGTAATTGAGATTGCCTGTATTGAGATTGAGCAATTTGTTGTTATAAGTGTATGTAAGCCCCCCTGTGTACCATACGAAGAGTTTGCAAATAAAATGGAAGGGACTATATTTAAAGCTTCCAAATCTAAGAAGAATATCTTATTTTTATCTGTGGGGACTTTAATATTAACATTTTAGATCCATCTTCATTAACTATCTAAGTTTCTCAACCTCTTTAAGTCGTATAATCTGCATAAAACTTTTTGGTACCTACTCGGATTGCTGCCACTAGTGCTACTTGCATAGGGAATATATTTACAAATATAACCCCCTCAAGTAGTACAGTTAAAAATGTATTAAATTCAAATCATTGTTGCCTATTAGTTCAATTTCCTAGAGTAACAAGAAAACTTCCAAAGAAAGAAATTGTTTTTGTTCCTATAAATAATTATTGATTGGAATGTTTTAAAAATAATTTAGTCGAGAAGTTGTCCAAGTTGCAATATCACGAAAATCCAAATAGTTTATGTGACGCATTATTTAAATTAATTCAGAATATAAACAAATATTTATTCCTAAAACACTATCATTGTGCAATCAGAGAAAATTTAGTGAATGGGCAACAACAGGAATTTATAAAAGTAGGAAACGGTTATTTGATTTATATTATGAAAAATCTTATAACCATAGTTCTGTATTTAAGGAATATGTGAAGAGCTATTCAAAAATTTTTAGAAGGGTCTGTGATTCTGCAAAATCCTTGCACATAAAAAATATTATAAGGCAATCATCAAACAAAATTAAAACTACATGGAACATTATTAACAGTGAAACCGGCAAGTCCAGGACTTTTAATGACGAATATCAGTTGGAAGTAGGTGGATTAATTGTAAAGGAAGATTTGGATGTAGCAATGGAGTTTGAAAAATTCTTTACCAATGTAGCTACTTCTACAACTCAAGCTCTTACCTCATCGACCAGCTCTGCAGAATCACTACTGAAGCAATGTGTACCGACATGTGAAAAATCTTTTGAATTTTCTTTTGTGGATGTTAAGGATATACTTAAAGCTTTTCAAAAATTAGAAATTAAAAAAACTTCCGACATATGGGGTCACTCCCTAAAAATCATTACTTCAGTAATAAATGTAATCGCACCATACCTAGCTGAAATATTTAATCCCACCAAAAACATTCTGTAAAAAACTAGCCAAGTCTCGATGGAGCTGCTTGTTTATTTCTAAAAAGTAATGAAATCTAGATAAAGTTGTGCCAAGTCTAAGGTTCCTTACTGCGATTTCTTTATTATTATAGTTAATGTTGTGTGACTTGGCCGTTGACCTGTATTCACTAACGCATAAAGAGTTCTGAGTCTTAAGTCTTATCGTTGAGACTCAATACACGGACAATATAAAGAAATCGCAGTAAGACACCTTAGACTTGGTCTAGATTTAATTACTTTTTAGAGTTAAACAAACAGCTCCATCGAGACTTGGCTAGTTTTTTACAGAATGTTGTGGTGGGACTCTGGATAAGACTAGACTGAACATTCTTTATACGTTAGTGAATACAGGTCAACGGCCAAGTCACATAACATTAACTATAATAATAAAGAAATCGCAGTAAGGAACCTTAGACTTGGCACAACTTTGTCTTGATTTCATTACTTTTTAGAAATAAACAAGCAGCTCCATCGAGACTTGGCTAGTTTTTTACAGAATGTTTTTGGTGGGATTTCACTTCTTTTTGTAGAAACGTGGGCTTATTGATCTATTTTATTAGATTTTCTTATTTGACAAAGCTTTTTTTCTTTTTAGGAGTAGTTTTTTTATTGATATCTATCATTGATGTCAATCAATATAATTAATTATCAATGAACCTAACCAAAGGTATTACCTACGTAGTACTGAAATATAGCTAAACTAATGACATTTTTGAACGAAACGAAGTAATATCTAACTAAATAAACTAAACCTAGAACCTAAAAGCAAGACGGGAGGCATTCGCCCAGCAGTGGGATGCTATTGGCTAGATTAAATTAGAAGATGTGTCCCACTACCAGTGGCGATTTCTCTAAGATGGCGCGTATGGCACCGCCATACCATAATTTTTAAGCATTAAATAAAATGTAAAAAATCTTATATTTACAACCTAATTATTTAAACCTAGGTACAATAATTGCATTTTACGAGCGCTGCGGTTTTCTATCACCAACGCGACTCGCAGCGATTATCGTTGCGTTCGGTCGGTGCCGAGCGCGGCCGAGGCGTGCGATGCGTTTCTGCCATAAGTGTTCTGTGGACCGCCCCGTGCTTATGAGTACACGCGTACCTATTCATGTACGACGGCCTGCCGATCATAGTCGCAACGTATGGTTTATTACTGTAGATACTCTTATAAAATGGGGGATTCGTAATATAAAATAATTGTGTGAATGGTTGTCGCAATAACTGAAGGATGCAAAGTTTTCGTTTTTTACTTTACCAAAACATTCTGCCCTCCCCCCTGGATTTTGTATAGCTCCTTACTGTTGTAGATAAAATATAATAAGATAAAAATATAGTCTTAAAAGGCTACCCTGGCCTAGAACCTGGATATGCCCATAACCACTGCTTACCTATCCTTGCCGCAATAGCTTCAATGCTTGTTATTATCTTGTTCCGTTTTGGGGAATAAAGTTGGGTTGGTAGACTTATGTATATAAAATTGCCATCCTGCTGCACGGATAGCAACGCATTATTTACATCTTTGGTGTCTATAGGCGATAGAGTATATTTTTTTATATAATGAGATAAACAAGCAGATGGGTCTCTTGATGGAAAGAGTCAAACATCGCCTATAGACACCAAAGGTGTTAATGGTGCGTTGCTATCTTGTGGCGAGGTCTAATGCCACATGCATAAGTTTACCGGCTACCCTACCCTCCAAACCGGAACACGACAGTGACAAGCACTGAAGCTATTATCGTAGGAATAGATAAGGTGGTGGTGCCAGACCCGGGCGGGACAATGCAGTACTCTACCACCTAGTAGCCACGATAGTAGTGACTTATATAGCCAATCGGTCGCCTTTTACGTCCTGCCTGGCAGAATGGCAGTTGGCCTATTCTTCAATGGAGCCCGAAACCAACACGGAGAATCTTTGAAACAACCCTGATTTCATTAGAAAGGATAAGAGTTACGCGTTAGAAAGAGATGCAACTTCTAGGTAAATATAAACGTAGGTAATCAAGCGCCGCACGGTCTGAATTCTACTTAATTGTATCGTAGCAAGAGTCCCTATTTCTTTAAACGACTTTCCGGAGTGTCTCTTCTGTACTTGTACTATTATATATTCTGTGACGCGGGTCTGGCACTGTAAATGGCGCACTACCTAACGAGTTTTCGCATGTTTTTCGTGATAGTGTAGATTTGTGATAGTGTTTGTTACGGTTTCTATCTTTCTATTGATTTAATTGACTTTTTATTTATTGATAAGTTTGTGTTTAAATAACGTTTAAGTAAATAAAGGTCTCATTAATTGTATAATTTATTTTTTGTTTATTAATACAACATGTGTATTTCGGTTCAATATTAAGAAAAAATGTAGGTAAATCTATATCTACAACGTGTAACGTTAAATGCGTAATAACTGAAATTAAATCCGTTTCTTCAGACCGTCAACCTTTAACAACTTTCACTATGGGACCAACCCTAAAATCGCGAAAAAACATCAGCTATTCCATACAAAAATGAAAATGTCAAATTGTATGAAATTTCTTTTTTGCGATTTCAAAGTAGGTAGGTTCCTTAATGAAAGACTGCAAGTTGTTCAGATTGTCCATCTGAAGAAATGGTTTTCAGATTATGCGCACTTAACACTACACCCTATATAACAAAAGCTGGAGCCACCCCAATTATAAACACCAGCAGGCTCAGGATAAGCAACACGATAAAATTTTATCGACCCGTTTTTTCGACATTTATGTCACTTTCTCTATTTGCTAATGCATTTTACACTTGATTCGATATGATACTTCAAAGGAAGAGAAAATGATCATTATTACTCGATGGTAGTTCTTTTACCGATCGAATTCTAACCAAGGTCTTGCTGTCATTTTATCAAATAAAAGTCGAGCAAACGTCACTTTCTCGATCGAGACGTATCTCGCGGTGTTTATCCTAAGCCTGCTGGAATCGCCACTGTCCACTACGCTCAAACTACTACGAATTTTTGCGATAAAAATCGATTTTTTTATGTACTAATAGCAGAAGGAAGCGTTATCATATCTCTAATACAGCTGAGATCAGCTGAGAGTTCTTCATCAGATACTTCAGACCTGCGATTTTTGAAGCTTCAAATGAAGCGGCTCACCAAGTTGAATATTTTTTGTAAAGACGGTATGTCGATCTCTAATAGTTTGGTTGAACACTTGTGTTTTCTAATCAGGGTCACCATGTACTCCAGATCTTCGATTATCCTAGTTTTTATAGTTTTCCCTTTATGTGGCCATTAAACCCTAACTCTGTACCAAATTTCAGCGCTCTGAGTTTGTGGGAAGTACTAGTTCTATTTTGATGACCATGAGTGAGTGAGTGTCGTAAATGCGAAACTTTGCTTTCGCTTAACTTCGGAACTAAATGACCTACAGACTTGAAATTTTGGATTTTAAGTATGTGATTATAGCTTACTAGATGACGAAATATCTGCGTTCTGGTCTTATCCAGAGGTTCTCAAATAGGGGCCTGAAAATGCGGTGAAATGGTTCCTGTAAAGGATGGTACGGCTGTGCTTGCTTCGCCCCCAAATAGTTGTATAACATATGGTGTTTTTCCTGATTTGATGAAACTCAGTAAAGTTATTCCCATTTTTAAATTTGGTTCTAAATCTGAACCAACCTATCGAACTATCGACCAATTTTGGTTTTGCCTACCCTGAGTAAAATATTTGAAAAAATCATTCTCGATCAAATGTTAAGACATTTTAATAAATTTAAATTATTTCATGATAAACATTTTGGTTTCACAAAGGGTCGCTCAACTACAGATGCTGGTGTAGAATTATTAAAGAACATTTATGAATCCTGGGAAGAGTCACGGGATGCGATTGGGATGTTCTGTGATTTATCTACGGCTTTTGACTGTGTTCATCATAGCATATTAATCAGGAAATTACACCATTATGGAATTGGAAATAAGGATCTCAACCTTTTGATTTCTTATTTAAATGGAAGAATTCAGAAGGTTGAAGTTTACGAAATAAGATCATCTGGCGCTGCTGTGTGCACTATGGGTGTCCCACAAGGGTCCATACTTGGCCCATTTTTGTTTCTTATATATACATAAATGACTTACCTTACTATGTGGGTGATAAACATGGAATTGTATTGTTTGCGGATGACACTTCACTTTTATTTAAAGTGAAAAGACAAATTGGTAAGTATGACGAAGTGAACAATATGATTTCAAAAGTTGTACACTGGTTTAGTGTTAATAATTTGCTTCTAAATTGCAACAAAACTAAATGTATTAAATTTTCAACGCCTAATGTAAGGCATGTGATACCCATGTACAACTTAATGATAAAAAAATGGATCTTGTGGACTCTACTACATTTTTGGGGGTTACTGTAGATAAAAAATTGCATTGGGGACCACATATCGAGAAATTGGCCAGTAGACTAAGTTCAGCAGCATTCGCAGTAAAAAAAATGAGACAGCTTACTGATGTTAATACTGCACGCCTTGTTTACTTTAGTTACTTTCATAGTGTTATGTCATATGGAATTCTTCTCTGGGGGAATTCCGCTGAAATAAATACTATATTTGCATTACAAAAAAGGACTATAAGGGCAATTTACAATCTTAGTCCAAGGACCTCCATGAGAGAAAAATTGAAAGAAATCAATATTTTAACTGTAATTTTTCAGTATATATTCGAAACCTTGATGTACGTTCGTAAAAATATTTGCTTATTTAAAAAGAATATCACTAATATTCACTCTCTAAATACAAGGAACAAAAACAATCTTGCTGTGCATGTGTCTCGTCTCCAAAGAATAAGCAAGTCTTTTATAGGGCAAAGTATACGCTTCTACAATAAGCTACCTGATGCCATTAGAGATTTACCAGTTAACAAATTCAAAAAATGTGTTAAAACAAAACTGTGTAAAAAAGGTTACTATAAAATATCTGAATAACTTGATGACAGGAAAGCATGGGATTAACTGCTCCTCATATCGGCAATCCTTATTATTAATGTAACAATTAGATACTAATTAAATATTATGTAATATTTAAAAAAATGTTATGAAAAAAGACAAGCCCGCTGAGTTTCTTCCGCCTGATCTTCTCAGTGCGTGGCTGCGTTTCCGATCCGGTAGTAGTTTAAAAAAATGTTGACGCGTCAAAATAACTTGTAAAAAGTTTTATTGAATAAAGTACTTCTGATTTCTGATTTCTGAGGAAGAATGAAGGAAGGCCCCCTTATTGGAAATAATTTAATCCACCTTCTATAGGCTCTTACTACTCCTCGACATTTTACCTCGATGAATTAACATTCCGCTACATGGATAGCAACGCACTGTTAATATCTTTGGTGTCTATGGCGCTGGTCATTTCCATAGACTACTAAGAAATACAAGCATGTCTTTTCATAAAGGGAACTTTTATGCTGTCTTATGATATAAAAAAGCCAGATAGAAAGTGTCCCTGCCGAAGCCAGCTGTTCTTTGACGTTCAGAACAAAATTTTATCAGGGCGAGCGAAGCGAGCCCTACACTAGGCCACTTTCTATGCACTTTTGTGGTACATTTTACTAAAAAAATATCGCATTTTTAGGTTTGATCTTCGACGTGGTAGTTTATATTCATGTCTAGATTTGTTATCTACCACAAAAATACCATTTTATAAAAATAAAAAAATAGAAGGTACAATTTGTATTAGAATCTTATTACTACTAACGCCATCTTTTATTAAATTAACGAGTTAAAATTGATAGAAGATACATTTTCTATTAGAATTATTGAACTTATTAAGAGATTACCTACTTCATGAATTGTTTCTTCATATTTGACTGGCGGCGCGCGGTTATCGTATCCTCGTATAAAGGCGAGGTTCGAGTATAAACTGCAATAGCTATAGGGCCATCAGTTTGATCAGTTTGGCATCGAAGGTGTATGATAAAATCATTGAAAGGAGAATGCAAGGGAAGTTCAAAGTAATATTGTGGGAGGCACAAGGAGAATTCAGGTCTAGAGCAGGGATGTTTGCTGGGAACAGTGTAAATAGAGCGTTCGAGAGTTTCACAATATGGTTATTGAGAAACAGTACAGATGTATTAATTGATTTATATTGTATTGAGATCAATTCCCAATCTTAGCCCGAGGGCGAGGGTAAAAAGCTAAAAAAAGGTATATTTACGCCCGTATCCCCGAAGAGGTAGGCAGAAGTACAACGTGTGCATCCACGGTTAGCTGAAGATACTTAAGTCCCACAATGTCCTATCACATTGGCCAGCCTATCGTCAGTAGGGCACTTTTCCAATCCCGGGCAAAGTTGTTTTATCAGAAATCTGAAAAAACACATATTTTTATTTGTCTGATTTTGGAATCGAACTCCGAGGGTTTCTCTGAGAGAAAAATTCGAAAAATGTATTCGCTGAGTGCCTACTGTCAATTCTTCGTGCCTTCGTAGTCCAAAAATTTTGAAGGTTTATTTTAATAAAACATTTTTTGATTTTGATTTCGTAAATCGACGTAAAACCAGAAACTTCCTGATTTTAGAAAAAAAGACAATTATTTCAGCAAAATGTCAAAAATGTGTTTTTTATAAGATCAACCTTCATTTTTAATACATATTTTTCCTTGAAAATACCAACAAACAAAAACCAAATATTCCTAGTCCAAAGCCTGACGACGCAGGCCTTTGATGCGAATGTAATGTTTAGGTGAAAATACGCTGAGTTTTTATACATTAAAAGATGTAATTATCATAAAAATACTTTTATAACAATATTACTAGATAGTATAACTTTACGAGCCCTTACAAAGCTCTGCTTTTTGCTAGTTTATTCTGATTTTGTAACTTAAGAGCCTTAAGAGGCTCTTAAGTCAGAAAATCAGATCTTAAGATCTTATTTCAGCCGAACACGCCTTTTATTTTTTAATCCCATCAATTTATCTGGTCATTAGACAGAGTCGCTGGTGAGTGGTGAGCCGTTTGAAATCCATAGAAATAGTATACATATGTAGGCGAGCCAAGCAAAATGTCTTCGCGTCAATAATGAGAGAACGACAATGAAATTAGATACTCGTTTCTCTGTCTTACCTATATAAACAAGTATATTATCTAATGTATGTTCTTTGATCTTTCTATTAACGGAACATTTTATTAAAATACGCACTTATGTATCACCAACTCTATCTATGCGTGTACATTTATTATCTCTATGTTAAAAATCCGGCAGCGGAATGACATTTAACGAAATAGCAGCTGTAGTTCGCTTTTTTGTCTACTGAACAGATAAGTTGGTGGCATTATAGGCTCTATATCATCACACTATTTTCATAAAATATATCGTTATCCATTATCATTGTCATTCAATCTCTACAAATTAAAATAAATAGTAATTTTAAAACCGAGTGCTGATCGGCGTACGTTATAACTGAAACTGCCAGGAACATACGAAATCAAGACCGCGAAATAGAAAATATTGAGAATTCCTAGTCACTAAGTAAATCTTTTGAAACATAATGGCAACACTATATAATCGTGTTGGGATTCTCCCGTTAAATTAACCATGTAGAGAAAAGAGAGAACTTTACCCAATGGTGGAGTACAATTGTAATGGTGAGGCTAGACATATCAAACTACGGCGAAGATTCGCGATATGGTCGGGATATCCCGGGACTGCGTCGGGAAGTAGTTCAACGACTGATGATTGTGCTGCCCACGACAAAGAGACAATAATATAACTAGCAAAAAGCAAGTTTTGTAAGGGCTCGCAAAGTTATACCACCTAGTAATATTGTTAGGAAAGTATTTTTACGAAAATTTCACGTTTTAATGTTTATAATGATCTAACCTAAAAACATCCAGCGTATTTTTACCCAAACAATTCCCATTCCTATCAAAGGCGTCGTCGGGCTTTGGTCTAGGAGGGCGCAGGAAAATAAAACCAAAATAAAAAAACATGTTTCTAAGACAACATTTTTTTAGTACTTACAAGAAAAATTCTTTAAAATTTTCTTGATTTATTAAAAACACGATTTTTATTATTATCAGTGTAGATAACACTGAACAAATATAAAGGTTATATACTAAAATTTTACACCATATTTTTTGGTCTACCTATATTATAGTACGGTCTACCTATAATATGTAGCAACTCAAGATCCATCTCGCGCCACCACTTCGCTGTTAAAGCCTAATATTGATAGAAATCAATTTTTATTTATGGTAGCTTTCTTGTAGAAAAATTTTCAAGGAAAAATGGGTATTGAAAATGAAAGTTTATAAAGGAAACTCCTTTTTCACACATTTTTAACAATACACTAAGATTAATAGTTTATTTTTTTTTCTAAAATCGGGAAGTTCCTGGTTTTACATCGATTTTCGAAATCAAAAAATGTTTATTTAATTAACCTTCAATATTTTTAGGATTAATATTGGACTTACCGCAGGCACGAAGAATTGGCGTTCGTTAGTCTCGCTAAAACTCGAGAACGGATGGACCGATTTGGCTACATTTGGTTTTAAAATATTTTTGGTTAGGTTAAAAAGGTGAAAAAATGTAGAAAAAAACGGAAAAACAGACACGAAGCTGGCAGAACAACGTTTGCCGGATCAGCTAGTTAATAAATAGATATTTGCGGGACAAATTACACTTACTGACCTAACCCCAAAGTAAGCAAATTATTTGCTTGTGTTATGGGTGTTAGTCAACGATACTAATACATAGAAAGACATATTAAAATACCAGAATATATTCAATAAACACCCAAACCCGGAAATCACACAAATGCTTGTCCCCATCGGGGATCGAGCCCGAGCCCCATCGATTGCATAGTCAGGGTCGCTTACCACTTGACCAACGGGGCGGAATATTTTTAATGACTTCATGTGTACTTCACATTTTCATACTGAGCAAGTGTATCGATGTATGTTATTTCATTTTGTTCCACGACAGAACGAAAATAACATACGACGATATGACTCTTCATGTGTATGAAGAAGTATCGTAGATTCGTAACCTTTGGGCGAGTGAAAAAAGAAGAAATTAAATTTTATAATTAATTAAAAAATTTAAAAAAAAATTAAAAAAATGTTACAATATTTTTGCTCGCTTTGTTGCGGGCCGCACAAATATTAACTGCAGGCCACAGTTTAATGACGACCGATATTATGACATAAACAGTTGTCGCGATGTAGTTCGTGACACACATCACTCTGGCACGAATCTTCGCCGTAGATCGATATATTATTATGTAGCCGCGAGATAATGGATGGATGATGGCTAATGTTCTGTGCAGGGTTGCAAATCTGTGGGGAATTCCCCAAACTGCGGAGATTTTCAGTCTTATTGGGTAATTTGTGGGGAAAGCGTTTATGTGGGGAAAATGCGGGGAATTTAGACATTTACACTAGAACTGAACTATTATTACACTAGAAGTTATAAAAATTGTTTAAGAAGTATCTGTACATATAATAAAATCGTAGGAACGTCAAAACTGTACATTGAATATTTTTTGAAAAGAATACTTGGGGCGTGATCTACAATCGATATCGAAGCCAAAAATATAGTTTTTAGAATTTTTGTCTATTCATCTGTTTGTCTGTTTGTCTGTATGTATGTCTGGGATAAACTCAAAAAGTACTGCATGGATTTACTTCAAATTTTGCATGATTATTACTAGCAGGTCGGATCAACATATAGGCTACATATTATCACGCTATCACCTACGGGGGAGGAGCAGTGCGGAGTAAACGAAATCTACGCGGACGAAGTCGCTGGCAACAGCTAGTATTTTGTAAATTACCGTATATTTCATTCAACTTCAAATTAAATAATTTGGCAGGAAGAGTTTATATTTGATTTTATGACAACATTTTTACGGACGGATAGATATAGTGGAACTATGAGGGTTCCTAGTATACTTCGGAATCCTAAAAACAAAGTTATAATATTAAATTTATAAAATTCATAAATTGTCTTATCTAATCCAAATCCAAATGTCTTACTGTAAAATATGGCAAAAGCTCTAATAAATATAATAAAAACTGTATGAAATTTACTTTTTTCTTTATTCTATATTAGCGACCTACCCGCGGTTTCACCCGCGTAGCTTTTGTTCCCGTGGGAATATCGGAAAGGTTTATATATTAAAACTTTACTCAAGAATCAATCTATCTATTAAAAAACTGCATCAAGATCCGTTGCGTACTTTTGAAGACTTAAGCATACATAGGGACATAGGGACAGACAGAGAAAGCGACTTTGTTTTATACTATGTAGTGATGTGGGAAATTTGTGGGAATTTAGGATAAATTTCTCCCCAAATTTGGGGATTTTCACATTGTTTTTTGGGAATTTTCGTCAAAAGACATTGGCAGCCCTGGTTCTGTATTCAACGTTCGTTTGTCGAGCTTCAGAGCGAGAGCGTTCATGATTCAATTCAAAGCTTCAGTGTTTCAGCCTGCACACATTAGAAAGCGTTTAGTTAGAATATTCTGTTAGTTATTGAGTTCAATAAATTGAGTATTTCATTTGACAAAATTTTTAAATGCTAACTTTTTATAATAAGTAATAATAACTGCGTTTTTATTGAACCAAATATTAAAATAAAGGAAACTGTGATAACGACAACGAGCTTTTTAACAGGTAGGTAATTATAGTTTATTATAGACCTAGTTTGAAACAAGTTTATTGTATTAAGCGTTTTCTTTTTCCATTTTATTTTGGTGTAACAGAAGAAATTAAAGGTTTTTTTATATCATAATAAAGCAAACAAGCGGATGGGTCTCCTGATGGAAAGAGGGTCTTGATTTAAGTCTCATCCATCACCTATAGACACCAAAGATGTTATTGGTGCGTTGCTATCTTGTGGCGAGGTCTAATGCTACATGCGTAAGTTTACCGGCTACCTTACCCTCGCAACCGGAATACTTCAGTAATAAGCACTGAAGCTATTGCGACAGGAATAGGTGAAGCGATGGTACCAGACCAGGGCGAGACAATGCAGAACTCTACCACCTAGTAGCCACAATGGTAGTGATTCGGATAGCCAATAGGTCAATTTTTTACGACCTGTCTGGCAGAACGGCATTTGGCCTAACCTTCAAAGGAGATGCGCAAAACTTAGAAAAATCCCAATATAAATTAATAAATTTGATTAGTTAAAGCAAACTTATTAATTTATATATCCCCTCCTACCCGTGGTATAAAAATAGGGATTTTGGGTCGATTTTTTTTTTGTTTTTACGTATATGAGGCGTGGCCCTAGATCTAAGCGACTGTTATAACAAGGCACCCTCTTCACCGATACAACAAAAAAGTCTTAAAGTATGTCGACTAAACACTTGAATGAATAAATGAATGAAAAATAAATAAAAAATATAAAAATACTCTTTATTACGCACCAAAATTTACAAAAACTGAATAAGAATAGCTCATAATGATATTATAGGGGGTACACAAAGCCGGTCTTATCGCTAAAGAGCGATCTCTGCCAGACAACCTTTAGGTAGAGGAGATCTTTCAATTAATATATTTTGTAATAATAATAATAATGGTAATGGTGGCACCATTTAGTGTCATGAGTTCCAAATGTTATCTGTATATTTAAGATTATTAAATAATAAAAAAATATATCTATCTATACATATAATAAAATCGCAGGAAAGTCAAAACTGTACATTGAATATTTTTTTAAAAGAATACTTGGGGCGTGATCTACAATCGATATCGAAGCCAAAAATATAGTTTTTAGAATTTTTGTCTGTTTGTCTGTATGTATGTCCGGGGTAAACTCAAAAAGTACTGCATGGATTAACTTCAAATTTTGCATGAATATTACTAACAGGTCGGGTCAACATATAGGCTACATATTATCACGCTATCACCTACGGGGGAGTTGCTGTGCGAAGTAAACGAAGTCCGCGCGGACGAAGTCGTGGGCAACAGCTAGTACATAATAAACACATTTGTACATACATCTATCTATACATATAATAAAATCGTAGGAAAGTCAAAACTGTACATTGAATATTTTTTTAAAAGAATACTTGGGGCGTGACCTACAATCGATATCGAAGCCAAAAAGGAGACCCATCTGCTTGTTTGCTATCGTATGATATAAAAAAATCTACGTCTGTGCAATCAATGGTTGAAATCCACAATTATGGCTTTGAACTATTACCGCAACCGCCTTATTCACCTGATCTGGCACCGTCAGACTTTTTTCTGTTCTCTAACCTAAAAAAGCGTTTGGGAGGGCAAAGATTTCGACAAACGGCGAAGTCAAAACAGCAGTAGACGTAGGCGGCGTAAGGCGTGGGCGACGTAGGCCACAGCCCACGGCCTCGCAATTCGAGGTAGTGGTGGGCGTTTAAGAAACGAACAGTTTTTTAGACTAGTTTCTTTAGCATGAACGAATAAACCGTCTAACGTTCTTTGATAAACTAGTTTATGAATGGACTATGCAACGCGTCTTTATAACGTGCGTAACCAAAATAAGTATCATATTCACGATGCCGACGAGTGGAGTGGAACTCGAAACTGGCCGTGGGATTGTATGTACATAAAATTAAATAAACTTCTAAATACGCCAGGTTTATGCATATCTATTATTTAATATTTAATTTTATAAATGAAATTTTTTTAATATAAATTTTATAATAATAAAAAAACTGCCAGTTTTATTCAGTTCAGTTCAGTTCAGGGAGTTCAGTTCATTTCTATAAACAGTTAACTTAGGTAAATAATAATCTTCGTAGAACGATAACTAGGTGCAACGTAATAATCATGTTCAGTCTAGGAAGTAAACTAGTCGAAAATTAAACAGTTTTTTCAACTAGTTTATCGTTTACGATAAACAGTCTCGTTGCGTCGACGAAAAATACGTCAACGACCCACCACTAGTTCGAGGGGCCTAGCGTCACGGAAATTTATATATTACTCAAAAGCCATGAACGCGACGAAAAGTGCTTGCGTTGCTATCGCTCGCGAGGAATCCCCGCTGCGCGTCGACGCCGCGCCTGACTAAAGTTGGGTATTCCCCGAACTTACGTTGCGAGCAGAGGGCCCCGCAAAATGTATCTCGCCCACATAAATTTATGATCTTGCGCCGCCACTGCCAGTAGACGCTTATTTTGACTCTAAGAAAAAATCATTTTTTTTTTCAATTTCATTTTCCGTCTATTTAAACGATAACGCCCAGTATGTCTGTATGAATGTATGTGTGAGAGTGTGTGTGTACGTGTGTGTGTGTATGTGTGTTACATGTGTGTGTGTGTGTATGAAAGTAAACATTTCATAACTTTTGATCGGTTTAACCATTCGAAACGCGGTTGACGGCAGTCGATTGGATTCAGCTTAACTGAGACTTTCAGAAAATCTGAAGCAATTCCACTCAGAAGTTTAAAATAAAATTGGAAAAAAACTCAAAAACATTTCGGCGAAACTATATGTTTGTTAATTATTTTTAGATTAATGTACCAATTAAGTAAATCAGCTCCATTCTTTGAAAAACTGCATCCCATATAGTAAATTACATCGAAAACGGTTTATTCGTTCGGGTGTTATCGTTGACGAAAAATGTTGAAAAAGTGTTTTTCCTACGTAGCTTCGAAATTTTTCAACTAATCTTTTTTGATTGTCTACTATATTTTAGTAATAAAAAACACCGTAAATCAGATTAAAATCGGCTGATTCGTTCGGAATTTATCAATGACATATATTTTTCAAAAAAGTTTCTTTTTTACATTTTTTCGATATTTTTTAACCTACCGAATTTGTAGTTAATGAAACAATTTAGAGTTTAAAAAAATTACATTGAATGGCATTCGAAAGATAAAAATCGGTCATAATTTTGAATACATCTTTTCGAAAATTAAATTACTGTCATTTTTAGAATGGAAATTTTTAAAATGGAATTCTTGATGGAAAGCGAAACCATCGCCTATAGACACCAAATATATTAATGGTGCTTTGCTATTTGTGTGGCGGGATGGCAATACCACATACATAAGTTTACCCTCAACCGTACCGAAACACGACAACGACAAGCATTGACGCTATTGCGGCAGGAATAGATAAGGCGGTGGTACGAAATAACCGGACGAGTCGCGATTGGACTCACCTTTTCATTGGATAGTATTGGATTCATTGGATAGTAGTCACGATTGTAGTGACACGTATATATAGCCTTTTACGACCTGCGTGGCAGAACGGCGGTTGGTCTATTCTTCGAAAGAACTCGGACCAACACGGAGAATGACTCCGGACCAACACAATGAAAAATGTATAATTGCCAAATATGTGACGTCACACTGGGTAGGGGGGTCAAATGTGACCAGCTGTTACAGGGGGGGGGGGGGGGCAAAAAATCGTGATCTTCGTGTAACGTAATTTATGGATGGCCCCTATCTACCTATCTCTATCTCTCACCTCAACATTACGAACCGGTGGGCGTATCATCTAACGTTTGTAATTCGCCAGCGATTAGGTATGACTCTTAAACGTAATTAAAAAATCATCAAAAACGTCGCCAATTGCTTGCTGGTCACTAGATGAACCACTAATGTACAAGGCTGTTATGTGTCTTGCAATAACTAAACAATCACGATAATATCGCATTGCGAGTTACGTGATCACCCCGCCGGTCCGCGAGTGTTACGCAAAATTTTTTCGTAACGATCTCTTTGCGACCGCGTTGATTCTACTACTTGTTGATATACTACCTCCACACAATAGCGTTGGGGTAAGTATGTAATTATGCAGAGCAAGACGGGTACCCTGATTTACAACTGTGCTTTAAGTAATCTCTCTAAAGCCCCGTTTTCACTTTGATTAGTTCGAGTGCGAGTTCTTAATGCAGGTGCTTAGTATTAAGCAAAAAATACGTGAAGAAAGCTGTTGATCAGTGCGAGTGATAAGTATTCAGCGTAGTAAAAGTAAATAGGCGCTGATTACTAATCACTCGCACTGCAAAACGACTGTCTTCACATATTTTTTGGTTAGTACTTACGATCTGCATTAAACACTCGCACTTGCACTAATCAAAGTGAAAACGGGGCTTAACGCTCCATTCACTTTACTCTCTGCACACACTCTTCTTTCGACATCAGCGGTGTACCTTCACTCTGTTTCCTGCACACACTCTTCTTTCGACAACAGCGGTGTACCTTCACTCTGTTTCTTACAAACACTCTTCTTTCGACATCAGCGATGTACCTTCACTCTGTTTCTTACACACTCTTCTTTCGACATCAGGGGTGTACCTTCACTCTGTTTTCTCCAAACACTCTTGTGTACCCAATGTGTACCTAACTGGCTTAATTGGTCCAGACTCCAGAGAAATCATTACTCTCCAAGCTACCTTTACCTACCTCCTGTTATAAAGTATTCACTCTGTATCAAAATATACCTCTAGCTCCATCTATGTTGCAATATGTGTACTATACTGTCATTGTAATACTGTCCTATGTGAGAGGGTAGTAAAATAAATACAGTCTGCACTGAATAACCGACGCGTTTACTTCAGGTTATGGGCTTTTCCCAGTTTTTTTTAAGTTTTATAGTGTTTAAAACGTTAGAAGTTAGTTACAGTCGTGTTGTGCAAGATGTCAACAAACTATTTAGCCAGTGTGCCTAAATTAAAGGGCAGGGAAAATTACGATGAGTGGACTTTCGCGGTCGAAAATTTACTCGTGTTGGAAGGTACGCTACATTGTGTGAAGCCAATGGCGGGAAGTGAAATTAAACCCGATGAAGATGCTAAGACGCGGGCCAAATTATCCCTAACCATCGATCCTGCTTTGTACGTACACATCAAGAGGACGGCAACTTCGAAAGAGTTATGGGATAAACTAAAATCCCTGTTTGATGACTCAGGTTTTTCGAGAAAGATTTCGTTGCTACGTCACTTGATTTCAATAAGACGGGAAAATTGTGAAAGTATGACCACTTATGTGACTCAAATTGTGGATACATCACAAAGATTGAGTGGAACAGGTTTTGAAATAACGGATCAGTGGATCGGATCGTTAATGCTGGCAGGTTTACCAGATAGATTTTCACCTATGATTATGGCCATAGAACATTCTGGTATTCAAATCACCGCTGACGTCATCAAGACAAAATTGATGGATACAGAACCTATAGAGATTCAGACAGCGACATCTAGTGATGGACAGAATTCTGAATCGGCGTTTACTTCAAAATGGTCGAAACAAAAACCCAGACCTGGCAACACTAATGTCACTAATAAGAGCGGGAAGTCAATGTCAAATGTTAAAATGACAGGAGGAAATAAAAATATAACCTGTTATAAATGTAAAACTCCGGGTCATTATCGAAATCAGTGTCCAATGGTGGAAAAATCGTGTAAAAATAAAATTACAAATGCTTTTAGTGCAGTTTTCCTAAGTGCCACATATGGAAAAGATGAATGGTACGTTGATTCAGGGGCTAGCGCTCATATGACTGCCGTGGAAAGTTGGTTACAAAACGTTTCAATTGAAAATACATTCCCTGATATTATAGTGGCAAACCAAGAAAAACTTCAAGTCTCAAGCAAAGGAAATGTCAGAATATCAACGAAGCAAGGTTATGATATAACAATTAAGGACGTTTTGTGGGTTCCAAAACTTACGACAAATTTATTGTCAGTGAGTCAATTAATCAAAAACAATAACAGTGTTTCTTTCTCGGATAGTAAGTGTACCATATACAATGCTAAGAAAGAACTGGTGGCTGTTGCTAATTTAATTGACGGTGTGTACAAGTTGGAATTAAGTACTACACCAGTGACAAATTGTTTAATGGCTAAAAGCAATGCATTATTATGGCATAGAAGGTTGGGACACATAAACTCGCATGACTTGAATAAAATGAAGAACGGCGCCGTGGAAGGTGTCAGCTATGAAGGCAGCTCAGATATGTCAAAATCAAACTGTATAGTTTGCTGTGAGGGAAAACAGTCACGCCTACCATTCTCTGCAGGTACAAGAGCGACAGAAGTGCTAGAAATAGTGCACTCTGATGTATGCGGACCTATGGAAACAAAATCTATAGGGTCAGCAAGATATTTCTTACTTTTTGTAGATGATTACACCCGCATGACATTTGTGTACTTCATGAAAGAAAAGAGTGAGGTGTTTAAATTTTTTAAAGAATTCAAATCTATGGTAGAGAAGCAAAAGAATACCAATATTAAAATGCTACGGACAGATAATGGTGGAGAGTTTTGCTCGAAAGTGATGGAAGAATATTTAAAAACATCTGGTATCATACACCAAAGGACAAACCCCTACACTCCCCAACAGAATGGTATGTCCGAAAGAAACAATAGAACTATTGTTGATAAAGCGAGATGCTTGTTATTTGATGCAAATTTAGATAAAAAGTTTTGGGCAGAGGCGGTATCCTCAGCTGTCTACTTAAAAAATCGTTCTATAGCATCAGGCCTAAGTGACAAGACGCCTTATGAAATGTGGTATGGAAAGAAACCAAAGCTGAACCATATACGCATTTTTGGTAGCCCGGTGATGGTGCATATTCCCCAAGAAAGGAGAACCAAGTGGGACAAGAAAGCGCAGCAGCACATTCTTGTTGGTTACTCAGAACACGTCAAAGGATACAGAGTATATGACATCATCAAAAACCAAGTAACTACCAGCCGAGATGTAGTGGTGATGGAAAGAGCAGTGTCAGAAGGAGAGCCTGCAACTTGTGAGGCAACTTGGCATGTGGAAGAAGAGTTTCCAGTTCCTAGAGATGATGATGATGGCGATCGTTCAGTGGGGGCTTGTAGCAATGCGGAACAATCTCAATCAAAATCGGAGACTCACTACAGCTCAGATAGTGAATCATCACATCAGACATTTTATGAAGTGGATGAGACCTATGTTCCAGGAAGCCCTTCATCAAGCAGCAGTCCCATCAGAATGTTGGATTTAGATTCTGATACTTTCAATAGACCCAAGAGGGAGCGACGAAAACCAGATAGATACAAACCCGGCTTGTTGGCCACCTCAGATCCTGAACAGACTCTGGCACAGGCCCTGAGAGGTCCCGAGAGTGTTCAATGGAGAAAGGCAATGGATGAAGAATTGGAGTCATTCCGAGAAAATGAAGTGTATGAACTTGTTGATGCCCCACAGGGAGCTACAATAGTGCAATGTAGGTGGGTGTTAAAGAAAAAATTTAAAAGTGATAGTGAAGTGCAATATCGTGCGCGACTAGTGGCTAAGGGTTTTACACAGAAACGTGGAATTGACTATGATGAGACCTTTTCCCCGGTTGTGCGGCACTCTACTTTAAGGTTATTATTTGCGCTAAGTGTAAAGCTAGGACTAGACATTACACAGTTAGATGTTAAGACTGCTTATCTTAATGGTAACTTGAAAGAGGATATTTACATGTGTGTGCCTGAGGGCTTTACATCCCAAAAGGATGGAAAAGTGTTAAAGCTGAAAAAGGCAATATATGGACTAAAACAGTCCGCCTTGGCTTGGTATGACAGAGTACGAGATGTTTTGTCTAAAAATAATTTTAAAATATGTACACATGAACCATGTATATTTGTAAAGATGAGTAAAGATGTAAAGGTCATATTAGCTTTGTACGTAGACGATTTCCTCATTTTTTCTAATAATAAGGTTGAAACTGCAAAGTTAAAAAGTATTTTAAATTCTGAATTTAAGATTAAAGATTTAGGTGAGGTTAATCAATACTTAGGCATGAATATTAATGTAAAGAGAGACTGTAATAATTATGAGATAACTGTAGATCAGCAACAGTACATAGAAGAATTATTGCAGAAGTTTAAACTGACTGATTGTAGGACAGCTGATACACCTATAGAAAATAAATTGAATGTGGCAAAAGCAGAATCTTGTGCGCCAGGAATTTGCTATCAAAAACTTATAGGATGTCTTATGTATTTAGCAATTATGACAAGACCTGATATAACCTATGCCGTTAGTTATTTAAGTCAATTTAATACTAGTTACAGTACCAAACATTGGAGTTATGCCAAAAGAGTACTGAAGTATTTAAAGAAAACTAAATCATATTGTTTAAAATTTAGTAGTAAGAGAGAAAGCTTAGTAGGTTATGTGGATGCTGACTGGGCCAGTGACAGCTTAGACAGAAAATCTTACACTGGGTTCTGTTTTGTAATGTCTGGCTCAGCTATTTCTTGGCAGAGCAGAAAACAGAGAGTCACAGCCTTATCAAGCACTGAGGCTGAATATGTAGCGCTTTCTGAAGCTTGTAGGGAAGCTATATACCTAAGAGAGCTATTGTATGAGCTAACTGGATCTTTGGTAGTAATTAAATTAAATTGTGACAATCAAAGTGCATTGAAGATGGCCACAAACCATCAATGCCATAGTAGATCAAAGCATATTGATGTTAGGCATCATTTTGTAAGAGAGACGATCAAAAGTGGAAAGATAGAGATCAGTTATTTACCTAGTAATGAAATGCCTGCTGATTTATTAACCAAAGGTCTAGGTAGTGTTAAACATTATAAGTTTATGGAAAAGTTAGGTATTGTAAAAACAATATAACTTTTTGTGTAGTTTTAGTTTTGTTGTTTAACACTTAGTTTATTTTGATAAGTGGGGGTGTTATAAAGTATTCACTCTGTATCAAAATATACCTCTAGCTCCATCTATGTTGCAATATGTGTACTATACTGTCATTGTAATACTGTCCTATGTGAGAGGGTAGTAAAATAAATACAGTCTCCACTGAATAACCGACGCGTTTACTTCACCTCCAAGCCAAAACACGACATTACACATCTGTACTACCTAGTAACCTAATCGCAAGCGTATCGTAGTTATTAATAATCATAATATTTAACGTTTATTGCAGAATAAAGATGCGGATACGAGCGCTCAGTCTAATAGTCAACGACGAACTGCAAAGCTACAATTTGAATGATAAAACTGTGGAATAGATGGACACATTTTTTTCTACAATCTTTATAAAAGAAGTGGGATACAGTTTGCGTTCGGTGCCGATAGCGACCAATACGCTGATTATGTCCGAGACTTTCTTATGAAGTTTAAAGGAGCAAATGTAAAATGTTATTTTATTTTTAGAGGTTCTGACCCAGATATAAAACAAAAGTTAGCTAATTCAAGAGAAATCAATCATGGTGAAAATTACAACAAAGGCCAAGATGACTATTTTGTGAAGCCAATATTTATGAAAGACATTTATAAGCAAGTAATGGAGGAGATGGGTTTCGATTATGTAGTAGCTGAGAAAGAATCCAAATATGAATGTATCGCATTGGCGCATAAACTCTCGTGTCCTGTAATCAGTTTCGACATAGATATTATTTTCTTTGGTGTGGACTATATACCTTTTATGGGAATTAATAAAGACGATCTTATAAAATATAATAAGGTTTCGGGAAATTTGGAATGTGGAATTTTCAAATTAGACAATTTTCTAAAAAAATATAAAGTAACGGAGGAGAAGCTAGCAGTTTTTATGGTATTGACCGATGAAAAATGTTTCCCACAAACTTTCTTCATCAATTTTATGCTTTCAGCGAAAATTGCTGTACATGGTAAGCAAAGATTATTATCAATTCTTTCTTATCTATCAAATAATGATAAAGAAATAGTTTTAAATGAAGTATTTCGACATATTTCTGCCAAAGATAAAGAACTTTTTTTGAGCAGTGTACAAAAAATGAAGGAACTAATTAAAAAACAAGAGAGCGGTGGACTTGCAACACAATATTTTATTAACAGGGATGAGGTTGATATTACGGAAACAGACGCTCGCTGGTTCGAAAAAGGAATAGCTTTGAAATTCATTTCCTTACCTTATATCAATTTGTACATTCACCAGACTGTCATAGCTTCTTCTGCCATAGAAGATTATCGCGAGGAAAACTCTCTTGTATTAAGCATAGACATAATTAAATATGCTTATGATTTACTTAAAAATTTTGATGGCAGTGGTATTACATTATGTTACAAACCTAGCTCGTCAGGCTTCGAACGTGAAGCTGAATCAATAGATTACAGCATTTCTAAACCAGATTATGAGGCAAGTATTTGCGTGTTTGAAAACGGTTGGAAAAATATTCAACGGTTAGGATTATTTCAACATTTCATTTTAGAATCTTTAAACGTGTTCGAATTTGGTAAACCAGAGAGAGCTCCTGAAGATGCTAGATTATTAATAATAGCGTTGGTTTATTTCGCGAGAAAAAAAACGACTGATACAAAAAGCATTATTTCGGGGATAATATTATCGTACGTAATGTTGAATGTCGTATTTGAAAAAACAGAACACAAGTCAACAGTGAAAGAGATACCCGAATCGAATAAACCAATCTTAGACTCCACAGCAGATACTTCATTAGTGACCCGGGATGATTGTGAACTGGCTGAATTTATAATGGAGAAATATTTTACTTGTACGCATTCTGAGCTGCTTTATATTTTTGATGTAAAATGCCTTCATCCTTTGGTAGAATTTCAACATTGTCTACAACAACTAAATTACCTAAATAAGTTATGTGGGGCGCCTTTCAAACCTACAATATATTCAAAAACGTACAATGCTACATTTATATATAAAATTGTCAACCATTTGAATAAAAATGGAGTTCAATCGGTTAGTAATATGCTGTGCCCAGCTGCGACCGTATTGGCGTTTTTTAGTGGTATGATTGAAATTTACGATTCAATAATGTATTGAAATTGTAAAAATTTAACCCTACTCATTTAACCAACTGAGTATTTTTATAAAAAACAAATAGGTTTTTAGTGGTTTTAAATTAGTGCGTTATTGCAGTAAACCAATTCAAGCTATCAAAACTCTTATAAAGTGATTTTATAATTTTCTTTAATTTTTCTCATTCAATTGTGATTTAAATAAAAAAATGCCTCTATTTCTTTGAATCATTCACGAATATACCATTGTTTTTATCATAATTTAGCAAACAAGCAAATGAGTATCCCGATGAAAAAGCCAACCATCGGCTTTAGACACTAAAGTTGTTAATGAGGTGTTGCCATCCATGTAGTAGGGAGTTAATGCCACATGCATAAATTTACCGGTTACCTTACCCTCCAAACCGGAAACGACAGTTACAAGCATGGATAATATTGCGGCAGGAATAGTTAAGACGGTGGTGGCAGAGCCGGGCGAGAAGTCACAGAATTTTACCATCTATTGTTTAATAAATATATATATAATAGATGGTAAAATTCTCAGCTCTCAGCAAAAAACTCCCATAAACTAAATTTATATTGCTTTAACGTCTTGCTAAATTTCCATATTTCAGAAAGCGTGTAGTAGATAATGAGTTTTTGCTATTAGTGTGGCGGGATAGTAATGCCAAAAGCTTAAGTTTACCGGTGACCTTGTCCTTCTACTTAGAGCGCGGCAACGGTAAGTATTACCGCTATTGCGATAGGTGGTGGTATCAAATTCACGGAAATTTGCGACACTCTAACACTTATTGTTCACCTTTTACGAACTCCCTGACAGAATAGAAGATGGTTTATTTTTAAAAGGCCCGGACCAATATGGAGAATGGGTTTATAACAATTCTGTCTTTTGTTGAATGAAATTTAAAAATATTAAGATTTTCTAATGGAACGGACTTTTTGACTAATTATTTTTGTATTATAGCTTTTACCCTGTGCTTGGAAAAACTTGAAAAACTTTAAAAACAACAAAGAAAAAATCGACGTAATCGATCACATAGCAAAGAAGAATTTCGCCACGTCGAGCCTGTCGACACTAGCCCAGTGGTAGAGCGTCCCAGATGTAGGGAGACAGTTGTAGGTTCAAATCCCGCGTGTTGATATTTTCTTAGTTGTTTTTAAAGTTTTTCAAGGACTTTTTGACTATTGTATGGTAGTTGGTTATAGTATTCGGTAGTTTCTTAAACTAGACTCCAGTCTAGTAATTATTGGCTAAGACCATGAACCGATGCCCCGATTCATGAACAACGAAAAAATGCAAGATAAAAAAAGAAATGTCCGTCGCAAACACAATCGTGAAATATCAATCGGGAACATGAATTTTTTAATCTAATAAGATTAAAATTCATGTTCCCGTACACAAATGCAACTGTCTCTGTCATGGGGAGTCACTTTTCAAAAATCTCAAGAAAAGCACTGGCTAAGATAATTATGGATAACGGTGACAAAGATCTTGCGATTGGATGCGCCTATGCTAAGTTATTGAGATTCAAAAGGCTCTAAGGCTCTAATGAAAGCCATTTAATCAATCATTCAGGAAGAATTTAGGGAGGCTACCTTTTTGCAAATAATTTAATCCAGCTTCTTCTGCAAGCTATTGTCCTCCGTGTTGGTCTGGTCTCCTTTGAAGAATAAACCAAATGTCGTTCTACCAGGCAGGTCGTAATGGAATCCGATTGGCTACCAATACGTGTTACTACCATCGTGACTACTAGCTAGTAGAGTTCTGATAGAATATAAGACAGCAAACAAGCAGATGGGTCTTCTGATGGAAAGAGTCGACCATCGCCTATAGACACCAAAGGTGTTAATGGTGCATTGCTAGCTTATCTATGCATAAGTTAACCGACTACTTAACCCTCCAAACCGGAACACGACAGTGACAAGCATTGACGCTATTGCGGCAGGAATAGGTAAGGCGGTGATACCAGACCCGGGCGAGACAATACAGAACTCTACTACCTAGTAGCGATGGAAGTGACTCGCGTTGCCAAACGGTCGCCTTTTACGGCCTGCCAGGCAGAATGGCAGTTGGCCTATTCTTCCACGGAGTCCGGGACCAACACGGGGAAAAACGGGTTTTTGGTAATACCGCCTTACCTATTCCTAAAGCGTCGATGCTGGTCAATGTCGACTATGCATGTAAGCTTAATGCATGTGGCATTGCCATCCCGCCACATGGAAAACAAAGCACCATTAACATATTTGTTGCCTGTAGGCAATGGTTTTCTGCTTTTTGGTATCTCATGATATATAAAAATACTCATCGACTTCTTTAGTATTGTAATACACCAATAAGAATACAAGCATTTGATCTTTATGTTGCCGATAATTACTCAATACTTAATTGCGTTGTATCTTGAACATTTAAAAAGTACATTCTAGAACTAACATGTACCTTGATAGGGTGTAGAATGTCTTCTAAATCGATGAACTCCGGTTGCACGCACGAAAAAGCAAGACTCATTGTCACGTTACGCTTGAGCTGAGCGTGCAAACGAGAGCGCGGAACAATCGATTCTTATGACGTTATCACGTAAAATTATCGCCCTTACACCGAATTACATACAACCAATTTTTATGAAAAATAAATGTTTTTAATGTGTCTGTCGCGTCTGCATAATTGCTATCCTACCTGATAGTTAATTAAAGTGAACGCTTGTGTTGTGTTACAATCAAGATATGTTACAATTTTATTTTCAACTAGCTGTTGCCCGCGACTTCGTCCGCGCGGACTTCGTTTACTCCGCACAGCTCCTCCCCCGTAGGTGATAGCGTGATAATATTTAGCCTATATGTTGACCCGACCTGTTAGTAATATTCATGCAAGACTTGAAGTAAATACATGCAGTACTTTTTGAGTTTACCCCGGACATACATACAGACAAACAGATAAAAAGACAAAAATTCTAAAAACTATATTTTTGGCTTCGATATTGATTGTACATCACGCCCCAAGTATTCTTTTAAAAAAATATTCAATGTACAGTTCTGACTTTCCTACGATTTTATTATAATATGTAGAGTGCGCGCCAGATAAGTCTGCGCGCGGCAGAAATCGGAACTACATGTTGCCCGCCATATTGTTGGTGTAGATTGTGTAGTGTTCTCCGCGTTGATAATTCGTATTTCCCTTAAATACCTATTTAGATCATGCCGAATGCCATTAAACTAATATATTTTCCATTTACCATTACAAGACCATAGCTATATAAATAAATAACACACTATGTAAATTGTTTCAACGTTATTACTTTTATGGTTTCAGAATAAATTATTACCCTTATTATTTTTTCATAGTAGGTAGTTGGATGGGGAATAAATGTTTGACCCACATTAGATAGGAAGCGGTCAAAATATAACTGTTTTTGTCATGGTACCAATTTATTATACAAACATTCCCTTCGTACTGGATTACAGTATTGAACTTTATTTCTTTGAGAAAGTCATTAAAACTCAAGTGGTCAGCAAACTACAAAAGTGAGGTATTATTTAGCTTCAATACTCTTTCTTTTAAAATTGTTATTAAAAAATATTACATTACCCCTTGAAATGGAAACTTATGCTTTTGTTAATATGGCAACATTTTGCACGCCCTAAGTCGCGCGCAGACTTATCTGGCGCGCACTATATGTATAGATTTGTTTAATTTTTTTATTTTATTAGATAGCAGACAAGCATATGGCTTTTCCGGGAATCCTATCCAGGCATAGATCCAAGCGAACCTCCTCTCTATTTCTTTAGAAGATTAATCAGGTCAAATAGGTTAAGATTGCTCCCCCCCACCTCTGAACCAAATCGTGGATCCGCGCCTGTTGCTATTTCGTGTAGCAGGAACCGGGATGATGGCACCACTTGCACATTTTTACCAGCTACCTTACCCTCCAAACCGGAACACGAGAGTGATAAGCATTGTCGCTATTGCGGTAGGAATAGGTAAGGTGGTGGTACCAAATACCCGGACGAGATGTTGAGGACGCTCCCCGTGTTTGTTCCGGGCTCCTTTGAAGAATAGACCAACTGCCGTTCTGCCAGGCAGGTCGTAAAAGGCGACTGATTGGCTATGCGAGTCACTACCATCGTGACTACTAGGCGGTAGAGTACTGCATTGTCTCGCCCGGGTCTGGTACCACCGCCTTACCTATTCCATCCGCAATAGCGTCAGTGCTTGTCACTGTCGTGTTCCGGTTTGGAGGGTAAGGTAGCCTAGTTGTAGGTAAACTTATGCATGTGGCATTAGACCTCGCCACAAGATAGCAACGCACCATTAACGTCTTTGGTATCTATAGGCGATGGTTAACTTTTCCATCAGGAGACCCATCTGCTTGTTTGCTATCTTATGATATAAAAAAAAGAGGAACTCCACCACCTAGTAGTCAAGATGGTAGTAACATGTAGTCAATTAGTTGCCTTTTATGACCTGGCTGGCAAAACGGCAGTTGGTCTAATTTTTAAAGGAACTCAAACTAACACACGGAAATTGTAACAACTATCATTTCCTGTACTTACATACACGAGTAATATTTCGATATAGTTTTTCAAACTTTCATTTTTTTTTTAAAAAAAAGCATATGTTTGATTGATTTTGTTGCCATATTTCATCAAAATCGTTTCAGCTATTTAGCCATAAAAGCGTTATACAAGGGTGCTATCCAAACCCGATCGCAGCGCCACCTACGAGATTCAATTATGAAGCTAAACCATTCTCGAAACTACTTAAACACACAAAAAATTTCATCAAAATCGATCCAGCGGAAATACGTGCTTTTGTAAAGCACGGAGGTGCGCATACCCTACCAACCTAGGCTTGCTCCGGAGATTTTCTTAAATATAAAAAAATAATTACATTGCCCGACCTGGGTATTGAAGTTGGGACTTAAGCAATCGAACAGCTAATCGACTAATGAAGCAAGCGAGTCAACTGTGATTTAAAAGAAACAAAATCCAAGTAAACAATAATTTATTCAGTATCAATTTTAAACATGATATAATTTTAAAATAAGACATTATTTGAGTTACATTCGATTTACATTTAGTTTTTTAATGACAACATTAAAATAATGAGCAAATATTTTTAAGAAATAAGGCATTCTTTTGTCACGAGCTTCGATCAATAATAATCAGATACAAGATCGCAACCTTTAAAAGTGGCTGAATAAATAAAACCAAACGTGTGCTCTTATATCGTCCAATTAGAGCCAACGTGCGAACGCGTCACGTCACGAAAACATCTGATGATTAGCATGTGATTTGCAATTTTAATCATTAAAGTTATAACCATAAAGTTGAATTTTCTAAAGGTCGAATAAAATTTTATAAGCTCTCGTAGTTAACGCGGAGTAAAGTCGAAACTAAACCATAACGTACAGAAATAAGGTTGATTATTATTAACATACATTATGACATTGTGATTTGTGATATTTTTTTTGTACTGTTTTGTACTGAGTTTGTAGTCAATGTTAAATCTTGTCACGAGCATGTCGAACAAAAAAAAAATTGAAAAAATTTCATATCAATTCACCATTCATTCATACCAATTTATAATAAAAACTGTATCAGCACATTAATAATTTGTAAAATCATTCAAAAACTGTAAGCAAATAACATATTACTTTTTTTAAAATAAATAATCAAAATATTTATGGTAAAACCGCACTAGAGCTATAATGCGACTCTATTCGACTAGAGAACTGTAATCAAAGAGTAAGGGTGTGACTGATATATTAGTATTCGCTAAGATATTAGTAATATTGAAAGGATTCGTGGATTAGTAATCCGGCGAACTGTAATATGCTAATATTTCATATTCGCCTAATATCTGTAACGGCGATCCAAAATGAATCGGATAATATCTTTCTATCTTCGGAATAGTTCGGATTCACTAGATTGGCGCCCGTTCGGATTCGTGAAAATATTAAAATATTTTCACGATACGCCGCGTCGTACGTACGAATGAGACAGACGTATTTCCTGCAGTATGCTGTTGTTTTAAGGTCCAAATTACAGTGAAATATTAGTTAATACTGACATATTAGTTAAGATATTTTCCTGCCGTATCAGTATAAGATCTTATTACAGTTGCTTTAAGGTCCAAATTACAGTGAAATATTAGTTAAGATATTTTCCTGCCGTATCAGTATCAGATCTTATTACTGTTAATTTAAGGTCCAAATTACAGTGAAATATTAGTTAATACTGACATATTAGTTAAGACATTATAATATTTGAAAGTGAATATATTAGTATCACCTAATCTTGAGAAATATCGGTATTAACCCATCTCTATCAAAGAGTATACAATATTACCATGCGTTCCAACTAAGAATATGATCGCGCTTGTTATCAACTTCATACCACAAGTGTTAAATTAGTAATGTCAGCAAAAAAATATTTGTTAAAAAAATATTGCTGGTTTATTAATGAACAAATAACGTTTTAATAATATTATTTTCATCAATAAAAATACAGTAAAAAACATCAATCTAACTGTTAATTTATATATTATATAAAGTCGTGTTGTTTACGCCACTTAAGTCAAAAACGACGGGGCTAATTTTGTTACGGTTTTTGTGGGTTTGGGCTGTCTTTGTCCAGAATATGCTAAAAAGTATTAAAATATAACATTCATCAATAAAAAACAGTAAAATATATCATTCTAGCCGTTCATATAAATATACGTATATATAAAAGTCGCGTTAGTTATTTTACACCTAATTTTAATACATGGTTACATAATCTGTTGGGAATCAAATGGGATGGGAAATTAATTTTTTTAAAGTATTTCTTTGTTAGAATTTTTTTGCACACCTTACTCAGCACTTACGAAGTTTTTGCAAAATGCGGAGCAATATGTCATTCTGATAGTCCTTATTTGGAACGCATAGTTCGTAAACTGCAATTAATGCCGGTTTATACAGCCTGATAGGTAAGTCGACCAAAACCTTGAAGGAGATAATAAGTTATCATTCTTATTCCAAATAAATAAATAAATAAATCATCACTTAAATTTTAACCTAATTATCCAATAAATTCATAATTCATACGCACCATGAAACAACTGTGTTCCATGATATGCATCAACATGTTCGTGCAAGTAACGCGCATATCAATAGATATATAAATAAGACCCATTTTTATATTAACGTCGCATTTTGCATTACACCCGTGTAAAACCGATTCGGGTTGCTAGTAATATTATTTTTTTTTAATTATTTTTTTTATAAAGAAGTAGTTACGTAAATACTGCCTATTACTAAATATTTATCTATCTATCGATATGTGCGTTACGTACGTGTTGGTGCGTATTAATTATGAATTTTCTAAACAATTAGGTTAAAATTTAAGGGTAATTTTTAATTGTTATTTATTTGGAATGAGAAACAGATACCTTATTATTTCCTTCAAGGTTTAGTCGACTTACCTAACACGCTGTATATCAGTAAATCAACTCATTTTAATAACGAGTACCAACATTTTCTTCCAGACGCAAGCTAAAAAAATACCCAAACAACTTGTAGAACGCCTCGGTATTATTACGATTGACGGATCGTTGATTTTAGGAACCCTATTCCACTCTGCATGAGACAAACTTACCTACCAAGTACAGTAACGAATTACAAATTATAACATACTAGCTGACCCGGCAAACTTTGTTCCGCCTTAATGGCAATAAATAAGCAGATTTATTTTTTAATTGGAAAAAATACAAAAAAAAAATAAAAAGTATCCTATGTCCTTCTCCTGGCTCTAAACTACCTCCCTGCCAATTTTCAGCTAAATCGGTTCAGCCGTTCTTGAGTTATAAGTGGAGTAACTAACACGACTTTCTTTTATATATATAGATTTTTATATAGATGAAACCATCGCCCCGCTGAATTCAAGCATCTCTCTAGTGTGTATTACCTTTAACGTAATATCACAGTTGCATTTATCAAATCACTCATAAGCATTGATATAAAAAACCCAAGATACACAGTCCCAAACAAAACTGATACTCAAGTGTCATTAATTTCACATATGGGGCTATCCATGACGTCACAGGAATTTCATGATTTTTTGATCCCTCCCCCGTCCTTGTCACAGCTGGTCACAGTGTGATTTCACATATTTTACAACATTGATATAAAAAACCCAAGATGCAGTCCCGAACAAAACTGACGTTCAAAAGCATCCCTAATTTCATTTAAATAGTTAAAATTTAAAGTAATTTAAATATATTAAGCAGGGGTAGATAAATATATGTGATATCCATTAGATAAAGTGTATAAAATTAATATTTTTAATTATTTGTAAGGGCGAAAATTAATGGACTAATGAACCAATCAAGAATATAAACAGAAATGCATGGATTCGACACTACAATGAAAATTAAATAACACATTAGGAATTTAAATAAAATATTTAATCTATTATTTATTCACTTTTTCAAATTTTTAATTTACATTTATAGCATAACTATTAATTAATAAGTATTAATTTATTTGTCACAAAATTTTTAAAAAATGTTCAATTTTTCAAACTTGAAATTATTTTTATTCAGTTTTTATTTAATTCAGTTATAAAATTAACATTTTCTTAAGTAAAATAAACCCTTCAAATTCGATTTCGGGTTTCGAATAATTTCGAGTTAAATTTCTCAAACACTAGTAATGTGAATGCAAACATATATCGATGCAATGTAAAAATTTAAGAAATTTAAGAAATATCTTACACATATATGAACTTATAGAATGTATTAGCGCGTAAGTTAAAATTTTACAACCATAGTTTTTGATGATCCCTGTCAAAATTCAGTCTATACACAAAAAAATATTGTCATTAAAAAACCAAATTGACAATCATTATAATACGATATATATATACAATTTACAGACTTATTTTAATGGCGTTTACTACCGAAGGCGAAAAATTTTTGTAAAAAAATTGACCTTATTTTCAAGAGAGGTTTATAAATTTTTATACCTCTTGTTTTAACGATTTTTATAGTTTACGGATTCTGTTAGAAGTCTAACGGCCGGTTTCCGGAACGTAAATTAATTTTAACAAGCAATTATTCTGTGTTTAACATAATTTTTACAGGCAAATAATTTGTTAAACACACATTAATTGCTTGTTAAAATTAATTTGCGTTTCCGAAACCAGCCGTAAGTTTGTGTATGTATTTTTAAGGTCTTTCAATATTTATTGAAAGATTTAAAAATATATAAAAATATTTGATATTATCTGTAATACAGATTATGAAGTTAATTTTAAATTTATTTTGACAAATATGTGACAATGCTAACAAACTTAAATTCTAGCTATCATTTCGTATTAAAATAAAATATTAAAAATATAAAGAATGTTTCTGAGATTTGTAATAATAATAATTTAAAAAGTATTAGTACATAAAAGAATACATTTGCATTCTAACCATGAGAATAAATTGCAATTTTGTGAATAAATTTCACTCCTTACTGATAATAGTCGGTACTTAAAATATTTAGTTCATAATTAATATTTTGTTTATATTTCACACAACCTGATATTTTTTGTTAAGTCAATTTTATTACAAAAATCATTTATTTAAAAAGCTTAACGTGCCATAAATTAAATCGTCAATACGTTAACTATGCGAGAATCAACAAACGTTATTACTAAATCCATTAAATGAATAGAAATAATTTCGTAATAAATACTGTTCACTAAAAATATTAAGAATTACTTTCTTTTTGATGAGTATAAATAATAGTTTATTCAAAAGATCAAATAGCGCTAGAATGCATACAATACTTTATCAAAGTCGAAAGAACACATTTCAAATGAACAGTCTTAATATAACAATAAAACTAAATAAAAATGTAACCATAATTTCATTTAAATATCCCACGTCTTATGTCTCTAGATTTATTAAATGTGGGTAGTTTTAAATTATTGAACAACATTTTCTTATTAGGCCCACATATAATATACAATCAGCTTTAATTTACATTACTGTTCACAGACCATATAAAGTTTCCAGTCACGCAGTTGACAGTGACATATCGTCGATGGAGTGACAATACCTCCTAACTGTATAAATGTTAATTTTACAGGAGAGGAAAAAAAACGTTTGACATCTAGTCTTAAATGTGTTGATTTGAATATAAAGCTATTTCCACAAAGCTCTAACTTTTCTTCTGAAAATTGTTAAAAGATAAGAGAAAATTCTATAGATGCAAAATTGAATTTTATGTCAATTGCAATAAAAAAGTAAATTTGTTTAAAAATGTTAGTTAGGAGGTATTGTCGCTTCAACGACGATATGTCAATCTATATTTGAATTACACAGATTATGTTAAACAGTTAAATGGGTAAGTTTTTTGTTTGCGCATTATAATCTATCCACATTTCATTTTTGCTTTTTTTAAATTACTCAACTAAGTTATCATTACCAATAAGTATTGACCCAAATGCCACTATTCCATTCTATATGAAACGTCTTTTTAAATAAACTGGACATATTTTTATAAATTTATACATACATAATATATTAAACACATTGTGTACTCATTCTAACATCATTCATAACTTTCATTATTACATCGTAACCAATTTCAAGGCAATCATTTCCATATTAATTATAAATAAGTCGAACCCGATTTCCAACAAAAAATATTTTAATAATCGAATTTAAAAATGTATATCCAATTTATCTCAGCGTTTCCAATAACTTTACTTTTATTACTAGCAACACGGCTGATAACCCAATCAGCCCGACCATTAGAGATCTAATTCCTTTATCATATGTACTTCAGTGAGGTTATAACTTATTATACAATTTTATTTATTCTAAATATGTATAAGCATATATTTGCAAATTTCGTTCTATCCAATGTGAATATTACCCTATAATTTTTATGTCAGTGAAAAATTTACCCCAATCTATCGATCGATAACTCACGGAACGCAGAATGTAAGTGGAAATGAAATTTATCAATCCTTAAATTGAAACCGCTAGAGTCAAACGTACAAAAATAAACGCTCCTTTTGCATAATAAATACATAAAATTTAAAATTAGACCCTTTATATGAAAGGAAATAAGCTTTAAGTGGCGCATTCAAATATATTTTATAATATCGACATTAAACTTAGTTTTGTATAATCTAATGAAAATAAATTCTTTGCCTAAAAATTAATTATAACAGGAGATGGGGTTCTAAGTGTCGACATTATGTACAATGTAAGATAGATATTTTCTACATCATACTCATGTTTACTTGTTTCTAATGTTGGACAAATATCATCGGCTAATAGCTGGTGCACATGTTGTAACTCTGTCTACCGCTTTGAGGATACGGTCGTGAAGATACTTTTTCTTAATATGTAAATATGTAACACAATAGGATTATACAAACATAGCATTGCTTAACTGTGGACAACTTCGCACTTCCACTAGCACAAGAGTTCCGTGATCTAATTCCAAACTACACGATTTAAATTTAATAGGGCATTAGTTAACATTATTAATACATAGAAATATGCTATAAAAACTACGTACATATAAATATCATGTAAAGATTATATTTGGAATTTACATTTACCGATATTATCTTCTGCTAATACACAATTATTTCATGTTAATCATTAATTTCTTTTAATATTTAACCTTATTAATTCTTCGTTGTTTCACGGGAAGCAGTTACCTTTTTTTGTAAATAAAAATATACTAAGAATAATAAAAAATATCAGTTTAAGATAATTACATAAGGATCAAGAAATAATATTTCAAATTAAATGTATTTTGATTTATAAAAATTGCTTGTTTGTTTGATAATTTAATCTCATTACATTAGTAGAAAAAAATGAAGCTGAAAGTGAAAAAGTATGGAAAAATATGCACATAATATTTTATAACCTCAGTGCGAGTATATTATTGTATATAAGAACACGTACATTAAATATCACTTAATTTTACACTTTATTCTGTCAGCTCACAATGCATTTTAGTTCACAACTTCATATTGCATATAGGTAAAGAGGCATTAGTTGTTTGGGACATTATACTTTAGACATGTTAATATTTTAAAATTACTGATCAAAGAATTGTAATATGTCAATATTTTTGAAAATTACCCTGATTAAAAATTTAAGACAATTAACATATTTGACTTGATTTTTGGATTAGAATAAGGAATTAGCATTACTTATAATAATTTTAGGTTTAATTAGAAATAGGAACATTAGTATGGTATAGTAGTATACAATTACATTGTAATTCTGATTTTAATACATGTTTTTTTTTCGATTTTTTTATTGCCAAATTTTAAGCACTATCGATAATAATTGAGTTATTTTTTTTTTAAATATAAGGATTATTATTTTATTGTCGCAGAAAAAAAACATTGATTTTAAGTATATTAATAATTTTTGCAACATTTGGAATCCTACGTATTTAAATGGAATATACGACTAAGCATTAATCTGTTCTAAAAGCGTAGATTATATTTTTGATAAGTTTTTAATGTTATGCATATAATTTTTTTTTTGTTAGATTTTTCATATTTTTATTCTTAAATAATCATAATAATATGTAACTGATGTAACTATGTAGGATTAAAAAGTCAAGATATACAAAATCTTTAAAATAACATGTCTAAAATACATTCACCAAAATGGACGAAAGCTCCTAGTTAATAAAAATATTACATAACGTCTGATTAATTCTAGTCAAACTAAATATTAAAATCAATATATTTGTCACTATGTAACAATTACATATTATGAGGATAGCTCTTTCAACATTCCTGATAAAAATATGCGATCTTTCAACTCGTCAATCTATTTCAATGTGATGAAAATGAGCAAAGCTAAGCTGTTTGACTTTTTAGGTCTGTCTAACTAAAATTATAAAAACCTGCCGTTCTGCTCGCAATTTCAACAACTGGATGATACATTCATTAAATATAAAGTTATTAACATTTAAAAATACTACGCTTTTTATAAAACACTTGATCACCATAATTTTATCAGGAAACTAACTGAAACGGGTCTAAGCTTCAATATTGATTTTCTGAAATTATGGTGAGTTTTTTGACTAAAACTAAATATACAACTATTTTAAGTAGATTTTAAAATAAACAACGCTATAAATGGTTGGTAGATGCGACAATGGAGACTAACGTCTTATGAAAATAATCACTGAATTTTAATTAACAGGATTTTTTTATTATAAGTACTACTAATGTAAAGTTGTAACAATAAAATTTTATCTTATTGTACAACATTTTTTTCAGAGTACAAATAAATTGTTGAAAGATTTGAAATAAATATTTATACATAATATGTAAATAGAATAAAAAAAATCAGTATTATTTTTAATTTTTATGATTAATCACGTGAATTTAATCTGATTGCACGCAAATGGAAATTATTCAAATTTAAACGTCAAAATTTCACTTTTTTGAATTCATTCAAACTTACAAGTTCAAATTAAAAGTTAAGAAAATTTTATTTGTTTATTATAGCAATTTTAATTTATCAATAACACATTTGTTTTCTATGATACATTACAATCGAAAAACAAATAAAATATTTTTGTTTTATTTTATTTCTAATTTTTTTTTCTAAAATTTAGTCATTAGTAAACTGGTAACATTAAAATTTCATTAACATAAAAAAAAACTCAGAAAAATATTTGTTTTAGCGGCTGCGTAAATTGACATTTCATTAAACAATATAAATATAATAATTTGAGGAAAAGTCTAGGCTCGGAACAATACGATTGTTTTTTTTATTTTCAAAATTCTACGTTCAATTTTATATACGTGTATATGCTTCTTTGGATTATTAACAATTGATATCATTCCACAGATTATTAATCCACATAATAAATTGTTACATGAAGGGAAAAAACTTTGTATTACATTTCACGAAAATTTATTACTGAATAAATCACATTGTCATAAATTTTAACAACAAATAAGACGTAATAATTTAAACAAAACCATTTTTAAAATATATATTACCACACAGTCACTCTATATGGAATCACTTTATTGCATTAAATGTGACGTCTATAGTCTATAAACAGTGAATGATTATAAATATTTGAGTTTTGAGAACAGATAATTAATGTAGAGGCTGAAATAATACCCACCTTGTGGTTGTCACTTTCAGGCTAAAAAAATCCCTGAATTTAGGGAAAATCTCAATCTACCCACGTTCAAACATAAAATTGAAATGTGGACTTGACATTGGCTGTTGGTTCATAAATAAAATTAAAATGAATTAAGTATAATAATTTAGTCGCTAGTGTATATTTAGTTTTAGTTATAATACAAATAATTTGTTTTACAATAAACCCTGGTTATTAAGCTTGCATTAGAAAATATATTACATAGAGAATCAGCTCTGGTCCAAGCTGGTCTCTGAGAATTCTGTGCTCGGACAATCACCCGTCGGTTGCACTTTTGATGGTTTCACACTTTTCCCCACAAAAATTTCTACCTCCTGGAAAAAATAGTAATATTTAAATAACTACAATATATAAGGTCCTTCCGAAATAGGTGAACATATTTTAACACAGCATTCAGTACATCTATATATATATCCAGCCAAAAAGAATGTGATTCAAGGTTTTTGATTTTAACAAATACAATAATGCTTTATTGTTTTCTGCGTAAAATAAGCCACTTATAATGTAAGAGTGATAAGTAAGGTAAATAACTTCTAAAGTGGATTTTTTATGCAGAAAGCTGTAAAGTCTTATGGAAATAAAATTATTTTATTCGTAAAAGTAAAAAAAAATTGTCCCTAGAATCACATTCTATTTGGCTGGATATATTTGGTTAGATGTTACTGAACGCTGTGTTGAAATATGATAAACTATTTTGTATTGACCTTATCTATATATATATATATATATATATATATATATATATATATATATATATATATATATATATATATATATATATATATATATATATATATATATATATATATATATATATATATATATATATATATATATATATATATATATATATATATATATATATATATATATATATATATATATATATATATATATATATATATATATATATATATATATATATATATATATATATATTTTTGTATATTGGATATTGCTAATTTAATAATTTGTACACTCTTATTTTACGCTACTTTCACACATACTCACTTTTTGTATTTGCTCAAAGAAATCTTCCACAGATATAGCTCTCGTTTTGTGGAATTTTAAGTAATTAAAATGTAATTAGACCTTTATATTATATACAACAAAGTATTAAATTAATGTAAACTTAAGGATATAAATATATCAAATATTAATATTATTGAGTAGTTAGCAACCTTGACAAAGACAAAGGGGCTCAGGTTCAATTCTCGACAGAACATTTGTGTGATGTGCATATGTATTTGTATTTCTGAGTTTGAGTGTTTAATAAATACTAGTAATCGCCTGTAGTTAATGTTTTCAAGCTGAAAATTGGTGACCACAACTCAAATTGAAAACAGTCTTTAGCCAAGAAAACAGTATGGATATGTATACTATATGGACATGTACATTATATATGACCGCCCAACGGGGCCAAAATTACATGAATTTTGGTCGATTTAGTCAAAATTTGGTTGGTTGGTTATTCGAGTGCTTAGCGACTCTGACTATGCAATCGACGGGACTCAGGTTCGATCCCCGACGGAGACGAGCATTTGTGTGATGAGCATGTTTGCATTTCCGGGTTTGGCTGTTTATTAAATATATTCTAGTATTTATATATGTAATTATGTGTATTAGTATCGTTGACTAACACCCATAACACAAGCAAATAATTTGCTTACTTTGGGGTTAGATCAGTAAGTGTAATTCGTCCCATGAATATTTATTTATTTATTCATTATATTATTTTCGTGTATATCATATGAATGTAGTGTGTAATATTTACTTTTATTAATTTAATGTATTTCTACATACATATCTTCACGCCAGATTCCTTACGGGGTAGGCAGAGATCAGAGTATTATATCATCACGATGCTTGCAGGCTTGTCTCGCTTCCTCCACATTCATCAATCTCTTCATACACACACGCCGGTTGCGAAGACTCTTGACACCACCTTCGGATAGTACTCGATCAATCTCATAATGGTATGTCAGCCTTGGTCTTCCCGGTATTAACGTCCTTCCACATTCGAATCGTATATCTCTTTAAATGTAATAATAAAAATAATATTGAATATTTACCTGACTACCCTCAATTCCCATTTCATTGTCTCTCTCCTGACTCGTGCCAGGCACTGATGCTCTTGCGGCCAACTGACGCTCACGAGCTACCCGCCTGCAAATAAGAGTAAACCCTCTAAACTGAAACTTGGACAAGCATTGATGCTAGTGGTGCGGCAAGATAGCAAACAAGCAGATGGGTCTCCTGATGGAAAGAATCAACCATCGCCTATAGACACCAAAGGTGTTAATGGTGCGTTGCTATCTTGTGGCGAGGTCTAATGCCACATGCATAAGTTTACTAGCTACTTTACCCTCCAAACCGGAACACAACAGTGACAAGCACTGACGCTATTGCGGCAGGAATAGGTAAGGCGGTGGTACCAGACCCAGGCGAGACAATGCAGAACTACCACCTAGTAGCCACGATGTTAGTGACTTGCATAGCCAATCGGTTGCCTTTTACGACTTGCCTGGCAGAACAGCAGTTGGTCTATTCTTCATAGGAGCCCGGAACCAACACGGGGAAAATTTTCTTTATATATCATAAGATAGCAAACAAGCAGATGGTTCTCCTGACGGAGACAAGTATTGCCTTTGACACCAATGATGTTGACACATTGTTATCCTTGTGGTGGGGTATTAATGACACATGCATAAGTTTACCTCATCAACCAAACAGAAATAAATACCAAATTAATTTTTTTTCTTTATCGACAAGACGATTTTTATACATATATAAATAATCCTCTATGATCACTCTCAAGGTTACTCCGTATTAGTCCGGGCTCCTTTGAAGAATAGGCCAACGGCCGTTTTGACAGGCAGGTCGTAAAAGGCGACCGTTTGGCTATGCAAGTCACTACCATCGTGGCTACTAGGTGGTAGAGTTCTGCAATGTCTCGCCCGAGTCTGATACTATCGCCTTACTTATTCCTGCCATAATAGCGTCAGTGCTTGTCACTGTCGTTTTTGGAGTGAAAAAATAGCCGGTAAACTTATGCATGTGGCATTAGACTTCGCCACAAGATAGCAACGCACTATTAACATCTTTGGTGTCTATAGGCGCTGGTTGATTCTTCCCATCAGGAGACCCATCTGCTTGTTTGCTATCATATGATATAAATAAAAAACGTAAGCCTAACAAAAGGTTCGGAACACCAAAAAAATGGTTTTTTTTCTGCAATAATACCTCACCTGCGGTGTTCTAGCATGGCCTTTCTGTCAGCTTCCCGTTTCTCAGCCGCCAGTCTCGCCTTCTCATTCTTAACGAGCGGCGTCCTGGCCGGTCTCGACCCTCGCGCAGGAGAGTTTGACACTGGCTTCGATACCGGTGAAGCAATCTGAAATAACAGGCAACATCTATGTAATACCCATTAATATAAAAGAGAAAGATACGTTACGTTCTTATGTCGCATTCACTAAACTAGGCTTGGCAGAATACATATACACCGACAATCACACAATTATAAACATGGAAACAAGGACAGAGATAGGGCGGATAAACTCGTACGAGCGAAATGGTATTAGCCACTGCGCGCGTCGTCGCCATGGTTACTGATAAACAAAATCAGTGATAGGCCGGATATACTCGTACGAGCGAAATTTCATTAGCCAATAGCCACGGACCACCTCATCGCCATGGTTACCGATAAACAAAGAAAATCTTATTTACAAATTTAATGTTTTAGCTGTATTTAAGAATGGAAAGTAATCCCATGCGTCTTATTTTTTTCCTTTGAGTGATTTATAATACTGGTTAAATACACAAGAAAGCATTTTGAAGCGTGTTTAATGGTAAAAACAATCGGAAAGTAGAAGCGTTCGATGTTACGATGTCACGCGCGTGACTGAGTGGCATACTCCAATAACTGTGTACACAGACCTAGTTTTGTAGGACCAGGCGCTGTGCCTAGCTAACATATCTTCCTTTTTTTATATCAATGGTAATACCCCATTAATATGATGGCTTTAGTCACAGTAAAATTGCAACAACCAACATCTAAGCTCCTGTATTTCTGGAATGCTGAATGAGATTGAGCGATGAATTCTTTTTTATATAGAAGAGGGGGCAAACGGACAGGAGGCTCAAAGTGATCACTGCCGCACATGGACAACTACACTATTTAAAATCTCTATTATATATTTAAAGGTCTCTTCTTGAAGATCCCTAAGTCGTTTTAGTTCGTAAACCCTTGCCGGTAATTGATTCCACAGAGTAGTGCGGGGAAAGAGTGCCATGAGAATCGCACAAGTGTGCATTTCCAGATATTATGGTGAGGAAGAAATTTTGAATTTTCCCGCGATTCCGATAGTGAAATTCGGCGGCAGCAATTAATCCAAACAGTTCGTCGGAACACTCCCATGATAAATCCGATAGAAGGTGCGGAGCAATGTCACATCTCTACGTGATGCAAAAGAATCAAGCCAATCAGAAATAGTCCTGTTGTCGACGATTCGGGCTGATCAATGTTGAATGCGGTCAAAAGGAACGAGCTGGTACTAAAAAGCCCCAGCCCACAAGTCAGAGCAGTAAATGAGGCCGGATTTGCGTCTGATAAAGCTATAAGCTTTTGTAAACTAATGAACACATGGGTGTCGACTGAAATGAAAAACTTTTGTTCTTCTAAATTCGTGTGTTATGGTAGCCGGTAGATTTATGTGACATGACTATACCACACAGAATTTTGGTGTATATAGGCGATGGTTTCTCTTTCCATCGGGGAGATATCTGCTTGTTTACTAATGAAATAGAAATAACATTACTGCTTTAAAGGTCTAGTTAAATGCTCTGAAGAGGCAGTTATGAAACAAAACGTGCGTTAAATGTGTATACTAAATCTTTCGTTTGGGCTGCAGGCTTAGTGGAATATATATATATATATATATATATATATATATATATATATATATATATATATATATATATATATATATATATATATATATATATATTAAAATCAATTACTGTTCGTTAATCTCGCTAAAACTCGAAAACGGCTGAACCGATTTGGCTAATTTTGGTTTTGAATTAATTGTTAAGTCCAGGGAAGGTTTAAAAGGTGAGGAAATATAGAAAAAATAAGAGCAGTTAAAAAGGCAGAACAATGTTTGCCGGGTCAGCTAGTTATAAATATCACTAGATAAATTACACAATTTGATCAAACCCAAAATTAATTAATTATTTGCTTGTGTTGCGGATATTAGACAACGATACTAATACAAGAAATACATATATAAATACTGTAACATAGATAATAAAACCCATATCCACAAATATAAACATCTATGCTCATACAAAAATGTTGGTTGAATCAAACCCGTACCTCATCGATTCTTAGTCAGTTTCGTTAACTATGGGTGGTCGAAGAGAAAATGTTGTGGAGTTATATTGCTGTGGTCCTTTTGTTTCACCAGTTTAATTAGCAAAATTCTTTCTTTTTATTATGAATTTTACCAATCGAATTTTACCATTTACCAATCGACCATTAGGAGTAGAGAAACCTAGGGAAAGTGATAGTTAATGTACATAAACTTGATTTGCATAGCCAGATTTATCGACTTAAATGGCTATCGTTTGTTATTTGCCATGACCAAGATGGATTACTTGACATGCTTACTGTAGTAACACTACTTCTACTTTGTGTTGTATGTTTCTCTCTCTCTCTCTCTGTTTGTGTGTGTGTATGTGTGTGTGTGTGTGTGTGTATGTGTGTGTGTATGTGTGTGTGTATGTGTGTGTATGTGTGTGTGTGTGTACGTGTCTGTGCGTGTGTGTATGTTGGTATGTGTGTGTATGTGTCTGTATACCACAACTGTAAATAAAATACCTCTTGCCAGTTGTTCCTCTTCAACGCTTCAATGTGTTCATACAAAGCTTCCACATTCCGGACTTGCAGACATACCATGTCCCAGAAACCCTGCAAATCTTCTATTGTTGTGGGGAAAGGCTCGTCCCCTCTTTCGTTGATGTTGTTGTAACAGAGGCCTGAAATTTCAAAAGAGTAGGATTTACATATCTTCAAGCCTAATTCCTTGTGGGGTGGGCAAATAGAACCATACACCAATACTAATATTATAAAGCTGAAGAGTTTATTTGTTTTAAATTTGGATGCCTTAACATCTGAATCTACCTATCGGATTTGACAAAATTTTTTATTGTATGATTGTCACATTTATAGACTAACTTTTTACCAGACTGAGAAAAATTAATTTTTTTTAGGTCCTACAAACGAAGTTGCGGGAAACAAATGATCACAGATAAGTTAGTCTCAATCTATTTTCTCCATATTCATAAATCCATATCAACTTGCCCGTTTTGACGAACCTTGATACCACTCAAACATTGATAACAATAAGTCAATTTTGGTCTCCCCTGGTATCTACCTCCATCTACACTCATCCCTAATAATATTCTTTATATATATATATATATATATATATATATATATATATATATATATATATATATATATATATATATATATATATATATATATATATATATATATATATATATATATAGACAAGAACTGATGCTATTGCGGCAGGAATAGGTAAGGCGGTGGTACCAGACCCGAGCGAGACAATGCAGAACTCTACCACCTAGTAGTCACTATGGTAGTGACTCGTATAGCCAATTGGCCGCCTTTTACAACCTGCCTGGTAGAACGGCAGTTGGTCTATTCTTCAAAGGAGCCCAGAACCAACATGGGGAAAACACGCTTACTTACTTAATATTTTATCCATTTATTGTAAGGTTATATTTTGTTTTCGTATATAAAGAATTAAATAAAAAATAAATAAATAATATTATAAATATGAATATAAGTTTGGTTGATACACTTTTGCGCGAAAAGTACTTTACTACTTAGCGCATTCCACCTTAGGCCGCATTTTAGCTTACCATCAGGCGAGATCATGGTCGAGCGCTTTCCTATTTTTATGGCTTAAATGCGAGTGAAGCCGAGTCTTGGCAGTTTTGTCTTGCTTCCTCCAAGTCTTGTTTGTCTGTATGTATGTCCAGGGTAAACTCAAAAATTACTGCATGGATTTACTTCAAATTTTGTATGAATATGACTAACAGGTCGGGTCAACATATATAGGCTACATATTATCACGCTATCACCTACGGGGGAGTTGCTGTGCGGAGTAAACGTAGTCCGCGCAGACGAAGTCACTGGCTACAGCTAGTATAATATATACCTTCAAATTGTTGCATCTTCTGTGTAGCTAATAACCTCGCCTTGCCCGACGCTGCTCGCAGAAAACCTAATACTTCTTCACTTACATTTTCTTTGTTCTGAAATTGTATAAGTAAATTATTCATGATACATTCATTCATTCTGAGTGCCAAATTAAACAAGGTAAAGATTTGCCCTACACTCTCTTCTGTTCATACAAATAATAGTTTAGGCCACTGAGTTTTTTTCTGCCCAATTTTTTCAGTATGTGAATACTAAAAATGTACCTTCTTCCCAGTATCCTCGTAGTGGTAGGCAGAAGTTACAACAGTGAACCCACAATTAGCTGAATATACTTAGTGCCATAACGTGATAGGTAGCAAGTTTATCAAATAATCATTTTCAAGTTTATCAATTTATCAAATAATATACAAGGTATCTTCATGCCTGTATCCTCGAAGTGGTAGGCAGAAGTTACAAAAGGGGCACCCACAATTAGCCCAAAATTCTTAGTGCCATAATGTGACAGGTAGTAAGTTTATTGCCAACTGGGCCCTTATCCAATCCCGAGCAATTTTGTTTTAATCGAAAACTGGTAAAATACATTTTAAATTGCTCTACCTGGGAATCAAATCACTAGTTGTCGACCCGTAAAGCCGATTTTCCACCGTGAAAGATTATTTTTATTTATGTATATTTAGATTCAGTTTATATGAAATAAGTTTGTGTTTCCACCAACAAAGAGCTTTGCCTTTTGTTCAATCCTTACAGCTCGCTCTGTCCTTTCCGTTCGACTATTTATTGGTGGAAAGACAAGTATACAGTTTACTCTTGCGAGTTAAACGAAGTCCTTAATGGGCGCACTCCGCTCACGGTGGAGTACCGGCTTAAAACTTGTTCTCTATATAAATATGAGTATGCCAAATTAACTTCTCTGTGCACACAATTTTCTTTAAAAAAAAAAAACAAATATTGCAGTTAACATATTAATTTACAGATAACAGTATGGGAGGTCACAATGCTATATATAAAGTTATATAGTTTTTCATTTCAATGGTGGGGAAAAAATAACAGATGAAAAAAGTTTTTAAAAATCTGTGCCATGGTACTGTGCCATGACTATCGTGTCAAATTAGGGTAGGGCGGGTTAATTTCCACCTAAAATTTGGACAATCTACCGATTCAAGTGTAGCGTAAGGGAGTGGGAGGGTCACAAAGTTGCAGAGAAAACTTTGTTTTGACATTCTCAAGCATGTCTGATTTCTCTTTTATTATATAAAGGAAATTATGTAAGAATAACGAAAAAAATATCATCCGACAATTAGCACAAGCCGAAGTTATCTTAATTTTGTTTTTTTTTCCTGTCCTCGTTACCCCCCTCTATAGAAATGGCTTATATTTGGTGAAGAGCCTCAACAGTATGCGAGGTATCTTCCCTATGTTAATCTGACAAGCTCGAGTAAATACAAAAATCCCCTCTTGGGCTCCCCTACTTATAACCTTAAAATAGATCTTGATTATCAAATTAAAATATAACAGATTTTGCTATCCTTATAAAAATGCAATTCCTAATGTTTAAAATACTATAATATAAAAATGATTAAAAATATAAATACCTGTAAATTATCTAATTCCTTCTCTGCACCAACAGCCATTTCAATTAATCTTTCAGTCTCTTTCTTTTCCAATTCTAGAAAATAGTGTCCATCTTTCACAACCTCCCCATTAACTTTACCTACACCGTTAACCCCATTCACAGACTTAACAGAATCATCTAAACTTATCACAGAAATACCGTTTGTCACTTCACTAGGTTTCACTTCACTTGTAACTTGAATCACTTCTTCAATTTCAGTCTTTTTGGGAATGTCGTCCAATTTCTGCGGAGATAGATCAGGTTTCAAGCTTTTTCTTGGACTTAAAATTGGCAATTGTGCTCTAAATTCTGGTCGTAAATGCCTCAAAACAGGTAATACTGTTGGATCTTCTTTATCAGGACTAGTATACACATTCTCACTATCAAAACTATCTGTAGATTTCCGTGGCGATACCAATCTCTCGCTTGGACAATTTAGGGATTTTTCTGTTAATACTTTGAAATCTTCTTCTTCACTAGAACTTTTTAGTTTATGCCTTTTTTGATTAAAAAACCCTTGAGCTAATGCTCCAGGACCATATAAACGTTCTACACGTTGTTGAATAAAACTTTTCATAGGACTTGTCAATTTTTCTCCATTTTCCTTTGTTATCTCAACCCTTTTTGATATTCCATTTGAAGATATGGTATAAGATTCTGAACTAAATCTACTTTCTTTGCCATTAGTCACAGTAGTTTGTCTAAAATTTGTTTCCGAATAACTGGATTTAAAAGTTATTTCCTTTGTATTATCAACTTCGTCCTTTTGGTGCAGCATTGACGCTGCAAAGGTCTTACTCTCATTAGATATGTACGGTCTACTTGTAGTCGTCATATTTCCTAAAAAATCGTCCTTAAGTTGTTTATTTTCAGCTGCCATAAAGGCATTTACTGGTGATGCAAGATGAGGATCAGTGAGCGCCTTGGCAGGCGCTTTTGGTGTCAAATTCGTGCGTGTATCATGAGGTCCAAATGTTGGAACCAACAGTTTGTTTGCACTTACAGGAACTGGTACCAAGAGAGAATTACTTTCACTTTTATATTGGTATGTATGTGTTATGGGTCTGATGGGTGATGCCTCTCTACTTTTGTTGATATCTTGACGTAATTTAGAATCATATGTAGTGAGATTCGTATAACCATTGACAGAACATGCTAGATTCAAGTAGCTAGGTTTCTTCTGTGGTAATTCGTCACGTTTTTTATGGTGTCCTCTTGATCTGTGACTTGAAGAGTCAACTTGTATTTTTGGTGGTGGTTTGAGAAGATTGTCTGACTTACGAGGAGTTGGAGTAGGATCGTCTGGGGTTTTGGCTGGTGAATGACGAATTGCTGGCCCAAAATTAGTGTGAAGGTTGGAATTAGCTCGCTCCTGGATCCGCGATGTGAAGTCGCGTATTCGACTAGTTGTTGAAGATGGAGTTAAGAGATTCAAGCTCCCAGATGTAGTATCTACAACAAATATAAATTATTAAAATTTGCACAATTTGAATTTTAACCTAAAAGAGGATAAATCTCTCATATTTAGACTTACAGTACCCGGCGATAAATATTGCACATTGACCTTTGGAAAGAGACAATCGGCTAATTTCGGCTTCGTAGAGCATTATCTCTGTCGCACAAAATACAAACAGTCCGGTACCTATTAGGAGCTGTTAAAACAAGTATGATTTGCTTCTTTTGATATTTTTATTCTTTGTATAAAATACACTAATTTTTCTATAAGTGATGGCTTTAGGTTGGGGTAAAATAAAAAAACATTTTTACATTATGTTTACGTATTTAATTATTTTGGAACATTACAGCTTTAGTGTACATAATAAACACCATTATACCTATTGCTAAAATGAGACATTGCAATAAAAATAATAATAATTCTAATTCTCAATTACTTCCATTTCACTATCTGTGCTCTCAAAGAGGTCAATATCACTGTCACTATCAGCCGTATTTATTACTAATCTATCAGTGTAATTGTCTAAACTGTGTTGAATGCTTCTATATTCATTCTCACATTTGATTGCATGATCGCAAACCTTTTTCCACTCTTCAGCGCCGATCATGTTTACTTTTTCAGTCAATAATGTTTTTACTGTAGTTAAGTTCATACCCACATTTCTAGAGGCTACATAGCCTTTCAGTTGAGACCATATATTTTCAATTGGATTAAAATCCGGATGATATGGTGGCAATCGCAACACAGTGTGCCCATGTTCGGCAAGTATTTTGTCCACAGAAAACTCAGTATACCTCTCCTTGTGCTGACATATAATAGCGTAAATCTGGGTTTTTGTTAATTTTGGATCAACTGGAATTTCATGTCTGTTTAACCAGTTGATCATTTCCCGTTTAATGGTGTTTGAGTTGGGGGGTCTCTCAACATACTTGTTGTGATAGGGTGCGTTGTCGATAACTAGAACAGAATCACTGGGTATATTTGGGATTAATTGGTTAACCAGCCATTTCTCATAGTTATCGTTATTCATTTCATTGTGATAGTCACCTGTAGTGTCCGTGGATTTATACGTTAAAAAAGCACCGGGTACAAAGCCTTTTTCATTTCCCGCATGAACTATTATCAAACGTTGACCTTTTGAAATTGGCTTTTTTACTCCTTTTTTCTTATCGTCACTCCAAGATTTCCCTTTAGTGTGGGATGCATGTATATATGACTCATCCATGTAGACGATATTTTTTCCTGTTTCGCGAAATTTGCGTATTTTATCAAGGTATTCCATTCGTTTGAGACTAACGTCGTGCTTTTCCATTAGAATTTTTCGATTATCTTCCATTTTAGTGAACTGAAATCCCATGTCATGAAGTATTTTTCTCAATGTTTTTTCAGACCCATTGTAATTAATAGCTTCAGATAACTTAGCTTTTAATGATTTTATTGTTGGCAGTTCTTTAAATCGTAAGTAAGGCTATGTAGCCTCTAGAAATGTGGGTATGAACTTAACTACAGTAAAAACATTATTGACTGAAAAAGTAAACATGATCGGCGCTGAAGAGTGGAAAAAGGTTTGCGATCATGCAATCAAATGTGAGAATGAATATAGAAGCATTCAACACAGTTTAGACAATTACACTGATAGATTAGTAATAAATACGGCTGATAGTGACAGTGATATTGACCTCTTTGAGAGCACAGATAGTGAAATGGAAGTAATTGAGAATTAGAATTATTATTATTTTTATTGCAATGTCTCATTTTAGCAATAGGTATAATGGTGTTTATTATGTACACTAAAGCTGTAATGTTCCAAAATAATTAAATACGTAAACATAATGTAAAAATGTTTTTTTATTTTATTTTACCCCAACCTAAAGCCATCACTTATAGAAAAATTAGTGTATTTTATACAAAGAATAAAAATATCAAAAGAAGCAAATCATACTTGTTTTAACAGCTCCTAATAGGTACCGGACTGTTTGTATTTTGTGCGACAGAGATAACGCTCTACGAAGCCGAAATTAGCCGATTGTCTCTTTCCAAAGGTCGGTGTGCAATATTTATCGCCGGGTACTGTAAATATCATTATTCAATGTACCCTACCAATTTTTTAAGTCCACTTAGAAAAAAATTATAGCTATTTGTTTTACCATAATTTCTATTTAAAAGCCAAAATAAAATTCAAGATAGATTAATCAAAAGTCCCCTCAAAAAACTTAAATTGGTGGGATGTTAGAAAATGGCAATATAGTTTTAGAACGACAGAAGTATTGTTCTGATAGTTATTAGTCCATATGATGAAGAGCATTTTTAAGCATTAGTATTGGTTACCACTAATAAGTTAAGAAAGTGGATATTGTAAATTCTTTAGAAGAATTATTTTTTCATATAAAAAAATTAAATGCAGGCTCCGGTTTCTAAAAACACTGCTGCCTGCTAAAGAACAGAGAAGTTAAAAGGTAGGTGTGACATTAAGACAACGACTTAAAATTAACTAAGAGTGTGCTATGCTATAAGAAAATTATAATGCTGTAATATTTTTGATCTGTAACACATGGTGTTTTTCCTGACTTAAAGAAATTCAGCAAAGTTATTCCAATTTTCAAGTCCGGCTCTAAATGTGATCCCTCCAATTTTCGCCTATCTCGGTTTTGCCACCCCCAAAGTAAAATATTTGAAAAAATTATACTAGACCAAATGCTTAGACATTTTGATAAATTTAGATTATTTCACAATAAACAAAGAGAAAAAAGCTTGGGATTAATGCTCCTCAAACCGATCTCATATATATTTTTTGTAATATTCTGATATTGTAAAAAATAGATGATATGAAAAAAAGACAAGCCCGTTGAGTTTCTTCTGCCGGATCTTCTCAGTGTGTGGCCTCGTTTCTGATCTGGTAGTAGTTTTAAAAAAATATATATGTTGATGTGTCAAAATAACTTGCAAAAAGTTTTATTGAATAAAGTACTTCTAATTTCTGATTTTGATTAATGTTCAGTTGAGTTCTATAACATCTTGCCTGCATTTTGGTAGCACCACCTTACCCATTCCTGCCCAAATATCACTGTTGCGTTCCAGTAAGTTAAGAGTAAGTTAAGGGTAAAGTCGGTAGACTTATGCATGTGGCACGGTCATCCTGATACAGGGATAGCAACGCACCATAACATCTTTGGTGTCTATAGGCGATGGTTTCTCTTCCATTAGGAGAGCCATCTGCTTGTTTGCAATTTAATGGTACAGAAATAAATAAAGTATTGAAAAACTTTTTTCGCTAAGTTATAAAAGTTGGTAAGATAGAGTGGTCAACAATTTTTTGTGTTTTATATTAACAATCATTTCGTATCTAAGTTAATTATTTTAAGAATATCCAACATTCCCAATACTATATAATCAATATTCTTAAACTAAATATGAATGTTAAAACTTAAATTAAAAATATAGAAAAAAAAACTCACAATTGAACAAAAGAAAATAATCACACATCATCAAATTATCCAGAATATTTTTTAATTAAATCCATGCTGCACATTGTCCTACTGAATTATTTTGACTGATTATTATTTATCAAGTATATCATTATATGTAATACTTATCATGGCATAACAAATTATCTTTACGTCATATCATATTACTACTATTAATTATGACTATATTTTTAGTTTGTCAGCTTTGCAATTACTATATTGTTATTTGAAAGTACTATGTTTTTTTTTTATATCATTAGATAGCAAACAAGCAGATGGGTCTCCTGATGGAAAGAGTCAACCATCGCCTATAGATACCAAAGGTGTAAATAGTGTGTTGCTATCTAGTGGCGAGGTCTAATGCCACATGCATAAATTTACCAGCTACCCTACCCTCCAAACCGGAACACGACAGCGACAAGCACTGATGCTATTGCGGCAGGAATAGGCAAGGTGGTGGTACCAGACCCAGGCGAGACAATGCAGAACTCTACCACCTAGTAAATATGTAGAGCATGCCTAAACCATGAGGAAACTACCCGCCACATGCTATATGAGTGCATGAAAGTTCGATACCTAAGGGCCCAGTTCTTCAAAGAGAATACAACATACAAGGAACTATTTGAAATTCCTTCTACAGTACTAGACCTCTGGAATGATCTGGGTTGGTGGGAATAGCCACTATACCTTTGCGCACAATGCCCCGTAGTGTGCCTAAGTGCGGTATAGCCTGCTTCAATAAATAGATAGATAAAGTACTATGTACGGTAGTTGTTTATTTTTTTCTTTTTTAGATTATCTCTGTGTTGGTCCAGGCAACCTCTGAAGAATAAACCTGCCAGTTCTTCCTATCAAACAGTTCGTAAGTATCTTCACTCCCGGCTCCCATGGCAAAGTAGGTAGGCAGAGTAAACTAAATGTTTATAGACTTTCTAATTCACCATGATTCAATGGTTTGTCAGTTGACAATATGAATGCTGATCCCCATTGGTGCATTTTACCAACCTGATAATGATTATCAAATATTTTTACCGATAACCAGGAACAACGACTTTACATGCTCATCCGAGGCTCGGGAATGGTAGCACACCACCCACCAGACTGCAAGCTACTACTGAGATTGTGGATTTTCGAGAAAAACTTAGATAAAACTCAATAACACTTTAGCCCAACCCAGGGATAGAACCCGGATCTCATCTCAGCCTCTCAGTCAAGCAATTTGTAAAATGTGAATAATTGGCAGATGTGTCACCACCATCTACTAGGTGTTAAGAGTTCTACAATGACTTTACCATGTTTGGTATCAACATATAACTATACCTATTGTAACAGTTTCAGAGCTTGATACTATCATATTCTGATTTGGAGGAAAATATAGCTTGTATAACATAAGCATGTGGCATGATGCCTTGGCACATGGGCAATAACACACCATTAAAATCTTAGGTGATGGTGAGTGATGGTTAAGTATATATTTCCATCAGCATAGCAACCTGCTTGTTTTATCAACATATGATATAAATTTGTAGAATAAAAAAAAATTATGTGGTGTCGCGGGACACCAGGTAGGAACGAACTTCCTTCGGCTAAACGGCACTACTCGCTTGTGTACGCGACTGTCGCGCCTGCGCACGTCTCATTTAACGCTTTTATTCCACGCATTTTTCTTACGGTTTTACTATCACATTTTTTTCAGTTCGGTCGCGCAGTAAAATCCCTATCCCCTCCAAGCCTGCCGTAAGGAACTTCGTTCCAAAAAAATAGGTTTTTGATCGAAACACTACCTACCTGTGTCATAATTTCATAAACCTTCATTCACCTTTAATCATTCATATTAATTAGTCATAGAACACGGCAATAACCATATAGCTTAAAATAGAGCTTTCATTTTGCATGGGGACTTATTTGTAGGAAGGTATAATATTTAAATCCTAACTTACGAGGAGAGGCTCTTATATTTTAAAATATTAGCTCTGTCAGACAGAAGGTGTTATACCAATGTGCTTTTCCTGTAGAGGACTTTTACGAGGTCAAATCGACCTACCTGATTTTCTTTCTGTCACGTATTTCGGTTCCAACCAAATACCACACTATGGCAATAACAATCTGTTTAATTCAACAATATCTAAAACAAATTTGGGTAAATATTTACCTCTTAATAGAATGATCTACTCTCATAATGAAATTGTAAGAAAACATAATAATAGCAAAAATATAGCCTTTTATTCTGGAATTAGAGATAAAACACACATAAACTTGACATATTTGCATACAGTAATAATGTATTCAAAAGAGCTTTTAGCTCACCCCCACTATCAAATATTGTCTCAAGTTAATTAAATTATTAATATTCTATATCGATTTTAAATAACCATTATTTTTAAATTTTCATTCATTTTAATTACCCATTTTTTGATTTTAATTACCTTATTCAATTTATGACTATTTTATTTTATCAATTACTATTTTTGTTAATGTATTATATCCTAATTGAATACCTATGTTTTTAAAGTCAAGAATGTCCTTATTGCCTTAAATTGAGGCAGTATTTCACTTGCGTTATTGTACTAGATATAATATTATGTTAATATTTATCATGCATGCTTCGTTGGCAATACTTTAAATAAATAAATAAATATGGACAAAAGATGATCATAATATTGTCAATATGTTATATATTGATAATCCAGTACTTTGTCAGAGTTCAGCAACTTACGGCTTGCGAGCCCCATGTGGCTCTTTGGATATGAAGTTGTGGCGACTTATTAATTTGGCAATACATACATTCTGAATCGATTAACAAAGATTAGGCACCATTTCTTCTTGTACTTGCTTTTATCCACATCACACACCCATATCACAAGTATAATTTGCTTACTTTGGGATTAGATCAATCCGTGTAATTTACTGGTCATATTACAATTTATTAAACACATTAATGTTGAATCATAATACTAATGATTTCTTTAAAATCTTGGGTAATAATACTCAACATGTGACATGATTCAAAATTAACATTTGCATGTTAATAAATAAATTCAATAATAGTTACCTCATTGGTTGCGAAATGTTATGTAAGAGACAAGAAAAGGTGACACACTCTGTACTTTTTTTGTAATTGTAATAGTAATTAAAATTACCTAATTTAAATTTAAATTAAATGTGCCAGGAGCCTCAGACACTAGTGAGCTTTATGTATAACATTATGAATGTTGGGAAAGTGAGACATACATGATGTCTGATCACAACTGAAAAACTGTGGTTGATTTCGGTGATGAGATCATGAGGTGTTTATTAATTCCTATTTGCTGAGTAAGGTTTAGAGTTTTTCTACTTCTTAGTGCAGATATTTGGAACACATTTGTGGTAGACATTTAGTAAAAAGCGAAAAGGTTTTTTTATATCATAAGAGAGCAAACAAGCGATGGCTCTCCTGATGGAAAGAGTCAACCATCGCCTAAAGACACCAAAGGTGTTATTGGTGAGTTACTATCTTGTGGCGAGGTCTAATGCCACATGCATAAGTTTACCAGCTACCTTACCCTCCAAACCAGAACACGACAGTGACAAGCATCAACGCTATCGTGGCAAGAATAGGTAAAGCAGTGGTACCAGACCCGGGCGAGAAAATGCAGAACTCTACCACCTAGTAGTCACAATGGTAATGACTCGCATAGCCAATCAGTCGCTTTTTACGACCTGCCTGGCAGAACGGCAGTTTGTCTATTCTTCAAAGGAGCCAGGAACAAACACGGGAAAAAAACTTGGACAAATTCTTACTATTTTTTCGTATTATAATAAAATCAGCGCTTATCAGTGTATCATTATATTTGGCCAGTAATAAAATAACTAAATATATAAAGATGTTATATCCGCAGAATATTAATCACAACTCGCTATAAAAATCTTTTATGTCTTAAGACAATGGCTATCTCTTTCCATCAGGGGAGCCAACTGCTTCTTTGCGATTCACTCATAAAAAATAAATAAATTAATATTCACGGGGCAAATTACAATTACTGATCTAACCCCAAAGTAAGCAAATTATTTGCTTGTGTTATGGTTGTTAGTCAACAATACTAATACATAGAAATACATATATAAATACTTACTAGAATATATTTAATAAACACCCAAACCCGGAAATACAAACATTTATGCTCATCACACAAATGCTTGTCCCCGTCGGGGATCGAACCCAAGCCTGGTCGATTGCGTAGTCAGGGTCGCTAACCACTCGACCAACGGGGCGGTCAAAACCGCAAGAGGGATTTACTTAACTTACTTATCAATATAATGTGAAGGAAAGTTAATGTTTCTTTATAGTCAAGATTTTTTAACTTTAACTACAATTACAAACAGGCTTAGAGTAAAATTAAAACTCAATAAAATTCTCATTGCTATCATTTGCACTTATGACCATTCATATAAATGAAATTAAGTACACAACACAATAAAAGTGTTACCCAGCAACTTTCTCAAAACCTTATTATTATGATATTAGTGTTAACTTTCTAAAATAATTGTCACTTCAATAATACAATTTCTTTATCTTTACTTCCATATTGCAATAAGTCTAACTGGACTTTTTTTAGTTTGATACTGATATACTTTAGTTTGATGCCTAGTAGATAATTGATATATCAATTAGTAAATGCTCATTTACAGAATGATAAAATATTGATTTATTGAAAAGTAATAATACTTTTTATACATCACACCGACACAACTTCATGATCATTAAAAAAGGGGGAATGTGCCTTGCCTAGTAAATATTGCTTAATTTTTCTTGGAGGTCAAGTGGTTAATATATAATGTAGAGCACATAAGATATATGTGACACAAACATTTTTATAACAAATCAAGAAAAAACGGTCAAAACTCTTATTGAAAATGTTATCATAAAATCTTATAAAAGCATCTTGTAATGAAATTACAAATTCAAGATTTTATCAAATATGTAATGTAAGGTTTCAACCATATGATTAATTTTACAATACCCACACATTATCTTTGTTTGCCTTTTGAGAATACATGAAGAGAATTTATACATTATAAGGTAAATCTAACACCTTGACCTTTATAAAAGGACATTAAAATTGATTGATGACAAAAACTACATTGAATAACTTCACCTACTCTAAAAAATAATACTTCACACTTTTATAAATAACATTTTTAGAACTTAGTATACTAAGTAATACATTTTTATTCGAAAGAACTATCGCGAACAAAGCACATCATCATACGCGTTTTATGGAATATGTTACTCATCCAGTCTGGAATACAAAAAACAAAACAAAGTGATTAATACTTCAACATGATGATGACTGGTAATGATTTTTAAAAAATAATTTTACTTTTGAACGTACAATAGGGTACGACAAAAATTTTAAACTGCAAGTAAAAACTTTTTTTGATTAGACTTACCGGAAACTTTCGATATGGAATGTAAATCAAATAAATATATCTCGACAGCGACAATTAAACTTCATAACACTACACTACCACAAATTTCATTATAACAACAATTTTTCTTAAGCTCAACAAATTATTATTCAACAGATTTAATTCTAATTTGACTAATTTCACAACTGTCAAACAATTTTCAATTTTTTATTCATAAACGTCACAAAGACACACGCGCACAAGGCAGTGGCCGGTCCGGATTAACCGTTCCGTTTCACGGTTAGCAAACTCATGTTCATAATTATTCACGGAACTGTTTATAGTTTTTTATTGTATGTTCTAGGCAAATAAATACAAGATGAGAGCACGTGTATCCGTCAAACGTAATAACGCCAATGACCGAGCTTGTATAGAATGCGTAGGTGGATCGAGGTCGATTTATCAATATGGGCATGTATGCAAGCAGCCTTTTGTTTGCAATTTATGCAATTTGCAACTGGATTTCTACATATCGATAGATATATCTCATGCTCAGACGCAATACAAGTGACTTGAATGCTGACTGACACGCAAGATCGTTAGAAATTTTTATTATCAGTCGTAAAGTTTTGTAATAAATGTTTCAATGTCGGTAATAGTATTTTAAAGAAAGTGAAATTAAATTGATATTGATCAAGAAAAACAATATTTTCTATATAGATAATGTTTTTGAAGGTAGAACAAAAAATAAAACTAATAATTTCAGCATACACCTGTTGCGGTAATTGCAGCAAGTTTTTAATACTAAAAAATCGATAGGTTCGTGACTTGTCGTAACTTAAGAAATGCGATTTTTGTTTCTTTTATCAAAATGACTCCAGTTTTAAATATCTTTTAACAACACGAAAAATAAAAAATAATTTTCTATTAGAAAATCCAACCTCTAATAGAAATTTCATTTTTATTCTTTGTGTTATTAAAAATCTATAAAAGTGGAGTCATTTTCATAAGTAAAACATAAATCGCATTTTTTAAGTTACGACAATTTTCATAGGACTCGTCGAAATATAATAGAGCAACTGTATACAGGCAAATACTATTTCTTCTCTTAGTAATAACAACACCATAGGAAAAAGGAAATATTTTATACCATGTTGGTCCTACTCCCTTTAAAGAATAGACCATCTGCCATTCTATCAGACAGTTCGTAAAAGGCAAACGATTACATACCTACATGTCACTACCATCGTGACTACCAACGATAGAGTTCCGCAATGTCTCACTCGGGTATTTGGTATCACCGTCTTACCAATTCTTGCCATAATAGCGTCAATGCTTGTCATTATATAGTCCCGATGGTAGTGACACGTATAGTCAATCAGTTGCTTTTTAGGACCTGCCTGGTAGAACGGCAGTTGGTATATTCTTCAAATGAGTCCGAACCAACACGGAGCATATTATAAAGATCGCATTACCTACGTAAGGTTAGATGTACGTAGCACCTATAGAAAAAAGAACGCTATTGCTAGAAGAATCATAAAAACTAGAAGAGATACAAGACTAAATAAATTGAAAGAGTTCAGTAAAACCTTATTAGGAAATATAAATCAAATACCTACTTAAGTTCTCAACTTTTTTGCGTTTCTTATTTATTTTATTTAATACTAGCTGACCCGGCAAACGTTGCTCTGCCTTTAAACTACTCTTATTTTTTTCAATATTTTCTCACCTTTTAAACCTTCCTTAATTCAAAACCAAAATTAGCCAAATCGGTTCAGCCGTTCTCGGTTTTAGCGATATATATATATATATATATATATATATATATATATATATATATATATATATATATATATATACTTACAGACTTACGAGTATATAAAAGCCGGTACGATTATATTCACGACTGGGTAGTTTTAAAACTTCCCACTAAAGGAAGATACTAAAAAATTTCAAAAACGTCGTCGACGTCGACGTTTTGACGTCCTAGGAGCAGCTAGGAAAGGAGTTCTTCAAAAAATCACGTACAGAAGTGAATAAGTTTCACAAACACTTGCCAACACTCTTAACATATTTACATATCCATAACAAGATATTAGCATAGCCTAACGCAACGCATTTCTAAAAATAGTCCTCAAAACAGGCCTAGACTATCTTGCATCACAAATCCGGCTTGTTGCGACATCGCCTATGACAAGGACGCAGATAAACAACGAAGCTGCTAAAATGGAATTTCTTTTGAAATATGTACATGAAAAGGTTTTTTTATATTATACAATATAGTAAACAATCAGATAGCACTTTTGATGGACAGAGACAACCATCGTGTATAAACTCTAGATGCGAACAATGCGTTTACTATCTGTATGGCGAGATGGCAATGCCACATGCATAAAATTACCAGCTACCTTACCCTCCAAAATAAGCACGACAGTGACAAGCACTAATGCTATTGCGATTACAGTTAAGGCGAGGTATTTTGACGCGCGTCAATTCTATAGAAAATGGGTGGCGCGGTATGTTCTGAATCCGCTGGGAAACGTGTTAATTTTTGGATAAATAAAAATAGGACATCAGCTGAAACTCTAAAATTTAGCACATTCTTTTTTGTATTTACGACTAAATATCACCATATAAAAATCATTTGGAAGATTAGAAATATTATTAACAAATTATTTGCTTTAGAGATTTTTTTAGCTTGTTTTCGGAATTTTATATGATCGAGTAAAGTACATTCTATCATGTAATGAGTTAGCACATTCTTTATATAATATCTTCAGGTATATCGTGTATTTTTTGTAAAATTGTTATTTAACAATCAATACAAAAAAACAAACCAGTTTTTTCTCGTTTGTCGCGATGCCTCGCCTTAATGTACTACGAGTATGGACGTGCATGAGTGTAAGTGCATATGCGTGCGTAAGTGTTGTGAGCGTGAGTGCGTGCTTGTATATGAGTTTATATGAACGCGGACGTGTTTGTAATTCCTTGCTAATACAGATAAAAATATTATATTCTACATTCTTTATCACCGACACTTGGTGGAACTCCATTTCAATTCAATATTTTATTACAAATTAAAAGTGAAATAACCCAAATGTATATTAAATAAAATATTACAGATGAAAGTGTATGGGCGAAATTTAATATTGAGGTACTTAGGGTAGACCATCGTCCCACGAACAAACTTTTTTTTGATTAATATAAAGTTGATTTTTTGTGAACGGCTTCGTTTTGATTAGACAAGCATCTTTTCTATCTTCGAAAAATCTCGAATCGGGTAACTAATAAAGTTATGGGACTTTAAAAAATTTAATTCGGTCAAGGAAAAATAATTTATAACAATAATTACTTTTCGACTTTAATCGCTTGATTATGTTATGAAAAACACGACGAAACTTTTGTCCTACAAATTCGATGGCTTTTCTGACGAGTCCTCCACTCTAAAGTTTCGGAATTATGAAATTTTTTAATTGATTTTAATTTTCTCACAACAGCTTGTTAATTATTTACATGTTACACGTTTTTCTTAGTCCATCACTCTAAAGTTTTATTTTTTATTTATCTTTATTAGTTACCGGATTCGAGATTTTCCGAAGATAGAAAAGATAGTTGCTTCGTCAAAACGAAGCCGTTCACAAAAATTCAGCTTGTTATAATAAAAGTAAAAAAAAAGTTTGTTCGTGGGACCATGGTCTGGGGTAGTTCATGTCTAATTTGATAATTTTACCTGAAGTAATGTATTTTTCCTTTGGAATGACAAAATTGTTAAAAACACAACAAATAGATAAGAGTCTGTAGTCATATGTAATAGCGAAACCGTGTGGCACATATTTGCTCGCACACAAAAATTCGGTATGTAAATAACACCATGGTATGTAAATTATTTAACTTGAATATAAAAACACCATGAACCGGTTTGAATAGTTTTGCTAAATAAGCATCAGCTTTTATTCATGTATTTCTAAGTTTTTTAAGCGATGACGTCATGAAGTCGGCTTAACAGTTAAATCTTCTTGCCAGGTATAAAAACGAAACACATTCATTTTATGATTCAATGAATTCAATAAATCAATATTCAATTTAGTACCGTTGTTACGGTGTTTCTAGCAATATTTTGGCTGAGAAAGGCACCGTTCCCCCCTTTACGGAGAAAACATACAGTATCATCACGCCCGGTTCCCTTGCGAGGTAGGCAGATTAAGCCGAACGTCTTTAGACTTTCCAGTTCAGCGCGATTCACCGGTCTGTCGGTTGTACAAAAAAATAACTGTTATTTTTAACAGTAAATCAAAGTTAAATTCATCCAACCCTCGCACTACGTTCGCGTTCCTGTTTACGCAATCTGTTTCTTGTCTCTTTACGTTATCAAAATTAAAATTTTACGTCATTAAAATAACAAAAAAATATACCTGTTATCTTTAACAGTAAATCAAAGTTAAAATCGTCCAACCTTCCCACTACGTTCCTGTTTACGCAATCTGTTTCTTGTCTCTCCCCCTTTTTCCCGCTATAAATTTCCGAACGACGTTTGTTTATTTTCCGACGAAATTAGATGCTCCTGCCCGCTTTGATGGTTGTAATTGATCTGATGATTACAGTTTAGATTTATGTATTCACCTTCACTGACACCGCTAGTCTGAATCGAGTTAATTATTGATATACCATCCATCATCAAACCTACTACTTTATTAACGGATTAGTAGTCACTCGCGGCTCTGTTAAAAATCATTACTCCCTTTGCTCAGTCGGGTAAAAAGTAATCTATGCCACTCCTGGATAATGAAGCTCCATTTCATAATAGCTGGATTATCCAGCTGGATAAAGGAATAAAGGTGAAATAATTTTTAAAGTTGGTTAAGTAGTTTGAGTTAAATCATAACTAAACACAAACAAGAAATTCAATCTTCCTTCTTTATATTAGTTTAATCGGCTGTTCCCTGCGACTTCGTCGCTTGACCAACACACATTACTTCCTTTAATTCAGTATTTTTTTTATATCATAAGATAGTAAACAAGCAGATGGGTTTCCTGGTGAAAAAGTAAGCCATCGCCTAGAGACATCAAAGATGTTAATGTTGCGTTGCTATCTTGTGGCAAGATCTAATGCCACTTGCATAAGTTTACCGGCTACCTTAACCTCCAAACCGGAACACAACAGCGACAAGCACTGACGCCATTGCGGCAGAAATAGTAAAGCGATGGGTACCAGACCTGTGCGAGGCACTGCAGAACTCTACCACCTAGTAACCATGTGGTTGTGACTCGCGTAGCCAATCGGTCACCTTTTACGACCTGCCTGGCAGAATGACAGTTGGTCTATTCTTTAAGGGAGCCCGGGACCAACACGAGGAAAAACTAGCCTATGTTGCATTATAGAACGTGGACCCAGGAACTTTTTTTTTATTAATAAAAAGCTGAATTTTTGCAAACAGATTCGTTTTGACGAGACGTCCATCTCGGTATTCTCTGTTCAAAAAGTCTCGAATCGAGTAACTGAGCATGTTTAAATGGTGAAGGAAAAATGATGATTTTTAATAATAGTTTTTTACCTTTAATCCAGTGTTTTCCAAGCATTATTCTGTCATGGCCCGGAATTTCACACTACCCCTTCATGACCCACTTAATACTTACTTTTAAGCCCAAATTGGCACCATTAGGTAAAATAATACATATACATTTATGAATAGTAAAAAGGTTTTATAAGTACCTTCCTACTACACACTTTAATATCGCCTATTTAGACACTTAATGCTAGTGTGAAGTAGGTACGGAGTTTCTGCTTATTTTTTACTAAAGAATCCAAGTTCACGGAAAATTACGAATAACGTTTTATCCTAAGGCTTGATTCCACTTCAAATCGGTTTCTTTTTTATTTTTAAGGTAAACTAGTATTAAAAACCCAATTTCACATTTATAAGTTATGATAAAAGGCAATAAAAAGTTAGGTATTGCTTGATAAGCTGCAAGGATCGTGACGTATAGCACTCAGTTCTTTCTGCCTACTCCATAAAGGATCTGGCGTGGATATACAGGGTTAACTCTAAAACACCAGCAATCTCTCAGGACTAGGTAGCTAACATCATATACAACAACATTTGTTCTACGACTTTTGATAATTTGTTGGATTTTACTTTCATACAAAAATTAATATGAAATAAATTTTTCGCTTGAACGTTCTTAACTCTACATGCATCGCAAAGATTAGGTAGAAAAGTGTTAATATTACTACTACTAGCAGCGCATCCGAATGAAGATTTAGAAATATCACGACAGGACAATAAAAACTTAAAAAATCATTTTTATTTAATGTATTGAGTTATGTCAAAAGTCATAGAACAAATGTTGTTATTTATAATGTTAGGTATGTAGTTCTGCGAGGTTTCTGGTGTTTTAGAAGTAACCCCGTATATGTATGTAGTAGGTATGTATGCTTGATGAGCTAATTTTGTATATTCTTGACGACAAGATAACCAAAGATCTATGAATCGTCGATCGATTGTAGGTAATATTTCTAAAATAATGCGGGAATCTTGGTACCCGGTGTTTTATTTTGGTGACCGGTTACCGGGTCGCGACCCGGCAAATGGGAAACACTGCCTTTAATCGTTTAATTACTTTATGAAAAACACGAAAAACCTTTTGTCCTACACATTCGATGGTTTTCCCGACTGATTTTCCACTTTAAAAATATAGAAATTATGAGATTATTAAATATTTTATTAATCAATTTAAAAACAACCTATTTTTCTCGCAACTGCTTGTTAATTATTATTATTACTATAATTTAAAGGTAACTTTGTCCTACAGGTAAAGTAAAAAAATCTTAGTCCAAAACTCTCTAAAGTTTTCTTTTTTAATGTAATATTTTATCACTTATGCACTTTTACTTCACAATAAAGCTACTATCATTTATTTCCAACCGGGTTCGTTTACACAAGCATCATCAGGGCAATTTATAGTTATTTTTTTTTTATAGAAGAGGGGGCAAACGAGCAGGAGGTGCACCTGATGGTAAGTGATCACCGCCGCCCATGGACATCCACAATACCAGAAGTCTTGCAGTTGCGTTGCCGGCCTTTTAAGAATGAGTAAGCTCTTTTCTTGAAGGCCTCCAAGTCGTAACCGTTTGGAAACACCCCTGCCGGTAATTGGTTCCACAACAAAGTAGTGCGAGGCAAAAAGTGTCGAGGGAAACGCACAGTTGTGGATTTCCAGACATCGAGATGATGAGGATGGAATTTCAAATTTTGACGCGATGTCCGATGATGGAATTCGGCGGCAGGAATTAACCCAAATAACTCGTAGGAACACTCTCCATGAAAGATACGATAGAAGACACAGAGTGAGCCAACATCTCTGCGCAATGCCAAAGAGTCGAGCCGTTTCGAAATAGCCAGGTCGTCAACGATTCGAATCGCTCTACGCTGAATGCGATCAAGAGGAAAGAGCTGGTACTGAGGAGCACCGGCCCAGAGATGAGAACAGTACTCCATGTGGGGCCGAATTTGAGCCTTATAAAGTTGAAGGCGATGGGCCGGCAAGAAGTACTGCCTCGCTCTGCTGAGCACACCGAGCTTTTTGAAGGCTAGTTTAGCCTTACCTGCCAAATGACCGCGAAACTGAACGTAATTCGATATGTCGACTCCCAGAATCCCGATACTAGCTGAGGCTGTCAGGAGAGTATCCCCAAATCGAGGTGACACGACAAAGGGTGTCTTTTTAGCGGAAAACACGCAAAGCTGTGTCTTTTTGGGGTTAAAAGTGACCAGGTTTTGACGACCCCATTTCGAGACATCGGTTAGTCGATTCTCAACTTCGGACACAAGCTTGTTTCGGTTCTCTTCGACGTGTTCCCGAGAAATACCGCTTCGGCCGGAGTATGTAGCATCACCAGTACTGTCATCTGCATAGCAATGTATGTTGCGAATTCGCATCATGTCATTGATATGCAGAAGGAACAGTGTCGGTGATAGCACGCAGCCTTGTGGAACACCAACATTGATAGATTTAAGTTCAGAGCACGCACCGTCAACTACGACCTTGATGCTCCGATCAGCCAAAAAACTGGCGATCCACTTGCATAATTTCTCGGGAAGCCCATAGGAAGGCAGCTTTGCCAAAAGCGCTTTGTGCCATACCCTATCAAAGGCCTTCGCTATGTCCAAACTAACTGCCAATGCCTCCCTCTTGGACTCAACTGCTTCCGCCCACCAATGTGTTAAGTATACAAGAAGATCACAAACTGAGCGGCCGCGACGAAAACCGTACTGGCGGTCGCTAATCAGCTGGTGCTCTTCTAAATACTTGAGGAGCTGCGAGTGGATGATTGTCTCCATAATTTTGGAGAACAAGGAGGTTATGGCTATCGGCCGATAGTTAGACGGATTAGAGCGATCTCCTTTTTTAGGGATGGGATGCACTAAAGCTGTCTTCCATGAAATCGGTACTACGCCGAGTGAGTAGGAGAGCCGGAATAGGCGTGTTAGTACCGGCGCCAGCTCTGGAGCACATGATTTAAGTACAATCGGAGGAATGCCATCCGGTCCACTCGACTTATGGACGTCCAAGGAAAAAAGTGCTTTACGTACGGAAAACTGCAAGAATTTTAATTCCGTCATAGAACTATAGCACTGCGGGATGGTAGGCGGTGCATTTCCTTGGTCGTCCAGAGTCGAGTTGGCCGCAAAGAACGAGCCCAAAAGATGGGCCTTCTCCCTTGCGGTATGGGCCAGAGAATCGTCATCTCCGTGTAAGGGTGGAAGAGAGGGCTGTGAGAAATTCCCCAAGACAGCCTTGGCGAGAGACCAGAACGCACGAGTTCCCGAAGAAGGCGAACTAATTTCTCAGCAATTCTGCCAATGTGTTCAGATTTTTCCTTGGCGATAGCTCTTTTGAAGAACCTCGAAGCGGAATTGTACTCCTTACGTAACGCGCTGGTTTTTTCATCACGAGATGTCGACGCTGAAGCCCAAGCCCGGTAGCATTCCTGCTTTCGGCTTGAAGCCGTTTTGCAGGAGCGACCAAACCAAGGCTGAGACTTACCACCAACCGGTACCGCAGAAAATGGAATGAAAAGTTCCATGCCCTGCAGCACCACATCAGCGATAGAGTCAGCGATGACACTCGGATCATCCAGCGAGAAGCACATCCGCCCCCATGGGTAGGACGCAAAAAAAGACCGCATCCCGTCCCAATCTGCTGACCTATAGTGCCAAACGCGACGACAGCCTGCAAAAGGAGGCCGTGATAGGCGCGTAACCGGCACTTTACTCCGGATCAGGCAGTGGTCTGACGTACCAAGAGGGACGTCCACAGATACCTGATAATTGTCCGGATGGGAGGTCAGCAGAAGGTCCAGCAGTGAAGGCGTATGATCGTCCACATCGGGAATTCGCGTAGGCGTGGTTACCAATTGTGTTAGACCATATGCCAAGGCAAAATCGTGAACAGACCTCCCCGCATCGGTCGGATCGGTAGTGCGTGAACACAGCCATTCGGCGTGGTGGGCATTAAAATCGCCTAAGATCACGATCTCAGCGGAGGGAGTCTGTTGCAACACGGAATCTACAGCCGTTTGAAGGTGCTCAACGAGCCTGTCGACCTCAGCATTTCCGCTATGGGACCTGTAGAGGCACGCATAGATGCGGGGATGGTCGTCGCAGTCTACACGCAGCCAGAGGATGGATAGGTCCCTATAGCCTTCAATGCTGCTGAGACGTCGAGAGCAGATATCCTCTCTGACATAAGCACAAACTCCCGCCCGGGGTACAAATGAATGCTCGAATTTGTACCCCGGGTAGGAGAGATATGAGGTATCAGCCGGAGAAGATATCTGTGTCTCAGTTTAAAAGAACAGAGCCGGCTTAGCCGTCTCAAGGTGGTAGTGGACGGCATTTAGGTTTGAGTGAAGACCCCTAATATTAGTATAATCCACGTGGAGTGTGGTAGAGGGTGCCTTTCGATGTCTGTTCGATTTGCCCCGAGCAGCGAAGTTTGAGAGCGTAATTGTGCCCCCCCCCCCCCCAGAGTACGCAGGGCAGCCTGGGCATCCATGATTAGGCTGATTACAAATCCCTGAACATGGATGTCTAGAGGGGGATTCTCCACCGCTTACGCTAGTGGTACCCCCCTGGGGTGAACTACTACCTTTAAATTGCGCTTCCATAGTGTTAGGGGGAGGGGGAAAGGGCCTCCGGGAACCCCACAGACCAAACGAAACGCAATAGCAAAGCCGTTACTTTACGTTGGTTTTAAGTAAGGTAGTGGTATCGCCCCGGTCGTGCCGACCCATTCAGCTAAGCATGGCACTACCACTTTTTTTTGACTGACTGCACCGGTGGAATAATCTCAAAAAAAAAAAAGAATATTATAAACTAAACACAAAATTAAATGTCAACAAAATAACAATTTGAAGGCAAATGCACATCCTACCCTCAAATTATTCATTGCATTAACTGACGTAGGGTTGTCAATACTATTAAAAAAAAAAAAAAGTATCTTCACGCCCATATCCCCGAAGGGGTAGGCAGAGGTACAACAAGTGCACCCACGATTAGCCGAAGATACTTGGTCCCATAAATGTGATAGGTGGCAAGCCTATCGCCAACCGGGCACTTTCCAATCCCGGGCAACTTTGAGTTTCTCAGAAAACTGAAAAAACACTTTTTTTTTAAAGTGCCCGACCCGGGAATCGAACCCGGGACCTCATGTGGTCAACTCCAAAGCTGGACCACTAGACCACAGAGGCGATTATTACTACTATTGGTAATACTATTGGTTAACGATTTCCCAACAAGTAGGGAAAACATCAATGTTTAAAAATTACTTTCTTTTTTACCTAACTTTATTAGTTACCCCATTCGAGATTTTTCGAAGGTTGAAAAGATCGAAGAAGAAACGCAGCTGTTCACAAAAATCCAGCTTAATATTAATTAAAAATAAAAAATTTCCTGGGACTTTTTTATATATCATAAGATAGCAAACAAGCAGATGGGTCTGCTGATGGAAAAAGTCAACCATCGCCTATAGACACCAAATATATTAATGGTGCGTTGCTATCTTGTGGCGAGGTCTAATGCCACATGCATAAGTTAACCGGCTACCTTACCCTCCAAACCGGAACAAGACAGTGACATGCACTGACGCTATTGCGGTAGAAATAGGTAAGGCGGTGGTACCAGACCCGTGCGAGACAATGCAGAACTCTCCCACCTAGTAGCCACGATGGTAGTGACTCGCGTAACCAATCAGTCGCCTTTTACGACCTGCCTGGCAGAACGGCAGCTGGCCTATTCCACAAAGGAGCTTGGGACCAACATGGGGAGGTACACGGGGACTACGTTCTATTATCTTTTTTTTTATTTTTTTTTATAGATGATAGGGCAAACAAGTAGGAGGAGGAGGTGCTCACTTAATATTGGCTTTATATTGCTTGCTATTTATTATTAAGTTTTATATCGGTGAAAGAAATTTTAAAATTGGTCTAGTAGTTTTCGAGTTTACCTATACATATTATATAATACAATCATAGGAAAGTCAAAACTGTACATTGATTTTTTTTTAAAGAATACTTGAGGCGTGATCTACAATCGAATATCGAAGCCAAAAATATAGTTTTTAGAATGGCTGGCAACAGCTAGTCCATTATAAACATATAAATTGTCTCTTTATAATATTACTAGTCGGCCCGCGCTTCGCTAGTCGAGCTGCGCCTCCGAGTAGATTAACATGTTGTCAATGTAAAGAATTTCATAAAATATTTAACCCCACCATTTTAGGGGATGAATTTCGTAAAAACCTTTTCTTATTCCTCGCCTATATCTTAAGAACTAAAAAATTGCAGTTTTCTTGGTTCAGGGTTTAAGATATTCGTTGATATGTCAGTAAATCAGGATGCCCGCGGCTTCATCTGTATTTTTCCATCGGAAACACTAGTTTTCTTGTTTTTTTTTTGGTAGCAAGGAAACACTGAGGAAATCGATCACCTTTTACGAATCGTCACGCAAAAAAGTTAATCTAATCTCCAACAGAGGTCTGATTAACTCGGGATTAATGTCGATGTCTATAATCTACTTGGCTGAAAAATACACGGAAAAACACGACTATTTACGACAATACACGAATATTTTCTAAATAACATTGCATTGTTAGGAAATTTCAAGACATACCTATATGGCAGTGAACTGACCGGTTTAAATGTTAGAACGGCAGCTTACACAAACACACATCAAGATCGCGATGATAAGCACGTAATCTTCGTACAGTTACGTGGGTGTTATGCAAAATTAAACTAATCGTTGGATGTTCTAGACCGTAACAAACCAATAAAGCGGAACATGCAAATTCCTTTGCCTAACGACTTGATAAAAAATATCAAATTATTAAGTACTAGCTGACCCGGCAAATGTTGTTCTGCCTTTTTAACTACTCTTATTTTTTTCTATATTTTCTCACCTTTTAAACCATCCCTGGACTTCAACAATTAATTCAAAACCAAAATTAGCCAAATCGGTTCAGCTGTTCTCGAGTTTTAGCGAGACTAACGAACAGCAATCGATTTTTAGAAAATAGAAGACTAGCGACCTGCCCGCGGTTTCACTCGCGTAGCTTTTATTACCGCGGGAATATCGGAAAGGTTTATATACTAAAACCTTCCTCAAGAATCAATCTATCTATTAAAAAAACCGCATCAAAATCCGTTGCGTAGTTTTAAAGTAAAAAAATTTATAATATAAAAAAATCCACATTCCACATAGCTGTAAATATTAAACGAACGATAAACTTATCGAAGATGTCGACACGTGGGCATCACATATTTTAGTTCCATGGACACTAGCATCGGTCTACAGCGCCAAAATGGCGATATTCAAATAGGCACAAAAATTCTTTGACGGCAGCAAGTCCAGTGGTAATATTACACACGTCAATGGTAATATGTGTTGTTTTGTATATTGTAGTAATACATGGGGCACACTAAAAGTTTTGCACTTCTAGCTAATCGGAACTATTTGAATTTCGAATGTTATATTTTTAAAACGTTGCAACTTTCTTAGTAATAAAAAAAAAACAATTGGCGAGAAATGATTTGTCAATTGTTGAAGTGAAAACTTCTTTAGGCGCGTTGAGCGTTTTGGTAGAGGGTAAAATCCTCGGTTCGCGTCACCGACATGCTAATAATAATAGTATATCTATAGCTATGGAGAGCCAGACTAGCGCACGCGCAGTAGCTTGTGTACACGTATACACTAATACATCGACTATTTCTGACTGTATTTTATTATTTAACCCATCATATGTAACTAATAAATAAAACATAAAAAATTTCATATAATTTTTGCATATAGTTTTAATTACTCTCAACTTAATAGTTCCGTTTTCACTTCTATCGGCAGTCCCACGACTGCTACTGTTTTTTTTTTATCACACATCAAAGTTCTACGTACGCAACGAAAATGGAATTAAGTCAAAAAGATTTTAGAGCGATGATTTTTTATGATTTTAAAAATTCTCTTTCTCCGCAAGACTGTGCCGCTCGTCTTCAAAATGCTTTTGGGAGAGAAGCACCTTGTTTGAGCACCGTGAGGCGATGGTTTGCTGAATTTGAGAGGTCGAGTTTCTTTACATGACGAATTTCGTGAAGGGCGGCCTTCAACTGCCGTCAACGAAAATAATGTGGCTACTATTAAACGGTTAATTGAAGAAACCCCCCGGATTACCTATGAGACAATTCGAGGACTGTTGGGGATTGGTATGAGCCAAATTTTACACGATGAATTGAAAGTTCGGAAACTTTGTTGTCATTGGATCCCTCATGAACAGCGGAGCCGCAGTGGGTTTGCGTGGATGGTGCTCACAGATGCTACTGAAGTACGACAACGGAAATTCTAATGCTGTTTATGACATTGTCACAGGAGACGAAACGTAGATTTATTGTTTTGAACCCAAAAAAAAACAGCAATCTTGTGAATGGGTGTTTAAAAATGAGAACAGGCCAACAAAAGTGAGACAGGCGAGAAACGTTGGCAAAAAAATGATCGCGTTTTTTTCTCAGCTACGGGTCCCATCTGTACAATTCCACTTGAAGATCAAAAGAGTGTTAATGCCGAGTGGTATTCTACCATTTGTTTACACAGGGTGTTAGAAAAAGTTCGCGAAAGACGAGCCAAACCCGCATTCTCCTATACCATGATAACGCTTCTTCACACACGGTCAACAAAACAAAGCCATTTTTAGCTTCCAAAAAAATACATCTTGCCACTCATGCTGCGCATAGCCCCGACCTAGCACCCTGTGATTTCTGTATTTTCCCCAAAATCAAAGAATTGATGAGAGGTTTTACTTTTACCAACTTTGAAGAGGCAGTGATAGCGTTCAATCAGCACGTAGAAAACATACCTTCAGATCTGTGGTCCTCCTGTTTTAAAAAATGGTTCGATCACATGAAAACATGTTTAAAATGTAATGGAGATTATTTTGAAAAGCAATAAACATAATATTTTGGTTATAACATGTTGTTTTTTTAAGTAACGCAAAACTTATAGTGTGACCTAAGTATTAGCAATATGTGTGTATGTGTTGGAATTGGATAATATTTGAATATGATGGTCCGTTTAGGTGTCCAAGCACACGTACTAAATTTTGTAAGAGTATGTGTGTTTGTATGTTTATATGTTTGTCCACAAATTTCTTGGAAATTAAAGCCATATCGAGATTGTTCTTTTTGTTTTAAATCAGGTATATTCCAACTTAGGGAAAAGTCTAAGAAGCATAAAATCGGTTCACTAGTTTTTGAGTCTCTAAGGTCTAAGGTTTTTTTATATATCATAAAATAGTAAACAAGCAGAAGGGTCTCCAATAGACACCAAAGATATTAATAGTTCGTTGCTATCTTGTGGCGAGGTCTAATGCTACATGCATAAGTTTACCGGCTACCTTACCCTCCAAACCGGAACACGACAGCTACAAGCACTGACGCTATCACGGCAGGAATATGTAAGGCGGTGGTATCTGACTCGGGCGAGACAATGCAGAACTATACCACCTAGTAGCCACGATGGTAGTGACTCGCATAGCCAATCGGTAGCCTTTTACGACTTGCCTGGCAGAACGGCAGTTGGTCTATTCTTCAAAGAAGCCCGGAATCAACACGGGGAAAAACGGGGGGTAGTTGACATACCTTTGAAGCAGGTTTAATTTTTTGGCTATTTTTAGTAGAGGAATCGGTTCAACTGATTTCGGTATTGCCTCACTTAAATATTTCCCGAGAAAGGTACGACTACATTTCATAAAACAGCGATATTGTGTGAACTTTGCCGCAATAATTAAAAAAACTTATTGTTAAGCATGTTAATTAATCACATAACATAATTACTCAAGTTGACCTAAATTATGAAATGTAAGGCCGTATTCTTGATGTAAGCGAGCTGAGAGGCGGTAGCGGACAGTGTTGAAATGAATATTTTAAATACCTAACATTTAAAATTATTCAAAATAACCGTAGTACATTTATAGATTTAGAAGTTACTTTGCGGAAATCAATAATTCAAAGACGAAGTTTTTAATTGCAAAATATTCGCGAAGTCATATATGTAACTGCTATGATGCAACTGGAAAAAACTCTCTGTAAGGAACGAGGCAAACTTATCCAAGGTCTGAAAATTAAAGGAGACCCCAGCGACACAATATTCAGTCAGTAGCAAAGGAGTAGCAATAAAATTAGGTACAACACACGTTTCACTTCGTAACCGAAGTATCTTCAGCAGGGTCGAATAACATTTCACTCTATAAAGGGTGAACCATCAATTCTTCTAACCGTAGTACTTATTATATTGCAAGGTTGTAGTCCATACCTAATACCTTTAAACGAGAAATTCTTATATGTGTATACGTAACTGCTTACAGACGCTATAAAATGCTTCTATAAAAAGCCCAAAAATAGAAAGAAAATTGAAACATGAGCTTGAATGACGAAGTATATTGAGCTTCTTAAAAAGCTTTCAGTTAAAATTCATAACTGATATAAATATCATAAAAATGATAACACTGAAGGTGTTTCATTGTTAACTATTTTCAAATATCAAAAAATTAATTATTTTAAATTTAATAAGATACTTCAGAGAAAAAATGATCATACCCAAATCTGAATCTCGAAAACGGCTTCAATAATTTTCATGAAATTTTGCATGCAGGGGTTTCCGGGCGATAAATCGATCCGGCTAAGTTTCATTATCACATATATCTAATGATGCAAATACATATTTTTACTTACTTTGCCATATCTATGTATACCTAATAATATTATAAAGAGGAGGAGATTTGATTTTTTTTGTTACGACTGAACTCAAAAACTACTTGACCGATTTAAAAAATTATATCACCTTTAGAAAGCTATATTAACCAGGTGTGACAAAGGCTACTTTTTACTCTACTAAGCAAAGAGAAGTAACGATTTTTGATTACGCGAACGAAGTCACGAGTAACTGTTAGTTTGTTTATATTTCTAGACTCCTCTTACTTTTCTAGGTAGTAGGTACTCGTGCTTTTAAGCGGCGGTCTCGATGTAAGCGGTTCATGGAATGGCGTCAAGTCCTACGCTTATTACGTCGCTCCTGCCACCGCTCTATAGCCCGCTTACATAAAGATCGCGGCCTAAAACTAATTGGCTGGTAAATTGCGATAGAAGTATTATAATTTTGCGATTATATTTTTATACTCCATTATGATTATATAATTTAGTGTTAGTAATACAATTTATTTTGGGACATTTTTAAATATTATTATATCACAATTATAAATACAAGCTAGTAGATTTCAGTTAAAAATTACTGGAACGATAACTAATTCTTATACATTTAAAAATTTACATTATCTAGGAGTAACGTAGGTTTCTTTTTACCCGACTGAAATAAAAGAAGTTATGATTTTAGATGTTCAAAAAAATAGACGATAAGAAAAAAAGACAAGTCCTCTGAGTTTCTTCCGCCGGATATTCTCAGAGTGTGGCCGCGTTTCCGATCCGGTGGTAGTAGTTTTTAAAAAAATATGTTGATATGTCAAAATAACTTGTACAAAGTTTTAATGAATAAAGCACTTTCTGATTGCAGAAGCACTGACTGATTTCTGATTTTCAGAACACCTTAATTTATTAAAATTCTATTTTTTATTTGACAAGATGTTCTTTAAAAATAATAAAATTTTACTGCGTTTAAATTATTCTGCTCAAAGTTAAAAAGAGTAAGCTATCATACATTAAATGTTCCTCAGTTTTTATTCCAGATCTATTTTTACATTACGTCGTAAAACTGCTTTAAAACATGTAATGAGTTTCGAAACAGCTGAAATAATGATTGTACCTAATATAAAACTTAACTACATCTAAATAAATACACCACAACATTTAGTTTAAAATTAATTTAGCTTATGACGAAAACGAAACGGCTAAAGCAACACAAACACATTTGAGAGGAGAATGAATAATGAAAGAAAATAATATATTTAAATAAATTTTATTGATAATATGAAAGTAACGTTAATTGCAAAATGAAAGTATTACTTTTCGGTCCAAATGAACAGAACAGACAAATAATTCGTTCTACTAATAATATAGTCATTTGAGATTTTAAAAAATTATTTTAGATAAAGAAAAAAGGATATAAATATTCTAAGCTGTACTCTTTTCACACCTTCTTAATTCCGTTAGAAAGACTAGAACAGTTTCAAAAGTTTTAGATATTGAATCTTCCTATTAAAGTTTTTTGTTACTTTATTGACATTGGTATATTATCTTTTCATTAGACCGAAGAATAATCATAAATAAAAAAAAACAATAGATATAATAGAAAGTCATGCTAATAAATTACAACACACATTTTTCTATTTACCTGAAAAATCCGTGCTAGCGTCGACGTCTAGCGAACAACTGCCGATTGAATCAACAGATTTGTCCATAACTTTAACTATCAGTTTCTTCGAAGAATCTTTAAGCAAATCGGTTTCTTTAACTTCAATTTCATAAGCTCCAATACTATCTAAATCATTATCCAATATTTTGATTTCATCAGATTTTGGAGATACTGTAGAACTTGGTAATTTAATATCAGTCTCATCGGTATTGATTGTTAGTATTGAAGAGGGTTTTAGAGTACCATCTCCATCCTTTTTATCTAAAATAAGTGTACTTTGACTAGTAAAGTTGCTTCTTATTGGTTCAATGTATTCGACGTCATCGTCGTATACAAATAAGTGATTGGAATGTCCGCTCGGTCCTTGTGTGTCCGTCGCATCGGCTGGCACTGCGTCTATAACGGTCCGTGTTTTGTTTAAACTTTTATAGTAATGGTTTTCTAATTTTTCCAACTGTCTTTTAGTATCTGATTGCTTTTTTCGCACAGAATCAATGATAATAGGCAAGTTTAAAAGGTCTGGAGTTCTTTCTCTAGTTGATAATTCACGTCTGAACAATGGTGAATCATCACTTTCAAGTTCAAAACGTTTATACTTTGATGAGCAATAATCATCAATTGAGGACGTGTCAGATTTTTTGGAATCAAAAAAAGTATCCAAAGAGAAAAAAGACTTTCGTTTCTTTTTAGGTTGGCTAGGTTTATCAAAATTTGGACGTAAAAATCCGTCCCCTAATTTAAATTGCTGTACACAAATATTACTAGTATTAACTAAGGACTTTGGACGGGGTTCTTGTGGTAGACTGAGCACTCGATTTGTTTCGACTTTCCTCGAATCTAAACTTAGAGTTTTTCGAAATCTTTCATTGAGATTCGAAAGGATAAAATGTCTGCGATCTGTTGATTTGGGTGTTACGTTGTAAGAATTTTGCTTGCTACTAGAAGGTTGAACGTCTGGAATGTGTTCTGTATATTTGAATTCTATATCATTCTCTGAATAGTCTTTTGGTTCAGATTTATCGTATGCAACTGATGGACATAAAGACGCTTGTCGATTCTCGGGTCTATGGAATGAAAATGAGCCTCTATCTGAAGAACATTTAGCTCTATCGCAGATACAATTCCCGACACAACTTAATTTAATACACGTTTTTGGTTCAGGTTCGATCGAGACTTCATGTTTATCATTTGGAATGTATCTATCAGATTTGTTTTTATGGACAAGAAGGTCTTGTCTGATCTTCTCCAATCTCTCGTCTCCATTTAATCCTCTTGTGTATTTTGACTTCGGTGGGCGAAAGAATCTTATGGAGCCAGAGGTATGCGGGTCTGTACTTCTTCTTCTTACTAAAGATGGCGAATCCGATATTTTGTTCACTCCTAGGAGAAGAACAGGCGATTTCTTGTCTTCTTCATCAGGTAAATCACTGTAAATAAAGAAAAGGATTCTTTATTTCGTTTTTCGTTACATTACATTAATTATTTTATAAAAAGCATTTTGTAATAATTAAATTTTTGGAAAATATTCAAACATAATATTACAGTATTTGTTTCATAAAGTTAATATCGAATTATTTCAAGTTAATAATACAAAGTAATGAAAAAAAGCACAACAAACACAATGTTAATCACAACAAAACCAAGACAAAGAAAATGAAAATATAAAAAAAAACCACAATACTTACACAAGTCAGTACAGAAAACAAACACAAATAGCGAAATGTTAATACGTTAGATAAAGTATCACTTCTAGCAATTATATGAATGTGAGTATTGATGTCAGCGAATAATTTAAATTTAAAATAAAATCGGTCAAGTGAGCGTCAAATTGGCACACGAAGGTTCTGTAGCAAAAATCAATAGTATAAACATAAATAAAACTAATTAACGTATTATAGAATAAAAGAAAATAACGTATTATATTATAAAAAGTAAACATGTGGATAGATCTGCTGATGGAAAGAGACAAACCATCGCCTATAGACACAAAAAAAAATGCGTTGAAGAAAGAAAGAAAGAAATTTTATTTTTCTTCATTTATAGCGTTGCTATCCTTGTGGCGGGGTATTAATGCCACATTTATAAGTTTACCGGCTACCTTACCCTCCAAACCAGAACAAGACAGTGACATTGCATTGACGCTATAGCGGTAGGATTAGATAAGGCGATGGTGACGTAGCAGAAGTCTACTACCTAGTAGGATGGTAGTGACATGGTGGTGGTGGAGGGGATCAATACTATGTTCATTTTCTTTTCAATTGTGTAAAAATATGGTTGTTGGTAAACTTACGCTCAAAGCTTTTAATTTTTGCAACGTCGATAGCAACGCACCATTACAATCTTTGGTGTTTAAAGATGATGTTTATCTGCTATAAAAAAAATAAGGACAGCCAAGTTTCCTTCAATAAAAAAACGTTGACCTCAATGACCATAAATATTAAAAAAATAATATTAGTCCTCGAATTATGTCTAGTTGAGAATAGTGATGGAAGTCGTAGAGTTGTAATTTGGAAGACTCGGATTTTTTTTTATATCATAAGATAGCAAACAAGCAGATGGGTCTCCTGATGGAAAGAGTCAACCATCGCCTATAAACACCAAAGATGTTAATGGTGCGTGGCTACCTTGTGGCGAGGTCTAATGCCACATGCATAAGTTTACCGGCTACCTTACCTTCCAAACCGGAACACGACAGCGACAAGCAATGACGCTATTACGGCAGGAATAGGTAAGGCGGTGGTACCAGACCCGGGCGAGACAATGCAGAACTCTACCACCTAGTAGCCATGATGGTAGTGATTCCATAGCCAATCGGTCGCCTTTTACTACCTGCCTGGCAGAACGGCAGTTGGTCTATTCTTCAAAGGAGGCCGGGACCAACACGGCGAAAATATCTTTATATGCCGTTACAATTTAGTGAACATTTGTAATTCATTAGCTATGTCCTTAAAATCAGGCTAATTAGGCGTTATGTATAGTTTCGTACAAATAAGCAATAATCTAGAAAAAACAATATGTAAACGGTTGACCCTACAGGCCATCGCCCATCCCTGAAACTTCCCGCTAAATTAAGGTAATTTAGGCTCAAAAAAGTAAAAATTATAAGCCTAGATTTTTTCAGTTCAAATATCTATTTTGTTAAAAATGGAAGTAATTTGATTTTTGAAAAGCTGGTAGAAATTTCTCTAATTGTGAAACTGAAGGATAACGTCCATAACATCGATAAAGGACTCGAATACTCGAGATCTTCACAACCCTAGTGTTGCCAATCCCACGCTATTTCGCACAAATTATGCAAACATATTTGGCAATTCGTGTATTCAAATCCGGCAAATTATATCGATTGCTCAATTTAGTATGTATGGCCGAAGACAACATGTCGACAGTAAATTATTTTATTTAGATCATTTATAAGAAATGTGTGATAACGCCTACGTACAACCGTACAAATATTATAAATGCAAAAGTGTGTCTATCTGTTATCACAGCAAAATCGTAGAACCGATTTTGATAAAATCTGACAAGCAGATAGTTGAAAACATTGGCAATTATTTTAAAACCCCTAAGGGGATTAGATAGAGGATGAAAAACATTTTTTTAAAGGGCAATATGCCCACCTCTCGTTCCGACCACTGTAACTTCTGTAAATCGGAATCAACAGCGGCAACCTTCCTGTAGGGCTACTCTTGAAAACCGATTTCAATTTTAAATGAATATTTAATGAATTTTGAAGTATTTCGTACTCTGGACAAATATATTCAATTATTGGATTCGACGACAGCGCCACAGGGATTTCAAAATTTTTTGGAACTACTCATTATTGCTTTTATTCTTTATTTTGCTTAGAACGGTACTTAAAATTTCCACTTGTAACACTAGCTTGATGTGTAACGATGACATCTATTTCCAATAATTAGGTCGTTACTATACTGAATCAATGTGGGCAATATTGGTATCAAGAGTACCGTTTTTTGACGATATTCGAAACTTATTGTTTTTTATCAATATTGGTTTAAAATTTATATTGTTTTCAAGAGTAGGCCTGCTGATAACCACTGAGTTTCGAGCTCAGGGTGCCCTGTGGGAAAAGCTAAGCTGTCTTGGAACCCGCATCGAAATTAATCAGAAGTTTATAGGAGGAGAAGGAAAATACATCCAGTTTGATGAAAGATTGTATTTTTTTTAATTTATGGGCAAGCTGCGAGCACATATGATCTTTTGAAAATTTGTCACATAATAGACTGCTGCATAGAAAATTATGCTTAACTGTTCGATAACATGGTTCAGACTTGCTTGCATCAACACTATTTCATTATTTTATCATGTGTAAATGATCATATATAATAATATCTAAAAAGATGCTAATGTTTTTTAATTAAAATATCTTTATTGATTTGGCCTGCCATTAACATTTATGATAAAACTATTGTCATGGTTAATGTCACCGTTGTTATTTCTAGATTTCTAGTGTTATTCAATATTTTATTGCAAAATATATTTGCCATAAATATAATATCCTTTATTTTCGTAATGTCATAATAATGCCGACACCTTCAAGAATTGAAGAATGAGCAGCAATAATTGATGCAATAATTATTGTTAGATAAACTTTATTTGATAGAAAACGTCAAATTTATTTAATGTTAGTACTGGTATGTTGGCATGATTGATTCGTACACTAGTGCAAGCTAAACTAGATCTTAAGGTGACGAACCTATTTTTATCGTGGCTATACTACAGTCTATTACCAATCAACCTGTAGATAAACTGACATTCACACACACATACGCTCGCGTTAATCTATATATTAATTAGCAATGGGAATTGTGCTGGGAAGCGAATGATACTCCGCTTGCTTATTTAATGAAACTCATTTACATCTTTGTGTCTATAGGCGATGGTCATCTTTATCCACTACTAAAACCATCTTATTTTCTATGAATAACCAGTATGCTATTTTAAAAAAATGTTTAGATGATCCAACTTAGTGGTACCCTAAAAAGGTAAACAAATTTGCGTGACGTATTTAATAACGGTGTAAGATGACGTCACGTAATGCGAGGGTGTGTCAAGTTGTGCCAGTTACTTGAATAGGAAACCCCATTGGCGCTATTAATACTTTCACGTATTGGATCCAACCCATGAAGCTGTATTATATCTGGAGGCAGCACTTCTAATACCTACTTGAAACACAAATTTAAATACTGCTGTCTTCTGAGGTCTTACCCTCTCTTCCTAACACAGTTGTATAAAAAGAGATGGGGAGAACTCAGACACAGAGATACAACGTAAATATTTGTTTCAATTGATTAATGCGAGTGTTAGCTCCACCAATACCTAATACTTCATGATCTAACCAGCAGTCTTCTATCTCTGTCTTTCATATGTCAACTGTCATAAACGAGAAAGTGACAATAAATGACACATCGATAAAAGATCAAACGGGTTTATAAATAAAGGCCAATGTCAATTGTGTACTCCAATGTAACCAATAGAACGACATACTCGAATATTATTTCCAAATTATTTTAATTATTAATTCCAAAATGAGAATAATTTTCAACTGACGAAAAAACGGGGACTTGACATACAGCCCGCTGCATTCTAAAAGTTTTTGGCGAATCCCGTGTGATCACCTAATTTTTCCGGCATAAAAAGGCATATATGTTCTATTCCAGATCATCAATTACCTGTGTGCAAATTTCATTCAAATCCGTTCAGTGGTTTTTGCGTGATTGAGTAACAAACGTTCAAACTTTCGCATTTATAATATTAATATAGATTGTTGGAATTTGATAATATTTGAGTATGACATTCTATTTAGGCGTCCAAGGACGTGTAATAAATTTTGTAAGTGTATGTTTGTTTGCGTATTTGCCTACGATTTTTTCAGAAACTCAAAGCCATATCGAGATAGTTCTTTTTCATTCAAATAGGGTATATTCAAACTTAGGGAACATTCTATGTTTAATCAAAATCGATTCAGAAGTTTTTGAGATATGAGTACAGTTGAAATTTGAAGTCGGTTTAAATTTTTAAATTATTATTTGAGTTCATTAAACAAGCCCGCAAAGTGTCGATAAAAATAACATTAGCAATAAATAAAGTCGTCTGTAAATCAAAATTCATCAATACTGTCTTCGATAATAAATCACAATCAGCGAACTCGCGTACCAGTCAATAAATGCATAACAGTACAATAGAATTAACCTTAAAATCAATCCACCGTAAACTAGAACCTATTTCTTAAAAGACATGGCTCAGAATCGCCCGATAGAATTATGTAACAGTCGGTCAGTTATTCCACTGTAGACCGTTGGATCATTCGTTTGTAATCCACTTTTGAGATAGAGCAATTCCATGGTTTGTTCGATAGTGGCGTAAATGCATTATCGATACTTAATGGACAAAACAGTATAGAGCATTGATATAAAAAACCCAAGATACACAATCAGTGTCTCAAAAACGTCCTTCAAAAATGAGCATACAATTTTAAATTGTGCGCTCATTTCAAATAGAATCGCGTCGGTCGCGACACGGTCAATTTTATTACTTTTTGTACATTGCTTTGTAAAAACAACTATAAATTTTGCGCTTTGAATATGCAAATATATATGTTTTTGCCATATTTATAACTACTAAGTAAGTATCTTCACGCCCATATCCCCGAAGGGGTAGGCAGAGGTACAACAAGTGCACCCACGATTAGCCGAAGATACTTAGTCCCACAAATGTGATAGGTGGCAAGCCTATCGCCAACCGGGCACTTTCCAATCCCGAGCACCTTTGTGTTTCTCAGAAAACTGAAAAAACACCTTTTTTTCTCCGCAATTTCTCCGCAAATTCAAAAGTTCTCTTTCTCCGCAAGACTGTGCCGCTCGTCTTCAAAATGCTTTTGGGAGGTAAGCACCTTGTTTGAGCACCGTGAGGCGATGGTTTGCTGAATTTGAGAGAGGTCGAGTTTCTTTTCGTGAAGGGCGGCGGGCGTGACGAATTTCGTGAAGGGCGGCCTTCAACTGCCGCCAACGAAAATAATGTGGCTACTGTTAAGCGGTTAATTTAAGAAAACCCCCGGATTACCTATGAGACAATTCGAGGACTATTGGGGATTGATATGAGCCAAATTCAGAAACACGAAGAATTGAAAGTTCGGAAACTTTGTTGTCGTTGCCTCATGAACTGACAGCGGAGCAGAAGCGGGCTCGCGTGGAATGGTGCTCACGAATGCTACTGAAGTACGACCACGGACATTCTAATGCTGTTTATGACATTGTCACAGGAGACGAAACGTGGATTTATTGTTTTGAACCTGAAAAAAAAAACAGCAATCTTGTGAATGGGTGTTTGAAAATGAGAACAGGCCAACAAAAGTGAGAGGCGAGAAACGTTTGTAAAAAAAAATCGCGTTTTTTTCTTAGCTACGGGTCCCACAATTCCACTTGAAGATCAAAAGAGTATTAATGCCGAGTGGTATTCTACCATTTGTTTACCCAGGGTGTAGGAAAAAGTTCGCGAAAGACGTCCCAAAAGTTATTTTTAGTTTCCGAAAAAGTACATCTCGTCACTCATCCTGCACATAGCCCCGACCTAGCCCCCTGTGATTTTTGTATTTGCCCCAAAATCAAAGATTTGATGAGAGATTTTATTTTTACCAACTCCGAAGAGGCAGTGATAGCGTCAGTCAGCACGTAGAAAACATGCCTTCAGATCTGTGGTCCTCCTGATTTAAAAAATAGTTCGATCGCATGAAAGAATGTTTAAAATGTAAAGGAGATTATTTTGAAAAGCAATAAACATAATATTTTGGTTATAACATGTTGTTTTTTAAGTTATGCAAAACATATAGTGTGACCTATGCATTAGTAGCAAAAATTTTCAAGATTTTTACCGCCCCGTTGGGCGAGCGGTTAGCGACCCTGACTACGCAATCGACGGGGCTCGGGTTCGATCCCCGACGGGGACAAACATTTATGTGATGAGCATAAATGTTTGTGTTTCCGGGTTTGGGTGTTTATTAAATACTAGCTGTTGCCCGCAACTTCGTCCGCGCGGACTTCGTTTACGCCGTACAGCTCCTCCCCCGTATGTGATAGCGTGATAATATGTAGCGTATATGTTGAACCGACGTGTTAGTAATATTCATGCAAAATCTGAAGTAAATCCATGTAGTACTTTTTGAGTTTACCCCGGACATACATACAGACAAACAGATAAACAGACAGACAAAAATTCTAAAAACTATATTTTTGGCTTCGATATTGATTGTAGATCACGCCCCAAGTATTCTTTAAAAAAATATTCAATGTACAGTTTTGACTTTCCTACTATTATATTATATGTATAGATATTCCAGTATTTATATATGTATTTCTATGTATTAGTATCGTTGACTAACATAAGCAAATAATTTGCTTACTTTGGGGTTAGATCAGTAAGTGTAATTTGTCCCGTGAATATTTATTTATCATTTATTTATTTATTTATTATTAAACTGTTGCCTCTTAAGACACCAATTTTAGTCCAATTTTAATTTTAAATATTACGAAAAATACAGCACATACCTCGTCTCTCAGCATCTATTGTGAGAAAGGAATATATTTTATAAATGAGATACATACAAAATCTATGACGTTATCTATTTGATATAATAATTTTCCTATTGATCCTTTGCTCCCATTTTCATTACCCTCACAACAAAGCCATGTACCCCTCTAAAACCCCATGGTAGTTACCCCGAGGTTGGAAAGCCTAGGTAGTATCGATAAAACAAAAAACAGCATTAGTACCTAGCTGCAATGCACAAATTTTTCTGACATCGAAAGTCTCCAAAATCGGTATGTAACGACTAGATTTATAAAAGTAGAGTCAAATCGTAATCGGTTTTTTCTGTCTGGTGGTAGGTACTATTTACTATTTCTCGATAATTGTTTCTATAAAAGCAAGATAACATTATATTATTTATTTTACCATTGGTAAGCTTCACTTTGAGTTGGAACATTATTTTTTATTGACGTACATTTTAATATCAGTAAAATCAGACACCATGACAAACTACACTCTGACTGAACATTATTTATTGGTGTACATTTTACTATCAGTAAAAACCACAGCAACAAGATTCATATTCAGTTTGAACATTATTTTATTTATTTATGTGCATTCTAGTATAAGTAAAATCAGTCACCACGATAAGCTGCAAATTGATTTTAAACATTATTTCATTTATTGCTGTGCATTATACGGATTTTATATAAGTAAAAGCAGACACCAAAACAAACGTCACACTGACTTTGAACATTATTTTATTTATTACACACACTATCTTGTCGCTAAATCACTTACAGGACAGGCAAGGAGAATTGAGACTCACATTGCTCCACATTCGTAACTATTATTTATTGATGTAGATTTTTAATATCAGTAAAATCAGACACCACAAAAAGCTTCACATTGAGTTTGAGCATTATTTTATTCATTTATGTGCATTTTCAATCGACTTCTCAAAGGGAGGAGTTTATCAATGCGGCTGTATGTTTTTTATGTTTGTTACCTCAGAACTAGACAGAGTTCTGAGTTTGAATCGATTTTAAAAATTCTTTTTGTTTAAGAGCGTATACTTCCTGTGTGGTTCCATTTTAATTTTATGAAGATCTAATGCAGAGTTCCAGAAATATAGGAAATGGGAAGTATTATGTTACCATTTTGTTTCTGGAAGTAAGTTGCTGCTTTTTTTCTGCGCTAAATAAATATACTATCATTAAAAGCAGACACCGCGACTAGTTTTACAATGACTTTGAACATTATTTTATTTATTGATGTGCATTTTACTATCAGTAAAATCGGACACCACGTCATGCCAAACATTAGAGTTTGGCGTTTTTTGCTCGGAATCATAACAAAAAAAAAATTTGGAACTCTTCGCGTCCGAGTCGGATTTGTAAATAGCCAGTTATATTTGACCTCAGTTAACTCAGTCAGAGCTCACTCTAGCGTTTTGCAACATTATCAAGAAAATAATAGCGTTCACTTCTAGAAGTATTTCTTTAACATTAATATAAAACCATACTAAATGTAACGATAAAATATCGATATTATTATTTAGGCTTCACTATAGCTGTCGTCGGGTATGGCCAGAGTAGCGCTTCATTGGCTCAATTATTTGTGCCAACGCATTTACTCGGCAATAAATAGTATAACGTATTTTGTTCAGAAAGACAGACAGACTCATTATCCTCGTAGATAATTACTTTTACAAGTCGGCAACTAGCGAGACGCCATTTTGTATTGTTCAGACATGTAGAGTGAATGGTAGATGGATTGTAAAAACAGATACACAATGCGAATGTGGAAGGATGTAAGTTTTGGGAGGAACTTGGATACAACAGAATACGCCTTTGGCAAATGCCATTTTTTAGGTCAGCGTTTCTTAACTTTAAGGACCTACTTAATAAAAGATATTGGCATTCACTTATTAATTGAAATGTCCATAGATAAGACGGCAGACCCCATACACATATTTACGGACCCCCGGCGGTCCGCGGATCACAGATTAAGAAACACTGTTTTAGGTTGTCAGTCAGCTTATATTTTAGGCCGTTCACACCCAGACATATAGTCTACAGAGCTAGACGCGCCGCACACAGAGGGGCTGGTCGGGCCGGTCAATTTTGCTGCGAACGATAGCACAAATGGAATATTACCAACGCACATAGAGCTTTCCGCCGTGTTGGTCCCGGCCTCCTTTGAAGAATAGGCCAACTGCCGTTCTGCCAGGTAGGTCGTAAAAGGCGACCGATTGTCTCTACCGACACTACCGCGAAGCAATAAAGACCGTGTCTGCCCGCTGATACCCGCGGCTGCCATCACCACGGATATGCCTTTTAGCTTTTTTTTATTATTTTTATATCATAAGATAGCAAACAAGCAGATGGGTCTCCTGATGGAAAGAGCCAACCATCGCCTATAGACACTAAAGATGTTAATGGTGCGTTGCTATCTTGTGGCGAGGTCTAATGCCACATGCATAAGTTTACCGGCTACCTTACCCTCCAAACCGGAACACGACAGCGACAAGCACTGACGCCATTGCGGCAGTAATAGGTAAGGCGGTGGTACCAGAACCGGGTGAGACAATGCAGAACTCTACCACCTAGTAGCCACGATGGTAGTGACTCGTATAGCCAATCGGTCGCCTTTTACGACCTGCCTGACAGAACGGCAGTTGGCCTATTCTTCAAAGAAGTCCGGGACCAACCGTTCGCGCATTTGTCTTAAAAGGGTCCATAGTTCTTCCTTCACGTATTAATTATCGCCTCTGTGGTCTAGTGGTCCGGTGTCGGTGTCGACCACACGAGGTCCCGGGTTCGATTCCCGGGTCGGGCAATTCAAAATGTTTTTCTTCAATTTTCTAATAAAAACGTTACCCAGGATTGGATAAGTGCCCGGTTGGCGATAAGCTTGCCACCTATCACATTGTGGAACTAAGTATCTTCGGCTAATCGTGGGTGCACTTGTTGTATTTCTGTCTTCCTCTTCAGGGATATGGGCGTGAAGATACTAATTAATATATAGATAGGACCCAGGCATATATCAACCACATGACTGATAAAATTGCAGACGAAACTGCGCCAGTCAGCTAGTGTTGTAATAAGCTATTCACATTCGTGATCGAAACCATTCAGAAATCATCACGAATCCCAAAAGCGTAATCGATTAACTCCTGTCGATTAATCGTTTATGGATATCAATGAGGAATCGATTTTTAATTCGATTACACAAGTAATTTCCTTGTTACATCTAGTTTGGTGAAAAGAGGTTTGTGTCACGCGATTGTTTGTAACTTTCTTAATCCTCGATATAACGTAACATATAGTCAGCGGGATAACACCATTTTTTCAGTGAAACTTCTTTAGAATCGCTGTGATTTATATTGTCGAAAATGCATCACGATAGGAAACAAACAAACACATAAATGCATATAAATAGCAAGTGAATGAGATAGATTTTTTTTCATCACAGTATTTTACATTCGCCACACAGTATAGTATATATGTCGCCGTGTTGGTCCCGGCCTCCTTTGATGATTAGGGTATGCAAGTCACTACCATCGTGGCTACTAGGTGGTAGAGTTCTGCATTATCTCGCCCGGGTCTGGTACCACCGCCTTACCTATTCCTGCCGCAATAGCGTCAGTGCTTGTGACTGTCGTGTTCCGGTTTGGAGGGTAAGGTAGCCGGTAAACGTATGCATGTGGCTTTAGACCTCGCTACAAGATAGCAACGCACCATTAACACCTTTGGTGTCTATAGGCGATGGTTGACTCTATCCATCAGGAGACCCATCTGCTTGTTTGTTATGATATAAAAAAAAAACAAAGCAATCATACTTCTGTGATTGAATTTAACACGTAACTCATTGTAATATAAAAGAAAATTGCGTGTCACATTAATATCTGATGGTCACGAACAGCAATAATTATCGTTCGTTGACCATCAAAACGGTATCCGCTGATCTTATATAACTGTTTTATTGTAGTAATTGTATTGGTAACTGACTACAATCAAATACAAAGGAGAATTATAATTTTAGTCTGTATGTATATGACGTTCATATTGTTACGAATAATCTAGAAACGTGTAGAGTTGGAACGCTGGAGAGATCTAGAAATAAAAGAAAGAGATAGCTACTCCTATTGATGAACAAATAGTTGACCTACGTTATACCATAATGAACTTTGTGGTATAGGGCATAAGGTTGAAAGTAGCGTGTACTAGGATTTATGAGTCATAACTTGTTTACAATTAGAAGTGATAACAATATTTTTTATATCATAAGATAGCAAACAAGCAGATGGCTCTCCCGATAGAAAGAGATAACCATCGTCATATACGATGATGTTAATGGTGCATTGCCATCTCGCCACACAGATAGCAACGTACCGTCGATGCCACATGCATAAGTCTACGGGCTACCTTACCCTCGAAACCAGAACACGACAGTGACAAGCATTGAGGCTATTGTGGCCGGAATAGCTAAGATAGTGGTACCAAATACTCAAGCGAGACGTTGCGAAACTCTACCACATAGGAGTAACGGAGACAATCGGTCGCCTTTAACGACCTGCCTGGTAGAACGTCCGTTAGTCTATTCTTCAAAGGCGCCCGAACCAACACGGGCTTGCGGGCACATATTGTAGATTTTAATATATACGAGCTGACCCCGCAAATTTAGTTTACTTTTATTGAATATTTTGTTGGGGTACTTGAGGAGGGAGTGAGTGGAGATGGGGGTTAATTGAGATAAAAACAATCCTATCTTTTAAGTTGGATCAAACAGTAGTTTACAAAATTTCACTGAAATCCGTTCAGTAGTTTTGGTGTCAATTGCGGACAAAGAACGTGACACGTAATTTATTATTAAGACTAGCTGTTGCCCGCAACTTCGTTTACTCCGCACAGCTCCTCCCCCGTAGGTGATAGCGTGATAATATGTAGCCTTTATGTTGACCCGACCTGTTACTAATATTCATGCAAAATTTGAAGTAAATCCATGCAGTACTTTTTGAGTTTACCCCGGACATACATACAGACAAACAGACAAAAATTCTAAAAAATATATTTCTGGCTTCGATATTGATTGTAGATCACGCCCCAAGAATTGTTTTAAAAAATATTCAATGTACAGTTTTGACTTTCCTACGATTTTATTATATGTATAGATTAAATTATATGAAGGTAACAAAAGCCTAAAATATTTATTACTAGCTGACCCGCGCAGCTTCGCTCGCGAGAAGATAAATATGTCGTCGAAATAGCTTTAAAAAACAAATTTCATCCCTATTTCAGGCCTTCAGGTGTTGTTTTTTTTAAAAAATAGCCTATGTTTGACCCCGGATCTTCAACTGTATCCATGCCAAATAGCATGAAATTCGGTCCATCGGTTTAGCCGTGATAGCGTAACAGACAAACAGACAGACTTACACATTTATAATATTAGTATGGAAGTATGGATAAAAGATTATTAATATTTTAATAATAGTAATAATATAATAAATGCATTTATTTGCAAGAATGTGGGTACATAAGATTTTATTTATTTTTATTTATTTTATTTGGATTGCCAACAGAAAGTACACACTCTGGGTTTTTTATATCAATGACTCTAGGCTTTATATAACACATGATGAGATATGGCAGTGCCTTCCCAATTATAGGCAACCAAAGCTTATACAGTAAGCTTAAAGTACTAATTACATATTATTAAATTAAATTATATAAAATTATATCAAAAGTGAAAATTATAGTGTCAGAAAAAAATAATTAAAAATTTAATTAAATAATGTCAGGCAATAATATAATTATATTAAAAGAGAAACAAGTGAAAAAAATGTTATGTAAGATGTTACATTAATACATTACGTTATGTTACATTAAGGATATAAGTACGTCAAAAATAGTCACGTGACCGTGTACGCAAATCAGGAAGCGTTACGTCACGACGTGGTTTGCGTTACTTGGACTCTTCGCCGCTGGTATATAACAATAATATATGACAATAATAATTGAAATAGTGAAACTCCATTCGAAAACAGTCACAATGTTTGAGGAAAAACTCACAATCTGTAACAGAATACGTTAGAAAGTGTTACAATCGTTCCCACGGCCACGCTCTGCCATCTGATACTATATCATTACCTCTGGCGTTCCCCGCAACTTTAACTCACTTTCGACATTCGAAAGTAATATCACAAAATAAATAGGTACAGAAATCAAACTCATGTATATACTTCACTTTTTATACCCTTCGACCAAAGTAAAATAAATGGACGGGTCCAAGCGAACCGATTTTGAAGACTAAAGAGAGCGCCGGCTCTCACTTAGTCTTACGGCACTCGGCCTCTGTGCATGTGCGAAGTGCGATATCTGTTTTAATACATACATAATACAACATAAATTTTTTTTATAGAAGAGGAGGCAAACGGACAGGAGGTTCACCCGATGGTAAGTCATTACCCCCGTCCATAGACAACTACACTACCAGGGGTCTTGTGGTTCCGTTGCCGGCCTTTTAAGAATGAGTAGGCTCTTCTTGAAGGTCCCTAAGTCGTTGGCAATCCAAATCATTGGCAAAAATATACCTTCATGTGCATTTCCAAAGTGTAATCATACTACTAAAAATCAAAACAAAGGTCTCGAGCCACATTTCACAAGTAAGTACATATTTATCACTCTGTTTTTTCATAAATGTAAATAATTTTAATTAACATCGTTTCGAAATCGAAATTTTTTTACTATTCTAACGTTGCGGGACAGAAATACACTCACGTATTAAGTGCAACAAGGATAAGACCAACTAATGAACAACAAATATATATAGGCTATCCTTTTTTCTCACGAACGTATATTAGCTATCTCTTTTTATAACCAATGTATAATTATATTAGATGTTAAAGTTTAAGTATAATAATTATTTTGACTCGTTATTTTCCATTACGGCCCGTCCATTACGGTCGAAGTTTATACCTAGGGTCGGCGGTAGCAGTTAGGGTTGTCAACTTTCGCTTACACACAAAAAACTGGTAGGGGCACTCGTATCTAAGTGATTGATTTAATTTATCGTTGAGAATGAAACAGGAGAACGGTAACATAAATCAATAATATTAAAAATATTTTAATGTTAATGTTATACCTACCTATGAAAACTTAACTTATGAAACTTATGCATGTGGCATTACACCCCGCCACAAGATAGCAACGCACCATTAACACCTTTGGTGTCTATAGTCGATGGTTGACTCTTTCCATCAGGAGATCTTTCCATCTGCTTGTTTGCTATCTTATGATATAAAAATGATGTGGTGTCGCGGGACACCAGGTAGGAACGAACTTCCTTCGGCTAAACGGCACTACTCGCTTGTGTACGCGACTGTCGCGCCTGCGCACGTCTCATTTAACGCTTTTATTCCACGCATTTTTCTTACGGTTTTACTATCACATTTTTTTCAGTTCGGTCGCGCAGCAAAATACCTATCCCCTCCAAGCCTGCCGTAAGGAACTTCGTTCCAAAAAAAATAAGAAAAAAATTTGTGCACCAAAAAGTTCACTGACGCGTATCTCAAGCGTGTGGCACTCGCGCTTGCATTATTCCCAACCATTCCGTGTCCGTGAGAGGTGTGTATGTGTGCATTGCTTGAGCGCGCTTTGTATATAGATTGACTTCTGTATCTTTTTGTTTTGTGGTATTATTAGTGTCTAGTATTAACCTTGATAGGGTTAAAAATAAATCATAGTTATTTTATTCTTCTATATTAACATTATAAATAGAAAGTATTTATATTTTTGTATGTTGTTGTATGTTTATAACGGATAAACTAAAAAACTACTGGAGCGATCTTAAAAATTCTTTTACCATTAGAAAGCCAACTATCCATGAGTGACATAAGCTACTTTTTTCCCGACTAAGCATAACAAAGTAATGCTTTTGAGTCATGCAAACGAAGTCGCGAGTAACAGTAATATTATAAAGAGAAAACATTTGTATTTTTGTACGTTTTTATCGACTAAACTCAAAATCTAGTGGTTTTTCAGTTTTCTGATAAAAACAACTTTACCAGGGATTGGAAAACTGCCTGGTTGACGATAGGCCTGCCACCTATCACATTGTGGGAAGTATCTTCGACTAATCGTGGGTGCACCGATTGTATCTCTGCCAACCTCCTCGGGGATATGGGCGAGAAGATATTTTTTTATATATAATTAGCATTTATATACCAAACTCAGTCTTCCGTGTATTGTAACCTACTCAGCAAGCATATTGAAGTTCATGTTTGCTGACTGTATTTAATTAGTCTTGTTAATTATCTGTAAAAATGTAGTCTCGTTATAATTAGTATGTTCATAACGATGCACATTTTTCTCTTTGACTGCTCATTAACAACCAACAGTAAAGTAGTTAATTTCAATATTATCTCTTGTTTCTACCATCAATTTTTGCGATAGCTTTTGACAACTACCTGATCCGATAAACGTTTTTTGGAAAAATATAAGTAGTTACAAGATAAATAAGTATATTTTGTTTTAAAGCAAATAAAATTAATAATTTTTTCTGTATATTTTCAAGAAGGCTAGTCGAATTTCAATATTATCTCTTGTTTCTACCATCAATTTTTGCGATGGCTATTGATAACTACCTGGACCGGCAATCGTTTTTTGGAAAAATATAAGTAGTTACAAGATGAATAAGTATATTTTGATTTAAAGCAAATAAACTTAATACATTTTTCTGTATATTTCCAAGAACTCTAGTCATATTATCTAGGGTTCCAGATTTGCGAAGCGTTATTCTAAGTGACTATGAACAAGAACACAGTATAATACTTTCAAAGTTTTTACTTCGGAGAAGTCAGCTAAGCTGCGCATCAAAAATCATAATGCTTTAGAGTACGCTCTAGTAACTATATTATTAAGGCGATTAATGGAAATTAATGGAAGTGGTAACACACCACCCGCCAGACTCCAAACTGCTACTGATATTTTCGAATTTTCGAAAAATACCTTAAATGAAACTTAAGGTTATCCCCTAGACTACGAGGACTACAGTTATTATAATCATTAGTTATTTTTTTCGACCTTGGTTTTTTGCAACACATCTACCCGGTTTTCGAACTACCGCTTTACATATTCCTGCCGCAATAGCGTCGATGTTTTTAACTATCGTGATTCGGTTTCGACAAGGTAAACATATGCATGTAACATTCTAACCCTGCTACATGAATAGCAATGCACCATTAACATTTTTAGTATCTATAGGCGATGGTTATATGTTTCTATCAAGAAAACTGTTTACTTGTTTGCTATCATAAGAAATGAAATAAATATAAATAAATTAAATATATTATACATACAAATAGTCTAAATTAATCAACCTGTTTAATACTTTGCTTTTAATTTAAGCATATAGATATGCTTTCAATTAAATTAAATCTCTACTTTTTCTTACGAGATTTTGAAACAAAAACTTAAATTTTTAAAAGGTTATTTAAGAGATCATTTTTTACAAAATCACGTTTTCAAAGGTTTTGTTAAATATTAATTGTTAATTGTATATATTAAAATAAAGTGCTACACGAGATGTATTGTATACTATATAAGAAGATAAGATACGTAACAGTCATTATTGTGTAAAATTGTCATATTGTCGATTTTCGATATTTACTGTTTTTTCTTTCGATATTTATCGTTTTTCTAAAATGAATCCATAAATGACCGATTGTCGGTTATGGGTTTTGAGTTTGCCAACATTCATTTGATTCATGATGATAAAAGTTCATATAGGTAAACAAAAATGTTAAAACGTATCTACATCCACTGTATATTTATCTTTGACGTAAGGATATGTCGGCGTGCGGGATAGTACTTACGCTGCGCCTGTCAATAACTCAAGGTCATTCGCAGGTGTAATCGCCTTAACTAGCTGTTGCCCACGACTTCGTCCGCGAGGACTTCGTTTACTCCGCACAGCACCTCCCCCGTAGGTGATAGCGTGATAATATGTAGCCTATATGTTGACCCGACCTGTTAGTAATATTCATGCAAAATTTGAAGTAAATCCATGCAATACTTTTTGAGTTTACCCCGGACATACATACAGACAAACAGACGATCAGACAAACAGACAAAAATTCTTAAAACTATATTTTTGGCTTCGATATCGATTGAAGATCACGCCCCAAGTATTCTTTTAAAAAATATTCAATGTACTTTCGCCGTGTTGGTCCCGGCCTCCTTTGAAGAATAGGCCAACTGCCGTTCTGCCAGGCAGGTCGTAAAAGGCGACCGATTGGCTAACGAGTCACCAACATCGTGGCTACTAGGTGGTAGAGTTCTGCATTGTCTCGCCCGGGTCTGGTACTACCGCCTTATCTATTCCTGCCGCAATAGCGTCAGTGCTTGTTGCTGTCGTGTTCCGGTTTGGAGGGTAAGGTAGCCGGTAAACTTATGCATGTGGCATTAGACCTCGCCACAAGATAGCAACGCACCATTAACATCTTTGGTGTCTATAGGCGATGGTTGACTCTTTCCATCAGGAGACCCATCTGCTTGTTTGCTATCTTATAATATAAAAAAAAACGTACAGTTTTGACTTTCCTACGATTTTATTATATGTAATATAGATATAGATGTCAGCGTTCTAATATTGTATCTTTCATTTTGTTGACGTTGACGTGATGTAATGGCTCTCCTGTAAAATGATGTTTTTTTGAGAAAAGTCGACGTCGTCGCAAATGAGCGATATTTTCCTTCGCTTTGGTCACAGACACAGAAGATAACGTCAATCCATACTAATATTATAAATGCGAAAGGCTGTCTGTCTGTCTGCTAAGAACCGGGGTCAAACATAGGCTATTTTTTTTTCAAAAATCAACCCTTGAAGGGTTGAAATAAGGGATGAAATTTGTATGAAAAGCTATCTTGACGACATGTTAATCTACTCACGGGCGAAGCTGCGCGGGTCAGCTAGTATAATACACAATTTATATGTCTGAAAGAAGTAAACTGGCAAGCTTGTTTTCTTATTTACAAAGAAGACGTCCTCTAACTGGATATTTGCTGTGTTGTTTTGGAGATTGTTTATTTAGCGACAGCAATATTTCAGAACCGTCGTATAAGAAAACGAACACAGATAAAAATTACGATTTCTAATTAGTCGGCAGTGGCCGAACATAACATTATTTAATTGAGATAATATATAGAAATAATAGTTCAGCCAGTGGAAGAATTTTTTTTCCAGTAAATTGCAAGAGTTATTTTTTATACAGGTTCAGTTGAGTGCGTCATATACTGAATGTAATGCACAAAATACTTAAAAATGAAGGGGGCGGAAGTGCCGCCATTTTATGAAAACTTTTTTGAAGGTTTTTCGCAAAATAAAAAATTTTGCAATAAGTTATTTTTATAAACAGGTTCAGTTAAGGGCGTCATAATAATAATAATAATGAAGAATGTTACTAGGTATGCCAAATCGCTTGCAATTTTGTCTCAGTAAAGCCTGTATGTATACAAATACACTAGTTTTTGTTGTAGTAAAAAATACCTAGTAGTTTTGATTTTATAGGCATTCAAAGTTTCGAAAAATATCAAGTCTCGCTAACCGCCACGTGACCGCTTGTGACGTCATGACACAACGCGCCGCGCCTCGCTTAGTATCAAATCAAGTCTCCAGCGGTTATAGTATAGTAAGGTGTAATAGCTTGCGCAGTATTTTGTTGTTTTTGTCAGCGTATTACTTTAATAGTCTAATAATAGTAAATATTATTCGATTAATAAAATGAATGAAGGATTCGAAAAAGGGCAATCGGATATTTCACCTAAAATAGATGGATTAATGGTTGCGCATTATTTATCAACAAATAGTGATTAAATAAATAAATATTCACGGGACAAATTACACTTACTGATCTAACCCCAAAGTAAGCAAATATTTGCTTGTGTTATGGGTGTTAGTCAACGATACTAATACATAGAAATACATATATAAATAGCAGAATATATATAATAAACACCCAAACCCGGAAATACAAACATTTATGCTCTTCACACAAATGCTTGTCCCCGTCGGGGATCGAACCCGAACCCCGTTGATTGCGTAGTCAGGGTCGCTAACCACTCGACCAACGGGGCGGTCATTTCGTTGGCGCCGAAATGCGAGGAAGAAAAATGCAAAGGTAAGAAAACTTTCCTTGCTACTACTTATGCTTAATAGTTTATCTGTTCTAAATTATTTTATCAAAACAAAATACCCAACTAATGTCGTAATGAAAGAATGCAACTCAAATAATAGAAGGACCTATCTACCATAAAATTTTTACGTTAAAGACAACAAATATGTATTAGTTTTGTATCTATAGGTAGGTACGTAGGACGTAGGTATATGTACATGTATAGGTACCTACCGTTCTTAATTTAAATAAATACCCGGGAACTCCATCCTTTCATACGCTTGCGTAGCGTTTGCCCGTCTCCCCCGTACGGACTTGCATCCGTTGCAAGTGGTACAAAATAAATTCCTGCGTATTGCCACGGGAGCACCGTGGTATATGCGCAACGTAGACCTCCATAACGATCTTGAATTGCCGAGCTTAGCAAAGCATTTCAAAGACATCTCCGAAAGATACTTCGATCGTGCCATCTCGCATCCGAACCCACTGGTGGTAGCCGCGGCTGACTACATCCCAGACCTTAATCCCGATCCCAAACTACGTAGGCCCCGCCACGTTCTTACCGATCCCGATGACCCGATAACTCTGGCCAACGGTTTACACGATAACACTACACACCTACATTCGCGACACCGTCGCCGCCGGCGGCGACGAGGACCCCTGTTTCGCCCTTCGGCGAACCGAGCCCAAGGGCAAGGTTCGGTGGACGGACAAAACAATGCCACTAGCCCTCTCATCGCAAATCACGACCCCACCCTAAGCCGAGGTTCGGTCTCACAGGAGACACCCTTAGGGCGGAAGGCGTACAGCCCTACACCTTTAAATTCTGGCTGAGCACTCTGCTCGCCCACGCGACCGGTGAAGCTGTAACAGCCCATAAGGCTAACAGCAATTGAGACATTCCGAAACAAAAAAAAAAACCTCAGGAACTGTACATTTTCCCAGAATTAAAAGGAGCCGTGAGTTATTCCAGACTTCGTCCAGATCCGTTCAGTAGGCACAACTCATGATTTTCTAGTATTTGGATTGGACATTTTTTTTGGAAAACATTGAGGTGTAATTTCGACGGCACGGGCGCGCGACCGCGAGCGCCGGCCGCCGAGCGAACTAGACTGAGCGTGTTGTGAGATGACGTCACAGCGTCAACGGCAGCCAGCGTCGTGCGGTTTACCTTATTTTACTTCTAAATCGGAAACTAATTGACGTATCGAAGTAATTCTTTCACTAGTATTTTTTATTTTTCACAGAGAATATGGAGTGCTAATAATCAAAATTAGTTAACATTCTTCATTCTTTATTTGCATGAATTCATATACTGAATGTAATGCACAAAATACTTACAAACTAATGGGGCGAAAGTGCCGTTACTTTTACGAAAAACTATTTTGAAGAAGGTTTTTCGAAAAATAAAAAATCTTGCAATAAAAGTTATGTTTTATAGACAGGTTCAGCTGAGGGCGTCAAATACTGAATGTAATGCACAAAATAATTACAAATTAAGGGGGTGAAAGTGCCGTCATATTAAAAAAAAAATCTTTTTTGGAATAGGTTTTTCGCAAAATAAAAATCTTTCAATAAGTTATTTTTTATAGACAGGTTCAGTTGAAGGCGTCATATTATACTGAATGTAATGCACAAAATACTTACAAATTAGGGAGGCGAAAGTGCCGCCATTTCACGAAAAACTTTTTTTGAAAAAGGTTTATCGCAAAATAGTCTTATAAATAGGTACTATACGGTAAGTGATATAAAAACATATTTAAAATATATTTTAACGCAGTACAAATAAAAGTATAGCTTTTATGTTTAATTAGTTAATATTTAGTTTTTTCTAAGTAATTAACAATTCTTAAATATTTGCGCATCATAATATTTATGGTAGAATATGCTGGTAAAGTCAAATTAGTAATTGCAACATGTGTAATATCATATTCTTGCACATTTGGGCAATAGGTTGAAAAAGATAGGAAATTTAGTTAACCACTCTAAAGGTCCTTACCTTTTTTGGCCTAAGTGCACGGTTACGAAGATATAAGCTAAACGGGTTTTCATAAAATGGCGGCACATCCACTTCGTATATGCCGCCATTTTGCGAAAAACTTTGCAGTTTTATTGCGTTTAAATTATTATAAGATTAATTATATTCTAAATAATAATCATAATATAATATAAGAGATTTCAAGGTGACACCTTAAAGTGTGATTAAAAAAAAAAAAACAAATAAAAAAACGCTATTTTATAGCATTAGCAAACAAGCAAATGTATCTCCTGGAAAGATGTTAATGGTGCGTTGCTATCCGTGTGGCGGTATGGCAATGCTACATACTAAGTCTACCGGCTACCTTACCCTCCAAACCAGAACATAACATTGGCAAGCACTGACGCTATTGCAGCAGGAATAGGCAAAGCCATATACCCAGGCGAGACGTTGTGGAACTCTACCACCTTCTAGTCACGATGGTAGTGACACGTACAGCCGATCAGTCGCGTTTAACAACCTGCCTAGCAGAACGGTAGTTGGTCTATTCTTCAAAGGAATTCGAACAACAGAGGATCACGCTGGTTCCATTGCGAACTAAACATAGTGAATCAAAAGTCTATAGTATCTCAGGTTCACTACAATTTAATAGATTCAGGCGTTATTTTGCGGAAATCCATAATTTAAAGGAGAAATTATGGTATTTAATTTGCAAATTTTCCGCGAAATGTTATATGGAACTGCTGTGATGCAACAGAAATGAAAGGTAGTGTAAGGAATAGGGTAAACTTATCCAAAGTCGGAAATTATAGAAGACACAGCGGCACAATAGTCCACCCACTTCCACTACACTTCCTTCCACGTTAGAAGCAAAGGCAGTAACGCACAAGTTATGTACTCAACGCACGTTTCACTTCGCAACCGAAGCATCTTCAGGAGAGTCGAACAGCACTTCACTCTATGAAGGGTGAAGCATTAAAACTACAATTCATCAGTTGACCATCTTCGGACAGTCATAATGTCTGTCTGTTTCGGCTTATCTCTGGAACAGCTAGACCGATTATGACGGGACTTTCACAGGCAGATAGCAAATGTGATAGGCAAAAGCTTAGGCTACTTTTGTTTCGAAATTTTTCCACGCGGACGAAGTCGCGGGCTCAGCTGGTTTTTAAATATAAAGGAAGTATATGGTTACAGTGCGCTTCGAGCATAATAATGCCACTTTTTTTGCTTCGTCAAGCTTCGCTGACTTCAAGATTCAAGGTTTTCTTCGTTACACTTGATAATTAATTTGTCTAACTGTATTCATTACGGTTTTTGTTTTTAGATTTTCAATGCGATTTGCGGATTTTGTACAGTATGGATGGACTACGAAAAATGAAGTATATAAAGTTGTAAGTTATAACTTAACTTTATCATTTTTTTAACATCTCATAATAAGATAGAAAACAAGCAAATGAGTCTCCTGATGGAAAAGTCAACCGTCGCCTATAGACACCAAAGATGTTAATGGCGCGTTGCTATCTTGTGGCGAGGTCTAATGCCACATGCATATGTTTACCGGCTACCTTACCCTCCAAACCGAAAAACGACAGCGACTAGTATTGACGCTATTGCGGCAGGATTAAGTAAAGCGGTGGTACCAGACCCGGGCGGGACAATGCAGAACTCTACCAATTAGTTCCTACGATGCTAGTGACGCACATAGCTATTCAATCGCCTTTTACAACTTGCCTGGCAGAACGGCAGATGGCCTATTATTCAAAGGAGCTCGGGATCATCTTTCCCCGTGTTAGTTCGGCCGCCCTTTAAAGAAATAGACCACCCGCCATTCTGCCAGGCAAGTCGTAAAACCAAACGACTGGCTGTACGTGTCACTACCATCGTGACTACTAGGTTCTGGAGCACCCGAGTCGGGTACCAGTCCTTACTTACCTACTCCTGCCCCAATAGCGTCAATGCTTGTCGCTGTCGTGTTCCTTTTTGGAGGGTAAGGTAGCCGGTAAACTGATGCATGTGGCATTAGACCTCGCCACAAGATAGCAACGCACCATTAACGTCTTTGGTGTCTATAGGCGATGGTTGACTCTTTACTTCGGGACACCCATCTGCCTGTCTGCTATCTTATGATATATATAAAAAAAAATATAACAATAAAAAAGTCGGGGCCCTCTTTTGAAGAATACTTACCTGCCATTTTGCCGGGCCGTTTGTAAAAGGCTAACGCTTGTTAAGAAATGTTACTATCATCGTAATTACTAGGTTATAGGGTTTCACTAGTGTCTAGATGAACCAATCAGATTTAAAATATTTTCGTATGTGATATTTCATTGGAAAGGCTATAGGTTATTTTTTGGTCGGACTGAAAAAAGGGAAGTAATGTTTTAAGATCACGTGAAAAGCTAGTGTATAAATTGACGTTTTTTACCTTTTAATTAGAAGATCTAGGGTTCAATTCCCGGGTCGGGCTAAATGTTGTTTTATTTTTCATACTCATTGGAAAGGCTATAGGTTATTTTTTGGTCGGACTGACTAAAAAGGGAAGTAATGTTTTAAGATCACGTAAAAAGCTGGTGTATAAATTGACGTTTTTTTGCCTTTAATTAGAAGATCTAGGTTTCGATTCCCGGGTCGGGCTAAATGTTGTTTTATTTTTCAAACAACAACAGCCTATAGTGCATATTGATTCTTAACACCTTGGTGTCTCAGAAAAGTACCTAGGCTTCGGTTATCACAACCTAACAAGTGATAATCATAAAAGTTGGAAAATGCGTCAATCGGGATAATGAACGGGAAAATCATGATGAACCTGAGCATCTATTTACATTCAGTTCCATCTATTTACCCCAAAAGGAAACCAGCGCAGCACAACGAAATTTTTCCTCAGTGACAGACAGAAAAAAATACCTACCAAAGAACCGCATAAACAAAGCCAAAATCAATTTTTTTAATGAAATTACCCTTTACAGACATTTTTGACGGCTCGAAAATTTTATAGGTACCTACTATCGAAAGGCGGCCTTACAATGAGAAAATCCGGCTCCCCACAACGAGAAGAAACTCAGTGGGCTTGACTTTTTTTTCAGTTACATTTTTTAGTTAATTCAAAACAATAATCATTCTCAGGCCTTTTTGTCGTCCAAATAATCCAAAATTTTATAATAACTTTTTTACATAATTGTGTTTTTATACATTTTTAAATTAACTTATTGGTAAATCTATTATACCTTCAGGACGTGTACATGTATATAAAACATTAATAATGTACTCAATGATTTAAATTTCTAAACTAAGTTTTGTAAGCGCCTTAAAGTTCAACATAACATGACTAAGATTATCGACCCACTTTTAATTTTCTAAACGTTTAAACATTAAACCACAATATTTATTTAGCATTTAAAACAAACAATAGCGTTTTCAAGAATTCATAATGCATACTTAATATTCAATATATAGCATTAATTTACATATACTCACACAAGTCCTGCATTTTTATTTCTTTAAGTCACAATTTCATTAAATCATTTTTAAATTAATGTTAGAATATTATTAACCCACAACGAAAACACTATTAATCAATACTAATTTTCACTTCTTGGTTCAACGACACGATATCATCACTTTACATGAATGGTATACGCGATAAAAGAATTAGGGCTCAAGGTATAGCCTTGAGAAACACCAAACAATTTCACTGCGTTTATTTCTTAATAAAACTCACGCGCACGTCCTACAGGCCGTGGGCGGCACAACAATATGACGTGGAGTCGGAACGATTGGAATTGACGAACGTAGAGCGTATTGACAAAACTTTCTAACTACGTTTAACCTTATCCAAGGCTTGTTTTAGTACTATGTTATCTGTTGAGTGGTTCCGTGATGCGTCAGTGTATGTTTAGCCTATGCGAAGAATTCCCATTAATTTAAGTGAAAATGCACCTTAGTATGAGAGGGAAAAGGGGGGCTATAGTCGAGACACATTGACTCTAGTTGGTATGTATTACATTGATTCGTCGGCACGTGCCATAGAATTCCATAGTGATGATTACTTTACGCCAGATGCTCTGTTTTCCTTCACTTTACGATATGGTTTGGAATTTACGATGGCGTTAAAAGATTCGTTTGTAAATCTTATAGAATACCTTTTACTTTCACAAAGCAACTAGTTATGTCCACGACGTTGTTTATGGAGTATTATGTTCTTGGTGGTTTAGGGGTGGCGGTTGGTCGAGTGGTAAACGACACTGACTATGCAATCGATATGACTCGGGTTCTGATTCCCGACAGGGACATACAGTTGTGTGATGAGCTTAGATGTTTATATTTCCGGGTTTGGGTGTTTATTGCTATAAGTATTTATGAAGTTCAAAATTCGAGTTCTCACCAGTTGCCATCATTCAATTCTAGCTATCAAAATTCACAAAGGGCTTCGACTGTTAATCGTTGTGATGAATTAAAGTTCATGAATTGTTTTAAATGTACATCGATTATAGAACTATTTCAATGGTGTAGTTATTTGTAATTAATTAACATGCTTCTAAACTACTGGGCTTGTTTTTTTCTTTTTAGTTATCATTTAAGACCATGAATCTTTTTTCAAGATTAATGCAGTCAGGTTTTCGTTTTCAATAAAAATCGGGTTTGTTATTAGCTAACTTAATTTTTTAAATAACTTTCAGGCTAATACAGCGATTGACTTAAAATCTTATGAGTTTTTTTCCTTATAACACTGCCACAAATATCGTTAACTGGATCAAAATCGGTCAATTTGTTTGGGATCTACGAACTCCGTTTGGGATTCATCAATGACGAAATTTAAATTTAAATGAATGAATTTAACGTAAGCAATATTTTAGATCTCTAAAATTGAGTTGAATGGCATTCTAAAGATCAAAATTGATCATCGTTTCCAAAATATGTAGCTTTTCAAAAATTTATATACTGCCATGTTTAACAAAATATATGTTTGAACTCAAAAAAAACTATACCTACTTACAGTTTTTATTCTTTTGCGCTTAAAATACCGCGGTAAAATAGAGCTTAAGTTTGCGGGAAGTTTCAGGGATGACTTGAAGGGTCAACAACCACTTACACATTTTTTTGTAATGTAACTTAAAATTTTCGGTATTCGGATTTCTTCATTTAGATGTATAATAGCTGTAAAACATTGCTTCTTGCCAAATTTTATGATTCTAGGTCATCTGGAAGATCCCTATAGGATTTGATATCTTGTTGAAATCGCAAAAAAACTGCAAAATATGCGACATAAATGGTTATATCTATCTATAATTTCTTTCAGCCCAAAGGTTGACTGGGAGAGAATGCATCTAACACTAAGTCCGCCTTTTGTACAATTTTACACATGTAAAAGTACAATAAAGTTTAAATAAATAACTTTAACAACATATCACACATTTTTGGGAGCATATAAATCCCGTTTGTTACCATATAAATTTGGTAAAAATCTTATCACTACTAAAGCAAAAACTTTGTACTACTTTTTACGACAGGGGAACGGAACTTAGTACGAAATTTGGCAAGTTAAAGGTGATATGGTAAAAGAGTGTAGAAAGCTATATTTTATACCATTTGCATTAGAAACACATGGCATAGACTCATGTATGTATTTTTTACGGATCAAATTTGTGGTTTTTATTGTTTAGTCTATGGTCTAACGAAGTCATAGAATTATGGTCGAATTTCGACCAGAGGTCGATCGCGACTTTAATAATGCCTTTAAAATCATAAGATAGCAAACGAGCAGATGGCTCCCCTGATGGAAAGAGAGACCATTACCCATAGACGCCAAAGATGTTAATGGTGCGTTTATATCCGTGTGGCAGGATGGCAATGCCATAGGCATAAGTCTACCGGCTAGATTACCCTCCAAACCAGAACATGACAAGCATTGACGCTATAGCGGCAGGAATAGGTAAGGCGGTGGTACCAAATACCTGGGCGAATCGTTGCGGAACTCTACCACCTAGTAGTCACGATAGACACATATAGACTCTCCTCCGTCACCTTTACGACCTGCCAGGCAGAACGACAGTTGGTCTATTCTTCAAAGGAGCCCGGGCCAACACGGGAAAAAAGATTTATTCCAGACAGCTCCTCCCCCGTAGGTGATAGCGTGATAGCCTGTATGTTGACCCGACCTGTTAGTAATATTCATGCAGAATTTGAAGTAAATCCATGCAGTACTTTTTGAGTTTACCCCGGACATACATACAGACAAACAGACAAAAACTCTAAAAATTATATTTTTGGCTTCGATATCAATTGTAGATCACGCCCCAAGTATTCTTTTAAAAAAACATTCAATGTACAGTTTTGACTTTCCTACGATTTTATTATATGTGTAGATGAGAACTTCGTACATACATGCACATTCAGCTTCACATGGAATTGTTTTCTGTTCCTATCTCTTTGGTGTGAACGACATACGATACTCATCGATTATTATAACAAGAAATGTTTTCAAAACTATAATCGTTTTTTCTTACAATCCTCACGCGCCTAATATCTTTGAAGACATATCTTAGTGCTAAGTGTGAGTTTTTCTTTTCGCATTCGATCGTGAGCGCGTTTGGAGTTTAGTAGGAATTTGTATGTGGTTTGTACAGCGCCACCTAGTGGTAAACGTGAGAAACCAGTTTACCACTAGGTGGCGCTGTACAAATCACATACAAATTCCTAGTAAACTCGAAACGTGCTCACGATCGAATGCGAAAAGAAAAACTCACACTTAGCACTCTTATTTATACAACCACTAGCTGCTGCGTGCAGTCCGCTGCATTATACATATTTTGGTGAATCCCGCGGGATTGCCTATTTTTTTCGGGATAAAAAGCCTATGCGCTATTCCAGGTTATTATCTACCTGTGTGCAGTCCGCTGCATTATACATTTTTTGGGGGAATCCCGCGGGATTGCCTATTTTTTCCGGGATAAAAAGCCTATGTGTTATTCCAGGTGTATACCAGGTATATTTACCTGTGTGTTAAATTTCATTTAAATCCGTTCAGTAGTTGAGTTACGTGATTGAGAAACAAACATCCATCCAAACATCCAAACTTTCGCATTTATAATATTAAATTAAAGATACATACTAGCGATCGCTTGTGGCCGAAATTCGACCATGACTACACAATAAAATCGCTTTTAAGTTTGACAACTGACATTAGCCGCAAAGAAAATAGCATACACGTGTGTATAATGTCATGTATTTCACATGAATATAGTGAGGCTAATGTTTATTTTTATTAATTTAACTAGCTGTTTCGCGCGACTTCGTCCGCGCGGACTTCGTTTACTCCGCACTGCCCCACCCCCGTAGATGATAGCGTGATAACATGTAGCCTATATGTTGACCCGACCTGTCAGTAATATTCATGCAAAATTTGAAGTAAATCCATACAGTACTTTTTGAGTTTACCCTGGACATACATACAGACAAACAGACAAAAATTCTAAAAACTATATTTTTAGCTTCGATATCGATTGTAGATTACGCCCCAAGTATTCTTTTAAAAAATATTCAATGTACAGTTTTGACTCTCCTACGATTTTTTTATATGTATAGATTATACTGAAAAAAGAAAACTGTAGCTTCAAATGTCTAGTTTTCGGATCTGGCCATAACAAAAATTATAACCTGGACGGTTTCAGAATTATCCTAGAATAATTACCAAAAAATTTTATTTTTGTTAGTTGCGTACGCAAAAATAATTAAAACTTCCCAAATGGCAAAAGTCAAATAAAGCAATTACTTTTTTTGTAAAAGGCACGAAGAGTGTTTTTTAAATCTGAATTGTTTGTAAAAATTTTGGAAACAGTGACGGATAGATAATTATGACGAATAAATATTTCTTTTAATTTTATGCAAATATTTTTTTTTTCTTTCGTGAGAAATGTCTACCCGTCATAACGGCCCGCAGACAAATTTTTATACCTACGGAACCCTGCTAAGGCACGTTACGCCACTGAGTTATTTGCTATCATTTCTTAAAGAAAAGATAAGAAAGAAAATGAGCAAATTTAATCTTGTCAAATTAGTGAGAGTAGAGCATGATGTTTTTTTTTTAATTTTGCTTGTTTTGTGTAAATATTAGAATACAACGAAAATCATTTATCATCGTAGCTCAGTTTAACAAAATTAAATATTTCCTGTCTCTTACTTTTCATTTAATATAGAGAAAGATAGCGCTAACTTATAATTTTAGACGAAGCACGAGAACGGCAGAATCGGGCCATTTCACATTCATCCAATTAGCGAGGGATTGGCACAAATCTCTTTTTGTAGTGATGCAGGAAAAGCCACGGCAAAGTACTAGTTAATTATGTTATCAATATGATATCGTCTGTATCAATATAAAGACATGTTCAACAAACGAAAAAACGGAGGTTATTAGTTAGACATGTATGTATGTAATAGGTGTTATTGGAATTGGATAATATTTCGACGGGTCCCAAGAACAAAATCGTATCTACAAAATTACCAAATTACAATATGTTAGTTTGTGGGAGTACATTGTACATAAGTCAATTGCTGTTCGTTAGTCTCGCTAAAACTCGAGAACTTCAAGAATTAATTGTTGAAGTCCAGAGAAGGATTGAAAGGTGAGAAAATGTAGAAAAAAATAAGAGTAATTAAAAAGGCAACGTTTGCCGGATCAGCTAGTTATTTTATAAAACCAATTTCGTCTGATCTCTCCATACAATTTTGTTCTTGGGACCCGTCGATTTGAGTATGATAATCAATTTCGGCGTCCTATTTAGATGCCACTGTGGCATATTATCAGGTAACTCCATCATGTAATTTTTAGGGTTCTGTACCCAAAGGGTAAAACTGGACCCTATTACTGATTTCGCCGTTCGTCCGTCTATCACCAGGCTGTACCTCATGAACCGTGATATTAGACAACTGAAATTTTCACAGATGATGGTAAAATGATTACAAGATAATATAAAAATATTCGTTTAAAATGTCCCACTAAAATCATTATAAATTTAATTAAAAAATATTTTTATTTTAAACAAGACGTAAGGATCTCTAAATACAGTAATCTACCGTTTTTTAATATCAAAAAGCCTATACGATGTCTACACTTAAGATAAGTTATCAGCTAAATATAACTGCCTAATTGTAATATTATCTTAAAAGCGTGATAACATCGTAATATTAATCATTTGTATAGATAACAAATCTATATATTTATCGTAAATTATTTTATAGTAAGTAAGGCTTCCGGAGTTGATTTTTTTAACGTAGATATATCTTATTGTAATTTTGGAACGAAGTTCCTTACGGCAGGCTTGGAGGGGATGGGGATTTTGCTGCGCGACCGAACTGAAAAAAATGTGATAGTAAAACCGTAAGAAAAATGCGTGGAATAAAAGCGTTAAATGAGACGTGCGCAGGCGCGACAGTCGCGTACACAAGCGAGTAGTGCCGTTTAGCCGAAGGAAGTTCGTTCCTACCTGGTGTCCCGCGACACCACATCATTTTTTATTTCGTAGAACTAAGTAGCAGATAGCTGTCCTCTTTTTTTAACTAGGCGTTAGAACTTTTATATGAGTTTTCTTCCCATAGAAATTTTATTTCATGAAAAATTTCATACGAATTAAACAATACGTATAGGTATATAAAAATATTGTAATTTAAAAAATATTTAACATTATAACAATGTTGACATAAGACTATATGGCTCGTACTGTCGAAAAGTAATCAGATTTCATGTAGAACTATCTAATCTTCTAACTCTTCCCGGCAGAACACACGAATGAAAATTAACGTTATTGCGGCAGGAATAGGTATGGCGGTGGTACCAGACCCGTAGGCGTATCATCTAACGTTTGCAATTCGCCAGCGATCAGCGATGACTCTTAAACGTAATGAAAAAATCATCAAAAACGTCGCCAATTGCTTGCTGGTCACTAGATGCACTTTTTGCAATGTCACAGCATCAAAACTAATCGAGCAGCAACGACTACCACTAATGTACAAGGCTGTTATGTGTCTTGCAATAACTAAACAATCACGATAATTTCGCATTGCGAGTTACGTGATCACCCCGCCGGGCGAGATAATGCAGAGCATGTAAAGCTATCGGTCTCAGTTATCGCTATAACGTTCGTCGATAATCGTTAACATATCGGTAAATACGGCGATGAGGATCACCACTTATCTCGCCAACCGACAAACCGGTGAATCGCGGTGAACCAGAACGTCTATAGACGTTAGATTTACTCTGCCTACCCCGCAATTGAACCGGTTGTGATCACATATATATTAAAAAGGCAGTTACGTTACGCTCTAACATCGCAATCGCTAAACCTATGCTCGATCTGCCGAGCGCAAAGTGATGCGACGAACGTAGCAAACTACGTTTCTCTCACTTACTTTTGTATTATACTATCTCACTCTCACAAACATGGCGAACCCAGGACGAACTAAACAATAATTTAACCTCATTATCAAACAAATTCTTTTAGCCGTACTTACGAATGGAAAGTAATCCCGTGTCTTATTTTTCTTTCCTTGAGTGATTATAACACTGGTTGAATACTCAAGAAGGCATTTTGATGCGTGTTTAATGGTAAAAACAGTCGAAAAGTATAAGCGTATGATATGATATCCCGTGCGTGATTGTCACTGTGTCCACGGACCTAGTTTTGTAGAACCGGGCCCTGTACTAGTAGCCGTATCCTCCCCTTTTCTATTAATGTTTGTGATGATAATTTTTCTTCTTTTATAAACTGCCGGGTAGGAAGTCAGGTAGTATTATTCTACAACAAGGACCTAGGCATGTAGAGAAATACTTCTACTAAAAAACAATCACAAACAACTTGGAGGAATAGACTCAGTGAATCTGATTCACTGCCATATTGCCAGACATCTCGTTAAAAGGCGAGGGAAAAGCCAACACGTGGCACTAACATTATGACTGCTAACTAGGATCGGGTATATGGTAACCATCGCTGTGGCGCCGAAGGTCCATACCACTGGAGGGTGTCATAGCGACAGAACCAGCCGGGCAACTACTAAATGAGGTCATAACTGTGGAGGTTGATTACGTCATTATTAGGTGTGGAAAAAGAAGATCTTTCCAGCCAGGCAAGGTGTACTGTCTGGGGAAAGTCTATCTGAGTATCGTTGAAACTTGTATATAGATATATTGTTACAAAATAAATAATTGTAATATCGCGATATAGGATTTTACTTTGAATTTTATTATTTTTTAGTATTTCGTCTTGTAGCGTTTATAGATTGCTTGAACCGCTTAAATTGCTTGCCTATTCCTGCTGGAACAACGTCAGTGCTTGTCACTGTTGAGTTCCGGTTTAGAGGGTAAGGTAACCCATAAACAAATGCATGTGGCATTACATCCGCCACACGGGCAACAACACACCATCTTTGATGTCTGGTTGTCTCTTTCCATCAGGATAACCATCTGCTTGTTTCCTATCTTTGATTTAAAAAAAAAAAAACAACCCAACCCATCCTTCTTCCAATAACATCTCCAATGCCACCGCGAAGAGTCGCACGTACCACAAATGAAACAATGGCTATGACATAAGCCGGTAATTGGCCATTGTAATATATCCGGCCATTGAGAGCGGGACGGCATGATGTTCCGGTCTCGCTTTGTATAGTAAATAGGATTCGTCACAGGCTGTGATGCGCGGACTTCTAATACGGGAATAAAATAGACATGACGGACAAGAAATTTAGTATAAACAGCGCTATTTACTGTCTTAATGCTACGTATCTCGTAAAATTAGAAATTAAATTTTACGAGAGAGAAGCTAGAAATTTTCCGCATTTGTCTGGGCTCCTTTGTAGAATATACCATTTGCCTTTCCGCCAGGCAGGTCGTAAAGGGCGATTGATTGGCCACACGTGTCACTACCGTCGTGACTGGCAGAGTTTTGCAATATCTTACAGCGCTTTAACAAGTATATTTGCTTTTACTTGTACAAAAGAAACATTTTGTCGTCATTTTATTTTTACAGTACCTATTTATCTGTAACCGACCGGCCACAGCTACCCGCGGCGCGACCTGCGACGCGAAATGCGGCGCGGTGAGTCGCGCGACCATCTGGGTATGCCACAGCTCGACTTGTTGCGACCGCGGCGGCGTGCCGCTCTGAGCTGTCACACCTCGATACTGGCTAGTACCAGGGTCGGATTTTGTAATACTATTTTTACTATATTCTTTTGATGCTATATTTATTATCGTAACGTTAGGATTGTACGCAAAAATACCATTATTGTTGATACTTATATAATATATTACCTTATCATTGATCCCTCCATTCGAGATTTTTAAAGTTATATTTCTTTAGGCAGCGAGAAAAAATTTTAAGATGCACGCGCGTTACCGTAACGCAAAAGGTACAGGTTGAAGTTGACCGCTAAATTGCTTGTGAAGTCCCGAAATCCTTGACTATCCTTTTCCAGTCCTTTTATTATTTTAATGTAATTAAGTATTTGCATGCAATCAAAAATCAGAAGTACTTTATTTAGTAAAACTTTTTACAAGTTATTTTGACACGTCAACATACTTTTTACAAAAACGACTACCGGATCGGAAACGCGGTCATGTTTTTTAGTGACGCCAATGAAGTATAACTTCTCACGTGCGTACATAAGTACACGCACCCATTTTTTAATATATGACAACGTAGATTTTTCCGTGCAATTTTTAGTAAGTATGATCGTTTTTGATGTAGTGGGTTGTAGAGAGAATGTATTTTTTATTAATATGAGTGAGATGAATGTATAGTAACAAATTTTGTTTAACGCAAGCCAAAATTAAATTGAGAAAATGCTGTGAAGTTTTTGGATTAAGTTTAAGTTTCGGTGTATAAACTAAATTGAGTTTAATATTATTTTAAATATGATATTAAAATAATGTGTCAATAACCAATTATTTATTTATTCAATAACCATACTAACTCTAAATTTAAATTTAAAAAAACGACAGTTTTTTTTATCGTCAGTCCACCATTTTAATTCAGTTCTATAATTTTAATCGCAAAACGTACAAGGAGCTGATGATTTCGAAAGGAGATTCTGCAGCATAAAGTTAAAGGTAACCTTAACCTGTGGTTCCTTACTCAATGAGCTTGAGCTGTTTTATTACAAAGCTCCCTTGCCAAAACAAATCGAAGTAGCATACACTCAGTGAATTTTAACTGGTCAAGCTTAGAAGATGACATGGACTTCCTTCCGCTCTATCATCAGATACTTTTAGCTATCCTATTTCACATTCCTTTAAATGAAAAATCAAACGAGTCTAAAATTGATGGTGTTGCTTAACTTTAATTAAAAGTTTCGATAACTTCATTCCTGCTTCATCATAAGACTCTGTAAATCATTTAGCTCCAGTGTATTTGTCAAAACAGAACAACTGAGTCCAATCTAAATGGGCTTTTCTTCTTTAGTTTATATATATATAACTTACCATGGCCACCTTCGGGTTTGATCGTTAAATCCTATGTCATGATGAGCATCAGATCCTATAAATCATTCAGCATCAAAATATTTGTCAGTACAAGACACTTGAGCGCTAACTCAATAAACTTACCTTGTTGAGTTTAAAAGTTTATTATCTTTGCATCTGGATGCGAGAAGTTTCGATATTACTTTTTTCGGCTCCATCTTCAGAGTCTCGTAATAATGAAACATATCTTATTGCAACGAAACGAACCACTTCAAACTCTACTATCTTAACACTTTCTGTCTGTGAGTTACAATGACACTCTAGCGGCTCCATGTTCCATTTCTCGGCATTATTAGTACTAATTAAACTTAGTACTTAAAGCAACAAAACCAATGACCCAAAACTTGGTTGCCTCGTCAAAACTCTACATCTGAGAGTTCTAGTTCCTATATCTAGGCTACATTATGATATCAGCTGGATAGTACCATAATATTGCATTGAACTTACATAAGTTTGCCAAGTTTCAGTACAAATAAATATCAGGAAGTCGATAAATATGGTTTGCAATATTTAGAAAATCTTTTATTTACATACAAATATTGCTAGTTAAATAAAAACTGATATCTTCGAATGAAGATATTGTGGCATCAGGTCTAGGTCACCGTGTCATTGCAATATAATTGAAGTAATAAAATACAAAATTTAGCATCGATAAAGCCCTTACAAGTTGCTAAATTTCTTTCAAGTTGAAAAGAGCTGGTGAGCTTTCAACGGCTGCACAGATTCTATTAAATCATAGCTAAAAACCATCTCGCGAAATAGGGCTTTCAAGTAAAAAAAAAATCGTAACTAAATTGGACCATCCACCAGGGCGCTACGATGCACGGACAGATACACAGATACGCCTCTGAAACTTATAACAACCCTCGTTTTTGTATCGGAGGCTTAAAATAGTAGTAAAAATTTTAATAAAATATAGTATCTATATAATTTACATTGGTAATAATTTTGTGTTATTCTGATTCCAACCCTGGCTTACTAGTGAATAAAACAAAAGTACTCTTTTGTTTTATCCGCTCATCACACCGCGCGGCCGGTCGCGCGTTTTTCCGTGCCGCAATTCGCGTCGCCGGTAGCTGTGGCATACTTCATACAGTTTCCTACATTTGTTACCGCTCGCCGCGCTGCAATTCGCGTCGCCGGTCGCGCCGCGCGAGCTGTGGCCGGGCCGTAAGGCTTTTATTACACAATGCTTCTTAATTTCTTAGAATAACTTTGAATGTCCCAAAATATACAAATTAAGTTTAGCCTCAGATTTTTTATTTCGCTAAACGCCGGGTGACGAAATAAATATAACGAAACAAACCTAGGTTTTCCTGACTGTGTATTTCGACCGCCAGCTTCAGCTTCATAAATAGAAGAGAATCTCTGTCACTAACATTGTTATTACTAGATTAATAAATAGACAGCAGGGTATCCACTTGAGCAGCCTCGTGACGAGTGCCTCATCCTGAGCGTGCCGCAGGCTGCGGAAAGCTGCGCAAGTGGATACCCAGATAAAAAACAATTTTTGCCGCATTCCGAGCACGAGCACACCAACGTCTTCACTCATCGCAAGGCTTACACTGAAGCGTCTTTGAGCATGGCCATTTACCGACATAATTCGGCTCGCTGCAAGGCCGCCTTGATTGGTTCAAGTCGTGGCAAACCTCGACTCGCGGCACGGTCTCCACTAGAGCTGCCTCGGGCCTAGGCGCCCGCTCGGGCCAAGGTTGCTTCAAATGGATACCCAGCGGTAGAGTTCTGCAACGTTCCGCCCCAGTTTAGTAGTATCGACTTACCTATTCCTATTTTTTATTATTCAAATACTAACGAGTATACACTTCGAGTAGACATCGTCGTCGTCGGTGTTGATAATAAAGATTTGAATATTTTCCAGGTTCCTTTTAAAGAATAGATCAACTGCCTTAAGGCCTGACCACAGTTACCTGCGACGCGACGTGCGGTGCAGCTAGCGACGAGCGACGAATACAAAATACTGTAAGAAACTGTGTGAAGTATGCCACAGCTACCGGCGGGCGATGCGAATTGCGGCGCGAAAAGAACCGAGCGAGGCGTGACCATGACGTACGGTGTAATGACTGATGAGCGAATAAAACAAACGGCAGAACGGCAGTTGGTCTATTCTTCAAAGGAGCCCGGATCCAACACGGAGAGAACAGTTTAAACAGACGCTAACTAGAGGGTGTTACAGTCGACGTAATCGATAGCAAAAGAAAACATCGCAAAATCGAACCAGTGATACAAGTGGTAGGACGCCGTCCGCGCTTAGGGCGGTGATTGCTGGTTCCATCATAGCTTATGTTGAATTTTTAAATATAAAATATTTTAAAAAATTCTCCCTAACACGGGAATAATAGTTTATTACTATACTAGCTGACCCCGCAGACGTTGTTTTGCTAAATGTATTTATAACAAAAATTCTCTACTATATAATGGATGTTATTATACATATAAACCTTCCTCTTGAATCTGTCTATCTATTATACAAAACCGCATCAAAATCAGTTGCGTAGTTTTAAAGATCTAAACATACATAGGGACAGACAGCGGAAAGGGGTTTTGTTTTATATTATGTAGTGGTGCGTTGTATAAGGGACAGTCTACCCCTTTGGGTTTTACCCACGGATTTAGAGTGCGATGAAAACCGGTGGAAATTTTCGTGACATCTTATCCCAAGAAATCAAACAAGCAGATGACTCTACTGATGGAAAGAGACACCCATCACATAAAGACTTCAAAAATGTTAATGGTGCGCCGGTAAACTTTTGTCAAAGGCATACCTGCCACCTTATCCGGGGCAAGAGGGTCATGGGGGTCATGACCCCCCCCAGGCAGGGATGCATGGATTTAATATTGAAAACAAATAAGAATTAGAGTCTATCTTGACTGAACCTCAAATATGTGACCCCTGACCCCCCGCCAGTGCTTACCCTCCAAACCGGAATACAACAGTGACAAGCATTTCGCTACTGAGGCAAGAATAGGTAAGGCGGTAGTGCCAGGACGGGTCAGACCTTGCAGAACTCTATGATCGAGATCTAGCACCGTGTGCAGATTTATCGCTTATTTATGTAAATATTGGCGATTATTTTAAATTAAATTAAATTAAATTTCTTTATTTGCCTGAAATAGGGTAACAAGATCTCTTAACTTATATTAGTGAACAAGCCAATTTCGCTATAGATAGCATGCAAATTTGTTATTTTAATATATTAATTTATACTTAAAATTAAATATTTATTTTCCTATTAAATAACACCGTCTCATACATAATAATCTATATTTATACATAAAAGTCTTTCTATACCAATTGTCTTTTCAAGCCATTACATTTTTTCAAAATTGTATTAAGCTAAATACTAATTAAACTAAACAAAGAGTAAACTGACTTCTAATGCTCATTATCTATATATTTTAATATAATAAAATTAAAATTATATATATTGAAATATTTAAATTTGATTAGATATTTCTAATGTTAAGTCTAGTCTAATATGTTTTATATAGAAGTCTTTGATTATACGCAATAGTTTTAATTGAAGGACTGAAACAATAGAAATCTCTGCAAAAATTAACCATTCGGTCTCTCAAATCTTCATGCTAATTTTGTGCGGTTAAAGCAGAGTACAGACAAGTTTACCAAGTGCCGTGTCTAAAATTTTGTAACGCTGTAGGCAGTTTAGAATTGACCCGCCTTTAGATATCGACGACAGCATTACTAGCACTACGCTAACATTCTTAATATGACATAGATCTATAAATATAGAAATAATATTTTTTTTTAAATAAATAAATAAATATTTCTTTCTTTAGAGGAGCCCGGAACCAACACGGGTTCAATGACAAAGAGTCAAGCTGTTTCGTAATAGCCTGGTCGACAAAGATTCGAACAGCTCTATGCTGAACGTGATCAAGAGGAAGAAGCTGGTATTGCGGAGCTCCAGCCCAGAGATAACAGGACTTCATGCGAGGCCGAATTTGTGATTTATAAAGTTGAAGGCGATGGACCGGCAAGAAGAACTGTCTCTATCACCTGAATACAGTGTGTGTGATTTTTATTAATGTATTTCTAACGAATTTTATTTAAAAACTAGCTGTTGCCTGTGATTTCGTCCGCGCGGACTTGGTTTACTCCGCACTGCTCCTCCCCCGTAGGTGATAGCGTAATAATATGTAGGTATTATGTTGACCCGACCTGTAAGTAATATTCATGCAAAATTTGAAGTAAATATATGCAGTACTTTTTGAGTTTACCCCAGACATACATACAGACAAACAGACAAAAATTCTAAAAGCTATATTTTTGGCTTCTATATCGATTGTAGATCACGCCCAAAGTATTGTTTTAAAAAAATATTCAATGTACAGTTTTGACTTTCCTACGATTTTTTTATTATATGTATAAATATTAGCTTTCTGCACTTATTCAGAGTTAATTAATACTAGCAATATTAAAATACTAGCGTTCGCCCAGTGGTCGAAATTCGACCACAGACTAAAGTTTCACTTTCACTATCACTTTTAAGTTTGACAACTGATTTTAGTCGTTGTCAAAAATGGTAGGTACCTATACATGTGCGTATATTATAAGTTACTAGCTGACTCGGCAAACGTCGTTCTGCCAACTTTGTGTCTACTTTTCCGGTATTTTTTTTACATTTTTTCACCTTTTAAACCTAACCTGAACCTCCATGAATATTTTAAAACCAAAATTTATTATTAGCCAAATCGGTTCAGGCGTTCTCGAGTTTTAGCGAGACTAACGAACAGCAATTGATTTTTATATATATAGAAGACTAGCTTACCCGCGCAGCTTCGCCCGCGAGTAGATTAACATGTCGTCGACATAGATTTTCATGCAAATTTCATCCCTTATTTCAACACTTTAGGGCCTGATTTTTGAAAAAAAAAATAGCCTATGTTTGATCCCGTATCTTCAACTACTTCCACGCCAATATTCATGAAAATCGGTCCAGCGATATAGCCGTGAAAGCGTAACAGACAGACAGACTTCCGAATTTATAATATTAAATATGGATAGACTAGCTGGCCCGGCAAACGTTGTTCTGCCTTTTTAACTACTCATTTTTTTCTGTATTTTCTCTCCTTTTAAACCTTCCCTGGACTTCAACAATTAATTCAAAACCAAAATTAGCCAAATCGGTCCGGCCGTTCTCGTTAGCGAAACTAACGAAGAGCAATTGATTTTATTATATACCAGCTGTTGCCTGCGACTTCGTCCGCGCGGATTTCGTTTACTGCGCACAGCTCCTCCCCCGTAGGTGATAGCGTGGATAATATGTAGCCTATATATTGACCTGACCTGTTAGTAATATTCATGCAAAATTTGAAGTAAATCTATTCAGTACTTTATGAGTTCACCCCGGACATACATACAAACAGACAAACAGACAAAAATTCTAAAAACTATATTTTTGGCTTCGATATCGATTGTAGATCACGCCCCAAGTATTCTTTTAAAAAAATATTCAATGTACAGTTTTGACTTTCCTACGATTTTATTATATGTATAGATATTTTTGTTCTGCCTTTTTAACTACTCTTATTTTTTTCTATATTTTCTCACCATTTAAAGTTTAAACCTTCCCTGGACTTCAACAATTAATTCAAAACAAAAATTAGCCAAATCGGTTAAGCTGGTCTCGAGTTTTAGCGAGACTAACGAACAATAATTGATTTATATATATATATATAAATAGATATAGATGTATGTCACATGAATATAGGTAAGTAATGTTTATTTTTATTAATTTAATGTATGTATGTATTTCTAATGCATATTATTTAAAAAATATTAGGTTCAATATTGTTCTCGGAATTTACGTAAAAAGAGCAACAAAGTCATATAATATAGATGTCTTTTCTCATTTAATTTCTCCAATATGTGCGTAACATGACTGGTCTGTGCAAAAATTAATTCTATAATTTTCCATTAGCAAGAAACTTTGTCTCTCGCTATGGCGAAATGGCGCCAGACTTTCCACTCACAATCGACACGTGTAAACACAGCTTTTAAAGGGAAAATGTGAAAACTAGACTAGTGTTTTCATTTGGAAATCAATATAGAACAGTATTGGAAAGTTCTGCATTAGTTTTCTTTTTTTTTTAAATCCATACTAATATTATAAATGCGAAAGTAACTCTGTCTGTCTGTCTGTTAAGCTTTCACGGCCAAACCATTGAACCGATTTGGATAAAATTTGGTCCAAATATAGTTTGAGACCCAAGAAAGGACATAGGATAGTTCTTATCCCGGAAATCCCACGGGAACGGGAACTATGCGTGTTTTTATTTTAGAATGTTTTCCCTCGAAGTCGCGGGGCACAGCTAGTTATATCATAAGATAGCAAAGAAGCTGATGGATCTCCTGATGGAAAGAGTCAACCATCGCCTATAGACACCAAAGGTGTTAATGGTGCGTTGCTATCCTGTGGTGATATCTAATGCCACATGCATAAGTTTACCGGCTACCGTACTCTCCAAACCGGAACAGGACAGCGACAAGCACTGACGCTATTGCGGCATGAATAGGTAAGGTGGTGGTACCAGACCCGGGCGAGACAATGCAGAACTCTACTACCTAGTAGCCACGATGTTAGTGACTCGCATAGCAAATCTGTCGCTTTTTACGACATGCCTGGTAGAACGGCAGTTGGTCTATTCTTCAAAGGGGAAAGTAACTTGACAAACAAACTTGAAAGAGTTATAGGCATCTGTGGTATGGTAGGACTTAGGGAATACAACCCAGGTATTTCTGGATCATGCGTGGAAAGCACGGACTAATCTCGGTTGTAAATTGTACGGGATGTCGCGCGGGATTGGTGGGATTGAAATAAAAAACAAAAATCATACTCTACACAGAAGCAGCATGTTGGTCCGGGCTCTCTTTGAGGAATAGACTATCCACCATTCTGCCCGGCAAGTCGTAAAAGGCGACTGATTGCTATACGAGTCACTACCATCGTGGCTACTAGGTGGTAGAGTTCTGCATTGTCTCGTCCGGGTCTGGTACCACCGCCTTACCTATTCCTGCCGCAATAGCGTCAGTGCTTATCACTTTCGTACTCCGATTTGGAGGGTAAGGTAACCGGTTAACTTATGCATATGGCATTAAGATCCCGTCACAAGGTTAACAACGCACCATTAACATCTTTGGTGTTTATAGGCGATGTTGCCTTTACATCAGGAGAGTCACCTGTTTGCTACCTTTAGAAAGATACATTATTCAGACGTGAATTTTGCCCAAAGTAATGAATTTTGGTCCCGCGAACCAAGTCGCGAATAACTGCTAGTTATAAATATTAAAATGTATAAATTCACACCTAAAATGTACAGTAGTTGTACAGTAATTACGTACTTATGAAGTTTATCCTTCTCCCTTGGCGTAAACAAATAGGGTTGCCACCTTTTTTTTTTGAAAAAATACACTACATTTTCTTTTTGAATGTTTAAAATAAAGTACACGATTGAAAAATTTTAAGGTTTAAAAAAATGTTTCGGAATTGACTACATGAGGTCCCGGGTTCGATTTCCGGGCCGGAAAATAAAAAATAAAATTTTCAGTTTTCTGACAAAAACAACGTTGCCGGTTGGCGATAGGCTGGCCACTATCACGTCGTGGGATTAAGTGGCTTCGGCTAATCGTGGGTGCACTTGTTGTAGCTTTGCCTATCACTTCGGGGATATGGGCGTGAAGATACTGAGAAGATTAAAAAATAAACCATTATTTATTAGCTATTCGTTTCTCCATACATATTTTTTGTTGCTTCTAGCAATATCTAATAAAGCTTTTTAGTAATTGGTAACGTCTCGTCATGAATATACCTCAAAGAAAATAAATTATATAAATGACAGTTTTGTATATATTCAATACTAGCTGTTGCCAGCGACTTCGTCCGCGCCGACTTCGTTTACTCCGCACTGCTCCTCCCCCGTAGGTGATGGCTTGATAATATGTAGCCTATATGTTGACCCGACCTGTTAGTAATATTCATGCAAAATTTGAAGTAAATCCATGCAGTACTTTTTGAGTTTACTCCGGACATACATACAGACAAACAGATAAACAGACAAACATACAAAAATTCTAAAAACTATATTTTTGGCTTCGATATCGATTGTAGATCACGCCCTAAGTATTCTTTTAAAAAATATTCAATATACAGTTTTGACTTTCCTACGGTTTTATTATATGTATATAGATAATTATTTTGACACAACAAATACTCAAGTAAACTGAAATGATACAAAAAATTACGTTTCAGATCATGTTTAAAAGTGATCTGAACCATTTCTATTCGAAACCAAAATAGATTTAAAGTTTTGTGTTCCTTGGTCGTCTAGAGTCGAATTGGCCGCAAAGAACTAGCCCAGAAGATCGGCCTTCTCCTTTACAGTATGGACCAAAGACTTGAAAGTCAACAATTGATTTGTTTTAAATGAAATGATAAAATAAAGTATTTTCACGCACTTTATTGCCTTCAAAAGTATAAAATACATTTGTTAGAAATAAAGTACAATACTTTATTACAACGTACGGTTGGCAACCCTAGTAAAGCAAATAGATTTGTTTATCAATACAAAACACATATTTAATATGTGGTCTAGTGGTCCAGCGTTAGCGTTGACCACATGAGGTCCCGGGTTCGATTCCCGGGTCGGGCACATAAAAAAAAAGTATTTTTTCAGTTTTCTGATAAACACAAAGTTGCCCGGGATTGTAAAATGCCCGGTTGGCGATATGCTTGTCACCTATCACATTTGTGGGACCAAGTATCTTTGGCTAATCGTGGGTGCACTTGTTGTACCTCTGCCTACATTTTCGGAGATACAGGCGTGAAGATACTTTTAATATGCATATGGAAATATAGAATTAAATCTCTTCCAAATAAAAATCACTTCAGACTAAACTAAAGAGAGAAGAGATTTATCGACTTCATGTTGCAAATTTTGTGCACGAGCACAAAGACCTTCAAACTAAAATATACTTATTAACTTCATGTTAAGCCCCGTTTTCACTTTAATTAGTCCGAGTGTGAGTGTTTAATGCAGATGCTTAGTATTAAGAGAAAAATACGTGAAGACAGCCATTGATCAGTGCGAGTGATAAGGGGCCATTCATAAATAACGTAACACAAATTTCATGATTTTTTGACCCCTCCCCCGTCTTTGTCACAGCTGGTCACATTTGTGAGACCCCCTTCTACCTAGTGTGATGTCACATATTTTACAATTTTACATTGGAATAATAATCTTGTTCGATTATTTTTTATCAATAAATTTAATTTAATTTTGAAAAAATGTGATGTCACAAAATTTGGGGCCCCTACCCCTTGTCACACAATGTCACATTTCTTCGACCTTCTCCCTTCCCTTAACATGTGACATAATTTATAAATGGCCCCTAAGTAATCAGCATCTGTTCATTTTTACTACGCTGCTTATGAATCACTCGCACTGATCCACAGCTATCTTCACGTATTTTTGTCTTCATACTAAGCACCTGCATTAAACACTCACACTCGGACTAATCAAAGTGAAAACGGGGCTTTATATATTTCGTGCAACTGTGCGGGCTAATTGTAAAATTCTCTCCCTTCATTTTTTCTCTAATGCTGGGGCCACACTCGCCTCTATCATCACAAAGCTTCGCGCAGAACAAAACGTTATAAGATCGATATGTTTGCCCATTTCATGCTGTTTCGTGATTCGTTAATGTTTTTTCATTTCGTTAAAATTCGTGAATTAACATTTTGGTATATGATATATTTTGACGTTGTCTTTAGAGCTAGTTGGCGAACCAATCACGAAAAAGCACGGAACGCGGCGAACCAATCATGAAACGCGTAAATATATCGATATTATAACGTTTTAAATTTTTGGCGCAGACACGATACATGCAGATGCGACCGGCTATTATCGCCTATCGTCGCGAACATTTGGGTTAGCGCCCTAATATATTGCGCTGCGTGGTCAGACAAGCACAGTGTTGCCAAATTAGTGCTTTCGGCGCTAGATCTAGTGCATTTCGTGATATATTGGCGCTAGAAATTTTATTACATTGCCTAGTGCTTTAACTAGTGCATTTTCGAGTATCTGTAGTTTTGTTAATATTAAAGGGCAATGGGCCCACCTCTCGTTCCCACCACTGTAATATGTAGTTGTCGGGGTTAACATGTAATTGTCGGGAGCAACACGGGTTTCTGAATCTGCCATAAATTAATCAATGGCAGATTCGGAAACCCGTCTCGGTCCCGGGCTCCTTTGTAGAATAGGCCAACTGCCGTTCTGCCAGGCAGGTCGTAAAAGGCGACCGATTGGCTATGCGAGTCACTACCATCGTCGCTACTAGGTGGTAGAGTTCTGCATTGTCTCGCCCGGGTCTGGTACCACCGCCTTACCTATTCCTGCCGCAATAGCGTCAGCTAGGCACTGCCATGTTCCGGTTCGGAGGGTAAAGTAGCCGGTAAACTTATGCATGTGGCATTAGACCTCGCCACAAGATAGCAACGCACCATTTAACACCTTTGGTGTCTATAACGCACCATTACCATCTTTAGTGTCTATAGGTGACGGTTGACTCTTTCCATCAGGAGACCCATCTGCTTGTTTGCTATCTTAAGATATAAAAAAGATTCAGAAACACAGTTAATTATTACTAACAGAAGCACAACTTATTCGCACTTGGTTCGAATGGGCTATCCTGCCGTTTCAGAACGCGAAATTCCAAATATCTATGGAAATGTGTGTGCACTTAGGGTCAAAATCGTGAAATCGTGTATTCGAATGTTGGAAACTAAGTTACTGACTGTTGGAGCTTTGGAGCCATAACGATGAGGATTCTTGTTTTACAAATCATAATTTTGTTTTAAAAATAAACATTTAGTATTTATTATAAAAAAAAATTAAAATATTTTAATTTTTATTTATTTGGTGCTTTTTCAAAAGAATTAGCAATATTCTAGTGCATTTTTTTCTGTAAGGTTTACCACCTTTCTTAGGATAGAGTTAGCAACACTGTCACTAGCGTTGTTTATTTCAACCACTGTTTTCGATCAGCAGGCTTACTCTTGAAAACAATATAAATCTTAAACCAATATTGATAAAAACGATAAGTTTCGAATATCGTCAAAAAACAGTACTCTTGAAATCAATATTGCCCACATTGATTCAGTATAGTAACGACATAATTATTGGAAATAGATGTCATCGTTACACGTCAAGCTAGTGTTACAAGTGGAAATTTTAAGTACAGTTTTAAACAAAATAACGAATAATAGCAATAATGAGTAGTTCCAAAAAATTTCAAAATCCGTGTGGCGCTGTCGCCGAATCCAATAATTGAATATAGTTGTCCAGAGTACGAAATACGTCAAAATTCATTAAATTTTCATTTAAAACTGAAATCGGTTTTCAAGAGTAGTCCTACAGTTCTGTCATATGTCTGATATGTCTGAACTGCAAGTAGCTGTGTAAAAATGGAGTGGACTATACTGGAATAACAATTATCTAAATAAAATAAAAATAATGTATAACTGGTGAATCTACTGGAATACCTTAATAATTGTGAGGCTGAACTCATCATGTGAGATCCAAAAAATGTGAATCACAAAAAAACATGTTAGTAATTAATTAATAACACATATGTAAAAAAAGCCGTTGACCATAGTTACACGTTTAAAAATTAATGTGACCACAGCTTCTGTCGCGATAATTTCTTAGTGTCAAAACATACAAAGCTTCGGCGCACATTACTTCGGTACGATACAAGACACGCAAGTGTGGCCGAAGGATAACGCGTTAAAATTAGTACGACTTGAAAAGTTTAATAAACAAATTAATCACGTTGCTTGTTAAATCATGCGTTTAGTGCATTAACTCCACATTCCACACAGATCAATCGGCTAAAGTAAATAATTTGCCTATTGAGAGGTAATTTGTCAAAATTGCCAATTTTAAGTTGACAAATCGTCGCAATTATAAGATGACAAATGTTGGCGACGCCACTGCTGCGTTGTGTGTGTGTGCGTGCATGCGCGTGTGTGTGCGCGCGTGCGGGCATGTGTGTGTATATGTTTATGTGTATGTGCGAGCGCATTTGTGTGTGTGTGTGTGTGTGTGCGCGTGTTTATGTTTAAGTGTGTGTATGGGTAAATGTATGTGCCTGCATGTCGGTGTGAGTATGCACAAATGTTTGTGTGTGTGTGTGTGTGTTATGAAAGCTGCATTATTTCTGCTTTCCACTAACCTCAACTAACTTTTCTGCAAAATATAGATACGTCGTTTTCTTTTGTATCAACTTATACTTTGATAATGTGTAGACATAATATAATTTGTGAGCATTTTATTTTTCCTTCTTTACAATATAATATGTGTAATACAGATATTTGGCTCCCAATACGCTGCGCTTTGTCTGTCTGTCTGCATCATCTCATCCAAAGCACGAGTGTTTTCAATTGAACCAACGTATGATACGTACGTACAAACTTTAGGCTACCATTGAGATTTACCTCCAAAAAATCTCATTAATATTTTTCCATGACCCGAGCATTGAACCCAATACCACTTGGTCTGAGTGGAATAAATCTATTTAGATGCCCGCACAGCAAAATCAAGACCATTGACAAATTACTGTTAATCTACAAATAGGTAAAGTATTTACCTATAGCCTCAAACCATCCACACCACTAAAAAATCAAAATAAATACCTTCGTATCCAGCGAAAAAATCTATTGCCGCCTTTTTTCCCGTTAGGTTTCTTCTTTTTCCCCATTTTTGTTTGAAGAAAACATAAATACAACCTTTTCACAACACTACACTACAGTCTATGGTCTATGTTCCCGCACAATTCACTTCGGATTTAATTTTGGAATACGCGGGTTTAAATTAAGAACGTTGTCTCTGGCCAGTACAGGACTCATTTGGGCTCTAACATAAACAGAGGCAGTAAAAAGTAAGTACTTTAGTAAATATTCATCATCAAACAAAACACTTCACATAGAATATATGAGATATTAGATCATTAAAAAGCTAACATTAAAGTTAGTCACAGGGAAAAGGGTCACACATATAATTACCAATTCTTTTTAATTCACAACACTAGAATATTCGATGCTTTTTTAAAAACAATCGATTTTATAGTCACTTCATAAAAAAACGATTTAATTATACAAAGATTCCAGCAAGATACTATAAATGCGCGAACGGAACGTTCAAAGTTGTTTTGATTTTTTTCTAATGGTTTCAATTTTAAAACATTAACGACAGTAATGTAAAAAAAAACACTGGCACGTTAACGAACACTTTAATTCCATTCGATATTTAAACAATGGAAAAATTCGAATTCAAAAAAGAATTCGATTCACGTTCAGAAACGCGCGAATGGGGAGCGCACGCGATGAACTGGCGCGTGGCCACGTTCAAATTTAGAATCTTGGAAAAAAAAAAGAAACACCGGCTGCATTGCAAGAAATGCAACGGCGCGATACTTTATTTTTGTTCTGTCTACAAGAGAACACACAGATGATTATTTATCACTTGACATTTATAGTTTTCAACCATAAAACAAGGTTTCAAATAAAATTCATATTTTATGGAACATAACAGACAGAGGATTTATAAACCGTGTCCAGAATACCGAAACCCACAACCGTTATACCTAGTGGCCAATTAAACAGTACAAAAGTAGAACAGAATATTTTTATTTTTCAAGAAGATGAAAATTCGATTGGTTCCTTAATTATGTGGTTCTATGTTTCACTTAGAGGCATGTTCGATTTTCGATTTTTACATTATATTTGTTTTTTTTTAATAAATCATTAAGTCGGTTCTCTAGTGATCCTAGGGCATACTAACGGGCAGAGTTCTGCAACTCCTCACGTTTGTGAATCCAAGTAAGGTTGAAAATTATTTTTTTCTTAAGGAATATGCAATAAAGAATTTAATGCAATAAATTTCATTTATAAAAAGAATCTAATGATATTACAAATATACAAAAGTACAATTTCTGATTTTTGTAATCTATAATATGTAACAAGAAAATGCATCTAATTTTGCTTTATAACATGATAAACATTATAAAATATGCAATATAGAATTAAATTAAATTTTGATTTGCTACAAAATGTTTATAACATAAACGTAAGTTTAAATAATTACGGGCATTTACATCATGGAATATATAAAAAAGAATTAAATCGAATTTCAATTTATAACATGATTTTTACAATATTTCTTTTCTATATTTACGGATTTTTACAACAAAGAATTTGCAGGATCATAGAATTATGGTCACATTTCAAACAAAAAGAATTAAATTTCGACCCCAATGTTGTCATTAGTTACTATTTTTTTTATACAGAAGGGGGGGCAAACGAGCAGGAGGTGCACCTGATGGTAAGTGATCACTGCCGCCCATGGACATCCACAATACCAGAGGTCTTGCAGTTGCGTTGCCGGCCTTTTAAGAATGAGTAAGCTCTTTTCTTGAAGGCCCCCTAGTCGTATCCGTCTGGAAACACCCCTGCCGGTAATTGGTTCCACAACAAAGTAGTGCGAGGCAAAAAGTGTCGAGAGAAACGCACAGTTGTGGATTTCCAGACATCGAGATGGTGAGGATGGAATTTCAAATTTAGACGCGATGTCCGATGATGGAATTCGGCGGCAGGAATTAATCCAAATAACTCGTCGGAACACGCCCCATGAAAAATAAGATAGAAGACACATAGTGAACCAACATCTCTGCGCAATGCCAAAGAGTCAAGCCGTTTCGAAATAGCCAGGTCGTCAACGATTCGAACCGCTCTACGCTGAATGCGATCAAGAGGAAGGAGCTGGTACTGAGGAGCTCCGGCCCAGAGATGAGAACAGTACTCCATGTGGGGCCGAAATTGAGCCTTATAAAGTTGAAGGCGATGGGCCGGCAAGAAGTACTGTCTCGCTCTGCTGAGCACACCGAGCTTTTTGGCCTTTTAGTTTAGCCTTACCTTCCAAATGACCGCGAAACTGAACGTAATTCGATATGTCGACTCCCAGAATCCCGATACTAGCTGAGGCTGTCAGGAGAGTATCGAGGTGACACTACAAAAGGTGTCTTTTTAGCGGAAAACACGCAAAAACTGTGTCTCTTTGGGGTTAAAAGTGACCAGGTTTTGACAACCCCATTCCGAGACATCGGTTAGTCGATTCTCAACTTTGGACACAAGCTTGTTTCGGCTCTCTTCGACGTGTTCCCGAGAAATACCGCTTCGGCCGGAGTATGTAGCATCACTAGTACTGTCATCCGCATAGCAATATATGTTGCGAATTCGCATCATGTCATTGACATGCAGAAGGAACAGTGTCGGTGATAGCACGCAGCCTTGTGGAACACCAGCATTGATAGATTTAAGGTCAGAGCACGCACCGTCAACTATGACCTTGATGCTAAGATCAGCCAAAAAACTGGTGATCCACTTACATAATTTCTCGGGAAGCCCATAGGAAGGCAGCTTCGCCAGAAGCGCTTTATGCCATACCCTATTAAAGGCCTTCGCAATGTCTAAAATAACTGCCAACGCCTCCCCCTTGGACTCAACTGCTTCCGCCCACCGATGTGTTAAGTATACTAGAAGATCACCAGCTGAGCGGCCGCGACGGAAACCGTACTAGCGGTCGCTAATCAGCTGGTGCTCTTCTAAATACTTGAGGAGCTGCGAGTTGATGATTATCTCCATAATTTTGGAGAACAAGGAGGCTATAGCTATCGGCCGATAGTTAGACGGATAGAGTATAGACCAAAACCGCCAGTAGTACAGAGTATAGACCATGAAATATTTGGTATAGGTGGAGCTAGCACTCGTATTAATCACTTGAAACACATATTTACGTTATATCTCTGTCTGTGAGGTCTCTTCATCTCTTTTTATACAGCTGTGTTAGAAAGAGAGGGTAAGACCTCAGAAAATGACAGCAGTATTTAAAATTTTGTTTGAAGCATGTATTAGAAGTGCTGCCTCCAGATATAATACAGCTTCATGGTATAGACTATCTAAGACATTAAAATTGGTAGACAGATTGGAATAAATACGAGCGAACGGCTGAATCACCACGATCTATATTTATTCGTCTCGCCGCTGAAATAGGAAAATTATTATAAGTTTAATCTGAGGACTGTAAAAAGCATTGCATAAAAGCCAAACTCGTTAAATTCTTCCGCCAAGTGTTCTCAGTGTGTGGCCGCGTTTCGATTCGATAATAATTATAAAAATGTTGACGTCACCTGTAAAGGTTTATTTGCATAAAACATTTTTTGATTTTACTACAGATTCGCATTCGAGTAAACGGCTCACTTAGAAACATGAAAGACTTAAGACTGGCGGCAGGAAAAGGTAGGCGGTTTTAAAAGACGCGCGAAAAGTTTAGATACTCTCTAAGTTAGGTATAGAGTGGAACGAAGAAAATAATTTACTTTTTCTTCCTAGCCTTGGGGTGTAATTTACAGCTGATAAAACACATTACCTTCCTGCAGTCCGGTAAAAAAGAAAATATTTGAAGAAAAAAATATATAGCCGTTTAGGTAAGTCGATCTAAACCTTGAAGTACCTGATTCTTATTCCAAAAAAGTTAGTATTTACGTAACTATCTATTTATCTAAGCGCGTTACTTGCGCGAACGTATTGGATCGCATGAATTATGAATTCATTGGATAATTAGGTTTAAACTTAAGGGTATGTTTTTTTAATTTATTTATAATGAGAATCAGATACCCTATTATCCCTTCAAGGTTTTGGTCGACTTACCTAACAGGCTGTATATATTATACATTTTGAAGTGATGCACAGACTCACAAAGTTTATAATAAATGCAAAAATATTTTTTAGGATAGGAAAGCTTTATATCCTAATTTAAGCCAATAAGAAATTATGAACTAAAAAGACTTTCTTCACTAAGTTTTTGTAATTTTAGTTTCGTTGTATCCCTTATTGGACTTAAACTTAAATTAAGAACGGTATATTTATCAAGCTTTACACATTTTTTCGGATTAAAGAAAAAAGTTTCGCAGAAAAAAAAACTTGATTTATTATTAATTTTCCAAGTCAGTACGCCACCTGAAGATGTTGAATTAAGATTTTTACTTAAAAAATTTCCTTTTTTTATTTGCTATAAATTACACACCCAGGTCAAGAAGAAAAAAGCCTTCTCCCTAAACCTACACAAATTTGCGAATGTGGATGGATGTAGAGACCAAGTAGACCAATATTGTTGTTCCATGATCAAGTTGATTGGATGCTGTCTGAAGATCTGAAGTCTTCGAAACTGGCTTCTTAATATGAAAAGAGTATTGAATGTGTGCAAACAACAAAATTCAAAAATATTGAATCGCCAAGAGTGAAGACTCAATATTATAACTGAAGACTCAATACATAGAATGGGGCTGATCCCTCTGAAATTAAATAAAAATGAAAAAAAAAGATAATAGTAGAATGAGACCCATAAAAAAGGAAGAAAATAAAGATACTATCAGAAAAAGAGATTCCAAAGAAAATAACTAGTATCGATTTTTTAAAAACATCAGATATTATGACGGGTGAACTTTCGATTGTAAATTATGATGTTTTTTAATATTAAGTCAAGATAGGGAAAAAATTAATATTTTAAATTAAAAAATTACAGTGTATTAAGGACATAAAAGAACAACTTTTTACCAAGTTTCGTGACAAAAATATCAATTTTTTAGGAGATACACCTCACACTTCCCGAACTCAAATCGCCCGTAATTTATTTTTCCTCTTAATTTGACTTTATTTACTTCCTTTTTTAATGAGTTTCATCCTAGTATTATTTTCTTTTGTTTTAGAAATTATCTGCCCTAGCCTATTAACGACAATCTACATATATATATAAAAATCAATCCCTATTTTCCTTGGTCACGACATCACGCCTGAATGGCTGGACCAATTTCGGTAATTTTTTTCGTTGTGTTTTTAATTGTAAGGAGAAGGTTCTTATAAAAGAAAATATTAAGAAAACTGCGCGGAAAAATAGAAAATTTAAAAATATTTAACCACCATATAAAGTTTAATGCCATTTTGGCTGCGTGGAAGGACAATCCCGTAGGGCGTTATATAAATTACGTGTCACGTTGTTTGTCCGCTATGGATTCCTAATATGAATGGCAAAACAACGTTTGCCGGGTAAGCTAGTTTGCATATATTTTTTGACTTTTAATCCGCAACGCTCCTGCATTCACCGAGAACTTGAGCAGTAGTTTCTTTGGCATGGATGTAACTGAAACTAAATGAGCAAGTTTACCACTAATACTAACTCCCTAGCCAGACCACTGACGTTATGATATAAGGATACGAAAGGAGGTATGCCTCTAATATGTTAGATACATAAAATTAAAAATGCGTTATGCGAAAATAATCACCAATTACATCGTATTTCGTGATGTAAAGACCAAAATGGCTTGGCACTTTGCCAACACGTCACCTGTGTACGAGCGACAAGAATGAGGAAATACTTTTCTAGAGCATCATCTATGATTTAATCTCTTTGAAATATAGCTGAACTGTATAGCTAAGTTTAGTGCAACGTGTGATGTTTCAATTCACCATTCGATTAGCCTTCTTTTGTTACATTGGTACTAAAAATTTTGAATTCGATCGTTTTGATTACATTTTGTCGAATCGTATTGAATTAAAGATATTGTTAATGTTCATTAAATATACCTTATTGTATGTATAGGATAATGCAACACGTGATATTTTGATTCAATGCTCGATTATCTCTATTGATGTATCTAACATCGATTTTAAAAATTTAAATTCACTATTCAATTGATTATATTGTCTCATTTTGTCTTTAAGATGTAGTTAATTGTAATGAAATATATCAAAACTGTTAAAATATTGTTACGTACTCGGGTTCGCAATTGTAGGAAAACACCACTTATATTAAATCCGTGTATTTACACAACACAACACAATGTAATACTAAAATACACTTTACACAATAGTCACTTGCTGTACTATCACTGAACTTAGAACACTACACAATAGAACACTTCTCGCTTCGCACTTGGTCACTTGATGTATCGTTCTCGATCGCTTGATAAAAACTGCCTGTGTTTGTCAACATCTCTGTATTTATAGGCAGGGGAAAGTCCTAGCTGGATCCAGAAAAATCTAAATGTATCGGGAAACAATGAATCACTTCTTATCGTAAACATGTTATGAGTCATAAATCCTAGTACACGCTACTTTCAACCTTATGCCATATCCCACAAAGTCCATTATGGCATAGCCCCGGTCAACTATTTGTTTGTCAACAGGAGTTTTCTAGATAGTTAGCGCGCCCGCGCTCCAACTCTACACGCTTCTAGATTATTCGTAACAATATGATAATGCAGGGTACGATGTTTCGATTCACGATTAGCTACATCACTATTAAGTTTTGAATTTACCAGATCCGATTAATTCAATTAGATCATTTTGTCGATCATATATACTAATAATATAAAGAGAAAACATTAGTGTTTTTATATATTTGGAACGACTAAAGTGAAAATCTGGGCATAGGACCGATCTTTTTGTCAGTCCAGGCTCTTTTGAAGAATAGGCAAAGAGCCGTTCTGCCAGGCAGGTCGTAAAAAGCGACCGATTGGTTATACGTGTCCATTATACGTGTCGTTGCGAAACTCTATCACATGACGTGTCAGTTTTGCAACGTCTCGCCCGGATATTTGGTACTACCGCCCTATCTATTCCTACCGCAATAGCGTTAATACTTACTATTGTCATGTTTCGATTTGGAGAGTAAGGTAACAAGTAAACTTATGCATGTGGCAGTGCCATCCCGCTACACGGATAGTAACGCATCTTTAACATCTCTGTTGTCTATACGCGATGGTTTCTTTTTCCATTGGGAGAGCCATCTGCTTATTTGCTATTTGAGTGATGATATAAAAAAGCATCATCCAGGAGTGACAATAACTACTTTTTTACCCGACTGAGCAAAGGACTTCGGTGAATGCGATGCGGTCCAATCCGGCCCGCTGCACACCATCGTCAGCCAGTGGGCAGTGTCCAATGGCGAACGGATTCGCGCGCACGTGCACCTCCATGTTTTTAATTATCTATACATATAATAAAATCGTAGGAAAGTCAAAACTGTACATTGAATATTTTTTTAAAAGAATACTTGGGGCGAGATCTACAATCGATATCGAAGCCAAAAATACAGTTTTTTGAATTTTTGTCTGTTTGTCTGTATGTATGTCCGGGGTAAACTTAAAAAGTACTGCATGGATTTACTTCAAATTTTGCATGAATATTACTAATAGGTCGGGTCAATATATAGGCTACATATTATCACGCTATCACCTACAGAGGAGGAGCAGTGCGAAGTAAAAGTCCGCGCGGACGAAGTCGCTGGCAACAGGTAGTTAATTAATAAAATCACGTAATTGTATAATATATGTCTCTGAGCTAAGCTGCGGACGGACGGACGGACATGGCGAAACTACAATGGCTCCTTACTACTACGGAACCCTACACAATCTGTCGTAAAGAGTCATTGTGCAATAGATGCTGATAATAATTAGAAGACATGGAAAAGGAATGGAGCTTCTGTAACTGATAGAACTCGTGACCATTATCACGGGTTCTATCAGCTACAGAAGCCCTTAGATAAAAATCGGCTTTTAATACAGATCTGGTTACAGGACTTCATTATTTACTTTAAAATTCCACTTGTTACAATTGTAGTCCAAGCTACAACCGGTAACAAAGAATACGTAAATATCACAGAAAAATTACACATTCCAGATTTGAAAAAACACACCGTTAGATCATCGAGCACACAGCTAGAGTCCTGTAAAGGCGAACGTCACACTTTACTACACAAACCGCGGCAACTGACCGGGAATGTATTCGTGTGGAAACGTCGGCTTTCGGGAACACGGAGTTTTAATTATAGTACGATGAAATCTTTTTATAGTACACTAAAATATTGTAGATAAATCATTTTATATAGAAAATATTGCTCGCGACTTCGCCTGTGTGATATAGTTAAGACATTTATAAGATGCTCAAAAATCGGTTGCAAATAAATAGTATTTGAAAAGAGATGGAAAGAGATTGGGCTTCAATAATAGAACTTGTAATCCAAAATCTCGACTTCAAACGCATATTATATAAACGTATTATAATACACATACGTACATATTATAATTATAAACGAATTCAGGGTTTCCCTATACTAAATATCAACTTCCATAACATTTGCTACAAAAAATACGTAAAATTCACAGAAAAATTACAAATTCAAACTTTGAAAAAAAAAACACATATTATGTCATTGAGCATACATCTAGAGTCCTGTAGTAGCAAATTTCACACTTTACTACACAAATCGCGGCAATTAACCGGAAATGTGTTCGTGAGGAAACGTCAGTTATCGGGAACCCGAAGTTTTAATTATACTATTTTTTAATTATACATAAGTTTTAATTATACATATTTAATTATAGTACGATGAAATCTTTCGATAGTACATTATAGATAAAACATTTATATCTACACAGTTTTGCCCACCGTTTCGCTCAGCAACAAAACTTCACAGCTACATTAAACAAAAAGATGGCTTGTGGTAGAGGTAGGTAGAAATAACCATTGCCTTTAGACAACAAAGATACTAAATGTACGAAGCCCTCGTACCGCTAGTCACACATAATATTCGCGCCTAAGACCTAAGGCCAAACGTATAAGTTCACCGGCTACCCAGCTTCTCCACGCCAGAACACCGCAATTGGCACTGTCGCTACACCGGTGCTGCCGCGCATTTATTTTATTTTATGATACCAATCAAGCAGATGGATCTCCCAATGACAAGTAATGCTAGTATTTACAAATGGCAGGCGAGAAATAAGACCAAAATATTTTAAATTTCAAATTTAACCTAATTTGATCACGAGGTTGCCGAGAAATAGGGATTGTAAGATTGAGAACAAAATTCTAAAGTTAAAAGTGATCCTTTGCGAGTTCCCTGTTCGTAGCGAACCATTGCAATATTGGATTTTAATTTAATAAATTGAGTAGAAGATAATCCTTCATTACATTATGTTCTTCTCAATTAACACTTCAGGCAGATTATATAAATACAGAAAAATACAGAGTTGGCAGCATTTTGTTTTAGTTGAAACATTTTATCTGTAATTTCCAAATATACTACACCGTGATTCAGATGTGTCATTACGTCTTTCCGGCAGTTGGCAGAGAAATGTAAGATACAATCATGGTCGTGAGTAACTTATAATAATAGTATTCATATATAAATATATTCACGACCCATCCCTTACGTGGCAGGCAGAGTTTTTTTATTATTTTTTTTATATCATAAGATAGCAAACAAGCAGACGGTTCTCTTGATGGAAGAGTCAACCATCGCCTATAGACACCAAAGATGTTAATGGTGCGTTGCTATCTTGTGGCGAGGTCTAATGCCACATGCATAAGTTTACCGGCTACCTTACCCTCCAAACCGGAACACTACAGCGACAAGCACTGACGCTATTGCGGTAGGAATAGGTAAAGCGGTGGTACCAGACCCGGGCAAGACAATGCAGAACTCTACCACCTAGTAGCCACGATGGTAGTGACTCGATAGCCAATCGGTCGTCTTTTACGACCTGCCTGGCAGAACGGCAGTTGGCCTATTCTTCAAAGGAGGCCGGGACCAACACGGCGGAAAGAGTACATTGAGGGCCAAACTTACACAACTCTATTATATACTAGAAGGACACGGTAGTTAATAGTCATAACCAAAAAAAAAAGAAATATTGCCTAACTACATAGTAAAACAAAATTAGTGTAGCCGAAAATATGGTTAGCGTGCGATCCGACCGATTCGAGGGAGGGTGCGGTACGCTGGAACGATTTTTAAGTCCATGAGTTCGGCAAAACGCTGTTTGTCAAAAAATGTTTATGTACGGACAGCCGCGCACAGTCATCACGGTTGTCCGTACATAAGCATTTCTATTAAATAATTAGGTCCACACTAAAGTACCTGTTTTTTTACATATTTGGTATCAAGTATTGAACACTTCCCTTCAGTATATACAGTCTTTTACCAGTACAGTCTATTTCTTTTTCCTTGTCCATTTTAGTAAACATAAATGGCGGACCAGTAACTCAAATTGGTCATAGACAATTAATATGGTTGGAAAAAATCGAAAGACCTGTTGAACAAGTATGACAAATTAAACTGAATGAATGATATTAATTGTGTTCGGTTGTTTACTTTTGGTATGATCTAATTTAACTTGTTTGCACTATGCTATTTAGAAATAATATGCTGGTAGACGCCATAGGATTTTTCTTTGTCAATAAAAGCATCGAACTTTCTGTCTGATTTTAATGCCAGGATCTCAAGAGAAATCGACATTTCTAATCTAATCGAGAAAGAGATTAAAATCCCCCTTGCGAAACCACGGTAACTAACGATACCATTAAGAAATTACGTATCTACGCTATAATCTCTATAGGCACCACCGCTACCTTCTAGGGTTTTCACCCAAAAAAAACAATATTTTCCCTCTTTACCATTTTCAATACAGTACTCTATTATTTTCATTCATTTCAGAACGAAACATTGTATAAAACAACTCTTGGGGATAAATAAAAGAAATTAGACTGGCATTAATCCATGGTGTGTGCTCTGTGTTGGTTGCAGTTTAAGATACAGGTTAATTTAAAAGTGTTTTGGCGTATTAATCAAAAAGTAAACTTTAAATATAATCAAGATTAGTTCAAGATCTAGGAGTTTAGATAATAATTGTGTCGAAAAGCGTTAATAATAATAATAAAATATATTTTCTTTCAACGACCTTATTGATATTACCAGCGCTCTGGATATGTTGGTACTTATTATTATTTATTTTCGTAAATTTTAGTGTTGATATCTGAGATCGCAAACAAAAACATACGATCTGAATATGAAATATCCTATACAACATTTAAAAAATGTTGTATTGTATACTAAGGTTTATTTATTTTCTTTACGGCTAAAGTCAGTTGTAGAACTTAAGAGATTTTAATTTAGTCTATGGTGGAATTTTGTCTACAGGCGATAGCTAGTATTATATTATTTTGCACTATTTTGTATAGAAGAAGAAGAAACACTATGAACGTTACTTAGGTATGACCTAGTTTAACTTGTTAGCACTACGCAATAAAAAAAATTACCTCTGCTGGTAGACGCCACAGATTTTGTCAATAAAGGCATTGACCTTTCTGCCATTTCTTATTTTAATCCCAAGGTCAGTATGCTCTAGAGAAATCGAAATCCACTAAACACAATTTGGGGGCTGAATCACCTTCGTCCGTAGGAGAACACCCGGAATTCTCTATCCCTACACGTGGCCCCTGGGTAGTGCTAATCAGGTGATATGGTGGGAGACATATGTCACGGCTATAAGGACCACCCATCAGCTGAAGTCGTGGCGCCAAGCGTCCGTTTTCCGTCACTTTGACGCTGATGTAGCTTTAGTGAGACGGGTCGAATCAGTTGCGCTTATACAATCTGGACGATCTGATACACACTGACGTTGATGAATCTGGAGACTAGTCATGGAGGGTAGCGGGATCCGAGGCACGGTGCATCGCTGGCCGACAGCTAGTCAGTAGGGGGCCCAAGTAGCGTGCTACCTACATGTGAAAGGCTGCCCCGCCAACTAGCGAAAAATCCCAAAATGCGCCATAGTACTGGTTGGCGACCGGATGAGAGGGCGGTATGGACATTCCTGGGGGGACTCAGGCGTCCCCGCAGTCTCCAGACTAGTCCCCAACAGTGTGACTTCGAGATGTGTGTCTCAGGTCCGGAAGTATAGCGCCTCGATTCACTGCCGTCTTCACACCTACTTCACTCATTCTATTTAGTGAAAAGGACAATGTACAGGAATAACGTTGTACAGCGGCAGCACTCCCTCTCGATGAAAGTAGACCTCACCAACATCAGAGGTTTACATTTTAATCTCGCTGCTGTCCATTTCTAGCTGGAAACTCATAAACCATGTATCTTGTTCCTCACGGAGACACAAATAAGATGCCCGTCTGATTTGGCCTACTTAACCTATTCCGGCTACACCCTTCATCTAATGAGTCATCGAAATTTTAAAGACTGCAAACTTCCTTAAATGCAACATTAACATTTTTATTGCAAGCATGATTGTTATAGTAAGTATTGTTACTACCAGCAAAATGGCGAATTTGCGTATCATTCTCAATAATTTAATTAATTTTATAATATTACAAGACAAATGAATTAAAATAGAATAACTATTAAAAAAAAACATTAATCTCGTTTTTTTGAGAAAATAAATGTAATCAATTATTTTTTTTCTCAAAAAAGTTGATCCATACTAGTTCAGAAAAATAAGTATGAAAAACTAAGAATCTTCGCGTGACGGGAGCAGTATCATTAGATATAAATAATTAAAATAATTTTATGGTATTATAGGACAAATGAATTTAAATATAACTATTAACAAAAACAATACTCACGTTTTTTTGTATTACAAGATCGTCGAATTATTGTAGTACGTAACGATTCTTTAAAATCGATTAAATACCCTGCCTTTAATAAAATAAAGCTTTTATTTTATTAAAAGCAGGTTATTTTACTATTACAAAATTATTCACATTTAACAAATTGTAAAACTATATTATTACTTTAAAAGTGTTAATCTTTGAAAAATGATAATTCAATAAAGCGTATATTTTATATTCTATTAATAAATATTTAACTTTTAAACAGTTAACAATATTTAACATTGTTACAAGCTATTTATCATATTTTATGAATGTTTATCTTTGATAAAGAATCATTCCATTACTCATTCGTTCGTTTTACAATTCGTTCATAATTGCCCGCGTCTATTAATTTCATAGACAAGTTCATATTGTATGTGTCAACTTCATATGTTATTTTTTAGCTGTACAAATAAATTTTAGTTTCTAGTAAGTTTTCGTAAATTAAGTGTGATAAAACGATATATTAGAAACAGTTTTTAGTGCCAAACAAACCGTTTAAAATTAATGAATACAATAATCTAATAATATTTAATTCAGTGTATATGATTGATGTGAAACTTTAATGTTTTTATAAAAGGTGGACTTTGTTGTCATTTTCGGACAAGTTAGAAGAAACGGACTGTAAATCTGTATATTTTTTATCTGAGATTTATATTAGGTAAATATATCAGTGAACTATCTCATTTGTCATATGGAGTACCACAAGGTAGCGTTCTTGAACCTATGTTTTTTGTTGTATATATATATATATATATATATATATATATATATATATATATATATATATATATATATATATATATATATATATATATATATATATATATATATATATATATATATATATATATATATATCAATAGTTTATGCAATATAAAGATCGACTATGGAAAAGTTTATTCATATGCAGATGATAAAGCAGTTTTAGAATTGTGTTGGAGGAGCTGCGGAATAAGGATAAGCATAAGAAAATAGCTGTCCGACTCGAATACAATACGTTGACGAAATACATTGAAAAAGCTAAGTTTTTAGCACTTACTAAATATAACAACACTAAACCAGATTTTATTCCGAAAAGTTAAAGAAGTGAAATAGAAAACTATAAAAATTCACAATTGTGTTAATTAACCACAGAAACAAAAAATGCCCATGCAATACTTTTTTATATCATAGGTTAGAAGCAAATGAATCTTCTGATGGAAAGAATCAATTCAGTCAATTTTGTTACAAAATATATTTGTATTTCTCTCGTTTTAGTACGTTTGTAAGCAAGTTTAACATTTTTTTAGTTTAGTCCTGCATATATAGTAATTAACAAAAGGAACATTTAAGTCGATGACAATTGACAACATAAAAATGTAATATTTTATTTATAAAAATATAGAATTATAATAGGTTGTATTTTACTTTCATATTTTATAAAATTTAGAGAATACTTTAGACTGGACAACATCATGTTGAGTCAGCAGCCGCGCGTAGAGCGCGGGCGGATACGATATCAAAGAGGCCGCTCTTTGATATCAAAAGGCCGCTGTCTACCCAAATTTTGTCAACCAACTTTTTAAAAGGCGGACTTTATCGATTCCGCTGTATGTTGTTTTATGTTTGTTACCTCAGAATTCAGTCATTTATGAAACGATTTTGAAAATTCTTTTCAATTCTCGTATGGTCCCATTTTAAATTGGTGAAGATCTGATGCAGGGTTTCGAAAATACAGGAAATGAGAAGTCGGTTTCTGTAGTTGTACTGCGTTTAAAAAAATATTTGGTCGACATTTTGTGCTGCAATATAACTATTTAAAATCTATATCTTATAAGTGCCAAAGTTTGAATGAATGTTACTCAATCACATAAAAACTACTGAACGGATTTGAATGAAATTTGGCACACAGGTAGTCATCATCTACCTTTTTATCCCGAAAAATTTAGGTGATCCCGCGGGATTCGCCAAAAAAGTTATAATGCAGCGGGCTGCACGCTGCAGCTAGTATCATTGTAATCTAAAAAATAATATAATTTAAGATTAATATTATAGTTAAAAAAGTTAAAATCCGATAGTTAAAACATTTAAGATTAAATATTTTAATTATCACATTAAAGTTATAAAGTATATATATATATATATATATATATATATATATATATATATATATATATATATATATATATATATATATATATATATATATATATATTAGGGTGCTTCATTTGGGACGACTATTTTTTTTTCCTACTCCATTGACGAAATACTGTTCTAAACATAGAAAAAAAATTCTCACCAAAGGATAGCTCTTAATTTCAATTTCTAAGTACTCGCTGGATGAATTTAAAGTTTTCCCATATAATTAAACCATAAAAATCATTTTTTTTGGCTTAAATTATCTATAGCATAGCGACATTCCATGATATTCATTTGACCATGGGCGGAAGTTGTAGAGGGATCCTTCCTCTTTAAAAGCTCTTACAGCTCATTTCCAATTTATGACCTATCTCGCCAGTAAAAATTTGAACATTCGAGTTTTGCTCAAAAGTCGTGGTTTTTCAATGTTTTCTCCTAAACTACTGCCCCCCAAGATAAGTGGCATCAACGCTAGGAGAATAGAAAACAAAATGTATGGATTTGACATAAGCTGTTGATACGAGCGTAAACGAATTTGTAATTGATAGCCAAGTGTCATTCGTGAAACGAAACGTTATATTGTATCGATCATTTTTGATCAATTTCATACAAAACCTTAGCCAAGTGGCACTTTTGACAAGCAAAATTGGTGATCCAATGATTAGCGAACGCTAGAACCCTGTAAATTACGCTAAAAATGGCGGATAATCACTATTATTTAATCAGCTGTTCTAAATCGTGGATAATATCTGTTAGAATTTTTGATAATTTTAAAGTAAAATGAACACAAATTGCCATAATTTAAGAGTCCTAACCTAACTAGGGGGTTTTCAATACATTTTCTTTTTTTAAGTCGCAGACGCCTTTGTAATGAATTTCGGTTCTCATCCCCTAACTCCACGGGGAATTAACTCAGAGCAAAGTGACCTTGACAAAAGTTGGTGTCCCTTACCCCCTCCACGCAATGGTGCAACAAAAAAGGGGTGTTATATAGGGTTGAAATTTTCCATCAAAATTTTTCTAAGTCCTGCGCACGCTCTGACCGCCAACCGAGCTCTCTGTTCATTCTAATATAACGCATTGGCGTCATTTCGACCAAATTGGTAGCCAAGTGGATTATGGCTTGTTTAACGTTCATTCTATTAAGGTCTATCGAATATTGTCTGTGAATTGACGGCGATGTCAGTTTGAAGTGTTATTTTCACAACGTGAATCAATCTCGGATGAATAATATAGGTACATGGATAGAATATATAAATAATATAAAAAAATAAGAACAGAGTCGCTATATCTGATTCAATTTTGATTGTATGTACCGCGTGAGTGCGAATAAGATAAAATATACTATCTTTTCTTCTTAATTACTGTCATGCCGTAAGTTTCTATATAGCTAACATGTTAATTGAACTCTGTCAGTACTACGGACTACCAATTTAAAGAGTTATAAAATTAAATACTGTCACCAAGATTTATGTATTTATCTTCCTTGCTATCAAATTTGATTGTTTTAACATATTTTAAGTAAATCCTCTTTACCTACCTTACAAGTGAACGTAGAATTGTGCAAAATGTTATCGATAGTCACATTTTAAAACTTATGTTTCAGATTTATGAAAGCTGATGATAAATTTATTATTAAAAATGAACAAAAATATGCAAAACTGAACATATAAAACTTCTTTTTTGCGTATTTTTTGGCATACATATTTACAGAAATGTAAAATTGATCGAAATCTATTGCTACACTGAAAATAAACTATCTTTCTTTGTTTCATTAAATTTACAAAATACAAGGGTTGTAACAAGAATATAGTGTTTATAACTTGAATTTATAGTGTCTGTAAAATATTTAAAGACGAAATATTATATTTATCATCATTAAGACATTGTCAGCATTTTGCAAACCTATCACTACTTACAATGTGTCTAGGCAGTTCGTTAGAAGCGAACAATTGGGTAAACGAGTCACTAGTATTGTGGCTTCTAAGTGGTAGGGTTCTGCATTGTCTCGCCCGGGTCTAATACCACTGGCCCACCTATTTCTGCAGCAATAGCAACAGTGCTTGTTACTGTCGTGTTCCGGTTTGGAGGGTAAGGTAGCCGGTAAATGTATGCATGTGACATTAATACCCCCCCCCCCCCCGCGCGCCACAAGGATATCAAAGCACCATTAATAATGTGCCACCAAAAGCCTTAATTTGCGTTAATTTTACTTTAAAATTATCAAAAATTCTCACAGATGTTATCTACGCTTTAGAACAGCTGATTTAATAATAGTGATCAAGCCAGCGGCGTGCACAGGATTATGATACTGAGTATGCGGCGGAGTACTCGGCCACAAAAACTTTTTCTTTTATAGATTTCAGCGGCGTGCACATGATTATGACACATTTTATTCATTTACTTATTATTAATTAAAATCATCTAAAACGTACGAACGTTTTATTAAAATATCTGTGAATGGCAAGTAAAGCACTGCTTTTCTGCCTATAAGGAGCGCACGCGCCTATCAACCGCCATTTTAAGCGTAATCTGCAGGGTTCTAGCGTTCGCTGATTATCGAATAATTCGCTACTATTTTGCTTGTCAAAAGTGCCACTTGGCTACGGTCTTGTACGAAAATTGACAAAAATGATCGATGCAATATAACGTTTCGTTTCACGAATGACACTTGGCTACCAATTACAAATTCGTTTACGCTCGTGTCAACAGCTTATGACAAATCCATAAATTTCTCTTTCTATTGTACTAACTTAACTTAGGGGCAAGTCTTTTTTGCTTTTAATGCACTTTTCATATAAATAAAACTTATAACCTCGGTGAAAATAATACTTCAAAGTGACGTTTACCGTCAATTCAGAGACAATATTCGATATAATTCGTAAAGTTCGTATGGAACGAACGTTGAACAAGCCATGATCCACTTGGCTACCAATTTGGCCTAAATATCGCCAAAGCGTAATATTTGAATAGTTACTGAGCGTTTGCCACTTGTCTAGGGGGGCTGATCTGACACCAAAATTGCAAAGGACCTTTTTTGCGAAAAATTCAATTTTCTACAAGATAAATTAATAGCCGAACCCTTCAAATGAATTTTCGCTGAGATATATTTGATCAAATGTATCTCAGCGAAAAAGCGGCTTTTGAGCAAAAATCGAATGTTCAAATTTTTACTGGCGAGATAGGTCATAAATTGGAAATGAGCTGTAAGAGCTTTATATATATATATATATATATATATATATATATATATATATATATATATATATATATATATATATATATATATATATACCTTATACCAACCTTAAGCGCAAGATTTATAATTATTTTTACAAAGCAATGTACAAAAAGCAGTGTCGCGAACGAAGCGATTCTCTTTGAAATTGTGCACTCAATTTAGAGGACGCTTTTGAGACACTAATGTGCATTGTACATATTGGGTTTTTTAAAACAATGATTTTCCCTCAAATCCGTGTATAAGTTTCGACAGCTCTACATGTCACAGACAATTCTTCCTTAGCGACTCTCCGCGACTAGTAGCTTGTTATTGCACAAAAAAAGCAATGCGGCTGCTCAGGCCCATTGCAGTTTATAGTTTGGCGAGCAGCCAGATCAAACACTGAGACCGAGGTAGTTCGATGACCGGCGGCGTTTTGTTTCTGTCAACACATTTTAAACGCACTAGACAAATACAATTCATCCACAGTAAGACCACATGTAGAAATGACTGTTTTTTTTCATATACAGGTTGACTGGTGACTGACAAAACACTGTAGATACTGAAGGAGGCGGTAAACTGAAGGAAGGTTCAGTACTCGATTTAGATCTTGTTAATGGTGCGTTGTTACCTTGTCGCGAGATCTAAAGCCACGTGCATAAGTTTAACGGCTACTTTACACTCCTAAGTAGGGTTGTAACGGAGGCATTGTAAGCGGAGGCGGAGGCAAATGCGGAGGAGAAGAGGTTCGCCTCCGCGGATGCGGAGGTTTAACGGAGGCGGAGGCAGAGGTGAAATTTGAAGTAGAAAAAATATAAATTTATGGTTTATTTGAGTCAAAAATATTTATTTCAGTCTCCCAGCGTCGCTATTTGCGCGTTGTATGTTAGCGTAAATAAACCTCCGTTAAAACTCTGCATAAATTTGGCGGAGGCGGATGCGGAGGCAGAGGTTCGAGTCTTTGCGGAAGTTCCGCAGTAACGGAGGCGGAGGCGGAATTCCGTTACAACCCTACTCCTAACCGGAATACGAAAGTGACAAGCACTTTGCGGCAGGAATAGGTAAGGCAGTGGTAACAGACCCGGGCGAGACAATGCAGAACGTACCATATAGAAAATATGTAAAAATGGGTACTTAAATTTTTATTTAAAATTATTATTATAAACATGTTTATAGGGACAGCAATAAATACAAAGATTATCCGAAATCGCGATTGGATTAATTAGTACAACGTGCAGTGACCATACATTTTTAACATTACTATAGTACTTTTATTAAGGTTTAGTTTTTTATATCATACGACAGCAAACAAGCAGATTTGTTTCCTGAAGGAAAGAGTCCGGAACCAACATGGGGAACAGTATGCATTAAAGCAATATCCCCGTTATTATATATTTATTGTTTCAACTTATGACCAATAACTATAACTGTGTCCATCAAAATGTACCTGGATATTTTAACTGTAAATACATCATATGATAGCAATCAAGTTGATTGATTTCTGAGGCAACTATCGCCTATACACCAGAGATGATAATGGTATGCTGCTAATCCTGAATGGTGCGGCGGGGCTGGAATCATAAGTTTACCATCTACCTTACCCTCCAAATAGGAACGAAACACTAACGCTATTTCGACAGGAGTAGGTAAAGCCTGGCTCAAACCACCACTTATCTTACTTAAGATGTTTTAGAATGCACTTTTTAAGAATAATATGTAGTTGCTTCCAAGATTTTATTTCAGAGTAGTTTAAACTAACATTTAATACTTCAATTTGAAATGAGGTCTAGAATCACAGAGAGATCGAACAACAAAATACTTCAAAAGGAACCAAGTTCTGATGATGCATTAATACGCGAAACAGGTGGACTTCAGACAATTAAAAGTATAATAAGACTGAATAAGATTGAAACCTTTACAAGTGTTTTATAAAAAAATGGAACTGCTAAAATTCTAATAGGATTTAGTCATATTTAACACGTGTTTTACTTAATTTAAACCAATTTTCTTTAATTTTCAATCGACTAGGAGGTTACTAATTTAGCTGGTTTTTTAAATATTTGTTGCCTCAGAACTCAGTAATTTATGAACTGATTTTGAAATTTTGTTTTTGTTTGGGAGTGTATATTTTCCGTGTGGTTTTATTGTAATTTGGAGAATATCTATGCAGGGTTTCGGAGATACAGGCAATGGAAAGTCGGTTATTTGTTGCTGCGTTAAAAAATTATATACATACTGTGTGTTGCGAAAAAACAAACACGTATTATTTGCAGAGTCAAAAAAATTCTATCAAACTTCATGTAAAGGACTTCGTTGGAATCATACTAATATGAATTTACATTCAAAACTTACTAATGACAACGGAAATAAAATCCAATCTGAAATAATAACTGTATAAGGCTTTAATTGAGTACCGAATCCCTCTCGTAAACAGAAATCGATTCACTAGAAAAAATTTAATACGCGAGTACTGGCCAGAAACAAATAAAAAAAGCAAACGTCAAAACGTAGCGGGTACTGTTCCGCGTTTCGCGCCGCCAACTGGCTGACAGCTAGCTTTGGCGGGAAATGATTACCAAAATGGTTGCGAATCCATCTTGCTACTCATATAAAAAGTTCATAGGTGTTATTGTTTGTTATAATAAAATATCTACTTTTGAATAATAGCTAATTGTTATTATCTCACCTTTGTTTTTTTTCTACAGCAATTTCACAGTCACACACGTCACGCCAGACTACCAAGGAGAATTATTAACCAACGTCTAAAGATTAATAACAATTTTTTTATAGTATAAGATAGCAAACAATCAGATGGGTCTCCTGATGGAAAGAGTCAACCATTGCCTATAGACACCAAAGGTGTTTAAATGCTGCGTTGCTATCTTGTGGCGAGGTCTAAAGCCACATGCATAAGTTTACCGGCTACCTTACCCTCCAAACCGGAACACGACAGTGACAAGCACTGACGCTATTGCGGCAGGAATAGGTAAGGCGGTGGACTCGGGCGAGACAAAGCAGAACTCTACCACCTAGTAGCCACGATTGTAGTGACTCGTATAGCTAATCGGTCGCCTTTTACGACCTGCCTGGTAGAACGACAGTTGGCCTATTCTTCAAAGAAGCCTGGGACCAAAACGGGGAAAATATTATTAATCTATATTTATATGGATGTGTTCAGCAAGAGTCTAACCCAGAAATCTGACTTAGTCAGAATCTGAGCTTAAGTTTTCGCCGGGACACTTAAATTTTCAAAACCGCCGCAGTACTAGCTGTTGTCCGCAATTTCGTCCGCGCGGACTTCGTTTCCTCCGCACAGCTCCTCTCCCGTAGGTGATATCGTGATAATATGTACCCTATATGTTGACCCGACCTGTTAGTAATATTCATACAAAAATTGAAGTAAATCCTTGCAGTACTTTTTGAATTTACCCCGGACATACATACAGACAAACTGATAAACAGACAAATAGACAAAAATTCTAAAAACTATATTTTTGGCTTCGATATCGATTGTAGATCACGCCCCAAGTTTTCTTTTAAAAAAATATTCAATGTACAGTTTTGACTTTCCTACGATTTTATTATATGTATAGATGTCACTGAATAAAATTCTGACACTTCTACAGGTTCTGCTTAAAGATTATAGAGACCGAGAGTGCGTCTTGGCCGTAACCGGTTGCGTGTTTTTCCCAACGGAAGTGTTTCCGAACTTAGAGGCCTTCAAGAATATTATAGAGCTTCCTCATTTCTCAAAGACCGTCAATGGACCTGCAAGACCCCTGGTACTGCAGCTGTTCATGGGCGGATGTGATCACTTTAAATCAGGGAGCCTTGTGTTCGTTTGTTCCGTTTTATTATAAAACTAGCTGTTGCCAGCGACTTCGTCCGCGCGGAGTTCGTTTACTCCGCAATGATATCCGCGTGATAATATGTAGCCTATATGTTGACCCGACCTATTAGTAATATTCATACAAAATTTGAAGTAAATCCATGCAGTTCTTTTTGAATTTACCCCGGACATACATATTACATACAAACAGACGAAAATTCTAAAATCTGTATTTTTGGCTTCGATATCTATTGTAGATCACGCCCCAAGTTTTCTTTTAAAAAATATTCAATGTACAGTTTTGACCAGTTTTGTCCTACGATTTTATTATATGTATAGATATTTTCCATACAAGCAGACACATAAACAATTACTAGTATCCATATTTCAAAGCCGAAAGCACTTTAAAGTGTCACATTAAGATGCAAAGCGCGGCACCAACCAAATTAGACAATCTAATGCATCGAGAATTCATAATCCGGATTGAATGGGGTCAATAGATAAATAATGGCTGTAGATATATAATACTCAATCCTATTTAATTTATAGGCTAGGTATACATAAATTACTTGAGGCGATTTTGGCGTTATTTTAACCCCCACTCCTCCTTCGTGAGATGACGTGATAGTTGATTTGACCCTATAATTTGAAGGGAATTATTTCAAAACGTTTTTGGCAAAATCTCATTGCGACATATAAATTAGGGTGGATCCAGCCTTCGCTTAAGGGGGGGTCACATATACAAGGGCTGATCCAGCCTTAGGTTCAGGGGGGCGGGGTCACATATTTGACATTCAGTCATGATGGGCTCCAATCCTTATCTAATATTCATAAATCCATACCTAGATCTCTGCCCAGGAGGGGGAGGGGGAGGGGGGGGGGGGTTATGACCCCCCATGACCCTCTAGATCCGCCCTTGCATATAAATGACATTTTAATATTAAAGTTTAATCATGGTTTATTCTGAAGAAAATCGAACAATATTATACTTCTTCACTTCTTCTTCTTCACTTCAGAATAAAATACTTTCTTTATTAAACAGTTTTGAGCCAATGAAAAACGCATTTTACTTAAATTAACCACTTTTTTCCCAAATTTGGTAGTATGGCCTGGTCCAGAATTTCTGAAGATTGATATTTTTATAGGTTTTGATGTGATCTTTCCGAATTTCAACTTTGTCACGTGGTATTTTCGCCACTCGCGCCACCATATTGGAAAAATGGCGGTTGACAGCAGATTTTCCTTTTTCGACAATATCTTCTTTTTCTGTTCATTTTACGATAAAAACACTTATATTATGTAAAATTAAAATTTAGAAAATTTCTTGCTATTTATGTATTTTTGTAATGCTGGGGCCGCTCATGGGTCTATTGTCCCGAAGTTATATGCGCGCTAAGGCACACGAAGTCCGGAATGTACGCGACAATAGCCGATAATAGCCACATCTGCATTTATCGTGTCATTGCACAAAGCTTTGTGACGATAGACGCTAGTGCGGCTCCAGCAAAGAATGCCACTAAATGTACCTACCTACATGCATTTCAGAAATCAGAAATACTTTATTCAATAAAACTTTTTATAAGTTATTTTGACACGTCAAGATATTTTTTAAAAACTACTACCGGATCCGAAACGCGGCCACACACTGAGAATATCCGGCGGAAGAAACCCAGCGGGCTTGTCTTTTTTTTCATATCATCTATTTTTTTACAATATCACAATATTACAAAAAAATATATATGAGATCGGAATGAGGAGCAATTAATCCCAGGCTTTTTTGTCTTCTAAATAATCTGAGATTTTATAATATCCTTTTTTACACATTTTTTTTATTGATTGATTGGTAGATCTCTTATAGTTTCGGGAAGTTTATTGTAAAAGCGTATACATTGCCCCATAAAAGAGTTACTTATTCTGTGGAGACGAGATGCATGCACAACAAGATTGTTTTTGTTCCTTGTATTAAGTGAGTGTACGTCACCATTTTTTTAAAAAAAGCAAATATTTTTACGAACATACATCAAATTCTTAAATATATATTGGGATGTAACTGTTAGAATATTGATTTCTTTGAATTTATCTCTCAGGGAAACCCTTGAGCTAAGATTGTAAATTGCCTTAATAACTCTTTTCTGCAATACAAATATAGTATTTATTTCAGCAGAATTTCCCTAGAGAAGAATTTCATATGACATAATGCCGTGGAAGTAACTAAAGTATACAATTCTTACTTCGGCTTTCGGCTACAATACTCAACTTTACACCTCCTTGAAGTAGAATAAGTTGCGCTTTTTTACTGTGATTTCCTAGGCCTGATTCTATTTATATTTATACCCGATCGCTTCGAAGGATGTAAATTCATTGCCGATAAAAATAATATTTTAGCCTATAATTGCGCAATTGCATATTCTCATTATATACTAATTTTAATCAAGATCAGTCAAACCGTTTTAGTTACAGCGGCATAAACCTGGGATATACTTATAGATTCATGTACAACAATTTTCAAAATGATAAATTAGATGTCAATGAATCATAAAACAAATATAACAAAATTTGACGAAAAAATTAATACAGAGTACACTATAGATTTATATACATGGGGCACACTGAAAGTTTTGCACTTCTAGCTAATCGGAACTATTTGAATTTCGAATGTTATATTTTTAAAACGTTGCAACCTTCTTAGTAATAAAAAAAACATTTGGCGGGAAATGATTTGTCAATTTTTTATTAACACACATCAAAGTTCGTACGCAACGAAAATGGAATTAAGTCGAAAAGAATTTTGAGCGATGATTTTTTATGATTTTAAAAGTTCTCTTTCTCCGCAAGACTATGCCGCTCGTCTTCAAAATGCTTTTGGGAGAGAAGCACCTTGTTTGAGCACCGTGAGGCGATGGTTGGCTGAATTAAGAGAGGTCGAGTTTACATGACGAATTTCGTGAAAGGAGGCCTTCAACTGCCGTCAACGAAAATAATGTGGCCACTGTTAAGCGGTCAATTGAAGAAAACCGCCGGATTACCTATGAGACAATTCGAGGATTATTGGGGATCGGTATGAGCCGAATTCAGAAAATTTTACACGAAGAATTGAAAGTTCGGAAACTTTGTTGTCGTTGGATCCCTCATGAACTGACAGCGGAGCAGAAGCGGGCTCGCGTAGAATTATAGAAATATAGGTCAATGCGTAGAATGGATCTCACAGATGCTACTGAAGTACGACCACGGACATTCTAATGCTGTTTATGACATTTTCACAGGACACGAAACGTAGATATATTGTTTTGAACCCGAAAAAAAAAACAGCAATCTTAGAATGGGTGTTTGAAAATGAGAACAGGCCAACAATAGTGAGACAGGCGAGAAACTTTGGTAAAAAAATGATCGCGTTTTTTTTTCTCAGCTACGGGTCCTATTTGTGCAATTTTACTTGAAGATCAAAAGAGTGTGAATGCTGAGTGGTATTTTAATATTTGTTTACCCAGAGTGTTCGAAAAAGTTCGCGAAAGACGACCCAAAGCCGCATTTTCCTACACCATGATAACCCTTCTTCACACACGGGCAACAAAACAAAGTCATTTTTCGCTTCTGAAAAAGTGCCTTCAGATCTGTGGTCCTCCTGTTTTAAAAAAATGGTTCGATCGCATGAAAAAATGTTTTAAATGTAAAGGAGATTATTTTGAAAAGCAATAAACATAATATTTTGGTTATAACATGTTGTTTTTTAAGTTACGCAAAACTTATAGTGTGAATTGTGGGTGTGTGTGTGTGTTCAGAAGAATTTGATAAAGATGATAGCTGTCTTACGCCTTTAAGCGGTTACGTTTAAAGGCGTAAGACAGCTATAATCTTTATCAAGACGCAAGACGACCTTTTTAAAGATAGTGTAAAGAACTTTAAAGTCATGCATATAAATGCACAGAGTACACCTGCACATTATCCCGACATGCTTGCAACATTTGAATCAAGAAACATACATGCAATTCTGGTATCAGAGTCCTGGCTAAAGCCTAGTCTTGCTTCTACGTGCTATTCTCTGCCTGGGTTTCGGTTGATGCGTAATGAAAGAATTAGCAAGGGTGGAGGTGGCGTGGCAATCTTTTTATGGTCTAATATTTCCTTCCTAATTATTAGTTATCCCTAACTGCGCAGGTTAAGTAGTAAAAAATAAATATATTTGTTGTTAATTGACAGCTCCGCTCCGCTCCGCCGTGTTGGTCCCGGCCTCCTTTGTAGAATAGGCCAACTGCCGTTCTGCCAGGCAGGTCGTAAAAGGCGACCGATTGGCTATCGAGTCACTACCATCGTGGCTACTAGGTGGTAGAGTTCTGCATTGGCTCGCCCGGGTCTGGTACCACCGCCTTACCTATTCCTACCGCAATAGCGTCAGTGCTTGTCGCTGTCGTGTTCCGGTTTGGAGGGTAAGGTAGCCGGTAAACTTATGCATGTGGCATTAGACCTCGCCACAAGATAGCAACGCACCATTAACATCTTTGGTGTCTATAGGCGATGGTTGACTCTTTCCATCAGGAGACCCATTTGCTTGTTTGCTATCTTATGATATAAAAAAAAAAAAGCTCCTCTTGGCCCTATGGTTAGACTATTTAAATCCTTAGACATTGAATTTTATTTCCCGGATCGGGCATGTGTTACTGTGGTTTTTCCAGGTTTACTACGAAAAATCAAAATCTCAATAGCATCAAAGAGTTTAATGATAGTATTATGCGTAGCGTAAAAATCTCTGCGTAGCAAAAATCTTCATAAACTCTAAGATAATCTAAATTCCTTCTTGTTCTTAGTTTTACTGTAATACAACTTAATCCACGGAATTATCTGTGACTGTCTCACATAAAGACTATAATTGACTACATCATTAATGCAAAAGAATGTCAAGGTTGTGACAGAGAATCATTTATACAGTAAACACATATGAATATCAATATAAATATGTAATAATTATCTCACATAAATGAGTTTTTTACAGCAATAACTTAGTCTGATAAATATTTCCATGGATAATGTAAACAATCTCAGCGTCAAATCCAATTTGCTGGCAGTGATGAATCTTTAATTTAAGTATAACTTCAAAATAATTTTTTTGAAGTTATACTTTTTTTGGGGCGTTAGGGAAAAATTTTGAGAGTAAATTTTTACAATGCACGCATACATCGTCACGAAAACCGACATCATGAAATAAGCTAGTCTACATTTTAGTATTTTTTAATTATGTACAAATTACTCTTTTATGATTTTAAATAAAACTAATTTAACTTTTTTTTTGTAAAAGTAACATTATTTTGAAACGTTATTCAATATTTATTGTGTTGTTTGTTGTGTTGTATAAATCCTGCATATATAATATGAATCTATACCTGAGCCCAAGCTACGCTTATATGTAGGTATTTTGTTGTTAAGCTCTGTGGATTTCGTTAGATAAATAAATAAACAAGATAAGGCATTTTAATAAAATGTTCTTAATACATTGATTAAATACCTTTTTTTCTATTATTAAACTGCAGATGTTTGTTAACCAATTCAGATATGAATCTATTGAATTTTTTATCGTGAATTTTCCGGCCAGGCAGACATAAACTTGATACATTGATATAAAAAACCCAAGATACACAATCAGTGTCTCAAAACTCCTTCTAAAAAGGATTGCACAATTTTAAATTTTGCGCTCATTTCAAATAGAATCGCATTGGTCGTGATAATGTCAATTTTATTACTTTTCGTTCATTGCTTTATAAAAACAACTATAAATCTTGCGCATAAGGTTGGATATGCAAAAACATATATTTTTGCCATATCCACAACTACTTATGTGAAACTGGGGACAGTTTTAAGTGTCAGTTTTGTTTGGGACTATACATCACAGGTTTTTCATATTAATGTATCAATAACATTGTGACTACAGGGTGGTAGAGTTCTGCAATGTCTCGCTCGGGTATGACACCACAGCTTTATCCATTCCTTCTGTAATAGTGTTATGCAAATATACAGGAATTGAAAAAGAAAGTAATGTATACCTAATGGTTTAGTGTGTTTAGTGGCCTCTGTGGTCTAGTGGTCCAGCGTTGGCGTTGACCACATGAGGTCCCGGGTTCGGTTCCCGGGTCGGGCACATTAAAAAAAGGTGTTTTACAGTTTTCTGAGAAACATAAAGTTGCCCGGGATTGGAAAGTGCCAGATTGGCGATAGGCTTGCCACCTATCACATTTGTGGGACCAAGTATCTTCGGCTAATCGTGAGTACACTTGTTGTACCTCTGCCTACCCCTTCGGGGATATGGGCGTGAAGATACTTTTTTTAATGGTTTAGTTGTATCTAATCACTCTACAATCCTAGAACTCGTGGTTTCGAAAAAAAGAAGACTTACCATTCTGAAAATTCAAGTGTGGATAAGGAGTTTATGGGAAGAAGTGGTACTCACCTCGAGTAACTGTATTAATATTTCTGTTAAGTAACAATAGTTGGCTATATATATTTCACATTTTTTTGATAGAATTAAAAATCTGTACACCAATTTTGATCCAAATTAGTGTAGATTATATTCACTAACATAAACATATTATAGACAATAATATAAAACATCATTTTAACTAACCTACACTCTAGACTGCAAGCAGAGAAATTTAAACGTTGGAGAACTTTACTATATACTTTTTGAAAATAATTAAGTTATTTTCAAAAAGTATTCTTTAATGAGGTAGGCACACATAGCAATTATAAAAATCATAGTTTTTAAAACTTTAGTAAAAAAATATCTTCACGACTGTATCCCAAAGACGTTGGTAGAGGTACAATAAGTTCATCCAGATTTAGCCAAAGAAGATTGCTAGGATTCTTGGAGGAGTCGGGATGGCAAGAATAAGTCCACCCTAACCATACGCAAAAAAAGGTGCTAGTCGTTGAGTTGCAGAAACCTCCCCATAGAAGAAGAAGAATTAGCCTAAGATACTTAATCCCAATATGTAATAGATGGAAAGCTTGTCGTCAACTGAACATTTATTTCAATTCCGGCAAATATGCTTATATCAGACAACTGAAAAAACTCATTTTTGAATTGTCCAACCCAGGACCTCAATTGACTTTAAATCAGATATAGATCCATCCATCCAGACAATTAGACATCCAGACAAAGAATAGATTTTTATAAGGGGTTATAGTTAGTTACTGATAGTAATATAAAACATCCTAGTATAATAACAACAAGCTATGGAGACTGCAAGCAGTTGATTTTTATTTTTATAGCTTTTAGCATGCTGTTACATATTATATACCTCAGCATTTTAATAAAATTTTGCTTTCTCTAGAAGCAATTGGCATCCCCATAGGGTCCTGATAAATTTTATGAAATAGAAATAAAGTTGGGCAAATACAATAATTAATCAGGGTACTGATGGAATTCATGGTTATAAGTGTGTAATGTTAGACTTCCACAGAATATACACATCCTAAAAAAGAAGTTTGATACATATCTTTTGGAGTTTTAGATATTATAACTATAAAATTAATTTTTCTTTGAATGTTAACCTCGTAATAACTTGATAGAAATCTGAATAATTTAGATCAATTATATATTAAAGATTTAATAATAATATAAATAGCTGTTAAAATATAGTTAAAATATAACTATATACAATAATATAACCATTTTCTTATACTGAACAAATCGATACCTCCGGCACATAAGGTCGTAATGTCTTTTTTTATCAAAAATCCATATTATACATTATCGTAATTACGTATATAGTTAAATAATACTTAATAATTACTTTTAATTTAAATAAAAAAAATTTAATTTAAATATAAAAAAATCTATTCGATTTTTATAAGGGGTTATAGTTAGTTACTGATAGTAATATAAAACATCCTAGTATAATAACAACAAGCTATGGAGACTGCAAGCAGTTGATTTTTATTTTTATAGCTTTTAGCATGCTGTTACATATTATATACCTCAGCATTTTAATAAAATTTTGCTTTCTCTAGAAGCAATTGGCATCCCCATAGGGTCCTGATAAATTTTATGAAATAGAAATAAAGTTGGGCAAATACAATAATTAATCAGGGTACTGATGGAATTCATGGTTATAAGTGTGTAATGTTAGACTTCCACAGAATATACACATCCTAAAAAAGAAGTTTGATACATATCTTTTGGAGTTTTAGATATTATAACTATAAAATTAATTTTTCTTTGAATGTTAACCTCGTAATAACTTGATAGAAATCTGAATAATTTAGATCAATTATATATTAAAGATTTAATAATAATATAAATAGCTGTTAAAATATAGTTAAAATATAACTATACAATAATATAACCATTTTCTTATACTGAACAAATCGATACCTCCGGCACATAAGGTCGTAATGTCTTTTTTTATCAAAAATCCATATTATACATTATCGTAATTACGTATATAGTTAAATAATACTTAATAATTACTTTTAATTTAAATAAAAAAAAATGGAAAGAAAGAAAGAAAATATTTATTTGCAAGAATATGGGTGTTACAAGTTGTTACCAACCATAATATGGTGTGCAAATATTTAAAAAAATTATCATTATATATTATATTTAAAACATTCTATCGATTATTTAGAATTACTACTGGATTGGAATGCAGCCACACACTGAGAAGATCCGGCTGAAGAAACTCAGCGGGCTGGTCTTTTTCTCTATTTTATGTACTTGTTATAAATGTACAATGATGATTTCATATTACAAAAGTTATTTTTATAATTACAAGTTTCATATTTTGTCCAATTAAATTTTTTATAATTTACAAAATGTTTAGTATTTACAAAATTTTACTACGTACATTGAAATTTTTTAACGACAATTCAACAAACTTATATTTCTATATATTAATATTTAATTTTATCGGCTAAAAATTCTTTAATATCATAATAAGTTTTATCTATCAGCAAATCAAACAACTTTTTGCGAAATATTTTTAATTAACAAATTTTAGAAACGTATATGGTCGTATATTTTCGAGTAATGACAAAAAAAAAACTTTAAATGCCCATACAAGATAGCAACGCACCATTAACACCTTTGGTGTCTATAGGCGATGGTTGACTCTTTCCATTAGGAGACCCATCTGCTTGTTTGCTATCTAATGGATATAAAAAAAAAATACTATGAACTTGCCATATTCTGTATTATACGCCGGAGGTGTCGAAATATTACATTTCTTTCTACTCCTTGAACACACTCGACTAATTAATATGATTTTATGCTGATAAGATTTAATAAACAGAAAATCTCTCTTTACTGCAAGTTTAAAAAGACGTACAGTACCCGGCGATAAATATTGCACATCGACCTTTGGAAAGAGACAATCGGCTAATTTCGGCTTCGTAGAGCGTTATCTCTGTCGCACAAAATACAAACAGTCCGGTACCTATTAGGAGCTGTTAAAACAAGTATGATTTGCTTCTTTTGATATTTTTATTCTTTGTATAAAATACACTAATTTTTCTATAAGTGATGGCTTTAGGTTGGGGTAAAATAAAATAAAAAAACATTTTTACATTATGTTTACGTATTTAATTATTTTGGAACATTACAGCTTTAGTTTACATAATAAACACCATTATACCTATTGCTAAAATGAGACATTGCAATAAAAATAATAATAATTCTAATTCTCAATTACTTCCATTTCACTATCTGTGCTCTCAAAGAGGTCAATATCACTGTCACTATCAGCCGTATTTATTACTAATCTATCAGTGTAATTGTCTAAACTGTGTTGAATGCTTCTATATTCATTCTCACATTTGATTGCATGATCGCAAACCTTTTTCCACTCTTCAGCGCCGATCATGTTTACTTTTTCAGTCAATAATGTTTTTACTGTAGTTAAGTTCATACCCACATTTCTAGAGGCTACATAGCCTTTCAGTTGAGACCATATATTTTCAATTGGATTAAAATCCGGATGATATAGTGGCAATCGCAACACAGTGTGCCCATGTTCGGCAAGTATTTTGTCCACAGAAAACTCTGTATACCTCTCCTTGTGCTGACATATAATAGCGTAAATCTGGGTTTTTGTTAATTTTGGATCAACTGGAATTTCATGTCTGTTTAACCAGTTGATCATTTCCCGTTTAATGGTGTTTGAGTTGGGGGGTCTCTCAACATACTTGTTGTGATAGGGTGCGTTGTCGATAACTAGAACAGAATCACTGGGTATATTTGGGATTAATTGGTTAACCAGCCATTTCTCATAGTTATCGTTATTCATTTCATTGTGATAGTCACCTGTAGTGTCCGTGGATTTATACGTTAAAAAAGCACCGGGTACAAAGCCTTTTTCATTTCCCGCATGAACTATTATCAAACGTTGACCTTTTGAAATTGGCTTTTTTACTCCTTTTTTCTTATCGTCACTCCAAGATTTCCCTTTAGTGTGGGATGCATGTATATATGACTCATCCATGTAGACGATATTTTTTCCTGTTTCGCGAAATTTGCGTATTTTATCAAGGTATTCCATTCGTTTGAGACTAACGTCGTGCTTTTCCATTAGAATTTTTCGATTATCTTCCATTTTAGTGAACTGAAATCCCATGTCATGAAGTATTTTTCTCAACGTTTTTTCAGACCCATTGTAATTAATAGCTTCAGATAACTTAGCTTTTAATGATTTTATTGTTGGCAGTTCATTAAATCGTAAGTGAAAATCATACACCATTCTTCGAACAACATCGTAATCAAAATCGTCCATATCCAAACGAAATTGCTTTTTTGGTCTCCCTTTTTTTGGAGTGCTGAACTTAATTTCAGTCGAATGTGTTTCAGTACTGACTTCGTTTAATATATTGTTCAAAGTTCTTCTTGAAATTCCAGTGGCATTTGCAACTCGCTCTTGAATCTTCTTAAAATAACAACTTACATTTTCATCTACTTTTTTTTTAAATCTATCAGCTTCGCTTACAAAGTATTTATAAACATTGTAGATAATTTCACGTGACAGACCTCGTAAAGGTTTCCCTCTTTTTCCGAAAAATGCCATATTACAACTTTAAATTATTTAAATTTGTGGGTGTTATCAACTCTAAATATATATTTTTTTTCGGGACGCGACTGCACTCTATCGTACTTGAACAACGACCATGCTATGGTAATTTAGTACTATAAAATATTTGATAATTGTATTGAAAATAGCGTCATCTAGGACACGTACTGAAAAAGATTTTATTTCAAAAGACTTAAGATCTGGATTCAAGGTTTTTGCCACTACATACGAATATTAAAAATAACCTTTTAATGTCTTAAATATATATTTTTAAATAAGATATCACATTACATTATAATTTTTGACTATCTGAACTATAAACATATATTGTTTTGTGGTAAATACGCTTATTTTTCAAAATAACAAAGTTTGGCCAATCTATCAAACAAAAAACCACACAATTACAAATGGCGTCGTTATGGTGTTAAATGTTGATACTCGTGCGCATTTTATTATTGAAATTCAGTTTGTTTTGTGTGTATTAGTGTTATTTTCGTTGAGTTTGAACTTTTATTCTCCGGATTGCTTAATCGTGACACAAAACTAATATATTGTGCTATTTATTGTGAGTTAATAAAGGCTTAAATTATGAATGTTTTTATTCTGAATATATAACATTATACAGCGTGGCAATCAAACGAAGTTGCAAAAGGACTTGTCAGAGTTACATTTTGTTTGAATGGCACGCTGTATAGTGTTTGATAAATTCCTATTTACTATTAAAATTTTAATAAAAAAGTAGGTACCTATATTCAGCTGCCGAAACAAAATAGTTCTCAGGCTATAAGATAGATGACGCCAGTAGTAAGCCATTATAGATTTAGAAAGTTGCCTATCTATACATATAGTAATACACATATTTATCTATGACAACGACTGACTAAACGTCACATAGGTAGTGTGGGACAGAGATAACGCTTTACGAAGCCGAAATTATCCGATTGTCTCTTTCCAAAGTTCGATGTGCAATATTTATCGCCGGGTACTGTAGTTTATTTACTACAAAAATACCCAATATTTTCATTTCTTTCTTTGAGGCTAATAATATGGCTAAACTTAAATTTCGTAAGTAATTAGTAGATATTATACATAATATAAATTTTTTTTTGTGTTTTTTATAATGTGTGTAGGTTTAATTTTTATTTCACTATAAATAAATTATATAACAAACACGAAATAAAGTTTATTGCAAAATTTGTAACGGATATTTTTTTTAAATACACAAGAAATATTTTCAAAAAGCGGAAAATATTGTGATACGTAAATAAAATTAAATTTACATGAGCATATAATATGATCAAATGAATATAATCTAAGTGAAATAATACATTAAATAAACCATGACAATATTTCTACCGAAATTATCCGAAAAAACAAATTCGTAGTAAGAATATACTTTAAAAACATTACTTACCATTGTCAATGTCGATATAAATTATATTATCTCCAGCAAAAACACACAACACATAATTTATAAGAAATATGTTTTACTTTAAAACTACTGGAATGTCTAACTTAGATCTCACTTAGCAAAACAAACAAGAAATTTTAAAGGCGTACAAATACAAAACAAGTTCGCCAAGGACTCGAATTGATTAATTTCGTGGCAGTGTTGCTATTTATTGATTGTCAAATTGACTTAAGAGTGCTTAGAGCTCCGTTAGGAGTATATTGTTCTGTGGCTATATAGAGTTTATACTACAAAAAACAATATAATTTTAAAAACGTTGTACGTTTTGTCTACATACGAAAAGAAAAGAAATCTGAAGTGTTATGAAGAAATATTTTATTATTTTTACAATAAAATGAAGTTATTATGATAGTAGGTAGTTTTGTGTACGTTAATTAAATACTTCATTATTGCGTATTTTTTAGAAAGACAATAGTGACCACTTTTTTGTTGTTGGGTTGTGCATTCAACAGATACTATTTTCGTCTATCAATATATTGTTTGAGAAAGTTAAAAATAACATCAAAATTAGTAACATACATAGACGTTTCTCAATAATCAGGGCGAGCGAAGCGAGCCCTACACTAGGCCACTTTCTATGCACTTTTGTGGTACATTTTACTGGAAAAATATCGCACATTTAAGTTTGAGCTTTGACGTGGTAGTTTAAATTCATGTCGAGATATGTTCTAAAAATAAATAAACTTTCATTTTTAATACCCATTTTTCCTTGAAAACTCTTTTACAAGAAAGTTTCCATAAATAAAAATTGATTTCTATCAATATTAGACTTTAAGGGCGAAGTGGTGCCGCGAGATGGATCTTGAGTTGCTACATATTATAGGTAGACTGTACTATATTATAGGTGGATCAGAAAATATGGTATAAAATATGTAGATAAGCTTTATATTTGTTCTGTGTAGATAACATTGATAATTATAGAAATCGTGTTTTTAATAAATTAAGAAAATATTAAAGAATGTTTCTTGTAAAGTACAAAAAAAAATTAGTCTTAGAAACATGTTTTTCTTTATTTTGGTTTTATTTTGCTGCGCCCCCCTAGACCAAAGCCTGACGACGCCTTTAATGCGAATATAATTTTTGGGTGAAAATACGCTGGATTTTTTCAGGTTAGATAATTATAAATAAAGTCCATACATTAAAGAACGTAATTCTCATAAAAATACTTTCCTAAAAATATTACTAGGTAGTGGCTGCGTTTCCGCAGTAGTTTTTTTATAAAAATATGTTGACGTGTTGTACTTGTAAAAAGTTTTATTGAATAAAGTACTTCTGATTTCTGATTATAACTTTGCGAGCCCTTACAAAGCTCTGCTTTTCGCTAGTAAATAACTACAATACTTTTTGGTCACCGCCGATCCAGTGCAATCTATGTACCTAATCGATCCACAGCCACACTCCACAAATCTCTACTTAATCAAATCAAAACACATGGAAGCAGGGACTCCGTAGCTCAATTTGTTTAGAACCCCGTTTACGTTAAAGATGAAAATTAAGATCGATCGCTGTTTAAAATGTAGCCATGTCGAAATTTTTAAATTTCATGTAAGGGCGTAATTTCTTCGAAAATGCGAGACAATGAATTTGAGAAGAAACTTGATTGGTATTAATAATCATGCCTTTAAATAGGTTTCACATTAAGTTTATTACGATAAATTTTAAGTTTAGAAGGACAAATTAAGTTTAAACTAGACGCGACTGTCTCTGTTGCCATGGGCAATAGAGATCTACATTTTGCAGTCCATATCTCAACTCCTTTTACCGTCGTTTTACCTATGTCTGCCGTAATAGCATCAATGCTTGTCTTGTTTTGGTTCAGAGGGTAAGTTTACCGTGCTTTGCCAGCGAGGTAGTGGGGATTAAATTTTAACGTGACGTTCGAAGATGAAATTCAGTGGCGGAAATATGAACTAGGTAATAGGTCATAAGATCACACCTTTAGTTAGGCGCGATAGAAAACACAGAGCGACGCCAAAGAGTTAAGCCGGTAAAAAATAGATTTATCATCAACGACTCGAACTGTTCTACATTATAAGCGGTCAAAAAGAAGAAACTGGGAGCCCCGCCGAGAAGTTAGAACAGCATCTCACATGAAGCCCGATTTGTGCTTATAAAGTTGCAGGCAAATCAATACGCTGCGATCATTGATATAAAAAACCCAAGATGCACAGTTCCGTACAAAACTGTCACTCAAAACTGTCGCTAATTTCAGACAAGTAGTTATAGATATCACGGATGCCATTCTTATAAAGAAGAAGAAGAAGAAGAAGATATCACGGATATCATGGCAAAAATGTATGTTTTTGCATATCCAACCTTAAACGCAAGATTTATAGTTGTTTTTACAAAGCAATGCATAAAAAGTAATTAAATTGACAGTATCGCGACAGATGCGATTCTATTTGAAATGAGCGCACAATGCGCGTTTTTGTGACATTGATTGTGTATCTTGGGTTTTTTTATACCAATGGCTGCGATGAAATAATTTGCTTTGTTGAGCACGCTTTTTTAAATTTAAATTGGCATTATTTTCTAAGTGACCATAGTGCCAACTGAACGTCGACTCCAAAAAAAGAAAAAAAAAGAAGGAAACTCCAAGACTCCAAGATATACATTATACGCGCAAACAAGGATAAGAAACATGCAGTGATTTTCTTAATGTGGAGAGATAAACATTGCCTATAGACACCATAGACGTTAATGTTGCGTTGTCACCCGTAAACAGGGATGAAATGCTACATGTATGAGTTTACGAACTACTTTCTCCTCAAAATAGGAATTTAACGGTGACATTCACGCTATTGAAGCAGAATGAAGTAAGACATTTGTTCTAATTCCAGGCGAGACATTGTAGGCCACTATTATCTATTAAACACTATGATGGCTGATAGAGAGTATATTATATTTATTAAATAGGTTCGATCCCCTAGTCGGGCAAAAGTATTGAGGTTTTTCTTTATGTAAAGTGAGTGAAAATAACTATCATGCTTATTACTAGTTATGGCGAAACGCGGTGTCATTAGACGATAGTGCATAAATTGTAATTACTTTTTCTTTGACAAATAATTGTAATTTATATCATCGCGAACTAGGGTATCGAATTGCAGAGGTCGCTAGGTGCACGAAAATGATATTACTTATTGGCGGTAACTGTATAACACCATTACGTTGGCTAATATAACGATAAATCGGGGAAATATCAATATCAAAAAAACGAAAAACTTACTTTTTTATATTATAAGATAGGTAGCAAGAAAGCAGATGGGTCTCCTGACGGAAACAGTCAACCATCGCCTATAGACACCAAAGTGTTAATGGTGCGTTGCTATCTTGTGGCGAGGTCTTATGCCACATGCATAAGTTTACCGGCTAATTTACCCCCTAAGCCGGAACGCGACAGTGACAAGCACTGACGCTATTGCGGCAAGAATAAGTAAGGCGGTAGTAAAGACCCGGGCGAGACAATGCAGAACTCTACCACCTAGTAGCTACTACTTACCACCTTACAATGAATTTCCTTAATCTGTTTTTACTCGTCCTTTGGAACCTAATTCTAAGTGCTAGAGACCATTGAGAAAATAAAATTAAGTAATAAAAATCAGATTTATTTAAATATTATTTATTTATTTATACCCTATATTGCATTTTATTACATACTAATTACTTATATCTATAAAATAAAAATATAAGAATTACATGCGAAATGTAAATGCGTGATATAAAATTATGCCAGAAAACACACTCTTACTGTTCAAATATAGTATACTAACTTGGTAACCACCAAAACTAGTATTGTAAGAAATATTTTTACGTGAGTTTCAAATGCTATGAGTCCAAAAAAGATAAGTGTCAAACTAACTGAAAAGTAAAAACTAACAGCACAATGTCATAGTAAATTGTTCTGAAGATAGCCTTATAAAAAGACCAATTTTAAAGAAAGCGCCATAAATAGCTGAATAGTTGAAGGGATTCTTTTAAAACAGCACACTTTCTAAATTCCCTTTGCTATACGAGCGCCTAGTATTTTTTCTTCTGGCTTCTCGTGGATATCTTTTGAGTCAAAAAGCCATATAAGATCTTTTGATCTTAACACTAATCTTGCTGGTAATACATTAAAGCGTAATACCAATATAAGCTGTATTGTATTTAAATAAATAAAAATTGTCTGCGTCGACATAACATTAAATACTGAAGCCATAATGGCGCTCGTGCAGCGGAGATTATAATCTCAAGCTAGTGAATTGTTTTAAAATAATAGGAGTTTGCTGATTGGCTGTCTTAATGTCAACTATTTTTGACATTTTCATTGAATTGATCCGTTTAGTGTAGCAACGCCATCTTCTTTATGGCTATTTCAGAGACATTAATTTGCTATGAAATTATGCTTTTTTCTATTACACTTCATATTTTTGTACGTGGCCGTACAATTGTCAGCTTATATTGACGGCGTATAAATTACGTGTATATTATTGTGTCAGAGAACGTCGCGATTAAATTATTTTGTACTCGAATTTATATGTAGTTATTTTAAAGATGGGGGAAAAACAGTAGAAGGGTGAATTAGGACTAGGTAAATATTTTTAAATAAAAACATTACTATGCAATAAGCAATCATTTCAATATCACCAACTCCATATAGTTATAAATTAATATATTATGTGTTTAATTTTCGATTATAAAGCACCGATCGTGAAAATAATTGAGGTATTATACATTAGTGTTATGTAACTCATACATGAAGCACCTCAAATGTCACATACAAAGGAATGAATAATTGTCCCATAAACTTAAACACATTTTGTACCACCAGTCACTACAAACTTTTTGAGGCTGTAATAAAGTGTGAATAAGTGTCACTCACTCAAGACTCTAGAAAGAGTAAGTGGATGAGCGAACGCGCACGTATTTTAAGTTTTGACGTGTTTGTCCTGCTCACATTTCTCATGCTTGACTGTGAAGAATTAGGTAAATGTGGAGCTAACACTCGCATTAATCACTTGAAACAAATACCTACGTTATATCTTATTCTATGAGGTCTCGCCATCTCTTTTTATACAGCTGCGTTAGAAAGAGAGAGTAAGACATCAGAAGATGACAGCAGTATTTAAAGTTTTATTTTAAGTAGGTATTAGAAGTGTTGCCTCCAGATATAACGTAGTTTCATGTGCTTAACAACAATGCGATTGAAGTGAATGGATATTCGTGACATTTTTGAAGTGCAAAATTTTCGAGTTGGAAGTTTAGTCCGTTATATTGGATGTCGTTTGTTTAAATCAATATTTATCTATTATTGTTTTTAAATTATAATGTGATTTGAATTAAATATTTTTAAATTATATTATGTAAAAATTAAGGTTTTCGTAAAATATTAATTATTTATTAAAATATAAATCCTACTATTTTTTTTATACTGTGATATAATAGGTAATAACTGACCAATCAGAAGTGAAATTTGCTAGCAATTGGTTTGTTACAGAAACGAACGAGTCCCACTAGAAGTGTTAAAATCCAATATCCCTATGTCCCTATTCACGTAACAAAACTTTAAAAGAATCGAAGTGTTTAGGACGTGACGGTATATACTGTTTATTGCTGTGTGTGTAAGAACCCTAAGCGTTTCAATTCGATAGAAATTTTAGTACGTGAATAAGGACATTATTGTGACTCGAGATTTAAATAAAATTGCTTTGATATGGAGTGATTATTTTTCTAGTTTTTTTTTACCAAGAAGTGAAAACCAATATAAGATTTCAATCAGAGTTTTCTAGTTTGTATTTTCTCGGATTCGAATCGGATGGATTGTGTAACGGCTCTTTGAAAGGCATGTAGCCGGTACAATTAATGCTATGCTTAAACCATAGCAGAGAGTTTCAATATAAGTTTTCTGTAAATGCTTCTATTAAAATTTAATGAAAACTGATACTAAAATTAATTAATAATAGAATTTAAATTCGTATAATAGAGATAATAAATTATTATAATAAATATTGTGAAAATTTTAAATTCCGAACAATCAACATTTCAAAAAAATACGTTAAAGCACAGATTGTGCTTATTAAAATAGATGTCACATTTTACGAACTAAGCGATAATAGTACGGGATCCGAATATAAGTTGACCTTCACCCATCTGTTTACCAAATGAAACATTTTTTTTATTAAATTTCATACATAGACAAATACGTCATGCACGTATTGCCTATCAAAATCTATTCATAGCTATCCTTAATTAAAAAAATATTAATTAATTTTTTTTAGGAAGTTTCTTCCACTTGTTTACCGATCAAATGTTATTGATACTAAAAGTTTTAAACATTTATACATATAAAATAGGTCTGTGAGGTATTGCCTACGTGTTTATGTTATATTTACTTACATGTTTACACCTGCTTACCTGGTAGCCATGAACGTAAACACGTAGGCAATACCTCACAGACCTATTCCACATGTTTAAAACTTTTAATAGCAATAACATTTGATCGGCATTCAAGAGGAAGGAACTTGTGAAAAAAAAATTAATTGAGGATAGCTAGCTATGAACATATTTTGATAGGCAATACATGCAAGACGTATTTGTCTATGTATGAAATTTGATAATAAAAATGTTTCATTCGGTAAACAGATGGGTGAAGGTCAGCTTATATTCGGATCTTAGACTATAAGAAATTAAACGGTCATGATATTATGTATATTATCCGCCATTTTGGAAATACACGTCATTCCTTTGTAATATTAAATTGTGAATTCACGATGGTGTAATTTTAATAATTAGACGCTGTCAACACCAAAAACGCGCACTCTGTCTATATCTATTGGAGTAAACGAGAGCCCACTATCAGTGTAACTGGGCGACCAGGTGTTATAATAAATAAACATTGAAATTTAAAAAAAGTGTAGATTATTTGCCAAATATCATTCGCTAGCGGTTTACGTATTATGAATATTGAATATGATGACTTTATATTTTTAAATGCAGACCCATACGTCAAAAAAAAGATGTGGAACCGTTTAATGATGACTTTAAGACCAATCTTAGCAATTATTTTCTATCGACCCAATTTTGTTCAATTATGTATCGTCTCCGTCCACGGTCTTTGACATATGATGATATTAACATATATTTTTTGTGATGTGCTATAACAAATAGTTTTTCTTAAAAAAACTGCTTACAATTTCAACGAAATTAGATCTTGTCAGCTTCTTAAGGATCGATGTACAAGCCTATACGAATCGTTGGTGCTGATCGACTAGCGAGTGAAACTGTCGTGTCTGAAAAATCATATAAACAATACTAGCTGTGCCCGCGACTTTGTTCGCGTGGAAAAAATCCTAAAATAAAAACCCGCATAATTCCTGTTTCCGTGGGATTTCCGGGATAAAAACTATCCTATGTCATTTCTTGGGTCTCAAACTATATTTGTACCAAATTTTATCCAAATCGGTTTAGTGGTTTGGCCGTGAAAGCATAACAGACAGAGTTACTTTCGCATTTATAATATTATATATATTATGTATATTTATAGTATGGATAACAAACATGACGATCTGCGAGTCAGGCTCTTCGGTATATAAAGCCGCGGTATTGTAACGATACACGCACGAGCTTTTCCAACGAGAAAAAAAACCGCGCTTTTATTCTCCCGTCAGTCAAGGCTTTAAGATTTTTGACCCTATTTTAAAAATCCTATACTTAAAAATCAAATGTTCGAACTTCAAAATTCTTTTGGTTACATTCTTTTGCATCTGATTGGTTGCCTTAAAATTATGTGACACATGTTTTTTAAAATACAGTTGATTTAAATGTCTCCTCCTTATTGGTCGATTTGAAACTAAATGGTAATTACGTAATATTTATTACCGTTCAATAAAATGCCTTCTCCAGACTGTTTTTTCAAACTGAATGACGCTTAAAAGTGATTTTAAATTAACAGTTCATTTAAACTTCTTCTTCATACTGGTTAGAATCTAAATGTTGCTTATTAATAATAATAGTTTTAAACTAACCTTTTATTTAAATGTTTCTTCATGATTGGTTGAGTTGCACATGAATTTAACTTACTTAATTTTAAACTAACCATTTATATAAATGTCTTCTGATAATTGATTTAATAAATGTCTTCTCCTGATGGTTGATTTAAAACTAAATGGTACTTAAATAACTTTAATGCAAATGTTCATTTAAATGTCTCTTCATGATTGGTTGAGTTGATCATGAATGGAACTTACGTAATTTCAAACTGACCTGTCATTTATATGTTGATTGGTTGTTTTAAAATTAAATAGTGTCTAAATAATTTAAAAGTAACCATTTATTCAATTGCCTTTTTTTGACTGATTGAGTTGAACGTGAATTAAACTTACCTAATTTCAAACTAACCTGTCATTTATGTCTTTTCTTGATTGGTTGTTTTAAAATTAAATAGTGTTTAAATAATTTAAAAGTAACCGTTTATTTAATTGCCTTCTTGTGATTGAGTTGAACGTGAATTAAACTTACGTAATTTCAAACTAACCGTTCATTTAAATGCCTTTTCTTGATTGGTTGATTTAAAATTAAATAGTGTTTAAATAATTTAAAAGTAACCGTTAATTCAATTGCCTTCTTGTGATTGAGTTGAACGTGAATTAAACTTACTTAATTTCAAACTGTCATTTATATATCTTCTTGATTGGTTGTTTTAAAATTAAATAGTGTTTAAATAATTTAAAAGTAACCGTTTATTCAATTGCCTTCTTGTGATTGAGTTAAACATGAATGGAACTTACGTAATTTCACACTAACCAATCATTTAAATGTATTTTCTTGATTGGTTGATTTAAAATTTAATAGTATTTGAATAATTTAAAAGTAACCGTTCATTTAAATGTCTTCTTGTGATTGGTTGAGTTTAATATGAATTATGTACGCTGTATTTCTAAACTAATCGTTCATTTAAATGTCTTTTCTTAACTGGTTGATTTTCAACAATATTTCTAATACGAGGCGCTAGTTCGCAAAATGTAAAATCTGTACTTTGGAAGAACCATAAACAACATAAAGTGAGATCCAGAGATCACGCAAGTAGATCATTGGAGACGCGAGTACTACATTCACTGGCCCAATATATACTTCCACAACTGCTAATCAGCGCCCAAACATATGGTGTGAAGAATTCTTCTGGTCTTTCTTCTTCGACGTAACGGAATTTTAAGTCTGGAAATTTCTGTGAAGGAAATAAATTGTATAGCATTTTAAAGGTACATAGGTTTTTGTTCTAATTTCTAATTAAGCTGTTTTTAAAACTAAAATTAAAAAATAAGCCTACTTCAACATCTGTCAAATATACCTGTATTTCAAAAACTACTGAACCGATTTTAATAAAATTATGACTGTTTCCTATGTTGAAATATACCTGATTTAAATCAAAAAGTTCATCTCGATATGTTTTCAATCTCTAAGAAAATCTTGGACAAACATACATACACTTACGAAATTTAGCACACGTGATTGGACGTCTAAATAGATACTTAAATATTATCCAATCCCAACAATATTACATACATCAAACTGAGAATCGCCATTTTTGAAGTAAGTTAAAACACTTCATTTCCATAAATATCAATGTCACAACAAATTATTTACAGATACAAAGGCATTCATTATAGATATTAACAAATATTAAAAAAAACTATTTTATCAAAGAATTTCACTCTAAGATATTAATTAAATATTAAAATATATCAACACATATAAAACAAAGCCCCCAGCTGCGTCTGTCTGTATGTATATTTGCGATAAAACATATATTTATATAGTTGTAACGTATTAAAAATAGAAAAATTGCTTGAATAATTGCATCATACGTAAAATCGAGGAAAAATTTTTCTCACCTTAAGCCTATCACTGGACCACTGTTCAGCTCCCTTTTTAATACACTGTAACACTTCCGTGACTCCCAAGTCACCCCCAGCACCCTCTTGCACCCTTTGTAACCGAGTCGAGAAGTATCCAATTACCTGGTGATGATAATACAGTAATGTAAGCAATTTTCCGCGCCGGCAGGATATTAGACTCTAAATCTATACCAATCAATCCAACCAAATTTAATAAAATCTAGATTGTTTACACCGAAATCTATACCAACCAATCCAACCAAATTTAATAAAATCTAGATTGTTTACACCGAAATCCATTCCAACCAATCCAACCAAATTTAATAAAATCTAGATTGTTTACACCGAAATCCATACCAACCAATCCAACCAAATTTAATAAAATCTAGATTGTTTACACCGAAATCCATTCCAACCAATCCAACCAAATTTAATAAAATCTAGACTGTTTACACCGAAATCCACTCCAACCAATCCAAACAAATTTAATAAAATCTAGATTGTTTACACCGAAATCCATACCAACCAATCCAACCAAATTTAATAAAATCTAGACTGTTCACACCGAAATCCATACCAACCAATCCAACCAAATTTAATAAAATCTAGATTGTTTACACCGAAATCCATACCAACCAATCCAACCAAATTTAATAAAATCTAGATTATTTACACCGAAATATATACCAACCAATCCAACCAAATTTAATAAAATCTAGATTGTTTACACCGAAATCCATTCCAACCAATCCAACCAAACTTAATAAAATCTAGACTGTTCACACCGAAATCCATACCAACCAATCCAACCAAATACCTTACTAAATTACACTCTGGTCACACCAAAATTCATACCAATTAATCCAACTAAATGCCATACAAAATCAGACTCTGTTCACATCGAAATCCATGCCAACCAATGCAACGAAAATATGCTATATTAAATTACTCTGTTCACACCGAAATTCATACCGACCAATCCAACCAAATGCCATATTAAATCAGACTCTGTTCACACCGAAATCCATACCAACCAATCCAACCAAATGCGATAAAAACTAGTCTCTGTTCACATCGAAATTTATTCCAACCAATCGAAACAAATGTCTTAGGTTTTTGATTTATTTTTATATTTTATTAACGGTCAGTTAGGGTTACCATCCGTGTTAAATTTTCATTGCATTATAAATTCTTTTTCCATCATAAAAACGCATATAATCGCTTGAATAGGCTTAACAGAAACATGACTCTTCCTTTGTATCTGTGCAAATCCTTACCATTTCAATATTCTGTGCTATATGGTGATGAGAATACTGCCGGAACAGATTCCGTTTGTGCAGCAAGGCATATACCAGGTTGAGGTTGTTTTGTAATTGATGAGTTAGACAAGAATTGATGATTTCTAGGAGCATCCGTAAGACTTCATCTAAGACTGCTATGTGTTCCATCTGGAAAGAAATTCTTAATAAGCGAATTGAAAAGTAGAAAGAAGAGTATTTATATGGTACCCGACTCGGCAAACGTTGTTCTGCCTTTTTAACTACTCTTTTTTTTTCTATATTTTCTCACCCTTTAAACCTTCCCTGGACTTCAACAATTAATTTAAAACCAAAATTAGCCAAATCAGTTCAGCCATTCTCGAGTTTTAGCGAGACTAACCAACAGCAATTGATTTTTATATATATAGATTACGGTTCTTTAAAGACAGTAAGGGTGCCGCCTTGCCTTTGATTTTGTTAATTATAAGATGATTACGGTTCTTTAAAGACAGTAAGGGTGCCGCCTTGCCTTTGATTTTGTTAATTATAAGATATGTAGGACACTCGTGCTTACAAGAAGTAGATTGCTTTACTATTTTACTTTCTTCCCGTGTTGGTCCTGGGCTCCTTTGAAGAATAGGCCAATTGCCATTCGGTCAGGCATGTCGTAAAAGGCGACCAATTGGCTATAAGAGTCACTACCATCGTGACTACAAGGTGGTAAAGTTCTGCATTGTCTCACCCGGGTCTTTGACCACCGCCTTACCTATTCCTGCCGCAATAGCGTCAGTACTTGTCACTGTCGTGTTCCGGTTTGGAGGGTGAGGTAGCCGGTAAACTTATGCATGTGGCATTAGACCTCGCCACAAGATAGCAACGCATCATTAACACCTTTGGTGTCTATAGGCGATGGTTGACTCTTTCCATCAGGAGACCCATCTGCTTGTTTGCTATTTTATGATATAAAAAGAACTATCGGTCTATTTACATTTTTCCTCAAGTGAACAGTGAAAAGAAAAATTAAACCATTGGATGCCATTTTTATACTATGGTTGGCAAACAACCTTCCGTTGACTGATTGAAAAATCATCCGTGTAGTAAAGCTACGTGAAGACGCTACTATAACACCTCTTTGGTCTTATAATTTCTTACAGCCGTTGGCCACCATGAGATCTCGGAAACCTCCAAATAGACTGCAAAGCGTAAACATTTTGGCCGAAGTGGAAGAAGGTTCAATACTACCTTACCTTCCAAACCAGTTTACAACGGTAACAAGTACCAACGCTTTTGCAGCAGGAACAGGTAAGGCAGTGGTACTAGCCCGGCTAAGACTATATAGATAGAACTACCATTTAGTCATGATGGTGGTGACACATTTAGTAAATTTTTCGCCTTATACGAATTGCCGGCACAATGCCTGATGGTCTATTCTTAAAAGGGACGAATTCAAGGTCCTTATATAAAAAATACCATGATATCTTCATTTAATATAAAGTTATTAAAGTTTAAAGATGAATTGATCGCTTTGTGTCCGGTGTCGGTGTTCTCCACATTAGGTCCAGGGTTCGATTCCCGGAGATTTTTTTCAATTTTCTGATAAAAAGAACTTTGTGCGGGATGGAATAAGTGTACGGTTGATGGCTTGCCACATATCATATTATGGGACTAAGTAAAAATAATAATACTATTCACGGGACAAATTACACTTACTAATCTAACCCCAAATTAAGCGCAAATTATTTGCTTGTGTTATGGGTGTTAGTCAACGATACTAATACATAGAAATACATATATAAATACTAGAATATATTTAATAAACACCCAAACCCGGAAATATAAAAATTTATGCTCATCACACAGATGCTTGTCCCCGTCGGCGATCGAACCCGAGCCCCATCGATTGCGTAGTCAGGGTCGCAACCACTCGACCAACTGGGCGGTCGAAGTAAATTTGGTTAATCGTGGATGCACTTGTAACTTTGCCTACTACTTCTTCGTGGCTACAGGTGTGAAGATACTTTTTTATTAAGAGGCAGTTTACACTTTAGACCAACTTTTGACGAGAAATCAAATTTTCTAGCTCCTAATTTTTGATATTATAAGGTAATTTTATTTAATTAATTTATTTAGATAGTTTAATCTTTTAAATGTTGCCTCAATGAAACAGATTTTGCAATCATCAATTGTATTTCTTATAATTCTTTTCTCGCCGTGTTGGTCCCGGCCTACTTTGAAGAATAGGCCAACTGCCGTTCTGCCAGGCAGGTCGTAAAAGGCGACCGATTGGCTATCGAGTCACTAACATCGTGGCTACTAGGTGGTAGAGTTCTGCATTGTCTCGCCCGGGTCTGGTACCACCGCCTTACCTATTCCTGCCGCAATAACATCAGTGCTTGTCGCTGTCGTGTTCCAGTTTGGAGGATAAGGTAGCCGGTAAACTTATGCATGTGGCATTAGACCTCGCCACAAGATAGCAACGCACCATTAACATCTTTGGTGTCTATAGGCGATGGTTGACTCTTTCCATCAGGAGACCCATCTTGTTGCTATCTTATGATATAAAAAAAAATAATAATAACTGTTCTCCGAAATCAAGTTTCAATATTTTAAAATAGTTAAAATATTAAAAGTATCAAACTGTTTTCATTTTAACAACACTAGGTGCATATGCGGACGATGACTCTGATGAGCCATCTAGCCCTCGCATCGATTAGAAAATACTTAAATTTTAGTTGGGTGATTTTGTGAAATGGCTCTTAACGTTTAAAAAAGTACGATTTTTATAATAGTCGCCTCTGTGGTCTAGTGGTCCAGCGTTGACGTTGACCACATGAGGTCCCGGGCTCGATTCCCGGGTCGGGCACATAAAAAAAAGTGTTTTTTCAGTTTTCTGAGAAATACAAATTTGCCCGGGATTGGAAATGCCCGGTTGGCGATAGGCTTGCCACCTATCCCATTGTGGGACCAAGTATCTTCGGCTAATCGTGGGTGCACTTGTTGTACCTCTGCCTACCTCTTCGGGGATATGGGCGTGAAGATACTTTTTTTTTAATAATAGTTACGCGTTCAGCTGTAGAGTGTGTTAATATAACAACGTAGACACATTCAAGGATTGATGTACAAGTGGAATAGTAAAAGTGTCTAGTAACATTCAAGGATATTTTCTAGTGCAAAATAATAAGGTTTGGTTTTGAGCAACGCAAAAGTACTTACGATTTCTTCTGTTTTTTCTTCTGCGTGATGCGGCAGTTCTATACTATTGATGTCACCCCCTGAAATTCAACAGATCGTTACAGTGGTTCGATTCAACAAATCATTACAAGTGGTACAAATTCAACATTATCCTTAATAGCATTACATCAATATGAGTGGTATGAAATAAAAAGATCATCCTTAGTGGTACGAAATCAACAGATCAACAACATTAGTGGTATAAAATAGGTCATTCTTAGTGACGTAAAATCAACAGATCAACATCATTAGTGGTATAAAATAGGTCATTCTTAGTGACGTAAAATCAACAGATCAACAACATTAGTGGTATAAAATAGGTCATTCTTAGTGACGTAAAATCAACAGATCAACAACATTAGTGGTATAAAATAGGTCATTCTTAGTGACGTAAAATCAACAGATCAACAACATTAGTGGTATAAAATAGGTCATTCTTAGTGACGTAAAATCAACAGATCAACAACATTAGTGGTATAAAATAGGTCATTCTTAGTGACGTAAAATCAACAGATCAATGTTAGCTATTCCTTGTTGTAAGCACCAATATCACAATCACGTTTTTAGTTATGAGGAATATCACGTACACAATGAGGTACATACATACCTTCGATTTCACTACAAAGTCTTGTTCTTCTCTTCGTCAATGTTTCGAATAATGATATTAGCCTCTGCGCTACGTACGGGTGTAAATTTCTAAACTCACCTGAAACAATGGATGAATGATTTTGAGAAGAATATATCATTGCACGCAAGCACGCACCCAAGAGCATGTACACGTTCGCACATAAATAAAACTATGTTTTAGGGTTAGTGATCCTGAAGGTCCTCTTGGGGGATGCGGGTTCAGGCCCAGAGTGCTAAGTGTGAGTTTTTCTTTTCGCGTTCGATCGTGAACGCGTTTGGAGTTTACTAGGAATTTGTATGTGATTTGTACAGCGCCACCTAGTGGTAAACTGGTTTCTCACGTTTACCACTAGGTGGCGCTGTACAAATCACATACAAATTCCTAGTAAACTCCAAACGCGCTCACGATCGAATGCGAAAAGAAAAACTCACACTTAGCACTCAGGTGGCATCCCGCCGTACGGGCACCTTTAACATTTTTGGTGTCTATAGGCGATGGTTTGTCTTTCCATCAAGAGAGCCATCTGATTATTTGCTATCTAATCATATTTAAAAAAAATTTATCAAAACTTCAAGAGTGGAAGAATCTTAAATCTCAAGAAGCAGTCTTCGTAGCAATCAGTGTAATGTTTTTGTATATTATACATATTTTCAATTTGTTTGTTCCAAAGGCGATATTGTTTCTTTCCAGCAGAATAGCATGTATTATGTATGTATGTATGTAGAATGTATATGTGTGTCACTTGATGTATATATATGTGCTGTATGTATAATTCTTTAAATTTTCAAGTTAGTTTGTTAATTTGTTCTCTTTTGATTTGTCTTTACAAGTTAAGATTATCTGTACTTAAGTAAATTAAGATACACCACCTCTATTAGTTATGTTCCTGTTTTGCATGAGGTTGACTGGTATAGAATGCCTTTAGGCGTTAAGTTTAAACTGTGAACGTTTTCGTTGTGCATGAATGTAAATCCATACTAATATTCTGTCTGTCTGTCTGTTACGCTTTCACGGCTAAACCCCTGGACCGATTTTCATGAAATTTGGCATGGATATAGTTGAAGATCTGGGATCAAACATAGGCTAATTTTTTTTCAAAAATCAATCCTTGGAGGGCTGAAATAGGGGATGAACTTTTTATTAAAAGCTATTTGGACGACTTATTAATATACTCGTGGGCGAAGCTGCGCGGGTCAGCTAGTAAATAAATAAAAGCCATTGCCAGTTATAATGCTACGCTATAAACTGTTAAGAAAAAATAACTTACAGCTCATATTAGCGATGGCAGCCAAACAATTTGTATGTAGGTACTTATCCCTAACCCGCGCCATATTGTATTGAAGCGCCCGAACTACCACCAACACGGTTAGTCCACCCACTGATATCTCCGAAATAGACCTTTCTGTGTACCAAGTCAAGTTTTTCAACATCTAAAATAAAATAAATAATAATTGAAATATATATAAAATAATGAACAGTTTGGGACATAGTGTAGACCCTTGGGGGACACCAGCATTTATACTCTTCACATGAAAGAAAGTATATGCCATCTGCAGCAACCTGAAATGCTTCGGTTATTTAAAACGCTTGCGATCAAACTATGTAACTTCACAGACAACTCGTGCGGGGATTTATTTGTTTAGAAAGGCGTTATGCTATGAATAATCCAAGGCTTTAACAAAGTCCAATTTAACAGCCAGTGCTTCCATCTTACTATTGGATATTGATAGTATAAGTCCAGCGACACAAAAAACTTGGAGATCGTTAGCAGAGGGACTGCGACGGAAAATATATCATCTTTTGAGGTTAAATATATGTTTGTGGTCTGTCATCTTCATTTTCAAAATCATAAGATTTTATAGGAAGAGAAAGAAATATAGTCTTCCAAACATTAGAAACCATATTTTTACGACTATGAATTGACAGTTATTATGAAGCAAGATTGTAAGTAGTGATAAATAGGCGTAAATATTTTGATTCGAAAAAGATATTCGTCTTTCTTTTCAATTTGCTTCGAAAAAGATAGCAATAACTTACAACCATTATATACAAGAAAATCTTGATTCAACTTACATAATATTATAGATAATATTTAGGGCAACTTTACCTAGGGATTATAATAAAGTTAAAACATTATCAGCTAAGGATTATAATTAAGACAATATTATTATCTAGGGATTATATTATTATTAAGGTAACACTAATAAAAAAATATATTTAAGACAATATTTCCTAGGGATTATAATTAAGACACCATTAGCTAGGAATAACAATTGGGAAAATATAAAATACTTACAATAGAATGAACATTTTTGATCAAAGCATCATCCTCGGTCAATATGAGCAGTACTATGAGAGACATGTAGATGTGATGAGAATTGTTTTCCGGGGCGTTGTATAATACTTGTAGAATTGGTACTATCTGAAAATAAAAAAGTAGATGAGTTAGACAGTAGAACAAACGGGAAGATTTTTTACGTAAACTCTGAAAGAAAAATTTCTACACGCGTGGGAGTCGAATACACTGGATATACTATACATTTCATTGGATACGGATCGAACTACGAGCATTTATCTTTAATCCATTGACCAGTTTGTAAAGACTTTCAAATTAAGCGGTTAAATAATTAATACGTTAAACAGGACCTGAAATTTCAAAATAACGGTTTCTTAATTTTAACACTTAAATAGATATCAGTTACTGTACCTGAACTGCAATAATTTTGGGAATGGGGCAAAAAGGTTTAGAAAATTAACTTGTTTCTGAGTCCTGGATTAGAACAAGTCGTATAATTTGATCAGCTATTTATATTTACTATGCGTTTCCACTGAGAATAGGACTGTCAGGACGCCATATTGTTCCGCATTTTACAAAAAATTCATTAGTGATGAGTGTGGTGAGCAAAAAAATACTAACAAAGATTTTCATAAAAAAATTATTTGCGTTCTAATTGGTATATTTTCTATCCAGGTTCCCATTCGCTCATGCTAGTATGTGTTAAAGTAAGGTGTAGAAAAGGACACAAAATATAAAAAAGTTGTTTTTGATATGAAATATGCTAAACAACATTAAAAAAATAACGTAGCGGTAAAATTAAAAAAGAAAATATTATTTAAAAATAACGAAAAAAAAAATTACGTATTAACTATGGAAAAAAAGTAAATATATATTTTTGTACTATATTATATGTTGTTTTATTCCGTATGTATATGTTTACCTAATTACATAAAAAAAAATATAAACATAATAGGTCATCAATTTATTTTTTTGAATAAAAAATCCTCGACTAACAAGTAGTCATTTTTTTCAAGTTACACCTGAATTATTTTGTAGTTTAAGCCAAATGGCGATAGGGAAGCGCTTGACCGCGATCTCGCCTGATGGTAAGCTAAGATGTGGCCTAAGATGGAACGCGCTTCCCTAGAAGGTACTGTGTTCACTCTTCTCTTGAAGATCCTTAGAACATAACTAACTTAATAAGTTAAACAATTCTCACATCAGTGTACTACAGTACTCAAGTCCTCTTCAAAAATATACACTTTCATCAGACTATCAAATATACGTATTCATCAAAGTATCAGAGTGCTAAGTGTGAGTTTTTCCTTTCGCATTCGATCGTGAGCGCGTTTCGAGTTTACTAGGAATTTGTATGTGATTTGTACAGCGCCACCTAGTGGTAAACGTGAGAAACCAGTTTACCACTAGGTGGCGCTGTACAAATCACATACAAATTCCTAGTAAACTCGAAACGCGCTCACGATCGAATGCGAAAAGAAAAACTCACACTTAGCACTCAGATTCAGTCCAAACAACTCATAAATCACTTTTTATGACCGCGTTTCACCGGAATAGACCCGTAACGTGTTTAACGGTCCGTGCTTAAGAAAAAACAAAAAAAAAATGATCGGCTTTTCGAGCAGTTATAAACAAAATATTTAATCAAATGTGTCTATCAGATTTTAAATTCTCTACATCCCTTATAACGAATTTGTTTGTCATCATTGGTGTATGAATCTTTTTTGTTGCACATAATATTGCATTAATCTAAAATTAATTACGTGTTTCAAACTACGTGTATAATGACATTATGTAAATAGGTACACTTATGTAGATATATGTAGTACGATATGGAACACTAATATTATTACTAGCTATGATATCCGGCTTCGCTCGGGAGTTGATATGAGATTACGTGGTAGTTGAAATATAACAAATGTATTACCACCATACACCATAACTACACATGCTGCAATTGCTCGCAGCGCCTTTTGAAATGCAACCCAAATAATCGTTGTTCTGAATGAAGTTCAAATACTCAACAACAGATGGCGCTACTACACTTAATTTCCAAGTTGAAGGGTGGGAAAAAGCCCTTATATCTTTAAAACACGCCCTTTAGGTTAAAACGGGAATTTCTTGTTCGAGGGGGAATGACTCCTTTTTAAGTTTTATCGGCACGCACATTTTATCAACTTATATATATAATGATTATGAATGTTATTTGTTCTCTTTGAATGTTATTTGTTCTTCAATAAATTAGTTCAATTTCTTGAACAAATACTTTTTTGCTGACCTTACTAATTCACACTTATGAAGTTGACAAGTGCGACCCTATTCTTAGTAACGCATAGTATTTATTGTATCTTACCAAGTTCTCTATTTGAGCTACGTGGCTGACATGTCGTTTGTACGCCTTACAAGAATGCAGCATCAAGTACAGCAACAGGGTGGAATGTTCACAGCCAGCAGTCGCACATAGCGCCTTATGGAACTGGGACAGAAAAATTATTTTATTTAAGAGGCTGATCTAATGTTGTTGAAATTGATGTTATTTTTTATATATATCATAAGATAGCAAACAAGCAGATGGGTCTCCTGATGGAAAGAGTCAACCATCGCCTATAGACACCAAAGATGTTAATGGTGCGTGGCTATCTTGTGGCGAAGTCTAATGCCACGTGCATAAGTTTACCGGCTACCTTACCCTCTAAACCGGAACACGACAGCGACAAGCACTGACGCTATTGCGGCAGGAATAGGTGAGACGGTGGTACCAGACCCGGCGAGCCTATGCAGAACTCTACCACCTAGTAGTCACGATGGTAGTGACTCGCATAGCCAATCGGTCGCCTTTTACGACCTGCCTGTCAGAACGGCAGTTGGTCTATTCTTCAAAGGAGCCTGGAACCAACACGGGGACAAAAAGTCAAAGTCAAACATTTTTATTCAAAATAGTATTAATGCTAACCTCTTTCTGAACGTCAGTTACTAAATAATTGATAACATTCAAATTACATGAAGACACAATTTGTACATCTTAATTTATAAGTTATATTTCTAACACCAATTTATAACAAAATAATAAGATATGTCAACCTAATTTAATCAATGTCAAAGACCTTGGATGGAGTCGGCACATAATTGAACAAAATTGGGTCGATAGAAAATAATTGCTAAGATTGGTCTTAAAATCATCATTAAGCGATACTATATCTTTATTTTCTTGACGTATGGGTCTGCAATTAAAAACATGAAGTCATATTATTCATACATGAACCGCTAATTCATCATATTTGACAAATAATCTACATTTTTTATTTCAATATTTATTTTATTTCAATATATATTTTTCAATATCTACTTTTTTATTTCAATATATATTTAATAACTAGCTGACCCGGCAAACGTTGTTCTGCCGTTTTAAGTACTCTTATTTTTTTTTCTATATCTTCTTACCTTTTAACCTTCCCTGGATTTGGACTGACTTGGACCTGACCCGCCCAGTTACACTGATAGTGGGCTCTCCTTTACTCCGATAAAAATAGACAGAGTGCACCGATGCACAATGCTAGACGGATCTATGCTGCTCATTTTGGTGTTGACAGCGTCTTAAGTATATTAGCGTTCGCTGTCTAGTCGAAATTCGACTATAAACAATAAAATTTTGAAAGTCTGACAATATACTTAAATTATACACATAATAGTATACATGTGTATTTTGACGTGAATACGTCTTTAAAATTGCCTAAATTCAAAAAGGAGGGACAGTCCAAAAAACGGATGATAACATAATTGGGGGATACAGTTTGGTATTATAACTACATAATTATCACCAACATCCAAAATCTAATTATACCACTGGATAGCCAAAGAATCAAAGAAGTTGATAACCTGAACGTGGATTACGACGCTTCGTGAATAGTGGAGTAGCAAGTGTCGCCATTTTTAGTAAGTTTACTGCGTTACATATTATGCATAATATGGTATATCTTTAGACTCAGAGCAACTATAAAACTCTATTATGTTTTATTCGAAAGCTCTTGTAAAGATTTATTGATTGTATAATTTCAAAAATTTTTTTTCGACGCTTATAGTAATAAATATAAATAAATAAATATTTACGGGACAAATCACACTGACTGATCTAACCCCAAAGTAAGCAAATTATTTGCTTGTGTTATGGGTGTTAGTCAACGATACTAATACATAGAAATACATATATAAATACCAGAATATATATAATAAACACCCAAACCCGGAAATACAAACATTTATGCTCATCACACAAATGCTTGTCCCCGTCGGGCATCGAACCCGAGCCACGTTGATTGCGTAGTCAGGGCCGCTAACCACTCGACCAACGAGGCGGTCTAATAGTACTTACTTAATTGAAAAATTTAGTGCAAAACTGTAATCAGCCACAAAAAACTTTTAGAAGCCATATAAAATTCAAGGAATGTATAACGTCTGAAAGAGATTTTAAGTAGCAATCTAATGATGCCCATGAATTCCCATATGTTTTTTATTTAATTTGCATCGGTTTGGGCCCCTTTTGAAGGGATGAACTGCCATTCTGCCAGACAGGTCAAAAAATTCAACCGATTGGCTATAGTAGTCACTACCATCGTGATTACTAGATGGTATGGATATGCGTCTCGTCCAGGTATTGAGTACCACCATCTTACCTATTCCTGCCGCAACTTTCAATGCTTGTCATTGGTAAACTTATGTATGTGGCATTGCCATCTTGCCACTCGGATAGCAACGCACTATTAACATCTTTGGTGTCTATAGTCTATGGTTTCTTTTTTCACCAAGAGAGCCATTCGTTGTTTGCTAACTTATGATATAAAAAAAGAACTCAGTAATAATTGAAAAAATTGTAGAGATCTAGAAAACATATGAAAGCGAAAGCTATAAAAACAGTTTTATATCAGAGATATATCTAATAGTATAAAAAAAATTAACCTTACCGCTGCCATGTCAATTCTCGGTGGTGTAACTTGGACCCCGGGACTGGATTCTCTGTGTGGAGTCGTGACTGATGTGTCTGGGAAACCAAATACAACATTATAACCAAAGTTTAGAAATTTTTTGTTCTTTTTTCACTCAAGTTGCTAACTGACAAACCTGTGAATTGTGGTGTATCGAAAAGTCTATGGACGTTTGGTTTGCTACCCCATAAGTTATCCATCGCCTATAGACACCAAAGATGTTAATGGTGCGTTGCTATCTTGTGGTGAGGTCTAATGCCACATGCATAAGTTTATCGGCTACCTTACCCTCCAAACCGGAACACGACAGTGACAAGCACTGACGCTATTGCGGCAGGAATAAGTAAGGCGGTGGTAAAGACCCGGGCGAGACAATGCAGAACTCTACCACCTAGTAGCTACTACCTAACACCTTAAAATAAATTGCCTTAATCTGTTATGGCTACCTTACCCTGTGACAAGCACTGACGCTATTGCGGCAGGAATAGGTAAGGCGGCGGTACCAGATCCGGGCGAGACAATGCAGAACTCTACCATCTAGTAACCATGATGGTAGTGACTCAATAGCCAATCGGTCACCTTTTACAACCTGCATGTCAGGACGGCAGTTGGTCTATTCTTCAAAGCAGCCCGGGACCAACATGTGTAACTACAACGTGACTATTAAGTGGTGGAATTCCGCTACGTCATTGCCCGAGTTCAGTAACACTTATTCCAACCGCAATAGCGTCAGTGCTTGTTACTACCACAAAATACTAGAGACTAGCAGAAGTCAATGTTCCATACAAGTAATATTCGAACATAGCACACATAGACACCTCTCACGGACGCGATATTTCGGACTGGTGCGAAATAAACTGTACCGAACCATTCCGAGATATCGCGTCCGTGAGAGGTGTCTATGTGTGCGTTGCTCGAATATCACATGTATGTAGATTGACTACTGTTAGTCTCCACTATACTGTGTCACTACCGTGTTTCGATTTGAGGGTAAGGTAACCAACCGGTAGAGTTATGCACATGTCATCTGCTTATTTGCTATCCAATGACATTAAAACAAATTATCATCCCACCATACGGACAGTAACGCATTAACATCTTTAGTGTCAATAGAGGATGGTTGTCTCTTTCCGACAGGAGAGCTATGGACTTGTTTACACTTAAATTAAAAAGATAAAAAATAAATGCAATTAAAACACAGCTGGAAATTGAATTTGAGTCAAAAAAATATTTACAGCAGTTCATAACCAGAGCTTGCTAATCAGTTAATTTTGTAACCTAAATTAGGTCGATGAAAGTTAACTGGTCAGCTTGAAAAGGTTTAAATGAGGTCCGGCACATTGATATAAAAAATCTAAGATAAACAGTTTCGAACAAAACTGACACTCAAAACTGTCACTAATTTCACACAAGTAGTTATAGATATATATTTTTTTTTATGTCATAAGATAGCAAACAAGCAGATGGGTCTCCTGATGGAAAGAGTCAACCATCGCCTATAGACACCAAAGATGTTAATGGTGCGTTGCTATCTTGTGGCGAGGTCTAATGCCACGTGCATAAGTTTACCGGCTACCTTACCCTTCAAACCGGAACACGACAGCGACAAGCACTGACGCTATTGCGGTAGGAATAGGTGAGACGGTGGTAACAGACCCGGCGAGCCAATGCAGAACTCTACCACCTAGTAGTCACGATGGTAGTGACTCGATAGCCAATCGGTCGCCTTTTACGACCTGCCTGGCAGAACGGCAGTTGGCCTATTCTACAAAGGAGGCCGGGACCAACACAAAATGTATGTTTTTTGCATATCCAACCTTAAGCGTAACATTTAGAGTCGTTTTTACAGAGCAATGTATGAAAAGTAATAAAATTGACAGTATCACAACGGACGATTATTTGAAATGAGAGCACAATTTAAAATATTGCGCTCATTTATAGGACGTTTTTGAGACACTAATTTGTGTATCTTGGGTATCGACGTAATCGATCACATAGAAAAGAAGAATTTCGCCACATCGAGCCTGTCGACTCTAGCTCAGTGGTCCCGTCCCGGTTTTAGGGAGACAGTCGCAGTCAATATTTTTCTTTGTTGTTTTTAAAGTTTATCTTGGGGTTTTTTATATCAATGGTCCGGCAGGAGAGACATCGGCTTGTTTGCAAGGATTTATAACGTTATAATTTCGATATTTTTGCTGTTTCGTGATTGGTTCGTTGCGTTTCATGCTGTTTCGTGATTGGTTCGCCAACTAGCGCTAGAAGACAACGTCATATCATATACCATAACCAATCACAACGACGCAAATATATCGAAATCATAACGTTATAAATCCTTGCTTGTTTGCTATCTTATCTTATATATCTATGCTATCAAACAGTAAATAAATCATACCCGTTGTGTCTTCACAGTTCAGTAAGGCGGTTCTGTACAAGTTGTCCTGGTTGATGCAATGGTTGGCGAGCGCGAGCAGCAACAAACAGGACTGGTTCGCTACCGGGTGCTCTTTCTTGAGGCGGTCGAGCAGTTCGTGCCGGTCTAAGGGCGGCCGCGTGTATATGGTGTGACGGGCGGACGCGCTTAGCGTTAACATACTCCATAGACTTGCTGCGAAAAGGATAAAATTATATTACAATTTATAATATTGTTGCAGAATGATCTAGACAAAAGAAAGAGATAGTTTTTTTATCGGAAAACAATAGGTATTTGTCACACAACAACATGCCATAATGCACCTTCTCGCGTAAAGCGTAAGGTTGAAATTGACGTGTACTATGACTTGTTTAAGATTAGTATATTTATGTACCGATGACACATTGATTATTCTTTATGGTAGAACTCTAGAGAACATTTTCGAAGCTCACCTATTATATACAGAGGCATGTTAACTCCAAGCAGTTTAGTTTTGTAAAGCGATTCGAACGGATCAGTGCGGTAAAGTGAAGTGGAAAGTGATATAGCGAATGACCAATTCGCTATATCACTTTCCACTTCACTTTACCATGCATACGGATAGTGTAACAGCTTAATATCTTGGTTTAGTCAATTGGTTTTAGTGAACGTTATTGTGAATGTGGTAACTTTTTGTTGACAGTTTTAGTCAGTACACATATATGATTTGTATCGTGGTGTGTTGTACATTTGGGTAGTAAATAAATGGTATTTTATTACGCAACAACTAACGTGTGTATGTGTGTGTGTGTGTGTGTTTGTGTGTGTGTGTGTGTGTGTGTGTGTGTGTGTGTGTATTTTACTTTTTCCCTTTAAAACGTGTGGATGTACTTAGGTGAATTTTTTTATAAGACTAGCTTAAACGTCCATACTTATTTGTTTTGTGTGTATGTATGTGTCTCCCTGCGTTTTTGTAACGTCTTCTCGCTTCAACCACGGGGCAGTTTTATTTCAATTATATTGAAACAAATCAGTCATAAAACCTTTTAATTGCACTGTTAAATGAGAAAACGAATTCAACAAGTTCGCCCAAATTATACAGTACAATATTAATTTACGCCGGCACATAATTTTTGTGTTATTTTTATAGCTCTACTAGCTTTTACCCGCGGCTTCGCTCGCGTTAAATCCGTTTTAGGGAAGTGGGGAGTTAGAAAGAGACAAAAAGTAGCCTATGTCACTCTTCATCCCTTCAACTATCTCCACTTAAAAATCACATCAATTCGTCGCTCCGTTTTGCCATGAAAGACGAACAAACAAACACACACACTTTCCCATTTATAATATTAAGTGTGGAAGTATGGATTTCTGTTTTTTATTGTTTTTTCAAAACTTGTTTATTTTTAATCATTTTCTGCTTGTGTTGCGTGGTGTATCGTTTGAAGGTGGTGATGGTGAACTCACAGGCGATGTTGATGAAGAGGCTGCCGGGTCCCTGTGCCCCGAACTGTGGCGGCGCCGCTGTCATGGCGGAAAAGTTGGACACCAGCGTCTTCACCAGCAGCGGCGCATGCATACTGTATCTGCCCTGGAACAACGTTCTGGAACGGGACAACATCTATTCTAACTATTTTAAACTAGCCTTTTCTCGTGTTATAACCTGCGTAGGTCCTGACCAAGAGGGAAAATTGGGATCAAATGTAGCCTGCCACAAAGGATTGATTATTTTTTGTATCAGCTCTATGATCCCCATGATTACTTCATACAAACAAGCTCCTCGAGAATGATGAGTGTCCATACAAAGTTCGCCTAAAAATCAACACATATTGATAGATGCTTTACATTTTACAACTATTCGAGGTTTCTTCTAAAATTTAAATGTATCACAGTCCCTTTTCAATGCTACAATTTATGCAAAACTTAGAAGGAATTTAAGTAAACATAATTCTTGTACGATAGATGTCACTAGATTTTAACAACTAAAATTTGATAAATGCCCAAAATAAAATATTGTTGCGAATAATCTAGAAAGTGCAGAGTTAGAACGCTGGAAAAATCTAGAAATGAGAGAAAGATATAGGCTGCTTCTATTGATAAACAATAGCCACTGTTACCCAAGCAGTTATGCCGTAATGGATCTTCTGTCATAGGCCACAAGAGTGAACATGGCGTGTACTAGGACTTGTTTACATTTAAAATTATTATTTACGCGCTCATTTCGGAACATTCGGGAATAATGTCGAACTTTACCTTGGGTATAAATAGGGAAGTGTTGACGAATAGAGTTGTTTCATATAGCGATTCGGAGCGATAGTAAGGGCGACCAGTATGAAGTGATATAGTACAGTGAATACGAGAAGTATTTTAGTTTAGTGATTCAGTGTAGTCGGTTAATCTAGTGTTAGTAAAGTGAGCGTTATTAGTGTTTATCAGTGTAATTATGCATTGAATTGTGGTGTTTTGTTAATTTGTGTTGTAAATACACGGTTTTAATATTATATTGGTATTTTATTGCACAATACGAACTCGAAGCGCGTAACAATATTCTGTCATTTACAGATTTAAGAGATGTCACTGTTTTCCCCTTTTTTAAGGAGATACATCAATTTATCTTGTTTATACACCCTTCTGCTTTTTGGGTTTCAGCTTTTTTAATAAATATTTTTCATTTTGTCTTACTTGACTTTGTGATCAGATCAATCACGTGATGCTTTTAGCAACTTTTTAACATCCAGTCCCCTAAGTGATACGTGACGAAGACTTCAACTACCCCCCTCCCCCTTCCACCTCAGATCATATTGTATATTTTTGGTACAAAGAATCCTAATTATTTTTTGCAATATTATCTCTAAATAAATTAAATTAATAGTGTCAATTTTAAGGCATAAATTTCTTTGCTCGTTTTAAAAGTTTTTTTATGTGTTAGGGTAGCAAACAAGTGAAAGGTCTCCTGATGGAAAAAGATAAAAAATAAGACAAAAATTACTTACCTATAGATAAGCGATGTCTCCACCAATCTAGTGTGGCCGTGGACACCAGCAAACATATATACAGACATAAGGACAAGCAGAGTGTTGATACACTCCAATTGTAAGTAGTATGTGTTGTCGCTGAAAGCAAACCATGAATTAATAATGTTGATGGGACAAGTTATACAAATTGATCTTACCCCAAAGAAAGCAGATTCTTTTCTTGTAGTATGGGTGTCAGTCAACGACACTAGTTCATAGAAATCTACATTAATGTTATAAATGTGAAAGTTTGGATGTTTGGATGGAGGTTTGTTATTCAATCACGCAAAAACTACTGAACGGGTTTAAAAGAAATTTAGTACACATGTAGACAATATCCTGGAATAGCGCATGTGCTACTTTTTATCCCGGAAAAATTAGGTGATCCCGTGGGATTCAACAAAAACTTATATAATGCAGCAGGCTGCACGCTGCAGCTAGTACATATATAAATACTGAAAAATACTTAGTACACCCAACCGAGAAATACAAGCATCTATGCTCATCATAGAAAAGTGTTACTGCAGCAGGCTTCACGCTGCAGCTAGTACATATATAAATACTGAAAAATACTTAATACACCCAACCCAGAAATACAAGCATATATGCTCATCATAGAAATGTGTTACTCTTTTTGTCCTGTCGTTAATCAAACCCGCACCCACTGAATGCAGACCACACGACCAACGGGTTGAAGTAGTAGCACTAACAGTTTATTTCAATTCCCATAAATTATTATTTCTTTTTATCATTTAACATCATTGGTCCAAGACCCGTTTTTATTTATTTATATATGTAATGAAATGATACTTCATTAATTCAAATTTGCCGCGCTTTGCGCGTATTTAAGTTGTCTGTGGAAGTCGGTAGAGGGCGCATCGGTCGAAGTGACGTGTGCTTCAATGGCGGATGAGGTTCAGATTATTTTGTGCAATTTATTGTTATAAAAACTTGTGATTTGTATAGAGATAAATAAGAGGATATAATTGAGGAACTGATATTAGTGAACTTGAATCGTCATTTCTTTGCATTTTCAGAGAAACAAATTGTGGTTTACATTTGAAAATCCTTAGTAATAATATATCTTATCTAACACTGTTGTCACTAAAACCATAGGTAGTTGACTTAATTATAAATGTTTATGTGAATTTAAAAATAAAAATACGTTATTTTCTTTCAAAAAAATAAGAAAGTTTCTGTCGGACACCATCCCTAAATTCATGGATGCTATGCACAAAGGACTTGCCACATTGGCCGTCCGTTTTAACTACCTACACAATATTCCACAATATTCCCGCGCTCCGTCCACTTTGCCGTGCACTTATATAAGGTGAAATAAGTTTTGAGGAAAATTGGAGACTTTACTTTAAAAAAAAAATTATTTATTGAATTTTCGTTCTATAAGTGAATCCAAACCAAATTCAAGGATATGTTCCAAAAAATATTTTTAAGTTTTAGTTTACTTACAATGTTGACTTGGGAAACTGTATTGATGTTGTAAATGTATAAATAAATAAATTAATTTAATTATTAATTTTTAAAGTGAAAATATAACTAAATATTCTGTGAATATTTCAAGCATCTACCAGTTGTTATTAAGATCGAGAAAAAATTTGAAAAAAAGTCATGTTGCATTGCAGTCCCTTTAAATTTTTATTTTATTGTTTATAATATTTGTTGTTATACCAGCAACAGAAATAAATCACCTGTGAAAATTTCAACTGTCTAACTATCAGTTCATGATACAGCCTAGAGACAGACAGAAGGATGGACAGAGGAATCTTAGCATGTGGATTCCCAGTCGGTTATATTTGACCGCATCGTATTTTTTAAGTTTCTACCGGCGCTCAATGGGAAAAATATGATTGCACATAATTTGAATTTGAATTTTATTATATGTGATAAATATTTTACTGAATAATTTTCTTTTGAATCCTAGTAGACAGAAAATATATCTATCAATACATAGTCGTTTACCCTGTTTTACCCTTTGGGTACCGGACCCTTTCACATCGGTATTATCAACGGGATTTGCAAGTATTACATCACAGACTTTGTTATTTACACATTAGCTATGGTGATGTAAATTAAAAAAACTTACGTTATGGGTACGTCTATAATAAGTCCTATTAAGGCATCAATCAACATTTCCACACGACTCTCCCCGTTTACAATCTTGGGTGACACTTGCGTCTCAGGCGGGGTATCTGGAGGTGGCGAATTCTCTGGCGATGGTGGAGGGGTCTAGAAAAAAAAGTAGCTTTACATATACAAGTTGTTCCTTGATATTTGCTGTTTAATTTATTTTTACAGTCTACTATACCAACAGTGACTACAGTGTTAACTTTCCTTATTGTGTTCCCGATGAGGTGGGCAAAGGTACAACAAATGCACCTACGATTAGCTGAAGATACTTGGTCCCACAATGTGAGAGGTGGCAAGCCTATCGCCAACCGGGCACTTTCCAATCCCGGGCAAGTTGTTTTGATACATGCTACATACATAAATATAACAAACAATAAAGTTTTACATTAACATGTGAATAAAAATGTTGTACCTTTTTTTAAAAAAAATATGCGAACTAAGGAGTATAAAATTTGGTTGTCATTTTCAAATTTCATATTCTTCAAGTCTGTAATTTGGCACAATTAAAGTTTATATTGAGAATATATTTGCACGCATTAGAAACATATGAAATCTATATTAATATTATAAATTCGAAAGTTTGGATGTTTGGATGGATGGGTGTTCGTCATTCAATCACGCAGAAACTACTAAACAGACTTGAATTAAATTTGGCACACAGGTAGATAATGACCTAGAATATAACATTGGCTATTTTTTATTACGGAAAAATTAGGTGATTCCGCAGAATTCGCAAATTTTTTTTTATAATATAGCGGACTGCACACTGTAGCTAGTTTATAATAATATCATTTTAACAAAAAATTAAACTGACTTATAAGTTTCATGTGGTCATACATTAAAATAGTAAATGAACAATCATCCCTTGCTTACATACCCATATGGTTGAATTAAAAAAAAGTGGGACCAACCTCAGATAAAAAATGACCTACAAACAATGCTTAACGAAGTAGATAAGGAAATTCGCAAGGTAGGGTAGGCAATCATGAATCGAGAGAAAACTAGTCATGACAATTGAGAACAAGCAACACCTATATATACGTATAATAAAATAGTAGGAAAGTCAATGTATGTCCAGGGTAAACTCAAGAAGTACTGCATGGATTTACTTCAAATTTTGCATGAATATTAATTACTAACAGGTCGGGTCAACATATAGGCTACATATTATCACGCTATCACCTACAGGGGAGGAGCAGTGCGGAGTTAACATAGTCCGCGCGAACGAAGTCGCGAGCAACAGCTAGTCTATACATATAATAAAATCGTAAGGAAAGTCAAAACTGTACATTGAATATTTTTTAAAAGAATACTTGGGGTGTGATCTACAATCGATATCGAAGCCTAAAATATAGTTTTTAGAATTTTTGTTTGTTTGTCTGTTTGTCTGTATGTATGTCCGGGGTAAACTCAAAAAGTACTGCATGGATTTACTTCAAATTTTGCATGAATATTACTAATAGGTCGGGTCAACATATAGGCTACATATTATCATGCTATCACCTACGGGGGAGGAGCTGTGCGGAGTAAACGAAGTCCGCGCGGACGAAGTCGTGGGCAACAGTTAGTTATATCAATAAAAATTAATAGAATATGCTAGTTAATATATATGTATACCTGGAGCATATTATTTCCCCAATAGATTTAATCACAAAAGAGAGATAGACGCATAGGACAAGTATGGAAAAGATATTGGAGCTTGAAGAACATACTGAAAAACATAAATATGAGTATGGCAATCAAACAAAAAATTTTTAACACCTATGTCTTGCAAGTTCTCATATACGGCTGCCAAACATGAGTTTTTACCAAAGCACACACAAGAAAACTAAAGGTATGTCAAAATGCCATGGAGAGGAGCATGCTGAGGAAGAAATCTTACAAAATAAGAACAACTACGATAATGGAATATATCAGACTAAAAGAAGTTATAACAAAAGTTAGAAATCTAAAATGGAATTGTACATGGCACATCATAAGCGGAAAAGACAGGCTGAGTTAAACAATTATACATAACATCCTAAGAACAAAATAAGAAAGCGAGAAAGACCATCTCAGCGGCCAACAGATGAGATCAAGACTAGCAGGCTGTTTCGGACATGGATAGCCAGCGATAGGATTCTGTGAAGAAACTGTGTTTGCCAAGGAACAAACACAGTGTACAAAAAACGTAAACTAGAAAAAATTGTAAAACAGTATCTGAATAAAGGCTATTATTAATTGTTACTCACTTCGTCAACCAACTTTCTTTAAATCTTGATTGAAGACCCCAAAATGTAGTGGCATATTTAAAAGTACCTCCAAATTGTGTTTTTTTATCATGTTAAAAAATATCTGTGTAATATTTGTCAAAATATGAAAAAGATAAGTCGAAAGAAGATGTTGAAAAACAAGAGCATTTATATTGAAAAAAATGTAAGCAGAAAAGAAAAACTTCTACTTACATTAACAGTCCTTGCTTGTACGTCCAGATGTTTACATAGTTCGTACTCTGGTACCATTTCTACTAAATACTTGCTGACAGCCCGAATAACAAACAATGCATTGTAACATTGCCATGCTAGCATCACACTGAAATTAAAATAAAATAATTTTCTCCCCGTGTTGATGCCCAGCCTTTTAAGAATAGGCCAACTGCTGTTCTGCCAGGCAGGTCGTAAAAGGCGATTGCTTGGCTATACACAGCTGTACGTGTCACTACCATCGTGACTACTAGGTGGTAGAGTACTGCAACGACTTGCCCATGTTAAGATATCACCCCCTTACCTATTCCAGCGTCAATGCTTGTCATTGTCGTGTTCCGATATAGAGGGTAATGAATGTGGATTTATATATGTGGCAAGGCAACAATAACATCTTTAAAGTTTATAGATGATGGTTGAGCCCATTAGAAGACCCATCTGCATGTTTGTTATCTAATCTTAATGTATATATATTATGTTGTTTGTCCGCAATGGACTCGAAACTACTGAACTAATTTCAATGAAATTTTGTAGATATTGTGTGGACAATTTAAAGATAGGATAGTTATTATATCAATTTTTGTCAGTTTGTCTATTATGATGATTGTGACCAATATTATTATAATATACATAAATTTCTTCACAATAAAGCAAAACAAAATAGTGTTCTTTCAACATATGTACAATGACATCGTTAGGGAAAGCACTTTATTGGAGTTCCGAAATATTTTTTTAGGGTAGCTCCCATACATGTTAAGTGGGGATGTTAACTTTTTCTTATCTACACCTTAGTGCGGAGTATTGTTGAATAGGTTTTTAAAAAACAAAGCAATTTTTCGATTCAGGGACTCGTTTGTATAATATTATCTTTAAAATGAAAATTTTTGTTAGGCAATTTAGCATTTTTTAATTTTTAATTATTTGCTTTTTATTTTATTCACAACAGAAAAAATACATCTAAAAACAATACTAGATAACAATAGCTGCAAAAATAAAATAACTGAGTCACAGATATTAATACCCCAATCCTTAGGAGAAGCAAAATTTTTTTAAGAAACATAAAATTCAAACTAACAAGCAAATAGATTTTGGAGGAAGGATTAATGTGAAGAAATGTGTTTTTTTTGTATGTGTATCTCTGTATATATGTGTGTGTGAGTGTGTGTGTGTGTGTGAGTGTGTGTGTGTGTGTGAGTGTGTGTGTGTGTGTGAGTGTGTGTGTGTGTGTGTGTGTGTGTATGTGTGTGTGTGTGTGTATGTGTGTGTTTAAATGAAAGCACTATGAGAAAAAATATAATAGCATTAGCTTTATTACAAATGCAATTAGCCATTGTTTCGCCATAGATTTTTTATTACCCTCACCTGGTGATCACATTAATTTAGATTTGTGCCCTCTCTGATATAACCAGCTCCCGCTTACGAACAATATTGCTGGGGCTAGCATGAAATTATTTTAAATAATACTTACTTATCTGTATTTGGAGCGGCTAGCAACTCGGTAGCTCGTGTAATGAAAACCTGAACTAATGACCCAAGATTTCCAGTTTGAGGGTTATTCTGCAGAAACTTTTGGAGTAGTGCTTCTGCACTTGAATCAAACATTAGTTGTTCATCACTGTAAATAAATAAACAGATTTTTGCTACTTTACACTTTTTTTCCCCGTGTTCCTTTGAGGAATACGCCCATTGCCGTTCTGCCAGGTAAGTCGTATGAGGCCATCGAATGGCTATGCGAGTCACTACTATCGTGGCTACTAGGTGGTAGAGTTCTGCGTTATCTCACCCAAGTCTGATACCATCACCTTACTTATTCCTGCCGCATTAGTATCTGTACTTGTCACTGTAGTGTCCCAGATTGAAGTTTTAGGTAGCCGGTAAACTTATGCTACAAGATAGCCACATACCATTAATATCTTTAATGTTTTTATGCGATGGTTGACTTTTTCCATCAGGAGACCAATCTGCTTGTTTGTTTTCTTATGTTATAAAAAAAATTACACACTGTTATCATTAATTAATGTGAAAATATGAGTGTATGTGTGTATGTTTGTAATACCTTGTAAGTAAATAGATAAGTGTAGTCTTATGAGTACTTGAAATCTCTTCCTTGGACACTTACAAATGAGATATATTTCTTTTTACAACAGAGTTATTAAATAATAACTTTTTATTTAATGTCTCTCTATAAAATTAACTTTTAATAACTGAATTCATTCTAATTATTAATAACTGAATACTGCTCCGTTAGTCTAGTGGTTAACTAACCTAACTATGAATCGATGTGGTTTGGGTTCTATACCTGACAGGAATAATCATTTGTGTGATAAGCAGACATGTTTGTATTTCTGGGTTTGCGTGTTGATGTTTAGTTATTCAATATATTTTTCATTTATATATGTATTTCAATGTAATAGTATCTTTGACTAACACCCATAACATGAGCAAATAATGAATGAATGAATGAATACTCTTTATTGCGCACCAAATTTAACAAAATAGATTATGTAAAATACTTATAGCTAATAATTATGTATATAGTGGGTACACAAAGGCGGTCTTATCGCTAAAGAGCGATCTCTGCCAGACAACCTTTAGGTAGAGGAGATCTTATAATTAATATATTTAAGGTGGCGGTGCCATTAAATTCAGTGACATAATTTCCTAATACATTCTATATTATGAAATTTTTTAATAATAACTAAATAAATATATAAATAATATAAATACATACGACGATATATATATAAATATATATAATATATATAAATATATATACACATACACACATACACATACATATTATATACATAATAAACATATTTGTATATCCATAAATACAATACATTACATATACACTATATTAAAATTACATATATAAAACTGTACTAGATATGTACTAGACATATATTCATATACATATACTACACACATGCTTAGTGTGGGGCTAGATCAATTTATGTAATTTTTCCAGTGATATTATTATTATTATTGTAACTGCCATGTCATAAAAAGTAGTTTTACCAGATGAAATGTGTCATTACAAATCCATATTTTATCTGGGAATTGATATCATCCAAATCCATGTTAATGCCACATATGTAAGTTTACCGGCTACCTTACCCTCCCAACTGTAACAGGTCAGTGACAAGCAATGACGCTATTATAGCAGGAAAAGGTAAGGCAGTTGTACGAGACTCAGTCAAATCTGCTGTCAGATCTACCCACATGGTTTAAAAAAAAGTATCTTCACGCCCGTATCCCCGAAAGGGTAGGCAGAGGTACAACAAGTGCACCCACGATTAGCCGAAGATACTTGGTCCCACTATGTGATAGGTGGCAAGCCTATCGCCAACCGGGCACTTTCCAATCCCAGGCAATGTTGTTTTTATCAGAAAACTGAAAAAACACATTTCTGATTTGCCCGACCCAGGAATCGAACCCGGGACCTCTGTGGTCAACTCCGACACTGGACCACTACACCACAGAGGCGATTTTATCTTATTAATATAAACAAAGTATTAGGTTAATTTACAATTACAGGTGAATACAAGATTACATAAAATGAAGTGGATGACATGTGTCACTTCCCAAGTGCACTCAACACTGGCAGAATTCACTGATAATTGCCAATCATACAATAAAGAAGTAATCAACCATTTCACTAAATTTCATGCAAATACTTCCACTGATGAAATAAAATGAAATTATTTATTTGCCAGAATATAGGAGTTACAAGTTATTAAAATTTGATTAAGTTACATACATACAGTGCCGTTGGTTGAGTGGTTAGCCACCCTGACTACACAATCGAAAGGGCTCGGGTTCGATCCCCGATGGGGACAAGCATTTGTGTGATGAGCATAAAAGTTTGTATTTCCAGGTTTGGGTGTTTATTAAATATATTCCAGTATTTATATATGTATTTCTATGTATTAGTATCATTGACTAGCACCCATAACACAAGCAAATAATTTGCTTATTTTGGGGTTAGATCAGTCGGTGTAATTTGTCCCGTGAATATATTCTACCATATCATAATTTTGCATATTTATAAATATGCAAAAATATTAGTGGAATCATAATATATTATGGAAAATTCGTATACTTACACAGTATTAGGTAATGTTATATTAAAGGCCAATAGTTGGTTCCAAAACGGGTCACTTGGACATATCACCTCTTGTGAACAAAATCTTGCAACAAGTTCATTAGTAGATATATCTGAATATCTACTTATAGCTACACCCATTTTCTGCTGAAATGAGAAATATTTTTTACTAGCTGTATCTGCGACTTCTATAAATTCTAAAATGAAAATAGCCTAAGTTACTCCTTATTACATCAGCTATCTATTAGTGAAAGTCCCTTTAAAATCGGTCCAGCTGTTTCAGAGATTAGCCGGAACAAACAGATAGACAAAAATTGTGAAAAATGTTATTTTGGTATATGTACTGTGTATACATCCAAATGCATATAGTATGAAGTGGTTATTTTAATATTACAAACAGTCACTACAATTTTATTTATTTGTATAGATGTATAAACTAAGTTATAAGATAGAAAACAAGTCGATGGCTCACCTGATAGAAAGAGAAACCATCACCTATGGACACCAAAGATTTAATAGTGTATTGCTACCCATGTGGCGGGCGGCATAAGTTTATTAACAACTTAACGCTCCAAACCAGAACACAAAAATAACATTGACACTATTGTGGCAGGGATAGGTAAGTCAGTGGTACTAAATACCCAGGTGAGACATTGCTAAACTCTGCCTTTGAGTAATCACAATGTTGGTGACACACATAGCAAAATGTTTGCCTTTTATTTCCAAAGGCAGCTCAGACCAACATGGGGCATACATGGGCGGATCCAGGGGTCATGACCCCTTGCTAGGCAGAGGTCTAGGATTTATTATGACAATAAAATAAGAATAAGAACCTATTTTGACTGAACCTCAAATATGTGACCCCCATAACCCGATGGCTGGATCTTCTCTTGGGAGCATGAGGGGGAGGGCTTTATTATGAAAAGAAACAAGTAGCTGTATAATCTAAAGATGTTTGTGATGCATTGCTGTCTGTACAGTAGGTTATAACAATACATGCATAAGTTTAACAGCTACTTTACTTTCCAAACTGGAACACAACAATGACAAGCACTTAGACAGCAGGAATTTGTAAGATGGTGGTTCAAAAGGAAGATGGTTGATACATCTAAAAAAGCCTGCACCACTACTAACGTAACAACACCTCGATTAAATCGAAGCATTTAGGTACAAGATTTTGTTACATTTTCCTACCTACTTACATCTTTTCGAATATTATTTAACATTTAACAAGGTTCCTCGTTTAGTTTTCGCTGTATTATTAATTAATTTCAGATATAAAGCGGTGTATGTATAAATAACACAGTTGGTATCGAATTATATGGTGATATATTTAGAACGATATCAACTTGCAAAAAATAATTTAAATACAAAACTAAGCTAGCTTACGAATGGGTTCATTTGATTAAGCTCTAATTTGACATCAATTAAGAGCCGGTTAGGTATAAATTAAAAGATTAATTAACAAGTCTACGGTTCATCATTGTTATGGTCAATGCGATACAATAATATGAACTGATATTAAGTAATAATAAATTTAATATGTTACTACCTAATATTTTTAATCTCTTACCGTCACAATTTCTATATTTTCAACATAAAAAAATAATTAAAAATAGCTCAATTTGTTTTAATCGCCACGAAACACGCAATATTCCTGAATAATGGTGTGACTGATATATTAGTATTCGCTAAGATATTAGTAATATTGAAAGGATTCGTGGATTAGTAATCCGGCGAACTGTAATATGCTAATATTTCATATTCGCCTAATATCTGTAACGGATATCCAAAATGAATAGGATAATATCATTCGGTATTCGGAATAGTTCGGATTCACTAGATTGGCGCCCGTCGGATTCGTGAAAGTATTAAAATATTTTCACGATACGCCGCGTCGTACGTACGAATGAGACGGACGTATTTTCTGCAGTATCAGATCTTATTAATGTTGTTTTAAGGTCCAAATTACAGTGAAATATTAGTTAATACTGATATATTAGTTAAGATTTTTTCCTGCCATATCAGTATAAGATTTTATTTCTGTTACTTTAAGGTCCAAATTACAGTGAAATATTAGTTAAGATATTTTCCTGCCGTATCAGTATCAGATCTTATTACTGTTATTTTAAGGTCCAAATTACAGTGAAATATTAGTTAATACTGACATATTAGTTAAGACATTATAATATTTCAAAGTGAATATATTAGTATCACCTAATCTTGAGAAATATCGGTATTAACCCATCTCTATTCCTGAAAATCTAAAAATGTCATTGTCAAAAACCTTCAAAGTTGTCAATTGTAAAAAAATCATAGCCACAGAATAATATACTAACCACAGAACAACTTACTCCTAACGGAGCTCATAACTTATTAATCTGGGACCGCACTGCGTGATGCGTCTATCATCACAAAGCTTCTCAAAATGACACGATAAATGTAGAGGTCACATCTGCATTTATCGTGTCATTGCACGAAGCTTTGAGACGATAGACGCTAGTGCGGTTGAGACATTGAAAATATGGAACCACCAAGGAACTATCAATTTAAAAACGCCCGATTACTTAATAATTGCCATATTATGCTTTAATTCTCACCATAATATTATATACTAGTCTGTGATTCTCACCATAAAAGCTACGGAATTGTTTGTGATACTTGTGATAATGATAAAAACTGTATGGTTATTAAACATTTTAGTCTTATTGATTTCAAAAAAGAGGTATGGTTGATTGATTGATGCAACGCTTAGATGAAGGAAACCTCGTGTTGGTCCCGGGCTCCGTTGAAGAATAGCTCAACTGCAGTTCTGCCAGGCAGGTCGTAAAAGGTGACTGATTGGCTATGCGAGTCACTACCATCGTGGCTACTAGGTGGTAGAGTCAAAGAGTATAGAAATATTATTTTATTTAGAGTAAACGAAGTCCACGCAAACGAAGTCGCGGGCAACAGCTAGTCTATACATATAATAAAATCGTAAGAAAGCCAAAACTGTACATTGAATATTTTTTTAAAAGAATACTTGGGCGAGATCTACAATCGATATCGAAACCAAAAATATAGTTTTTAGAATTTTTGTCTGTTTGTCTGTTTGTGTGTATGTATGTCCTGGGTAAACTCAAAAAGTACTGAATGGATTTACTTCAAATTTTGCATGAATATTACTAACAGGTCGGGTCAACATATAGGCTACATATTATCACGCTATCACCTACGGGGAGGAGCAGTGCGGAGTAAACGAAGTCCGCGCGGACGAAGTCGCTGGCAACAGCTAGTACCTAATAAGGTAAATTATTAAACAATTTTTCGAATTTAGGCAACTAGCCTATTATATTTGTTCTGTGGAAAATAGTATACAGCGGTATTAGTTTAGTTTTAGTGTAGTTTTAGGTGTGTAGTTTTAGTTTTTAGTAGTAAGAGGATAGCACAGGCAGCGGCAGCCTTAGGTGGTGGCGAACAGGGCAATCGCCCGGCGCCTCGCCCTTGCAGGGGCCTCGCGCAATAACCCAAACAAAATTTTAGGACTATAGATTTTTTGACCATCTCTTTTTTAATATTTAAATCTTTTGACTTCGATGACACAAAATCATTTCAGCCTTTACTATTCTTTCAATCAAAAATGACGTAGTTCATTCGTTATAATAGATATTACGTAGTTATTGTATACTCTTTGATAGATATTGTGCTTTAATTAAAAATGTTAGTCTTAGGAAAAGCCGCAAACATCAATTTTAAAATTTATCATCTCCGTATTTGTTAATTTTGTAAATCTTATAATGTTTAAAACTCAATTTTTTATTTATTTGTCTAACTTTACCATTTCTCGTCAAAAATGACAAATACCTAAACCAAACAACCAGATATACTTCCGCATCACATACTTTTCACAAAGGACAAAGGGACTCGGAAAGACCTACTGCCCAGAGCCTCGCAATGGGTAAGGCCGCCGCTTTGCACAGGAGCAGAATTTTGCGAACCGGTGATTCACCGGTACTCTAGCGATCTCCAGAAATACATCGGTGGTCTCCGGAGGAAAATCAATGATAAGGTAGTTTGAATTAAACGGATTAAATCAACCTCTATTTTAGGTAATGTGGGTTAGAGAAGTTATCTTTATATAAATAAAATCTAAAGAGTTCGTTCATAATATAAATATAGCGTTTAAACCTTGCACTGTCTAAAAAGCCTGCATACGCGCAAGTACTTAAAGAAAAATTTCCGTCTGTCTGTCAACTTTGTCAACCAGACTAGAGGAAATAGACAGACAGGCGACAAAGAGTGTCGCCTGTCTGTCTATTTCCTCTAGTCTGGTCTGGCTAATCTTCAAAACAATTATATCAATTTCGATGGAACTTTCAACGATATATAACTAAAGCTACAAATAGTAACTTTTATTTTAGGAAAAAGCTTGAGGTTCCGTATAAAAAATAAAACTCATGTAATCTTTCAAACACGAAATAGCCAATTAATATATTCAGAAATGGCTAATAAACTTGACAAAAGCACCAGGTCATTCTCATCGGGTTATATATAATTTAAATTAAAGTTAGAAAGATTAACTCGAATTACCTAATTCCAGCTTAGTCCAATTCTAGTTAACTCGGTTGAAAAAACAAATAAAAATGATACATTATTAAAAATATTAATAAAAATTTGACATTTTAAACTGACAATACTTTGAGTTATTTATTTTTTTATTTAATTTAAGATAAGATTCCGATATTTCATGATTATATATTTTAAAGTTGTAAGTAGGTAACCAGGCTCAGGAGCGCCTATCTAATTAATTTAAATTTTTGATATACATTATTTAATTCCATTAAAATATACAGATAACGAGCACTGAAAGTCAGGTTACTATATTAATATTAAAATTAGATATTTAATTATTAGCTGAATATAATTTAAAAAATGTAATAGCTTGAAAAGGCAATTGGTAACTGAAAAAACCTTGGTATTGTTTAATAATTATTTAATAGTACTTATTAAAATATTTAATTTTAAATAGATATTGATGATCAGATTGATCGAGTACTGTTCGAAGGTGGTGTCAAGAGTCTTCGCTACCGGCCGGCGTGTGTATATGAAGAGAGTGATGAATGTGAAGGAAGCCTGCGAGGATCGTGATGTATGGCACTCGGTTCTCTCTGCCTACCCCGTAAGGGATCTGGCGTGAAGATATGCATATTAATATATTAAAGCAACATTTGCATGCTATGAGCGGTGGATTTACCTATAAGCCCATGAGGCCTGGGCCACAATTTTGTGCCTGGGCCTAGGGCGGCATAATTCTAGGGACGCCAAAATTTTCGAAATAATAAAATTTGAAAGGCGAACAAAGTCAAGTCCAATACGTATTCAAAAACTGATTTTAATTATCCCTTCACCTAATGGAAATCTACATTATTCCGGTGCATCATAGGCTATTTTTTACCCGATTTAATGAAAATAAGTGACGTTTTTAGGCCACGTTTAGGCTTGTATTCATAAAATTATATATCAACTATAAAATAAATTTTTCGGTATATTTATTTATTTATTTAAACACTTTATTGCACCAATCAGTACAAAAAGCGTAACTTAATGCTATTAAGCACTTTCTCACAAACATAACTAATTTACTTTGGTTATGCTGAGAGAAAAAACTTGGGTAGTGCGTAAGAGCATATTATTGCGATTTGAAGTATAAAATCTAATCACAATTAACTAGATACTTATTTACATTTATATCATTGCATATAGAAACAACTAAATAGTGTATTATACATATTCCAAATATATATATACACATACACACACATACACACAATATAACAACATAAATGAACATACAGCAGTGACTATAACAGAAAAACAACAGGATAAATTAAGAATTTTGTTGTTTCAAGAAATAATCATAAACTCGAGACTTGAAGATAGAGAGGGTAGGAGGGAAGTATATTGTCTATAAAATCTTTATCTATAAAAATTTTAATATTTGTAAATTATATGCATAATTTCAATAATCACTTCCTTACAACGCAAAAAGCGGCATATCAGGGGTTGCCTAGGGAGGCATCAAGCGTAAATCCGCCACTGATGCTATCTATAGAGAAATGGCTTGTACATTAATATTAGTTACTAGCTGTTGCCCACGACTTCGTCCGCACGGACTTCCTTTACTACGCACAGCTCCTCCCTCGTAGGTGATAGCGTGATAATATGTAGCCTATATGTTGACCCGACCTATAAGTAATATTCATGCAAAATTTGAAGTAAATCCATGCAGTACTTTTTGAGTTTACCCCGGACATACATACAGACAAACAGACATACAGACAAACAGACAAACAGACAAAAATTCTAAAAACTATATTTTTGGCTTCTATATCGATTGCAGATCACGCCCCCAAGTATTCTTTTAAATAAATATTCAGTGTACAGTTTTGACTTTCCTACTATTTTATTATATGTATGTATGTATAGATGAGATCTTGTAACCCCATTTTTGGCAAATAAAGAAATTTCATTTAATTTAAAAAATAAGAGAAAAACATTTTTAGGAAGATAATATAATTATTAACGATTGATATAACCAGTGGTGCTTGAAATGTGGCATGCCTACTAACTACTCGACAAATGGCACGTAGTTTAGAAGTTATCCATCAACAGTAATGAAATAAAAATCATACCCCTTCCTTTAAAAACCTAATCACTTAAAAATATCAACATAGCCTTCCTAACATTGCTTGTCTCAATAGAACTTGTTTTGTACATGGAGATTTATAGCCCTACTAACATTTCAATGTAACTATTTAAAATATGTAATTACTGTATACATATTTTTATAGATACATATTTTAATTCAAGTACTCAAGTGCAAATTGTAGTTATTTATACCTGAATAGGTTGTTCTCGCGACTTCATTCGTGCTAATTTGAAATTTGACAAAAAATTAAACCGACGAAGTTATACGTGGACTTCTTCGCGCTAATTTGAAATTTGATATCTGTTTAACAACAAAATTAAACTGACGAAGTTATACGTGGACTTTGTTCGCGCTAATTTGAAATTTGATGTCTTTTTAACAAAAAATTAAATCAACGAAGTTATACGTGGATTTCGTTCGCGCTAATTTGAAATTTGATATCTTTTTAACAAAAAATTAAACCGATGAAGTTATTCGTGGGCTTCGTTCGCGCTAATTTGAAATTTTATATCTGTTTAACAAAAAATTAAACTGACGAAGTTATACGTGGACTTCGTTCGCGCTAATTTGAAATTTGATATCTGTTTAACAAAAAATTAAACCAACGAAGTAATACGTGGACTTCGTTCGCGCTAATTTGAAATTTGATATCTTTTTAACAAAAAATTAAACCGACGAAGTTACACGTGGACTTCGTTCGCGCTAATTTGAAATTTGATATCTTTTTAACAAAAAATTAAACCGACGAAGTTATACATGGACTTCATTCGCGCTAATTTGAAATTTGATATCTTTTTAACAAAAAATTAAACCGACGAAGTTATACGTGGACTTAGTTCGCGCTAATTTTAAATTTGATAACTTTTTAACAAAAAATTAAACCGACGAAGTTATACGTGGACTTCGTTTGCGCTAGTTTGAAATTTGATATCTTTTTAACGAAAAATTAAACCGACGAAGTTATACGTGGACTTCGTTCGCGCTAATTTGAAATTTGATATCTGTTTAACAAAATATTAAACCGACGAAGTTATACGTGTAACGTGGTCATACATTAAAAACAGTGAGTGAATCAATCACCCCCTGTTTTCGAATTTTTGGCTGAAGTTTTTTTACAAAAATTATATGGGAGAGCCATGGATTAAATGGATACGCCTTTCAAGGCTTCTAATAGCCTTTCAAAGTTTCTTACTTTGTCAGTGTAGTTTGCATTTACACACAGAAATACAGAGTTATATCTAACTAGCTGTTGCCCACGACTACGTCCGCGCGGACTTCGTTTACTCCGCATAGCACCTCCCCCGTAGGTGATAGCGTGATAATATGTAGCCTATATGTTGACCCGACCTATTAGTAATATAATGCAAAATTTGAAATAAATCCATGCAGTACTTTTTGAGTTTACCCCGGACATACATACAGACAAACAGACAAAAATTCTAAAAAACTATATTTTTGGCTTCGATATTGATTTGTAGATCACGCCCCAAGTATTCTTTTTAAAAAATATTCAATGTACAGTTTTGACTTTCCTACGATTTTATTATATGTATAGATAGATAGATTACCGATGAAATAAAATCATTTTAATTAATTTTTGAACATGATAATCTCAGTTCGTGCAATGAAACAGTACAACATGGCTTATTTCGATTTTTTCACGATATATCTACAAATGTATCACAGTTTTGACAGTGATAGGTGCGTTTGCTCAAACGTGCGGGGACACGTTTCCTTCTCAATGCCGTGTCTATTAGTATTCATGTGGTCAGTGAGGAGAACCCTCGAAATATATTCTATCCAATAAAGGAAGAATTATCTACATCAGATCACTCTGTAAAAAGTTATGCGGCACCATACAGTGGCGTAACAATGGGGTGGCAGGGCTGGCAAAATGCCACGGGCCCCCGACCCAAGAGGGCCCCGGCCCAAAAGGCTGCGAGCTCAAAAATATTTTTTCATTGTACCTGAGTATTTTATTTTATTTGAAAAGTATATTTTTATGTTCAGCTCAAATTCCAAAGTGAGACAACAGCTAAAGACCACAATACAGTTTCAAATTAATCGTTAAGAGTTACTAAAAGGGCCCCATCAAAAGAATTTGCCACGGGCCCCACATGGTATAGTTACGCCACTGGCATCATACATTAGAATCAGTGATCAATCATTAATCGGCTATCTGGAATTAAAAAATATTTAAATGGGACCGTCCGCGTCCTCGGCTCGGGGTATACCCATTTCAATTCAGAAAAGAATTATGAATTACCATCGTGGGTACGTGGTAGAGTTCTGTCTCACCCAAGTCTGGTACCACCGCCGCCTACCTACCTATTCCTGCCGCAATAGTGTCATGCTAGTCACTGTCGTGTTCCGGTTTGGAGGGTAAGGTAGCCGGTAAACTTATGCATGTGGTATTAGACCTCGCCACGCACCATTAACATCTTTGATATCTATAGGCGATGGTTGATTCTTTCGATCAGGAGACCCATCCTTTTGGTTGTTTTCTTATAATATTAGATATATTGAATTAATATATAAAAAGTTATGCTTGGTCTAAAATAAAAAAAACGCGTTGAATTTTGACCGTCCTCCGTTTTTGCGTAGGTTGAAAAATATCCATATACACTGAAAAAACTTATACAGACTGACTAGTAAAAAACTACATACTAAAAACTCGGTTACACATTGATTAGTTCGAGTGATTAATTAGTAAGTTACACAGTAACCAATACAAACGTAATGTAGGCCGTGGTCCCGGGGAAAATTTTTTAACTTCCCGCTATACATGCGTAGCTGAGGAAGACTGATTTTGCACCGATTTTCGAAAATCGAGTTTTCACTAGATCTCCACGTTTTGAGGTTCTAGAAACCTTTTCCGCAATTTTCATGTTGACGTCAGTATTTCTGTATGTATGTATGCACACATGTGTGTGTGTGTGTGCACGCGCGCGTGTGTGTGTGTGCGTGTGTGTATGTGTGTAACTTCTCATAACTTTTGAATGGCTTGACCGCTCGAAACTCGGTTGATAGCACGAATGCTAGATTGGATTCTTCGTGGATTCTACTAACTTAAGTTTCAGGGTTGGCCTGCAGGGTTTGCAGGCCAACCTTGAAACCTAAGAACTGAACTTACAGATTTTTTTATTAATAACACGCTAAATTTTTGTGAACAGCTTCGTTTTGACGAGACGCCTATCTTTTCTATCTTCGAAAAATCTCGTTTCGTAAAGTTAGGGAGCTTCGAACATTGATTTATAGAGAAATATCGCCTCTGTAGCCTCTGTGCTCCGACGTTAGCGTTGACCACGTGTGGTCCCGGGTTTGATTCCCGGGTCAAGCAATTAAAAAAATTGTTTTTCAGTTATTTAATAAAAACAATATTTCCCGGGATTGGAAAGAGCTCGGTTGGCGATAGGCTTGCGACCTATAACATTTGTGAGACCAAGTATCTTCGGCTAGTCGTGGATGCAAGGGCGAATCCAGGGGGGGTGGGGGGTCTTGGGGATCATGACCCCTATATGTGACCCCCCCCCCCCCCCCCGAACTGAAGACTGGATCCGACCTTGCGTGGATGCACTGGTTGTACCTCAGCCTACTACTTTGGGTATACGGACGTGAAGATATTTTTTTTATTTAGAAAACCAATTTTACCAGAATTTTGAAAAACTAATTCTGAAATAAATTCTGAAAACTGTTACTAACAGGTCGGGTCAACATATAAGCTACATATTATCACGCTATCACCTACGGGGTAAGAGCTGTGCGGAGTAAACGAAGTCCGCGCGGACGAAGTCGCGAGCAACAGCTAGTATGTAATAAATACCAAAACTAGAAATGCAAACATCTATGCTCATCACATAAACGTTTATTCTTGTCGGGAATCCCATCGATTCCCATCGATTCATTATTAGGTCTTTAACGACCTACGGCGCTTTTGTTGACCGCATGCGCGCCCTTACTGATGGATTGCTATCCGTGTGGCAGGATATTATACCCCGTGCATAAGTTTACCAGCTACCTTACCCTCCAAACCGGAACACCACAGAACAAGTATTGAACCTATTGCGGTAGAAATAAGTAAATCGGTGGTAACGTACCTGGGCTTGTCGTTACACTATGTAATCACGGCGGTAGTGACATGTTAGCCAATAGTTCGCATTTTACGAACTGCCTGGAAGAAAAACAAATGGTCTATTCTTTAAACGGAGCCCAGACCAACACTAGGATACTTTTTTACCCAATTCAGCAGAACGAAGCATTTTTTTTGGGTCATTCGAACTGGAATCTGCGCATCTGCGCATAAACGTTTAGACCAGTGGTTTTCAAAGAGTGGGTCGCGGTCACCTAGGGGGTTGCGAGGGCCTTGACAGGGGGTATTGGAAGGTAGTTTAGTATTATTAAAAAAAAACAAAGACAAAATATAACCTGGTAATAAAGAAAAGATGATTCGATTTTTTTATGTAAGCTAGGCCGCAGTAGGTAGGGGGTCGCAATTTTTTGTAACATGCTAAGTGGGTCGCGGTTTGAAAAAGATTAAAAAACTTGTTTAGACTATTCGTTACAAACAAAAGTACAAATCTTTATAATATTAGTGTTGATAATAAATGTACTAGCGATAAAAAAACTTGTAGACTAATTTAAAAGACTAATTATTCATGAGAGATCAAAAATTATAATAACTGGTCAATGCAATAACGTCTTGGATTGCGTGGGCTCCGTAGGTAATAGGTATTAACTATTAGACGAATAATTATCAAGTAAGTTTTGATGGAAAAAGATTTTAATTTTCCTCCGTGTTAGTCCGAGCTCATTTGAAGAATAGACCACCTATCGTTTTGCCAGGACGTAAAAAGTGACAGATTGGCTATAATGTGTCATTACAACGTGACTTAGGTGCTAGAGTGCCGCAACGTGTCGTCCAACTATTTGCCTTACCGATAGCATCAAAACTTGTCATTGTCGTGTTTTTGTTTAAAGGGTAAGGTAGCCGGTACAATCATGCCATCACGCTACACGAATAGCAATGCTCCAATAACATCTTTGATCTATTGGAGATGGTTTCTATTTCCATCAGAAGGGTCATCTATTTGTTTGCTATGATATAAAAAACAAGGGAGGAGGGTGGGGAGGGAGGGATCGCGTGGTTAGGGGAAGGAGCCTTCTCCCTTCCCCTAACCACGCGATCACGCGTAGAATAGCTAGTTAAAAAATATTTTGCTGGTGACATCAAAATAAATAATAATAATTTATTTTGCTGTCACTAATACTTATTATTAACAGACAATAATTATTATTTAAACCTAGGTAGCTATTATCTAGGTACTTGTTGTAGTAGAAAAGTTGGCTATTGTGTAAAAAAAACCAGGTGAAAGGTTTCTAAATTTCTATTAAGTTCTACTACCTAAATATTCTAAATAAGTCAGTTCCATTTTATAAATGAATTACAAGTCGTTTTAAAAGCCAAAATAATCAGTGATCACAGTCATAAGCTTCACAAGGAATAACATTTAAATACTTTGATACAGATTACAGAACTCTAAAAAGAAAAAAAATTACAATTCGCAAATGTCTCTTGACGCGCTTCCTGCATCCTTCCCGCCCTTGAGCGCGACGACATTTTAACGCGTTCCATTTCATACTACGCGAATTTGTATAAAAACCGTCTGCATGAAAACAACAGCAATCAGTAGCCATCGAGCTTAGAGGAATTATTTTCATTACTTCGAGCAGTCTTTATAAGAAGTGCACGATGAGATTTCTGGTTAGTTCTTTGTGTAATATAAAGTGAACAGTGATTGACTGAATTGATTTTGTCTTAACTTTAAGTTCTAATTAAGGCGAAGTCGGGTTTCGTTTAATTTTGTTTACGGTGGTATTTTTTTTAATTATTACCGAATCGATCGATTAACGTGTACATACTTAGATTGTTGAAGATTGTCCTAACTACACTTCAATATTATTTTATGTAATATTCATATTGTTTTAAAAATAGTATGTAATTAATTCGAGTTTCTTGATATCTATTTCTATCGAGCTTTTTAGAGTTCAAATTCAGAACATTGACATTGTTTTTTTTTAAATTAAAACAAAAGTCCATGTGGATATATAACATGAATACCCTGCACTGGCATAGCGATATGTAGGAGAACTCAGTTTTTTTTTTTAAATGAGTCTATCAAAAGGTGTTGACGGTAACCTATATTGAAGTTCAGATGTCTGCACTTTTTGAACTGTAATAATTAGAAATTTTCATAGAGTATGTAGTTATTGTTACCTCCTGCCGCTAACAAAAAATAATGTCCCCGTTTAAAATCCGTACAAGAAACTTGTTTTTCGGGATTTTTTGCATTTTTTTTAAAACTCAAAACTTTTAAATGGTACATGAAATTCATCGTGTGTGTAATTTGTAGTAGGCATTAGCCTACTACAAATAATTTATATATTGAAGTTGCGATAATGATTATTCTATTATTATTACAACTTCAAAACCCTTGCATGCTATTTAAGGTGAGGTATTTTGACGCGCGTCAATTCTTTAGGAAATGGGCGGTGCGATATGATCTGAAACCGCTGAGAAATGTGTAAATTTTCGGATAAATAAATATAGGACCTTCAGCTGAAAACCAAAATTTAGTACATTCTTTTTTGCATTTAAAACTAAGTATCACCATATAAAAATCACGTGGAAGAATAGAAATATTATTAACAAATTGTTTGTTTTAGAGATTTTTTTATCCTGTTTTCGGAATTTTATATGATCGAGTAAAGTACATTCTATCATCTAATAACTCAGCACATTTTTTAGATAATATTTCAGGTATATTGTGTAATTTTTGTGAAATTGTTATTTAACAATCAATACAAAAAGAACGTGATTTAGCAAACCAGTTTTTTCCCGTTTGTCCCGATGCCTCGCCTTAAAGCCAGATCACGGAGATTTTTGATATTCCCAGTGTTAGCCATGTGGCATTCATGTCGTTATCTACATGTCTACGGTATTCACGGTGTGTTACTGAAATGGACTATCGTTAATATAAATTTATTTTCGCAGATTGTCGCCACCGCCGTCCTCGCCTGCGCCGCAGCTGCTCCATCCGCAGCTGTGCTGAGTGGATATGCCGGATACAGCAATGGCCTTCTTGGTTATGCTTCTCCGTGGTCTTTCGGCTATAACTCACCTTTAGCCCTCGCTCGTGCCTCTCCTCTTCTCGTCCCTAGTCCTCTAGCAGTTTCTCGTGCCGTCGTCGCACCTGCCGTTGTTTCATCTGCCGTCCCAGCTGGTGATGTTCAAGGTGCCGCTATCGATGCCCAAGTAGATGTCGTTGACAAAACCCGTGCTGCTATTGACGCTACCAGTGAATTACGCGACCAGGTTGCTGAAATCCAAGGTGAGGCCATCAATGCTGCTGAAGATAACGCATGGCAAGCGGTGAATGCCGTTCAGACTGCTCAGGCTGAAGTCGACGGTGCCGCTGCTGGTGTTGCCCCCGAGGTAGCTAAGCAATTAGTAGGCAATGCTTATGTCGCTCCTCTAGTAGCTGGTCACGCTGCCTACGCAACTGTCTGGTAAAAAAATCAAAGAATCCACGATTAATAGAAGAAATAACCGTTTTAATTTGTGACTTTCCCCAAAAACTTTGGTGCAACTTTAAAAAAACTTTAAACAAAATTTTGTGTAAGATTATTTTTTTGAGTCGTGCTAATATGATTATATTTTGGGGAAAATTGCAAACTAAATCATTCTATGGCTACTCAGATTTTTTTCAGAACCCACCCAAATATGACTGTACACTAACTGGAATATCCGTAAAGTTTAGTAAATACAAATTGGGTGTGCTTTTACTATAGTTAACATGTACCACGTAACATGTCAATCTCATATATTTTTACTTAATTAGATTAAAGTTAACGATAGTAAATGACACTATAAACTTGTGTGTGGATTCTAATCCTATCGACTTTTAAAAGTGCTGTAATATTAATACTGTGATATAAAATTAATTGACAATGGCATGTAATCAGATTTGAAATGTAAATAAATTCATCAAAAAATTTGTACATATAGGCGAGGATGTGTAAATAATAAAATTGTAAAAAAATATATGTGAGTTTTTAATATCTCAAATATATTGGATTTCCTGCTCTACAAGAATTAAAGTCCGTGTTGGTTTTTCCCAGTGTTTGTCCTAAAAGTCCAGGTTGTTTTGAAGATAGGTCATCTGTAATTTTGCCAGGCAGGCAGGCAGTTCGTTAAACGTGCCTCTACTACTGCCATCGTGACGTCTGTAACGTTTAGGCGGGATTCCTGTCAACATAGCGTTTATGTTTTTTCACTATCGTGTTCCAGTTGGGACGGTGAAGTAGCCGGTAGCCGGCACACGGATGTAACGCACCATTAATATCTTTGGTGATAGACACCATTGCCCAAGGGCGTCGCCAGCCGATGGCCCGGGGGAGGGGGGGCAAGTTGACTTTACCTACTACAATTCATACTTTTTTCATTCTCCATGAATGAGAAAAGTAGATATGAATTGTAGGTAAAGTTTACAGTACTTGCAGCTTTTCACTTGTACTATGAGCCTTACATCTATGGCGATTGTAATAACAACAGTGCCTTACCAGCGTACCTAATTGAACGTACGGAATATTAGAAATAGAATTGGTGAATTCATTCGAGTTTCGACGTACGGGATTGATCGATCAAGCAAGTCAACTCAAAGACTTAGGACTTTGGTTGCATTACATTTGGGCAACTTTTTTAGAATTAATGGGGGGGAGGGAGGCAATTGCCGCTCCCTGCCCCCACTTGGCGACGCCCTTGCCATTGCCTATAGAAGGCGATGTTTGCCTTTTCCACCAAGAGAGAGTTGTGCTTGCTTGCACTTTGTTAAAAAAAATATTTTTTTTTATCGTAGAGATAAAAAAATGTGATTTGTTTCAGAGATAATGCAAAATGATAATTTTCAACCGTTTTCCTGAACAGGAGGAAGTTCTCTATTTATCGGATTTTTTTTATGTATATTCACCGATTATTCGAAGACGTCTGAACTGATTTAGAAAATATTTTTGCTGTCAATACGTCGAATAAATTTGCTTTCATAGTGAGGGACAGTTCAAGAATACTGATGATAATAAAATTGGGGGATACAATTTGGTGTTATAGCTATATAACTATCATCGACATCCGAAATATAATTATACCGTTGGATAGCTAAAGAATCAAAGAGTTTTTGAAGTTATACTTCTTTAGGCGCGTTATGAAAAAATTGATGAGAGTGAAATTTTAAGATGCGCGCGCATCTGTGACACAAAATTAACAGTATGAAGCTGTCTGCTTAACCGCTCATTAAGTCTCGAAAAAAAAGCTACCAACAAAAAAGAAATTGAATTACTGAAGTTCCGATTCAGACATTACCGGAAGATACTATGGAAGTGGACATCATTTAATTAAAAATACAATTCGAATAATAAGACAATTTATGTTAGACTTAATGTAAGTAAATAAATATTTATTTATTTAATTTTTCAAATTTAAACTGAACTTTGTTGATTATCCTTTTCCAATCCTTCTATTATTTAATTGTAATTAATTATTTGCATGCAATTAAAAACTATTTTTTAATGATGCCAAAGAAGTATAACTTCTCACGCGCGTACATAAGTACACGCACCCATTTTTTATAGCTAAGTACGGACTACGATGTTATGGGGGAGGAAGTGCCGCTATTTTCAGGCAATTACGCTTCGTTACAGATTTTGCATATTAGTATATATTTTTACAAGGACCAGTAATGGCAATTAATTTAGTTTTATTGAACAGATCTTTTAAAGATTTATCGATTGTGTAAGAGAAAAATATAATTTTAAATGCTTAATAGGATAGATAGGATATAAATAGAGAGGTCTGGTACCACCGCCTTACCTATAAGACCTCGCCACAAGTTAGCAACCACAGACTACTATAGATGCTAACGCATATAGCAACGCACCATTAAAACGTTTGGTGTCTATAGGCAATGGTTGACTCTTTCCATCAGGAGACCCATCTGCTTGTTTGCTATCTTATACTAAAAAAAATAATGATTTTTTTTAATCATATGAAACCGGCCAAGTCCCACAATGCCTGTGGCCAACCGGGATCTTATCCAACCCCAGACAACGTTGTTTTTATCAGAAAACCAAAAAACACATTTTTGAATTGGGAGTCGAACCGGAACTTCATGTGGTCAACACTGACACCGGGCCACTAGTCTAGTGGCACTAGTGTCTACTACAGACACATTAGCACAGAGGCAACCAGACTACAGTAATCTATACATATAATAAAATCGTAGGAAATTCAAAACTGTACATTGAATAATTTTTTAAAAGAATACTTGGGGCGTGATCTATAATCGATATTGTAGCCAAAAATATAGTTTTTAGAATTTTTGTCTCTTTGTCTGTCCGGGGTAAACTCAAAAAGTACTGCATTGATTGATTTACTTCAAATTTTGCATGAATATTACTAACAGGTCGGGTCAACATATAAGCTACATATTATCACGCTATCACCTACAGGGGAGGAGCAGTGCGGAGTAAACGAAGTCCGCGCGGACGAAGTCGCAGGCAACAGCTAGTTTTATATAACCCAAAAAAGCATTTTGTATACCCTCATGTGATTTCGAATCTTTTAATAGTTTCGGCTTGATTAATAAAAATTAATACACCCAAACTTCCGCATTTATAATATTAACAAGATACAACTGTATCGGAACTACAAAATCGGACCTTTAAAATGTGAAATATCAATTGAGTCGTTGACCTTCTAAAATCCTAGTACTCCTACTATAATTAATAGGTACATAGATATATACACCGCCCCGTTGGTCGAGTGGTTAGCGACTGACTACGCAATCAATGGGGTCCGGGTTCGATTCCTGGCAGGGACAGGCATTTATGTGATGAGCACAGATGTTTGTATTTCTGGGTTTGGGTGTTTATTAAATATATTAGAGTATTTATATATGTATTTCTATGTATAGTATCGTTGACTGACACCCATATAACACCCATATATAAGCTATTTGCTTACTTTGGGATCAGATCAATTCGTGTAATTTGTCCAATGATATTTATTTATTTATACACGTCTAGATTGATAATTTCGCGTGGTAATATATAATATACGTCATTGCCATTAAAAAAGTCTACTAAATTTGGTAGACTTGTTTGATACGTCAGATAGTGTCATTTTAACAATCATAGGAGAACGAGCTGAAGGAAAGGGGCCATCCATAAATTACGTCACACGAATTTCATGATTTTTTGACCCCTCCCCCGTCCTTGTCACAGCTAGTCACATTTGTGTTGTCCTCCCTCTCCCTAGTGTGAAGTCACATATTTTACAATTTAAATTCGAAGAATGATATCATTCGATTATTGTTTATCTTTACAGGTAGCTTTACAAATGTACTGTTGTAATACTTAGATATAAAATATTATATTTTTGAAAATTTGTGATGTCACAAAATTCGGGACCCCCCCCCCCTTGTCACACTTCGTTGACCCCCTCCCTCACCCTCAACATGTGACGTAATTTATGGATGGCCCCAAAGTTATAAAATATGGCGGTTTGTAATGACAAAATGTTGTTGAAATTATCTTGAAAAATCTAATAATAATAGCTAGAACTCTTTTCATGAGCAATTTTTGTTCTATAATTACAATTATATATGAAAAAATTGAGTTTTTACTTTTTAGTCCGATTAATCAGTATTGCCGGTTTATTACTGGGGTAATTTTCCAAAAAAATGGGAAACACGTTTCATATAAGTAGGTACGTCTTGGTAAATCATAATAAAATTGTGCAATAACATGTAGATAGATATAATATATGTATAATATTCTATCTAAATACCTAAAATAACATAAAACTATGAAAATTTAAATTACTGATAAATAAACAAGCAGATAGCACTCCTAAAGGAAAGAAATAACCATCGTCTATAGACACAAAATATGTTTCTAGTGCGACGTTATCCTTGTGATGGGGTGGGATGGTATTGCCGGATACCTTACCCTCAAAACTGTAATACAGAAGTAAAAAGCATTGACGATTTTGCGCCAAGATGCGGCAAAAACATAATATAGTGTAAACAAAATACAGTAGATTAAGTTTACGATGATGTTGTGGTTTAAATAATTACTGGGAAAAAAATAAAAATATAAACTTATTAAAAAAATATTAAGTGTCGATATTTACATTTCAATACCGTATACATATGTTCACGCCAGATCCCTTACGGGGTAGGCAGAGAGAACCGAGTGCCATACATCACGATCCTTGCAGGCTTGTCTCGCTTCCTCCACATTCATCACTCTCTTCGTACACACACGCCGGTTGCGAAGATTCTTGACACCACCTTCGGACAGTACTCGATCAATCTGATCGTGGTATGTCAGTCTTGGTCTTCCCCGTTGCCTACATCCTTCCACATTCGCGTTGTATATCTATTTTGTTAACCTTTCATCTACCATTCTTTCTACATGTCCGAACCAACGGAGCATGCCCTTTCTTATCTTTACACCGACACCTTCTTTCATACCTAACCTCTCTCTCACTTCGACATTACGAACCCGGTCCGCGAGTGTCACACCACATATTTTTCTTAGCGACCTCATCTCGACCGCGTTGATTCTACTTTCATGCCCTTTCTGACATACCCAACTCTCACTTCCATACAATAGCGTTGGGATAAGCACATGATTATGCAGGGCTAGACGGGCACCCTGACTTAAAATTGTGCTATTAAGTAATCTCCCTAACGCTCCATTCACTCTGTTCCCTGCACACACTCTTCTTTCAACATCAGCGGTGTCCCTTCCATCCCTGCTAAAAGCACATTCAAGATATACAAACTCATCCACTGTTCCAGCACTACATCATCGACCACAACTCTTACATCCGTTCTGGTTGCTTCTCTTTCAAATATCAAAGCTTTAGTCTTCTTCGCATTCAAATGTAAGCCCATACTGTTACAATACCGATCTGTCGATATATCGTCCAAACAGTATTAGTAATAAATATCGATATTTTTAAATAATAATATCGATATTTCGATATTTTGGCAACTGTCCTACCATACATACATACATATCTTCACGCCAGATCCCTTACGGGGTAGGCAGAGAGAACCGGGTGCCATACATCACGATCCTTGCAGGCTTGTCTCGCTTCCTCCACATTCACTACTCTCTTAATATAATGTAATTAATACCTGAATCAGCGTTGCCAGAATGTTACTTTTGTAACATTTTAGGTTACTTTTGACCCTCTCATGTTACTCCCATGTGACATGGCTCAAAATGTTACTTTTACGTTACTTTTTGGACGTTTGATTTGTTATTTGTAAGATAATGTTGTATTTATATACCTAGTTTTAATTTAAAAGTATTTAGGAAATCAATAATTCAAGAACAAAGTCGCGTTTGCAACTGAAATATAAACAAACAACTATAAATACTAAATATATAACTAACTAATAAATAATAAATACTATAACTAATAAAACAACTGAAATATAAACAATAATAACTTTTGCCCTGATGATGCGTTAAAACGCGAAACCGGTTGGTTTTAATAATTAAAAAGTCAAGTAAAACAGTACAAGTGCTTTTAATACGATATAAATATAAGTCAACTGAAATATGTTTATTTTTGCATTAATTGTCTTATACTTACACAAATAAATTGATTAATTATATTTAGTTAGATATATATGGTAAGCTGTAGCTATTGAAATACATTTCTTAATTAGGAACTTATATACGATAACTGTAATTTCTACGAAGCAATATTTGAAAAATAAAAATGTACTTTATTTCGTTCTTAATAAAGTTGACATTTGTTTTTTACATAACAGAGGGGAAAAACGTTCTGAGCAAGACAATGACATGAGTGGATGTTGTCCCTTTCTTGCAATTGCCAGTGTAAATAAAACTTTCGAATGGTAGATTTTTATATATTCGTTAATCGTTAAATCCCTTTTATTCATACACGTCGATAGATACAAGCATAAAATGTATTGTAATTAACATAGTGAGTTCTAAAATGTGCTTATTTTAATTATTACGTAATTACTTACGCAATGCAAAAATTGTTTTGTCAAATTAGTAGAATTACTTAGTAGTAATTTGCAAAGTAGGCATGGCCACACTTATATATGGCGATTGGCGCTTTATTTAGTAGAAAGAGACACACTCCACTCATGTCGTGGTACTCTTCGGAACGATTTTGAAGCGCGTGTAAGCATTCCGGGTAGAATGTAACTTCCTTGTAGAAAGCAAAGAATATAATACTCTCTACGAGAGGTAGAAAGACACAGCACCACTCATGTCGTGGTACCCTTCGGAACGATTTCGAAGCGTGTGTAAGCATTCCGGCGGGGTGATCACGTAACTCGCAATGCGAAATTATCGTGATTGTTTAGTTATTGCAAGATGCATAACAGCCTTGTACATTAGTGGTAGTCGTTGCCGCTTGATTAGTTTTGATGCTGTGACATTGCAAAAAGTGCATCTGGTGACCAGCAAGCAATTGGCGACGTTTTTGATGATTTTTTCATTACGTTTAAGAGTCATCGCTGATCGCTGGCGAATTGCAAACGTTAGATGATACGCCTACGGGTAGAATGTAACTTCCTTGGTATACTTGGTATATAACCATAGATAAATATGTGCATATAACATAGACTAATATTGTAAGTATATATAATAGACGACTGACTCTAATACTTTTCCTAAACCCTTATGACTAAAACGCCACCAACGGCAATTTACATGAAACTACCTTCATTACATGAAAGCTCATTGGTATCTACTTATCCCTCTATTTTTTTTAATAAAGTTAATAAAACATTTTAAATTATCCAAATTATGATGTTTAAAATGTTTCAATTATTTCATAATTTGAAATAAAACAACTTAGTCATCCAAAATGTTTATATTTGTTTACTACAGTTTAGTTTTAATGAATTGTACACTTTTTAACGTCGGCACTATCACTTTCACTTATACTTGTAGTTCACACTTTATTATTAATACACTTAACCGGTTTCGCAATTAACAGCATCATTGTTTTACTTGATTAACTAAACAATAATAATAATTTCAATTTATTAAATACTAATGAAACCCGCCATTTTGGCATAAAACTTAATATTAACAGGGTTACTAAGACAAATGTCTTACTTTGCCAAAAATAGGAAAACTATTAGTCAATTTGCGTATTTATTTTAAATATATACGATTTTTAGTATTAATATAAATTAAGTAGTTGGAAAAAATAAATTCTACATACTATGTCTATTCATTTTTTTATGTAAGAGAAAAACAATAAGTGTAATTTCAAACTAATAAACAACTAATTTAAATAGTTGGATACAACAAATTCTACATATTATGTACATTCATTTTTTTATGTAAGTGAATAAATAAATGAAGTTTAATATCGAACTTATAAACCACAAGTTGTATAAAAACAATTTAATATGACAATAATTATGTAAAGTTGGTTAAATTATGTTTGTTATTACAAAATTGATCAGATTAAATAAAAGATTAAAATTTTATTTTTGATTTGGATCAGTAGGGGCATAGGGTAAACAAATGCCGCTAATAATTTGATTAATTCGGCACCAATTATTAATAAAAAGGTGACATCTATATTGGTCACATCATTTTGAATAGGCACTTGATGTACACTGCAATTTATAAATGATATATCCACATTAAATGCTTATAACATTTTACAGTCACCATTATTAATTTTGGACTGATAACTAACTGTACATTAATAACCTTATAAATAATACAATGGCAAATTTGACGTTCAACTTTATGACCAGTTGGTGGTCACATCTATCATCTACATATCCAACCGTAAAGCAATAATTCGTTCACCCTGTATTGATTGGACCCCTTTTAAAGAATAAACCATCTAGTATTCTATCATGCAGTTTGTAAAAGATGAACGATTGGCTATACGTATCAATATCAATTTGACTACAAGGTATTAGAGTTCCGCAATGTCTTGCCTGAGTATATGGTACCGTCCCCTTACTTAATCCTGAAACAAAAGAGTCAATGTTTGTCATTTTCGTGTTTCAATTTGTGGGTTAAGGTAGCCGTTATACTTATTCAAGCGGCGTTAAAGCCTCGCCACACGAACGATAGGACCGCAACATTATAGTAATATATATCATGTTAAGCTCTATTTTTAATTTCCTTAATTTTCAAGGAAAATATTAATTGAAAAATAGCAACATTGTCTTAATTTGCATATACTGCTGCAACAAAATTTCTACTAAAGTTTTATGACGATACTCAACAGATGGCACCTATGTATTACCAATTCTTGGTTACGGCAACCAAGTTCTAAGAAAACATGGCTCAGTGAATTTGGCCCCACTTTTTTTGATTTTCAGATTTTTGATATTTTTAATTATTTGTTCATCGTTCGTTCTTTAACGTTCGATTGTAAAAATTGTTTGTTCGTCTTTTATTTATTTATAATTAATTAAACAAATGATCACCCTTAAGTTGGCCCCCCTTACTAGATATCTTTATTTTTATCACTTAGATTAATTAATTTTGATTAATTATCGTTTGTTCGACGACTATTGGTGATTGTTCGATCATAAAAACAATTAAATTCCCAATTATTATTTATTTTATATCTAATATGCAAACCATTACCTCACGCCTACATTGCGCATGTGCCAGCAGTCTAATGGCGACTGAGCGATGCGTAGTGCATGTCATGTAAAAAAATGACATTATAAATAATGCTCCATTTCGAATGTTTAGTTGTAAAAGAATCATTATTAATAAATTATGTACTTATTAATAATCATCGAAAAACATCTAATGTCTATATAGTCCATTTACATGCATTACGTCCAATATATGTACTTAACTCATAAAGCCACATAAAGCTGTTTGTTGAGTAAACAAAAAGAGTAATTACTCTAATTAAATATGAATTTCTTATATAATATGTACATATGTGTGTGGATGTGTATATCATACAACTGTTTTTAATTTGTTTCTTTGCTAAAATGATAGGCCTATTTATAATTCTGTTAAAGATGTATATATTAGATGTACTTTTTTTTTTTATAGTAGAGGGGGCAAACGAGCAGATGGTGCACCTGATGGTAAGTGATCACCGCCGCCCATGGACATCCGCAATACCAGGGGTACTGCAGCTGCGTTGCCGGGCTTTTAAGAATGAATAAGCTCGTTTCTTGAAGGTCCCTAAGTCGTATCCATTCGGAAACACCCCCGAGGGTAATAGATTCCACAAAGGAGTAATGCGAGGCAAAAGGTGTCGACAAAAGCGCACGGTTGTGGATTTCCAGACATCGAGGTGGTGAGGATGGAACTTTAAATTTTGACGCGATGTCCGATGGTGGAATTTAGCGGCAGGCATTAGTCCGAACAACTCGTCGGAACACTCCCCATGATAAATACGGTATAAGATGCAGAGCGAGCCTACATCTCTGCGTAACGCCAAAGAGTCAAGCCGATTAGAAATAGCCTGGTCGTCGATGATTCGAACCGCTCTACGTTGAATGCGATCAAGAGGAAGACGCTGGTACTGAGGAGCTCCGGCCCAGAGGTGAGAACAGTACTCCATGTGAGGTCGAATTTGGGCCTTGTAAAGTTGGAGGCGATGGGCTGGCATGAAGTACTGCTTTGCTCTACTGAGTACACCAAGCTTTTTGGAGGCTAGTTTAGCCTTCCCTTCCAAATGACCGCGGAACTGAACGTTGTTCGATATGTCGACTCCCAGAATTCCAATACTGGCTGAGGCTGTCAGGAGAGTATTTTCGAACCGAGGTGACACGACAAAGGGTGTTTTTTTTGCGGTGAACGCACAGAGCTGCGCCTTTTTGGGGTTAAATGTAATAAGGTTTTGACGACCCCATTCTGAGACATCAGTTAGTTGATTCTCGAGTTCAGACACGAGCTTGATCCGGCCCTCTTCGACGTGTTTCCGAGAAATACCGCTACGGCCGGAGTATGTAGCATCAACAGTACTGTCGTCTGCATAGCAATGTATGTTACTAATTCGCAACATATCATTGATATGCAGAAGAAACAGAGTCGGTGATAGCACACAGCCTTGGGGAACACCAGCATTGACAGGTTTAAGATCGGAGCATGCACCGTCGACTACGACCTTAATGCTCCGATCAGCCAAAAAACTGGTGATCCACTTGCATAGTTTCTCGGGAAGCCCATAGGAAGGCAGCTTTGAGAGAAGCGCTTTATGCCATACCCGATCGAAGGCCTTCGCTATGTCTAAACTAACAGCCAATGCCTCCCCCTTGGACTCAACTGCCTCCGCCCAACGATGTGTCAAGTATACTAGAAGATCACCAGCTGAGCGGCCACGACGGAAACCGTACTGACGGTCACTAATCAGCTGGTGCTCTTCTAAATACTTCAGGAGCTGACAGTTTATAAGTGTCTCCATGACTTTGGAGAACAAGGAGGTTATGGCTATTGGCCGATAGTTTGACGGATTAGAGCGATCTCCTTTTTTAGGAATGGGATGCACTAAAGCTGTTTTCCATGAATTCGGTACCACGCCGAGTGAATAGGAGAGCCGGAATAGGTGCGTCAATACTGGCGCCAACTCTGGAGCACATACTTTAAGCACAACAGGAGGGATGCCATCAGGCCCACTCGACTTGTGGATGTCCAAAGAAAGAAGTGCTTTACGCACAGCTGACTGCCGAAACTGCGGTTCTGGCATGGAACTATCACACTGCGGGATGGTAGGCGGTGTGTTCCTTCGGTCATCCAGAGTCGAGTTGGCCGCAAAGAACGAGCCCAGAAGATCGGCTTTCTCCTTTGCGGTATGGGCCAGAGAGTCATCGTCTCTGTGCAAGGATGGAAATGAAGGCTGGGAGAAATTCCCTAAGACAGCCTTGGCGAGAGACCATAACGCGCGAGTGCCAGAAGGAAGGCGAACTAATTTCTCACCAATTCTGGCAATGTGTTCCGCTTTTGCCTTGGCGATAGCTCTTTTGAAGAATCTCGAGGATGAGTTGTACTCCTTTCGTAATGCGCTAGTTTTTACATCACGAGATGCCGACGCAGCAGCCCAAGCTCGGTAGCAATCCTGCTTTCGGCGTAAAGCCGCTTTGCAGTGGCGACCAAACCAAGGCTGAGACTTGCCACCGATGGGCACCGCAGAAAACGGAATGAAAAGTTCCATGCCCTGCAGCACCACATCAGCACCACATTAGTTAACCTCAAAAAATGTGCAGATTTTTTTTTTATGTATCGTGTTAAATTTACCACTATCGGAACTACCTACAATATTTCCTAATAAGAATTAAATACCTTTATATTTAATCGAGGTACTCACACTGTTGAATAAATACTTCATTCAAATCGTATAATTTGATGATATTCGAAATGGAGCATTATTTACAATGTCATTTTTTTACATGACATGCACTACGCATCGCTCAGTCGCCATTAGACTGCTGGCGCATGCGCAATGTAGGCGTGAGGTAATGGTTTGCATATTAGATATAAAATAAATAATAATTGGGAATTTAATTGTTTTTATGATCGAACAATCACCAATATTCGTCGAACAAACGATAATTAATCAAAATTAATTAATCTAAGTGATAAAAATAAAGATATCTAGTAAGGGGGGCCAACTTAAGGGTGATCATTTGTTTAATTAATTATAAATAAATAAAAGACGAACAAACAATTTTTACAATCGAACGTTAAAGAACGAACGACGAACAAATAATTAAAAATATCAAAAATCTGAAAATCAAAAAAAGTGGGGCCAAATTCACTGAGCCAGAAAACATAGCCTGGCATATAACTTACATATGTTTTTCTTTTTTAAGATTACCAATTAATTATTAATGTGAGTGGTTACGCAAAAAGGGACCTGAAGGGATTGGAAACGGTTTTTTTTTTGATAAATTCTGATTCTATGGTCCTTCATCTTTGTTTTGTTCTAATCAAAATAATTTTAGGTGCCGTAGTTTTTTTTTAATGATTTTTTATGTAAGCCGAGGCAGTTTTGAAAATATTACACCTTATACACAGCGCACACTAGTTTCTTTTTCTAGCGCGCACATAAAGACAAGTAAAAGACGAATAAATAAGTCACCAATAATACAGCTATCGCAAACACGTGCTATTTCTCACTAACGAAGTCGCTCACTAACGACACTAACATAAAACACCCCGCGCCTCTCTCATTTCGACTCAACATTTTAAACGTGATTTACTCGAAATCAATTATTTTCCCTTGAGGTCCCTTTTTGCGTAACCACTCACAATTTTGTACAAAAATTATTACGATTCTTTCAAAGCTTAGCTAATGGGACAGAAAACTTTTTAGTTTTTGTGTAATAGGGTGTCATTTTACTACATTAGTGTCGTTTTTCACATAAAATAAAGAAATGTTACAAATTTTGTGAAAATGTTACTTTTTGAGCTGTCTCATGTTTGATGTTACATTTGACTACCTGTCACTGGCAACACTGACCTGAATACGAGTTTCATTTTGGAACATAGTACGCACAGAACAATATAACTAACGGAATTAAAATATAAATTTCATCAAAATACTGGTAACATTATGTGTTGATTGTATTAGTGACATCTAGTATTAGACAAAGAACTACGTAGTGACAAAGTAATTAGGGGTAGTTTCCTAGCTGTCGCTAGTTTCCATACATTGTATTCAAGATGGCCGACTGACATTAAGCTTCATCCCACTGATAGTCTGCGGTAGTACAGTAGATGTTCTGTGCTGATAGTACGTATTCGTAATCGTAAACAGAATTTAAAAATATTAAAAAAATATTTTATAGGTAGTCATTTTGCAAAGTAGGTACCTAGTTTGCTAGTAACTTAGGTGCTGTAAATTGTTTTAAAATGTCGGTAGATGCTTACCAAGTAAAAGTAATTCATCAAATTCATCCACATTTAATATGGGTTGAAGTTAATTCATCTAAGGACTCACGAAATATAGTTTTTGAACAAATTGGTATTTATGGGATAATACCCCTTGAAACTACGATAGATGTGGAACACAACAAATTAGACATCCATAAACCAAATAAATGGACGCCTGCTGCTACGAATCTGCTTAAAAAATTCGTAACTGATAAGGGTTTGTGGTTCTCGCCAACTTACATAGATCGCCGGTAAGTTTATTTTCGTTTACTAAATTTTCATCTTCTCAAAAAGGGCTGAGGTTCTTTATTGGATTTTATTTTTTATGCTGACCTCAGGACTGTGTTATAAATTTGCCTATTAATATTTTTAATTGTAAGTATCCAGATATTTCTTTTGTTAATATCTCACGTACTTACCTAGTAACTTTATATTGCCAAAAAACAAAGACAAAAATTTGAAAGTATGTTAGTGTATGTTACATTACTTATCCATACTAAAATTATAAATTTGAAAGTAACTGTTTGTCGATCTGTCTGTCTGTCTGTCTCTCTCTTTTACGCTCCTAAACCACAACCGATTTGAATAAAATTTAGTACAAAGATAGTTTAAAACCCAAGAAAGGATATAGGATAGTTGTTATCCTGGAAATCCCACGGGAATGGGACTATGGGAGTAAAACCCTGGGTCTTTGGTTTTAGAATTTTTTCCACATGGACGAAGTCACAAGCACAGCTATTCTTTAATAAAACATTCATATAATTTAAATGAAATGCACACATTATTGATACACATATGTATCTTGAGATAATCTGTTGCTTCTGGGAAATTCACGGCTCTTTGGTCGAGTGGTTAACGACTCTGACTACTTAATCGACGGGGATCGGGTTGTATCCTCGAAGGGGACAAGTTTGTGTTTCTGGGTTTGGGCGTTTATTAAATATATTCTAGTATTTATATAATCCAGTTGGAGAGGGCTATGCCAAAAGGCACACCGAATTGAAAGATACTATATAAACAAGAAAAGTAGATAAATACCTATAATTCGGAAATAAATTATTATTATTATTATTATTTTTATAATATGTATTTCTATGTATTAGTATCGTTGACTTACACCCATAACACAAGCAAATAATTAGCTTACTTTGGGGTTAGATTAGTCAGTGTAATTTGTCCCATGAATATATAAAATATAAAAATTTACAAAAACTTTTCACCCGTTGGCTACATTGTAGGTTGTTAGGTATCTATAATTTTGTTGTAATTAATTAATTTATTTGTTTCAACTAAAAATCCACAGCCCAATATCAAAATAGATACAATATTATAATATTTAAATTACATTGGCCAATTAAAGGATTTTCTTTTTGTACACAACAGTACAAGTACAAGTAAATACAAGTACAACTATAACAACTATATTTTTTTTTAATTGGTTTTAAAAAAATTCTTTTTTAAAATCGAGTTGTTAGTGTTGGTTAGGGCCCCCTTTAAGAAATATACCATCTGTTCTACCATTCTGCCAGGCAGTTTGTAAAAGGTAATAGATTGGCCATACTTTTCATTATCATAGTTACTGCTAGACGGGGCCAGATTAGCCCATAAGCAAATCGAGCCATTGCTTAGCACATCGTGGGGATACCAAAAATAATATAAAAATATATTAGCCACCACATGCAAAGTAAGGCCCTTTAAAAATCGTCAATTGACATTCAGGTTCATGCAATGACCTTACTTGTACTTTATCTTTTGACTCAGTGCTTCCCAAACATTGTTCTGGCATGGCCTGGTAATTTTGACACTGCCCGTCACCCACTTAATGGTTCCATTAGGTAAAATAATATGCATGTATAAATAGTAAAATGGTTTTATTAATACTAAGTACCTTGCTATCACCTATTTAATCACTAAACTGTAATGCAAAGTATGGAGCTTTGTGGTTTGTGTTAAAAATGATGAAAGTTTTTTTCTAAGGTCTGGTTCCACTTCAAATCTTTAAAAAAAATTACTTATTTTGTATGTGAACCCCTTAAATATTTATTTTATTCTGTTTTTAGTATTTGTTGTTATAGCAGCAATAGAAATATATTATCTGTGAAAATTTCAACTGTCTATTATGGTTCATGTTATGTGATACAGCCTGATGGACAGATGGACAGATGGATGGATACCGGAGTCTTAGTAATAGGGTATTATTTTATCCTTTGAGTATGGAACCCTAAAAACTATGTTGATTTGTTAATGTCTATCATTAGCAAATGAAATTGTTAAACAGGATGTTGAGTCACACATCAATATTTAAGTTAACCTTGAAAGCTTATCAGTTACCCCTGTAACTAATAACTGTACATTACAATCTTTACAGAGTCTCAATTTTTGATGACAATATTCACAAATATGGTGAAATTCTAATTCAACAAAATGACGGCAAACTAAAGAAACTATCAAAGAAACTTGTCAAATCTGGATTTGCTTATTATGATGAGGGTGTCTTTCACAAAAATCTTAGCTCCGGTGTTTTTAAAACTAGGCTAGAAAACCATGAAATAAAAGAAGTTATTGCTCAATTTGAAAGGTATTATAAGCTGAAAAACTTACCAAAAAGCTATTGGGAGAGCTCATTGTGGAAACAAATGTCTGTTTACAAAGCTGCTGTACAAATTGAGTCAACATTAACAGAGTCCAATCTTGAAAAACATAATAATCTAATGCTGAATAAAATTATTAAGGACAAAATGAAGGACTTAGATTTATGTAAAGATGTGGAAGAAGAGTCATTGGGACGTGCTTATGGAAAACCAAAAGAACCAAAATCTAAATTGTTACAAAAGTTACTTAGGTCTCAGAATAAAATTTCCGATAATGTGCAAACATATAATGATATTAAAAAATTCCTTGATAATAATTCTAAAAAAGAAGTCAATTGCTCACAAGAATCAAGACATAATGTAAAGGAAGATAGCAATATGAAAAATTATAAAGAATTTGAAAATGAAGTATCAGAAGGTGAGAATTCTTTTGTATTGTGGTCTTCATCACATCAACCTTTACTGAAATTTTATAGTAGCTCATATGTAGGTACTTACGTACGTATATCACGGATTAAACTGTATATATTTTTAAGACAATTTCTTAGGTTGTGGCTGTAGTGTGTATTTACATCTAGTTGTATAGTACTTACCAATGAAATAAAATCACTCCAGGCTTGTTTTTTAAATTTTTGGTTCATTATTTGGCTCAATATAATAGTGCAATGTAGCATATATCTATTTTTTTCAAGATATATCCACAAACTTTTCGTATCTACAAGCATTTGCTCACATGAGTGGCTGTGCATTACCCGCCCAACACTTTGTCTATTAGTATTTGTGTGGTTTGTAACTTATATCAATGTATTATATTATAATACTTTATTATAGTATAATACTTAGTATATATAGTATAATATTATAGTATAATACTTTTTTCGCTGTGTTGGTCCCGGCCTCCTTTGTAGAACAGGCCAACTGCCGTTCTGCCACGCAGGTCGTAAAGACGACCGATTGGCTATCGAGTCACTACCATCGTGGCTACTAGGTGGTAGAGTTCTGCATTGTCTCACCCGGGTCTGGTACCACCGCCTTACCTATTCCTGCCGCAATAGCGTCAGCGCTTGTCGCTGTCGTGTTCCAGTTTGGAGGGTAAGGTAGCCGGTAAACTTATGCATGTGGCATTAGACCTCGCCACAAGATAGCAACGCACCATTAACATCTTTGGTGTCTATAGGCGATGGTTGACTCCTTCCATCAGGAGACCCATCTGCTTGTTTGCTATCTTATAATATAAAAAAAAATATATCAATGCCACAAATGCTAAAAATTCTATATACCATGGATGTCTTTTCCATCAGGGAAGCCAGGAAATTTCTGATCTATGATAAAATATAAGGCAGAGCAGATAAATTATAAAAACTTTTGGTTTGTGTCACTAAGGCTTGAAACAAACTGCCTGTCTATTTTTCCCAACAAAAATAGTTCAGGAACCTTGGTCTGGTGTCAGTGTAGACCACATGAGATGCTGGTTCGATTTCTGGATTGTGCGATTCAAAAATGTGTGTTTTCAGTTTTCTGATAAAAACAAAGTTGCCTGGGATTGGAAAGTGCCCGGTTGGCAATAGGCTTACTGCCTATCACATTGTGGGACCAAGTATCTTCGGCTAATCAATGGTGCACTTATTGTACCTCTACCTACCTCTTCAGGGAATTGGGTGTGAAGATACCTTTGCATAGGTTTCTTTTGGATGGACGTGTATCATCTTTGTCTTTATTAATACTTTCTGTCCGGTGAGATGGAAGACACACCTATTCCAATTTAAATGTAATAAAAATTGTACATTTGTTGTGGGACCTCATAATGACAGCAATGAGATCTGATTCAGAATACTAATAATTTAATATATTAAATGTAATTGGCGTACTTAAGTTATTTTTGCTACATAAAAATAATAGTACATACATAGATTTCAATGATTTGTGTATTACATTTCTTAGGTGTCGAACTTAGCAATTCGAATCGGTATCTCAACATCCTAGGGTGGGCACTAGGCCATTTTGGTCTGGGCATGGCTCACCCGCCTCCCCTTCCATATATGTCTATGGTGTGCAGCCTAACGGCCCAATCACAGCTACCTGCAATGCGAACTGCGACGTGGATAGTAGTATGTTGGGTCGCACAATGTTTTGATTAAGCCAGAGCTCAAAATGCTGTTGATTCTGGTATATAATAGCTACAGTGGTGGGAATGTTAGGTGGGCCCATTGCCATTTTAAGCCACAGCTTGACTAGTTGCCACCGAGCTGGTGTCCATGATTAACTTAAAATTTCACACTCAAAAAAAACAAAATAAATTGTTATGGTCGTGCGAAACAAATGCGTCCACTGATTTCGCCGTTCGTGCCACTCTGAGTTGTGGCCACCTCGATTCTAGTTAGTACATTGAAGATATTTAATAGATCCAGGTGTTACTTTGCAGAAATTTATAATTAAAAGAAGAAATTATAGTATTTAATTTGCAAAATTTCTACAAAACGTTATATTGAACTGCTGCAATGCAACTGAAATAAAAAGTAGATAAGGAATGGGGTAAACTTATCCAAGGCCTGAAAATTATAGTAGACCACAGCGGCACAATAGTCCATCCACTTCCACCACTCATTCTTCCACGTCAGAAGCAAAGGCAGTAACATACAAATTATGTACTCAACGCACGTTTCACTTTGCAATCGAAGCTTCATCAGGAGAGTCGAATAGCACTTCACTCTATAAATGGTGAAACATTAATGATTTGTTCTATTAACATATTTTGTTTTCTTCTCGTATCACACTGCGCGTCATGGTCGCGCGTCGCTCGGTTTTTTCCTCGCCGCAATTCGCGCTGCAATTTGCGTCGCTGGTAGCTGGCATACTTCATACAGTTTTCTTCATTTGTTTCCGTTCTTCGTCACTCGCAGCACTGTTATTTGCGTTGCAGTTCGTGCCACAAGTAGCTGTGGTCAGGCTGTTACAATAATAATGTACAACATGTACTGATATGGTATTATGGTTTTAGATAGTGTATTGTTATTTTAGTATGTCATTGAATAGCAAACAAGCAAATGGTTCTCATACCGTCGCCGTTATACCGTCGCCTGATGGAGCACACCAATAATGTTAATGGTTCATTGCTATCTATATAGTGGGATGATAATGTGACATGCATAATGTTACCTTACCTTATCTTTCAAACTGGACCCCAACAGTGGCAGGCATTGCTTCTAATTTTGTGATAAAAAGCAAAGTGGTTGTATTAAAGCTGGACTAGATGTTGCAGAACATTACTCCCAGTAGTCATGACCAGAGATGAGTGTTTTGACGAAAAGCTACTTAAAAAGTCTGCTTTTCCACAAAAGCATATATGCGTGCTTAAATGTATAAACAGTTTTCGTTTAAACGTAAAGTGTATGTTGTTTTGCAGCGTTATTAAAAAGTGACCTTACTTTAATTTGAGTAATGCACTCAACAACAATTCATTAAAACCCACTAAATTTAAGTGTACTTATTAGCTATTATAAGTGTAAGTATATCCAGACTGCTAAATTTGCTCGGTTAACTTTCGTTTAATAAACAACAACTTTTTAGTCCGCATTTTGCTGTCTTCTGCACATCGTGCGAGTTTCTTATTCCAAGCGTTTTAAGCGAACAGCCATTTACAAGTGTGCTTATGAAAATAAGTTCAACGTTTAAGCTTTTTGACAAAAATAAGACTTCACACCTCTAGTCATGATATTGTAACTGAGCTTACCAATGTCGAATAAATGCTATTTGATTTGATAGTAGTGATATGCTGAGGTAATTGTTTGCCTTTGATCAACTGTTTGGCAGAATGACATATGGGCTAATTTAGCTTAGCCCCACTCAGCGTTAATAAATGTAAAAAAGGCAAGTTTTCAGTTGAAACCTTCTGAGCCTTCTGTAGAAAACCAACTAATATATTGTTTTCAGAAGTGATAAAAAATGAAGATAAGAATGCTCGAATTGAAATGCAGGCTCAAGTCAAATTGGATAAAGTGACAGTAACCGAGACTCATAATACGAATTTTAAAGAAGAATTAGAAACTTCACAGCCACATCTTGTTCAAGAACAAGAAAGTTATACATCATCTAAAAAGGACATTAATAATAAAAGTAAGTTTTATCCCAATGTACATACTACGATGTAGACTACTAAAATGTTTTGTCCCCCTTGTTGTTCCGGGCTCCTTTGAAGAATAGACCAACTGTCGTTCTGCCAGGCAGGTCGTAAAAGGCGATCGATTGGTTATGCGGTATCACTACCATCTTGACTACTAGGTGGTAGAATTCTGCTACATCTTGCCCGGGTATTACATTTTTAATTTTTTTTATATTCAAAAAAATTAATTTTGATCATAAAGAAAGTCACTTTTTTATTATGCTTAAATTTACATGAGTTTTTTTAATTTTGATTTTAATTCTTCTTTAAAAAAGTTATTTTTCAGGCATTTTATTTTATTTTTGTTATCAAGAAATTTAAATTACGTTATATAAAGGAAAACAAAAAGAGTAGAATAATTAAAAGAAAATTAATTTTTGATTATTTAAAAATTTTGAATAATTTTTTTTTGTATGTTGCTGGTAAATATATACATACAAAAAAAAATAACATAGTTATGCTCTTGTACAAAAAAAAAATTTACATACATTTTTCCAGCCAAGAATTTTTTGGTGCTGCTCAATTATATTTTGTGTAGGTTTAGAATTTATTTCTGCATTAATCTCACAGCTACATTTAAATTTTACTAATGTTGTATAAAATATTCGTACGGAAGGTTGTGACAAAATTCTTTTGGGTTATGAAAAAATGTTTATTAAAAAATTGAAATTATCCTCATGAGGATGCCAAGCCAATGAAGAGAATATTGGATATTATTGGTAACATTATTTTTACCCTAGATATATATGAAACGACTGCCAAATTTAGGGTCATGTACACATATATTTACAAACATTTTTTTGGGCATAAATATTTATAACACACTAGCTGCAGTGTGCAGCCCGCTGCATTATCAAAGTTTTTGGTGAGTCCTGCGCAATCACCTAATTTTTCCAGGATAAAGTAACCTACGTGCTATTCCAGGCCATCTACCTGTGTGCCAAATTTCATTCAAATCCGTTTAGTAGTTTTTGCGTAATTAAGTAACAAACATCCATCCATCTTCAGATGAAGGAAACTAGTTATTTTGCAATTTTCCGCGAACTTTTGAGTGTACCTTTGTGATTTCACTGAAAGGGAAAATATATAAAAGTGTTGTAAGAAATGGAACAAACTCACCGTAGGTCTGAAAAAGAATGAAGACCCCAGCAGCACAGTTTTCCCCCCTTCCTCCACCACACTTTACACTAAACTTTATACCACGACAGCACCAAACACAAAAGCACATAATTTATGCACTCAACGCACGTTTCACTTCGCAACCGAAGCAGTTACGGGATACACGAACACTACTCAGTGAGAGCCGCAGTTGTACACTTAAAAATCCATCCATCTATCCATCCAAACTTTCGCATTTATAATATTATAATATAGATCTGGCGTTTCTTTCGCAGGTAACATTTTTAAAAGAAGAATGAAAATTCAAGAAATTATTAATGAAAAACGCATTGCATTCGGTCCTCCCGGATTGAATCACTTACATTATAAAGTGCAGGCATTAGTTCAAGAACCTGATAAACCTATAAAGCAGATACCTGCAAAGGTTGAAGAAAATCAATGCATAATCAGAAATGGTGAATTAGATTCTGAAATTAACCTAAATATTTCAAACAAGGATATTTTAAAAGATATATTAGATGCTGAAATGAAAAGCAAAATCATCAAAGAGTCGCCAGAAAAACAAGATAATAAATGTAGTGATGCTTCTTCTTCACATTCATCTCTACTACAGAAAAGACTTAGAATGTTTAACAATAAGTCAAAAACGATACATAATAGCTCAAGTTCTGACACTTCGATCAAAGATTCGTCCACTAGTGAAGATGTAAGGAAAAATTATGAGTCTGATGAAGGTATTACTGAAATTATTGATAGGTTAGATAAGGAGTATAATTTTTCAAAGGAAAAAATTGATGTAAAAGAAACCAAAGATTTAGCACTTAAAACTGAAAAACATTCAAAAAATCCATTTCAAAATGTAGACTCTAGCATATCTGGTTTTGTTAACAAGTTAGCAACACCAGTACTTATGGTTCATTCAAAGTCAAATAAACTAATAGAGCCCAGTTTGACAATGCGAGATATTCCTTTTAATACAGACATCCATATAGCTCTAAGAAATATGAATATTAAAGCACCAATGATGTTACAATCTATTTCATGGTACACTGTTTTGAGGGGTCATAGTCTTTTTTTGATTAGTCCACCAAGTAGTGGTAAAACTTTGGGATATTTGCCAGCAGTATGTAGATTAGTTAATGATTATAGTGATGACATTGAAAGCGTAGGACCAATTGCAATTATTGTGTGTGCAACTGCAAGATCTGTGTCTTATGTTGAAAGAATGGCTAAAATATTTTTGGGACTTCATGGTCGTGTTGTATCTTGCTATGCAGGAGTTGATGATTTTGATATAACTACTCGTTTATTAAATGGATGTGATTTGTTAATTTCTACTCCATCAGCATTGGTAAGATTGATGCAAATGGATGACTTTGGAGTAGATTTACGTCGGCTTTGTACTTTCGTTATAGATGATTGCGAGCGTGTTTCGAGTGTTTATAATGATGAAATTCATGTGTTTGTTTATAAAATTAGACAGATGTTAAAGAACAGGGCGCACAAAGAGTTAAAAGTACAATATATATTTGTGTCGACAGTTTGGCATAGTTTCATGGAATCTTTTGCTAAGAAAGCACCTGATACAGTGGTGTGTATTGGTGCATTCCAAGAATGTGTGCTATATTCTAAAGCTAACACTTCAGTTGTTTTCGTTAAGAATGAAAAAAAATTATCCACTATCCACGAATTTTTAAAGCAAGTTGATACGTCTAAAAAGACTGTCATAGTTTGTAGAAGTGATGATGAGGTTGATTTACTAAAAAAGGATTTAAAAAAGTCCAACTACGTCGTTTTTGCTTGTAATAATGAAATGACAGTAAATGAATTGCAGAATTTAAATATTGCATGGAATGATTATGAAGAGCCAATACAAGGACCTATACTAGTTTGTTGTGATGGGAATTTGACTCACATGAATGTGACTGACGCTCACAATTTGATTCATTATTCTCTCCCACCTTTGTTCTCTATGTTTTGCAAACGTTTCGCGGTACTAAATGATAACTATCCATCCATATTTAATACAGAAAACGAAACAGTAAAAATTAAAATACTTTTAGAGGAGACAAATATAGAGCAATTGCCAAAAATAATTAATTTTGTCAAGCGTTGCACTGATAATGTTCCTGTAGTTTTTGATGCTATATGCACTAAGGTTTTGCTTGAAAAAGATATCGCTAAAGCTAAAAGCTGTGTTTCTTTATGTAGTTTATTGTTATCATTGGGACATTGTCCCGATTTTTATAACTGTCAAAAAAGACATACCATTTTAAAGGAATATGATACTCCATTAGAATGGATGCCTAAAAATGGGATGATATCTTTTAAAATTCTTCATTGTTTTAGTCCAGATCACTTTTCTGTTAAACTCTTGACCCATAATGCTAATGGTGTACGTAATAAATTCCCTGATACGTACAGCAGCCTGTCAATTAAGTTAGGTATGTATTATAGCAAGGAATCTAATAGACAACTTCATGGTATACCAAAGATAGGTGATATTTGTACAGTGATGTTGAAACGAGACTTGTTTGTAAGGTGCCAAGTAGTCAAAATTTTATCATTTTATCCCCGAGGTAATCCCAATGTGGTGCAAGTATTTTTACTTGATGAGAAAAAAATTGAAAAGACTTGTGATGTATATTTGTATCATTTACCCGATGATATGAAATCTATTCAAACATATACAGTCCAAGTAAGATTGGCTAATATACAGCCTAAAGATAAAGATATAACATATTCTGATCTAGCTACAAATCTCGTGAAGAAAATAGTTGATAGTGAAGATGATTTGTATGTTAGAGGACGTGTCTCACTTACTCTTAAAGAATGTATTTTTGTTGATACACTGGAAGCATGTAATGATTTAAAATCCCTTGATAATTCTACAGTTGTAAGACATAATATCAAACAAGAACTTTTAGATAAACATGCTTTAAATAATTCTAAACATATATCGAAAATTAAAGAGTTATGTTCGGAAATTCCAAGTATAGGAGAAACTTCGGAAGATTCCGCAGTTAAGCACCCTAAGATAAAACTAAAAGGTTCTTGGTCACATTTAGGAGGTGACGATATATCTAGTGTATTTTTCGCGTCTGCTATTGATCCCGATACATTATTTATTCGTCTTGTTAAGTTCGAATCATGTTTAGCTGATTTATTAAAAGAAATACAAAAATACGCTGAAAATGTTGAACCTTTAAATGAAGTTGACATAGGTGACATAGTTATTGCCAAATTCCCTGATGATTGTATGTTTGAGAGAGCGAGAGTTGATGAGATTAATGATACAAAAATTAAATGCTTTTTTGTTGATCAAGGGGATTGGCGTGACGTATTTTTAAAAGATATAATCCCAAGTACAGAACAGTTTGTTAATAAGTTACCGTTCCAAGCGATTGAATGTCGGCTAGTTAGTGTTAAACCACCTGGGGAAAAATGGTCAGAGTTTGCCATAAATTGGCTTTCTGATAACTGTTTTGATAAAAGCAATAATCTCAAACACTTATATGTCAAATATTTTACGAAAGAGCCTGCTAAATTCACCGATGGTCACAAATATGGTGTTACATTGACAGACACATATGGTGAGCAAGATGTTGTTATAAACCAACAAATGATTAACCTAAATTTGGCTAGTATAAATGAGGCAGAGCTTGAATATATTAATAACATGTCAATGCAAACAAGCACCAAAACTGTGTTGTCTTCGGGTGATGACGATTGGGAAAAAATTACTGTGAATAGCAACATCAGTGATGATAAGCTAGAAGATTCATTTGATGTTCTTTTGCAACGACCATTAACATCTACATCACCAAATCTTCTAAAACAACCTATACGATCTGCACCATTAATTGGTTCAGACGATGAATCAGAAGATTTTGACAAATGGGATATAAATATGGCTGAAGAATTTAAAGGTATGCTTAAACCTCTGGCTCAAAGTACTTCAGAATATCCAAACTTATCACCACCAGCAAATAAATCAATAACATATAAAGTTCACGACGCAGTAGAAGCCGCCGTTGACAATAAATTCGCAGAAAATAGTAATTCTTCTCAATTAGCTCTAAAAACAGCCTTTACAGAAACTAATGGAGATACAGAAATTGTAGTGAAAAATGGTCCGGAAAATCAAAATTCTTTACCGCAAGCTCTAAAATTATTAACGTGTACAGAAACTCCTAACTGTCAAGAAATTCAAAATTCTTTACCACAATTTGCAAAAACATCAACTGATACTAAAGTAGTAGTAAGTGGTACAGAACTAAGTCAACATGAGGTTCATGATATTTCTGAAAGACCAACAAAAGTTAAAGCTTTAGATTCTGATGATTTAACATCACCTGAAACATCAGATTCACCAGATCAAGGCAATATTAAACAAGATAACCAACTGATAAATCGTCCAAAATTAATTTGGCGGCAAAGCAAAAAGGATGTTATAATTAAAATTCATTTAATTGGTGCGGATTATAAGCTGGATATTAAAGAAAAATCATTAGATTTTAGGGCATCCGCTAATGGTACTGAATATGGTTTTAATTTTGAATTATATGGGGTCATAAATCTAAGCAAATGCTCACACGAAAATAAAGGTCAATATATTTTAGTAAAACTTTTTAAAGCTTTACAGAAAAATTGGTTGACTTTGACTAAGGATCCTAAAGTAAAAAAATGGATCACATATGATATTGATTATATTGATACTTCATCTGATGAAGAAAGTGTCGAACCAGTCCAACCAATGATATATGAAGATTCAGATTCGGATACAGAAGTCGAAGAATCTTTTGATGATGTCGCTTAAATATTTTAAGATCTGATCTAAATTATTCATTCATTTATTTCGATTATTCAAAATCGATTTGCGAATGCTAACATCACTTTTGACAATAGGAAGCTTCCAAATGGGCAATTGAAACACAATTTTCAGTAAAGCCCGGTAAACAGACGAGACTCTTAATGTGAGTGTACCTATTGAGCGCATACCTATGATTTCTTTTAAAATTGACTAGGGCAAACATTTATGTACAGATATAAGCGTTTGTGCCCATAATGATGGACCTGGTGAATTCAGATCTTGAATTGTATTTCGTAAATCGCAGCGAGAATATGTGTAGTCAGTATTTTACAACCCTAGTATTTTGATCAGTGAATATCGTCATCGTGTGTATTGATGTGTGTGTGGATCTAAGAATATAAAAATGTAGCAATCAACATTTGCGAATCTTGAATCCAAGCAATTAAGTTTCAACGACGTCTTAGGCAAGACTTTGCGTCATAATACGACGATAACTAAATTTCTAGTCATAAATTTCTACATACCCCAAACCCTTAATTTTGTTATTACAATTTTGGTATAGCTTATAAAAGTTTGGAAATAAATCAATGTTATGTATTGACAAATAACTGCTCCAACTAGCATACAAGTCGGTTCACAAAACCGCTATACTTGGATAATAAATGACGACTCAACTCCACACATTCTACAGTGCTAATTCTCTCTAATTCTCTGGGTTGGCAAAAAAACCCACTACCTTTTGCGCACGAAGGCCCGTAGCATGGCTAAATAACGTGGAGCCCACTTTAATATATAGATAACTCCACGCATCTTTCATTAGATTATTGTAATTTTATCTTGGCATTTCCTGGCTTGTTCTTGTAGATACAATGATACATACAATATTTTTATTATCTCGTGTTTGTTCTTTGTATTGGTTTTAGAGAGCAGTAATGCTTAATCGTTTTAATTATTTTACTTTTTCTGGTCAAGCCATCCTTCACGATGAGATTCAGTAAATGATTTACCGTAGCATCTTTAATGGTTTCATTGAATATCACTCGGGCTCTTCGAACACTTTTTATTTATTTATTTAATTTTATGCTCTAAAATTGTACAATTTTAAAACTTAATGCCATAAAAGCATTCTCTGCCAGTCAACCAGCAAGGGGAGCAGAAAAATTTGAAAAGAGGGTGCAAATAAACATTTTAAATGGAAATAGGAAACAGTATGATAGGCTAAAAAGAACCTTCTTAGTCAGGAAACAAAAAGTTTGCTGAAAGTTCAAATGCATTGTATGATAAGGGAGATTGAATATTTTAACTAGTATTCTTCAAATACGCTTTTATCTCAGTTACTATTCTTTCTTCTTTCTTGAATTCATCAAGTAGCCAAGCTCATCCTACTATTATATATACAGCTATTTGATAGGGCTCAGAAGCATAGAATTTCACAAATTTGACATATCCTTTTTAGACAATTATGTTTACTCGTAAGCTATTATTTGTCTATGATTGTATATGGTGCGTTTTTGTTAAATTATATTACTAGTCTTAAGATGAGAATCATTGATTAACTAAGTGATTTTTATACCGTAATGATTATTATAGTGAACATCAGGATGACTGGACAAAATCAAATTATTAACACTTACCGACTATCTTTAATAAAGAATTCAATGTATTTTCTGCAAGAATTATCAAAAACGAAAATTAAAGAGATTCCACGCTCTAACGTTAGGTTGAATAAATACTTCTATTTTCGCATAGTTTTGGCGAGGCATTAGACAACTTAGTTGTTGATGTAAATATATTATGTTTGTTACTCCTATATATATATATATTGTTTGAGTATTTCTTTTGTATATTTCTGAATTTAAAGGCAGTAAATAATTAATGGTAAGAAATAGAAAGACAAATTTAGTAAGTATGGTCTGATTTCCTATGTCTATATCCAGTTAGGTCCAGCTATTTTTACGGTCACAAATAATGTGTTTTAGTGCCATGGGATTGTTATTGAGAGACTGAGCAGAACTACACATGAGACTGTTAAATGAGACTTATTAAGACTTTTTTGTATAAAATATACAACTGCTAGTTGTACAGTACATACTCAAAATTGCATTTTTTTACATTTTTGCACGTGATTTTTAAAACTATGACGGTCTAAAATTGGACATTTTTAAGATTCGTAATGTAAACCGAGAAACCACTAAATAGAACTTCTGTGTTTATGAATTCAAATATAGAGTGAAAACTTATTGTGTATTAAAGTAACTAAAGCTGGATATGAGCAAACATTTGGGGTTATTTAGTAACACTAAATATAATTCTAAATGTTGCACAATGGACCTTCCTAAGTTTCCTCAGACTAGAATAGAAGAGAATAGAAGTGGTTAATTTAAGACTTATACACCACAATACTACGGAAATTAAACACATCATCAAAATAATAAAACAAAAATACGGACAATATAGTAAAATAGCAAAAAATAAAAAATATAGAAATAGAAAAGAATACATAAAAAGCGCCAGTACTGGTAACCATTACACTATAATAATTAAGACAAAAATATCAACATTTTAGGCAAACAATAAATAAGCTAAAAAAAATATGATGAATCTAATTGTAACCAATCGTTTGTTGTCCACTGTACTGAGTGGTCTGATGTCTCAAAATGGTTACACTCAGCTAATGTTGAGACGTATTATCTCAACGCTGATTTTCAGTGGTCAGCCAAACTACTCTGAGCGTCACCGAAAGGTGGCAGGGTTATATAGATTAATATAAAATAAAATGACTAGGCTATGAATAGGTTAAGATCCGGCTTTTTGTGTTCCAAGACACAAAAAGCCGGATCTTAATCTATCTCTAGTTTACAGGGATCCTTGGGCTGAGTCACTTGCATGCTGGATGACCCAGCTGTCAGAGATGCGTGCTGCTTAGGTGCTAATTATTTTGCTTTCATTAATTTTCAGATGGTTTTCATTTTTTACGATGAATAAGGTGCTATATATCTATGGGTTCCATGTCAAAATGTTAGGAATTTCAGTAATATTTAAAAATAAATATAAGGACGTTAGTCTTTTCGAAGAGTAGGCAGTGAAAATACATGTCAAATTACACTCAGTTTCACCACGATCCACGGGTTTGTCGGCCGGCTGGCAAGATGAGTGGTCAACCCAATAATGTCATTTTTACGACATTTGACGACTTTTGCTTATTACTCAACAAGCGGTCGCAATTCCTGAAAACTTTCGAGGTTGGTTAATCAGTGGCTGTGTGCAGTACTAGTGTGGTTTTAAATTCCCTTGATATACATTTTTCATCTTCCTCAGTTATTTTAGATTAGCTTACTAAATCTTAAACTTTGCCCTTTCTGCCACGAAAACCCACTCCTCATTGCCCAACCTCTATATTTACAACAGCGACGAAATCTGAGGTTGCCAAACACATGAGAAGTATTACATACTCAGAGATTGGTAAGGACAACAGCTCTAGAATTACCAGCATTCTTATTCTTTAATTACACACAATCCTAACACATTTTTAATTTTTCCTCGTGTTTTCCTTTCTCTTTCCTCTTTCTTCCTTCCTTCCTTCCTCTCTACCTGTATTTTAACACACGTCACTAATTACTTTTCCCATTTTATCCCTGCTGCTGATTCTTTTGACTTTAGTATTGCTTTTAACTCTGTAGAATTTGATGTCCTTAGATTAGTAAGTGTAATTTGTCCCATGAATATTCATTTATGTATTAAAGTCTCTTTAAACTTTTATTAATATACTGACGATCTGCGACTGTATTGCCATTTTCCAGCATCTGATGTCACAAAAGTAATAGCTGTTATATGCGATGATCTTGTACGTATCCGAGAAAAGGCGGAGGCTATTGACTTTTTAGTAAATCCTTATGAGTCACAATCGTTACTTATAAGTAGTCGTACATCACTTTCAATACTAAAAAATATGAATATCCCTCCGTTAAACTACAATAGCGTCAGCAGCAAATCTGGGACTCATCATTAGTGATGATTTTTCTTTGTCTGCTCATATCTGATTTATGTAGAAAAGATCACCAGAGCTTACATTCGCTGAAATTGATTTCCTCTTAAAACCTTAGTCCAGGATTTTATTTTCTCTGTATTTGATTATGTAGATGTATGCTATCCGTATATAACTGAAGAGGATCTCAATAAACTCAAACGTTTATAAAATGTTTGCATATGCTTAATTTTTAGTCTTAGGAAATATGACTGTCTCATATTTCAGAACTCAGCTTAAGTGGCTTCCTATTACATGAATAGGAAGCCACTTAATCTAGAATTCCAAATAATCTAGGAACTTACGTTCACTTAGTCTTCTATATAATACTTTGTTCAATAATATTTCCTCTGAATGTCTTCGGGACTGACTTAATTTTCTATATTCCTTTGACTCTGTAAATCCCAAGTTCGAGATATATTAAAATTATTTTCTGAAACTTCTAATAATTAGTCTTTCTATCTCTTTCAACTCTGTTGTACTTTTGAATACTCTCCCCTCTTGTATTTTTAATAGCCGATCGTTTCATATTCTTGAGAAAGCATTACCTGAAGTAATTGAAAGGCATAAGAAGGCATAGGTTATTTTTTTCCTCTTATCGTAGCTGTAAGCTATGCACTTGTCCTCTGTGTCCTACTTTTATTTATGCATTGTCACTTCTCAGGTCCGCTCTTTGACATGTCTATCAAAGATAAACTCGTCCTTTGTAAAAATTAAATATTTTCCAAAATATAATTTTTTCTACAATAAAGTGTAAAGTAAATAAATAACTGGGACTAACGCTTAGTATACACAAGTAAATCCTAAATCGCGCTATAACAATTACTTATTTAGTAACATTATACACAACTTTCAACGCTTTTCGGACGAACTTCAGGATTCTCTCTCTACCATCATTGTGACGTCGTCAACCTCCTCAGTATTGATGTCACCTCAAAAAGAACAACCCTACAGTGGATCACATCGGAGTTAATACTGCAGGGATTGTTGTTACTTAGGTGACCTCATCACTGTAGGTTGAGCCGTTACAAAACAGTCACGTAAGAATTATCACTGTAGGAGTTTTTATTACACTGACGTCACTACTGTGTGGGTTGATGACATCACACAAGGATCACGTCAGGGGTTTTATTTAATTATCTATATTTAAGGTAAATCGAAATAATAGTTTGTTTTCTAATTTAAATCCATATTCGAAGGCATAATTTGGGAAAATTCCGCTGATATAAATACCTTATTTGTATTACAAAACAGAGCTGTAAGGGCAATTTTCTATCTTGGTTTAAGAGTTTTCTTTAAACAAGAATTCAAAGAAATTAATATTCTTACTGTAATATGCCAACATATATTTGAAAATGTAATGTACGCTCGTGAAAATATTGACTCATGTTGGTACATACGCTTATCTGAAATGCTGAGACAGTGTATGAGAATATAATATATTATTGTCATTCTTTTACTTGGAAGATATACACATCCGTCTTCTCTTAAGGTAATATTTGAAGTAAGAGAAATGACGTTTTATCGTACTGTTGCACTATCGTATTACAACAAATAAATTGGGTTGCCAGTACAAATAATATCGATTAATTTTTGTATTCGATAGTATAAATTAAATAAATTGCAACAGATCATTTTAAAAAAATCTGATGTTCACTCGCTAAATACAAGGAACGAAGACCCAGTGGCGTAGCAAAGGGCGGGCGGCGGGGGCGGGCCGCATCGGGTGTTACCTTTATTGGGCTGACATCCACCCGGTCTCTCAACTTTAAGAACAACGTACAAACAAAAAAAAATTGCTAGCACAAAAATTTCTTTTTCAGGGATTCCTCCACTAGCGCTAGCTCAGCTCTATGTGGGGGGGGGGGGGAACAAAAGAGCCTGATGCTGTCGTGGGGATTACCCAACATTTCTCATTTGTTTCGTGAAGTGTGTTGTGTTTGCTTGGCGTGAATTGTTAAACGTGTATTATTCTATAGCGATAGATAATAAAAAGAAAAAATATATTAATATATAAATATAAATTATCCATGACCTTTATTATATAAAAATGCCTTTTTACTTTCGATGGGGTGACACTACCAACTTCCGCACAGGGCGCCACCCAAGGTAGCTACGCCATTGCAAAAATAAGTAACTCATTTATGGGGCAGTACGCTTTTGCAATAAGATCCCCGAAGGTATAAGAGATAAAGCGATAAACACATGTAAAAAACGTATTAAAACAATTATGTAAAATAAGTTATTATACATTTTTAGATTATTTGTGCCCTACAAATAAGTCTTCCCAGATAATTATTGTAATTGAAAGCAAAAAAAGCCCGTTGAGTTTCTTCCGCCGGATCTTCTCAGAGTGAGGCCGCGTTCCGATCCGGTAGCTATACGGTAAATCTCAGATCGAGAAATATCAGAGAGCCTCGAAGATTTTGTTCAAGTCCCAAAACTTTCCTCCTCTGTATAAACATATTCCAATCCATGCTGTCGGTGCATATCGAAGAGTCGTGCTGTAAGTATACTTTTCGTGAGCATCAGAATGGACGGTCACTACTGATATTTTACACCAAAACTATTATAGGAAGTTGCTTCCTAGTTGCTACTAGATGCTACTAATCATTAAATAGTTGCTACCTAAGAACAGAAAGAAATAAACTACTATTTAAGGTGACCGGCCAATCTGATATCAGAATGGCCGGTCACCTATCCAGTGATCACAAACTGCGCAAAATAAATCGAGTTATTTTTAAGCAATGGTTGCTACGAACTGCTACCTTCATATGTATCGTTTTGAACCTTATAGCTTTTAAGGATAAAACGTTATAATCATTTAATTAAATTAAAATCTATACTCCTAAAAAATCCGATGAGCAAATTCGATATCAAACATAATATGTGATTTATATGATACCTTAATACAATTCCAATAGAACAGGTTACACATTTTGAGTATTTAGGCATTATCATCAATAGCGAATCAAGATGTTTGCCAGATATTATTATTTCAAGGATCACTTTAGCAAAGCAGGCGTGTAATAACAAAAAACATGTTTTTAAATCGAAACTTTCAACAAAAATCAAAAAACGATTTATAAAGCTTTATGTTTGGAGCATTATATGGTAGCGAAACATGGACATTAACACAGAGGGAAAGAGAGAGACTGGAGTCATTCGAGATGTGGTTTTGGAGGAGAATGGAGGGAATAATTTGGACAGAGAGGATAACAAACGAGGAAGTGCTCAGAAGGGTTAGAGAAAAAAGGACATTGTTAAGAACATTAGAAAACAGACGAGAGGAAATGATAGGTCATCTTTTGCGACACGATGAACTATTATATATACGAAACAGTGATAGAAAGAAAGTTGGAGGGAAGACGAGGAAGACGAGGTAGACGAAGGCCAAGAATAGAATTCATAAGCCATGACAGACACAAAACCAACACAGCCTCCTATCAAGCGGTGAAGGAGCTCGGCCTTGATAGAGAAAAATGGAGATCACTTCACAGACAAGAGCCTAGCTCTTAAATATGATGATGATGGAAATTAAATAATCTTCACGATGAGAGATACAAAAACATATTAAATCTAAGGCCTTATAGACCTACAATAATATTGCGCAATATTACTAATTGTTTCCGTCGCGGCCGATCAGCTGGTGATCTTCTAGTATACCTAACACATCGCTGGGCGCAGGCAGTTGAGTCTGAGGGTGAGGCTTTGGCTGTTAGTTTAGACATAGCGAGGGCCTTTGATAGGGTGTGGCACAGAACACTTCTTTCGAAGCTTCCTTCTTATGGGCTTCCCGAAAAATTATGCAAGTGGATCACCAGTTTTTTGGCTGATTGGAGCATCCAGATCGTTGTCGACGTTGCGTGCTCCTATCTTAAATTTGTCAATGCTGGTGTTCCGCAAGGCTGCGTGCTATCGCCTACACTGTTTATTCTGCACATCAATGACATGTTGCGAATTAATTACATTCATTGCTATGCTGTACTGTTCTCATCCCTGGGCGGGAGCTCCGCAGTATCAGCTTCTTCCTCTTGATCTCATTCAGCATAGACCGGTTCGAATCGTTGACGACTAGGCTTCCTCCGATCGGCTTGACTCCTTGGCTTTACGCAGAGATGTAAGTTCGCTTAGCATGAACTGTTTAGATTGATCCCTGCCGGTTGAATTTCATCATCGTACATCGCGACAAAATTCAAAGTTCCATCCTCATCACCTCGATGTCTAAAAATCCACAACCGTGCGATTCTCTAGGCACTTTTTACCACGCACTAATCTTCTGTGGAATCAATTACCTGAGGGTTGTTTTCCAACGGATATGACTAAGGGACCTTCAAGAAAATAGTATACTCCTTTTTAAAAGGCCGGCAACGCCTAGTTTGCCCGCTTTTCTATAAAAAAATCCCCAATTTTATTCCCCAATCAGTTTTTGAACTGTCTCTCACTTTGACAGCAAAGACGTGTGCACGTCAAAATTCAGATAGCGCTTTAAAGCGACTTGCACAAATCTCGCCGCAAGAGAATCATTTTTCCCATTAAAAAGTATTTTTACACCCGTGTCCCTAAAGAGTAGGTAGATGTACAACCAATGCACCCACAATTAGCTGAAGAAACTTAGTCCCACAATTTGATAGGTAGCAAGCCTATCGCTAACCGGCAGGCGTATCACCTAAAATTTGCAATTCACCAGCGATCAGCGATGACTGTTAAATGTAACAAAAAAAGTCATCTAAAACGTCGCCAATTGCTTGCTGGTCGCTGGAGTATTTTGAGACGTTACTACACCAAAAATAATCAAGAGGCGACGACTGCCACTAACATCGACACCCCCGGCGCATAATGTCGTAACGCCTTTTTTATTGAAATACCACATTTTACATTATCGTAATTACATATACGAGTTTTATAAATGCCTGAAATTTAAAATTACTTTTAATTTAAATAAAAACAAACTTTTATTTAAATTAATTAAAAGTTTTAGAAACGCCTATGGTCGTATATTTTGGAGTAATGACGGTATACGACCTTATGCGTCGAAGGTGTCGATATAATATACAAGGCTATTATGTGTCTTGCAATAATTTAACAGTCACGATAATTGCGCATTGCGAGATACGTGATAACTCCCACGGTACTTATGCAATCCCGGGCAATGTTGTTTTTTCAGACAATTGAAAAAACACATTTTTGAATCGTCCTACCCGAAATCGAACACGGTACCTCATGTAGTCAACCGACACGACCACTAGACCAGAAGCGATTTTTATTTTTCCTATTATCACTACATAGTATAAAACAAGTCGCTTTCTCGGTCTGTCCCTATGTATGCTTAAATCTTTAAAACTACGCAACGGATTTTGATGCGGTTTTTTTTAATAGATAGATTGATTATTGAGGAAGGTTTTAGTATATAAACTTTTCCGATATTCCCACGGGAACAAAAGCTACGCGGGTGAAACCGCAGGCAGGTCGCTAGTTTTGATATAAAAATTGTTTTCTTGAGAGAATTGAAAACAAACATTCCAACTGTGCCTTACATCGCAGGTAATATTTGAGAAACCAATGTTGTGACATTAACAATCTCTCTAGAAAATACATTAGAATAAGTATTTCTTTAAGTAGAGCTAAGTCAAGCTCCTCTGTTGTACTTATGTTACGTTAATTTTCTCTTATTTGTATTATTTTTTGTATACAATACAATAATATAATATAAATAAATTTATATTGCGAAAAACATTTGTATGCAATTTATGGTCTTAGACCTAGAGCCTACAAGAAACATTTGAAGAAATAAATATTCTTACAGTAATATTATCTTAATATTTGAAAACATGATTTTCGTAAAAATTATTTGTTTATTTGTTATTTTATTCGTCTTATTGTGTATTATAATATATCTGTCTCCATAGAATAAGTAACTCTTTTATTGGGCGATGTATACAGTTTTATAATAGGCTTCCCGAAGCTATTGGAGATGAACAAATTTATAAAATGTATTAAAACCAAGGATTTATAATGTTATAATATTGTTACGTACTCGGGTTCGCAATTGTAGGAAAACACCACTTATATTAAATCCGTGTATTTACACAACACAACGTTATACTAAAATACCCTTTACACAAAAGTCACTTGCTGTACTATCACTGAACTTAGAACACTACTCAATAAAACACTTCTCACTTCGCACTGTTCACTTGATGTATCGCTCTCGATCGCTTGATAAAAACTGCCTCGTGTTTGTCAACATCTCTGTATTTATAGGCAGGGGAAAGCCCTAGCTGGATCCAGAAAAGTCTAAATGTATCGGGAAACAATGAATCACTTCTTATCGTAAACATGTTATGAGTCATAAATCCTAGTACACGCTACTTTCAACCTTATGCCATATCCCACAAAGTCCATTATGGCATAGCCCCGGTCAACTATTTGTTTGTCAACAGGAGTTTTCTAGATAAATAGCGCGTGCGCGCTCCAATTCTACACGCTTCTAGATTATTCGTAACACTACCCCCCTCTTAGTTATGTTCGTCCCGAACATCATTACTTCCATTATAGATAGCTAATCGATCAACATGAACAATCTTCATGGTCCCTCTTGGTTGCTTCTGCACTCGGTAGGTTACGTCATTGATCCGTGTGATTACTTTGTATGGCCCATCCCAACGTCGCTGTAACTTAGGTGATTTTCCTTTTCGTCGAACCGGATTATGTAGCCAAACAAGAGATCCTTCCTGAAAACCTCGATGATTGGCGTTTCGGTCGTATCTGGTCTTCATCCGCTGACTTGATTCCAATGCATTTTCACTTATTAATGAGTGTATATCGCGTAACCTCTCACGAATGTCTTCAACATGTTCCGGTATACTTAATTGGGTCTCTGCATTCGGTGGCGGGCCTCCAGTCATTAAGTCTGCTGGTATACGTAACTGTCTGCCGAAGTTGGCATAGGCTGGCGTCACTTTTATGCTTTCGTGTTCCGCTGTTCGGTAAGCCAGTAAGAACAGAGGTATGTATTTATCCCAGTCCTTTTGGTGATCTTCTACCAGCTTGGCTAAGTGTCTTTCCAAAGTTTGGTTAAATCGTTCGACCATTTCATCAGATTGCGGGTGATAAGGCGTAGTTCTTGTTTTGTACACTCCTAATAATTTACACATTTCCTGGAATACATTAGATTCAAAGTTTCTGCCTTGGTCTGAATGAATCTCCAGCGGAACGCCAAATCTGCATATCACCTCATTGACTAATTTCTCAGCAACCGTCGTGGCTTCCTGATTAGGGATTGCGAACACCTCCGGCCATTTCGTGAAGTAATCCATCACGACCATAAAATACTTGTTTCCGTTATCTGTCTTAGGAAATGGCCCAGCCACGTCAATCGCTATCCTTTCCCAGGGGGCTCCCACGTTGTATAGTCTAAGGTTGCCTCGGCTTCTGACCTGCGGACCTTTCACTGCTGAGCATGACGTACATTTTCGGCACCAATTCTCGACATCTTCTCGGCAATTCAACCAGTAAAAACGCTCTCGTACCTTTACCAATGTTCGTCGTACTCCAAGATGTCCTCCAGAAACCCCATCATGCAACTCACGTAGTACGTCCTTGATGAGTTTTCTTGGCACGACCAACTGTAGATGATGTTCTCTTCCTGAAGGTTTTTCCCATTTGCGGTACAGTAAGCCGTTTTGCAACACAAGGCTTTCCCACTGCGCCCAATAACTTTTCGTAATGGCGCTGAAGGGAGCCAGCTCCTGCCATTCGGGTTTTTCCGTGTCTTGCTTCTTCCAATCTATTAGAGGCCGCAAATCTCTATCTTCGTACTGGGCCTCACGCATCTCATCAGTTTCCCACCTGTCATCCGTAGGCTTAGCTCGCAGTACTTGAACCCTTTCCTTCATCTCCATCCTTACACAATGTTTACAATCTTCCGCACAAGGTCGTCGTGATAACGCATCCGCATTCGAGTGAGACCTTCCACTGCGGTGTTCTATGTTAAAGTCAAACTCTTGCAATTGCTCAATCCAGCGAGCCACTTGGCCTTCCGGGTCCTTGAATTGTAACAACCACTTCAAAGCAGCATGGTCGGTACGCAGCTTGAAGGGTCGCCCAATCAGATACTTCTTGAAGTGTCGAAGAGTCTTCACTACTGCCAATAGTTCTCTTCTTGTAACACAATAGTTTCGTTCCGGCCGCGATAATGATTTGCTGAAGTAAGCTATCACAACTTCTTGATCGCCTTGCTTCTGTGATAAGATACCACCAATGGCAGTGTTACTTGCATCTGTGTCTACGATGAACTGCCCTTTCCGATCAGGATAGCCCAAAATTGGTGACTCACACAACCGCTTCTTAAGTTCATCGAAAGCTTGTTGACACATGTCATTCCAATCGAAACTCTTCTTTTCTTCAGTGAGTCTATGCAGCGGTTTTGCTATTTCAGCAAATCCTTTCACAAAACGTCTGTAGTAAGAGCATAGTCCTAGAAATGCGCGAACTTCGGTCTTGTCTCTGGGTGTTGGCCACTTCTGTACTGCACTAACCTTTTCAGGATCTGTCTGTACGCCGTTTTGTGATATCACGTGACCCAGATAGTTGACTTCCTTTCGAAATAAGTGACACTTCTTTGGGTTCAACTTTAGCCCTGCAGCTTGTATTTTATTAAAAATCTTTTCCAGTTGGTACAGATGATGCTGAAAATCTTTTCCTATGACTATTACGTCATCTAAATACACTAAGCAGGCATCGCCTACAAGTCCTGCTAGAACACATTCCATTAATCTTTCAAAAGTCGCCGGCGCATTGCATAATCCAAACGGCATTACTTTAAATTGCCATAATCCTTGTCCTGTGGAGAATGCTGTCTTCTCTTTATCATTAGGGCTAAGTTCAACCTGCCAGTACCCAGATTTTAAATCTGAAGTTGAGAACCAAGACATGCCTGCCAGAGTGTCCAAAGTGTCATCTATTCGTGGCAATGGATAGCTGTCTTTTTTGGTGACTTCATTGAGCCGACGATAGTCGATGCAGAAACGTGTAGACCCATCTTTCTTCTTAACCAACACTACAGGTGAGCACCATGGACTAGAAGATTGCTCTATAACTCCGTTCCTTCTCATTTCATCTATCATCTCCTGTACCTCCTTTTCTTTGGCTATTGGGACACGTCTAGCTTTCTGCTTTATAGGCTGCGCGTTTCCAGTGTCAATCTTATGTTTGACTATAGATGTTCTGCCTATATCTCTATCAGTCTTAGAGAAAATGTTGGCATAACATGAAAGTAGATTCTTAGCCTGCTGTCGTTGTGACGCGGTAAGGTAGCTGCACTTGTTCACCAAATCCTTAAGTTCCTGTGGTACGTCTCTTGATGCTGTACTTCCTGTTGATGTCAGTTTTCTTAACGTCATAACTTCATCACTTTGTCCTACAACATCACCTGCTTTAAGCACCACATCACTGTCACTCAAGTTAACTACCTGCACCGCTGCCAAGCCCTTGCCACAAACCAAACTCCGGCCTGTAATACAGTGTGGAATTGCTCCATTGTCTTCAATTAACACACTCCTATTACCCAGGCCCTTGTAACTGGTTGGTAACTTCACGCGTACCAATGTCTTCGATCTTGAAGGTAAGATGGTTCTTCTAGCCACTGTTACCTTTCCTTTTGATCCCCCATCCATGAAAATTTCTACTAGCCCACATACGAAAACTCCTGTTTTGCAATCAATCTTGCAGGCATTCTTCTTCATGAAGTCTAAACCAAGCACACAGTCATCCATAATATCGGCCACTACGACGTCGTGAGTGTAATACTCGTCGCCTATTTGCATCACTACAGATGCTTCACCGAAGACGGGTATTGGCTGACCTGTGACAGACAGAAGCTTGCTTTTCCCAAAATTCCTCAATCTCAGGTTGCCATTGTTAGCTACTTCTGGTCGCACCACAGTTCGTGTAGCTCCAGTGTCCAGCGTTAAGCTGCAGTTCTTGCCATTAATCAGTCCCTTAATGGATAAACTGTTGCCGTCGCACACCTGGGATATGACAACTTTTGGGGCTGTTTTTCGATCAGCCAGCACCCGCCCCTTGATCCTGGCTGTTACTCGTTTCCCTGGGCTGGATGAACAGGCTGGTTGACCTGCCTGCTCTCTTCAGCTGCTGAGCTTCCGGCCGCTTGCTGTCGCCAATTAACTGCACCCGTTGGTTTGGTGGGGCAGTTGACTCTAATGTGCCCACGTTTCCCGCAGGCATAACACATGGGGCCCAGTCTTCTAGGTTCCACTTCCTTTGTTTGAGCCACAACTTCTGTAACCTCACGTACTTTATGTGCTCGAGGTTCGTGGCGAACAGCTTCTACCTCCAGCGCATGAGCCAAAGCCTCCTTCATTGTCACGTGGTGCTGAAGGCGAACAGCAGCACGCACTTCCAGGTCTCTAATTCCATCAATAAACGCCTGGACAATAGTATTGTTCACTGTGTTAGCGTCGGCCGAAGGATACGCCTTCCTCACAAGCTTCTCAATTTCCACGGCCCATTGTTGAAGTCCCTCGCCGCTCCTCTGTACACGGTCCTTTAATTGGGCACGGAAAACATGCTCCAAGTGACGCTCACCATAGCGAGCTTCCAATGCCTCCATCAAATCAGCGAACTGATACTCTTTAGGCATTGCATCCAACACAGAGAGCGCCTGTCCCCGTAACGCCGTACTCAAGGCCGTTAGGCAATGTTCATCTGTCCAACCACTGGCCTTCGCTGCTATTTCAAACTGGGTCCGGTAGGCACTCCATGATGTAAGACCATCATAAGTGGGTACCTTTACCCGAGGACCCACCTGGTGAGAGCAGCTTGTAATGGTAGCTCCTGACTTAACTCCCGTGATCTTCATTTTCATGACCTCCCTTTCCAGTTGGTCCACGTTTTCAGTTATTTTGTCGCAGCTGGCCTCCAAGTGGTCAACCCTCTTCTCAACACTCTTCATGTCGCGCTTGACGAGGCCCACATCGCTTTTTAACTGGTCTTGCTGCGCCTAAATAACAGTCAATTTATCGTCAAAACCAGATAAATGTTCCTTGAGCTGTTGCTGTTGTTGCTGAAGTTGTTCACGCAGCGTTTTTTGTTGCTGTTCCTGTAGTTGCAGTTGTTGTTCCCGTAGCTGTTGTTGTATAGCCGTCAGTATAACAGAGAGATCAGTAGGCGCTGCACTCGACGATAGTGACGTGCTGGCAACACTTGCAGATTCATCACTAGCACGCATCTCAGTGTCCTCTGACGCCCTCTGTGTCTCAGCTTGAGACCTGGTGGTAACACCTTCCTTCGGAATAAGTGGCATTTTTTAACACAATTTCACTTCCGACACCAGTTGTTACGTACTCGGGTTCGTACTTGTAGGAAAACACCACTTATATTAAATCCGTGTATTTACACAACACAACACAACGTTATACTAAAATACCCTTTACACAAAAGTCACTTGCTGTACTATCACTGAACTTAGAACACTACTCAATAAAACACTTCTCACTTCGCACTGTTCACTTGATGTATCGCTCTCGATCGCTTGATAAAAACTGCCTCGTGTTTGTCAACATCTCTGTATTTATAGGCAGGGGAAAGCCCTAGCTGGATCCAGAAAAGTCTAAATGTATCGGGAAACAATGAATCACTTCTTATCGTAAACATGTTATGAGTCATAAATCCTAGTACACGCTACTTTCAACCTTATGCCATATCCCACAAAGTCCATTATGGCATAGCCCCGGTCAACTATTTGTTTGTCAACAGGAGTTTTCTAGATAAATAGCGCGTGCGCGCTCCAATTCTACACGCTTCTAGATTATTCGTAACAATATTGATATGTTTGCGTCGTCGTGTTTGGTTATGGTATATGATATTATAACGTAGTCTTCTAGCGCTAGTTGGCGAACCAATCATGAATCAGCATGAAACGCGGCGAACCAATCACGAAACAGCAAACATATCGAAATTATAACGTTTTAAATCCTTGATTTAAACACTGTAAATTAGAGATGTCACGAAAGCGTGTTTGTTTCATTAGCGAATTGATCGTGTCAGAACACGAATTATTTTTTTAAAACAGATTTAGTAAATAATAGTCTTGTATTGTTAAAAATATTACCTATCAACTTGTTAAAGAAATAATCCGTCCAAAGAAAAACTGAAAAAATGTTAATTCATAACAACTCGCCTCTGATATATTTTAAGTATTAATTGTTGTTATTTGGTAAAAAAATATATTTCTGTAATTTGTGCGACCTTTTCTTATTAGTAGGTATTTCGGAATATTAGTGGCATCTTTATTGTGAATATTATTACAAAATCATCTGCATTTTGTAATAACATTCACAAACTTTTGTTTAGAGCAAAAATTCCCAAAAATTTTTTTTTAAAAGCCACTATGAAAATTTTGCCGACAAACCGATAGTTGAAAATCACTTCATAAATAACCGTCTGAGTTCTGTATTACAAACAAAAAAAACCATAGAGCTGAATCGATAATCTTTTCGGGAAGTTGGTTAAAAAGCCGTTTTAATGCTCTAATAGTCGAATCTTATACAGTGTTTTACACTGTAAATTAGAGATGCCACGAATAGTGATTGGCCGAATACCGAATATTCTTCGGCGTGTTTGTTTCATTAGCGAGTTGATCGTGTCAGAACACGAATTATTTTTTTAAAACAGATTTAGTAAATAATAGTCTTGTATTGTTAAAAATATTACCTATCAACTTGTTAAAAAAAATCCGTCTAAAGAAAAACTGAAAAAATTCATAACAACTCGCCTCTGATATATTTTAAGTATTAATTGTTATGTTATTTGGTAAAAAATATATTTCTGTAATTTGTGCGACCTTTTCTTATTAGTAGGTATTTCGGAATATTAGTGGCATCTTTATTGTGAATATTATTACAAAATCATCTGCATTTTGTAATAACATTCACAAACTTTTGTTTAGAGCAAAAATTCCCAAAAAAATTTTTTTAAAAGCCACTTTGAAAATTTTGCCGACAAACCGATAGTTGAAAATCACTTCATAAATAACCGTCTGAGTTCTGTATTACAAACAAAAAAACCATAGAGCTGAATCGATAATCTTTTCGGGAAGTTGGTTAAAAAGCCGTTTTAATGCTCTAATAGTCGATTCTTATATATTTGTTATTATACGATGTTCCAAAAATTATAAATATTGTTAAGTTTTTGTGAAAAAAATATATGATTTAAAGTCAGTAAATTACAATAACCGACTTTCAAATATCTGTATCTTTGAAACCGTGAATCAGTTCGACAACTGTAAATGGGACAAAATGGGAAGTTATCTCCCAAACAAAAAATATATTTTTCCAAATCTTCTCACGAACAAAGTTACCTCAGAAATCGATTAGTAATGAGTAAAGCGCAATACACACTGAGCCCGCCGGACCGCCGACACAGCCCGCCGACTCAACCTGGCGGCTTTTATTAAAAGAATCATGTCTGCAACATGCGCCCGCGCGTGTTGTCCGCCGACATGTTGGCGGCTTGCAGACGCCAAAGCTTATTTGCGACTTAATAACCTAGGTCGATTCCAACAATTTCGTCTCCTTTGGAGGCATCCAGCAATAATATTTCCAAGAATTTTATGTATGACACAATCTTTTTCGGCGCGTGACAATCACTATAACTGTCCGCCGACAATCCGCCGACATGCCGTTGACAGACTTTTCCGACTTGCAATGAGTAAAGCCGCCAACAAAAAGTTGCCGACAGGTCGGCAGCTCGGCGGGCTCAGTGTGTATTGCGCTTAATGACCGAGTTCTGAGGTAAAAAATATAAAGATACAGCGGAATTTAGGATCTCCTTTTTGGGAAGTTGGTTGAAGTAATGAATAAAAGAAAGTGCGCTGAGTTTCTTTTGTCGAATCTTCTTAGTACCTAGTCGGGTTTCCGAACCAATGAAGGTAAAACATTATTGATTCGTCATGTGCCTGTAAAGAAAAACTTGAATAAAACCTTATTTCAAATTTTTTATTCTCTTCTCATTTTTTGTATTTCTTCTATATTTTTGCCTTGTACACCCTACGTCTTCTTATTTGGCATGATAAAATATCACATTGCATATTTATATTTTTTTCACGATATCTCTAGAAACGCTTAGGAATATTTCCCCATGTTGGTCATTCTCCTTTGAAGAATAGACCAATTGTCGTTTTGCCAGTCAGGTCGAAAAAGGCGACCAATTGGGTATACGTGTCACTACCATCGTGACTATTAGGTGGCAGAGTTCTGCAACGCCTCGCCCGGGTATTTCGTATCACTGCCTTACCTATTCCTCCTCACCGATTCACTCAAATAACTGGTCAAGGGAACTCACGACACCTACACTCGTGACACCGTCACCTAAGGCGGCAACGAGGACCTCTGTTTTACGACCATCGGCGAACCGAGCTCAAGAGCAAGGATCAGCCGATGGACAAAACAGTTCCACTAATCCTTCCATCTCAAATCACCACCCCAGTCTAAGCCGAGGGTCGGTCTCACAGGAGACACCCTTAAGGTGGAGGGCGAAAAAGCCGAACTTTAAATTCTGGCTGAGCACTTTGCTCGCCCGCGCGCCCGGTGACCCACTCTATGTAGCTATGGTAGACCTTAGGGTCATAACTAATGGTGGTTAATATAACGCATAGCGTTAAATTATAGCGCGCTATATATACTCAACGTTATAGCGTACGCTATTTAGATTCGTATTCGGCGCTATAACATAACGCCACGCTATATACTCGTAGTTATAACATTATAATCTACGAAGTCACAGTAGAATAATAAGGCAGTAGATTAACTCCATTCAAGGCGTCCGAATCGCCGCACGCATACAAGACGTGTTGTTTACACGGCCGCTAACGTCCGGCCAAGATAGGTTAGCGGCCGTGTAAACGTCACGTCTGTGTGCTTGCGGTAATTTGGGCGCCTTCAATGGAGTTGATCTACTGCCTTATCATTCTACTGTGACTTCTTAGGTTATAATGTTATAACTACGAATAAATAGCGTGACGAAGTTACGAACTACGCGATCTAACGAGTAACGTGCTAGACTGTAGACGCTAGACATTATAACATAGTTTATAGCGTTATAGCGCTCGGTCGTCGCACCCCTGTAGACGTTGTGATGAATCACGCGCTATCCCGGCCGGCTCGCGCGATCAGTGTTCAGTTACACGTTAGATTATAGTCTATAACGCGCTATCATAAAATAGTTTATTTAAACAATACTAGTCCTAACTCACCGGGACGCCATGGCGACGTCGCCGACAGTATCCAAAAAATTTATATTGTACTAGCTGTTGCCCACGATTTCGTCCGCGCGGACTTCGTTTACTCCACACTGCTCCTCCCCCGTAGGTGATAGCGTGATAATATGTAGCCTATATGTTGACCCGACCTATAAGTAACTAGCTAGTGCCAGCGACTTCGTCCGCGCGGATTTCGTTTACTCCGCACGGCTCCTCCCCCGTAGGTGATAGCGTGATAATATGTAGCCTATATGTTGACCCGACCTGTTAGTAATATTCATGCAAAATTTGAAGTAAATCCATGCAGTACTTTTTGAGTTTACCCTGGACATACATACAGACAAACACAAAAATTCTAAAAACTATATTTTTGACTTCGATATCGATTGTAAATCACGCCCCAAGTATTCTTTTAAAAAATATTCAATGTACAGTTTTGACTTTCCTACGATTTTATTATATGTATAGATGATATAGTAGCTAACTCACTAAGCGACGTAGCCAATTCTTAATTTTAAATATTATAAATTTTTTGGATGCGTTGGCAAGGCGTCCCAATGAGTTAGGACCCTTAAGGCTAGCAGTTTAGTCATTTCGACAAAAAATCCGCCGCAATAGCGTCAATGTATGTAATTGACGTGTTCCAGTGTTGAGGGTAAGGTAGCGGATAGACTTATGCATGTGGCATTCACATCTCGTCACACAGTAACGCACTATTAACATCTTTGGTGTCTATAGGTTATGGCCCCTCTTTCTATCTGGAGAGCTATTTGTTTCTTTGCTAACTTATGATATATCTGACATAGTATAAAACAAAGTCGCTTTCTCCGTCTGTCCCTATGTATACTTAAATCTTTAAAACTACGCAACGGATATTGATGCGGTTTTTTTTTAATAGATAGATTGATTCTTGAGGAAGGTTTTAGTATATAAATCTTTCCGATATTCCCACGGGAACAAAAGCTACGCGGGTGAAACCGCAGGCAGGTCGCTAGTACAACAATAAAAAAAATTGTTCCTATGCGCAGCTTCGTGTTCTCCGCTCAACATCGTGTCTATTAGGTTGTGTACAGACCAAACACAATGATAAAATTAATCAGACTTTCGAGATTGGCGTCAAGCCTACGGAGAAGTCTGAGTTTGTGTGAAGAAACTTTAGAATTTGGAGAATACAAAGCAGAAGATTAGTATGCTTTTTTTAGTATCGATAAGGAAGCACTTGACCACGATATCGCCTGATGGTAAGCTAAGATGCGTTCTAAGATATAACGCGCTTCCCTGGAAGGGACCTGTTCACTCTTCTCTTGAAGATCCCCAGGTTGTACTCGTCGGGGAACACAGACTTAGGAAGAATGTTCCAGTCTTTTGCGGTTCGAATCAAGAATGTCGAGTCGAACCGCTTTGTCCGGGTACGTGGAACGTCAACCATATGGCGATGCCTAGAATCTGTGCGTCTCGACGGTCGATAGAAAACCGAGGATGTCGGAATTAAGTCATGCATTATCGTCGTGCGTCATTCCGCAGCGCACTTGGATTGTAAAGTACTGCATTCTGTTCTTATTCTCAACTAGTTTCTAAATTAAGGATTGTCTAAATATCTCACTACCATCGTGACTACTAGGTGGTAGTTCGGAACGTCTCGCCTGGGTTCCGTACTACTAATGGACTTATTCCTGCCGCGAAGCAATAGTGTCTCAGCTTTAATTTGTTGGGTAAGAAATCCGGTAAACTTGTGCATGCGGCATTTTCATCCTGCCATTATCGACTTTGGTGTCCATTCCATTTTGGCTACTGCGTGATAAAGTTCCGCATTGTCTCGCTCGGGTCTGATACCACTGCCTTACCTTTTCCTGCCGCAATAGCGTCAGTACTTGTCATTACCGTGTTCCGGTTTGGAGGGTAAGGTAGCTGGTAAATGCACGTGGGATAAGACCTCGCCACAAGATAGCAACGCATTAACATCTTTGGTGTCTATAGGCAATGGTTGACTCTTTCCATCAAGAGACCCATCCGCTTGTTTGCTATTTTAAGATGTAAAAAAAGGAGAACCATTTGCTTGTTTTCTATAAGCAATAAAAATATTACCAAGTAATGTTTTTATATCGTTATAATGACGTAATAAAAGTTTGTAACATGACCATGGCTCCGTTAGGAGTATATTGTTCTGTGATAATGACGTATTAAAAGTTGTCAAGGTTTATGAAAAAAAACATAATAAATTAATAAACATTTATTTAACAAATAACATCAACTAATGCACATAACACTAATTATAAATATACAAGTAGCATTGAACAATTAAATACATAATAGTCGTCAGTTAAATAGATATTACCATGGAACAGAGATATCATGTGGACATGCGATGTTGTAATAGCGAGTGTGTATATATTAAGCGTTATGCTTTGTGTTATCTCATAATCTAAAATTCTAGATTAAAAAATCTACCTTTATCTGTTAATGAATAAAATAATGTTTAAATTTAAATACGTGCTAAATTGGTCTAGTATTGCCGAGATTACCTCATTGAAATGTTTCATTTTTAGGTCTTTAGGGACGCAATTTTGTTTTCTTGATGTGTAGGTGTCGATGTGTTTTATTACATTCTTAAGGTTATTCAAGAACCCGGCCAACTTCCGAGCGCTGTAAAACCCAAATAAACGAATGAAAAACAAATTTATTGTGTAAATTATTAACTGAAAATTAGATAGCTCTGATGCCATTTTATTGTAAAGTTACCAGTAAAAGTAATAACGCCCAAAAGATAATTCATTAAAAAAATATTTTTTAAATATTTTTTTTAAATTAAAAAAAATATATTCAAAAAAATATTTTATATGTAACTTTTTATTTTTCATTTTACGATAAAAAGTAATAGAAATGAAGTTGTAGACAATTTCATTTGCTACAAATAGTGTCTTATAACATTTTCTGTAGAGTTACTACTTTACGAGATACGGCGCAAAATCCGTTTGCATCCGAGGTGGTGGCCGCAAGACAAGGGTGGTGACCACACCAATTTTACTTTAGCTTATGCTGACCTCCCGTACACAGTAAAAAAATAAAATTGCGGCCTCTGACAAACGCAACTCCTTAAAAATGTAAAGTTTATCATTTAATAATTATGACATCGCGGGATTATAGTTTGGGGCGAACCCTTAGTACATCGTATCTCCACTCGCATTCTGTGTTCCGTGATTAATAGTCATTTTTATAATACTATCTTATTGTCCGACCGAAACAAGTTTTTATTCAAAAAACAAAATTCAAAACGATTTTCATTCAGATATCTGAATACCAAATAGTTTGAAGGAACCATTACATAGCATTATTTCGTAAAAGAAATATAATCTAGTAAGGACACAAAAGAAAAGAATAAATGAACTATATCACTTTAAAATGCATTATTATAAGTTATTAAGCAATATTAGTAGTGCAATATAAAATACAGGGTAACTTTTCTCCAAGTCCGGCCAAATTTTAAAATTAAGAACTAAATATTCAATTGAAAGTGCGTTTTTATTTAAATTATTGCAAGATAATATTAAAATATTCGTTTACAAATATCACACTAAATTCATGACTTGGATGCACCGAGCCGTGTTAATGGGCCACCAGAGGTTGTGTGCGAGCCGCGTTCGACATTTTTGTGGAATTGAAATAATATCCATTCGTTGTGTTTTCTGAGTCGGGTAATTTTTTTAATTTTTTATTACATAAATCGAACATATTATCGATTCAGAACAGCCTTTTAAAATTTGTCTGGTATTTAAACGATATACATTTGTAACACTGTATATCGTATTTAGATATATTGTGGAATTCTTATTATATCTTCTATAAAAATTCTTTCAGGTTTAAACTCCAATAATGTACGATGGTTACTCGACACTTTATTTCACTTAAGTCACTCTTGAGTTGAGGCTTATCAACTTGAAAAGAGTGATGTAATTTTTTAAATTTAAACGTACATTTAAACAGTACAAATGTAATGTTTACATTTTAAATGTAATGTTTAAATGTACGTTTAAAACGAGTGTTAAGATTAAATAGTTATATAGCTGACTCAATTTTAAAGCGCTGTTTGTTAATACGGCCTAAAGTTAGACGCACGGTCGGACGTTTTTGGTTAGTAGATTAGTACCTATTAAGAATTATGATAATGCATTAAAATATATTTATAATATAAGCAGATTCGTTTATAAAAATCGGAATGGTATTTGTGGAAAGTTGTACCAATAATTAAGTCGCGATTTATACTATAATATTAAAGCAAGATATACGATTAGTGTAGGTAACTTTGCATTGGTCATTGGTTGAACGTGTGCGTGAAGGCATTCGCCATTTGCAATAAACAGGATTTTACGTTTTCATTTGTCTTTGAATATTCAAGTAAATGTTTGGTTTGATTATTTTTAATTGATATTTAAATCTTATCGGAAAAGTTAAAGTCCGGTCAGTGATTTTAAAGATGTGGGAGAAATATAAATTCCGTCAACGATTTCAAAGATACGGATTTCAAAATTAGATAGATTGTTAATTTTTTTACAAATCTTAAATATTTTACTACCTTCATATATTCGTCCTTTTCAACTTTTAAGTATTTTTTTTTATGAAAGAGGGGGCAAACGAGCAGGAGGTGCACCTGATGTTGAGTGATCACCGCCGCCCATGGACATCTGCGCAATACCAGAGGATTTTTTTTTTTTTCGAAATGACTATTGCAGTTGACCTTAAGGGTCGTTACTGCGTAACCGGGCTTTTTGGGCGAGCAAAGTGCTCAGCCAGAGTTTAAGTTTAAATTTGGGCAATATACACCCGCGCTAAGGGTTGTCTCCTGCGAGACCGGACCTCGGCTTAGTGCGTTATTTTGACTTGCGTTGCCTTTTTATATACCTTTAGTGTAAAGATACACTAGGTTCTACTAATTTATTACGTGTAAACATAATGTTAGAATTGAACAATAATATCTGTAAACATATCCAGAGGCAAGCGCGGATTCAGCTCTCAAAAAAGGTTGTAGTCACGGTTACCCAAAAATCGGCCAAGTGTGAGTCGGAGACTGTCTCCGACTATACCAAGGAACTTATATACTATAACTGGAATTGTTACAAAGTAATATTTGAAAAATAAAAATGTACTTTATTTCGTAACAAATAAAGTTGACATTTGTTTCTTACATAACAGAGGGTAAAAACGTTCTGAGCAAGACAACGACAAGAGTGGATGTTGTCCCTTTCTTGCAATTGCCAGTGTAAATAAAACTATCTATATGGTAGATTTTTACATATTCAGTAATCGTTAAATCCTTTTTATTCATACACGTCGATAAATCAATTAGCATAAAATGTATTGTAATTAACAGTGAGTTCTAAAATGTGCTTATTTTAATTATTACGTAATTACTTATGCAATGTAAAAACTGTTTCTCATATTAGTAGAATTACTTAGTAGTAATTTGCAAACTACGCATGGCCACACTTATATATATGGCGATTGGCGCTTTATTTAGTAGAAAGAGACACACTCCACTCATGTCATGGTACTCTTCGGAACGATTTTGAAGCGCGTGTAAGCATTCCGGGTAGAATATAACTTCCTTGGACTATACAGACTCATTCACGACAGATACTCGCATTCTCAGAAGAGAAATTTACAAACAGTATGTCACCGCCCGATGTATAGCAACATATTACAAAATAAGGTTGTGGATTTTTTTTACTGTCGATAGGGAAGCGCTTGACGACGATCTCACTTGATGGTAAGCTAGGATGCGGCCTAAGATGGAACGCGCTTCAGAAGGTACTTGTTCACTCTTTTCTTGATATTGATATGCCCACTGTGCTCATAACGCTGGATTGTTCTTGTCCAGAGACTGCTAGGACGATCGCATTATTTAAAAGATGCGAAACAGTACAAAATTATAAATTGTTGTTTTGTGTTGTTTCTTTTCAATTTTTGATACTCATAAATATAGAAACGACAACGAAAAATCGTAAAAACCGTAACTATATAAATCTAGGAAGTTTATAATTTGGTTAGATTATGTTAATAGTAATAATAATTATAATAGTAGGTATGTTCAGCACAACTTCTAATCTTAGATATCTGACTCAGATAATCAGAGCAAAAGAAATGTAATTCGGAGCATTTGAGATCAGCCGGTTTCAGCCTGGATATAAGAAGTATCAAATATCAAACGTATAGAAGTATCAAAATATAGTCAAGACATTGACTTAGGGGTCATCCATAAATTACGTCACACGAATTTCATGACTTTTTGACCCCTCCTCCGACCTTGTCGCAGCTGGTCACATTTGTGATACCCCTCACCCCTTTTATCTAGTGTGATGTTACATATTTTACAATCTTACGATTGATCTCATTCGATTAATTATTTTTTATCTAGACATGTGGCTTTTTAAATTTAGTGTAGTAATATTTACATATAAAATATTATATTTTGAAAAAATGTGATGTCACAAAATTTAGGACCCCTTGTCATACAATGTCACACTTCGTCGACCCTCTTCGTCTGTGACGTATGTGTGACGTATATTATGGATGACTCCTTAAAAGTATATTGGTGGAATTGGAATGTTTCTATGTATCTATAGTGTCCAGGCAAAATGTTACTTCAGTTCAGGCTATCCTTAGGTCCTGACATATAAGATTTCTGCGATTAGAAGTTGTTCTGAACACATCTATTATTAAGATAGATTGTAATGTAGTAATGATAACGGTATTTACAATAAACGATGACAGCACACCACGGTGTTTCACGACATAATGATGAGCCGGTACAGGCCAGGAGTATTGCCTAGACGTTGAACCTGGTCTCGGAGCCGTCGGCCAGCATGAGCGTGACGGTCCGTGCGTTGGTCCACACGAGCCGCGCCAGCCGCGCGGGGTTCAGCCGGGCCACGTCCGCCATCGGCGCCGTGCTGTAGCACTTCACACACCGCGTCTGCGCCGCGCCCAGACCGAACATGCCTGCACACACGCGGGCATACACACATACAGCACTTCACACACCGCGTCTGCGCCGCGCCCAGACCGAACATGCCTGCACACACGCGGGCATACACACATACAGCACTTCACACACCGCGTCTGCGCCGCGCCCAGACCGAACATGCCTGCACACACGCGGGCATACACACATACAGCACTTCACACACCGCGTCTGCGCCGCGCCCAGACCGAACATGCCTGCACACACGCCGGGATACACACATACAGCACTTCACACACCGCGTCTGCGCCGCGCCCAGACCGAACATGCCTGCACACACGCGGGCATACACACATAC